>OW052244.1:38566024-43566024 GCA_932526585.2 Philonthus cognatus
AAATAAGTCGCTAGAAATGTCCAACACTTTGTCTGTAACTCGGACACTTACCAGTCAATGATTCATCGGTAATTCATTTTATTAATGACTGTCATGAATAATATTCTTTTTTTAATAATTTTAATAAATTTAACAAAAACATATCAAAAATTGGCACTTTGGCTATCGGATTTAGTTAATTACTATCGCGATTTTTTTTACTTGTAGAAAATATAACGTGAATTCAACACAGAAATATTCATTACATCTTATAAACACGATTTACTTACAATAAACATAAAACATGTAAAGATGATTCGTCATAAAATGGCCTTGAAGCACGTTAAGGTTGTAATAGGTCAGTAGGGGTCAGGTGCAAATATTATTTTTTGACGAAATTAAATTAAAATATTAATTCAAAAATCATCCAAGAAAATAATAAAGAAAAACCAACATCCAGTAAATACGAGAATAACATTAGTCGATCAAATTTTTTTTTATGTGAAAGAAATAACAAATGCAGCATCGCCTTAAAATAATAAACAAGTACCGGCGCGTGGAGAAATGCTAAGACATACAGAAAGATTCAGTTCAGGGTTTAACGAACGCAAACACAACAAATCACAGTTTTGTGCTTATAGGAAACTAGTTAAAGTAAACATAAAAACAGATTTTTCAAATTATTTAATTTCTATAGAATCTGACATTAAACGTAAACCTCAAAAACTGTGGGAATATATTAATGAACGCAAAGGAAAAACACGAATTCCAGGTTTGATTAAAATAGGTAATGATGTGCTTGACCAACCGCAAGATATAACGAATGCATTTGCTGACTATTTTTCATCCGTTTATAAAGTAATAGACATTACATATGATGAAGCAAATATACCATCGAATAACGAATTATTATCATTTGGAGCATTTAATTTGGATGAATTTATGACTGCTGCGAATTCTTTAAAACAGAACCTTACAATGGGCCCTGATAATATTCCAGCACTTGTTGTGAGACTGTAGGCATGCGTTATCAACGCCACTTTTACATATTTATAACATGATGCTAAAGTATAACAAATTCCCCACTCTCTGGAAAACCTCCAAAATTACACCAATTCACAAGAACAAAGACACCGATGACATCCATAATTATCGCCCAATATCTTTAATTAGTAATTTTGCCAAAATTTTTGAGATCATGCTGTACAAACTTATCTTTAATCACGTTGAGCGGTATCTGTCAACAAAGCAACACGGATTTGTTAGGGGAAAATCAACCGTCACTAATTTATGTAGATTTACAACAGCCGTCTCTGGAGCTTTAGACAATCGGCATCAGGTAGATGTTATATATACCGACTTGTCGAAAGCCTTTGACACTGTTCAACATGATTTGTTAATAAAAAAACTTCATACTTTTGGCTTCAGTGACTGTGTAGTGAAACTCATAAAATGTTACTTAACAAACAGAATTAATTACGTGGAATATAAAGGTTTTCGATCGTATACCTTTGTCTCTTCAAGTGGTGTGCCTCAAGGGTCAAACTTGGGACCGTTACTATTTTTATTATTTTTTAATGATGTCGGTAATTGTTTTAACTCTGATTATTTAATGTATGCCGATGATCTCAAATTATTTAGAATCATATATAACGCTAATGACTGCTTGGCACTACAACAGGACCTTGCTAAATTTAATAATTGGTGTACTAATAATGGGCTCAGGTTGAATATAGATAAGTGCAAACATATGACCTATAGTAGGAAACATACAAACATACATTTCAATTATAACATAAATAATGCGCCTCTTCAACAAGTTACCTGCTTCAAAGATCTTGGTATTTATTTCGATAAGAAACTTACATTTAATGACCATATTAATTATATCACTAGTTTCGGTTACAAACTATTGGGATTTTTAATAAGAAATACCAAATTATTTAAAACTACGCAACCGTTAATCAACTTCTATTATGCGTACATCCGCAGTCGCCTAGAATACTGCTCGGTTGTATGGAGTCCGCACTACACTATTCATATTTCAGAAATTGAAAAAGTTCAGAGGAAATTTTTAAAAACATTGTACTATAGGAAATACCGGATATATCCTGCGCAGGGTTATTCATCAGAACTGTTGGAACGTGATTTTGGTATCGTATCACTGCAACACCGGCGCACTTTAGCTCAAATTATGTTTGTATATAAGTTAATTCACCACAAAATCGATGACTCATTACTGTTATCTTTACTGAACTTTTATGTACCACGCCAAAATAGTAGACTACAACATACTTTCTATTTAAGTACATCAAGTACATATCATCACATGAACTCGCCGATTTTGTCAATGTGTAAAACAGTGAATAGCCATTGCAAAAATATAGATATATTTTATACATGCAGCGAGCGAAGATTAATGAGTGAATTGATAAGTAACGTGACTCAAGTGTAAGTGTATTTTTCTGGTGTTCTTGTATGTGAATATGTATATGTATATACATATACGTGTATCTGTTCTATCATTTAAGAATGTATTGTACTGTCTTTTATTTTTTTTTTTATTTTTATTTTGTCCTGTAATTGGCCTTCGTGGCTGTTGGGTAATATACAATAAATAAATAAATAAATAAATAAGTGTGCAGAGTCAGGGAAATTACGTTGACGTCAGAGAGGGATGGGTTTTGTGACCAAATATGGTAGTAGATAAAGTCTAAGCAACAAAGTTTGGGGAGGGGAGAACTTTGAGAGCAGCAAAGAAAAGATTATAAAAATCAGTTAGTTTTGGGACAGGGACTGGGACAGTCAGTATTTGAATGTACATGGGGACAGTTGAGAATAGGAAGTTTCAGTGGGATGTGAGTTAGTGAAGTAATGTTGATAAAAAGAGTTAAGTATTCAGAATAGAGTTAGAAAATGGAGAATGGAGTTAGGGATAACAGCGCTGGAGAGACTATCACGTAAGAGTAAAATTAATTCTACATCAAACCGACTAAGTTAAAATCAAACAAACAAAACCAGCGAAATAATTTAAACATCTGAGAAAAGGGGAAGATGGGGGGGGGTGAGAGTGAGGGGTGTATGGTGGTTGATGTGTAAGGCCGAACTGAGCGAGAAAACGAGGTATGTCCTACTAACTAATCGACCCAGTCGATTGATGTGTAAGGCCAATCCGAGTCAGTATTGCGCTAAGTGTCCTACTAACTAATCACACGAGTGAGGGGTGTATGGTGGTTGATGTGTAAGGCCGAACTGAGCGAAAAAACGAGGCATGTCCTACTAACTAATCGACCCAGTCGGTTGATGTGTAAGGCCAATCCGAGTCAGTATTGCGCTAAGTGTCCTACTAACTAATCACACGAGTGAGGGGTGTATGGTGGTTGATGTGTAAGGCCGAACTGAGCGAGAAAACGAGGCATGTCCTACTAACTAATCGACCCAGTCGATTGATGTGTAAGGCCAATCCGAGTCAGTATTGCGCTAAGTGTCCTACTAACTAATCACACGAGTGAGGGGTGTATGGTGGTTGATGTGTAAGGCCGAACTGAGGGAGAAAACGAGGTATGTCCTACTAACTAATCGACCCAGTCGATTGATGTGTAAGGCCAATCCGAGTCAGTATTGCGCTAAGTGTCCTACTAACTAATCACACGAGTGAGGGGTGTATGGTGGTTGATGTGTAAGGCCGAACTGAGCGAGAAAACGAGGTATGTCCTACTAACTAATCGACCCAGTCGATTGATGTGTAAGGCCAATCCGAGTCAGTATTGCGCTAAGTGTCCTACTAACTAATCACACGAGTGAGGGGTGTATGGTGGTTGATGTGTAAGGCCGAACTGAGCGAGAAAACGAGGCATGTCCTACTAACTAATCGACCCAGTCGATTGATGTGTAAGGCCAATCCGAGTCAGTATTGCGCTAAGTGTAATACTAACTAATCACGCGAGTGAGGGGTGTATGGTGGTTGATGTGTAAGGCCGAACTGAGCGAGAAAACGAGGCATGTCCTACTAACTAATCGACCCAGTCGATTGATGTGTAAGGCCAATCCGAGTCAGTATTGCACTAAGTGTCCTACTAACTAATCACACGAGTGAGGGGTGTATGGTGGTTGATGTGTAAGGCCGAACTGAGCGAGAAAACGAGGTATGTCCTACTAACTAATCGACCCAGTAGATTGATGTGTAACTCCAATCCGAGTCAGTATTGCGCTAAGTGTCCTACTAACTAATCGCAAGTGTGTCGAGTGTGTGATGCTAGCTCCGAGATGGTTTTTGTGGGTTTCCCATCTCGTAATGCAAATGCAGGGGCTAGTTAATTTTGCTCCCACAAGTAGAGTCATACTTTTTTTTGAGTTTAACCAAATGCACATGACTTCTAAGCATAAACGTTGGGTAATATATTTCGTGAATATAAATAATATAAGACATATCAATTTATTAGAAATGTCATGAAAGGTCAATAAACTTTGCATACGTTAAGCTCATATCCTGTTTTATTTATTGTCCACACATCCTCCTAGTCAAATTAAAAGGGAATAAAGACACAGTATTTACGATAATGCATATTGACACAAACAACGAACCTGGTAAATAAATAAATAAAAGGGTTACTACATACACAACACAACGTAAACAATAATACAAATTATAAATTTGTACAATACCTAGGGTCGAATCATTACAAGGTCCTCAACAAACAGCCGAAGTTCTACAGAGATTATTAATGAATCAAACGCAATAGTTTATTTTCTGTAGTATCTTATTATCCTCTACTACGTTATGGTCTTTTAGATTAATTATATTTGTTCTAAATTTTGAAATCAAAAGAAAATGATGTAGCAAACGCCATCAATTTTGCAATTTTTCGTTTCAAGATTAACCTAATTTAACAAGCGACTAAGCCAAAGCTTTAAATCCCTCCCTATTTACAACATCAAAAGAACGTAGATCACGAGCCACAAATTTTACACAATTTTTTATTTTTTCATGCCTACGTGTGTGGCTGTTCAACTATCAACCTCATGGTTGTATTTATTTTTAGAACAAGCGTTCTTCTTCAAATTTGAAGGACTGCACCTTTTTCCAAATTGAAATATCTTCTTACATACCACACATATTAGGAATAGTTCGATTTCTTTCGATGCACTGTTGACAATCTTTTTAGAAAAAAACTAGACCGCACTCGTTTTTCGGAAATATAAATCTGTATTGATATTGTTTACCAACAAACAACGAAATATACCGATCGCCACTTATATGACACAATGTATTACAAATGTTAAAGGATACTGAGAGTTTAAATTAAATTATTGTTTTTGATTAATAATCGGTACAGCCTGACAGATCTGACATGATTATGTTTGAATTGTAATCGCCGATTACAAATCGTTACAGGTCTACGATGCGACGATGCCAACGATGCCGCTCCACGAGTATGTAATAGAGTCCTGCACGAGTACGTAAAAATATATCCGATTAATAATCGCCGATTACGTTGCTACGCGATACGATTACATACTCATGGAGCGGCATCATCGACATCGTCGCATCGTAGACCTGTAACGATTAGTAATCGGCGATTACAATTCAAACATAATCATGTCAGATCTGTCAGGCTGTACCGATTATTAATCAAAAATAATAATTTGATTTAAGCTTTCAGTATCGTTTGACATTTGTAATTCATTGTGTCATATAAGTGGTGATCGATATATTTCATTCTTTGTTGGTAAACAATTTCAATTACAAATTTATATTTCTGAAAAAAATTAAAACGTTTGTAAGACTCGGGTACGAGTGCGGTCTAGCTTTTTTCTAAAAAGATTGTCAACAGTGCAACGAAAGAAATCGCACTATTCGTAGAATGTGTGGTATGTGAGAAGATATTTCAATTCGAAAAATGGTGCAGTCCTTCAAATTTGAAGAAGGATTCTTGTTCCAAAAATAAATACGAACATGGGGATATAGTTGAACAGGCATAAGCGTAGGCAGGAAATAGTGAACAATTATGTAAAATTTGTGGCAACTGATCTACGTTCTTTGGATGTTGTAAATAGGGAGGGATTTAAAGCTTTGGCTTAGTCGTTTGTTGAAGTTAGGGTTAATCTTGAAACGAAACATTTCAAAATTGATGATGTTTGCCTCATAATTTTCTTTTCATTTTAAAAATTAGAACAAATATACATATTCTAAAAGACCATAACGTAGTATAGTATAATAAGATACTACAGAAAATAAAGAAAATAAACTATTGCGTTTGATTCATAAATAATCTTTGTAGAACTTCGGCCGTTTGTTGGGAACCTTAACGTGCTTTAGGGCCATTTTATGACGAATCATCTTTATATGTTTTATGTTTATTGTGAGTAAATCGTGTTTATGTGATGTAAAATTATATTAAATTAAATATTTTTATGTTGAATTCATATTATTTTTTCTTCAAGTATAACAAAATCGTGATAGTAACTATACACCATTCCATTTGTTTCTGGATCTCGCCTAGCTATGGAAAAGTGACAGTTTAAGTATTGTAAATGGGGCTGGTTGTGTTTTAAATCAGGGTTTTTAAATGTCACTGTCAGATGTTCGATTTTAAGGTTATAATTTCTGACTATTTTGATCTTACACTGTTGCCTGTTTTACAAATTTTCAGATATAAAAGGATAATAATATGCAGTTTTAAGATTAACAAAATTTACTACTTGGTTTTTGTACATACAAACACAGCAATAATATTGTATATAACAAATATAATGAATTCGGCTCTGCAAACTTATTTCGTCATCCATTTGTATTTCTCGCTTGGGTCTTCCCGTTAACACATTATGATCAACTCCATCCATCCACCTTAATTTTGGTCATTCTCTCTTCTGTTGGCCCTCAGTATTTTTTTGTAGAATTGCAAATTTATTCCCACCCTCTTGTGATACTGATAATTTTCATGTCAAACAATTTTTAAGCCCTCATTCCACTTTTATTATTTAGTCAAGAGAACCTGCATCTGAATCTTCTGATGTTTGTTATTTTTCACTTTGACATTGACACAGCATTGCAACACTAGATTAATTTGATTTAATAATAAAATGCTCGAAGAAGCGACCGCGTGGCGAAATAATTGTTGCAAGATTAACAATAAACCTCTTGAAAATTAAAAAGAGGATTACTTATGATATCATAAGTTATTGCAACACTGTTAAAATAAAGAATCAGGAGTGGCAACTAACAAAAAATGTAAATGTTGATACTGCAACATAACAACACGAAAGCATGGCTAGGCGAGATCCAGAAACAAATGGAATATATTATAAATCCGATAGCCAAAGTACCAATTTTCGATATTTTTTTGTAAAGTTTATTAAAATTATTAAGAAAAGAATATTATTCATGACAATCATTAATAAAATAAATTACTGATGAATCATTGACCGTTAAGTGTCCGAGTTACAGACAAAGTGTTGAACTCCGACTACATTGGCCGACCAGAACTTTATTAAACCTAATCTTCAATTAATTCAAAACAATAATAATTATCTCTCTTTGATCTAAACACATTGGTGTAGTAGCTTTCCTTCACGTCAATTATTGAAATTTCAAACACCTCCCAAGTTTGCCTGTGTTCGGAGGTTTCTAGCGACTTAATATATATATATATATATATATATATATATATATATATATATATATATATATTAATTTAGCACAGAACACAATTTTAACCATCGCTGAGCGGAGGAACATGTCCCCAAAAATGACTTAAAACGTAGGAAAGTAGACGTTGCAACAGATACACCTTTTAAGATTATTAATTCTTGCAATTGATGTGCTTTGCTATGTTGAGTGAACAGTTATATCTAAAGATATTAATAACTGTTTAAAATCATTGAGAAATATGTAGCTGTATAACTGATTACTCATACGATTCTGCATAAATTAACGATTATAATCGTGTAATCATGAGTACGATTACGAGTATGTTTATACTCATCGTTGCATCGCAACGATGAGTATTTGTATCTGTAATCGCCGATTCCATACGTACTCGTGCAGTTCTCTAGTATGTAATCGTATCGCGTAGCAACGTAATCGGCGATTATTAACAGGATATATTTTTACGTACTCGTGCAGGACTCTAGTTGGTAAATGTAAAACATGTTTGCATTGTTTCTGTTTATGTGAATGTGAGTAGCGTTTATATTAGATTTTTACTTATATTTTAAAGCAATATCACTCTTTTTCCTAATGTATTAGATCTTGCGTGAAAATGTTACTTTGAATGTCGGTTTTTTGCTCATTTAACTAATTTTTTCAATTTTTTTATAAGCAGAAAAAAGTTTTATTTTGAAATGATTTTAGTAAAGAAACATAAAATTAACATTTAACTTCTCTCAAAAAAATTAAAAGTTCAAAAGTGAACGTCAGTTCTGCTTTTGTAAGGATGAGTGCTCACGAATGATGCATCATATGTAGTCACTCATCATATAACAATCCCACCTGCCCTGATAGCGTCTTTTCATCGTTGCTATATCCTGATGGAATCTCTTACCGTCTTCTTCACTGATGTTACCCATATTTTCACTGAAGAAACTTAAGTGAGAATGTAGAAATTGTAACTTTAGGGACATTCGGCAACCAAGCTTTTTATAACATTCCAAAAGTTTTTCAACAATAACTTTGTTCTGTGGAGACTTTTTATTTCCAGGGAAGTTATGTACCACTTCCCTAAAAGATTTCTAAGCAATTCTCTCTATTAACGTCATTTTTTGTTCAAATTCTTTAGAAATAAACATCTTGAGAAAATCTGGTCCAACGAATATCTAAAGATTCAAAGAAAATAAGCTGAATTTGGATAACGTATACTTTAAAGAAAAACTTTAGATATTCGCTGTTTTGATAAAATAGTTCAATTTAAAGCTTTAAACGAGTGTTTTCCACTCCCAGACTAAGCATGAAGTAAAATTTCGAGTTTAGAAAAGCCCCGTGAAAATTTGTCGAGGGTCGCGCAGCGACCCGAGACAAATTTTCTGGGCTTTTCTAAACTCGAAATTTTACTTTATGCGCCACGCGTATAAAACAATAAAATATTGTGTAATTTATGTATACTGGAAGGTATAGCTTTTGACAGTTTTGGAAACAAGACGAACAAGTGTTTGAATGACTCTTCATCTTTATTGAGTGCCTCTATGAACTGTTTGACCAACCCGAGTTTAATATAAAGCGGCAGCATTAAAACTTTTTCTGATCTTACTAATGACGGATATTTAATGTTCTCTACACCAAGTGTAAACTATGTTTTAATAGGTTAATGTTTTCTGGTGTAGTGTTTGGTTGTAGCACGACTGTCCCATAAACACAGGAAACAGGAATGTTTGGTGTAACCACCCTGAAGATCTTTTTAAAAAGCAAATCTCCGCAGACTTGCCATTCATATTTTTGGAACTGAAGTTTCTCGAAAAGAAATATAACATTTTCGTAATCTCCTTTCAAATGGGCCAGGTGACCAATGGGGGGTATTGATGGATACGTGTTTCTATTATGAATGAGAACGGATTTTAACTTCGCGAAGAGCTGTCTATAAAAAGACGCTAACTTTGGGAATGATATTCAATATCCTTAAAAAGCTTGTTAGCATCATAACAGAAACACAAACCCTTTTCTATAGAAAAATATGTGGAATTCTTTAGTGTCTTTTTCGGGCAGTAACTCAGCAACTGGGGTCTAAAAGATTCCATTCCTTTAATCTCAATGTCAAAATTTCTGCATTTGATTAGTAAGACTAAGATCTCTGATTAGATCATCCATCTCTTGTTGACTAGGGAAATGAGGTTCTGTGCTTTCATCGTTTAAAAATAACACATCCGATTCCTCCGAGTGAACATTATCGTTGAGATGTTGGTAGTCAGATTCTTCAGTTACTGAAGAAGGTAGCGTGGGAAGAGGCAGAGTTTCAGAGTGAGGAACTGGTGCACTACTTGACTCAAGATCTGGATGTATAATGTCGTGTCGGTTTTTTGATCTTTTAAAGCTAGTGAGATTTACCATACAAGATTAGCAGTCTGTTGCATGATTTTTTGAATTTTTCCACCTTCTTGGAATTGCAAAGGGCATGGCTCTGCGTTCGCCTCCATACCACACTTCCAATGTTGATCGGCATGATCCACACAACACGTGCGGGGCCCATGGTTTGTCTTGGTTTCCAATTTTAAAACCAAAGTATGCTTCATACGCCTGGGTGACTTTTGTACCGGCTTGAATTTTATGTTTAACCTGCTACGGACCAATATACAAGCCGCACACATAGCAAAACGAGTCAGCAGGATGAGCACAATTCCACATAGAAGTTATTATATACAGGGTCCTGCAACAGTGCGTCGGGCTTTCCTAGCGCCTTTCCCGTGAAAAAAACAAAAAAAATGTTTCGTACAAAAAGTTATTGATTTAAAAATCTTTATGGCGTAAAATTATTTTCAAACATACAGGGTATCCCAATTTTGCGGTATAACAAAAATATTTGTATTTTTTTAATGGAACACCCTGTATTTATTCAACTTTTCTAATGACATTTTCCAACCTCTACATTGTTATCCATTTAGTTTTTTATTATGTTACAGTGTTGCCAATTTACAATTTTTTTCTCCAAGTATCATGCATAAGCAAGCTCAACTTTAAAAAATCGGAGCGACCTCGTTTTTCGAAGGTAAGAATAACTTTTAGCAAATATCTCAGTATAGTTAATAAGCAACGTTTTATTAATGATCAATTTAAATTTAGTAATACAGGGTGTTCAGAGAAACATGCCAAACTTTGCAAATTTCAAAGCGGTATAACCCATTTTTTTTAATGGAATGCTCCCTATTTTATGTCATTATTCGAAAGGTCTATTTTTTCTCTTCAATTTGATGGGGCATATCTTATGTCTAAACCCCATAGTTGTTGAGATATTTAATATTTTTCACAAAAGTAACCATTTAATTACATTTCTATGCACTCTAGTAGGCCATGCTGAGACGAAACAACTGTCAAAATGTAAGTAAAAGTCAATGTGAGATGAATAAATACAGATAATACTTCAAAATTATTAATGCAAAAGAGAAACGATACTACAGTAAATGTTCAAAATGTTTTCCATTTTCATTTAGGCACAAATTAATTCGCCGCTGAAAAGACCTATTCACTCTTCCTAACATTTCAGGTGAAATACTTGCAAAGGCATTAACAATTCGTTGCTGCATATTCATTGGGGTTGTTGATGCTTCCTTATAAACAATTTCTTTTACATATCCCCACAAGAAAAAATCAATTTTTGTTAGATCCGGAGATCTAGCAGGCCATCTAGTGGCTCCATTCCTACCAATCCATTGGTTGGGGAAAATACCATCAAGAAATGTCCTCACATCTCGCGAGAAGTGCGCAGGTGCCCCGTCTTGTTGAAACCACAGCCTGTTTCTTGTATGTTGAGGTATATGAGCTAATAACCCGGGTAATACATTTCGCATAAAGTGCAAATACATATGCTCATTTAGATGGCCTTCGAAGAAATGTGGACCTACCACATGGTTTCCAATAATTCCTCCCCAGACATTCAATGACCATCGATGCTGATGATCAACTTGTCTCATAACATGCGGATTTTCAGTTGAATAATAATGAAAATTGTGCCTGTTGACAGATCCGCTGTTATAGAACGTCGCCTCATCCGTGAATAAAACATACCGGAAAAACGCAGGATCTTCCTGTATTTTTAGTCTTGCCCAGATACAAAATTCGGAACGAAACTGAAAATCAGTATTACTCAGTTCTTGATGTAACTGAATATGATATGCATGATATCGATTTTTCTTCAGAATGCGTTGTACTGACCTCTCGCTTATGCTGGTTGCTTCACAGATGTCTTTTTGGCTCAAGTTGGGATGTTCAGTTGCTGTTAAGAGCACTGAAAATTGGTTTTTCTCATTGGTGATAGGTTTTGTTCTTTCGTGTTTTCTGTAATGTACACTTCCCGTTTCAATAAATCTATTGAGCAGGTTCCTAAAACTTTTCTCTTCCGGATGTCTTCTGTCGGGATAACGTGTCGCGTAAATTCTAGCCGCCAATAAACAATTTCTATCAGTCTCCCCTAATACAAAAATCATATCGACTAGTTCGTCTTTTTCGAAATTCATCGTAATTATATGCTGTCTACTTTTACCACGAAACGAAGAATCACTTTACAAATCACAAATTAACGTTTCGAATTTCGACATAATCAAATGTCACACTGACACTTACATTACATTTTGACAGTTGTTTCATCGCAGCATGGCCTACTAGAGTGCATAGAAATGTAATTAAATGGATACGATTGTGAAAAATATTGAATATCTCAACAACTATGGGGTTTAGACATAAGATATGCCCAATCAAATTGAAGAGAAGAAAAAGACCAATCGAATAATGACATAAAATAGGGAGCATTCCATTTAAAAAAAAATGGGTTATACCGCTTTGAAATGTTCAAAGTTTGGCATGTTTCTCTGAACACACTGTACTACTAAATTTAAATTGCTCATTAATAAAACGTTGCTTAATAACCACACTGAGATATTTGCTAAAAGTTATTCTTACCTTCAAAAAACGAGGTCGCTACGATTTTTTAAAGTTGAGCTTGCTTATGCATGATACTTGAAGAAAAAAAATGTAAATTGGCAACACTGTAACATAATAAAAAACTAAATGGACAACAATGTAGAGGTTGAAAAATGTCATTAGAAAAGTTGAATAAATACAGAGTGTTCCATTAAAAAAAAACAAATATTTTTGTTATACTGCAAAATTGGGACACCCTGTATGTTTGAAAATAATTTTACGCCATAAATATTTTTAAATCAATAATTTTTTGTACGAAACATTTTTTTGTTTTTTTCACGGGAATGGCTCTAGGAAAGCCCGACACACTGTTGCAGGATCCTGTATGTACTCAAAAACACAAATAAAAAATTAAGAAAACTCTGAACCGTTTACTCGTTGGAGGAACTGACGTAAATCTGACATTAGCAAAGCCTCCTTGATACTTTACTTCGAAATTTTACTTCATGTTAAATCTGACATTAGCAAAGCCTCCTTGATACTAATACCTCAAAACATCCCCATAAACAAAAATTTGTTACATGGTGTTATCAATGTGACAAATAAATCATAATTTGTCAAATAAATTGTCACGATGCAGAACTTTACATCACATACATATTTTCTTTTAAGTATACTGTCACATATTCCATATAAACATTTGTAAAATTAATGAACATGTGATCAGAACTAAGCAGTATATTTTGAACTTCACTTTAAATCAGTGTTTTATACGCGTGGCGCATGAAGTAAAATTTCGAGTTTAGAAAAGCCTGATTTGGCTTTTCTAAACTCGAAATTTTACTTCATGCTTTGTCTGGGAGTGGAAAACACTTATTAGAGTTTTTAAATTGAAAGTTTTTAATAAGATAACGAATGTTTAAAAATTGACATTGAAAAATCGCAACATGTATACCTAGAAGAAAAATTCCTTGAATTTAGAACTTTTTTAAAAATTGAACATATAAATGGGCAGATAATAAGGAAGACAGATATTCCTAAGCAAGGAATATTACCTGATTATCCTATCCTACTTCATCCTCAGAGACACTTTATTAAATTGGTAGTAGATGCAAATAATTTGAGACAGTGATATGTAAATACATTTGTAATCATAATCTTTGTGAGTTAATTGAATTGTCATATTAATGTCAGATTTCCCTTCACATAACCTACAAATTAAAAGTTAATTTAGAACATAACATGTGATTAATCTTGTCCTAACCTAAAACACACAACCTGTATCACGCCACTAAATTCTTGAATTGTCAAATTTGATTGGTCATATTAAAAGAAAACAGATAACATAATATTATCGTCGCGCGTCAAATGTAGGCCCGCGTCAGGTCACGCGGATCGTTGTCACCAATCGTTGGTACCAACTCACATTTAAATGCAAGAAAAAGTCATGGCATGCTAGAGGATAACACTTTTTGCTCATATGGTATAAGAGATATCGCATGTTAAAAAAAAAAGAACCTCTAGAGTGCTATGATTTTATCTTTTTTAAAATTTAAGTTGGCTATACGCTTTAGAAATTGACATTTAAAACGTCAGACATGATAATTATAATGCATAATTTCAGAGTTGCCAACTTACAATATTTTCTATGGCACTCTAGAGGTTTTTTTTTATTGAACATATGATATAAGAGATGCACATTTTATGACAGAGCCAAACTAGGATGGATGAAATAAACATTTCGCATGTGATTTGTTTTCAATTTCAATCTATTAATATTTACATAGAAATACTTTTTCTTTTAAGTATACCTACATATCCAAATAGATGCCCTGTACATTTTTAGGCATCTGTTGATTTTATAAAAGTGATTAATTTAACGTTTCTGTCCAGTGTTTTCACTCCTCAATTATGCATGAAGTAACATTTTGAGTTTAAAACAGCCTGAACACTAAATACTAATCTATATTTTTAGGCTTTTCTAAATTCGAAATATTACTTCGAGCTTAATCAAGAAGTGCAAATGCTATAAATAATAAATAGCTTATTTTCTCATTTATTTTCTTCCGACAGAAAAATATGAAATGATGAATAGCATAAATACATATGCTAAGAGTTCAGATTGAAGTTTTAAACGAGTGTCATCCACTCCCAGACTATACCTGAAGTAAAATTTCGAGTTTGGATTTGGATTTGGACACGTAGAAAATTCTGAAGTATCAGACTCGAAAATAGTTTTTGTATAAAAATAATTGATTATCTTGTAGACTAAGATATATAGGGAATTTTTCGTTTAAGTATACATATTTATACCTATTTTTTAAGAGTTCAATTTGAAGCTTCGAACTCCCAGGTTAAGCACGAAGTAAAATTGCAAGTTTAGAAAATTTAGTTTGGTCGCTTCGCTTCACTACGCGACCAAACCAAATTTTTAGGCTTTTCTAAACTTGAAATTTTACTTCATGAGCTACGCGTATTCAACGCTGAATATACTGAAATATTGTGAACAAGTAAATTTCACTTGAAATCAGTATTTTTTACGCGTGACGCATGAAGTAAAATTTCGAGTTTAGAAAAGCCTGAAACCAAATTTTCAGGCTTTTCTAAACTCGAAATTTTACTTCATGCTTAACCTGGCAGTGGAATACACTCGTTCGAAACTTCAAATTGGACTCTTTAAAATACAAGAAAACACGAATTTGTGAAGATTTAGAGCATATAATTGAGATATGTATACTTAAAAGAAAAACTCTCTGTATTTAAAAGCTAATTATAATTTTAAATTCTCAGGATTGAGGAGATTATTTTTTTTTAAATTAATACATATTTTTGTTTGTTTTAGATATAAATTCTAAGAATGAAAAGTAAACACTGAAAATACTTAAATTAAGTATTCTATCAGTTTTGTAGACTTTTACTACAAGATTGAACACCAAATTGATGGATGGTTAAAATAAAAAAAAACTAACCAAGCTCCATTATCCCTCATAGCATTTTTAAACGATTACTAGACTTGTATTTTTAATATTTTTCTGCAAAAACAACACTCGCATCTTTATAAAAGCTGTGGGGAAATTTCATTGAAACCTTGAGTTTTTTTAAAGTTCAATTATGTTTGAATAAATATTTTTCTAGCTGTTTTTGCTGTTATTGAAACACAGACAGAGCAGTTGGATAGCCTTGAAATAGCGATCTCAGAATGGATATTTCCACTAAAATGTTTCATCTAAAAATGTTTATGCAAACAATACTTTGTATTACATATGGAGAAAATCAAAAAAATGAAAGACACAAGAGCAAAAGTCATTGTTTTATTTTATGACTGTGTTCTGTACAAATTTAATAAACTTTTAAGTGCACAATCAAACACTTTTTACTTCGTTTGTATAACACTTTTTATTGAATGTGACTGCAGTTTCGACAAATTTAGCTTGTCATTATGAAACATGAAGTTGATATCAAGCTAAATCTGTCGAAACTACATTCACATTCAACAAAAAGTGTAATACAAATAATGTAAAAAGTGTTTTATTGTGAAATTAAGATGTATAACGAAATAGAAGCCATCACAAGACAGAAACTTTTAAGTGTTTCGTATTTTTGAAAAAGTTAAGAACCACTGGTCTGAGTACTCTATCCTGCTCGAGTTTACACACACATACACGTGCATACTTCACTCATGCGCTCGTAATCCGAAGAAGGTCTTTATTTTCTTTTATACTCAGCTTCTTTAATTTACTTTCCAATTGCACTAGCTTCTGCTACTTTGAAACTAGCGTTCGTGGGCGAGCTATTTCATTAAATTGCACAGGCCGCAATATTAATCCGCAATATTCCTGCTATTAATTCGAGACAATGAGATTACCGAGATGGCATTTACTGTTATTCCCGCGTCTTACCTCCAACTAAGTTCAGATGACAGTTTAATTTAATGAGTGAATTAAGTAACGCAGGTTGCATCTGCAATTAGTTTAATTGTAATACGTGTATGCGCGGTTAATGTTGTACTTCGCTTCATTAAATTGTATGATTGCTTAAATTGTTTATGAGTTTGTAAGAGATACTTCTACCCATGAGCGTAGTTAGTGAGGATTTTGACTATGGAGGGACACAAGGTCAAAACAAAGTCAGTTGTTAAATTAGATGCTCTTAAAGTGAATTTTGATGTGTTCATTAATTGTTAACAAAAATTGAATTTGTATTCAGTATTTCGGCATTGCTAAATAATCTACAGACGCGTTTCGGACATCTAGGACATCGGATATCTAGGACCTAGATATCCGAAACGCGTCTGTAGATTATTAGGCTATGCCGGAATACTGAATACAAATTCAATTTTTGTTAATAATTAATGAACACATCAAAATTAACTTTTAGAGCATCTAATTCAACAACTGAGTTTGTTTTTACCTTGTGTCCCTCTATAGTGAGGTCGTTGGATGACTTGAATGTCTGACTTTTTAGCCGTATCAAATAATGTTCCATTTATTTTTATAAAACTGTATTTTCTTGGATCTTTCATTAATTAAGAAATCTTAGAAAAAAAATATGAGACATTATAAAGTAACTCTCGAACATTATAAATTCCCTTAATGGCACATTAAATCAATCTACTTTCCAGATTAGCGCACCTCAATGAAAAGATCCCGACGACGAGACCAGGTTTTTCTAAATCTCCATCTCCATTCCCATTCCCAATTATCCTTCCGCCGTCAAATGTGTAATAACGCAACTTTTATGTATCTCTTAACCATGGGAACATCTCCGGAGGCAGCCGGCGGGATTAAATCCCATAAAAGCGTTATCTGAACGATTCACGAGAATCGATAATCCCGCACTTTCCCGGCCAGGTACGAGAATAAATAGATCGCGACCTTCCTCAACAGGAGATGACGGTTTCATCTTCCCCAAATGAGTCGGACGTTTATCAAAGTTATATCTTTTCGAGCTATACAAGGCCGGTGAAATAAGTCCTCTCCTGATGGCTGACGGACTCTAATCATTCCGGGGATCTTAATTTGAAAGGTTTATTGCCGCGTTAGGCCAGTTTTGGTCGTGCGGATCATCTTTTGTGTGCGCCATCTGTTATTGATATCTGTATTAAATCTTGTAATACGCGGAAACCAACTTCATAAGCTCTATAATACGTATTAATGTTTGCTAACATGAAGTTTAGCATCCAGTGAATTATCTGAACGATAAATTCAGCAGAAATTACTGTCACTTTTTAAAACAATGGATAAGCCAAGTTCTGCAGTGAATTGGTGTTGTACAATCTTTACTTATCAAAAATGGTATAAGTGTTAAATTATAATTAAATCGCTTGATTAATCATAATTTGGATATTTGATTAGAAAATAGGCATACTTTATCATAAATATATAGAAACTATGTGAATATCTATCTACAATATCTAAAACATTATTAAACTTTTAAAA
Organism: Philonthus cognatus; assembly: GCA_932526585.2. Lineage (NCBI taxonomy): Eukaryota > Metazoa > Arthropoda > Insecta > Coleoptera > Staphylinidae > Philonthus > Philonthus cognatus. The sequence goes on from OW052244.1 coordinate 38,584,004, forward strand.
TTTTAGGAAATATCGGAAGAAAATCTATGAAGTGTAAAAACTATAATAGCGAGAAAAATACTAAAGTAAATAAACATGTTAAATGAATTTGGGTGACCTACGTAAAAATGACAATAACTTGAATTTAGGGCTTCAACCTATTATTTTTTGCGTTCCGGCTCAATTAATAAAATATATATTTCGTTCCGGAAAAAATAACGGTTTTTTGTGGTTTTCGGTTCAGCTCCAAGTGATTGTTTTAATTTTTGAAATCTTTTTATTTCATATTAAATACACTGATGATGATGTAAATATTAAGAATATAGAAAAGCGTTTCAAACTAAATTTGTTCTATTTTTATTATTATTATCACATTTACTAAATATTCGCAATATAAATATTTCTTGCATTTTTTCGCTATACTTAGTAAATATCTATTACATCTAAGCAGTATATATTTTTAACTTTACATTAAATCTGTGGTTTATACGCGTGGCGCATGAAGTAAAACCTCGGATCGCTGTGCGACCCTCGACAAATTTTCTACGCAGGGCTTTTCTAAACTCGAAATTTTACTTCATGCTTAGTCTGGGAGTGGAAGACACTCGTTAGTTTAAAATATGTCACAACTATCAAAAAGTGGGTAGCAAGTGTCACAAAGAAAAACAATTATATTATTATCTAATTATATATTTCAAATAATAGTTGTCCCAAATTGAGAATAGTCCTAACGTCGGCTGACGCCGATTTGTGTCAAGTTTGATACATTGACTAAATGTCATTTCAAGTTGACAGGATAGACTAATGTCAGCTGATTACGACTCATGTCAAGTTGTCACAGTAGACTAAACGCCGACTGTCGTCGTCTTGAGTTAAGTTGACACGATAGACTAATGTCAATCAATATAGTGACTTATTGTCATAAAGTTACCATAATAAAAATACAGTCGATATAGTGATTTAATAACAAAATCATATCATAATCAAAAGACCAAGTGACGTACAGTCATAATATCACAATAGTCAAAATACAGTCGATAGAGACCTAAAATGACAAAATCCTAGCATAGTTAACAGAAAGTCAACCAAGCGACTTACAGTTATATTGTCACAGTAGTCAAAATACGACAAAATACGAATAAGTTGAAATGCAAACAACCTAGTGGCTTACAGTCATAATATCACAATAGTCGAAATACCGTCGATAGAGACATAAAATGACAAAATCCTAGTATAGTCAACAGACAGTCAACCAAGCGACTTATAGTTATAATGTCACAGTAGTCAAAATACGACATTTTATTATAAAATCCTAGCATAGACAAGAAACAACTAAATCCTAATAAGTTATAAGATATCCAACCAAGTGATTTACGATTATAATGTCACAATAGAAAAAAAAAAACAGCCAATAGAACGATTTAATAATAAAATCTAACCATAGTCAAAAGACAGTTAATGAGTTAATGTCACAATAATCAAAATACAGTCGATAAAGATAGAATATGACAAAATCTTGCAATGGCCTAAAGTCAGCCAACCAATTGACCTACAATTAAAATGTCTCAAATGTCAATATACAGTCAACAGAGCGATTAATTACGAAGTCATACTTAGAAACATAATAATAATAATGTTTATTACGGCATCGCCTTTTTACATAGATAATAATGCATAATAATGGTGATAAAGTAGGTATATAAAATAATTAAAATAATGAAGATATATATATATATATATATATATATATATATATATATATACACACATACATACATATATATATATATATATATATATATATACATACACACATACACACATAAATATGTATGAGTGTGAGTAGCTACAATTTATAAATAAAGCACTAAAATAGATATAATAATAACGGTTAATTAGCATTTAAACAAATTAGAAAATTTAACAAATTAAAACAGAAGAGAAAAAAAAATAAGAAACATCACACACAAAAATAATATTTTAATTTGGTCTTGAATGAATGGTACAGGATGTTAAATAAATCAAACCAATTGTGGATATTGTAGTCATTCCCAATCTTAATTAAACGCGTAATGGAGTTGGCTGATCCAGTTATTGTCCGGTGAGTGTCCATAGTCAATATTGCAATAGTTAATATACAGTCGATGTAGAAGTGTAATTATTAAATCGTATGTTCAATAGAAAAAAACCTCTAAAGTGCCTTGTTTTAATTTTTTTGTTAATTTAAGTTTTTTATAGCACTCTAGAGTTTTTTTTAAACAAACTATACATTATATGCGCCACCCGAATAAACGGAAAATTTAAAATATAAATAACTTATATAATTTAAACTTTTTGATGTGCCTGTGGGGATTGATCCCCTAAGAAATTAGAACACATTTGTGCTCATAACATCAAAAGTCATAAGATACCGCCATCGAAATAGCAATATTTTTAGGGATATCACTTAATTAATTGCACAGATAAACTCCACAAAGATACTAATATGTTCGCATTTTTTTCAAATTTCTCGGCTAGCTCCATCTTAAATGTAATTTAAAATCGTAAGTCAAGTTTCATGATTAAAACATTTAAATGATAAGATTAAGTCAAAGTTAAATCGATTTTTTTTAAACCGGCGTCGACTGCTGTGGCCATTGGCCGGCTTACTATAGTTAAGGTAAACATTTTAAAAAGAAAAAAAATAAAAGAAAATAAAATGACCGGGTGTATATGGCTCGGACGCTGGGACAGTACAAATACAAAACACACAAATCAAAGTGTAATAAATATAAAAAACGCAGGTAACATGTCTGATGTAAAAAGTCAGACAGACAAAATGTCAAATATTAAGACAAGGACACTCAGCACATTACACACCTAAATTTTCTTAAATAGACCTGTCTCCCTAAGAAACTCAGTGATGGTTTTCCACGAACGCTGTTCTAATGTCCTAGCTATATCATTTGGAAGCCTGTGTCTATCGCGTTGAGTTGCATAGACTCTACATTCTTCCAATATATGCCTCACCGTGAGAGGGTTGTGACATATGTCGCATGTTGGTGCGGGGTCGCCGGTAAGAAGATGGGAATGGGTCAGATTAGTATGACCCACCCTGAGACGGACAAGAGCTACCTCCTCTCTTCTCGTTAGCGGATCCGGTGATCTCCATGCTGCAACCGATGGCTTTACGTGACGGAGTTTGCTCTCGAGGCGTATCCAGTCTTGCTGCCATAAGCCGTTTATCGCTGACTTTATGTAGTTTTGTACGCCATCCGGGCGGCAAAATGCGAGGTCTGGATGATCCTGTTCAGCCGTCAGACGGGCTGCAGCGTCTGCTAGCTCATTACCTTTGATCCCTCTATGTGAGGGTACCCAGACGAAGGTTACACTTCGGGATCTTGCTACCAGGTGCTGGTATGTCGACAGTATATCGCGCACTAACTTATCATCCACTTTCTTATTTGCGATGCTAAGTATCGCAGACTGGGAATCTGAGACTAGGAGGTATGATTCGTGGCACGACATATCACAGTAGCGCAGCGCTTGCCATATTGCGTACAATCCTGCAGTGTATACGCTACAAACTGCGGGAAGCGACCATGAATGTGCCGCGTTATCCATGACAATCGCGGACCCCACTCCATTCAAAGTTTTGGAGCCGTCAGTATACACTGCATGAGGTGAGTTGTGTTGTATTGTTATGTCGTCAAATCGGGCTGAGATGACCTGGGGATCAGATTCCTCTCGGCTAAGGGACAACATTTCCCAGATAACTTGTACTCTGTATATTGTCCATGGTGGAACATCACCCCACCCGAAAGGTAAGCAGGCTGGACTGTCTATTTGCCACTCTTCTCTAAACGCACGCGCTCGAACACTCACCGGTCTTGTTATTGTGGGCCTACGGAGGTAAGCCCCATACTGTTCGTTGTTGACGAAAATACAGTAATTTATATGACTCGGGTCAGCCGTTACCGACGCCTCATATCGCAGAGCGAATGCAAGGCGCCTGTAGTGCAGTGGCATAATTCCCGAGTCGCAGCAGAGACTTCTAAGTGACGAGTCTGATGCCTGTTCCATGTATGCTGTCTAGGACTTTTAACCGGGTCTTTCGGACTTTTAACCGGGTCTTTCGATTAAAAATTGAATTTGTTTTTAATCAAATTAGTGAAATTTCATGTAAAAATAATTTACATTGAATATGTTTAACTTATTTCGCCATATTTTTTGTTGTATCGTCTCTCCTTGATGAAAATCCTTGCTACGTTTATACCACAAGGGAATTTATTATTTTGCGCTTGGACCGCATTTACACAAGCTTTGTGAAACGGTCTTAAATCGCGGCAGTGCAAACATCAATTTAAGGCAAGTAAAAAAAGTATCGTTATAGTGAGGCATGCCTCAGTCAACTCCATAATTACAAGCCGATGAATTATTCAAGCGCGAGGCAATCTGAGGCATGTAACTCTATTTGATACGTCGTTTTTATTATGCAAGCATCGTTTTGCCTCAAATTACCTCGTTCAGCCCCAAGTTACCTGCTTTTTCTGTCTCCAGCTACTTCTTTCTGCCTCAAGTTGCCTTTAACATATAACCAGTTATTTTTCATTTTCTCAATTCAAATTTATTATTACAGAGAAACAAACTTAAAGTGTTAAGAAACTTATATTTTTCCACTCCCAGATTAAGCATGAAGTAAAATTTCGAGATTAGAAAAGCCTGAAAATTTGGTTTGGTCGCGTAGCGCGAAGCGGCCAAACCAAATTTTCAGGCTTTTCTAAACTCGAAATGTTACTTCATGCGCCACGCGTATAAAACACTGATTTAAAGTGATATTTTAAAACACATACATCATCTATAATTTATTATTATATTAATCTATATTATTATTATTTTTAAACTGTTTTATAAAATTAAATAGATTCTGTTAATAAAGTAATATGAAAATAAAATAGAATAAAAGTAAAATTTTACATAATCACATGTATTGCATTTCATTTGGAAAGAAATGTTCAAAACAAATAGAATAGAAACAACAAACAAATTATTTATTGATGTTACAAAATATATCATCCGCAGTGCTGCCGATTTTGAGGGGGGTAAATTAGGGTATTTAAAGAGGTGCGGTTTTTTTGGGGAGATTTATATATTCGGTGGTGAAATGGGGTATTTTAAAGTGTAGACATGTTCCTTGTTTAGGTAAACATATCCCAATATATGTATACGCTGTAAATGTTCAGATTTTCGTCGTATTTAAAAATGATTTAAATTGAAGCACATCGACCCGAGACAAATTTTCTGGGCTTTTCTAAACTCGAAATTTTACTTCATGCGCCACATGTTTAAAACACTAAAATATTGTGAACTTTACGTATATTTGAACCTTACTTGTAATCAGTGTTTAATATGCGTGGCGCATGAAGTAAAATTTCGAGTTTAGAAAAGCCCAGAAAATTTGTCTCGGGTCGCTGCGCGACCCTCGACAAATTTTCACAGGGCTTTTCTAAACTCGAAATTTTACTTCATGCTTAGTCTGGGAGTGGAAAACACTCGTTTAAAGCTTCAAATTGAACTCATTTAAAAAACAAGGAGTGTCGGAAAATGTACAGCTTAGGCGTATGTTTAACTAAAAGAAATTATTTTCTTTAAATCTTTCGATATTCGTTGTTTTTTTAAGAGTTCAATTTGAAGCTTTAAACGAGTGTTTTTCACTCCCAGATGAAGCATAAAGTAAAATTTCGAGTTTATAAATTCCCGCGTAGCGACCCTCGGCAAATTTTCTGGGCTTTTCTAAACTCTAAATTTTACTTTATACGCTACGCGTATTAAACACTGATTTCAAGCGAAGCTCAAAATATACTCTTTAAAATATTTTTTTAAATTTTTGAATCTAAAATTTAATCAACGTTTTATTCCAAAAAACAGTGTTTGCACTGAGTGTCTTAAAGTGATCTATTTAATAAAAAAAGTGAATTGATTTAATTTATCTGATAAGCTAACGGTTTACAATTTAAAGGGCTTTAATTTGATGTCTAAAACGTTTTTTGGACTTGAAAATTGTGCTCAGTACGGGCGATCAAAAAATAAATTTAGTAGGTTGATAAATTTTCTGAAATTTTTAAATGGGCAAAATTTTGTCGAAATATTTGTAGGTTGATCCATTTTCTGAAATTTTAAAAGTGCAAGATTTTCGCGAAATATTTTTTTCCCACGAAAACAAATAGCGCACATTATTACTGATATTGGTATGAGTCTCTATGATTTTTTTGGGTTTTTTTTAATTTTTTTTTTTTTTTGATAAATTTTCTCATACCCTTACTAATAATGCGATTTTTCGATAATTATTTTGATTTTTTTAAAAAAGAAATTACAGTTATTCTTATCAATATTAAAAATAATATATCTTATTTATTTTCTGGAAAATAAAATTATTTCACCAACATTTCGGCTTTAGAAATCGTTTAAAAACTAGAACAAATTAAACTTCAAATTTAAGCATCCATTATGAATACATTTTTTATGATACAAATTTGTTTTTAACAGCGATTTAAAGATTATTCAATTCTTAATACATCTCTTAAAAATATTTTTGGTTTATTTCGCAAATACTGCCCTTAATCGACGTTTTATTCAAAAAGCACATTTTTCAATTTATGCACTTGGTGCACTTAAAATGATCTAATTCATGAAAAAGTGAACTGATTTAATTTATTCGGAAAGTTAACGGTTTGAATTGAAAGGGCTTTAATTTGATGTACAAAATGTTTTTTTGACTTAAAAATTGTGTTCAGTACGGGCGCTCAAAAATCAAATTTTGTAGGTTGATAAATTTTCTGAAATGTTGAAATGGGCAAAATTTTCGCGAAATAAAATTTTTCCTACAAAAACAAATAACGCACATTATTACTGATATTAGTATGAGAGTCCGTTTTTTTTTGTAATTTTTTAAAAATATTTTTTTTGTCAAATTTTTCCTCCATCAAAAAATGCGATTAGTTCAATGGAAATTCTGATTTAAAAAAAAATAAAAATTAATGTAGTAAGTGTAAGTGTGTAATAGTCATTCAATGCAATTGTTAGTGATAAATTAGTTACACAAAACACAAAATTTCAAGTGTCATTTGTGAAAGTGTCGAGTGCGGGTAGTTATCGCAAATGATCCGGACGTGTCGCAACGGCAAATCGTAATGATCGGCGAGGCGAGATAACGCGGCGACCGGCTTCAGTTATGAAAATGACGGTAATGGGCCGATAAATCAAACGGCCATAACTACAATGTGCGCGTACTTTCCGCGGCCGGTCGCGCCACCGGTAGCACCTGAACGTGGGCGCATAACCTGTGCATTGTAAAATATTATTAAACCGCCATTAATGCGAAACCCACGCCAAAATTAATGAAGATTTGCCTTCGCGTCGCACAGCTCAATCATAAGAGCGCAACGATCTTTCTAGCGGACGGCCTTAGAAAATATGCGGCTCAAGTGTCACAATATGAAAGTATCCCATGTATTAATATTATTCAATTGACGATTTGCATACTAACAGAGCAAAAAATCAGTGCAGAACTCGGGTTATGTCTCGTTCTAAAAAAATGAAAATGGTGTTTAATTTAGCGCAAAACACGGGTGTCGCTTTATTCTGTTTAGATTATTAACGAAGAACTTGCATAAAGCCTCATTATGATAAGAGAGAATGGTGCAAAAGACCAATTCAGTGCAGAACTCGGCTTGCGCCTCGTTTTCGATGTTTTAAATCAGCGCTTCCCAACTATTTTTTTCACGGACCGGCATCCATCACGATACTGTCTATCATCGGTAAAAATACATTGACAACTATCATTTTTTTGGTAATTTGAAAGTTATATATACAATTATGTCAATTTCTTATGATATAACGCCAAGATTGACTTTTATTGACTTGAAGTGTGATTTTTATCTTTTTCCCTAAAATTCCGATAAAAATGTTTTTCATTTACAATTATTGAAAATAACTTTATTCAATGAGTTATTTTAATTAACAATGAACTGATTTTTTTAATGATGATGACATTAGGCCACGTATAAAAACACTACAATAAACAGAGCAGGGCAAGATTCGAATCCTTTTAGAGGATTCAAAAGAAGCATTCGAATACTTTAGTTAAACTGGACTCGTGATCCGAATTCGTTACATTTATTTAAGAGGATTCGTATTCGAATCCAAATGCTGATGATTCGAATCCTTATAAAAGGATTGGAATATTTATAAATGGATTCAAATATTTATGAACGGATTTGAATACTCACAAAAGGATTCAAATACTTACAAAAGTATTCGAATCGTCAAAAATAATTCTAATTAATTGTGAGGATTAACATGAAAAATGTGTTTTGTGTGTTTTTAAATTTCTCGTTAAATCACTGTTTAGACGCGTGGCACATGAAGTAATATTTCGAGTTTAGAAAAGCCTAAATTTTTAGGCTTTTCTAAACTCGAAATTTTACTTCATGCTTAGTCTGGGAGTGGAAACGCTCGTTCGAAACTTCAAACTGAATGCTTTGATAAGAACATTAAATGACTGAAAATGTTTTTAAAGATAATAATCTAGTTTTCAAAATTATGTTTAATATTATTTGAAGTAAAACTGACATGGTAACCACAATCTAAAATGATCAATTTTTCCGACATTTCCCTGATTTAAGATTTTATCCCTGACCTTTCAATAGACCTCTCTTCTGTAGGAAACCCCCATTTTGTAAAATTGTTTTTATTGTTTTTTTCAATACTTAAAACAGTGGTTTTATAAATTTTTATGTGTTTTATAAATCTTTATGATTCCTGTTGATTTTGACGAATTTAATAATATCAGTTGGTTAATCAATTTTTTGATGTTATCTATTTCATTACTTTTTTTTAATAATGTAATTATTATTGAATTTATCAATTAAATATTTTTTTTTTTTCTCTAAGTTTGGCCATTACTTATGTGTTTTATATACAGTAGAATAATTTATTTTATATTTTCATTTTGTAAATATTTGCTTAATGTTAATTTTAACAATTTTGAAAATTTTTTTTAAAATTTATAATTGTCTTTTGCTTTTAAAGATATTATATGAAATAAAAATATGTTTTTAAATGAATAACTTGTCATTTTTGAGATATTGGTTTTTAATGTTGATGTTTTCTAGGTATAATTGAATTTTAACCATTTTTTACAAGAAAAAATGCAGAAATTGGAAAAACTATAATTATACCTTTTTGTTGATTTTAAAGACTTTGAGGATTGTGGAATCCTCGTTCATCCGTGTTAAAACACCTACAAGTTGCTGAACGTTCAGCCCTACGCACACTAATTAAACTGAGACACCCCAACAATCCCCTACACAATCTTTCAAATCCGCTCCTCTAGAAAACAACAAAAATAATACCTATTGAATACCGCCTCAAATACCTTGCCGAAAAATTCGCAACCAACCCCCTTAACCTAGACATCCTATTCCACATGTGCCTTACACGTAATCCTGACATCGATCCTAAATACAAAAACCCGCCTACTACCATATTTCAATTCATTTCATCAAGACACTAACTGACGGACCTACAGACAATACCATGACAATTGACAATTTTGACGGAAAGACCACGGGTCGATAGCCGATTGGCAATAGTAATAATATGTTATTGAATTATATATACAGGGTGTTTACGCTAAACCGTCCGTTATGGGGTTGCCGTTGTACTAAAAATTTTAAAAAATCCTTGTCAAATGGTTGAATCAGTTTTCCTTATGTGAAATATTTTCAACTTTATATCACTTCCGGTTCCACCGGAAGTAGCACTAAATTTGTTATTTTAAATGTAACACCCTATATATTAGTCATTTTTTGGGTTCCTCGTTTAAATTGCAATATATTTTATTCGAACATATGTACACTTATCTCACTCTAGGTACAATTTGAGATATTAATCATATTTTTATCTTACTCTTGAGAGAAGTTACAGATAGATTTCAAGATGCCTTTTAGAGGTATAAATTTTAAAAATATTTTTTTTGCTTGAAAACTATAAGAAATAAGTGTGCATATGTTTGAATAAAATATGTTGCAATTTAAACGAGGAATCCAAAAAATTTCTAACATATAGGGTGTTCTATTTAACATAACAAATTTGGTGCTACTTCCGGTAGAACCGGAAGTGATATAAAGTTGAAAATATTTCACATGAGGAGAACTGATTCAACCGTATAACAAGGATTTTTTTCAAATTTTTAGTGCAACGGCAAGCCCATAAACTTTTAACGAACGGTTTAGCGTAGACACCCTGTATATATAGGTACATACTATGTAATATTGCTTGTAGTCAATAAAGATTGTTGATATATAAAGACTTTGACACGTATTTGCCAATTTATTGATTTATTTATTCAGTCAATGGAGTACATTTAAAAATACATAATATAGTGCAACTAAAAGTATAAAATACACAATAAAACATAATAAACAATTTTGATATGAAGAAAACACTTAATTTTTTTATACCACTTTTATAGTCATTTTAAAAAACGAAGAATATATTCAGAAAGTCGAAAATTGTATAAACACTTCTAATATCATAGAAATTAAAAAAAAGCAAAATTAGTTAAACAGAATTAATTTCAGATGCAGAAACAAAAACTATAAAAACAATAAACAAAAAAAGTAAAGAATAATAATTTAATAATAACAAAAGCGGATAAAGGCCATTCCATAGTTATTTTAAAAAACGAAGAATACATTCAGAAAGTTGAAAATTTTATAAACACTTCTAATATCATAGAAATTAAAAAAAAAATAAAAGTGGTATATAAAAGTTAAGTGTTTTCTTTACATCAAAATTGAAAATGTACCACGAAGTGAACTCCTTCAAAATTCAAGAAATAATAAACAATGTTTGTTTATATTGACGATTCTGTTGAAAGTTTATGTTTTTGGCATTTTTTTGGAATATCCATGTATATATTATTGATTTTGATTTATTTGACTATTCCTTATAAATTTGACGATTTTTTTAGAATCACTTCTATAAGTTTTATCGATTTAGAAAAATTATCAATCTAAAACGTTATAATTTTTTTATTAACACAACATTTTTGTTCAGTTATTATGTTAAATTATTTTCAGTGTTTAGGTCTTTTTAATTTAATATAACCTAATTACAGAATAATAATTACAAAAAAAAAACTGTTTAGAATAATAAAATAATACATATAAAGAGTACAAAATTACCAAAAATAAAGATTTTGTCAAAAAATGTAATAATTATTACTTGTATAATGCTTAATGTAGAAGATTTCTGTAATTTTTGGTTTAGTTTTCTATTAAAATGTTGAACATGTTTTATTATTATTCCCATTATAAATTATATTTATAGAACTTGTTATGGTTTAAATTTGTATAACTTGTAATTGAAATAATAATGATAATTGTCAAGATATAAAATAAATAATGACCACAATAAATGTTGTCAACATTAACAAAACAAATTGATAAAATAAACTAGAAATAAATATCTTCAAAATTAAACATTACGCAACTAATACTCAAGTTTATTGACTTTAATAATTTTCCAGTTTGTTTTAATTGTTGGCGGTATTTATACATTTTCATGAGTTCTTATTACTCTGCTAATATTGATATATTTTTTTTATTGTTTCGTGATTCTCAATAAATGTCAATAATTTGGATATTTTTCATAACTTTTGTGTATTTTGTTATCTTTCGCGATTTATTTAAAACGATTTTTTCAGTGTTTTGGTCAATTTGAATAAAATTCCATGACTTTTCTCTGACTTTCGCGGGTTTAATGACATTTAGTGAATTTTTTTACGTAATTTTGAGGCATTCGTCGATTTTATAAAAGAGTTCAATTTGAAGTTTTGAATGAGTGATTCCACTCCCAAGTTAAGCATGAAGTAAAATTTCTAGTTTGAAAAAACTGAACGCGCGGATTTGGACGCGAAGCGTCCAAATCCAAATACAGGCTTTTCTAAACTCGAAATTTTACTTCATGCGCCACGCGTATACAACACTGATTCCAAGTGAAGTTTATAAACACACAATTACATGTTTAATCAGAGTAACACGGAATCAGATATTTAGTCTGTTACCAACGATGTTCAGTGTTAATAATAAATTATTAGGTTTTAAACATTTTTGTTAAAACAATTGGCACTGATGTTAAATTGCTAATGATTGTAACAAGTAATCAAATCATAATTATTATTTCAGGATTTTTATTCGTGATTCGAAAAAAACAGGATTCTAATCATTGATTCGAATCATATTTATCTCTTACGAATCCTTTATTTGAGTATTCATGATTCGGATCATATTATTTGATTCGGATTCGTGATTCGAATCCTTCTTTCAAGGATTCGTCCCAACTTTGACAATAAACTATCTTTTGACTAGATGACAAATGTTGGTGAATTAAAGTCACAAATCTGTTGTTATTTGCATATAACTCTAACGAGTGTCTTCCACTCCCAGACTAAGCTTGAAGTAAAATTTCGAGTTTAGAAAAGCGTGAAAATTTGGATTTGCCGGGGCGCGCGAGCGAAGCGAGTCGCGTGTCGGCAAATCCAAATTTTCACGCTTTTCTAAACTAGAAATTTTACTTCATGCGCCACGCGTACAAAACACCGATTTAAAGTAAACTTTAAAAATATTACTTACTTATATAATTTATAATTTCTGATTTTAATTTAAGAATTTTTGGATCTTTGGCTTCGATGACGCCCCTGCATCTAAGTAAAAAATAAAACCATTTTTTGTACATTAGAAAAATACATTTATTAAACTAAAAAGTAATTCCCCTATCGCAAAAATCTTTCTACGCCACTGGTGTGTGACCGTCTTAAATAATAATATCCACAATAATTCAACTAACTAATTACTGATCATTTCACCACATACACATCAACGGTGTCACAGCGTTGATGTGTTGTGTGTATGTGGTTATTAATCACTAGTGCCACAAGAGAGAGTAATTACAGTCATTTCAAAATCTGTGAAAACCCGAACAGGAAAAAAAACCAACTGATCCAAGATCCAATTTTTTGCCCCCGACTTGTCAGGCCGTTAATAATCACCGTCGTTTTCTACGCCCTCAGCGGATCGCCATTTTCCAGAAAAAAAAAAAAAATAGAACCATTACCGACAATAACGACGAAAAATCTAACGCCCGGAGGAGCCGCCTCGCTGTGGCAGGTGCCAAAGCCCATTGCGGCGACTGTAATGAGTGTCGATACACTCTTTATTATTTAAAGAATTATTACAAATAATGGATCGATTGCGTAACCCGGAATCAATTTATTTTCCAATTAGGCCGAAATTACGGTGAGTTATTTTCTAATGGGCGCGGTTTTTCATGTCGCTCACAAGTGCATTATGTTAATGCGGGGCGCTCCGCATTGTGTCGTTATTTATTAAATTACTATTATGCGTCGCACTGTAAATAATTGAACACGATTTTTTGGATTTACGATAATCGCCGGTTTTTTTATAATTCTCTTTTGCCTGCTTTGCATTTTAATGCGAGACACTCGTGGACTACTGATTTGTTAATTTATATGGGAGGTATTAATACCGATTAAAATAGTTTTTGTTGAATTTATTTTTCTATTCTATAATTAGAGAAAGCAGACTGAATTTTCTAAAACGAAAAAATATTGTAAATTTGAGTTATTACGAAGTTTATCACTGCGTTAATTAAACAACAAGGTGAAACTGGCAAGTGTGGATGCGGGTGGGCATAAACACAACCATAAAAATCAGTAAAATGCGGGTGTGCACGTCAGGTGTTGAATCCCACATGTTGGCGAAGGTGTGAAATTCACACAGTCCGAAAAGAAGGGGGGGGGGGGGGGGGATAATTGAAAAACTAATCAAACCAGACTATAATGCTTTTCAAATAGACTCTAAACTAGGGTTGTTCAGATTACTAAAATAGATACAATAGAAAAATCTGTTTTATTAGTCATTTTTTCATAAAAATAAATTCTTTAGTAACATTTTTGGATGACTTAAGACCATTTTCGTTATAATCCTAATTTGACCACAGAGGGCGCTCAAAAATTAATAAAAACAAAAGATATGATAAGAGAGATGTACCTCTAATTATATTCTTAGGGAAAAATCTTATTAGAAAAAATCATTTGTAATCGAGAATTTAGTCTAAATACAAAATGTTAACTTAACAGAAACGTTACAATTTTTATAAACGATGTACCGATTGTTTGATTAAGCGTGGCCATCGGCTGTATCTCAGAAACTATACATCGTAGCGTTGCGGTAAACTATAGTAAAGCTATGAACTTAAAAATTATTTCCGCCGCAAGAGGGTGCTAAGAGTGGCCAAGAGAAACTGCTGGAAATTATGTTTAAGTTCAGCTATGGACTTAAAAATAATTTCCGCCGCAAGAGGGCGGCGCACAATGTGGACGATCTGAGCGAACGCACCAGCGGTAGTTCGGGAAGGAAAAATAAATGTCAAAATTGACGAATAAAGAAAATACTATTATATTGTAGATACTCAAAACCTTATAAAATTTCAAGTTTGCAATTTTTTGAACACACACCTATTGTGCAATTAATGTTTAAAGTTGATCAATTTCAGATCGCGAACAACACGCGAAAAGTGGATGAGTTTTGATAATTGATTACATCTCACTCACCTAATATATCAATACAGTCTTCTTAGCGTTTATTAAACATATATTTCTCTATAATATAACACTAAGTATTAATTAATCGATAATGTTTACCGATAGTTATAATTATTTAAACGTAGCAACTTTAATTTATTGTATTTCAACTTCTAAGTGGCCTATATAAATTTTATCGAACCGCGGAGGGTAGGACTCACCACCAAAAAATAGCTCAAACTTTCCTCTATCACACTCCATCAAAATCAAATTTTTGTCGATCCGTTTAAGAGGCTTTTTTTTTATTTTTTTCAGCGCGACCGTCCACCGCAAAAGCGCTCGAGTGCTTCTATGCACAGATTTCATAAACAGTTTCTGCATCTTTGTCATACATCCTATTTCTTTCACTAATTTTACTAAGATAACATTCCTCTACAATATAACTCAGTATAACTCCGATAGGTTTTAAAAATATATATCCGAACTCTTCAAGAAACGAGATTTTACTAAATTAATTCTCTTCTACCAGAGCTGGGCAGGATTCGAATCATTCAGGATTCGATTCCCGGATTCGAATCCTTTTAAAGGATTCAAAAGAGGTATTCGAATACTTTAGTGAAAACGGATTCGTGATCCGGATTCGTTACATTTTTTTAAAAGGATTCGTATTCGAATCCAAACGTAGATGATTCGAATCCTTATAAAAGGATTCGAATTCTTATAAATGGATTCGAATCCTTATAAAAGGATTCGAATTCTTATAAAAGGATTCGAATCCTTATAAAAGGAATCGAATCCTTATAAAATTCGAATCCTGATACATGGATTCAAATCCTCCTAAATAATTCGAATCATCGCTATTAAGGCTGGGATTCGAATTCGATTAATTCAAATAGTTAAATATTCTAATATGAATATTTAAATCACTAAATTATTCATATTTGAATATAAATATTAAAATTTTCGAATAATTCAAATATTTGTGAATGCATATTTGGTTACTTAACCATGAAAAATATCCAACGTTAATATATATATTTTTAACTTCATTTGAAATCAGTATTTTATACGCGTGGCGCATGAAGTAAAAATTCGAGTTTAGAAAAGCCCCGTCAAAATTACGCGGGGCTTTTCTAAACTCGAAATTTTACTTCATGCTTAGTCTGGGAGTGGACAACACTCGTTCTTAGAAGTTTAAAATTGAAGGATTACTCTAGATTACTAAGTTTATTACCGTTTTACATAGGCTACAGCTCAAAGGACCAACCATGGTCTTCGCAGAACGAAGGACTACAGGGAATCGAAGTTTTTTTACAAAAAAACAACGAATATCTGAAGGTTTACAGCATGGATAGGAAAGAAAACATCTAATTTTGAAAAAATATCGAAGTTGGGTTGGTTTTCAGTGCATTTTTAACTTCACTTTAAATCAGTGTTTCATACGCGTGGCGCATGAAGTAAAATTTCGAGTTTAGAAAAGCCCCGCGAAAATGTGTCTCGGGTCGCTGCGCGACCCTCGACAAATTTTCTATGCGGGGCTTTTCTAAACTCGAAATATTACTTCATGCTTAGTCTGGGAGTAAACGACACTCGTTTGAATTTTAAATTTAACTCTTTTAAAAAATCGACGTATGTAATATAATAAATCATTCATTGAAATCATAGAAAAAGATGCAAAATTTTACCTAAAATTAACTTTTAGAGTTAACTTTATAATTTGTTCGGCTCTTAATGGGCGAATATTCTATTCCTAAAAAAACCGTTTTTATTTAATATTAAAGTTGCATTTAATACAATAACAAAGTGTGAATAAATCGACATAAATCTAGAAATATCAAAAATCCCGACATGTAGAAAATCTTGACGGTCCACTCCCAGACTAAGCATGAAGTAAAATTTCGAGTTTAGAAAAGCCCCGCGTAGACAAATTTTCACGGGGCTTTTCTAAACTCGAAATTTTACTTCATGCGCCACGCTATAAAACACTGATTTAAAGTGAAGTTGAAAACGCACTGGAAACCAACCCAACTTCGATATTTTTTCAAAATTGGATGTTTTCTTTCCTATCCATGCTGTAAACCTTCAGATATTCGTTGTTTTCTTGTAAATAAACTTCGATTCCCTGTAGTCCTTCGGTCTCCGAAGACCATGATTGGTCCTTCGAGCTGTAGCCTTTGTAAATTGGTAATAAACTTAGTAATCTAGAGTAATCCTTTAATTTGAAACTTCTAAGAACGAGTGTTGTGAACTCCCAGACTAAGCATGAAGTAAAATTTCGAGTTTAGAAAAGCCCCGCGTAGAAAATTTGTCGAGGGTCGCGTAGCGACCCGAGACAAATTTTCACGGGGCTTTTCTAAACTCGAAATTTTACTTCATGCGCCAGGCGTATAAAACACAGATTCAAAATGAAGTTCAATAACACATATTTTATCATTAATTAAAATCATTATATAATCAGATATTTAGTCGGTAAATGAACATGTTTGGTAATAGAAACTGATGGAATAAAATATTACTGGTTGCAAATAATAGATTCAAATTTATTTTTAAAGGATTTGTATCTGTGATTCAAAAATGAGGATTCGAATCTTTGATTCGAATCATATTTTTCACTTACGAATTCTTTATTCGAGTATTCGTGATTCGAATAATATTAGGTGATTCGGATTCGTGATTCGAATCATGTTTTTGAGGATTCATCCCAGCTCTGTCTTCTACAAATCCCTTCTCGTGAAATTATCAGTTTTTAAGTACTTGGCGTATTAAAAATAATACACTCACCCCATTTCTCACAGGCGTTGACAGAACAGACGACTAAGAATTGATTGTCAATGAAAACACAGATGTTGATCATCTTATAAATACTTGAGCAGGTTACAAGATTTCTCACTTATCTTTTGTATAAAAACAAACACACCATTACAAACGAGTCGATTAGGAAGGTATTTTTATAAGGTAGTTAAAAGATCTATTAAACAATACATTTTAGAGAATCGACGGCCGCGGGCCGGTACATCGTGTTTTTAATATAAGTTTAATTGAACTTCAAATAAAATTACAGTATTAATTTTAAATAATTTTAAATCTGAGGAGAAGAAATGATTTGAAATAATGTTATACTGTAGAGGAATGTTATCTTAATAAAATTAGTGGAAAAAATAGGATGTATGACAAAGATGCAGAAACTGTTCATGCAATCTGTGCAGAGAAGCACTCGAGCGCTTTTGCGGTGGACGGTCGCGCTGAATAAAAAAAAAATAAAAAGGCCCCTTAAACGGATCGATAAAAATTTGATTTTGATGAAGTGTGATAGAGGAAAGTTTGAGCTACTTTTTGGTGGTGAGCCCTACCCTCCGCGGTTCGATACAATTTATATAGGCCACTTAGTAGTTGAAATACAATAAATTAAAGTTGTTACGCTTAAATAATTATAACTATCGGTAAACATTATCGATTAATTAATACTTAGTGGTATATTATAGATAAATGTATGTTTAATAAACGCTAAAAAGACTGTATTGATATATTAGGTGAGTGCGATGTAATCAATTATCAAAACTCATCCACTTTTCGCGTGTTGTTCGCGATCTGAAATTGATCAACTTTAAACATTAATTGCACAATAGGTGTGTATCCAAAAAATTGCAAACTTGAAATTTTATGAGGTTTTGAGTATCTACAATATAATAATATTTTCTTTATTCGTCAATTTTGACATTAATTTTTCCTTCCCGAACTACCGCTGGTGCGTTCGATCAGATCGGCCACATTGTGCGGCGCTATCTCTATAGTAAAAGATTATAACAATTTTTATTAAATAAATGAAAATTTTAAAATAAGCAAATCTTAATCTACGGTAAATTTTATCTAATTTTAATTATCTTCTAGATTTTTATGTTTCACATAAGATGCACGGGAGAACGAAAATGTCTAATTATTTAAATGCTTGTAACTTTTGTTAGGTTCCACTAAATTTAATAAAGTTGAGCTCATATGATAGATAATTAATTGCACTTAAGGACATAATTCACTCTAATTTACTTTAGTTTCGATAATAAGCACCAGAGGGTGCGGTTGGGACTATCGCCGTATTATCTCTATTTTCTTTAATTTTTTACATTGGAAGGTATACGTCACTTACGATAGTTAATTAAAATGAGGAATAGTGTGAAAACTGGCGAAAACCGTATCCCGATATCTTCATCCTTACCGGAGATATAGGGAAACTTGCTAATTTGAAAGGTGAATAAAAGAAAAAGTATCTCACATATCGATTTAATTATTTCTTTATCGTATTGTACCGGGTGGGCAAATAAGCGAGGTAAGCGGCTGTATCTCAGAAACTAACGATCGTAGAGAGTTACGGTAAAAAAAATTATAGGTAAAGTGGGCAAGGGAAAATGCTGGAAATGATTTTCAAGTTTCCAAGATGGCTGCCAATGGGCGTTTCCACCATCTTGAATTACATAAAGTTACGTTTCTCGCGATTTTCCCCAATAAATATAACAAAAAAGTATTTGTGTTTTATTGTTAACTTAAAGTGGAACATTTTTTGTAAAAACAATTTTCTCTATCTTTCGAAATAAAGTGGTGGAGGGTATTTGAATATTGTTTTAAATAAATGCCTGTAATTTCGAAACGGCTTAATGGATTTGGATAAATTTGGTATCATTGAAAATAGCATTTCTTGGGCTTGTAGATTTCTCATAATTATGATAGTTGTGACCTACACGACCGCCGATAGAGGGCGTTATTCGATATTATAACCAAATCATTGGATTTTCTCAAGACATTTAAATGCGATGATATAATTTTTTTTTAGACTAGAAAATAGACAAATGACCAACCAATAAGCCTGCGCAAACCGCATCCTAATATCTTTATTATTCAGATTATTATTATTATTATTATTAGATATTAAGATGCGGTCTGCGCAGTCTTATTGATTGGTCATTTGTCTATTTTCTAGTCTAAAAAAAAGTCATATCATCGCATTTAAATTTTTTGAGAAAATCTAATATTTTGGTTATAATATCGAATAACGCTTTCTATCGGCGGCCGTGTAGGTCACAACTGTCATAATTACGACAAGCCCAAGAAATGCTCTTTTCAATGATACCAAATTTATCCAAATCCATTAAGCCGTTTCGAAGTTACAGGCATTTATTTAAAACAACATTCAAATACCCTCCACCACTTTATTTCGAAAGATATAGAAAAAATGTTTTTACAAAAAATGTTCCACTTTAAGTTAACATTAAAACGTAAATACTTTGTTATATTCATTAGCGAAAATCACGAGAAACGTAACTATGTAATTCAAGTTGGTGGAAACGCCCACTGGCAGCCATCTTGGAAACTTGAAAATAATTTCCAGCATTTTCCCTTGCCCATTTTACCTATAACATTTTTTACCGTAACTCTCTACGATCATTAGTTTCTGAGATACAGCCGCTTACCTCGCTTATTTGCCCACCCGGTACAAATCCTGAATTTTTGTTTCAAGTGGTTTTAAAAATGACATCGGACAAATAACGGCCCTCATTGGCGATACACCCGCTTTTTTAAGTTTCACTTCACTCTTTCGAGCATATCGACGGGAATGTTGGCGATGGCTTGGCGAATGTTGTCCTTCAGGTGTTGCAGGGTTCGTGGTTTGTCATTGTAAACAATGGATTTGAGATATCCCCATAAAAAGAAGTCACAGGGATCCAAATAGCGGGAGCGCGCCGGCCATAGTACGTCACCCCTCAAGGAGATTAGGCGCTCGTGGAAGTGTTCCCTCAACAGTTCCATTGAAGTTCTCGCTGTGTGTGCCGTGGCTCCGTCCTGCTGGAACCATACGTCCGCAAGTTCCATTTATTCAAGTTTTGGGAGAAAAAATGCCGGGGAGAGCGCAAAAACGACAGCCTCGCCCTCTTGACGTTTTCTGATGTTCTGGAAGTCCGTTGACCTCCAGGCCCTTTTTTGCCACACTGCCAGTTTCCCTGAATGCCTCCACCCACGAAATGATTGATTGCCAGCCAGGAACGGGACCCGTTGGATGAATTTTGAACCGAGTTCGGAAGGCACGTTGGGTGGCAACCACCGAACGGCTATTGGAAAAGTAGGCCTCCACGGCGAACGCACGCTCCTCCTTTGTTCAACGCATGACGACAACTGGCTTGAGCGGTAACAAAACTTCAACTATCGAATGAGGCCCTCCCTACCCCTTTCTGACCACGTCTCGCTCATTGGCGCCCAATTCAAATCAGCAAGTTTCCCTGCCGCACCTTATATATTAAATATTGTGCAGAATGGGGTATTTATAGTGTCCCTGTATTTGAGAGAGTAGCGCAAACTGGCATGTATCTTGACGCCTTTAGGCGCCAAATTCAAACTAAACCAATCATATTCTATAATGATTGATGCGCCTCCTGTTAATTTGATTTAGTTTAAATTTGGCACCTAAAGGCATCAAGATGGATGCCAGTTTGCGCCACTCTCTTAAATACAGGGACACTAGGTATTTTATAGTCAAAGCACCCTCTGGTCCTTACTACAGACACTAAATTAAATCAGAATACATAGTGTTTAAAAGTGCATTCAATTATTTATCAATTTAGTCGAAGTTGTTAAATTCGGTTAAACCTAACTAGTTACGACCATTTTAATGATTTCACTTTTCCATTATCATCTGCACCTTATGTAAAAGCTAAACTAGAAATTATACTTCATGTGTCACGCGTATTAAACACTGATTTAAAGTAAAGTTCAAATTTATCTATAGACTTATTATTATTGTTATTAATTGTCGTTAATTTTGTAACTTTCAATAAAATGTTTCTGGAAATATTATCTATCTTAGTTGAAGGCCTTTGAAAATATAAGTTGCAGTAATAAATAAATATATACTCAATGACATTAGAAGCGTAACACCAAGAAGGAATGATTTTTTTGAATTCATATTTTAGCAACAGAGTGACTATATTTAAAGCATACATTGATAACAATTTCAACCTTGTGCCTTTTATATTTATTGTGAAAAAATAAAATATATTTCACTTTTTCTATTTTGATAAAACTATTTATATGAGCTGTTTAGTACAGATGTTTTTAGATTTCGTGTTTCCGTTGAGTGTGTTAAGCTTAAATAAAATGCCTCGAGTCCGAAGACGTCCACAATATCACCATTTGAGCGATTTTGACCGGGGTCGAGTTGTTGCTTATCGAGATGTCGGTATGTCCTATCGCGAAATTGCCCGCCGTATTGATTCCACTGCAGCAACTGTAATACGTGTGTATCAGGTATGGACAGAAGAAGGTAGAGGAGCAAGAAGAAGACCAACCAAGGCGTACCACAGAACGTCAAGATCGGCGCTTAAGACAAATAGCCCTGCGAGACCGTTTCGCTACTACGCGTCAAATCGGTGATCAATGGATTGGAGAAGAAGGTAGGCCCGTTAGTATGCGAACCTTATATCGCCGCATTCAATCCCTTGGGCTTCTTTCGTACCGTCCAAGATTAGTGCTTCCTTTAACAGCGAGATACTGTCGCCAAAGGTTGGACTGGTGCAGAGAACGGCAGCATTGGGAGGCAGAATGGCACGATGTCGTATTCAGCGATGAATCACGATTTTGTCTAGGCACGCATGATGGCCGTAGAAGGGTACGACGCTACCGTGGAGAACGACCTGATCTTAGGTTTGCTATTGAGAGGCATGTACACAGGACTGCTGGAGTAATGGTTTGGGGGGCTATTGCTTATGGTAGTCGATCACCTCTTGTATTCATTCGAGGCAGTATGACAGCTGCGCGTTATGTTGAAGACGTCATTCGACCGACTTTGTTGCCTTATTTAGATGGCCGCCCAGACGTACTTTTTCAACAAGATAACGCACGTCCCCATATTGCTCGTCGAACTATGAACTTTCTTAATGAAGCTGGTGTTATTGTTTTGGCGTGGCCGCCCCGTTCGCCGGATTTAAATCCCATTGAACATGTGTGGGATATCATGGGAAGAAGAATATTCTCTTTGCACCATCCTCCACAGACTCTAGCACAGTTGATCGATGAAATTCAAGTTGCTTGGAACGAGATGCCTCAAGAAGACATCGACCATCTCATTTTGTCGATGCCCAGACGTCTACAGGAGTGTATACAGCAAAGGGGTCGCCAAACACATTATTAATTTTTTTTATGATTGTTTTTTAATAAAATTTCTTGAAAATGTAATCATTTTATTCTTGATGTAAGACTACCATACTGGCAAAAAATCAAGTTAAAATAATTACTCCTTCTGGGTGTTACGCTTCTAATGTCATTGAGTATAAATATTAAATCTAATCGAAAACTATCGATATTTTAAATATCGATGATATTTAATACAATATTTTGTGGTATAGATAAAATCGATATTCAATATCGTTACATTTTTCGCGATCGGTACATCCCTACTCCAAACCATTTGATACATGTGTTTGATTTTGTTTTCAAAATATCTGTCATTATTTATCGTGTAATATTAATATATTATTATAAGCATGTGCTTAGCCATAAACATGTATTTTTTACGTAAGAATATTTGCGTTTAGTGTTGTTTTGGATTTATAGCAACAGCGTATGTGTGCGGAAACGTCGACGGCGTCTCGGCGGGAGATAAAATCGCGATTATTTATGAAATTGGGGGCGGTTTGGAACGCCGCTTCTGCTGCCAGGATCTAGATAAAGAAACAGAAATAGATTGCAGAAACACAGACTGCAATCACTTCCGAAGTTCCCACTGCAGTGCAATAAACAACAACGAAAACGGAGTCTGCTGAAATTCACCGAAATGGAAGTATAAACATATCTAATATTTAGTAGCAATTTTTTAAGTTTCGGATTGTTGGACCATTAAATATATAGATAAATGTCCGCAATTTTTAAGGATATAAATTTACATACAGGGAATTTTCTTTAAGTATACATATGAATGCGATGTCAATTTTCCGATATTCGTAGTTTTTTAAAAGAGTTCAAGTTAATACTGTAAACGAGTGTTCTACACTCCCAGATTTACCATGAAGTAAAATTTCCAGTTTAGAAAAGCCCCATGGATATTTTTTACAAAGTTTTTTTTATAAAATATATACAGGGAGTTTTTCTTTTAAGTATACATATCCCAATTACAGCGTATATACTTAAATCTTCGGATATTCGTTGTTTATTAAAAGAGTTCAATTTGAAGCTTTAAATGTGAGTGTTTTTTACTCCCAGGCTAAGCATGAGGTAACATTTCAAGTTTAGAAAAGCCCTGTAAATATTTTCTGAGCTTTTCTAAACTCGAAATTTTACTTCATACGCCACGCGTATAAAACACTGATTTCAAGTGAAGTTCAAATATATATACATTTCAGAATGTTTTAGTGTTTCATACGCGTGGCGGATGAAGTAAAATTTCAAGTTTAGAAAATTCCAGAAAATTTGTCTCAGGTCGCTGCGCGACCCTCGACAAAATTTTACGGCGCTTTTCTAAACTCGAATTTTTTTTTTAGCCTGCGAGTGAAAAACACTCATTTAAAGCTATAAATTTAACTCTTTTAATAAACTACGAATATCCGAAGATTTAAGTATATTCGCTGTAATTGGGATATCTATAGTTAAAGGAATATATTTTATAACATATCTGTAATATCACTACAGTTCTTATGTAATGCAGGTATATATATATATACACTATATATGCTTTTAAATTCGTGATTTACATTTTTATCTGTGACATCTGTAAATAAGGGACCAAGTGCAATTTTGAGTTATGTATATCAGAGATTCGTTGTTTTATTAAAAACATTTAATTTGAAGCCTCTAACGATTGTTGCCAAGTTAAGAGAGGCCTGATTTAAAAAAAATGTTTGGATTCAGGCTTTTCTAAACTCGAAATTTAACTTTATGCACCATGCGTATAAAACACTGATTTAAAGTAAAGTTCAGAATATACTGCTTTCGTTTTATCCTATGTTTATTAACTTTTCAAATGTTTATATGGAACATGTGAAAGTATGAGTATAATTAAAAAAAATCTCTGTTCAATATTCTTTATATAAAATAGACATAATAATTATTATGTAAGTATCATGTAATAAAATTAATGCAAATTATATTTACATAAAATATACATGTACATTACATCAGTGGCGTAGAAAACGTTTTTTGATGGGGGGGGGGGGGGAGATTTAAGTTAGTACTTTGTTTCATAAATTTATTTTTGTAAAATCTTACAAAAACAAGTACATAAAATGATGATGTGTCCATAGCACTTTCCCCGTCATTGAAACAATTGATGATTGAAACACTAAACGTATTTCACTTGTTAATCGGTTAATGACTATTTCACATTAAATCAGCGTTTTATACACGTGGCGCATGAAGTAAAATTTCGAGTTTAGAAAAGCCTGATTTGGCTCGGTCGCTCCGCTTCGCTACGCGCCCGAGCCAAATTTTCAGGCTTTTCTAAACTCGAAATTTTACTTCATGCTTAATCTAGGATTAGAAACACTCGTTAGACGATCAATCAATAAAGTTATTTTGCAGTTTTTTTATAGTAAAATTTATGACTAAAATAGAGTTGATGTTTTAGTCAACTTTGACCAGTTTGACCAATTTTTAATTTCATAACGTTGAAATAATAGTAATAGTAATTTTTGTGAATTTCATACAACTAAATCTAAAGTTTAGTTGTTTTTTTTTCAGAATAAGGAATTTTAATTTTATACAATATAACTATAAATTCAAAATTTTTCAAAAACTCCCATTTTTGATTATCTAGTCCAGAAAACGATAATATGGTATCGTAAATTAAAGTTGTGAGACCCCTAAATTGAACACAATAATTCAAAGACTTACCAAAAACGTATTAATAGTCGAATTTATTTAAAATAAAGGCCAGTTGCACCAGATACGTTGAACTGGTTCAACTCTGAACTCGAGTTTAAAGTGACATTAGAACAATAGGAACTATCTATTTGAAATCAGGTTCAGCTTGAACTCGAGTTCAACGTTTGGTGCAACTGGGCCTAAGAAACAAGCATATTTTAATATTCGACATAAAAAAATCATAATGTTCACGTCTTAAAGTTATTAGACCTTGGAGTAGATTTGTATAAATAAAAATAATAGTTTTTCTTTTAGACATATTTTGTATTTGTATTTGTTTATTAATTACGGAATCTCCAATTGAACACAATATATGAGGACCCTAGAAGCCAAGGGATATAAGTGCAAATTTTTTGAAATTGGATTTCCAAGTATTGATATTGGTTTAAGATACATTAGCTCATTTGTCACACGATATTACTGATATTGATAAATAATAGGTAACACTAGTTGAGCATAAAACATTGAGTGAAAATGTATTTTGAATTACTATCTTTTATAAAGCTTGAAATATATTTTCTACAAATCAATATTTATGCACTTGTACCCCCTTGGTTTCTAGGGTCTACATATGTAAACATTGACAGATCAAGATTACGTGTTAAAATTGAGTGCAGCGATTTTTTCTTATAAGTATCTTTCATAATTTAATTATGATTTAATGTTGTTTTATCATTTTATACAGAAGAGGAGATAGAAATGTTCCTTAGGGAATACCAAACGTTATGCAGATTTAATTTAAAATAGCATTTTTTAATAGCTGCACTTACTTGGCTTATTTAAGAATTAGAATAGAATAGTTTAAGTAAATGTATTTAATATTATTATTAACACTTTAATAAAACACCTAATTTGTTTAGGTTTCAAAATTATATTTATTGTACTACAGCAATTGTTTCACCACACTGTGGCTTTATCAGGTAGATGAATGGTAATGCAAGGAGTTTACAGTTGTCTTAAATAGTAATTAGTGCTTATTAAAAAGGGGGGGGGGGGGTGATAAGGTAACAATGCAACGGGGGGGTAGCTTAAAAATAACAAAGTGCAAATAACCACATATTAGAACAACGTTACAGATAATTTAACGATTAATAAGAAAATACAATTAACTAAACTAGCACGAGAATATATAGAACAAATGTTAAACTAATTATTAATATGTATTTTAACAATGCCTACACAAGAGATATAAGAATGCATTAAAACAGGTTAAAATATGTTTAATGAAGGGGACCTACTAACTTCTATTTGGTCGTTTAATATAATGCCTAATTTATTATATTTATTAATTTATGATGATTCTATTTCATTTAATTTAAGCCCTTTATTCTTTTTTAATTTTTTTTATTATTATTCAGCAGTGAGAAGTTAAATTATGATTATATAGTATTTATATTCAAAGTAAATTAATGTTGATACATATCATAATAAAATCGCATCCAATTATTCCTGGCAGACCGGCGGCAAAAAATTCTCACCTTGTTCTTAATAAAACCCGAAAATTTCTTAAAATAATCCACTCGGAATTATCATTCAATATTTTTAGTAATGTCTGTGACGTCCAGTAATTTGTGCATGTGCGTTTGTGTTTCTATTCTGGATACTGAAAATGCAACCGAATAAAGCACGCGTATTCGAATCGGCGTTTCGATCGGAGGATCGGATGCGTTAAAAATACCTAAGAACCGACACGTGAGTAATGTTTGGTAG
This sequence comes from Philonthus cognatus, assembly GCA_932526585.2. Classification (NCBI taxonomy): domain Eukaryota; kingdom Metazoa; phylum Arthropoda; class Insecta; order Coleoptera; family Staphylinidae; genus Philonthus; species Philonthus cognatus. The sequence continues at coordinate 38,611,233 of OW052244.1, forward strand.
AGTGATCCGAGGAAAGCGCCCACAATAGATAATTAGACGACAGTGATCAAGTGTGCGTTGGTTAATGGTCGATGACGCAGCGTCCTTACGCCTGGCGTACTGACATTTCTTGGCCGAAACCAGAAGCATTTTGTATTTCCAATACATACTTGTATAATTTGAATAAAAATTATAAAACAAAACACATTTTATATTTAAATTAGACAAGTATAGGAGATTAAAAACATCGTTGGAATTAGAAAAATAGAATTAACGACCCACTTTTAAGTACCAAATAAGAAAAAAAAGCGAATTAGGTCTTGTTGAAAAAATATTTTATCAAGTGATTGTGCAAGGATGACAGAAGACGACGACGATCGTTTCGCTCTTTTTATGAGCTCCCCAAGTCGCCACATCCATCATCCCATATCACTTGATATGAAGAACTTCTATATATACTGACTTCGCTAACCTCCCTGGACCATATATAATTCCAATACTGACGTTAAAATCGGCTTATGATTTTAACGTCAGTATTGGAATTATATATGGTCCAGGATGGATTTGATAGAAACAAAATATTGGTCATCTTTAACCCATACAGCACTTTTTATTTAATAAAACAAGAATTATCCAACGCATGATTTATACGAAATTATTCTTCTTGTTGTTAAATGGACAACAACTAGACCCTTTCCACCAGTCACAGAAGTTAAAAATAATTGCAAAAAAGTTGATATTATTTGAAGCAAAGTTCAGACTAATTTTATTTAGAATTAGTATATTAGTATAAACAATAAATTAATTTTAGGAAAAAGTTAAAACACAACACAAAAATGAAATATTTTAAACAACGAGAATTGTATGTTAATGTTACAGACTGATTTTTACGTAATGCAAGAAAGGCACTTTCGCCGAAAGTAAATATAAACAGGTGACCTTTAATATCCACTCACAATTGATATTTTATGGGTCATTTATACCAAGAATTAATAACACATGTAGAAACTATTCTTTTAAAAAGTAATGGAAAATAAACCCTTCAAAATTTAGCTTTGATCTGCATTTTTTTGAATGAGAGCTTTATTTATGAAGTAAACTTAACTTAATTACAGAAGAATAAAAAAAAACATTACCTGAAGAAGTGATTGGAATAATTAATTTAATAATCCTATATTATTTTAATTTGTGGTCGATACCTGTGCTGGTTACAGCAGATTTGTGTTATCTATGTTCTTAAATTTAATTTGATTACACTGGTCTGCAAATCACCCACCGTTTTCGGGGGAGGCCCCCCACCTATTTTTATCACTTTTCGATAATTTGGAGGGATGAAAAGGATTATTTTGGCCTTTACATTTCTTCTGAGGGGCTAGAGAGGTGAAAAGTTCCAAAATATGAACATTTGTAGCAAGGAGGTAGATTTGGGGGGGGGATTTGCCCCCTTAAATTGTAAAAAAATCATTAAAAATGATCAATTTTTTCCGTTATTTTCGCAGTTTTTTCACTTATTTTCTACATATTCCAGCTTCCATTCCCCCTCATCCTCCCTCAAACACCCCCAAATAATAAAAATATATTGCAACAATATATAACAATAATAAAAATATATAGCAACAGTTCGGAGGATTCACTGTACCACGCTGGCGCTCTCAATACTCCCCCCGTTTCCGTAAATAATAAATGTAAAATAATAAATTCCTGGGCAAACCCGTGCGCGCGAGGTATTGAGAGCGCCAGCGTGGTACAGTGAATCTTTCGAACTGTTGCTATATATTTTTATTATTGTTGCTATATATTTTTATTATTGTTGCTATATATTTTTATTATTGTTGCTATATATTGTTGCTATATATTTTTATTGTTTGGGGGTGGATGAGGGGGGATGGAAGCTGGAATATGTAGAAAATAAGTGAAAAAACTGCGAAAAAAACGGAAAAATCGATCATTTTTAAGGATTTTTTTACAATTTAAGGGGGCAAATCCCCCCCCCCCCAAATCTACCTCCTTGCTACAAATGTTCATGTTTTGGAACTTTTCACCTCTCTAGCCCCTCAGAAGAAACGTAAAGGCTAAAATAATCCTTTTCATCCCTCCAAATTATCGAAAAGTGATAAAAATAGGTGGGGGCCTCCCCCGAAAACGGTGGGTGATGGGGGAAAACGGGGGTCATATTCGGGTCCAGGAGGTCATTTTACATAAGAATCAGCAGGAATGGTGTCAGGGCCGATTTTCATGCCGACCAGTGTTATTGGAAAACTTAAGCATAGCAAAATTCTTACTCTAAGAAATAATATATTATAAGAAATCATTACATTACTCAAGAGGAAAGTACAACGACGGACACATCACCATTTTGTTTTTTTTCTTACAACTAATTAATAATTGTGTATTGCATTTATTTTTAACAATTGAGTCGCCCAAATGCAAAACAAGCCATACGTGTTTGGACAAACTTATGGCAAAATGACAAAAACTGATTTTACGGCGCCTTTTAAATAACTAAAAGTAGTATCTAATATGCATTTTTTCGAATGGGGACAAGAAAAATTATGTAAAACTAAGTAAAATGTTGGCAGGTTTTGCATCTAAAAAAACATGTTAGCTTTTGTAACCGAGAAATTTAGCAGGCTTTGCATTCTACAGGATTTTTCAAACTTAATTTTATAGGGTTTTGGGTGGGTTTTGAAGGTCAATTTATTTTTGTAATTGTAGCCAAGGATACCAAAATCTCAAAATTTAGGGGCTTAATATAAATATGACTTTAAAATATAATAAGCCACATCAAAATGGCAACAGATATTATTACACCTTACGAAAAAAATCGATTTCGTATGAGAGCTTAAGTTCAAGTGATGAAATGCATGGCACAATTGACGAGAGTGTTATTGATTAAGACTTTGTGTTACCAAACGATGGTGGGCCTTCTAATACTACTAAGCTATGTATTTTATTTCTTTTTTGTGGCATATCATGTTTTACCAAAAAAATAAAAATGTTTAACATAGCTTACCATGTTATTGCAGTAATAACGTGATAACATTAACCAGAGTAACAGAAACAACACTTAAAAAACGACATTTCTTTGGAGACAAAGAAGAGACGAAAGTTATAAACAAGTCATATGAAAAAAAAGGAGCAAATTAGGAAAAATATATTCAAACGTATTAAATCTCGTGAGTTCTGTTTACCATGCAGATGCACGAACAATTGCAAAGAGAAACTCAGTAAACCATTGAATAACAAATAATATTCTCATTATTCATTAGTAATACCCATGAATTAATTTCTCCAAATTGAGACTAATCAATATCAAACTGTAAATATGCAATTTTAAATTGGGACTTTAAGCATAGCTGCCAGTTTAATCACAATCAAATTGGGAATAAACAATATCAAATTGGGAATCAGCAATTTCAAATTGGGATTGAACATTATTCAAGAAATAACCAGTTTAAATATACTCAATGACATTAGAAGCGTAACACCAAGAAGGAATGATTTTTTTGAATTCATATTTTAGCAACAGAGTGACTATATTTAAAGCATACATTGATAACAATTTCAACCTTGTGCCTTTTATATTTATTGTGAAAAAAAAATATATTTCACTTTTTCTTTTTTGATAAAACTATTTATATGAGCTGTTTAGTACAGATGTGTTTAGTTTTCGTGTTTCCGTTGAGTGTGTTAAGCTTAAATAAAATGCCTCGAGTCCGAAGACGTCCATATCATATATCACCATTTGAGCGATTTTGACCGGGGTCGAGTTGTTGCTTATCGAGATGTCGGTATGTCCTATCGCGAAATTGCCCGCCGTATTGATTCCACTGCAGCAACTGTAATACGTGTGTATCAGGTATGGACAGAAGAAGGTAGAGGAGCAAGAAGAAGACCAATTGGTCAACCAAGGCGTACCACAGAACGTCAAGATCGGCGCTTAAGACAAATAGCCCTGCGAGACCGTTTCGCTACTACGCGTCAAATCGGTGATCAATGGATTGGAGAAGAAGGTAGGCCCGTTAGTATGCGAACCTTATATCGCCGCATTCAATCCTTTGGGCTTTTTTCGGACCGTCCAAGATTAGTGCTTCCTTTAACAGCGAGACACTGTCGCCAAAGGTTGGACTGGTGCAGAGAACGGCAGCATTGGGATGCAGAATGGCACGATGTCGTATTCAGCGATGAATCACGATTTTGTCTAGGCACGCATGATGGCCGTAGAAGGGTACGACGCTACCGTGGAGAAAGACCTGATCTTAGGTTTGCTATTGAAAGACTTATACACAGGACTGCTGGAGTAATGGTTTGGGGGCTATTGCTTATGGTAGTCGATCACCTCTTGTATTCATTCGAGGCAGTATGACAGCTGCGCGTTATGTTGAAGACGTCATACGACCGACTTTGTTACCTTATTTAGATGGCCGCCCAGACGTACTTTTTCAACAAGATAACGCACGTCCCCATATTGCTCGTCGAACTATGAACTTTCTTAATGAAGCTGGTGCTAATGTTTTGGCGTAACCGCCCCGTTCGCCGGATTTAAATCCCATTGAACATGTGTGGGATATCATGGGAAGAAGAATATTCTCTTTGCACCATCCTCCATAGACTCTAGCACAGTTGATCGATGAAATTCAAGTTGCTTGGAACGAGATGCCTCAAGGCGACATCGACCATCTCATTTTGTCGATGCCCAGACGTCTACAGGAGTGTATACAGCAAAGGGGTCGCCAAACACATTATTAATTTTTTTTAGATTGTTTTTTAATAAAATTTCTTGAAAATGTAATCATTTTATTCTTGATATAAGACTACCATACTGGCAAAAAATTAAGTTAAAATAATAACTCCTTCTGGGTGTTACGCTTCTAATGTCATTGAGTATAATTTAACAAAAATTACAGAAACTATACTAATTTGACGATTTGTAAATTAAACCAATCATATTCTATAATGATTGACGTCCTGGTTATTTGATTTAGTTTGAATTTGCGCCTAAGGCGTCAAGATGGACGCCAGTTTGCGCTACTCTCTTAAATACAGGGACACTAAAATATATTGGTTAGCACTACGCTCTATATCTCTTTGCTAATTAACCAAAAAAAAAACATTTTTTTCAGATTAGCCCGTTGTTTCTGTAATAGGTCAGTAGGGGTCATGTGCAAATATTATTTTTGACGAAATTAAATTAAAATACTATTACAAAAATCACCCAAGAAAATAATAAAGAAAAATCAACATCCAGTAAATACGAGAATAACATTAGTCGATCAAAATTTTTTATGTGATAGAAATAACAAATGCAGCATCGCCTTAAAATAATAAACAAGTTCCAGCGCGTGGAGAAATGCTAACATATACAGAAATATTCAGTTCAACAAGTGTGCAAAGTCAGGGAAATTAAGTTGACGTCAGAGAGGGATGGGTTTTGTGACCAATCAGGGGAGGGGAGAACTTTAAGAGCAGCAAAGAAACGATTCTGAAAATCAGTCAGTTTTGGGGCAGGGACTAGGACAGTCAGTATTTGAATGTAAATGGGGACAGTTGAGAATGGGAAGTTTCAGTGGGATGTGAGTTAGTGAAGTAATGTTGCTAAAAAGAGTTAAGTATTGAGAACGGAGTTAAAAATGAAGAATGGAGTTAGGGATAACAGCGCTGGAGAGACTATCACGTAAGAGTAAAATTAATTCTACATCAAACCGACTAAGTTAAAATGAAACAAACAAAACCAGCGAAATAATTTAAACATCTGGGAAAAGGGGGAAGATGGAGGGGGGGGGGATGAGAATGAGGAATGCATGGTGGTTAATGTGTAAGGCCGAATTGAACCAGAAAACGAGGTATGTCCTACTAACTAATCGACCCAGTCGATTGATGTGTTAGGCCAATCCGAGTTAGTATTGCTCTAAGAGTCCTACTAACTAACCACACGAATGAGGGATGTATGGTGGTTGATGTGTAAGGCCGAATTGAACAAGAACACGAGGTATGTCCTACTAACTAATCGACCCAGTCGATTGATGTGTTAGGCCAATCCGAGTAAGTATTGCTTTAAGTGTCCTACTAACTAACCACACGAATGAGGGATGTATGGTGATTGATGTGTAAGGCCGAATTGAGCGAGAAAACGAGGTATGTCCTACTAACTAATCAACCTAGTTGATTCATGTGTAAGGCCAATCCGAGTTACTATTGCTCTAAGTGTCCTACTAACTAATCACAAGAAAAAAATAATTCGATTATGAGTGGAACGAGGTGAAAGGTCGTTATACTCATTAATCGGAAATGAATGGCGATTGATGTGTAGGGCCGATGTGAGAGATTGTCCCACTAACTAATCGCAAGTGTGTCTAGTGTGTGTGATGCTAACTCCGAGATGGTTTTTTTAGGTTTCCCATCTCGTAATGCAAATGCAGGGGCTAGTTAATTTTGCACTCCAAGTAGAGTCATACATTTATTTGAGTTTAACTAAATGCACATGACTTCTAAGCATAAACGTTGGGTAATATATTTTGTGAATATAAATAATATAAGACATACCAATTCATTAGAAATGTCATGAAAGGTCAATAAACTTTGCATACGTTAAGCTCATATCCTGTTTTATTTATTGTCCACACATCCTCCTAGTCAAATTAAAAGGGAAAAAAGACACAGTATTTACGATAATGCATATTGACACAAACAACGAACCTGGTAAATAAATAAAAGGGGAACTACATACACAACACAACGTAAACAATAATACAAATTATAAATTTGTACAATACCTAGGGTCGAATCATTACATTTCTAAGTGCTTCAATTCTACAATAAAAAATCAGCCACCTTGTATAAAGCAACACATAAATTGTCCCACCTCCACTTTTACCAGGTGGTATATACAAGATGCGATAACTTTTTTTATTTCGGTCGCTTCTCCGATCCACATTGCTTTTATCTGGACAATGCGATCGCGCTCACAGGACGAAATTTGCATGGGTAATAATCTTGGCCCGTTTACTTGTATCTAAAACACACATCGCCGATACCCGGAGATATCCGGAGCCTGTAATTTCGTAATATTTTAATGTCTGTATAGATTTCAGGGCAACGATACCATCATCCCACATATACAACACTGTTTCATATCCCTGCCCGAAGGGCGAAGGTGCATGCTCGTGGATAATCACGGTGGAAGCCATAAAATAATCATCGTAATCAAATGGCAATCAAAAACGCGGTCGGAATTTTTAATCTGGAATACCTACACTAAGTCTGATCATTCTTTTGAAATTGACACGTGGATTTGGTTCTGATGAGGCAGGGTTGTCCGAGTTTTATTAAGGTCCAAGCACAAATTGCTATGTTTTCTCTGAACTTACATTTTGCATAAAAAATACGTCCAGAGATTATTTGTTTCAAGTATACCTGTATAGTGAAATTCGGTAGAGATGTCATATGACTCATTGATGTGGAATGTGTGGTTCAAATTTTTTAGAGAGTATGTCGACAGTTGTATTTGCAACGATTTTTCCTAGCTGTGTCAAATTTTGACGTTACTGTTTAGGTCGCGAGTATATTAGTGTTCTTTCTTTTAGAAAAGCTTTAAATTATAATTTCTTGTGAATTTTTTATTTTGCATATACATATCCCAATTACGTCTTGTGGATTTTTAAAAATTCGTTGTTTTCTTAAAAGATGTCAATTTAAAGTTTAAACGAGTGTTTTCCACTCCCAGGTTAAGCATGAAGTAAAATTTCGAGTTTAGAAAAGCCTGAAAATTTGGTTTGGTTGCGTAGCGCGAAGCGCGGAGCGACCAAACCAAATTTTCAGGCTTTTCTAAACTCGAAATTTTACTTCATGCTTAGTCTGGGAGTGGAAAACACTTGTTTTAAGCTTCAAAGTAAACTCTTTAAAAATAAGCGTATGCATATATATACTTAATAGAAAATTCCCTGTGTGTATACTTAAATGTCGCAAGTATACAATGGCTGCCAACGAGAAAGACGTGTCAAAGTCGTTGGGTGACAAAGTTACAAAGAAAATTAATAAAAGTGAATTAAAAAGCTGTGTATGTGGTCATATTGCAAAATCAGGTATACGGTGCAGTGTATGTGAGACTCTTTATCATCGGGCATGTGTACCGCAAGCGAAAACATGCTGCGGCAAAGATCTAAAACCATGCGTCAGTCCAAACCCACAGCAAATGGGAGAAGAAATCCACTCTTACGACTTCGAAAGGGAAGCATATGCCAACCTCAAGGAGCTGGTAAATCAACTTAAAATCTCAAATAACCCAATGTCTGAAAAAATCCAACGCCTGGAAGCTGAAAATATGCACCTCCGTAATAACGAGGTTAAAGTTCTCCCGCCAACATCACCTACAATATCACCAACAGGAACTCCGTCCGCGTCTATGTACCATGAAGTTGGCATTAAATCGACCACCGAGGTTCCAGCGTAAAAAGATAAAAATGTCAAACACAGAATGACAGTGACAGCAAACAAACAACCCAAACATCAACGTAGCAGACCGGAATTAAGAATAAAAATAACGTCTCCAGGGGCCCCTCAGCAGCCGGTGGATAATCAAACGCGACCCGCATCAGCCGTAACGCCGACTCTCCACAACTCCGCGGAGATGGAGGACGATTTTACCGTAGTGAAACCTAAACGCCGTCGCCACCAACAGCGCAAACAACAGTTCTTTGTGGGCACAGGTGAAAAATCAAAAACAACACTCATGGCGGAACCAAAAAAAGCCTGGCTAGTGGTTAAGCGTATACAAAATCGTTTCACAGAAGAGGACATAAAAGTGCATGTTAACTCGATAATCGGCCACAATCATATCAGTTGTGAAAAGATAAACTCAAACGAATTCTGCTCAGTATTTAAAATTGGAGTCGATTTCTCCGAGTATGACTTAGTGAATAATCCCGATAACTGGCCAGAGGGTGTCATCGTCGGTAGATATATTTTTAAACGAGGTAGCCGAGACCCAATCGAAACCTAATACAATCTCCCGTAAAACTTCTATATCTGTGTACTTCACAAACATACAAAGTATACGAAACAAAGTAAACCAATTTGAAGCTTTTCTAATCGAAAATAACAATGAGTTCAACGTCATCTGTTTATGCGAGCATTGGCTGAGGGAGGAGGAACTATCCGGGCTCAAAATGGACTCGTTTAGCACGGGCTCATCCTTCTGCAGACAGCAGTTCCTGCATGGGGGTGTGGTACATCTATTCAAAAGCAACATTCAACTCACTGTTGTGGAAAATGCGCTTCAATTATCCAAAAAAAAAGTTTGTGAACTGGCAGCGTCGTTTATAGCTTCATTCAATATTATTTTAATAACTGTTTACCGTTCTCCATCGGGTGATTTCAATGATTTTATTAATGTTTTAGGGAACTTTTTGGACAATCTAAATATGCAAAGGACCATAATAGTTGTGGGTGATTTTAATGTAAAATTTAATAGCAATGACCCCTTGGCGATAACTCTAGGGGAGGTCTTAGCCTCATACGGCCTATTTAGTATGGTGGAATTTAACACGAGAAAAGGTAATTGTCTTGACAATATGTTTGCGAATATTAGCACAGAAAATATTACTGTAACACCTCTTGACTCGGGACTGTCGGATCATATAGGAATTTCTCTCAGGATTGAGTTAGATATAGCACCACAGGTAAGGAAACCACTGATTATCCGACCTATTACTGAGCTGGGTACTTTTAACTTATTCAATACATTAAATGAACAAAATTTTAATTTCATTGATGATACAAAGACAAACATTGATTTTAAATTCAATACATTTATGGACATAATAAGCGAGGGCATTGTCAACAGTTTTCCAGAGAAGAAAATTAACAATACAAGTAATAATACTAGCAGAATATATTAGTACAATCAAAATTTAAAGGAAATGAGGGAAACACTGCTACTATTGAAGGAAGCAAGTAATAGATCCCCTTATATAAAATTAAACTACGTAAATTATAAAAAATCATACAATAACGCAATAAAATCAGCAAGAAAAAGTGCAAACGTAAACTTTATCAAAAAATCAAATAACTGCCCCAAAGCTCTTTGGTCAATGATTAAAAAAAATAAAGGTGCCACTAGTATTATTCCTATATCACCTGATGAGTTAAATATTTTCTTTATCACAGCTGCAGAGAGGATAGTCGAGAGTCTTCCGGTGTCTGATAATGATCCTATAAAATTGATGTGTGCAAGCCCTATATGCACCGTAGATTATTTCAAATTTTATGAGGTTAGCCCGATTGAGGTAAGGAATACTATACAGAGCTTAAATAATTCAAATGCTAAGGATATTTATGGCATGAAAACAGGGCTCCTAAAAAAGATCACTAATGTACTTATACTCCCCCTTACTAAATTATTCAACTACTGCATCAATTTTTCAGTTTTTCCGGATAGCCTCAAGGTGGGTTGCATCATTCCAGTCTTCAAGAAAGGCTGCAGTACAGACCCTAATAACTACAGACCGATCTCTTTACTGCCGATTTTTTCCAAAGTCCTGGAAAAAGTATATGAATAAAACACTGTTTATCACTTTGTTTGTATAACAATTGGTTTATTTGGTGACTATAGTTTCGATACTACACGTATCATTATCAAACCGTTAGTAACAAAGAACTACAAAGGAACATTATTTATATTTGCAAATTTTCTAATAACAGCGTCAAAGAGGGGGGTGTATTTAAGGTCAAGCTGGTCGTTAATTACGGGAATTTCCCGATTAGTGCGGGCTCTGTGAATCTCCAAAGACTCCAGGAGGTCCATCTTTCTACCCTTCTCGGCAAAGTGAATAACTGAAAGTACATCCTCGCCAAAAGAATGGTTATTTTCAATCAAATGTTTGGCGAAAGATGACTTATCAAATAATCTATGCCGAAAAGAGTAAAGATGCTCACTGAGTCTGGTCTTAAAATTACGACCAGATTGACCTATATACACTCCCTTACAATCATTACAGGTTAATTTATATATTCCTGATTTGTAAATACTTGGTATCTGAGTCTTATTGTTAAAAATATGATTTTTGATTTTTGTAAATGGTTTCATCGCTATATTTAATTTGTGTTTTGCTAAAATATTTTTAACTTACTTTGGAAATATAACTCACAAAATTAAAAATATTTTAGCAAAACACAAATTAAATATAGCGATGAAACCATTTACAAATATCAAAAATCATATTTTTAACCATAAGACTCAGATACCAAGTATTTACAAATCAGGAATATATAAATTAACCTGTAATGATTGTAAGGGAGTGTATATAGGTCAATCTGGTCGTAGTTTTAAGACCAGACTCAGTGAGCATCTTTACTCTTTTCGGCATAGATTAATTGATAAGTCATCTTTCGCCAAACATTTGATTGAAAATAACCATTCTTTTGGCGAGGATGTACTTTCAGTTATTCACTTTGCCGAGAAGGGTAGAAAGATGGACCTCCTGGAGTCTTTGGAGATTCACAGAGCCCGCGCTAATCGGGAAATTCCCGTAATTAACGACCAGCTTGACCTTAAATACACCCCCCTCTTTAACGCTGTTATTAGAAAAGTTGCAAATATAAATAATGTTCCTTTGTAGTTTTTTGTTACTAACGGTTTGATAATGATACGTGTAGTATCGAAACTATAGTCACCAAATAAACCAATTGTTATACAAACAAAGTGATAAACAGTGTTTTATTTATGTTCAACAATGTATAACGAAGTAGAAGCCTCTATAATCAGTGAAAAGTATATGACATACTAAATAAAAATCAATTTGGCTTTCGCAGGCGAATGTCTACTGCTGACGCGGTCGGTGCCTTACTAGATAACGTTCTGGATGGATTTAACTCTAGCGAGTCAACAATGGCGTCTTATTTCGATCTCAGTAAGGTATTCGACTGTGTCTCACACCACGTTCTTCTGCGTAAGCTTTACTTTTTAAACTTTCATCCTACCAGTAGCCGTCTCATTGGGTCATATCTTGTCAATAGACGCCAACGAGTAAAATTTAATGGCTGTCTGTCGGCGGAGGAGAGCACATTTTATCACGGGGTACCACAGGGTTCAATTTTGGGTCCCTTATTATTTCTGCTTTACATAAACGATCTGCCGTATCACGTGAGGAATGCAAAACTGATCCTCTACGCCGACGACACCACATGCCTGAATCAATCTTCTGGAATCCAGAGTTTGGTCGCCCGTAATGGGGAGGCAAATCTTGAAGTACTGGAATTGTTCAACACCAATAGACTTTCTTTGAATGCGGGAAAAACTGTAAACCAGGTATTCTCTTTAAGCACAGATGCCACAAACAACTGTTCAATAAAGTTCCTGGGTATCAATTTAGATTCCAAATTAAATTGGCATGGCCATGGTGACTACATTTCAAAAAAACTATGCTCTGCTATCTTCCTGTTACGCAATCTGACGAATTCCTTACCTCAATCTTCTCTAAAAACAGCATATTTTGGTATGTTTCACAGCCACATAACCTATGAAGTAGTATTGTGGGGACACTCGTCTATGATGACTCGCCTATTTTCTCTGCAGCGTCGTGCCATCAGAGTGCTGGCAAATGCCTGCTACAGAGATGATTGCAAACAATTCTTCATTAATATGGGAATACTCACTTTACCGTCTGTCTTTATTCTGGAGTCATTAAAGCATATTCGCAAACATATCGACTCGTACACTACCCATCAACAAATTCACTGCTATTCCACAAGAAATAGCAGCCTACTTTATCCTTTATATCATCGCATATCCAAGGCGAGAAGTTCCACCAACTATTATGGTCCTAAGTTGTTTAACTTATTGCCACAGCACATAAAACACCTGTCTGTGACAAATTTTAAGACAAGGATTAAAGCCTACCTCTTGAAAAAGGCTCTCTATACCATCGATGATTGCTTGTCCAAAAAGTTCCTAGATTTTGTGTAATTGTTTTTCTTTTATCTGTCCATATATATACATATATACATGTTCATGTTGATTGTCTACTTTTATAGATCAAATCATGTTAAAGGTTTGAACTCTGAGGTGTGTAAACTACTGTAATAACACAAAATTTTATAATAAAAAAAAATTAAAAAAATAAATGAAAAATTCCCTGTATTAACAGATTAATCCGATGACTATTTGCCAAATCTACTGAATGCGCATTCGATTCAACTAACATTTTCGTTTGAGCTTACGAAAAATCAACATATTTGCATTATTTGTTTTTGTGAATACCTGAACTATTTAGTAGATGTGGAAATTGGAATTAGACAACTTAAACTCACACTTAAAACGATTGTGCACATGAATTAAAATGATTTGTGGCTGGGTTTTTGCAGATTTAGTTTTACGAAGACATTGTCAAAATGTGACGTTTAACCTTAAAATGTTAAAGCTGCATACCGCATACTGCATGTTCTATCTAAAAACCATACCAGACATATTATGAAGCTTTTTGTCTCTTTTCACACACGTAATCTAATGCCATCAAACTATTTTCGTATTTCATATATTAGTGCAGAAATCACTACAAATCAAGGAAACCATGGGACACCTCTCATGAATCGTACCTTACATACATATCATACTGCATACTTTATAAATGTTCAGATTTTCGTTGTTTTTGTATCCTTAAATGAGAATATGTTTATACAAAAAGAAAATCATTAAGAAAACATATCAAGAGTTGTGTTTATTTCCATACTAGAATCTCCTTTTAGTAAAACAATTCAATGAAATTCCCATTCACCATCGATAAATTCAAACACGAGAGCAGGTGCAAGATATTACGCTTAAATCAAAAGGTATAAACAATATCTCCAAAACTAGCGTCCATTGGAAATTACGAATAAATTCCACGTTGTAACAATCAATAATCAATTAAAACATCACACCTGCTCCATCACATAGCAATCTCTGTATAATTGGCCCTTAAATAATATCTAAAACGCTTTATTATACACCTCAGGTAAATTACAATTACACAATAACGCGAGACAAAAAACCCATTCTTTTATCATTACGATTTTAATTAAGGAAAACACCTTTTCTTGTAATCACTCAAAGAGTGTAATTATTTCGTGTTTTATTTTGAACACCTTTCTTCGCAATCATTTTATAAGTAATGTGTTTAATGTTCGAGATTGAATTATGAGAAATTAAAGATAGAGATTCAATTATGTGTCTTCTTAAATAACTTTCGAAGAAATTAAAGATCGAGATTGGATTAGGCTGGATGATTTAGTTGGTGATGGAATGCGTTCGGGTTCGGTTTAATTGCTGTCATATCTTTATGTTATTAATTTATATTTAAATCTTTCGATTAAGACATCAGCTGGTTGAGGATTGTGTGGGTTTATTAGTATATTACGATCACAGATGCTGTTCGAGCTCAATTATTTGATTTTTCTTTTTAGGGAAAGTTTTTTTGGTTTTCGAATATATCGTATGTGCAATAATTAAAAAAAACTTAGAGTGCTATAGAAAATATTGTAGGTTGATCACTCTAATAATATATATTGTGTCTGACGTGTTACATGTCGATTCCAAAAGGGTGTAACAACCTAAATTTAAAAAGAATGGTGATGTGTCCGTCATAGCACTTTCCTTAATGTAAAATATGCACTTGCGGTTAAATACTGTCGGAAATATCAACATATCGTAAGAGCGGTAAAATGATTATTTAAATATTGACAATATGGAAAAGTGTCTTGAATATAAGTTGTTGTATTTTTCTTCGTAGGTATTACAATTTATAAAATATTTAAATTGTTTTGATTTTTTGCATTTTTACACTAAATCTCGGTAAATATTGATTGAGCTAACATCTAAGCAGAATATTTTGAAGTTCTCGGTATTTTGTACGTGTGGCGCATGAAGTAAAATTTCGAGTTTAGAAAAGCCTGAAAATTTGGTTTGGTCGCGTAGCGCGTAGCTTTTCAGGCTTTCCTAAACTCGAAATTTTACTTCATGCTTAGCCTGGGAGTGGAAACACTCGTTCGACTTTAAATTGAACGCTATTATTAAATCAATTAAGGAATTCCTAAAAATGTACAGATATATTTAGAAAATTGTGATTATTTGCATTTTTGCACTAAATCTTGGTGAATCAACATATTTAAGCAGAATATTTTGAACTTCTCAATAAATCAGTGTTTGGTACGCGTGGCGCATGAAGTAAAATTTCGAGTTTAGAAAAGCCTGAAAATTTGGTTTGGTCGCGTAGCGCTACGCGCTACGCGACCAAACCAAATTTTCAGGCTTTTCTAAACTCGAAATTTTACTTCATGCTGAGCCTGGGAGTGAAGAAACTCGTTCGACTTTAAATTGAACGCTATTATAAAATCAATTAACGAATACCTGAAAATTTACAGATATGCATACAGAAACATTTGCTGTATACGATAAATAAAAATGTACAGATATGCATACAGAAACATTTGCTATATACGATAATTAAACGATAAATAACATTTCTACCGCGAAAGGAATGTAATTTAAAAATTTACAAGGAATATTTTTTGTACATTTCTTATTTTTATATAGAAGAAAATATATTTTTATTTTTGATTGCTAAAATTATTAGGTTCTTTAGGGATGCTTCTGCGAATTTGTTGCATTTTAGCAACAAACCTATTTTAGTTAAAACGTTCCAAAAACGTATTGATCTTCACTTGAATATTGAAATGTTATGTTTTATGTCAGAAATGTATACATAAATGAATCAATTTTTAATATTTTTAAATCAAATCTAGTTATTTTTCTAAAAATTCCAAATTTGTAATAAATATTTTGTCAGAACATTTTTTCGATATTAATATACACATACATATATTGTAATCATTTCAACTGAAAAATAATGGAAAAAAAAGCAAAGATTTTTTTAAATCTGGAAGTGTGTCAAATTCCATGATTTCAGTCTAAATTTAAACATTCAATTTTTAAATGTTAACTGAAATCATTGGATTTGACACACTTTTGACATTTTCAGCAGTTAATTAAATTACACTTGGTTTGTTTCACAATTTTTTACTTTACTATTTACTCGACTAGTTTCGCGTTTTACAGCATTATCAGGAGCGCCTGATAATGCTGTAAAACGCGAAACTAGTCGAGTAAATAGTAAAGTAAAAAATTGTGAAACAAACCAAGTGTAATTTAATTTAAACCTTCATTATCAATATTTAAAAATGTTTCACCAAGTGATAAGTAAGAAAATTATTCAAGAAATATTTTTCAGCAGTATTTAATTATTTTGATATTTTTAAATGTTTATATTTTTGTGATTTTTATGGATTCCTTTGTTTTGACAAATAAATAAATATAATTGAAATTGCCAATTCTTGGTTGCAGAATACTTCAAACATTAAAAGTGCGATTCTTTTCGCAATCTACAGCAAGTTAGTCTTACAAAGACTATATCAAACACTCATTGAAACAATTACTTCCCGGGCTAATACCCCGACGGACATTGAATTATACAACAAATGTTTGCGGTTACATACAGTAACCTACTGTAAATGTAACAATTTGGGCCAATTTAGCCCGGGAAGTAGTTGTTTCAATGAGTGTTTGATATAGTCTTTGTAAGACTAACTTGTTGTAGATTGCGAAAAGAATTGCACTTTTAATGTTGGAAGTATTCGGCAACCAAGAATTGGCAATTTCAATTATACTTATGTTTGAATGGTAACGTGACCGCTAGTCTAAGGTGTCAAATTGTTTAGAGGAAATGGCAAAGCTATACCGATGAGAGATAAATCTCGAAACGCGTCTATAGATTAATAGTTTGACCCAAATTGTTATATTTACAGTAGGTTACTGTATGTTGCAAACACTTGTTGCATTATTCAATGTCCGTCGGGGTATTAGCCGGGGAAGTAGTCTTTGTAAGACTAATTTGTTGTAGATTGCGAAAAGAATCGCACTTTAAATAAATATCATAATTTCAACTTGAAAAAATATATTTTCTTTGGATAATTGAAATTGGATATTTTCAAGTGTATTTCGAGAATTTCAAGTTGTTTCGATTATAAATGCATTGTTTGTCAATTTTTATATAAAACTCTAAAAATACTACAATTCAACAATTTCAGTTTAAATGCAAAATTTATTTTGCAGCCCCCTAAATTAAAATTCAAGTAAAATATTTTGATTTTCTGTGCTGGATATTCAAAATTGATTATTTCTTAGTAGGTTCTAAGAATTTCATGTTTTTAATTTTTGGTGAATTTTTAATCAAAACTCAACAATAACTAAACTTTAGCAATTTAAGTTCAAATATAAACATTCACTTTGCGACCCCATAATTTCGACTCTAAGTAAAATATTCTAGTTTTCTGTGTTGGATATTTGAAATTGGTTATTTCTAAGTGGTTCTAAGATTTTCAAATAGTTAATTTTTAGTGAATTTCTACATAAAGCTCTACAAATACGAAAATTATTCAACAATTTCAGTTCAAATATGAAAATTCACTTTAGAGCTCCATAATTTCAAATTCAAGTAAAATATTTTAATTTTTCGTGTTAGATATTCAAAATTGGTTATTTCTAAGTAGAATCTATTAATTAAAATAATTAAAAAAGTTGTTTATTTTTAGTGAAATTTTCAATTAAACTCTATAATTACTAAAATTCAACAATTTCATTTCAAACGTAAAAATTCACTTTGCAGCCCTGTCATTTCAATATTAAGTAAAATATTCTGATTTTCTGTGTTGAATATTGGAAATTTGTTATTTCTAAATAATTAATAAGAATTTAAAGTTGTTTATTGTTCGTTATTCTTTTTTTTAATAAAACTCTACAATGTGTAAAATTCAATGATTTTGGTCCAATTTAATAATAATAAAAGATATTTTTTTAATTTATTTTAAACCCAACAGCCATAAAAGCCAATTACAGGATAACCTAAAGTTAATCAGAAAAAAAGTAATAATAACAATATTTTTCATACAAATTAAGCCTACAATGTTCATTTTTTGATTATCTACAACTTGTAATTTAAACATTTTCCGATTTGATCAATGTTTAAGAATTTATTAATTTTTTGTTTAAGTATATTTTGAAATTTTTAGGCATTTCTTCTTTTTATAAAAGAGTTTCGAACGAGTGATTCCACTCCACACGACCAAACCAAATTTTCAGGCTTTTCTAAACTAGAAATTTTACTTCATGCGCCAGGCGTATAAAATACTAATTTAATTTGAATTTAAAACATATGCACTACTTATTTATGTTTACTACTTCACAGCCAACTCAGCTTGATTTTTGCTTAATCTCACTTTAATAATTGTTCCAACAACTTTTACTTCAGCTTATCGAATTATGAGCTGTTGGAACAATAAAATTAATAAAATAAGAATAAACAAAGCTGCACCTCTTATGATAATATTTCTATAATTATACAAGAATCAAGTATTTGTAACTTCAATCATACATAGATTTCTATAATAGTTTAAACATTTCTGTCTATAATTGTTATAAATTTTGTCTATAATTGTATTAAAAGAAAATTATATTATACATGTATAACCATAAAATACTTAATCAATCAATAAATTTCACTCTAGAGCTTGAAAACAACAATAAACTTTCCTTCCTTGATTTAATAATTCATAGATTAGAATTTGATATTTATAGAAAAACGACACACTTTTAATTACATCCACGCAGATTCGAATAGTCCTTGGAAACATAAAATGGTAGCTTTTAACTCCATGATTCATAGAGCCATTAACTTACCCTTGTCCAATATAAACAGAGAAAAAGAATTTAATTTAATATTAGAAATTGCCCGATCTCTTAGCTACAATAGAAACACCATTAAAGCACTAATTAATAAACAAATATAAACACAAAAAATATCTACAACTTGCCTAAAGCCTAACTTAGAACCAACACAAAAGAAATATATTAGACTCATATACACCCACAATAGAAAATAAATTTAATAACGTATTTAAAAAATGTAACCTTTGCCCTGCCCTTTACACAAATACACAATTAAAATCTCTCTTAGGAAACACATTCAGTAGAGCAGATAACTTGCTAAAATCAGGAATATATTTAATAAATTGCAATCAATGTGATAAACTTTATATTGGACAAACACAAAGAAATGTAGGAACCCGATTTAAAGAACATATTTATCACATAAAAAAATCAAAATCCCGAGAAATCAGCGGTAGCACACCATACAATAACTACAGGTCATAAATTTTCGATAAAAAATACAAGCCTTCTAAAATGTTCATCAAAAAATAAATTAAATATGTTGGAGGCAATAGACATGAAAAAGCAGTAAAACAAACTTCTAAATTTCGATTTAAGCCCATTAAGTAACCCTTTGTTAGATTTAATACCTTTAATCACCCCCGACTAACACATTTGTTAACCTTATCTAGGGTTTTTTCCCGATAATCCCCTTGCCGATGTAATTTCCCAAAATATTTGTAGGTATAAATACACCGCATCTTTTGTAATCTAGTTAGTAAGCTATTGATAATGAGTACTTAGTATTCGAAATGTACATCTAGCAAAATAAAAACTTATTGTGAAGAAAGTGTTAGTGTTTTCATTCAAGTTTAATTTATATCTTCACGTAACTCAAAAAACCATATTCCTATAAAATACTCAGTCTGTCTGTCTTATCATAAATCAAAAAAAAGTGAACATTTTTTAAACATGACGTATAAAATACAAAATGTAAACATATTAAATTAAATGCGTTTTACCTTTAATAAAACACATCAACACAAAAGTACCATATCTGATAAAACAGATAAAGCTCATCATTACAAAGCGTTTTGTTGTCCCACAAGCGTAGGTACACAAAAGTATAAACATATACATGGAAAAAAAAATATATTCAGTGAGTATCATCAAGATTAGAAGGCTACTAGGTTTCTTTTCATCGGTAGGAGGAATCTGTGAGATTAATAGGCAGCATAATAAATTAATCGAGACTGCGGTAGGTTCCCGAAGAAGCTTAATAAATAGATAATTAGATAAATAGATTTGATCCTATCTACACTTTACCATTTTAATCAGTGCCTAATAGTTTAAGACCTTTCTAAAACTCGACGCACGCAGAGTTATAAATTGGTTGAAGGAAGAGTTTCATGTAAATGTTCTTGTGTTGACATTTTTTAAATCTAAAACGATTATTTTGGTATCGAAATTCTTATCAGTTCAAGAAAATCTGATGTTGCTTTTCATCCAATCAATAATTTAAATTAAATTAACATAATTTGAGTGAACTTTGATCTCCTGTAATTTCATTTCCAATAAATTGATGTTGATTTTGTTCCAAAAGCAGAATATAGTCTAATAAATATAAATTGTTGAGAAATTAGACCAAATTCTTTTTTTGAAAAAACACCAACATCAATTTATTGGAAAAGAAATTACAGGAGCTCAAAGTTGACTCAATTATGTTAATTTAATTAAAATTATTGATTGGATATGAGGCAGCATCAGAATTTTATAACTTTACAGAGATTGTTTCATGGGCGTAGCCAGTATTATTACTAGGGAGGGGCCACGACATATAAAAGTATGCTATTTCTAGTAAAGCTTCATAATTATTATTTCCAAAATTCGTCATTTTTAAAAGAATTTTTTAAAATGTGTTTTTATATAGCATGAATATTATTGCGTAAATGGTTTGATGATAAATAGAAATTTAATCCCCAAGCTGCATCCAAACGCAATGATTTAATACGCCTCGTGGGTAGCTAGCTCTATAAGGAAAATTATAAAATTTATATGTCCCTCCTATAATTACGAAGCCGTTAAACGTTGCTAATCAATTATTTATTGCTTTAAGGTCGATTAAAGTAATTATGTTTTATTAGCTACTAAGTGATTATTTCAATTTGAGTGGTACACGTGCAGCAAACATCAATTCACTCCAGCTTCGAAAGATCGAGATGAAGAAAATACAACTAGTATGAAAGAAGTTAACACTAACACAAAATTATTGAAGTGGAAAGTGGAGAACAAAAAAAATTCAGAAAAGTTAATCCTAATGACAAATTAATCATTTATTATTTTAGCAAATTAATACTAAAATGTTGAAATACCAGCAAAAAAACTATCAAGGCTAAAGCTGCGCTCTCGAAATGTCAAAAAGCAGAGCTGGGACGAATCCTCGTAAAAAGGATTCGAATTACGAATCCGAATCACCTAATATGATTCGAATCACGAATACTCGAATAAAGGATTCGTAAGAGATAAATATGATTCAAATGGAAGATTCGAATCCTGTTTTTTCAAATCACGAATACAAATCCTTTAAAAATAAATATTATTTTATTATTTTTTTGAAACCAATAATATATAAATATCGTTACCAGTTGTTTTAAGAAAAATATTCAAAACCTATTTATTTATTATTACCACTGAACATCGTTGATAACAGACTAAATATCTGACTCCCTGTTACTCTGGTTAAAGATGTATTTGTGTGTTTCTGAACTCCACTTCAAATCAGTGTTTTGTACGTGTGGCGCATGAAGTAAAATTTCGAGTTTAGAAAAGCCCGAAAATTTGTTCACGGGGCTTTTCTAAACTCGAAATTTTACTTCATGCTTAGCCTGGGAGTGGAAACACTCGTTCAAAACTTCAAATTGAACTCTATTATAAAATCGACTAATGCCTGAAATTTACGTAAATAAAATATTCACTGAATATCATTAAAACCGGGAAAGTCAGAGAAAAGTCATGGAATTGTATTCAAATTGACTAGAACACTAACAAAAAAGCCATATGATATTATTAAATTTGTCAAAATCAGCAGGTAAATTACAATACACGTAAAAATTTAATTTTATAACTTAAATATTGGCAAAAACAATGAAAACTATTAAACAGAATAGGGGTTTCCCACAGAGGAAAGCTATATTAAAAGGCTAGGAAAAAAATCTTTAGTCAGGAAAATGTCGGAAAAATTTAACATTTCGGATTGTGGCTACCATGTCAGTTTTACTTCAAACAATATTAAACAAAATTTTGAAGACTAGATTATTACTTATAAAAATATTTTCAATCATTTAATGTTCTTATCAAAGCATTCACTTTGAAGTTTCAAACGAGCGTTTCCACTCCCAGACTAAGCATGAAGTAAAATTTCGAATTTAGAAAAGCCCCGTGAAAATTTGTCTCGGGTCGCGCAGCGACCCGAGACAAATTTTCGGGCTTTTCTAAACTCGAAATTTTACTTCATGCGCCACGCGTACAAAACACTGATTTGAAGTGGAGTTCTGAAAGATACAAATTCAAATTTTCTGGGCTTTTCTAAACTCGAAATGTTACGTCATGCGTCACCCGCATAAAACAGTGATTTAACGAGAAATTTAAAAACACAAAAAACACTTTTCATGTTATTTCTCACAATTAATTCGAATTATTTTTGACGATTCAAATCCTTTTGTGAGTATTCGATCCTTTAACAAGAATTCGAATCCTTTTATAAGGATTCTAATCACCCACATTTAGACTCGAATACGAATCCTCTTAAAAAAATGTAACGAATCCGGATCACGAATCCAGTTGAACTAAAGTATTCGAATGCCTCTTTTGAATCCTCTAGAACAGGTAGGAGCAACCTTTGACATCTTGAGGGCCAAACTTTAGCGTGCAAATACGTTCGCGGGCCGCGTTTAAAAGTACTTAGTGCATTTTAAAGTAGTGATAATATTTTTTTGCGATAGATATTAGACATGAAATAATACGACAATGTTATTATAGTACAATTTATTAAAATAACAAAATGACATTTAAAAAAATGGTACATTATAATTAAATCGTTAAATTTGCAATTGTTACAAACTCCGAAAGTTAAATACACCGAAATCAATGAGACACTTGAGCTTGAATTTGGGAAACTAATCCATCGATATTTGGATTAATTCCACTGACACAAAGACGTAAAGAATTTTCCAAATTATCGTCAGTCAGTCTTGTACGATGTGTTGATTTATTAACTTTCATCAATGAAAAGAACTGTTCGCATTTATAAGTACTGCCAAACGCACAAATCAATCTTCTTGCGAATTTTCTAAGCTGCGGAAAATTGTCTTCTTCTAGGTATTTTTTGTAGAAATCGCACAACTCTACGTCTTCAAATTTGGATTTTAGGAGTGAGTTTTCTTGAATCTCGATCAACTCCATTTGTAAGTGTATTGGAGCATTTTGTACAATATATGTTGTAGGAGTAGCAAATAAACTGAAACAGTCTTCCATGTTTTTGAAGTCGCAAAATCTGTTCGAAAATTGTTCCGACAGTAACTTGAATTCTTCAGCATATTGAGCATAAGCAATATTTTCAAACGCAGAGAGCGTGTTGAAATGGTAACTGTTACCAGACAGCATCTGTGACTCCCACAAGCGTAGTTTGATCTGAAACGCTTTTAAATGGCTGTACAAATCATTTACTAACTGGCCTTGTTTTTGAAGTTTCAAATTTAAATGATTCAAATAGCCTGTAAGATCGACCAGAAATGCTAAGTCACATATCTATTTTGGGTCACTTAATTCAGATAGTAGTTTATCTTTTATTTTCATAAAGTCTGCTATCTCATTTCTAAGCTCGTAAGACCGTTTCAACATTTTTCCTTTGCTCAGCCATCTGTCTTCACAATAATATGTTACGTCGTTATATTCAGCTGATATTTCATCCAAAAAACGCCTTGAACTGACGATGGTTATGCCCTCGGGATCGAATAAAGTTGATGGTTTTTACTACCACATTTATAACATTCTGGAGTCGAATGGACTTAGAACACAAGTTCTGTTGGTGGATAATGCAATGAAGGACTAACAAATCATCTTTTTGCACATTTAATTCTGTTGCTTTTTCATTCAAAATTCCGACGAAACCTTCACGTAAGCCGACCATAGAAGGTGCACCATCAGTGCATACTTCAATTAATTTTGACCATGGCAAGCCAAAACTTGTGAATACCTTTTGAACTTCAATAAAAATATCCTTTCCTGTAGTGGTTCCTTTTAGCGGCTGTAAAGCAAGCAATTCCTCAGTAACAGTGAACTCCTTATCAACACCTCGAATAAATATAGCCAGTTGAGCTGTGTCAGACAAATCGGTGCTCTCGTCTAATGCTATGGAAAATGATTCAAAACCAGCCATACGGTCAGTCAATGTTGTTTTTATATCATTAGCCATCATTTATATACGTCGAACAACAGTTCGTCTTGACAAACTAATTTTTTCAAATTCTTTTTTCTTTTCAGGACACATAATACCGCAAACTTCTAACATACACTCCTTGATAAATTCTCCTTCGGCAAATGGTTTTAATGCCATTGCCAATTTTGTGCTAACTATAAAACTAGCTTTCACAACATTATCAAGTTGTGTTTTTTGTTTATGAAACATTTGTTGCTGTTTTTCCAAATTTGCGGTAAGCTTCTGGATTTTGTCAGTTCTTAATTGTCCTGTCAGTGAGTGCAGCGTAGCATGCTTAGTTGAGTAATGCCTGTTTATATTGAATTCTTTCATTACTGAAATACATTCATTACACAGCAAACAAATACTCTTACCATTGTGCAAGATAAAAAAGAATTCTTCAGTCCATTTTTCTTGAAAATGGCGACCCTCTGTATCTACTTTTCGTTTCTTTCCACCAGACATCATTTTTGTTTACTTTTCGTTCAATAAACTTAATAACAAACTATAGTTAGTAACCACTCAAGATGCACACAAAGTCACAAAGCAAGTTGACGGCTCGAGCAGTTCGCTAGGATATCGCTTGTCCAAGTTATTACCTCGGTAGCTCAAATAGAACTGAACTAACGTTCGGGCCATCCACCCGCTTCTATAGGCAAAATGAACGAATAATCTGGAATAAAATAGTTTAGAATAATTGAGAAGTAATAAATCTTTTAATGTGCCGCCCGTGAGGCGGCAAACCTCAAAGAATTTGATCGAGCAAGTCGAGTGGCGGCGATTATCAAAGAGTGAGGCGGCAAACATCAAAGAATTTGATGTTTGCCGCCTCACTGTCACTCCCGTGAGTATAAGTATACACGATTCCATTTGTTTCTGGATCTCGCCTAGCTATGGAAAAGTGACAGTTTAAGTATTGTAAATGGGGCTGGTTGTGTTTTAAATCAGGGTTTTTAAATGTCACTGTCAGATGTTCGATTTTAAGGTTATAATTTCTGACTATTGTGATCTTACACTATTGCCTGTTTTACAAATTTGCAGATATAATAGGATAATAATATGCAGTTTTAAGATTAACAAAATTTACTACTTGGTTTTTGTACATACAAACACAGCAATAATATTGTATATAACAAATATAATGAATTCGGCTCTGCAAACTTATTTCGTCATCCATTTGTATTTCTCGCTTGGGTCTTCCCGTTAACACATTTTGATCAACTCCATCCATCCACCTTAATTTTGGTCATTCTCTCTTCTGTTGGCCCTCAGTATTTTTTTGTAGAATTGCAAATTTATTCCCACCCTCTTGTGATACTGATAATTTTCATGTCAAACAATTTTTAAGCCCTAATTCCACTTTTATTATTTAGTCAAGAGAACCTGCATCTGAATCTTCTGATGTTTGTTCTGAGCCAGATTCCCCAAGCGAAATTATAAAAGGAGGAATGGTTTCAAAAGAAAGGTTCCCCATGTGGTTTGTCCAGTCATCCGAAATAAGTTTTTCACAATGATCACAGAAATTTTGCCACATATCGGATGTACATTTTGAGAGAGACTCAAGCCATAAATTCTGAACACGATCCTTAGATGGTTGCTTAGAATTTATGTGCTTATTGTAGTAAGTCTTACAAAACCCCCATGCCATTTCAATTGGATTGTATTGACAATGGTATGGCGGTAATCTAAGAACTTCGTGCCCGTTCTTTCTCAAAATGTCATCAACTACGTAAATTTTGTCATTTGATCGAAAAGGTATAAATAAAGGCCATAGTTTCTTTTTGCTTAATTTTGGATTGAATTTTACATTGTGTTTAACCAACCACTCCTGCATTTCGCATTTCTTACAAGAAAATGAAGGAGTTTTGTCTAATTGCACAGAATGGTATGCAGCATTATCTATAATAACTACACATTTCCCTGAAAGCTTAGCCAAAGCAGGAATAAGTTGATTAACCACCCAATTTTGAAATGTATTACCATCCATTGTGGCATGGTAATCTCGGTCATTGTTTTTCGAATGTAATAAAAAATCGCACCCATCCAAAAACCCACCCCTATACCCAGCATGTAGAATGGTGAAGCGTTTGCCTTCATTTTTGAATTTAGTTGGATTACTTTTTATGTCCGTTTCATGTACCCAGCGTCGAACCACGGATCCATTCTGATATATCCATGTTTCATCCAGGTATACGAATTGGATATCTTCACTGGAATTTTGATACTGTAGAAATCTAAGGAAAATAATTTTAGCTGCAACAACATGTTTTTGTTCACAGAGAATTTTGCGCCCATTAATTAATTTGAATTTATACCCCATACTTTCAACAACCCTATAAAGTGTTGTTCTACTCCCATGGAACTCATAATTTTCTTTCATATCATTCAAAAGATCTCTCAAAGTAAAATACTGATTTCTAGAGTTATATTGCTAAATTAGTTGTTGCAGATCTTTTCTAGCTAGGTGATTCCAAAAATGGCTGTTTTTAGATCGTTTGCCAGAAGTAGTAGATTTCAATTCGTCAGGTCTTTGTCATAAAATTAATTGTAATGAAGATCTCCCTACCTGAAACGTAATTATCTTTAATTAAATATATATGATAATTAAAATACTAGACATAACCCAAAAATATTTATTAAAATCGTAAAAATATTGTGATGCTGTAGATTTGGATTACTTTGCCTAAAATGTTTGTAGGATTTCAGAATTTGTAACCTTTTTGATTCAGAGATAATCTTTGGCATGTTAATATTTAATATGTGCCTGAAATTATTTTTCACTTTGACATTGACACAGCATTGCAACACTAGATTAATTTGATTTAATAATAAAATGCTCGAAGAAGCGACCGCGTGGCGAAATAATTGTTGCAAGATTAACAATAAACCTCTTGAAAATTAAAAAGAGGATTACTTATGATATCATAAATTATTGCAACACTGTTAAAATAAGGAATCGGGAGTGGCAATTAATAAAAAATGTAAATGTTGATACTGCAACATAACAACACGAAAGCATGGCTAGGCGAGATCCAGAAACAAATGGAATATATTATATCTAATGTAATATTTTTTTAATTGGGTTTTTTCAAAATGTCTCGCGGGCCGGATCATATCTTACAGCAGGCCGGGGGTTGCCCATATGTGCTCTAGAAGGATTCGAATCCAGGATTCGAATCCTGAATGATTCGAATCCTGCACAGCTCCGTCAAAAAGTGACTTAAAATGTCGAAAGTTCGTCAAAAGTAATAAAACTTCAAGAGTAAAATTAGGTTGGATTTTGCTTTGTTAAGTTAGCTTAGATATCACTCTGTCAAATTAGGTCAGGTGGACTAAATGTCGTCTGACGCCAACTTATGTCAGCTGTCACTATAGCAAGGGAAGGCAATGCTTATGGGAGAACTGGAAATCGAGTAGAAAAGGAGAGACTATGGTCAGGATGTGGGGTACGAGTAAGACAGACGACTATTTACACTAATCACCGGTCTCGCTTCTGGATGCAGCATCCAAGCTCTCTTACCAAATTTTGTACAGAGACTGGCTAACTGGATATTTATGAACTGTGACTATAGTTCAAGTGTCGGCTATATGTCAAATGCCGACTTACGTCAATTGTAAATATAGTTCAAATATGGACTAATGTCTACCTACGTTCTTATAGTCTAAGGTCGACTTATATCAATTCCCATTATGGATCAAATACTGGCTAAATCCGACTTATATCATATGTCGTTGTGGATGTGTCGAAAAACGACAAAAGTAACATAAAATGTAGAAAGTGATATATAACTAATCTTTTATAAATGTCAAAAATTGCAATAAATGTCGAATGTGTGAAAAGTGTGAATTATGTCAAAAAGTAATGATTGTCCAAAATCTTGTTACTACTTTTAGTACTTACTTACTTACAAA
The DNA here is from genome assembly GCA_932526585.2 of Philonthus cognatus. Taxonomy (NCBI): domain Eukaryota; kingdom Metazoa; phylum Arthropoda; class Insecta; order Coleoptera; family Staphylinidae; genus Philonthus; species Philonthus cognatus. The sequence continues at coordinate 38,639,333 of OW052244.1, forward strand.
AATTCTTACTTACTAAAAGTAAGTAAGAATTTTTGAAAATTTTTCTGAACTCACATTTTGCAAGATTATAACATTTTATTACTTTTTGACATAATTCACATTTTAGTTGGTTCTTAGTTTAGCTTTACAATTTGAGATATAACAAAACCCAACCACAACCTAACCCAACTTCACAATTTATCGTAGTTGGGTTAGATGACAAGTTGTGAAGTTAGGTTAGATGATACATTGCATCTAACCAAACTTCACAAATTGTCACATTTTGGTTGGTTGGTAGAGCGAGGTGTGGATCGGAGGAGAGAGGAAGGAAAGTATGGATGGGGGAAGAATATGGGAGGTGTGTTGTGTGGACAGGGGAAGGATAAGTGGGGACACTTGGCGGAGGAATGTGAGGGGGTGAAAGAGGAGTGGCTGGGAGCGACAGGGAATAGAAGGGTAGTGGAGTGGATGAGGGAGGATGGGAGCGGGGTAAGGACGTTGGAAAAGCTGGGGACGGAGAGGAAAAGAGAAGGGAGGGTAGGAGGGATACGGGAGTGTAATGAGATAATCAAATGTAAACGTAAATGTAATGTAAAGTGTGGAGATATGCCAATAAAAGTCTTTTTTTTTTTAGTTGGTTCTTAGGTTAACTTTACAATTTGAGATATAATAAAATCCAACCACAACCTAACCCAACTTCACAATTTAGCGTAGTTGGGTTAGATGACAAGTTGTGAAGTTAGGTTAGATAATACATTGCATCTAACCAAACTTTACAAATTATTATCTAACTCAACTACGCTAAATTATGAAATTGAGTTAGATTGGATAATAACCTAACCTAATTTCACAATTCGACGACAAATCGTAAAGTTGTGTTAGAAGACCCAACCTTATGATTTGTCATAAAGCCTAGCCTAGTTTCAGAGTTTGCCGCCTAGCCTAGTTTCAGAGTTTGCCATCTATCCCTTGATACGGTGTGCTGCGAGTTGTTACTTGAGTTAATTATGATTATTTTTAATTACATTTTACTTGTACTTGGAACAGCGTTAGTTAGTTGTCGCTTTGACTATAATTGAATATAATTTAGTAAACATTGTGATACATACGTAAAAAAAGTTATAAATACTAGACTTTAAAAACGTTGAAATTAAGTGTAGGAAGTAATGAAATGTTAAAAGTTGGGTTAGGTTCGTTTTCGCTTTGTCAAGTTAGGTTAGATTAGTTTTCTATTTGTCAAGTTAGGGTAGGTTCGTTTTCGTTTTGTCACGTTAGGTTAGATGCCACTCTGTGAGGGAAACATCGACTTACTGTGACTGTCACTATAGTTAAAAATGTTTAATGGTTTGTACAGGAAAGTGCGAAAGTTTGGCGCCCCCTCACATATTGGAATAATTGAATGTTTGAATATAGTTTTGTACAAATATTTAAATATTTGAATAATTTATATATTTGAATATGTTTTTTTAATACTGAAGTTTACAACATAATATAGATTTTTTAGAAATTACTAAATAATGCTATAAATCATAAACATACATACCTAATCAGTATATTTTTAAACTTAATTAAAAACACGTGTTGTATATGGGTGGCGCATGAACTAAAATTTCGAGTTTAGAAAAGCCTGAAAATTTGGTTTGGTCGCTTCGCTTCGCTACGCGACCAAACCAAATTTTCAGGCTTTTCTAAACTCGAAATTTTACTTCATGCTTACTCTGGGAGTGAAAAACTTTTGTTCGAAAACTGTTTAAACCTTTAATGACAATCAGGAGTTTTAAAAAATACTAACAAGATAATCAACGAAACTTGTGTTTGTTTTCCATTTGCCTTAAGAGAACAGTGTTGTCATTAAAGGTTTTAATAGTTGTCGAACGAGTGTTTTTCACTCCCAGGTTAAGCATAAAGTAAAATTTCGAGTTTAGAAAAGCCTGAAAATTTGGATTTGCCAGGTAGAGCGAAGCGAGCCTGGCAAATCCAAATTTTCAGGCATTTCTAGACTGGTATTTTACTTCATGCGCCACCCGTATAAAACACTAATTTCAACTAAAGTTTAAAATATACTTTTAAGGTCCAGAATTTGTCAAATTAAAGTATTCAATTATTCATATATTTGAATTATTCAAATATTAAAAATGTTCGTCCACAAACATATTTAAATATCCAAATATTAAAACGTTGCAAACATCATGTCAATGTTAAATAAGGTTAGATGACAGTTGTGTACGTGCACTCAATCTAAATATGTCAAAAATAGCAAAAATGTCAAAACCATGTAAATCAAATCTTATAAAACGTGACATTGGTGAACATTTTGAAATATTCTTAAGATTTTTAGAAACTGGTTACTTAGGTTAGTATAGATACGATAGATGATAAGGTTTGTTTAGAGGAGAGTTGCATAGGTTAGATGCACCCAGCCTAACCTAAGCTGAACTAACCTTTCCGACAGTTACTCGGATTATTTTATGAAGTTATAACCTAACGCAACCAAATCACAACGTATCACCCAACTTAACCTAGCTTTACAACTTGTCAACTAACCTAACTTAAGTAACACCTATCGTATCTAACCTAAATTGTGAAGTTGGGTTAAATGATAACCTGACTTTATTCCACAAGTTGTCCTCTAACCCATCATTACGATTTGTCATTTATGATAACTCTGCTACTCCAATTTGTGAAGTTGGATTAGGCTGTTACTGATTATTTTGAAGCAAATGGTTTGTAGAAACTTTTTTTAGAAAGGACGTTTAAGTTTTCGAGGACCGGCAGCAGGCCACAGGCTAAAGAACATCTTACTTTATGTCACAATTATCAATAAACCCAACTTTATGATTTGTTATCAAACTTAACCTAGTTTTACAACTTGATAGCTAACCTAATTCAACTTTACCAAATTAGATAGAATCAAACAATTTGTTCTCTAACCTAACGGAACAACCTGTCATCTAACCTAATTTCACAATGTGTATTCTAACCTGACTTTACGATTTGCCATTTAGCCTAATCTAATATCACAAATTGACAACTAACCTTACCCAACATTTCCAAATTGTGAAATTAAATTAGGTTAATCTAAGTATCCACGAAATAGTAAGGTTTTTTTTAATGTTTTAATTTATTATCATCATATTTCTTAGTCACTCGATGTACACTGTACTTTGTACTCAAATAAGTACTTAAGTACTTTTTGTTAGGTACTTGTACTTAGTACTCGAGTGCATTTGGTTAGGTACTTTTACTTAGTACTCAAGTACATTTTGAGTGGAGTACTTGTACTCAGTGCTCGAGTACATTTTACTTGTAATCGGAACAGCTGTAAACTCGTGTAAAAAAATTGTTAAAAATTGCAATCTGAAAACAGGAGAAACAATAAGAAGAAACTGGTTGGAAAAATGTTGAAATATGACGTGACAATTCGCGCACAACATAAAACCCGTGCAAGTACAAGAATCCGGGCAATGCGAAACGAGGCCGGTGGAAATAAAATGAAAAGAGAAAAAAGAGAAGTATCACATGCAGTCATACACATGCACATAATTTTAATGTTATGAGATATACTGGTGTCGTTAGCCGGACCGGCGATAAATCCAGTATGAATAATGTAAGTGTAGATGAGTTGACAAGTACCCACAATAGAGCCAGGGTCAGAGGGCACTCACACGACATTAGGTAGGAAACCGGAGTTTTGTCGCGACCTCCTCACACTCGAATAATTAAAATACTTTCATGTAAAACAAAAAATCCAAAAACGGGAAAATAAATTCCCACGCATTTATACAACACCCTTCTTATATAATAGAAAACTTAAGATCTAGTTTTTTTTTTTATCGAAATGAACATTTTTGGAATACTAGAACGAGAGTACTATCGTTCTGGTATTCCAAAAATGTTAATCTCGATAAAAAAAAAAACTAGCTCGTAAGTTTTTATAGGAGTGCGATCTACATCAACAAACTCACATATAGAGATTTTTTCTTTTAAGTATACATATCCCAATATGAATGCATTTTGAGGTAGTCGTTGTTTTCTTAATGACTTTAATTTAAAGCGAAATTTCGAAAATCAAGAATTGGAAACACTCATTAGTCCAATTCTTGATTTTCGAAACTTCGAGTTTAGAAATGCCTGAAAATTTACTACATGCCTAATAAAGGATTGGAAATACTCGTTAGAACCTTAAAAATTAATGCTTTAGTAAAAACAACAAATGACTGAAGTGATTCATTATCGAATAATCAAGTTTTGTTTGATATTATTTTAAGTAAAAGTGATACTTACAATGTTTCTCACTAATTGCAATGTCGTTTCGTTTATCGGCTCAAACAATTATCTCTCGAGAACAGGAACGCCTCATTCTTTCCAGAAGCACCCGGTTAACCTTTTCCTCTCAGCATTTTAGCCTTTATTTTTTTTCTCGCAACGCAAGGCGAATTAAGGCCGCATTATGCAAGCGAAATTTTCACCGCGCTTTATCACCACACTTATAAGTCATGAAGCGGGGATTAATTAGTGTCTTACAGATAATTGAACACCTCGATATATTATGTTTGTTTTTCACGCATTCGATTCCGAGTAGTTTGCGGAGTTTAATTTTATATGCAGGAATTAATACAGTAGGCGATTACGAGTAAGTAAATAATTACAGAAATTTAATTAATAGTATGTTAACCAGTGGCGCACCAAAGTTGTGTAGCCCCCTATAAACATCGTATCAATTAATGAAATTGACAAAATCACAAAAAATAATAAAATAAAATAAAAGTGGATGGTTTTGTCTCTAACATTAAAATAAAATTATTAATTATACATCATGTTCTTCTGCTAATAAAAACAATACATACAGTTGATATTTCAAGAGTTCAAAACAAAACGGAAATATTCTAAAACTGAGACAGGCGTAATTCAAACTAAAAATTGAAACCATAAATCGTGTAAACAAAAACTTCACAATATTTCAGTGTTCTATACGCGTAGCGCATAAATTACATTTTCGATTTTAAAAAAGCCTGAACGTTTTTAGGCGTTTCTAAACTCGAAATTTTACTTTATGCGCTACGCGTCTAAAACACTGAAATATTGTTGAGTTCAGAATATGCTACTAAAGCAGTATGCTAAAGACGTATATTTTAAACTATAAAAAACAGTGTTTTATACGCGTGGCGCATGAAGTAAAATTTCGAGTTTAGAAAAGCCTGAAAATTTGGTTTGGTCATATTTGGATACATAAGCATACGTTCTGCATTTGCTGACGCTCGGTTTATTAAAAGAATTTAATTTGAAGCTTTAAACGAGTGTTTTCCACTCCCAGACTAAGCATGAAGTAAAATTTCGCGTAGCGCGAAGCGCGGAGCGGCCAAACCAAATTTTCAGGCTTTTCTAAACTCGAAATTTTACTTCATGCGCCACCGATACAAAACACTGACATATTACGAAGTTTAAAACACAGCGCTAAACTTTACATTGCATCAGTGTATTGTACCGGTGGCGCATGAAGTAAAATTTAGTGTTTAGAAAAGTCTGAAAATTTGGATTTGCTGGGCTCGCTTCGCTTCGCCCGGCAAATCTAAATTTTCAGACTTTTCTAAACTCGAAATTATTACTTCATGCTTAGCCTGAGAGTGGAAAACACTCGTTTAAAGCTTCAAATCAATTTTTTTTAATAAACCAATCGTCGGGAAATGCACAACATATGCTAATGTATACTTTAAAGAATAATTCTCGTTATGAAAATGTTCGGTGTTAAATAAAACTCTCTGTATACTTTAGTTAAAGTTTCATTTTATTCCGTTTTTAAATAACCGAGATTGTATTCTTCATATTTTACGTTATAATTCTTAAAATAGAAAGAATAAACATTTTTTGTTTAATGCATCATACTTGAACTAGATTCTAGTAATCACATAATTCTTTTTCATTATTCTAATATAACGAGTGTCGATAAACTATTGGCATCCCAGTACGTTTTGACTTCAGAAACATACGTCGAAATTAAATTCAGCACTGTAACACTACCCAATCACATATAATTAGATGTATTTGACGTTTCCAAGATTAATCGTTTCGTATGGGATAATCTAAGATATGTAATTTGTTTTTTAAAGCAACTGAGATTCCGACAGTTTATAGACACTCGTTATTTAACAGCAAAGATAAACTCGACCGTTTTGAAAAATGCATAAATAAATACCACTATTTTTATGTATTTCTTTGCAAATTTTATTAAAAGAAAATATCAGCATATGTAGAAATGATGTATCTTTATATGGTTTAAATTTAAAAAAATTGACTCCACCAAATTCAAAATATTAACTTTAAAGTGACATGCCTCGCTTTTTGAAAAGGATAGTAGGTACCTAAAAGAATCATTTCCTGTATACATTTCAATTTACGTTATATTTAATTTGTGACTTTGGCCTCCCCTAAGACGAAATTTTGGCTGCACTACTGATGCCAGCTAATTTAACACAGCAATTAAACATATCACTAAAATGAAAGAGTGTGTTGATTAATAAAACTGAACATATAATTTTCAGTATTCATTTCTTTATATTGAACCTTTTCTAATTATTTCAGAGTCAACAATTACATTATTTTTTGTAGAGTAAAGATGTCTGCTTGGAGACAGCGCTATTTAGTTAATTTTTAACGCTACACAGTATACGATTTAACCGTTCGAGCGGGACAAAATTTTAATTTTTAAATATGAAAATTACAAATGCATTGCTACAAATTATTCGTATATATCATAAAATGATTCCTGTTACTGAATTATCTCAGTTTACTTCCAATTCTCTGCGATATCATGTAGCAAAAGTGAAGTAAACAACTAATTTCATTTAATGTTGATTCATTGTGTTAACAAGTATTTCAAAATTGAATCGTTTGATCAAAGCTGAAGAATATTTTCTCTTTGATGTCTACTTCTGCAAAAGTGTAGCTGCAATATTATATATTATTTGTGTAAATGCAATATCATATAACAAAAACATAAAAGGTTATTCAATTTATAAAAAAAAAACAAATATGAACATTGATAAAAAACGGTGGCCTCCTCCTACATGGCCCATGACAGGGAAATACCCCCAGAAGACCTGGTAAATGCGGTGGGAGAGGTAAACCAGAAGGGGGTTGACATCGTCATCGGCGCTGATGCGAATGCCCATAACACCATATGGGGAAGCTCCGATACGAACAACAGAGGTGTCACTAGGTTCTAGACATAACATTGGTTTAGGACCTGGCCCACAGCAAAGTTAAAAATTGGAAGGTCAGTGGCGAACACTACTTCTCCGACCATAGGTATATAGAGTTTCAGGTGGATATGCACCTTCCAGTGAACCCTATAGTTACCAACAAAAGACTTACGAACTGGGACTCTTATAGGACCGTCCTTATTGGGGCTCTGCCAAGCGATACACTCCGTAGAGCCAACACTGAGGGGGAGTTAGATCGCCTGGAAACTACCCTCACAGAGGCCTGCAACAAGGCAATGGAGGCTGCTTGTCCTAGTAAAGTGTACCGAGGCAAAAAGAAGCCTCCATGGTGGAACCAGGAGATTTCCTCCTTAAGGAAGGAATGCAATAGGCTGTTCAACAGCGCAAAACAAATCAGCGAATGGTCTCTGTATAAGGGCATCCTAAGAGCCTTTAAGAAGGCTGTTAGACAGGCAAAGAGGGCTTCTTGGAGAACCTTTTGCAATAAAATTGAGGAAACCTCTGAGGCCAGTTGGCTCAGAAAGATACTATCGGGAAATCCAGCTATCACGGGTTTTCTCATGAAGCAGGGTGGTGACTGGACCACTTCATGCGAGAAAACCCTAACGGCGCTGATGGATACCCACTTTCCCTCTGACTCTGGCGGAAAAGAGGGTCGCCCGGCACCCAGGAGGAGCTGCCCCATATATGATATCTTGAGCGAGCATAAACTGGCTTGGAGGGTAAAAAGCTTCAAGCCTTTTATAGCTGCAGGCCCTGATGGGATCATTCCTGCTGAATTACAGATAGCCTCAGATATTATAAATCCCTGGTTGGAAGTAATATTTGAAGCCTGCCTAACTCTATCGTACATCCCTCAGAGATGGAAAGAGACAAATGTGGTGTTCATACCCAAAGCAGGGAAAATAACTCACTCAACACCGAAGGACAATAGGCCAATCAGCTTATCATCCTTCTTACTCAAGACGTTAGAGAGACTAGTTGAGCGTACATAAAGGATCGCATCAATCCAAACCTTTAGTCAACTAGCCAACACGCTTATACTAAGGGCAGATCAGTGGACACGGCGCTGCACGCTCTCATTAGCCAGGTTGAGAAGTCTATGTGCAATAAGGAGTTTACGTTTGCGGTATTTCTGGATATAGAAGGAGCCTTCAACTTTGTTCAGCCAAAAGCAATTCTGTCTGCCCTCAGAAACCTGCACATGGACGAGTCGATATGCCTTTTCATAGGGGGGCTGCTGAAGGGGAGGCACGTTGTCTCCTCGCTGGGTGGCTCGCACTCAAGAAGGGAGGTTACCCTCAAGGAGGGGTCCTCTCCCCGCTACTAAGGAACGCAGTCATAAATGACATACTGAAAGAACTAGAGTCTGTAGGGTGTAGGGCAATTGCCTACGCTGACGATGTGACTCTTACGATCTCTGGCAAACACTTAAACATCCTATTCGAAGTTATGGAGCAGGCACTCCGCAAGGTAACCCGCTGGTGTGAGAAGTGTGGACTAGGGGTAAACCCCCTCAAAACTAAGCTTGTACTCTTCACCAGAATAAAGTACCGTTTCTACTCTAAACGGCACGAAACTGGTAGTAAAAGAGCAAGTTAAATATTTGGGTATTCTAACCGACAGGAAGCTTAGTTGGAAGCTCAATATCCAGGAGAGAGCACGGAAAGCACTCGTCGCGCTGTACTCCTGCAAAAGAGCAGTGGGCAAGAACTGGGGACTGAAACCAACCGTTGTTCACTAGATATACACGGCCGTAGTAAGGCTCATTATGTTCTACGGGGCCGCAGTCTGGTGGACTGCCCTCGACAAAAGGATCCGCCAAACTGCACTCGGCAAGGCTCAGAGAGCCGCCGAATTGCTCATAACGGGGGCGGTCAGGTCCACCCTCTCCAAAGCGCTAGATATAATACTAAATCTGGCTCCAGTCGACCTCTACTGCAGATATGCTTCAGCTACCACAGCGATCAGAATCCACTCAGTTGGGATATGGAGCACTAGCAAACAGGGCCATGGAAGGATCCTGAATGAGCTTGTCGATATCCCCCTGAAGACTGACAGCTGCATTTCAGAACTTAATTTTGAAAATAATCCCGAACAAAACCAAATGTTTAGAAAGCAAGTTAATTCAAGGCAACGACATCTGGCTCTTTACGGATGGTTCCAAGTCTGCAAACAGCCCCTACTCTGTTCTTCTCACAAGATTTTAACCTCAAAAAGTCTTTTAGACTCCCAAACCACTGTAACATTCTTCAGGCAGAGGTCACGGCTATCCGAGTGGCACCGTACTGGATCCAGAAAATGACCTTCAGGGGAACCGTATCAGGTTCATTACTGATAGCCAAGCCGCCATTGGGATACTGAATAGTCCGTACTGCACCTCAAAGGTGGTCAGAGACTGTAAAAAATCGCTAAATAGGCTTGCAAATAACTGTGACGTGGGACTCATATGGGTACCTAGCCACAGTGATATCAGGGGAAATTCAGTTGCCGACGACCTTGCAAGGAAGGGGGCAAGAATGAAGGACCTGTCTACTGAACTCTCCATCCACATTCCTCTTGTGGAATGCAAGAGACCACTTAGGGACCAGATGATAGCATCGGTCAACAATAGGTGGAGAGAAGAAGATACGTGTCTTATAACAAGGCAGCTATGGCCTATATGGGATACTATAAACAGCAACAGATTAATTGCACTTAGCAGAATCGACATAAAGAAGGTGGTAGGCATCCTCACGGGCCACTGCCTCCTAGGCAGACATGCACAAAAGATCGGTCTTGAGCACAACGACTTTTGTAGAGAATGCCTGGATGTGGAGGAGGAAGAGACGGTACACCACTATCTGGGACAATGCCCAGCTCTCGAAAGGAAAAGGATCAAGTACCTTGGTATGCACTATGCAAATGGACTAACGGACCTCACACCCCTAGATGTGAGAAATCTTATAGGGTTCATTAGGTGCTCGGATTGGTTTGTATAGGTGGGGAAGGAGGGGAGATCTGACTCCTTTTCAACCTTATGGTATCACAAGGGGCCCTTTGGGCCTAAGTGAGCGGTCTATCTGCTGCCATTAGAACCTAACCTAACCTTGATAAAAACACTCATATGTTTTGTGTCATACATTATCATAAACTACTACCTGTTTTATAATGATTCTCAATATGTCTTATTTACGATAAATCTTGGTAAATTGTGCAACTTTTTACGATTACTAAGATATTTAACTTATTTTTTACAAATTAAGTAAACACGCCTTGTTTATTATTGACAATAAACAAGGCGTGTTTACTTAATTTGTACATAAATAAAAAAAAAGTTAAATATCTTAGTAATCGCAAAAAGTTGCACAATTTACCAAGATTTATCGTAAATAAGACATATTGAGGATCATTATAAAACAGGTAGTAGTTTATGATAATGTATGACACAAAACATATGAGTGTTTTTATCAAGGTTAGGTTAGGTTCTAATTGCTAAAAATACTATTAATTAAAATAAATCCTTAAATAAAAATTGCAGTTTTCATAAAAATCTATAAAATATATAATATAGCTCTATTAACTGCAAACTTATGCCACGTTTTTTTATTCAAAGTTAGAAATATGTACGTTTGTTAAAATCAACTTACCCGATACTATTTTAAATAACTCAAATAATATTTTCTAACTTTCTATGTATTGATTTTATATAGGGAGTTCGTTTTAGTATACATACATGTCAATTACTGCGTATAATCTTCAGATATTCTGTATAGTTGAGGCTGTTAGTTGTCGAAACGCTATAATATCACCTTAATAAAACACTTACTTTGTTTAGGTTTCAAAGTTATATTTATTGTACTACAACAATTGTTTCATCACACTGTGCCTTCATCAGGTAGATGAATATCATCTAGCTGATAAAGCTACAGTGTGGTGAAACAATTGTTGTAGTACAATAAATATAATTTTTAAACCTAAATAAATTAAGTGTTTTATTAAAACTTTAGATATTCGTTTTTTTTTTAGGAGTTCAGTTTGAAGCCATAAACGAGTGTCGTCCTCTCACAGACTAAGCATGAAGTAAAATTTAGAGTTTAGAAAAGCCCTGCGTAGAAAATTTGTCTCGGGTCGCGCAGCGACCCGAGACAAATTTTCACGGGGCTTTTCTAAACTCGAAATTTTACTTCATGCGCCACGCGTATAAAGCACTGATTTCAAGTGAATTTTAAAATATTCTTGTTTAGCAGTATATTTTTATCGCTGCTTTAGCAGTATTTTTTTAATACTAATTTAACAGTGTATTTTTAACTTTACAATATTTCAGTGATTTATACTCGTGGCGCATGAAGTAAAATTTCGAGTTTAGAAGAGCCTGAAATTTGAGACGCCACGCGTCCAAATCTAAACGCTCAGGCTTTTCCAAACTCGAAATTTTACTTCATTCTTAGTTTGGAAGTGGACGACACTTGATTAAGGCTTCAAATTTAACTCTTAAAAAAAACGAATATCTGAAGATTTACAGCATTTACAATTACTTTTTGCTTAATCTGGGAGTAGAAACACTCGCTTAAAGCTTCAAATTGAACTATTTCAAAAAGACAACAAATATCGAGGATATTACTTAAAATAAAAATTCCTTGTCCAAAAAATGTTTTATAAAAGTCAATCGCTTGTCGTTAATCTTAAAGTATACACAGTGATACACATTATGAATAAGAATACCTCCACAACATGAATTGAGTGACAAACATAATGCTAAATGAATGCAAAATGAACTACAAGAAAAAATATTCGTTTTGTTGATACTACATCTGTAATCTCTTACTGAATTTGATTATTGACTTGCTTAAATAACTTTATCAATTTTTATATTAATCTAAACTTAATTAATTTATAATTGAATGAACCATATAAACTATTCCATGAATTTTGTCCCGATAGATTGGTTAAGTCGTATATTGTGCGCTATGACAGTGTTTTAAGAAAAGTTAAAATAGTCGCTGTGTGAATTGTAATTTTATCAATGGTGGTGCAGCTCGTCTATTTATACTTGAATTGTGTTGTTTGAATAGCTGAAACGCTAAAAGTGTTTAATCAACGTGATAGGCGGTGAAAACAGGAATAGCTCAACAATGCATTAACACGACATTAGCCCGACTGATACGAATACCCGGTTGCGTGTACATAGCACAAGTCGAGTGTTGATCTTGAATCCTGGCAAAGTACCAGAGTAGTAGTACCTAATGCTGATCCGGCGATGAGGACGCTTCCATCTTCACCAAATAAAATATTCGGCGGGGTTTAATGCATGTAGCTCTATGTTACATATCTCACCGGCAACATTAATTTATCCATTCAGCCGTGTAATTTATATGTAATGTGTGGTCCGAGTGGTGCATTCCTCTTTTGTGCCAGTTTAAAACTGCAACTGCAACTGCACCGGCGTGCTTCCCCTCTTTGATGAGCGCAAATTTAGACCGTCCGATAAATCTTCGGATTAACAGTCGTTTTGTTGATTCTAATTACGAATGGATATTTATTATTTGTAAATACAACGAAACTACTGGCAAAGAGGGAATGTTTCTTTTAGGGTACTGTCTTAGCGATGGTAAATACTCCAGTCGATAAAGTGAAAAATTCATCCGGATTTATATTTTTTAAATGACTGTTTTGTGTTGTAGGCGTACACTTTTTAGTACATCTTAAATACACTTGTAAATAAAACACTTTTTACTTTGTTTATACACTATATTTTGCACTTAATTTCTTATTATCTAGTAGTCATTATCAAATTAACAGTTTGATAATGACTACTAGATAGTCGAAACTATAGTTACAAATTAAGTGCAAAATAAAGTCGCTAAACAAAGTAAAACATGTTTTATTTACAAGTATTTTTTAAATGGTTCAGTGCTTTACTTTAATTCTAAAGAAACGTCTTCTCGCTATATTTATAAGTTCTCGCTTGCAATCTGACTATGACTCTTTTAAAAAAGTAAGAGCAGACTTTAAAACTCTGAGTGTAACTTGCAATAAAGAGAGTATTTAGTATCTATTGGACACAGGATTTCTTGTGACACTAATTAATTTTCCATTTATATCAAATCTAATCAAACAACAAATAAGTTTACAAACTCATTAGAGCACGATGAAAAAGTAAAAAACAACCGAAGTGATGGTGTCAGTTTTTGTCTAGTTTGCAATGATTCCTCCAACTTGACCGATGTTGCTAAAACTGATACTCATCTTAATTTGCATCTTTTAGACTGATACCTAGCACTTCGTTCATACCAGAGGAACTTTCTTGCATTAATAATAATACCTCCATGGGATCTAATGCCTTACCAGCTTTGTTTTAAAAGATATGTTCTTTTTTACTAAGACAGCCACTTTGGATAATGTTTAGCATCTCTGCATAGTGGCAAATATTCTTCCTTTTGGGAGGATGCCCTTATAACACCTATCCATGAGAGGATTCGAAAAATTACGTCAATAACTATAGGCCAAAATCGGTTCTTTTCCATATACCAAAGTTATTTGAAAAATGAGTAACTGCTGAAGTATCCCCTGGTATTGATCCTTTAATGATTGAGAGACAACATTGATTCAGGCGCGGCCTTTCTATCGCTACAAATCTTTGGTATATGCGAATTATATTACTAGTACCGTGCGATCGTTTAAATAATGATTTAGAGTAAGCAGAATTTTTGTTTGTTTGATTGCCCAAAATGCTAATTAAATGATGGAATCAATTTGAGGTTATGGTAAACTATATGTTAACGGTCAGTAGTGCCAATCTAATTTTAGATTCAAAGCCTACTTTAAATCATGTTTTAAATGATCGCATGGTACAAACGCCTTGGAAAAGAGTAAATAGATTAATTCTTGTAGTCGATTGATAAAGTAGATCATAGCATATTGTTGACCAAGCTACTTAGATTAGACATACATGGCTCACTTTTCAAGTGGATTCAATCTTACCTTTGTCACAAAACAAAAAGAGTTCGCATAAGTTTTAATATTTCTTCGTTCAGCTGTGTTCTTTGGATTTCACCCCTTGGTCCACGTCTATTTAATATTTTCATAAATAATATCATTTCGCGCTTCCATCATTCTTAGTGTCTTCTTTTTGCAGATTATAATAATATTAGTAATTTGTTTCACAACACACATAACACCCAATAACGGAGAAATATAAATGTACAAAATAAATGACAAATGATAAATAAATATCATACAGGGAGTTTTTCTGTTAAGTATACATATCACAATTATATGCTGTAAATGTTCAGACATTTGTTTATTCTAAAGAGTTCAATTAGAAGCTTTAAACGAGTGTTTTCCACTCCTAGGCTAAGCATGAAGTAAAAATTTTGAAAATTTGGTTTGGATGCCCCGCGAAGGGGAGCGACCAAACTAAATTTTTAGGTGTTTCTAAACTCAAAATTTTACTTCATGCGCCACGCGTATAAAACGCTGATTTCAAGTGAAGTTCGCTCGTTCACAATATTTAAGTGTTATCAGTGTTTAATTCGCGTGACGCATAAAGTAAAATTTCGAGTTTAGAAAAGCCCAAAAAATTGGTTTAGTCGAATTACAAACGATTGAAACGATTGATCAAAAACATGTTTTGACGCGAGAGTATTAGGGATCTAGGATTTACATACGACAAAAACTTATCCTTTAATAGTCATACTACTGAATTATGTAAATCGTTTCTAAAAGTGTTAGGCTTCATTGTACGAAACTCTCGCAAATTTAAAAGCACTAATATTATAAAAACACTTTACTGTTCGCTCCAAGGCCGTAGCCAGAATAAAAAATTCGGAGTGGGTTGTACAAATTTCGGGGGGGATTTTAATAGTAAAAGTATTGGGTTTGCTCTTGCGGGACTGCTTTTACATACAAAAATTTAACATTTTGAAAATTTCGAAGGGGGGTTTGATCCCCCATATCCCCCTCCCCTCCTGACTACGGCCTTGATTCGCTCGTTCCTTCCAAACTGGAAAATTGTTGCCTGATTTATTCCCCTCACTGTGCTTCACACATACAGAAGCTTGTAAAAGTTCAATGAAAACTATTAAAGTTTATGAACTATTGTGATCATGTTAATTAGCCTTTACAAAACTATGAATATATCGTATGTTTAATAAAATAAAACCTCTAGAGTGCCATGTAGGTTGGCAACTCTGAAATTATACATTATAATTATTATGTCTGACGTTTTATGTGATAATTTCTAAAGTGTGTAGCCAACTTAAATTTAAAAAAGATTATATCATGGCTCCTAGAGGTTTTTTTTTATTATTGAATATACGATATTAAATGACTAGACGAATATCAATTCAATTCTATAAAAGATAGAAAGAGCTATCTCGCAGCAATGATCATACACAAATTAATTACAAACGACATTGATCACTTAAATTATCATTATATTCCCTACATTTGTAATCAAAAAATGTAAAAGAAATATCTTGGTTCAATCATCGCCTCTCATCGCCAAGATAAGTCATTTAAACAACTTAAAAGCAAACATATTTAATTATTTCCATAACCAATTGAAAACAATTCTACTAACACGCTGATCGATGGCTTATATTTTTTATTGTATTTATTATTATTTTTACAGTTAACTTTTCTTTTAGGTACACATAGGCATACGCTTTTTATAAAGAGTTCAATTCAAAGCTAAAATAATTGTTTTCCACTCCCAGGCTAAGCATGAAGTAAAATTCCGAGTTTAGAAAAGCCTGAACATTTAGTTTGGTCTTAGGCCATCTAGTTTTAGTTTTAATCCAAGTCCTTTCACTTCTAATTTGTTGCTATCTCTCCTTTTATTTTAAATTGTATTGTTAGTTGGTTTGAAGAGAATTTGACCTAAACGTTACATATACTTTAATAGAACGTTGTAACAAATCAAATTAAATAAGATTTTAAATATTTCATTGTATAATTCAATATCCGAAAGTGTATTTGCACGGGAAGTAGTTGTTTCAATGGATATTTATCGTCTTAAATTGTCTTATTAATTAAGACACTGCATTTTCACGAATAGTTTTTTCGTAATTTTATATATTATGTGTAAAGTGTGCAAACTATAAGAAGCGTAAGCTTATTTTCTCGAATTTAAATAGTTTTGAATTTGCATTTATCTTAATTAATTTTTAGTTTCCTAATGTTTGTTTCATATGCCTGGCACATGAAGTAAAATTCTAAGTTTAGAAAAGCCTGATCATTTGGATTTATAGGCAAGCGTAACAGTTATTTATGCGAATCCTAAACATGAATTAGAATTATGTTTGACAATTCGAATCGCTTTGAAGGATTCGAATACTTTTGTAAGTATTCGAAACGTTTTATAAGGTTTAAAATTACCTACATTTGGATTAGCAAACAAAATTAACGAATACGGATCACATATCCTATTTTACTAAAGTGTTCGAATATTTTTGTAATACTCCAAAAGCCCTGGCTAGTGCATAAAAGGTACTCAGAGTACTAGTACTGAGTACTTGTTTATTTGAATATTCTTCGAAAAATTTATTCTCGGTTTGAAATACTTTATTGATGATGATTGATGATGCTTTGAAGTGATTGTATTTGAATTTGTTGGGATCCTACTAACTGGATATCGATCGCGAGGTCCTTCAGCCGTGTAAATTGCGTGTTTGTGTGTGTGCAACTGAGCTTGTTACTTCAGATAAGACTTGAAGTGATTTTTATACAAAAAACGTTAAATTAGTTTATCAAGGCTTTACTTAGATCTGACAGAAACATATTTCAGAAAGAAATCACAATTTCCCAATTACTGGTATGATTGATTTGTAATTTATTTATGATTGATCTATTCTATAAATAATTATTAATTCTTAAATAAACAGTTGGAGTTAATTTCTATAAATAATTAACAATACTGAAATAAACAGTTGCAGTTAATTTATTTCTTTCAAGTAGGTATTAGTAAAGCAATAACAACATTGTTCATGATTAGATTTCTTGATCTTTATCAATGGATTGAAATCTACGTTTAAAGCACAAAATTTATCACAACGATTCCTCGTACACTCGTATTAAACAACGAACACGATATCAATATAATATTTAAGACCGCTTTATATTGAGCATTATCCATTTAAGGAATCGTTATGGTAATTCCAATTTCATGCTTCATTCACATCGAACGAACGAACAAACACGGAACATATGGCCGTGTGATGATGTTGTCAAGCTATTAGCTGATTTAAGCATTTCCAATCAAGCCTCATTCCTCGCATAAATCAACGCATTTAAGGTGCAAAAAGAATAAATCTATCGAGTTTTACAACCCAGGACTTCCAATAAAGTCGGCTCTTTTCGGTACGAACAGCCACACCGGTAAGTTATTGTATAGCGCGGCAATAAAAAAGCGGTATTTATCGCGTTTAAATGTATAAAATTGTTTAGTTATGGTGTTTGTGTGTGTTGTAGAGGTGCGTGGGTTCTAATAGGAAAGAGTGTATCTATAGTCTATAAATCGTGAGCAATTTTCCGCCTGGATGTTTCGCAAGAGTTTCTCTACGTCTCTTTCTTTCTGGTTCTGCATGGAACTGACGGTAATTAGTTAATAAATTTTGAAATGGTACAATGAAATATAATATGTAAGTTGGAGATAAAGTGGGGCCCACACACTCATCTGCATGTGGAACAGCGATCCCTTCAGGAATTTATTTATCGGCACGCCTAGAGCTTGATTTTATTTCAAATCAATCTAGATTTTAAATTACAATTATTATGTCTTAAATAAATTAGTTTCCTACTCTAGATTGCACCATATTAATAATAAATGAGTTGGTTTGAATAAATATACAATAATAAATATTTTAAAAGTATTGCACATTTCCAAAGAAAATCGTCTTGTACAAATGTCGCATTAATTGAGCGGCATCCTTTTTATCTTTAACAACATCTCAAATAAGGATTTCTAATCGATGTCGCTGTTAATTTTAAATCTTTTTAGGAAAACTCACCTTGGATCAAATACGTGTAGATTATTTAAGTGCAAAAACATTGGAGACTACGCTGAAACAGCGCAAAGTCTCGAATGTGTTTGCACCCTTAATAATATAATAATAAACTAGCATTTCAATAAATCCAACTGTAAAGATGAAGTATCTGACAAAGCAAGACTGCAGCCAGAAAAAAATAAACTTCCCTATCCCTCCTGTGGCTAGGAGCTTGCGTCAAACGATAAATTATTTACTCGCTAGAATTCTCAGATATAGCGCTTTAAGTACGTAAAGTGAAAATTGTAAATATTTACATAACAAAAGTCTCAAGTATCCCAAATTTTTATGTATTCTAATTAATTAATAAAAATTGGCGATAATTGAGACTTTTGTTATGTACATTTATACAATTTTCATTTTACGCACTTAAATCACTATATTTCAGCCTTTTTTTTGCTTAAATTGGTGCTTTCTACAGAGCTTTTTAAATTTTTGTATGCTTAGAAATCTGAGCTCTAATGATAACTTTATAGAATTATGAATATATATTATAATATTCCTATTTAAAATATTTTAATACTTTTAATTCCAATACTAATATTAAATAATACCAATATTATTTGAATAAAGAATCAGATACCTAACGGTTTTTTTCTAAGTAGAGTTTAGAGTTTTTAACGAGTGTTTCCAATCCCAGATTAAGCATGAAGTAAAATTTCGAGTTTAGAAAAGCCTTAAAATTTGGTTTGGTTGCGCGCCAGACTAAGCATGAAGTAAAATTTCGAGTTTAGAAAAGCCCCGTGAAAATTTGTCGAGGGTCGCGCAGCGACCCGAGACAAATTTTCTGGGCTTTTCTAAACTCGAAATTTTACTTCATGCGCTACGCGTATTGAACACTAACATGTTGTGAAATGTATGCATATTCGAACTTCACTTGAAATCTGGTTTATACGCGTGGCGTATGATGTAAAATGTCGAGTTTAGAAAAGCCCAGAAAATTTGTCTCGGGTCGCTGCGCAACCCTCGACAAATGTTCACGGGGCTTATCTAAACTCGAAATTTTACTTCATGCTTAGTCTGGGAGTAGAAAACAGTCGTATAAGCTTCAAATTGAACTCATTTAAAAACAACGAATGTCGCAAAATTTACAGCTTATGCATATTGTTTTTTGTTTTTCTTTTGACTTGTTTTTGTGAAATTAATATATCCTGATGTAAATGTGATGTATTTAATATCATTAAAAATAAATGTGTTTATTATTATTATTATTATTATTATATTTACCTAAAAAAAATCACTGTATACAGGGAGTTTTTCTTTAAAGTATATATATTCGTTGTTTTTCTAAAAGGATTCGATTTGAAGCTTTAATCGAGTGTTTTCCACTCCCAGATTAAGCATGAAGTAAAATTTTGAGTTTAGAAAAGCCTAAGAATTTGGATTGATCGCGTAGCAAAGCGAAGCGATCAATCCAAATTTGTATGCTTTTCTAAACTCGAAATTTTACTTCATGGGCGCATGAAGTAAAATTTCGAGTTTAGAAAAGCCTAAAAATTTGGTGGCGACGCGCACAAAACACTAATTTAAAGTGAAGTTCAAAACATACTACTTATTTCATATGTGAATCTTGTTTGAACATTTTTCAGCATATGCGCAGGAATATCTATACAGAAAAGAAAAAATCCCTGTACAAAAAAAAACAATCAAAACGGAATTTTAGATTCCTGAACTTTTAAAAATGTCAAAAATGCCAAAACAAGTCTTTAACATTTCTGAATGAAAAATTGAATATCAAAAAAATTGATTTTGCAGAAGAAAATCTGTGATGCGACCCTTAAAACATTTTAAGTGTTAATTTTGATCCTCGAAGCAATTTGTGTTGGCCAACCCTGATGTAAATATTGTATTGTGGCAGGTCGGGAAAATTCTAGTCTGCAATTTATTTAATAATCCTCACTTTTTCGTATTTGTACAATTTCTTAATTACAAATTCAATATTAATTGTAATTACACTAAAAAGCATAATTTACATTTATTATATTAATTCATTTAGTCATTAAGTAACGAGTGTTTAAATAACAAGTATTATTTAGTAATGATCAAATAAGATTGACTGCGCGATCCGCTCGATCCTTGCAAATAATCGAGCCGCTCGATCTTTTCGATCGGCTCGATCTTTTTGATCGGCTCGATCTTTGCGAGTGGCTCGATTTTTCCGAGCGGCTCGATCTCTTTGATCGGTTCGATCTTTCCGAGCGGCTCGATCTTTTTGATCAGATCGATCTTTTGATCGATCTTCTGGATACTTCAACTGATCGATCATTGCTTGATCGATCCTTGAGATACTCGATCTTGCCTGTCACTAATAATTTCTAAGTCTGTAACTGAAACTTTCAAACATTTTTCGAATACTTAAAGAGAAGAGTACTATTCTGTAGAAGAAGCACACGTATTTTTACAAAACTGTAACGTTGAAGAGCTTTTTCTTTAACATCACATAACTGCCTTTGTTTCTTAATACAAAATTAAATTCTTAAATTGAAGAAGACATAAAAGTCTGTTAAATCACTAAAAGGTGCAATTAATTTGTCAATTCAGTTAGACATTTTGCGTTTGCTTTCACGTAAAAAAATATCATTTAATGATTTTCGGACAAAACTTTAACATCTTCTAAATGTCATATTTTGAGCTACTCGTAGTTACGCTTGAAGACGCCCTATGCGACCAGATGCAAGGAGCTCTAAACATAGTTTCTAGGTGGTGCAATGATCACTCCCTATCGGTAAACCCTGCCAAAACGGAGATGGTCCTGTTCACCAAGAAAAAGGAAGGTGTCGAAAAAAGCACAAAAATTATTAAATACCTGGGCATCACTCTCGGCAGGAAACTGAGCTGGAAAGCGCACATCGACATCAAAACAGACAAAGCTATAAGGGCCTTCTGGCAATTTCGTCGGGCAGTGGGGAAAACCTGGGGTTTGAAACCACGCACGACTCTGTGGTTGTACACAGTTGTCATAAGGCCCATGCTGACTTACGGAGCTTCAGTTTGGTGGCCCAGAACCAAACAGAAGACCACGAGGAAGCAACTCTCGGAAGTGCAGTGGACAGTCTGTCTTAGTGTAACAGGCGCCATGCACACTACTCCGACGATGGCGATGGAAGTCATGCTATGCCTTCACCACTTGATATCCACGTGGAGAAGGAGGCCATGGCGACTATACTTCGCCTTCAGTGCAGTGGGATTTGGAACAGTAACAGCTGTGGGGAAGTTAGAGGACACCTCTGGAGGAATGTCTGTAGAGATATACCTCTTTTAGAGGCTGTTAATGACTGCTGTGTACCAACACTAATACGGAACACACCCTACAACGTTACTGTTCAACCCACTAAGCGGATGAGAGAGTCTGCTATAAGGATCTACACAGATGGATCTAAAAGGAGAGAAGGATCGGGCCTTGGAGTTTTCTCTAAAACCCTAAAAATCCAAGCAAAGATTCCGATGGGAATACATGGAACCATCACGCAACTGGAGCTGATGGGAATAACACTTGCGGCTGAGTACATCATAAACCGCAAGGTGACAAATGTAGCCATACTAATCTTAACGGATAGCAGGCAAGCGATTCTATCTCTGCAGAAAGCCTATGCTTCGTCAGAGACCGAAATAGAGTGCCACGGGAAACTCAGACAGGCAGCAATGCACAACAACATTGAAGTCTGCTGGGTGAAAGGGCATGATACAGACACAGGTAACGGGAGAGCTGACGCGCTGGCAAGAGCTGCGGCTGGGATGAATCTACTCTCACCGGAGCCGCTAGTGCGGTTAGCTCCTCTCTCCCTGTGTAACATGTTACAAACCAATGCCCTGGAGAAATTCAGAATGCGTTGGGATGATATCGAGGGCTGCAAGCTCTCTAAGGAAACACTTGTGTATCCCAATGAGAGATCAGCGAAACGGTACCTGCAGCTGGCTAGAGGGAATCTCAGGCGCTTAACTGCCATCCTTACTGGTCACTGTGGACTAAACGGGCACCTCTATAGGATGGGGATAGTTGACTCCCCATCTTGTAGAGGTTGCATCATGGAAGACGAGACTGCATGGCATTTTCTTTGTGAATGCCCGGCACTATCGTCAATCAGGGAGTCCACATTTGGTGATAGATGGCCTACATAAGAGATCTACCCACCTCAGCTATGCTAGAATACCTAAACAAGGTGGGCTGGCTAAACTGAGGATGGGTGATCTACGGGAGGTGGCACAATGGGCCTAATGAGGCCTAAGTGCAGTGCAGAACTGCACACTCCCCTTTGCACCAGAACCAGTACCAGTTACGCTAGAATGTCATACACTATGATATCGCTTAAATTCACAATCTAGCTAAGCTCAAGTTAGGCTGTTGGTTCCCGGTTTTTAAGGCTAAGTTAGTCACCAGTTACTTGGGTTAGTTCAATTCAAAGCTTCTAACGAAAGTTTTCCATTTCCAGATTAAGCATGGAGTAACATTTCGAGTTTAGAAAAGCCTGAAAATTTGGTTTGGTCGCTTTTCAGGCTTTTCAAAACTCTAAATGTTACTTCATGCTTAATCTGGAAGTGGAAAACTTTCATTAGAAGCTTCAAATTGAACATGCGCCTGGCGTGTAATACATTTATTTGATGTGATGGTTAAAGTATACTTCTTAGGTAATATTAATATTTCTTGAAATATTCTACTATCAATTGTAATTATAACCCCAACCAAACCTATTTGAATATACGTAATTATTCAACTAGCTAGAACTTGAACTAAAAAGAAAATATACGAACTAATACAATTAGGTATTGTATCACTATTGATGAAGATTTAATTCCATTTTGTAGTCACAAGGATGACTAGTTGAGATGATGCATTAGATCTAATCTAATCTAACCATCAAAGGAATATAATTGGCATATTAAGTGACAAGGACGTCCGCAAAATGCACCTGGACTGAAACATTAATATATAATGCGTAGATAAGTCATAATTATTAATGAGTGATTTATAGAGTTCCGGAACACCTCGCCGCGAACGGATTTAATTATTTAATGAAAAAGCAGGGTCAAGATTGGTGAACCGTTTAATTAGAAGCATTACACTAACATACGGGGCTTTATAAATCTAATCGATTCAATCGTTAATGAATGCGGGCACAAATCAAACCGAACGAAGTAAAATAATCGGGTTTTACTCAGTTTGATTAACGCATTTGTGATGCGGCACCGACTTTGGTGGTCCACCTCCAATCTACTTAAGATTCTGGATTCTGATTTTTTTTTTATTCCCGCGGACCGGTCGACTGTCATTACGGTTAATTTGTTTTCCATAATAATGCGAGCGGCGTAAAAGGCCGAAAGGGTTTTATGGTGGTTCGTTTTATTTTTCGAGGTTGGAGGAGGAAACGGATACGTTTATTAATCCGTAATGTGTCTCGGCCGGTGCGTTCATCATCGGTTCTTACGGCCGCGTCGCGTCCGTTTCGCGGTGCTTAATTGTAGGCGTTTTAGTAATTATATGTTTTAATAGGCGGTCGTAATGGGATAACATAAAATTTATACCGGCGTATGGAATCATTGAAAAAAGTATGCACATCCGCATAAATTACACATATATTTTAATTTATTCTAAATATACTATAGTAGGTGTGTCTAGACAATTAAAGACGGAGACGGCATTGTGCATACTATAGTTGACTTGACATACTTTAGTCCCGATTACTGAAATATTTTTGAAAATCTAGAACTTCCTATATGTGTATTAAGAATGCTATACTGGGTGTATCTATGCATATTATAGTAGGCGTGTCTAGGGAGGATACGAGTACAGTAAGCGCTTCTAGAACGGTTTTGAAGGTACGTCACTAGATACTTCAGCAAACGTTTTTGGCTACTACAGTAGTCGTATGCATGGTGGGCATGTCTAGAATGTTATAGTAGGCTATAGCACAGTTCATATATATCCAGTTAGCCAGTCTCTATATAAAATTTAGTAACCGCGTTTGGATGCTGCATCCAGAAGCGAGACCGATGATTGTTGTATATAGTCGTGTTTTTTACTTTTACTTTACATCACGACCATAGTCTCTTCTTTTCTACTCGATTTCCAATAATCCAGTAAACATTAGCTCCCCTTGGCTATAGTGTGCGTATTTAGAATGTTATTATCAGGGCCGGCCTAAATATACGCGGAGCCCGGTGCAAACTTAAGTTGCGGGGCTTAGAACAGGTGCGGATTCACGAAGGAACGAGAGCCCCCCCGTCAAACGACAAAAAATGAAACGAAGAAAGGTTTACCATAAATATTTCAATTTCAAAACTATTTGAATTTGAGAGCATAAGCTTACGTTTCTTTTATTTTGCAAAACTTTAAACATAATATATAAAAATTGCGATAATGATCGTACAAACTGCAAACAATAAGTCTTAGTACTTTAAATTAAGACCTAGTGTTTGCAGTTTATACGAACTTTATTGTAATTTTTATATATTAGTGTTTACTATTTCGTCGTTATTAAAATGATTTAAATATGAAAAAGATAATATCTCAAAATCCAAGAGTTACAACAAATGGTGTATCAGTATAAATGTAGATATAAACATTTGTAGAATGTATTGCAGTGAAAATTAACTAAAATGGGTGGGTGTATTTTCAAATTTACTAAATAATAGTGTTTTATACGCGTGGCTCATAAAGTAAACTTTCGAGCTTAGGAAAGCCTGAAAATTAGGCTTGGTTGCTCCGCTTCGCGGAGCGACCAAACCAAATTTCAAGGCTTTTCTAAACTCGAAATTTTACTTTGTGCTTAATCTGGGATTGTAAACACTCGTTAGGAGCTTTAAATTAAAAGCTTTTATCAAAACAACGAATGTTTGAAAATAAACATCGAAAAATGGTGATATGTATACCTAAATAAAAAAATTAGCCCCGGATACAGCAAAAAATAGCTTAATTGGAATATCAACATAGAGACGACTGAAATTGATTACAAAAAAATCTAGATTGTAAAAAACCTAAAAAAGACTATTTGTGGATTTTGTAAATCGATAAACTTGTAGAATTGATAAACAAATAGTGAAATTTAATATAAATAATAAAAAGTAAATAAAATCAATTACAATACATTTTCTAAAAACTGTCAAAAAATATTTAAAGTGAAATCATCAAAAGCAACAAATTAACCAATCAATAAAATTTTTAAATCTTATTACCCCCTATCATTTAAGAATGCACGTATTATTGTGTTGACTTATAATAATATTTTACATCACGAGAGTGTTATACAGCATATTACATATGAGCGGATATGTTGCGCACGAGCCGCGCAGCGGCGAGTGCAATATTCCGCGAGTATCAAATTGCCATACTACTCGAGAAACGTACGATACTTTATCTACGCCTTAGCAAAATAAAAATAAACAATGAGCGTTAAAGAACAACTTATTTATTCAATAATTTTTGGTGGTAACATGACATTGATGAAAACTAAATTACAACTTGATCAATATACATCAAAGAAATGTCACTTGGTTGTGCGGTAATCAATCAGAAGTTCAGCTGTCAGCATGTAATATACTTGTCAAAGTTATTACATGTGCAGGTAATGTCAATCATACGCGTCAAGATGATAGTGTGGTATGATGCGGTTACTAGATAGGGCGTAGGTAAAATTAATTACGTTTATAGAGTTTATTTTAATATTTGTATTTTTCTAATTTTCCACGAAATTAGACACTTTTTGGCATGCTATGGAGAATAACTCAAAAACTATAAATGAGGTTGTAATAATTTCTCTGCACGTCTGGTTTTCGTGCATCTTCGTATAATACAGAGGGTGCAGAAACCAGCATTTAATATTTGAATACACTACATAGGTATTTTTAAATTTGTACAAACTTTGAAAAAGCTAAATTTAATTATCCACAAAAAGTTTCATTAAAATATCTTGAAGATTTGAAATGTTAATAATTTAACTTCCGTACGAATAAAATCCCGCTTTTTTTAATTCAGTAGAAAATACCGCTAAAACTATTGATATTGTGGTTTACATATTTTAAATGAGCAATAGTTGATAAATCTCATTCTAAAAAATTATCACCATATCATTTAAAAAAAAAATACAAATTTTAGTTATTATTTTTTTAAGTTTACATTTAGAGAAATACAATCAACGAAATAACACTTTTGCTTGGATTTAATTGAAAATTACTCGAAATATGACGATGAGGTATTTTGGGATTTAACATATTATAAAACAGCAATATTTGAGTAACGTCCACACGAAATTTCATAAAAAAATTATAACAAACTCTTTAAGTTATGATTTCCATAAAATGTTTCTAAGAAAACAAAAAAACTAGCATTCAACTGAAATTTACTCAAAATCTGGTAATAGGGTATTTTCAGATTGTTGTATATTTTGAAAGAACAGTACATCATAGGTGGGTGACATAATTTGAAAAAAAAAATGTACACAGAATCCTTTAAATTTTAATTTTTTTAAATTGAAATTTTTTTAAACAGATAACGAAAATCACACTTTTTTCCATTCAACAGAAAATTATGCAAAACCTGCTGATTCTGTATTTTAGATTTTTTTTATATTTTGAAAAAGTTATATTTGATTATATCTGTGCGAAATATTTAAATTTGTGATCCCACTTTCTTGCATTCAACTGGAATTTCTCCAGTTGATCGGGTATTTTCTGGTGTTTACTTACTACGAAAAAGTGATATTTGATTGCCGAAATTTCATACAAATATTTCAAAGAATTTTCAATTAATCATTTCTCTAAAAATTATGAAAACAATCATACTTTTCTTGCATTCAACTAGAAATGACTCAAAATCTGTTGATAGACCAATATTTGATAAACGTCCACACAAAATTTCATAAAAATATATCAGAGCATTTTTATGTTATGGGTTTTTTAACACGCTAACCACCAGTGTGTATTATGCAAAAATGACTGTGTTTCAAAACGGTTAGTATTTTCAGTAAATGTATGATTGTAAATTAAGTTGTATGTTAGAATATTTAAGAAAATCAAACTGAATTTAACATAATTCTTACTTTAAACAGAAATTATAAAAATATCTGTTTTTCAATTAAAAACTATTAACTTTCACTCTTTACATTCATGAATACGTTTTAAAGACAAGTAAATCTGTTTTTATTTACGTTATATAATAAAATTCTCAAGAGTGTATTTCAATCCTTAATCAAGCCTGAAGTAAATATTTCAAGTTTAATAAATTCTGGAAATTTAGATTGGTCGAACAATTTTAATCTTCAGGATTTTTTCAACAAAATTTACTTTGTGCGCCAGGCGTATTAAACACTGATTTAAAATGAAGTTCAAAAACAGAAAATTTTATTTTTTCATACTTCCGAGACCGGTTTTTCGAATTTTATTTCTTCATCTGATAACCCAGCGTGTGCCTAATTCATTCTTATTGTCAGTTTCTTCCTGACATCAGTATTTAATATTTTTTATCGAGCTTCTGTATTATATCACTTTATCTGCATTGCAAATACAAAAAAACAAAACGTAACATAAGATAAAAATTACACAGTTACAAAATGTAACATAAAATCAATAGAATTTCTAATATCCCCATTCAGGATGGTCGCTCCACCTTGAATTCGCGTCTGACGCTGACTAAGAGGAAATATAATCTGACTGATTCGTTTCCTATTTACTCGTATAAATGTCAGTATTATTACATTAGATGCTACAATAATTTACCGGTATCAGTCAGGAAAATCACGGACATTAATAAATTTAAAATTAGTTTAAAACAACATTTTATGCAACGTCAATAATTGATTAATTTAAAAGTTAGTAACCTCTAATAACTATTGAAATTCTCCAGTACCAGAATTGATTTATATAATTAATTTCTGTTTGGAGATCAAAAAAAAAAGATGGGCATTCTGCCTTGTATATGCATATAATTTAATTTGCAATCACATTATACAGTACACTCAAAATAAAATATTACGCCCTGATTTATTTTTGAATTCTACCTGTATTTAAGAAAAAAAAATCTGGTGCAAAAAAGTAATTTATTTCATTTCACGAGAAACAGGAACGTGAATGCAAACACTTGAGCGCCATAAATCCGCACAGCGAACCCACGCAGCTCAAAATAAAGCCAATTGTTCTATAATGTCATTATGCAAAAATAATAATCACAATATCAATAATAATATATTACAATAAATAATAGATTTCCTTTAACAATAGAAAATGCAATCGCATTAAATAAACCCGGGTATTCTATTGCAAACTGTTTTACATATGGCATGTTGTTTGGTTTATTATGTGTGCTTATGTGGACATACATACACACATTGATACACATATATGTGTATGAGCATGTGTGTGTTTGTTTGGCGTGTGGGTGCTATTATAAATAATTTAATAGCTCCAGATATTGTTCTATTGTTCGTGTCTGCACGAGCCATGTTGAATGTTAAATTGACATGTCATTATTGTCAAAGGACCTGCATCATCTAGATTTGAGATACGGTTGGTAACAGGTAACCGTAATGGTAATAATAATAATGTTTAATAATAACAAATGTTGCGGAGATAAAAGACATGGTTCTCGGTGGGATAAATGCGCTTAAAACAACAGGGTATCTGTTATTCGTTTGTATTATGCTTAAAAAATGTAATATTGTAGATAATTATATAAATTATCTTAGACAATGAAACTAATAAAGTTTTTTGGCAAAATATAAGTAAACTTTTGATTGTTGACTCATCTAACACTTGGTGAAACATCTTTACACTTTTTATATAAGGTTGATAGAATAAAACACTTGGTTTTTGTTTCACAAATTCAATATTTTATTTCCACGACTAGTTTCGGTCAGACGACCATTATCAATGTGGTTTACAAGGATTACTATGATTTACAAATTATTACTGGGAAATTTTTTACATTAAGGATGCGATCAGAAAGGGCCTATATGTAACCAACGACAATTTAGACGCAATTAACACCCCGCTGATCGACACCTTTGTCAAATTACGCTCCAGTAATCAGGTCTCCTCCCATCCTACTTAGTCTTAAGCCATTAGCCTTAATCCCAAATGTATAAAACGCGGTCCGCTCTTTTATAAATCATAGTAATCCTTGTAAACCACATAATAATGATAATGGTCGTCTGACCGAAACTAGTCGTGGAAATAAAATATTGAATTTGTGAAACAAAAACCAAGTGTTTTATTCTATCAACCTTATATAAAAAATATAAGTATATAATAACGTTTGTTATTATATCGTATGTTCAATAAAAAAAACCTCTAGAGTGCCCTCGAAAATATTGTAGGTTAGCAACACTGAAATAATGTGTTATAATTATTATGTCTGATGTTTTATATGTCAATTCTAAAGTGTGTAGCCAACTTAAATTTAAAAATAGATAAAATCATGGCCTTCTAGAGTTTTTATTTTTATATTGAACATACAATGCATATATTGATGGAATTTATTTACGCACATTTGAGATGTGATGATGATCACGATGACAAACTCTCGTCAATCACAATATACGTGGGAAGATGGTCCGGCAGTTTTCCCGGAACCGATAATACACAAGATCCTATTCTAATGCGCCATACCAACATCAGATCGGACATATCCTCGCCCATTAAAATTCTTCGTACTTCTTCAATCGGAATGCTGTCGCTGTTGCTCCGCGAAGGAGCACAACGAGAAGAAAAAAAAAATAATCGGACGAACCTCTCGGACGTTTCCTGCTGGATCCGCCAGAAAACCGTATCTGATACACATCAGTCCCATCAGTACCGGAGGAATTAATTGCGAACCTTTGCGGTCGACGTTAATTACTTGTGGGGTAATGCGAAATTGGACCTCCCACTAATTATGCGAATGCGACTGCCGAGTAAATTGACTCCGCATTATCTATAGTTATGGCCGGTAATTAGACATTTTATCTACGGTTTTGTTTATGTCCCAATGAACAAATTGCTTGTTTCAATAATTAAACACGAATGTGGACTAATTGGATTATTTTTATTAACCTGTAATTAAATCAAATATTTACATTACGACCCATAAATATCCTATTTCTATTTTGTCTTTATGTCTATTCTGTTGATTTCTTCAATTTTCAATAATTTTCCAATGATCAACTGATTTGTAAATATGTATATATAACTGAAATTTTCGAAAATTGATGTAAAATTTCGAGTTTACATCAATTTTCGAAAATTTCACTTATATATACATATTTTAACCAATGTCTGTGATTTTTATAAGTTTTCGTGAATTTTATAGGATTTCATTATAAATATATAACTTATGTTTGAATGATTGTTAAGAGTTATGTTGTATATCCATTAAATACTGAATGTGTAAAATATAAAACCGAATTAAAACTAATTGATTTGAAACTAGTTGGAATAAAATACCAAAATATTAGTGAAATTTAACAAAGTGTTTTCTTTTATAAATCATAGTTAAATATGTTTCATCACGTGAAAGATGAGAAACTTGTTCAAGATAATATAGATTCTCTTAAATATTCAAATAGAATAAT
Organism: Philonthus cognatus; assembly: GCA_932526585.2. Lineage (NCBI taxonomy): Eukaryota > Metazoa > Arthropoda > Insecta > Coleoptera > Staphylinidae > Philonthus > Philonthus cognatus. Next base: position 38,670,095 of record OW052244.1, read on the forward strand.
CGATATTAATTTTAATTCGTTTTTGTATTTTGTAAATAAAAAATAAACAATTGACAAATTCAATTTGACTTTATACTAAATATGTGCATGAAATCGTAAAAAAAGTACCTACAACAAAATCACCTTTGAATACAAATTGGGCGTAAAATGTAGGTTTCCGATAAAAACGAATTTCAGATTCGTCATTTTCAAGCACATAAACAAGTAGTTTCTTAAAAGAGTCAACGTAATCCGGTGTTTACAATATGCAGTCAAGCCACGTGCAAATTATCGTGTGGCTTGACTGCATATTGTGTACACCGGATTTCGAAGGTTTTTTTGAATGCATTTAAACTTTTAGGATTTCACATTATTGTTTTTCGATCAGGACGATTCGGGAAAAAGGCTTCAAACTCGTGATAACAAAAGAACGAGTCAGGATTAGGACTGACAACTCGGAAATTAAATGTCTTGAAAAAATCAGGTCACCTTAGTTTAACTCGCGTTTAATTTAGGTATATATCATTCAATTTAATTATTTCTAAATATAATTATACATTTATGGATAAGTCAACCTTAGTTTAGTATGCTATAGTTACACAAATGTATAGCAACATATTGAAAAGTAGTAAATAAACATAATCACAAACATAAATATGTACAAACAATTACCTTTTAACAAAATCATTGAAGATGAATGGATAGATGATGAATAGAAGATGATTTGTGTGTTTATTAACTTTTCACTAAATCAGTGTTTTATACTCGTGGCGCATGAAGTAAAATTTCGAGTTTAGAAAAGCCTGAAAATTTGGATTTGCCTGGGCGTGACTCGCATCGCTCGCGCGCCCCGGCAAGTCCAAATTTTCAGGGTATTCTAAACTCGAAATTTTACTTCATGCTTAACCAAGGAGTGGAAATTGACCGCTTTAAAAAAAACAATAACTGTCTTTTTTATAGCGCATTAACTTGAACATCAAACATGAGTCAATTTTAATAAATTTGAATGGTATTTAAATTTCAAGTGATCACAATTTAAAAACTATTTGAAATATCCTTATGAAATTGTATGTGAATATTAATCAATATTGTTTTTTTCAAAATATGTAAAAATAAAAATATACCCTATTAATAGTTTTTGAGGTATTTTCAGTTTTTTGTTAATCGAGAGACAATTTTGATAATATCTTTCACAATGTTCTCATTAATCACTTGGTGAAACATGATTAAAATAAAATTTGAAATAAAAAATAGGACAGACCGGACGATCATTCCAAATCCGTCTCGACGAACATAAAAAAGATGTTCTAAATAAAAAACAATCAACGGGTATGTCCAAACACTGCATCACAGCCGGTCATCTATACAACAGCAATAATTTTAAAATATTGTATACAGGCAATAAGGGTCGTATACTGAATTTAAGAGAAGGCTTGGAGATAAATAAAGCAATAAAATCGGGAAAATATGTGGTCAATGACAATGACGAGCTATGGATCTCCCCAATAATGAACGCCCTTATTACCTGATCTTGTATATAAATATCGTGTAAAAAAGTATTCTCTGTACATTCCTTGATAATGGCTAGAAGCCGAAACTAGTCGGAATAATAAGTAAAACATTAGTGAAACAAACCAAGTGTTTTTATTTCAAATTTCAATTTTGATAAATTTGAGTAAAATACAAATTTTAAGAGATCATAACTTGAAAATTATTTCCTATAATTTTTATAAAATTCTGTGTGAATAATAATAAAATATTGTTCTTTCAAAATATGTAAAAATCAAATAAACCCTATCAATAGTTTTTCAGTTATTTTCACTTGAACGTGAAACGGGAGTCAATTTTGATAAATTCTAGTGATATTGACATTTCGAGAGATCATAACTTGGATGCTATTTAAGATATCTGTTTAAAACTTAATGTGCATATGACTTATTTATTGTTCTTTTAAAATATGTAAAAATAAAAATATACTCCATCCATAGTTTTTGAGATATATCAACTTGAACGTAAAACGGGAGACAATTTTGATTATTTTGAGGGAGATAGAAATTTCAAGAGTTTATAACTGGGATATTATTTAAGATATAGTAATAAAACTTGGTGTGCACATTACCTAATTATCGGTCTTTCAAAATATGTAAAAATCAAAATATACCCCAATAATAATTTTTGAGTTATTTTCACTTGATCGAGAAACGGGAGTCAATTTTGATAAATTCGAATGATATTGAAATTTCGAGAGATCATAACTTGGACACTATTTAGGATATTTGTTTAAAACTTAATGTGCATATCAATAATTTATTTTTCTTTTAAAATATGTAAAAATAAAAATATATCGATAGTTTTTGAGTTATATCCACTTGAACGTGAAACGGGAGGCAATTTTGATTATTTTGAGTGATATAGAAATTTCAAGAGTTCATAACTGGGATATTCTTTAAGATATTTAAATAAAAGTTGGTGTGCACATTAGTCAATTATTGGTCTTTTAAAATATGTGAAAATAAAAATATACCCCGATAATAGTTTTTAAGTTATTTTCACTTGATCCCGAAACGGGAGTAAATTTTAATCATTTTGAGTGATATAGAAATTTCAAGAGTTCATAACTTGGATACTATTTAAGATATCTTTATAAAACTTGGTGTGCATATCACTCAATCCAGGCCGTAGCCAGGGGGAAGGGGGTGCAACCGCCCTCCCCCAGAAATTTTCATAATGTAAATTTGTTTGTATGTAAAAGCGCTCTGAAAGAGCAAAAATAATATTTTTACCAGTAAACGCCCCCCCCCCCCAATTTTGTTTCTAGCTACGTCCTTGCACTCAATTATTTTTTTTTTTAAATATGTAAAAATTAAAATATACACCATCGAAAGTTTTTGAGCTATTTTCACTTGTACTCGAAACAGGAGTCAATTTTAATAATTTTGAGTGATATAAACATTTCAAGACTTTATAACTTGGATACTATTTGAGATATTTTCATAAAACTAGGTGTGCACATCACTGAATTATTGCTTTTTCAAAATATGTTACAATAAAAACACACCCCAATAATAGCTTTTCAGTAATTTTCACTTGACCGTGAAAAGTTTACGCAAATTTTCTAGGATTTCAATAACTTATAAAATGTTCGATGATCAATTTTATTTATTTAGTGCTTTTAATTAATTATCAGACAATTATATAAATATCTTTATTTAATTAATTAATTTAATTATTGATGCAATGCATAATTCAGGGAATTTAATAAAGACATTCGTTGTTTTCGTAAAAGCCTTCAATTTGAAGCTTCTTACGAGTGTTTCCAATTCCAGATTAAGCATGAAGTAAAATTTCGAGTTTAGAAAAGCCTGAAAATTTGGATTGGTCGCGTAGCGAAGCGGAGCGACCAATCCAAATTAGGCTTTTCTAAACTCGAAATTTTACTTCATGCGCCAGGCGTATAAACACTGAAATATTACGAAGTTTATAATATACTACTTAGGTTTCATCTCATGTTGATTAATTTTGCAAATATTCATATAGAATATGTATAACTATACTTAAATGAAAAAAACAGTATATGGTTAATAATATAAATATTTATATAAATACATCCAATGTTAGCGTTTTTATTTACTCACTTTGGTTATTTTTAACGAATTACCTAACAGATGATAATTTTCCTCAAGTCTAAACATTGATTATTTCTACAATCTTAACTTTATTAAAGATTTCTTGGAACTGTTGACATTTCTAGGTAAACTACTTACAAAAATTTTGTTTGATTTCGACCCCTGTACAACATTCAGAAACGTACGATAATTATGAAGTTAACAGATATTGCTGAGAAATTACGAAACATAACAAAAAACTAAATCGTTTATTGAAAAATATATATGTATTATACATACTCTGTCAATTTTCAGGCAATCGTTTTTGAAAATCGTTAAATCTGAAAGTTTTAACGATTGATCGTTCATTTAAAACTTTTCTAAACTAGAAATTAGTAATGCCCTGTATAATAAAAAACATGAATTTATTGTAACATTGCTTTATTTTACCTTACATATTATTTGTGATTTTGATTGGGCCCCCTAAGACGAAATTCCAGGAGTGGGGGGAGCAAGTGCTCCCTCCGTGCCCATATGTGCGGACGCCCATGTCAGTGTAGGTACTAGAATACTGGGCAGTAATACAATGTTGTAAGATATATGTAACGCTCTGTCTAATGTATTTCTTACCTTGAAATATAAAAAACGATCTCAAGAAAACAACACTTAAAAATCGTGAGTAGACCATCACCTCTAATAACAATAATCGTGCGCGATGCGATGAAACGATTCCGGTAGAGTGCCGGTATCCCAGAGGCGTGATCTACCGATGTTTGCCTTTCCTTGGATAATTTCTGCTCGATAATGATCACGGTTTGAACTTCTTCAGCTTCACATCTGTGATTTTTGGACTGTGGAATCATAACTGTTTCATCGTATCACTTGTAATACCAGGTCAATCTTACTTTCCGTTTTTATTAATCATTCTTCTCGGAACGCTACACAAATTGAATGTAATTCGTTTGAACCTGAACGGGAGGAATGAACGTGAATTTAGTTCAATCTCAACAATTTTATTTTAAAAAAGAAAAAATAATAGAAGAGGCCAAGAAAGTATAAGTTGTAATAACAGACTACTAGTTTTCAAACAGGCCCTTATTAACATTGTTGTTAGATTTGTAAGTTATTTTATGACATGATTTGTGTTTGGTATGATTTAGTTTAGTAAAACAATTTTTGGGCAGGTTTATGGGTGCGGGTTACAATAGCGGGAGCGGTGTCGGCGACAGCTGTCCGTCAGCCCACGCCGCCTCCACGGCTAAAAATCACTTTCGCGCACGCGGGCGACATTGTCGAGTGCACCTTTTCTATCTCCGTCGTTCTTTTTTTTTTCAGAACTCATCCGCGCCCATTTTCGAAGATTTCACACATTCCTCTCGTTTATAATTAGAAGTGAAAAATGGAATGACTAATGACCTGGTGTGCGTGAGTGTGTGTTCGTGTGGATGGACATAGTTTTGTTCTAAATAAAAAGACGGCCACGCGAACTGAGTTTTATGTGCATTTTTTGAATTGCTTGTAGACAATCGACATTTTTATTGGTTGGCTTTAGTGTTTTGACGATTTCACTTCACCAAAATAAAATACATGGTAAAGAATACTCAATAAATTTAATCATATTTTTAAGTACAAGAAAGTTCAGGCATAATTCTCGTTACTTACCTGACAAATCATGTATAAAAACATCAGGGGCGCAGCCACGAGTGGAGCCTGGACACCCCCCCCCCCCTCCTCTCCTATAAGAAAGTTCTGACATAATTCTCATTACTTACCAGACAAACCATGTACATAAATATGAGGACCACAGCCCCGAGTGGAGCCTGGAAAACTGACAACGAGATAGCTAGTGCTAGCAAGACAGTGGCGTACCTGACGGTTGTTTTTTTTACTACGTGATTTTCATAAATACTGCTAACGAGATAGCTAGCGCTAGCAAGACAGTGGCGTACCTAGCGATTTTTTTATTCCTTGATAATTTAAGTCGGTATAACTCGGGAACTAACCGTATAATTTCAATATTTTTTTTCGGCGTTAGAATATCTAAAGTAATGTCCATTACTACTGGCAACGAAATAGCAAGCGCTAACAAGACAGTGGCGTACCTGAAAATTGTTTTCAGGCTTTTCTAAACTCGAAATTATCCTTCATGCTTATTCTAGGAGTGGAAAACACTCGTTGGAAGTTTCAAACTGAACGCTTTTCAAAAACAACGAATGCCTGCAAAAATACCAAGTACACCTCGGGTTATGTATGTACCAATATTCGCATGTAAAACTCACTATATGTTATCTTACCAACCTAATCGTAACATGGGTATCTTTTTAATACTACCAACTAGTGATTTAGCTCCTTTAGTTGCTATTCAATTTACTTAATTTTCATTCTAACACAATCTATCTCAATATCCTAATTCTACAATATACAAGGAGCTTTTCTTTAAAGATATTTGCTGTGTTTTTACACGAATTTAAATCGAAGCTTTAAACGAGTGTTTTCCACTCCCAGAAGTAAAATTTCGAGTTTAGAAAAGCCCCGTGAAAATTTGTCGAGGGTCGAGACAAATTTTCGGGGCTTTTCTAAACTCGAAATTTTACTTCATGCGCCACGCGTATAAAACACTAACATTTTGTGAAATTTATGTAAATTTGAACCTTACTTGAAATCAGCGGTATATACGCGTGGCGCATGAAGTAAAATTTCGAGTTTAGTAAAGTCCAGAAAATTTGTCTTGGGTCGCTGCGCGACCCTCGCAAAATATTTACGGGGCTTTTCTAAACTCGAAATTTTACTTCATGCTTAGTCTGGGAGTGGAAAACACTAGTTTAAGCATTGAATTGAAGTCTTTTTTAAAAAACAAGGAATATCTAAAGATTTAAAGAAAATAAGCTAAATTTGGAAAACGTATACTCTAAAGAAAAACTCCCTGTATGTTATTATGTTGTATTCAACTTAAATGTTATTAGGTAATTACTCATATTAAGTTTAATATTCATTTCTTGCGACTGATAAAGGAGCAACTCTCTAAGCAAACCTAAATATCTAATCCATGTTACATTTTAAATATTTAGCTTAAATGTTTTGATAGTTGTTGCTTACATTATACGGCTCAGTCAACTCAGCCGCCCGAAGTTCGACTTTTTTGAAAAAACTTGTAAGTTACGCTACTGTCTTCTAGGCATCATCTTTCTAATAGCCAGTGTCCATGAACATACATAAAGTAAACTCAACGCCGAAATACTTCTTGGAAGCGGTATTTTATATTTTTTTATCATGATTTTGTATTGAAATTCAGCAAATAAATGGTAATACGCATACAGGATCTGAAAGCTCTCACATCAAAGTTTGGATGTACATATTTTTTTACCTGATATTTTTGAGAGAATATTTTTTTCATATTCTGCTGGCGCTAGCTCTAAGCAATCTTTTCCAAACAATTTGATTAAAAAAAAACTGATTTCGGGGGGCTAGGGTTAAAAATGTTTTATCATTTTTTGATTTTGTGGGGGTGCGCTAGCTTTTAAATTGATAAAGCTAGCTGGCGTTAGCTTTGAGGAATCCGAATAGTGTAAAAAAAACTTTAAAAATCCAAACTCGAGGGGCTAGGATCAACCTAGCCCCCCGAAAGTTTAAACCCCCGTAACTTTCTTGTCTGAATGGCGCTAGCTATAATTTTTCTGGCGCTAGCTAGCACTAGCTAAGGCCCGTCTAGCGCAATAGTGTTTTTCAAGAAAGTCGAACTTCGGGGGGCTAAGTTGACTGAGCCCCATAATTCTCATTACCTACCTTGTCTATTTATGGCGCCATGGTTACCCCAACCTTGTCTATTTATGGCACTTATTTCTTTTGAACTAGAATAAAACAAATAGTTTTTGAAAGTATGATGTATATTTTTCGACAAACATAATTTAAGTTTTTATAAAATTCTTTGAAAACTTTTTGTTCGATCTGAAACACGTCCACGTGCTGGAATACTAAAATTAAGTTCAATCTTAATACAGTTAAAACACAAATGAAATAAACTCAATAAAATAATAAGTTTACTCTTCAAATATTTATCAACTAGTTTATTTGTATAATATTATGAAATACATTTTTAATCCCATGACTTGTGATAAAAAGCAGAAGTTACAACCAACCCACAGAAACATTTTCAAGGATTAGCGTGTAAAACACGACACCCAGCACGCCCGCGGACATCTCAATTTCCACCAAACGAAAACACACCTCCGCCATCGCGACAATTTTTTTTTGAATTATAAGTGTCGAGGTTATCTGAAAACTCGAACGGTCAATTTGTCGCCGATAAGAATCGTTTTTCGTATGTATAATTAAATTTAAACACTGCGGTTTTATTTTTATTTTTCTTAATTTATTTAATAAAAATAATAAGTGTCGACGCTATTTCTGCATCGCGCAAGAGTTACGGTGACGCAAAGGTTAATGAAGAGTTATTGGTCGCGAATGCGCGGTTTTATTTAATTGGATCAAAGGGACGGGTGATTTACAAATCGGCGATAATTCGGCTGGGATTATTAATTATGAGGGCCGTCTTGTCGGGTGATTTACGAGTGCAGACGAGCGTAATTTAAATCGAGTCAGGCGGATTTTAATTATTAGTTCAAGTGCGCGTTTAAAATTAGTTTGTTTGTTGGGATATTTTTGATAAGTTCCTAAATTCAATGTTTAAGACATAGAGGAACATAGATACATTAAAAATATGAAAGAGATAATAAGAGACATTAAAGAAAAACAAAGACAAACAATAGAAGAGGAAGCCCTAAGGACCCGATCAAAACGTCCACACAGTCTCTCTAAAGAATGCCTTAGAATGAAATTTTAAAGAGCAGAGATTTCTTTTACAAAATTAATTCTTTTGTTTAAGCAAAGTAGGCTTTAAAAACAAAACCAACACGATTGGTTTTAAAGAAAATATTTACAATTCACAAAACATTAGGCACACTACTTTTAATATAAATTGCATATTTTAATAGACAAACTGCAAAATATTACAGGTATTTAAATTTCTTAAAGTTTGTACATATACACCATTCCATTTGTTTCTGGATCTCGCCTAGCTATGGAAAAGTGACAGTTTAAGTATTGTAAATGGGGCTGGTTGTGTTTTAAATCAGGGTTTTTAAGTGTCACTGTCAGATGTTCGATTTTAAGGTTATAATTTCTGACTATTGTGATCTTACACTGTTGCCTGTCTTACAAATTTTCAGATATAAAAGGATAATAATATGCAGTTTTAAGATTAACAAAATTTACTACTTTGATACTGTAAAAATTTTCTAAGGAAAATAATTTTAGCTGCAACAACATGTTTTTGTTCACAGAGAATTTTGCGCCCATTAATTAATTTGAATTTATACCCCATACTTTTAACAACCCTATAAAGTGTTGTTCTACTCCCATGGAACTCATAATTTTCTTTCATATCATTCAAAAGATCTCTCAAAGTAAAATACTGATTTCTAGAGTTATATTGCCAAATTAGTTGTTGCAGATCCTTTCTAGCTAGGTGATTCCAAAAATGGCTGTTTTTAGATCGTTTGCCAGAAGTAGTAGATTTCAATTCATAAGGTCTTTGTCGTTAAATTAATTGTAATGAAGATCTCCCTACCTGAAACTTAATTATCTTTAATTAAATATATATGATAATTAAAATACTAGACATACCCCAAAAATATCTATTAAAATCGTAATAATATTGTGATGCTGTAGATTTGGATTACTTTGCCTAAAATGTTTGTAGGATTTCAGAATTTGTAACCTTTTTGATTCAGAGATAATCTTTGGCATGTTAATATTTAATATGTGCTTGAAATTATTTTTCACTTTGACATTGACACAGCATTGCAACACTAGATTAATTTGATTTAATAATAAAATGCTCGAAGAAGCGACCGCGTGGCGAAATAATTGTTGCAAGATTAACAATAAACTTCTTGAAAATTAAAAAGAGGATTACTTATGATATTATAAATTATTGCAACACTGTTAAAATAAGGAATCAGGAGTGCCAATTAATAAAAAATGTAAATGTTGATACTGCAACATAACAACACGAAAGCATGGCTAGGCGAGATCCAGAAACAAATGGAATATATTATACCAATAAGTACTTTAATTTTTTTATCTAAAAGATATTATCAAAATTATGCCGAACAAGTAGATAAAAGACCAGCATTACGGCTGGCAAAATTAGTGTGGACGTTTTGATAGAGTCCCAACCCCAAAGACAGGGCCGGCCAACCCGCGGCCCTTGGAACGTTTTTGTGGATTTAATGCAACTTTTAGCAAGTAATTTAATTGTTTTGTGGGAAACCAGTATCTGTATTTGATTTGGCGAATGTTCGCTTATTTTTCTATATTCGCATTCCCCAAATTTATTGCGCATGCCTGAATATTATTTGTATTGTCAATTTTATTAAATTTAGCCATAATACGTTAAATACAAATAGCCGATTGATCAACTAGGAATTCATCTGTTACTTTTCGGTTGGTATCGTATTATTTTGAAAATTAAGTATTTTTTAAACGTCACATTAAAATCGTGGTTTATACGCCTGGCGCATGTAGTAAAATTTCGTGTTTAGAAAAGCCTGAAAATTTGGATTTGTCGGGCGCTTTGCGCCGGCAAATCCAAATTTTCAGGCTTTCCTAAACACGAAATTTTACTTCATGCTTAAAGACGGACTGTAAACACTCGTTGGAATATTATTGAACACTTCAATAAATATGAAGATATGAAAAAAGGAAATTAAACTATGTATTACTAGTTTAAATTTATTTTTTTAAATAAACATTGTGTTATGAAAAATGGATTTTCTTTTGACAACATTTTGTAAAAATATTTAAAAAAACAACAGTTTATGTAATCAGTCTGTCAATTTACATAAAAATAATGAGTCCATAGCTTTATAATAGATAATTAAATAATTTCTACATATTTTTGTAAGAAACTGACGAAAACTTAAATTAAAATTATGAAAAATTGTGCAAAATTCAGTAAATTTAAACTGATTTGAATGAAATAAAATATTCTTCAAAGAAAAGTTGAATATCTCAACTAGTATTTTTATATTATTGGTTTAATTTCTTGAACCTAACCAGAAGAGAATTTACGTCTTTGCGTTGTTAAGTTTTATTTTAATTAAATTCAAAAGTTTTATTTTAACTTATTTCAACTAAGTAAATCGCTAAAGAGTAAAATGTATGTGCTTAATTAATTAGTTTTCTCAGACATACAAAATGTATATTTTTCAAATATCTAAGAGAATTAAAAATTACTGATCATATTGTAAGAAGAGAACAATGTAATGAATTAACGGCCGGTTTTATAAAAATTGGGTTAAAGTGATTTAAACAAAGGTCGACTTTAGGTTAAAGTCGGCTTTAAATAATAATGCGTTTCATAATCAATTCCCTATCTGACTTTAGTAAAAGTCGACTTTAAGGTAACGAATGTAGGTTGGTAACGCCGTTTTATAGTTATTTTTATTATTTAATGTTGCATTAACGTCATTTTGATTAAATATCTTTTAATAAGAATAAGGAAATTTATAGAGGAATAATTTTTGAAAAGATTTACCCTGTTATAAGTGCAAAGAACATACCTAAGTGTAATAATAAACAAATAATTTATCAATATGGGAAAAGGTAATAATTCTACCACCTGGCCGGGCCATATTTTAATTATTGTGCAAATAACTATTTGCTTAATCAGCTGAATATAATTAATAAATATGAATTAACCTGCTCGATTCAAGTGATATCTTATCTTTAATTTGGTATAACAACATTATTTCGGTTGCTTTTGATAATCAAAATTTTGGAGAATATACATGTCGTTGAATATACTTAAATAATTTGTTCTCTTTCCATACACTTCTTTTCTTTTATCCACAATATCTTTTTCATAGCTTGATGAATTATTATCCAAATGCTTTTGATTCTTTTTCTTCTACGAAATTGATGGCCAATGCGATTCATTCTCTTTAACATTTACATATTTAGTTGTAAAGCTAGCGTAATCTATTTACGGCCGGTTTCATAATAATTGGGTTAAAGTGACTTTAACAAAACTCGACTTTAAGTTAAAGGCGATTTTAAATATTAATGCATTTCATAATCAATTCATGATCTGACTTTAGTAAAAGTCGACTTTAAGGTAACGAATATAGGTTGGTAGCGCACTTTTATAGTTATTTTTATTATATAATGTTGCTAACCGTAATTTTGATTAATTATATTTCAATTATGTTATTGAAAATGTCACAGCAAACAATTAGTGAAAATAATTGAATAATTTATTTTACAGACAAAGAGTTACTTTTAATTTAACCTTATAAAAACATAGAGCATAATTCAGTGCAATAACGAATAAATTGTCAATATCGAAAAAGTTAAAACATATTTAATTAATTTGCTTTAAATTATTTGCTGAGTCGGCTAAATGTACCAGTTAGCGAAATAAAATATGTAAGCTTAGTAAATTAACCTGCTCGATTCAAGTGAAATCTTGTATTTATTTTGGTACAGTACAGTTATCACCATTGCCTTTGATAATCGAAATTTTGGAAAAAATCCGTGCTCCTGAATACACCAACACAATTTTCCCTCATTTTACAGACTGATTTCGTTTAAATCACAATATCTTCTTCATCGCTTGAAGAATTATCATTCAAAATGTGATTCATTCTTCTAGTTCTGTGAAGTTATTCTCTGTGTTATTTCTTTTAAACATTTGACAACATTTTTAGATTAGTTTTAAAGCCGGCTTTATCTACTTAAAGTGTCAATAAGTCGACTTTTACTTTAAATTTGTAATTTGAAACGGAATTTAACGTTAAAGTCGACTTTAAATATTTAAAGTAGCTTTAACTTGATCATGAAGCCGGCCGTTAATCATGTTTATGAAAAATATATTAAAAATTTTAATCGATTTTTTGTGCATATTTAAAGTTAATATAAAATGCCCACGAAAAATGTTATTAGTGTTTTATAAGCTCGTGCTCGAGAGTTTTCAGAAACATTCTAAGGAGAAATTAAATTATTACCGAAATAATCATCATTTATTATTCGGAATTAGTATTTTTTTTGAATATTTTATAAAATGTAGTCAAATTTAAGGGCGTCTTTTTCTACTAAGTTTTAAATATATGGATTTGTAAAAACTTAATTGGTTAATTTTTCAGGAATTTTGTTTCATTGATTATTGTATGCAGGAAAACATTTAGAATTTAGACTAGTATCTGTACATTTTATCAATGAATCTGAAGTTGCAATATTATTCTCATTTTATGAAGAAAAGAATGTACGAGTATCTATATCTGTATAGAAATATTATATTGAACATCAATAATTAATTTACAAATGGGGAACTTTAAGTAAATGTTTATTAGAAATGGCACGTTTTGCTTCATTTTTGAGTTTAAGCACAGAGTATGGAGTAACAGAGTATTCACGCTGGCTGTGCGGGGTCAGGGGGGGCGGCTCTGTCAGGTGGCTCACCCAGCAGGCGTGTGATTTAGAGTAACTACTAGGTTTCCCCACTCTTCCTAATTCATTTGTATATCGGATCCGCAGAGGAATGTTTATATTTTTTCCTCTCTAACTGTACCGACGGAACGAAAAATGATGACGCTCGGTTTGTTTATTTTATCAAAATAAACAAATCGAGCGTGAATCTACACCATTCAATTTTTAATTCCACATATAATATTAAAATCTAGATTTACTCTCATGTAATGCAATTTAAATTAAAATAAATACAGTTATATGATACAGGTAGGGATTGGAATACCGGCATACCAGTTAATCGCAAAAATTGCTCTTCAAAATGTACCGGTATTTTGGTAAATCATATCAACATTATGTACATTTATTTCACATCTTTAACTATACTTCTGACAAAAATAGTAGATCGAATATGTGTTTTTGAACTTCATAATAAATCAGTGTTTGTACGCGTGGCGCAAGAAGTAAAATTTCGAGTTTAGAAAAGCCTGAACTCGCTTCGCTCGTGCCGCCAAATCCAAATGTTCAGGGTTTTTTAAACTCGAAATTTTACTTCATGCTTAATCGGGGAGTGGAAAACACTCACACAAATCCATGTTTTATAGTTATAGATTTTTTAAATAGGTTTTTCACTAATTTCCACGATTTCTTATTATACTTCATTTGAAATGTTGTAACAGGTTTCAAGTTTTTGCCAAGATTTTATAAATAAAATTTAATATTCAATATAATTTGTCGATCAACCGAACAAAATAAAGGCTAGTATTTTTGAATTTTACAATATGTCAGTGTTTTATACGCGTGGCGCATGAAGTAAAATTTCGAGTTTAGAAAAGCCCCGTGAAAATTTGTCTCGGGTCGCTAGCGCGACCCTCGACAAATTTTCTACGCGGGGCTTTTCTAAACTCGAAATTTTACTTCATGCTTAGCCTGGGATTGAAAACACTCGTTCGAATTTTAAATTAGACTCTTTTATTGAATCAACGAATGTCCGCAAATGTACAGAGTATACGAATATATAAGGATATGATATATAAAAAATAGTAAATTATTATGTCATATATTAAAAATTTTTGTTTATTTTTGGGGTTAAAAACCTTACTTCTTTAGATGTAGATGGCAAATCCTCTTCCAATTTTCGGGTGTACATGTGAATGGGCTTTAACACTTCTAAATCGGAATCCGAATCACTTAATACTATGTCAAATGGTTTTGGAATTGCTGATTTTAACAGTCTATTTTGTTGGTAATTTGTAAAATCACTCGAAAATGTTTATTACACAGGCGCTTTGAAGAAAGTTTCTTTTCGGACAAAATAAAGAGATCCATATTACCACAATTTTTTAACCAATGATCACATCTTTCGCTATTATTTACAGGAAATGTAAAGAAGTGTACTGTACATCCTCGGGTTTTCTGGCGCCACAATCACGATAGGCGCATTTTAAATAATTAGCCATATTTTTACAACTAAATATCACTAGAACTACAACTATTATGTAAAAACACTAAATGTTCACTATACTTAATTAAATTATAGTTTGTCCGTATAAAATTAGAAACCGTTAACGTGCACACTGGAGAGCGAAAAACATACTGATTATTTTTCTTAAAATATTTCTCACTAACGATTTCCTATAAGTACTTTGAAGAGGGTAATTTTACAAATATTTTTCTATGTATTTTTTACATCCTTAGTAATTGATTTTTAGGGCTTAAGGACAAAGGCAGATAAGAAGGGTACGAATTTGGACTGTTTTTTTAGATCATCTGTGGGGCGAGTGAACACTTGAAAACGAACACTTTAAACCAAATTATCAGTAGATTTATGGGTTTCCAAACAGTCGTATGATGCATTATTTTTACAAAAAAATGTAACTATATTAAATAAATCGATAAAAGTTGTGATAAAAATATAATTCATTGCTCTCTATAAAGAAAATACAGTGTGTCCGTTTCAAGACGCATATATACTTACGATTGAAAAATAGTTTCAATATACAGGGTGTCCCGGTTAAGCAGTCCATGCATGTGTATCTTCTAAACGGCAAGAGATACAGATCTGTTAAATGGTAGAAAATATGCAAGACGATGAGTACCAACTATACCCGGTGTTAAATTAACAAAAAAGTTGAACCATCAGAGCACATTGCGAAAAAACTGATTTTTGCGATTTTTTTATTTTCCTTTACAACTTGGTTATTATTGATAATAGAACGATATAGAGCAAAAACCGCTGGAGATATAGAGATAAAACTTAAACTTAAGCTGTTTGAAAGGAAAACCGGAAGTGGTACTTTACTCTTAGCGTTTTTTAGTTTTTTCCAGATATTCACAAAACTAAAAAATGTTTCAAATAAACATTGTATACAATAAAAAATGAAGATATATTGTATATTCACTTTTTATCATAGCACTCTTGGTTAAGGAGTTATTTAAAAATAGTGTTTTTTTAGATTATTATTGTTGGTTATAACATCGATAGGCCATGAAGTGTCGTGGCGCAGGCGGTAACGCTCCGGACTCATAATCGAAAGGTCCCGGGTTGAAATGCAGTCACCGGTTGCTTTTTCTTTTTTATTAATTTATATTTAATTACATTTAATTCAAAAATATTAAATCTAAACGGGGAAAGTACTATGATGGACACATCACCATCTTTTTTTATATGGGCGTCAAAGTTGGCCATGATATCATTTTGTAGACATTTCTTTTTTAATTTGATGTATCATATGGTAGGTTTGTTTCCATTAATAGAAAAACTGGACGATATTTTCATAGTATTTGAAGTTGGCTATGAATATACCAAAATAAATGAAATATTAACAATAGCAATACTAACATAAAGCGTTATTTGTTTTTGAAAAAATAAACATATCATATGATATACCAAATTAAAGAGAATTAAAAATCTATAAAATTAGCTCATGGCCAACTTTGACGCCCATATAAAAAAATGAAGTTAGTATGCATATATTGGAAAATATTTGCTTTATGATAAATCTGACTACATATTATTAAAAAGCATAAGAAAGTGCCCCAATAATGTCAAAATATTATCCTTCTATCATCAATAATAAGTATGGTCTGAACTTTCAACTGTTTTGTTAATTATATAACGGATATAGCTAGTACTCATCGTCCTGCATATTTTCTCCCCTTTAACCAAATCTCTATCTCTTACCATTTAGAAGATACCTATGCATGGTCTGCTTAATCGGGACACCCTGTATAGATTATTTAACTTTTTTTTTAATTTAGTAAACCTTCATGGAATTCGTTTAAATGTATAATCATCAATTTTCTTTATTAAATTTGATTATACAAATACGCGCCACGCGTATAAAACACTGATTTAATGAGATGTTTAAAAAACGTATTTATTTTAATCACTCTTGTTCCCTCATGAACACCGATAATAATAAAATAAACCGTTCAAAATACACGTTTTTATTTTTCAAATATTATATTATAAGCTCCCCCAGTTAACCCCCCCCACCCCCCCGTGGATCCGTGCCTGATTGACATAATTAGTTCTCAGGTAATACCTCGGCGGTGGCGGAGAACTTTGCTTAATCGCAGAGGAAACAATATTATTGTTTACTCTGTGGCTATATATTAGTGGAGATATAAAAGATCAAATTATCTATAAACTGAACGCATTAAAACAATAATGTTTTTATTTCACATCTGTCAGTCAGCAGTAAATTGGTGTATGGGTCTATTGAAATATGAGTATATTTATGTTTACATTAACATTCCAATGAACGAATCATCCTTTAACATATGTTTTTGTGCCTTAAATCGCCATCAAAATTACAGGAAACTGTTTTGGTTGAAGGTTTTAATAGGTGGATGTTTTGATAATTGCCTCAGAGATGGCTACACTATGCAAACTGTGGATTCCGAGTTACAGGCGTGATTACTCTGGTTATTCTTTCCTCTGTGGTTTAAGTTTCTTTATTGAACGGTATCTCCTTTTTGCAAAAAATATACTAATCAGTCTTACAATTGTAAATTAAAACATAACTAAATAAAGAAACAAATGCTATAACTACATATAAAAAAAATAAGTAAAATATATTAAAATAAAAACAATAAAAATGAAAATAAAAATTAATTGGCGTTTAATATCCCTATTAAATAAATCATACAAAATACATAACAGAATAATTATACCAAGAAAATTCTATCAAATTAAATACAAATTATTAGATCAAGACGATTCAATCGTCTTCTAAATTTTCTAAGTGATTGATTAATAGTAATAAACAGAATTACTTCCAATTACAGAGAAATATACAGAGAGTTTTTTTGGGTAAACATAAAAATATGAAAAGATAGTTTCTCTTTTTATAATCTAAGACAATCAAGAGAACGTCAAATTTTGACAAATTTATCAGAAATATATACTATACTTTACTATACTTTATAATAGAATTAATAAAAATAAAATCGAACGATTTTGATAAAATTACTCAAAGTGGTGAAAAATAAATGTTTTTTTAATTTAAACGAAATCAACTTGGTTTTGGTTTTTTATAATAATGAATGCTTTACACGGAATTTAAATAGGTTTTCGCTTTTTACATTTTATACAAAACTGAAATATCTTGGCTAGCTTTATCATAATTTAATTTTATTAACTAAATTTTATAAAGATAAAACTACATTACATTTAGCGAAAGTGTTATATTAAAAATGTACAAAAATCGGCAGATTATTTTATTTTTAACTTTCGTTTTATAAATAATATAAAAAACAACACTTAAAAAAGCAGAAGTTGATGTGAAATTTAAAAAAAGCAAGACAAAATATGTACAAAATTAACAGAATATATAATTCACTTAACTTACCCAAAATTTAATACATTTTAATTTTCTTCAAGAAAAAGTTGAACATCTCAATTGGTTATTCATGTACCTTGAACTAAACTCGAACACATTTTAAGTCTTTGTGTCTTTTATATATAAAATTTAATGGGATAAATTCGTTGGTTGTTAGGATTATATCCAAATCGTGAAAACAAAAAATGAATTTCGAAAACAGCTTCCTTAATTTTTGAGGTTCCTCAAGGAACCCGCTCTGGGCCAATATTATGTATACTTTTTGTGAATGAAAACTTGTAACGAGTGTTTCCACTCCTTGCTTAGGCATGAAGTAAAATTTAGAGTTTAGAAAAGCCTGAAAATTTGGTTTGGTCCCTTCGCTAAGCGGAGTGACCAAGCCAAATTTTCAGGCTTTTCTAAACATGAAATTTTACTTCATGCGCCACGCGTATAAAAAAACTGATTCAGTGCAAAGTTTAAAATTTACTTCTTAGGATGTGTACCTTTATTTTTATAGTAAGCTAAAGTTTTTAAAGTTATTTTTATTGTATATAAGTTGTCGAATTATTCAATTGATTCTATTTCTAACACAAACAATATTTTACTTTATTTCCTTTATTTACGCAGCCAAGGCGGTAAAAACAAAATGACAATAAAGCAAAAACGCTACGTATAGTACCTAATTATCGTTTCTTTTTTTAATATTATCTACTGTTTATGAGAATTTTAATAACTGCGCAAATAAAAATCAGTTTCCTCCGACGAAGCTAAAGTGAATAGCATTTTATGCACATCGGAAATAGTTTTATTAAATTCCCGACGTGTTTATAGCTTTATCTCATTTTATGCTACTTTACAGGAAACGTCTATATACGAATCGCATTAAAAATAATTACACACTCCGCTAATAACAAGATAATAATTACACGTGCACGCGGGAAATTTCTTCTCGTTTAATTTCATACTGCTTAATATGGGCATTCTGTATAACTGTTTCGGTTAATATCATAACGATAATTAAGTGAAAATTAAACTGCAACAACAAAAGAAAACAATACGGAGTTTAAAATTACGTACAGGCGCACACACACATGCTGTTGGATTATTATGTCATAATTACACAAGTTTTACAAAAAAAAAAAAAATAAAACAATTATTACTTACCCAATGGTAATAATGATGAATAAAAATTGGATTTTAGTTTTTAACCAGAAGACAAAATTGAAA
Organism: Philonthus cognatus; assembly: GCA_932526585.2. Taxonomy (NCBI): domain Eukaryota; kingdom Metazoa; phylum Arthropoda; class Insecta; order Coleoptera; family Staphylinidae; genus Philonthus; species Philonthus cognatus. Next base: position 38,689,260 of record OW052244.1, read on the forward strand.
TTGGCTGGCTGTAGCCAGGATTATGATTTTCACGAGACAAAACATTTCGATTTACCAGAGATTTACAAAGTTGTTTTGTTGTGCAGATCAGGTTTTACACAAGAAGAAATATAAAATATTAGAGAGTGAAAAATATTAATAAATAAAAATCATTTAAAAGACAAGATAATAGGACCCGTATTCCAAAGCTGGACAGAATTCGAATCATTCAGGAATATTTTAAAAAGGATTTGAATATTTATAAAAGAATTCGAATATTTATAGACGGATTCGAATACTTATAAAAGGATTTAAATACTTACAAAAGAATATGAATCGTCAAAAATAATTCGAGTTAATTGTGAGGATTAACATGAAAAATTTGTTTTGTGTGTTTTTAAATTTCTCGTTACATCACTGTTTTATACGCGTGACGTATAAAGTAAAATTTCGAGTTTAGAAAAGCCTAAAAATATGCGACCAAACCAAATTTTTTGGCTTTTCTAAACTCGAAATTTTACTTCACGAGTACCCCTCGTATAAAACACTAATCTGATATAACGCGAATCCTTTTAATGAATTAGAATTATTTGTCATGATTCAAATCTCCTTGGAGGATTCGAATCATTTTGTAAATATTCGAATCCTTTTATAAAGACCCGAATCACCCACATTTGGATTCTGTTTGGTGATGAGTAAAAACATGTGGTACTGTACGTCTGGTTTATTCAATTGGCAAAAGTCGACTGATTACAAAAATTCTTAAAACTACCTACCACCTACCCTTAACCTAAGATGCCCGGGTGGGGGATTTACTACCCGGACGGGCCTACTACCCAGTCAGAGCGGGCGTGGGCGTTAACAGATTCGAATACGAATCTCTTAAAAAATGTAACGAATCTTGATCACAAATCCTTTTTCCTTAAAGTATTCAAATAAAATCAAATCCAATTTATTCACATTTTACATTCATATTTACATAAATACAAGTGAAAGTGGAAAACGTCATAATCAATATAAATTTAACATTACGTTATAATTTAGAGTTAAAATAATCTTCCATACAGCATGGTTCCATATTACATAAAATATCGTACAGTTTCTTTTTCATTCATTATAGCTGTTGGTAGTTTTGATTTAGAATACATCTTGTGAATCCTCTAAAAGGATTAGAATCCAGGATTAAAATTGATCCTACCCAGCTCTGCTTTTTACACTATTTTCACTGAACATGTTTGTTACACGAACTGGACATATGCAATTGTCAATGTGAAGTAACACTAACTTAAAATCGTGACGTCACAAACTTGAATTAGTTAAAACTTAGTGCAGTTGAATCGAACGAACCAAATGATAAAATGTGCAGGTGATTTTTTTAATCCGTAAAATCTATGCAAAAACATTAAATCATCTATACATTTTTTGACATGATCCCGTATTAAATCATCAAATAAAATCCCTTTGAATACAAATAACCGACCGACAAATCCTAAGATTACAATCAGATTTAGATCCGAAGATAACGTTTAAAAAATTACAGGATGCGATCATAGAATTTCACGCGATTAATTAGCGCCCGGTTTTTTGGAAATTCTCAGCATGATGGACATTCCGCTTATCTTGAAAATATCGGAGCGATTAAGAACTATTAGTATTCGAAAGCCACCGGCGGTATTCTTGATACATTGTAGGATGAAACATTAAATTGATCATCCGGCGGTTTTTTTGGTTTTAATTTAAGTTTCGTTTGGGTTATGAAAAAAGGATATTTCCTGCAATTAGACAAACCTGATCGATTAAGGATTGTGCTTGCAAATTATTCCATCCGGCGCTGACATTGTATTTTGTAGAAGAAGAATTTGGATATTTTTAAATTTGACTGTTACTCAGAAGTTTGTGAAATATTTTGTTTAATATTAGATAATTAAATAGACAAATATTACAAATTTGTGGGTAACAATAAAATCTAAATGCAGGGAATTTTTCATTCAAGTAAAAATACCTTGATGCATGTAAAATGTCAAGGCATTTCTTTTGATAGTTCAATATGAACTTCTAACGGGTGTTTTCACTACCAGGTTAAGCATGAAGTAAACCTTCGAGTTTAGAAAAGCCTAAAAATATGGTTAGATTGCGTAGCGCGTAGCGCGTATCACTACGCGACCAAACCAAATTATCAGGCTTTTCTAAACTCGAAATTTTACTTCATGCGCCACGCGTATACAACACTGATTTAACACGACGTTTCAATAAACCGAAATTCACTTGAAATTAGTGTTTTACACGCGTGGCGCATGAACGTTGCGCTACACGACCAAACCAAATTTTCAGGCTTTTCTAAACTCGAAATTTTACTTCACGCTTAATCAAGGAGTGGAAACACTCGTTGGAAGCTTCAATTGAATTTAAAAACAACGAATATCTAAATATTTACAAACTACACATCAGGATTGTGGGTAACAATAAAATCTAAATACATAATCTTGATGCATGTAAATGTTAAGGAATTTGTTTTTTATAGTTCAATTTGAAACTTCTAACGGGTGTTTCCACTCCCAGGTTGAGCATGAAGTAAAGTTTCGAGTTTAGAAAAGCCTGTAAATTTGGTAGCGAAGCGACCAAACCAAATTTTCAGGCTTTTAAAACTCAAAATTTTACTTCATGCGCCACGCATATACAACACTGATTTACCGTGACGTTTAAATTAAACCGAAATTCACTTGAAATCAGTGTTTCGTACGCGAGGTGCATGAAGTAAACTTTCGAGTTTAGGAAAGCCTAAAAATTTAGTTTGGTCGCGTAGCACTGCGCGCTGCGCGACCAAACGAAATTTTCAGGCTTTTATAAACTCGAAATGTTACTTCATGCTTAATCAAGGATTGAAAACACTCGTTAGAAGCTTCAGTTGAAATTAAAAACAACGGATATCTAAACATTTACAAAATACACATCGGAAATCATATATTAAAAAAAAATCATTGTATATTGAACTCTTCTTTAAAGATAAAACAGAAATTTAATTTAAACTAAGTTCGTTTTCGCCAACTTCAATTAAATCATATTCATTAATTAAATTTATTTGTCGATTAGAATAGGTATTTTACATGTCATAAACATCAATATCATGTAAATTGATTGATTTTTTGACAAGTATGTAGCTATTATAAGATTTTAATCGATGAATAACTATTAGTCGATTTAGGGCCGATTTTACAGTCAATAGTTACACCTTCGATAATGTAGACCTTCTGGTACTGTACTGCCTAGTTTAAGCCATTGGTAAACGGCCGTGCCATTTTACAATTTTGCACTCTAAATTTATAAAACAATAATTTTAATTCAAAGAAGAACATATTTTAGTATAAATATTTAATACACAGAAACTACTTACCAATCAAATTTTGATATTTACCTGCCAGTTCGACAAGTAAATTCATCTCCTCCGGCTTAAAATTCGTTGTACGGCTCTTGGATTTATCCATACTAAGCTAACCTCTACTTTCAAAATTGAAAATGAATTTGTTATAAGAATTCGAATAATCTATATCCATAGAAACGGCCTACTACAGGTTTAACCCAAGCTCAAAGCACGGGGCAGACTGACAGTGAGGTAACTCAGCTTTACACACAACAATGCTTTGCCTCGCAATTGTAAAATAGACACCAAAGGTTTGATTCCTGGGTTTAGTTAACAGAGGTGTAACTATGGATCATAAAAGAGGCTCTTAACTGACGTTGGTGAAACCCAGCATTAGATAATTTCATTTTTCGAACTGGCTTTTGTTGCAATAATAAAATTATGACATCATAAACAGTTTAATCTTATTAATATTTTAAGTCAGGTGAAATCTACCTCTCTAGGAATGAGATATTCACTTCACGGACAACTCGCTCGAATATTTTGCATTAATAATAACACAACCGGCCGCATAAATTTAACAACAAACAGGACCCATATATTGTTATGAATTTAATGTGAATATTTTATGCGGGATACAGAAAAAAAAAACGTGAAACGAAATGGATCGAGGAAAGTTGTAAAGTTGGCACACGCCTTTCGTAATTTTAACTGAAATTTATTCAGAGAGATGAAGAAAATATTTGTATGAATCGTAAGGTCATATACAAGTCGTATTTAAAGAATAAATTATGCAAAATAAATAAAATATTGAATTATTTGACAAATATTGTATGTATTTATAAATGAGGAGATAAAACAAGTTTTCAAATGATGGATTTATTATTACAGGAAATATCTATTACAGCTGATTATCCCAAGAGATAAATAATTATAATTAATAACAACAAATTCCACCAATCAATTAAATTGATGGAATTTTATCGCATGAATGGTTTAAATACACTAAAGCTTCTCGTTTATGGTTTAAGCACATTTTTTCCTCTCTCTAAAAATTCTCGTATATATTTATTTCAATCCACACAGTAATAATTCATCGGCAATTTTCCTCATATATATTTTTTTGTACGATGGGGCATTTCAATAAATTACGTGGCGTAAATATTTATTAACAATTTTGCCGATGAGCTAGATTTCACCTGATTTCTTGCTCGAAAAGATAGGAGTAGAAAACTGGTCTGCATGTGGGAAGGTATTTTATCTGCTGTCCGGTATGATTTACCGATTCGCTGGGAAAATTGCAGGCTGAAATTTAATGCGCGCTTTCCGCAATTTTCATAGATACAAGGGGAATTTTAATAATTCATCACTGTAATTTGCATTTGTTTTGTGTTGAATAATAAATTTTTGATTTCTCTAAACACACATGAATGTTAATATAATCAACATTGTAAAGGTAAATGTAACCTAATATATTAATAACTAAATGGTGGAATTTAATTAAATAGTTTGTCTTTTTTAGGATCAAGAAGTGTGGTAGGTAAAATACATAAAACTACGAATATGTTCGTATAAATTGCAAACAATGAGTCTTAAGTAACCCATTAACGGCCGAGCAATTATCGAGTTAACTCTAAAAGTTGATTTTAGGTAAAATTCTGCAGTTTTCTTTATGATTTCTACGAATGGCTTATTGTATTACATACTGTGAATTTTTCTTTTAAATATACATAATGTATACTCTGTACATTTTTAGGTATCCGTCGATTTTATATAAAAACGTGCAATATAAACTTTAGAACGAGTGTTTCCACTCCCAGACTAAGTATGAAGTAAAATTTCGAGTTTAGAAAAGCCTTAAAATTTGGTTTGGTCGCTCCGCGAAGCGGAGCGGCCAAACCAAATTTTCAGGCTTTTCTAAACTCGAAATTTTACTTCATGCGCCATGCATATAATACACTGAAATATTGTTAAATTAAAAATTCACAAAAATTGTTTTTTTAATGAGTAATAATCGAAATATTTAAATAACAAATTATTTACATTTTTCTTCATTTATTTTCAAGTCAGGTCAAATAATATAATATATCAAATTAACTTCTTCGGTTATTTAATTTACAAAAAATAATTAATGTTGCGTGCATCAATGGCGCTTAATGGGTTAGTAAGACTATTAAGATAATAAATTTCCATTGAAACAACTAGTTCCCGTGCAAATAGCCCGCCGCAAAGTAAAATAAACGTAAGCTTATTCTCTCAAACTCAAATAGTTTTTAATTTGAAATATTTTTGTTAAAGTGTAGCAGCTTTTCTAATTTCAATAAATTAATAGGATTTTTGTGAACTTTTAATAAAAATTTTTGCTAATAAATATCCCTAAATAAATTACCAATTAAGTGCTATAATTTATTGAATTTGCCATATTTATATCTGTAAGGTCCAGTTGCACCAAAAATGTTGAACTTGAGTTCAAGCTGAACTTGAGTTTAAGATGACAGTTCTAATTGTTCTAATGTCACTTTAAACTTGAATTCAAAGTTGAACCAGGTTAACGTGCTTGGTGCAACTATCAAATCATTTTTCTTTCAAATATCGTTTTTTATACTGTTGGAATCCGGAAGTTTTACTCTATCGAGAGTTAAATATCAAAAATGTGATGTAGCGTAGTTTACTTTCCACATACAGATATGAACACTGGAATATAGCATAACGTATTTTCTGATTGCGGTAAATTAATTAAAAATGAATCGTATTTTTGCCTTAAATATATTTTGTTAGTAAAACTCTATACATTTCGATTTTTTTCCCAACCGTAGTTTCCCGTCTACAATCTTGGCTTCCGCGGGCATTCCTGCAAATACTTATCTTATCGCCAATTATGTCATGACACAAACCACCTACATATTAACAAACAATAAATCATTAGACTCAAACATCGTAATTTATTAAAATTATTTAAAATATCGAATGTTTAACATCGTAATTTATCAAAATTGATTATGATATTAGAATTTTGCTACAATGACATAAAATATATATATTTATAAATCACTCAAAGATTGTAAATGAAAATAGCGATGAAAAAATGAATTTGGTATAAAAACGATTTTTTATGCTTTTTCTAATAAAAAGTTGATGTAGATTTGTCTATACGAGGAGCTATCAATTAATATTTTCAGGCTTTTCTAAACTCGAATTATTTACTTTATGCTTAATCAGGGAGTGGAAAACACTTGTTTTCGAAAGAAGAAAATCAAAATAAATGAGTAATTGTATATTTAATAAACTTAAAAAATAACTTGCGACTGCTGGGTCTTTTTCAGGGGTTATGGGAGTAAAATATAATAATAGTAATGTTTATTGTCTTAACGAAAAAAAAGTACATTACAACGCAAAGTCATAACAAACTAGAATATACAGGTTGTCCCATTTTAAAGTACCACCTGGAATATCTTCAGAGCTGTGCACGGAATGAAGATATTCCTGGAGGTACTTTAAAATGGGACACCCTGTATATAAAATATATGCGAGCGCCCATAAAAATTAGCTTGTTTTTCTAAATTATTGATCCAAAGTTAAAATTAATAAAACAAATTATTTCATTAATTCTGTAAAAATCAACACATTGTTCGTTTAAAATAAAATCTTTAACACTCTTCGTAGACTATTATAAGTCTAAGCACAGACTTGAGTAGGCAGTTAAAAGTCATGTAACCGCTAAGTGTTAGCAGTTACATGACTTTTAACTGCCTACTCAAGTCTGTGCTTAGACTTACAGTCTACATATCTACTAAGAATTTTGTGAATCTTTTAATGATTATAAGCGCTGATTTAATAACGAAAACACTTGGTTAAATTTCACTAATATTTTGGTTTTTTATTCCAACTAGTTTCGACTTTGAGTCATTCTTATAAGCGCATTCGAATTTTAGTATCTGACTGTCCGTTTGCTTACGTAGCATCGTCAATAGATGGCGTTTACGTTGTCGAACATAGGTAAATTGCACAGGCCATAATAAATGGTCAAAGATGTTCAGTATTTTTCAAACACTGGTTCGGGACTATACTGATGATGGCGTTGAAGCCTGTAACGCGTATATGGTTATCTGGTAAATGAATGAGTACTGAACACAAATTTATATTCTTGATATTTGTATTCTATAAAATAAAGCCCTGTTGTGGACGAACAATTGCTATATACAAACGTTTAGTTTGCCAGCTATTGACGACCCTACTTAAGCAAATGGGCATTAGATAGCGTTTACGCTGTCGAACATAAATAAATTATATGTTACATAAAATATTTAATACCAAGAAACAACATAAATATCTCAAATTTGTCAAAATTCGCCGAAATTTATGACATCAAAAAACAAAAGTGCTAAAAATGTATATGTTAATTAAATTTGTCTAAATCATCAAACATTATAAAAAATATAAAACACGTAAAACCTTTCAACTTCAACAACAATTCAGACATTAACGGCAATACTTAATAAAGACAAAACAAATACAAATTGGTAAAACAAATATTAATTATGTATAATTTTTTAACAAACGTGGTATTTTGATAGTTACTAAACAGGTAAAATATTGTTTTTGCTCTTTCAGGGCCGCTTTTATATACAAAAATTTAACATTTTGAAAATGTTGGGGTGATTGAACCCTGGTTATGACCAAGGGGAGCCAATGCTTATAGGAGAACTGGACATCGAGTAAAAAAGGAAAGACGATGGTCAGAATGTGGGGTAAGAGTAAGACAGACGATTGTATACACCAATCACCGTTCTCGCTTCGGGATACAGCATCCAAACGCGGTTACCAAATTTTATGTAGAGACTGGCTAATTGGATATATACGAACTGTTCTATGGCCTTACTTGTTTTGTTTGTATTCTTCTTCTTTTTTTCTCCTTGGCCTCGGATACTAGTCCATATGGTCAACTCAACATTGTATTAGGATAAGACAGGGATGCAGTTCTTCATGTTAAGGGGTATTTTATAACGACTTTTATAATTTTTTCACAACACAATACCCGACCACGGATCGAAGGGATTATATAACAAGGGTATATAATAGAGGCTTATTTATATTTTCATTTTTGAATCTCTAATAAATTTTCCGAGGCAACTAAAAACATCCATACTGTTAATGGAAGGAAGATATACAATATTTTTGTTTTGTTTTGTTTATTTGGAATAGGGTGTATACCATTCAGCCACTAACGATGATTTTTAAATTAATTTAACATATATTTGAACGTCACGACACATTCATGCCACACCCAGGGACACGACGAGTTATTCGCCGGGCGATTTAGCGTCCGGCGACGATACCGCTTGGCCACCACCTGCCCTTATACAATATTAAATGGAGGTAGCTGATTTAGACAAGCAAAGCTGTTCATAATAATTTTTTTAGGTTGCTCAGTTAATGCACATGAAAAAAAATATTATTTAGGTCCCCATCTTCATTACCACAAGCGCTTACTTTGCTAGCTAGTACACCTATTTTATGAAGATGTGCTGGAAAACATCCATGGCCTAATTTGAGGCGCGTGATAGTAGATGACAAAAATCTATTGGTCATAGCTTGGAATATATATGCTGATTACTCTGGCAAGGTTGGATGTATGAGATAGTATTGACTATGACTACTTTCTGACTGTTCTTAGTTTATATGTATGTAAAAGGTCAGAGCAAGGAATTTTGATATTTTCTTTCTCCGTAGCAGATTTAGCCAATTTATATGCCATTTAATTTCTATAAATACCGCAATGCGCTTTAATCCAAACAAAAGTGACTTTAATAGGTAGACGAGAGTAACATAATTGGTTTATGGTGCACATAAGGTTTGTTTTAAATATGTTGTTGTTTAAGGCTTTTGTTCGTACTCGAAAGTGCAATTTGGCACTCCTTATTCATGACGCTGTAGGCCCAGGCCTAGTGGGCCTAATGGGAAATCCCCCTCTGGGCATAGGTAGGTAAGATCTAGGTAGCTAGGTAGCTATCGCTCACAAAACCTGCCAGGAATGATCAACATTCAATACCTGGGTAACGCTCGCTACTGTTTGCAAAATATTTTTTAAAGAAATCAGTTCGATTTTTTAAATATATTGCTTAAGGTGTCAGATATCTTAAAGTCGGAAATTTACATGTTATTTGGCCATAAGAACGAACAACGATTAATCTTCCACAAAAATAATAATAGATCTTTGAAACTTATACATATTGCACATCGAAGCTTTGCGAATAAACTGACACTATTCTTTTTAAAAAAAAAGTTTCTTAAATTATATATAAATCAACGAATGAAACACTCTTAAATGATCACATAAATCCGTGCAATACTTTCATAGAAAACATTATTTCTTCTTTATATTGCTTTAATTTATTGAAGTAATTATTATAAACATGTTGTATTAAATAGATTAATCTAAAATAAATGATAAATAAAATTATTCGTTGCTTAGAAATCTCTACAAGATACATTGCAATGTTTATTATGCTTTTAATAAATAGGGGGCAGCATCGTGCTATTTTAGTAATACCTTCAAATTATACTGTAATTTCCAAAACCATGTAAAAAGAAATTGGGTTTAATATGTAGATTTCGTGTACGAAATTTGTCGCGACACGGGTTCCCGGTGCGCGGCCTTGAATTGCGAATGAAATTTTTCTGCCATGGACTGTTCATTAATTATACAACAAAAAAAGACAATATTATAATATGTCCCAATACATTCTTTAAATATAAGTGCATTTCTGGATTCATATTTTGAATAGGAATGTGGAATGCCAGTATTTATTGATTCAAGTAATAAGTCGGAAAAATTCCTTATTCATTTATTTACCAAATTGAATGAGCGACACGGCGATTTGATTATCGAGGCACTTAGTCTGCTTAGCGTCTAGAGTTCAAATTGGGTTATTGTAATTTCTCATTTTTTGTACGGCTTAGCCTACTCAGCTTGAAGTGTCGACTACTCAGCTTAAAGGGTAGACCTCCTCTCGTGTTCGCATCATTCCTTTTGTGTGCATCATTGAAATTTACCAAATTATGGAGTGCTGCACGCGACTGTATCATGTACGATATTTCATTTTTGATAATAATCATTTAAATCACTTATGTAGTTGCAAATAACATAAATATATATTATATGTTGCCAGAATTTACCTGTTTGTCTACAATATAAATACAGGGAATTTCCCTTTGAGGTAAACATGTGCATAAGCTGTAAATTTTCCGACATGCGTTGTTTTTTAAAAGAGTTCAATTTGACGCTTTAAACGAATGTTTTCCACTCCCAGACTAAGCATGAAGTAAAATTTCGAGTTTAGAAAAGCCCCGTGAAAATTTGTCGAGGGTCGCGCAGCGACACGAGACAAATTTTCTGGGCTTTTCTAAACTCGAAATTTTACTTCATGCGCCACGCGTATAAAACACTGATTTCAAGTGAGGTTCAAATACACATTAATTTCACAGTATTTTAGTGTTTTATACGCATGGCGCATGAAGTAAAATTTCGAGTTTAGAAAAGCCCAGAAAATTTGTCTCGGGCAGCGCAGCGACCCGATTTCGACAAATTTTCACGGGGCTTTTCTAATCTCGAAATTTTACTTTATGCTTACTCTGTGAGTGAAAAACACTCGTTTAAAATTTCAAATTGAACTCTTAAAAAACAACGATCATCTAAATATTTAAAGAAAATAATCTGAATTTAGAATACGAATACTTCAAAGAAAAACTTCCTGTATATACTAATATGGAATATCAAACTAAAAAGGCATCTGTTTCGTTATACAGTTGTATGTATGTCGATAGAAATTAAAATCGTGAATATTTATTCAGTTTACTTGTGTTTTCTGTAATTCAATACCCATTCATTCATTCGCACGGAGCTATGTAAACAAACAAACAACGCGCTCCGCACTCATCATTTTTATTATTCGTAGTAATAAAATTCGGCAGGCACTATAAACCAATACATAGTTAAAAATACTTTCTGCAATTTTGCTATTTCTGCGCCATCTCGTATCCCAGAAACACACAACCAGCAAAAAGTCGCCCTCTTAAGTCGAAAATTTGGAATACCTTCTCACAGCTCGACTTTGAAGGTAGTTAGTTTCATTTATTATAAGATAGAGTGTATTATGTAAGTTAGTAAAATTATCTGTCGGAATTAAATTTTATGAATAGAATTACAGTTTAATCACGATCCGACGAAAGGATAAACGCGTGTAGTTTTTCGCGAAACCTTGCACACTCAGCGGGAGTCCGTTTCCGCGATGGCGGAACCGATGGCCGTACACGCGCTCCAACCTTATCGTTCCTCTCGAACGAGAAAAGGAGATTTTATGTGTGCCATTCAGGCAGGGATCCTAGGAGATTCCGGTTCGATTATTTCTTAGCGGGGAGTTTGTTTTACGAGGGCCGATACGGGGAATTCTCGGATGCATGCATGCCTATGAGACGCCATACCTGATTGATGGAGGAAGTCCATCAACGGACGAATCGAATGTGATATCATCTATTCACTTTTTTTTTGCACACACACACAAACAACCTACATGTCGTTTAGATTTATATATTTTGCATCCGGATTTCTTAATTGAATCGTTAAAGTTTTATACCCCTTTTAGAAATTGTGATTTATATCAATGATTCATTTTATTTGAAATCAACTCGAATTATCTCTCGAATTTGAATTTGCATGTATTATCTTTGGGTGTAAGGCTTCGATTATTTAACCATACATAACGAAATAATCATTTTCGAGATTTTAGATATAAATTAAGTCAATAAATTCACGTTGAAATTCATGAAATATTTATTTTGGAGATACTGAAAACTGTTTTTCTACTCAACAAATTCTTTACATGTCGATTCCGATGTTGATTGATTTTTATAAATTTCTGGAGATAAACGCTGGAAATGATTTTTTTCAACCCATTATTTCTAAATGGAGCACATCCTACCAATATCCTTGAAAGGCTGAATCTTAGCAGCGTGCAATTAACTTTATTACATCCAGTTTTGCTTTTCACGTCCACTTTTCGCCCAATTAACGAAAACCACTAATTGTCTCCTTTAAAAAAAAGTTTGCCCGATCCATCCGCTCGTACCATTTTATGATACCTCCCAGACTTCCGCTCTAAATTACCAACTCTCTTTTGTCCACACAATTTCGCCCAAAATGTAAATACTGGAGAGCACGGGTAATGTGATATTAAGTAATTTAATCGGTTTAATTTTTATCACCCGACGCACGCAAACTACCGAAGCGCATTGGCTAGTTTCGATGTAATGAATTTAATCAAACGGAATAAAAGGTGATGGTTTTTAATGGCACAATAAAAAATCCCGTAATGACGGAAGCGTCGGCAATTTGCGGCCGTTACAATTTGTTAAAGAGGCGTAAATAACACAATTGTGTCAGAATTTTCGGTTGCTAATTGCCGCTTTATCGACCCAGGGAACGCCCATTTCGAGTTTTATCGCCGATCGGAAATTTAAAATAGCACCGCGAGAGGAGGCGGTCACGCTGCGGGTATTAATAATCCGCTTCCCTTTCGCTTGTTAACTTATGTAAGAAGACGACGTGCGTCGTTCGTCGGCTGTGCCTTTTTATTTTTCACGAAATCCAAGATACTGTTTGTTTTGGATTTTCCGAATGGAAACATACTGTTGATTGTTTTTAGATGCGGATCGGTTTGACGTTTGAAATGGACCAGGTATTCAGGACGTTAGCTAAAATGATCCTGAATATTAAAAATAATTTTAAAATTGTTCTTACAGGAAAAGTAATACCGCCTGACATTAACTTAAATCACAAACTTGTGAACTTTCTATTTTAATTGAATAGAAAAAAAAAACTTCGAAGTTCCCGGAAAAGAGCAATTGGGCTGGGCGATACCCAAAACAATGTTAAGTTTGTGGTTCTAAAAGAACTTGCTCAATAATCCCGTAGTATCGAATGTTCAATTGAAAAAAACCTCCAGAGTGCTATAGAAAATACTGTAGGTTGGCAATTATGAAATTATGTGTTATAATTATTATGTCTGGCGTTTTATATGATAATTCTTAAAGCGTGTAGCCAACTTAAATAAAAAAAAATCATGGCACTCTAGAGGTTTTCTATTATTGAACATACGATATAATCAAATGATTTTAAGAAAATGATATCTCGAATCATCTTTTAAGAGAAATCTCTAACGATAGTTCATATGTTATCTCGAATAATTTCTTGAATGATCATACAAATACTACTCGTATCTTGAATGCCCCTCATTTGATTATTTTATTTTATTATTCTAGATCAGTGGTTCTTAACCGTTTTGCAATCAGAGATTGATTATTTCATTTTATTATTATAGATCAGGTATGGGCAACCTTTGACATGTTGAGGGCCAAACTTTAGCGTGCAAATACGTTCGCGGGCCGCGTTTAAAAGTACTTAGTGCATTTTAAAGTAGTGATAATATTTTCTGCGATAGATATTAGACATGAAATAATACGACAATGTTATTATAGTACAATTTATTAAAATAACAAAATGAAATTTAAGAAATTGGTACAATATAATTAAATCGTTAAATTTGCAATTGTTACAAAATACGAAAGTTAAATACACCGAAATCAATGAGACACTTGAGCTTGAATTTGGGAAACTAATCCATCGATATTTGGATTAATTCCACTGACACAAAGACGTAAAGAATTTTTCAAATTATCGTCAGTCAGTCTTGTACGATGTGTTGATTTATTAACTTTCATCAATGAAAAGAACTGTTCGCATTTATAAGTACTGCCAAACGCACAAATCAATCTTCTTGCGAATTTTCTAAGATGCGGAAAATTGTCTAGTTCTAGGTATTTTTTGTAGAAATCGCACAACTCTACGTCTTCAAATTTGGATTTTAGGAGTGAGTTTTTTTGAATCTCGATCAACTACATTTGTAAGTGTATTGGAGCATTTTGTACAATATATGTTGTAGGAGTAGCAAATAAACTGAAACAGTCTTCCATGTTTTTGAAGTCGCAAAATCTGCTCGAAAATTGTTCCGACTGTAACTTGAGTTCTTCAGCATATTGAGCATAAGCAATATTTTCATACGCAGAGAGCGTGTTGAAATGGTAACTGTTACCAGACAGCATCTGTGACTCCCACAAGCGTAGTTTGATCTGAAACGCTTTTAAATGGCTGTACAAATCATTTACTAACTGTCCTTGTTTTTGAAGTTTCAAATTTAAATCATTCAAATAGCCTGTAAGATCGACCAGAAATACTAAGTCACATATCCATTTTGGGTCACTTAATTCAGATAGTGGTTTATTTTTTATTTTCATAAAGTCTGCTATCTCATTTCTAAGCTCGTAAAACCGTTTCAACATTTTTCCTTTGCTCAGCCATCTGACTTCACAATAATATGTTACGTCGTTATATTCAGCTGATATTTCATCCAAAAACGCCTTGAACTTACGATGGTTAAGCCCTCGGGATCGAATAAAGTTGATGGTTTTTACTACCACCTTCATAACATTCTGGAGTCGAATGGACTTAGAACACAAGTTCTGTTGGTGGATAATGCAATGAAGGACTATCAAATCATCTTTTTGCACATTTAATTCTGTTGCTTTTTCATTCAAAATTCCGATGAAACCTTTACGTAAGCCGACCATAGAAGGTGCACCATCAGTGCATACTCCAATTAATTTTGACCATAGCAAGCCAAAACTTGTGAATACCTTTTGAACTTCAATAAAAATATCCTCTCCTGTAGTGGTTCCTTTTAGCGGCTGTAAAGCAAGCAATTCCTCAGTAACAATTCCTCAGTAACAATTCCTCAGTAACAGTGACAACAGCTGTGTCAGACAAATCGGTGCTCTCGTCTAATGCTAGCTAATGTTGTTTTTATATCATTAGCCATCATTTCTATACGTCGAACAACAGTTCGTCTTGACAAACTACTTTTTTCAAATTCTTTTTTCTTTTCAGGACACATAATACCGCAAACTTCTAACATACACTCCTTGATAAATTCTCCTTCGGAAAATGGTTTTAATGCCTTTGGCAATTTTGAGCTAACTATAAAACTAGCTTTCACAACATTATCAAGTTGTGTTCTTTGTTTATGAAACATTTGTTGCTGTTTTTCTAAATTTGCGGTAAGCTTCTGGATTTTGTCTGTTCTTAATTGTCCTGTCAGTGAGTGCAGCGTAGCATGCTTAGTTGAGTAATGCCTCTTTATATTGAATTCTTTCATTACTGAAATGGATTCATTACACAGCAAACAAATAGGCTTACCATTGTGCAAGATAAAAAAGAATTCTTCAGTCCATTTTTCTTGAAAATGGCAACCCTCTGTATCTACTTTTCGTTTCTTTCCGCCAGACATCATTTTTGTTTACTTTTCGTTCAATAAACTTAATAACAAACTATAGTTAGTAACCACTCAAGATGCACACAAAGTCACAAAGCAAGTTGACGGCTCGATCAGTTCGCTAGGATATCGCTTGTCTAAGTTATCACCTCGGTAGCTCAAATATAACTGAACTAACGTTCGGGCCATCCACCCGCTTATATAGGCAAAATGAACGAATAATCTGGAATACACTAGTTTAGAATAATTGGGAAGCAATAAATCTTTTGATGTGTCGCCCGTGAGGCGGCAAACCTCAAAGAATTTGATCGAGCAAGTCGAGTGGCGGCGATTATCAAAGAGTGAGGCGGCAAACATCAAAGAATTTGATGTTTGTCGCCTCACTGTCACTCCCGTGAGTATAAGTACCTAATGTAATATTTTATTAATTGGGTTTTTTCAAAATGTCTCGCGGGCCGGATCATATCTTACAGCGGGCCGGGGGTTGCCCATATGTGTTCTAGATCATTGATTCTTAACTCTTTTTGTAATCAGGGACAACTATTTATACTCTTAGCAGGGACTACCAGGTTCAAGAATATAACAGTACGTTAATCATAAAATATATTTTAATTAGTGATGGAATAATTGAGATACGATAACTGAATTGGTCGATTATTAATATATTAATACGTCTTAATATAATTGATTATTGTATATCGATCACATTCCTAAAGTGTAGATCGTGAGTCAATTTTCGATAGGTATCTACCTAAGTATATTTTGAACTTCACATAAAATTATCGTTTAATACACCTGGCGCATGACGTAAAATTTCGAGTTTAGAAAAGCCTGAAAACTTGGATTTGCCGATGCGCGACTCGCTTCGCTCGCGCGCCCCGGCAAATCCAAATTTTCAGGCTTTCCTAAACTCGAAATTTTACTTCATGCTTAATCAAGGAGTGGAAGACACTCGTTTAAACTTTCAAACTTTAAAATTACTACATTAGTATTAATACATTTTTTTTTGTTTCACTAATTTTACTTTAGACAGAAATATTATTATAGATATTTGATTTTTTTTTAATTATTAACAATATTTATTAATTGGGCTAAAAATTAAATTAAATACTATTTTTTTAGTCATCTCTAATTTGAAAATGTTTAATAAACTATGAGAAAAACTTAAAGACTATTTTTTGGAATTTGATAATACTAATGCCACTATCAATTTTTTTTAAATATTTTTTTCAAACGAATATTGAATTTGTGTATTTTTCATGATTGTAGTTAGCATTGCGTTTTTTCTATGTTTATTAGTACTGATTGATTTCTTTTTTAAACAACAAAATTCATGGCTTAAGAGGAAATCGACCGCTATCTAAACGTATAACATTCCACATATTGTCGTTTTAACTAGTGATGGGAATAATCGATATACTAATTAGTAATTAGTCGATTATTGAAATATATCGATATAATCGATTATTGTGCGGAAATTAGTATACCGGGTGTTGACTTGGCGAACGCAACATAGGAAATCGCATGTTAATTTTAAAGTGTTCAAATATTGGCTTCCCTATTTAGTTTAGAGATAAAATGTATTTTATTGAAATAAAACACTTTAACTTTGTTTGTATAACACACTATTTTTATTTTCGTGACTGCAGTTTCGGCAATTCAACTTGCCATTATCAAACAGAGTAACTTAAATTACGGTATGGTACAGGTATATATACACAAAATGGTTATTTACAAAATAGCATTAAAAATGGGGGTATACACTAGATCGACCTGGTCGTTAATTAGGAGGATTCCCGAATTAGCGGGGGCTTTCTGTATCTCCAGGGATTCTAGGAGGTTCATTTTTCGACCCTTTTCGGCATAATGGATGATCTTAAGTACCTCCTCGCCAAAAGAATGGTTTTCATCGATTAGATGTTTGGCGAAATTTGATTTTTCTATTTGATTAAGCCGAAAAGAGCGCTGATGTTCTTTGAGCCGAGTGCTAAAATTACGACCAGATTGACCAATGTATACTCCTTCACAATCGGGACAAACAAGTTTATATATACCGGATTTACTAAGATTACAATGTTTTGTTTTGTTATTAAAAATGTGGTTTTCTGTTTTACAATATGTTTTAAAAGCAACGTTAACATTATGTTTTTTAAGGATGTTTTTAATTTGTAGGCTAATATTACCGAAATATTAATTGATCGGAAAGGTGTTTTCAATGTTGATGGATTACCAGCATATAATAATTATTCGATTTTCTTGATATTATGTTTTCTCAACATGTTGTCAATTAAATTAGAGTCGTAACCATTGTTGGTTGCAATCTGTTTTATGGTATTAATTTCTTTGTGTAAGGAAACAGCTGATAAAGGGATGTTTTGTGTTTAAGGGGATGTCTAGAATTATTAGGAATGAGGGAATCTGTAAAAGTAGGTTTTCTATAAATATCAAAAGAGAATGAGTTATTGACTCTAGTAATGGAAATATCTAAATATTTAATATTATTGTTAACTTCTGTTTCTGCGGTGAATTATTTAAAACTAGGGTGAAAGTTGTTGATAAAATCAATAAACTGTTTTAATTGTCTATCCGTGCCAAAACAAGCTAAGATATCGTCGACATAACGGTGCCACATTTTAATGTGTTTATGGGCTAAAGGTGAATTTAAGATTTTTAAGGTTAGGTTATGCATAAAAATCTCTGCTAGCAAGGGGCTCAAGGGGGAGCCCATTGCTAGGCATTGTGTCTGTAGAATTTACCTTCAAAAGAAAAATAATTATTGTTTAAAATTACCTCTAATGTATTTAAAAATTCAGTTTTTATGGTGATGTTGACGTTGTTTTCATCAAATGAGTTTTCTATTATTTTAATGCATTCTTTTGGAGGTATATTTGCAAACATATTTGTTACGTCGAATGATACCAGTTTGTAATTTGGTTGAAGTTTGAAGTTTGTTAGCTTATTTGTTAGTTCTACGGAATTTTTAATTGAATATGGGTCACTGAAGTTTGTTAGTTCTCTGTATAATGAGTTTAATTGGATAGAAATGGTTCGGCCGGGAGAATTAATGTATGAAACTACTGGGCGGATAGGTGAATTCTCTTTATGAATTTTAACTAAACCATACAACCTGGGGGCAATTGGATTCATGGAGAGTAGTGTAAATGGGTTCAAATGTGAGAAAATTTGATTAGGGTTATTAGTGAACAATTTAAGAGCTTTTTGAAATTTGATAGTGGGATCCGATTTCAACTCAATGATCTCCGAGTCTTTTAAGAAATTATTAACTTTCTCTATGTAATCAGGTTTCTCTATGATAACTACTGAATTACCTTTAGCGGCTTTGGTTATTACCCCCATTTTTAATGCTATTTTGTAAATAACCATTTTGTGTATATATACCTGTACCATACCGTAATTTAAGTTACTCTGTTTGATAATGGCAAGTTGAATTGCCGAACTGCAGTCACGAAAATAAAAATAGTGTGTTATACAAACAAAGTTAAAGTGTTTTATTTCATTGAATTAACATGTATAACGAAGTAGAAGCCTCCAGAGTTTATAATTTAAAATGTATTTTACTTTTTTGTAAAGGGAAAAATTCTAAATTTATGAATGTTCATCCTTAACACTTTACGTTTCTCTATGTTAAAATAATAAGGAAAAAGTAATGGAATTTTTTTAAAATAATGAAACAAAAATATTGTGAATTTATGTATATTTGAACCACACTTGAAATCTGTGTTTTATAGGCGTGGCGCATGAAGTAAAATTTCGAGTTTAGATAAGCCCAGAATTTTCACGCGGCTTTTCTAAACCCAAAATTTTACTTCATGCTTACTCTATGAGTGGAAAACACTCGGTTAAAGCTTCAAATTGAACTCTTTTAAAAATCAACGAATGTCAGAAAATTTACAGCTAAATTAATTAAGAAAAAGTAATGTGATTTTATAAAAATAATGACATACCATGGAATTGATATAACAATTGCGGATAGTTCCTGTATTTTTTAAAGTTCAATTTAAAGCTTTAAACAAGTGTTTTCCACTTCCAGACTAAGCATGAAGTAAAATTTCGAGTTTAGAAAAGTCCCGTGAAAATTAGTCGAGGGTCGCGCAGCGACCCGAGACAAATTTTCACGGGACTTTTCTAAACTCGAAATTTTACTTCATGCGCCACGCGTATAAAACACTATAAAATTGTCAAATTTATGTATATTCGAACTTCACTTAAAATCTGTGTTTTATACGCGTGGTGCATGAAGTAAAATTTCGAGTTTAGAAAAGCCCAGAAAATTTGTATCGGGTCGCTTCGCGACCCTCGACAAAGTTTCACGGGGCTTTTTGAAACTCGAAATTTTACTTCATGCTTAGTCTGGGAGTGGAACTCACTCGTTTATAGCTAAACTCTCTTAAAAATTAATGAATGCCAGAAAATTCACAACTAAAATAATTAAGAAAAAGTAACGTGATTTTATAAAAATAATGACATACCATGGAATTGATACAACGATTCCGGTTGTCAAAATAGCACAAGATATTGCTGTTACTTAATTAACGATAAAAACATAACGCGAACATGATAACTGTGGTCTGTATAATACCACTTTATTAGGAGGATTTTTTCTTGTAAGTGTAAATCATTTCGAAAACATTTACTTTAATCAAGTCACTGCGATATCTTTTGCCATTTTGACATCCGCAATTGTTGTTTTAATTCCATGGCATGTTATTATTTTTATAAAATTACATAACTTTTTCTTAATTACTTTAACTTAAAGAAACGTAAAGTGATAAACGTTAACACGAATAAATTCAGATTTTTTTCCTCTACAAAAAAGGTAAATGCATTTTGTTTCTAAAATAAATAGGGGAGCTAAAATTTGAACATTTCAAAATTTACATGGGATTTCCTATGTTGCGTCCGCCAAGTCAACACCCGGTATACTAGTTTATGCTATCACTTGATGGGGTAAATTAGTAATTACCAGTGAGTAATTACAAATTTAAGCGATTATTTAATCGGGTAAAATAGTATTACGAATCTAACCCATTATTTGATCGGATAAATTTGTAAATACTAATTTAATTACTTTATTTAATTAATTTGAACTACTAATTTAATTTTTTATTAAAATAATACGCTTGTGGTTTGTACTGCATAATTATTCATTTTACACCCCCCGCTCATCACATTTATAAACTGATAGGTAAACTACTAATTTAATCGATTATTATAATATCTCGCTTTAAAATAATCGAGTATTATAATATCTCGCTTTAAAATAATCGATTATTAAAATATATCGATTATTCCCATCACTAGTTTTAACTACGTCCTTATTTAGGAATAAAATATTTTTAAAAAATTGGTATACTTTATGAAAAGTAAAAACTTCATACTTACCTCAATAAAATATTTCCTACTTTTACCGTTATTCTATAAAAAAATTACAAACATTGGTAAAGTAACGTAATCACGTCAAAATTTTGATTTTTTTTTCTGCAATATCTATAAAAAATATTGGGAAACTAAATCAGTCGCATTGTAAAAGGTTCCCTTGGGACGATTTGTATTTTTATATTTTGTCACTCATTTCTATCTTACAAATAAATTCACTGAAATGTTGCGCGATATTGAATTTTTCGAAAATTTGAAAAACTGTTTCACCCACGACATCCTAGTGGTATTATTTAAGTAAATATATGAATGAAAAAAATCATAAATCATTGCAAAGGAATCTTTTACAATGTTACTAAATTTATTTTTTATTATATGTTATACAAATTGTAGACAAAAAATTTCAATATCGCCAACTTAGTTTTATAACGTCTTAGATTACTTATTTAAGACGTTATAATACTAAGTTGGTGATGTTGACATTTTTTTTTATTGAAAAACCGGAGCAGTGGCAAACATTTCAATAAGATGATTACAAAGCTTGCACTTTCCTTAAAATATATGAATTTTTCAAAATATTTCATACTAAAATAAGGCCGTAGTTAAGACGATAATATGAGGAGTTTTATACGTTTAGATAGCTGGCGATTTCCTCATAACTATTGCTGTTAGTTATAGCATGGACTTTATTTTTTTACTTGAGTCATGAAGTAGAATGTGATTTTCCGCATTTTTTCATCAATTCGGACTATTTGTAATTTTATTTCCAATCGATCAGTTTTATTTTTTGTAATTAAAACAATGTTGGTCAAGAATAATTCAAATTCAAAACTATTTGAATTCGAGAAAATAAGCTTACGCTTCTTATAGTTTACACACTTTAAACATAATACAGGGAGTTTTTGTTTTAAGTATACATGTCCCAATTTACAGCGTATATGTTGTAAATCTTCAGATATTTGTTATCTTTTTACAAGAGTTCAATTTAATGCTTTAAACGAGTGTTTTCCACTCCCAGGCTAAGCATGAAGTAAAATTTCGAGTTTAGAAAAGCCTGAAAGTTTGGTTTGGCCGCTCCGCGAAGCGGAGCGGCCAAACCAAACTTTCAGGCTTTTCTAAACTCGAAATTTTACTTCATGCGCCGCGCGTATAAAACTCTGATTTCAAGTGAATTTCAAAATAACCTACTAAAGCAGTATGCTAAACACGTTTATTCTAAACTTCATATAAAATCAGTATTTAACACGCGTGGCGCATGAAGTGAAACTTCGAGTGTAGAAAAGCCTGAAAGTTTGGTTTGGTCGCTCCGCGAAGCGGAGCGACCAATCCAAATTCTCAGGCTTTTCTAAACTCGAAATTTTACTTCATGCTTAGTCTGGGAGTGGATAACACTCCTTTAAAGCTATAAATTGAACTCTAAAAAAAAAACAACGAATGTCAGATAATTTACTTTAATAGTAAAGTATAAGTGTACTTAAGTGTACATAAGTGTACTTAAAAGAAAAAATCCCTGTATAATACACATACTTTATTTATTGTATTTTCATTTATTACAAAAAAAAACATATTTGGTTACAAAGTAGTAAAAAATTCAACATTTAATCTTCTTTTAAATTGAAGAACCACTAATTTATCTTTTACCTGCTTTTATCAAACGATTTAATTTGAAGCTTCTAACGAATGAAAAAATCTAAACTCGATCAAACAAGATAAATTCAAATTTAAAACTATTTGAATTCGAGAAAATAAGCTTACGCTTCTTATAGTTTGCACACTTTAAACATAATATATAAAATTACGAAAAAACTATTCGTGAAAATGCAAACAGTGTCTTAATTAATAAGACAATTTAAGACAATAAATATCTATTGAAACAACTACTTTCCTAATTTTTTTAAACGTCATAAGCAAAGCTATACTGAAGAGAGATAAATCTCGAAACGCGTCTATAGATGGCCTAAGACATTAGTTTTAATCCAAGTCCTTTCACTTCTAATTTGTTGCTATCTCTCCTTTCATTTTAAATTGTATTGTTAGTTGGTTTGAAGAGAATTTGACCTAAACGTTACATATACTTTAATAGAGCGTTGTAACAAAACAAATTAAATAAGATTTTAAATATTTCATTGTATAATTCAATATTCGGAGATGTATTTGCACGGGAAGTAGTTGTTTCAAT
This sequence comes from Philonthus cognatus, assembly GCA_932526585.2. Classification (NCBI taxonomy): domain Eukaryota; kingdom Metazoa; phylum Arthropoda; class Insecta; order Coleoptera; family Staphylinidae; genus Philonthus; species Philonthus cognatus. The sequence continues at coordinate 38,712,556 of OW052244.1, forward strand.
AGATATTTATCGTCTTAAATTGTCTTATTAATCAAGACACTGTTTGCATTTTCACGAATAGTTTTTTCGTAATTTTATATATTATATCTAAACTCGATATTTTACTTCATGGCCAGGCGTAGAAAACAGTGATTTAATGTGCAGTTTAAAAACACAAATTTTCATGCGAATTCTCACAATGAATTAGAATTATTTTTGACGAGTCGAATCCCTTTATAGGATTCGAATTGTTTGAATATGTATCACTCATATTTGTTTTCGAATACGAAAACGAACACGAAAACGAATCCTTTTTCACTGAAGTATTTGAACACCCTTTTTGAATCATTTAAAAAGATTCGAATTCTGCCTACCACTGCTAAAAGCATACTTTATTTTCAGTTTTTTTCACATATTGTTTAAACAATGCTAGAATGATTAACAGTCATCCGAAAATTATCACTCTCATTCGTTAATTTTTTAGAAAAGATATTGTTAATTCCCTTACGCAGCCAATATTACAGGATTTTTCGTTTGATTTTCACCAGGTATCAAATAAAAATCCCATTTTATCAAATAAAAATCTCACATATCAGTTTTATATAAACATGCAGGGAATTTTTCTTTCAGGTATACATTTTCCTATGCATACCTATATAAAAAATGCACTGCATACAAAATTATGACTATGAAATGCACACAATACGTCTTAATTAATAAGACTACTTAAGACAATAAATACCCATTGAAACAACTACTTCCCGTGCAAATACACCGCCGCATATTAAATTATACAATGAAATATTTAAAATATTATATAAATTAAAATCATCATTTTAATGTTGATTCGCTTTTATTACTATTATTTGTAATTTCTTTTCTATTAATGTTTTTTTTTCGAACAAAAAATTAATATTTCTTGATATATAATAATTGGTGTATAATAGTCACTTTTGAAGTTTTGAATCTTATTTCCCATTGAGCGTTTTCTAATCAAAACAAATAAATTTAATTTAAATTAAGGTATATTATAATTTATCAACTTCATTAAAATCGATTTCAATTCCGAAACGATTTAATACAGAAAATGTATTATTTTATAGAAAACAGGTCATTATGTTTTAATTATCTATAAAAAATAAATTAAAGATTAAATAATTTGTTGATTTTTGTACATTTTAAAAACTGTCCCTAAATGTGTAGGATTTTCTCTTTATAAAATATAAACAATAATTAAAATTTTTGATAAACGTAGTCAAGTTATTTGAATTCTGTATAAAGTATTCACTTTTGTGAAAACCCTTTAAATGTTTTATCAATTCTGTTACAAAAAGCATTCTTCATTATAATTATTTTCTTTGCAATTTTAATTCAACTGTGGCTTAATAATTTTGAGTTAAATGTCTTTAAATTAGGTAAACATTTATCAAAATAATTGTAAGTACAAATAAAATTGCCAATTCTTGGTTGCAGAATACTTCAAACAGTAAAAGTGCGATTCTTTTCGCAATCTACAACAAGTTAGTCTTACAAAGACTATATCAAACACTCATTGAAACAACTACTTCCCGGGCTAATACCCCGACGGACATTGAATTATACAACAAGTGTTTGCTGTTCACTGTATGTAACAGCAAACACTTGTTGTATAATTCAATGTCCGTCGGGGTATTAGCCCCAGAAGTAGTTGTTTCAATGAGTGTTTGATATAGTCTTTGTAAGACTAACTTGTTGTAGATTGCGAAAAGAATCGCACTTTTAATGTTTGAAGTATTCTGCAACCAAGATTTGGCAATTTCATTTATACTTATGTTTGAACGGTAACGTGACCGCCAGTCTAAGGTGTCAAATTGTTTATAGGGAATGGCAAAGCTATACTGATGAGAGATAAATCTCGAAACGCGTCTATAGATGGCCTGAATAATTTGACAAAAATTGTTACATTTGCAGTAGGTTACTGTATGTAACAGCAAACACTTGTTATATAATTCAGTGTCCGTCGGGGTATTAGCCCGGGAAGTAGTTGTTTCAATGAGTGTTTGATATAGTCTTTGTAAGACTAACTTGTTGTAGATTGCGAAAAGAATCGCACTTTTAATGTTTGAAGTATTCTGCAACCAAGAATTGGCAATTTCATTTATAATTAAATATTAACCTGACAGAAAATATGTCAATTTTGACTTTAATTAATTGATTGTTAACCTGACAGAAAAATAATTCAATTTTGACATTAATTAATTATACATTTATCAAAGAGAAAAATGATTTGAATTTTATTTATTTTCGATCTGTTTACTAATACGCTGGGGAAAGTACCATGATGGACACATCACCATTTCTTTCCAATAATAAAGTTATATTAAATTAAACAAATTGACACATTTTACTTTTTTTCAAAATATCTAGTTACCCTTGACTTTTTTGAAAAATTTGAAAGTGTATATTTATTTGTCTTATAAAACTACACTTCTTTCCCCATTTAACTGTTCTTCTATTTCTTATAGTTTCCGAGATCCCCATGGAGAACATAAAAAAACTCAGCCTTAATTTTAAGTCAATATTAGGTAAATAAACAATTTTGCAATGGTTTTGTTAGTTTTCTAAATTTTTTAAATAAAGTTCGACTAGTTTTGGCTTCTAGTCATTATCAAGGAATGATATTATATTATAAAGTTAATTTTATGATTAAATACATAAAAAATAATAAAAATGATTCACCTACCTTGACGTGTTTAAAGAAGAAGGGTGCTTGTTTTTGATGTGTCCCCAGAAATTTGACGTAGATCCACTTTTCGGCAGTTTCGTCGAATAATTACACAAATTACAATAAATTATATTACTCTTTTTTGTAAAATATTTCCAAATTTCACTCATTATTGCGGCGTGCACACTTCTTCCTCGGATTGTGATTTACAAATGAACACAGAATTCCAAAAGCAAAAGGTTTTCTAGATTGTTTATTTTATCAAAATAAGCGTTTTTATGCTGAACTTCATTAAGATCAATAAGTTATACGTATAAGCGTCGTACACACAACTCATCTTAAGAGCACACATCTAAACAAATCATTAATTTCTGATAAAAAAAAATCCATTCAACGGGCTATCATCAACAACAGCTCAAGTTTTCAGTAAAAACTGCAATAATTTCAAGTGATTTACGGTGACAAGGACACATACTTAGGAACCGAAAGGGTCGCAGTTCTCTTCTTCCTAAATAGACGAACAACATCTGGTTGCGCTTTATCTGAATTTCCGAAATTAGAAGATGCTTATTTAATATATATTTTTTGTTTTTAATTGTATCTTGTTAATTTAGGTTTTGTATTAAATTTGTATTATGGCAACATCACCATTTTTATTTAATTTTAGAGCTAGGAATCCGAATAGTCGGATATTCGAAAATACAAAGATGGTCATGGAATTTATAATAGACAGGTATCCGAAGTTCATTGTTTTGATGTAATATCGAACTATTCGGATTCCGAGTTTTTTTAATTTAATACATTTAATTCTTAATTGTTTTTTATTGGTATGTTTACGTTATTTAAAATAATCGATTGTTTAATATTGAATTCTAACATGCTTTTATCTATGTTTTAATTAATACTTATATTTTTGATAAATATCTTGAAATATTTACTATAATTACTAATATTAATTTAATGCTTTTTAATATTGCAGAGTCAATAACGATTAGACTATTCAAAAACTAATATTATGTTCGATTATCCTTAAAGGATCGAAAATTCTAATAATGAAAATAATAATGAATAGAGAAATGGAACCGAATAGAACAGTTATTTAAAACCGAAAAGAATATTCGCACGGAATAGACTAATCGAAGGTACGATTAAAATATCCGAACCAACAAAAATATTCGAACCGATTAAAATATTCGAACCGATTAAAATATCCGAACCGATTAAAATATTCGGACCGATTAAAATATCCGAACCGATTAAAATATTCGGACCGATTAAAATATCCGGACCGATTAAAATATTCGGACCGATTAAAATATTAGAACCGACTAAAATATTCGAACCGATTAAAATATTCGAACCGATTAAAATATTCGAACCGATTAAATTATTCGAAACCGATTAATAGTCGGTTAGTCGGATAAACAGTGTATTCGAAGAAATTTTTTATTCGACTATTCGAACATCTGATAATCGAATATTCGACTTATTCGACTATTTTGCCCAGCCCTAGTGTTTAGTAATATTCGAAAGAGTGTTTTTCACTCCCAGATTAAGCATGAAGTAAATTTTTTGAGTTTAGAAAACCCTGAAAATTTGGATTGGTCGCTTCGCGAAGCGGAGCGGCCAATCCAAATTTTCAGGCTTTTCTAAACTCGAAATATTTACTTCATGCGCCAGGCATATTAAACACTGATTTAGTGTCGCGTTTTAAAAAACTGTATTTATCTTATTAATAATACAAAGAAACAAGAAAAGGATTGCTATTTTCCGAGTTTATAAATCAACGATTTCTATTTCAACTTCTCTTGGCTAAATTTAATAATATTCGAGCATTCGCAGTGAATTTAGTTAATATGAATATAGAAAAAAAATCGAATACGAATACATTTTTCTTCAACTTTTTGTCAATTTTCATGTAACTATAATAAGTGTATAATTTCACTGATTTATATGTCTAAATCAGTGAAATTATACAATTATTATAGTTACATGAATATTGACAAAAAGTTGAAGACATTTATCAAAAATTCACAAAAGTCATGTAAATGATTAAAAATTAATTTAATAATAATACAAATTAGACAAAATTCTGGCTGCGCCACTGCGAGAGATCATTTAAGCAACTTTTGAGCAAAAAATCGAGATACCATTTGAAACCAATGAATTTAGGGGTTTTTGAAAATATTTGGCTCAATTATTTGTAGGATTAATCTCGAAAAAAAATTAAGAGATCATTCGAGCAATTTAAGTCATATTCGAAAGATAATTTGAGCATTAAATCTCTTAAGAAATGAGGTCAACATTTGTGTAAAATTGCCACTTTTAAATTTTAAATTACACGTGAAAAAAAATTGTATTTTATATTTCTTTCTGATAATAGACAGTGTTTTTAACAACTAAAAATATTATGTCATAGTAATTTTATTCCATTTTAAAATTTGTGCAAGAACTTCATTTAATAGATGTTTAATTATTTTAATAACCGGAAGAATAGATTATTTTCTTTGGAATTTTAACATCACTCAATCAATATCTTAAACTTCTTAGACTTATTTAAATGTTGCCTTTTATTTTTTAGTAAATTTTTGCTTAATTGTAACATTCGCTTTCTATATAAATTTGAGGTTATGTTTTCTACATGGTTGCCATGTGCCTAATTACCCTAGCATAAAGATTATTATTACTTTTGGCATTTTATTATCACTTTTCTGTCAAATAATTAATCAAACATGGCATTCATATATTAATGTCATTACGTGACAAACAGTAGGAACACCCAAATAATCAAAGAACCTAAGAGAAATAAATCCCAAACCTGGTTGGCTAATAAAAAAAAAACTGAATATATGTATTAATTCATGAAATAATCTGGGATTAAAGAACTGTCTGTTTAACGATTTTAATCAATAAAGAACAAAAATTACGACCCCTTTCAGAAAATGGTTTAAAATGTCAAGTATTTCATCTATTTTAACCGACACTCGCAATAATCGCTGAATTGATAAAAATTAAAAATGTTATGCCCTATTAACTAACGACCGGCACCTGCCGAAGGGTTGCCCCTCAGCATTTCTTTGATTTTACTGCCCGTCATGTCGACAATAACGGCGAAACGGTTAATAAAGGGCGACCTTTTAAAATTCTTCGGTAGATTCCCTCCAAAAAAAAAGGGACAAGAATTCAAATTGTGCACACGGATAACGATCATCCAGCCACCTGATGAATTTATCTAGTTTGGAAATTTTGAGGAAAGGGGAGAGTTTTATTGGGCTTTAAAATGTTTTATATGTTTGTTGTTTTAATTGGGAAATGTATTAAAGTTTGCTTTAATTATACACGATATAAATTATACTGAATGCCAATAAAAACATGTTTATCGTTTGCCTTTCCTGCGTTTTATGTTTGTTAAATATTTGTAGTCCATTATTCACCTTATTTATGATTATTGATGAAATATTAAATCGAATCATTAAATATGATAATAATCAGATTTACAAAAACTTTCAAAGAATTTTATAGGGAGCTTTTCAGTAGCGTGGCGTCAAATTTCGGTCACTTAGAGCAGTTTTAGCCCCTGACTAACATTTATCAACAAGCCAATATTTAATACCGGGCTATTCAAATAGAGGGAACAGATTTCAAACAATCATTTCTTCTAAACTACAAAAGGTAGAACTATAGTTCTAACGTTCCCGGGCAGACAAAAGTTTAAAATTTTAACAGTCCAGGCAGAAGTTCCAACCACGACTGCATTGGCGCTGTTGCTTGCCATTTTGAGTGTCTGTAGTAAAATGGCGATACAACAAGAAAAAGCACTTTGTGTGCTGCAATTATAAAAATTAGAGTCCATTATTGAAGTTCAACGTGCTTTTTACCGCCTCGTCATAAGCAGATTTACCAGTGGCATCGAAAATTCGTAGACGATGATGGTTGCATCTACAAACATAAAATCACGGGACGTCCTCGCACATCGGATGAAAATGCCAAGCGTATTCGTACAGTTTACGAAAGGAGCCCAAAAGAATCCACAGCACGGGAATGCTTATATTGAATGCATAAATAGTTTGTTTAATTCTTTATGCATTCAATATAAGCATTCCCGTGCTAAACGCAACGTTGGAATTGTGTTTCTATCTTTTGTAGTTTGGAAGAAATATATGTTTAAAATCTGTTCCTTTATTTTGAATAATCCTGTATATAAAATTACGGAAATGTTTTTCGTGTAAAATTTAAACAATATGTTTTAATTAATAAGGCAACTTAAGACAATTAATATCCATTGAAACAACTAATTAAGTTGTCTTATTAATTAAGACACATTGTTTGCGTTTTACACGAAACACATTTTCGTAATTTTATATATTATGTTTAAAGTGTGCGTACGCTTATTTTTTTGAATTAAAATATTTTTAAATTGAAATTATTATTGTTTGAAGCCAGTATTTATTAATTCTAAAGGTATACATTCAAAATAATAAAATCGGAAGCCAATAAGCCAAACAAACAAACATCTGTCTATCCCAGAACTGTAATTACAAACAATCCAATTCTGGAGCACAATACCCTCAAACGTGGGTCAGTTGGTGGATGCTGCTGCTGCTGATGATAATGATGATGATAATAGTGTGCGGACTATTTAGAGGCAATGGGATCGATAGGAATCGGATTGACACTCAATTTGTAATTACTAATTAGTTTCGCTCAACCGCTAATATTGAAGCGCGTGATTTTGTAAGGAGTCGATTTAAGGTTTAATTAATTCCAACGTTACATATTATAATCGATAATTACACATCTCGGCTTCAGAGTTAATAATCGTGTGTTCTCTATTCCGGTAGTCCATGAATGGACCAGGTGGGATCACTGTAATTCCATGATGGTCTTCTGTATAGCACGCTAAACTGAGCGAGCAGGTTGATTGCACGTTGATTTTTTTTAAGTGGTTTCCAACAACTGGGTTTCTTAACAAAAGGTATGCATCAAAATTGATAAGAATTTAGACTTTAACCGGATGGCACGTTTCTTAACAATAATGAAATAAAAATCTAAAGACAATTGATTCATTATTTAAGACACTAATGTCATATACAGAGAATTACATTTTTAACATTTAGTAGTTTTTTGCCGTCAAGTTATCAAAAACTTCTATAAAATTTTTGGGGAAAAGCGGCAGAATTCAAAAATTATAGTTGTATTTTTCTAGCCAGAACTTTATTTGTATTTATCTCTTTATAATAAATATCATTGTATTTATTTATTTTAGCTTTAACTTGCCCTGATGAAGCTGACAAAAGTTCAGCGAAATATTGGCTAAGTAAAAATAACGTTCTGGCTAGAAAAATATAACTATAATTTTTGAATTCTGCCGCTTTTCTCCAAAATGTTTATAGAAGTTATTAAATTACATTTTTATTCAGTTGCTTATTCTGTAAATGTTCAGGCATCAGAGCTGTTCCGAGTACAAGTAAAATGTACTCGAGTATTAAGTACTCCGTGCAAATTGTACTCGAATACTAAGTATTCACGAGTACTTAAGTACATTTATGAGAACAAAGTACTAAGTACAATAAATGAAAAGACAAACAACTATAATTAAAAATTATTTTTATATATTTTGAACTTCACTTGAAATCAGTGTTTTATACGCGTGGCGCATGAAGTAAAATTTCGAGTTTAGAAAAGCCCCGTCAAAATTTTCTACGCGGGGCTTTTCTAAACTCGAAATTTTACTTCATACTTAGTCTGGGAGTGGAAAACACTCTTTACCTTAAAATATGCCACAAATGTTAAAATGTGTATCATAATTGTCACAAGGAAAAAAAATAACATGGCGATCTCATTATAGTTCAATTCAAACTCGTGTCAAATGGCACGATTGGTTGCTAGAGCCCAATTTTCGTTAAAAAAACAAACCGAGTTGAGTATAGTACCATTGAGTAATTATTACATTATTATGTCAATTTGTACTCAATGATTTAACTCTAAAGTGCTGGAGTATAATTTTGTGGACAAGACAAATCAAGTCATTCATTTAATTTTAAACACTTGAATAAAGTCAATAATTAAAGTCAAGTATTTAATTTTAAATGTTTGAATAAAGCCAAGTATTTACATTTAAATACTTTTAAATAGTTTGGATGCCTGTTTGTATGCGTCTAGTCTCTAGACGATTAGGCTGTACATGTTTTCCTATATAACATATGTAAAGCAGAAATCTATGTCTTTTTTTCTTCAAATTGCTTTAATTCAAGAATACAAATCTGTAATAAAAAATGAAAGATATTTATAATTGTATCCAATGCACAATCTTAACTATACAATGAAAACATCTGTATAAGTTTTAGCAGTACAATTTGATATTGATAGTTCGGGAGTCTTTAAGAATTTCTTTAAAATTGTTTCAGTGTCCTCTTCAAGAATTTCTCTATAATTTTTATTAATAAAATTTATTATGGTGTAAACGATTCAGAGGTGACAACAATTTCCTCTGCATTTGTTTATTTTTATTTAGAAGAAAATCTAATAGTGATTCTGTTTAGAAAGCCTCTCTTAATATTTTCACATTTAGACTTTAAAATATGAAAATATTAGGATGATAACATAGATATTTTCTTTTAAATACACACTGTCAGTTTTTAAACATTTTTTGAGTTTAACTTTCAGAGTCTATAAAATTCCTTATACTCAACCGTAGTTTTATATTGTTCTAATGTTTATTGAAACTTAAAGATAAGAAGACAAATTTGATTGGAAAAAATATTTGAGCAAACAAAAGTATTCTTTTAATTACAGGCTTCAAAATTCTTTTCTTCAAACCGTTATTTTTTGCGTTCCGGTTTTCATTCCGGTTCAATTAATAAAATATATATCGGTTCGCTTCCGGTTTTCATTTCGAAAAACACAAGGTTGTTTTGTGGTTTTCGGTTCAACTTCAAGTGATTGTTTTAATTTTTGAGTGTTTTTATTTCATATTGAAAAAAATGTTGATGTGTCCATCGTTATAAACATGATGATTTAAATACTGAGAATATAGAAAAGTGTCTCCAACTAAATTTGTTCTACTTTTATTATTATTACCACCTTTGCAAAATATTCACAAAATAAATATTTTTTTCTTTTTTTGGCTATTTTTTAGTAAATATCTATCATACCTCAGCAGTTTATATTTTCTACGCGCGGCTTTTCTGAACTCAAAATTTTACTTCATGCTTAGTCTGGGAGTGGAAGACACTCGTCAGTTTAAAATATGTCACAACTATCAAAATCGTTTTTTAAATTCTTTTTTTTTTCTCTAACGATTTTCAACAAAACAGTTAATATTTTGAAACATCCAGTGGAGATATTTAAATTGCGATTGCAGTTGACTGGTTGCAATCGCATTATATAATTTATTCATATTCTTTTTGTCAGATTTAGTTAGTTCTGTGATTTTTATTCTCAAAAAAGACCGAGGTGGAAGAAAAATCCACTTTTTTCAAAGCCGAACGAGAAGTTACATTTTTCAAAAAAAAAAAAATCCGAAATGGTCTTAATCGAGTGGCGAAAACGAATATTTTTGCAAACAGTTTTGATTTAAAAATTACAAAAAAAAAGTAGAAACTGTTGTAGAATTAAACAAGTGTTCACGTGCGTGATTGAACTGAAATAAAGAATTTTGTTCAACAAATAAAATTCAAACTTAATCAGCGGGCAGGTGGTGGCCGAGCGGTAACGTCGTCGGGCTGAATCGCTCGGTGAGCCACAAACTCGGGTTCGATTCCGGTGCACGAGGAGACTTTATTTAAAAAATAATTTCTCGTCGTGTCCCTGGGTGTGGTGTGAATGTGTCGTGACGTCCAAATATATGTTAAATTAATACAATCATCGTTAGTGGCTGAATGGCTAGAACCTATGCCAAACAAACCAAAAAAAAAAAAAAAAAAAAACTTAATCAGTGTTTTATACGCGTGGTGCATGAAGTAAAATTTCGAGTTTAGAATAGCCTGATAATTTGGTTTAATCGCGTAGCGCGTAGCCAAATTTTCAGGCTATTCTAAACTGGAAATTTTACTTCATGCTTAATCTGGGAGTATAAAACCCTCGTTAATAAAATCAAATAAAAACACTATAATAAAATATTTGAAAGTCATAAATTATGAAAATGTAACTATTTAATGTTGGTAGTCAGTTTCAAATTAATTCCTTCTTGGATTATCTGTTTATAAATTTATGAAGAAAACTTGTCACTTAATCTAATTCAATTATTCACGAATTTAATTTTAAGTTCATTTCTTGGTAAATTATTTTTTTTACAAATTCCTGAAGAAAATTGGAGCTTATATCTAATTCAATTATTTAAGAATTTTTAACATTAAAGCAATAATTATTAATACATTTTTTCTATTTATTTTCGAGAAAATCCTGTTTTATATTACACATCTACAAAATATTCTATAATTTTTCATGAAAATAAATGAAAATTATAGAATGTTTTTATTATTTTAAGGAAATATATCACGAACATTGCTTATTTTTTTTTAAATGTATTAACAGAATCTCCTATTTATTATTACAATAATTCATTTACATTTTGTAATGTAATGAATTGACAAAAACAAGATATAAACCCATACCATTACAAAAATATTTCTAAATATATTGGATTTAAATCCCAAATATATTTAATTTTAATTTTAATTTTACTTTATTTTAAAAAACGTAAAAATATGAAACATGCTCATTCCCACCTTCAAGTTACAGTAAATGAATGAATTAATTGACAAAATAATCAATCCACAGTCCATAAATCAATCACCCACTTAATCTACAAACAAATAAATAAACTAATAAATAAACAGATATAAAATAATTTTTTACAAATAAATAAATATATAAAAATAAAACAAACAAAAATTTCAAATAAACATTTTGTGTGAAAAATTGTCAGAAAGTATTGAATGACTTAAAAAATTTAAAACTCATAGAATTAACTTAGAATGTAGAATGAAAGTAGATAGAAAAATAATAGATTAATTACTAACAAATAAATTGATTGTGAGTTACGTGAAGATTAAATTAATTTGACGAATAAAGCACTAATAACCTTTCTTCACACTTTTATTTGAATTACCAAATGTACATTTCGGACACAAAGTGACCATTATCAATGGATTAACACTGTTCTATTCTATTCTATTGAAAGTGAGTGGGTAGTTATGCTACCCTCCACTGCGACCGCAAGGATCTATTGTAGCTCACAATTAAGGTCGAACATCCGACCTTACAGCTCACCTTCCAAGTCCATCTTCTTGATGAAGTCAAGGATCTTGTCAGGTGAAGTTTTTTCCAGGTCCTTCAGGTTTAGCTTCGGAGTGCCAAACACCGTGGTCCTGATCTGGTCGCCAGCTGGACAGGCACATATGACGTGCTCTGCTGTTTCATCATCCTCTAGGCATAGGCGGCACTCAGTGGTGTCGCTTAGTCCTAGTTTATTAAGGTGATGCCTTAGACGGCTGTGTCCAGTGAAGAGAGCAGTTAATGTGTGAACATCTGATCTGCTCAGCTTCAACCATGAGGCCGTCCTGACCGCAGATGGTCCACTTGTTACCGCTCTGAAATATCTCATCCCAGGGCGGTTTTGCCAGAAATCCTGTGCCTCGTGTCTCATTCATCCGTTGTTATGGTCTCTAGCTGTTGATCTGGGTATCCCCAAAGCGGGTTCTGGTCCGATGGCTAGGGAATCGGCTAATTCAATACCCTTCACGCCAGAGTGGCTTGGCACCCACATCAGACTGACCACGTTTACCTGTGCCATTTGGCAGAGGGCTTCCTTGCAGTTCCGAACATATTTTTATTGTCCTGCCCGCCCAACCCTTTGAAAGGATTTCGTGGGCGCACATTTCAATGGCGTATATTTCAGCCTGAAGTATGGTAGCATACCTGCCAAGGCTGTAGTAAAGTTCAGTCCTTGGTCCGACGACTGAGGCTCCTGTTCCAGTGGACAGTTTTGAGCCGTCAGTGTACCAGTAGGAGTCAGCCTTTTCTGGGGTGATTTTGTGTCGCTCCCAGTCGTCCCTGCTTGGGAACAGGACCTTGTACGGCTGATCCTCGCAGTCCTCATACTTAGGGTGTCATCCGCCTCAATGGCAGTTGACAGCCCATTTGGTGTGGACTATCGCCTTCGGATCCAATAGGGCCGCGTGGTGATATCGATACGTTGCTAATCTGGCCTCGCCCTGTATTAGGATATGCAGGGGGGTGAGGTTCAGTAGCATTTCTAGAGCCGCTGATGGGGTAGTGCGTATGGCTCCAGTTACCGCCACTGTCGCCATTCTCTGCAGTGAGGAGAGCCTTGATATGGCCGTTTTTCGAGTTGTAATCGGCCACCAGGCGATACTGCCATAGGTTATTATTGGTTTTATGACCGAACCATATAGCCAGTACATTTGCTTGGGGTTTAATCCCCATGACTTCCCGCAAATTCTATGGCACGTCCATAGGGCGTACCTTGCTTTGCGGATTGTCTTATCCAAGTGGGAGTTCCAGTTCAGCGATTTATCCAGGGTGATTCCTAGATACTTCGCCTCCTCCACAAATGGTATGGTTTCTCCCCGTAGAGTAAGAGGTCTCAATTTCAGGATCCTCCTTCTCGTGAACGGGACAACTAATGTTTTGCTAGGGTTTAACACTGTTAGTGTCAGTGTTAATCCATTGATAATGGTCACTTTGTGTCCGTAATGTACATTTGGTAATTCAAATAAAAGTGTGTAGAAAGGTTATTAGTGCTTTATTCGTCAAATTATTACTAACAATAAAAATTTTCTTCAAAATGATATGATAAAATACATTAATACAAGGCATAATTTTTAGCGTGTAAAATCCTATGACCAACGATAAAAAAAAAACACACGGTATAGTTTTTAAAAGTATGGAAAGAGTTTTAATCGAAACTGAATATGGATACATTTTTTGGGATCGGAACATCCCTAGTACAAGACACTGATTTGTTTTAAAGTTCATAAATAGCTATTTTATCTTTTAATACTTAAAGTAAAATACTAATTGAATGATAGAATAAATTTGAGGTTATGGCAAAATATGTGTTGAAAGTCAGTAGTGCCAATCTTGTTTAAAATTCAAAGCCTACTCTAAATCATGTTTTAAATGATCGCACAGTAGCTAATAAGCAATAGATATCTGAGTTGTAATGAACAATAGATACAAACAAAATTGCAGGTATTCTCCCTTAGACCTTTTTGTGTATTAATAAAAAATGAAAGCGCTAAGACGCCAAAAAGTTGCCAAAAGTAAAGTAAAATAAAAGTAGAGGATATTGGTAAAAAAAACCTACTTATGATTTTAAAAAATGTTTGCCTTTAAATAAAATTTCAAAGACCCACACATTTTATGATACTGTTTGACATTACAATCTTTTTCTCTTAGTTTTCCTCTTTTGTCAATTGTGTATCAATATCTCTCAAAAGTATTGTTTGAAAAACACAGCTGCACAGCATTGCTTAATAAAGATAGGAAATAGTTATGAGAAATACTGAAATACAATTGACAAAAGAGGAAAACCAAACGAAAAAGATTGTAATGTCAAACTGTATCATAAAATGTGTGGGCCTTTAAAATTGTATTTAAAAGCAATATATTTTTTTTTTCGAAAAATAAGAAGGTCTTCTTTTTCTTACCAATATCCTCGACTTTAAATATTTTAACACTTTCGGCCCTGGCGGCGGCATTTGCAACCACTAAAATTTGGTAATCATAATAGGTATTTTGTTTTAAATAAACATACATGTATGCATGAGCTGTGACTTTTCCGATAATCATTTGTTTTTTAGAATAGTTTAATTTAAAGTCCTAAACGAGTATTTTCCACTCCCAGATTAAGCATGAAGTAAAATTTCGAGTTTAGAAAAGCCTGAAAATTTGGTTTAGTCGCGTAACGAAAAATGTTAGTTTTCGTTATGCTTTGAAATAAAGTGAATTTTACTTTCACCTCGGTCTTTTTGAGAATATAAATCACAGAACTAACTAATTCTGATAAAAAATCAACATCAAAGAATAAACTCACTCAAAAATTATGAATGAATTATATAATGCGATTGCAACCAGTCAATTGCAATCGCAATTTAAACTTCTTCACTGGATTTTCCAAAATATTAACTGTTTTGTTGAAAATCGTTCGAGAAAAAACAAACGAATTTGAAAAACGATTTTAATAGTTGTGACATATTTCAGAGCTGGGCAGGATTCGAATCATTCAGGATTCGATTCCTGGATTCGAATCCTTTTAGAGGATTCAAAAGAGGTATTCGAATACTTTAGTGAAAACGGATTCGTGATCCGGATTCGTTACATTTTATTAAAAGGATTCGTATTCGAATCCAGACGTAGATGATTCGAATCCTTATAATAGGATTCGAATCCTTATAAAAGGATTCGAATCCTTATAAAAGGATTCGAATCCTCATACACGGATTCAAATCCTCCCAAATAATTCGAATCATCGCTATTAAGGCTGGGATTCGAATTCGATTAATTCAAATAGTTAAATATTCTACTATGAATATTTAAATCACTAAATTATTCATATTTGAATATAAATATGTACACTTTCGAATAATTCAAATATTTGTGAATGCATATTTGGTTATTTAATCATATAAAATTTTCAAACTTAATAGTATATTTTTAACTTCACTTGAAATCAGTGTTTTATACCCGTGGCGCATGAAGTAAAATTTCGAGTTTAGAAAAGCCCCGTGAAAATTTGTCTCGGGTCGCTGCGCGACCCTCGACAAATTTTCTACGCGGGGCTTTTCTAAACTCGAAATTTTACTTCATGCTTAGTCTGGGAGTGGACAACACTCGTTCTTAGAAGTTTCAAATTGAGTGATCACTCAAAATTACTAAGTTTATTACCATTTTACAAAGGCTACAGCTCGAAGAACCAATCATGGTCATCGGAGACCGAAGGACTACAGGGAATCGAAGTTTTTTACAAGAAAACAACGAATATCTGAAGGTTTACAGCATGGATAACAAAGAAAACATCAAATTTTGAAAAAATATCGAAGTTAGGTTAGATTTCAGTGCATTTTTAACTTCACTTTAAATCAGTGTTTTATACGCGTGGCGCATGAAGTAAAATTTCGAGTTTAGAAAAGCCCCGTGAAAATTTGTCTCGGGTCGCTGCGCGACCCGAGACAAATTTTCTACGCGGGGCTTTTCTAAACTCGAAATTTTACTTCATGCTTAGTCTGGGAGTGGACAACACTCGTTTGAACTTTAAATTTAACTGTTTTATAAAATCTACGTATGTAATATAATAAATCATTCATTGAAATCATAGAAAAAGATGCAAAATTTTACCTAAAAAGAACTTTTAGAGTTAACTTTATAATTTGCTCGGCTCTTAATGGTTGAATATTCTATTCCTAAGAAAAACCATATTTATTTAATATTAAAGTTGCATTTAATATAATAACAAACTGTGAATAAATCGACAATAATCTAGAAATATCGAAAATCTCGACATGTAGAAAATCTTGACGGTCCACTCCCAAACTAAGCATGAAGTAAAATTTCGAGTTTAGAAAAGCCCCGCGTAGAAAATTTGTCGAGGGTCGAAATTTTACTTCATGCGCCACGCGTATAAAACACTGACTTAAAGTGAAGTTAAAAACGCACTGAAAACCAACCCAACTTCGATAATTTTTTCAAAATTTTATGTTTTCTTTCCTATCCATGCTGTAAACCTTCAGATATTCATTGTTTTCTTGTAAAAAAAACTTCAATTAGTTTATTACGCCACGCGTATAAAACACTGATTTAAAGTGAAGTTAAGAACGCACTGAAAACCAACCCAATTTCGATATTTTTTCAAAATTTGATGTTTTCTTTCCTATCCATGCTATAAACCTTCAGTTATTCGTTGTTTTTTTTGTAAAGAAACTTCGATTCCCTGTAGTCCTTCGGTCCCCGAAGACCATGATTGGTCCTTCGAGCTGCATCCTTTGTAAAATGGTAATAAACTTAGTAATCTAGTGATCACTCAATTTGAAACTTCGAAGAACGAGTGTTGTCCACTCCCAGACTAAGCATGAAGTAAAATTTCGAGTTTAGAAAAGCCCCGCGTAGAAAATTTGTCGAGGGTCGCGCAGCGACCCGAGACAAATTTTCACGGGGCTTTTCTAAACTCGAAATTTTACTTCATGCGCCACGCGTATAAAACACTGATTTAGAATGAAGTTTAATTATACATATATCATAATTAATTAAAATCATTATTTAATCAGATAATTAGTCGGTAAATGAACATTTTTCTTAATAGAAACTGATGGAATAAAATGTTACTGGTTGCAAATGATAGATTCAAATTTATTTTTAAAGGATTTGTATCCTTGATTCAAAAATGAGGATTCGAAGCTTTGATTCGAATTATATTTTTCACTTACGAATCTTTCATTCGAGTATTCGTGGTTCGAATCATATTAGGTGATTCGGATTCGTGATTCGAATCCGGTTTTTGAGGATTCATCCCAGCTCTGACATATTTTAAACTAACGAATGTCTTCTACTCCCAGACTAAGCATGAAGTAAAATTTCGAGTTTAGAAAAGCCCCGTGTAGAAAATTTGTCGAGGGTCGCGAAGCGACCCGAGACAAATTTTCACGGGGCTTTTCTAAACTCGAAATTTTACTTCTTGCGCCACGCGTACAAACCACTGATTTAAAGTAAAGCTGAAGATATAAAGTACTGAGGTGTGATAGATATTTACTAAGATATACCGAAAAAATGCATAAAAAATATTTATTTTGTAAATATTTTGCAAATGTGATAATAATAATAGTAGAACAAATTTAGTTAGAGACACTATTCCATATTCTTAATATTTGAATCATCATATCTCTAACGAGGACAGTTCTATGATGGACACAACATTTTTTTTTTTTTATATGAAATAAAAACGTTTGAAAAATTGAAACACTTTGGTGCTGAACCGAAAATCGAAACCGAGCCGATATTAATTTTATTAATTGAACCGGAACGAAAACCGGAACGCAAGAAAAACAGTTTGAAGTCCTGGTTAAAAGAATTTTGAAGCTTGTAATTAAACAAATATTTTTGTTTGCTCAAATTTGTTTTCCAATCAAGTTTGTATTCATCTCTTTCAGTTAAAAATAAATATTAGAACAATTTGGAACTACGGTTAAGTAACTTTTCCGATTATCGTTTGTTTTCTAGAATAGTTTATCTTAAAGTCCTAAACGAGTATTTTCCACTCCCAGATTAAGCATGAAGTAAAATTTCGAGTTTAGAAGAGTCCTTTCTAAACTAGAAATTTTACTTCATGCGCCACGCGTATAAAACACTGATTTTAGGTGAAGTTCTAAATATTCTACTAAAGCAGTATGCTAAAAACGTGTGTTCTAAGCATCCATCACATCAGTGTTTAGTACGCGTGGCGCATGAAGTAAAATTTTGAGTTTAGAAAAGCCTGAATATTTGGTTTGGTCGCGTAGCGCTACGCGCTACGCAACCAAACCAAATTTTCAGGCTTTTCTAAACTCGAAATTTTACTTCATGCTTAATCTGAGAGTGGATAAGGCTGGTCGTCCACTGGAAGCGACAAGAAGCGGCTACGCGCTCACGCGATACAAGCGTCGACGGGCATATACGCGCGACAGATCCCTATGTGTGTAAATTCAATGAATCTCGTCCACTGCAATTTCTTGTTAGTTTGCGTTTTGGTTTCAGCTTTGCTATGGGCGAGAATAAAACTGACATTTTTATTAACACAGTGCGTTGTAAAACACCTCTGTGGGATATGAAGGACAAGCGATAACATTCACGTGATATCCAACAAAAATTGTGGACAAAAGTTGCCGATGAAGTGGGAGGGGATTGTAAGTAATGAAATGATCAGTTGTTTATAAGTATAAATTATATTTTATATTTAGTATAGAACAACAGAACATCATTTCGAAGAGAATTGAAAAAATTCTACAAGTCAGGATCAGAAGCACCAGATGAATTTACCTCATCATGGCCATTCTTTGAAAAGTTGTTCTTTCTGGCAGATGTTATAGAACCTAAAACACTAAAGGGACACGCGAATTCTCGCGACGAGCGTAAAGCTGCGTCAGATCCCAAGAGAATGGGATTCGTCGCTCGTAGCCGCGTCTAGTCCTGTGTCTTTTTTCCCCACTTTGTCTTCGCCAAGTCTAACCTTACTTCTTTCTGATAAGAATAGTGCTACATATTTCTTTTACTCTTCATTTCTTACTAGGTAGGTGTATTTAAGGGTATAAATTGCTTTAAAATAAATATAGAATATAATAATTTGTATAATTTTTATAAAAATTATTTTAACATTTATCTTAAATTTCTTGTTAGTTTGCGTTTTGGTTTCAGCTTTGCTATGAACGAGAATAAAACTGACATTTTTATTAACACAGTGCGTTGTAAAACACCTCTGTGGGATATGAAGGACAAGTGATAACATTCACGTGATATCCAACAAAAATTGTGGACAAAAGTTGCCGATTAAGTGGGAGGGGATGGTAAGTAATGAAATGATCAGTTGTTTATAAGTATAAATTATATTTTATATTTAGTATAGAACAACAGAACATAATTTCGAAGAGAATTAAAAAAATTCTACAAGTCTGGATCAGAAGCACCAGATGAATTTACCTCATCATGGCCATTCTTTGAAAAGTTGTTCTTTCTGGTAGATGTTATGGAACCTAAAACACTAAAGGGAAACCTGTCACCTCCCCCCAAATAATGTATCTCTGAATGAAATAGTTACAGAGGAGCACCAAGACTCTTTAAGTGCTCCAGAAACTGAACCACGACCATGCAACTCATCTGTCAAATCGCATCAGATGAGACCCTCAGATACTACTACCAAACGCAAAAGACAATTTGACAAATATGCAGAAGATATTACAATGGAAAATAGCGGTTTTAAAATTAGAAATACAGCTAATAGAAAGAATAATACCAAGGGTGAAAGTTCTGAAGAAAAATTTTAAGTAATGGAGAGGGCGAAATTGCAATTATTTTCCCGAAATGTACCAATGAAGGAGGACAGCGACTACCAGTTTTTAATAAGCCTTCTTCCTTATATAAAAAGGGTTCCTCATAACCGAAAATTAAGTGTACGAAATAAGATCCAGCAGGTGCTGATTGACGAAGAACAATGTCACAATAGCAGATCTTCAAAACCACCGTCATAATATGACACAGTTTCATATACCCTCATCCCCCTCACCCTTGCATTGCCAACTTCTTCCTTGATATCTAATGTGGATTCTCAACTAATGTCTTCTTTCTCATGGGAACCTCAAATACAAAATGCCCAAGAAAAACCTACTTTGGATACGGCTACTGGTGAATTACCTGCCAAGCAATGCCAACTCAGTCAACCGGAAGTGCGAATGTTCGAATACATAACAAATTTTAGCAAGGACATTGCATTAGCGCATATATTGAGATTTTGTCATTTTACTGTTTTTATATTTCTCGTTTAAATTGTAACTAATAAAACTTAATGAAAAAATGGCGATGTGTCCATCATAGTACTTTCCCCCATAAATTGCGTATTAAATCACTTTTAAAATATTTGTAGCATTATTATTTTCAAAATGTCTTCAACTTTTTGATAACTACAACTTTTATTTGAAACATTTTTTAATTGTATCAACACATACACTGAGACAAACCAATGACTAGATAAAAGAACATTATTTATTAATTATCTCAAAAACTAAGAGTGCTATGACAAAAAGTGAAGATACAAAAAATCTTTAGTTTTTCATTTCATACAACTTTTATTTGAAACATTTTTCAATAGATAAAACACACAACTTTTGAAATATCTCAAAAACTAAGAGTGCTATGACAAAAAGTAAATTAACAATACATCTTCATTTTGTTATTATCTACAACTTTTATTTGAAAGAATTTTTTGTTTGATGAACATTTATTGAAAAAATCTGAAAAAACTAAAAAAACGCTAAAAGTAAAGTACCACTTCCGGTTTTCCGATTTTTACCAAAAGCTTTTCAGTTCTTCCGATTGTATCAAAAAGCTTAAGTTTCAAGTTTCATCTCGATATCTTTAGCGGTTTTTGCGGTACAGCGCACACAGTCTCACACACAGACACACAGACACACAGACAGACAGACATTTTTCAAAAATGGTCTTATTCGACTCAGGGGACCTCAAAACGGATATTTCCGCTAAAATTTTTGATTCGAAAATTTTCACGAAAACAATACTTTCCCTTTGTATTACATACGGGGGAAAGTAAAAATATATAATTAAAGCCTCTTCCTTACCTTAGAGTTACACTTAGACGTTCCACTGGTGTTATTGTCCTCCTGAAAAACACTCTTTAGTTATAATGGGCTCTATAGCTTTTAAAATATATTTAAAGGTTTCTGAGCTTATTCGATAATAGTCAATACATTTCTGGGAATCTTGTTCTAAATTGCTATGGAGATGATGAAATTCTCCCAGTAATTCCCTTTTCTTTAATATTGGGTTTACCCAACACGATCGCCTTTTTCGATTTCCAATCATACCCCTAATCACATAGGGATTTTCCGAAAAGTAAAAATCCTCTGCATCCATTAAAAACTAAAATTATATTTTTTTAGAATTTACAAATCTTTTGACAGTGAAGACAAACTGAGCAGCGCGAAATCACATGCAGTGTACGACCCCTGTCGCTTGTAGCCGCTGGTCTTGCAGCCGCCTGTTGCCGCTTGAGTCGCGTGAGCCCGTAGCCGCGTCTGATCGCTGCCAGTGGACGACCGGCCTAACACTTGTTTGAAAGTTCAATTTGAAATATTTGTAAAATCAACGAATATCTGAAGATTCAAAGCGTATATAGTATATTAAGATATGTATACTTAAAAGAAAAACTCTCTGTATATCTGAGATAGTCATAACTAATATGCAGTGTACAAAACATTTTCTCAGCACCAGAAAAATTCGAGGGCTGAAAGGGTTAAAATACTTTATGTTTATAATGAAACTGGTTAACAGTTTAAAAAAAAATCTACTGCTAATGAACTTCTATTACAGCAGTTTTGTAACAATTTAATAAAGTCGTAAAGCGAATGTTGTAATGAAGACATCATGAACACAATTAACGCCGCACAATAAGAAGACCATTAGTCTTTGTCGCGCGTTCCGAAGTGTTAGAAAATCCCGTAGTGACACAAACGTTTGTTTTCGGTTTCGGTGCGTAATGAATGACTCCGAGACTCTGTCTGAATGTGATTCATTAAAATGCACATGTAATTGTCTTGTAGTGGGTGTAATGGACAGAAAAAGGGAGGACACTTCCAGGCGCACCCTGATCATTCAGCGCGGGGTAAAAGAAAAATTCTTCAACCGCCCCCATCGCATTTAATATATGCTCGCATGCTGCAAATACAATGGAGAAAAAATATGGGTTTAAATACGTGGGGTGTAATTCTTTTTAAAAAGAAACGAGTTGTGTTGAATTGAAACGGAAACTCGGTTTTATAAAATATAATATTGTTGACCTATTTTACTGGATAGAGTAATAATATCGATATTTTTTGTAATGTTATAATATATCCGGTTCGGAGGAAATTGCATAAGGCTACCTGAATTGAATTGAATTGAATTGAATGAATACAATTATTTATCTTAAACTCAATTGTCTGTTATGTATATCAGATACAATCTCCTAAAACAACAAATGCTTAATAAAAGTGAGTGTAAATTAGGAAATGGGCCGCACCCGAATATTTGTTCGTTGTTAATTATTTTGTAAAGTCATTGTGTGAAACTCTAGTGTAAACACGGGTCGTAATCGGCTTATTATTTTTCAAGCGATAATCGGAGGAGATACACGAAGAATGAGGCACTATAGATCATTACAGAGGCTAACAATTCGCGAGTACGTGAGTGCACTGAGAGATCAATCTATAATAGCAAACGGCTACCGACTTGTTATGATTCAATCATCGTACGTAAGCTCATTATTTCCACCTAACGAGATGAATTGAACGCATACGTTTCTTCTTATGTTTTCTGTATACAAAAGGCATTGTTGATCTACAAAAATTACGAGCAATTCTTATATGTGATACACAAAATTTTTGTTTTATACTAAATGTAATCATATTCAAATTTATTAGCTATTGCACATTATCTAAGTAATGTGCGACCGTTTAAATTATGATTGCGGATGCCCAGAATGCTAATTGAATGATGGAATAAATTTGAGGTTATGGTAAAATATGTGTTAATAGCAGAGCTGAGACGAATCCTCGTAAAAAGAATTCGAATCACGAATCCGAATCACCTAATATGATTCGAATCACGAATATTCGAATAAGAGATAAATATGATTCGAATCAAAGATTCGAATCCTGCTTTTTCGAATCATGAATACAAATCCTTTAAGAATAAATTTAATTTTATAATTTTTTT
Source organism: Philonthus cognatus (assembly GCA_932526585.2). Taxonomy (NCBI): domain Eukaryota; kingdom Metazoa; phylum Arthropoda; class Insecta; order Coleoptera; family Staphylinidae; genus Philonthus; species Philonthus cognatus. Next base: position 38,735,714 of record OW052244.1, read on the forward strand.
GCAACCATTAACATATAAATACCAGTTGTTTTAACAAAAATATTCAAAACCTAATTATTTATTATTAACACTGGACATCGTTGATAACAGACTAAATATCTGATTCCGTATTACTCTGATTGAAGATGTATTTGTGTGTCTCTGAACTTCACTTGAAATCAGTGTTTTGTACGCGTGGCGCATGAAGTAAAATTTCGAGTTTAGAAAAGCCCGAAAATTTGTCTCGGCTTGCTGCGCGACCCTCGACAAATTTTCACGGGGCTTTTCTAAACTCAAAATTTTACCTTATGCTTAGCCTGGGAGTGGAAACACTTGTTCAAAACTTCGAAATGAGCTCTATTATAAAATCGATGAATGCCTGAAAATTACGTAAATAAAAAATTCATTGAGTATCATTAAAACCGGGAAAGTCGGAGAAAAGTCATGGAATTATTTTCAAACTGAATAAAACACAAACAAACAAGCCATATGATATTATTAAATTTGTCAAAATCAGCAGGCAAAATACAAAACACGTAAAAATTTATAGAATTAACTTAAATATTGACTAAAACAATGAAAACAATTTAACAAAATGGGGCTTCCCAGAAAAGGAAGTTATATTAAAAGGCAGGGAAAACAATCTTGAAGCAGGGAAATGTCGGAAAAAATTAACATTTCAGATTGTGTCTAGCATGTTAGTTTTACTTCAAATAATATTAAATAAAATTTTGAAATCGATATTTGTTTTTGAGTTTCGTGAAGAGTATAATCATAAATAATTAACACTGTTGTATCCTTTCTTCACACTTTAAAGTGTGAAGAAAGGATACAACAGTGTTAATTATTTAAAATTTTGAAAATTAGATTATTATCTTTAAAAACGTTTTCAGTCATTTAATGTTCTTATCAAAGCATTCAGTTTGAAGTTTTGAACGAGCGTTTCCACTCCCAGACTAAGCATGAAGTTAAATTTCGAGTTTAGAAAAGCGCAGCGACCCGAGACAAATTTTCTGGGCTTTTCTAAACTCGAAATTTTACTTCATGCGCCACGCATACAAAACAAAAATATTGTGAATTTATGTATATTTGAACCTCACTTGAAATCAGTGTTTCATACGCGTGGTGCATAAAGTAAAATTTCGAGTTAAGAAGAGCCCAGAAAATTTGTATTAGAATTAATTGTGAGGATTAACATGAATAATGTCTTTTGTGTGTTTTTAAATTTCTAGTTAAATCAGTGATTTATGCGCGTGGCGCATGAAGTAAAATTTTGAGTTTAGAAAGCCCTCGACAAATTTTCACGGGGCTTTTCTAAACTCGAAATTTTACTTCATGCTTAGTCTGGGAGTGGAAAACAATCGTTAGAAGTTTCAAATTAAGCTCTTTAGAAAAACAACGGAGGTCGCAAAATTTACAGCTTATGCATATGTTTACCTAAAAGAAAATGTTCACGTTTTTGTTTTTAGAAGAGTTCAATTTGAAGCTATAAACGAGTGTTTTCCACTCCCAGGCTAAGCATGAAGTAAAATTTCGAGTTTAGAAAAGCCCCGTGAAAATTTATCGGGGGTCGCGCAGCGACCCGAGACAAATTTTCTGGGCTTTTCTAAACTCGAAATTTTACTTCATGCGCCACGCGTGTAAAACACTGATTTAACTAGAAATTTAAAAACACAAAAAAGACATTTTTCATGTTAATCCTCACAATTAATTCTAATTATATTCGACGATTCAAATCCTTTTGTAAGTATTCGAATCCTTTTATAAATATTCGAATTCTTTTATTAGGATTCGAATCACCCACATTTGGATTGAATACGAATCCTTTAAAGAAAATGTAACGAATCCGGATCACGAATCCAGTTGAACTAAAGTATTCGAATGCCTCTTTTGAATCCTCCAAAAGGATTCGAATCAGGGATTCGAATCCTGAATGATTCGAATCCTGCCCAGCTCTGGTTGATAGTCAGTTGTGCTTATTTAAAATTCAAAGCCTATTCTAAATCATGTTTTAAATGATCGCACGGTAGCTAATAAGCAATAGATATCTAAGTTGTAATAAGCAATAGATACAAGCACAATTGCAGGTATTCTCCCCTAAACTTTCTTGTGTATTGATAAAAAATGAAAGAGCTAAGACGCGAAAGCATTTTTTGATTGAGGCTTTATTGAATAAATAAACGTATTTTTGCGAAAGTCTCCCAAAAAAATTGACCCATGACAACAAATATTGAGATAAAAGCTGTGTATTATATGCAACTTTTATTTGAAACATTTTAAAATGTTCTGAGGCGGACTGGCTCTAAACAGGTTACCAGGAAATGGAGGAGCCCACATGTTTGCGGCTCCCATATATGTTCGAAAATATCATGATATTTATATAAATATCAAAATATCGGATATATATCGATAGTTATTTGATGTATATCAACTTCTTGATAATTATTCTTGTTCATATATTTTACATTTATATTGTTTATTAGTTATACAGAGAGTTTTTCTTTTAAGTATTCATACCCTAATATACTGTATACGCTGTAAGTGTTCAGACATTCCTCGTTTTTGAAATGAGTTGAAATTGAACTTTTAAACGAGTATTTCCACTCCCTGATTAAGCATGAAGTAAAATTTTGAGTTTAGAAAATCCTGAAAATTTGGCTTGGTTTACATTTTCCTTGACACATTCTCAAGTCAGATCAAATAATACAATGTATCAAATGACCTGACTTAGTTATCTAAGAAAAATAAATAATGGTGTGCGTTACTGTATCAATTGTGTTTAACGGATTAATAACAAATAAGTTGATTTTTTTAAACTGGTGGCTGATAGTTTTTCGAAAATGTTTTTTATTATATGATAAAAACAATATATACAGGGTGTCCCGTTAATGTGAGGAAATGGCTTAACCATAGATTCCTCGGATAAAAATATGATAATTTAACACAACTTATCTATATCCAAAAATTTACGGTTAAGCCGGAACTAATCTTTAAAGTTTAAAAAAATATAATTAATTTTATTTGTAACGATTGAACGCTATATTCGATTGGAATAAAATTTATTATGGTTGATTATCATAATATAATACATCATTTAAGTTATTATGGTCATCATTGATTGACAAGAAGTATTAAAAACAGTAGTACCACAATATAAAAACTAAAATATGTTTTTACTGGCGAAACTTGTAAAAATTAAAAAAATATTATTTCAAACATTGGCTTATTTGAAAGCTTGTTTGTCTGTTAATAATGTTTGATTTCTTGTATGGTTTTGCCACAAAAATATAAAATATGAATATAGTATCCTCAATTTCCTTGGCAAAATTTTAATACAAACAACATACAGTAAATTTTTCTTTTAGGTAAACATAAGCTGTAAATTTTTCGACATTCATTGTTTTTTTAAAAGAACTCAATTTGAAGCTTTAAACGAGTGTTTTCCACTCCCAGACTAAGCATGAAGTAAAATTTCGAGTTTAGAAACGCCCCGTGAAATTTTTTCGAGGGTCGCGCAGCAACCCGAGACAAATTTTCAGGGTTTTTATAAACTCGAAATTTTACTTCATGCGCCACGTGTATAAAACACAGATTTTAAATGAAGTTCAAATACAGGGTGTTTCACCTAAAACTCCCTAGACTAATTAACAAGAAACTAAAAATGTTATTACAGTTTCGTTTGTTGTAATCAATAGATGTCATTCAAGGCTTCAAATTAAGATAGATATGGTGTCATTTATAATTACAGTTTCGATGTCAGAGGCGCAAGAAAATGTCATTCGATGATTAGAACTTTGGAAGTAACTTTTTCTAAAGAAATAGAATATTTGCAGACATTTTTATTGAAAGCAAATTTTAAATTAAATTAGCCATTTTTAAGTTATAACCAATTTTTATATTTTCAAGAACTTTTATAATAATAATAATAATAATGCTTTATTTCTCAACAGAATTACTTCCAATTACAGAGAAATGTATAATGATATCTTTAATAAACACATTTAAGCACTGCTTTTCAAAATTAGCATATCTAACAATACAAATTATTAAAATACATTGGAAACTACAAAACAATAATAATAACAATAATATAATTTAATTTTTGTTAACATTTTTTTCTTAATTATTGAACAAAAGTTATAAAAGATACTCAATCGTTTTACCGGATTGAAAAATACACATTGTAACACTGTAATTATGAATGACACCAATTCTGTCTTAATTTGAAGCCTTGAGTGACATCTATTGATTACAACAAACGAAACATTAATAACATTTTTAGTTTCTTGTTAATTAGTCTGGGGAGTTTTAGGCGAAACACCCTGTATACATAAATTTCACAATATTTTAGTGTTTTATGGGGGTTTAAAAAATCGGTATTTCATACATTTTAAAGTAGTGCGTATTTACTTTCCCCCATATGCAAAGGCCTCGTGAAAATTTCGAGTTTAGAAAAGCCCTGTGAAAATTTGCCGAGGGTCAAAAAATATTGTGAATTTATGTATATTTGAACCTCACTTGAAATCAGTATTTTTTACGCGTGGCGCATGAAGTAAAATTTCGAGTTTAGAAAAGCCCAGAAAATTTGTCTCAGGTCGCTGCGCGACCCGATACAAATTTTCAAGGGGCTTTTCTAAACTCAAAATTTTACTTCATGCTTAGTCTGGGAGTGGAAAACACTAGTTTAAAGCTTTAAATTCAACTTAAAAAAAAGACAAGGAACTAAAGATTTACAGAAAATAGGCTGAATTTGGAATACGTATGCTTATAAGAAAAACTCCTTGTGTCTGTTTGCTCCGGAGGAGTATGAATAATTATAAACCATAATGAAGATAACAATTAATTCTCAAAAAACACTCGTTAATTAATATTACACACAATTGACGTTTGTTAAACAATGGCGGCGACAACGAAAAAAAAAATGTATTTTTAATCACCCGAAAAACTATATTTCGCTTTTACAAAATAATTCATTTACGTTTTATTTTTTGGTGGCAACCGTAGAAGATATTAAACATGATTAAGAGACAAAAAAGTTTTTAAATGAACTAATATTTCAATATGTATTTTTTAAATTTTCCGACATTCGTTGTTTTTTTTAAAGAACTCAATTCAAAGCTTTAAGCGAGTGTTTTTCACTTCCAGACTAAGCATGAAGTAGAATTTCGAGTTTAGAAAAGCTCTGTGAAAATTTGTCTAGGGTCGCGCAGCGACCCGAGACAAATTTTCTGAGCTTTTCTTAACTCCAAATTTTACTTTAGACGTATAAAACACAGATTCCAAGTGAAGTTCGAATATATATACATTTCACAATATTTTAGTATTTTATACGCGTAACGTTCTTATTTTGTGGTACTATTGTTTTTCATACTTTTTTTCAATTAATAATGACCATAATAACTGAAATGATGTGTTATATTATGATAATCAACCATAATACATTTTAGCCGGATCGAATATAGCGTTCAATTGTTATAAATAAAATTAATAATATTTTTTGAACTTTATTATTATTATTATAACTGCTAGCAGGGGCAAGCGGCAAAGCCGATGAAGCCACAGCATTGTGCTTGTTTCAGTTTTCACTCTTATCGCAGCCAATTTCACTAGACTAGTTAAAATCCTTAGTATATATCACAGTTCACTTTTTTATTAATAGACTAACTCATCACATAATATATCACAGTCTTAGTTAAATCACAGTCGAAGAAAGACTAATTCCGGCTTAATCTTAAACTTTTGGATATAGAAGTTATGTTAAATCATCATATTTTGATTCCAGGAATCTATGGTTAATCTATTTCCCCACAATAACGGGACACCCTGTATTCAAAATAAAATTCTTTTTAAAAACCAATGAAACCATAAATTTAAATTAATATGTATAAATTATTTTTAAATTACTCAATTTATCAATTCATTTTTTTGTTAAATTTCATCATTCTTTCAGTCACTCAGAATGTCTTTGTTGTCCTCCAATTATGATAATGAGAATGGTGTTTGATTGTGAATGTGTGTGTGTGTGTGTGTAAATAATTGAACAATAAATAAGTCGTCCTGTCATCATATTAGTAACCATAAGTGGTTTCGTGTCGCAAATTTATTAGCTATCGCATAACCGTAATGTGTGTTCCACCATTTATAACAAACCGAATTTTTCCTTTTTCGAAAGACGTAAAAAAGGCCATCCCCTCGTCCTTGTGTCTATGCAGCTAAACCGTAGATTACCGCCCGCACCGTGTCGTTAATTCCACACCTACAAAGACCAGATAATAAGTCTCCTCGCCTTAAATTACTCTCGTTTCTCGCAAATGTGCATTTACCAGAGTGTTTGTATGTGCAGATAGTATGTGCACATGCATATTTGTAAACGGTGGACCATAAATCTAAAGGCTTGTATCTGTGTGTGTATGTGTGAAGTTTATGGATACCACAAAATACATTTTTATTGAGTTAAAAATGGTAATATAAACGAGGGATTGTGTTAATTCGTTTTGTTGAGTTCTGAATTATTAACTAGAAAGTAAAAGCTCTGATTTAACAAAATCTCCCATAATACGAGTGTTTTATTTTTTGCAATGAAGGAACTCAAAAAATTCTTACAGGAACTGACTAAAAGAAAAAGCGATGGCGAAGAAGATATAAATTTAAAATTCATCAACGGTCGCCCCAGAATAATCAAATCACCGACAGATGAGCTTTCCGCCAAGGACAGAAATAATCTAACAAAAAACTAAATAATTACAAAGAACTGAACATCTTTTTCAAAACGCGGGCGGTTTACGAACCAAACTTGAATTTCTAATGCAGAATGTTAACTGTTGCGTGTACGATGTAATAATAATTATATAAACTTGGTTGGATGATCACATTCTTAACTCGGAATTAAAATTTCATTATTATAACATTTTTAGGACTGATCGTGATAATATTAATAGTAGCAAATCTCGCGGTGGGGGTGTTCTAATCGCTGTTAAGAAAAATTTAAATTGTCAAAATATAACTATTGATAATAATGCAGTCGAACAATTATTTGTACATATTTTATTTAACTCTGTAAAATTAGTCATAGGAGCAGTATATTTCCCACCAAATTCATCTTTAGAAAAATATACATTTTATTGTGATACTATTGATAGCATCTCTTTCAATCATTGGGATAGCAAATTTATTCTTTGCGGTGATTATAACTTACCCAAGGTTAAATGGTGTGATGATAACATAGATAATTCTCCCGATACTAGCTCATCACCTGAAGCGAAACTTGTAGTTAATAGACTTAGTTCCCATAATTTGTCCCAAATGTGTAATATTTCAAATGAAAATGATGTGTTCCTAGATTTAGTTTTTGCGGAGGAAAGTCTGCTAGTAAAACAAGCCACCGAATTATTACTGGAAATAAAACACCATCATATTCCTTATCATTTAACATTTTACTACCAAGATGCTTCTAATCAATTTAAATATGATGAATTTGTTTATGATTTTAGTCGTACTAATTATGACGCGGTAAATTATCACTTAGCCTCTATTAATTGGACGTCAGTTTTAGATACGAATATCAAAAATATTGATTTAATTGTTGATTCTTTCTATGACATTTTATACGAAGCTGTAGATTTGTACACTCCACTTAAACGTATCAAGTACTCAAGGTATCCTAGATGGTTTTCCAGGGAACTTATTCAATTGATTAATAAAAAAAAAGTAGCACATAGAAATTATAAACAATGCAGAACTTCTATTAATTATCAAACATTTCAAATATTACGAAGGAATTGTAATGAAATGAGAAATTACCTGTATAGTAAATATATTGACTCAGTGAACAACGGTATTGCACTAAATCCGAAGCTCTTTTGGAATTTTGTCAAATGTAATAATCGGACATCGGAATACCCTGAAGTAATGCACTTTCATAATAATATTAGTGAAAATGGTAGTGAATGTGTAAATTTGTTTGCAAGGTTTTTTTCTACGGTATATAATTACAGTCCAACTCAAGAAAAAGATTTCGTATCCGAAAAAGAGGTATTGCACATGCCTTTCAAATTATCGGTTTCAGATATTTTTGATGCAATTACAAACTTAGAAGCCAGTAAGAGTCCTGGTCCAGACGGTATACCTAATAACTTTTTAAAAAACTGCATTTGCTCTATTGTGTTGCCCTTGCATATAATATTTAGTCACTCTTTAAATTTTTGTTCGTTTCCAACATTATGCAAACAAACGTATATTACGCCAATCTTTAAATCTGGCAAGAAAGACGACATTACAAATTATCGCAGTGTCTCGATTCAGTCAGCAATACCTAAGTTATTTGATAAATTATTAACTGAACAACTGTATTGGATGAGTAAAAACGTTTTAATAAATGAACACCATGGTTTCAGAAATGGTAGGTCAACATCAACAAATTTATTAATTTATGAATCATTCATACGCAATGCTTTAGATAATAAAAATTTAGTTAATGCTATTTATACAGATTTTACGAAGGCATTCGATAAAGTACATCATGTCATTTTAGTATCAAAATTAAAATCATTAGGATTCCATAAATCTGTTTGTAAATGGATTAAACATTTTTTAGTTGATCGGACTCAGTGTGTAAAAATAAAAAACCACCTTTCAGAAATCGTTCATGTTCCGTCAGGGGTACCTCAAGGGTCGCATTGCGGACCTTTGTTGTTTCTTTTATTTATTAATGACATTTCAGCAGTAATCAAACACTCATACTTTCTACTTTTTGCTGATGACCTGAAGCTGTTCAAAGAAATTAAATCATCTAATGATTGTGCATTGCTTCAGGAGGATCTGTCATCTGTTCGCGGTTGGTGTTACCGTAATCAGTTATTTTTTAACGCAGATAAATGCAATTCAATTACTTTCACATGAAAACGATCGAACCATGATTTCATTTATAAAATCGAGGAAATTGCACTATCTAAAATTACAAAGATTAAAGATCTCGGCATCCTCTTTGACGCGAAGCTAACATTTTCTAGTCACATCAGTAATATATGCAATTCGGCAGCTAGAATGTTAGGTTATATAAGAAGAATTTCCCGTAATTTAAATCCCACATCTTATAAAACCGTTTATGTTGCTTTTGTGCGCTCTCATCTGGAGTATGCTTCATGTGTCTGGTCACCTAGTCAGAAGTGTTATCAAGATGAAATTGAAAATGTTCAAAACAAATTTTTAAAATCTCTTTCCTATAAGATCGGTAATGGGAATACCAGAAATCTTGAAACTCGAATGACTAGTTTTGGTCTAGACACTATAAGCAGCAGAAGAGTTTCTGCGATTATGATGCTGTTTCATAAAATTATTAATGGGGATGTTAAATGCCCTGATATTCTGTCTCAAATTGACTTCCATATTAGCGCTGATAACAAATTAACACGCTACAGACCGTTATTCCGAATACCGTTCCACAGGACTAATTATGGTACCTATCAACAATTGTTTCAGTCAATTTATGCGCTATGCTAATAATTTTTCACACAATTCTAACTTTGATTTATTTTCTATGTCTCAGCAGGAATTGATGCGTTATTTAAAAGTTGTTGACATGAATGCAGTGACAAATATGTAATAATTGACTTATTTATTCGTAGTTTATTTAATTTAATTTAAGTTTTATTGTATTTTATTTATTCTTATATAAATTTTAAATTGTAGTATTTTGTAATAATGGAGTTTTCGTAAATAAAGATATTATTATTATTATTATTAATGCTTGCAAGGAATTCAAACAAGATTTTTTTAGTTATAGTTTTAGTTTTTTTAATTAAGTACTCATATCAACACCCAAATGATAATCAGGGGTGCTGTTCACAAATATTAGGAATTGATAACACAAAATATCCAACAATATTTATATAATAATATGTTTTATCAAAACTTTATTATTTGTAAAAATTACAAATATCTGTAAAATTCTTGAAATTCGTGAATTTTGACTGATAATCTTGAAATTTCACAAAATTAATATGAAAGTTAAACTGAATTATTTATTAATTTTTATATAAAATTCGACATATCGTCGTCTTAACTACGTTATTTAGCGATGAAATATTATGGAAAAACAGATAATACTTAATGGAAAGTAAAAACTTTGTATTATAGAATTAACATGTATAACGACGTAAAAGCCTCTACCGTTCATAGATAGATTGTAATTGGCTTAGTTAATTTTTTTCCAATTTTCATCATAATTTCATATAAAATATCAAACATTGCTAAAGTAGAGTAATAAATAGAATATAAATGCACATATATAGTAAAATGTACCTTTGTGAAGATTTGTAGTTTTTTTTTACACTTGGATGAATAATTTAAATTTTTCTGAAAACAATGGAATCTCTGCTAAAATTGATAAAAACGTGATGTTTGCGGATGTGAAGACATCCAACACCTCAAAACATGAGTAGCAGAGTCCTCTTTCAGCCTCCATCAGCTCCTTACATGGAATCCTTGGCATCCTGACTCACTGACACAGTAATCACTCTCCCTCGGTTATCATATTACCTAATTTTTTAGAACAATTCACATTCTTCTAAATAACATAGTAAACAATTTCCACAAACGAATTATATTAATAAAAAATGTAGGACCGGCCCGAGGAAAGCAGGTGTATGGATTATTAATTATTATTATTATTATTAATTTATTTTAACATTCTTCATAATATTAATCGAGGTAGCTGATAGTTGTTGAAAGTTCATATTCATTACTTTAAGTAAAACACTTTGTTTATAACTTTCAAAAATTGTTTATTTTGTATTCACAACAAATGTTTCGCCACACTCTGGCTTCTTCAGGTGAAGAACAAGACTTGTTCTTCACCTGAAGAAGCCACAGTGTGGCGAAACATTTGTTGTGAATACAAAATAAACAATTTTTTAAATTTATAAACAAAGTGTTTTACTTAAAGTAATTCTTCATAATTATATTTATTTGAAAAGTTTTTCAAATATCACGTTTTTTTTTAAATAATGTTAAAATAAAATTATAGATCATATTGTTAAAATTTTCTTTTTATTTGAACGATTTAGAATAATGGGTGAACATTTTATATTCAGTTATTATTTTGTTAGCCAAAGAATTCAATAAAATTCTTAGTTATAAAATAATATGGGCCTTAAAGGCCTATATTAAAGGTAATGTGGCCCACATGAAAGGGTTAAAAGCAGGGCTTCGAACCACAACTAAACCGGTTACCACCATCACATCTTAGCGTTATATATTTTTAAATTTACTGTAAATCAGTGTTTTATACGCGTGGCGCATGAAGTAAAATTTCGAGTTTAGAAAAGCCCCGTGAAAATTTGTCTCGGGTCGCTACGCGACCCTCGACAAATTTTCTACGCGGGGCTTTTCTAAACTCGAAATTTTACTTCATGCTTAGTCTGGGAGTGGAAGACACTCGTTACTTGTAAATACATCACAACTGTTAATAATATATTTCATTAGGAGTCCAGAAAAAGGGATTTTTCCGTGCGCGCGTGACATTTCCCGTGTGAGGCGTAGCCGAACACCGGATGTCATGCAAGCACGGAAAAATCCATTTCTGGACGTACAATGAACGCTATTTTTTATTATACTTATCTGGAAACATTATACTTATCTAAAAACTTAAATTATTTTTTTATTTTCAAACTAGTTATTTTTATGGTAGTGAAAAAATACAACTAATTCGAAAGAAAATGAAATTGAATACCAGTTTTTCGAAATTTGATCGAATTAGCACTTTTTTTTTAAAGCCAGACATCTATTTATCGTGGCGAATCAACACCACAAGGAGTACGGTTGTGCGGATTTGGCTTTTTCGGAAAATTAAATAGAAGTTATACATCGTCACTCACACTTTTTGTGTTTTTTCATAGTTCCCATTCCGCCTGTGTTCGTGTCTATATCTGGATTTTACTAGCAGTCATTCTACGCTTACTTGTGCCGCTTGGGTTAATATATCATGCGAAATATCATCTACAAAATCAATGTCTTCTAAGTCTGCGTATGTTTCAACCAAACTTAGGTTTTTCACTGACGAAAAATAAAACTCCAGTGACAAATACATTGTTGCTATGGAAACATTTCAGAGCGCACGGAAAGGCGCACAAACAAACGTTTTCCGTGCGGTGGCTTGAAAAAGCGCTGTTTTCATTATTCTAGAGGCATTTGGAAACGAAGTGTTTGCAGACAAGTATAATAAAAAATATGTATCGTATTAGTATTTTGTCATTAAATCACTATATTGACTGTAAATAAATATTTATTGAGATGTAGCGAAAACCGGAAAAAATCTTTATTTTTGAAAATCGATTTTGAAAGAAAATCGATTTATTTCGGTCCAAACACACACTTGAACACTTGTTTAATTCTACAACAGTTTATACTTTTTTTGCAATTTTTAAATCAAAACTGTTTGCGAAAATATTCGTTTTCGCTACTCGATTAAAACGATTTCTTATTATTATGTTTTTCTAAAAATGTCAGTTTTCGTTTAGCTTTGAATAAAAAGTGAATTTTACTTCCACCTCGGTCTTTTTTAAAAATAAAAATCACAGAACTAACTAAATCTGACAAAAAATCAACATTAAAGTATAAACTTACTCAAGAAAGATGAATGAATTATGTAATGCGATTGCAACCAGTCAATTGCAATCGCAATTTAAATATCTCCACTAGGTTTAATCGATGGAGAAAAAAAAAACGAATTTGAAAAACGATTTTGATAAAAAATTGATTAATAAGGCTGATATATGTTGAAAGTTCATCTTCACTTTTATACCGAGTGTCTGGGATAAGGGGCGAACATAGGAATTTAACATGTAAAATTAAATATGTGTAATTATTAACCCCCCTCTTAATTTTAGAGGAAAATCGTAAAGGAATATTTTTTTAGAGAATTAAAAACTGTACTAAATGTATCCATTTAATTTAAGTTTGTACCAGAATCCACCTTAAAAATAATAAAAATAAGTTGAACGATGTACCATTTAATAAAAACCCTTGCCATGAGTTTGACAAATGTCATGTTATAGTGAAAATAATTTTGCTAGTCAGATATCAATTCACGCATTATAATTGTTATGAATAATAATCTGAGTTATTCCAATAAAGAGAGGGTATTCATTATAAAAACATTTTACAGTGGCGTCAGTTTACGCAGAGTTCGTGACTTATTTTCGGTTAAATTTAACAATCAACGAATTCCGTCTTTATCAACAATTACCAAGTTTGTGAAAAAGTTTGAAAATACAGCAAGTGTAGCGGCAGATGATTCAAAAGGTATTTTAATAGTCCAATTTCAACAAATATTAATTCAAAAACATTAACCTTACAGGCAAACGGAACAGAAGATGCAACAATGAATTGGAAGAAAGAGTTTTGGGTTTGATAAATGCTGAACCAACAACTAGCATACGATGTATTGCTCGTGAGTGCAACGTGTCTAAATTCTCTGTACATAAGATTCTGAAGAAGCATGGATACCATCTCTACTAACATCAATTCCATCAGGAGATACTACTAGTGGATGAAGAAAGCAGGCGTGTATTCTTTGAAATAATGCAGGATCAATCAAACACAGGCCGGAACTTTTTGCAGTCTATCTGTTTTACTGATGAATGCACCTTCACTCTTAATAACGAGCCCAACACACAGAACACGCGATACTGGACCCAGAAAAATCCACGGATACGCTTGCAAACTAGAACCCAGTTCTCGCAAAAAATAAATATTTGGGCTGGTATTTTTAACAATATTATTGGGCCATTTGAAATTTATGGAAATTTAAATTCGAATTCTTATTTAGACCTTTTAATCGACCAGGTTGGCGCTGCGTTAGAAGAAGTTGCATGTGAAAATCAGGAGATATGGTATCAGCATGATGGATGTCCGGCCCATTATGGTTTAAATGTGAGGGAATATTTAAATGCTAATTTTCCCAATTGTTGGATTGGTCGCGGTGGCACTATCAACTGGCCACCAAGATCTCCTGATTTAACACCATGAGATTTCTTTTTATGGGGTCACCTGAAAAACAAAATTTATAAAAAACGCCATCCAAATATTGAATCTTTGCGGGAAGCAATTTTTGTGAATTGCAGATTAATTACAGATAGGCAGTTGGCTAATGTAAGGCAGGCATTTTATAACAGATTGGGTTATTGTTTACACCAGAATGGAGAACTTTTTGAGTACTTGCTCTAACATTTCCCATTGGGCGTAGATACAGTAAAATGAAAATTTAAACAAAAATAAATCACGAACTGTTTGTAATCTGACACCACTATAAATTATCTTGATAATAAATTAATTATCTTTCTTCCATTAATTACGTGTTATTATTATGATTTATCCCAAACGACAAGCATGCATTAATTATTTTTCATCATTTAAATTTCTTTGGTAGCATTTTGATAATATGGATTCTAGTACAAACGTAAATTAAATCGATACATTTAATACAGTTTTTAATACTCTAAAAAATACTCCTTTGCGATTTTTCTCTGAAATGAATAGGGGAGCTAATAATTACACATATTTAATTTTACATGTTAAATTCCTATATTTGCACCTTATCCCAGACACTCGGTATAAATAAAACAATTTAAACACTTTCAAATATATATTGTTCATCCGTTACAATTGTTTCGCCACACTGTGGCTTCTTCAGGCGAAGAAATGATAAATAAAATTTGTCGGGTCAGGTATATATACAATGTTGATGGGGGATGGGTTTCTTCAAAAAATTAATATTTAGGAGGCGCGAATTTGTTAAGTCTGTTTGGTCATTGAGAAGATGTCCCGTGTATTTTCTTTTATTAATTTCCATGGACTCCATGATGTTGAGTTTCAGGCCTTTTCTTTCTTGATGTAGGACTTTTCATCGAAGTGGTGTTTTTCTTCTATGAGGAGGTTAGAGTATGTGGAGTTGGTTTTGTTTTGTTGGAAGCTATTTCGGTGTTTTTTTATCTTCTCTTTGAACGACCTGAAGAAGCCACAGTGTGGCGAAACAATTGTAGCGAATGCACAATATATATTTGAAAGTGTTTAAATTGTTTTATTTATATAAAAGTGACGATTTTGATAGTTGTCACATATTTTAAAGTAACGAGTGTTTTCCATTCCCAGACTAAGCATGAAGTAAAATTTCGAGTTTAGAAAAGCCCCGCGTAGAAAATTTGTCTCGGGTCGCGAAGCGACCCGAGACAAATTTTCACGGGGCTTTTCTAAACTCGAAATTTTACTTCATGCGCCACGCGTACAAACCACTGATTTACTCTTTTACAATTTACAAAACTCTGGAAATATTCACTTTAATAATTTAGAACATTCAAGAACTATTCCTCTCTCATAATTTAGAAGATTCATTGTGATTTTGTAATTTTTTTTTAAATAAAATATTTCCAATATTGTATGCATTTCACTTTCATTCAAAATTCTTCAAATATTTTAATTTTCTCCGCAGAAAATTTTAAGTTGGATACATTTCAAAATATAATTGTTTCAATATTTAAAATTACTCTTCAGAATATTTAAGTGAATTGATTTCTAAATACAATCACTTAATTTTTTATTCAAGTTTCTTTTCAGGATAATAAAGTGCATTTATTTCTACATATAAAATCAATTAATTGTAAGTTAATTCAATAATAATAATAAACATTGATTCTGACACACATTTTAAATCGAAACATTTTATTAAATACTTTCTGTAAATATTTTGTTCGGAAAAAAAGTTCAATCTTATTTATACGCGTGGCGCATGAAGTAAAATTTCGAGTTTAGAAAAGCCTGAAAATTTGGTTTGGTTGCGTAGCGCGAAGCGCGGAGCGACCAAACCAAATTTTCAGGCTTTTCTAAACTCGAAATTTTACTTCATGCTTAATCTGGGAGTGGAAAACCCTCGTTAAAATAAAAACACTATAATATAATAAGTAAATTAATTCCTAAATACAATCCTAAATACAATCACTTTTAACTTTTTATTCAAGTTTCTCTTCGGGATAATAAATTGCATTTATTTCTACATAAAACATCAATTAATTGTAAGTTAATTCAATAAATAAATATTCTAAATTGTTAAAGTGGAATATTTTCTGAATTTTGTAAATTATAAAAGAGGAAAAGGCATTTCGATTATATTCTGCACAGTTATTTATATTAAATAATTTCATTTTTTAATGGAATAAAACATATTTTGGTTATTCTAATTAAGCTCATTATGTAGTAAAATAATTGATTTATTACTAACAATAATAATTTGATTCAAAATTATATGATAAAATACATTAACACAAGCTATAATATTTATCATGTAAAATCCTGTGGCCCACGATAAAATAAACATACTGTATATATTTTTATTAAATTTGAGTGTTTTCAATTATAGTTCTAGTAAGATATAATTTTAGTAAATATTGCTAAACACAAACAAATGATTTAAATGATTTAAATTACCATCAAAAGAGGCGATAAAAGACGGTCTACCAATGGGCTCACCTTTATCGCATTTGCATTTGGGATGGGACAATACGACATTTAAGCACTTTCACAAATTTTCTAAACTTCATAAATAATAATATCAAATTCACTACAGAAATGGAACTCAACAATAGCATAAATTTTCTAGATTTAACTATTTTTAAAACATTAGACAATACTTTAGAGTATAAAATTTACCGAAAAGATAGTTTTACTGATATAATCATCCCTAGTAGTTCTAATATTCATTACAAAATAAAAAACAGTACTTTTCATTCTTTAATCCACCGCCTTATACATATTCTACTTAATGAAAATAATTTCAATATAGAATTAAACACAATAAAAGCTACAGCAACTAATAATGGTTTTAATGAACAACTAATTAATAACTTAGTAAAAAAGACAAAAATGAAACAACTCAAAAAATATTTTTATTGTGAAACAAAATCAGTTAAAACAATTTGGCATAGATTAGATTTTGTTAATAATCTTTCAGAAAAAATCACACAACATTTTAAAGGGTATGAATTTAATGTTATAATGACTAATCCATTAAAGCTACAAAGACTCCTAGTTAATAACAAATCATCGGTGGATAAACTTGACAAGTGCGGTGTTTATGAAATCAAGTGTGGTGATTGTGATAGTATATACATAGGCCAGACTGGAAGAAATTTTAGAACACGCTTACAAGAACATAAAAATTCAGTAATAGATAAAAAGTGTTCAACTGGATTCGCACAGCATTGCATAGAAGAAAATCACGTTTTCAACACAAAAGACTGTAAAATCTTATACTCGGGCCATAAGGGTCGATATTTAAGTCTCCGCGAGGGTTTGGAAATTAGGAAGGCGCTAACGCGGGGAAAACCGATTATAGACAATATGGAAGAGCTTTGGAACTCTCCTATAACGACCGCCTTTATTACCTGATGTTTTATGATAGTTTGATTTTGTATATATATTGTTGTTTAGATATGTTTTGTACGATCCATCTTGAAGATGACCAATGGTCGAAACTAGTCGGAGAAAATATAAATAAGTGAAACAAACCAAGTGTTTTACTTTAAATTTAATTTAAATCATCCAGTATTAGATTCAAAAATGTTTCACCACGGGTTAAGTGAGAAATTAATTAAAGATACAAACAAAGATATCGATACTGCAATATATCGTAATGAAGAGTACAGATTTTCAAAATATCGATATATTTTAGATTTAATATTTATATTTAGTTAATCCTGCACATTATTATATTTTCAATTGCCTTCACCTAAGATAGAGAATATGGCCACGAAAATGATAATGACAATTACAAAATTATTGACATTCAAAAAATATAATAATGATAAGTCAATATTTGAACTTCACTTGAAATCGGTGTTGTATACGCGTGGCGCAGAAAGTAAAATTTCAAGTTTAGAAAAGCCTGAACATTTATGTCCAGATAGACAAGAGCAATACAATTTAATTAATACATTATTCACACGTAATTGAAAACATTATCATTAGCTTATTCAATTATCTGTGTTTTTTTTTTTAATGTAATATTTTCATCGAAATATATTAAATAAACAATAAACCTGCTGCAATTTCACCACCATCTGACGATTCGTTAAATGTTTGTTTAATTTTTTTAAGAAAATTAATAGTTTTAACAGCAAATTAAAAACCGCATTATTGCCGACACGTGAAAGTGTTTATAAGTCGACAATTATGCATCACACTGATTTAATACAAATCGATTATAATCCAATACAAAACTTAATCACACGATTCGCAATGAAAGTGCAAGAAAGTCAAACTACAATTTAAATTCGTGCCTCTCTAACCGAACTGACTCCGGAGGAGCCTTTCTCTGAGAGAAAGGGCCGGCTCCGACAATAAGAAGTCTCGACAAAAAGCGAGAACCTATTTAAAAGCCCGCGATTATTCATCGCTCGTCTCTCGGGAGGATTGCAAAAAAAGTCTGAAGTCTTGTCCCATCTGGGACGACGAGCGTTCTCTCTTCTCCGAGTCTTCAATTTACGTGAAGAATGAGTTGTAATCAGTTGGTAACAATATGGGAGGTAATCGATGTGTGTCCGCAAAAAAAATTCTACAAGTTTTGTTTGATATTGGGTTAAAGGAAAATAATGTGAGTCTTTGTAAAAATTGCGTGCTACTTACATCTAATTATTAATAAAATGGAAATATAATTACTGGTAACAACAAGAGAACATTTTTGAAGTTTAAATACTGTAAATGCCAGAATATTGATTTTTTGACTTTTACCTTTAATATGTTTAATTAATTTCTCACTTAGCGTGCTACTTACATCTAATTATTAATACAATGGAAATATAATTACTGGTAACAACAAGAGAAGATTTGATGTAAATATACAGAGAGTTTTATGTAACACCGAACATTTTCATAACGATAATTTTTTTTAAAATATCCATATGAATACGTTGCACATTTGCCAATGCTCGCTTAATTACAAGAATCAAATTTGAAGCTTTAAGCGAGTGTTTTCCACTCCCAGGCTAAGCATGAAGTAAAATTTCGAGTTTAGAAAAGCCTGAAAATTTGGTTTGGTCGCGTAGCGCGGAGCGGCCAAACCAAATTTTCAGGCTTATCTAAACTCGAAATTTTACTTCATGCGCCACCGGTACAAAATATTTATTCGATGTAAAGTTTAGCGGTATGTTTTAAACTTCGTAATATGTCAGTGTTTTGTACCGGTGGCGCATGAAGTAAAATTTCGAGTTTAGAAAAGACTGAAAATTTGGTTTGGCCGCTCCGCGCTTCGCGCTACGCGACCAAACCAAATTTTCAGGCTTTTCTAAACTCGAAATTTTACTTCATGCTTAGCCTGGGAGTGGAAAACACTCGCTTAAAGCTTCAAATTATATTCTTTTAATAAACCAAGCATCAAAAATGTGCAACGTATGCATATGGATACTTCAAAGAAAATTTCTCTTTATGAAAATGTTCGGTGTTACATAAAACTCTTTGTATAAACATCTTTATTGTGCACTACAAAAAAATTACAGTTTGTTTATTTTTACACTTACATTTTATTTTAAGATCCTTGGCTATCGACCGTCAGTCTTTCAGCATGAGTTGTAGTTGTCATTGTCGTGTCGGTTATTTATGATTCAAGTGAGATGAGATGAATTGATGAATGGTGGTTTTTTCATTGTTGAATTTGTGTGAAATATTGGGATTTCGTACTAGACAGAGGTGATTAAGGATGTCATGGAAGTGTGGGTTAGATGCGAATTTTTGAGACAGTTGGGAAAGTCGTTGTTGAATAGAGATTATTTCTGTTTTTTTTTCATACAGTAAAGTATTGGAGGGGTTGTGAAGTGGGTTATTGGGATATCGGGATTTTATGATTCTGAGGGCTGAAATCGTTCTGCTACTTTGATATTATTTAATGTTGAGGAACGCGGGTTAAGGAAGTGAACTAAAAAATATTCTAATAAGGGGCGGCGGATCATTTTGTAGATGTGGGCTGCTGTTTTTGTCGTAATTCCTTTATTCTGGAAGGTTAACTGAAATGCCGCGCCCTATTTTGAAATTTTGATTTCAGGGTTTGGGAATGGAGTTTGAAGGATGGTTTGACGTCGAAAGTGATGCCAAGGTATTTACAAGCAGAGGATGGGCTGATTACGGTGTTTGATATGTTTATACTAAATGGGGAATTGAGCAGTCTGTGGAAGGGTATGAATAGATTTATTGGTATTAATGGATATTCTCCATTTAGCAAACGAAAGAGATAGGGAATCTTTTAGCTCTTGGAGAGTCGAGAGAGCTTTAGGAAGGGTGGGTTGGTGTGTTATAAGGGCAGTGTCGTCGGCAAAGAGAAGAAAATATGCAAAGGGATTAAGGTACTGTGGGTTAGGGTTGTATATGTCATGAACATAGATTTTGTACAGGAGGGGAGATAATGGAGAGCCTTGAGGAACATATTGTTGGGGAATATAATGCCGGGAGATGGTCTTTTAGACGCCGACATTAAGGAGTCGATTGTTTAGGAAATTATCAATAAGATAAATTAAGTGTAATGGGGCATTAAGGGATTTGCACTTAAACAGCAAACCTCGATCCCAGACTGAATCAAAAGCTTTTTTTAATTTTTAGGAATAATATAGCTAATTTTTTGTTTTCGAGGTGTACTGTTTGGCAGTTGGAGGTTAGGATAGTGAGTGGGAGAGTGGTTGATCTATTTTGGAGAAATCCTAATTGATAGAGAGGAATGTGTTGGGACATTTTTGATGTTTAATTACTTTAATTGCCAGAATATTGACTTTTTGACTTTTACCTTTAATATGTTTAATTCATTTCTCACTTAATGGGTGGTGAAACATTTTTGAATCTAATTCTGGATATTTAATGAAAACACCTTTTTTGTTTCACTCATTTATATTTTCTCCGACAAGTTTCGAAAATTGGTCATCTTCAAGGAGGAATGTAGGTATTTTTACCTTTAAACTGAATAACGTTGAAAAGTGAGTGGTTCATAAAATATAAATTATTGAATATGAAATCATTAGCGGCTCAAATTAATTTCCCACGTATTTTATCATGATACAAAAGCAGCTGTACATAACGTTTCCTAAATACATATTTATCCGCTCCGGGTCGGTAATTTAAGCACAAGATGTATGTTTTAGTTAATTTTTCACCATGTATTTATTGATCGTAATTAATTTTTATTGTTTATAACTAAAAACGGACGCCGGTAATGCGCCAGTTTGTATGCAAACGTTCGCAAGCGCGTAATTATAATTAATTTATACAAGTTGATTAAAAAGCTCTTAAATTCAAATTTACGACTGCAAATTATAATATTTTCTTGTGCCGGGGGATTTAATTTAATTTAATTCGAGTAGGCTTTTTTAACAGAATACTAATGTTACGGTATTTTACTTTAAACTGGGCATTATAAATACCGCTTTAGATAGTTAGGTATAATAATAATAATATTTATTTACGGCAATGCCTTTTTTTACAAAAATCATAGCAAAGAAAGTATAGTAAATAACATAAAAATAAAGTAATTAATTCTACAAGTATACATTAATATTTACTAATTAACAAATATAGATTTTGAAGATACGCTTATAAAATATCGGTAATAAGAGCCGACAAATCTATTAATTTTAGATAAAATTTAAATTTATTCAATGACGCATCAAATCAAAAAATAAAAAATGAGAAGAACAAACCAAATTACATGTTCTTATCATTCGATTAATAGATTAGTACGTGGTATAGTTTGTACGAAAAAAATCCTCGTTAAATATTTTGATATGTCTTCTTTTAGACGGAAAATTAAACTTTAACATACCCAACAACATCTCAAACCGTGTATAATTTTGTACAGTACACACAGATCGACATATATACGCCTCTCATGCAATGAGATCAATTGTAGCGAACACAACATGTAACTACGACTATAGTCAACCCTTCTTATCCCATTTTTGAATGATATTGACAGAAGGAACTTGTTTTGGACTCGTTTAATTTGATTAATTTTAACATTATAATACAAGGACCAAATACAAGAACCATGCTCCAGGTGTGATCTCACTAACGTAATAAAAATTAGTTTTCGAGTATTCACAAAAAAAGTCCTTAGAAAAATGTGCAATGAAACCAAGTGTCTACAATGACTTGCAACATATAGTATTAATATGCTTATAACAGGTTAGTTTACAGTCAAATATTTCTCCAAGATCTTTAATGTGTTCGACTGAAGGTAGGTCGTTCCCGTTGATGGAGTAAATATTTCTAGAAATTTGACCTCTACCGAAAGAAATTGACGAACACTTACCGAGGTTCAGAAACAAATCATTATCACTACACCATTCATAAATGTTATTTACGTCATCTTGTAAGACTGTGATATCCGAGTTATTTTTTATTTCACGAAAAATCCTCAAATTATCTGCGAATAGAAGGAAGGTGCAGTTTTTTTATGTATTTATTTATATCTATCGGACACTTTTTTCTCATTAATCACTTGGTAAAACATTTTAAAATATAATGGTTTGTAAATTAAATTTGTTTCACTTATATGTATTTTATTTTCTACTAGTTTCGGCTTAATGTCATTATCAAGAATGATGTATAAATGGATTTGTTTGGGAATATATACAGTTTCGAGTTTTAGGTTTTATTGGGTAATAAGGGCATTTAATATCGGGGAATTCCAAAGGTCTTCGTTGTCGTTGACCACATTTTTACTTGCCTTTATGGCTTTTGAAATTTCTAAACCCTCCCGGTAGTTAAGCGTTAATCCCTTATTACCTGTATGCAGAATTTTTAAATCGTTTGAAGAAAAATGGTGATTAGATGTGATACAGTGCTTAGAAAAACCGGTGGATTGTTTTTTATTCTCTATGTCTTTTTTATGCTCTTTTAACCTGATATCAAAATACCTGCCGGTTTGTCCTATATACACTGCACCACGATCATCACATTTCAATTCATAAATACCACTTTACTTCAATTTACAATTTTTAGTTTTGATTTTATTGTTATCTATTAATTTTCCTAAATTATTTGTGTTTGTCAAAATTATGTTAATACACAATCAGACGGACTACCTATGGGATCACCTTTGTCTCCTTTATTATCTGACATATATATGGATGACTTTGAAAATAATTTATTAACGAAAACAGAAAGCAAACACATTTATTTCTGGGCAAGATATGTAGACGATGTATTTTGTATATGGACAGGTACAAATAGACAACTGGAAACATTCACAAATTTCATTAATAAAATTAACAAAAACATTCAGTTTACAGTTGAAAAAGATATAAATAACAGCCTCAATTTTCTTGACATTACATTCACGAAAACAGTAAACAATAAATTGTCATACAAAATATATAGAAAAGTAACTTGCACACATGTCATCATACCAGAATGTTCAAATACACATAGTCAGATTAAATACAGTACATTCCACGCCCTTTTACACAGACTTATCAATATCCCTCTAAATAAAATAGACTTTGAAAATGAACTAGACACAATAAAAACAATAGCAGTTAACAATGGCTACACTGAAGATTTAATTAATACAATGTTAAAAAAGAAACAACACAAACAATTACGAAATTACTTTTATAGTGGGACAAATTCAGACACAACAACATGGAATAGATTAAAATATATTAAGCCACTGTCTTTACAAATCAAAAATAATTTAAAAGGAAAGAATAATAACATAATTTTGACAAACACAAATAATTTAGGAAAATTAATAGTTAACAATAAAATCAAAACTAAAAATTGTAAATTGAAGAAAAGTGGTATTTATTTATGAATTAAAATGTGATGATTGTGATGCAGTGTATATAGGACAAACCGGCAGGTCTTTTGATATCAGGTTAAAAGAGCATAAAAAAGACATAGAGAATAAAAAACAAACCACCGGTTTTTCTAAGCACTGTATCACATCTAATCACCATTTTTCTTCAAACGATTTAAAAATTCTGAATACAGGTAATAAGGGATTAACGCTTAACTACCGGGAGGGTTTAGAAATTTCAAAAGCCATAAAGGCAAGTAAAAATGTGGTCAACGACAATGAAGACCTTTGGAATTCGCCGATATTAAATGCCCTTATTACCCAATAAAACCTAAAACTCGAAACTGTATATATTCCCAAACAAATCCATTTGTACATCATTCTTGATAATGGCATTAAGCTGAAACTAGTAGAAAATAAAATACATATAAGTGAAACAAAACCAAGTGAATTTAATTTACAAACCATTTTATTTATATCGTTAATAAATAACAGGAACAGTAATGGGCCACAGTGAGAGCCTTGAGAAACCCCCGAAGTTACGTTAATAGCTCTGGAGGTGAAGTTATTAATTTTTACAAATTGTATCCTACCATCCAGAAAGCTACAAATCCATTTGGTTATCGATGATCCAAAGCCCATACGTTCCAATTTATTTACTAAGACAGTATGAGAAACACGGTCGAACGCTTTGGAGAAGTCGGTGTACACAGCATCAACCTGAGAATTATTTTTAAAGGAATTAATAATGTACGTATATTAGCAAGTTTGATACTGTAGATCTCCCATAGCAGAAACCGTATTGCTCATTTGATATCACATTCCTACAAGAAAACATCATTTGATCAGCAATAATTTTATCCAACAGTTTCGGTATTACAGCCTGGATTGAAACCACTCTATAATTACAATATTCTCTCTGTGGCCACTCTTATAATGGTGGTATAAAACTTTGCTTCTAGATGGTATACTCGTAACTCATTAAGTGCTATCTTCTTTGTATTTACCAACTTTTACCTTTGAACTATATACTAAAAATGATCTAAACCTGAATAATTCACATACATTTACATGAAAGCAAGAAACTTGCTAACTTAAAAATTGTTCAACTTTAGTCATTTACTTTGCCCGCTTTAGATATTAAGGTAAGACTCATTAAGTGCTATCCTCTTTGTACTTAATAACTTTGGTGTGTGTTAAATATATTCAAGAAGGTCTCAATCTAGAACATAAAAAATCCACAAGAAATGTTTAATGTTTTAGTTAGAATTTAAATTACTAACACAATTTTTAAGCTAGAATAAACATACAATGGTGAAGTTTACAACTAGATTATTACTGCAGTTATGTAAGCTCTATACAGGTTGTCCGTATTTCAACAGAATGTATGGGAGTCTCGGTTATTTGAGGAGATAGAGAGTCGGTTGAATTGGGCAAAGTTGCGTATTTTAGGGACCAATAATAATCTAATTGCAAATTTGAAATATCGTGAGAAATAGTCAAAATAACGGATTCTTTTAAATTTCGTTTTTTTTTTTAATTCAAAAACTATTGCATTTACAACTTTGACATTATACAGGCACTTTTTAACGAGAAATCTAGTAACATGTTTTACATTAAGATAACTAAAACATTGACCCAGGGATCATAGCCATCTTTTGTTTTTCTTATAGGCGCCATTTTAGACTTTCATATTTTTCGGAAGAATATTTCTTTTTTGAATTCAATGATGTATTACACTTATAGTTTATTGTACATTTTCTATGTAAAATTGTATTCTTCTGATTTTTGTAAAGAGAGCCTTAGAAACAGTTGAATAACTCACGCATTTGACAACTTCCAGGACTCATAATTTGCTTGCATATCACCCGTGAAGACGGGCATCCAGCTGATTAATCACTGCAGCGATAGAAAATGTATTTGTTTATAAACGAAATACTGGTGTCACATTTTAAATCTTAATAAATTGCTTGACTGTCGTTATCATATCATAGGATTTTGTCATATAATGTCTTTATTGGCCGTGTATTGACTATTGCGACTGTAAGTGGCTTGATTGACTGTCTATTGACTATGTTAGAATTTTGTCTGATTATGTGTCTCTATGGACTGTATTTCGTCTATTGTGATGTTATCATTGTAAGTCACTTAAATAACTATATCAAATACAGTCAATGTAGTGATTTACTGACAAAATACTAATAAGTTAAAAGATAGCTAACCTAGTCACTTACAGTCATAATACCAGAATAATCGAAATACAGTCCATAGAGACATAGTTTGACAAAATCTTTCCATAGTCATAAGACAGTTAACCAAGTGACTTACAGTCATAATGTCACAATAGTCAAAATGTGAATTGATGACTGTAGATAAATAGGTTGACTAACATGTCTATCGTTTCAGCTTGACATAAGTCGGCGCCAGCTGACATTTAGGCCATGGTGTCAACTTGACATAAGTCTGCGTTAGGCGACATTTGGACTATAATGACAGTTGACATAAATCGGCGCTAGCCAACATTTGGACTATAATAACAGTAGACATAAGTCGGCGGTAAACAGCATTTGAACTAAATGACAGTTGATGTTGACAAAAGTCGGCGTAAACCAACATTTAACCAATCGTGCCACCTTGACACGAGTTTGAATTGAACTATAATTAGATCGCCATGTTGTTGTTCTTCTTTGTAACAGTTACAATGCATATTTTAACAGTTGTGATGTATTTTAAATTACCGAGTGTTTTCCACTCCCAGACTAAGCATGGAGTAAAATTTCGAGTTTAGAAAAGCCCCGTGTAGAAAATTTGTCTCGGGTCGCGCAGCGACCCGAGACAAATTTTCACGGGGCTTTTCTAAACTCGAAATTTTACTTCATGCGCCACGCGTATAAACCACTGATTTACAGTAAAGTTAAAAATATATAACGCTTAGATGTGATGGTGATCAATATATATTGAGATGTAGCGTTTAACAGTTGTGATGTATTTTAAATTACCGAGTGTTTTTCCCAGACTAAGCATGTAGTAAAATTTCGAGTTTAGAAAAGCCCCGCGTAGAAAATTTGTCGAGGGTCGCGTAACGACCCGAGACAAATTTTCACGGGGCTTTTCTAAACTCGAAATTTTACTTAATGCGCCACGCGTATAAACCACTGATTTACAGTAAAGTTAAAAATATATAACGCTTAGATGTGATGGTGATCAATATATATTGAGATGTAGCGAAAAATGCAAGAATTAATTTTTATTGTGAATAGTTTTGATATAATAATAATAAAAGTAGAATAAATTTGGTTTGTGCAACTTTTCCATACTGTTGATATTTAAGTCATCATGTCTATAACGGGGAAAGTGCTATGGTGGACACATCACAATTTTTTTACTTTGTTTTGTGTGATAATCGATACTTATTATTATTATTATTACAAAGGATTGACAGTTAATAATTACTTTTGGTTGCCAACAATGATTGACTGCTGTCAAGATTTTATTAATAATTAGATATGTTGTCATTGTTTCCAAGGCACTCTTTGCAAAAAAGAAGATATTATAATTTTAACTATCAAATCTAGAATAAATTATGAGTGTGATACATCACTGAGTTCAGAAAAAAATATTGTTTCAAAAAATATAACAATCCAAAATAGCGTCCATAAGAATAACAAAAGTTTTCTATGGTCCCCGGGCAAATGTTTTAGTTATATTAAAAAAAATATACACTACTAGATTCCTCATCAAAAAGTGTCTGTATATTGTTCTAAATGTCCAGATTCAGCAGTTTTTGAATAAAAAAATAAAAACGATTTTTCAAAAAATACGTATTTTGCTGATATCTCGAAAACAAAAAATATATTTCAAAATTGTTTTCAGATTATTGTGATTCCCTAAAATAAGCAATTTTGCTTCAATTTAACCGACTCTCTATCTCTTTAAATAACCGAGATCCCCATACATTCTGTTCAAATACGGGCACCCTGTATAAGCATGATTAATATTTTATTTTATTTCCTTTTTGTCTAGTGCAAGCAATTTTCAAAAATATGTTTATTAGTTTTTAACCTGGAGTCAACTGAGCACTGTTGAATTTCTATCAGTTAATAATACAAACCGATTACGATGTCTCTTTCTCTCTCCCTCTTATTCTCAGTGTATACGATGGACTGTTATTACCCGACATTCTAGGAATTCTATTGTCGCCGAAGTCCATTCATTAGCCTGCGCCTAATTTGCCACAATTTATGGTGACAATTAGCATACCCATAACTGCCCGCTTGTGTACCTGAGCACAATTAGCTCCGGTCCGCGCGCTAAAAAATCGTGATTAGATTGATTTATTGCCATATTCACCACTCCTCTCTCTCAATCAATCCGTTTTCTCTCTGGATACAGTAGTGATGTTTTATTATCTCTCGTTGAAGTGATATATTATTTTCGCGCGATATAAGGGATAATGGCAATCTCAAAAGTCGATGTGCAGAGGTAATCAAACGCACGTATTTTCTTCAATTTCTTCCCGTTTCGGGTAATATGGGTAGGTAGTCGTGGATTATTGTCTGAAGTTTAATTTACGACACATTAAGCCAAACAAAGGCAATTATGATCGATGTTTAATGGCTCGATTGATAATAGCCTTTCTAATGTAAGTAAATGAATTTCAAATTAGAGGCGGAAATCAAATAGCCTTTCGCTACAGAGGTATCATTACCTCACAATTTTTCGATAAAAATTTTCAGACATTCGTTGTTTTTTTATAAATTTCAATGTCAAGCCTCTAGCAAGGGTTTTCAATTCCAGGTTAAGCATGAAGTATAATTTCGAGTTTAGAAAAGCCTGAAAATTTGGTTTGGTCGCGTAGCGCGTAGCGCTACGCGGCCAAACCAAATTTTCAGGCTTTTCTATACTCGAAATTTTACTTCATGCGCCACGCGTATAAAACACTGATTACGTTTGAATTTTATTTATTTTTAACAAATTATTTACAGAAAGTATTTAATTAAATGTTTCGATTTAAAATGGATGTAAAATCATTATTTATTATTAAATTAAATTACAATTTATCAATTTATTATGTAGAAATTTCAAGTATATGACCAACAAAAAATTTAGTAATTTCAAAAAATATCTTAGTTTCAATCTATGTAAATGAATTTTTGATTCTAGGATTTAATTTCTGCTTATATTATTTTAAACTCTGATTAGTTTAAGCCAAACAAAGGCAATTATGATCGATGTTTAATGGCTTGATTGATAATAGCCTTTCTAATGTAAGTAAATGAATTTCAAATTAGAGGCGGAAATCAAATAGCCTTTCGCTACAGAGGTATCATTACCTCACAATTTTTCGATAAAAATTTTCAGACAATCGTTGATTTTTTATAAATTTCAATTTCAAGCCTCTAGCAAGGGTTTTCAATCCCAGGTTAAGCATGGAGTAAAATTTCGAGTTTAGAAAAGCCTGAAAATTTGGTTTGGTCGCGTAGCGCGTAGCGCTACGCGGCCAAACCAAATTTTCAGGCTTTTCTAAACTCGAAATTTTACTTCATGCGCCACGCGTATAAAACACTGATTACGTTTGAATTTTTTTTAACAGATTATTTACAGAAAGTATTTAATTAAATGTTTCGATTTAAAATGTATGTAAAATCATTATTTATTATTAAATTAAATTACAATTTATCAATTTTTTATGTAGAAATTTCAAATATATGACAAACAAAAAATTTAATAATTTTAAAAAATATCTTAGTTTCAATCTATGTAAACGAATTTTTGATTCTAGGATTTAATTTCTGCTTATATTATTTTAAACTCTGATTAGTTCTACGTTTAATTATTTCAACTTCTTAAAGCTCTAAAGCAAAATTTGATATTTTTTACCAGTTTTCAAACACAAGACAAACAAAATATTAAATAATTTCAAATAAAATCTCCATGTGAATGGCTTTAAATGCTTTTTATATTTGCGAAATTTAAAGCTTTGGAGCAAACATTATTCTTTTTACCAAACTTTAAACATTCAACACCCAAACAAATCAGTCGCCCAATAAAATCTCAATATAACTTGCTGTAAATAGAAGCTTCAAATATACGCTTTTCAGGAACAGCGTAAGCCAGAAAATTTACAATGTATGTATCGACATACAGAGAGTTTTATGTAACACCGAACATTTTCATAATGAGAATTTTTCTTTTGAGTATCCGTATGCATACGTTGCACATTTTCCGATGCTCGGTTTATTAAAAGAATTCAATTTGAAGATTAAAGCGAGTGTTTTCTAATCCCAGGCTAAGCATGAAGTAAAATTTAGAGTTTAGAAAAGCCTGAAAATCAGGTTTGGTCGCGTAGCCAAATTTTCAGGCTCTTCTAAACTCGAAATTTTACTTCATGCGCCACACAGTGTGGCCGATTCGCATCGGTGCCAGCCCCCCGCGGGGGGGTCAAAATAAAACTTAAAATGTTGCATTTCTGTTAGTATATCTATTTCTAGCATACTTTAAAACATAGAAATATGGAATATCAATTCATTTACGTAAGTAGTTATCTCAACAATAATTCGCAAAGTTGAACAATTTATGCTAATGAGTTTGGTAAGAAATAAGCGTTCTAATAATTTCAATACTAAAGCCTTACAAATAATTTCCAAATAGTTGTTTTTTTTTCTAAATACAATATAAGTATGGCACTTTTGAATAGAATAGAAATGTTATCAAGAAGAAGTAAAATACCTTAGATATGAATTTTTAAATATTATCAATTTTTAAAATGAAATTACAACTTTGTTGGACTCGCAGTCCTTTTAATCAAATAGGAATGTAATACTGCTTAGATCATGATATTCTGTAATTATCTATCTATCTAACCACGTGAACCTCTTTTAAGTCGATCCATTCGCCGAAGTTATGATTTTTTTTCCACCGAAGGATTACATTTTTATACAAATTGGAGCGCGTTACATACGCATGATAAACAGCCGCGCGCCGCGCCACACAAATGCCAGTCTAAATTCAACGCATAGAATTATTACAAGAGGTTTATTATTAAATATTTTCATAAGTTAACTGTCATTGTATTATAATATTAATAATGTATTTTGGTGATTATTAATTTTAACATATTCTTTTATTGGGGATTGTAATGATTCGACCCTAGGTATTGTACAAATTTATAATTTGTATTTTATTTACGATGTGTTGTGTATGTAGTAACCCTTTTTATTTATTTAACAGATTCGTTGTTTGTGTCAATATGCATTATCGGAAATACTGTGTCTTTCTTCCCTTTTAATGACCAGGAGTATGTGTGGACAATAAATAAAACAGGATGTGAGTTTAACGGATGCAAAGTTTATTGACCTCAATTATGACATTTCTAATTGATTTGTGTTTCTTAAATTATTTATATTCTCGAAATAGTTTATTTTCGTTTATACTTAGAAGCCATGTGCATTTTAGTTAAACTCAAAAAGTATATGACTCTACTTGTGGGAGCAAAATTAAATAACCCCTGCATTTGCATTACGAGATGGGAAACCCACAAAAACCATCTCGGAGCTTACCAACTAGCGGGAACACTCCTCTGATTAGCAAGCAGATCCCGACGTCATCCGTTGATTGTTTTGTGTCATTAACTAGCGGGAACATAACTCTGCAATACTAACTCGGGACGACCACACCCGTTAATTGTGATCAGCAATTAACTAGCGGGAACACTCCTCCGTTTTCCACGCACAGTTCGACCACACCCGTCAATTGTTTTTGGGCTATTAACTAGCGGGAACATAACTCTGCAGTACTAACTCGGGACGACCACACCCGTTAATTGTTTTCAGGCAATTAACTAGCGGGAACACTCCTCCGTTTTCCACGCACAGCTCGACCACACCCGTCAATTGTTTTTGTGCTATTAACTAGCGGGAACATAACTCTGCAGTACTAACTCGGGACGACCACACCCGTTAATTGTTTTCAGGCAATTAACTAGCGGGAAGACTCCTCCGTTTTCCAAGCACAGCTCGACCACACCCGTCAATTGTTTTTGTGCTATTAACTAGCGGGAACATAACTCTGCAGTACTAACTCGGGACGACCACACCCGTTAATTGTTTTCAGGCAATTAACTAGCGGGAACACTCCTCCGTTTTCCAAGCACAGCTCGACCACACCCGTCAACTGGTTTTGTGCTATTAACTAGCGGGAACATAACTCTGCAGTACTAACTCGGGACGACCACACCCGTTAATTGTGATCAGCAATTAACTAGCGGGAACACTCCTTCGTTTTCCACGCACAGCTCGACCACACCCGTTAACTGTTTTGTATTCTTTTCTGTTGTATAGTTTTTATATTTGTTGTATAATTTTGATTTTTGTTGTGTTATTCTTATTTCCCTCTGTGATTTGGAACTTGTGGTGCTTTTCGTGATGTTCTTCTTCCGAACTGTTTCTTGACTGTCATGACTCTCTTCATGTTTTCCCCTCCGCACAGCTTTTATAACTCTGTTTCCCACCCGATCGTGGAGATGGAAGATTTCGCGCAGACCATATATGGTTATAAAATACCACCCATCCCTGACGTCACGCAATTCCCCCGACTTCGCAAATTCGTTGTGTTTGCGCTTGGTTAAACCTTGAACTGAATCTTTCTGTATGTCTTAGCATTTCTCCACGCGCCGATACTTGTTTATTATTTTAAGGCGATGCTGCATTTGTTATTTCTTTCAGATAAAAAAAAATTGATCGACTAATGTTATTCTCGTATTTACTGAATGTTGATTTTTCTTTAATATTTTCTTGGGTGATTTTTGTATTTATATTTTAATTTAATTTCGTCAAAAATAATATTTGCACATGACCCCTACTGACCTATTACAGGATTAAAGTGAAAAAACTTTCATATATGTATGTACAAACTCACCTAAAAATTCGGCCATTCGCATTCCTCTTCCGGATCAATATCTTCTTCTGAATCGCTTGAATCAACATTCGGGGAAATTAATGCAATTACCTCATTAGGCAATTCTCTTTTCTTCGGTATAGGTGCACTTATTTTTGAAGATATATACGGATCGGACCAAACCAATAACATTTTAAATAAATCATTTATTGTATTTTGCCGTGAAGTTTTTCTTGTATGGTGCTCTCGAATTCTTCTCTAAATTTTGTTACTCGATTCTTGAACTTCTTCTGTTAATTCCCCAATGGGCACCAAGAACTCACTTAAAAATTGCGATCCATGTATTAGTATTTTGTGAACACTTGCAGGCATACGGTACCACCCATACAGATAAACAAATAATTCTGCTGTATCAAAAGTATACTTGTCAAAAGCTGTTAGATTGATATCACAGCCACTTGACAATGTAATTAAAATATTTCCGAACCGTCTTATTAAATTTTCGTCGATTTGTGTGATTTTGGCTACAACTTCGGGATTGTGAAAAAATCGCCTTGCTGTATTTCCAGTGTTTGATGTCCCTGTACCCTGTGTTACAGTATCCACGCGAATTCCTAAGGCTTTTCTCAGTTATTTTTGAATATTTCCTTTTCTAGCGATCATAATTTCTCTTTGCTCTTGTGGCATTTTGTGTGTTGTGGGTTTTTTCCACTCTAGTTTGTACGAAATGTGCAATATACATTCCAAAAATTTTATCCAGGCATGCAGTAATGAGATTCCGTATTTAAAATTACTTTGTTTTGGTGTAATTTTTCTGATATTTTCTAAATCATTCATCTGGGTAGGTTTACAATTGCAGATAAAACAATTTGAACTCGAGGTTCCGGGTCAAAGCATTAATTACTTTGCCATCAACCATTGTGAAATGTAACTCGAATGTAACAATAATTTGTTTGGTGTCAATTTCATACGTAAAAGCCTGTAATTTTTCCACTTCACACTCTATTTTTCTTACTTTATCCTTAATATTTTGAATGCTTTCCTTCATATATACAAATTTTATAGGACGACAAAACTTTGTCGACGATGGCTTAATATTTTTCCATAAAATCGATTCTTCATTATCCAACATTCTTAAAGAAACCAAAGAGAAAAGAAAAACGCTTTTTGTCCTCGTCATCTTCAGTGCTGCTTTCACTAGATTTTGTTTGCATGAATTCACTGTGCCCAGAACTACCATCACAGCCGTATTTACAAATCATACGAATCGTAGTAACGTTATTAAACTTTAATAAGTTTATATTTTTCATTATTCTTATAAAAGTATGCTCCAACAAATTTTGTAAAGGTACCGAAGCACACATTATATCAACATATATTTCATTTGGATAACAACGTTCTTTTACTGCTTTAACAGTTTTGTATGATGGCAAATATTTTTAAAACCACGTAAATGGAATTGATGCCTCAATGTGTTATAATTTTGTACACTTAATTTCATTGATGCCATCAATGCCAAAGCATCATCATCTGTAAAAGGCTTAGGATCTTCACTAGATGATATTTTGTTAAATATTTTACAAATCTGGCCTGTTTCTTCTGATGATTCTTTTGAGAAATCATGGATTAAAGTAGCCGCTGACCCTTTATTTTGTCGTCGTATACTGCTGGCTGCCGAAAAAATAATCTCGGAAGGATTTTCTTCAATCATCGCGCTGACTTTTCGTCTCTCACTGATATGAATGAATTCGCCTAAAGTTGAAGGCCCTGGTGTAGGTTCCATATTTTCAATATTTTCTGCGATTGAATGTGTTTCAGCCTCAACATTATCTTCAATAAAGATTTTATTTAACCATTGTTCATTTTTCTTATTGAAATTATGTAAAGAATACTGTGCACATTTCCATTTAGTTATTGCACTTCGACAAAAATTACCAAGCTTTATATTAGTTCTGTCTAAATCACTTATAACATATCCCTGTTTTATAATTTCTTGTTGTAAGAGAACAACAGACTCTTCAAGGGATAATTTAGAGAGTTTATTATGATTATACCATGCAGTTAAAAGTGTTCTATTTGTAATAGTCACCATGATTTCTAATCACTAACACGAACACAAAGCGAAGAATAATAATACTAATATATAAACTATTGTCACTAACTAGAAATTAAATTAAGAATATCACAAACACTATTAATAACAAATAAGTTCAGTTTATAGATTCAAGAACGAAAACACATTTGCACTCGGCGAAATCGTTTTAACTTCTGAAAAAGTTTTCAGTTCTTCAGAAAACTATTTTGTGATCATATTAGGAACATCTGTTTTCAAAATTCTAGAAAACGCCTTCAAGAATGTGAAGAAAGGACTCAATGACCATGACACCATAAATCAGCATCGAGATAACAAGTGGAGTGTCACTCTTGATTTTTATTATTTCCAGAATTGAATAAATGTTTACTTGTAAAGGTTACATTGGAGATAAATCTACCCTTTGTATTTGTAAAATAGTTATTTAATTTAAAAAATAATAATTCTGCATATTCATTTACTAATTAATTAATTAAACTAATAGCCGATAGCAATTATTAAGTTCACGGGAAGGTGACGACGATGGCTAGGCGCGTTGTATTTATCCTGCCCGCGTATGTAGCGCGGTCCAAATTGTATAAAAATGTAATCCTTCGGTGGAAAAAAAATCATAACTTCGGCGGATGGATTGACTTAAAAAAAAGGTTCACATGGTTAGATAGATAGATAATTACAGAATATCATGATCTAAGCAGTATTACATATCTATTTGATTAAAAGAACTGCGAGTCCAACAAAGTTAAAATTTCATTTTTAAAATTGATCATTTTTAAAAATTCATATCTAAGTTATTTTACTTCTTCTTGATAAAATTTCTGTTCTATTGAAAAGTGCCTTACTCATATTATATTCAGAAAAAAAAACAACTATTTGGAAATTATTTGTAAGGCTTTAGTATTGAAATTATTAGAACGCTTATTTCTTACCAAACTCATTAGCATAAATTGTTCAACTTTGCGAATTAGTTTTGAGATAACTACTTGCGTAAATGAATTCAAATTCCATATTTCTATGTTTTAAAGTATGTCAAATATAGATATATTAACAGAAATGCAAAATTTTAAGTTATATTTTGACCCCCCGCGGGGGCGCTCGCCGCACCGATGCGAATCGGCGATAGTGTGCGCCACTGGTACAAAACACTCATTCAATGTAAAGTTTAGCGGTGTGTTTTAAACTTCGTAATATGTCAGTGTTTTGTACCGGTGGCGCATGAAGTAAAATTTCGAGTTTAGAAAAGCCTGAATACTTGGTTTAGCCGCTCCGCGCTTCGCGCTACGCGACCAAACCAAATTTTCAGGCTTTCCTAAACTCGAAATTTTACTTCATGCTTAGTCTGGGAGTGGAACACACTAATTTTACCTATCAAAATGAACTCTTTAAAAAAAACAAGGATTATCTAAAGATTTATGGCATATACGCTGTAATTGGGACATGAATACTTGAAAGAAAAACTCTCTGTACGTACAAGTTGAGGCATTAATTGCAATTGGTTGGCTACAATTTGTATTGGTCATATAGGCAACTCAATTTACACATAACCTAAAAATTAAAGGTGTCAAATCGTATTGGGTGCTTTGGTTTGATAAATAGAACATACTAAAATGAACATTAAAAATGTTCGTTGTTCCATAAAACTTTCTGTGTGTATACTTAAAACAAAAATTTGTTAAATAATATTTCACATTTTTATCTTTACTTTTAGTAACTTCTGGTAATTGATGATGAAGCATCTGTTTTTATACTTTACAATAAATCTGTGTTGTCTACACCTGGCGCATGAAGGGAATATATACGAATGTGTCTTCATTTGTGAAACGAGAAATAGCTAATTTTCTATGTTTGCGAAGTACCAAATTTCTTACTTTGTAGAATAACTAATTTCCAATTTTGTTGCTAACTAATTTCCTAACTTTTTAATTAATTTCTCACTTACCACTTGATGTTAATAATACAGGGTGTCCCAGACCACCCGTAACAGCCTTTAGTTGAGAAAACGGCTAGTCCTATAGAGTTGGGTTAAAAAAAAATATTACAAAAGCCGTATTAAAGAATCGAATGGTGGTATTTTTTCTCGCAAAAAGGTTGGCATCACTGATTGTTTGCTTAAAAATATCAATAAATCTCGATTTTTAAATGGCAAGATAGGTCAAAAGTGGTATCATTAAAAAGGACTTTAAATAATAACCAACTTTTATAGCAATCATAATTTTATTATTGGCATCGATTTTGAGTAATATATGATTAAAGTTATTAAATTTAAATTTTTCTTGGCTAACTTATTTTTAAAGATCGAGTTTCAAATGTCAGTTAGATCTCTCAGATACATTCTAACCAAGTCCGCGAAGTCTCTAACGAAATATCCGACTCCAACTCTGTCTCCGACTCCTCTTTATATCGAAAATCCTACGCCAACTTCTACTGTTACTTCGAATTATGTGAACATTTTAAAACTTTATTTAATAATGCAATTTTTTGCAATAGAAATAAATATTTAATGGTTACTACATCTGCATTATTGCAATGTAATAATTTTTTTGGAAAATAAATCAAAATTTTGGTTTTCTCTCATACGCAAATTACATTCATTTTCATTGCAATTAAACACTATATTTAGGTTAAATTTAAAAAAAAAAAAACGACTCCGATTTCCTCATGACAAAAATATTTAATTTCCAACTCCACAGTTTTGACTCTAACTCCTCCGACTCAGAGTTCACAGCACTGGTTCAAACTGTGTTCCATTTACTTTTAAACACTGTTGAACTGTTCTGGTCCCAATACCAGTCGCCCTAAGTATTTACTTTTAAAATAAAGCAGCCATGAGATATTGATATTTGGTAGGTTAGGTTAGGTTAATATGGCAACAGCCGAGGCTGTTCACTTAGGCCCATAGGGCCCGTTGTGATACCATGAGGGATCCTTCCCCTATACAACCCAATTTGAGCACCTGATATTTGGTAACTTCAATTCAAAATTACTCAAAACAAACGCCAATTACAAATAATTTTTGTAACTGGCGTAAAAATTTTGTTTGTCCCAAGTCTCTAGGACTAGCCGTTTTCTCAAAAATTGCCTGATACGGGTGCTGCGGGACAGCCTGTATATAAACAACCTTTATTTGGCATCAAAAATTAATTTACAATGCAGTGTATAAAATGAACAAACATGTTTAATAAATTAGGTAAAAAAATTCACAAACATTAATTTTTTTAATTTATGTGAAACAAACCACTTGCTAAAATGTTTTACCTGACTAATTTCCTATTTTTTACACTAGCTAATTAATTACACTCAAAACTTGAAAATGTTAATAAATTAACGCACTAAGTAAATCGCATGTAAAACGTAATCCTCGCGTCAATTGGCCCGAATTTATTAGTTGATAATTTTGACGTCCGGTGAAGTGTCAGTTTACGCTTTACATCTTGTATGAAAATAAATATTTTGACGGCGCGACGTCCAGATTTTTTTTTCCGCATGGAAATATGATTTAGTTGGCACGAGGAGCACGCTGGATATTTCACCCACACTCACCCACTTAGTCATAGTGTTGACTACCAGACATTTATATTTATATTTCATATTAAAAATATGATTGAACCCACACACGTAAACACCGAGATGTGGGTAATTTTAGTCATCGAATTTGTATTTTTTTGCAAAGAAAGGAAAGGAAAATAAAAACAGGATCTTGTGTAAGATTAAAATGATAAACTGTTTATTTATGAAGCTTAAAATACTTGAAAAAATGTATTCCTACAAATGTTAGATCTATATTTATTGAAATGAGTAATAACTTCCTCAAGATGTACAATTTATAGCAAAAAAAATGAAAAAGGATAATTTTCCACCCGGTGCACCTTGGCAAAATTTGATATCACGAAATTTTGTTTTTCTCAGGGGGGTTTCAGGGGATGCAATAAACTTGTCGTCGGATTAACTTACATGCCCTTATACATAGAGAAAACTTTGATCCGTCCGGAACTCAAAAACGCATCAATTATCGACTAAAAGCAACCGAGTTATGGGGGTTTAAAAAATCGGTATTATCATGCATTTTTAAGTTTTGCGTTTTTACTTTCCCCATATGTAAAACAAAAGGAAAGTATTGTTTTCGTGGAAATTTCCAAATCAAAAATTATTT
The DNA here is from genome assembly GCA_932526585.2 of Philonthus cognatus. Classification (NCBI taxonomy): domain Eukaryota; kingdom Metazoa; phylum Arthropoda; class Insecta; order Coleoptera; family Staphylinidae; genus Philonthus; species Philonthus cognatus. The sequence continues at coordinate 38,774,651 of OW052244.1, forward strand.
TAGTGGATATATGAGTCGCCTATTTACAAAAACCCCTAAATCCATATATTTTCAATGGATTTAGGGGTTTTTGGAAATAGGCGACTCATATATCCATTTTGAAGTCCCCCAAATTGATTAACGCCCAGTATTATCAACACATTTTAAAAGACCGTTAAGCTTAAATGATATTTAAAAGGGAATGTGCAGTATTACCAACCAGTTTAAATGTCGTTTAGTGAATAAATACCCGTTAGCGTTAAATCTCGCAATTTCTCCCTGTAATGAAAAAATGAAAATGAAAAAATATTCAATTATGGACATAAAGATTCATATACGAGTATGTATCTAACAATATAACGAACTAACAACATAACAAAGACGTCCAAACAAATATAAAAATGCGCCGAAAATAAAATTCTTAGAAAGATGTCACTCTAACATTGTATTAGATAAATAATACAAACTAATATATAGGAAGTTTTTCTTATGGTATACGTATTCCTAATTCAGCTTATTTTCTTTAAATCTTTAGATATTCGTTGTTTTATTTTTAGAAGAGTTCCATTTGAAGCTATAAACGAGTGCTTTCCACTCCCAGGCTAAGCATGAAGTAAAATTTCGAGTTTAGAAAAGCCCCGTGAAAATTTTCTGGGCTCTACTAAACTCGAAATTTTACTTCATGCGTCATGCGTTCAAAACAAAAATATTGTGAATGTATGTATATTTGATCCTCACTTGAAATCAGTGTTTTATACGCTTGGCGCAGGAAGTAAAATTTCGAGTTTAGAAAAGCCCAGAAAATTTGTCTCGGGTCGCTGCGCGACCCTCGACAGATTTTCACGAAGCTTTTCTAAACTCGAAATTTTACTTCATGATTAGTCTGGGAGTAGAAAACACTCGTTTAAAGTTTCAAATTTAGCTCTTTTAAAAAACAATGGATGTTGTGAAATTTTCAGCTTGTGCATTTGTTTACCTTAAAAATAAATGTTCACGTTGTTTTTTAGAAAAGTTCAATTTAAAGCTATAAACGAGTGTTTTCCACTCCCAGGCTAAGCATGAAGTAAAATTTCGAGTTTAGAAAAGCCCTGTGAACATTTGTCGAGGGTCGCGCAGCGACCCGAGACAAATTTTCTGGGCTTTTCTAAACTCGAAATTTTACTTCATGCGCCACGCGTACAAAACAAAAACATTGTAAATTTATATATATTTTAACCTCACTTGAAATCAGTGTTTTATACGCGTGTCGCATGAAGTAAAATTTTGAGTTTAGAAAAGTCCCGTGAAAATTTGTCTCGGGTCTCTGCGCGACCCTCGACAAATTTTCACGGGACTTTTCTAAACTCGAAATTTTACTTCATGCTTAGTCTGGGAGTGGAAAACACTCGTATACTTTATACGAGTGTTTTCCACTCTTAAGTTTATAGTGTCATCTTGACAGCTCACACTTTATCGTGGCGACAGAATTACAGAAGGACAGAATTACAGACAGACAGTTTTCAAACACGGTCTTACGCTCGGTATTATCAACTTTTTTTAAACAGGCATTTAGTTAAATGATGTTTAGGTTAATGGTACATTTAAAATTGTTATGTGTATTATGAATATTTGTTAAGGATTTTTAAGTAAATGTCATTTTAGGATCTGCTGGCAATGTATTGTATATGGCCTTTTGGTAAATTTCAAATTTTCAGGCAGGTAACACTGAATTATAACCTATACTTTTTGCAGTCAGTTCATTCGTGTGTCGTTTTATAAAACACTTGTTTGGTTATACAGGGAATTTTTCTTTTAAGTAAACAAACGCATAAGCTGTAAATTTTCCGACACACGTTGTTATGCAAAAGAGCTTAATTTGAAACTTTATACGAGTGTTTTCCACTCCCAGACTAAGCATGAAGTAAAATTTCGAGTTTAGAAAAGTCCCGCGAAAATTTGTCGAGGGTCGCGCCGCGACCCGAGACAAATTTTCATGGGACTTTTCTAAACTCGAAATTTTACTTCATGCGCCACGCGTATAAAACACTGATTTCAAGTGAGGTTAAAATATACATAAATTCACAATGTTTTTGTTTTGTACGCGTGGCGCATGAAGTAACATTTCGAGTTTAGAAAAGCCCAGAAAATTTGTCTCGGGTCGCTGCGCGACCCTCGACAGATTTTCACGGGGCTTTTCTAAACTCGAAATTTTACTTCATGCTTAGTCTGGGAGTAGAAAACACTCGTTTAAAGTTTCAAATTTAGCTCTTTTAAAAAACAATGGATGTTGTGAAATTTTTAGCTTGTGCATTTGTTCACCTTAAAGAAAAATGTTCACGTTGTTTTTTAGAAAAGTTCAATTTAAAGCTATAAACGAGTGTTTTCCACTCCCAGGCTAAGCATGAAGTAAAATTTTGAGTTTAGAAAAGCCCTGTGAAAATTTGTCGAGGGTCGCGCAGAGCCCCGAGACAAATTTTCTGGGCTTTTCTTAACTCGAAATTTTGCTTCATGCGCCACGCGTACAAAACAAAAACATTGTGAATTTATGTATATTTTAACCTCACTTGAAATCAGTGTTTTATACGCGTGGCGCATGAAGTAAAATTTCGAGTTTAGAAAAGTCCCGTGAAAATTTGTCTCGGGTCGCTGCGCGACCCTCGACAAATTTTCACGGGACTTTTCTAAACTCGAAATTTTACTTCATGCTTAGTCTGGGAGTGGAAAACACTCGTATAAAGTCTCAAATTAAGCTCTTTTGCAAAACAACGGGTGTCGGAAAATTTACAGCTTATGCATTTGTTTACTTAAAAGAAAAATTCCCTATATAACCAAACAAGTGTTTTATAAAACGACACACGAATGAACTGACTGCAAAAAGTAGAGGTTATAATTCAGTGTTACCTGCCTGAAAATATGAAATTTACCAAAAGGCCATATACAATATATTGCCAGCAGATCCTAAAATGACATGTACTTAAAAATCCTTAACAAAGATTCATAATACACATGACAATTTTAAATGTACCATTAACCTAAACATCATTTAAGTAAATGCCTGTTTAAAAAAAGTTGATAATACCGGGCGTAAGACCGTTTTTGAAAAATGTCTGTCTGTAATTCTGTAATTCTGTCCTTCTGTAATTCTGTCGCCACGATAAAGTGTGAGCTGTCAAGATGACACTATCAACTTAAGCTTTTTATTACAATAGTAGTATCCGATCAACTTTTGGTGAAGATGCGGAAACCAGAAGTGGTAGGTTACTCTTAGCATTTTTTTGGATTTTTCTTTAATATTGATCAAATAAAATAATCTTCTTAAGTCGTAGCTCTTTAAGTTATTTTATTAAAATTGTTTTAAAAATGTGAATATTTCCAGTTAATTACTTTGAATACGTGAGCTATTGTTAAATGACATTAGTTTGACATTGTCATGATTAAGTGTGGCTTACGAACAAAGTTTAACAGGAATAAGAAACATTTGTTGAAATATAAGATAGGTGAAACCTATGGATTCCAAATATCTAACATGGGGAAAGTACCATGATAGATATACGAGGTGTGGAAATTAAGTGATGAGATTGGCAGCATAGCGTTAGATACGGCAACTCTGGAAGCACGTGGCTTGGGGTGACAGATGGACATGCGATAGGCGTTCAGTACAAGTTTGAACTTGATCGAGTCATTACGCTGTGCGTAGTCATTTTTATCGTGAAACCTTATTTTGAAGTGCGTTCTAAAAATGAGTGATATTAATTTCGAGCAACGGTGTGCTATCAGGTTTTGCTTGAGACTTGGGTACAGTGCAACAGAAACTTTTGCAAAATTTCAGCAGGCCTACGGAGACAGTGTTTTGTCAAGAGCCCAGGTTTTTCGATGGTTTAAGGCATTTTCAGAAGGAAGAGAGTCGATGGAAGATGAATCGCGCAGCGGAAGGCCTGCAACAGCAAGAACCGATGAAAATGTCGACAGAATCCGGGAACTTGTGCGTTCAGATCGCCGGTTAACGATCAGAATGGGGGAACAGTTGAATTTGAGTCACACCACCGTTCATCACGTTTTAACCAATGAATTGGGGATGAGAAAGATCTGCGCGAAAATGGTTCCAAAAAACCTTTCGCAGGAACAAAAGGACATTAGAAGGGAAAGGTGCCTTGACTTTTTGGAATCGATTGAAAATGATCCACAGTTTTTGGAACATGTCATCACTGCTGACGACAGTTGGGTGTTTGAATACGACCCGGAAACAAAACGCCAGAGCATGCAATGGTGCACGCCAGGCTCTACAAGGCCCAAAACAGCAAGAATTAGCAAATCAAAAATTAAATGCATGCTAATTCGTTTCTTTGATAGCCAGGGAATCGTCCACAAAGAGTTTGTGCCTCAAGGCCAAACAGTAAATTAACACTTTTACCGCGAGGTTCTTGAAAGACTTCGAAAAAGGATCATTCGTGTGAGATCACACATCAAGAACAATTGGATCCTGCATCATGACAATGCGCCGTGTCACACAGCAATATCAATAAACCAGTTTTTGACCAATAAAAATATTCCTGTGGCTCCTCAGCCTCCTTACTCACCTGACTTGAGTCCTGCTGACTTGTTCCTCTTCCCTAAATTGAAAATTCATCTGAAGGGACGTCATTTTGGGACACTCGAAAACATGGCTGTAACCGACCAGCTGAAGGCTATCCCAGTATCCGAGTTCCAGCACTGCTATGAGGAGTGGAAGAAACGTCTCCAACGCTGTGTGGCTTCCCAAGGGAATTACTTTGAAGGAGACAACATTCAATTGTAATTTTATTCGAATAAAACTAATTTAAAAATTATCTCATCACTTAATTTCCACACCTCGTATCTTTTTTTTGCCGAGTATATTTTAGTATCTTATACTCGTTTAGGAAAGCCTGAAAAGAGTAAAAAAACGGATGACATATTTTCTTAAACAAAGAATTTGGCAATTTGCGCTTAGGGGTTGTTGTATATCGATTTACCTTGATTTTTGAGATTCTGAAAACGGAATCCAGGTAAACGTGTATGGGATGCACGAATCTAAAGTTCGTTGGTTCAGGCGACCTACCGTTTGGCCATAAATTAAATTTTAAGTTCCACTTTTGAGGTTATATATGGTTGTATTTTCTGCTAAATAAACACATTAAGGATACCTATTACACACATGATGAAATTACCTCCAAACTGATGACGTAAATTATCCAATTTGTAGTGTTATCTTTATTAATTCAATCAATATCATGATATTAATTTTACACTAAAATTGACGTCTACTGACGTTTATTTAAAATATTCTAATTTATTCTATTCTAATTTACGATATACAGAAATAGATGGCGCTAGATATATTAAAATGTAATAAATATTAACTGTTTACGAAATCTGTCATCGACATCTTTGGGAATGATGTAAAATATTAATGTTAATATTTAAATATTCAGGGGCTATTTGGTACAAGCAAAGAGACTTACGCAATTTATTCTATTGCAAACTTTTCTCCTAACCTAACCTAACCTAGCAGTATGTAGAATAATTAATGTGCGCAAAGAGATTTAAGCAATTTATTCTATTGCAAACCTTTCTCCTAACATAACGTAACCTACAAGTATCTGGAATAGTCACCGTGCGCAAAGAGACTTACGCAGTTTATTCTATTGAACACCTTTCTCCTAACCTAATCTAGAAGGATGTGGAATAGTCATCGTCTGCAAAGAGACATACGCAATTTATTCTTTCGCAAACCTTTCTCCCAACCTAACCTAACCTAGAAATATGTGAAATATTTAACTTGCACAAAAAGACTTCCGCAATGTATCCTATTGCAAACCTTTCTACTAACCTAACATGTGAAATCGCACAAGTGTAATACAATGTTTATCTGCATCTTATTATTTTATAGAAAAATGTGTGGCTACTAAGCCTTAAATCAGATAATTTTGGTTGGTTATGTGGTTCTATTAAATTATTTTAAATGTATTTGAATTTAGCTGTGTGTCTACTAACCAAACTGGATATGCCGTACAGATTTAATTTTAGTAAAAACAGTGAATTTAATATAAAAGTAATATTTGTAGGTGTTATTATATATTGTTATATTATTTGTTAATATTTTTTCATTTCATTATATTGTAAATTAAAATACCTATGATTGATTAATCAATATCAATTTAAATATCTATTATTTTAAATAAACGTCAGTAGACGTCAATTCTAGCGTAAAACTAATATCGTGATATTGGCTGAATTAATGAAGATAACTCAACAAATTGGATGAATTACGTCCTCATTTTGGAGATAATTTCATTATGTGTGTAATTTGTATCTGTAATGTGCTTATTTAGCCGAAAATACGACCATATGTAACCACAGTTCATATATATCCAGTTAGCCAGTCCCCATATAAATTTTGGGTACACGCGAATGGGAGCAGAGCGCTGGATGCCAAATTGGTGTATATGGCTGCCTATATACACCAGTCTGGCTTCCTGCGGTCGGTCGGTTACGACTATTTTACTCCAGATGTCGCGAAATCAAGTCTCAGAGAAAGAGTGAGAGAGAGAGACAATTTCTTTCTTCCTCTATTCCGCGCTTCTCGTTGTATCATATTCCAGATGTTGATTTTTCAATCTTGAAAACACGTTTTTTTTTCTTTTAACGAGCTAAGGATGCGTGTTACATTCATTCATGCGTTTCCTTCTACAATTTTATTTTCTGCGTTATTAGAGAATAGATTTTATGAAATTATATGTGAACGTTGTAAAATTCATTAAGTATTATTTATTTTGTACAAAAAACTTAAAATACAAAACTATTTAACTTTTGATAAAAAGTAAAACAAATACATGAACTTATCATTTTATTAACTAATCTGATCAATCCTATTGATCAGATCAAATCTGCTGATCGATAAGGGTTTCTTTTTTAATTAAAGGGGTCAGTGCAAAATGCAGTTGTCATTTTTTTTAGTTTTTGAATTATTACCGTTTGAAGTTTTTAACCCATTAAGCGCCGTTAATGCATACACGCAACATTATTATTTTTTGATAATTAAGTTACTAAATAAGTTTATTTGATATATTATATTATTTGACCTGAATTGAAAATGTACCAAGAAAAATTTAAATATTTTGTTATTTAAAGTGTATTATATATACTTCACAATATTGCAATGTTTTATACGCGTGGCGCATGAAGTAAAATTTCGAGTTTAGAAAAGCCTAATTTGGCTCGGTCGCTCCGCTTCGCTACGCGCCCGAGCCAAATTTTCAGGCTTTTCTAAACTCGAAATTTTACTTCATGCTTAGTCTGGGAGTGGATACACTCGTTCTTAACTTCATATTGCACGTTTTTATATAAAATCGACGAATGCCCGAACATTGACAGCGTATACATTACATTGTTGAGGCACTAATTTTTTGAAAATCCATTATCACTTTAATATAATAATAATATTAAACTATTTATGATTTTTAACTTTTTATTAAATTCACGTATACATTATGTGTATTTAAAGAAAAAATTCACAGTATGTAATGCAATAAGTCATTCATAGAAATCATAAAAAGAAGTGTAGAATTTTAATTAAAATTAACTTTTAGAGTTAAAATTGCTTGGCCGTTAATGGGTTAAAATAGTTTTAAATATACTATGTGTCCCGTTTCAAGGCGCATTGTATGTTTCATGTAAAGATTTCCAATATAATTGGAATTTGAATTTGTATCGCTTATTGAACCAAAACGATTACAATAAAATTAAAATCATTTGTTTACCTACTAGCAGTATTTTCGAGGTAATATTTTTGAGTTCTCCTCAGTTTCATTTGAAATATAGCTTGAAAATAGTGAACGATTATACGAAAATAAAATCATCAAAACAGTAGTTGCTACGAAAAGTCAGTGTTTGGCATCAAATGTATTAAAACACAAAGCAATAATTCATTTCAACATGAGTGTTTACTCTGCAAAAGAAAAAAATCAGATCCCAAAATGGACTCAGTATATATTTTAATCACGATGCGTATTTTATTAAATGAACCATACTTTTAATAAATATTAACAGTTTCAGAAATTTGTGGTTTTTGCACTGACTACTTTAATTATCCGTTTACTTTGAACGATTGTTACATGATCAACTTGTACTTTTCCGATTGAAATTTTATAAACGCTTATTGTGTGCCATTTGACCAACACCGACAACACTCAGCGGGCACTAAAATGTTACCTAATTTTTGGATTAAAATTCCCGATATACACGAAATGTTATATAGAGAAAGTACATGAAAAAAAAAATCATGAAACTTTATAATTGAGAATATTATCAAAAACTGCGAAACAAACAAACTTGTTAAATCAAGTAATTAGTCACATTAATAACATTATAAATTTTACATTTTAATAATTGTTTCCGACCTCATGGCTATCTTTTTTTGTGCGGAAATATACGTTTTAGGGTCCCAGGAATCAGAAACAAGTGTTATCGATAATATTTGAGATAATTGGCTCAAATATTGAAATATGTTGAAAAGTCTCGTTAAGTGATGATAATCAAAAACATTTAGAAAACAACAAGACGTCTTTTAATAGAATAAGAATAATAGATTTTCTCTGAGAAGTGTAATTGCAAAAATTATTGAATACTCTATTTCCAGTTTACAATGTTTTGTATGTCAGGTTAATTCAATTATTTCAATGGTTTTATTCTTAGTCAGATTACATTTACAAAAGGTACCGATGGGATTATGTTACAGACTAAATAGGTAAGTAAAAATAATTCAAAATGATTTAAGAAAACCCGATCAAAAAGTGTCTTAACTAAAATATCGGTTAGTGAAAAACATGATAAGAAATTACCGAATTGGATTCTGCGGATACGGATTAAATGTGTCAACAGTAAATAATCTTTTTAAATCCCAAAATATTTATGGTTTTTAGAAGGTTGCGGATTATCTGTAAGTTGCAGTGGTATTGTTCTGGTCGCGCAATACTTGAGGGTATACACCATAATAAAAACGTGGTCGAAAAAATGCCTACAAATAGGTAAAAACAGATAGATCATTTCGAAGAATTTGATTTTTCATCCCTTCTATAAAACTATCCCCACTAAAATAATGAATATTGTCTAAAAAGAAAATAGTCAAGGAAAAGAGTTAATTCGATATTCATACACGTTATTCAGAGTGTAAATGGATGAAACGGAACGTAGCACTTTTAATGTTAATTTCTCAAAATTAAAATATTATCTTCCCTAATTATTTCAAGGAAATTATGATATTAATTTGGTTAGAGTAAAAATATACACACCGAGCTTTGCTATTTATTGCATTTTTAAAAACCGGAGTGTCATGAAATTAAACAAGCAAATGTTGATTTGTTGGCTTTTTATTTAAAATATATTCTGTTGATTTTGTGTTACACTTCGATCAATTCTGTATAATTATTACTGAATAAAAAAAACGAAAAAACTGCTTCTAAAATATCGATAATAAATAAGAAAACAGTTATATGTATATTTAATATATTTTTTTAATGTTTGTTAGTTTTTTGTATATATGAATGTTTATATGAATCTATATTGCTATGTTTTTAGTTTTGTGTATTCGTAAATAAATTATCTATTTTATTGAAATAATTTCTGTTTTTTTTTATTATCAATTCCAATTAAAATCTTCATCTAACATTTTTCAAATTGATTTACTCATTGTAAAAAGATTTTTGTATTTATATAACTTTTAAATAAAAAATGTTTAATAACATAAATATATTAAAAATCTATTAATTTTTAAACACGTTTTTATTAAAAATATATATAATAACTAAAAATGTTGGAAATATATTTTACATTTTTTCATTGTAAAATGACTTTGTTTATTTATACAAAGTATAAATATTTGAAACAATAATCTATTAATCTAATAATTTTAACAATTTTTTTATTAAAAATATATAAAATAACTAATAACGTTGAAAATATATTTTAGAATTGTTAATTTCATTGTAAATTTGTTTTTATAAAATATATTCCCGAATTTCATAATTTGGAACACGCTTGAAATCTCAAAATAAAAGAAATATTTTCGAATAGACTTTTTGTGGTGATAATAAATTTTATTATTCGTCTACCACAGTTCATATACAGGAAGTTTTCCGTTAAAGTATACATATTTCAAATTCACCTTATTTTCTTTAAATCTGTAGATATTCGTTGTGTTTTTAAAAGAGTTCAATTTGATGCTTTAAACGAGTGTTTTCCTCTCCCAGACTAAGCATGAAGTAAAATTTCGAGTTTAGAAAAGCCCCGTGAAAATTTGTCGAGGGTCGCGCAGCGACCCGAGACAAATTTTCGGGGCTTTTCTAAACTCGAAATTTTACTTCATGCGCCACGCGTATGAAACACTAAAATATTGTGAAATTTAAGTATATTTGAACCTCACGTAAAATCAGTGTTTTGTGCGCGGGGCGCATGAAGTAAAATTTCGAGTTTAGAAAAGCCCAGAAAAATGTACAGTGTATTCTGTATATTGAGTTATTTATACTTAAAAAACTGTCTGTATAACTAATCAATAATACAAATTATTTGCCAAATTTGCTACATACCAAAGTTTTAATTGAATTTATGAAGAAAAAAAAAACAATCAAGATAAAAATAATATCAAATGAATTCTTTAATGTAAACTCATTAAATTTTATTTTTTGATTTTTTGTTAAATTTTAGGTTTATTTAGGAGTTTTTTAAATATATCTGATTCCCAAAGTCCATAATATTGAACACGCTGGATATCTGAAAATAAAAGAAATGTTTCGGAACAGTTTATTTTTTCTGAAGGTCATCAAATTTATCATCGTACAAGTGGTGTAGACGGGATTAAATTACACGACGAAATAAGAGCGAGCGCGTTTGTGTGTGTGTGTGTGTGTGTAGACGCAACCGGAGCAGTTTTCTCTAGAATACTTCTACCTTTACTCTATTCATAAGTAGATGGACCCACTTCCCTACCACAGTGTCTCCTTTTTATCCTCGAAAACTCGGAATCCAGTTCTCCCATAAGCATTGTCTACCATTGATATAACCTCAAAAGTGGAACTTACAACTCGATTTGCGGCCAAGCGGTAAGTCGCCTTAACCAACGAACTTTAGATTCGTGCCTCCCATACACCTTTACTCTGATTCCATTTTCAGAATCGCAAAAATCATGGTAAATCGATATGCAATGAATCCTGCGCTACATTCACATTTACCTTGGGCCACGGGTTGGACACCTCTGATACAAGGATAACTAAAAGGGCAGAAAATTATGAAACACATAAAGACCATTGATAAACTCAGTTTTTCTTTATGTTAAATTTTTCTTTACATAAAGATGAGCTTTCTTTTCATGTATGAATGATATAAGAAGACATATTAAGAGGAGCTTTCTTTTCATAGAAGGGGAAATAAAATCATTAAACTAGAAGAATGTTATTGCAGCTTACAAATACAGTGAACTCATGTTGTATTAAAAAATCAAAAGAAAATCACCGAAACGTCTGATTTTCATGAAACTTACAAGAATTATGAAAAAATGCTCTTTTTTATGTAGGGGGAAAATGCGATAGTTGCACTAGTTGAATGTTATTGAAGCTTATATTCGACTAAAAACAGAAAATTCATCTCATTAAACATTACTGAACGTCTGATTTCCATGAAATGTCCAGGACTTATAAAAAGGAAGAATTCGATTTACTTTTGTTTAAGTAGTGGCTGCATTCATCAAGTGGAGAAAATAATAAAGAAACCCAAATTGTATTTCTTTACCTTTTCAACTTCAAATTGGGACTAATCAATTTCAAATTTTGAATTAACAATTTCATATCGGAAATTGTCAATTTCATATGCAATTAAAAAATTCAAATCGAAAATTAACACAATTAAATTGGGATTAATCAATTTCAAATTGATAATAAACAAATTCAAATTGAGACTCGTCAAACCGACATATACCGGGTGTTGACTCGGCGGACGCAACATAGAAAATCCCATGTAAATTTTGAAATGTTCAAATTTTTGCTTCCCTATTTAATTTAGAAACAAAATGTATTTACCTTTTTTGTAGAAGGAAAAATTCAGAATTAATTCGTGTTAACGTTTATTACTTTACGTTTCTCTAAGTTAAAATAATTAAGAGAAAGTAATGTGATTTTATAAAAATAATGATATGCCATGGAATTGAAACAACAATTTCGGATGTCAAAATGGCAAAAGATATTGCAGTCACTTGATTAAAGTAAATGTTTTCGAAATGATTTACACTATACAAGAAAAAATCCTCCTAATAAAGTGGTATTATGCAGACCACAGTTATCACGATGTTTGCGTTATGTTTTTTGTCGTTAATTAAGTAACAGCAATATCTTGTGCTATTTTGACATTCGCAATTGTTGTATTTAGCTGTATATTTTCTGACATTCGTTGATTTTTTAAAAAGTTGAATTTAAAGCTTTAAACGAGTGTTTTCCACTCCCAGACTAAGCATGAAGTAAAATTTCGAGTTTAGAAAAGCCCCGTGAAAATTTGTCGAGGGTCGCGCAGCGACCCGAGACAAATTTTCTGGGCTTTTTTAAACTCGAAATTTTACTTCATGCGCCACACATATAAAACACAGATTTTAAGTGAAGTTCGAATATACATAAATTTGACAATATTATAGTGTTTTATACGAGTGGCGCATGAAGTAAAATTTAGAGTTTAGAAAAGCCCAGAAAGCCAAATTTTCACGGGGCTTTTCTAAGCTCGAAAATTTACTTCATGCTTAGTCTGGGAATGAAAAACACTTGTTTAAAACTTTAAATTGAACTTCGAAAAAACAGGGAATATCCGCAATTGTTGTATTAATTTCAAGGTATGTCATTATTTTTATAAAATCACATTACTTTTTCTTAATTATTTTAACTTAGAGAAACGTAAAGTGTTAAGTGTGAACATTTATAAATTTAGAATTTTTCCCTCTACAAAAAATTAAAATACATTTTGTCTCTAAAACAAATAGGGAAGCCAATATTAAAGTTAAGATGCGATTTCCTATGTTGCGGCGGCCAAGTCAACACCCGGTATAAAATAGTTTGAAATTGAGAATAAATAATCAAATTGAGAATAATCACAATCAAAATGAAAATAAACAATTTCAAATTGATTTATAATTAAATTCATTATAGGATTATTAATAATAATACAAACAAAGAAATATTTCAAAATAATTTTAATTCTAACAAAATCTACAACATATCAATTAAATTTAAAGTATCGGGAATAAACCTCTGTACATAGGCTACATACCGTGTACAATTTTTAACATTATTTAAATTCAAATTTTGTTGCAATATTTCCTCGAGCTGAATAAGGCGAAACTCTGTTTGAGTTAAGTTTCCCCTATTTTCGCCAGCTGAAACAGCTGGTTAGCGGATAGACAGATCTCGCTTTTCTTTTGCTTTTAGACTGGACCAAGCAAGTTCTATGGCATTGAACATTGGACTATACGGACTTAATCTACGTAGATAATGGTGAACAAATTCATTTTCTTGAAATACCTCCTCAATAGCTACATGGCAAGAGGCATTGTCTACCACTAAGACGAATAGAGTTTGGTATATGTTATAAGCCATTCTTAAACAATTCCCTGCAAAATCATTAACTTGTTGCTTTCTGAAAGCACCTCTTCTGATTTAGTAATGAATGAGGCCCATATGCCTATACATCCCATGAGACACCACGACTACCAGCAGCAATATATCTGCATCGTGAGCCTTTCTCCCCTCTCGATCTCCCCTGTTTTCGTGAAATAAATAAATTGAAATTTGTTTCATCCATGTATAAAATAGGAATATTGTCTACTTGCTAATTTAGAAGTTGCTGTACTAAATTTCGCCGTTATATTTTATTTTCGTCACTATTCATACGCTCAGGCTCTCTACGAATATCTTTTAACGTAATCGTTAATCCATCCAAATATTTCCGTATACATTTCGTTGTAACTATAATTTCGTGATCTTCTTCTAATTTTCTTTTAATTTTCTTTAATGTTATTCGAGGATTGTCTTCGATAAATGTAACAATACATTTATGATGATGTTCAGTAATTTTAATTCTTCTCTTTCCACCTCCCTTCTTGTCATCATTCTGGTTGTTTATCCACCGATAAGCTGTAGATGTTGCTGCACCCAACGCATTGGCCAAGACTTTCCAATCTTCGTTTTTGTTCTTTGTCTACTTAGTAAGCTTTAAGCTTTTGTAATTAATTTTCAAACATTCCCTCTGCTAATATTTATTTTATAGGTTTAGTAAGCTTTAACCTTTTGTAATTAATTTTCAAACATTTCCTTTTCTAATATTTATTTTATAATTTTAGTAAGCTATAAGCGTTTGTAATTAATTTTAAAACATTCCTTTTTCTAATATTTATTTTATAGTCTAAGTAAGCTTTAAGCTTTTGTAATTAATTTACAAACATTCCCTCTTCTAATATTTATTTTATAGTTTTAGTAAGCTATAAGCTTTTGTAATTAATTTTCAAACATTCCCTCTTCTAATTTTAATTTTATAGTTTTAGTGAGCTTAAAGCTTTTGTAATTAGTTTTATACATTCCCTCCTCTAATATTTATATTATTTAACATGCTTTCATGTGTATTAAAAAATCAATTATCTACAGTAATAACTCTAAACTAAACAATCTGAATAAATTTGCAAAACTTTCACATCCATTGTCACACAACCCAAGGCGCGTTTAAATATTAAACAAGATTAGATTTTTTCCCCTCTCTCCCTTCCCTTTTTCTCGAAACACAATTTACGCAACACACTCATTTATAAATTCAGAATCGTGAGGCTTGGATTTATCACGGTTTCCATTTAAATCTTAACTTATTGGTTTAATCACCCACCTGTGACAATGTACAAATGCCTTCGATGATTTGGCCCCATTCTTTATTGTGCAGCCAACGAGTTCGAGGAATACTAAAGGAGATATAATTACGTTCAATTCCGATTCGCCGTTTAATTAGATGTAAATCATTTTATAGGAATTTATGGTTTTAGGTCAGGCAAGGACGTCTTGAGGATAATTGTATTCCGAGTGTTACAAAACAAGACGTATGGTTGCGTTTAAATGTAGATATAACCAATCGTTGTGATAGATACATTAATAACAATGGCTTAAGTTATGTTCAATCAGGCTTGGTTTAATATGTGTAGATTTTTTGTAATCGATAAATTGTGACTTGAATGTAACACGTAGATAACTTAAAAGTAATGTCCAGTCAAAGTAAATATATATATAGATTTTAAATATGTATAGATTTTTTGTGTGGATTATAAGAACAGCCAACTCACTACTAATGTTCAGTCACACTAGTAATAAACCTTCAACGATTGGATAAATTAAATTTAAATTACACTTTTGCATGTTTAATTAGAAAACTTAAAATCTGAAATGTTAATTTAAATTAGTTTATATTTACAATCAGGCAGCGGCGCACAGTGGGGCCAAATGGCCGTTTCACGGACAAAAAAAATCCGTAACTTTTTTTATACATTGTAAGTTTACGTTGTTTCTAAAAAGCGTTCAATTTGTTGCTTTTAAAGAGTGTTACCAATCCCAGATTAAGCATGAAGTAAAATTTGGAGCTTAGAAAAGCCTGAAAATTTGGTTTGGTTTAGCAACGCGCTACGTGACCAAACCAAATTTTCAGGCTTTTCTAAACTCGAAATTTTACTTTATGCGCCACCCGCATTATGCACTAAAATATCGTGAAGTTTAAAATATACTCTAAAGCAGTATATTTTAAACTTCACCCGAAAACAGTGTTTTATACGCGTGGCGCATGAAGTAAAATTTCGAGTTTAGAAAAGCCTGAAAATTTGTCTCCGGCGCGTAGCGAAGAGGAGCGACCGAGCCAAATTAGGCTTTTTTGCTTAATCTTGGAGTGGAAGCACTCGTCAAAAGCTTCAAATTGATATTTATATATCGGAATATTTAAAAAAAATGTATACTGACAAGAGAAATGTAAAGACGTAGTACAAATATATATACAATTTTAATTTCCTTTATTATTTAAGAATTTGACGAAATGATTAGAATATTTAATTCTTTGACGCGTGCCGCGAATTTTTCACATTTTATGGTTATTTAAAATATAAAATATTAATTTATATTCATTTTATGGTTTTTTAAAATATAATCCATGTTATTCCTTGTCTTAATTTTTTATTCATATTATGGTTATTTAAAATATAAACCTTGTTGATCCTTGTCTCCATTTTTTAACACTTGGTTTTCCTATTAGTATCATGTCGAATGCCATAACTATTTCCGAACATAACCGTATACTAATTTCTACTAGCTATTCGATAGCGAACAAGCTCTGGGTACGGACATAAAAGGCACCGATATATACAATGAATAATTGTGAGTATTTAATATGTATTATTTTATTTCCTGCTATATAGACTAATATTAATTTTATGAAATAAATATAACTAAAATTGGCAATTCCTGCCTGTAGAATAATAGTTGAAATATTAAAATGTGATCGATATTAATTCTGCTATAGATTGTTAAAAGTGTCACACAGAATCACACTTTTATAGCTATGACGTATTTCTATTTTGTTATTTTAAATGTATATGTTCTTATATTTTATTATATATGTTTTATGTCTTATGTTTACTGTGTTATTATTTTGTATATTTAATGTAATATTTTATAGTAGACCACCATTAAATTAATAAATAAATAATTAATAATAACGTTATTTCCCTAAAAACTTACATCTATTTAAAGTATCCGAGATAAATACAACTAATACATAATAATTTTGATCTGCTGAACATGAAAATAATTGTTAAATTTTTTTATTAGTTTATGTTTCGAAGTTGTATGGACTAGCACTTATCCGCACATTAATGAAATGAATATAAGAAATTCTGATATTTTGATTAGTTTTTTCAATAATTCAATTTACAGTTATTTTAAAATGTTTTATTCCATCATGTTTATTAATTAATGTTGTTTATTGTATTTTTTATAATTATTAGTTTTTAATGTTTACTTATAGATAGTTTTATTCTATAACTTTTATTTAATTTATATCAATTGTTAAAAACAACTGTATAAAAGACAATACACGAATAAACTTATATGTTTATCCAAGACATTAAACTCTCAATCAACTGACTCACCTTATTTTTTCTGGATATAAATTAAATGAATAAAATTATTAAATATCATAAGGAAAAAATCCTTTTGCATTTAGCGAAAGTTTTCAAAAAACATAAATAATTACCTAATTATTTAATCCTTTTATTTATAGATAATTGAGCCGCCTATTTCCAAAAACCATTAAATCTATTTGAAAAAAATTGATTTATTGGTTTTTGGAAACAGGCGACTCAATTAAAAATCACTTGTTATTTTTCTAAAAAATGACCCAATTTTGAAATAGAAAGAAATTAAAACTAAATATGTTTAAATAATAGAACAAAATTATCTGTATGTTACAATATACAAAATTAAAATATATTGATTATATTTTTTTTTAAATAAATCAAGTTTATTTTTAAATATTATGAGGAGAATATTCCATTGTATTTAACGAACGTTTGAAAAAAAAGTTAGGAAGTTGATGATGATTAAAAAATCTCGACACGTTTTTTTTTTATTTAGAATTTTAAAACTCTCGCTAAATGCAATGGAATGTTCTAATCCAGTGTTTCTTAACCTTTTTTTTAATTGTAGCCCCTTAAAACAAAATATTTGTAAGAAGAATACATTTTCTATTTGTAGCTAATAATATTTATTGTAAAAATCGGCAGTTTTCTCTAGACTTTCTCGTATACATAGATAAGTTTGCGTAAATCTAAAATAAAGTTATTGCAGATATCTCGAAAAACAAGGAGATATAGAGATAAGACTTTTTAAAATTAATTTTTCGATTTTCACCAAGGAAAAATATGATAGAATTTAACTTATTTATGGGGATATCTCGAAAAAATTGAGTTATCATGAAGTGGTAAATTTTAATACAGTGGCAAATTTTAATATTAGTTTTCGGTTCAGATTTGAGTTCAATTTCTAATTTTGACAAATGTTTGATGATTTTGTCGTTATGTATATTTTTCTATTATTTTTTTTATTCATTATTGTGTTATATATACTGCCTTTCAAAAAAATCAGAACACAAAGTATTTATTGGACGATTTTAATGAAATTTACAGAATTAGATCATGTAAATGAACTGCATCGATGATCAAAAAATCAATTGTTTTGGTTACTATTTAATGGTATTTTTCC
The DNA here is from genome assembly GCA_932526585.2 of Philonthus cognatus. Lineage (NCBI taxonomy): Eukaryota > Metazoa > Arthropoda > Insecta > Coleoptera > Staphylinidae > Philonthus > Philonthus cognatus. The sequence goes on from OW052244.1 coordinate 38,792,935, forward strand.
TTGATTTCACCATTATGAAGAGCTGCTGATTTTTTAATGTAATTGCTTCTAATATCCAAGTAGCCTCTGAGTAGTTTGACGTTTCAGTTTGTAAAACATAAAAACATGCCCCGTGTTCGTCGGCGTGCACAATATCATCATCTAAGTGAATTTGAAAGGGGTCGCATTATTGGAATGCGAGAAGCGGGTTTTTCGGTTCGTGCTATTGCTGAAAGGGTAGGCCGTAGTGTATCGGTGATCGTACGCTGCTGGTCTAGATGGTCCGAAGCTGGGGAGAATCGACGTAGACTTGGATCAGGACGTCCAAGAAGCACCACTGAGCGTGAAGATCGAGCTCTTCGTCTTACAACTTTAAGGGACAGATTTACAACGTCGCGGGCATTGGGAAATGACTGGTTGGCTCTAAATGGCCAAAGAGTTTTGGTATAAGATCCTACCGTCCACAATTGTGTTTACCTCTTACTCCGCAGCATCGCAGAGCAAGACTTGATTGGTGCAGGGAAAGACAACATTGGACCCATGAATGGAATAACATTATCTTCAGCGATGAGTCTCGGTTCGGTTTATGGGCTCATGATGGTCGCAGAAGAGTGAGACGTCGACGCGGTGAACGCAGAATTTTACAATTTGCTGTTGAAAGACATACGGCTCTTACACAGGGAGTTATGGTTTGGGGGGCGATAGCATATGGTAGTCGGTCTCCTCTAGTTTTTTTTAGAAGCAAGTCTTAACGCGATTCGGTATATTGACAACATTTTACGGCCAGTGTTAGTGCCCTATGTAAATGGCTTGCAGAACCCCATTTTTCAGCAAGATAATGCTCGACCTCACACAGCGGCCATTACAAGACAGTTTTTTGATAGTGCCGAAATCAATTTGTTACCTTGGCCATCTCGTTCTCCAGATCTATCGCCAATAGAACATGTTTGGGATATGATAAGTGTTAGAATAAGTAACTTACAGCGCCCCGCTAACACTGTAATGGAACTTAGAGGTCAAATTATCGAAGTTTGGAATGAAATACCCCAAGTCGATATTGACAGCCTGATTTCTAGCATGCCTCGACGTGTTAATGAGTGTTTGGGAAATCGTAGAGGCCCAACACATTATTAATTTTTATTCATTTGTTTTTTGTTTTTCAAGTTGATTTTTTGATCATCGATACGTTTACATGATCAAATTGTGTAAATTTTATTAAAATCGTGCAATAAATACTTGGTGTTCTGATTTTTTTGAAAGGCAGTATATTTACAAAAAATATTTACACTCGTCATCATCAGGATTACAATATGTACTTATACACTAATATGCAATATTATAAAAATCATCGATATTAAATATACGTTATTGACCCAATCGACGTACGAACAACAGAACAAGACATTTCAGAAATATTTGCAAACAATTTTAAAAACGTCTATAAAATGACACACGACACATCTTTTGACAATGACTTTTTCGAGAAAGTAAACAGTTGGTATGAAAACCGCATCCACCCCTCCCCCCACCTCCCCCTCCCCCCGACGACAGACTTGATGAAGAAACATACTTTAAAATTCTCCATAAGTCAAAAAATACAGCACCTGGACACGACAAAATACACAGACAAATACTAAAAGCCCTTCCCTCTACCATTCATACATACATACTAAAACTCCTTAATTTTAATTATACTCGTCAAATTTTTCCCTCTGAATGAAAACACGGAATAATAACCTGCATCCATAAACCTAAAACTAACCCTCTACAATCAAATAACTACCGTCCTATAACCCTCCGTGCTCGGAAAATTGTACGAATCCCTCCTTAAAGAAAAAATACTCAACCATGCAAGGCCTCAAATCCCGATCTACCAATATGGCTTCCTACCAAATCGCTCCACAACACTCCCTTTAACTATCCTTACATCCAACTGCCAAACAGCTCATCTAGAAGGCAAAAAATCGGCCAATCTGTTTCTTGATGTATCTAAGGGCTTCGATTCCTTTTGGCACCGAGGACTTTTGTATAAATGCAGAATCCTTAATCTACCCAACCACCTAATCAACCTAATCCAAAACTTCCTTCTCAATCGCGAACTTCAAATCCGTATACGACAAACCTTATCCTCGAAATTTTATCCCAAACAAGGTGTTCCTCAAGGCTCCCCTCTATCTCTATTATACAACATATATTGCTCCGACTTATACCATCTCAATCCCAACTTCATAGACCCAACCTGTTATACCCTGCAGTTTGCGGATGATACTGCCTTAATCACCCATTCATCAACCCTAGCCTCAACCCTAAACTCCCTTCAACAATTTATAAACCGATCAACCACTTGGTTTTCCAAGTGGAAGCTTAAAATTAATCCCAACAAATCCCAACTCTTCCTACCCTACCATCGTATTCCACTAAATCCTCTTTCCATAACCATCAACGGATCCACTATATACTCCTCCCCATTATGTAAATACCTAGGAATCCTTTTAGACCCAAAACTATTCTTCAAAAAACACACCTCCGATATAAAAGCAAACATCGTAAAGCGAGCGAAACATTTCCGTTGCCTGACGTACAAAAATCAAGGAATTAGTACCAATACCTGTACTAAAATTTATAAAATGATTTACCGTCCCATCCTAGACTATAGCTTCATCCTATATATAAACCCATGCAATGTCACCATAAACAACCTTGAAGTAGCTGAAAGATCTTCCCTCCGTACCCTCACCAAACTTCGACACCCTCAAAATCCCCTCCACAACACATCCAATGTACTCCTTTGCGAAACAACACAATTTACCCCAATCAAAGAAAGACTTCGATTTCTTGCAGAACGATTCGCATGTATCGAGTCGAATTACGAACATCTTAAAAAAATGTGCATCCCTAGAAACCCCGATATAATCCTAAAATACAAAAACCCACCCATAACCCTATATGAATACATCTCATCCTATTACCCTACTTTCCTACCTTGAAATCGAGAAAAAGAAAAAAACAAATACACATATAGCACAGGGCAGAAAGACCTATGGTCGATAGCCCTTACAGAAAAGGGAAATATAAATTATTTAGATATATGTATACATATTATAAAATGTATTTTATTACGATGTATTTCTTTTTAATAAAGATATTATAGTAGTAAATAGACAATTTTGTATTAAAAGATTTTTTTTGTTTGAAAATAAAAATATTTACTATAATTTGTTATTAATTCATTTAAATAAGAACTTAATATGGGATATTTTTGTTGATTTTGTAAGTTTTGACAATGTTTTGTTTATTGTATGAATTTTAAAGAAGGTAGTAACGTTGAGTTTTTATTTCCCTTGTTTTCATATTATTATAAATATATTTAAGCTATAAACTTTATGTTAAAATTTGCGAAAAGGTGTATACCGTAAATAAATTGAACTGAATTGAATTAAATAAGTTTGTCAATATAAAGAACCATTTAACATGGTTTCATAAGAAAACAGTGTAGTAATATTGGGAATATCGTAAAGTAAATTTTAAATTTAATGTTTTAATACAAATTATTTCCTTAATACTATTTTCTTAGTAGGTCAGTTTTTGTTTTGAAATACAAAATTATATTTACACATTTTCAAAAACGCAATAATTTGATAGAAGCTACTTTGATAGTTTTAAAACACAAACGAAAACATGAAATGGCTGTTTTTATGATAATTGTGTAACGGATTGTCATGGCCCCCTCAGAGTTCTCCATGGCCCCCCAGTGTTTTGCATTTTTACTGTAGCCCATAATAAATGTTTACATTCTCCGAAACAAGTTAAATATCTTAGCTAGTTTAAATATACTAAATTTAAAAAAATCTTTTAAGTAATATTTAATTACAGTTTAATAATATCTTCGCCAAATTTGTTCACAAAATCGCCACATCTGGCAACACTATTAGATGTTGTTTTTGTTAAGTTTTTACTTTTAAAAATATAAGACATAGTTAAAAGCATTTGTAGTTGGCTATGTAAAAAGTCAAAGAAAAGTTTTTTTTTAATAATCTAACAGTTACATCTCTATTTATACTACCGTGAAATCATTTAAAAAATAATTTAGAGTAGGCTAGGAATTTTAAATTAGATTAGCACTGCTAACTGGTAACACATAGTTTACCATAACTTCAAATTTATTCCGTCATTGAATTAGCATTCTGGGCAACCGCACGAAAAAAATACCGCCTACTCTAAATCATAGTTTAAACTATCGCATGGTAGAGGTAGAGGGTAGAGGATAGTATTTTTTATTTAGGTTACTTTATTTATGATAGTGAGTTGAATAAATAATACACAGAAATGTTAACATGATATTTTATTACAAAATACACCAAAGCGCACAGCGCATTGGGAAATATTCATATTTTTTAATATATTCAGTATACATATATAAATAACAAATATATTAAATTATTACAATAGTAATAAAAAATCTATAAAAAGGCATTAATTTAGGACAGATTTCTTGCACTTACGTCAAAGTATGTGTTTTAGTATATATATATATTTTTTTCCTTATGTACGGGTACATACAGGGTGTTTTTCTTTTAAGTATACAAATCCTAAATACAGCGCATACATTGTGAATCGTAAGGTATTTTTAAAAGAGCTTAATTTCAAGCTTTAAACGAGTGTGTGAGCGACCAAACCAAATTTTCAGGCTTTTCTAAACTCGAAATTTTACTTCATGCGCCACGCGTATAAAACACTGACGTATTATGAATTTTACTATTTTTGTGAATATTTAATAAATTGGAAGAGTTACGAAGAAAAGTGTGTACATTTGCTTTTTTAATGACGAAATATTTGAATTACATCACATTAGAAAATGTTATTTTCTAACACTAAAGACGTACAAAACCAAATTTTAAGAATTTTTTTTTTAGAGTTTCAAAGAAAAGTGTGTATATTTTTGTAATATAATTCAGATATTCACACATTTATTTAAATAAACTTTTTGCATGTTGAAATATTTGAATTAAATCACACTAGAAAATGTTTAATATATTTTCCAACACTAAACACGTATATTTTGAACTTCACTTAAAACCGGTGTTTTATACGCGTGGCGCATGAAGTAAAATTTCGAGTTTAGAAAAAACTGAAAAGTTGGTTTGGTCGCTCCGCTTCGCAAAGCGACCAAACCAAATTTTCAGGCTTTTCTAAACTTAAAATTTTACTTCATGCTTAACCTGGGAGTGGACAACACTCGTTTATAGCTTCAAATTAAACTCTTTTAAAAAACAACGTATGTCGGAAAATACGGAAAAGAAAAATTCCCTGTATATAAAATTAATTTCAAGATAAATTGATTTTTCTCTATGTCAAATTCTAATTAATCACCAATCTCAATTAGTAGATGGACGATTACATATGTAGATATAAATGTATACATAAAGTTGAAAAGCGTTTAGGTTAGACATTAGTTGGTAAATTGAGCAAACTGGTGATGGGCTTTTGTTCTTGGCTTCTCTTTTTCCAGAATAGAGGGATTTAACAAATTGTCCTTTGTAATTCTACAATCATAATTATTATTATAATCAAACAGTTTCTATTAATAACACAATAAAGATATTATTATAATTATAAGAGACTATTTTAAAGGTAATAATTTCGAAATTTAAAATTCTAATATTAGATTTATGTATGTATAAGATAATTTGGTGATAGATCAATAATTATAAGATAATTTTTTGATAAATTAATAGTTAAAAAAAATAAAAAATGTAAATTCTTTGAGATTTCACTTGTAACAGAATTTACACGTTATCTATCGTATTAATCAAGTACGATTCACACTAAATGGGAATCAGCAATTCTTTTTTGCGACATTAAACGTGTTTAATACGAATGACTATGAGCAATAAAATAAATTACGTATTTCGTGCAATTTAAATTGTAAACTATAAGTATCTTTTGAATTTAAAAGCATCTAGAATTCAAAAAAAATTGCTTACGCTTTCAGTTTTCAAAACATTAAATATGATATATACAGGGTTTTTCTATTGCATTTTACTATTGATCAAATGAGATTCACTATATCCCTAATGTATTTCACCTTGTCAAATGTATGCCAAAAGATTTCCCGATTTACGAAATCAGATTCACTATATACCAAATATTTTTCCCTTTCATATTAATATACATATGTACCAGTACTTACGGCCAGCGTCTATTCTCCAGATAACGAGTCCTCTTAGTTTATTGCTAGCATGCATGTTTTGGCAAAATAAAGCCATTTTGCTGACAAGTGAAATAAAATTGACAAACTGTAATAAGGTTTTGACATATAGGGAAATGTAGTGGTATATAAGGAAATGTATTTGATAAATGGGAAATATATTTGAGATAAAGATACACATTCTACATAAAGTGAAATGCAATAGAAAAACTCTGTAAAATAAAACCTTACGCATTTTCTCATAATTTTATATTTCATATTTAAAATTGAACTAAAATGTTGCATATGATCAGTTTTAATGAAATTAATAAAACTTTATCTGGTTCCATAAAAAAAATTACAAAAGACAATTCTCTGACGGACTTTTACACAAAGCAAAAACATCTGCGACATTAAAGTCCAAACATTAACGATCAAATCGACTCCATCGTCCTTCTGAAATCCTCCTCTCGTATCAAAAGTATAAAAGTGAGATGCCGTGCGAAGATAGCGATTTATATTATCCCCTATATTGACTTTTATGGCATTCGCTGCATAAAGTTCGGCGTGTGTGCGCATGCATACCGCGTGATATGTTTCTCTCGCTTTTTTCGTTTTTTTTTTTTAAGATTTTTTCGCAATTTATCAGAGCTGGTAGTCTTAATTGGGCCTTCTTGAGACTGCCGCCGTAAATTGGGTAGCTTTACGGCACTTTAATTGGGATGTAAACGGATTTTTGGGGCCTCGGGAAAAGAGAAGTGGAAAATTGGATGTGTGATTCTTACAAAGTTTAAAGTAAATTTTGGGGTTTTATGAGAAAGTAATTGGGCGATGAGGCTTGTATAGGATGCCTGATATGCTTAAGACTTTTTGTTCATTTTGGAGTTTTATGTGGAAGTTAATGCATGTAATATACAAAATATAAAAACGAATAAAAATTATTATCGACTTTCTGCAAAAATTTAGTCTCATTGAGACAAGTCTCCAAATATTCATTGAAACAACTATTTCTCGAACATGTAATTTAGTTAAATGAAAATTTATTTTTGTAAAAATAAAATGTCGCCTTAACCCTTTCAGCCTTGGAATTTTTCTGGTGTCCAAAAAAATGTTTTTTACACTGCATATTTTCTCAGATATACAGAAAGTTTTTCTTTTAAGTATACATATCTCAATATACTGTATACGCTGTAAATCTTCAGATATTTATTGTTTTTGCAAATATTTTTAAATAAACTTTCAATAAAGTGTTCTTCATTCCCAGATTAAGCATGAAGTAAAATTTCGAGTTCAGAAAAGCCTGAATATTTGCCTTTTTCAGGCTTTTCTAAACTCGAAATTTTACTTCATGCGCCACGCGTGCTAAACACTGATGTAATATAATGTTTAAAATACACGTTTTTCGCATATTGCTTTGAACTTCACCTAAAATCAGTGATTTATACGCGTGGCGCATGAAGTAAAAATCGAGTTTAGAAAAGCCTGAAAAGGGCAAATATTCAGGCTTTTCTGAAAAATTTGGTTTGGTCGCGTAGCGCTACGCGACCAAACCAAATTTTCAGGCTTTTCTAACCTCGAAATTTTACTTCATGCTTAATCTGGGAGTGGAAAACACTCGTTTAAGACTTTAAATTAAACCATTTTAAAAAACAACGTTTATCGAAAAAGTTACAGCTCATGCGTAAATGCATGTATATTTAAAATAAAAATGCCCAGTGTGTTTACCAAATTTTAGAGGTGGCAAATTCCACCGTCAGGGCCGAAAGCGTTAAGAACCCGCAGCTGCAGCAGTTTTGTTAATACCATTTATTTCTAAGTTTTTTAATTGCTTTATCTGTCAAGTTTTTCTTAACGACTAATATTGTTTCTCTCTTACAGGGCCGCTTTTACATACAAAAATTGAAATTTGAAAAATTCCGGGGGGTGGGGTGGATCCCCAACCCCCCCCCTGGTCACGGCCTTGTCTGCAAGTGATCTTATATTTAATATGTATATCACGTCTTTATAAAATTTACTTGAGTTTCAACTAACCAAACGTCGGTAGGGTTTCTAATTGACTTTAACCAGTAGCTAATTATAGTCACTAAATAAATATTGAGTCTCCATTTATAAATCGTTATTAATTTCAAACTGTAATATTTTTTCAAAATGTCACATTTGGCATTGGCGACACGCCGAACTTTTCTCACGCATTTACGTTCTTGTTTATAACAATATCATTTTCTTTTCGAAAATAAAATAAAAACTACAACCATTAGGCCCCAACAACATTTATATAATCGTAGGTATACATTGATTACCAAGAAAGGCACACTTTTATAACGGGTGAGTGGTACAATTTTTTTTTTCGTTCCACAAGTAAGAAATGCTTACACATTATCATCTTAAATAACACATAACAATGATATTTATGTAAGTTTAAACAATAAATAAAAAAATATGTACAATACGAGTGCTATTGGAAGATTTAAAGAAATAATTTAAAAAATCCAAAATATTTGAATTTATTTGAATTTATTTGAATAAAACTAGTGAAATTAACAAATTATAAAGACATTTTGATATACGAGGGCTATTGAAAAAGTGTGTAGAACATACATAATACTCATTCAGTAATGAGTTTTTTTAACTGCCAGAGCATTAGGCACTTCAATAAACCATTCTTCTAAAATCTATCATATGTTTAATAAAAAAAAAAGCTCTAAAGCAGAATTTCTCAACCAGGGGGGAAGCGGCAAGTTATTAGGTGGCGGGGGGGGGTCTGGGGGTTGACAGATTTTCCTAAAGAGTGAAGTGAATTAGGCTATAATACTGTTTCAATCTAACTAAAAAACCCAAATTAAATTAGGGAGGGGGCGTTGAGTTATGACAGGGGGGCGCGACCTGAAAAATGTTGAGAACCCCTACTCTAGAGTGCCATGGAAAATATTGTAAGTTGGCAACTCTGAAATTATATATTATAATTATCGTGTTTGACGTTTTATATGTCAATTCCTAAGGCGTGTAGCCAACTTATATTTAAAAATAAATTAAATCATGGCACTGAAGAAGTTTTTTTGTTTATTGAACTTACGATATTTAGTTTCAATAACACATACTTCTAAATTTTAATAAACACTAATACATTAATATTGATGAAATTATATGTTTTATGAAACTACAAGGTCTTTATCTTTTTATATTTTAAATTATAGTTTATAATAATTGAAGGAATTCGATTTAGGGAAAATGATAATTCCATTTAGGGAATGTACATTTTCTGACTTTTTTCAATTACCAGAAATTCGGTAAATTCGTGGTGGCAATTTGAAATGTTAAATTTCTGTAACTTATCCCTGTCTCTTCCCGGATGCTACATTTTTTTTCCCTGACCCCTTAAAATAATTTCATGTAAGCAAACCAAATATAGGGGACAAAAAAGTGGTTCAAGTTATATTAAGAGTGAAGAGAAAACATATTATATAGCACGAATTTAGAAATAGCAAGATTTGATAATACTTTTCTAAAATGTATGTATAATACGAGTGCTGTTGGAAGAGATATAAAATGGATTTAAAAATTCCATGTGACGATAAATAAAAATGTTTTAATTTATTCGAAAAAAACTGCTGAAGTGAAAAAAAAAGCAGTATATTTTGAACATCACAATATTCTTAATGCTTTATACGCGTGGCGCATGAAGTAGAATTTCGAGTTTAGAAAAGCCTGAACATTTTCAAATTTTCAGGCTTTTCTAAACTCGAAATTTTACTTCATGCTTAGTCTGGGAGTGGACGACACTCGTTACAAATTTTAAATTGAACTCTTTAATAAAATCAACGAATACCTGAAAAATTACATGGTGTTCAGGTTGACGCAAAATCGATGTTTTTAGAGGGTATCTCAGTAACCCGAGTAGTTAGACAAAATCTGATATCACGTCATGACTTCTTTTTCTGAGAAAATAACAATAGCATTGACAGATCACGGCTAGCTCGATTAGTTTAGGAGATATCGGGCGTTTTACAATTGTCGGCTATTTTAAAATACATCGTTTTCTCGTTAACTATAAGATATACAAATATACAGGGCTATTCAAAAAGAAGGAACAGATATCAAACATTTATTTCTCTCAAACTACAAAAGGCAGCTCGATTAGTTTAGGAGATATCAGGCGTTTTACAATTGTCGGCTATTTTAAAATACATCGTTTTCTCGTTAACTATAAGATATACAAATATACAGGGCTATTCAAAAAGAAGGAACAGATATCAAACATTTATTTCTCTCAAACTACAAAAGGCAACCATAATTCTAACGTTCCTGGACAGACAAAAGTTTAAAATTTAAACAATCCAGGCAGAAGTTTCAACCACGGCCGTATTGACACTGTTACTTGTCATGTTGATTGTCTGAAATATAATAGTGACAAAACCAGAAAAAGCATTTTGTTTGCTGCAATTAGCAAAACTAGAGTCTATTATTGAAGTTCAACGTGCTTTTCGCCGTCAGTTTAATAAACAACTGCCTCGTCATGAGCAGATTTACGAGTGGCATCGAAAATTGGTAGACGATGGTTGCATCTGTAAACAGAAAAGCACGGGATGTCCACGCACATTGAATGAAAATGTCAAGCAACATCGAATGGTTGAAGCTGTGAATTCGATAACTAGAGACCAGCTGATTTGTGTGTGGCAAAAAATGAGCCACTGTTTTAATATTTGTCGTGTAACACATGGTGGTCAAATTGATTGCATAAAAATTGAACTTTTCTCTTTCCAGGAACGTTGGAATTGTGTTTCTATATTTTGTAGTTTGGAAGAAATAAATGTTTGAAATCTGTTCCTTCATTTTGAATAGGCCTGTATATCTAAATAGTTATTTGTGTAGTTTTCAACGTAGAATTCTGTGGTGTGCTTTTTTTTATTTCAACTTTTAATTTTAGAGTTATAACACAAGGTTGCATTTTTTTTTTTAAATGGAACACCCTGTATGTTTTTATGTCATTAAATAGAATTTTAAATGAGCTTTACTTTAATATAAATATTTAACAAAAACTCGTAAAAATTAGCAAAGCACGATTATATTGAACTATATTACATTTTTTTTATTGGCAAACCAGAGTTGTTATTTATTTTCTTAGGTTCTTTGATTATTTGGGTGTCCCTACTGTTTGTGATGTAATGTCATTGATGAATGCCATCTTGCAATTGATTAATTATTTAACAGAAAAGTGGTAATAAAATGCCGAAAGTAATGTTCCGCCACTTAATTAATTTTTGTGATAGGGTAATTAAGCACATGGCAATCATAAGGAAATCATAACCTCAAATTTATTCTGAAGACAAAAGTCAGAATTACAACTAGAGTGTCCAACCAAATGTCTAACATTAAAAACAAAAACAGCAATAAAAAGAAAAACCGAATATGTTTACTTTAAATATTAATTTTATAATTTTTGAAGACTTTTGTGATAAATTACTAAGTCTGCAAACCCCTTCAATAATAATAATTAATTGATGTAGCTTTCATTTTTATAAGTTAAACATTGTGTTCTTAATGGACGTTAATAGTTGGAATTATTGTTTCACCAATTTTCTGGTGTTTGAAAAAGTAAGTGAAAAGTTATAGAAATAAATGTGTAACTAAGAAAAACATTAAAAAAAACCTTTATTGGCATAATTACATCTTTACTAGTTAGCTCTTCCCCCAAAACTAAGAAAAAAATTAACCGATGTTGTTTCTAACGTCACAGAATAGATCTGCAAAGGTATGGGCCAAGAGGCCACCCCTACAAAACGCGACAGAAAACCTCCCTGATTTTTTTAAGAATTTTTTTTAACACGGTCGAAAATTCGCACATTTTGTCGAATTGCACCAAAATAAAAATGTTCTTAAACGAATCCCCAAAAATTCACAGATAAACTTAGCAATGGTAAGCTACTTATGTTCTACTTTGATCATTTTTTTCATAAAGTGTTTCCATTTTTAAAAACATCCGATAAGCATCGGACGCTTGTCTTAAGCACAATTTTTAAGCTTCGAAAACTATTTAGAACTCAAATTAAAGCTTATACAATCCTCAATCGAACACTTTTTCAATTAAGAAGATACGATAAGGAGTTTACAAATCAGAGCGATTTGAATGAGGCAAATGATAAATTCGTAAAAATAAGTATTTTAATAACAACAATGTTTAAAAATAATCTTACAAGAAAATAAAATAAAGCTAAACATTAGCTTAGTAAGAATTAAATAGGCTTTAATTTAAGTTATTTGACGTTTTCGTAACTTCAAACTGACTTCCGATATAAACAGTCAAAGTTGGAATTTTGTTTTAAATCGCGATTTCCAAGAAATTCTAATTTACGCTGGATGCTTTAAGATTTTTTTCTGGGGAAAATTAATATCCGAGATTGTTTCTAATGTCGATGGGAAAGTCTGTGATTTTTTTCAGAACACAAATTTAAAAAAAATTGTATGAACATTATCTAATTTTGTTTAGTCACGATTTTCAAGAAATTTTAATTCAAGCTAGGTATTTTAATTTTATTTTCTGGGGAAAATAAACAACCCTAATTGTTTCTAATTTCTATGATTAAGTCTGTGAATTTTTTAAGAGTTTTTAAGAATATTAAATAAAAGTCGTAATTTTCGTTCGAACATTTTATGGTATATTGTTTTGAATCGCGATTTTTTAGAATTTTTTATTCGAGCTGGTTGCTTTAGGAATTTTTTTCTGGGGCAAATTAATACCCTAGATTGTTTCTAATATCGATGACAACGTCTGTAATATTTTTTAAAATTAAAAAAAAAAGAATTTCAAAATCGTTCATTTTGTTAGAAGAAAATTGCATGTGAAATTTTATTTTAAAAAAATTCTTAAGTGTTTTCCACTCCCAGGTTAAGCATGAAGTAAAATTTCGAGTTTTGAAAAGCCTGAAAAACCAAATTTTCATGCTTTTCTAAACTCGAAATTTTACCTCATGCGCCACGCGTATATATCACTAACTTAAAGTGATGTTCAAAAAATATATACAGGGTGTCCCATTAGTGCGTTCTCGGAGGATATCTCCGTTCTCGTTAAAGATAGAAAAATATTTTTCAGACCAAACTTATTTGACTTGAGGAGCTGCATAACGTAAAATTATTTTGATTTATACAGGGTGTCCTATAAAAGCGGTACTGGAAGTAACATTATTTTTTTAAATGAAACACACCATATATTATTTTATTTTTAGATATTACTAACAGTTCTACGTATATTTTATATAACATTGTATATACCTAAACCAAACATATTTCATAATATTTACAATTCAATGAAAAAAGTTAGATATTTAGGTTATAAGATTTTAATTTATATCTCAGTTATTAGCAACTTTAAAAATAATCGGTACGGTACTTTGATAATTTATACTAGTCGCTATTCTCAACCGAAGTCAATTTTAATATTGTACTTACCTTGTAGTAATTATAACCTGTCAATCTTAAGAAAATTAAAACAATAAAAACTATTTTTTTTTTAAATGGCACACCTTATATTTTTATACGGCATGTTATTCGTCTTTCAAAGAGCTTTCATTTTTATTAAGTATGTCCTATACTTATCTTTAATAGTTTTCAAGATATTACTGTTTTATGTGATTAGATTTACAATATTATTAAATGTATCAATGGTGCCAAGCATCTGAGGTGGCCGGCCAATAATTAACCATCTGTCATAAGCCGTAATTGAAGTATCTTTTTGTTTTATCTGTTGACAGACATACATTAATCCTTTAATTTACTGCTGATTCAGTCATAACCTACTTCGAAGTGAATTTTACAACAGAAGAATTAATAAATATGACATTTGTTTTGGGCGCTAGTGACGAAAATTGTTTTCTTGCAAGAAGAATATACGCTCAGAAATATCCTAATGCTGAACGCCATCCTCATGCTTCAGCATTTATTCGATTGAAGGAACGATTTCAAAATACTGGAAGTATTGATTATACAAAGAATCTAAAACGAAGGAAAAGGACTACCAATGAAGAAAATGAATACGCAGTTCTTCAGTCTATCATTGAGAACCCTTTTGTTTCATCCCGCCAATTGATATACCAAAAACTACAATATATAAAATAACAAAGAAATGTAAGTTCCATCCCTACCACGTACAATTAATCCAAGAGTTAAGTGACAACGACTTTTTTAATAGGCTTAACTTTTGTAATTGGGCGTTACATAAACGCGAACTGGAACCAAACTTTTTAAATCATATATTGTTTACGGATGAGGCCACATTTCATAAAAACGCATTTGTAAACAGGCATAATTTTCATTATTATTCTGACTATAATCCCAAACATATTATACCCATAGACCACCAACACAAGTGGTCTCTTAATGTTTGGACTGGAATTATAGGAAGTAGAATTATTGGTCCTTACTTTTTTGATGGCACTGTTAGTGGTGAATCATTTCTAAATTTTCTTAGAAATGAATTTGAAAGATGGATCGAGGTATTACCTCTTGTTATATTACAAAATATGTGGTTGCAATTAGATGGTGCTCCTCCACACTTCAGTCGACGGGTAAGGCAATATTTAAATGAACATTTTTCAAATAAAAGGATTGGCAGAGGAGGGCCAATTGTATGGCCGGCAAGGTCACCTGATTTGACAAAACTTGATTTTTTCTTACGGGGTACTGTAAAAGAAAAGGTATATAAAACATCTGCAACGACAAAGGAAGATATGAAGTTGAAGATTAGATGAAGAACGTTTCTAGAAACGTTCTTCACCACATTAACATTGACATGCTAGTTAAAGTGAACCAAAATTTTACACGAAGACTTTAAGTATGCCAAAATCAAAATGGAGGATATATTGAACACTTAATATAAACGTGCAATTTCTTCTTTCTTATTTTATGTTATAACATCTTGTGATTTATTGTTCTTTCTAAAAATTATTTTTTTGAACTCGCCGCCTCGAAAGTGACGTTTCCAACTCGCAAGTCGCATTTCGAGTAATCAAAATTTAGTATTTGACATAGAAACAAATATTAATAATATATTTCATTAAAATAGTTATTCACATAACTAGTGCATCAGAATTTTTCTCGTGTTCACGCATTTGAAGGCACTCGCTCCTTCGTCGCTCGTGCTTTAAAAATGCATTCACCCGGGAAAATTGTTCTCCCGCACTAGTTATGTAAATAACTATTCTAATAAAATATATTATCAATATTTGTTTCTATGTCAAATAATAAATTTTGATTACTCGATTATTTTTATTCCATGACCACAGTAGTTGCTTTGATTTCAATAATAATTCCATAAAACAGTGATATCTCAAAAATTATTGAAGAGAAGTATAGGACATACTTAATAAAAAGGAAAGCTCTTTGAAAGACGAATAATATGCCGTATTGAAATATAGGGTGTGCCTTTTAAAAAAAACAAGTTTGAATTTTCTTAAGATTGACAGGTTTGAATTACTACAAGGTAAGTACAATATTAAAATTGACTTCGGCTGAGGATAGCGTCTAGTATAATTTAATAAAGTACCACACCGAATATTTTTAAAATAGCTAATAATTGAGACATAAATTAAAATCTGATAACATAAATATCAATTTTTTTTCATTAAATTGTAAGTATTATGAAATATGTTAGGTTTAGGTATATGCAATGTTATATAAAACATATGTACAATTGTTAGTAATATCTAAAAATCAAATAATATATAGGGTGTTCCATTTAAAAAAATAATTTTATTTTCAGTACCGCTTTTATGGGACACCCTGTATACATCAAAATAATTTTACGTTATGCAGCTCTTCAAGTCAAGTAAGTTTGGCCTGGATGTTTTTTTCTATCTTTAACGAGAACGGAGATATCCTCCGAGAACGCACTAATGGGACACCCTGTATATTTGATTTTATGAATTAAATAAATAAAATTGTATTTTTTGCTTACACACCATATTACGTGTGTAAAGAGAATAGACGAATCCAGATTCAGAGACTTCTTATAAAAAACAATTTTTTTTATTTACACACTTTTTTTACCATATGTGTGTAATAGTAAGTGTGTAAATAAAAAAGCATTTTTTTAAGAAGTCTCTGAGTCTGGAAAATTAAATCAATTCACATTGCGAGAGAGGCTTCTCCTAAAAATATTACAATTTAATAAATAAATTGATACTCGTCAAACTCGTCTAAAAAAATTACATTTTATAAAAATAAATTGCAATTTTTGTACAAGCTTACATTTCTGTTATTTTGTTTTTTTACAAGAAAGTATTGTTTCGAAATTGTAATCACTTCAGCACACTACTTTATGTGGGTGTTATCAAATATTTATCTAAAAGCTTTAGAGATAGAAACACAATTTTTCAACAAAACAAAAAACTTAATTCTATAAACATAAATGTAAAGCTAATTTAATGTCCTATTCCCATATGTAAAACAAAGACAAGAAAGTATTGTTTTGAAGTCACTTTAGCACACTACTTCATGTGTATATTATCAAACATTTATCTAAAAGTTTCAGAGGAAGAAACAAAATTTTTCAACAAAAAAAAAAAACTTAATTTTATAAATATAAATATAATGCTAATTTAATGTGCTATACCCATATGTAAAATAAGGACAAGAAAGTATTGTTTTGAAATTGTAATCACTTTAGCACACTACTTTATATATGTATTATCAAATATTTATCTAAAAGCTTCAGAGATAGAAACGCAGTTTTCAAACAAAACAAAACTAAATTTTATAAATATATATGTAAAGCTAATTTAATGCGCTATTCAATGACATAAAAATATATAGGGTGCTTCATTTAAAAAAATTCAACTTTATATCATAAGTCGGAATTTAAAAATCCGAATAAAAAAATTAGTACGCCACTGCATTTTACGGTGAAAACTACACAAATAACTATTAAACTGTTTTTTTGTATATCTTATAGTTATTAAGATAAAGACCTATTTTAAAATAGTCAACAATTGAAAAACGCACTCCACCCTTATACCAGATACCATAATCTGTCAACGCCATTATTAATATCTTAGAAAAAGAGGTTATAACGTGGTATTTCAAATTAGTTCCTCTTTAATTCTTTTATTAATATGCAATTATGTAAACAATTTATGAATAAAATTGTATTTTTAAGAAGTACTAATCATTGATTAAGTTAATTGACTTGGGTGCAAACGGGCCTCAATGATTTAAAATTTATAGATTCCAGAAACTTTTTCACCAACTCTCGTAAATCAAGAATTCTTTTCAGTTTCTAAAATAAACACTGTTCTTCAACTAAACACTTTAAAACAAATGAACACCTCTCCTTTTAAACAAAAAGAAACACAACCATGCATTAACTGAAACAAAAAAGTAAGGAAAACAACCAAAAATAAAACAATAAAATAAATAAAACAGATTTTTTTTATTGATTTTTTTCTTCGAAAGACTCATAACAAAACACTGAGCAAAAAAAAATATTCGGAACTTCTTAAAAAAATAACGCACTTTCGCATCTCGAAAATTACAATAATATAAACACAAAAAAATAAACAATGGGTTCGAGGGTTTGGGGGGTGGGTAAAAATTATAAATTAAGTAGCTAGACGTCTTTGTACATGCATCAACTCGATTAAATCTAGATCACTTTTTTGAAAAGGAAGAGAAAACAAATAAATATTTATACAATATATAATAATATGATAATAATAATAAAAACATAAATTAAGATTCTTCTCGTCTTCAACTTTTCAGCGCTTTTTTTTGCCGAGGGCCGATTTCCGGCACAGGCGTTTATATAAATTAAATTAACAAAAATAACTTGAACACGTCAATATGACCTTAAAACGTAAGTAGTAGTAATAATAATCATAGTGTAATAATAATAATAAAAAAAATGTTAAACTTAAAATTAACATCGTATAAATAAGTCTAAGGGGGTGGATATGGGCCGAGGGTTATTTTTCGTTTTTAACATTTACACAACGAGTGGCACATACATTTTTTTTTGTTTTGAAAATTAACATTTAATTCTGGCACGGAGAATTGAGTTTTTTTGTTTTGTTTGTTCGTTCGGCCTCTAATTTAAGTTAAAAATTAAGTAATGCCCG
Source organism: Philonthus cognatus (assembly GCA_932526585.2). Classification (NCBI taxonomy): domain Eukaryota; kingdom Metazoa; phylum Arthropoda; class Insecta; order Coleoptera; family Staphylinidae; genus Philonthus; species Philonthus cognatus. Next base: position 38,811,205 of record OW052244.1, read on the forward strand.
CAGTTTTGGCCGTGAAGCTCGTTTTATCCGGACAAAACTAAGTTTATTTTGTTTTTTTTTGTGAAGACTCTTCTTGTTTTTTTTTTGTTAGCGAAAACTCTTCATGATTTTAAAGACTCTTCAGATTACAGAGACTTGTTTAGTTTACAAGTTATATCTTATGAAAGTTCTTTTCTTTGAAACATTTATTCTAAAGAGATTTAATGAATATTTTAACACAAAATTTGAAATAGAGGATTGTTTAGCTCAGATCTATGAGATTATTTAAATAAAGTTATTCGAAAATTAGAATTAAGATTTTTTATTTAAATAATTTTTTAAAGTAGATTTTGAGTCCATTTTATAACGAGTAGATATTTAAAAAAGGAATTCGTATGTAGGATTTGTACTTCTTGTTATTTATTTTTTAATATTCTTTAAACTAGTTTCGGCTATGAAGCCGTCTTCAGTAAAAACAAAAAAACTACTTTGACGTTTTTACTGAGGATGACCTTACAGCCGGACCTAATTTAAAGAATAATATAAAAATTACGAAATATTCGTGTAAAAGGCAAACAACGCGCCTCAATTACTAAGATAACTTAAGACAATAAATTCAATAAGTATTAACTATACTTTAATAGAGCGTTGTAACAAATCAAATAAAATTTTAAATATTTCATTGTATAATTCAATATCCGACGGAGTATTTGCACGGGAAGTTTCAATGGGTATTTATTATCGTAAGTTAATTAAGACGTATTGTTTGCATTTTACACGAATATTTCGTAATTGTATATATCATGTTTAAAGTGTGCAATCTATAAGATGCGTAAGCTTATTTTCTCGAATTCAAATAGTATTGAATTTGAATTATGCTAGTTTAAAGAATATTAAAAAATAAATAAGAAGAAGTATAAATCCTACATACGAATTCCTTTTTTAAATAATTTTATTCGAATTGAGATTTTTTAATCATATCTATAAAATAACCTAAATAATTTAACTTGAAACTTAACATTGAGATGTTTTATTACATATCCTACATACGAATTCCCTTTTTAAATAATTTTATTCGAACTGAGATTTTTCAATCATGCCTATAAAATAATTTAAATAATTTAACTTGAAACTTAATATTGAGATTTTTTTAATCAAATTTATTTAATAATTTAATTCAAAATTAGTTTATTAATTAATATTTTAAAGTACGTAATTTTTTCTTCTTTGAGGAAGACATCACAAGATATAACTTATGTTTTTTTTTTCATCATTTCGATTTTTAAATTACCGATTTATCAAAAATAGCTAATAAAAATAATCCTTACACATTTCTTTTTAACAACTAGAACAATAATTAATTACAAAGTATAAACAAACAAAACTTAAATTTCTTTACAAATATCACAGCATCGTGTCATTTTTTAAATTACGTTCCGCAAAATTCACGTACATACAATGTCTTTTTTAAATCTTATTCCTCTTGTAAATAATGCGAGCTCTCTTTTATTTTTGTATATGTATATTTATATAATAGTCTTCAAAAACTAGAATCGTCGTTTTTTTCCAAACTTCATTTGTTTTTCTTAAGAAAATTCATGCTTAATTTTAAATTTTTATAAAACTCTTTTTAGTTTATTCTTACAAAACTTTAAAATTTCTATGTTTTTACAAAGCTTTCTATACTTATTTTTTTATTCTTGCGAAACTTCCTGTATTCTTTTTAATTCTTAAGATTTTTTTTGTAGTTTCGTCACTACTTTTTCTTTAAAAAAAAACTTCATGTCTCGGCCAGTGAGGGAGAGTACGGTGCGTGCGATCGGATTTATTTTGAAAAATTTGTACACGCGTTGCCACTGGCCACATTTTTTTGTATTTTGGCACATTTTGGGGTTTGTTCTGTTTTTTTTTATTTTTATTTTAGGGGTGTTTTCTTTTGTAGGCCCGACCGCTGGAATGATATGAGATCTGGCGCGTCGACCACGAAGTGGTCAACGCAATCACAACCACTGAGATTTCGTTTTTTGTGTGTTTGAATTTTGGATTCATACAAATATACAAGGTATTTATTTGTGTTCTAAACAAACAGAATCACAAACCAATAGAATAATGGGTTAATGTAGTTTAAATTTGTATTTTTTTACGTGAAAGATAAGAAACTTATTTAACATATATTAAAATAGTAAGTTTGAACACGTTTGCAGATTTTAAAAGAAAACACTTGGTATTGTTTCACAAATTAAAACTTTATTCCGACTAGTTTCGGTTTGTTAGACCATTTTCAAAGGAACAAACCGAAACTAGTCGGAATAAAGTTTTAATTAGTGAAACAATACTAAGCGTTTTTTAAATTTAAATACCTTTACATATTCTAATATGTTTCATCAAGTGCCAGATGAGAAATTAATCCAAGAAAAAAAAAGTTCAGTTATTTCATTAATATGTTGCTTTTTATTTAAATTAGTTTCGAATTTGAGTCATTCTCCTTGATTTAACCAAAATAGTGAAATTTATCAAAATGTTTTCTTTTAAAATCTTGGTTAGAAATATTTCACCAAGTAAAAGATGACAAGTTTCTCAAGATAGCATTCGTAGATTTTCTGCTCCTGATTGTTCAAGCTTTCGTAAATTATTTTGATTATGATTATTCAAACGTTCGCAGATCATGTTTATTTAGGTATTTGTTTAAAATTGAATTAACTTTTTCAGCCCTGACGCTGCCATTTGCCACCACTGACATTGGTAAACATACTGGAAATTTGTTTTTTAAATATATAAGGAGTTTTTCTTTAAACTATACGTATTTTAAATTCAGCTTATTTTTTTTTAAATCTTTAGATATTCCTTGTTTTTTTTTAAGTTCAATTTGGAGCTTAAAACGAGTGTTTCTACTCCTAGACCAAGCATGAAGTAAAATTTCGAGTTTAGAAAAGCCCCGTGAAAATTTGCGAGGGTCGCGCAGCGACCCGAGCCAAATTTTCTGGGCTTTTATAAACTCGAAATTTTGCTTTATGCGCCACGCGTATAAAACACTAAAGTGTTGTAAAATTTATGTATATTTGAACTTCACTTAAAATCTGTGTTTTATACGCGTGGCGCGTGAATAAAATTTCTAGTTTAGAAGAGTCCAGAAAATTTATACAAATGTACACGGGGCTTTTCTAAACTCGAAATTTTACTTCATGCTTAGTCTGGGAGTGGAATACACTCGTTTAAAGCTTAGAATTGAACTGTTTTAAAAAACAGCGGATGTCGGAAAATTTACAGCTTATGAATATGTTTACCTAAAAGAAAAATTCCCTATATGCATGAGCTGTAATTTTTTCGATAATCGTTTGTTTTTTTAAATATTTTAATTTGAAATCTTAAACGAGTGTTTTCCACTCCCAGACTAAGCATGAAGTAAAATTTCGAGTTTAGGAAAGCCTAAAAATTTGGTTTGGTCGCGTAGCGCGAAGCGCGGAGCGACCAAACCAAATTTTCAGGCTTTTCTAAACTCGAAATTTTACTTCATGCGCCACGCGTATAAAACACTGATTTTAGGTGAATTTCAAAATATTCTACTAAAGCAGTATGCTAAAAACGGGTATTCTGAAAATCACATCACATCAATGTTTAGTACGCGTGGCGTACGAAGTAAACTTTCGAGTTTATAAAAGCCTGAAAATTTGATTTGGTCGCTCTGCGCTTCGCGCTACGCGACCAAACAAAATTCTCAGGCTTTCTAAACTCTAAATTTTACTTCATGCTTAATCTGGGAGTGGAAAACACTCGTTTTAGACTTCAAATTAAACTATTTTAAAAAACAAGCGATTATCGGTAAAAATTACAGCTCATGCATATAGGGAATTTTTCTTTTAGGTTAACATATTCATAAGCTGTAAATTTTCAGACATCTGCTGTTTTTTAAAAGAGTTCAATTCTAAGCTTTAAACGAGTGTTTTCCACTCCCATGAATTTTACTTTATGCTTAATTTGGGAGTGGAAAACACTCGTTTGAAAGTTTAATTTGAAATATTTGTAAAAACAACGAATATCTGAAAATTGACAGCGTATACAATATATTGAGATATGTATATTTAAAAAAAACTCTCTGTATATCTGAGACAGTAATAAATAATAAGCAGTGTACAAAACATTTTTTTTGGGCACCAGAAAAACCCCTGGGCTGAAAGGGTTACTAAAGCAAACTGGTTAACAATTGAATTACAGATTTATACAGTTTTAAAGATTTACGAACGTTAGATTATCTGCTTATGAGTATTCAAGTTTTCGTTAAACAATTAACTGAATGTGTAAAAGGTTCGTTGATTATATTTGTTTATTAAAACTGAAATGGTTAATTTAAACTTTCACAAATTAAATAAATTACAGATGAATTAATGTAGCTTCTAAAGTTAAAGATTGATAGCGTTCGTCGATTTTCTGTTCGTTATTATTCAAGCTTTCGTAGATTTTTTGTTATGGTTAGTCAAACTTTCGTTTTTGCTTGTGAATAATCTATCTTTCATAGAATTTCCACAATTTAAAGATTGATAGCGCTCGTAGATGTTTTGCTTATGATTATTTAAACTTTCGTAATTTTTTTGCTTATGACTATTCAAACTTTTGTTGATAATCTGTTCATGATTATTCAATCATTTTAAGACTTTCTACTCATGATTGTTCGAGCTTTCGTATATATTTTGCTTATGATTAATCTTAGCAATTTAAAGATTGATAGCATTCGTAGAATTTTTTCTCATGATTATTTAACATTTTGCTCATAATTATTCAAACTTTTGTTGATATTCTGTTCATGATTCATTAATCATTCTAAGATTTTCTACTTATGATTGCTCGAGTTTTCGTATATATTCTGCTTATGATTAATCTTAGCAATTTAAAGATTTATAGCGTTCGTAGAATTGTATTCTATTTATGATTACTTAATCATTCTATGACTTTCACTCATGATTGTTAGAGCTTTCATAGATATTCTGCTTATGATTAATCTTAGCTTTTGTAGTTTTTTCTACAATTTAGAGATTTATAGAGTTCGTAGATTTTCTGTTTATAATTACTTGTAGCAAAATGACAAAAACTGATTTTGCGGCGCCTTTTAAATAAATAAAAATAACGTCTAATATGCATTCTATCGAATAGGGACAACAAAAATTATGTAAAACTAAGTAAAAAGTTGGCAGGTTTTGCAACTGAAAAAATATGTTAGTTGTCACCGAGAAATGTAGCATTCTTTGCATTCTAGAGGATTTTTCAAACGCGTCGACAATGACATTGTCGACGTGACATTGTTGACGCTGCCCATCCCTGATTCTAGATCAACCAAAATGACTCACAAAACATGCATGCACTTTGAATTTGAAATTGGGATACCTACCAGCGAAATTCGTTAAGTGTGACTTATGATTTATCGATTAGGTGATCGCCAGCGCCACCGTGATTACGTCGGTTTGAATCAACATTTCAGCATATCTACGAATGCATTTCGATCGTAAAGTGTTCAATGTGTTCTAGATCAAACAAAACAACTCAAAACAACATGCGTGTACTTTGAATTCGTAATATGAATACCAGCCAATGAAATTCGTCAAATGTGACACCATACTAAATATGATTGGTTGATTAGGTGATCGCTAGAGCCACTATGATTGCGTCGGTTTGAATAAACATTTCAGCACATTTCCGAACGCCTTTAGATCTTGATAAAGTGTGCAATGCGTTCTGGATCAACCAGAACAAATCAGAAAACATGCATGCACTTTAAAGTAATTTGAATACCAGCTAATGAAATTTATTAAATCTGACATCATACTGAATCTGATTGGATGATTACGCGATCACCAGCGCCACCGCGATTGTGTCGGTTTCAATCAACCTTTTAGCATCGAATGCATTTTGATCTTGATAAAGTGTTCAATGTGTTCTAGATCAACCAAAACAACTCAAAAAACATGCGTGTACTTTAAATTCGTAATTTGAATACCAGCCAATGAAATTGGTTAAATGTGACACCATACTGAATATGATTAGTTGATTAGGTGATCGCCAGGTCCACTATGAATAAACATTTCAGCACAACTACGAACGCCTTTCGATCTTAATAAAGTGTGCAATCCGTTTTAGATCAACCAAAACAAATCAGAAAACATGCATGCACTTTAAATTTGTAATTTGAATACGAGCCAATAAAATTTGTTAAATGTGACATCATACTGAATATGATTGGTTAATTAGGCGATCACCAGCGCCATCGTGATTGTGTCGGTTTAAATCAACCTTTTTGCATATCTACGAACGCGTTATAATCTCGATGAAGTGTTAAATTTGTTCTAGATCAGCATAACCAAATCAGAAAAATAAACACTTTGAATTTGTTATTCAAATATCTTGCTTAAGTAGGGTTTTACGTTGGATAATATCTACGCGTTATTTTTATCATTGAGGAAGTGTTTAACGCAATTTTGAATAATCAACGCAAACGATACATTAGATGTTTTCAGGTTTGTAATAGTTTTGTTAGTTTTTGATTTTATAAAAATACCTTGTATATATGTATAAATACTTAATGTTGTTCAGTTTTGATGGGATGAGGTTCTGGCTCATATCTAGCATGAGTCCGCATGTGTCGCGTGATCATATCCCTGCGACAAGCTGCGTAAGGACACTGGGGACACTTGTAGGGCTTTTCGCCCGTGTGAGTGCGCTGATGCGTGGACAGGTGATCCGACCTTGAGAACACTTGCCCGCAGACTCTGCAAGTGTAAGGTTTGACTCCCGTGTGTAGCCTCATGTGCCTCGTCAACATATCACTGCGCGCGAACGAGCGTTTACACACCTCGCACAGATACGCTTTCGCCGTGGAGTCCCCCGTGTTTTGCCTGCTTTTATGCCTGGAGGCCATGTGTTTGGCAAGGCGGTCGTGCAGGCTGAACATTTGCCCGCAAACCGGGCAGACGTAGGCGACGTCGGAACCCGGGGGCATTTCCTCGACGACCGGGGAGACTTCCAGGTTGTACCTCGAAGCGACTGATTCTTTGGTCGTCGGAGAGGCTACGTCACCTTTTACCACTGGGACGGAAACTGCGCCTCGCGGGGGTAGAAATCCCGATTGCAGGAGTTGCAACGGCGGGACTAAGCAGTCGCTGCTTCTATTCCTACCCTTCATCGAGAGATCCAGGGGGGAGTCTTGTGGACTAGGAGCTTCTGATTCAACCGAGCCCTTTTCGTTCCCGCTCGAGCTGGTCGTGATGGTCAGAGGATGCGGCCAGCCTATCGAAGCTCTGGCCCTCTCCGCTTTAGGCTCGAACCACAGGGGAAGATCGGAATCCGAATGGCTCCTCCTCCGGAAGAGATCAGGCAGGTACTTTGAGTGTAGGTAACGTTCGAAACTGTAAGGCGGGGGCGCTGGGGATGAGGGGGTCAAAGGTGAAATCGGACTCGCGGGGAAGAATCTATCATAGGGATGTAAAGGCGGCGGGTGGTGTCCAACCCCAGTCATGCACTGGTAACAAGCACACGCGGGCTTCGGCAGAGGAGGGCTACTGCTGGCATCCTCCTCCTTCAACCTAAGCGGGCTGAAGCTAATCCTCGGCGAATCACTAGAACTATGCGGGCTTTTATTACTACTACTCGCCGGGCTGAACACATCCTCATCCTCACTAGCTTGAAACCGATCCTTCTCAAGGATCCCTAAATCAAACTGGAAGGCCTCCGCCGACATGTGCTTTGGCGTCTTCAGCGCTCTCCCATCCTCCTCTTTTATATTATTATTCAAATGCTGGACGTTGTTGTTGATCGTCGGAGGTTCCGGGTTCGGCGTGGCTCCGGTTAGCTTGTCCAGCACCTGGCTGAGCCGCTTCCGCTTCCTCTGCTTCCCCACCGGCTTGTTGTGGTTGGCCGCGTAGAGGTGGTTATTGTTGTGCGTCTTGTCGTGGGGTGGTTCCAAAGCGGCCTCGGCCATAGTCATTAGCGCGTGGCGGCTGAGGGCCGCGGACCCTTGTGCAACTCCTTGGCGGCCGGGACCGCTATGCGCATGCTGGGTTGGATACACTAGGGAAAGCAGCTTGGCGGTTGAAATCAACAATCTTCTCTATCTGTAACAACAAGAAACAACTACTTTAATAACAAATTACACAAAAGGTAACTTAAGAACATTTTAGCAGAACATTTTAATTTTCCGTCGACCGCTCCCGAAAACAGACATATCGTTGCAATACCTTTGCATTGAAAGTTGTCAATTGTATATTTGTATTTTGACAAGTAATGTCACACTTGAAAATTGAATTTTCAAAACTAGTTTTGAAAGTAAAATCTTCAAACGTTAGTGTCAAAATGAGTAAAATAAAATGAGTAGTGACGAACAACAATTAACGCCGCCGCTGTTTAGTCGTAGGAAAAGCAGAGCAAATTGGTATTCGCATACAAACCGAAGCTTTCAAAACTTGTCAAACAATCTACTATTACAATTTGCACAGCAAAGAAAAATTGTGAATAGTTTAACAAAATGTATCAACCTATAAGATGCGGTTCAGTCATTGCTTAATCTGGGATTGGAAAACATAAACGAGTGTTATTAAGCATTAAATTGAACTCTTTTAAAACTATGACAAATGTCGAAAAATTTACAACACAAAGTATGCTTGTGTATACTTAAAAAAAAATCACTGTGTGTATACTTCAGAAAAAAAAGAAGTTCCCTGTACATGGTAAGTGAAGCTCTACCTTACTTTTCATTATCTTCTCTATTTTCTTATTCCTACACACAATTTTTTATAACCTGCACGATTCCAAGAAATCTTCAAAATGTGATCTTGGAAAAACCGTTATATAACTTAGCCAAATTATTAATTACGCCTTCCTGCCTTTTGCCTCTCCCCCAAAATTTCATTAACCCACACCAATCAATCATAGACTGTCACATCCGAAGATTATCAAAACTTCCATTCCATCGCAAAAAAAACCGCAGGTGCCCTCCAGTAATCTACACACACACATCGCAATAAAAAAAAAAAACAAAAGAAAAGCGCCGCGTGATTCGTGCTTGTTACGATAATTGCAATCAATTGATTGAAAGTATCTACATATGTAAATCAATCCGCATCTCATTTTGAATGATACGCAAAAGTAAGAGTCATTAGGTGAGTTTTAAATTATTAGCTTCTACCTTTATTTTCATACGCGGTAGAAGCACATATGTCGTAAAATTATTAGGTACATTGCGAACTAATGTTTCTCAAAGATTTTTGCCGGTTATACCGACATTTGCGCAGCATAGTTCATATACACAGAGAGTTTTTCTCTAAAGTATACGTATTCCAAATTCAGTGTATTTTCTGTAAACCTTTTGATATTCGTTGTTTTCAAAAGAGTTCATTTTGAAGCTATAAACGAGTGTTTTCCACTCCCAGATTAAGGATGAAGTAAAATTTCGAGTTTAGAAGAGCCCCGTGAACATTTTGTGAGCTTTTCTAAACTCGAAATTTTACTTCATGCGCCACGCGTATAAAACACTGATTTCAAGTAAAGTTCAAGATATATAAAAAGCATTTTTGAATTATATTTTTTCGTATTTTCATTTATTGTACTTAGTACTATGTACTTATAATTGTACTTAAGTACTCGTGATTACGTACTTGTACTTAGTACTCGAGTACAATTTGCGTGGAGTACTTGTACTTGATACTCGAGTACATTTTACTTGCACTGTTAGGCACATACACTCTATTACTTCTCGGTAATTTATATGAGAAATGTTTACTTGATCAGATTTGTACGTCATTTTATTTATCAAAATATTACAATTTTTTACTTAATTAGATTTTTTATAAGGGGGACTAAAAAGTTCAAGGAAAAGCGTATTAATAACGCTTATTAAGTTAATAATAGTTTTAGTTACAGTAGATTAAGTGTTTAGTTTCCGATTTTGGCTAGTTGCTCCAAAAATGGTCGCTCAAACGTTGAACCGTCACTCTTGCAGCCAGTTTTTTTCCCTTCCATCGGTTTAATTAACGGCCGCGTCCAAAAATAGTCAGTCTCATGCGAGGCACGAAACAATCAATCAAAAATGTCAACCGAAATTTGTGCCTACAAGATCGAGCAAATCGGCCTCGATGTCGCCTGACTTTTCCTAGGCAAGAGAATAAATCTTTATAAAATATCAGGTGCAACAGCATATTTGCGGTAAATAAATCTGATTAGTGGCCGATAAAAATACTTGTCCAATCATCATTAAAGCCCATGGGGCGCACTAAAGGAACTAAATACGTCGAAATGAGACGAGCATGCTCAAACATTAGCGGCAATTACCGGCCTCTAACACCGCGCCGGTAATTATACAAGAATTATAAGCATCCGAGCGTTCGCAGAAGTTGGTTTGTTTGTGGTGCGCCCGTTATGGGCACCGCTGGAACGGGGCCCCAAAATGGGCAATGGAACTCCTTGCCGGGAGCCTTCGATTTTTTTTTCTTTTCGCTCCTCTCTCGCCGCTCTCTTCTCTCTCCCCCAGGTTAGGCGCGATAACGCCATAAATCCCCTTGAATTACCATCGGCGGTTTTAAACACGGGTTTTGATACGGATCGGCGTAATGCGCGCCCAGAAACGATCAATTCCTAACGCGATTTATACAAATCGCGCCCCGCTGCCTTTTGCGGCGCAGGCCAGGTGTTAATAAATCCGCGCGCACTCAGAAATTTAGACTAGATACATTTTCCTGCTACATTCTGCAACTGTCTTGCTGTGATTCAAATGGTATACCTTCAAATGTACACTAACGCCTCGAGCTATTGCTACTACTAGCACAACTATAATCATAAGTTAAACTCAGCGTACTTCCTCATCTTTCGGACATTATGTATAGTTTATAACTCAGGGAATTTCTTGTATCTCTATATGTAAGTAAGAATGGATCAGCGGCGGCTCGCTGCCTAACTTCAGCAGCGATGGCTCGCAGCCTAACTTCAGGGTAGGCCACAGCGCCAAGGCACACAAAATATAAGGCTGGGATCGCGTTTTATAAACACAAGGATTTGCACAACAAAGTCACCTTTTAATAACGGATACATATTACCTTGGGTTTTTGGCCTACCCTGAAGTTAGGCTGCGAGCCGTCGCTGGAATGGATGCCGTTAGATATTCGTTTAAGGATTTTATTCTTCAATATCTTCACTTATTTTGCCACCTGAAGTAACTAGAAGGTTACTTAGTTACTTCAGGTGGCAATTCAGAGCATCTCATACGCAAGGCTGTAAACTATATCCTCTGGTGATCACCTCCATTTTTAAACTGATGAGTTGTTCTCTATTTATCCTGTGTACCTCACAATATTCCTTTATTTTATCATATGCCAACCATGATATTTTCATTAAATATTATTCTCGCGTCCACATCAAATCAAACGCAATAACCAATTGTTTTAAACAATGCTTATAGGCAACCCAATATGTTAATGTATATTGGGTTGCAACTATCGTCACGTCACACAGTACTTGATTTAACCATTCTAGCGGGATAAAATTTATGTTCATGTTTTAATTTGACCTTTTTTAAAAAACGACAAATATCTGAAGGTTTACAGCGTCTACATTGAATATACATCCCCCAATACCTTAGCAGAAAAACTCCCTGTTTGTGAAAGCAGCAATCAATATGTTAAGAAGACTTGTAACAACAAGTCACCTAATAAGCAGTGTAATCCAAAGTAGAATATTGTTTTTGTGATTCTAAAGAACTTGTAACATCGAATCCACAAATAAGCGGTTTAATCGAAGACAAAATATTGTTCTGTGATTGTAGAAGATTTGTAACAACGAATCCATAAATAAGCGGCCTAATCCACAACTAAACACACTTCTGCGATTCTAGAAGATTTGTAAGTACGAATCCACAAAATAAGCAGCCTAATCCAAAGCAGAGTATTGTTCTAGAATTCGTAAAGACTCGGGGCTAATAACCAGTCTAATTCAAGGCGCAATGCTTCTTACAAATCCTCTAGAATCGACATATGTTCGAAAGCGTAAACGCCATCTAATGACCATTAGCTTAAGTAGCATCGTCAGTGTTGTGGGATTCTGGGAGCCTAGTAAGAACGAATCCATAAACAATGCTTATTTGTGGATTTGTTCTTGCTAGGCTCCCAGAATTGAGAATTGATATCAAACAAAACTCGATTAGACGTAGCATATAAAAAAGAAAACGTCCAATCCAACACGCAACAAAATTATTTCAAGATGATTAACTGTAACAAACTCGTATCACCAAATACGGCGCGCCGCAGATGCGATGCGTACATTCAGATTCCGTAACCGATATCATAAATCTTCGGCGAAAACCCATCAAAGGTAATCAAAACATAAAAAAAAGCGATGTATATCCCGTCAATACGGAAACCCAATCGTAAAACAAATGCGCTCTCCAACGAGATACGATCATCCGGCTTCCACGGATCACCAATTAAAACGTTGTCGCTGAAAAGCGCAAATCATCCACAACATCAAAAAAACCAACAAAGGTAGAAATCGTCAAGTGATATTGATGGAGTTAATGACTTTTACCATGTATATCAAGTGTGCTGTGCGAATCGTTGTTATCACCGGTGGAAATCCTTAAGTTACGTTGATTTACAACGTACTTAAAAAAATTATCATACAGGGAATTTGTCTTTTAGGTAAACATGCATAAGCTGTAAATTTTCTGACATTCGTTGTTTTTTAAAAGAGTTTAATTTAAAGATTTAAACGAGTGTTTTCCACTCCTAGACTAAGCATGAAGTAACATTTCGAGTTTAAAAAAGGCTTTTTTAAACTCGAAATTTTACTTCATGCACCCTGCCTATGAAACACTGAAATATTGTGAAATGTATGTATATTTAAAATTTACTTCAAATCAGTGTTTTATACGCGTGGCGCATGAAGTAAAATTTCGAGTTTAGAAAAGCCCCGTGAAAATTTGTCTCGGGTCGCGCAGCGACCCGAGACAAATTTTCACGGGGCTTTTCTAAACTCGAAATTTTACTTCATGCTTAGTCTGGGAGTGGAAAACACTCATTTAAAGCTTCAAATTAAACTCTTTTAAAAAACAACGAATGTCAGAAAATTTACTGTTTATGCACGCATTTTCAAGGGGTTTTTCTTCAATGGATATTTAGAGAAAAGTCTTTAATAAACAACATTTTTGCAGGAAGTAGATATTACTCGTTTTAATACTTTGCATGTAATTCAATTAAAAAAAAAAACATTTACTCACACTCCATTGCATCTATCCTTTTTCTCATGATTTTGAAATTAAAATTACAATGGTTTGCAGTTCAAATATGAGTTTAAGTTCAATTTAACTAATCCAGTTCATGTACCTTCATGGAACTTACAAATCCCGTTAACTATTTGAAAATTACGGTAATTTTAACTCATAAAATATTACCTTGAAGCGATGAATATAAAAAAATCAACCAAGTTTTTTTATTGGCAGTTCGGGCGTGTAAGCATTAACCCGGCCAGAATTCCCGAAGCCAATTACCTTAATTACAATTATTTGTCAACACAACTAAATCCCTCAAGGCACTAACATTTATGCGTCAAACCTGATACGCTTGTACGTTTCACACCACTCATTAACCAAAGCAATTAATCTTAATTATTGTTCCTAATAATAAAAATAGGAGCGTAATTTTTCATCATTTAAATGCAACGTTATTAAAATCTTATTTTAGTGTTGGTATATCTAAAGCAGGGCCAACCCGAATTGCTTCAAGGGCCAAAACTAGCACTTAATTTTAGGGCAGCACCTTAGAAATATATATTTTTGTAAAATCAACTCTTTACATATTGACATTCGGCATTTAAAAAAAAACTAAAAAACCTAAAATTCCGTTTTTAAATATGCAAGTAATTTGAAATAAAAATTCCGATACGATCCTTGTTCGTTATTGGGTTTAATTTGAAGTTACAAATGAGTGTTTTCACTCTCCAATTAAGCAGGAAGTAAAATTTCGAGTTTAGAAAAGCCTGAAAATTTTCAGGCTTTTCTAAACTCGAAATTTTATTTCATGCGCCACACGTATAAAACACAAAAATATTGTGAAATAGAAAATATTTTTGTTTAGCAGTAAATTTGTAATCCTACCTTAGCAGTTTATTTTTAATACTGATTTAGCAGTATATGTTGTGTAACTTAGATATTCATTGTTTAATTCAATATCTGTTGAGGAATTAGTCCGGGAAGTAGTTGTTTCAATGAATATTTTGAAAAGTCTAAAGCTTTGCAAAACGTCGATATTAATTTTAATTCGTTTTTATATATTTTGATTGTTTATATTTATGTTAAGTAAACTTTATGCAGCTAAATTATGTAGTACAATTAGGCAGAAAGTTTTAAAAAGATAAACTTTCTGATTTTTAATTATCATCAATGTTTTTAACTACCTGCGTTATGATCTTATACTCATTATAAAAAACATTGATTTAACAACCACAAACTAACTCACATAATCGTAAAACACACAAACTCATATACCCTCGCATCAATAAATAAACGCCTAACCCAATTTTCTCATTCAAATCCGGACACTTTTATTGCGCCCGGGCTCTTTATAAAAGCGCTCCGTGGTTTCGTGAATGAAATTTTACTGAAAAAAGAGAGAAAAACGTGAAACATCAAAGAAACGAGCGCGCTTAGTAATAATCACTAAAACAGGAAACCGAGCGGTGAGACCGCATCCGATCCGAATAATTAAGCGGGCATTCTTGGATTAATATTGTAAAACCGAAAGGGAAAAACGAACGACGCTCGCAAGAAATTGTTGAAACATTTATCGAGCCAATTAAGCCGCTACCCAATTAAAAGAAGTTACTCGCCTACTATAACAACATAAAAAATCACTGACTTCCTGCAAAAATTGTTGAATGAATGATTAAAAATTAATTTTATTGCACAAGAAAAACGATGTGCATAAGAATGGTTTATCTAAAATTGACAAAACTTAAAAATAATTTCAATTATAAAACGATGACTCTAAGAAAGACTTCTTTTAGGTCGACGATTGCATAAACTTGTATCCCACAAAAACCTATGTATCTCTTCAATTTTAACTATTGGTTAATGCAATTAAAAAATAGATACAGGGTACGTTAATTTTTTATCCTGCAAAAATTGTTAAATAAATGATCAAAAATAATCATTAAAAATTAATTTAAGAAAGGTTTATCTCTAACCGACATAGCTTAAAAATAATCTTAGTAATATAACGATTTCTCTACCCCCAATAGAACACCCTAAGTGCTAAATTCTCCATCAACCTCAACAATTTTGAAATTGAGAACAAATTCTGTATTCCCCGGAATCCTAGCATCACGTTCAAATACAAATTTCCAACAAAAACACTTCACCAATTCATTAGCTCGTTTCATCTAGACAGTTAAACAACCTACTGATTATTAATTTTTAAATAACAAATAGTAGATTCAGACAGGGCAGAAAGACCGATGGCCGATAGCACAGACCGACTAACAAATTATTTATATGTATATAAAAATGTTAAAAACTAATTGTAATTATTGTCCGAATAAAGATGTACTATATATAACGATGTCTCTAAGAAAGACTTCTTTGTGGTCGAAAATTCCATACTCTGGTATCCCACAAGGATCAAATTTATCTCTTCAATATAAACTATTGATTAATACAATTTAAAAATGATTACAGCGGTCATTGAAAGAGGGATTCGAAGTAAGGAAAGCGTTAAATAGTAGAAAACCCCATCGTAAATAATATTGAGGAGCTTGGTTTCCCCCATAATGACATCCCGTATTATCTGGTTTATCTCTAATTAACAATGCCTAAAAGTAATCTTAGTAATAAAACTATATCTCTAAGAAAGACTTTTTTGTGGTCGAAGATTCCATAAACTGGTATCCTATAAGGATCCAATTTGTCTCTTCAATTTAAACTATTGATTAATACAATTTAAAAATACTTGCAGCGGCAATTGAATTACAAAGAGGGATTAGAAGTAAGGAAAGCGTTAAATAGTGGAAAACCCCATCGTAAATAATATTGAGGAGCTTGGATTTTCCCCATAATGACATCCCTTATTATCTAGTAGATCTCTAATTGACAAAGCTTAAAAGTAATCTTAATAATAAAACTATGGCTTTAAGAAAGACTTCTTTGTGGTCGAAGATTCCATAAACTGGTATCGCACAAGAATCCAATTTGTCTCTTCAATTTCAACTATTAATTAATGCAATATTGAATTACAAAGATAGATTAGATGTAAGGAAGGTGTTAAATAGTGAAAGACCCATCGTAAATAATATTGAGGAGCTTCTGATATTCCTATAATGACCCTTATTACTTGAATTTACTTAAAGCAGTTTGTAGTTATACAGGACGATTCACGAAGTTTTCCTGACACTTATGAGGTGTATTGTAAAGGTCATTTGAATTATGGGAAACATTAGATGTTTGTACTTTCGCACTACGCACGGCTATCTTTGATAATGGTAGCAGCGTTCAATCAAGGCAGCGTCTATCGTTACATTACTTTTGACGTGCTTAAGTGTGTTTGTGTCTACAATAAAGTGCCTCTTTGGCATTTTCTGTAATGCGTTTTTCATTTTCCACGGAGGAATACGCCGATATGGTGTTTATTTTTGGTTTTTCAAATGGAAATTCGACTGCTGCCGCTGCCGATATGGTGTTTGTTTTTGGTTTTCTAAATGGAAATTTGACTACTGCCGCTGCTGAGTACCGTGAACGTTAACCAAACCACCGTCCTGTGTCGGCAAAACCATTTTAAAAATTAAATGGAGTGTAACAATAAAACAAAAAATTAAAAGTCTAAAGTTTCCCATAATTCGTTTATTTTTTAGAATCAGACTCGTGTTCTTATGAACTTTTCTGCCTTTAAGTGAAAACGTCGCGAATCACCCTGTATATAGTTCGGCATCTTTTTAAATTTCTCTATTCCTTGATAACGACTTATGATCGAAACTAGTCGGAGAGTTAAATAAAATCAGTGGAACAACAACAAGTGATTTAATTAATAGTTTATACACTGCTCCAAAAAATTATCGCACAACCTTACAATTTTTTTTTCAAAATGTTAACGTACCCTTTTAAGAAAATTTCACTTTATCTACATTTTATGTGTTTAAACAACTGTAACTTGTCAACATAAACACTAGATTTAAAGCATTATTCGTTATTTCAAAGACGCTTACGTGAACTACACAAAAATAGTACACATTTCTAACATATTCGAAAAATTGCAGGTGGTGCGTTAATTTATTTGTGCAGTGTAGTTCAAAATATTTCACCACGGATTAAGTAGAAATTAATTAAAGATATAATTACAGTGTATGTAAAATTACTTATAATTTTAATTTTTTGTTTTTAGTTTATACACTGCTCCGAGAAATTATCGCACCACCTTACAATTCCTTAAAGATGTTAACTTACCCTTCAAGGCAAATTTCACTTTACCTACATTTTATGTTTAAACAGCTACAACCTGTCAAAATAAAGACTAGATTTAAAGCATTCTTCGTCATTTCAAAGACGCTTACATGAAATACGCAAAACTGGTACACATTTCTAAAATGTTCGAGAAATTGCAGGTGGTGCGTTAATTTATTGGAGCAGTGTAGTTCAAAATATTTCACCGCGGATTAAGTGAGAAATTAATTAAAGATGTAATTACAGCGTATATAAAATTATTTTTAATTTTTCATAAACTGGTATCCCACGAGGAACTCATTTTTTATAATCAAAATAATTATTTAATAATAACCTTATTTCGGTTAAAATTTAATCACGCTGAAAACGTATTTATATTTCCTCCAGGTGCCTCGATTACTCCGCCTAATGAAAAGCGCGCGTCCAGGGTAAACACGAAACAATCCGACGTGCATTAATCGCTCGCAAATAATTAAACTTACAAATACCCAACCCCGGTGGTCTCGGTCCCAATTTAAATTTTAATAAAGCAAACTCAATTAATAACCATCCCGCCAGGTACAGTTAGCAGTCGTTTTTTTTGCGCCCCAGTTTCAGTTTTTCGGTAGCGTTGATAATTAGTGCCCGCGGGGTTACGAAGTTGTTCCCCAAGGCTCGGTAATTGCACCACTGTCGACGATTTAATTAAAACGCGTGGGCGCCAAAAGTCGATTCCACAGGCGCATGGGCGGTTTCTAATTACCCTTTAGCGATTTTTCATTTCTTTGTTAATTTCGGGTGGTTGGAAATCCGATATTATTGAATCTGCAGAATAAAAAATTACACTACTATTTCGATAGAGGAAAGAAGTATTACGTTCCTATTTTGGTTTCTTGCATTTGAAGGATAAAAATTACGCTCTTATTTTTATATTCATTTTTATTTTTGTTATTTTGGGTGGTTGGAAATTCGATATTGTTGCATCTAGAGCATTAAAAATTACATCTTATTGTTGAAATGTTTCATCTGAGGAATGAAATGTTACGCACTTATTTCAATGTTGTTACATCTAGAGGATGAATAATTAGGAATATAATGATACGATACATTATATTCCTAATTCATCCTCTAGATGTAACAACATTGAAATAAGTGCGTAACATTTCATTCTTCAGATGAAACATTTAAAAAAAAAACCTCTTGAGTGCGTGACATAATTCAATCTTGTTTTAGATTTAAGTTGGCTAAAAGCTTTAGAAATTGACATAAAACGTCAGACATAATAATTTTAGTATATAATTTCAGAGTTGCCAACCTACAATACTTTCCATGGCATTCTAGACGTTTTTTTTTTGATTGAACATACTGGAAACTTAAAATTACTTTATAGAGGATTAATATTCTCTATCAAGTAATTTCAAGTTTCCAGTAGGAAACGATACCGATTTCCTACTGGAAACTTAAAATTACTTGAGTAATTTAAGTATTCGATTTGATGAATATTCGCTTATTTTTCTATATTTGTATTCGCCAAATTTATTGCGCATATGTGAATATTATTAATATTGTTAATTTTATTAAATGTTTAGCCATAATCAGTTGAATAGAAATAGCCGATTTATCAATTGAAAAAATGCATGTGTAAATACTTTTTGGATTGGTGTTTTATTATTCTGATAATTATCTATTATGTGAAGTTTACATTAAACTGCCTGGCGCATGAAGTAAAATTTCGTGTTTAGAAAAGCTTGAAAATTTGGATTTGCCGGGCGCTTCGTTTCAAAGCACGAAATTTTACTTCATGCTTAAACAAAGACTGTAAACACTCATTGGAATATTATTAAACACTTCAATAAATATGAAGATATGAAAGAAGGATATCCAACTAAATATTACTTGTTTTTGCAAATATTAAGTTTTTAAACATGTATTTTTTTGTAAAAACTAAATCTTTAACTTTAACATACACATTTACATAGAAAAAAATAGAATCTATATACTTTTTATAGGCAAGTTTGTTTAAGAAAATGACAAGAAGTTGAAATAAACAGAAAATTATTAATTGTTTGGTGTTGTACGCGTTCACTTTGTGGTACATCTTAAATACACTTGTAAATAAAACACTTTTTACTTTGTTTAACCACTGGATCTTACATTTAATTGTGTGACTAGTTTCGACTATCTAGTAGTCATTCTCAAACTAAAGTAAATACAAATTACACGTTAAAAACTATTTATACGGCTTCGAAGAGGGGGGTGTACATTAGGTCAACCTGGTCATTAAGAAGGGAAATTCCGGGATTAATTCGGGCCTTGTGTATTTCTAGTGCTTCCAGTAAATCCATTTTACGACCTTTTTCGGCAAAATGGATTACTGAAAGTACATCCTCGCCAAAAGTGTGATTCTCTTCTAAAAGATGGTTAGCATAGGTAGAACTATTATGTTTTAATCTAAAGGCTCGCTCGTGTTCTTTCAACCTTATTTCGATTCTACGACCAGATTGTCCAATGTACACACCTTTACAATTTTCGCAGTTCAATTTATAAATGCCTGATCTAACTAGGGGATTAAGTTTTGTTTTTGGGTTGAAAATTATATTATCAAGTTTATGGGGCGTTTTTTAATATTACATTAATGTTACATTTTTTAAGGATGTTTTTAATTTTACAACTTATTGTACCATAGTAGCTGATTGTTTTAAAATGTTGATTATCTATTGACCTAATTCTAGGGTAGAAGAATTTCTGCACCTCTTTCATTTCATAATTATGAATTAAATTATCTATTAGTGAAGTTGTGTAGCCATTATTCAATGCTATTTCCTTTATTGTATTGATCTCTTTCTTTCTATCATTTATATTTAGGGAATTTTAAATGCTTTATTTATCATTGTATAGAAACTAGCTTTTTTATGAATTTGTGGGTGGCGGGAGTGGTTAGGGATAACGGAATCAGTATAGGTCGGTTTTCTATATTAATTTTCTAGACCTAACCATTACAAAAATTAACAACAAATTAAATTTTAATATATATAGAAAACCGACCTATACTGATTCCGTTATCCCTAACCACTCCCGCCACCCACAAATTCATAAAAAAGCTAGTTTCTATACAATGATAAATAGAGCATTTAAAATTCCGCTAAATATAAATGATAGAAAGAAAGAGATCAATACAATAAAGGAAATAGCATTGAATAATGGCTACACAACTTCCCTAATAGATAATTTAATTCATAATTATGAAATGAAAGAGGTGCAGAAATTCTTCTACCCTAGAATTAGTTCAATAGATAATCAACATTTTAAAACAATAAGCTACTATGGTACAATAAGTTGTAAAATTAAAAACATCCTTAAAAAATGTAACATTAATGTAATATTAAAAACGCCCCATAAACTTGATAATATAATTTTCAACCCAAAAACAAAACTTAATCCCCTAGTTAGATCAGGCATTTATAAATTAAACTGCGAAAATTGTAAAGGTGTGTACATTGGACAATCTGGTCGTAGAATCGAAATAAGGTTGAAAGAACACGAGCGTGCCTTTAGAATAAAACATAATAGTTCTACCTATGCTAACCATCTTTTAGAAGAGAATCACACTTTTGGCGAGGATGTACTTTCAGTAATCCATTTTGCCGAAAAAGGTCGTAAAATGGATTTACTGGAAGCACTAGAAATACACAAGGCCCGAATTAATCCCGGAATTTCTCTTCTTAATGACCAGGTTGACCTAATGTACATCCCTCTCTTCGAAGCCGTATAAATAGTTTTTAACGTGTAATTTGTATTTACTTTAGTTTGAGAATGACTACTAGATAGTCGAAACTAGTCACACAATTAAATGTAAGATCCAGTGGTTAAACAAAGTAAAAAGTGTTTTATTTACAAGAAAATTATTACAAAATAGGTTCAAAAAATCATGCAAAATTAAAAAAAACAAATCTTTAACTTTAACTAACTAAATCAATTAAACTTCAGATTTACTTGCATGAAACTTATAGAAATTACTTTTACCATTGTTTTAATGTTATCGAATTGAAAATTAGTAACGCTAGAAGAAAAAGCCAAAAGTTGACCAAAACGTCAACTCTATTTATTTTACTCATAAATTTTACAATAAAAACACTGCAAAATAAGTTTATGATTGATCGTTTAACGTATGTTTTCAATCCCAGATTAAGCATGAAGTAAAATTTCGAGTTTAGAAAAGCCTAAAAATTTGGCTCGGGCGCGTAGCGAAGCGAAGCGACCGAGCCAAATTAGGCTTTTCTAAACTCGAAATTTTACTTCATGCGCCACGCGTATAAAACGCAGTATTAATGTGAAACTTAATGTTAAACGTATTTTACTTGTTAAAAATACGTTTAGTATGTCAATCATCAATTGGTTAAATAATGGACTTTGTACTTGTTTTTTCTTATAGTTTGCACACTTTAAACATAATATATAAAATTACGAAAAAACTATACGTGAAAATGCAAACAATGCCTTAATTAAATTAAGACATTGTTAGTATTTTCACGAATAGTTTTTTCGTAATTTTATATATTACAAAAATATCATTACAATTGCGAACATTATTATAAAGTCTTATAATTTTATTCAGTGGTTATAATATAAGTTGTCCTACTCTAAATACGGAAAAAAGTTAATGCGTTTTGGTTGCTGTACCTAGGTATAATATGTTCAATAAAAAAAACCTCAGAGTGCCATGATTTAATCTTTTATTTAAATTTAAGTTGGCTACACACTTCAGGAATTGACATATTAAGCATCAGACAAAATAAATATAATGTATATTTTTAGAGTTACAAACCTAGAATATTTTCCATGGCATTAGAGATTTTTTTTAATTGAACATACGATACATTTATATATTTATTTGAGCTAATATATGAAAGAATAACGAAGTATTTGCAAATAATACTTTGTTTTTTTTATAAAATTATCTGACATTTTAAACATCCATCCTATCACAAAGGAATAAGGAAGCATATTCACTTGATTTGCCTTGATTTTTAATAATTGTTACTTTGTAATTGGATTTTTTGCATGTTAGGTAATAAAGGTTATTATTATTTTTTTGACACTCGTATTTATTTATAGCTTGGTGAAATATTATGTTTAATAATACACAATTCCTAACACCAAAATGAAATATAACCTAATGTAACAATTAAAGCACAATGGGAAATAAAACTCGAGCGCGATTGCGGACTTTACTGCGGGCGCTCTTTGATATATCGGAGTTTGCAGAGCGTCGCGACGCAGCTGCAGACGCCCGCAATGCAGTGGCGTCCGCGCCGCGTTCATTCATGCGACTTATCCGGGTCACGAACATCACGAACATCATCAGGTGCACACACACACCGAGACACGTTCGCGTGGTGCCCGGTTTTTGTTGGTGTGCCCCGAGGCTCGCGCCTGGTATCCTGGAATGGCCTCGTTTCTTTCGAAATGAAAGAGACGAACGCCGCCCGGCTAATGATCCCAAAAAGACAGAAGCACGAGCGATTATTCGATTGATTTTTGCATAAACATAAAACACTCAACTGTTAAAACACTCGACTGTTAAAACACTCAACTGTTACATAAACATAAAACACACAACTGTTACATAAATATAAAACACTCAACTGTTAACAAACTATTGATTTATTTACTGTTGGGAGAATGGAAACTACATTTTTTTTTTACAAAAGAAACTCGACCGATTATTCGATACATTTTCGCAAACACACTGCTTCAAGAACACAACGCACCATCTTACAATTTCCAAAAATATTTTTCCCCTTTAAGGCAAATTTCATCGTACTTACATTTTATGTTATAACAACAGCAACCTGTTAAAATAAACACAAGATTTAAAGCATTCTTCGTTATTTTAAAGACGCTAACGTGAAATACACTAAAATAGTGCACATTTCTAAAATTTTAGAGAAATTGCAAGCGATGCACAGTAGGCGAATTACGTTCATGCGCCACGCGTTTTAAACACAGACAACACTGAAATATTGTGAACAAGTGAACTTCACTTAAAATCAGTGTCTTATACGCGTGGCGCATGAAGTAAAATTTCGAGTTTAGAAAAGCCTAAAAATTTGGTTTGGTCACGTAGCGCTACGCGCTACGCGACCAAACCAAATTTTAAGGCTTTTCTAAACTCGAAATTTTACTTCATGCTTAATCTGGGAGTGGAAAACACTCGTTTAACGCTACCAATTAAACTTAAAAAAAAAATCAACGCATATATGAAAAAATAGAATCTATAAACTTTTTATAGGCAAGTTTGTTTAAGAAAATGACAAGAAGTTGAAATAAACAGAAAATTATTACAAAATAGGTTCAAAAAATCATGCAAAATAAAAAAAAACAAATCTTTAACTTTAACTAGCTAAATCAATTAAACTTCAGATTTACTTGCATGAAACTTATAGAAATTACTTTTACCATTGTTTTAATGTTATCGAATTGAAAATTAGTAACGCTAGAAGGAAAAGACAAAAGTTGACCAAAACGTCAACTCTATTTATTTTACTCATAAATTTTACAATAAAAAAACTGCAGAATAAGTTTATGATTGATCGTTTAACGTATGTTTTCAATCCCAGATTAAGCATGAAGTAAAATTTCGAGTTTAGAAAAACCTAAAAATTTGGCTCGGGCGCGTAGCGAAGCGAAGCGACCGAGCCAAATTAGGCTTTTCTAAACTCGAAATTTTACTTCATGCGCCACGCGTATAAACGCAGTATTAATGAAACTTAATGTTATAACAACAGCAACCTGTTAAAATAAACACAAGATTTAAAGCATTCTTCGTTATTTCACAGACGCTAACGTGAAATACACAAAAATAGTGCACATTTCTAAAATTTTAGAGAAATTGCAAGCGATGCACAGTAGGCGAATTACGTTCCCCTTTAAGACAAATTTCATTGTACTTACATTTTATGTTATAACAACAGCAACCTGTTAAAATAAACACAAGATTTAAAGCATTCTTCGTTATTTCAAAGACGCTAACGTGAAATACACAAAAATAGTGCACATTTCTAAAATTTTAGAGAAATTGCAAGCGATGCACAGTAGGCGAATTACGTTCATGCGCCACGCGTTTTAAACACAGACAACACTGAAATATTGTGAACAAGTGAACTTCACTTGAAATCAGTGTCTTATACGCGTGGCGCATGAAGTAAAATTTCGAGTTTAGAAAAGCCTAAAAATTTGGTTTGGTCACGTGGCGCTACGTGCTACGCGACCAAACCAAATTTTAAGGCTTTTCTAAACTCGAAATTTTACTTCATGCTTAATCTGGGAGTGGAAAACACTCGTTTAACGCTTCCAATTAAACTTTAAAAAAATTAAAAAAATCAACGCATATATGATAATTTACAGACAGCATATAATTGGGATATGTATACCAAAAAGAGATGTATGCTCAAAATTCCTTATAAGACCAATTTTGAGCAAAAATTTGAATTGGTCTAGCTAAGTATACGTATTAAGTTATCAGAAATTGCAAAAAGTTCAGTTACCGAATACGAACGAGATATAATTTTTTTTTAATCATCTTCAAATTTATACTTTTTAAGAAATTGTTTTGAAATCGCATTTTCTTCGGAAAATATATAAGAACAAGGTGAATCAATATTCCAAAAATGTAGTAATTACATACCTATATCTAATTCTGAAATTTAAAATTTATTATAAATACAAATAACAATGTTTATTAAACTTTAAATGCGGTGGTAATTATAGGTTTATTAAACAACGTTAAATAAAAAGCTCTTAATTTTTTATTTATAGACAAAATGTTGAACTTCGCTGTTATGTTTTTAAAAAAGAAGCATCTGAAATCATGTCTCGTTTCAAATAAAAATATTTTGACGAGACTGAAAAACTTATGATTTTTAATTATTGCAGCCTAATTTACGCAATTCCCCCACTGTGCGATGCGTTAATTTATCGGAGCAGTGTGTATTAACAATTTATTGTAACTGATTATATTAAATAAGAATTTTATAAACTGTAGAATTCGCTTTGTAAGTGTTTGCGCTGCAGATGGTAATCTTTTGCTTTGTAAAAATTAAATTTATTGTATAAGAGTGTACGTGTATGATGGCTGCAAGTCGTAAAAAGAAAAAGAATGCTCGTGTGTAAAGGTAGCACGCACGGTCAGTGTTATTTATTGCTAAAAGCAAGTGGTGTGGTCTTGGGTTTTTAAATCCTAGCGATCTTAAGGTTGCCAGCTTACAAAATAACTAATTCTTAATAAGTTCTTACTAACATTCGAATTAGGATTTCAACTTAGTTTGCTAGAACTACTCTCTTCGTAACATTAGTTCGGTCTATATTAAAATATTGTAATATTATTTGGTCACCACACTTCAACTGTTACATAGACAGACTGGAATATGTACAAATTAAATTTTTGAAATACATCAGATTTAAATTATGTTTTCAAAATATATTTCTGAATGTAGACCAAGTGAGATCTTATGTAAATTTAAGTAGACTATCTAAAAGACGTGAATTCTATGACATTAGCTTCTCATATAAAGTTTTGAATAATTTTATAACCTCATCTGAGTGCTTAGAATGTTTTTCATTGAATATACCACAGTATTCCACACGTAACTTGCAGTTATTACATATTCCATCCTGTCGTACATCCTGTAATATGTTTAGCCCGATTGTAAGAATGTGCAACTCTGTAAACAAAAATTGTGATAAAATTAACTTTTTTGATGTATCCCTTATCAGATTTAAATCGGTCGCTCGGCATTTTGTTTGTTCGTAGTCATTTTTAAATTTAAGTTTAGTTTATGTACATTAATGCTATCCATATAAAATGTTCTTTTTAGGTATATGTGTATTAATGTAATCGATGTAAAATGTTGTTTTGGCGTCAAATAAATAAATAATAATAAAAGAAAAACTTATCGAAACCCCTTGTTTGTCAACAAGATTATTTTCACAGATTCCCTGCATGTCTTATTTCAACGTTTTTTTTTTTTACTTTCCTTCATATCGCTGGCTTAATATTATAAGGTTCTATGTGATATTTTTTTCGATTTTCATTTTGTGATGTTGCAAGACTCTATGAGCATATATAGAGCCTTTTAACGTCACAAATTAAAAATCGAAAAAAATATCACATATAATCTCGTAATATTAAGCCAGCGATATGTAAAAACAAAGAAAAAGTATTGTTTCGCGGAAATGCTTGAATCAAAAATGTTAGTAGATATATCCATTTTGAGGTTCCTAGAGTTGAACAAGACTATATTTGAAAAATATTTGTCTGTCCTTCTGTCTCAACGTAGAGCCTACATTGATCGAGATGTTAACATGACATTAAACAAACTTATAATAATACCGTGCGATCATTTAAAACATAATTTAGAGTAGGCTTTGATTTTCAATTAGATTGGCACTACTGATTGTAAACACATAGTTTACCATAACCTCAAATGTATTCCACTATTCATTTAACATTCTGGACAACCGCACAAAAAAATGCCGCCTACTTTAAATAATAATTTAAATGATAGCACGGTACAATGTATCATATAAACTTAGGTATCGTGCGATCGTTTAAATTATGATTTAGAGTAGGCGGCATTTTTTGTGCCTTTGCCCAGAATGCTAATTGAATGATGTGTTAACAGTCAGTTAACAGTCAGTAGTGTCAATCCAATTTAAAATTCAAAGCGTACTCTAAATCATGTTTTAAATGATCGCACGATATTAATACAAACAAAAATTATTAATGTTGTGTTATTGCATCACTGCCGCTTAATGGGTAAATAACAATATCCTTTCGAAAACAATAATGTATAACCAAATTAAATGTCTCCAAACTTTCCAAAAAATTGCACCAATTAAACCATATCTTCGACTTATAATTAATAATCCCCCTCATACATTTTTTTCTTGTAATCCTCAACTTCCTCGACACACTGATCGGTCATCCGGAACACGAAAAATCCGAAAAGGTAATTACCGGGCGCGCAATAAT
This sequence comes from Philonthus cognatus, assembly GCA_932526585.2. Lineage (NCBI taxonomy): Eukaryota > Metazoa > Arthropoda > Insecta > Coleoptera > Staphylinidae > Philonthus > Philonthus cognatus. The sequence continues at coordinate 38,838,648 of OW052244.1, forward strand.
TGAAACGGCCCATTAATTCTCGAGCACGTCCGCGTTTTGACCAATTAACGGGGACTTACTTTCTAAGCGATATTCCAGATTTCAGCGCGTTTTTCGCGTAATCGGGGAGGCATATGGCGTCGGAGGAACAACAGTTAAGTCCGAGTTCTGATTGTTGTTGCTCTGGCCAAACAGGTGGTATCCTGTTGTTTACGGGAGTTTTATGTAGTGTTATGTTGCTAATAGAGAAAACAGCTTGCAAAGGAGGTATTGTGCAATGCGCGCGGAATATCTAGGAAGTGGACGCGGGTACTTGGATTTTCGTTCATTATGTGTGAATTGATTTGTTTATTCAATTTTATACCAATATAATTTTCTTGGACAAATAACTATTCTTCGAATCCCACAATAAATCCGTTAACAGAGCTGTGAGTGTGTTTGTTTACCCAAAACTAAAATAATTTATACAATACTAAGAATTAATTGTACATGTAATGGATCTAATGATACTGAGGCAAGGTGTTCCAGTTATTTGTATTTAATTATTAAAAATATTTACATAGTTATAGAAGTGGGAACGGGATGCGGCAATTTCTGTGAAAAATTGCATTATTTCTTTCACCACAAAAATATGTTTATTGAGAAATCAACAAAATGAATAAGCACAACATCTAGTAAACAATAATATAGTTAATCGTGTGAAAACAGAAATAGGATATATTAAATGGTTTTTCTTTAATTTATGAAGAATCAATGTACACTGGTAACTGTACATTGATTCTTCATAAGCGTTTTTATACTTACAGTCCTCTTAATAAATAAAGGGTTAAGGGGAAAAACCAAATGAGTCCCAATTTTGAAAGTTTAAAAAAAGGAACAAAATAAAAGTTCAGAATTCATATGTTTTACAGGTTATGACATTTCTTTCGTCTTGAATAACTGGTGACCAATTTGTTCGTTTTCCGTTTAATTTGCCTACATGAAAATACTTGGTCTAAGCTACATAATGGCGTCAAAAACGATTTTCGGTACTTTTTGGACTTATTTATTTTTTCCTCTTAACCCTTCAAATATTTTACTGCATACCCATAGAAAGGTGTTTTGGTTGTTATAAATCGAAACAATTTTTTAAACCTGGAATATACCAATATACCTCAGGGTATACTTTATACAGTGTCGCCAGATGTAGATTTTAATTTTTCCTAAATTTTTCATAAATTGATAAGCTAAAGTTACGATGCTCCCAAATAATCTGACAGCACTACATTTATATCTTTTCAACTTCAAATTAGAACTAATCAATATCAAATTGAGAATAAGCAATTTCAAATTGGCACTTCCAACATAGCTGTAAGTTTAAACACAATCAAATTGGGTTTAAACAACATCAAATTGAGAATAAACAACTACAAATTGGGATCAAACAAATGTTGTTTAAGAAAAAGTATATATATTTCTAAATTTAAAGTATTGAGAATGTATTTTTGAATGTGAGTACAGGGAATTTTTCTTTTATGTATGCATATTCTAAAGTACACTTTGTACATTTTTAGATATTCATTGTTTCTATAGTGTTTGATTTGAAGCTTTAAACGAGTGTTTCCACTCCCAGATTAAGCATGAAGTAAAATTTCGAGTTTAGAAAAGCCAGAAAATTTGGTTTGGTCGCGTAGCGCGTAGCGCTACGCGACCAGACCAAATTTTCAGGCTTTTCTAAACTCGAAATTTTACTTCATGCGCCACGCATATAAACACTGATTTCAAGTGAAGTTCAAAGTTAAATATACAAGCAGTATGCTAGAGCAGTATAATTTGAACGTCGCGATAAATCAATGTTTTATACGCGTGGCGCATGAAGTAAAATTTCGAGTTTAGAAAAGCCTGAAAATTTGGTTTGGTCGCTTCGCTTCGCTACGCGACCAAACCAAATTTTCAGGCTTTTCTAAACTCGAAATTTTACTTCATGCTTAACCTGGAAGTGCAAACACACGTTAAAAGTTTCAAATAGAACTATAAAAAACAATAACCTCCGCTAGTAGAAATTAATCTTCTAATAATATTGTATCTATATTGATTATACATTCAAACTGTTATTCACTGTGCATAGAATATAAATTGCAAATATTGTTACCTAATAATTATTCCATATAGAAACAATATTGTCTAAATCCAAAATAAAAATAATAGATATTCAATGTGCCTACAATATAGAAATAATATAGAGTGCATATATTTTTAATTTATTATTATTTAATATAGATACAATATTGTTAAATCCAGAATAAAAATATTAGATTATTGCGTTTGCGCAGATCGTTGAATTCAGTTCAGCTAACACAGTTAACACGCGATAATTTGTAAGTAGACAATCTATATTGTTACAAGATTGAATTACAACTTAAAAATCAAGATAAAAACATTATTGTATAAAAATTGTAGTAACATAACACAATATTGTATTAACTTGACACAATCATGTGTCAATCGTGTAGTAATATTAATTTTCAAGTTGGTTTTCAATATTATGTCGTGTTATCATCCCAATATACAGGATGTATTCTAACTGGAGGCGAAAAATGAAACGTATACATTTTTTAATTTCAAACAGAAAATCTAAATAACCCTTTTGCCTATCTGGTTTCGTTTTCCAGATAATCGAATTTAAAAACGTACTCACAACATAGAGAAAATATCATAATAGCATTTTATTACAAAATAAATTCAAAAAAACACTATTACAGAATCCGTAAACAAAAATGATATCGATAGGTTGATTGATAAGACGTTGAGGTGTTAATATTCCATATTTACTTTGTATATATAAAATTCTAAATACCTTTATGATTTTCAAAAAAATGAGTTTATGTTCACAACAATTGTTTTGCAAATGTATTGCTTCTTCGGGTGAATGAAAGTTTGCAGTGAAATTAGAAATCTTAGAACTAACTTGTAGTTCTAACTTGTAGTTCTAAGATTTCTAATTTCGTGTAAACTTTTATTCACCTGAAGAAGCAATAAATTTGCGACACAATGGTTACGAAAGTAAACAGAATTTTATTTATACAAAAAAAATATATCTTGGTATTCCCCGTTGTTGAACTGCATTTTTTAAAATTTTACTAACATGGCCTAAGAAGCGAAGAAAACAATTTTGACAAATGTCAAAACTCAAACACTTAATTTTTGTTCATTGACGAATTCCATGAGCTACTATGATGTTTTCTCCATATTATGACCACGTTTTTGAAAACTATTATCTAGAAAAAAAAAACGAGATAGACAAAAAAGTTATTTATATTTTCTTTTTGAAATTAAAAAATGTACACAACGTTTCAATTTTCGTCTCCAATTAGGAACACGCTATATATACAAGAATGTAGAATTGAAATTCTATGTTATTCCAAGATTGTTTCAAGATGTAATTTCCACTAGGGTCAACATTTACATGCATGCATACTCGAAAGAAAAATTCCCTGTATTTTATACAATATGAACTTGCTTGGTCCACTTTTACAGCTATCAAAGAAGACAAGTCTCATCAGATATCACAAATTATGGGTGATATAGCCAGATCCAATATTTTGCAAATCAAGTTTAGACTTAGTCGACCTGGAACATATTAATAACAAAAAAACAATGTACAATAAGCCTTTAACATTATGAAAAATGTGTCACTAACATTAAAAAATACATTTCGAATACTCTAAATTTAGAAGATATAGATATATAACATGTTAATGAATATTGTTTCCGTTATTTCTGCTAAATCATTTCATTTGAATAGTTCTTGAATTATATTTGTTTAGTCCCAATTTAAAATTGACAATTCTCAATTTGATCTGACAATAAATCCCTTAATAAATAGTTAATTGCATACCCAAAGAAAATTGTTTTGGTTTTCATAAAACTAAACAATTTTGGTAACCTGGGATTCGAACCTTGGGGTAAACCATACACAATGTGTTGCTAGATGTATTTTTTAACTTTCTCCAAATCTTTCATTAACTGTTTTCGTTATTTCTGCTAAATTAATAAATTTGGATAGTTCTCAAATTATATTTGTTTGTTATATTTTAAATTGATTATTTGATTGTAGTTAATTCCAATTTGATTGTGTTTAAACTGACAGCTATGCTTGAAGTCCTAGATTGAAATTACTTATTCCGAATTTGATATTAATTAGTCTCAATTTGAAGTTGATAAGGTATTGACCCAGATACAAATGTTGATTACTTCATCAACATATTTAATATTCCACAATTTGTATAAATATTTTCTACTGATTTATTTCACATCGCGTTTGGTTACCAATTTTGGGAAACTAGTCTCAGAATTTTGTGGGCGGTGCAGTAATCTGTGCACTTATACTTATTTTTTTTTATTATTATTGTTTTAAGAATCGAGGTGTGTCCTCACTTGTCAACCGACGATCCGTGCCAAATATCACTCTCTTGAAGAAGAGAAAAAAACTGAGGATAACGGGACGCGGCATCGATCGGCCGCCGCTTATTAAATATTTATCTTCAGGTACGACCGGTATAAAAATCGAATAAAAACCGGCATAATTTAGTGCGGTGCCCGAAACGCACACCGCATAACAGCTTGTTTTGTATGCAATCGATAAAAATCGTCGGCTCTTTCGTAATGCCTGATTTAATGGTATGTATGCCCCGAGAACGGCCCCGAAAAAAGTGTAATAACCGAAAAATTCCGGTGTAATTGAATATCTTTTTAGGGATTGTGCACATTGAAATTTTTCCGCGTACTCTGCACTAACTTTTGTTTAATAAACATATTTATTTATAAAATCTAAAAGATCTCTTATAATAGGGCTATAAGTGTGTTTAATTACTTAATTATTAATTACATTTTAATTATGATTTAGAGCAGGAGGCATTTTTTTGTGTGGTTGCCCAGAATATTAAATGAATGGTGGAATAAATTTGAGGTTATAGTAAACTATGTGTTAAGAGTCAATAGTGCCAATCTATTTTAAAATTCAAAGCCTACTCCAAATAATGTTTTAAATGATCGCACGGTAGTTAGAGGTCCTTTTAAATCATTTCTTTGGCATATTTTGAATTGTGGAGGCTTCTACTTCGTTATACGTGTTAATTTAACACAATAAAACACTTTTAACTTTGTTTGTATAACACAATTTATTTTTATGTGACTGCAGTTTCGGCAAATTCAGCTTGCCATTATTCATGTTTGATAATGGCAAGCTGAATTTGCCGAAACTGCAGTCACATAAAAATAAATTGTGTTATACAAACAAAGTTAAAAGTGATTTATTGTGTTAAATTTCTTTGGCGTCATGCTTTCTGGGGGTGTATTATGAGCCATAAAAAAAAACATTTTAATATAAAATATTGTTTTCTCCCACACTTTAACGGTCAAATATCAATAGGTAAAAGCCTTATTCTTAACCCAAACTAAAATTATTTATAAAATACTAAGAATTAATTGTACCTGTAATAGATCTAATAATACGGAGGCAAGGCGCTCCGGTTTTTTAAATTTAAATTTAAACAAATATTCACATAAACTCTGTTTTTTTTTTCCATGTGACCAAACTTAGGGTGTTTTTACTGCCAACAGTTACAGTCCTGTTTTGGCAGTAGGGTTTTGAATATCAAATTTTTGGATGTTGGTACTGATTATCAATGTGACAAATAAATCATAATTTTTCAAATAAATTATCACGATGCAGAGACTTTTAAACTAGAGAACGCTACAACTTGCAACTTTTCAACACATATAGGGATTTTTTCTTTTAAGTATACTTTCACATATTCAGAGAAAGATAAAAAGACAATTTGCAAGATTATAGTCCACTCTCAGATTCTATCTTTACTCATTTTCTTTTTTCCAATGCTTCTTCGCAGGATTAAGCAACAATCTACGATTCTGTAATATCAGAGTTGAAATACAACAGAAAACTGCGTTGTGTAGCGCGGCGAATTTTAATATTTTAATGATAATTATTTATCTTTAATATCAGTATCAATAAAATCGAGAGCAATATCATTAAATTTATGTGAATTTATGAATTTAGCAAAACGCCGATATGAATTTTAAATGCGTGTCATTATCAGCAATTTATTCATTTATTCATGCCCGTTAACATTTCTTTTAATTACAATTACACTTATACCTTTATTCAACAAGTACCATTCCTACGATAATTCAATTAATTAGCTTGGCTAGTTGTACAGCACACGCACATTGTTGTTAATAAAGTGTATGCGCATATTTTCACTGATGCCGATTAATTAAATCCCAGCTGCTCGAAACTAAATAAAATTTGCATAATTATCAATTGTTGCAGATTTTATTTAGTTGCTCAGAAATACACCTTTATTATTTTGTATTTACATAAATATCTAGAAATTTGAAAAAACGTTTATTTGATCAATACGAGATTAATTAGTCTCTCTTAAGAAATTAACGGCCGAGCAATTATAGTTACTCTAAAAGTTGATTTTAGGACAATACAGACGATCTTAAGGCCTCGGTTTACTAGAGTGAGACAGACTCTTCCCAGCCATTTGCTAGACCTATATTTCCATTTCCAGCATAAAAAGGTAAACGTAATATAACATGGACATTTTTTTTAATGAATGTTGAGCTAATTGAATACAAAATGTACGGACACCCTTGAATTTTACGTAGTAAAAGTTTTTTTGTAAAAAAAAGAGTAAATAAATGACTCAAAAATAGCTATTTTCAAGATTTTTTTTACAAAAAAAACTAAATATCTTAATCGTTTTAAATTGGTGACATTAAAATGCCCTAAGGATTATTTTGATGTATCATGTAATATTATCCCATATTCAGAACATGAATGGTGCTGGAACTAGTGACTACCAAAAACGTTGGATTTTACCCATAATAAATCGCAACCTTAAGCCATTAACGGCCGAGCAATTATAGCTACTCTAAAAGTTGATCCTAAGAAGACATTTTCATGAAAAACTGTTATATTTAGAAGACGTTTTCTTAATATATAAATTCAGTTTGCTGTATTTTATAGAAGACAATAAACAGGCGATCTTTAGAAGACATTTCAAGAAAAACAAAAAAATACTTCAACGGCCGATCAACCTAAATGTTTCAGCCTATTGAACCTTTATTAAGTCTATTTTAACGTGACTGATTTTGAAAGTTAATTATTTCGCATGCAACTCAATCAAAGGAAACTGAATCTCAATCAACGAATTTATTATCACTTGTGTAAGCCGCGGTTCTAAAAATTAATAATCGTAAACCCCGTTTGAAATCGCCGCGCAATTTCGAAACGCTAATGAGACGTAATAACACGGCTAGGTATCGTAAAGTCGGGGTTTTTTTCCCCTCTGTCTGGATTAAATTAAAATCGACCGGTCCGCAGATATATCGATAAACGTCGGACGATTAGCGTCGTGCAAGAGCCGAAGAGCGGGCGTGACGTTTTTGGTTAATGATCAGATTAATCGATCAGATACGGATCGGTTTCCGATCGTGCGAGGTTTTCCGCACCGCTAAGCCAGATGAGCAATAACAGTACAAAATAAACAGTAAGGGTTTTCGGTTTCGTTTATAATGTAAAGGATACACTGATTTTATCTCAACGATTGGTTTTGTTCCACAAAACACAGGCAGTTTTTTTTTTTTAAAGAATGCGTATCTCGATGCTGTAAAATTCCAGACATTTATTATTATTTTAAAGCGTGCAGTTTGGAGTTTCGAGCGAGTGTTTCCACTCCCAGAGACCAAACCAAATTTTCAGGATTTTCTAAACACGAAATTTTACTTCATGCTTAGTCTGGGAGTGGAAACACTCGTTAGAAACTTAAAATTTTAAAATAATTAATATCTGACATTTTCCATCGCATGTATTACGATTTGTATACTCAAATGAAAAAATCGTTATACAGAGAGTTTTATGTAACACCGAACATTTGCATCCAATACAATTTGACAACTTTAATTTTTAAGTTGTGTGTAAATTGAATTGCCTATATGACCATTAAAAATTGTAGCCAATCAATCGCAATTAATGCCTGAACTTGTACATACCGGGATTTTTTCTTTTAAGTATACATGTCCCAATTACAGCGTATATGCCGTAAATCATTAGATACTCATTGTTTTTTAACAGGGTTCAATTTGAAACTTGAAATGAGTGTGTTCCACTCCCAGACTAAGCATGAAGTAAAATTTCGAGTTTAGAAAAGCCTGAAAATTTGGTTTGGTCGCGTAGCGCGAAGCGCGGAGCGGCCAAACCAAATTTTCAGGCTTTTCTAAACTCGAAATTTTACTTCATGCGCCACCGGTACAAAACACTGACATACTACGAAGTTGAAAACCCACCGCGAAACTTTGCATTAGTGTTTAGTACCGGTGGCGCATAAAGTAAAATTTCGAGTTTAGAAAAGCCTGAAAATTTGGTTTGGCCGCTCCGCGCTTCGCGCTACGCGACCAAACCAAATTTTCAGGCTTTTCTAAACTCGAAATTTTACTTCATGCTTAGCCTGGGAGTGGAAAACACTCATTTAAAGCTTTAAATCTTTTAATAAACCGAGCGTCGGAGCATGCACAACGTATGCTTATGTATACTTAAAAAATTCTCGTTATGAAAATGTTTGGTGTTACATAAAACTCTCTGTATATAAACTTACAAAGAACACGTTTGGATCACACTCATTTCAAGTTTCAAATTGAACTCTGTTAAAAAACAATGAGTATCTAAAGATTTACGGCATATACGCTGTAATTGGGACATGTATACTGAAAAGAAAAAATCCCGGTATGTACAAGTTCAGGCATTAATTGCGATTGATTGGCTACAATTTTTAATGGTCATATAGGCAATTCAATTTACACACAACTTAAAAATTAAAGTTGTCAAATTGTATTGGATGCAAATGTTCGGTGTTACATAAAACTCTCTGTATAACGATTTTTTCATTTGAGTATACAAATCGTTATACATGCGATGGAAAATGTCAGATATTCATTATTTTTAAATTATGCCGTAAATCTTTAAATACTCATTGTTTTCTAACAGAGTTCAATTTGAAACTTGAAATGAGTGTGTTCCACTCCCAGACTAAGCATGAAGTAAAATTTCGAGTTTAGAAAAGCCTGAAAATTTGGTTTGGTCGCGTAGCGCGAAGCGCGGAGCGGCCAAACCAAATTTTCAGGCTTTTCTAAACTCGAAATTTTACTTCATGCGCCACCGGTACAAAACACTGACTACTACGAAGTTGAAAACCCACCGCGAAACTTTGCATCAGTGTTTGGTACCGGTGGCGCATGAAGTAAAATTTCGAGTTTAGAAAAGCCTGAAAATTTGGTTTGGCCGCTCCGCGCTTCGCGCTACGCGACCAAACCAAATTTTCAGGCTTTTCTAAACTCGAAATTTTACTTCATGCTTAGCCTGGGAGTGGAAAACACTCATTTAAAGCTTTAAATCTTTTAATAAACCGAGCGTCGGAGCATGCACAACGTATGCTTATGTATACTTAAAAAATTCTCGTTATGAAAATGTTTGGTGTTACATAAAACTCTCTGTATATAAACTTACAAAGAACACGTTTTTTTTAATATTAAGCACTTTTAGCAATAAAGTGTGAGATTACAAAACAACAAAAAGCGTTTCTTATTTAGAACTAATGTCTGTATAATTGTCATTCATGCTTCAATTAATGATGAAACGTATAGAAGGTTCTCAAGAGACAAGAGAAAAGAATCATATCTGTTAAACTGATATCCAAAGAAGTGTTTAAAAAGGATTATTTTTATCATATCGCTTAAATTGATAATAAAGGAAGTGTTCGAATTAAGATAAAGCAAAGGACAATTATTCATTTATGTGATAGCGATCTGAAAAAAAATTAGTCACGTACCACCAAAGGTATCAAAAACCCAGCATTAATAACCCTTATCACCCAAAATCGTTTTGTAATTACCAAACATGTGTGGATATACACGCACAGATAGATACACCCTAATTTAGTTTCCGAAAACAGAAAAACAATCCAATTAACCGAAATTACAAATCGCCCTCGATCCCACGTGTCACCTCCACCTCCTTTTTTTTATTTCTTCTAACTCCCCGTAATGAGGATAGCGACAGCTGACGTCGCCATTTCTCGTGTTTGTTTTCCGAGGGACATTAATAATCGCCTCAATTTTGGCGCAGGTACAAAAAGCGCGCATCAGGTGTACCAGGTGTTTTGTTAGATGAAGGAGTGGCCAATTAGAGCGGATTGTAGGAGGATCACGGAATGCGGGCCTCGTTAGTTCTTGGTCGTTGATTTTTTTTTTGTTTCTTGTTTTGGTTCAGGTGGAAGCCGAAAAGGGGAATTATTTGTGGAATGGTGGTGAGGAGGTTATATCACGGGCGTGGGATTTTTGTGGGGGATGTTGATGGAAGGGTATGCTGATGGGATTTATTACGGTGTCATTGGAGGTATGGGATTTCTCACGGTTGATTGAAGTTAAGATCTACAATTTATCAGTGATCAATATGTAAAAAATAACATTCCTAAACTAAATTAATGATGTTAAATTCAGGAACTTGTTTTCATATGAGAAACTATTTAAAAGTCTTTACAGTTGTATATTAAATTCTGTCTAAATCTCTTCTTATCAAACATTGCTTTTTTGGCACTCTCTGTTACTTTTGGCATCCCATTAATACATCTATATATTCTGTTCTATGTTTGGGTGAGTCTTTATTTGTTTTTTCATTTACTTTTGTATTTAAATTAAGTACCTAGATCTAATCATGTATATTGGCAAGTGTAAAGCTAATTGCTCTAAGCACAATAAGGAATTAACAAAAAGTTTAAGATTTCTTAAGTTGTACAAAAAATTATCCTCAAGAAAATTTTCTTTTAGTGAGGATCAAACTTGATTCAGCAATTAAAGATTACTGAAATATGAAAACTTTTATGGTATTCCAGCTCTTTAGATCTAGAAAGGCTTGTTTATAACCCATTACCCACAATAATTTTAAAGTTGAGACAAATTAAAAATCAACTCAAGGTACCTTTCGTGTTGGGTGAGTCTTTATGATTTATTTATTGTTTTTCATTTCCTTTTGTATTTAAATTAAGTACCTAATCTAATCATGTCCTTTGGCAAGTATAAAGCTATTGCTCTAAGCACAGTAAATGAATAACAAAAAATTTAAGATTGTACAAGAAATTATCTTTAAGAAAATTTCCGTTTAGTGAGAATCGTACTTGATTCAGCCAACGTGTTAAATTATAACTTTTCTAACACAAGCAATTAAAGATTACTGAAATATGAAAATGTTGATGGTATTCCAGCTCGTTAGATCTAGAAAGGCTTGTTTATAACCCATTACCCACAGTAATTTTAAAGTTAAGACAAATTAAAAATCAACTCAAGGTACCTTTCGTGTTGGGTGAGTCTTTATGTTATTTTGTTTGTTTTTCATTTCCTTTTGTATTTAAATTAAGTACCCACATCTAATCATGTATATTGGCAAGTATAAAGCTAATTGCTCTGAACACAATAAATGAATATCAAAACATTTAAGATTTGTGAAGTTGTACAAGAAATTATCTTTAAGAAAATTTCTGTTTAGTGAGAATCGTACTTGAATCAGCCAACGTGTTAAATTATATCTTTTCTAACACAAGCAATGAAATTACTGAAATATGAAGAATTTGATGGTATTCCAGCTCTTTAGATCTAGAAAGGCTTGTTTATAACCCATTACCCACATTGTTTTCAATTTTGTTGTCGTATCTCACCAATGTCCTAAAAAATGGGACGCCATATAACATTTTATTTGAATTAAAAAAACAATGTGATAATTAATGGGCCAACACAAAAGGTCCCTTGAGTAGATTTTGAATTTGTCTCAACTTTAAAATTAAGTTGAGAAAAATTAAAAATCAACTTAAGGGACCTTTTGTGTTGGCCTATTAATGATCACATTGTTTATTAAATTCAAATTCAAATGTTATAAGGCGTCCCATTTTTTAGGACATTGGTGAGGTATGACAACAAAATTAAAAACAAAACGTTACATTCAAAAGCAAAAAAAAAACAACATTAGAAATTAAAAATGTTTGCCAATAACAATTTAAAATTACTGTGTATGGAAATCTGCAAAGCACTCATCATGCAATGGAACGTCACAACGTCTGCATACTCTCGTTGTCTTCTTGCCACAAACACCACACCTTCTTTGGGTTTATATCGGTATTATTATGTGGTCTATATTGATAATTGAATAAAAGTCACTTGGTTTCTTTCACAACTGTTCTTCTTCTAGGAGAGAATAAAAACAGTAGTAAAACAAATCAAGTAATTTTTATTCAATTATCAATTAACATGTTTCATCAAGTGATTAATGAGAACGAAATTAGAGATATATGTAGTCTATTTTATCAAACCGTTGTCCTACACCAACTTGTCCTCGAACAGCTTTAGATTTTTGTGAGACAGGGCCCGTATTCACAGCACCAATGAAATTTGTCATCGGTGAGAAGTCGCACTGAAATTACATTATTTTGGGAAGAATTTACCAAACCGTATGGAGTAAAATGACGTAATTTTGGTGCAAGTTCTCACCGATAACAAATTGCATGGGTGCTGTCAATACAGTCATTTGCAACTAGAGGTACATATATATTTGTGAACTTTAAGTAACTCTAATTTTCTCTAATATTTTGATTTTTCTAATATTGAAGAAGTATTGGCAGATATGGCGATTTATCATTAAATTGGCCATTTGGTAAGCTTATTTGGCAAAGATATGTTCTTAGCTGATTTTATTAGAATATTTGTTGAAGACTACTTCAATTACAATCTCCGCAGGACAAATTAAAACAAATTATAATTAAACTTCACTTTATTTACGCAAAACGATTACTCTCTGGCATTACATCGCGGTTAGATATGTTAGTCGCGATGATTAACGTCGTTTTAGTGGAAACAAACGAGATCTTTCCTCAGGGATTAAGCCCGTGGAAACGCTGAATATCGAGTGACAGTTATTGTTGTAACCGGCACGGGGGCAATAAAACAATTGCCCGCTGAGGTGAGCCTGTCATAACAGTTTAGATTTTACATCGGACTGGCTTTGTTTCAAGGCTGCGATCGTTTATCAACAAACACGCGTACGCACGCGTTTGTTTGTGTAGTTGTAATTGCAGTGCGTAATCGCACTAATTTTGTTTTAGTTTTAAATTTGTTTTTTGTTTCACCTGTCATAATTTGACTCCTCTTTATTGTGTAATGTTGTGTTGAATAGTAAATGCATGCCCCATGTGTTGTTAATCTCATATATTGTGTATTTTAGCTTGCATTAGATTCTGAAAAGGTTAAATTTTTCTTTATGAGTCACAACTGGGCACATTTTTTATATAATTTTCTCTTGATTAGTGAATGTTTAGCGCCAAAAATGTTTGTTCTACATGTGCATTTTAGATCCCATAAAGTCTCAATTTTTTGTCATGTTCATGTCATGTCATGTGTTTTTTTGTAAAAGGGTTTGTTTGGCCCCATGTTGGGCGCCAAAAGTATCGATTACGTATGTTGTGCATTTTTATCGCTGTGTATTTTTAGATATTCCTTGTTTTTTTTTTTTAAGTTTAAATTGAAACGAGTGTTTTCCACTAAGCATAAAGTAAAATTTCGAGTTTAGAAAAGCCCGTGAAAATTTGTCTCGGGTCGTGCAGCGGCTCGCGGAAAATTTTCAGGGCTTTTCTAAACTCGAAATTTTGCTTCATGCGAAACACGTATAAAACACAGATTTCAAATGCAGTTCGAATATACATAAATTTTACAATATTTTAGTGTTTTATACGCGTGACGCATGAAGTAAAATTTCGAGTTTAGAAAAGCCCAGAAAATTTGTCTCGGGTCGCTGCGCAACCCTCGACAAATTTTCACGGGGCTTTTCTAAACTCGAAATTTAACTTCATGCTTAGTCTGGGAGTAGAAAACACACGTTTAAAGCTTCAAATTAAACTTAAAATAAAACAAAGAATATCTAAAGATTTACAGAAAATAATGACAATAATCAAAATCATATACTTTTGGCGCCCAACACGGCGCTTAGTGTAATATCAGGCGCCGAAAATAAATCTTGTATCACGTTTTCTTCTTTAAAACATAGAAAATCATGAAATGTCGAAAGTAATTATTGTCGGAGCAAAACAGGAAGAAAAATAGTTTAATATTTCATTAGAAAGGAATGCGGTATGCTCGGAGAGCCATTACTTAATGAAACCATTAGTAAATTTATATACATATCATCTGATAACGATCGCGAGTGATACAAGCGTGTATTAGACCAGACAAGACTGACTGATGTTAACAGTTAAATAAATTGTGCGCCGCGCGGAGATTTGATCTAATGATGTACGACACATTTCTCGTACGCTGATGTAATTCCCCTGGAAAGCGTCCCGGTAATTGATGGCGGCGAGATTCCCGGCCTCTTTTTAGTTCATCCCACAAATTTGATCAGAATTCCAGAGTAATTGATACTCATAAATGTTACGAGTATCAATTACTCTTTTCTAGAAATCGAATCAAATTTGTTGGGTAAATTCGAAAGCTTTCAACTATTTTTTTTAGCGATTGACTTGATTACATTAGAGCAGTGATTCTCAAGCAGTCTTAGCTCAGAGGCCACTATGATTTTTTTTTTATGTGGAACTACGAGCTTCAAGAATATTAAACTGTTAATGCTTAAAGATATCTTAATCAAAACTTTCTCAACATATTCAAAGAAATAAATGTTTCTAAAATAGTTAGCAATTACTGGCTTGGACGAAAACATAAGTTGTATATTTTCAGCTTCACTTAATTGCAGTGTTTAATACGCGCGGCGCATGCAGTAAAATTTAGAGTTTGGAAAAGCCTGAAAATTTGGTTTTATCGCGTAGCGCTACGCGACCAAACAAAAAAAAACGAAAAAGTGATTGATTTATGGGAATACTTTGCAGCGGGAGCGCGTCTCTTGACAAACGCGACAGGGAAACACGGACGGAACATTACCGAGGAACACGCGATGACGCAAGTGTCTTTTACATAACGTGTCACAACACCTGGCGGATTCGCGCACAAACACAGACGCATGCATACACGACACGATCGCCGTCTATCGCGACCGGCGGTTTTAAAATTAGTCCAGACGGACGCAAATAGCCCGAAAAATACCGTCAGCTGTTTCGCGCGCGCGGGGGAAGAAACAAAAAAAAATCGTTTTCCGGGTGCGCCTTTTTCCTGACCTAGGGGGGTTGTACTTTGCCACTGCCGCCGCCGCAACCGCTGCATCGATCCGTGCCCCGAAGTCTGGGTGTCAAGGTCGGCACGTGTCACTCGCGGTCACGGCTGCCGATCCAGGGTTGAAGGATGGATGCTACACACACAAACACACTTGCGTAATTGAGTGTGTTTACGGTCCGTAATCAGAATAACGCACGTCCAATTAGTTCATCGACGTTTCATCAGCGCTAACACGGCCAGACGTCGTCGCTGAAAGCGTCCCGTTCGCGCTCAACAAATTGCTTTAATTGGGTTAAACATTTGTCGCGGAAATGTTTCACAACTTAAACAACGTGTTTTTAATTGTAAGCATTGTTTACAGTTGCGTTTCGTACGGTATTCTTGCGTTCATATATACAACCAACAAGCGAGGAACGCAGTTTACAAATACTTCAACTCAACAAGTTTTGAATGATCGAAAAAGCATGCTTTAACTTAATTGCCTCAGTTATTTTCAAACATAATTAGCAACACTGTTTAAAAGAATAATATTTGTTATTTTGCATTTTCGGATGTTTTTCTTACAAACAGAAACATAAATACGAGAGTTGGCCCCGCGTTGGGCGCCAAATCCTCGAACGCACTTTATCTTTTAATTATCAGAGGGGGGCTATTCACAACACCGATGCAATTTGCCATCGGAAGTCGCACTGAAATGACCTCATTTTGGAAAGAATTTAACCAAACCGTATGAAGTAAAATGACATGGTGAGACAAGTCATCGATGACAAATTGCATGGTTACTGTGAATAGCCCCTCGGGTACTTATAAGGCAACTATATTTTTATAATTTTAACCCTTGTGCACATGCATTTGTTTTTTATTATATATTAATCATTTATTAATAATGTAAGCTCAGATGAGCTATATAAACCATAGTGTTCTTCGGGGTTCTACTCTGGGGCCATTGCTGTATCTAATATATTATACTGACTTTGCTGGTTATTCAAGTGATGATTTTTCGCTGATAATAGTATCTATACTATTTTTCATTGATATATCATCAGCCTAAACACTAGAAACAGCATTATATACAGGGTGTACAAAAGTAATGTAACAGCCTGATATCTCCGTTTATGAGTTTAGAAAAACATGTTTTAAATAAAACTTGTAGCTATTCACGCTACTAATTGACAATATTTTTGTGTATACAGGAAGATTCATTTTTAAGATACGTAAACACTTGCCTTTTTTAAATGGAATACCCTATATATTTCATTGGTATTCGATAACCTGTTGAATTATAAACATACTAGTGAAAACCACACCTTTTAAAGTTACTTGGATCAAAAGTTAGAAGGAAAAAAGGAACAAAAATAAAATATCAATTATAATGATGTGTAAGTGTCTTTAATGTTGAAACAATTGTTATTGACACTCTCCGCCGTAACATATAAAAAAACAATGTCAAAATATACTTCTTTGGTCTCTTTGGTCTAACCAAATCTTCCGCTTTTAAAATTCTAGCAAATTTCTTTTAGACGTGTAAAAATAATTCAAAGAAAAACCCGAAAGAAAATTCATTCAGGCGCATGAATGTTGAAATATTTAAATACACGAACTAAACATTTTTAATATAATTAACTTGATATCACTCTTAGCAGTATATTTTAAACTTCACTTTAAATCAGTGTTTTTAATACGCGTGGTGTATGAAGTGAAATTTTGAGTTTAGAAAAGCCTGAAAATTTGAATTCGGTCGCTTCGCTCCGCGCCCGAATCCAAATTTTCAGACTTTTCTAAACTCGAAATTTTACTTCATGCTTAATCTGGGACTGAAAACACTCATTAGAAGCTTCAAATTAAAAACTATTAGAAAACCTAAAAAAAAATCACATTTTCTCAATTTTACAATTTTTATTGATTTATAGTGTTTTGGACGAATATAATTTGTTGACATCATAACTTCAGTGACATTTATTAAATATTTACGGATATGAAATTTGTAGTGAATAACATTTTTTGATATGACCATTATAAGATAAGATAAATTCAATTTCAAAACTATTTGAATTTGAGAAAATAAGCTTACGCTTTTTATAGTTTGCACACTTTAAACATAATATATAAAATTACGAAAAACTATTCGTGAAAATGCAAACAATGTCTTAATTAATAAGACAAATTAAGACGATAAGTTGTTTCAATAGATATTTATCGTCTTAATTTGTCTTATTAATTAAGACATTGTTTGCATTTTCACGGATAGTTTTTTTATAATTTTATATACCATTATAAGATATTTTGGCGGTTACGATATATTTGGAATATTTTGACGAATATAATAATATTTTTAGACATTAATATTATTTCCAATATATTGTTTTTTTGTAACAGTTGTGGCTTATTTTAACAGTTGTGATATTTTTGTACGTGTTTTGTTTGTTTTTAAAAATGTACCTACATAAATGTCAAAAATTATATTTGTCATTATGCCAAAACAACTGTGCAACTGATGTAAAAAATATTTTAAAATATCATATTTAAGCTATTTGTAAATATTTTTTTACAGTAGTTGTACAGTTGTTTTGACATAATGTTAAATATATTTTTAGATATTTATATATATATATATATATATATATATATATATATATTGTGCATATTAGCACTATAGGCCTAGGAGGCTTGTTTAATTATTTCTTTCCATTTCTTTCACATTTTTGCTTTCTTCTTCCAATTCTTTATATTTAACAAATTTAAGTCCTTTATTCTTTCTTCTTTCCATGAGATCTTTGGTCTCCAATTTCTTCTTTTCCCACCTGCATTACTTTCCAATGTTTTATTGGGCAATCGGTTTTCCTACATTCTCAGTATACGGGGAGTTTTTCTTTTAAGTATACATGTCCCAATTTACAATGTATATGCTGTAAATCTTCAGTAATTAGTTGATTTCAGTTCAAATTGGTACTTTAAAAGAGTGTTTTCCACTCCCAGACTAAGCATGAAGTAAAATTTCGAGTTTAGAAAAGCCTGAAAGTTTGGTTTGGTCGCTCCGCGAAGCGGAGCGGCCAAACAAAACTTTCAGGTTTTTCTAAACTCGAAATTTTACTTCATGCGCCACGCGTATAAAACTCTGATTTCAAGTGAAGTTAAATATATACTACTAAAGTAGTATGCTAAACTCCTCTATTTTGAACTGCACATCAAATCAGTGTTTAATACGCGTGACGCATGAAGTAAAATTTTGAGTTTAGAGAAGCCTGAAAGTTTGGTTTGGCCGCTCCGCTTCGCCAGGCTTTTCTAAACTCGAAATTTTACTTCATGCTTAGTCTGGGAGTGGAAAACACTCGTTTAAAGTATTGAATTGAACTTTTAAAAAAATCAACTAATTCGAAATTTTACTTCATGCTTAGTCTGGGAGTGGATAACACTCCTTTGTTCAGGACAATCTTATAATATGTGTATTATTTAATTGTGTGTGCAGCATAAATGGGGTGTATTTAACACTCAAGTACATTAAACCCGAGATTTGCGTGATACATGTGGTTTTTTGACACGAATATAAATAATTGCCTAGTTAGATTTTTTGCCGCTATGCAGTACCAGCGCTGTGCTGGTCAAATCAGCTTCTTTTGTCGTATATTTAACCATGGTGGTGATGACATCGTCGACGCCATTTTGTTAAAGTACAAAACAGTCAACAACATCTCCGCCGTTCTTACTAGTTTAACCCGCGTAAAACGCGTTTGTAAACATAAATCATTCTCAAATCGGTTAAACAATTGTGCTTCTATCCGTCGCGAGTGTTTTTTTTAAAGCGGAACATCGCGTGTGAAATCTTTATCCAAACGGAAGAGTTCGCTTTTTGTGCAAAGAGCGTGTTTCTATGTAACATAAGCGTAAAAGACTGTGTGAGTAATATTTATTTATTGAACGATTGTTCATATTTGTGTTAATGTGAAATTGACCATATTACACATTCAAATCATCTGTTATCATTTATCTGTCAGATTATTATAGAAAAAACCGACCATTAAGACTGACGCGTATTTTATAAATATATATAATAAATGTTGTGTTATATATTGTTGTTGTCGTGAATAAAGTATAGTGTATAACTCGCATATAATAGCTAATACTTGCTACACTCGCATTCGGCTCGTTCCGCAAACCTCGTTCTTGTGATTAATAGCTATCATTATATGCTCATTGTACAATATACTAATAAAGCTTCAAATTGAACTCTTTTAAGAAACAACGAATGTCGGAAAATTTACTTCGAATGCATAGGTACACATTCCCTGTATGTCCAAGCCATCGCAATCGCTGCCCTCTAATTGTCCCCACTATATCCGCTTTCAATTCCTTATTACTTCTTTCTCATGCATCTTTAACCTTTTTTCCTCTAAATATTCTTGTGAGACATTTCCTTTCCCATGTGGCTAACATGTTTTGTTCCACAAACCCATAACTCACTCCCAAATAATACTGTCGGTCTTATCACTGTTTTATAGATGCGTAGCTTTAATCCTCTTGATACTGTCTTACTATTCAGTATTTTTCTGAGCTGTTTCCCATCAACAATCTTCTGCATATTTCTCCACTGTCGTCAGGTTTTCTTTCTAAATAAGTAAAAACGTCGACTTCTTCGATTTTAAAGAACGTTCCTCTATCTGTTGCAAAATCATATTTCAGTCTACGATTATCAATAATTCCGCCATTTTCATCTATCTGGTTTGATAAATTCTCTTGGAATATATTTGCTAAAATCACAATTCGGGGTGATGTTTTCTGTCCTGACGGCGGTAATTAAAGCCTACTAATTGTGCAGGTCGAGGCGCTGGAATACGGAATTAGTTTTAATGACATAATTATCGGACTGCACTTAATTACTTAAGCACTTCAACATTCTAAATTATATAGTTTACACCGTGCTGATTGTTCCACGGCGGTCGCCTAATGGCTGCAAATGCAATAATTACTCCGGTTCCGTGTTCAGGCCTCATCATTATTCATAACCCCCCCCCCCCTCCTCATACACAAATAAAAAAATTACTATTGAAATTCCAGAAAAATAAACTAATGATTAAACTGACTTGATTTAATGGAGATTTCAAATTCGTGTTAAGCTTGTACTTTGGATGTTCAGTTGAATGTAACTGGTGCAGTAATTTGAAAAAGGGATTAACTCGTCTTTAGTTTTAGGAAAATTTGTTTGACCTGTGTAACGAATAATTTTAGTAGTACTAATATATTTAAAGGGTTAAGTCACTCTAGATTCTGAAACAAATCGGCAAAGTTTGTGAATTTCTTCCGACGGATCTATAAAGTAAATCAAATTTTTAAACAAATGTCTTTATTATACAAGTGATAAACTATAAAAAATCTATTTATCAAAGCGATACACGTCAAAATGACGACTGTGTAGCATTTCTCTGATGATGCCTGGTGGGTAAACGGGCGGACCAACAGCTGCTTCAATTTGTAAATTACAACAAACAACCAATATATATAAAATTACGAAAAAACTATTCGTGAAAATGCAAACAGTGTCTTAATTAATAAGACAATTGGAGGTGTATTTGCACGGGAAGTAGTTGTTTCAATGGATATTTATCGTCTTAAATTGTCTTATTAATTAAGACACTGTTTGCATTTTCACGAATAGTTTTTTCGTAATTTTATATATTATGTTTAAAGTGTGCAAACTATAAGAAGCGTAAGCTTATTTTCTCGAATTCAAATAGTTTTGAATTTGAATTTATCTTGTTTAAACAACCAATATTTGTTCGATTATTTATAAGAATACTTGCTATCGAACTACGTAGGATTTTTTCATTATATTTCGTAGTTCTTTTGTTATAAACAAGTTTCTGGCGATTTTTCACTATATTGCGTAGTTCTTTTGTTATAAATAAGTTTCTAGCGATTTTTCATGGTATTTTGGGAGTTTAATTTTCAAATGTGCACCATTTTTGTAAAAATCAATAGTTTGATAGCTATTCTCATAAAAAATCGAACAAATTGTTTATTCATTGTAACTATAAAAAAAAACCTGCTGCATGCTGGTCCGACCGATTACCTACCTGGTATACAGTCGTCATCGTAGAAATGTCTATACAGTCGCCATTTTGAAATGTATCGCATTAAAAAACAATGTTTGTATAGTTTATTACTTGTTTAATATGTCGTTTCATTTCATTGTTCCGTTTGAAAAAATTCACGAAATATTTCATTTTTTTCTGCCTCTCGAGTAGCCTAACCCCTTAATTATTATTAAATTCTGGCAAAATAGTTCCATCTAGGTGTGCATGAAATATGTAGTTGCCTCTAGGTGAGCACGAAAAAATTTAGTTGACTTCTTATTGAGCGCCAAATTAGTTGCCTCCTTTTGGGCATGAAATTAATCATCCTTAGTTACGCACCAAATATTTTCCTTTAGTTGAGCATCAAACAAATGCAGTTCCGATTTAGTTGGCTGACAAACATTTACTCTAAGTTGAGCATAAAAAAATATAATTATCTTCAGTTGGGCGCCAAAATACAAGGTGGCGAAAACGTTGTCACTCGATGTTCTTTGGCTGTAATTTTTTTATGAATAAAAAACTTTGGTTTTGCTTTTGGATTGTGTTTATTTGATGTCTTAATTTTTTTTTCCATTAAGTCGAGAAAATGATATCGACCAAGTGGCCGCCGGAAGAATTGATGACCATGCGGGCCCGATTTATGACATTTTTCATCACTTGCCAGAACTTCCGGCGATAGGTTCTCGCATTCATTCTTGACAGATATTCTCTTCGAGGGCATCAAGAGTTTGAGGCTTGTTGACATAGACTCGCGACTTCAAGAAACCGGACAAAAAGAAGTCTGGAACGTATAAATCGGGCGATCTTATCGGCCAGTGCAAATCACCAAAACGAGAAATTAAGTGACCCGGAAATGCAAGCCTCAGAATTTCGGATGTGGCTTGGGAGTATAGAGATACATGTCTTGTTGACGTGTATTTTAAATCTGTTTACTTCAAATTGTCAAAACAGAACTGACATTTGCCGCCATTTGCAAAAATTATAGCATCTTACGATAGGGTGATGACTTTGGCGTCACCTAGTATAAAAATCGAATAAAAAGGGTTTTCCAACTAGGGCGTCAGAATTTTTTCAAATGAGTCGAAATGTTAAGTACATGTAAAAATTGATGAATCATTATTTTATTTTGAAGAACAATTCCTGGCAATATGTTTTATAAATGATGTTGCTTGAATGTCTTCCTTACATTAGTATATTTCGCAACACGCATTTTGATGATAAATTGGAATTTCGGATTAAAATGCACATGTAAATTGTATAGGGCTCAGAAAATGGCAGGACAAAACAAAAGATAGGAAAAAAAATGGAGATAAATAAGCAAAACCGTTTAGAAAATAGAAACTCCTTTCTCTCTCTTCAGTGATAATTTTGGCAATTTTGATTAAGAAAGCACCAAAATCAACATTTTAGAAGTGGTATGATATATTTTTATAAATTAAAAGGTTGATGTGGTTAATTTTGCAAATTCAGTCGAAGCTTTTAGAATAACATAATAACCTTATAAATTATAGGAAATAATTATACGATTTGCTTCTATAGCTTCACCTGAACATACATACATACTAGTAGAAGACCTTAATTCCCTCAAGCCACTAATCACCTAATACTCGAGTAACTTTTAATGCAAAGCAATTATAACCACTCGCAAATTACTAGGCTTTCTCCTAGGCTGCTGCTGCGGAAGGGAACACCTCCTTCATTTCATGGTACACCTCTCGCGTCGGCCGATCGGGTGATTTATGAGCCATCATCTCCGCGAGTGAGCCGCAATTTATAAATCGTCGCTACCGTTCCGCGATTGTGTGTGCGTGTGTCTATATATTGTCGCCACGATAATAAATGTAGCGGCGGGCCGTAAAAAAGCCGCGAAGAATGGCCTTTTCAGGTATGCACGATCGCCAGCGCAGGCCTCGTTTATGATGGATCGAGCCGTGGCGGATTTATGTGTGGTCGTTCCCGCCACACACTCACATAAATCCGGAGTGTCGGATCGTATTTTCATCGTCGTCGGCGGTCATTGATATGTGTTGATTGCGGGATGGAAAAAATTGATCGATTGGAAAGAGGTTTTTTTCGTTCTTCTTTCTCTCTCGCGTTGGGTTAATGAAAGAAATGGTGAGAGAATGTACGTTTCAACAGGTGAACGGATATTAAAGTAATCGTATTGCAACACCGAGTAGATAGCCATCGATTAATGTACAGCACACAAAAAAATCATCAATTTTTTTAACCTTAACACCGCATTTTTTACAAATGTAATTTACCAAGTCCTCAACCACAATAATAATTTCTGGTTTTTATAAAACGAATCTAGATCTAGGATCTAGAAAGCTATCACGGAGCGGCGAAACCCCTTGAAGGGGTAAAGCCGCTATATTTATTATTTATTTATTTGCAAATAAATAATTAATATAAATATAAATAAATCTGCAAAAAGCACTAGGAACAACGTAAGTTGATCTAGGTCT
This sequence comes from Philonthus cognatus, assembly GCA_932526585.2. NCBI lineage: Eukaryota > Metazoa > Arthropoda > Insecta > Coleoptera > Staphylinidae > Philonthus > Philonthus cognatus. The sequence continues at coordinate 38,862,430 of OW052244.1, forward strand.
TAGCCCTACAGGTTAATAGCAGCAGTAATAATAGCGCATTTATAAATGTTTTATTTTATTTTTTTTTATTTATGTTTTTGTTTTTGGTGTCTCAGAACTTTGGCCTCAAGTAAGATGGTGGTGTGTGATGATAGAAACAAGTACAAAGTTTAATCAAAGGAGTGGGAGTCGTTATTTTCAATGCTATGAGGTATATATATATATATATATATATATATATATATATATATATATATATATATATATATATATATATATATATATATATTTATAGTATGGAGGGTTCGTATGAAACAATTCTGGAACCCTAGGGATATAATTCAAGTATCAATTTTCGACCTCATAGAAGGAACAAACTTTCGAACCTCGGGGTAAACCCATTCAATACCAACCATAACAGGGGCTGATTTCACTTCTCTCAGTGCAAAAGTTTTCAATAAATTCCCCCGCGGGTCAAAAAAAAAACAAACAAAAAAGACCGCATTGTGACGAGGAGTGAAAGCCGAACGCAACCACCTGCTGGATTCCGCCCGGTGAATTACCGCAGACGATTTTTTTTACGGTCGGGCGTTGAATGTAAAATTACTTGATTTAATTAGGAGTGGAAATGTGGCGACGATGGCTCGCAGGCGTTTACATCAACGACATTTGTAAACACGTCGACGCGATTGGCCATTTACATTTGTACAAAGCGACATCGACAAAAAACCAATCTTTGATTCGATGGGCTTATCACACACGCACAAAAAGAGGACTTGTATTGTTGATATCTGTAAGTCTTCATTAAGTTTATATACAGTTGTTGGTTAACGATTTTTTGCTTTACAATACAAGAGGCAGAAGTGTAGTGAATTGGTAATGACAAGCAAACACGCAAATAAAGAAATTATTTTTAACACGCCATGTCATAACTAAATTCATAAAATGTATTTACATTATTTAATACTAATTCATGGTTTTTGCACATACCATTAGCCAACCAGAAGTTGAATATTAAAGATGTGCCTCTTGTTGGGGACATAGAGAGGAATAGGGATGCTCGATATGTTTCGATATATAAAAATTAAAATTATTATCGATACTGTAAAAGTGTAGTCTCGTTGAGACTTTTCCAAATATTCATTGAAATAACTATTTGAAAAGTCAAATTTGGCATCAAAATTCGTTTTCTATACAATTAGAAACAATAAAATAAAAACGCCTGATAAAATCACGAGGCCTGTTTTTCACAAAAACACATATTTTACCTTCCCCCATATGCAAAACAAAGGGAAAATATCGTTTTCGCGAAAATTTCTAAAGCAAACAACTCGGGGGACCTCAAAATGGATATATCTACCATTTTGAGGTCCCCCGAGTTGATTAAAACCATTTTTGAAAAATGTCTGTCCCTCTGTCCTTCTGTCGCCACAATAAAGTCTAAACCGATTGAGCTGTTAAGATGACACTGTAAACTTAAGCTTTTCATTACAACAGTAGTATCTGATCAACTTTTGGTGAAATTTCGAAAACCGGAAGTGGTAGTTTACTCTTCCTTAATATTGATTGATAAAAAAAATCTTGTTTGTTCCCATTCGATACAACACTTATTTAACACTATTTTAATCCATTTAAAAGGCTCTGTAATATCAGTTTTTGTCATTATGCCACAAGTTTGTCAAAAGAGGTATAGCTGATTTTGCATCTGGGCGATTTACATCTAAGCAATATATTTTTTAACTATTGATTTCAATTGCAAATAAGTACCATAATATTTCTATTAATATCCCAGGTGTTAGTAATAAGCTAATATAAAGCTTTAAAAGGCGCATCAATCCAGTTTCTCGCGAGCTTATTAATCCGATTGAACGAGCTCTGGCATTTCTTCTCCAATACACACACACACACACACACACACACACACACACACACACACACACACACACACACACACACACACACACACACACAATTTCCTCCCACAGATAAATCCTCTATATATGATGCCAGCACACTGGAATACCAAAGATTTGTGAAATGGCTTTTCGAGCCCAACATGCTTACATAAGAATCCCAGACTTATTGCCCTGGTAATTGTTATAAACTCGGCGTGTAATTGGACGTACCGGGACGGGACAGAAATACTGCTCTCGCTCTCGAGTTATTGTAAAACCGCGCGCCGCGCGGGTTTTATTTAATTCGTCGTGGGAATAAATTAGAGAAACTGGAACTGGAGCTCTGCGAAGAAGTGGAAAAAACGCGACGCGGATAAATAATAATAATTTAGTTATCTGCTCGGGTATAAGCGAGTGTGAAGGAGAAGGAGATCGTATCTCTGGCGAGTCTTAAATTAAAACCCGTTGCTAAGTTAGCAAGTGTTGTATGTAAATATGGTATCTTATGTGCCCCATAAACCCACAGACAGGTCATTAATTGGGTCTCTTTCGTGTTTGCCGGCGACTTTTCGCGCTTTTCAGACAAATCACACGACATTTTCACACACCATATACCTATTTTAGTTAGAAGAAACAGATGAGAAAAACTAGTTAATGAGATTGAAACACAGACGCGTTTCGGACGAGAAATACTGAAAATTACAAACTGTTTTAAGCGTATTCAGCGATTTTTTCTTTCAAATATATGCGTATATACATTTTGAGGCATTCGATTCTTTTTTAATAACTTCAGTTTGAAGATACTAACGAGTGTATCCACTGCTTGATTAAGCATGAAGTAAAAATTTGAGTTTAGAGTTCAATTTAAGGTTTTAAACATGTGTTTCCACTCCTTGATTGAGCATGAAGTAAAATTTCGACTTTAGAGTTCAATTTAAGGTTTCAAATGAGTGTTTCCACTCCTTGATTAAACATGTAGTAAACATTCGGTATTAGAAAAGCCTAAACATTTTTAGGTTTTTCTAAACTCGAAATTTTACTCTATGCGCCAGGCGTATACAACACTGAAATATTCTGAAATTAAAAATATTTTTGTTTAGCTGTATATCCTTAACCCTGCTTTAGCAGTATGTTTTTAATACTGATTACAAAGGCGTATAAAACACTGAAATATTGTGAAATTCAAAATGTTTATTCATGTTCAGCAGTATAGTTTCAATCCTGCTTTAGCAGTTTTTTTTTAATCCTGCTTTAGCAGTATATTTTTTGTAGTGATTTACCAGTATATTATTTTTATATCACAATAGTTCAGTGTTTTATACACGTGGCGCATGAAGTAAAATTTCGAGTTTAGAAAAGCCTGAAAATTTGGTTTGGCCGCGTAGCGCTATGCGATGGATGTTTGAAATTTTACCGCGCATTAATCGGAATATGTACACTTAAGAGAAACATTTCCTGAATGTGAACACAATTAGTTAAAACCTAACTGCTTAAACAATTATTTAACGATAATTTTCTCATCCTAATTAAATCCTGAATCAAAATTTCCTAATAAATACAAAATTGTGTACAAGAAAAATTAATTACATTTATATTTGTTGCCGTCAAGTTGACAATACGAATTGGGTTTTTGGTTTTATATAGGCATATACATATTTAGACATATATAGGTATATACATATTAAAACAAATTAAAAGCCAAAAATATAATATAAATTACATACAAATTCAACGATAAAGTCTCCGTCTCCATTTTATTTTTTGAATTAATTCCACCGATAAAACTAAAAACCCGATTAATATTATAAGAAACAAATTCCTAATAAATACAAAATTTTGTATAAGAAAGTTTGTGACAAATTATTGTACCTATTAAAATTGCCAGGAAAATATGAATTCCTTGTCGACTTGACGTTCTGTAATAAAATGAATACGAAAAAAAATCTAGATTTCTTGAATGTAGCCAATAAATCAATTCTAACTTGATACCATTAACCAAATTAACGCACCACATGCGCGATTAATAAATCAACCACTTTAACTAAACCAACAGCGCTTACAACACGAAATAAATCACCCGGACTCGCAGGCAAAACAAATTTATCGACCATTTCACATTAATAAACGATACAAAATCACCAATATTAAATAATCTGTTGACAAAATTATCCAATTACACAAATTTCTTATTTATATTTATTTTATTTCACAAAATTTATAACGATGTTAACAGGTTTCACACACGCTGGAAACTTCCAATTTTTTAAAACAAAATTGATGACAATGTTAACAAGTTACAAGACGAAATTACAGAATCTCCCAATTTTTTTTCAAAAACATAATTTATGACGATGTTAACATATTTAAATCAAGTCATTAATTATTAATAATGAGTGCTTAGTACTCAAAATGTACATCTAAGGAATAAAAATAAAAGTGAAGTAAAGAATAAATTAACAAGTTTTTTTCATAATATGCGCATTCTTATGATTTGTGGGCAGCATAAATGGGGTGCATTAAACACTCAATTTCATTAAATACGGCATTTTGATTGGTTCACAAAACGCGATTTCTAATGACGTCAGTTACAAGCCCTATTACACAAATCATAATACCGCAATTCTGTCAAATTATTATAAAACAAAATGGAAAATAAAAAATGAAAATTTCAGTGAATCAGTAATGTAGGGACTTGGTGAATCTGTGAATCAAGCAGGCAGGTAGTTCAAAAATAGCGCCTAAAGTGGCCAACACAGACGAGAACACGGAACTTTCTACAAATTTAAATAAAACAGAAACATAATCATTGCTTTCGGAGTATTTTTGTACTCTTAATATAATATCAACTATAATATAATATTAATAATAATACTTTATATAATTGTCAACATTCATTTTAATAAATATATTATACAATAAATGTTGTGTTGTATATTGTTGTTGTCGTAAACAAAGTATACTGTAAAACTCGCATATCATGGCTATTAATTACTCACACGACTTGCTCCACTCGCCTACGACCTAGCCTTCCCTGGGAGTGGGGGGTTGAATTTTCCTACAGAATTGGATGTCCCCCTCTAAATCATTAAACTTTTCATGTTTTCATTCGGTGCATGGTTCTGAAGATATTCTAGGTGGTACTTTAAAATGGGACACCCTGTATATCATGATAAATATCGTGATAGCTATCTGATGATATACATGGTGCAAACCCTGGTATTAACAGTATTAAAAAATGATGTAGCAAAAATAAATAGGATAATAAATAAAATAAACAGGATAATTAGTTAGTGTTCATTTAATTAAGTTAGAACAGCGAAGAAGAAAAAAATTACGCGTCCCTCAAGAGCCCGAGACTTCAGTTACATCACGTTTAATTTGTAATTGGGTTGTTTACACCGGCGGGACGTTGAGAAATTCGGTGGGCGACGGAAAAATATAAATAATTGCCGGAATGTTGGCAGCGCGGGGAACACGGCCAGATTTTCGTTTCCATATCGCGTGAAATTAGTTCTGAATACGAACAACGAGGAAATCTCCAAATTAACTGAAAGGTGCTCCAGATACTTACCTAGTCTTCGCGAAATGAAAATAAAAACAACGTGCTCTGAATTTGAAAAGTTATCGACGTACTGAAAAATATCGTATACGGGTAAATATCGTACGGAGAAAAATCCCGAGCGCGGAAAATTCGGTTTTACAATAGAAGTAGACATGCAAACCAAGAGTGAAGGAATTATTTCAACGCTTAAAAATATCGCACAAGGATAAACGAATAAATAACTTCCTAGTTTGCGTGTCTACAGAAATTTGTATTAAATTAAAACAGTGAAGATAAAGGAATTTAACTACTTACATATCTAGAATTTGTATGTTTAAGTGCAAAGATTGTTAGAACACGAAAAAATATCGGATACGCGAAAATATCGCACAAGGACAAATATAGCAAGCGGAGAAAGATCGGTGCTTAGAAAAATAAGTACGATCAGGATTTCATTTTTTCACACAATTGTTTTTACAAAAAAAAAACTTTCTACTTTGCGTATCTACAGAAATGTGTGTCTTTAAGAAAAGTGAAGAAATTGCTGAGATACGAAAAAATATCGCACACGGGAAAATATCGCACACAGAAACACATTGCAAGGGAATAGGGAGGAATATCGTTTTTTTTTTAAATAAGGACAACTACAATTTCGTTCCTGCACACATTTATTTATTTTCAAATAGTGACGAAGTTGTTGAGACGCGGATAAACAACGTTTTTATAAGAAAAAAGAACTTCCTAGTTTGCGAATCTACAGAACTGTGTATGTTGAAGAAAGGTGAAGATATTGTTGGAACACGAAAAAACATCCTAAAATGAACTTCTTAGTTTGCGTGTCTACAGAAATTAGTAATATTAGAAAATGTGAAGACATTACTGGAACACGAAAAAATATTGCACACACAGTGACGAAATTGTTGAGACACGGATAAATAAGTCAGTCGCCTATTTCCAAAAACCCCTAAATCCATTTGAAAAAAATGGATTTGGGGTTTTTTGAAAATAGGCGACTCAAAAAAAAAAAACGTTCTAGTTTGCATCTCTACAGAAATTGTTATGTTGAATAAAAGTGAAGTTGGTACACGAACAAATATCACTCACTGGAAAATATCGCACAAGGAAAAATATGACAAGCGGTTTTAAAACAAATAAGTACGACCAAGATTTCGTTTCTACATCCATTTATTTGTTTATATTTATCCGTAAACTGTATTTATCCGTGTCTTTAAAAAAGTAAAGAAACTGTCGAGACACGGATAAATAACGCTCACGGATAAATATCCGCAGTAAAAAATGTGTTGTGCAGAAAATATAGGTTTTGAAATAAAAATAACGGTCTTGTTTCGTTTTTAAGATAATCAATTTATTTTAGAAAAGCAAAGATATTTTTAGAAAACGATAAAATACCGTGCACGGAAAAATATCATACACATGGAAAAAATAGGTCTGAAAAAGAATGGCGAATTTAACCCATTCACATGCACGTGGATGTAGGAGCAGTCAATTATTCTTTTAAGTATTTTTCCTTCAAGTATACATACGCATACGTTTAATTTAAGGCTTTAAACGAGTGTTTTCCATTCCCAGGTTAACCATGAAGTAAAATTTCGAGTTCAGAACAGCCTGAAAATTTAGTTTAGTCGCTCCGCGAAGCGGAGCGGCCAAACCATTTCTTCTAAACTCGAAATTTTACTTTATGCGCCACGCCTATTAAACACTGAAAACACTGAAATATTGTGAACAATAAAACTTTACTTGAAGTCAATGTCTTATAGACGTGGCGCATGAAGTAAAATATATACACGGACTTTTTGTTTTAAGTATACATGTCCCAATTATGTGCTGTATATTTTCAGATATTCGTATTTTTTAAAAGGTTCAATTTGAAGCTTCAAACGAGGGATTTCCACTCCCAGTGGTGGTGAAGTAAAATTTCAAGTTTAGAAAAGCCAAAAATTTCGTTTGGCCTGGGAAAGTTTTTTGACATATTCTTATCACGAAATAATGTTAATAATGTTACCGAAACATCAGGGTTATACATATACCGTAATTTACGATAAATTACCAGTGTTAATTACTGAGGTAAATTACCACTAACATCACTAATTATTACTAAAAATTAGGACAAATTGACAAAAAATATAAAAATTTACTAAATCAACAAAAATTTCAAATTCAAAACGATTCATTGATTAACAAATAGATTTGTGGAGCAAAAAAATGTTTTCATTTGTTTTATCTTATAAAATCTAAAATTTTGGTTAAAAATGATCTAAAGAAATGTGTACTGTTTTTGTCTAATTCATTTTCATTTTAATATAGATTAGACGTAGTAATGACGTGACCTCTAATGATCTGAATTGGTTCCATCAACTCCGCCTAAAGATAATTTATTTCAAAATAATAACTCGCGGCCGTTTTAAAACAACTCGTAGAAGAAAAAAAAGGAGAAGCCCGAGCTAGGAGGCTGCGGTTCTCAATTTCCTCCACGGATATTTTTTGTGCTTCTGTTGAGTTACGCAAGAACGAAACATCGCGTGCAACAGGTGAAGGCGGCGGAGTAGGAGGAGGAGGAGGAGGAGAAGAAGAAGAGGAAGGGTCTAGAGCGGTAGCAGTCGGGATATCAAAGGGGATAATTACCGGCTCCGATCTTACAGTAGGAATTTGTCAGGTCTGGGCCCCGATAAATTAGCCCGAGAGCCAGGTAACTTGTCCTCACTCGAGACAAATCGATAAATTACCGCCGCCGCCGCCGGCGGTCGTAAATCGCGGTGGAAAACCGCGATTTTCACTAGTCCATCTCGGAATTTCTACCTGCCGCAGCTTCTTCTACGTGTGGTGGGCGTCCGTTTTTCGGGGACACCGAATTTCGAATTTATCGGCCCGTCAATGGGCGAGTTATGCGGCACTTTGGATTCTCTCCCACACGCTACGGAAAAAAATAAAAACAGAAAAATGCCGGTGGAGGAGGATGAGAAAGAAACAAAAAAAAAAGAAGAAGAAACCGGCGACGGGACAAAACAAACACGCACATAAATAACCGTCTCATTAGCCGAAACGAGTAGTGGACTGGGAAGTATGCGAGGGATACCATCAATGCCGAAATGTTATTGAACATCAACCCATGTTTTTATTACACAACAAAACCGTAAGATTATTAACTGCAAAATATCTCTGCATTTCGTTTCTTTATTAAACAACTACATACTTCATTAAACAGTTTTTCCACCGCCCGTATATTTATAAGTTAAATTAATGCATTCAAAATCGTGTATTAATTGTTAATAGACCTTAACAACCTCCTGTAAATGAGTGTGTTAATGTACGTTAAATGCATGATTTTTTCTATGACAATATTTTTCACTTGAAATGATTACAAAATGTCTGAATATTAATGGAAACATATCCAAAAATTTAAATGTGACAAAAAGATATTTGTGATTTTTGTTAAATATATTGATACAAAAAAGCAACAAATGCCTGAAATTTCACATCTTAAAAGAAAATAAGAGACAATCTTTTTACGCATGCAAAAGCAACGCAGTTTTCTAAATGTGTAATGTTTTAATTTGAAGCTTCCATGATTATATGTGTATCAAATAATTAATGCAAATCAATGTTTGAAAAACATAAAATTTGACATTAAAAATTTTGAAACTTGGCACATAAAATCTTTTGGAAGATTAACCCTTTCAGCTCTGGATTTTTTCTGGTGCCCAAAAATATTGATTGTTTATTACCATCTCAGATATACAGAGAGTTTTTATTTTAAGTATACATATCTCAATATACTGTATACGCTGTAAATCTTCAGATATTCGTTGTTTTAACAAATATTTCAAATTGAACTTTCAAACGAGTGTTATCCACTCCCAGATTAAGCATGAAGTAAAATTTCGAGTTTAGAAAAGCCTGAAAATTTGGTTTGGTCGCGTAGCGCGAAGCGCGGAGCGACCAAACCAAATTTTCAGGCTTTTCTAAACTTGAAATTTTACTTCATGCGCCACGCGTACTAAACACTGATGTGATGTGATGTTCAGAATACACGTTTTTAGCATACTGCTTTAGTAGAATATTTTGAACTTCACCTAAAATCAGTGTTTTATACGCGTGGCACATGAAGTAAAATTTCGAGTTTAGAAAAGCCCCATGATTTTCTACGCGGGGCTTTTCTAAACTCGAAATTTTACTTCATGCTTAATCTGGGAGTGGAAAACACCCGTTTAAAACCTAACAGTCAAGAAATTTAATTTAGACAAACTTAATATTGCACAAAAGTTGATGGATGATTTAAATTTTTCGTGATATAGTTAACTATATATTTTCGCGACATTTTATATGGAAACAATTGACGTTTTTAATTTTTATTAGAATATTTTAAATTTCCATAAAGAAAAGATATACTATACGAAATAAATATTAATTTTCTGTATACAGGGTGTTAATGAACTACAGGTACAAACTTCTAGGACTTTAAGTATGAAAACAAGCATATTTTGGTAATAAATAAATTTCTTAGATTTGCAAAGAAGTGCCTTAATGTAGGCAAGTTAATTTACTACCTACCCTTTGTTTTTATTACGACCAAAATTAATGCAAGAAAAGTGAAAAAATCATTGAATTGTGTCAAAATTGACGTTATTTGAATGTATGTATGTCTACATCGCTTTTTTTCTTTAAATTCCGTGTAACTTGTGCAAAATAATTGAAAATTGACGTTATTTGAATGCATGTATGTATGTCTACATCGCCACACACGCAACTGCAAACTAGACAAGCATGCATGATCAAACTTTTTGTACAAGCATGCACAAATTCCCTTCGCCAACACACGCTCAAGCATGCTTGTACAAGCGTCAGTTTATGGTTAAACCATGTCGAGTTCGGAAGACGATGCGCTTGGTTTGACTGCGCTTCTTCTTATGGATAAATGTAAAAACAAAAAGAAGATACGTTCCATTTGAAGCAAAGGATGCCTAAGAAAGAGAAAAACCTATTCCCACAATTATTTATTGACTGAACTAAAGATATATCCTCAGGATTGGCAGAATTATGTCAGAAATGAATAAAGAAACTTATTTGAACCTTTTATGCGCTTTTTTTCTTAAAACTCCGCGTGACTTGTGCAAAATAATTGAAAATGTGATTTGGGATGCCTATTTTCAGATACTAAAAAAACTGGGGGTTTGTACCCCCATATCCCCCCCTAGCTATGCCCTTGAGAAATACATTTAAAATATTTTTTGTATAATGAGTAATAATCAAAATATTTAAATAACAAAATAGTTACATTATTCTTCACACATTCTCAAGTCAGGTCAAAAAATACAATATATCAAATGAACTTATTTAGTAATTTGACTAAGAAAAAGTTAATAATGTTGCGTTATTGCATCAATGGCGCTCAATTGGTTAAAACACTTAAGAAAATAAAACAATGAATTTTCGTATAGATTGAATCCATATTAATTTAATATTAAAGAGTACTTTAAAAAATATAAATAAAAAGTGGTAAACACATATAAATACTTTCCAATTATTAATAAAACATTGATTTTCTGTATTTTTTTCTTCAGGCAGTTCAACTTTTTTGTTTAAAAACTGTTTGAATTTCAGATTTTGTTACAATTATCAAAAATGTTGAAATATTAAAGCAATTAAAAAATATATTTAATTTTTACTGCAAAATTAGATAAACATCACTTTACTTGGACCAAGATCAGTGCTTACTTAACACGTTGACCGCCGCGCGGCGTCACTTGTGCCGCAGTTAAATTTGCGTTTAGGCTCTGCGGCATATACCTTGTGCCGCATCCAGAAACAACTTTTAAAGCATCGTGCTGCCCGCCCGTGCCGTGGAACTAGTATAACTAACTATATAGACATATAAACTAGGTGGCCTCAACGTTTAAAAAGTTTATGTCTCTTCAAATGTTTGCTTTATTATTGTGTATAATTGGAACAAAAACTTAAGCAGCGGCATAAGATAATATTTTTATTGTTATAAATGTTGCGATCAACGTGTTAGTCTTCGTGTGTTCTTGTACATCACAAACCTAATTTTTTTGTTTAAAATCACTTCTCCTGTACGAATTGTACTAAATTTAATTCTGTTCGAACGTTTTTTAAAATTAACTCGTTTTAAATAGACCCGAGCCGTCAGTCTAGCAGATTGATGATTAACAGGCGAGGGGAAGGGAGGGGAAGAGGGAAGGGACGCGTGCGCTGGTTTTCAGGGCGCTGAAAGCTCAACAGGTCGTTTGTGTTGGTTTTGCTTAATCCCTGCACTCAACATGAGTTGACTAACAGTTAAGAGGGGAGTTTCATTCATAAAATTGATCAGTAGTACTCGTAATTGAGTATTTTACATTAGTTGTGTTTCAATATCATAGAACATAAGAATAAGGTAAACATTGAAGATCAAATATTTTATAAATATATCAAATAGCTGTAGTTTTCTTTCTAGCATGTAATTTGTTACTAACCGAGTTCAGTATTGAATTCTCTTCTTTTTTTTTTTCCAGTGGTACGACAGTCTATTTTACACCTTTATCCTTTAGTCTTTGCTTCAATTTCTTCATAAACAATTTAGCAATATATCGGAATTCTTTAGACGAGTTCTGTACTGTTATTTTCACTAACAAAAAATGAGAATGTACCTAAGCCGAATTTTCATAAGGAAACATTAGCCGAGTTCTGTATTGAATCTACGATTTCAAATGATACTTATCACAACGCGAAGCAAGCCGAGGTTTGCATCAAAACTACAGGACGTTATTTTGCGTTTTTTTTTTAACGAGTATTGAACTACCAATTTGCAGCCGAGTTCTGTATTGAATTTCCTTCTGCTTTGAATTTTCGCATGTCTTGTACTTCTCTACCAAGTTCTCCACAGTGTACTGAGGAAATATTACGTAAACTTCTTCAAAAAATAAAAGCACGTTGAATTAAGGCAAATTCCTAAGCGCTTGGGGAGTATTTCGGAATTCTTTAGACGAATTCTGTACTGTTCTTTTTAGTAATAAAAAATGAGGATTTACCTAAGCCGAATTTTTACAAGAAAACATTAACCGAGTTCTGCATTGAATCTACGATTTTAAATTAAACTTATCAGAACGCGAAGCAAGCCAAGGTTTGCACTTAAATTATAGAACGTTATTTTTTGTAAACGAGTATTGAACTACCAGTTTGCAGCCGAGATCTGTATTGAATTTCCTTCTGCTTTGAATTTCCGCATGTCTCATACTTCTCTATCAAGATCTCCACAGTGCAATGTGGAAATATTTCGTCCACTTCTTAAAAAAATGAAAGCACGTTGAATCAAAGCAAATTTCTAAGCCATTGGGCAGTATTTCGGAATTCTTTGAATGAATTCTGTACTATTATTTTCAGTAAAAAAATAATAAGAATAAACCTAAGCCGAGTTCCGCATTGAATCTCCTCTTTGCGCGTAAACGTCTGTACTATCAACTTTTAGTAGCAAAATTTCATAATGAAGCGTATAGCGAGTTTCGGATTGAATCTCCCCTTTGCGCGTATTATTCTGTACTGTCAGTTTTCAGTAACAAATTTCCATAATAAAGCCTAAGCCGAGTTTCGCAAAAATCTCTACTTTACGCGTATACTTCCTGTCCTGTCAGTTTTCAATAACAAATTTTCATTGTGAAGCGCAAGCCGAGTTCCACATTAAATCTTCTCCTCTTACTCGTATACTTGTGTAATGTCAGTTTTCAGAAAAAAAAAATGCATAATGAAGCGTAAGGCGAATCCTGGATTGAATCTCCTCTTTGCGCGTATACTTCTGTACTGTTAACTTTCAGTAATAAATGTCCATAATGAAGCGTAAAGCGAATTCCAGATTGAATCTTCCCTTTGCGCGTATAATTCAGTGTTGTCAACATTCAGTAACATATTTTCATAATAAAGCGTAACCGTGTTTCCCATAAATCTGCAAATTACGAATATACTTCAGTTTTCAGTTACAAATGTTCATAATGAAACGTAAGCCGAATTCCGCACTGAATCTCCTCTTTGTGCGTATACTTCTATACTGTCTGTTTTCAGTTAGAAATGTTCATATTGAAGTGTGAGGCGAGTTCTGGATTGAATATCCTTTTTGCGCATATAATTCTGTACTATCAGTTTTCAGTAACAAATTTTCATAACAAAGCGTAAGCCGAGTTTCGCATGAATGTCCTCTTTGCGAATATACTTCTGTACTGCCAGTTTTCATTTACAAATTTTCATAATAAAGCGTAAGGCTAGTTTCGGATTAAATCTCCTCTTTTCAGTTACAAATGTTCGTAATGAAACAAGTTCCGCGCTGAATCTCCTTGATGCGCGTATACTTCTGTACTGTGTGCTTCCAGTTAGAAATTTTCATGTTGAAGCGTAAGGCGAGTTCTGGATTGAATCTCCCCTTTGCGGGTATAATTCTGTATTATCAGTTTTTAGTAACAAATTATAATATTAAAGCGTAAGCCGAGTTTCGCACGAATGTCCTCTTTGCGCATATACTTCTGTAATGTCAGTTGGAAATTTTCATAATAAAGCCTAAAGCTAGTTTCGGATTGAATTTCTTCTTTGCGCGTATAATTCTGTTTTGAAGTGTAAACCGAGTTTCAAATGACTCTGCACATGACGCGTATACTTCTGTACTATCAGTTTTCAGTTACAAATCTTCATAATGAAATGTAAGCCGAGTTCCGCATTGAATATCCACTTTGCGCGTATACTCCTGTACTTTCAGTTTGTAATTACAAATTTTCAGAATGTTAGGTAAGCCAAGTTCCGCATTGAATGTCCTTTTTGCGCTTACAACACTGCTTAACCGAGTTCCGCATTGAATCCTTTTTTAAGGCGCAAACTACTCAGTCAAGGTCTACACTCGAGATTTTAGAATTCTCTTGCGCACTTTTATTTCTTTGATAAACTAACACGCGTTAAATTAAAAACAAATTCCCTCTGGCGGCGCATTCTCGTGTCCACTTTAATCAACACCCGAAAGCGCCTAGTTGCCAACACACGCACACTTTTCATTTAGTTTTTTTTTTTTTTTTTTATCGGCACGTAGAGAATTTTAGGCGGACATTCATTAAAACGCGATGTAATAATAAAAAGAGCCGACGCTTATTTTTTTTATTAAGCGTGGGCGTCGCTGGCACTTAATCACCTTTAGGCTCTAAAGACTCGTAATATCTGCTCAAAAAATCGGCCGGATGATAAATATTGTTGTGCGCGGATAAATTAGGAGACGTTCGTAAGTTAGAACGCCTTAAATCAGTTACGTATTAATCATACAAGATGGAAATACGGGTAAGTTATTTTTGTATGAGCAGGCTTAGCGTAAAGCTATATATAAATCATTGCGTGTTTGTGTTTTTTTGTCTTATTTATTTTCAAATAATATTTGTATTCAACAAGTACAACCATTGGCTCAAGCACATAGGGACAAAAAGGCACTGAAATCCCCCCCCCCCTGGGATTTCGTCTTAAGACTTGACAAACATTTTCAAGTGTTAGGCAATTTTTTTAAAATAACCAAAGTTATGTAAATAAAAACAGTAATATTAATTAAATTTATACAAATATTAGTATATATTTCTACATACTGTTTTCTTTCTATTTAATCATACTTTTACATATTCCATATTAACATTTGCAAAATTTATCAACATGCGATCAAACCGAAGTAATATATTGTGAACTTCACATTATTTCAGTGTTTGTACGCCTTGCGCATGAAGTAAAATTTCGAGTTTAGAAAAGCATAATTTGGATTGGTCGCTTCGCTTCGCTACGCGACCATTCCAAATTTTCAGGCTTTTCTAAACTCGAAATTTTACTTCATGCATAATCCGGGATTGGAAATACTTGTTAAACGCTTCAAATTGAAAGCTTAAAAAGGGTATCCTAAAAGTAACTGACATTTTAATAAAACACATTTTATGTTTGATAACTGATAATATTTTTATTGATTTAGAAAGTAGAGACATGGATGTTATATGTGATACAAAACATCTTACAAATGCCCGTTTTGCTGTTGCTGTTGTAGCACATACTCACTCTTTTATTGACATTTTCTACAACATTTTCAGATAATTGCTGAGAAATATTCGCAATGTTGTGTCGAATTTCATCATTGAGGTCCTCAGTTGTTTGTGGTTTATTGCTGTATACTCTATCCTTAAGATAACCACACGGAAGTGTAACGGTGTCAAGTCACATGACCTTGGTGGCATCTTCGAACGGTTTCACCAAAATTCTTACAATGTTTAAAGTGAATTTTTACAATTTCTACCCGTTGTTCGATGGTGTACTTTTCCATAACGTAACCTCAATGTTTACTAATGATAATGATGGTATCTCTACCCTAGTTTTACCGCGAAAAAAATTGCGGCAAATTTAAAATGTCAGTTACTTTTGGGCCACCCTTTACAAAAACAACGAATGACTGTAAATTTGCAGCGAAAAATCGTGATATGTATACCTAAAACAAAAATTCCTCAATACTACATTATTGACATTTTAGATTAATTAAATTGAAGATAATTATATAATTGTGCTATAATTATGAAAATGCAGTAAATAAGTGAAATTGATTGAACATTATATAAGTTAATGAAATCCTAGAAAGTCCACGCAAACCTTTAAAAATAAATGCAACTGAAATTTAAAAAAAATTGATGAAAAACTTAGAATAAGTAATCTTACGAAAACGACAAAAGTCATGAGTCACAGACAAATTTAGTTAAGTTGATCATTGAAAAATTATTAAAAACTGATGAAATCAACAAAATAGACATGGAAAGTAGAATATTTTTAAATATTATTAATTGATCTGTTGTTTCTTGTAAGTCTATTTACTATTTTTTGCTATACTTTTGTATAAATATCTTGACTAAACTTGACCCATTAACGTATCATTACTTCTATTTAGAAATAAACAAATTTGATTGGATAAAATTGGATTTCATAAAAATCACCATAATTTATATTACTCCTATAAAAATTGATCGAAATCTTTAAGAAAATCAAACATGTAACTTTAGCAGAATTTAATTTATTACCATAGGGACTTTCTCTTTTCAGAATAAATATTCCAATTACCTCGTATATGTTGTAAATTATTCGATATTCATTGTTTTTTTTTTTTTAAATGAGTTCAATTTGAAGTTTTAAACAAGTGTTGTCCACTCCCAGACTAAGCATGAAGTAAAATTTCGAGTTTAGAAAAGCCCCGCGTAGAAAATTTGTCGAGGGTCGCGAAGCGACCCGAGACAAATTTTCACGGGGCTTTTCTAAACTCGAAATTTTACTTCATGCGCCACGCGTATAAAACACTGAAACATTGTGAGGTTCACAATATGCTTCTTAAACAGTATGCTAAGGACGTATATTTCAAACTTCCATTAATTACAAACAGATTTAAAAGTACAGGAAATGTTCTTCCAAGATGCGAATTATTCAGACAAGAAAACCAATCAAAAGGAAATTAATATCACTTCCCTAGTACATCAAATTATTAATTATGAACCTCCCAAAAAAACGGAAATCGATTTTCCGAAACAAACAAACAACTCTGCAATTTCCCTCATCCGATTTTCCTCGTCGGTTCGTTCGGGGTCAAACGCGTGTTGTGCAGGGGCGTCGCGACGCCCGTCCTTGACCCCGGATGCGCGCAAGGGCGCCATTGATCGCCTACCCCAATAACCTTAGCCCTAGGAGGGGTCGCTGCCCGGAAAAGCGGGCCACGTGCCGTGCGCGCCCGGAAAATCCGGGAACTCCGGCCGGTTTTCCTGCAGGTGGCGTTTAATTAAATTCCGTCAAAAGCTCGGTGCAGACGGTGGGCTTCATTATATTAATTGTGGTGTAATTAACTCGGAATTAATGCGTGACGCGTTCTTTTTTTTATTTGTTAAACTCGCGTATGAATAAACACGTTTTTTTTTTTAAATGGAGTGATGATAATGAAAGAAACAAGGTCGATCGATTAATTATTGGTTTTAAGTATTCTGTTGCTGAAATTTTGTTCTTGCGAGTAAAAAAAAGTTTAATGCATGAAAGAAAAGACAGGTTAATTACAAGTTTGAATTTCTTAGAAGATTGAGAACTCTCTTTTCACTCCAAAAAAAAAAAAAATCAATCGAGACTTTTAAGAAAGGAAAAAAGACCAACACTTTTTACATTTCTTGTGTGTTTTTGAAAATTACGAACGTTCTTTTCGTTTCTCAAAAAATGCAAATCATTACGGACCATAAGTACATTTCGAATTCATCTTGAATTGGAATAGCTTTAGTTTGCAGAACATTAAATACAAAATATATAATTAGGACAAAATTCGTATCAGGGAGTTTTAAGGCACCGATTTTTGATAAACAAGTTGCATATCTTTATTGGTTTTAACCGTTGAATGCATTATATTGGCAATAAACTTATTTTAGCTACAGAATTGATATTTTTGTAAATGTTGGAATTTGACCATTTATATCAAAAATGTATACATTAATTGATTGATTTTATATATTTTGAAATCACATGCGTATTCATTTTTGCAGAGAAATCCTAAATTGAGAATTTAATAAAAAAATATTGTTACTTACCCAGTGTATAAATTTTTAACTCCGTTGCACAAAAATCGAAGAAGACAGGATGGTTGGTTTCGAGTTACTGCGTGGACTGGCTCTCGCTCTGGGGACAAGGAAAACAACAATGAAGACACACGTTAGAAATTTTGTTCTCTTCTTATTTCGGACTTTTAGCACGTCGGTCTGAATGGCTCAATTGTGTGCATGTGTGTGAGTGCGTAGATGTGCTAAATGTCGCTTGAAAGGCACACCTAAGCAAACATTGCGGGATGCTAATGACTGGAGCCAGTTAGTGGGTGATTTTTGTCGAAACCAGTTACTCGGCGACAAACCGCGCCCTCTATCGGGGACAGGAAATCGTTCAAATGTTACATTAATAACGGTAATTGTTTAGTGTTAATTAAACACTTGGGAGATTTAGGCCCATTCGCAACCCGACTGGTTAACTTTAATCATCCACCAATCAAAGTCGAAATGCTAAAATATTAATATTATAAATTTGTGAGATAACCTAAACACGCCTCTTTCATCAATATGCGGTTGTCTAAACAATTTGTAAATAAAATTATTGTGTTTTTAAAACGTACTAATCAATGATTAAGTTGATCGACTTGAGTGCAAACGGGCATTACTGTTTCAATTTCTGTTTTGTTTAAAATAATCCTAAAGAAAAAGTGCCCTAAAGATGCAGAATAATAAATCACCAAAAACAAGAAAAAACAGAAAAAAGCAAACGATGAAGAATGATTGCCAAATCCCTAACATGTATTTTAGAAAAAGATGTAACTTTCTTTGATGTAAAACTATGCTTCACTTGGGAGATGTACTGTTTCAATTTCTGTTTTGTTTAAAATTTCAGTTTTGTCCTAAAAGAAAAAGTACTTTAAAGATATAGAACAATAAATTACAAAAAACTCAAGAGAAAACAAGAAAAACAAACGATGAAGAATCATTGACAAATCGCTAAAACGTCGTATTTCAGAAAAAGATGTAACTTTCTTTGATGTAAAACTATGATTCTGAAAATCTCAAGAATATCAAGTTACTTTTAAGAAAGCATGGATAGTAGAGTGAACTTCATGAAAGGTCGATGATTTTACAGACAGGATTTTTATTGCAACGCTCAAGATTCCAAACAGAGTGGTGATCACTGAAGCGTGAAATTATTCTGGTCTTCTCTTTTTGCTCTCGTAAAAAAAAACACCTGTTTTTAGGAGCTTATTATTGAAAATCATCTAAATCTCTCACTAAAAAGTTATCTGTTTCCAAATAAGTAACACAGAAGGAAGAATTTTTTGAGCAGATTTTTAAACGCGAATATCTTTGGCATTGGAGACCCAGAGTGCTTCCATTTCATGGATTGCTGTTTTGTCTCTGGATCATGGAAATGTACCCAGGTTATCTACTTGGTTCAGAAAGTTCGGATTTGTTTCAAATCGGGCATTATTAAACGCGATGTTTGGATTCATGCTCACTTTTAATCTAAATCTCTCTCCAAAAAGTTATCTGTCTTCAAATAAGTAATTTGTGTAAGAAAGTAAAAATACTATCAAACTAATAATGAAGAGAAAATAAAACAGTGCCAACTTCCCGTTCTAGCCATAAAGGGAATTTTCTTATGTTTGCTGTTGAATGAAGAAGTCTCTCAAAAATGTTATCTGTCTTAAAATAGGTTGATATTTAAAGAAAGCAATAATACTAGCAAAATTATAATGAAGAGAAAATAAAACAGTGCTAACCAATCAATTTTTTTTAATATAACTTTCCGTGTGTTTGCTGTAAAATGATAAACATCATCTGTCTTCGTGAAAGAAGAAAGGAAGAAGACACATTAATTAACTTTTACTCTCACAATTTATGGTGCCCAACAAGGGCCATGTGTTAAATTTGGACGCTCGCGATTTATGGCGCCCAACTACGGGCCACAGCGTTAGCCTGGTCCCACGTTGGGTGCCAAAAAACCCCAAATCCAAGCATTTCTGCTAGTTTTAAACGAGTGTTTTTCACTCCCAGGTTAAGCATAAAGTCAAATTTTGAACTGGTATATATACAGGGTGAACGAAAAGGTATGGCCAAACCTTCAGGAAACATTCCGCACTCATAGTGGAAGAAAATATATTATATAGCAGGGGTGTTTAACCTATTGTCATACGCGAGCTCATTTTGCATACGAAGTTGTTTGGCGATCGACAGGTTATAGATAATAAAAACCAAATAAAAAAACAGTATATAAAACTTTTTTCTTATGAGTATTCCTTAAAATTTATTGTAAATTGCTCGAATTTTGATAGCGCAAGATTTGGTTAAATTGTATTAAACATAAGCAGTATATCTCCAACTTCACAATATGGTTAGTGTTTTAGATGCGTGGCGCATGAAGTAAAATTTCGAGTTTAGAAAAGCCCAGAAAATTTGTCTCGGGTCGCTGCGCGACCCTCGACAAATTTTCACGAGGCTTTTCTAAACTCGAAATTTTACTTCATGCTTAGTCTGGGCGTGAAGAACACTTGGTAAAGGTAAATCTTTAAATTCTATTAATTATCCACGTAATGTATTTAATGAATTTTACCCCTGAAATAACGATATCACGATTTCCCGGTGAATTATCGGTAAATCACAGGTAATTTACAATTCTTAATAAGCATATAAAAAATTTCACAAATCAAATATAAGCGTATTTAGTCATTAACCAATACGTTTAAAAAAATTAAATTAATAAGCATTAATTTTGAAGCTTAAACGAGTGCTTTCCACTCCCAGACAAAGCATGAAGTAAAATTTCGAGTTTAGAAAAGCCTGAGCGTTTGGATTTGGACGCGTAGCGTCCAAATCCAAACTCAGGATTTCTAACCTCGAAATTTTACTTCATGCGCCACGCGTACGAAACACTAATACAGTGTGAAGTTTTTAACTTTTCTTTCGCAATTTATGGCGCCCATCAAGGGCCCAGCGTTCGTATGGCCCCACGTTGGGCGTCAGAAAAACCCAAATCTATGCAAGTATTGGACAATTTTTAGATAATTAAGAACACACTTACACCTTTTAAGATGTTAGACAATTTGTAGATGAATTACTGACGTGGGGCAATTTGTAGATAACAAAGAACTTACTTCTTACCTTAAGTTAAGGTTTAGTAAAAATATCGTAATATTTTACAGTAATCTTGTTTGGAAAACTATAAATTCATGATTTAATTAAAGCGTGCCATATGCAAAAGGTCGTAAGTACCAAATGACATAGTTTACAGGAGAAACATTAAACGTGAATGAGACTACTATGACGCTTATGACGTGTTGATAATTGAGTCCCTATTTCTGCTACTTGTAGTAACATTATTGTACAAGTAAAGCATGACATTTAGGACATATTCCGTATATAAAACGCATTATTTAAAAATTTGCACTTACGACTTTTTGCATATAGCACGCTGCAATTATTAAATCAACTCTAAAAGCTCTCTGTCTGTATGTTATAGGTAATATATTTTTAATAAATATTTCAGCGCCGTCAGCGCCATTCCGTTAGGTGCCCCTACTGCGGTGCTGCTAACAATATGAAACGTTATTTGAATGATTCCGTTTGTTTTGGAGGTATACTTAATCAAAGATGGCTTTCAATTGAACACGCCTAGTATTTAAGTGAAAACAAAAATTTTACGAATGAGTCGAGACTAAATGTAAGGCTTGTGGGATACCAGAGATACTAGGACGAAAGGAAAAAAAAACGCCTTTATGGTTTTCGGAATAGTCTTAAATCCCAATAATCGTAAATCATCGCCACGAAAAAATTATTGATTAATTCGCTCTTCACACATTTCACACGAACCGCCCGAGGAGGTATCATCGAATTAAATCAGTCCAGGCAAAAACCAATTTCGGAAAACCAAACCCCGAGCTCGTGTCGCGGCTTCCGAAATACGTGAGCGAAATCCGGGCAGCTTTATGGCTCTAATAAAGCGATCACAAAAAAAAACAAATGAAGAACGAACCGGCAAACTGGTTCAGCGCCGCGCGCTACTGCGTACGGGCGTGGAAACGAGATAGGCGCGGAAAACGCCGAAGAAAAAAATAATTACCCACGCCTAATGGTTTTCACAAGTTTCCTGCCGTTAGGTGGAATAAAGGTGTAATTTGCCGGACGCATGGACTAGTTTAAATTACACGTTAAACGATATGCGCGAGGTGTAGTGATTTAATATTTTTCGTGACCGGCCAATTAAGCGAGGAAGAAGTGGAAAAAATGCGCGCGAGTGAAAACTGGTAGTGGAAGATCGAGCGAGTGGTGGGCCATTGATCGCTCGCTCGCTCGTCCGCTCTTCTGTTCAATAGGAGGCTGTTAATTAAAAGTCGCTGCCTGCCTTTGAAGGTGCTAATTAATGGTTAATCGCTAATTAATCCATCACGTGACTTGTGTTCTTTGTACTGAAACCACATGAATCAACACAGGAATATTAGTCTACCAATACGAGGGGATACTGATATATGCTTAGCCTCTTACATACAGAAGCAATTAAAAATTTAAACTGAAAATATTTTATTATTCCACATAGTCCCTTCTATTTCCCCTCAACACACTTTCTACAGTTATCCTGTAGAGCAGCGTTTCTCAGCGGGGTCGATATCGACCCCCTGGTGGTCAATGAGGTTTGAGAGGGGGTCGATTGGGGGTCGATGAACGTCAAGGGGTCGACAACCAAAAATAATAACAATAACCCATTAACGACCGAGCATTTATAGAGTTAACTCTAAAAGTTCATTTTAAGTAAAACTCTGCACTTTTTTATGATTTCTATAAATAACTTATTATATTACACATTGAGAATTTTTCTATTAAATAAACATAATGTATACGCTGTAAATTTTCAGGCAATTATCTATTATAAAAAAGGGTTCATTTTGAAGTTTCGAACGAGTGTTGTCCACTCCCAGACTAAGCATGATGTAAAATTTCGAGTTTAGAAAAGCCTGAAAATTTGGTTTGGTCGCTCCGCGAAGCGGAGCGGCCAAACCAAATTTTCAGGCTTTTCTAAACTCGAAATTTTACTTCATGCGCCACGCGTATAAAACACTAAAATATTGTGAAGTTAGAAATACATTTAAAAATACTTTTTTTTAAATGAGCAGTAATCAAAATATTTAAATAACAAAGTGAATACATTATTCTTCACGCATTATCAAGTCATGTCAATTAATACAATGTATTAAATTAACTTATTTAGTAATTTAATTAAGAAAAAAATAATAATGTTGCGCTAGTGCATCAATGGCGCTTAATTGATTTAAAACCATATTATCGAAACTAATAAATTAGTAACATTTATTATTGATTATTATTATTAAATATGATCGAGTGTTATAAGTAATTTTAAATTCAAAGATTGTGTAGATTTTGAGTAATTTTGAATGTAATATTTCTTCAATATTCTCCCTAAATTTTTCTTGTGTCAAGTGTCGTTGTTCAAATGTCGGGTGGTGCCGACTAGTGTCAATTGCCATTGTTGGCGCCGACTTATGTCAAGTGACATTATGTCTGAGTCGATAAATATCATAAATGACACAACAAATGTCAACATTGTTAATCTTTGGAATTTTATTGGTATCAGACAATCTGTTTTTAAATGAATTTTTGAACATGAATATTCAAATACTAAAATTTGAAAAATTCCCAGCCTTAGTTATTGGTAAGTTTGTTTTCTTCTGCAGCAAAAGAAAATTCACTTAATGATGATATGATGATATGATGATATTTGTATCAAGTTTTATTTTTAGAGTAAGAAGCCTAAGAATCCCTTTTATTAGAAAAAAAAACAAGTTTTTGAAACAAAACCGCAACCAATATATTCCACAAACAAACGAGCTAATAATTTATTAAACTCAACTTACAGCAAACATAAACCATTAGTGGCGCATTTCAAATTTATGGACCGAGACAATAAATTACACAAAGCAAACAAATTACGGGCCTACCAACTGCATGCGATTGTTGGCGCCACTGCAGCTCAATTAATTTCACAGCAATAATTGAATTCGCGTAAACCGAAATGATTAATTCATCGCGGTAGGTATAGTTTTTTTTTTTATTGTCCTTAAACATGTTATTAACTAACGCAATTGTTTGTAATTAATGAATAAGTTTAAGCCGACTTAATTAAGATCACAAAGAAGAAAAAAACGAGTCCATGTTAAGTGCACTTTGATGTGTGTGTGGGGGGGTAATTAGGAAATGTAAATGAAATGGTTGAAATGTTAGGGTGTAATTAAGGATGGTAAATAAAATGTATGTATAAAATTAACATTATTTGTTTATTTAATCACTATTAGAATTTCAAATAAATATAACAGTTAAATCACTTGATTGTGATTGATATACATGATTTATTACTAATATTTATTTTTAAAAGAAGCCTCCACCGTTAACAATTTGTTCTTAAAAACCCTATACGAGTATATTAGAAATAATACATGATTTTTTATTATAGCAAAGTCAAAATCATGGTGCATCTCTTTGCAGCAGCAGGATTTTTAAGAAAAGATTTTAACCACAGTTAATTAAGAGTTAACATTTGCTGTTAAAACATTTTCCAAGAGCTTTCATAAGTGACTGAATTTAGTAGTTTTTTTTTTTTTAAGACCAAAAGCAAATTCTTTTAAGCTGGGATAGTGTTGACAATATTAGTAAGTCAAAATCTGGTCTTAAAAATCTATTGCTAAAAACTTACAGAAGCATATTTCCTTAAAGATGAATAAAGGTCGAAACTAGGAGTAAATATTTAATCAGTGAAACGAATCAAGTATTTTAATTAAATGTCATTTAATTAACAGAAGCGAATCCAACAATGCTTAAGTTTATCATTAGTTTTATAATGACTACTAGATAGTCGAAACTATAGTCACAAATTAAGTGCAAAATACAGTGGTTAAACAAAGTAAAAAGTGTTTTATTTACAAGTGTATTTAAGATGTACCACAAAGTGAATGCCCACAACACAAAACAGTTATCATTTAAGCTATGATTTTAAAATCTAACTAAATGCATATAATCTCATTTTGTATTTTTGATTGTTGCTAAATCAGAAACATGGGGGATACCGACAAAATGTTTGAGAATTTCATTGAGTAGCTTTAATATCTTCAAAAGTAAGTTTAATTTCCAACTATTGCTAAATAAGAGGCTTGCGGGATATCAACGAAATGTTTCGGAATTGCATTTTGTTGGTATCCCACAAGGCTCTTATTTAGCAACTGATAGAAACTAAACTTACTTTTAAATATATTAAAGCTACTAAATGAAATTCTTGAACATTTTGCTGGTATCCCTCAAGTTTCTGATTTAGCAACAATCAAAAATACAAAATGAGATTGTATGCATAAGACAGATTTTGAAATCTTAGTTTTGATGACAAAATTAGGCATTGTTGGATTAGGAGTTTGCATTTCGTTGGTATCCCCCAAGGCTTTGATTTAGCACCAATCAAAAATACAATTTATTTTAGAAGATTTTCCAGCTGTATTTCGCTATCTACTAAAACATACAATTACTTATCCTAACACGCATTAGTGACTACACAAATTTGTTAATTAGACAAAACTAATCACCATCTAATAAAAATTAAAACATCATTTTCATTAATGAAGCTCACCTCTTTCCTATCTTTCTGCTTGTGTAAGTGTGTGTGCTTTTTTCGCCTGTCGGTTATTAAAGTCAAGTTGTTAATTGCTGGCAAGTAGCTGAAAACCTTTTCTGGTGTTGATGAGCACTTGAGGACTAACAGGAAGGAATTAATTATCCAATAATTGAATCGCTTCGGACGCGACTCTAATTATTACAATAATTAATAATTTGCCTACGCGTGGAAAATAATATCCGGTCTTCGGTGATCTAGGTGTCGCTGATTAATCATCACTAGTTTTTATGTAAATTTGATTTATTGATGTTTTAATTAATAATAGAAAAGATAAAATGTATTTACAAGTATCATACAGGGAATTTTTCTTTTGAGTATACATATGTTTTCGCTGTAAATTTTTCGACGTTCTTTGTTTTGTTAAAAGAGTTAAATTTGAAGTTTTAAACGGGTGTTTTCCACTCCCAGGTTAAGCATGAAGTAAAATTTCGAGTTTAGAAAAGCCTGAAAAATTGGTTTGGTGGAGTTTCATTAGTGGTACATTATTCTACATCATTTTGCTGAACAAGAGCCCTGGGGGATAGCACAAAAATGTGATGCTTTTTAAATACATTTCATGAATTAGAGTTTAACGGAATACCAGCAAAGTATTTAAGTTTGATTAATAATCCTTTCTTTTATACCAGCGAATTAAATAAAATTCGTAGTGGAACCAGCAAAATATTTAAGAGTTTCATTGATGGTACTTTTTTATACCAGTTTGCTGAACAAAAACCGTATCCCTCAGGGCGTTTGTTCAGCAAACTGGTATAGAAAAAGTATCATCAATGTAATGCTATTTAAAATAAATTTCATGAATTAGAGTCGAAAGGAATGTCAGCAAAGTATTTAAGTTTTATTAACAAGACTTTTTTCTATATCAGTTAATTAAATAAAATTCGTAGGGAAACTAGAAAATTATTTAAGCGTTTCATTAATGATACTTTATTCTACACCGGTTCGCTGAACAAAAACCTTCGGCGATACTGCAAAAATGTCTAAGAGTTTCCTTTAATCATAAATTAACAAAATGAAATTGTTGTACTATTTTCGATCACATGATCTTTTCCTCTACATTAATTTATCAATATTTGTGCTAGTATATATAGAGTTTTTTTTTTAAGTATACATATCCTAATTACAGCGTATATACTGTAATTCTTTAGATACTCGTTTTCGAGCTTAGAAAAGCCTGAAAATTTGGTTTGGTCGCGTAGCGCGGAGCGACCAAACCAAATTTTTAGGTTTTTCTAAACTCGAAAGTTTACTTCATGCGCCACCCGTCTAAAACACTGAAATACCTTATTCAGCAAAATGATGTAGAATAAAGTACCACTAATGAAACTCTTAAATATTTTGCTGGTTCTCCTACGAATTTTATTCAATGCACTGGTAGAGAAGAAAGATTTATTAATAAAACTCTTAAATACTTTGCGGGTATTCCCCAAGGCTCTAATTCAGCAAATTGATTTGAAAAGCATCTAATGAAGCATTCCAATTGTTGCTGGTATTCCTTTCTTTTCAGCTAATATTTTAAATAAAGCACTAATATAAAGATGTTTTGATACATAAAGTGAGTATTAATTATTATTTGACTTTATGCGCCAGGCGTGTAAATTCAATGTGCAGACACAAAATATACTTAGTTATTGTAAATCCATCACAATAGTGAAATAAAGTAAGGATTTTTTGTATATTTTTTCTTACCGTAACCAATTTCAAGCATAATAAAGCAAATTTCTGAAACATGTTTTGATTAAGACTGGATATTCTTTTAATTTATTGAAAGATTCAATCATACTGAAATATTCGAATATTTGATCAAAACCCTTCAATATTCTGCTGGTTCTCCTACGAATTTTATTCAATTAACGAGTATACGTGTAGAATAAAGTGTTAAACTCCTAAATACATTTCTAGTATTCTCTAAGGCTCTAATTCAGCAAATTGATTTAAAAAAGCATTAAATAAAGCATTTAAATTGTTGCTGGTATTCCTCAAGGCTTTTTTTCAGCAAATATTTCAAATGAAGCACCAATTTAAAGATTTTGTAATGCTGTAAGTACTAATTATTAATTTATGCTTCATGCGAGAAGACAAGAATTTTCAATCACACAGATCCAGAAAAAAACCGATATGTTCTTAACGCTCCCGATCATTATGCAAATTTCGACATACACCTACCCATCGGCCATTAAATCAGCCGCGCTGTTAGTGCCTTGATAATCGCGATCGCGGAATAATTTCAGTCATTTTCGTTTCGTACTTAATAAATTCCGCTTTTAATAGAACAAGAACGGGCCGTAAAAACTAACGACCTCTCGCTTGTGTCGCGCTGTTTTTCCCAGAACCAATAAAATATACCGGGGCCAGTTGCATATCAAATTGAAAGAGAGCCAATTTAAACCCGCGGACTGATTTATGACAATCTCTCATATCTATCGGGTATCTGTTGGATGAAGAGAAATGGCTCGGTTTCCGAAATTTAATTGATAATGTTTGGAAATGCGGAGAGAGAAAAAAAAAACGCGTCTGCTGTTGGAAGTTATTGTCCAAGAAATTCTTTAGTGATGTTGAGAAATTGGGTGCTTTATCGACTTCCTTTCATTCGAGTAGAAGTTGAATTGGATTTATAAAATTATTAACTAGGACTAAAGCAATGAATTTCAAGAATTATTTCTTCTGGAGTATATTTTTGTTAAACACTCTGGCTCCCTAAAACGCATTTGGTAATTTCTATTGTACAACTTTTGAAGGTGGAATCCAAAGATTTCGACATTAACTTAATTTATTGGATCAGGACATTTCGTCTGAAAGTCGAAAAAATTCTTTGTGAAATCGTCATGGAATTTCGTATGGATGTTAAGAAGACATTGCTCTTTCAGAGTATGTCAAAAACGAAAAATACGCCATCGACAGTTTTGGAGTAATTTTCAATTGGAAGTCGAAAAAGTATTTAATTAAAACACTTGGTTTGTTTTACTAATTTATATTTTCTCCGACCAATGGTCGAAACTAGTCAGCGAAAATATAAATTAGTGAAACAAACGAAGTGTTTTAATTAAATATCCAGAATTAAGTTTTAGAAAGCTAGTGTGTTTGACAAAATGTACTCCTGGGGGAAATAATTGTCAAAAATGTCAACGATTGGTATGTTTTCTTCATGCTAAAACTTGTTTCAATAACTCCTAGAGGTAAATAATTATTCTTTTTGTTGTCTAGTCTTTGTGTTAATTGGATTTGTTATAATTGAGACGGCTACAGTGAGGTAATTGAATGTAATAATGGAAGCGGCTTTTGAGCGCCTTGCGCAGACCGTCGCCACGCAATTTATTACATTCGTGGTACGAACGCTTATCATCCCACGCGGTAATTACCTACCATTAATTATTTATTATGGTTGATTGATTTATGCTCGTGTCCGAAGCGGACATTCCACTGAGGAATGCCTCGGACAGGCAATCTGTTTCCAGAAAGGCGGATTGGTATGCTAAAAAGTTTGAATATTTCATTTGAAATTTGCATGAAATTACCAAATGCTTCCACACTAACAAAAAAAGTCTACGAATTGTGTAAATAATTTTAAAAGGTTTAAATCTCGTGTAGCTATGGTAATGATTGTAGATGCCAGACCTTGATGTTATTTTTTTTTATCTAATTTAATTTTCGCGAGATTAAAGCCCTGTGGGATACAAATTGAATGTTTAAATTTATCCTAGTTTGCTACTTTAACCAAATTGAAGACCTGTGGAATACCAATTGAATTTTTAAATTTATCCTAATTTACCATTTTAATCAAATTGAAGACCTGTGGGATACCAATTGAATGTTTAAGTGTGATGATGATTTTGCTGCAATATAGGATAGAGTTAGAAAAGAAGACAAAAAAAAACAAGAAATGATTGTCAGAAAAACTAGGATAAACTGGTATGGGCTTATACATAACGAAAATAAAGACAGATAGAATCACAAGATAAATAATGGAAACAAGAAGTGCAAGCAAAATAAAAAAAGACAACCACGAAGAAAATGGATTGATTAAATTCAGAAATAAGGACGAGAAAAGAAATAACATTAAAAGAAATTAAAATAATGGCAAGACAGGAAGAAATGGGTACACGAGGAATCAGAATTAGACACCTGACAGAGTATAAGGATTCGAGCAGAAGGCGATTTGCTTTTGACTACTATTAAAATAATTTTACTTAAAATGATCGGTAGATTTTGACTATTAAATGTAGGTAGTCACTTATGAAAACTCTTTAAAAAAATTTAACAACAAATGTAGACTCTGAAGTGCTCTTAGAATCCCATTTGGTTCAATTAATTTGGTGTACAAAGTAAGTCTCATGTCGAATTATTCCTAAACAAAAGACTCAGTCATATGCACAAGCTGTAAATGTTCCGACATTCGTTGTTATTTCAAAGAGTTCAATTTAAAGCGTTAAATGAGTGTTTTTCACTCCCAGACTAAGTATGAAGTACAATTTCGAGTTTAGAAAAGTCCCGTGTAAATTTGTCGAGGGTCGCGCAGCGACCCGAGACAAATTTTCTGGGCTTTTCTAAACTCGAAATTTTACTTCATGTTAATCTGGAAGTTAAAAACACGTGTTTAAAGCTTCAAATTGAACTTAGAAAAAACAAGGAATATCTAAAGATTTACAGAAAATGAATTTGGAATACGTATACTTAAAAGAAAAACTCCCTGTATTTAAGCTTTTTAGTAGTAACTTTAGAATTAATCAAATATACATTTAATTTTGGATTGTTGCTAAAGGTGCACCTTGGGGTATACCAGCAAAACATTGTTTTCGATTCTAATTCATTTGTGTAATCATGATACTAAGAATTTTACTTCAATGTATCAGTTTGATCAACATATTAATTAAAAGCAACAATTAAAATTACATGCATGAGTTCTAATTATAAATCGCTTGAGGATTTTCCCCGGCGTTAATTAAATGATTGTGGGTATTTTTTGCACCTTTGCAACTTTGGTTTTGCGTGGCATTTCCCAAAAAAATATGTATTTCTATTGGCGATTCGTCCTTCAACTTGCAGCAATTTTGCATGACGGTTGCGATCATTTCGCGTTACTTAATGAGGCGATAGTCACCGCGTTCGTTGCAATTTTATGACTCACTAACAGTTCATTATCGCCATTTATGACCCGAACATCCTGGAATTCGATTACTTAAAGTTAAAGCTCAAGGAAACAAAACATATAAAAAATAGGGATTGCGCAGAAAGTGAGAAGATGGGATAGAATTGTAAGCTGTTGCAAACCAAACGACTTTTGTTGAATTTTTAACATGGATTGAAAATTATAGTAAAACTAGAGAAGACAATTCAATTTTCTGAAAAGAATTTAAAAGTTTATTCAATTCTAAGCAAAATAGGCGAATTTTAACATGAATTTACAAACGCAAAATCGATATTATTAAACTTCCATTCCCTGATTAAGGATGCAGTAAATTTTAAGAAAACTTATGGGACCCTCGACCCTTGTGGTACCCCACTAGTTTTTTTAAAAGGGTTGAAATTACTCCCCAATTAAGCAAATAAAAACACAAAAAATTGGAATTTTAGGTTGATACAAACCAAACGATTTTTGTTAAACTCTCAACATGGGATAAAAATTACAGTTAAACTAGAGAAGATATTTCAATTTTCTGAAGTGAACTTAAAAGTTTATTGAATTATAAATAAACTCAAAGAGTTTTAAAATAATTTTACAAACGAAAAATTGATAAGTTTTTTATTTTTAACAATCCAAATTTTCAGGCTTTTCTAAACTCGAAATGTTACTTCATGCGCCAGGAGCACAAACACTGATCTATTCTGGAGTTCGAAACATATACATCAACTCATTACCATAATACCATTTATAACAATAACATGTATAAGATATTGGAGTACAAGAAAACCATCGTAAATGTAATTGATTAAAATAAAATAATCGAGTTATTCTTAAAAGAATTTTTAAATATTTATATTTATGACTAATCAACAAACGTGTTCCATTTAAATTTCAGTAATTGATAAACAGATTAATACAAGTTGTTGGAATTATTGCAACCACAGGTTTTTCGATTCAACCATCGTAAATGCAATTGAATACAATAAAATAATCGAGTTATTCTTAAAAAAATATTTAAATATTTATATTTATAGCAAAACTAAACAAATGTGGTTGCCGGTTGACTTTTCATTAACCCCTTTAAAATCTGATTATATTAGAATTCACAAAAAGTGTCCAATGATTACAGATTAAAAATCTATAGTAAATCTTTTCTTTAGGGAATTTTTATATTGACATTATTTCTTTTACTTTTGTGTGCTTAATTGCAACTTATGTTAGTTATTTTAATTTGAACTTAAATATTACAGGACACTTCTCGTAAACGGGACTATATGTAGAATATGAAAATTGTATAGTAGGATTTGCTTTGCTCTGCATATGAAAATTAAGATACTCTACCATAAAAATTCATGTCAAAAAATATAAACACATTTTCATCCATACTATAAAAACTTCAAAAAATTAAACAAATTCCGTTCTTCGATTACAATAAGCTTTAACATCCTCGTACGATAACATGCAACTAATGTTAGGTATTTTAATATGAACTTAAATGTCACTGGACACTTCTCGTAAACTGGATTTATAATATGAAAATTGAATTATAGTAAGTTTCGCTTTGCCCTGCTTATGAAAATTAAGATGCTCAACCATAAAAACCCATGTCAAACAATTTTAACACATTTTCATCCATCCTATAAAAACTTCATAATATCCAACAAATTCCGTTCTTTGATTACAATAAGCTTTAACATCCTCGCGAGATAACACCAAAAAAAAAAACATAAATCATCCAACTTTTACAGCTTTTTTTACGATTTTTTAATGGAATATTTGAATTTTATCAGACGACCTTACCAAACCGTTTTTCGTGTTTGTTTTATGGGTAACGTTCCCGTTTTATGTCTTCATCATCAGGTGTTGTAACTGCATCCCCACGAACACTCCGGCTTTATCTGTCGATCAGTTTGGAAGGCTCTTTATGCTTGTGTGTGTGTAATTAAAGGTGACCAATAAAGTTCTACGGTTGAATATTTATGTTTGTGAGGCATCTGTGTGTGATTTTATTTTCTAACATACCATAAGATATCACAAAGTGGTTTATATTTTGATGAATTTTAGATTAAGGGACATTTTATATCGATGCCTCGCAAGGCTTCACTTTGGTCAACATTTGAATCAATTCTCTATTGAGAAACCATTTCTGTTGGTATCTCTTATTACTTTAATTCAGTTAACATTTCATCAATTTTGAATTAAGAAAAATGGTCTATTAGTATCTTGCAAGGCTTCATTTTTGTATTAAGAATCAAATTCTATTGGTATCTTTTAAGTTTCTTAATTAGAAATTGATCAAAATAGTTTTGAACTAAGAAACCTCCCACAAGGCTTCAATTAGGTCAACATTGTAATCAATTTTGTATTAAAAAACATTTCTGTTTGTATCTCTTAACACTCTAATTTAGTGAACATTTCATTAATTTTGAATCAATAAAAATATTCTTTTAATGTTTCTCAGGGCATCATTTTTGTATTAAGAAACAAATTGTATTGATATCTCTTAAGGTCTATATTTTTATAAATTTTGAATTAAGAAACCATTTTGTACCTGGGTGTGGTGTGCATGTGTCGTGACGTCCAAATATATTTAATAAACAAAATCATCGTTTATGGCTGAATAGTATAAAACCTCTGCCACACAAACAAAAATAAAAAAAATAAACTATTTCTATTGGTATCTTTCAAGGCTTTTATTTGGTCAACATTTTGATCAATTCTCTGTCAAGGTTTAAATTTTTCCCAAGTATTTATCAATTTTGAATTAAGAAACAATTTCTTATGGGAATTTGTTTTATTAAGTGCAAAATTTAAACGTTAGCATTTAAATTAAACTTGTAAAGTTAACACTAACACCTTCTTCACAATAATTGTATTTTGTTAGATGTATATTTCGAGTACTATGTACTCATTATCAATATCTTACTACTTATAATTTCTGTTTGTATTTCTCAAGGCCTTAATTTAATCAATTTTGAAATAAGAAACAATTTTTATAGGGAAGTGCAAAATTTAAACGTTAGGATTTAAACTAAACTTGGAAAGTAAACACTAACACCTTCTTTACAATAATTTTATTTTGCTAGATGTATATTTCGAGTACTATGTACTCATTATCAATATCATACTGCTTGTAATTTCTATTTGTATTTCTTAAGGCCTCAATGTAATCAATTTTGAATGAAACATTTTTTATAGGGAGAGATACCCAAAAAAATTGTAAAAAAATTGTTTACAATTTTCTAACATTGTGATCAATTTTAATTAAAAAACGATTTCTACTGGTACCTCACAAGGCCTTAATTTGGTCGAAATAAAAAAAAAAAACTATTGTCCTAAGAGCCTCACTTGAATTAAAATATCGACAATTATTAATTTCTACTGGTATCTTCCAAGGCTTCAGTTAGGCCAAAATAAAAATAAAACCTATTCTACTCAGAGCCTTTATGTGAGCAAAATGTCAACTATTATTAAATGAAGATAAACGTCAAGTTGCTCATTAGTGGCATAACTTAAGCCTAGTTTACACTAACACTAGGGTAATTTTAATTTAAACTAAGCTTAAACTAAACCATTTCGAGGTCTGTATACACCATAAATAAACAATATACATAACTATAAATGTAAAAACTGTAATATTATAATGTTCATAAACAAGATGTTTGAATAAAAATCGAACTTCACGAAAGTTGTGAAATTTTACGTATCTAATTATCCTTCTACATAACAATAATTAATCAATAAACGACGTGTAGCCAACAAATTTTATGATTACATGTTTCGTAGAACTGAATGTAAAGGAGTTTCAAGAGAGAAAATACACTGTTTCCAAAAAAAAATTGGGTCTGGTATCCCCTAAGGCTGTAATTTAGCCAAAATATAGGATTCAAGAAATCATTAAATGAGAGGCTAATAAATTTATGAATAAGGTTGATGAATGTTGAACGTTCATTCAGAGGATGTGAGGATAATGTTGTAACCAGTAATTTTAAGCTGAGCGGTTTTATATTCTAATGGGATTCACCGAGTTTTGGATCATTAGGAATTAATGGGATTCAGCGTTTGGAAGTTGGATGGGTATGTAAATAGAGTTAAGTTGTGGTGTAATTAGTGATAATTAATGGGTTAAATAGTGTTTATGGTGTTTGGATAAGGTAATTTTATGAATAGATCCTCTCATTTCCAACAGAAATGAACGTATACTCGTTTAGCTTATTCAATGTCTCGTAAATAAAGTTTAAACAGATTAATACAAGTTGTTGCAATTACGGCAAGCACAGATTTTTCGACTCATGTAAAAGTCCAATTTAGTCAAAATCTCGAAATATGTGTTACATTCTACAAGAATTAGATTAATAATCATTTATTTGTGCTAATACATAATACAAATATGTCTATGTACATAGATCGACAAAAGTGTTCTATTTTAATTTCAGTAATTATTAAACAGATTAATACAAGTTGTTGCAATTATTGCAACCGCAGATTTTTCGATTCAAGTAAAGGTTCAATTTAGATAAAATCTCAAAATATGTTATATTTTATAATAATAATCATTTGTTGGTGCTAATACATAATACAAATATGGTTACACAGATCAATTAAAGTGTTCTGTTTAAATTTCAGTAATTATTAGTGAAACAAATCAAGCGGATTTAATTTTTGAAAGCCTATATATTTTTACCAATGAGAAACAAATGATTGGTGTCCTTAGCGCTCCCTCCAATGTGCCTGATTTAATAATCGGAATATTAATACTGATATCTCAGGAGGTTTCAATTTAGTCTACATTTTAGATCCGTTCAATGTTGTTTTTCTATACATTTTATTTTCAGCAATTAGAAACAAGTATGTGATTTTATTGGTATCTTTATACACTTCAATTTAAACCAGTGTTGTATACGCCTGGTGCATGAAGTAAAATTTTGATTTTAGAATAGCCTGAAAATTTGGATTTGCCTGTGCGCCTCGTTTCGCTCGCGCGCCGGCAAATTCAAGTTTTCAAGCTTTTCTAAACTCGAAATTTTACTTCATGCTTACACAAGGAATGCAAACCTACGTTGAAATATTATATCCCTTGTGGTTTAAATTTGGCTTAAGATGCATAGTAAAATTGATTCAAAGCTCCTTTATTTTATTTTCACCAATATGAAACAAGATTGGTATCTCGCGGGGTTTTAATTTGTGGTAAGATTCGATTAAATAAGTGAAATAATAATACAGGTATTCTACACGGTTTTAATTTAGCCTAAATCTGTGATTGATTTCACGCTTTACTCTCACCAATGAGAAGCTAGTGTGTGATTCTATTGGTATTCCTCGTGGTTTTAATTTGGCTGAAGATTCAATTAGTAAAATATTAGATTGGTATCTCGCAGGGTTTCAATTTGGCGTAAGATTCGATTCAATAAGTAAAATATTAATAATGGTATCCCACACAGTTTTAATTTAGCCTAAATCTTTGATTGATTTAACGCTTGATTTACGTTACTCTCGCCACTGAGAAGCAAGTGTGTAATTCTATTGGTATTCCTCATGGTTTTAATTAGTAAAATAATAATAATGGTATCCCACAGGATTTAAATTCAGCCTAAATGTTAGATTCATTAAACGCTTTTTTATTTTATTTTCAGCAATGATAAACAAGTGTGTGATTCTATTACCTTGGGGTTTCAATTCATAGATTTATTAATTAAAATATTAATACTGGTATCCCACAGGGTTTCAATTTAGCCTAAATATTAGATTCATCTAACGCCTCTTTATTTTATTTTTACCAATTAGTCACAGGTGGTTTAGTATTCCTCGGGGTTTCAGTTTAGCCTAAGATTTAATAATTAAAATATTAATACTGGTGTATCCACAGGGTTTCAATTTAGCTTAATACATACAATCATAAAATCAACGCTTTTCTTAAATGTATTTCTTTAACAATTTGGCTCTAATCTAAACATAATTTAACGCTTGTTTCAGTTTATTTATTATTTAAACCAGCTAAAATTTTCTCTGATAGAATCCGTCTCTGTTCTTTCTCAGACGCAATCGTAATCTAAGTTATTATTGTTTGAACAGAGTTGAAGGTTTGCGTAAAACAGTTGAACGTTCGCGGATTCCGATTGGCGTCTGAAACGTCGCGTGTTTTCGCGAAAACGACATTGTTTGGACGTGTTTAATGTGCCTCCTTCGCACGTCGCGTCTTTTATAAATCGTTATTTGCATTGCGGGTGCCAACGGCGCATTGTCTTTCAACTTTTTGATGGTAATTCAACGAGCCACAAGTCACGGACATTAATATTTATGCGTCCACTATCGCCAGGTTAATCAACATAAAAACAAAAGCAGACGACGGTTTTATGTTCTGATGAAAAGAAAATGCGGCCTTCTTTCCGTATTTTTATATTAAAAAATGGAAAGACATTCTGCATTTTTGTGAACGAATAAATGAAATAAACTAGTTCTATAGAAATGTAAAGAACACCACATTATTGTATGTGTTTTTTTATATTCGTACCGAAAATGTGGTTCTCTATATTTCCGTGGAATTATTCTATATTTTTATTTCATTTATGATGTAAAAATTGTAAAATTGTATTCATATGATTTACAAACGAGAGACATTTTGTTTTATCAGTACATTCAAGGTGTTAAATATTATAGTTTTTATTTTGGATAGGCTTTTCTATAGAAATATGGAGAACACCACATTTTTGTATGCATTTTTTTTATGCTTTTACCAAAAATGTTATTCTCTATATTTCCATTGAAATGGTATATAATTTTGATCCATTTGAGAGACACTTTGTTTCATCAGAAAATTCAAGGTTTTAAATGTGGTATTTTCAATTCTGGGTAGGCTTTTCTATAACTTCCTCAAAGATAAACATGTTTTCTTCTGTTATTTCTTTTTGGGTTAGTTGCTTTATAACCTTAACGAATACCTTCAAAATTAGTCATCAAATCTTCTTCAAACCTATGTTCTTTTTTTTTCTTCTTCTCCAAAAATGTTATTCTCTATATTTCCATTCTATATTTTTGATCCATTCATGATGTAACATTTTTAAAATTTTATTTATGATTCACTAACAAGAGACACTTTGTTTCATTAGAACATTCA
Source organism: Philonthus cognatus (assembly GCA_932526585.2). Classification (NCBI taxonomy): domain Eukaryota; kingdom Metazoa; phylum Arthropoda; class Insecta; order Coleoptera; family Staphylinidae; genus Philonthus; species Philonthus cognatus. The sequence continues at coordinate 38,900,352 of OW052244.1, forward strand.
AGGTTATAAATGTGGTATGTTCTATTCTACCAGACACCCGAAAGGGTAAATGAGATTTTGATTATATTTATATATATATATATATATATATATATATATATATTCTATTCTGGGTAGGCTTTTCTATAACTTCCTTAAAGATGAACATGTTTTCTTCTGTTCTTCCTTTTTGGATTTATTGGTTTATAACCTTAATTAATACCTTCAAAATGAGTCATCAAATCTTCTTCAAACCCACGATCTTTTTTTTCTTCTTCTCCTCTTGTCAGGTCATTTAAACTTTCAGGGTGTGTATCAGTGTGCATCATCTGTGGGAAGTTCGTGATCCGGCGGGCTGTATCTGGTTCACGCACGAAAGGCTTAAGTGGATTAAAGGCAACGCACGTTTCCTCTCTTTAACGTTAATCGATCACGAATAAAATACCCGATATCGGCGGATCAATGCGCGCAAACAAACACCGGCCCCCGGGGCCCCCATTCGTCTGGGGCGACTTAATCTCGAGATATGGCGGCCGATAAAGTCCGCTGATTGCAAATCGCGACGTGTCTCAGGGAAGTCATGCCGAAAATTGTAATGGACAATGTTTGAGGATAAACGTTCAACACATTTTTTTGGTAAAGATTGGAGAGTTAACTAACATTGGTTGTTTCGAAAGGGATAGATATAATATACTTTTTGGTTGTTTGTTGTAATTTACTTGTAGTACCAATGTTAAATTTATTTATTTATTTCCCAACAGATACATCCATCAGTTTGTGTAAATATGGAATAGAAGTTTGTTCACAATTTTATTAGGGGCGAATCTAGAGTCAAATTCTAAAATGTAATTATTGGCGATAATAAAGTAGAAGTCTCGTGCCTCGGAAAAGACATGTCGAAAAAAAGATTCAATTAGAAAAATATTAATAATGGTATCTCACAGGGTTTCAATTTAGCCTGAATCTTAGATTCATTCAACGCTTTCTCATTTATTTTCAGCAATGAGAGACAAGTGTGTAATTCTATTGCCTTGGGGTTTCAATTTATAGATTTAATAAATATAATATTAATACTGGTATCCCACAGGGTTTCAATTTAGCATAAATCTTAGATTTATTTAACGCCTCATTATTTTATACAGATTGTGTAAATATGGAATTGAAATATGTTGACTTTTTTTAGGGGGGGGGGTCGAAATTAGACTCAAATTCTTAAATGTAATTTTTATAAAAAACTTACAATCTGGAGATTTAACAACAACAAACCAATGTATTAGTCTGTAAATCAGGACTGGCCAATCAAAATTGCTTCGAAGGACAAAATTAACACTTAAAATATTGCAAGAGGCTCCAAAAATTAACACTTACTATGTTTCAAGTGGTGCTTGAAACCTTTAAGTGTTTATTTTGGCCCTCGAAACTGTTTGTTTTGGCCACGCTGATTTAGAGTCTAACAAATTGGTTTGTTGTTGTAAAACCTTTATTTTTTTTGCCAAATATATTTTTTTATATACTAGTTTTATTTAGAAGTTTAAAAGACTATTTATTGGCATTTTTTAACATTTTTAAAAGTTCAGGATCCTAAAATTCCGTTTTAATTGTTGCATTTATACACCGATTTGTTTCTTTTCAGTATAGATACATTATGTATATCCTGAAAATATTCAGGCATCATTCACATATATTGTAAGTAGTATATCATGAACTTCGTATTGATTCTGTTTTATACGCGTGGCGCATGAAGTAAAATTTCGAGTTTAGAAAAGCCTGAAAATTTGGATTTGCCGGGGCGCTACTCGCTTCGATCGCGCGCCCCGGCAAATCTAAATTTTCAGGCTTTTCTAAACTCGAAATTTTACTTCATGCTTAATCTGGGATTATAAACACTCGTCAGAATCTTCAAATTGAAAACTTAAAAAAAAAACGCATATCTGAAAATTTAGATCGAAAAATCGTTGAAAGAAAAATTCCTTGTATCAAAAAATTTAATTATTAATAAAAATGTAAACGATTTTTTTCTATTGAAAAACCAGGGATTTCATTTCATAAATTTGGTTCCTGGACTATACAAATTTCTAGCGTAATTTATGAAGTCTGTGACATCAAAATCTGGAAGTTTTTCTTTAAAGTATACCCAATTATGTGCTAAAAATTTTCATTTGTTTGTTGTTTTTTAAAAAGGTTCAATTTGAAGCTTTAAACAAGTGTTTTTCACTCCCAGGTTAAGCATAAAGTAAAATTTTAAGGCTTTTATAAACTCGAAATTTTACTTCATGCGCCACGTGTATAAAACACTGAACTATTGTAAAGTTCCAAACCAGACATTTCATCTTTCATTGCCAGAAGTTTGGTAACTGCAGGCAATATAATTAATCGTATTTTGAAGTGGAGTTAAAGATGTCAAATATGTGTAGAGGGTGTAAGGAAAAGGAAGACCTCATTCTTTTTTTAAAAACTAAATTTAAATCCGCAGCTTAACTTCGTAAAAATATTAAAAATAGTCTCACAAAGAATAATTTTCTCCAAAAGGCCCCTGCATATGTTTATGTCTGCAGCCCGGTTAATAAAACTCCTCACGAGCCGCCATTGCATTAAATAACTTACTATTATCACAAACACGATTACATTCATGTCTAGTTTTGATAAAATGAATTACGTTCTAATTATTACAAAAATGTATATTTTTTACATCAGTTGAATTACGTTCTTATTATTACAAAGTGTTTTTTAATTTAAAGCTGCAAGTTTAATCCTACATTTTTGTGGGTTTGTGAAATTGATACACTTACTAAAATGTAGGATTCAAATTAAAAAATATTTTGTAATAATGAGATAAAATGAATTGCGTTCTAATTATTTCAAAAATGTATACTAACTAAACTTGGTAAAAATATTTGAAGAGTCTCACAAAGAATAATTTTCTCTGAATGGCCCCTGCATATGTTTATGTCTGCAGCCCCGTTAATAAATCTACTCACGAGCAGACACTGCATTAAATAACTTACTATTATTACAAACACGATTATATTCATGTCTAGTTTCGATCAAATGAATTACGTTCTAATTTTTAGAAAAATGTATACTTTTTACTTCAGTTGAATTACTTTTTCATTATTACAAAGTATTTTTTAATTTAAAGCTGCAAGTTTAATCCAACACTTAAGTGGGTTCGTGTCATTTGATAAACCCACTAAAGTGTAGGATTAAAATTAAAAAATAGTTTGTAATAATGAGATCAAATGAATTACGTTCCAATTATTATAAAACTGTTTATTTTTTACTTCAGTTGAATTACGTCCTCATTATTACAAAGTATTTTTTAATTTGAAACTGCAAGATTAATAATACACATAATCGTTGATATTATTGCATAATTTCAACTTTGGCTTAATAATTTAGGAAAATGCGTTAAAATAATTTATTTTTTTGTGTCATTTTATAAACCCTCTAAAGTGTAAGATTCAAATTAAAAAATACTTTGAGAATAATGTCAACTGAAGTAAAAAATATAAATGTTTGTAATAATGAGAACGTAATTCAACTGAAGTAAAAAATATGCATTTTTGATGAACACGCGTTGTATTTCTTAAATTCTGCTTTCAAAAATTGTTGCAACACCAGTAGGTTTGTGCGTTATCAAATTAGGTTACATATTAAAAATAAGTTAAATTGTTACATTTTCTTTTAATACAATGGCAAATATTTCATAGATTATGTCATAGGCACTTTTGTCGGTGAAAATCTGCTGTTGGTTGAATACAGAGAGGTGGATTTTTTTTTCTTTATACATTCAGTGATCGAAAAACGGTTTTGAATTGAATGCGTTCGCGACAATCATCTCATTTGCATTTTATCTGACGAGTCACGGCGAGGGAAATCAACAGTTGTCTCTCCCGTCGAACAGAAACAAAGTGCGTAGCGGCCCGAGTTGCATAACATCAAACGAACACGCCGCGGAAAGTTATTTCAAAATGCCTGAGCGTAAAAAATAACATGATCAAATAAATTGTGATGCATGTATGTTGAATTATTTGAAAATTAAACTTCTTCTGAAAGATAATCCAGAAGTAACAGAGAAGACAACGAATAATTTGTTCTTCCAAAAAATATACAGTGTTAAGATTTCTTTTTTTTAAATATAATATATTTTTAATATAAAAAGGGAAAAGCAACAGAAATTATGATGAAAACAAATGGCATTTTTTTCCATAAAAATGTAATTTCTTAGTAAGTAAGTTACATTTTATTTCAATAACTAATTTATATTTCTTAATATTATGCTTACTGATTTAGTACACCGATGTAATACATGTTTATTCATGTATTACATCGGTGTAATAAATCAGTAAGCATAGTATTAGGAAATATAAATTAGTTATTGAAATAAAATGTAATTACAGTTAGTATGAATAATTACAAAAATAAAAAAAATATATACAAGCACAAACACATTAAGAGGGCCAATATTTGCTGGTTGTGTGTTTCTTGGATACGAGATGGCGCAGAAATAGCAAAATTGTAGAAAGTAGTATTGACTATGTATTGGTTTATAGTACCTGCCGAATTTTATCACAACGAATAATAAAAATTATGAGTGCGAAGCGCGTAGTTTGTTTATTTACATTGCGCCGTGCGAATGAATGAATGGGTTTTGAATTACAGAAGACACAAGTAAACTGGATAAATATTCACGATTTTAATTTCTATCGACATACATACAACTGTATGCCTTTTTAGTTTGATATTCCATATGAGTATATACAGGGAGTTTTTCTTTAAAGTATACCTATTCTAAATTCAGATTATTTTCCTTACATATTTAGATAGTCGTTGTTTTTTAAAAGAGTTTAATTCGAAATTTTAAACGAGTGTTTTCCACTCCCATACTAAGCATGAAGTAAAATTTCGAGTTTAGAAAAGCCCTGTGAAAATTTGTCGAGGGTCGCGCAGCGACCCGAGACAAATTTTCTGGGCTTTTCTAAACTCGAAATTTTACTTCATGCGCCATACGCATAAAACACTAAAATACTGTGAAATGTATGTACTTGAAATCAGTGTTAATACGCGTGGCGCATGAAGTAAAATTTCGAGTTTAGAAAAGCCCAGAAAATTTGTCTCGGGTCGCTGCGCGACCCTCGACAAATTTTCACGGGGCTTTTCTAAACTCGAAATTTTACTTCACGCTTAGTCTGGGAGTGGAAAACACTCGTTTAAAGCTTCAAATTGAACTATTTTAAGAAACAAGGTATGTCGGAAAATTTACTGCTTATGCACATGTTTACCTAAAAGAAAAATTCCCTGTATTTATATTGTAGACAAACAGTTAAATTCTAGCAACATAAAATATATATTCATGTTATTTGCAACTACATAAGTGATTTAAATGATTACTATCAAAAATCAAATCTTACATGACTGTCGCGTGCTGCACTCCTTAATTTGGTAAATTGCAATGAAGCACACAAAAGGAATAGATGCGAACACGAGAGGAGGTCTACCCTCTAAGCTGGGTAGGCGACACTTCAAGCTGAGTAGGCTAAGCCGTACAAAAAATGAGAAATTACAATAACCCAATTCGAGCTCTAGACGCTAAGCTGACTAAGTGCCTCGGTAATCAAATCGATGTGTCACACATTCAATTTGGTAAATAAATGAAAAAGGAATTTTTCCGACTCATCACTTGAATCAACATATACCGGCATTCCACATTCCTTTTCAAAACATGAATCCAGAAATAAGTGCATTTCTGGATTCATGTTTTGAATATTTAAAGATAAAGATAATTCCACTTTAAAAGCGAATACTGGTAAATCTTAGCCACAGTTTCACCAAAATTGGGTCTACTTTGAACTCGAGTCCAAGACAACAGTTGCTATTGTTGTAATGTTACTTTGAACTCAAGTTCAAGGCGAAATTTCCTATTGTTGTAATGTTACTTTGAACTCGAGTTCAAGACGACAGTTCCTATTGTTGTAATGTCACTTTGAACTCGAGTTCAGAGATGTGCCAGTCTGGTGCAACTGGCTCTTGGTCTGTATTTAAAACAAAATGTTTTAGATTGCGGTGGTTACGTGGATAACCTAGGCGGTAGGATCGCAATGATGAACATGATCAAAGAACACACAAAATTCTACGACTGTTTTTGGCAGAGCTGGGCAGGATTCGAATCATTCGGGATTCGAATCCTTTTAGAGGATTCAAAAGAGGTATTCGAATACTTTAGTTAAACTGGATTCGTGATCCGGATTCGTTACACTTTTTTAAAAGGATTCGTATTCGAATCCAAATGCTGGTGATTCGAATCCTCATAAAAAATATATATTAGTATATATTAGTATAATTATTCGGTTATGTATTTTGCGTGATTTAATTAATGGGGATGTTGGTGTGTGTAGGTGTGTGTATGTATGTATGTGTGTATGTATGTATCTATGTATATATGTATGTATGTGTGTATATATATGTATGTATATATATACATATGTGTATTTATTTTTAGTATATTCTTTTTAATTTTAATATTTTTATTTTTTGTATTTGCAGCAATATTATTTATTTAAATATTTACTACTATAAGTTAGATTTGTTTATTTTTTGTAAAAGGAGGTTCCGTTTAATAAAGAAACAATTAAAACTATTAAAAAGGATTCGAATCCCCGTAAAAGGATTCGAATCCTCATAAAAGGATTCGAATCCTCGTAAAAGTATTCGAATCCTCATAAAAGGATTTGAATCCTCATAAAAGGATTCGAATATTTATAAAAGGATTCGAATAGTTACAAAAAGATTCGAATCGTCAAAAATAATTCGAATTAATCGCAAGGATTCGAATCGTCAAAAATAATTCGAATTTATCGTAAGGATTAACATGAAAAATTTGTTTTGTATGTTTTTAAATTTCTCGTTAAATCACTGTTTTATACGCGTGGCGCATGAAGTAAAATTTCGAGTTTAGAAAAGCCCCGTGAAAATTTGTCTCGGGTCGCTGCGCGACCCTCGACAAATTTTCTACGAGGGGCTTTTCTAAACTCGAAATTTTACTTCATGCTTAGTCTGGGAGTGGAAGACACTCGTTCGTAAATTTTCGAATTATTATAAAGTTGTCATAAAGTTGTGTATTTATTTTCAAAAAAATCTTTCGCGGTTTATTGAACAATAAAAAAACAGCTAAGGTGAAAAGTGTTTAGGTAAAAGTCGTTTATTTTTTCGTTGGCAACAACAACTTTTGTTTGAAACATTTTTTGATTTAGACGTCGAACGCCATAATCGGTGACTAAAAAAACTGGTGGAGATCAACAAATCTCCACTGGATTTTTTAATTTCTAATTCAAAAACAAAAGAGCTGAGGTGAAAAGTTTTTACGTAAAAGAGGTTTATTTTTTCGTTGGCTACAACTTTTGTTTGAAATATCTTTTGACTTATACGTCGAAAGCCATAGTTAAATTCGTTTAATAAAAAAACATCTAATTATTTCTGGTGATTTTTAACACAAGACTTTTAGACATTTGATGGTATAATTAATATTGAATTACTGAAATAAGTATTTATTTTTAATATATTCGTAAATATACGGCAAACAATCTAAAATATTTATTTAATTAAAATACTTAGAAAATAACAATACAATAAATTTTATATTATTATTATTATTATACCGGGTGTCCGTATTTCAACAGAATGTATGGGGATCTCGGTTATTTAAAGAGATAGAGAGTCGGTTAAATTGGGGCAAAGTTGCATAACCCAATAATAACCCAAAAACACGTTTGAAATATCTAATTTCCTTAATGAGATATTGTCAAAAAACGTATTTTTTGAAAATTCGTTTTTATTTTTTTATTCAAAAACTATTAAATCCAGACATTTACAACTTTGACATTATAGGCACTTTTTAACGATAAATCTAGTAACATATTTTATTTTAAGATAACTATAACATTTACCTAGGGACCATAGCTAACTTTTGTTTTTCTTATGGGCGCCATTTTGGATTTTGATATTTTTTGGAAGAATATTGTTTACTGAATTCAATGATGTATCACACTTATAGTTTATTGTACATTTTATATGTAAAATTTTAATCTTTTGGTTTTTCAAAGAGTGCCTTGGAAACAGTTGAATAACTCACTTATTTGGCAACTCCTAGGACCCATAATCTGCTTACATATCACCCCTGAAGACGGGCATCCGACGATACGTACTTTAACAGTTGTGACATATTTTAAACTAACGAGTGTCTTCCACTCCCAGACTAAGCATGAAGTAAAATTTCGAGTTTAGAAAAGCCCCACGTAGAAAATTTGTCGAGGGTCGCGCAGCGACCCAAGACAAATTTTCACGAGGCTTTTCTAAACTCGAAATTTTACTTCATGCGCCACGCGTATAAACCATTGATTTGAAGTGTAGTTCAAAAACAGACAAATACATCTTTAATCAGAGTAACACAGAAATTTAGTCTGTTATCAACGATGTTCAGTGTTAATAATAAATAATTAGTTGTGATAACGATATTTATATGTTAATGTTAGTAAAAAAATAATAAAATCAAATTTATTCTCGGTATCGAATCTTTGATTCGAATCATATTTATCTCTTACGAATCCTTTATTCGAGTATTCCTGATTCGAATCATATTAGGTGATTCGGATTCGTGATTCGAATCCTTTTAACGAGGATTCGTCCCAGCTCTGGTTTTTGGATTATAAAACTCCCAGAGAATTACTTACACCTCAAACCCCAACTTTATCTAAAAGTCATTACCGTCTCTAACGTTGGTAATATCTTATACCTTCATACAAAAACTTCCAAAATTAGATTCTATAGTTTCAATTTAATCGCTTAACAATTTCGTATTTTGTAGCTGGAAGTACAGACCTGATAGTTCGTCAAGGTTCGTCGTCAATACAATATATTTTCGGGATTTTGAAAGGATTTTGAAGTAAAATAAAATGTCTATCAAATAAGTTTGAATACTATTATCATTAATACAGTATTTTTCTTTTGGGTTTCCTATTTTGTAGATTGTATTTCACTAATTCTGAAAACATATTTTTTTTCTCTATTAAACAGAGTGCTGTGTTTGGCAAACAATACTTATCTCCGGTTTCTCTAACTTCAATTAAATCTTATTCGTCGAATACATTTATTTGTCGATTGGAATAGACATTTTCCATGTCATAAACGTCAATGTCGTGTGAATTGGTTGATTTATTCATATGTATGTAACTATTACTAGATTTTAATCGATTGGATTGGATATTGGTCGATTTAATTGAGCTTAGTTAAACCCAGGATGCATGTCTTTGATACAAATCCTTTATTCTAGCCCTATTTTATTTCCAAAATATAAAAACGAATTAAAATTAATATCGACTTTCTGCAAAAATTTGTTGGTTTCACTGAGACAAGTCTCCAAATATTTATTTATTTATTTATTTTATTTACGGAAAAAATCCATTTTTATACATTTAAATATACAAAATTCTTAAAGCTATTACAAAATGTAGATCATACATGTTATATATATACATATATGGATGTGGCAAGTTACATACAACAACAAACCTGAATACGTTTGAGACCGGATACGAATTTACAGAGAGACTTACTAAAAAGATGAAAGTTTGGATTTAGCGACAGTTTGTTTGGCGTGCGCATAAAGCGAGAGTGGACTATTAATTCCATAGTTGATTTGTGAAATGGTATGGAAAATAGTGGTATATGTCTGGTTAAACGATTTGTAGTATTTATATGAAAACCTACTTGATCCAACAGACATGTACACTCCACTTGACAAGAAATTAATTTATAGAAAAAACACATATCCGCAAATAACCTTCTACAGCACAATTTATCAATTCGAAATTCTGTACATATTGTATTAATATTTCTCTCGTTATTATATCCTGATTTATACAGCATTATCTTCAAAAATTTTGTTTGGATATTTTCAATCATATTAATATATGTTTTTTGATGTGGCGACCAGACACAAGAACCATATTCCACAACTGAACGAACATATGCATAATATATCATTTTAAAAGCAGTTGGTGATAAATCAACCGCAGCCCTTTTAATAAATCCAAGCATCTTTATGGCCCGCGAGCAAGTACGAGTTATATGACTTCCAAACGTCATTTTCTTATCAAAAGTTATCCCTAAATCCAAAACCTCACTAAGCTCTTGTAATTCGATTCCATCTATAAAGTACGGTGTGGAAGATACTAGAGGATTGGCTTTCTAGAACATCGCATAAATTTACATTTATTAATATTGAACAACAGATAGTTTTCACAGCACCACTTATTAATTGACAATAAATCATCCTGAAGTAAAAAGCTATCGTTTGGCGTATCAATTTTCTTGAACAATTTCAAGTCATCTGCGTACAGCAGAAAGGACGAATGCTTAATTACTTGATAAATGTCATTAATAAAAATTAAAAACAATAGTGGCTCGCAGTGTAACCCTTGCGGGACACCAGAGTAAACATTAATTTCTTTAGAGATATGATTTTTTATTTTTACACACTGGGTACGGTCCTTCAAAAAACTAAAAATCCACTCAAGAACATCCGCGTGAAGTTTTGAAATTAGGATTTCATGGTTTACACGATGAAATGCTTTAGCAAAATCCGTAAAAATATTCATTGAAACAACTACCACTATATTCGGAGACTTGTCTCAATGAAACTACATTTTTGCAGAAAGTTGATAATATTTTAATTCATTTTTATATTTTGTAAATATTCTGCAAACTATTAGCAAACTCAATTTGTATCTATTTTATTTTACTTCAAACTTCCATCTCAAATTACACGATTCGTTATAATTTAACCAATTTAAACAAAAATTAGTAGACTAATTTCCAGCTTCCTAGAAAACCTGTAATAATCCAAACGCCGGGTCCAATTTCGCGACAAAATATTAGAGACACGTTTTCCTTTCGGTATGAGAAAACAGGAAACGAAATTATCCCAAGACAAGACACACACGAAAACCAGTTTCGAATCGCGGCGTGGGCTAATAATTTTCTTTCAAATTAACGCAATTAACATTAAAACCCAATAAAAACACATAAATTACTGGTCGAAACGGACGGATATTTTAATTCGTCCACAGGAGGAAAAAATATCTATTTAAACATCGTGGGTTCGCTTTGAAATAAACGAATTTAAGATGTAAATCATATCAATAAAAAAAATCTATAGAAAGAAAGTAGGATTTGAATAAAAGATCACAATAAAGTCAAATTTAATTTACTAATTTTCTGTAGATAATTTTATAAATATAAAAATGCGAATTTGATACAAAATATAAAAATAAGATAAAATTGAATTTTCCAATTGTCAGTAGATTATTTTAAAAATATAAAAATGCGAATCTGATATAAAATATCAAAATAAATTAAAATAGCATTTGCCAATTTTCAGTAGATAATTTTATAAATATAAAAACACGAATTTGATACAAAATATTAAAATAAAAGAACATTGAATTTGCCAATTATAAGCAGATTATTTAAAAAATATAAAAATGCGAATTTATCAACAACCTTTTTCTATAATCACTTTGTCTTGTTGAGTAGTTGTTTTAGTGAATACTTGGGAGTCTTTTTTTCTAGAAATCAAAATGTATAAAAGAAAAAAAAAACAGTTTGTGTTAATAGTAATAGTGAAATCAACATTTATAAGACATTTAAAAATATTTAACTAAAATAAGCACTTGATATAAATTTAATTAGGTTCTCGTTGAACATTTGATAAAAATTTTAACTAAAATTGAATTTGAATACAAGGCGCAATTGGTTTGTTTCACTTAAATATTTATTTCTTCCAACAAATTTCGACTTATTTTCTTCCAACAAATTTCGACTTATCGTCATTCTTGAAGAATAGTCCTTAAGAATGAGGATAAGTCAAAACTAGTTTGAAGAAATACAGATTTAAGTGAAACAAACCAAGTGCCTTTAATTCAAATTCAATAAAATAAGCAGCGTATGCGATGAACATCATTCTTGAAGAATAGTCCTTAAGAATGACGATAAGTCAAAACTAGTTTGAAGAAATACAGATTTAAGTGAAACAAACCAAGTGCCTTTAATTCAAATTCAATAAAATAAGCAGCATATGAGATGAACAACAAGAGTTTTTTTTTTTCGTTTTCTTTTAGTAAATCTAAAGATACATTGTATTCAGTAGCAACGATCAAGGGATCAAAAACAAGACGGAGTCGGGTTTCGCGTCATGGAAAGTAATTACGATAAAAACGCATTCCGCTCAAAAGAACGGATTATTCCGAGCATACTAGCCGGACCCGAGCAAAAACCGTAATGGAATTCCGCGCAGTACTTTTTTTTATTCGTTTGTCTACTTTTTAACTCGCTACTCGAGTTGAGCTAGAATCGACACGCACGTGAAAAATGAAAATTACCGAAAGGTAGCGCACTAAATTTGCACCAATAACTGGTTATTTCTATTTTAGTTATAAGCTAGTTTATTTTGTTTTATATTACTTTAAAAGCAGTATAATTTGTTATTTGTAATATTTATGTTATTCTGTTGGAAAATCTTTTATAAAGGAATTTTAAATTTCTATTTAAGTTATAAGCTAGTTTATTTTTTGTTTTATGTTGCATTAAAAGCAGTAACATTTGATATTTGTAATATTTATGTTATTCTGCTGTAAAATTGTTTATAAAGGAATTTATAATAAAGAAAAACTGCTTGTATACAAAACTAAGTAAAAATGTAATCAAGCCAATAATTTCGCAAAACAAGAAGAAAATCTAATCTATCGTTTGTTGTTACTTTTATTATTTTAGACACATTTCAACACACTTCAGCATTACCTCAATTTTCCTTATGAATAGAAGTTAGTAGAGACTTGAGTCAATTCAAGAAAAACAAAAAATAGTTCTACGGCTGCAGACGTTCCAAAAACAAAATATACAAAAGAAATTAATTAAACATTTTTGAGTCAGGGAGATTACTTTTTTGAGATTTTAATGACCTCTTAACAGTTATACTGAATTGATTTTTGCTGGGGCTGTCAATGACCACTTTAAGTAACTCAATCTGCATTAAATTATTGTAGATTGTTTACAATCAAGTTATAAAGAAGAATTTAACAACTGCACAATATTTCAAGTAATTTAATCACAGCATACGTTTTGGTATCAAAAAGCCAACTCAGCTCATAATGGCAATGGCCACTGAAGAATTTAATACCTGTAGAATATTTCAAGTAATTTAATTACCGCAGAGATTTTGGAGTGAAAAAGCTAACTCCGCTAAAGATGTCAATGGCCGGTTTAACTAAGTTATACACATTTTGATCTAAATAAAACACTTAACTTTTTTATACCACTTTTATTTTACTTTTGTGAGTAGTTTTAATTACATAATAATCATTATCAAACTTAGTTTACCATGTAATTGAAACTAGTCACAAAAGTAAAATAAAAGTGGCATAAAAAAGTTAAGTGTTTTCTTTATAATAAAATTAAAAATGTACCACGAAGTAAACGCCTTCAAGATTCAAGAATTAAGTTATACATAATTGCATTTACAATCAAGCTAGAAAGTGGAACTCAACAGCTATATTTTAAGTCAAGTTACAAAGAATTAAATCACTGCAGATGTTTCAGAGATATCGAGATAGAATTATCATAAAGATAATTCAACTGGAAATGAGGGCAACGAAATACTAATATCCAGTTTAACTGAGTTATAGACAATTAAAACACTTCCAGATAAATTCCAAAAAAAATCAGCGTAGAAGTACAGAACTTAATCAAACGAATTTGATCGTTTTAGAAATGTTCGTGTAGAATCATTGTAGAAGTACAGAACTTAATCATTGTACGGATTTTCAGAATAATTCAATCGTTTTCGAAGTGTTTGTGTCAGAAAGAACTTTGCTAGGAATGTCAGTGACTATTATAACTGAATTATACACAATTGTAACACTTTAGGACTCAAATGCAAATATGTCAGTGTTTTATACGCCTGGCGCATGAAGTAAAATTTCGAGTTTAGAAAAGCCTGAAAATTTGGTTTGGTCGCTCCGCGCTACGCGACCAAACCAAATTTTCAGGCTTTTCTAAACTCGAAATTTTACTTCATGCTTAATCAAGGAGTGAAAACACTCAATAGTAGCTTCAAATCGAACTCAAAACTCGTTGATAAAAAGAGTAAGTCTTTTGACAAATAGTTAAATATGCTGATATAAAACTGACATGTAGGATTTTTATTTGATACAATGGGAATTTCATTTGATGCATGGTAAAAATTAAGGAAAATTTTTGTAAATTAATCACTGTAATGATTTTGAGAACACAATCGTTTTAAAAATGTTTGATTCATAACTTTGCTATGACCACTTTAACTCAATTATACATAATTAAAACACTTGATGTTGAATACAGAATTCTGTAGAACTACAGGATTTTGAAAAGAATCGTTTTCAAAATTTATGAGTTATAGAGATAAGTTTTTTGGGGTGATTCTGTTCTTCCACAGTGATTTTTTCCTGTATTCAACTTCACGAATGTTAAAATTGTGTATAAATCAGGTAAAGTGGTCATTAACACCACTTTACTTGATTTAAACACAATTTTAACATTCGTGGAGTTAAATACAGGGAATAATCACTGTGGAAGAACATAATCATTGAAAGAATTTTTAGAAGAGCTCAATCGTTTTAGAAATTCCAATCATTGGGATATCTCTGCTGGGGACGTCCATGACCACTATAACTGAGTTATATACAATTGTAACAATTGCGAATTAAATAGAGAAACAAATATTTGTAGAGTAGAAGTACAAAACTCAATCACTGTAAGGATTTTCAAAACTCAATCGTTTTAGTTTTTGGGACATAGAGATAACTATTCTAGTAATGTCAATGATTATTAGGTCATGCAGAAATTAATCACTTTGAATGTTGGAATCTAGTTATAGAGAATTAAATAACTGTAAACGTACGACTGTAGATTGAATACATAAGAATTTTCGAGTCATATGATTGTAGCTATTATTTTTCAGATGTAATAACTTTGCTGGAGATGTTAATGACCACTATCAGTCAAATACAGGAATAAATCACTGTACAGCAGAAGTACAAGTAAGGATTTTCATAAAAAACTCGATCGTTTTGTTTTTGGGACATAGAGATAACTTTGCTGAGGATATCAATGACCGTTTTAATTGAGTCATACAGAAATTAATCACATTGAATGTTGGAATATGGTTAAAGATAATTAAATTACTATAAACGTACGACTGTAGATTGAATACAGAAAAATCCATGCCTGTAGTTGCGTTTTGAGCCATATGATTGCTATTATTTTTGAGATGTAGAGATAACTTTGCTGAAGATATCAATGACCACTTTCACTAAGTTGTACACAATTTTATCGCTTGGAGTTACAAAGAAACAAATCACTGTACAGTAGAAGTACACAATCACAGTAAGGATTTTCAGAAGAACTAGATCGTTTCTGTTTTTGGGACATAGAGATAACTTTTCTGAGGGTGTTAATGATTATTTTAATTGGATCATGCGGAAATTATTTACTTTAAATGCTTGAATTATCCAGTTATAGATAATTAGATAATTAGATAATTGTAAACGTACGACTTTCTGAAACATATGATTGTGGCTATTATTTTGGCGATGAAATAACTTTGCTGGTGATGTTAATGACCACTTTAACTGAGTTATGCACAATTCTATCGCTTGGAGTTAAATACAGAAACAAATCACTGTACAGTAGGAGTACACAATCACTGCAAGGATTTTCAGGACTTGATCGTTTTTGTTTTTGGGACATAGAGATAACTTTTCTGAGCACGCCAATAATTATTTGGGTCACACGGAAATTAATAACTTTGAATGTTGGAATCTAGTTATAGAGAATTAAATAACTTTAAATGTACGACATATAGAAGAATTCATGCCTGTAGTTGGTTTTCGAGTCATATGATTGTGGCTATTATTACTAAGATATAGAGATAACTTTGCTGGAGATGTCAATAACCACTTTAACTGAGTTATACACAATACAGTAACAAATCACTGTACAGTAGTATTATACAACTTAATTACTGTAAGAATTGTCAGGAGAACTCAATCGTTTTAGTTTTTGAGACATAGAGATAACTTTGCTCGGGATGCCAATGACCGTTTAAATTGAGTCATATAGAAATTAATCACTTTAAATGTTGGAATCAGGTTAAAGAAAAGTAAATAATTTTTAACGTACGACTATATTGAATACAGAAGAATTCATGCCTGTAGTTGGTTTTCGAGTCTATGATTGTGGCTATTAGTTATGAGATATAGAGATAACTTTGCTAAAGATATCAATGAACTTTTACTAAATTATACACAATTCTATCGTTTGGAGTTAAATACAGAAACAAATCACTGTGCTGTAAAAGTACACAATCACTGTAAGGATTTTCGGGAGAACTCGACAGTTTTTGTTTTTGGGACATAGAGATAACTTTGCTGGGGATGTCAATGACCGTTTCAATTAAGTCATATAGAAATTAATCACTTTGAATATTGGAATCTAATTATGTATAGAGAATTAAATCACTGTCAACCTATAACTATGGATTGAATACAAATTAAATTTATTATGCCTGTAGTTAGTTTTCGAGTCATATAATTGTGGGTATATTATTTAGAGATATATTTATGGGGGATTATCAATGACCATTTTACCTTATTATGATTCACTTTAAAGTTTTTATTAAACCATAAACTTGGGAATAATTGTAAATATTCGAGTCAAATGATAATGTGTTGTATTTAGCCGGAGATGTCAATGACCATTTAAACTGAGTTACACATAACGTAAACGCTGTAGATGTTAAACGTTAGAGTGAAGCCATCTAAAATTCAATCGCACTTTTTCTAGTAAAGACACGCAGAATGTAGACATTTTTCGGTGATTTGGCGGGGGATATCAATGACTATTTAAACTGAGTTACACATAACGTAAACGCTGTAGGTGTTAGAGTTAAGTCAACTGAATATCAATCGCGCATTTTCTAGTAAAGACATGCAGAATGTAGACATTTGTTAGTTTGTAGAGATAGCAGCATCTCTATAATGATGTCAATGACCATTTAAACTGAGTTACACATAACGTAAACGCTGTAAATGTTAAACGTTTGAGTTAGGTCAACTGAAATTCAATCGCACTTTTTCTAATAAATACTGGAGGAGAATGTATACATTTTTTGGTCTGTAGAGATAGCAACATTTTTATAATTAATGACCATTTAAACTGAAGTACACTAAAGTCACCAAATACGCTGTAGTTGTTTGACTATATGACTCACCCGATTAAATTGTAGCAATATAAAATTCGATCACTGCACACGTTTTCAATTCAAGCTTGTAAAAAACTTTGCATAGTGGTTGTTGATAACTTTACAGAAACGTTTTATGATAACTTTCTAGAGGATGTCAATGACCATCGTCCGCGTGGAAACGTTAGCACTTTAAGGACTAGTCTAAGTCAAGCGACTGGCCGCCCTTTATCCAGAACAGGAGCCATTCCGCGTTGATAAGATAAAGGATAATAATGGTTCGACTATTCCCAGGGGAAATCGGTATCTTCACTTTTTTTTCTTCTTCTTTTGAGAAAACTTACCGCTTTTTTTTTCAAGTTTCCTTTAGTTTTGTAAGAGGTTGGTGATCCGTAGGTTTTCGAAGCAAAAACAACTTTGAGTAAGCACTGAGGTAAATAAAGCACGCACTTGTATATAAATTTGTAGTCACACTTTCGATTATACTCTCGTGAAAAGCGCGTAAGTTGGCTTTGACGTCCGACGTGTCGTTTGTTTTTATTTGTGTTTAAAAAATAAATAAATAAACGTGTTCGAGTTAGTGTTCGAGCACACGTGTTCAACGGACGGACGACCGGTCGCGACTGAAGTTGACTCGAGCCGGTGGGATATTGAGGAGGACGGGCCGGTCCGTTTGATTCGCTCACGGGAGTTCGGCCTCTGGAGTTCCCCACCCGAAAATTCGGCGCTACGCTCGCTCTCGCACGCACCGAGTTCCTACGATAAAACGCGCGCGCTCGTTCCCACTACGACTCGCCGTTCAGCTCTAGCTCACCCACTTCCACTGCACGCACCAGAAACGCGGGCTCTTCCGCGCTCCGCGAAAAACGACCTAACAGAGCGAGAGCCGCGACCGAAACGGATTTTCGTGCTACCCGATTTGACGGATTCAATCCGGGATCGGATTACTCGCCCCACGCATTTGCATTTTCACACGATAAATACAAATCGCACACCAATTATTATTGCAAAAATACTACTCGTTCAAAAATTAACATGTTTATTAAATACTAATTAGAACTTAGCTTACTCATCGCCGGCCTAACGTCAGGGTAGTCGATAGACCCAAGGTAATATGTATCCGTTATTGAAAGATGAATTTGTTGTGCAATTCCTTGTATTGATAAACAGCGATCCCAACCTCAAATTTTGTGTGCCTTGGCGCTGTCGTCTACCCTAAAGTTAGGCCGCGAGCCGCCGCTGGCTCATTCCATTTAATAACGCAAATCCAGTGGCTCGGCCAGGATTTTGTCTTAGTGTAGACCCAAACAAGACAGGCGGTGCCTCACCAAGAAATTTCTCATAGAAATAGATATAGTACTGAAAAAGAAAACACTTGGGTAAATTTCACTAATATTATTATTGAAATTTAACCAAGTGTTTTATTTTTCAAATCAAAGTTAAATATGTTTCACCATGTGAAAGATGAGAAACGTGTTCAGGATAGATATAGTATTTATTATATTTTTAGTAGTAGATCCACACAGTGGCGTATATAGCTTTTTGCGATGGAGGGGGATTTGAAAGTTTCAAAAATTCATAAATTTAAATCAGAAATTTTAAATTTTATAAGTAATTTACATTTTAAATTTCACTGCAAATCGGTGTTTTATACGCGTGGCGCAAGAAGTAAAATTTCGAGTTTAGAAAAGCCTGAGTTTAGATTTGGACGCTTCGCGTCTAAATCCAGGTCAGAATATAGCCTTCTTCCAGGTCAGAATATAGCCTTGCCACAGATCTACATTAAGCTATGTTTCAAATTAAAATATTGCACTATTGTTGATCAAAATATAGCCTTGTCTCAGTTTAATATATTGCCTTATCGTAGGTCAAAATATTGTCCTATTGTAGGTCAAAATATTGCTCAGTTACACGTCAAATTATAGCTTTATTACAGGTCAAATTATAGATATATAAAGTATGGCCACGTTTTGCCATATTTTGACCTACGACAGGCCTTGCCTCAGACCCAAATATAGTCAATTGTTTCATGTTGAGAAAATCTTGATACAATAATGTTTTAATCTTGAAAAGTTGTAATTTAATCTTGTAACGTGAACTATTTATAATAATATTAAAATAACAACAATTTAAAGCTAAACTTATTTAAATAACAGATGCTATAAAATTTCGGATCTGTTAGCCCGTGAAACTCGGGCATGGGACCGATTTTTCCGGGAGTTTGTTAAAGGTGCCAATCCGTGCCTGTTGTAGGATGATGGTGAACAACATTCAATATCACACCTCCACAATATTGTTTCTATATTGTATGCACATTGTGTAACAGTTTCAATGTATAATCAACATAACAATATAGATACAGGGAGTTTATCTTAGAAGTATACGTATTCCAAATTCAGCTTATTTTCTTTAAATCTTTAGATATTCGTTGGGTTTTTAAAAGAGTTTAATTTGATGCTTTAAACGAGTGTTTTCCACTCCTAGACTAAGCATGAAGTAAAATTTCGTGTTTAGAAAAGCCCCGTGAAAATTTGTCGAGGGTCACGCAGCGACCCGAGACAAATTATCTGGGCTTGTCTAAACTCGAAATGTTACTTCATGTGCCACGCGGATAAATCACTAAAATATTGTGAAATTTATGAATATTTTAACTTCACTTGAAATCAGTGTTTTATACGCGTGGCGCATAAAGTAAAATTTCGAATTTAGAAAAGCTCGGGTCGCTGCGCGACCCTCGACAAATTTTCACGAGGCTTTTCTAAACTCGAAATTTTACTTCATGCTTAGTCTGGGAGTGGAAAACACTCGTTTAAAGCTTCAAATTGAACTTAAAAAAAAGAAGGAATATCTAAAGATTTATAGAAAATAGTATATAGTATACTTAAAAGAAAAACTCCCTGTATCTGTTTGCTCAGTAGAAATATGAATAACTTGAAATCATAATGAAGATAACAATTAATTCTCAAAAAAACACTTGATAATTAATATCATACACAATTGACGTTTGTTAAACAATGGCGGCGACAAAGAAGAAACATGTGTTTTTAATCACCCGAAAAACTAGATTTTGTTTTTACTAAATAATAAAAAATAATTTATTTGCATTTTATTTTCTGTGGCAAAACCGTACAAGAATCAAACATTATTAAGAGACAAAAAAGCTTTATTAGCAGATAATTATTAATCAATAATTTAATATAGATGCAACAAAAACAATGGCAAAAATCCGACTGCGATCAAAAATCCGATTGCAACAAAAAATAGTCAAAGATTCGACTGCAACAAAAAGAAAGATCCGATGCAACAAAATGAAATATCCGACTGCAACAAAAAAGAGATAAGGATTCGACTGCAACAGAAACAAAAATCCGACTGCGAAACGAAGATAAAGATCCGACTGCGACAAAACAAAGATCCGATTGCAACAATAGAGACAAAGATTCGATAGCAATAGAAACAAAGATAAAGATAAAGATTCGACTGCACCAGAAACAAAGATAAAGATCCGACTGCGAGAAAAATAAAGATCCGACTGCAGCAAAAAAGAGATAAAGGTTCGACTGAAATTGAAACAAAGATCCGACTGTGAAATGAAAATAAAGATTCGACTGCGACAAAACAAAGATCCGATTGCAACAAAAAAATGAGACACAGATTCGACTGCAACAGAAACAAAAATCTAAATGACATAATTTTTCAAGATGTATTTTTTTTAAATTTGTATAAGGTGCGCCATTAAAAACATATTTTAGTTTTCATGTTGTGGTACTATTGTTTTTTATACTTCTTGCCAACCAATGATGACCATAATAACTGAAATGGTGTGTTATATTATGATAATTAACCATAATAAATTTTAGTCGGATCGAATGTAGCGTTCAATTGTTATAAATAAAATTAATTATATTTTTTTGAACTTTGAAGACTAATTCCGGCTTAACCGTAAACTTTTGGATATAGAAAAGTTATGGTAAATCATAATATTTTAATCACAGGAATCTATGGTTAAGCCATTTCCCCACATTAACGGGACACCCTGTATAGATTTTTCTAATAAATATTATTTTCTTCAATAAACTTTCATTTTATTTAAAAACTATTGATAAAATCGACCATCTAATTAAAACCTATTGATTACTCACTTAGCTACAAACCATTTCAAGAGTTAGATTATTCAAACCCACAGACAATGATCTCAAAAAAAAAATCACAGTAACTTTTACTGACTCAATTGTCGAGCGTGCGCGCGAATCGTTAGATCCAATTAAACCCATTTATCTCAATCGCGCTTTCGTCGGTCCACAACAAACCGTTAGCATTTATTTCTTTTTTTTATCTCCTCTGAACCCGATTTCGGACATAATTTTAATGGATAATCAGGCTCCTTGTGCAGCCTGTGGTGGTCTTCAATTATACTATTGTTGACTCTCCCGGCTTTGTTCTTCGGCCGCTTTCTTCTTAGTGAGATCATGGCTCGTTAATGTGATTAGATTACTGATATGCGTTTGTGATATTTGGCGAATTCGCAGTGGTTTTTTTATTGTTGAAAGAGAAAGATTTTATCGGAGGGGTTATTAAGCCGGGCCGATGGTGATGGTGCAACCAGCACAGCAATTATTGTCGCGATGGATCGATACGCAGGTGGGTTCACTTCTTGGACTATAAATTAGATTTGGATTTAATGTATTAATAATTCATTAGACGTTGATGTAGTATCTTTGATATTCTTGTAGATTAGCCGTATGGCTAATTTAATGTAGAGCTTTAATAATATAATCGCTCATTAGTAATCGAGAACAATTTCAGCATACATTTTTTCTTCGTTAAAAGTGCAATAATTAAAAAACTCGTATTTGAATTATTGCACTTTTAAATAATTCAAATACGAATTTTTGAATTATTGCACTTTTAACGAAGAACAAAAATGGATGCTAAAATCGTTCTCGATTACTAATGAGCGATTATATTATTAAAGCTCTATATTAAATTAGCCATTCACAGATTTGTAAACTTATTAATTGTAACTGGCTTTTAAACATTGAATATTTGACGTTGATATTGATTGACTCGTTTCTTCTTCACGCGCAGACTCGTTGATTAAAAAGCGGTATCATCGTGAAAACATTAATGTATTGACGTTTTCATTTTATTTTTCCCATCATTGTTTCTTGATATGTTAATCAAACTGCTAGGATTAAGAAATGTAAATATATGTTGCTCGCTTTATTTCAATCGCTTCGTTTACACGATTAGATATGGGATTAATGATTATATCGCGCTCGTTTGAATGAGAAATTGTTGGAGTGAGAAACGCTTCATTAGTGTAATCATTAATTCATTTAGAAAAATAGTTTATTTGATTTTCTTATAGGTGCGCGACAAAATTAGAACATGCTTAATCAAAAGAAAACTTAAAGAGAAAATATAAAGAAATAATCCTTTTTACAGAGTTTTAAATATTAATTATTTGAAATTATTTTTAAAATTAATGCAAAAATATAGAAGAAAAATGTGCAAGAATTAAAACTTTCTCAGTAGGTTTTCCATACATACAGGGAAATTTGCTTTTAGATATACATATGCATAAGCTGAAAATGTTCGGGCATTCATTGTTGTTTTCAAAGAGTTTAATTTGAATATTTAAACGAGTGTTTTCCACTCCCAAGTTAAACATGAAGTAAAATTTCGAGTTTAGAAAAGCCTTAAAATTTGTTTTTGTCGCTTCGCGAGGCGGAGCGACCAAACCAAATTTTCAGGCTTTTCTAAACTCGAAATTTTACATCTAAAACACTGAAATATTGTGAAATTAAAAAAAATTATTGCTAAATTCCGCTAAACAAGTAGAAAAATTCATCTAATATTTATTTATAATTTCTCAGAAATAACACCAAAAATGAAAAGTTTAATTTATTAAATATAAAATAAATTAATTTGATAATCATTACTATATATTTTTATAAATTACTTAACAATAATTATTTTCGAGTATACAATATTAAAAAATAGCACTCAGCAAGAAAAAAAATTCATCGAGTATTTATTTATAATTTCTCAGATAGATATAACACTAAAAACGGTATTTATAATTTAGTAAATACAAAATATACCCTTCTAAGATTAACAACATTATGAATGAATGTATACATGCTACTCTCACCTTTATGATTCACATATTCCTAGTTGATATCCTCCCTACATCCTCCATAGAAGATACGATCTTCACCAAAGCCTCCCTATATGATAAGGCTATTATAATAGGCGATTTTAATGTGAACAAGGCGAATTAAAACTAACCCCACATTCCTTATAAACCAAAACCAAGCTAGTACCCCTGATATCCTGTTATGCACCAACAATCTAAAGCCCTTAATCAATTCCGTTCATTTAATCCCCATTTTATGCTGAGACCACCTTTCCATTTCATTTAAACTAAAAATCAACCAAAATCCTACCCAAACATTACCTGAATTTATTACTGATTACAAGCACGCAAACATACCCAAAATATCAAACGACATCCTACAATTTATCTCCACCCATCCTGACATGGATTCCTCAACCACTCCCCTTTTGAACAGTCTTTTTTCTAAACCAATCGATCGACACACCCTTAAGATTCCCAATTAAAATTACAAGTACCCACTTCCTAAATTTATCCTGAGACTGATAAAATACAAAAGATAGCGACTACAGGCAGTTAGAGCACGAACGAATTAAAATAACATTTAACAGACTGAACAAAGACAAAGACAAATTAATACTAGAATATAAAACTAGTAAATGGGTAGAGGCCTGAAATAATATTAACGACTTCCGCGGAGGACAAAAACACTGGACTAACATTTAAAAAAAACTTAGCAAATACAATGTTATAGTAACATCTCTGAAATAACTGACCAAATGACAAACCAGAAACGTACAACAGACAATGACATATCAGATACATTCGCTAGACACTACGATAACACATAGAAAACGACACAAGACACTTCCTATGACGACATTTTTTTCACTGAAGTAAACAGCTGGTATCAAAACCAATTCTGTAATACACCTCATATGCCCCTTCCCACAGAGAACAAATTTGACGAAGAGACATACTACGAACTGTTACATAAAGGTAAAAACACCGCCCCTGGACATGAAAAAGTACATAGACGAATCCTAAAAGCTGTTCCTCACCCCATACATACATATATCCTGCAAATCTTTAATTACAATTATAGCGAACAAATATTTCCACCGGAATGGAAGCACAGTATTATTACCTGCATCCACAAACCAAACACCGATCAACTTTTCGTAAATAATAACCGTCCTATTACCCTCCTGCCCGTCCTTGGAAAGGTGTTTGAATCCTTGTTAAAACGAAAAATCCTCTCTCAAATAAAGAACCATATTCCTATCTACCAATTCGGTTTTCTTTCAAAACGCTCCACTTCACTTCCTTTAACTATTCTTGCTTTCAATTGCCAAACTAGCCATCTAGAAGGAAAAAAAGACTGCAGTGCTATTTCTGGACATAGCCATGGCATTCGATAGTGTTTGGCATCGGGGGCTTCTCTATAAGTGCAATATCCTTAACATTCTCCTTCGCCTCGTAAAACTCATCCAACATTTGTTTTTAAACGGCTTACTACAAATCCGTATCCAAAAAACCCTATCATCTATTTT
Source organism: Philonthus cognatus (assembly GCA_932526585.2). Lineage (NCBI taxonomy): Eukaryota > Metazoa > Arthropoda > Insecta > Coleoptera > Staphylinidae > Philonthus > Philonthus cognatus. Next base: position 38,925,334 of record OW052244.1, read on the forward strand.
TTACCCAGAACAAGGTGTTCGCCAAGGTTCCCCTCTATCCCCACTACTATAAAATGCATTCTGTTATGACCTCTACATTCTAACCCTAATTTTATCGACCTTACTAAATATCCTCTACAATTTGCCAATGATACTGCCAAAAAAATCCTATCATCTATTTTTCACCCAGAACAAGGTGTTCGCCAAGGTTCCCCTCTATCCCCACTACTATAAAATGTATTCTGTTATGACCTCTACATTCTAACCCTAATTTTATCGACCTTACTAAATATCCTCTACAATTTGCCAATGATACTGCCCTAACTACCCTAACCTCAACCATAGATTGCCTCCAAAACTTAAAAAAGCTCCGTATGGTTTTCCAAATGGAGACTCAAAATAAATCCTAATAAATCCCAACTGTTTTTACCCTACCACTGGTTAACACCCGATTCCCTATTGATATCCATAAACAACACCATAATTCATCTTTCTCCTATATAGATACCTTGGTATCTATTTCGATAACAAATTATCATTTATGAAACACATATCATTAACTAAACCAAAGACAATTAAGAGAGCAAAATGTTTCCGCTGCCTCACGTACAAAAATCAGGGAATAAATGCGAATACGTGTGCAATTATATATAAAATGATATGTCGCCCTATCTTAAAGTACTCCTCTCTCCTGTACTTATATCCCTCCAAATCCACTCTCAACAACCTCGAGGTTGCAAGCAGATCGCCAACCCGCGCTCTTACAGAACTCCGGCCCCCCAAAATCCTCTCTATAATCCCTCAAATATCCTTCTCTAGCAAACAACAAAAGTATTACCAATTAAAGATAGACCTCCATTCCTAACCGAGCGATTTGCATGCAACGATAATAATTATGATTTACTCAAACAAATGTGTATCCCCAGAAATCCTGACATTCCTCCTAAAATCAAAAACAGGCTTATCACCCCATTCGAATATATATCCTCACTACACCCTCCAACCCTTACATAATTTTCAAAAACCATACCACCAATAAAAACAAGGGCTGGAAGACTTATGGTCGATAGCCCGGCTTATTTGGGAACGCAATATAAGAATATTTTTGTTTTGTCAATAACATATTTATTGTACATATTTCTCAAATAATAAAGACTTAGTTATATATAAATGCAAAATAAATTAATTTTATAGTTGCTTAGATTTTCATAAAAAAAATGTAACTGAAATTTATTTATAATACTTTATATTTTAATAAATTACTTAAAAATAATCATTTTAGATTACACAATTCACTAAAATATTATATCTAGAATATAAACAGATTAATTGACTGTTAATAACTAGTTTCTCTCAGAAATAACCTAAATATATCTTTTTTTTTATTAGCGAATATAGAAAACAAACTTAGTCAGCCTAAAAATCATGCGAGCTTTTAAAATGATCATTTTTATAAAATACCTCAGAAATGAATTTTAAACCATAAATAACCGTTGTTCAGCTTGAAAAATGATTTCAGGAAGATCCACATTGTCCACAAATGTTCATTAACTATTGATAATCATGCAAATAATTTACGTGTTTACTCTAAAATAATTAGGGAAGATATAATATTCCTATGTAAAGGAATTTACATTTAAAATCTTATTTATACATAATACATATGTAATTTTGATACATTTTTTAATAAATACATAAACTTTGATAAACTTTATATTATGAATATTGTTTTTTTACTGCCTATCACCTACTTACTTCAAAGTTATGTGCTTACATACATAATATGTTTTTGTTTTTATTTCAATGTTATACAGTTTTAACAATATAACATCATTTAGAGCGAGCTGTTCGCTATAACCGATACTACTGCTTATCGAGAACACCGGCTACAGCATACATATATAGCCGGTCCCTTAAAATTCGCTATGAACGATTTTGACTATAGTGTGTGAGCAATTGACTTTTTGTTTTTCGATTTTAGGGCAATCCAAATCCAAATCTTATAAATGTTCTTCCTTTCCTGTACCCCACATCTTCAATAACATCCACTTCTTCCTTTGATCTATTTAATGCATAATCGATCAAGAGAAGATGAGGAGCAACAGAAGAAAATCGAGATGGACGTAACGTCTAGACGTATTAGGTCACAATGGGGGCCGAAGGTAGACGAGGGTGGATTACCCCCGGAGGGGCTCCCCCAACGTATTTCGATACAAATCCCCCATCTCAAGGTGCACACAATGATATAATAAGATCACATGGAGGGCCGTCCACGTGCCCTATTCTTATGCGGGACCTTTCTGTCTCCTCACGAAAAATATCCATTCAACGTGTACTTATTTGCTTTTTTATAACGGACAAAAACGAAAGTTAACCGCGCGCTCGCGCCAAAAAAATGCATAAAAAATAAACGCTGTGCAACTGTTAAAATAAATAGAATTTTGCGGATAAGATTCGTTAATATTTGTATTGTATCTACTGGTAGAATAAGTAGCGGATAAATTGTGTATGATAGAGATTGTTATTATGTATGATAGAAAACAAATCTAAAAGGGATATAGCGATTTAAATTACTGCGCATATGAAATCCATGTTTTGAGATTTAAAAAAAAAATCGTATTAAAAGTTGTGACGTCATTAATATTTTTTTAAATTACGACCTATATTTTGTATTTTTGATTTCAGTAGAGTTTTTTAATATATTTTCAACCATACGAAATTTTGAATAGGTTATACCGTGTGTCCCGTTTCAAGGGTATTCTCATGTAAAAATGTCAATTTCAGTTTGTATCTCTATTATTCAACCAAAATTATCAGAATAAAATTATTCCCTACTATCATTGTTTTCTAAGTTATATTTATGTTTTGTCGTTAGTTTTCTTCGAAATATAGCCTAAAAATAGTAAAGAAATATTCGAAACTAAAATCCTTAAAATAGTAATTGCAATGAAAAGTCAGTCTTTGTCATCTAAATTCATTAAGACACAAAACATTAATTCAATTCTGATCACAAAATGGACTTTTAGTGGACATTCTTCGAGTGGAAGGTATTTCCAACTTATTTAGTATAAATCAACAATTATTAGAATCGTTCAGAAATTTGAGGAGAATAATTGTATCAACGGTAAACATATAGTTGAGAATGGAAAGATTAAATCTAAAGAAATTGTAATAAATGTATTCGTAATGATAGGAGTAAATCTAATAGTAAGTGTAAGAAAGAAGAAGTCTTCTAATACAATTTTATATTCATTGTTTACATACGCATCCTTTCCAAATTTTAAATGGTCTAATAATTGTAGATTAACTGGAGACGGTTTTAAAATTTTGTACAAAATAAATAAGAAATAGTAAGGTGAATCTTATTCTGTTTAAGTTAAGTGTTCCCTATGATGCATCTTGAAACGGGACTCACGGTATAAGAAAATAATCAAGAAAAATACTCTTAAAGTTTAAAAAGTAAAGATGAATGAAATGAACAGACTAAGGCCCAGTTGCGCCAAAAATGTTGGACTTGAGTTCAAGCTGAACTCCAGTTCAGGATGACAGTTCCTATTGTTCTAATGTCACTTTCAACTCAAGTTCAGAGTCGAACCAATTTAATCCTAGTTATCGGGATTTAAAACAAACAACAGTAAGAATCTTGTTTGACCAAAATGTCATCGCTGACAGAGAAACAAAGATTGGTATATTAAGACCGTTTTTTTAAATTGTTCTTATGTAACCTATTCAAAATTTCGTATGGTTGAAAACAGATTAGGAACTCTAGATTTTGTCTCTATCATATATATTAAACGGAGTTATTGGATTTTTTTTTAATTTCCACACTGTATAAGTCGTCTAAAGTTTAGTCATACACACACACACATCAACAAAGTGTACATAAGTTAAATACGTCGAGCATCGTGAGAAATATGAAAAAATTATCAATTGTTATTCAGGGTGTTTTATTTACGGAGATCTTGTCCTATCTCATAAAATGGAACGCTCTGTATAACATTTAACAATTTCTTCGTATTTCTACTATTATAATTTGACTTATGGATCTTGATTGCCAGCTCAAATTTCTTGCTCTTTTCAGTGGTGTAAAAATCAAATATGGGTATCATAAGAAAAAATAAACTTTAGTGCGTATCGTGAAAATAAGACGCCCTGTATAGATTTAAGTGTGTTTATCAGTTGCTGTTTTGGATACAATGTTATTTTCAGTTTGCTATCTTTCTAATTAACAAAGCTAAGATTTAAACGATTTTGATATTCTTTGTTATATCGATGGCTCAGCGCACAAATGTTTTAAATGCAGTATTTGGCTAAACTAAGTTAGGCGTGCTATCTCATACAGTTAGTTTAGATGTATGAAATGTCACACACAACTCATTTTAGCCAAAAACTGCACTTAACACATTTGTGCGATAAACCATCGATATTATCAAAAAAATGAGAATAGTTGAAATTTGCTAACGTAATTTTTTTTGTATTAAAGATGGAAACTTTTACCTAATTTAACCGTTTTCGTATCTCTATTAGTATACTATATCCTAATGGCGAGCACGATGAAACAAAGTAAAATTGACAAATTTTTGCACATTATGAATCACATTTGGCACTCATTCAATCCGATAGTTAGAATCTTGTGCTAAGTAAATTATTTTTTCTTAAAATAATGTTATCCAAAAAGACTTTCTAAAATATTCTAAAAAAACAAGTAACAAAATTCTGAAATTTTGAAGCATCTATATTTTTGCGAAGATTTATTGCGAAGAATTTTTCAATGACAGCCAATAAAGAGAAAACAGCTGTCACAACAAGACCTCGGATAATTTAGCGGATTGTTCAACTATCTCATCCAAGCGCAATGAAGATTGCAAGAGGGGTGCCTTTTAAAGTCCTCGTTGCAACCAGCTGCCTTATTCTCAATCAAAGATGATTTACACAGATACATACATGGGGAATGATATACTGATGTTTTTCTCTTAAGCTTGTATTAGATGACACTATTTTCTTGAACAAAAATGTACAACAAATTACCAAATAGAACATGTCTTATTTCCATTAAACAAAAATTATACAAGATTCGCGTTTGTTCATATTTTGTGTATTACACCATGATAGAAAATAGTATACTATTTTCTTGTACTCGAAAATAGTGTTGTCTAAAAGGGGCTTTATAAATTAAAGTAAATTTCTTGGCATATGTTAATATCTATTAGTAATAAATTTTCAAAGGATTTTTGATGAATTTTCAGAGAAAAGTTCTTGCAGATAAAAACAAAATTTACATAAATGTTAAATTGATTGGGCGCCTGAGTATGGGAAGATACTATTAACCCATTGATAATGGCCACTTTGTGTCCGAAATGTACATTTGGTAATTCAAATAAAAGTGTGAAGAAAGGTTATTAGTGCTTTATTTATCAATTCCATAAATGCTGATTAATTGTGTAGCTTATTAAATTCTTTGATTGATCCAATAAACCCATAAAATTGTCTTTATTCCTTTGGACAGATGTAAAATGAAAAGACGCCCCCCACAATAGAAACACCGTCGTAAAATTTTCTTTGCGGCTTTCTCGTGTAATTTATATTAACCATTGGCACAAATGATAATAATAAAGGCCTCCTGACGTAAACATTTGTACCAATTTGGAGGCGGACTGCAAACAAGGGTGCTAAACGCTATTATTGACCATCGGTCAACGCGAAACCGAAAGACGTCTTCTAAGGAATAAGGCGCAAGCCAAAACGCAGAAGACCAACGCGAATCATCGAAATTTACCTGAGGTATCCCGTGTGAATACTCAGATGAGCGGTTGCGTTTCTTGGCAACGGACGCTGCTCTTTTCTTGAGGAGGGTTGCCCTTTGTGAGATCAGATTTCAATGGAAGGCAGGCACGCGTTCGGAACTTATGTGAAATAATTTATGAACCGTAAGAACATATGTTCTCTGTTTACGTTTATGCGCCTTGGATTGTGACTCGAGATTGCTTTTTGGGGAATACGGCTGATTCAGGTGTGAAGAAAGTGATAAAGATCGCGGGTGGAGATTGAGGAGATTCTCTTATGCATATGTATTTCACAGCTGTGGTTCCTTTGAGAAATTTGTCACAACTGTATTGCTTTAGGTAAAATTGCAGTGTGTTATAGTAGGACCTACTCACTTCATCCACACCGGTTTGTCAAGTCGGTATAAAATCGAACATTAGTTTGTAAATAATAATTAATTCCAATAATTTCTAAAACAGGAAGATTTTGTTTTAGGCATACATATTTTTGTTTTAAGCATACATATGTATACGCAGTAATATTCAGATATTAAAGTTAAAAACGAGTGTTTTCCACTCCCAGACTAAGCATGAAGTAAAATTTCGAGTTTAGAAAAGCCTGTAAATTTGGTTAGGTCGCGTAGCGAAGCGGAGCGACCTAACCAAATTTTCATGATGTGATGAATAAAGCCTAAAGCTTTCAATAAACTATTGACGATTGCTTCAATATAAGGACCGAATGTAAGATTACTGTTAAAATAGACACCGAGATCTTTAAATACAGCAACTGTTTCTAGGTTCATATTATTGATGAAATAATTGTTATTGTTAGGGCTAGATTTTTTAGTAAACGACATATATTTGCACTTGTTTGTTTAATGTAAGTCCATTATTCTCACACCATGAAGCCATCAATTTTAATTTATTCTGAAGCATTAGGCAATCGTTGACGTCTTTTACAGAAGTATATAATTTTAAATCATCTGCATAAAGTAAATAACAGCAGGTTAACAATTCTAAAAGATCATTTATAAGCATGTTAAAAACCAACGGTCCTAAGATCGAACCTTGGGGTACCCCCGAGAAAGGTGAATATGCAGTTGATTCAAATGTTATATCTAATTACCGCTTTACGTTCAGTAAGATTTGTGTTTATTAGAAATATTGAAAATTCGCAGAAACCGAATTTACTTAATTTGGCCAGAAGTATGTTATGTGGAACTTTGTAAGATCGGTGTAAATAATATCAAGTAGCCCTTTGGAATCTAAGACGTCTGCGATATTATAAGTCATTAGGCAGAGATTTGGTATAAAACCATGCTGCACAGTTGATAAATCTGGTTTAATGTGTTGATATATTTTATCGAATAATATTCTTTCAAAAATGTTGGCAAGGTGTGGCAGAAGTTCTATAGGGCAAAAATTATCAACGGTTTGTAGTTTCACTGATGATTTTGGAATTGGGCAAATTGATGCCATTTTTAACCGATCTGGAAAGACTCCAGTACGAATTGCTAAATTAAATAACGATGCAAGGGGCTCGCATAGTAAAGCTGCACAGTCTTTTAAAAGGAACGCTGGTAAGTTATCAGGACCAGTTGAATAAACGTTAGGCAGTCTTTTTAGATATATCAGGATATCTTGGGTTGATATGGTAGAAAATAGAAAATTATGAATGAAGCTTATATGGCTATCTATCAGACAATTTCATAAAGAATTATGGACTGAAGCAAAGTAATCGCGAAAAGTGTTAGCGATAACGCTAGGTTCACCAAGAAGAATATTTTTGTGAAGTAATGAAGAAGAAAGTCTTGGCTTAGTTGATTTTTTTGAATTTACAAAGGACCAAAATTGTTTGGGATTACTGACAAGCTGATTTTCGACTGTAGTTATGTAATCACGATCAGCTAACTTGATTTTAGTTTTTATTAATGAAGGAATTTTTTAAATTAAATTTGATGTGAAGTTCAGAATATACCTCTTAAGCATACTGCTTTAGTTAGATTTCAAGTAAAGTTCACTTGTTTACAAAATTTCAGTGTTTTTAGTTTTGAATGCGCGTTTTTAGTTTATTAATTTGTAGTTTAAATTAATAATTGGTTTCTTTGTAAATAGATATCTGATGAGATATAAAAATCGATGGCTACGCGCTACGCGACTTAACGAAAATCTCAGGCTTTTCTAAACTCGAAATTTTACTTCATGCTAAACCTTGGAGTAGAAAACACTCGTTTAAATCATCAAATTAACCTCTTGTTCACAAAATTTCAGTGTTTTCAGTTTTTAATGCGCGTTGTTTAGTTTATTAATTTTCAGTTTAAGTTAATATTAAGTTTCTCTGCAAATGAATATCTCATGAGATATAAAAATAGATGGCGTCAGTTTTTGAACTTGACTTTAAATCAGTGTTTAATACGCGTGGCGCATGAAGTAAAATTTCGAGTTTAGAAAAGCCTGAGAATTTGATTTAGCCGCGTAGCGTATTTATAACTTTCTTATATCCTAGAATTTTTACTTAATCAAAGATTTAATCAATGATTAGTGAATGATTAAAGTTAATCAGTCAAGGTGCAAACGGGCTTAGAAGTTGTAAAAAATTGATTAAAAATCTGCCAATACAATTTAATCAATAGTTTAACATAACTGTGTATTCAACTCCTGGTTGTCGATAAATGTTCATAAAATAAAACAATAGTACGTGTGAGATGTAACTGCGGTGTGAACCTATGCCAGGATGAGTGAGTCCAGTTTAAAAAAAATAAACTGTTTAACTTTCTATTTTAAATAAAAAGTTAGCTACATAAGACACCCGATAAGATTAAAAATCCATAAATCGACCCTTATCCATCTCACTTATCTATTTCATGCACGACCGTGGAAATTTTCCGAATTCTCAGCTTTCACATTTCACATTTCACGAAAAACGAAACTCAGCAAGTACTCAAAATACTAACAGTACTTAATGGCTTTTACCTCTAACAGGAAAAATTCCCCAGCTTGCGCTGGATTGTTAATTAGAGGTGACGAGTTTATTAGTCAGCCCTCATTCTTCTGCCTTGACTTCTATCTGCTTTATTAATTGTATAAGCCAGGTGAGCTTTACTCAGAGAAATTCTTGCTTATTTTTTTTAACTGGAAAAGGTTGTTAAAGTTTTCATAAATTCGTTTTTAATTAAGAGAGAAACAAGGGGTTTAATGAATTTTGTTAGATATTCAACGAAAACGGAGATCATCTCCATTTTTTATATCAGAAAGTTACAAACGTTATATACATAAAATTACAATCCCACGGAACAAACAGAACCCCTGTAGATACGCCACTGGTCTAAATTGTACCGTTAAATACATTTATTCGCGACAATAGAGGAAAATATTCTTGTTTCTCTGCTCCAATAAATGAACTTTAATGACACGGTAAGAAGTGTCTAAAAACTAGCTTTATTTAAAAATAATTTCCATTCCTCGCAGTTGACCTCACATTTGCCAAACCTGGGAAATAATTGATTTTTGTTACCTCTGGCTTTTTGCTCCGAAAATTGTAGTTCAGCAAAATATGCTACAGTCAACACATTACCTTTCTAACCCGACGTCATTAACTTCTATCTGCTTTCAATCAATGGATTCTGGTTGAAAGAGAACACCTTCAATTGTTTGGCACGTCGAATGTTAGGTTTGCGATTTATTATTATGACATTCATAACACATGTCAAAATATTTTATTAGCGTCGAAATGACAAAAATGCTAGAAATCTTCATTCCAACTGGTTTAAAACTATTTAAAGAAGAAAAGTAACTGATTTCCAATAAAGGGCAATAAGCTAACATTAAAAGTAAGCAAAAGAATAATTTGAAATAATAAAAATTACAATGACCGCCAGAGGTGGAGCACTTACAGTTTATCGCAGAACCAAGAGTAAATTATGGTCATATAAAACGCATATTTTCTTGAATATTGTGAGTAAGCCAATGTGCTAGTATCCAATTTAAGTGAGGGTTAGTGTTCTAGGGGTTTTGGGTTGTTCTTGTTTGCCATTCCTTCTATAAAAATAATTTGATTCCTCATCATCAAACAAAAAGATAGACATGCGTTTGTGATACTGTGTTTTGTTTTTTTGTGACGTCAGGGTAAAAGGGTAATGTATTGACTTTAGTAAGTATGTCGTCATCATAACAATTAATTAATAATGTCCATTATTATTTATTTGAATTTATTAATTTAAATGTAAGAATAAATAAATTATGATAAATGCACCGAGGTGTAAGCGATATTTTCAAATATGTTTTTTTTTCATTCTGTAAAATTCTTTCTGATCTGTATTTATTATTTGACGAATAAAGCACTAATAACCTTTATTCGTCAAATTAATTTGATCTTCACGTAACTCAAAATCAATTTTTTGTATTTATGATGTTTGCATTATAGTGATTTCATCATAATTAATAAAGAAATGGTTTTAACAATGAATCATATGATTATTCTTAGTATGTATTACGCTGAAAATATAAATGGCGCCAAAATGTAATCGAAAGTGTGACGATTGTGAACATTTTTACCTGGATGGATGAAAGCGAAAGCGCCCTTTTAAGACCACCTTTCACTTAATGCGATTTGCTTTATTCAGGGTATTTGTGATTAAATTTATTGTATTAAACCTGAATCCAAAATAGCTGCATATTTATTATTTAGGTTACTATACACATATAATAGATGCAAAGTTACCACTAAGGGCGGTTTAATTCTCCGTATTTTATAAACTCTAAAAAAATTGAAATTATCTACACACAATCACCATAAACAAACATAGCTGTTAGTGCAATTAGGAATTGTAAATTTACCGATTATTGCAATTACTGGTAAGATAAACAATAATTCAAAACCGGTGTGTCGATAATTTACCGGTAAATCACAATATCCTCGTTTTAAGAGGTAAAGGTAATCATTTACATGGGGAATTTATAGCATTCAATGAATTTAATTAATCTTTAACGAGCGTCGTCCACTCCCAGATTAAACATGAAGTAAAATTTCGAGTTTAGAAAAGTCTGAAAATTTGGTTTGGTCGTGTAGCGCGTAGCGCTACGCGACCAAACCAAATTTGAATAATCACTGTTTTAAACAATTGCCTATTTAACCTTTTGTTTTATTTACCTATACAAAGGGGGTAAATATACCCCCTATGTATACCTAAATTAAACCCAATTGTTTGAAACAGTAATTATAGTCAACTTAATACTGTTAGTGCATGTTGGGCTGCCTATAATCATTGTTATACGTGTTTTTCTATTTCCCTTTAAATCAGAGTTTTATACGCGTGGCGCATGAAGTAAAATTTCGAGTTTAGAGAGGCCTGAAAATTTGGTTTGGTCGCGTAATTAATTTTCAAGCTTTTCTAAACTCGAAATTTTACTTCATGCTTAACCTGGAAGTAGACGGCACTCGTTAAAGATTAGGTTAAAATAAACCGCTCATTATTTTAAAAGTGGCCTAACTCCCTCTCCGAATTTTTGGTTGTTAACTGTAACAACCTTCATAATTTGAAGTTATCAGTCATAAACAACAATTTGTGCTTAAGTATATTAAAAATATATATTATATATTTTGAATATAATAAATCACAACAAATTTTTGTTTATGACAAAACACCTCAAGTAATGAAGATTATTAGTCAACAACAAAAATTTAGAAATGGAGTTAAGCCACTTTCAAAATAAACGGCTTATATATTCAGATAAAAGCTTTCCGCCAGTAATTTTCTGTTTTTCTTTGTACTTCAGTAAATTATTAAAGTGATTTAATTGGTAATAGCTTTACTAATTTACTGAAATACCGACAAAAAACGCTAATTACCGAAACATGTTAGAGAGAGTTTATACGATTTACCAGTAAATTGATTAACAATCCTTATGTGCAATCGCTAACGTTTTTAAGCCATATTAATAAAAATTAGTAGATTTATTCATTGAATAAAATTAACTAATGTTTAATTTAATGTATTTTTTCAACATTGATGACAAGGAAAATGTCTATTTCAACCGATGTATAAATTTAATGCTCGAATAAATTTACTCCCAAGTTAGTGAATCCAACACAAAATATCCATTATCAATAATTTATTTAACTAGCCACTCTCTCATTGATAAATAATTCGTATCCAAAGCCCGTGTAATTTAAATCTCCCATTCACAAGCGGGTATATTTTTCTAATAATAAGAATCAATTTCGGGTTTCGAAACCGCATTTGTGAGTGCATCCAGCCGCGGTTACTAAAATTATTTATGAACATTTTATACGAGGCGCTTTATAATTTATACGTGTGTAACTGCGCCGAAAATTGATTTGTATTTCTTGCGCGGCGTGTCTAATGCCCCCTGAACTACCGAAAACGTGTATCTGATATTTCGATTACATCAGCCCGTGCAACTGAACATCGAGCTGTGCTCCCAGCTGGGAAGTTTCTAATAATTCAACAAGGGGCAACAAGTATTTAAATTTCTTCGTTGTATGAATTAAAGAGTATTCCGATATTTGTAAATATGTTTTAGGAAGTAATACTGAAACATCTACAAATTATTTGATATGCCATTACATTCTGCTTTAGAAAAGCAACTGCTTTAAATCAAAAGTACGTTGAGAGTAGTTTCTTTTATTGTAAGACAAACCATGGGATTAGGTACATATTCGTAATAGATCGTAATAACCACCGGAGTTTGGAGTGTTGCTTCATTTTGCTGGAACCAAATATTCCCTACACTTATGGAAATATTTGTTTCGAGCAAATTGGAGCAACACTCCAAACGGCGGTGGTTATTATAGCTCCATCCTGCTGGAATCAAATGGATTAACTGTTTTAAATCAAAAGTACGTAGAGAGTAGTTTTTTTTATTGTAAGACAAAACATGGAATTAAGTACATATTCGTAAAAGATCGTAATAACCACCGGACTTTAGAGTGTTGCTCCATTTTGCTGGAACCAAATATTCAGTACAGTAATATTTAGTTCTAGCAAAATGGAACAAAATTCCAAACTCCGGTTGTTATTATAGCTCCATCCATCTGGAATCAAATGGATTAATATTTGTAAGACAAGTTAGTTGTAGTTTGCAGAAAGTATTTCGACACTTTCAATATTTCTTCAAATGAAATTAACGTTATATCTCTGTAATTGATTCATGAGAACTTCCAACTAATAATTTTGAAATAAAACAACACAGTTTTATTGTTGAACACTGAAACATGTTTCGCCGCACAGTGGCTTCATCAGGCAAATGAATAATGCATAATAAAATAACCAACGAATAAATTTGTCAAAAATATTTGATTTCCTTAATTATAATTTGTTTTTTAGTGTAGTTCTCTTGTTGTTGATGTTGGGGCGATTGGTGCTTTTGAGGTTGTTAAATTTGATGGCGTATGGGCCGTGTTAACCCCGGGAGGTGCGGAGGCGTCATCCGGGGGAATTCGAGTCAACCCAGCGTGAAACGGCCCGTCAACACCCTCGCATTCATCATCCCGAGCTACCGACGTCATAAATATGCTAACTACCCAACCTCCCCCATCGGGTTAATCGAGGGCAGACCGCACGATCTATTACCTAATTAATTTCAGAGTGTTTCGGCTAGACGCACGGCGAATTATAATCAATTTGCGTGCAAATTGCTCCATAAAATTTAATACACCATTATAAAGGCTGTAATACACCAGAGCTGAGGAATATGCAGTGGTCTTTCTAGTTATGATTGGATCCATTCGTCTAAAAGTAACACCGGTAGTTTGCGACAATTGACATTTATTTAAGATTAATTCAGTATATATCAATACATACATACCTGCGTAAACACTGAGAAAGAATAGAGGCATTGGAGGCTGTGCCTCATATTTATCTATTAATACCCGCACAGCACATGACGTGGCAATTGCCTTTCTCTTTTGAGTAAACCGCCTCTAAGGCATATATAGTACTGATCAATATGTGCAATTTGCAATTTTATTATTTTAAATGACAGCATTGAACAAGAAGTCAACACTGAGCTAAGTTTTACCTCGAACTGTCTCTGCCTCGTAAGACGTTCTATGACTAAATAAATTATTGTTTTTCCTCGGATTGCGTCTATCTCTAGAATCTGTCTTCGAGCTACATACTCAATACTACTCGATTAATTTTTAGCTCTCGGTTACATTTATCTGTTGTTGATATTTAAAACTCCAGTAACGTTTTCACGCATGTAGCTCTGTTCACTATCTCTATGGTAGAACTGCCTCATTCTGCCTTTGCTACTAGATGCCATTAATGTGGCACAGATAGTTGAACCCATGCTATTTTCGATTTTCTCAAATTGTCTGTCCTGATTATTGACTATTTAGCTGTGCCTCATTTGCACGGCTGAAATGGATAAATTAGTAGAATTAAAATGCATATGTATAATGAGCACACAATGAGGAACATGACGCACTGTATCACTTTTATGTACAGAGCATAATGAGCCAGAATTGTCTCGTTCTGTGTCGCATTATATTTGTCTTTAGAAACAATTGCTGACAAGGCACATAGAACTGTGTCAAAGTGAGGCATAGTGAACCACAGCTAACCTCACTTTGATCAATTTTTATTTAAGGGCTCGGATACATGTCACTGTTTGAAGTCTGCATTATCTGATTAATGTCCTCTGCCCCTAGAGGCGATGAATGTCTAGACTCGTGTAGTTAGTTATATTTGAATAAACCTTATTTTGACGATTCTAGCACTTGAATCAGTAGAATTGGAATATGCATGTAGAATAAGTTCATAAAGAGGCACATGGGGGGTGCTTTACTTAAGCCTCGTTCTGCCTTAGATTGCATCTACCTCTAAAAGCGATAAGTGAGTGTTGCATCGCTGGGTTTGGATTACACGTATGCACTGAGCAATAAAGCCATATGAGGCAGTTTCACTTTGATCTCCCAGTCTGCATTCAGGCTGAATCGTTCCGCCTCGTAAAGTCTTGGCCTCTAGTGTAGAAGACTTCGAATACACCTGTGCACTGAGCACTCCCAAATCTATATGCTTTACTTAAGCCTCATTCAAAAAGGTAGATTTGATTACGCGTATGCACTGAGCATAAAAATAGGCATATCAGGCAGTATTTTTTTTATCACAGGAGGTGATGTCGCTTAGCATCTCTGCACAACGGTCTCTGTGGTCTTTTTGTGCGCCTCTGGATGGGTTACTCCCTGTGTACTACTGTGTCTTCTATGAAGTTCAGGAGTTTCAGCCAGGGGATTTTTTTAGCTCTATTTCAAGAAGCACAGGCTTCCCGAATTGCTCCGTGCGTTGCCTTTTATATTCTTCGAATGTACACAGTAGATGTTGGGGAGTTTGCTCCTCTTCCTAACACCCACGACATGGGGGTCTTTTTTCAATTCCCATCTTATGTTTGTGCTTATTCAGATCACAGTGTCCAGTGACTAATCCTGTGATTCTTCGTAGTTTTATTCTACTCAGTCCTAACAGCGTCAATGTGCTGCTAGGTACCGGGCCATCTAAGAAGAGTCTTATGTGCCTCATTCCCTTTTGGTTGTACCATAAGGTATTCCGAAAGCTGGTTCAGGTCCTATAAATTCCCCTGATGCCCCTTGTTCAGCTAGCAAGTCGGCCTACATGTGTCCAATAATTTTTTGGTCCATGTTTCCCTAGAGCAACCGCAAATTGTTTGCTCCGATTGCAGCCTCCATAGATTCCAGCCCCGGTTCCTTTTGTATTTTTGGCCCCGTCTGTATACCAGATGGTTCCATCAGAAGCTCCCGCGTATGTTCCAATGTTCCACTTGCGCATTCACTCAGACAGTCTTACTTTGATCCCCTTTTCTGCTTCGTGCCGCCTCGTAAAGTCTTGGTCTCTAGTCTAAAAAACTTCGAATACACTTGTGTACTGAGCACTCCCAGATCCATATCAGGCTCAGCCTCAATTCAATCTTCCAGGTCAGCGTTTGTTCAGTCTAGGTTATTCCATACACCTACGAATAACTCTCAAAGATCAGTGACCAAACTGGTACAGATATTATGAAGTGTGGAGGCTTCTACTTCGTTATACATGTTAATTCAATGAAATAAAACACTTTAACTTTGTTTGTATAACACACTATTTTTATTTTCGTGACTGCCGTTTCGGCAATTCAACTTGCCATTATCAAACAGAGTGATAATGATAATGTTTGAAAATGGCAAGTTGAATTGCCGAAACGGCAGTCACGAAAATATAAATAGTGTGTTATACAAACAAAGTTAAAGTGTTTTATTTCATTGGTACAGATATGCTTGGCTGTTCCTCAACTTGAAATAGAGAAAACTGATGTTACTGCGGTTTACCTCAGTCGCTAGAAACGACCCGCATAGAAATAAGTGCTACATGCCTCAGATGATCCAGTTGCTGCCTACTATTAGATCATCTGAGGCATGCAGCAGTTTGTCACTTATGGCTTTGTTCGCTATGCATGAGTTGAGCCTAGGTTACCTCAGATTATCTTTGACTGCCTTGAATTGAATAAATCCTTATCTCTGTTTAATGCTTTAGCCTAGGATGCCTCATTGTACCTCTAGTGTGTAACCACCATTTCTATTTTTGCTGCTATGATTCCTTAGGGGTAGCCAGGATTTTGCCTAGGGGGGCATGATACAAAAAAATTGTCAATCTGAGTTAAAACTTAAGAAACGTCAATTGTCTTCACATAAAATATCGCTAAATGAAGAATACAATCAAAATAAAATATTGTGTTTACTAAGTTTAGTAAGTATTGTACAATTATGATTTCCATAAACTATCTTTAAAGTTATAGCCCTAGTATGTTAACATTTACAAAATTTATTAGTAAAGTAAACTTTAAAAAAATTTTACATCATTTTAAAATTATGGTGTTTAAAGAAAGGGTGGACATTTTTAAAAATAAAGTATTCGAATATTTATTTTAACGCATATTCAAGTATTCGAATTTTAATATCTTCTTGAACGAATATCCGAATACTTTATTTTCAAAAATTACGCAGGATTAACTAAAACATGTATCATTATTTCACTTTAATCATTTGATAGATTATCAATAACTAAGTATATTTTTAAGCTTCATGTTAAATCAGTGTTTTGCACGCCTGCCACATGAAGTAAATGTTTCGAGTTTGGATTGGTCCAGGCTTTTCTAAACTCAAAATATTTACTTCATGCTTAATCGGGGATTGGAGAACACTTTTTATACATCAATTGATTGTTTCATAAATAACTATGTAACTTAATTTTGAATTATCAAATATTGTTTCCGCCAGTAATAATTGTATCAAAGTTTGAAGTTCAATCATTTATAAAAAAAAACTGTAAGAGTAAACTACCACTTTCAGTTTCCGGATTTTCACCAAAAGTGATTCAGATCGTAACATTATAGTAAAAAGCTTAAGTTTAAAGCTTCAGTACGTTTAATTCTAAATAAATATTGATTGTTAGTCATATTGTTCTTCAAATCTTCGATTCCGTTTTCTTATTTTTTTGGCTTGTACGTGAAGAGAGTTAGTAAGTGGTAGTCATCCCCGTCCAATTAGCTGAAATGAGTGAATAAGTGTAAATATCCACGAGATCGTGCCCGACGGCTTCTCAAGAAGCCACTCGTGATTCTGTTGACCTGCCGAGGAGCGAGCGAAAGAGGGAAACCGGTCACGACTGAAACTCCCGACTATTATGAATCGAAGCGGAGCGCGAGGCCCGAAGGCGAGGAACAACAGGTGGACGAAAACCTCCTCGAGTATTCTGGTTTCCCGCTAAGAAATCGACCGAAAGCGTCGTTCCGCGGTCGCAGGAATCGCCTTCCACCACGCATCATCCATCCTGCAACTGAATGAACTCTCCGGAGAAGTTTCGAATGCGAGTTACGTTTAGTTCACGAGCGCACAGCGAGAAATCGACACTATTCGGCGTGTGTGAGCACCATCGTAGGTTTATACAGCTCAGCAAAAGCAGGTGTTTTCTTTTCTTCAGGATATCAGGCGAAATTTCAAGCGTCCGGTTTTCCTTCTTATTATCATTTAAAGGGCGCGATTATCTAGATTATTACCAGGCGGCCATCTGCATTGCACCTACTTATTACAAGGAAATTAAACGTACGCCCAGACTTTAATTGTGTGTACACCCACAGATTCAATTTTCCTATCTAATTTGAGTAATTACTCGGCGTATCGATTTGCATCGCATTGCCGACCGCAGGCTTTGGCTACAAATTCTAACTGAGCTCAAGTTTCATGTTTTAGCAATAAATCATTGGGTTTTTAGCACTGGAGGACAAATTATGGATGGACGTGTGGAAATTGTCTGTGTTGAAAACTGAAACAATGAACCAGAGCTGGGCAGGAGTCGAATCATTCAGGATTCGAATCCTGGATTCGAATCCTATTAGAGGATTCCAAAGAGGTATTTTAATACTTTAGTTAAACTGGATTCGTGATCCGGATTCGTTACACTTTTTTAAAAGGATTCGTATTCGAATCCAAATGCTGGTGATTCGAATCCTCATAAAAGGATTCGAATCCTCATAAAAGGATTGGAATCCTCGTAAAAGGATTCGAATCCTCATAAAAGGATTCGAATCCTCGTAAAAGTATTCGAATCCTCATAAAAGGATTCGAATCCTCATAAAAGGATTCGAATCCTCATAAAAGGATTGGAATCCTCGTAAATGGATTCGAATCCTCATAAAAGGATTCGAATCCTCATAAAAGGATTCGAATCCTCGTAAAAGTATTCGAATCCTCATAAAAGGATTCGAATCCTCATAAAAGGATTCGAATATTTATAAAAGGATTCGAATAGTTACAAAAGGATTCGAATCGTCAAAAATAATTCGAATTAATCGTAAGGATTAACATGAAAAATGTGTTTTGTATGTTTTCAAATTTCTCGTTAAATCACTGTTTTATACGCGTGGCGCATGAAGTAAAATTTCGAGTTTAGAAAAGCCCCGTGAAAATTTGTCTCGGGTCGCTGCGCGACCCGAGACAAATTTTCTACGCGGGGCTTTTCTAAACTCGAAATTTTACTTCATGCTTAGTCTGGGAGTGGACGACACTCGTTTGTAAGTGATAAAATAAATTAAATTTGATATTTTGATAAATTTTGAGGATTTTTGCCAGATTTTTAATTGTTTTTCAGTAATTTCGCCAAATATAACATTTTGATGAATATGAATTGACATTCCCAATTAAATTTTTACACTTAACATGTTGATTTATAACATTTTTATAAGATTTTCAACAAATCGATATTTTCATAAAATTATTATCATTTCGAGATTTTCGTCGATTAATTAAATTTTTATCAGATTTTGCAATATTTCCTCAATTTTCCTTAACTTATCGAATGTTAATGACTATTTCCTTCAAAAAATGTCTACCAATCATATTACGAGAATTCATTTTCATTGCCAGTTACAATTAAATTTCAGCAAAAATTGCATAGTAGGTGAAAATTCTACGAAAAATTACAGCGAAAATTGCACTGTTGTGACTTCACATGTCAGGTATCAATCAATTTCTCTCAATCCTTCAAAATTAATCGATTCTAAAGTTTTTCTTTTAAAAGAATCTGGAAAGTATTGAGAATAATTTATGCGACTATTTCCAGAACTAAAAATAAGGTTTTTAATTAACCTAACATATTACTAAAATTGGAACCATTTACATTAGTACAATTAAAAACGCAATTATTATAAATTGTGGAATTATTTTTTGATGTAGATGCAGTTGCTTGTATTGTGTTGTGTGTTTCTTGATTAGACAAAGACTCTGAAACATCAACTGCCTTATTGCTGTCCTCCTCTAAATAGCATTCGCCTCTCATTTTCTTAATTATCTGTTGGTGATGTTCTTTATCCAATTGAAGGTAAGGTTTAATTGAGTTGGTGCTTGAATGACCAGTCATTTTAAGCAACTGTTGTTCACCTACTCCCTCCTTGGCTAAATTAGATACAGCTGATGATCGTAGTGAGTGATTCGTAATTTTTGTTGTTACAGTATTGAGACCAATTTGTTTTGCAGTATTTAGTCCACTTTGAAATTTCGTTTCTGCCAACTGGGGCATCCTTATACCAATTATTATTTACTTGCCAATATGGATTTGCTGTTAAGAAAAAACGATTGCTTTTTACATGTTGTCGTTTTTCTATAAACTTACTATATAATCTTACAGGACACAAATTCAGATTAGTTTCATTAGGAATTAACCATTTTGATTCGGCACAGCGTTTACTTCCCCCTTGTGCAGTTTTTTCAAAAATTGGGTTACATTCAATCCTTTTGGTTTTGTTTCCCAAATTATCCAATTCTTCATGAAAATAATTTAGTAAGCACTTAACTCCTTCACCTCCCCTCCAAGCTAATTTATATCACAGCATATAAAAAACCTTTTTCTGGAGACCGTCTGGGGTATCCTCATCGCAAAAATTTACAAGTTTTTTAAATTCATCATGAGTTAGGGAGGCTGAACTCTGCTTGCGTTTTGAAGGCATCACTTGTAACTCCTTTTTTTTTAATTTCGTGCCTCCCTCGCTTCTTTGTATTCTATTGCTTGAAACGGATCAATCTTGCGCCCGTATTGTTTATAATATTTGTCCATTAATATTTTAGCTGTTGTATTCCATATTGTCTTGACTGTCATTTCTTTATAGTCGTCTCCATTTTGCTTCCTCATGTTATATGCCCAGTCTTTGGGCATTTCTGCCAAGAAAGCATCTGAAGTTTCTTGATCTAACTCGTATTTTCTTTCATCGCAGAATGCCATAAATTGTCTCCAAACGAACTCTTTACTCTTTCTTGTATTTTCGGATGAATTTTTCTCGATATTTTTCGATATATCTTTCGAAGAAAAACTTCCCAAGCGATTCATGTTGACACATTAAGTGACACTGATTGATAATTAATATTTTAAATAATACGTAAACTTGATTAAATATCGTATTTTTCAGGAAATAGTCTATTAAATACATTTCGAGCATTAAAAATGCTCTGAAAATTTAGTACTCAAAGCTCGTTGCCTTTAAGAAACTACATTCGTTCATTTTGATTGTGATTTGACTGAAAAAGTGCCCTCGACGCTTCGCGTCTCGTGCACTTTTTGTCAAATCACAATCAAAATGGACTCATGCAGTTTCAAGGCAACGGCTTTTCGTGCAAAATTTTCGATCATTTTTAATGCACTTAATATATTACTATTGAACATTTCAATATTTCGAGATTTTTAAATAATTTATGAAAATGTTTATCAGATTTTCAACATTTCTTGATTTTTGATATTTTGTCATTTTTATCGATTTATAAAATTTTGATGAAATTTTCGATTTTTCGAGATTTTCTCGTCAAATATATAAAATGTTTATATGTAAGATTTTCAATATTTTTATTCAGATTTGTAACGATTTTCAAAAATTATTGAATCATTATTTGAACACACAAATATGAGATTTTTTTCTACAAGACATTTAATCATTTTTGACATTGAATGACATTTTTGATATTTTTTACCTTTTGAGATGACATTTTTGACAACAGATTATATTCTTGATATTAGACTACGTTTTTTGACATTAGATGACATGTTTCACATTAATTGTTACTTTTGTTAAACAATGAAATTTTTAATTTTTTTACTATTTCTGATGTTGACATTAAATGACGTATTTGACATTAGATGACAGTTCTGACATTTTATATGTTTTTACCTTTTTGACATTAGACGGCAATTTTGACATTTAATATTTTTGATATTACATATTTACTTGTTTTACATTAGATAACTATTTTTATATTATTAGATAACTTTTTTGATATTATTACTGATTATAACAGAAATTTAAGTACGTTTTTGTCAAACTGTCACGTACTGACATAAAATGATAATTTTGACGTAAATCGATTTTATCGACACGCCGAATTTTTGACGTGTTTGATATTTTTTATATTTACGAGATGACATTTTGGTCATTTTGATAATTTTGGTAATTTTAAATAATTTTGACATATTTTGATAACTTTTAAAACTGAAAACAGTTTTAATATGTTTTTATATTTTTAACTTTACTTGAAATCAGTGTTTAATACGCGTGGCGCATGAAGTAAAATTTCGAGTTTAGAAAAGCCCCGTGAAAATTTGTCTCGGGTCGCTGCGCGACCCTCGACAAATTTTCTACGCGGGGCTTTTCTAAACTCGAAATTTTACTTCATGCTTAGTCTGGGAGTGGAGACACTCGTTCGTAAATTTTCGAATTATCATAAAGTTGTGTATTTATTTTCAAAAAAATCTTTCTCGGTTTATTGAACAAAAACAAAACAGCTGAGGTGAAACGTGTTCAGGTAAATGTGGTTTATTTTTTTGTTGGCTACAACTTTTGTTTGAAACATTTTTTGATTTAGACGTCGAAAGCCATAATCGGTGACTAAAAAATCTAGTGGAGATCAACAAATCTTCACTAGATTTTTTAGTTTCTAATTCAAAAACAAAAGAGCTTTAGGTAAAAGAGGTATATTTTTTCGTTGGCTAACACTTTTGTTTCAAACATTTTTTGACTTAGACATCGAAAGCCATAGTGAAATTCGTTTAATAAAAAAAATCTAATGATTTCTGCTGATTTTTAACACAAGACTTTTAGACATTTTATGTTATAATTAATATTGAATTACTGAAATAAGTATTTATTTTTAATATATTCGTAAATATACGGTAAACAATGAAAAATATTTATTTAATTAAAATATTTAGAAAATAAATTTTATATAATTATTATTATTATACTGGGTGTCCGTATTTCAACAGAATGTATGGGGATCTCCGTTATTTAAAGAGATAGAGAGTCGGTTAAATTGGGGCAAAGTTGCATAATTTAAGGCCCAATAATAACCCAAAAACAAGTTTGAAATATTGTATTTCCTTAATGAGATATTGTCAAAAAACGTATTTTTTGAAAATTCGTTTTTATTTTTTTATTCAAAAACTATTGAATCCAGATATTTACAACTTTGACATTATAGGCACTTTTTAACGATAAATCTAGTAACATATATTTTTTTAAGATAACTATAACATTTACCTAGGGACCATAGCTAACTTTTGTTTTTCTTATAGGCGCCATTTTGGATTTTGATATTTTTTGGAAGAATATTTTTTATTGAATTCAATGATGTCTCACACTTATAGTTTATTGTACATTTTATATGTAAAATTTTAATCTTTTGGATTTTCAAAGAGTGCCTTGGAAACAGTTGAGTAACTCACTTATTTGGCAACTCCTAGGACCCATAATTTGCTTACATATCACCCCTGAAGACGGGCATCCGACGATACATACTTTAACAGTTGTGACATATTTTAAAGTAACGAGTGTCTTCCACTGCCAGACTAAGCATGAAGTAAAATTTCGAGTTTAGAAAAGCCCCGCGTAGAAAATTTGTCGAGGGTCGAGCGCAGCGACCCGAGACAAATTTTCACGGGGCTTTTCTAAACTCGATATTTTACTTCATGCGCCACGCGTATAAACCATTGATTTGAAGTGTAGTTCAAAAACACACAAATACATCTTTAATCAGACTAACACAGACATTTAGTCTGTTATCAACGATGTTCAGTGTTAATAATAAATAATTCGGTTGTGAATATTTATATATATATATATATATATAAAACAACTGATAACGATATTTATATGTTAATAGTTGTAAAAAAATAATAAAATCAAATTTATTCTTAAAGGATTTGTATTCGTGATTCGAAAAAACAGGATTCGAATCTTTGATTCGAATCATATTTATCTCTTACGAATCCTTTATTCGAGTATTCGTGATTCGAATCATATTACGTGATTCGGATTTGTGATTCGAATCCTTTTAACAAGGATTCGTCCCAGCTCTGCAATGAACTCGCCCAAGGAAACATATCGTTGTACGCGTTTTACTACACGCCAGCGTTATTTTAGTGTTAAAAAATCGTTACCCGTTAGACCATGAATTTCTGAATAGTAACGTCAAAAAATATTGCGTCTCTGATAATCCGGGACCGTTCAGTATTTCTGCCGAATTGACGAGCGTTATTTTAACGTCGCCTGTAGCATTTTGTTAACGTTACCGTTCAGACAGGCGACGTTAAAATAACGCTAGTTCGGCAGAAATACTGAACGGTCCCGGATTATTAAAGACGCAATATTTTTTGACGATACTATTCAGAAATGCATAGTCAGTTCAGACTATAAGCCGCGTAACACCCGGAGCAGATTACGGGCGGAGCGAGTCGGCACCGCACAGTTTCAACACATAAGCTGGCCATACACGTACGGATTTCTTGGCGGGCCGAACCCGCGGATCAGTTCCGCTTGAAAACCCGCTGATCTGATCCGTGGATCCTCAGCCTGTCTGTCGCCCACTAACGTACAGACCGCGCCTGTCAAACTTTCTGTATCAAATCCGTCAGCGGTCGAGATCCGCTCGTGTATGGTATAAAACTGCCGATTTTTATAAATTTATCCGCGGGCCCAGGCCTTTCATGTAGACTTGAAAGGCCAGAAGCACGGGCCACGGTTTTCAGTATTTAGAGAAAGTGTTGTGTTGGGTTGCACACTGCACACAAAAATTCTATAAAGGTATGGACGATAGGAAGAAGGTCGTGGCAGCTGCAGGCGGGGTGTATGCTATGTGGGTGTATATATCGGGAAAGAAAAAACGCTCAAAGTGGGAAAAATCATGGATTGCTGAAAGACAGCAGAGAGGCCAAATGACTTTACTTCGGGATTTGAGAGACAGTGAACCTTATGACTTTAAGAACTACTTGAGAATGAGTCATTGCCATTTCGATCAACTATTAGGTAAGTTTTTTTAGTTGAAACATATTATCTTAAACAAATCAATACAACTTCAAAATTGAATTAATTTGATTAATACTTTTATGTGCAGAGCTAATTGGCCCATCATTACAAAAAAAATACAGTAATGCGTAAATGCATTTCACCTGAAGAACGTTTGGCGGCAACACTACGGTTTTTGGCTACGGGGAGGGGTTACGAAGATTTGAAATTCACAACTCGGATTGCTGCGCAAACGCTGGGGCGCATTATTCCAGAAACATGTCGAGTAATTTACGAGAAGCTTAAAGATATATACATGAAGGTAGGTATAATTTTAATAAATTATGTAGTAGTCCTTTAGAGAAAGTAAAATAAGATAAATGTATATTTAAAGAACATAAAATCAGTATACAAAAAATAAAAAAATAAACTTTAGTTATTTCCTTCGGAATAATTTTCAATATTGTTATAATACTCTGTCATCGTTGACATGGTTGACGACCCTATAGGAGATCCATAAGGTAAACTGCTATTGGGTTGTTGAACAGTAGGTCTAGAAGGTGCCGAAAATTGTTGGTAAGTAAGGCTTGTTTCGTTAGGTTGTTGGAAAATAATTCTTGTAGAAGGTTGTGCCAATTCTTGGTAAATAAAACGTTTTTCAAATAAATCGGTGTTATCATTTAGCTGCTTTCTAAGCCCTTTAGTGACAACTTTTTGTATTAAAGCCTCTGCCAAAATTTGCTGAGTGTCGTTCATTTTTCGTAACTTTTCAGCAACGTAGGTTCCTAGTGCAGCACAGTCATCAGTGCTAGTGGACGGTGTAGTGATAGCCGTAGTACATGTTTTAATAAATGCCGATAGGTCTCTTTCTATCTCCTTAGTTCGATTTTTTTAGGCTCGGGTGGTTTGCAAAACTGTAAAACAAAAAAAATATTGGAGTATATAAAGTATTTTTAACATCAAGATTGTTGAGACCTTTACTATGTGATATTCCATTTTAATTATAATAGAAAGTATATAAGTTTTATACCACTTTATTTGATTTTAGCACGACTCGAGTTTCGACATTTTCAGTGTCATTTTCAAGTGCCTAACAAACAATTGTTTTTTAATTTACATCGATAAAATAATATTATAAAGCATTAACTAGCGGGGAATACAGGACGTCAGTTTGTTCATTTATAATGTTTAGATTTGAATCACGAGATTTTTGGAAAATTTCAAATTTTCAGATGCCACAAACAAAAGAAGAATGGAAACATGAGGCCCTTCAATTCAAAAACAAATGGCAATTTATTAACTGTGGAGGAAGTATTGACGGCAAACATATAAGAATTGTCAATCCACCGGGCAGTGGAGCATTGTATTACAACTACAAGAAATTTTATAGCGTCGTTTTGATGGCTATTGTCAATGCTCAATACGAATTTATATATGTTGATGTGGGAAAACAAGGACGGCTCTCAGATGGTGGTGTTATTGATGCTACATCTTTTAACCAGGCTCTAACAAGTGGGAGATTAAATTTACCTACAAATGAAGAAAACGAAGAAAGATTTAATTTCGTATTTATAGGTGATGAAGCATTTGCTTTGCGCGAAAATATTTTGAAGCCATTTTCTCGAAGAAATTTGAACTATGAAAGACGAATTTTGAACTATAGACTCTCGAGTGCAAGAAATGTAGTAGAAAATGCATTCGGATTAATGGCTTCAAGGTTTCGTGTCTTTCACACTTGTATTAATGTGGACCCTTCAAAAGTAGGATATATTGTGCTCGCAGCTTGTGTTCTGCATAATTTTTTAGTGCGTTCAAGCACTGCGTATTGCAATCCTCAAGTTGTGGACACAGAAAATTCTGCCACTCACGAAGTCGTACCTGGCCTTTGGAGAACTGAGAACGACGAGGGTTTAGTATCCCTACAAAATAACACTCGAAGTAGAAACATTCATACAGATGCCAAACAAAATAGAGAGAATTACCTTCGTTTCTTTAATGGTACAGGTAAAATACCTTGGCAAAATGGAATGATAAGCAAAGGAAAAGCTTAATTATTTAATCTTTGTGATGTTACAGTTAACGTAATGTAAGGGTATATAATCTAATCTCTTTTGAATAAAGTAATAAAAAAAATATGTTAATGTATACATTATATATATTACCAACCTGTTCCGTTTGTTCCTCGCTTCCTTGTAGTTGTTCATCTTTCTCCGATTCTCTGGAGACTAGGTCTTCACCAACAACAGAACTCTGAGAATCTTCTAAATTAGAAATACTGTCGAGAGGACGATCTTGATCCCTTGTGAAAGATAACAAATTGAAGTACCTGTAAAATGGAAAATAATAACATGTAAAAACAATCAATCTGTGCCGATAGATACATAAGAGAAATAAAAAGGCGCTAAAAAAATAATTTTCACTCACCATAATGTAGGTTCATAAATGTCAGCCACTCCGGTGCCACTTCTTTCCGTAGCCTCCACCTTTTTAATTTCCTTCCGGTAGCTGGACCGAAGGTTTTGCCATTTGCTTTTTATAGCATTACTGTCAATTTCAGGGTATTCCACCCGAAACTCTTCTACGATTTCTTCATAACACTTATATTTCATATTTTTATTTGTGTAACTTGCATGGTTCAATTTCCATAAACAAGGACGGTTTTTGTAAATATGTATCAACTGTTTTACACTTTCTTTAGTAAACTCTATAATTTTAATAGGCTTTCCGTTTTTACCCATGGCAACTTTAAAATAACATACAGAAAGAATCATACAAATGTAAAGCAAGAATAACAACCTATTTATCAAAATTGAGAGAGAAGACTGCGGGCAAGATCTGTGAGTACAGTCCGTTCGTGTGTGTGCAACCGACAGTCCCGCCCTTCGGGCGCCGCCTGCCATCCGCTAGCGATATCTGACTCAACTCCACTAACGAACAGGCCGGGCTCGCCGGTTTTACGTTTTTTCCAAGAAAAATCCGTGGCCCGTCAAAAATATCCGTTCGTGTATGGCCAGCTATAGAGTTAAACGAGCGCTCACAGACAATACGAAAAAAAAACTTTGCCGACCCGCCTGCAACTTGCTCGTGTGCGAAGAGGCTAAATATCTGAACTGCAAGAAAAAAATACTGCGTCCCAAATAATCCAGGACCGTCATATATTAATACTTTAAGGCCCGTATCGATTAGAACGTTCGTACGTTGCGTGACACCGCACCGTAATATTTAGTGACACGCTACGATGCAACGAATTGCTTATTTTAACCTATGAATTGACACGGGGAAATCTAAAAAAATCGTGATTTTTGATAATTAATGAAAATCTAGAAAGTTTATGAAAATCGTTAAACAAATTGCAAGTTAACGGAAGTCTTTGAAACTTCACCAAAAGTATTTAGATTTTGAAAATTGAAAAAATTTACAATAAAAAACCGTGATGATATTTAAAAAAAAATCTGAATGACGTCAAAATGTTCAAATTAACAATTACGTTGTAAATTTACGAATTTAATAATTTATGACATTCCTTCAATTAATGAAAATCTTAAAAAAATTACAATTTTTGTAAATTAACAAAAATCTTTACATTTCATAAAAATCTATAAAATTCATGAAAAGTATTATCATTTTTAGATAATAATTGATTGTGAAAACTACGATAATCTAAGAAATTCAAAAATCTTACAAAATTCTCAAAATAATGGAAATCTCCTAAAAATTAAAAATGTTATAAATTGAGAACAATCTTAATATATATTAAAACTTTTATAAAAATTTAGGAAGTTCACGAAAACTGCTAAGGTGCCAAAATTTGAATTTTACTTGAAATAAGTGTTTTACGCGCGTGGCGCATGAAATAAAACTCGAAATTTTACTTCATGCGCTACGCTTATAAAACACTGATTTTGGGTGAAGTTTAAAATATTTTACTAGACCAGTATGCTAAAAACGTGTATTCTGAACATCACATTACATTAGTGTTTAGTACGCGTGGCGCATGAAGTAAAATTTTGAGTTTAGAAAAGCCTAACAATTTGGTTTAATCGCGTAGCGCTACCAAACCAAATTTTCAGGCTTTTCTATACTCGAAATGTTGCTTCATGCTTAATCTGGGAGTGGAAAAAACTCGTTTGAAAGTTTAATTTGAAATATTTGTAAAAACAACGAATATCTGAAGATTTACAACGTATACAGTATATTGAGTTATGTATACTTAAAAGAAAAACTCTCTGTATATTTGAGATAGTAATAAATAATATGCAATGTACAAAACAATTTTTGGACACCAGACAAATTCAAGGGCTGGAAGGGTTAATTAATTTACTCTGAAATTAATTTAAGTATTAGGAGTTATGCTATTGAGATTAAAATTACATTACATAACATAAAGAAAAATTAAATTTGCTGATAGTTTGCAGAATATTTACAAAACATAAAAACGAATTTAAATTAATATCGACTTTCTGCAAAAATTTTGAAAATGTCTCTGTAATTTTACAAGTAAAATTTAGAACCTAATGAGTTAATTCACTCGACTAAAAAAACTCTGTCCAAGGTGGAGAGAGTTTTTTTAGTCGAGTGAATTAACTCATTACAAAACTAACGAAACGAGAACGCACCAAGGTATTCCAATTAGAATCCCAAACGCTCTTTGGAATGGGCAAAAATACCCACACATGCAACAACCCTCCCGAGTCTGGCTCGCCAACAAAAGAATGCAAATCAGGTATGTTTTCTTTCGGCATCCACGTAATTACCCCCGAGCTGCGCGCCCTTTGTGTCCGAAATTAAGGGTGGTAAACAATGGGCGCTCACCTCCGAGACTTTTCCCCCTTCGTCCAAGGAGGACAATGCCGGTCCACCAAGGGGGAAGCGTTTCCGAACGTGGGAAAATCACTTCCTGGACCGTTACAGGAAGGAACCGAGTTACCTTCAAGGTGTTAAAAAAATGTATACACAGAAGTGTGTTATTACCTCGACCCCCACACAGAACTGTGTGTGATTGCGTGCGGGGTTTTGTTATTTAAAGGTGCATGTGATATATTGCGTTGGAGATTTTCTCTTTGACGTTAAAATAAAGCTGTGGGTAACGTCTAAATATCGTTTGCGTTTTACTAGATTTAGTATCACAAGAGCGTAACTTTGTATCACTAGCAGCTTGATTTTAATATTGCTATCAAGATTTTATATCAAAGAATGCATATTTAAACTGTGACGTTAACGCGATTAACGTTAAAATATCGATTCATAGCGAAATTTCTGTGTGGTTCCGGTTTATCCGTGACGAAGCTTTTTTTACTTTTTTACATCAAAACATCTACACAGTCTCTCTGAAGAATGATTAATAATCAAATTTTAAAGAGCAGAGATTTCTTATACAAAATTATTTCTTTTGTTTAAGCAAAGTGAGCTTTGGAAACAAAACCAACACGATTGGTTTTAAAGAAAATATGTACAATTCGCGAAACATTAAGCACACTATTTTTAATGTAATTTGCATATTTTAATAGAGAAACTTCAAAATATTACAGGTATTTAAATTTCTAATAGTTAGTATATACGAATAAGTACTTTACTTTTTACCTAAGAGAAATTATCAACATTATGCCAAACAAGTAAATAGAAGACCACCATTACGGGTGTCAAAAATAGTGTGGATGTTTTAATAGGGTCCCAGAAATACGTAGACTCAACTGTTAAGTTAAAAAAACGCCGTTAGAAACGTCAAAATAACGTTCGTCCGTTTTTACTCTAAAGCATATACTAGTACAGGGATTTTTTTTCAAGTATACATATCCCGATTCGTATGCATTTTGAGCCTTTTTTTAATAAGTGTAATTTGAAGTTTCGAACGAGTGTTTCCACTTCTTGGTTTGGTTTTCAGGCTTTTCTAAACTCGAAATTTTACTTCATGCGCCAGGCGTAAAAAATTCTAAAATATTAGGAAATTAAAAATATTCGTGTTTAAAACAAAAACCTCTGCAGTGATTTACTATACACACATATGATAAATCTTTGCGATTCGGTCTGTTCAGATAAATCGCTACAATTTATAGTTACGTGTGTAGCTACCAATGATCTACTAACTAATAGATCGAGCGTAGAGATAGAAACGCGGCACCAACTTAACTAGAGAGAGGGCCCGATGTTCGGGCAAAACGATGACTATTCCATGCGATTTTACGAGGATTTTATTATTTTCACTGCGTTTTTTGAAGTGTTTTTAATATATAGGTTGAAAACAAATCTTTTGTCAGTGAATAATATTTTATTTCTTCTTCGCCACGATGGCGAATTCATGTGTGGTGGAGATCCTGAAAAAATATAGATATTGGGTATCGATTATATCATACAGCCAAGTATCGATACGGTACAATATCGTAGTGAAGAGTATCAATATTAAAAATATTGAAATTTTACTTCATGTTTAATCTGGGAGTGGAAAACACTCGTTTAAGAATTCAAATTAAACTATTTAAAATAACAAACGATTATTAGAAAAGTTGCAGCTCATGCATACATGTGTGTATATTTAAAAGAAAAAATCCTAGCATGTTTACCAAATTTTAGTCGGGGCCGAAAGGGTTAAGAGTGTTGGCTTCAACTTACTTTGGAATCAAAATGAAAACTTATTGTTAATTTTTTTATTAAACGACCGGTTTGTAAATTTAATCCGGTAATGCATTTAACGGCCTAAGAGAGTAATCTGGTTAAGTAATCATTAATTAATTCAATTGTGTCCCGTGAAAGTGAAACAATATCGCAGCGCTCGGACAAAACGGCGAATTAAGTAATTGTTATTGCGTCCAATTTGTAATTATATAAGACTAAACGCGGTTTATTATCGGCGATAAATTACCATTCGTTCGATATGGTAATTACGATTGGGCTTTAATCTATTCAATTAAAATGCGCGTTGTAAAATATTGGCGTTTTATTAATGTCTCGATTTTTATTTTCATTCTCCGAGTCGCGTGGAATTGGAATCGTGGAAGGGGTGCCCACGCCTCTTATGCAAAATTGTACGGTTTGTTTAAGTAATAATAATAATGCCAATCATTGTAATAATACTTTATGTCAGGTCTAGGTCACAAAAGATTATTAAGAATAATTCAAATTCAAAACTATTTAAATGTGAGAAAATAAGCTTACGCTTCTTATAATTTCCACACTTTGTTTTGTCTTAAGTAGTCTTGTTAATTAAAACTCATTGTTTACAGTTAATACGAAGATTTTCGTGAAAGATTATT
This sequence comes from Philonthus cognatus, assembly GCA_932526585.2. Taxonomy (NCBI): domain Eukaryota; kingdom Metazoa; phylum Arthropoda; class Insecta; order Coleoptera; family Staphylinidae; genus Philonthus; species Philonthus cognatus. The sequence goes on from OW052244.1 coordinate 38,957,153, forward strand.
TAATTAAAACACTTAACTTTGTTTTACCACTTTTATTATACTTTCCAGTGACTATAGTTTCGACTACAAGCTAGTCATTATCAAACTAAGTGGTAAAACAAAGTTAAGTGTTTTTATTAAGTTGTTATGAAGATGTACCACAAAGTGAACGTCAACCAAATTAAAGATTTGAAAGATTATTATTTACTTATAATTTATTTAAATACATTGTCTATACTACAAGTGTTATTACCAGGGCTTAGAACCGGAACAACCGAAAAACGGAAAAAACATTTTTTTGTCGGAACGAGAACCGGAAGTGAACAGAAAAAAATATCAGTTTGAACACCCACATGATCAATGATTTAATTCCCCTATACTCGTATGTAATACAAAAGTATTGTTACCGTGAACATTTTTAAATCAAAAATGTTTGTGGAAATATCCGTTTTGAAGTCCCCTCACTCGATAAGACCATTTCTGAAATGTTTTATCACAGAACTCTTAGTTTTCACACGGTTTTTAGAAACGTAATTTTTGGTTGCGTTTAGTTTTTTTTTATTAAATAGAAATTACAGAATTAACTAACTCTAACGAAAATAGTCAACATCTACTCATAGAATAAACTTTGATTGATTGCAATCAAAATTTAAATATTTCTACTGCATTTTCCAAAATATCAACTGTTTTGTTGAAAATCGTTAATTAAAATCGAAGGAAATATTAATCTCAAACCAAGACGATTTTGGTCTTTTGTAAACGACTCGCGTAAGACAAGTGGCTTTCCAAGATAAACATTTCTTGATGGAGACAAATCCGATAATATCGAGCATATTACCTACTTATTTGCTGACTTTTATTTCGTCAGTTTACTTAATTGAAAATTTTCCAAAAACGCATATTATACACAAAGATGTATATAGAAATCAGAGCTGGGACGAATCCTCTTAGAAAGGATTCGAATCACGAATCCGAATCACCTAATATGATTCGAACCACAAATACTCGAATAAAGGATTCGTAAGAGATAAATATGATTCGAATCAAAGATTCGAATTATGTTTTTTCGAATCACGAATACAACTCCTTTAAGAATAAATTTGATTTAAATTTTTTTTGCAACCATCAATATATAAATATCGTTACCAGTTGTTTTAACAAAAATATTCAAAACCTAATTATTTATTATTAACACTGAACATCGTTGATAACAGACTAAATATCTGGTTCCCCGTTACTCTGATTAAAGATGTGTTTGTGTGTTTCTAAACTTCACTTCAAATCAGTGTTTTGTACGCATGGCGCATGAAGTAAAATTTCGAGTTTAGATAAGCCCGAAAATTTCACGGGGCTTTTCTAAACTCGAAATTTTACTTCAAATTGAGCTCTATTATAAAATCGACGAATTCCTGAACATTTCGTGAATAAAAAATTCACTGAATATCATTAAAACCGGGAAAGTCAGAGAAAAGTCATGAAAATATATTCAAATTAAACAATACACTAACAAAAAAGCCACAGGATTATTAAATTTGTTAAAATCAGCAGGCAAATTACAAAACACGTGAAAATTTATAAAATTAACTTTAATATTGACAAAAACTGATTTCATTGTTTTTGTCAATTTAACAAAATGAGGGTTTCCCACAGAAGTTATTAAAAGGCCAGGGAAAATAATCTTGAATAAGGGAAATGTCGGAAGAATTGAACATTTCAAACTGTGGCTACAATGTCAATTTTACTTTAAATAATATTATACAAAATTTTGAAAACTAGATTATTATCTTTAATATTTTCAGTCATTTAATGTTCTTATTAAAACATTCAGTTTGAAGTTTCTAACGAGCGTTTCCACTCCCAGACTAAGCATGAAGTAAAATTTTGAGTTTAGAAAAGCCCCGTAAAAATTTGTCGAGGGTCGCGCAGCGACCCGAGACAAATTTTCGGGCTTTTCTAAACTCGAAATTTTACTTCATGCGCCACGCGTATAAAACAGTGATTAAACGAGAAATTTAAAAGCACACAAAAGACATTTTTGAAGATTCAAATCCTTTTGTAAGTATTCGAATCCTTTTATAAATATTACAATCTTTTTATAAATATTCGAATCCTTTTATAAGAATTCGAATCACCCACATTTGGATTCGAATACGAATCCTCTAAAAAATGTAACGAATCCGGATCACGAATCCAGTTGAACTAAAGTATTTGAATGCCTCCTTTAAATCCTCTAAAAGGATTCGAATCCAGAATTCGAATCCTGTCCAGCTCTAATAGAAATTGTATACATTTATTATTCTAAATGATTGATGTTTTTACTGGTATTAATACTTTAAAAGACTGCTTCACCCTTGGCCTTGATGGTATTCCACTATTCTTCTTGAAGAAATGTATTTATACACTAACTCAGGCCATCACGACGTTATTTAAAAAAATCGTTAGAAACTGGAACATTTCCTACATCGTGGAAATCAAGCTACATTGCACCTTTATTCAAATCAGGCAACTGTGAGCATATCAGGTTCTATTGGGTCATCTCCATACAATCAACCATTGCAAAATTATTGGACAAACTTATAGCTACACAGTTAAAATGGACATGCAAGAACTTATTAATCCCCCATCAACATGGTTTCTGTAGTAAACGTTCAACACTAACTAACTCACTATTATTTAACTCATCTTTAACCAATGTATTGGAAGCCGGCTTTCGGACGAATTGTATATATACTGACTTCTCTAAGACTTTCGATCGTGCGCATCATGATATTACTAGAGAAACTATCCAACGTAGGTCTGAGTTACAATACGATTAAGTGGATTAAAAGTTTTCTATGTGAAAGAACACAATTAGTTAGAGTGGATAACTCTTTTTCCAAATGTATTAATGTCTTGTCTGGTGTGTCTCAAGGCTCACACTGTAGACCACTGTTTCTTTTAAATTTTATTAAGGATATTGCACTGTATTACACCTCTAGTTTTCTCATGTATGCTGATGATCTGAAAATATTTAGAACAATTTCAAATTTGAATGACAACTAGCATGCATGTAGTTAACATAATCGATTAATAATTAATTTTGTCAAATGAAAATCAATATTAAATAGTAGTCAACAATCAACATGAATCATGTGGTCAACACAATTGATTAATAGTCAATTTTGTCAAATGAGAGTCTATAACATATGAATAGTAGTCAATAATCCGTATGTAGCCAACCTAATCGATTAATAGTTGATGTTTTCAAATGCTGTCGCCAAATGGCAATCAATATAGTAAAGACTGTCAATATAATTAACATGTAATCTATAAAATTAAATGGCAATTTTTACTTTGTTTAACCACTGGATCTTACATTTAATTGTGTGACTACTAGATAGTCGAAACTAGTCACACAATTAAATGTAAGATCCAGTGGTTAAACAAAGTAAAAAGTGTTTTATTTACAAGTGTATGTAAGATGTACCACAAAGTGAACGCCTACAACACCAAACAATTAAATGGCAATTAATAATTTGAATACTACGGCATTTTGATTATAATCACTGCTCGTTTGTTTTTCTGCCGCTATAAAATTTTAACTCAAAATTGCTTGGTTGGCTATCGATTGATTGTATTATGATTATAATAATATTAATAATAATAATAATAATAAACAAACTTTATTTCAATAATGCTTACAAAAGTAAAATATAATTCTGGAAGAACATTGATGAAATTGTGTCAGCGTAACAAGTATATGTATATATCTATTATTTACAAGCTTCAAAATAATCACTCAGGGCATATAATTCTGCTTCAACGAGAAGATTAAAAACCGATGTCTTAAATTTTTTAAGTGAATCACCATTTTTGATTTTCGTAGGTAGCGCGTTATAAAACGTTATGCATCGATGCATAGCGTTCTTTTCCGTTATCGTGAGACTGTGCATCGGTTGTTTAATGTTCACATTTCTTGTGTTGTAAAGTTTGTTACTGTCATTACTGAAAATACTTATTTTTGAATATAAAAATTAATGATTCGTATACAAAGACTGCATATACTGTCAGTATCCTATTCTTTTTGAATATACCGCGACAGGTCTCTTTAAATTTTAGTCTAAAGATGGATCGTATGCACCTTTTTTGTAGCACAAACACTTTGCTTATTGTTGTGCTATTTTCCCAAAAAATCACCCCAAATCTTAACAGTGAGTCAAAACAAGCATAATAGATTGTCTTAGTCGACTCACTACCAAGATATGACTTTATGCTATTTATTATGTAGCACATTCTTGATAGTTTTGTTACCAAAACGTCGATATGCGAGCGCCAGTCTAACGAACTGTCAATCACTACCCCTAAGAATTTTATTCCTTTTTCCAAGGTTATCCTCTCATTGCCCAGTTATATGTTGAGGAGTTTGTGATTTGTTCTGTTTTGTTTTAAATAAAATAGCTTGTGTTTTTTCTATGTTTACCTTTAACATATTTGATGCAAACCAATCTGAAATCTTTTTGTAGAGGTGGCTCCCTTTTTCTTCTAACTCCGAAACAGTTTTAGCTGTTATTAGAAAGCTGGTTTCGTCCGCATAATTTGTGATGCGATGATTATTGTTGCACTTCAGTATATGCATATAATTTATGAATACAATGAATATAATTGGCCCTAAAATACTCCCTTGAGGTATTCCTACATCTCCGCATACTTTTATTTCTGATTTAAACACCCTTCCCTCACTATTTATTGCCGTTCTCTGTTTTCTATTTGATAAGTATGATTTAAACCAGTTTAGAGCATTGTTACGAATACCATACTGCTCAAGTTTTTTGAGCAACAGGCCGTGATTTATAGTGTCATATGCTTTAGAGAGATCTAGGAATACCCCAAGTGCCAATTCTTTTTGTTCGATTGCCTGATTAATGTAACTTGTGAATTCAAATATTGCACTACTTATCGACTTCCCTCTTATGTAGGCATGCTGGGATTCGCTCAACAGATCGCAGGACTTTAAAAAGTTCATTAGTTTGTCGCACATTATGATTTCAAATATCTTTGAGAAGGAGGATAGAAGACTTATCGGCCTGTAGTTGTCCATCAAATCACTATCTCCCTTTTTATAACTTGGTCTTATTAGCGCAAGTTTTAAATTATCAGGAAAAATTCCATGCTTAAATGAATTTTGAACTATGTATGTAAGAACATCAGCAATACAATTTATACAATCTTTAATTAGGTTGTTGGTGATTTCGTCATCCTTGCTTTCTTTATTTTTCAGTTTTTTTGAGGCGCTTATTATTTCGCTTTTTAATACACTTGATATATGAAAAGATGATTCATTGTATTCAAATGGCTGGCGTTCACTATTAAATGACGTGGTTAGGTTTCCCATCTTCATGTTTTGGGCTATATTTAATAAATAATTATTGTATGAGTGTGCAACTACCGCCAAGTTCATTTTTCTTTACTGCTTTATTTGTTATCTGTTTATATATACCCCACATACATTTTGTTTTATTATCTGATTTTTTTATTTTATTGTCATATACTGTCTGTCTAAGCGATTTGAGTAACCTATCATATTCTTTTTTTTTTTTTAATTTGTATAAGTTCTTACAGTTGTCGTCATATTGAGACAATACAAACAAGACATCAAGGTCTCTCTTGCATCGCCTCAACTCCGGCAAATCCGCATATACCGATTTATTGGCTTGAGTTCTGACTTTAAATCTAACCAGTGGAAAAGCACTATGAAAAATAATTTTGAATTCATTCATGAATGCGTTCCACTGTGCGTTCACATCGTCAACCTTTGCGTTATATACACTATCCCATCTGCAATCTGCACACACCAAGTTTATCCTTAAAGATACCCTTGCTTGTGTCGTCGAAAACCCTTCGTGACTGACGCTCGCATTGTGGAGTTATTGCCGGTACGTTCACACTGAATCTCTGTGCGAGGTGGTCCGAGATATGGAGATTGATTACATCAGATGCATACTCACCATCATAGTTATTATGTTATCTAAACAGCTTCTGCAGTCCTTGAAAACCCTTGTGAATTCATTAATTGTTATATTCAACCCGTAGGCTTCCAAGACTGAGAGAAAATATTTATTTATATAAGTCAGTGTGTTGACGGTTTTTGTTACTATGATGTATCGTATCGTAGAAGAAACAAGTGGAAAACACTAGTATGTTCCACCGCCGCGCTTAGACAAGTGTGACTCATAGCGTGAGGGAAACAAATGCGCCCGACAAAGTAAACAACGGTGAATCAAGGAAACGTCTGGATTCTTCTCGAACATTCTATGAATCATCAGCCCCTTTATAAAGCGCGCGTTAGCAGGAAAGATAGGACTTTTGAGTACAAACATTCGCATCGTAAACAACTAGTTATAAATGAATAGTGCGTGCTTATAATTAAATAAGTGACATTATAAGTGATAACTTATAATTTAGAATATAAATATTTGTGTTAATTATTAAGTTTATTTTAAATAAATAAATAGACATGTTTTTACTTATTTCCGAGTTAATGTAAAGCCGATTTTGTAACAGTATGTTTAATTAAAAAAAACTCTAAGAGTGCCATGAAAAATATTGTAGGTTGACAACTCTAATTTCATATAATCAATTAATTACAGCTAACATAAATTAACGAAAAGATTAAATCATGGCACTCCAGAGGTTAGGATTTGGCTGTTTTTTGTCTATGCTAGGATTTTATCATTACATGTCGTATTTTGATTACTGTGGTATATTATATAACTGTAAGTTGCTTGGCTGTCTTTAGACTATGCTAGGATATTTCGACTAATATGATATTATGTGCAGTCACTAGTTTGACTGTATTTTAACTTATTCGGATTTTGTCATAAATTCACTTTATTTTCACTATTGCGATATTATGACTGTAAGTCACTTGGTTTACTTATTTTGATTATGATATGATTTTGTTATTAAATCACTATATCGGCTGTATTTTCACTATTGTGACTTTATGACTGTAAGTCACTATATTGACTGAGATTAGTCTTTTGTGTCAACTTGACTTAAGACAACGATAGTCGGTGTTTAGTCCATTGTGTCAACTTGACATGAGTCGTCGTTACCCGACATTAGTCTATTCTGTCAACTTGAAATGACATTTAGTTCAATGTATCAAACTTGACACAAATCGGCACCAGCCGACTATTATCAATTTGAGAAAACTATTACACTGGTCTGCAAAAAAAATTTTTTTTCGAGCCCTGACACCATTTTTTCTGATTCTTATGTAAAATGACCTCCTGAATCCGAATATGACTCCGTTTTCCCTCATCACCCACCGTTTTCGGGGGAGGCCCCCCCACCTATTTTTATCACTTTTAGATAATTTGGAGGGATAAAAAGGATTATTTTAGCCTTTACACTTCTTCTGAGGGGCTAGAGAGGTAAAAAGTTCCAAAACATTTGTAGCAAGGAGGTAGATTTGGGGGGGGATTTGCCCCCTTAAATTGTAAAAAAATCATTAAAAATGATCAATTTTTTCCGTTTTTTTCGCAGTTTTTTCACTTATTTTCTACATATTCCAGCTTCCATTCCCCCTCATCCTCCCCCAAACACCCCCAAATAATAAAAATATATTGCAACAATATATAGCAACAATAATAAAAATATATAGCAACAGTTCGGAAGATTCACTGTACCACGCTGGCGCTCTCAATACTCCCCCCGTTTCCCCCATCCATTGGAGGGGTGAAAAGGATTATTTTAGCTGTAAAGAATAATAAATAAAAAGTAAAATAATAAATGTAAAATAATAAATGTAAAGAATAATAAATAACTAAGATAAGTACCTTCATTGGTGTGGTACAGTGAATCTTCCGAACCGTTGCTATATATTTTTATTATTGTTGCTATATATTTTTATTATTGTTGCTATATATTGTTGCTATATATTTTTATTGTTTAGGGGAGGATGAGGGGGGATGGAAGCTGGAATATGTAGAAAATAAGTGAAAAAACTGCGAAAAAAACGGAAAAATCGATCATTTTTAAGGATTTTTTTACAATTTAAGGGGGTAAATCCCCCCCCCCCCTCCAAATCTTCCTCCTTGCTACAAATGTTTATGTTTTGGAACGTTTCACCTCTCTAGCCCCTCAGAAGAAACGTAAAGGCTAAAATAATCCTTTTCATCCCTCCAAATTATCGAAAAGTGATAAAAATAGGTGGGGGGCCTCCCCCGAAAACGGTGGGTGATGGGGGAAAACGGGGGTCATATTCGGATTCAGGAGGTCATTTTACATAAGGATCAGCAGGAATGGTGTCAGGGCCGATTTTCATGCCGACCAGTGTTATTTGAAGTATAGTATTAGATAGTCAAGTTATTGTTTTTCTTTATGACACTTGCGACACGAATTTTGATATTTGTGACATATTTTAAACTAACGAGTGTCTTCCACTCCCAGACTAAGCATGAAGTAAAATTTCGAGTTTAGAAAACCCCGCGTAGAAAATTTGTCGAGGGTCGCACAGCGACCCGAGACAAATTTTCACGGGGCTTTTCTAAACTCGAAATTTTACTTCATGCGCCACGCGTATAAACCATTCATTTCAAAAAATAAAAATTTATTGTATGTGAAACTGAATTATTACAGAACAAGCGATTTTTACATAAAAACAGTAAAACAAAACTATTAATAAACTGACTAAAAATATCTAAATGTCAAGTTTACTGTGAATATTCAACCAACAGTTACAGCAAATGTTTCTTTTAAATATTCTTTCTACAATGTTTTCGATATAATTTTAAGGCATCTATTGTTTTTGAAAGTCGTTCAATTTAAAGCTTCTAAAGAGGGTTTTTTCCTTGATTAAGCATGCAGTAAAAAATGTAGTTTAGAAAACCGTGAACATTTTAATTCTGGAATCTTTACATTTTTTAGGGGTTGAACTTTTACGGAAATTCAAATTTGGAATGATCACAATCTGAGCTACCTAAATGAACTCTAAATAATACAACAACAACAATAACATATTTATTGGTAATTCAATATAGTAAACAGTAAAAATATGACAATAATTGTAATCAAATTTGAATTGACAACAAGCTCACGGACAGTGGTCTTTCTGCCCATATTTATATAATTTATTGATTCTTGATTTAAGAAATATTTTGTAAAATAATAATTAAGTGTTTAATTCTGTATAGATTGGTGTTTTGATAAATAGGATTCGAAAATAGTTGATAAGGGTTTTTTGAATTTTGGTTGCATATTTGGATTTAGAACTTTATAAAATAATGACAGAATTTGGAAATTTGATCGCGACTTGCAAACTTTTTCAATTAGGAATGGATAGCGTTCTTCTATAGGAGTTAGTTCTGTAAGTTTATATAGGAAGGTGTTGCTAGGATTATATATTGGATTATCGGGATGTTTAATTTTTGTCAAGATGCGGAGGCATGTGCGTTCCGCAACACGTATATTGTTGAAGATTTAGGATAAGAGTGAGAAAGTAAAAGAAAAAAATGAAATTATTGTAAAAATTATCTATAGAGGTTTTAAAAAAGTTTAACTTCAAACTGCTTTAGGTTATTTTTATAAATAATTTCGGTTCTGGAAGGATTATGAATATAATTGGTTTTAAGTACGAGTATGTCATATTTAAATTTTCCCCTCAATCTATACATTATTATAATTTATAACCGCATTAAAAATTTACGACCTGAAAAATTACGTCCATTCGATACCATCTTTACATTCGACGTTTATTTTTTTTAACGCATTACCATAATTCTGCAACAAAGTGAGCGAGCTTTATTTTCTTAGACAATCCAAGAGTGTTGAGGAAGTGCGCCTTTTCGGTGCCTTATCGAGCCGGTTTTACGGTCCTAGCGGCCTTAATTGCCGCTCTTTAAGCATAGGCCGTGATGCTTAAAATGCGCAAATGTAATTAAATAATTCCATTGATCGTATTTAGAGAGGATGCGACCAGGTGCATGCGCAACGGCGAAATTAATGAATGGTTACAGTTATGCTGTGCCGCGAGACGTTCGCAATTTATTGTGTTAATTCTTCGGATTGTGGTGCAATTTGTAATTCAAATTCGGATCGGCAATACTCTGTAATTTTGGATATCTGTACCAGTGTTATGTAAATAAATGTGTTTTTTTTGTTGATGACAGATAACGTTTTAATTTTTGTTGACAAATTAAAGAAACGTTAATACAATGTGGCTAAAATATGTATTGGCATAAATCTTACCTGCCTATCTATATATATGTATATATATATATATATATATATATATATATATATATATATATGTATATATATATATATATAAATATATATATATATATATATATATATATATATATATATATACATTGAACGATATACATTTAGTCGTATTCTAATTGATTTCCTTTCAATAGATTATATATATTTTTGTAGAAACGAACAAAGAGAAAAAATTCGTAAGATATCTACATAGTATACCATTTTCTAGCTTTACCCTTTTGGCCCTGACGGTGACATTTGTCACCACTAAAATTTGGTAAATATTTCGGGAATTTTTCTTTTAAATATACATACATCTATGCATGAGCTATAACATTTCTGATAATTGTTTGTTTTTTAAAATACCTTAGTTTGAAGTTTTAAACGAGTGTTTTCCACTCCCAGATTAAGCATGAAGTAAAATTTCGAGTTTAGAAAAGCCTGAAAATTTGGTTTGGTCGCGTAGCGCTACGCGACCAAACCAAATTTCAAGCTTTTGTAAACTCGAAATTTTACTTCATGCGCCACACGTATAAAACACTGACTTTAGGTAAAGTTTAATATATTCTACTAAAGCAGTATGCTAAAAACGTGTAATCTAAACATCACATCACATCAGTGTTAAGTACGCGTGGCGCATGAAGTAAATTTTCGAGTTTAGAAAAGCCTGAAATTTTACTTCATGCTTAATCTGGGAGTGGAAAACACTCGTTAGAATTATATTAAATGCTTCAATAAAAAACACATAAAGTAAAAAAAAAATATCTACCTAGTTTTGCAATTTATTCAATATTTGTTTTGATTGATCAATTTGTTTCTGTAACTAATATTTAATATTCATTTTCTAAACTTATTTTTTTTAAATTTAAAGATCTAATTAATTGATTTCAACATTTGATAATGACAGTCTATATTTTTCAAAACTCTAGTCACATAATTGTGATTGATTTTAGATTTTAATAAAAAATATTAATTCCAAGCTGAAATGTCCCGCGAACGTTAATTTTCATCGAAAATTATTTATTTGATTTGTTTTTTATAAAGTCTTATATAATTATTATTACATCTAGGGGAATATGAAGAGATTGTTCTCCGAAGTTGGCTAGTTACATCCAGACAGCAAAGCCGTCTTTGAAAAATTCTGATCAAAAATTGTTCGATTTAATTTTTTTAAATGCTACAATAAAAGTTGGTAAACTATTAATTTGATAAATAATTATTAATTATTTTAATAATAAAATCACACAGATTATAATCTGTGTGATTTTATTATTAAAATTGGTTCTTTAGTAGTTAATTTATATATACCAGGTGTTGACTTGGCGGACGCAACATAGGAAATCGCGTGTTAATTTTAAAGGGTTCAAATATTGGCTTCTCTATTTATTTTGGAGACAAAATGTATTTCACTTTTTTGTAGAGGGAAAAATTCTAAATTTATTAATGTTCACTCTTAACACTTTACGTTTCTCTAAGTTAAAATAATTAAGAAAAAGTAATGTGATTTTATAATAAAATAATGACATGCCATGGAATTGATACAACAATTGCGGATATTCCCTGTTTTTTTTTAAGTTTAATTTCAAGCTTTAATCAAGGGTTTTCCACTCCCAGACTAAGCACGAAGTAAAATTTCGAGTTTAGAAAAGCCCCGTGAAAATTTTCTGGGCTTTTCTAAACTCGAAATTTTACTTCATGCGCTGAATTTTGATCGAGTATAAAACACTATAATATTTTTAAATTTACGTATATCTGAACTTTACTTGAAATCTTTGTTTTATACGCGTGGCGCATGAAGTCAAATTTCGAGTTTAGAAAAGCCCCGTAACAAATTTTCACTGGGCTTTTTTAAACTCAAAATTTTACTTCATGCTTAGTCTGGGAGTGGAAAACACTCGTTTAAAGTCTCAAATTGATCTTAAAAAAAAAACAACGAATATCTAAAGAAAATAATAAAATTATTTCTTTTAGGTAAACACCCGCGTGAGACAAATTTTCTGGGCTTTTCTGAGCTCGAAATTTTACTTCATGCGCCACGCGTATAAAACTCTGATTTAAAGTGAGGTTCAAATATACATAAAGTTTATAATATTTTAGTGTTTTATACGCGTGGCGCATGAAGTAAAATTTCGAGTTTAGAAAAGCCCAGAAAATTTGTCTCGGGTCGCTGCGCGACCCTCGACAAATTTTTACGGGGCTTTTCTTAACTCGAAATTTTACTTCATGCTTAGTCTGGGAGTGGAAAACACTCGTTTATAGCTTCAGATTGAACTCTTTAAAAAATCAACGAATGCCTCAAATTAACAGCTAAAATAATTAGGAAAAAGTAATGTGATTCTATAAAAATAATAACATTTTTCTTGTATAGTGTAAATGATTTCGAAAACATTTTCTTTAATCAAGTGACTACGATATCTTTTGCTATTTTGACATTCGCAGTTGTTGTTTCAATTCTATGGCATGTCATTATTATTATAAAATCACATTATTTTTTCTTAATTATTTTAACTTAGAGAAACGTAAAGTGATAAACGTTAACACGAATGAATTTAGAATTTTTCCCTCTACAAAAAAGGTTAATACATTTTGTTTCTAAAATATATAGGGGAGCCAAAATTTGAACATTTCTAAATGTACATGGGATTTCCTATGTTGCGTCCGCCAAGTCAAAACCTCGTATATAAATCATCTTTATTCAGACACAACATTTTTTTTGTGTACAAATAAAATAATATAATAAATATATGAGTTTCTTAGTACGTCCTTGTATGGGCTATCGACCTTCGGTCTTTCTGCCTTCTAGTTAATTTATTAAGCCTTACTTTACATAATTTCAGTATAGTTTAAGCTATTATTATTATTATATTAATTTATATTATTATTTTTTTCGTAAAATAGTTGATTTTATTTCATCCTCCAATAAAACAAGGTTCATTCTCTATAACTGTTATCAAGATTTATATTTTAAATGACTTTTAAAGATTTTCAGCACAAACAATATACAAATAAAACAAACAAATGTAATTTACAATGTCAGAATTATCTTATAATGTCACATAGCATTTAGATTATTATGACAATTGAGGGGTCCACCAGTCAAGTGCAGTTTTATAATTTGTTGAGGAGAGACAAATAACTTACATGCAAGAAAAAAAAAACAGAATGATTCATGCAACTAACAATACACCAATGAATGCGCTGCAAATTTAAACAAGATTGTTGCATGCTATAACACAGAATTTTAAACTTTATAAAAATATTGAATACTTAAACCATTTTCTCATTAAAATGGACTTGGCTGATTATTGCATTGGACCCCTCAATTGGCATTCGTGATATTTCTCAGTTTGAAATGCCAATATCTTTACTTTAAATTAGTGTTTTGTACGCGTGACGCATGATCGAAATTTCGAGTTGAGAAAAGCCAGAATTTGGCTGCGCGTCCAAATCCAAATTCTTAGGGCTTTTCTCAACTCGAAATTTTACTTCATGCTTAGTCTGAGAGTGGAAGACACTCGTTTAGTTTTTTGAAAATTTTGATGCATTTTTAAGATTTTAGAATATTTAAAGTTTTAGTTAAATTCAAAAAGCGTTGGCATTTAACTAAAACTAAAAATTCTAAAATCTTAGAAATGGATAAAAATTTTGTAACATTTTCTATATTTTCTAAAGTTATAACGGTTTTCCTGAATTTCCAAAATGTTTGTTAATTTGAAAAAAATCGATACATTTCATAAGTTTTAAATTTTCGAATTATTAACAATTTTCCTGAATTTACTAAATATTCTTTAACTTAGAAAGTGGTTAAGTTTTTGATGGAATTCTAAAGTTTTCGTTAATTTTCACAAATATAACTCTTTTCCTGAATTTCTTAGATTTTCGGTAATTTTGAAATATTTTACACTTTTAGAAAATGTTCGTTGATTTTTTAAATATTTGCAGTTTTCGTAAATTTCCCTGATTCTCGTTAAATTTAGACATTTTAATTTTTTGATGAATTTCAATTTTTATTTATTTATCTTAATAGTTTTCGTAAACTTCCTAAATTTTCGTTACATTTACAAGTTTCGACGGTTTTCAAGAATTTTCCACAGTTTTAGTTGATTTTAAAATAGTCGACAATATTTCGTGAATTTCCAAAATGTTTATTAATTTTTATAACGTTTCCTGAATGTCCTTGATTTTCTTTTCTTTTGCGATTCTTGACAGTTTTCGTGAAATTTATTTTTAAAAATTAGACACCTATCACCTACCTATATTAATTTCATTAATTTTAAAATATTGAGAAATAAATCACGAATTTCCAAGATTGTCGTTAATTTTTAATATTTAGCCGCCTTTTATGAATTTTTAAAGATTTTTGCGAATTTTAAAATATTTTTGATGAATATATAAAATTTCCGTTGTTTTTCAAAATCTTGATGTTGAAAGAACGTCAAGAATATTTCACATATTTCCTCGATTTTTTTAAAAATTGACGCTATTCGTTAGTTTCCAAGATTTTTTTATGAATTTTTTTATTTTTAAGTAATTTCATTTCTCATTATATTCATTATTTTACTACGTTTCTTAAAATCCCATATTTTTTAATAAATAACTTATTTTTTTATAAATTGAGTTTAAATACATTAAAAATGCATTCATGTTTTTTTAGAATCTTTTAAATTATCGACAATTTTCTTAACTCGAATTTTTACTTCATGCTTAATCATGAAGTGGAAACACCCGTTAGACATTTCAAACTAAAGATTTTAAAAACAGAAAATGCTTAAAAAAATACAGCGTATAGTTTGAAGAAAATATCCCTGTATGTGCACATTTATCAATAAATGTATAAATAAACACGGTTTTATGGACACTATCTACATTTACCAATCGGATTGTTAAATGTATACATTTACCGGAAAATATACATATTTATTAATTTTCTAGTTTTTATATTCTGGCGCCCTTTGGATTATGCGCCCCTAGACCGTCGCCTAGGATCACCTAATAGATAACGAATTGAATATAAGACACAAATCAACTTCCAATTAGAACTAGAATGATACTATTACTATATATACTTTTATTAAAGAATTATAATTAAAACTTATATCTTGAACTAAAACTGTATTCGTCTATTATCAATGTCTATCTCATTGGTTAACCTTAAAGTACTTACTGTTGATCTAAAATAATTTTTGATCAAAAACTTCTTACAAAACTTCCTACACAGCTGGCATTGCTTATAGCAATTGTGAGGAATATTCGGAACATTTGTATTATTATTACGAGAGGTATTTAAAAAGTAAGGTTACAAAATGTACACGTTTTATGTAACCTTACTTTCTAATCACCCCTCGTATATAAAACTATGAAATGAAATAGTTAAAATTTTCAGTTCAGCTTACAAGATATTATTATTATTTATTGTGAAATTTTTCCGCCCTCAAAAAGAGGGCCCCTCCTCCCGTTCCCACTACGCTACGCCACTGGAAAATTGTAGATATTAAGTCTAAAAATGCACACACATTTGTGTTAGTTCTAAATTAAACATACAATAACATAAACTCTATTTATTTTATGCCATACATTTTATAATAAAGGAATCTGCAAAATAAGTTCCTGATTGATCGTCTAATGAGGATTTCCACTCCCAGGTTGAGCATGAAGTAAAATTTCGAGTTTAGAAAAGCCAAATTAGGCTTTTCTAAACTCGAAATTTTACTTCATGCGCTACGCGTATAAAACAGTGACTTCAAGTGAAATCTTGAACTAATTGGTTAGAGTGAAGTAAATTTAGTTAGTTTACTCAATTATCAATTGTTTGAGTGACGGGGAAAGTGCTATAATTTTATTATTAAAAAAGACTTATATAATTAGTCAATTCCAAAATGTATTTTTAATACTCTAAATAAACCCTACATGACTTACCTACTTACCTTTTTCTATAGATACTCTATAAAAGTAAGATATTTGCAAGCTCTGCCTTATTTACAGGAAAACGGTTGTTGTGGGGTTTAAAAAGACAATTTAACCTTATCTCCTTATCATCGCTCGATTAAAAGACCCTCATCCAAGCTTATAGAATACATAGCGTTTATTAACGTTGGTTATGGTGAAATGGCATTGAGTGCGCGCACCATAAGAAGCCCGAAGAGCAGCGATTTAATTGGACTGCCCGTTCGGATTGGGAAGATGCCTACACGTCTAATTATGTTCCAGATATGTCCAGATGGGATGAAATATTATCAGACCTTATCGCGATTGAAAGCAGGAAAAAGAAGCAGTCCAATTAAAATATTTCGAGGCCTCCCCGCAAATCTCATTACGTTCTTCTAATGCGGCAATATCGCCTTAACGCGAATAGGTGTCTTTGGTCTCTCAGAATCGACCATTTTCCCAATGGCTCATAATTCGAAGCCGCTCATTATTATGGTTAAATGGAGGTGGACGGATAATTATCACAGACCATTATCATTTACGCGGCGTTAATCCAACATAACGAATGGGAATATCTTAGTATTTACTATTTACAGAGACTTTATCGCTGCCGTTACTTACAGTAAACACCCAGTATAGATAATTTACAGCCGAATAACTTTCATTAATACCATTTGCTTTTAATTAATAATCCAGTAGCGCGCTGTAACTCTATACAGAACCTTATTAAGATAAACCATAACTTATCATATTTCTACAAACCTCCTCTAACTTTCACCGAACATAAATTCACAAATAACCTTTAAAAATCCACACTATTTTATTAATTCCTTACGCTTAGTTACATATAAGAAATATTTAATAGCGGTTTTGTGTTTCCGAAATTTGATATGAATGCACGATTTGCTCGAGGCTTTCTTATTTTGACTCTCATTTAAGAGTTATAATTATGCAGTTAGCGCTGTTACTGAATACAATTCTCCAGTTATTTTTATATTAATAAGTATCATATATTAAATGAAACAAGTAATCGTTTTTCTCCACTGGTTTATTTTAATCAATTTGGAAACAAAATGTTGGGACACGTAAAGTTTTTTTTTAGTGTGTGTTAAACTTTGGGCCTTTCTTCTCTTCTCATTTAAATATTTTCTAAAAAACCTGACTTAACTGGTATAAATTTGGTTATATTTGACATTACCCAATTTTCGATTTGTCCCAATATTTTATGTCCACCGATAGTACATTTCGTTTACCAAGTGAACATTTTCAATAGTTGTACAAAACTAGTAGTTTTAGTACAACTATTGAAAATAAACCAGTGGAGAAAAAGGATTACTTGTTTTATTGAATATATACTGTATTCTGTAATTAATCTTTACGTAACTCATACCGAAACATTTAGATAAGTATCGTATGGTCAACAAAAAAGAAACCTCTAGATTGCCATATTGTAGGTTGGCAACTCTGAAATTGACAATCAAACTTTAACCGCCATTTTGCGTTTGTCATTCCACAAATTTTAGAAATTAAATTGACGAATAAAACGATTAAATAATTAGATCTTCACGTAACTCAATCAATCAATTTAGAGATTAGAGTTGACGAGTTTTTTTGTTGCTTACCGTTTCGAGATTATGTCTCATGTTTCATATTTTAATTCTTAAAGCTTGTAGCTAACTTAAATTACAAAAAAAAACATTAAATCATAGCACTTCACAGCTATTTTTTGTATTGAATATACGATAGGATATAAATTGATTGTGAGTTACGTGAAGATCAAATTAATTTGA
This sequence comes from Philonthus cognatus, assembly GCA_932526585.2. Lineage (NCBI taxonomy): Eukaryota > Metazoa > Arthropoda > Insecta > Coleoptera > Staphylinidae > Philonthus > Philonthus cognatus. The sequence goes on from OW052244.1 coordinate 38,975,095, forward strand.
CGAATAAAGCACTAATAACCTTTCTTCACACTATTATTTGAATTACCAAATGTACATTTCGGACACAAAGTGACCATTATCAATGGATTAACACTGTGTTAATCAATTGATAATGGTCACTTTGTGTCCGAAATGTACATTTGGTAATTAAAATAAAAGTGTGAAGAAAGGTTATTAGTGCTTTATTCGTCAAACGATACGATATAATATTGATGGATTTGCAAACATTCTAAACACAAATAGTTTATAAAACAAACCAAAGATAAGGATTTTTTCTTTAAAGTATACTATAACATGGAAAATTACTTGAATTTTAAAAGCGTAAGATTTGTAAAATTTACTCCTTGTTAATAAATGAAACATAAGCAAATTCCTCTCCAGGCTATGATAAAATCTACAGATTAATTTAAAAAAAAAACACTTTATGCTATCCATGTTCTAATCCTAAAAATGTATAACTACTGTTGCTCCCATCAATACTTTCCTTCTGAGTGAAAGCAAGGGTTAATTACTTGTATTCCTAAACCTAAAAACGATCTTTCCCTTATTTCTAGTCATCAGCCCATTACACTTCTCCCAGTATTAGGTAAACAGTTTGAATCCCTTACTAAACAAAAACTCCTACAGCTATCCATAAATTCCATCCCCCAATACCAATTCGGATTTCTCTCCATAAAAATCAACTCCCATTTTAACCTCCTATATACAAACCATGCATCTAGAAGGCCAAAAAACAAGTATCGCTTTTCTTGATATAACTAAAGCTTTTGACACGGTTTGGCATATTGGCCTCCTATACAAATGCTACATCCTTAACATCCCAAAGCATCTAATAATCCTTATTTTGCAATTCCTAACAAATAGATCCTGTAAAGTAAGAATCCGCTAAACTGTATCTCCACTCATTCCCTCTCCTACAAGGTGTCCCGCAAGGCCCTCCTCTATTCCCACTACTCTACAACATATTTTGCTATGACATATTCAATCCCAACCCTTCCTACTTCAATCCAACGAAATGCGCCCTCCTTTTTGCTGATGGTACTGCCCTTATCTCCCACGCTTCAACGCTTCAACAATCCCAAAATCTCCTTCAAGAGTCTCTGGATTCTATACAAGAATGGTGCAAAAAATGGCGAATACAATTAAATTCATCCAAAACCAAATTACTTATGCCTTATTATAAAATTACTTCAAGATCTCCTACAATAATAATCAATAACACCACAATTCTTCCATCCTATTCCTGTAAATACCTAGGCATCGAATTTAATTCAAAACTTTCCTTCCTCCCACATACCAAATCCATCAAACCAAAATATAACAAGGGCTAGGCATTTCCAATTTTCTGAAGTCAGGCCAAATAATACAATATGTCAAATGAACTTATTTAGTTAATCATTTAACAAAAAACGAATTATGTTGCGTAGTTGGGTTAGGCAAATAATGTTTTTTTTTCTTAATTCTGAAAAAACCCAAAAATACTTCATCTATAGTTTTCGAGATATTTTCCGAAAAAGAAATATTTGATAATGGCAAGCTAAATTTGCCCAAACTGCAGTTACCTAAAAATCATTAGTGTTATACAAATCAAGTTACAACGTTTTTTATTGATAAATTAACATGTATAACTAAGTACCGTGCGATCGTTAAAATCATGATTTAAAGTATGCTTTGAATTTTAAATTAGATTGGCACTACTGACTGCAAACACATAGTTTAGCATAAACTCAAATTTATTCTATCATTCATTCAATTAGCAGTCTGGGTAAAAGCACAAAGAAAATGCTGCCTTCTCTAAACCATAATTTAAACGACCGCACTGTGGAAGCTTCTACAATACAAAGTTTAATAAACGTTGGTTGCAATCGAAATTTAAATATTTCCACCGGATATTCCAAAATATCAACTGTTTTGATAAAAATCGTCGGAGAAGAAAAGCTCGGCTTTGTTTTCATAAATTTAAATTGTTGAGTTATAATGTCACATTTGTGTTTCCCTCGTAAAAAAAAAACGTGACTTTGACGTAAAGTATCGATTTAGTCAAAGTCAGATCAACATAAAAATTGACGTACAATGCCGACAATTGCCAATTCAGTTAATCCAATCAATGTTTTCGAATGACAGTCAATGAATAGTAGTCAACAACTAGTATGCTTGTAGTCAACATAATCCATTAATAGTGTCAAATGAGGGTCAATAAATGCTAGTCAACATAAGTAATTAAAAGTCAATGTAATTAATGGTCAATATAATAAACGTCTAATCTATAAAACTAAATGACAATTAATTATAATATTACGACATTTGTCGTTTTTGTACCGCTATAAAATGTGTTCTTAAAATCGCTTGGTCGACTGTCAATTGAATGTATTTCTTGACCATGATAGTATTTAATAAGTACACTTCTTTATCGACTGGTTTATGAATATTGCTACATTAACTACCGTGCGATCATTTAATTTATGATTTAGAGTAGGCGGCATTGTGCGGTTGCCCAGAATTTTAATTGAATGATGAAATAAATATGAAGCTATGGTAAACTATGTGATAATAGTCCGTAGTGCCAATCTAATTTAAAATTTAAAGCCTACTCTAAATTATGTTTAAATTATCGCACGGTATAAGTCTCTAAGTAAGATAGGATTTTATTATTAAATCGCTCTGTTGTTAAATTAAATCGCACTGTTGACTTTGGGGTATTATAGGATTTTGTCATCTTATGTCTTTATCGACTTTATTTTGACTTTATATTGATATTTGTGACATTTTGACTTTAAGTCACTTGGTTGATACTGTCACATCAACCAAGTGACCTAACCAAGTAATTAACCTAGTGATTAACAAAAGACAGTTAACTTCGTTAATTGTCTTTTGACTATGTTTGTATTTTTTCATATTATTCTCTACCGACCGTATTTCGACTAATGTAATATTATGATTATAAGTCACTTGGTTGACTGATTTTTAACTTATTAGGATTTTGTTATTAAATTGCTCTGTCGATTGCATTTTGACTACTGTCACATTATGACTGTAAGTCAGTTAGTTGACTGAATTTGATTATGATGATTTTGTTATTAAATCATTCTATCGATTGTATTTTGATTATTATGACTTTAAATCCCTAGGTTGACTGATATTAGTCTATCGTCTCAACTTCGGCGTCAGCCGATATTTAGTCAATCGTGTCAACTTAACATAAGTTGACGCTAGCTGACATTTGGATTATAATGACAGTCGACATTAGTCGGCATCGACCGACATTTGGACTATAATGACAATTGACATTTAGTGCATCATCTTAACTTGACATGAGTTTGAATTGAAATATAATCAGAAGGCCATATTATTGTTTTTCTTTGTGACAGTTACGACACACGTTTTAACAGTTGTAACATATTTTAAACTGACGAGTGTCTTCCACTCCCAGGCGCAGCGCAGCGGAGCGACCAAACCAAATTTTGCGGGCTTTTCTAAACTCGAAATTTTACTTCATGAGCCACGCGTATAAACCACTGATTTAAACTAAAGTTGAAAATATATATTTATTAGAATATCATAGTATGTACGTAGAACCATAGCAACATGTAATTTAAATGTCAACAATCAACATGAAATTTGAATGTCAACAATTTAATAGTCAAAACTTCAAGAATTAATTTTCTAATTTCTGTTTTGCTGTGAAATAATGAGCGACTCCGAATCTCTGCCTTCGGATATCGAAGAATCGGCCACGCAGGTAGTTTCAATGTTATTGCCGGAAAAATCAAAAATTAAATATGAGCAAGCTTATGAACGTTTGCGGAAATGGTGCGATGAGAAGAAAATAAAAAATGAAGCAAATGAAAAGGTACTTCTAGTATGTTTTGAAAATATTTCGAAACGCTATAAACCTTCAAGCCTATGGGCATATTACTCGATGATACGTGCTATGATATCCATAAAGAAAAATGTAGATATCAGTAAATTTATTCAATTGGTCACATTTCTGAAAAGGCAGTCAGAAGGATATAAACCGAAGAAATCGAACATTTTAACAAAACAACATATAACTCGATTTTTACAAGAAGCTGATGATGTAAAGTGGCTACTAACAAAGGTAAATAAGAACAAGGAATGACATTTTATATTAAGATATATTTTCAGGTAGTTTTGATCCTTGGAATTGGTGGAGCCTGTAGAAAGGAAGAACTCACTTATATGCAAGTGACCAACGTTAGGAACGAAGGGCAGGTCTTCTGCGTCACAATACCAAAAACAAAGACCAAAATTTCGCGAGACTTTGTTATAACATCTGGAGGCATTGGTGGGATCAATTTCGTAGACATTATAAAAAAAATACATGGCACTGCGTCCACATAATGTCGTAGAGAGGTTTTTTGTTGGTTACAGGAATAGCAAATGTATAGAACAGCCCGTAGGCATTAACACGATTGGTAGCATGCCGAAAAATATTGCTTCTTTTTTAAAACTACCAAATGCTAACGAGTACACCGGTCACTGTTTCAGAAGATCGTCAACCTCACTGTTGGCAAACTCAGGGGCGGACCTGCTAACAATAAAAAGGCACGGGGGTTGGAAGAGCAATACAGTAGCCGAAGGGTACATAGAAACTTCGGTTGAGAATAAGAAACGTATCGCAACAAATATTCTTGGAGAAAAGAATGTACTTGTAGAAGTTTCAACCAGTAACCGCAGTAGTTTGGAAATTTCTAAAACAGAAATGTCTTCAGGAATACACTTAAATAAATGTAAAGATGTTATTATTAATGTTCATAAGTAATTGTTTAATAAATTTGGTGGTTAGTTAGTATTAAAAAATGAGTGTGTTTTTGATTTCATTACCTAACTAGTTAGGTAATGAGTTTCATTACGTAACTCAAATGATTGTCAAATTCGTCACTTATACAAGCAGTCGTAGATAAATATTTTTAAAATAATAATAATAAAAGTAGACTAAATTAAGTTTAAGCAATTTTTCAAAATTGTTAGTATTTGAAATATCACATCTTTAACGGAGAAAGTGCTATGATGGATGCATCACCATTTTATTATTATTTTTTAATTTGTTTTGGATTGAATCTTAAAGAAGACTCATTTTAGGGAAATTTTGATTTTGATTCAATAATTACAATTTTTTTAGAAAATTATTTAAGATGTAGAAATTAAAGTTACTTAATAATGATACATTGAACTTTAACGAATGAACAATAAAATATATATATATATATATATATATATTGTGTCCATAAAAAATAACACACCGGGAATTTTTCTTTTAAGTATGCGTATGGATGCGCTGTAAATTTTTCCATATTCGTTGTATTTTAAAAGAGTTCTAGTTGAAACTTTAAACGAGTATTCTTCACTCCGAGATTAAGCATGAAGTAAAATTTCGAGTTTAGAAAAGCCCCGTGAAAATTTGTCGAGCGACCCGAGACAAATTTTCTGGGCTCTTCTAAAGTACAAATTTTACTCCATGCGTATAAAACGCATATTTTAAGTGAAGTTCAACTCTACATAAATTTCCCAATATTTTAATGTTTTATACGCGTGGCGCATGAAGTAAAATTTCGAGTTTAGAAAAGCCCAGAAAATTTGTCTCGGGTCGCTGCGCGACCCTCGACAAATATTCACGGGGCTTTTCTAAACTCGAAATTTTACTTCATGCTTAGCCTGGGAGTGGTCAACACTCATTTACAGCTTCAAATTGAACGCTTTTGATAAACTACGAATATTCAAAGATTTAAGTACATACGCTGTAATTGGATATGTATACTTAAAAGAAAAACTCCCTATATGTACTGGTTGCAGCATTTTCGATGGTTTCTTTAAGTAAAGTACCATAAATATGAATGACAGACAAAAACTAATATACACTTACATAGCTCTTTTTTATAGCATATTTCATGTGCCCAATCAAAGTTTGTCTATCTTCAATTGTTTTCGAGTTACACGTAAAAATTCAAAATGTTGCCATTTTGAAGTGTTGAAATAACTTCTTTATTTAAAACGATATTGGCATGCGGTAATAACGCTCTTATGACACTTTTTTTAGTAGAATATCTGAATAACTGAATATCTGATCATATCAGATTTTGTCAAAAGTTTAACCCTTATGAGATATGGCACAAAGTTGTGTTATTTTAAATACAAATCATTGTTTTCCTTGACGTCAGTCAATTGGATTATTTGTAAGCTTTCCAAAAATATTGTCAGCGTAATCTTCTCAAAAAGGTGCATACAAACATTTGTACAGAATATCTTTCTAAATAAATAAGTAATTTCATTCATAAAATTAGCACTTTACTTGAAAATATTATCGAAAATGCTGCACCCTGTACATGACATAATAACGTCTGAGCACGTTCTCATTATGTTCATGTAGCATTTCAAAATATTTTAGAACAACGCAACATGTTGAAAAAATCCACCTTAGAAAAAATCAGAACAGATGAATACGTCCATCAGGTGCCACTCCCAGAACCCGAAAGATAGAAAAAATTAACACCAAAACGAATTTAAATAAACTAGTCCAGATTTATTAGCACAATTGCCGCTTTATCTCCTTGGGCAACATTATCATTTGCATTTCTATATTCCAGGCGTTTATATTTCATTCGGAAATCGAAATGCAAGGTAGCTCATATCTGTTGAAAAATTGGGTTATTTTCATTTTCGTGTTACGCGCGTTTGTTACAACACACGAACACGGGGCCGGTATTTCAGATAGTGGCTAATTAATGATCTGTGCCCACCGAGACAGTGCGATGTGTTGCAATTAGGGCAAATGCGGTGGTTAAATATGTAGGATTAAAAATCGCCTTCGAGAATAAATGAAATTATGCGGTATCTATCAGCGAGTGTTCCACATTAATAGTGTTGACTGGAAATAATTACTTCACTCTGTTTTAGACTTTTTAAATCTAGATTAAATGTTATCTTTTCAGACAATGTTGAGGAGTTGAAATACCTTGGATTGGTTAATTAAAACCAGAGTATGTATTATTAACCTGTCAACTGATTGCAATAGTGTTTTTATGAAGACACTTTCCTGATTTACGTTATTTTGTTTACAGTTGAGGATCCCCCATGAAAACATCCCTACAGTTTTTGTCACCCATGAAAAGTATTAACATTTAATTAAAATTTATCAAATTCACGAAAACTGCCAGGATTGAAAAATTGGCGAAATTTTCTGAAAAAATTTTTTTTCAAAAATTAAAGAAAATTCAGTACCTATAATCGTTAAAATTATAAAAATTTTGGAATATCATTAAAAACGTTAAGGTTTTAAAAATCGATCAAAAATTTACGGTATTTACAAAAAAATTGTCTTGATATTAAAATTTTAACATTGATAAATAAAAATTTAAGAAATTCACTCATATGATTTAAAAAAATTAAATTAAATTCAAAAAAATTACTTTGTATAACTGAGAATTCATTAAGTGACTATAGTTTCGATAACTTGAACTTGTCATTTTCAAACTCAAAGTGATTTAAACTAACAATTGAACAGGTATATACTAGTGATGGACAAGATCAATCAAAAAAGATCGATTGATCGATCCCTGCAAGCGATCGAGCCGCTCGATTTTTTCGTGTCACTCGATCTTATTGATCGGCTCGATCTTTTTGATCAGCTCGATCTTTTTGATCGGCTCCATCTTTCTGATCGACTCGATATTTTTGATCAACTCGATCTTTTCAATCGGCTCGATCATTTCGGGCGGCTCGGTCGTTTCAGGCAGCTCGATCTTTTCAAACTTGTCGAGCTAGTCGATTGATCAATATTTTACAAAATTTTAGTTGTGAAGATGGTGTTTTCTTTTTACTAAATAATTTGTACTTAGTTTTCTAAAATATTGATAGTAATTTTATTTTACAAAGCATTTACGCGTTACGCGACCAAACCAAATTTTCAGGCTTTTCTAAACTCGAAATTTTACTTCATGCGCCACGCGTACAAGACACTGATTTTAAGTGAAGTTCACTTGTTCACAATATTTCAGTGTTTAATACGTGTGGCGCATGAAGTAAAATTTCGAGTTTAGAAAAGCCTGAAAATTTGGTTTGGTCGCGCCGCGCTTCGCGCGACGCGACCAAAGCAAATTTTCAGGCTCTTCTAAACTCGAAATTTTACTTCATGCTTAGTCTGGGAGTGGAAAACACTCGTTTAAAACTTTAAATGGAACTAATTTAAAAAAGCGTATGCATAAGTATAAAAATCCCTGGTTATGTCTGACTTGAAAAACTCTAGGTCTTCGACTCCTTAGAATGTCTTGTGGTTCGAATTAATCACATCCAGGGAAGATACTATGAGCGAACTTAAATCTGATATGGATGATATGGTAGACATGATAACCGTAATGAAATTAATAAATACAAGTAGTAGAATCTAAAGTAATTATAATAATTTAATAGACTTTTGACTTTAAACTGTCAAATTATTTAGAGAATAAAATTTACTTGGTAGAAAAACAAACAAATAATTTACTGAGGAGATTTATTAGCCAAATAAAGTTATTTTGTGTTTATAATAACGAAATCTTTGAAAAAAAATTATTTATTCCTAAAGTAAATTTTATTTGGGGAATAAAACGTTTTATAATACCGGGCATATTTCGCATATTTCGAATTTCTCGAAAACAACTCGAGATAAAGAAAATACGTTTTCTGTATCTGAAAAAGTTGGACTGTAAAACCAGATTTGGATTTGATCTGGATTATATTTTTGCCAACCGTTGTTCAACTTAACAAATAACCCATTAGCAACTCCATCGAGACGAAAATCAGGTCTCCATTACGTCCAAGATCTTACTTCGCGATAAAAACCAACCCCTTCTCAATTAATCATTCCTCATTAGGCCTAAGCCACTTTTCAAAAGTCCCGAACGGCAGATCCCCGTTCCTGATAACCTGACTTCTGAGGGGGGGATCAGTCCCCCCATTTCTTCTCTCTCCCAGCGAAACGCACACCTGTCAAAGTCCGCGCAGCTGAGATTCCAAAACTGGTCCAACAATAAAAAACAAAATAAAAATCATCGGAAGGAAGGAACTCACAGCGAGGGTTGCACACACACATCATTCACATATGTGTGTAGCATAAACTGCTGTTTTTTTAAGATCGATAGCGTTGATCCTGGCTTTGAGGGGGTTAAGGACTCAAACCAGTTCTTTTCGTACAATAAGTTCAATTTTTTTCTGCTAATCCAATGTGGGCATATGTGAGGAAAATGCAAATGGCGATTGCATTGTGGAAATGGATGAAAAGAAACGGCACGTAATATACTGGGTTTACTTTACATACAATAATTATGTAGGTTTGTGGGATTAATGCGAGTCCTTGAGTGCGACAAATGGTTCGTACAATAAAATTAAATTAATTTAGAAAGTGCGGTTCGGTGCGGATAAATACAGGCGCCTGATTTTTTTCGTTTGAAGAGCTATCTGACACACCCCGGTCGGTTTTACGTTTATTTCGAATTGTGAAAAAAATGCTATTTGCATTTTAGAAATGTGCAATATTATTATTCTTGAAGATTTTATTAGACAAAAAAAAAATTTGTTTAATTAAAACCCATTCATTGTGAATTTAAATAGGAACAGAATACGTCCTAATTTGGGGCACCGAAAATCCCGATATTTTGGTGCCTCGAGGCTCCAAATTAAGACGCATTCTGTCTCATTTTAAATTCACAATGAATCAAAGTAATGGGTTTTATTTAAACGAAATTATTTTGTTTGTCTAATCAAATCTTCAAGAATAACAACATTGCACATTTCTAAAATGCAAATATCATTTTTTTCATAATTCTAGATAAACGTAAAACCGACCGGGGTGTGTCAGATAGGTCTTCAAACGAAAAAAATCAATTTAAATAAACATAAATAAGACACTTAAACTTTGTTTGTATAACTGAGGTTTTTATATTGTGACTATAGTTTCGACAACTTTAACTTGTCATAATCAGACTACAAGTCTGATAATGACAAGTTAAAGTTGTCGAAACTATAGTCACAATAAAAAAACCTCAGTCATACAAACAAAGTTTAAGTGTCTTATTTATATTAATAATGATGTATAACGAAGTAGAAGCCTCAACAATTAACAATTTAAATAAAGACAGAATGCGTCCTAATTTGGAGCCTCGAGGCACCAAAATATCGGGATATTAATTTCTTAATTATAATGCGAAATTTGTCAATTTTTCAGTCTCGTCGATTTAAAAGAAAAAATCATTAAGTTCATATACAAACAATACCACGTTTTATATATTTAAAGCAGTGGTTCTTATCATTTTTTCAATCGAGGATCACTATGATTTTTTTTGTTCTAAGGTTGAATTATATATATATATATATATATATATATATATAGATATAGATTGCAAGTTTATCCAGATTTTCAATTACAGGTAATTCGCTAAATTCGTGAATCAAAACGTCGTGCAATTTTATTATCAAACAGTTTATTGACCATAATGATATCGTTATAATAATGTGTGTTTTTAAATGTTTCAGATAATAAGTTTTTTGTGTTCCTGGCGCATGAAGAAAATATTTTAAGTTTAGAAAAGCCAGAAAATTTGGTTTGGTTGCGTAGCGCGTAGCCAAATTTTCCGTAAACCAAATTTTCTGGATTTTATAAACTCGAAATATTTTCCTTATGCTTAATCAGGGATTGGAAAACACTCGTTAAACAAATTCTTATCTCAAAATTTTATTGTGTATGCAGATAGATAGAAAGATAAATATATATGTGTATGTAATTAACGTTTAATTTTTTATTTTTGTAATAGTCACTTAAGTAACTTAGTCACTTGGTTTTTTTTATCTTGAACGAATTTTATTTTTTCAAAAAGCAATTGATTTGAAATTAAATACAATTAAACTCAAGCTGTAATGTCTCACAATTGCGTTTAGTACAAACGCTCAAAGATGGATTTTTATAGAATTATTAATTTTATTTTGTTTTTAAAAGATTAGTAGTTTTTTTCTTGCAGCTTATAGTATTTATAATATTTACAAGATGATTTATGTTTTTTTTAAATCAAACATTTTCCTTCGAAACCTACATTTGGTCAACTTTTGGATGAAAATTTAGATATTTCTAAAAATCTAAAAAATGCTTTGTCCTTCCTATCAGCATTAGAAACAGTTTATGCTGTTTATTTTTCCAATAGATAAATTTCAAACCATCCAGCTAGAATTTGAAATTCCAGAAATGAGACTGTTATAGCCGAAATCACGAAACTTGATACTTGCGTCATCAAAAATATTTGCCTAAATTAAATCAACACTCCTGATTCAAATCAACAACAGTATGTCCATTTACGTGATGTATTTTGAGCGGGAAATTTGAATTTGAATTGATCAGCTCCTCCACTTCAATATCTAAGTTGCTTTATGCCAATTTATGAAATAATGACAAAAGAAAAAAATGTGAATTTATTTATCTAATGTTTTTGTAAAAACGTGGTATCCGTTGGAATAAACACAAAAAAATGGAAGTAGTATACTTTAAATAAAACTTCCGGATCAAAAAAATCTCTTTAAATTTTGATAGCGTATGAAAAAAATATTTGTAAAATTCATTAATCTTAAATTAAAAAATATTCAATTAAGATTTTTAATATTTTCTAAAAATCCTTACTGTTTTCCAAGTTGTAGGTAATTTTTAAAATTTTAGCGCAGTTTTCGTGAATTTCTTAGATTTTTGTAAGTTTCAAAATGTTGACCATTTTCGCAAATTACTTGAATTTTTGTTAATTTAAAAAAAAATGCTAATGCTATTCGTGAATTTTCAAAACTATGAAATTCCTAAATTATCGTTCATGAATTTCCATTTGTAACAGATTTTCTGAATTTGCGATAATTTTAAAATTTTTTGACGAATTTCGTGAAATTTAAAGATTTAAGTTAATTTTCAAAAAATCGTGATTTTTTTTTCAAGATTATCATCAATTATGATTATTTTGGCGTTTTCGATGAATTAACAAGATTCCTGTTCATTTTTAAAATGTTGTCCTTTTGTGAATCTTCAAGTTTGTCGTAAATTTTAATTTAAAAATCATGACAGTTTTTTCGTGGATTTCTAAAATTTCTGTTAGTTTGCAAATGATAAATGCTTTCGGTACCTTTTCGTTAACTTTTTGATGACGTTTAGTAGACAATGTTGTGAGACAATTAATTATACTCTACAATTCAGAAAACAATAATAAGCTTTCAAATAATGACTATTTTGATTAGTAGTCCTATTTTAAAAAGTTAGCGCTGTCTCTTAAGAAGTGACAGATAAACATTTGAAAAAATTATCATCAATAAATTTTACTTAATTAAAAAAAACTACATGATTTAAAAAGGAAAACACTTGGTTAGATTTCACTAATATTTTGGTTTTTTATTACAACTAGTTTTGACTTTGAGTCATTCTCAAGAAGTACAGGAAATTACATTTTTACAAACAGAGAAGTTAATTCAAATTTTATGGTTTGGCAATAAGGGCTGTCATGATGGGTGAGCTCCACAGTTCTTCGATGTCATTAACTATTGGTTTTCCCTGTTTTATTGCTTTCTGGATTTCCAGTCCTTCGCGATAGTTGAGATGACGTCCGTTATTGCCTGTGTACAAAATCTTTAGCGTTTGGTTATTAAAAAAGTGATTATTGTCAATACAGTGTTTAGCTAACCCAGTGCAATATTTTTTATTTAGGATTGAAGCTTTGTGTTCTTCTAATCGTTTTTTGGAATTCCTCCCGGTTAAATATGTTTCACCACGTGAAAGATGAGCAACTTGTTCAAGATAAAAAAAAAAACTACATGTTGATCCGACAAGTAGTTTTGCAGATATTAAGTTGGTTCCATACGTAATGAACACCCTGTATAATAACTAAATAATAACTCGTCTTTTCCATATAGTTACTAACTGCATACTACTAAATAAAGTTCATTTTAATTTTATAACAAACCGCTTACAGTGTTTATAATGTTTAGATATAAAAAAAACATTTGAGTTGAAAGACATGAAAATAAAGAACAATTTTTCAAATACAAATAATTAGTGATAGACGTCATTAAGCCAGAAGAATTCTTCATCACATATGAACAAATGATTTGAGCTTGTTCTGTTTTTTTCTTTATATTAAAATTGTTTCTCTAAAACGGAGTCCCTATTTTCAATTAAAAATATATTTTCTATAATTTCAAAAATTCACAGACACTACTATCAGAGTCAGAAATACTTATTGTTTATTTTTTTATTAAAAAAAGTTCTGAAACTTGCCAGACATATTTAAAATTATAAAAAAAATCATCAAAAAGATGACCTAAAATAGTCTATACAGGGTGTCCGTATTTCAACAGAATGTATGGGGATCTCAGTTATTTGAGGAGATAGAAAGTCGGTTGAATTAGGGCAAAGTTGCGTAATTTAGGGCCCAATATGAATCTAAGAATAAATTTCAAATATTTTCTTTCATTTTTAAGATATTGCCAAAAAAACGAGTTTTTGAAATTTTGTTTTTGTTTTTTTATTCAAAAACTATTGAATCCAGACATTTACAACTTTGACAATATACTGGATAAATCTAGTAACATATTTTATTTTAAGATAACTATAGCATTTACCCAGGGACCATAGCCAACTTTTGTTTTTCCTATGGGCGTCATTTTGGATTTTCATATTTTTTTAAAGATTTTTTTTTTTCTGAATTCAATGATGTATCACACGTATAGTTTATTGTAGATTTTATATGTTAAATTTTAATCTTTTGTTTTTTGTAAAGAGTGCCTTGGAAACAGTTGAGTAACTAACTTATTTGACAACTCCTAGGACCCAAAACATGCTTACATATCACCCCTAAAGACGGGCATCCGACGATACATATTTTAACAGTTGTGATGTATTTCAAACTAACGAGTGTCTTCCACTCCCAGACTAAGTATGAAGTAAAATTTCGAGTTGAGAAAAGCCCCGCGTAGGAATTTGTCGAGGGTCGCGCAGCGACCCGAGACAAATTTTCACGGGGCTTTTCTAAACTCGAAATTTTACTTCATGCGCCTCGCGTATAAAAAACCACTGATTTAAGATAACTATAGCATTTACCCAGGGACCATAACCAACTTTTGTTTTTCTTATGATGTAAAGTTAAAAATGTATAACGCTTAGATGTGATGGTGATCAATATCTACCAAGATGTAGCGAAAAAATGCAAGAATTACTTTTTTTGCGAATAGTTTTTGAATAATAATTATAAAAGTAGAATAAATTTAGTTTATGCAACTTTTATGTGATAATCGATACTAATTATTATTATTATAAAAGATTGACAATTATTAATTAATTTTGAATGCTGACAATGATTGACTGCTGTCAAGATTTTATTGATTAACAAATATGACGTCATTTTCAAAAAGAAAATATCATCATTTTAAATATCAAATATAAAATAAATTATAAGTGTGATACATCACTGAGTTCAGAAAGAAATATGAAAATCCAAAATGGCGCTCATAAGAAAAACAAAAGTTGGCTATGGTGCCCGGGTAAATGTTATAATTATCTTAAAAGAATATGCTACTATATTTCTCATTAAAAAGTGCCTGTATATTGTCAAAGTTCTAAATGTCCAGATTCAGTAGTTTTTGAATAAAAAAATAATAACGATTTTTCAAAAAATCAGTTTTTCGTTGATATCTTGAAAACAAAAAAATATATTTCAAAACTGTTTTCAGATTATTGTTAGGCTCCAATTTAACCGACTCTCTATCTCTTTAAATAACTGAGATCGTAATATCTGGACTCAATTGTTATTTAATTAATTAATCATAGTATTATTATAAAATATTTATTATTATCACATAATGTGATAATAATAAATATTTAGGTGAAAGAAGTTCAATAATTCTAATTCGATTAATTTAGTTAGTTATCTTTATGATGAAAAATTTCGAAACTTCAGACCTCGATCAAATCCCTAAATGATCTAATACCGCAAAAAAACAGTTAGATGTATTATTTAGAAAAATGTTTAACTTTTGTTTTTACATTTCAATTCAGAAAGCAAAGTTTGAATTTGTCGTACTGTGTTATTTTATATTTTATTATTATTCACAAAAGTCACATTATGTGATAATAATATATATTTTATAATAATACTATGATTAATTACTTGAATAACAATTGACTCCAGATATTTCGATATAATATCTTAATGAACGATATAAGTCACTTAGTTATTCCCATTAGTCACGAACTCGATAGCAAAATGTGAACAGTAATCAAGAAAAAAAAGTGACATACTTGTAGGTAATAATGATTGCAACTCCCACTAACGGTATAATATTACTCACAATTAATTAATTCGCAATAAGTTATCTTTAAAATAAACATACAGTGTTTGTATACAATTTACAATAAGATTATTTTAATGTTAATAACATTTATCCGTTGTTTGGCTTCAAGTTGCCAATTAGATTAACTATTTTTGGGTTTAGCAGCAGTAACATTATATATTCACAATAAAACACTTGTTAATTTAGTTATTTGAGTTATAAAAGATTTTAAGTCACTTAATTAAAACCCACTTATATTCCTTCTTTACTTTTATAAAAGTGAAAAAAGGAATATAACTGCGTTTTAATTAAAAAACACTTGTCATTATCAAACATCAAATACATATCATGTTTGATAATGACAAGTGAAATTTGTCGAAACTGCAGTCACATTCAATAAAAAGTGTTATAGAAGCAAAGCAAAAAGTGTTTTATTGTGAAATGAACATGTATAACAAAGTAGAAGCCACCGCAAAACCAGACATTATATATTATTCCGGTTTTAGTTCCGATTCAATTAATAAAATATATGTCGGTTTGGTTCCGGTTTTCGTTCCGGAAAAAATAACGGTTTTTGCGGTTTTCGGTTCAGCTCTAAGTGATTGTTTAAATTTTTGAAATGTTTTTATTTCATATTAAAAAAAAATGTTGATGTCTATCATAGCACTGTCCTCGTTAAAGATATGATGATTTAAATATTAAGAATATGGAAAAGTGTCTCAAACTAAATTTGTTCTACTTATATCATTATTATCAAATTTACAAAATATTCACAAAATAAATCTTTTTTGCATTTGTTCGCTATATCTTACTAAATATGTATCACATCTCAGTAGTATATATTTTCAACTTTAAATCAATGGTTTATAAGCGTGGCGCATGAAGTAAAATTTCGAGTTTAGAAAAGCCCCGTGAAAATTTTCTTGGCGGGGCTTTTTTAAACTCGAAATTTTACTTCATATTTAGTCTGCGAGTAAAAGACACCCGTTAGTTTAAAATAAACATTCATATTGACTTTCTGCAAAAAATTCGTATATATTTGAACTGTATATAATTTCATAACTGCAGATTAATGTGAAAATGTCTACGATTTCATCAATCACAATAATTCGATTAGAAAATAAATGTTTGACCACAAAGTATCAATCACGGACATTTTATATTTCGACACTGCTTAAGAATATTAAAAATCATGCCTCAAAGCAGTGGCGTAGATAGGGGGCCGGGTTAGGGGATCAATGAGTCGCTACATCTTAGTAAATATATCAATATATATATATATATATATATATATATATATATATATATATATATCACATCTCAGCAGTATATATTTTCAACTTTACTTTAAATCAGTCGTTTATACGCGTGGCGCATGAAGTAAAATTTCGAGTTTAGAAAAGCCCTGTGAAAATTTGTCTCGGGTCGCTGAGCGACCCGCGACAAATTTTCTACGCGGGGCTTTTCTAAACTCGAAATTTTACTTCATGCTTAGTCTGGGAGTGAAGACACCCGTTAGTTTAAAATAAACATTAATATCGACCACATTATCTGTATTTTAATGTGAAAATGTCTACATTTTTATCTATCACAATAATTCGATTATAAAACAAATGTTTGACCAAAAAGTATCATTCAAAGACATTTTATGATTTGACACTACTTAAGAATATTAAAAATCATGCCCCAAAGCAGTGGCGTAGATGGGGGAGGAGGGGATTTAGTGGATCAATAAGTCTTGAAAAATATAAGATTGAAATAAAAGGCAATTTTTCTGTTAGAGACAAAGTTGCTCAATAAAACGTTTTAATTTTGTTTGAAGCAAACAAGTTTTTTTTTTATCTAAAACAAGTTTCTTTTATTTTTAACAGCGTAAGAAAAATTACTGAATTATCATTATTAAAATTAAGGAAAATCATTAAATTTGTAAATAATTAACGAATTTCAAAAAACAGTATAAAGTATGTATCAATATATTATAAGGTCTGTAAATTATGATCAGATTTTATTGAAATCGTTTCAAACAAAATCTGTTAGTCTTAAAATAATGCGATTTTTTCTAACTTTGGTTCAAATTTATAGATAGAATTACCTCTCAAAATTATCAATTGTAGAAATTTTACTATTTTGACAACTTTACGACGCGTTTAACTTGATCTTCACATGTTTTTTAAACTAGACAGCGACAATTTGTTAAGATAATAACATTTCAAAATACGTGACTTTTCATATAACGCCATACTTCAAATTTGAACAACGTGGCTGTCCCTAGAATGCCAAACGTCATATTTTGACAACGTGACTGTCCCTACAACGCCAAACGTCATATTTTGACATCGCGACTGTCTCTACAATGTCAAATGTCATAAATCGACAACAAAACCAAACTAGACAGCGACAGTTTGATAAGATAATAAAATTTCGAAATACGTGACTTTGTTTACAACGCCAAACTTCAAATTTTGACAACGGGGCTGTACCTTGAACGCCAAACGTCATGTTTTGACAACGTGACTGTCCCCACAACGCCAAACGTCCTATTTTGACAACGCGACTGTCCCTAAAATGACAAATGTCATATTTTAACAACAAAAAATAACGTGATTGTCGTTCTAATGCCGAACATATTTTGACAACGTGACTGTTCCCAGAACGCCAAACGTCATATTTTGGCAATGCAACTGTCCCTACAATACCAAATGTCATATATTTATAACGTGACTTTCGCTGTAATGCCGAATGTCATATTTTGACAACGCTACTGTCCCTACAATGCCAAACGGAATATTTTTGACAGCTGTCAAGTTGAAACCTTTCAATGATTAGCTCCAAAAGTATGACATTAAAATACTAATAATTATTATTATTTAAAACTTAAAAATATTATAATTGTAAATGTATAAATTCGATTTTTAATTTGTGAGGTATTTATTTTTTAATTTTATTGATTGATTTCGAAACTCCATTTCTATTTATTTATTTCAATGAATTTCACCTTTTAACAACAATATATTAATAATAATGATAGATAGATAATAATAGATAAAATTAAATTTTAAGCAAATATACGACAACATCATTTTTTCTCTAAAAATGTCATTTTTTGTAAATTTTGATGATGACAGATTAGCATAGAAAACAATTGACAGTCTGGTTACGTTAAATGATGGATTCATTGAATGAAAATTATTTTTTTAAATTATGATCACATTAAATTAACTTAATTTAAAAATATTAGTAAATTTTGATGATGACAGATTAGCATAGAAAACAATTGACAGTCTGGTTACGTTAAATGAAGGATTCATTGAATGAAAATTATTTTTTTAAATTATGATCACATTAAATTAACTTAATTTAAAAATATTAGTCTTAGATTTCTTTAAATGTTAAATGTGTTAAACGTGATAATATAAAAACAAAATTTAAAAAAATGGCATTTCCACTTTTTTTAATTTTTGGTTTTATATTATCACGTTTAACACATTTAACATTTAAAGAAATCTAAGACCAATATTTTTAAATTAAGTTAATTTAATGTGATTATAATTTTAAAATAATAATTTAAATAAAGCGTTTTATAATATTTACAACATTTTATTGTTTATTATTTATGACATTTTTAGAATGTGAAAATTAAATAATTTTATGCAAGTTTTAGGAAAATGAAAATTTCACAGACTTATATCTTGATAATTTTTTGGAATATCCTTACAAAATTGCGTGTGGATATTAAGCAAACATTGCTTTTTCAAAATATATAAAAATTTTAAAATCCAATCAAAAGGTTTTGAGTAATTCCCAATCAAGCGTAAAAATAGATTAATTTTATGCGAGTTTTAGGAAGAGCAACATTTCAAAGATTCATATCTTCATAATTTTTTGGAATACTATTATGAAATTTTGTGTGCTTAATAATAAAACATTGCTTTTATAAAAATATTAAAAACTAAAAATACCTCGTCAATAGTTTTTTAAGTAATTTCCAATTGAAGTTGAAAATTGAATAATTTTATGTGATTTTTAGAAACTTTTTGGAATATTATTATGAAATTGTGTGTGCTTAATAATAAAACATTGCTTTAATAAATATATTAAAAACTAAAAATATCTTGTCCATCGTTATTTTAAGTAATTTCCAATTGAACTTGAAAATTGAATAATTTTATGTGATTTTTAGAAAGATGAAAATTCAAAAGATTCTTATCTTAATAATTTTTAGGAATATCTTTATAAAATATAAAATGTTGTGTGGATATTAAGTCAACATTGGTCTTTCAAAATACAAGGTTATTCAAAATAAAGGAACAGATTTTAAACATTTATTACTTCTAAACTACAAAATATAGAAACACAATTCCAACGATCCTGGAAAGAG
Organism: Philonthus cognatus; assembly: GCA_932526585.2. Taxonomy (NCBI): domain Eukaryota; kingdom Metazoa; phylum Arthropoda; class Insecta; order Coleoptera; family Staphylinidae; genus Philonthus; species Philonthus cognatus. Next base: position 38,994,812 of record OW052244.1, read on the forward strand.
AAAAGTTCAATTTATTGCATTCAATAAGATCACCAGTTGTTTCCCGTACTGTGGATTTTTTGAGCTCCTTTCGTAAACTACGAATACGCTCGACATTTTCATTCGATGTGCGTGGACGTCCTGTGATTTTCTGTTTGTAGATGCAACCATCATCTACGAATTTTCGATGCTACTGGTAAATCTGCTAATGACGAGGCGGTAAAAAGCACGTTGAACTTCAATAATGGGCTCTAGTTTTCCTAATTGCAGCACACAAAGTGCTTTTTCTTGTTGTATCGCCATTTTACTACAAACAATCAAAATGACAAGCAACATCGCCAATGCGGCCGTGGTTGGAATTTCTGCCTGGACTGTTCAAATTTTAAACATTTGTCTGTCCAGGAACGTTGGAATTATAGTTCTACCTTTTGTAGTTTGGAAGAAATCAATGTTTGAAATCTGTTTCTTCTATTTGAATAGCACTGTATATAAAAATTTAAAAATATAATATTATTAGTTTTCGAGTAATTTTTAATTGAAGGTAAATAAATAGATTAATTTTATGTGATTTTTAGGAAAATGAAAATTTTAAGTATTCATATCTTGATAATTTTTTGGAATATCCTTATGAAATTTTGTGTGGATATTAAGTAAACATAACTCTTTCAAAATATGCAAAAATCTCAAAAATAAAATAGGTTTTGAGTAAGTTCCAATCGAGCGTAAAAATATGTTTCACCTTGTAGATTCCATTATCAATAAATATAACTAAATCAACCAGTGTTAATTTACGGACAAACACAGTTGCGTATTTTATTTTAACCTCCCGTTACATTACACAGACATAACTCAGAAAGAGAGATAATTGTCAGGTTGTAATTACGCGCAAAAACAAATACTTGCTGCGCGGAGGCAATTAAATAAATTAAGGGTTGGTTCGCCTTGTAACCGTAATTAACATTTTAATTATGTCCAAACACAACCAGCGACAATGCCGATCGCGTCTTGATTTACAATTTAGCTTAACGGGCCCGAAATACACAATATTTACACGGCACTTCCTGCCCATTAAACTCATTTAATTTGCGTACACGAGAATAAAAGAAGAATTACTGAATTTAATTAAAAGCGTTTGTACATGATATTAAATTACTTTACATTAATTATTCATATTTTATTAATAAGAAAGATGTTATATTTGTTTAAGTGTTATTTTTGTTTGAGTATGGTAAAACAATGTTAATTTTTTTTTAATATATTTAGAGAAATCATAGTATCAATGTGTGTTTTTGAGTTTCGTAATAATTAATAAAAATTAAGAGCATAATCAATATAAATTAACACTGTAACACTCGAAATATATATCTAAAAATTAGAAAATATATGTGAAGAAAGGGCAATGTTAAAATTAGGTCTGGGAATTTTTCAAATTTATATATTCGAATATTCATTCAAAAATATATTGTAATCTTTGAATTATTCGAATATTCAAATAATTCAATATTTGGATATTCAAATAGTTGAATACTCAAATAGTTGAATATTCAAATATTTAAATATCTAAAAAGTCAAATATTCAAATATACAAATATTCAAATATTTAAATAAATCCAAAAATACCATGGCCCAAATAACCCAAAATAATAAATTAGTAAACATACTGGGAATTTTTCTTTTATATACAGAGAGTTTTATGTAACACCGAACATTTTCTTAACGAGAATTTTTTAAGTATACATAAGCATACGTTGTGCATGCTCCGACGCTCGGTTTATTACAAGATTTGAAGCTTTAAACGAGTTTTTTCTACTCCCAGGCTAAGCATGAAGTAAAATTTCGAGTTTAGAAAAGCCTGAAAATTTGGTTTGGTCGCGTAGCGCGAAGCGCGGAGCGGCCAAACCAAATTTTCAGGCTTTTCTAAACTCGAAATTTTACTTCATGCGCTACCGGTACAAAACACTGATGCAATGTAAAGTTTAGCGGTGTGTTTTAAACTTCGTAGTATGTCAGTGTTTTGTACCGGTGGCGCATAAAGTAAAATTTCGAGTTTAGAAAAGCCTGATAATTTGGTTTGGCCGCTCCGCGCTTCGCGCTACGCGACCAAACCAAATTTTCAGGCCTTTCTAAACTCGAAATTTTACTTCATGCTTTGTCTGGGAGTGGAACACACTCATTTCAAGTTTCAAATTGAACTCTGTTAAAAAACAACGAGTATTTAAAGATTTACGGCATATACGCTGTAATTGGGACATGTATACTTGAAAGAAAAACTCCCTGTATGTACAAGTTGAAGCATTAGATTGGCTACAATTTTAATTGTTCATATAGGCAACTCAATTTACAAAACTTAAAAATGAAAGGTGTCAAATTGTATTAGATACAAATGTTCGGTGTAACATAAAACTCTCTGTATACATACATGTATGCATGAGCTGTAACTTCTTCGATAATCGTTTGATTTTCAAAATTGTTTAATTTGAAGTCTTAAATGAGTGTTTTCCACTGCCAGATTAAGCATGAAGTAAAATTTCGAGTTTAGAAAAGCCTGAAAATTTGGTTTGGTAGTGTAGCGCCCCTCATAATGGTTCAAAAATTATGTCGACCTGTGTAATTGAAAATGTCGATTAATTTACTCTTCTACATTTTCTACTTGATTAATATCCTTTGTAATTAGACTTAACCAGCTACAGTTTATTCTGTACTTAAAAATCTGTGTAATCAAGAAATTAGTAATAGATCTGAAATACACAGATAAAGAAAATATGAAATCTCATTTGATTAATATAAAATATTCACAGGAATTAGAGAGAGTTACCTACTATCATCATCATTATTGCAATTCAATCAATAAATCAAATCATTACAACCGCATTATAATTATTTCTGTTTCGGAGAATTTCTGATTTATCTAATTGCACACCCATTTGTAGCTCAAGCGACGTGAATTACGTCTAAAAACCCAAGGTGTAGGTTTCGCTCGTAAATTACCCCGAAGATTGAATATTCCCACGAGAAATAAAAACACCCTCATTACACACCTTCATTGTCGGGTCCCGTTGCAATCTTCCCACGTGCGTTTTTGGCGGGAGTCTCGGCATTCCAGGTGTGTACTGGATCAGCTGACGACGATTTACCTGGATTTTTCGTGATGTCATTGTTGTGACGTAATGATGCACGAGGGGGAGATGAGTTCGGAAAAGTTTGTGGGCATCTGCTTTTTTTATATGTTGAATGGGAATTCGGATTCGAATTTGAAATGCTCCAATGGGTATTATTAGATTTTTATCGAATTTCACTGATTCAATTTTAGATCGAATTCCTAAAAAGATAAGTCAATGACAGTTAATATACAGGGTGTCTACGCTAAACCGTTCGTTAAAAGTTTATGGAGTTGCCGTTGCACTAAAAATTTGAAATAAATCCTCGTCAAACGGTTGAATCAGTTCTCCTCATGTAAAATATTTTCAACTTTTTATCACTTCCGATAAAAAGTTACACCAAATTTGTTATTTTAAACAAAACACCCTATATATTACTAATTTTTTGAATTCCTCATTTAAATTCTAACATATTTTATTGGAACATATTTACACTTATCTCTTATTGTTTTCAAGAAATAAAAATATTTCTAAAAGTTTAACCTCTAAAAAGCATTTTAAAATCTGTCTGTAACTTCTCTTAGGAATGAGTTAAAAATATGATTTATATCTCTACTTCTACCTAGAGGATGCCTCTATGATTACACAATTTTGAACTGTAAATTTTGACAATAAGTGTTCTTAAAATGTCAATATCTAAGTGCCCTCTTCAATATCTCGTAATTCAATTTTTTTAATGGAATGACCCATTTTTTATCACATAGTATTATTAGGGGGAAAATTTACCAGAAAAGAGTATTATACAACTATACTCTTAAAGTAAGTAGTTTTCGAATTATTTCGAATAATTCGTTTTTAGTTGCATTTATGCAGGGTATAATGCGCGCTTAAGTCGCAATTGAATTTTAGTAGGCAACAACAAAATATATAATAACACAAATCAACAAATTATCAATTTGTTCTTCATACATGGCAACTGCGATAGAACATAAGTAGAGATAATGAAACTTATCCACATTTGTCACTGATGAATAAAACAAGATTTATAAAGAATAAATTGATAATTTGTTGATTTTTGTAATTATTCATTTTGTTGATTTCTATAATACTTTGTACTAATTCTTTTTATTATTTGACATTTCGCATTACAATCGCGATAAAACAAAAGCATACTAGAGTTGCTTACTAAAATTCAATTGCGACTTATGCGCGCATTAATTTTCCCCGTAATAGTACCATGTGATAAGAAATGGGTCATTCCATTTAAAAAAAAATGAATTACGAGATATTAAAGAGGGCACTTAAATATTGACATTTTATGAACACTAATTGTCAAAATTGACAGTTTCAAATTATTTTACTCATAGAGGCATCCTCTGGGTACAAGTAGAGATATACTGCACATTTTTATCATATTTTTAAGAGAAGTTACAGACAGATTTAAAAATGTCTTTTAGAGGTCAAAATTTTAGAAAAACGTTTTTTTTTCTTGAAAACTATAAGAGATAAGTGTACATATGTTCGAATAATATATGTTGCAATTTAAACAAGGAATCCAAAAACATACTAATATATAGGGTGTTACATTTAAAATAACAAATTTAGTGTTACTTGCGGTGGAACCGGAAGTGATTGAGAATATTTCACATAAGGAGAACTGATTCAACCGTGTGACGATTGAATCATTTTTTTTTTCAAATTTTTAATGCAACGGCAACACCCTAAACTTTCAACGAACGGATTAGCGTAGACACCCTGTATAACTACTATCCTTTTCAAAAAGTAAGGCATTCCACTCTCGGATGCTGTATTTTGAAAACAAAAAATCAATGCAAGAAAATGAATACAGGATCCTTGGAATGTTCTTTATATTAAAAAAAAAACAATTTTGATCACAATTATTTATAGCGATATTAATAATAATATGCAAAAACAAAAGAGCTTTTCACGCTTCGGTTTTCTTTCCGATTCAATTAATAAAATATATATCGGTTCGATTCCGGCTTTTGTTTTGGAAAAAATGACGGTTTTTCGAGGGTTTTCGGTAGAGCTCTAAGTGATTATGTTAATTATTGAATTTTTTTATTTCAAATTTAAAAAAAAAATGATGTGCCCTATATAGTACTGTCCTCGTTATAGATGTAATGATTTAAATATTAGGTAGGTAGGTATATATGGCAACAGCCGAGGCTGTTCACTTAGGCCCATAGGGCCCGTTGTGATACCATGAGAGATCCTTCCCCTATACAACCCAATTTGAGCACCTAATGAATCCGATCAGATCTCCCACCTTTATAGGTGAGAGCTCCGCCAGTTCGCTTACGTGGTGCAGACCGAGGTACTTCATTCGTTTCCCCTCAAGAGCAGGACATTGACCTAGATAGTGGAGTACTGTTTCTTCCTCCTCCTCATCTAGGCATTCTCTGCAGTAGTCATTGTATTTGAGACCCATTTTTTGTGCGTGTCCACCCAGAAAACAGTGACCCGTGATGATGCCTACTGCCTTCCTTATGTCGATTCTGCTAAGTGCAATTAATCTTTTACTGTTTATAGTGTCATACATAGGCCATAGCTGCCTTGTTATGTGACACGTGTCTTCTTCCTTCCACCTAAGGTTAACCCATGATGTCATTTGGTCCTTTAATAGTCTCTTGCATTCCCCAAGAGGAATGTCGGCGGAAAGTTCAGTAGATAGGTCTCTCATCCTTGCCTCCTTCCTTGGGAGGCCGTCGGCAATTGAGTTTCCCTTGATATCACTGTGACCTGGTACCCAGATGAGCCCCACATCACAGATGTTAGCAAGCTTGTTAAGCACTTCTCTGCAGTCTCTGACCACCTTGGAGGTGCAGTAGGGACTATTTAATGTCCTGATGGCTGCCTGGCTATCGGTGCCGAACCTGATATGGTTTACCTGAAGGTCGGTTTTACCTATCCAGTCCACTGCCACTCGGATAGCCATGACTTCCGCCTGTAGGACGCTGCAGTGGTTTGGGAGTCGAAAAGATTTTTTGAGGTTGAACTCATGTGAGAAAATTCCACCCCCTACTCTGTTTTCGGACTTGGAGCCATCCGTGAAGAGCCAGACTTCATTTCCCTGAACAATCTTGCCCTCTACCCATTCGGTTTTGTCAGGGAGGGAAATGGAGAACTTGTTCCCAAAGGTAAGTTCTGGAAGACAGCTATCAGTCCTCAGTGGGATATCGACAAGCTCATTCAGGATCCTTCCATGGCCCTGTTTGCTACTATTCCATATCCCGACCGAGTTGATCCTGATCGCTGTGGTAGCTGCAGCATACCTGCAGTAAAGGTCAACCGGAGTTAGATTTAGTATTACATCTAGCGCTTTGGAGGGGGTAGATCTAACCGCGCCTGTTATGAGCAGTTCGGCTGATCTCTGTACCTTACCCAGTGCGGTCCGGTGAATTTTCTTATCAAGAGCAGTCCACCAGACTGCAGCGCCATGGAACAGAATGGGTCTCACCACAGTCGTGTACATCCAGTGGACAACGCTTGGTTTCAGTCCCCAGTTCTTGCTCACAGCTCTTTTGCACGAGTACAGCGCGACCTGCGCTTTCCGTACTCTCTCCTGAATATTGGGCTTCCAACTTAAATTCCTATCGACTAAGGTGCCCAAATATTTGGCTTTCTCCTTTACCACCAGTCCCGTGCCGTTTAGGACGGGAGCTTTGAAGTTTGGTATCCTATTCATTCTGGTGAAGAGTACAAGCTCAGTTTTGAGGGGATTTACCCCCAGTCCACATTCCTCACACCAGCGGGTTACCTTGCGGAGTGCCCTCTCCATGAGTTCAGATAGGATGCCTACGTGTTTACCAGAGACCGCGAGGGTCACGTCATCAGCATAGGCAATTGTTTTACACCCCGTAGACTTTAGTCCTTTCAGTAGTTCATGATTTAAATATTAAGAATATAGAAAAGTATCTCCAACTAAATTTGTTCTACTTTTATTATTATTATCACATTTGCACAATATTCACAAAATAAATATTTTTTGCATTTTTTCGCTATATCTTAGTAAATATCTATCACATTTAAGCAGTATATATTTTCAACTTTACTTTAAATCGGTGGTCTCTACGCGTGGCGTATGAAGTAAAATTTCGAGTTTAGAAAAGCCCCGTGTAAAAACACTGGTTAGAAGTTTAAAAGTGAACGCTTTTGTGCTTGTATATAAATTTTATTTTTCATAATTGAAAGGATTATTTATCAAATCAAATCAAATCCAAATTGATTATTTCGAGTAAAACTATATATTTATAATTTTTGACTTTTTTAAATCAAGTTGTTTTATTTTAATTTAAAATTAAAAATGTATCTAAATTAAAATAAATTCAATTAATTTGGTTTAAAATAATGTTGCAGAAATCAAGTTATTAGAGGAATAATAATAATCATGTTTCAATCATTCTTTGATAGTGATCATTTTTTGACATTACCACTATTTTTTAGGTTTATAATGTTTTTAGACAGTCGTAAAAATATTTTGTTTGCCAACACTTTTGAAATTTTTCTATCACTTATAATGTTTATTGCCTGTTTTTACCTAAGCTATATTTGGCATTTTTAAAAATCAAGTGATTTTATTTTAAATTAAAATTAAAAATATATTTAAATAATAGCAGAATAAAGTGATTTCAATAATAGTATCAAATAAAGTAAAACAATTGTCCTTTTAATTATTATTCCTAATCTACTTGCTGATTTATTTACTGTGACTAATGTAAAACTTGTGTTATATCATGAATAACTGGAAACAAAAATTAGAAAGTATTCACCATGTGAATAATAATTAACTAATTAGTCATTAATCACATAATGATTACTTTATTTGTTTCACATTATTTGTAACTATATTAAAATCAGTTGATTTTGTAATCATACATTTACTGGCAGTTAATTTTTGACACTATTTTTTTGTGATATTTTCGACAGCTGTGAAAATGTTTTGTTAATTTTTTTAAATTTTATAATTATTATGTTTGTTTTACGTTGATATTAATCCATAAAGATATTTGATATAAATTGATATCTAAACTATAGTTACAGTTGAAGTAAATCGGAGCGTTAGACATTTTACCTAACCTAACTTAACAAACTGACACCTGACCCCACTTAACACGCTGACAACGTCAAATGTGTTGAAAGTTCGGTTAGGTTAAATGTTACATTGTCAAGTTAGGTTGGGTTCTAACCTAAATTTAACACCTAACCTAACCTAACTTTTTACACATTCAACGTTTTATACCACTTTCAAGACTTAATGGTATGTTATGTTATGGCATATTGTATTGTTTGATTAATTTATTTCATAATTTCAGAATAAAAAAAGAACTGTAAGAAAATATTTAATTATTTAAGTATAAATGAAATTGCCAATTCTTGGTTGCAGAATACTTCAAACATTGACATTTTAATGTTTGAAGTATTCTGCAACCAAGAATTGGCAATTTCATTTATACTTATGTTTGAACGGTAACGTGACCGCCAGTCTAAGGTGTCAAATTGTTTAGAGGGAATGGCAAAGCTATACTGATGAGAGATAAATCTCGAAACGCGTCTATAGATGGCCTGAATAATTTGACCCAAATTTTTACATTTGCAGTAGGTTACTGTATGTAACAGCAAACACTTGTTGTATAAATCAATGTCCGTCGGGGTATTAGCCCGGGAAGTAGTTGTTTCAATGAGTGTTTGATATAGTCTTTGTAAGACTAACTTGTTGTAGATTGCGAAAAGAATCGCACTTTTAATGTTTTATTTAATTCTTTGTTTTCTATGCAAGAAACAACAACATTAACCCATTAACGGCCAAGCAATTATAGAGGTAACTCTAAAAAATGATTTTAGGTAAAATTCTGCACTTCTTTTTTTAAGTATCCATTTGCATACGTTCATATTTTTCGATGCTCGGTTTATTAAAAGATTTTAATTTGAAGCTTTAAGCGAGTGTTTTCCACTCCCAGGCTAAGCATGAAGTAAAATTTCGAGTTTAGAAAGGCCTGAAAATTTGGTTTGGTCGCGTAGCGCGAAGCGCGGAGCGGCCAAACCAAATTTTCAGGCTTTTCTAAACTCGAAATGTTACTTCATGCGCCACCGGTACAAGACACTGACATATTACGAAGTTTAAAACACACCGCTATACTTTATGATTTTACGCATGAAGTAAAATTTCGAGTTTAGAAAAGCCTGAAAATTTGGTTTGGCCGCTCCGCGCTTCGCGCTACGCGACCAAACCAAATTTTCAGGCTTTTCTAAACCCGAAATTTTACTTCATGCTTAGCCTGGGAGTGGAAAACACTCGCTTAAATCTTCAAATTGAATTCTTTTGATAAGCCCAGTATCAGAAAGTGTGCAACGATGCATATGGATACTTCAAAGAAAAATTCTCGTTATGAAAATGTTCGGTATTACATACAACTCTCTGTACATAATTTATACGCTGTACATTTTCAGTCATTCGTCGATTTTATATAAAAACGTGCAATATGAAGTTTAGAGGGAGAAGGGAGGGAGAAGAATTGGACGCCGACGTACATCTTGCCTCCGAAATCTGAGAGAATGGTTCCATTGCACATCTACCGAATTATTCAGAACAGCTATTTCAAAGATAAGAATAGCATTGATGATTGCCAAATTTCGCAGCGGAGAGGGCACTTAGAGAAGAGAAGAAGAAGTTTAGAATGAGTGTCCACTCCCAGACTAAGCGTGAAGTCAAATTTCGAGTTTAGAAAAGTCTGAACATTTGGTTTGGCCGCTCCGCTTCGCGGAGCGACCAAACCAAATTTTCAGGCTTTTCTAAACTCGAAATGTTACTTCATGCGCCACGCGTATAAAACACTGAAACATTATGAAGTTAGAAATACACTGACATTATTTTTTTTAAACGAGTAATAATCGAAATAATTGAATAACAAAATATATACCTTTTTCCTTATACATTTTTAAGTCAGCTCAAACAATATAATATATCAAATTAACTTCTGTAGTAATTTACTAAACAAATAATTAATAATTTTGCGTGTACGCATCAATGGCGCTTAATGGGTTAAGCCAATAAAACTAGAGAAGCATAAAGTTGGGACTAATTTCTAAAAAATATGAGAAATTCGTACACGAACATGAAAATGTTTTTTTATAATTTAGTCTTAACTTTTAGCTCCTTTAGTTTTTTTGGCTCAATTTCGTTTTTTAATAGAAAACAAAAAAATGCATACTTTCTTACAACATGTTTATTTGTTTTTATATATGTGCAATTTAAGCAAAATATTCTTTTATTTTTAATAGTTTCGGTTAGCTTAAAGCTTCTCTTATTACAACATTACCAATTTTTGTAATATTTTTTCACACATGTAAAACAAAGATAACAGTCATATCTAAACAAACACTGGGACACCTTGTATAAAATTTGTCAATTTAAGGACTTATTTAGGTTATGTATAGCGCGTAGCGCTACGTGACCAAACCAAATTTTCAGGCTTCCCTAAACTCTAAATTTTACTTCATGCGCCACGCGTACAAAACACTGAAATATTGTGAAGTTTACAATGCGCTACTAAAGTAGGATGTGTATTTTGAACTTCATTTAAAACTAGTGTTTATACGTGTGGAGCATAAAGTAAAGTTTAGAGTTAAAAAACCTGATTATTATTATTATTATTTTATTAGAATTTCTACTCAAAATGAATTAACGAATCACGTTACTTGAAGCTTTTAACTATTACATATTTAATTTGTAATAATACGTAGTGTCTGAGTAGTTGCGTGTGCGCGCTCAGAAAATGCTAATGGCCTTCCATAAAACACGTCTCGTGTAAAAATTTGTGATGTATTAAGGTCGGCGTCTTCATGTTTAAGTCATAAGCCTCCTCCGAAGAGGCAATCGTAGGCAGTGATTTTCGTGTCGATGAATCCCTTATCTGAGGCGCGATTATGCATTGGGCGCGCGAATGACTTAAGCCTCTCTCGCGGTTTTAATTGAACTGCCCAGTAAACGGGATTTTTATTTAACGTTAATTGCCGGATTTATAGTGTTCAACGTAGGATTACATCAATTTGCGAAGTTACGTTCAATAGATAAATATTTAAATCATCACCTTTATAGCAAAAATTATGTCATTCGGTGTTGATGAAACTAATTTATCTATTCATTACGTTGTTTTTGATCATTAAAATGAAATACATTTAAATTTAAACTTTGTCCTACAAGCCTTTAGCTTTACACTAAATGATTTGAATTATTGAATATAACTGCTTTGAATCTTATTGTGAAGATAAAATTATCTCTAGTGTCTAAAAAGACAATTTATATTACTTGTTCGCTTTCTGTTTTCTACATAACATCCCACACAAACATCTAATGTTTCCCTAATTTGTGTCATTAACACTTGCCCACTTCTATAAATAAAACGCACACATTGCAATTCCAACAAATCTCACGCTAATCCAGCCCATTAAACAACCTTAAATCTCCCCATAATTCGCGCCATCCCGCATATTCACCTTCCTAGATTCCACCTTTAGAAATTTCCATCTAATTATAACAAAACAAGATAAGCGCACCTAAAATGTTATTAATTATTAAGATCCCAATATGGATGTCATTTGTTATTAAGATCGATCTAATTTTTGATTACGACCGGTCGGTAATAAATACGTGTACAAGCGTCCAGATAACAGATTCTATAAAGAGATAAAGATGTTGATATGTCGCAAGGATTTATCTCCGGAGGTTTGAGCGGCGAGTGGAAATGGAAAGTGCGGCCACCTAATGCCTTTTATTATTTTAGAATTTATTCGATTGGCGGCTCATTAAGCGACGCGCTTAATCTCTCTATTAAGTGAAATGGACGGTTTTATTGGCGATCGCCGTTTCATTTAAATACATGGTTTAATTCAATTTGCGATGCTTAGTGGAATAAATACGCTCACTTCTCGAGATCAAAGAGATCTGTGCGAAAGTTGACTGTGGAAATGTTAGATCTAGATTAATCACTAAAAATTAAAAGGGGAAGTTTATTGTTAAATAACTGAGAACAATTTTTAAATACAACGGCAAATCTAAATAATTGGATAATTTAAATTTACTACGAGTTTACGGTGTATTTGTTTATATCAGAGCTGGGCAGGATTCGAATCATTCAGGATTCGAATCCTGGATTCGAATCCTTTTAGAGGATTCAAAAGAGGTATTCGAATACTTTAGTTAAACTGGATTCGTGATCCGGATTCGTTACACTTTTTTAAAAAGATTCGTATTCGAATCCAAATACTGGTGATTCGAATCCTCATAAAAGGATTCGAATCCTCGTAAAAGTATTCGAATCCTCATAAAAGGATTCGAATCCTCGTAAAAGTATTCGAATCCTCATAAAAGGATTCGAATAGTTACAAAAGGATTCGAATCGCCAAAAATAATACGAATTAATCGTAAGGATTAACATAAAACATTTGTTTTGTATGTTTTTAAATTTCTCGTTAAATCACTGTTTTATACGCGTGGCGCATGCAGTAAAATTTCGAGTTTAGAAAAGCCCCGTGAAAATTTGTCTCGGGCCGCTGCGCGACCCTCGACAAATTTTCTACGCGGGGCTTTTCTAAACTCGAAATTTTACTTCATGCTTAGTCTGGGAGTGGACGACACTCGTTTGTAAGTGATAAAATCAATTAAATTAATGATTTGTGTCAAATTTGACATTTTGATAAAATTTGATGATTTTTGCCAGATTTGAGACTTTTAATTGTTTTTCGGTAATTTCGCCAAATATATATAACATTTTGATGAATATGAATTACCATTCCCAATCAAATTTTTATACTTAACATGTCGATTTATAACATTTTTATAAGATTTTCAACAAATCGATATTTTCATAAAATTATCATCATTTCGAGATTTTCGTCGATTAATCAAATTTTTATCAGATTTTGCAATATTTCCTCAATTTTCCTTAATTTATCGAATGTTGATGAAATTTTCAATATTTCGAGATTTTTTAATAATTTATGAAAATGTTTATCAGATTTTCAACATATCTTGATTTTTGATATTTTGTCATTTTTATCAATTTATAAAATTTTGATGAAATTTTCGATATTTCGAGATTTTCTCGTCAAATATATAAAATGTTTATATGTAAGATTTTCAATATTTTTATTCAGATTTGTAACGATTTTCAAAAATGATTGAATCATTATTTGAACACACAAATTTAAGATTTTTTTTTTTCTACAAGACATATTTAATCAATTTTGACATTGAATGACATTTTTGATATTTTTTACCTTTTGAGATCACATTTTTGACAATAGATTATATTCTTGATATTAGACTACGTTTTTTGACATTAGATGACATAATAATAATAATAATAATAATAATTTATTTCCCAACAGAAATACACATTTCAAATTACAGGGAAAAATATACAAAATTCTAGCAGAAAATTATTACATATACAATATTTAATTCAGTTAAACAATACTTAACGATATCTGACATAGTGACTAAATTAATACAGCGGACATTTGGTTAATAAATTGTTTACGACTACAACAAAAGATATCAGCAACGTTTTGAGAGTTATTATAATTGCGCATCATTGTATTGAGAGGGGAGTTGTAATATACATTACTTTGACTTCTATTACATACAAATTGTACGCTATTTCTACTACAAATCCTAGGTGTAAAAAAATTTAACTGAGCGAGTATACCGGGAGCATTTATATTGTTGTGAAGCAAATTGTAGAGAGTGGTTAATGAAGCGATCTTGCGTCGTGCAGATAAAGATTTTAAGTTAAACATAGCCAACAAGTCTTCATATCTAATAGATTCGTCAGGGTATACAGAATGTACTACAAAATATAGATACCTTACAAATATTTTTTGAACATGTTCTATAGATTTGATATGGCAATCATAGAACGGAGACCACACTAACGAGCAATACTCTAACTTCGGTCGCACATACGACGTATACAACTTCATAATGGCTCTGGTGTTTTTGAAAGGCTTTGATATTCTACGTACAAAACCCAACATTCTCATAGCCGAGTTCACTAGTTTTGTGTAGTGGGGAACAAAAGACAGATCTTTATCTAGTAAGACACCTAAGTCTTTTATTTCCGTAACACGTTCCAGCAAGATGTTATTTAAAGAGTAATCATAGAATAGAGGGCTACTTAATCTGCAAAATGAAATACATTTACATTTTTTTATGTTTAAATATAATCTATTTTCCAAGCTCCATTGCTGGATAAGCTCTAAATCAGATTGCAGTGTCAAACAATCCTCCATCGATCTAATTTCTCTGTATATTTTGATGTCATCGGCGTATACAAGAATGTTGGATTTTATGTTGTCGACGACGTCATTAATAAATAACAAAAAAAGCAATGGCCCCAGATTTGATCCTTGAGGGACCCCACTGGTTGGATAGTAAGATGCAGACCTATGGTTCATATATTCAACATAGTTCTCTCTGTCAGATAAATACGCACAAAATAAATTTATTAGAGGAGTACTGAATCCCCATCTCTTTAGTTTATATATTAGTATATTATGATTTATAGAGTCAAATGCTTTTCGAAAATCGGTGTATAAGACGTCTACTTGTATACGCGTATCCATATGATGAGATGTAAATTCAGTTATGGTTAATAAATTGGTACACGCAGACTTCTTCATCATAAAACCATGCTGCTTGGTGGTAATATGTGTTTCAACGTAATTATACAATTTATTTGCAATAATTGTCTCGAATAGTTTCTCAAAGTTATTTATAATTGAGATGGGGCGATAATTTTGTATGTCTTGCTTGTTATCTGACTTAAAGACTGGTGTTATTCGAGATATTTTCCATTGTTTAGGGAATTTTGATGTTTTTAAAATTATGTTAAATATATGAACCAACGGAATTACCAACACATGAATACAGTCCCGTACTATAAACGATGGAATGTTATCGGAACCAGCTGTAAAATTATTACTTAATTTTTTTCCCGCCCTAAGGATGTCATCGGCTGTAATTTCGTTGATATGAATTGAAATATTGTGATCGAAACTTGCATTAAGATTTGCGCCGTTATTTTGACAGTCAGTATAAACGGATGAAAAATATCTCGCAAAGCCATTTACAATGTTATCCGGATTTTCTAAGCTGTTGTTATTATAGAACATAGAGCCAGGTATGCGCGAATGAGATTTTTTAGATGAAACGTAGTTCCAAAGTTTTTTCGGGTCTGAACAAATTGAATTTTCAGCACTGTTAATAAATATTGAATAATCATATTTGATGCTCTGGCGAATTTCTTTACGATTTTTTGATAATTTAATTTTATAACAATTTAATTTTAAGTTCTTGTGTAATTTACGATAGTGATCTTTTATTTTTATCAATCGTCTAGTCTTAGCGGAGAACCAGCATGGATAATTGTTCCTATTATATGTTGAACTGCTTTTCAAAGGAACGGTTACATTAAATATAGTATAAAGCGCATGATACAATTGATTGCAAACGTCGTCAACGTTATCTAAAGTAAGAAGAAGAGACCAGTCGTATTCTAGTATTTTTTTATACATTAAATTATAATTAGCTTTGCGAAAGTTGAATGACTTATTCTTTTTATTATTACTTATATTTATTTGCATTTCAGTAGACGGGTAGAATGAGAATGAAAGGGGTGGATGGTGCTTATCTATGTCGACGATTGGTAGGTGATCATCAAATTTACATTTTATATCTTTGGTCACAAATACTAAATCTAGCATTCTGTTGTTTGCATTTAACTTAGTATTACATTGTACCAGACCATTTAACAGCATTAGATTATTAAGTTCCGACATGTTTCACATTAGATGTTACTTTTGATAAACAATGACATTTTGTACTTTTTTACTATTTCTGATGTTGACATTAAATGACGTATTTGACATTAGATGGCAGTTCTGACATTTTATACTTTTTTAGTTTTTTGACATTAGACGACAATTTTGAAATTTGATATTTTTGATATTACGTATTTACTTGTTTTATATTAGATAACAATGTTTATATTATTAGATAACTTTTTTGACATTATTACTGATTTTAACAAAAATTTTCGTTTTTGTAAGAACGTTTTTGTTAAACTGTCACGTACTGACATAAAATGATAATTTTGACGTAAATCGATTTTATCAACACGCCGAATTTTTGACGTTTTTGATATTTTTTATATTTACTAGATGACATTTTGGTCATTTTGATGTTTTTGGCAATTTTAAATAATTTTGACATATTTTGATAACTTTTAATACTGAAAACAGTTTCAATATGTTTTTATGTTTTTAACCTTACTTGAAATCAGTGTTCAATACGCGTGGCGCATGAAGTAAAATTTCGAGTTTAGAAAAGCCCCGCGTAGAAAATTTGTCGAGGGTCGCGCAGCGACCCGAGATAAATTTTCACGGGGCTTTTCTAAACTCGAAATTTTACTTCATGCGCCACGCGTATAAAACACATTGTGAAGCTTATGTATTATTGTGAACGAGTAAACTTTTCTTGAAATCAGTGTCTTATACGCGTGGCGCATGAAGTAAAATTTCGAGTTTAGAAAAGCCCCGTGAAAATTTGTCTCGGGTCGCTGCGCGACCCTCGACAAATTTTCACGGGGCTTTTCTAAACTCGAAATTTTACTTCATGCTTAGTCTAGGAGTGGAGACACTCGTTCGTAAATTTTCGAATTATCATAAAGTTGTGTATTTATTTCCAAAAAAATCTTTCTAGGGTTAAAGTAAAGTAAAGTATTTATTTACGGATATCTCCTTTGATATTACAAAAAAATTTACAATAATAAAATTATAATTATAAAATTAATACTACGTAAATAGATATAAGTATATACCATAACAAAACACATATAATAAAAACGGACCTATACAAAACCGAATAAAATGAACGACAAGTATAGATGATTGCACAATTTAAAATAGCTTCAATCCTTCCAAAAACCACTCATTGGCGATTTAGAAATTATTTCACCAATATTCCCGCGTTTTAATTGTGACATAAAATGTGAGTGTGAACTATCAAATAAATCAAAATATGGATTGAGAGATATTAAATTTGAGTACCGCATAATTCGCGAAAGCGGGCTATTGTAGCCATAATTTATCTTATGAGTTTTAACTCTAAATATTGGAATTTGCCTAATGGGACGATTTACCACATTATAGTGAAAATTGACATATGATAACAGTGCCGGGCATTTGACTTCATCCGAAAATAGCTTATAAAACAATGACAAATCGGCATAAATTCTGCGATAGCACAGCCTTTCGATATGTACGCATGAATAGATATTATCAACATTAAAGTTTAACTCTATATCAAAACCCAGTTTAAATGCCATTGTTTTTAAGAATTTCCTCTGTATATTTTCAATTTTATTGACAAGGGTTATTTGAGCTGGTGAACAGACGCATGATGCATATTCCAAATGGGAACGAACAAATGCGAAATCAACCAGCTTAAACGATATAGGTGACAAATCGTCGGACATTATTTTTATGAATCCTAGCATTTTTAATGCACGGTTACATATACAATTAATATGATTGGCAAAAATTAGCTTGGCATCAAAAGTTACACCCAAATCTTTGATTTCTGTTATTTTTTCTAAGATACTATTATTTATACTATAATGGCGATGAATAGTATTTAATTTTCTAGAAAAAGTAATTGAATTGCATTTCTTAACATTAAAAAATAGATGGTTATCACAAGACCATTTGAAAATAGAGTTTATATCGTCTTGAAGTGAAATACAATCTTCGGCAGTTACAATTTCCTTAAAAATCTTTAAATCGTCAGCAAATAACAGAAATGAAGAGTTTTTAATTACTTGAGATATGTCGTTTATGAACAATAAGAACAGTAACGGTCCACAGTGCGAGCCCTGGGGTACACCTGAAGGCACAGAAATGGTATTAAATAAAAAGTTCTTGATTTTAACACACTGCGTACGGTTAGTTAGGTAACTAGTAATCCATTTATTGAACAAAAACAAAAGAGCTGAGGTGAACAGTGTTTAGGTAAAAGTGGTTTATTTTTTCGTTGGCTACAACTTTTGTTTGAAACATTTTTTTGATTTAGACGTCGAAAGCTATAATCGGTGAGTTGTTGATGTCCACTAGATTTCTTAGTATCTAATTCAAAAACAAAAGAGCTGAGGTGAAAAGTGTTTAGGTAAAAGAGGTATATTTTTTCGTTGGCTACTACTTTTGTTTCAAACATTCTTTGACTTAGACGTCGAATGCCATAGTGAAATTCGTTTAATAAAAAAACATCTAATGATTTCTGGTGATTCTTAACGCAAAACTTTTAGACATTTGATGGTATAATTAATATTGAATTACTGAAATAAGTATTTATTTTTAATATATTCGTAAATATACGGCAAACAATGTAAAATATTTATTTAATTAAAATATTTAGAAAATAACAATACAATAAATTTTATATTATTATTATTATTATTATACTGGGTGTCCGTATTTCAACAGAATGTATGAGGATCTCGGTTATTTAAAGAGATAGAGAGTCGGTTAAATTGGGGCAAAGTTGCATAATTTGGGGCCCAATAATAACCCAAAAACAAGTTTGAAATATCTTATTTCCTTAATGAGATATTGTCAAAAAAAGTAGTTTTGAAAATTCGTTTTTATATTTTTATTCAAAAACTATTGAATCCAGACATTTACAACTTTTACATTATAGGCACTTTTTATCCATAAATCTAGTAACATATTTTATTTTAAGATAACTATAACATTTACCTAGGGACAGTAGCTAACTTTTGTTTTTCTTATGGGTGCCATTTTGGATTTTGATATTTTTTGGAAGAATATTTTTTACTGAATTCAATGATGTACCACACTTATAGATTATTGTACATTTTATATGTAAAATTTTAATCTTTTGTTTTTTCAAAGAGTGCCTTGGAAACAGTTGAGTAACTCACTTATTTGGCAACTCATAGGACCCATAATTTGCTTACATATCACCCCTGAAGACGGGCATCCGACGATACATACTTTAATAGTTGTGACATATTTTAAAGTAACGAGTGTCTTCCACTCCCAGACTAAGCATGAAGTAAAATTTCGAGTTTAGAAAAGCCCCGCGTAGAAAATTTGTCGAGGGTCGCGCAGCGACCCGAGACAAATTTTCACGGGGCTTTTCTAAACTCGAAATTTTACTTCATGCGCCACGCGTATAAACCATTGATTTGAAGTGTAGTTCAAAAACACACAAATACATTTTTAATCAGAGTAACACAGAAATTTAGTCTGTTATCAACGATGTTCAGTGTTAATAATAAATAATTAGGTTGTGAATATTTTTGTTAAAACAACTGATAACGATATTTATATGTTAATGGTTGTAAAATAATAATAAAATCAAATTTATTCTTGAAGGATTTGTATTCGTGATTCGAAAAAACAGGATTCGAATCTTTGATTCGAATCATATTTATCTCTTACGAATCCTTTATTCGAGTATTCCTGATTCGAATCATATTAGGTGATTCGGATTCGTGATTCGAATCCTTTTAACGAGGATTCGTCCCAGCTCTGGTTTATATGTATAGAAACAAACGAAAATCATGTTGGCCATATTTTCATTGTCAATGAACAGTAATAATCATAAACTTAATATTGTGCTCTTCTTTTTATACGTTTGAGAATCTCCGCTTTAGTAAACGTTTTACCCATGGCATTATTTTTCTTTTTTCATAAAAAAAATATGACTTCTTATATTCGTAGCAAAATCTATAGATAACATAACGTTTTGTGATAAATTAACGCCACGGTAATGTCATTAGTTAACCATGGCAATGTCTTTATTGCCGCTTCGACAATTTTTGAGGCTCTACAATTATTGGAACGCAAATCAAAGATTGCTAATTTGGAGGATATGGGTAAGGCATTATTAATTCTGTTTTAAACCATTTAAAATGGTCCGTTATAGATAATAAACACACTCATTCATAAAATAAAAACATAATTGGTGAATTATATTTCTGTATATATCGAACATTATTATGGTTTTGAAATGTGTAGGTTACTGGCATTAATCGGATATGAATTTCAAAATTGATCATTAGACTTTCTAATAGAATATTACTCATTTTTGTGGGCAAAATAAAAATTAAGAAATCAAAAAAGTTATTATTAATGTTTAATTATTATATACAACTGTTCTCGAGTAACTAGTATACTTATTTTCTAGAAATAAAATGTGTAATTTTTGTTTTAAAGATGAACAATTGTGGTACAAATCTGAATATGTGCAAAAGGGACAGCCATGTTAATGTCATTTTAGCCCTTTTGAATATTTTTACTGTCTCTCTATATTCGCCAAACTTTTCAATTTTATTTGATTTAAAAACTTTTAGTAAATAACACACTTGGTTAAGATTTCACTGTTTATTGATTGACACTGCAACAATTGTTTCGCCACACAGTGGCTTCATCAGGCAGATTATTCATCTGCCTGATGAAGGCACTGTGTGGCGAAACAATTGTTGCAGTGTCAATCAATAAACGGTGAAATCTTAACCAAGTGTGTTATTTACTAAAAGTTTTTGATATGGAATTTCACCAACTAACAGCCTCAACTATTAAATTTTTATTTGATTTGACAAATTATAGGATCTGTAAGACTACAAAAAAAATGGACAGCATTGATTTACATATATTTTAGTTATGAGGCCTGGAAAAGCGAATTTGACTTTATATGCAATTTACCCATATTCTTTTGGAGTGACTAAGATGTTTAAATCTAAATAACTTTTTCTAAATGCACTTATATATTTTACAAAGTTTTGGTCTAAGTTTCATGAAAAACAAGCTTTTACAACCTTGTTAGTTTTGGAAAGCTGCGACATACGTAATCAAAAACTAATAATTTATAAATAAAGCTACAAACTTGATTATTATCTAAAAAAAAAAGAAAATATTATGGTAAAAATTGATGGTTTATTTACATTTTATGTATTATTTGAGCTTATTTTGTGTATTCATTTATTTATGTATTTATTTTTTTCATAAAAAATCTAAAATAATTAATGAATTTAAGGTAAATAAAAATTATAGTCTAAAAAAAACAAAAAAGACTTTCTAAAATAAAATAAAAAACGGTTCATTAAAATATTTTGTATTTAAGTTTTTTTAGTTCAGATAATGCCCCTTGACAACATTTAATCGGAATATGTTTAGATAAAGAACCTTTCAATTAAACTTAATCGAAGCTCACCGTGGATTAAATCGTAGCAATTTCAGGTTTCGTTCGGCTTTGGAAAAAGGTGATTTTCTTATGACGTTTGCGACATACATTTTGATAGTTGTGACATATTTTAAACTAACGAGTGTCTTCTACTCCCGCGCAGCGACCCGAGACAAATTTTCACGGGGCTTTTCTTAACTCAAAATTTTACCACGCCACGCGTATAAAACATGGATACTAAATGAAGTTTAAAGATACTCCTTATAAATAATTTGACACTGTGTTTATAAAACAAAGTGATGTTTTCCAATACTTTTTTTTCATTCAAATGTAAAATCTTAAAACGCATTTTGTCTGATAGATACAACGTATGTTGTCTAGACAACTTGCGAAATGCGGGCGCTATGAACACCGCTTTATGAAAGTGTTCACTTTTAAACTTCTAACGAATGTTTCCACTCTCAGAGTAAGCATGAGGTAAATTCGAAAATTTACCTTATGCTTAGTTTAGAAAAGTCTAAACATTTGGATTTGCCGGGGCGTACGAGCGAAGCGAGATCATGTTATTGTTTTTCTTTATGACACTTGCGACACACATTTTGATAGTTGTGACATACAGAGAGTTTTATGTAACACGGAACATGTTCATAATTTTTTTCTTTTAAGTATACATAAACATACCTACGTTGTACATTTGCTGACGGTTGGTTTATTGAAAGAATTTAATTTTAAGCTTTAAACGAGTGTTTTCCACTCCCAGGTTAAGCATGAAGTAAAATTTCGAGTTTAGAAAAGCCTGAAAATTTGGTTAGGTCGCGTAGCGCGAAGCGCGGAGCGGCCAAACCAAATTTTTAGGCTTTTCTAAACTCGAAATTTTACTTCATGCGCCACCGGTACAAAACACTAATGGAATTTAAGTTTAGCGGTGTGTTTTAAATTTCGTAATATGTCAGTGTTTTGTACCGGTGGCGCATGAAGTAAAATTTCGAGTTTAGAACAGCCGGAAAATTTGGTTTGGCCGCTCCGCGCTTCGCGCTACGCGACCAAACCAAATTTTCAGGTTTTTCTAAACTCGAAATTTTACTTCATGCTTAGTCTGGGAGTGGAACACACTTATTTCAAGTTTCAAATTGAACTTATTTAAAAAAAACAACGGTTTTCTAAAGATTTACGGCATATACGCTGTAATTGGGACATGTATACTTGAAAGAAAAACTCCCTGTATGTACAAGTTGAGGCATTCATTGCGATTACAATTTGTAATGGTCATATAGGCAATACAATTTCCACATAACTTAAAGGTGTCTAATTGTATTGGATGAAAATGTTCGTTGTTACATAAAACTCTCTGTGTATTAAACTAACGAGTGTCTTCCACTCCCAGACTAAGCATGAAGTAAAATTTCGAGTTTAAAAAAGCCCCGCGTAGAAAATTTTGATTTTAAATGAATTTCAAAATATACTCCTTATAAATAAATTGACACTGTGCTTATAAAACATAGTGATGTTTTCCAATACTTTACTCATTTAAATGTAAAAGCATAAAACCCATTTTGTCTGATAGACACAACGCATTTTGTATAGACAATGTGCAAAATGACAGACGAATACAATTTTATTCGGATTTTGTCTAAAAACATTGGACTGTCCAATGTTTTTAGACAAAATCCGAATAAAATTGTATTCGTCTGTCATTTTGCACATTGTCTATACAAAATGCGTTGTGTCTATCAGACAAAATGGGTTTTATGCTTTTACATTTTTGTCCATAACATACTACATGGATCAATAAGTCCCGGGACTAACCCAGAGATGGCGCTCGTAGTAAACCAGTAACCACGCCTTTCTAGAGTACTAACCTTTGCTTGAAACGTGTCAAAATTTTAAGTCGATCGGACCAGAAACAGCTGAGTTATCGAGGTTATAGTAAAGTCATTTTGTAGTCAGTTTAAAAAATGGAAAAAACCGAGTTTCGTGTTCTAATAAAACATTGTTTTTTAATGGGTAAAAACACCGTGCAAGCGAAACAATGGATTGAAAAATGTTACCCGGAATCTTCTCCATCAAAAACAACGATTTGTCGGTGGTTTACCGAGTTTAAACGTGGTCGTACCGACACAAATGACGCGGAACGCTCGGGTAGACCTGTGGAAGCCTCTACACCGGAAAATGTGAGTGAAGTGACAAAAATTATCATGAAAGACCGTAAAGTGAAGCTCCGTGAGATTGCTGAGATGACACAGATATCATATGGAAGTGTATTTGCTATCGTTCATCAAAAATTGAGCATGAAAAAGGTTTTTTCCAAGTGGGTGCCGCGATTGCTTTCGATGGAACAAAAACAGCAACGAGTCGATGATTCAGAAAGCTGTTTATCGCTATTGACTCGTAACAAAAAAGATTTCTTGCGTCGTTACGTGACCATGGACGAAACATGGATACATCACTACACTCCAGAGTCGAAGCGGCAGTCATCTGAGTGGCGTACAGCTGACGAAAGCCGTCCGAAGCGTGCGAAAACGCAGCAGTCAGCTGGAAAAGTCATGGCGTCAGTTTTTTGGGATACGCATGGCGTGATTTTTATTGATTACCTCGAAAAAGGTAAATCGATCAACAGCGACTATTATATTGACTTGCTGGTGCGTTTGAAGAAGGAAATAGCAAAAAAACGACCGCACATGCAGAGAAAAAAAATCCTTTTTCACCAAGACAATGCACCCTGCCACAAGTCAATGAAAACAATGGCAAAATTGGACGAATTGGGCTTTGATCTGCTTCCCCACCCCCCATACTCGCCAGATTTAGCCCCCAGTGACTACTGGCTTTTTGCTGACCTTAAAAAAATGCTCCAGGGAAAAAGATTTGGCTCAAATGAGGAGGTCATCGCTAAAACAGAAGCTTATTTTGAAGCGAAAGATATTAATTTTTTTAAACATGGTATTGAAAAATTGGAAAAGCGGTGGAACGATTGTATCACCCTAAAAGGTGATTATGTAGATGAATAAAAAAAATTTTGCAAAAAAAATGTTGTTTTCATTGTTAGTCCCGGGACTTATTGATCCATGCATATAAATAAACGGGAAATCAAAATTCCAGGGGGAGGGGAGAGGCTAGTGCCCCTTGCCTTGCCTTCATGTGCGTGCGCCCATGTTTATATAAATATGATATTTCCGAACACTGGCGAAAAATGCAGATATCCGCCTATAGATAATTTTTTGGGTAAACTTGTTTTTTAATCGTGCTGGAAAGCTACACTTTATACACTAGTCGCCCAAGTAACAATTTTTTTTTCTTAACATGCATACGTGCGCGTATATTGATTACATATTATATTCACGAAAAAAATGCAGTCTAATGCATTTTTAATGTATCTGCCAATAACTCTGGATCCCCCGTCCGTGCGGTATAATTATTATGTTAATTTTTTTCAGAGAGTGTGTGCGTATGCGAGTATGTGGCCCGAAAATGAATTATGTATTATTTTTATTAATGTGGCGATAGAGTGGCCGGCTGGTGCCAAAAAAAGCGCTAAAGCGATTTTAATGTGAGCGAAGCGCGTTCGCCTGATTGATGATTTAATCAAAATTTCGCTACACTCTACAAAATATACAGAAATTTACCAATGATTACCGGTTTACTGGTAAAAAGCAATATCGCTGTTGCGGAAAGAAAAACACATCGACTATATGAAATTGTAATAGCATTTAACTACCAAATTTAGTTAGAAAAAGAAAGTGGTTTTCTCATTAAATATCGCAAAATAATGAATATCATGAAAATATTGTGCCTTATTGAGCTTGTCAAAATTAATATTCTTGGACTTAATTGTAGAATCTTGTCGATTTTAATCAACTTAGTTTAATGCTGATGGTTTTTCGACAGTTATCTTTAATTCTGTAATTTTGAGTCTTGAAAACAATGAACGATATAAATCTTTATTTTTTAATCTTATTAAGTACTATTATTATTATTATTGTATGGTATAGTATATTTTTGAACTTTAAAATAAGTTAGTGTTTTATGCGTCTGGCGCATAAGTAAATATTTCGAGTATAGAATACCCAGAAAATTTGGATTGGTCACTACGCGAAGCGGCCAAACTAAATTTTTAGGCTTACCTAAACTCGAAACTTTACCTTATGCTTAATCTGGGAGTGGAAACACTTTTTCGAAACATTTAAAGCTGTATTTTACTTCTTTACACTCTAGTTCATTTTTTTATAAAACGGAAATTTCATTTTAAAACAAGGGAAAGTCATTCGACAAATAGTGAAATATGTTGATACAAAATTTAAATTGATACATAGTGAAAGTCAAAGGAAAACTCCTGTAAGTGAATTTCTTGAATAATTAACTAGCTACGAATATATCGTTAACTTGTTCCTCATTAATCACTTAGTAAAACATATCTACTAATATTTAAGTTTTTAATTTAAATTCACTTGGTTTACGTTACCAATAAAGTTTTAGTAAAACAAACCAAGTGAATTTAAGTTAGAAACCTATATATTAGTTACGAATATTGTAGTTCAATTTATAAGGCATTGTGATTTGAAAAAGTTTTCACAGACGTATTTCGAACAACCCTTCACAAACCTCAGAAGGGCCGAAAGCACTCGACAATAATACCGTCTGTAATTACTTGTGTACACTCAAATTGAATTGTTAATTGAAGCAAGCGAGGACTCAGTCATGAGTCAGTGGTTGTTTTTCTATTGGGGGTTTCTTCAATACTTCAAGGGGGCGGCTATTAAATCCACACCTTCAGCCCGTGCGGTCCCACGCTGGGGGCGCCCATGGGAATGCCGGGCGCGTCGCAATGCAAATGCAATGGAAAAGGTGAACTGCAAATTGTCGAGGGGGGAGACCCTCGTGGGAATAAAGACTTGCTCTGAAGAGGGACTCGCTTTTGGAGGAAGGGGTGGATTAAACACCGGGACGGCTTTGGAACGGTGTGAGGAGTTTATCTTGCGGGAGCAGCAGGAGGTGTGATTTTTTTAGTTAAATTGGTTTATAAAAAACGACCCTTATTGGTTTTGTTTATACAAAATTATTAAGGGTTGTTTATTAGCTGCACATATAAAATAAAATAAGGGTGGTTTATTAGGTACACAAGGAAATTGTTGAATAGGGAATATTTTGGAATTAAGAAAGAAAATCTTTATTTCATGAATATTATTTATCTAAATATCTACTTTGTAAAATTGTAAAAGTTTATACGTTAAATCAATAAACACATACATAAGTTTATTGTGTACAGCAAATAAATAACCCTTATTTTTTGGGTTATTTATTTGCTATACACAAAAAACTGTTGAATAGGAAATATTTTGAATCAATAAATAAATATTAATTTTATGAATATTATTTATCTAATTATCTTCTTTGTAAAATTGTAATAGTTTATACGTTAAATAAATAAATACATAAATTAAAGAATAAATATAACTGTTCTATATTTGAACTCAAACAGGATTTCCAACTTTATGAACATTATTCAATTGTAGAAAATTAGATATTGTCAAGTTCAAGAGAGGTGTCTTGTGACATTTGGCTTCAAATTAAAATATCTATAATAATGTAAATTCTCTAGTTACGACAGATTAACATGAGTTGTAATTAAGCACATACAAGTAGACAAAATAATGTTAATATGATAATACCTCCAAGAAAAATTGTACCATAGATTTCAAATCTGTATTCATAAGACACCTTTCGTAAATTCTTCTACAGCTGGTTTTTTCATTGAACAAGAAGTTAAAGCAGTGACTCCCAACTTCCTTATAACTCAAGTTGCCCTCTTGTGATTTGAAGGTCCTACTTTAACCTACAAGAGGGCAACTTGAGTTATAAGAGGGTAATTTACAAGTATTAAAATGGCTATAACTAAATGTATGAAAATCGACCAAATATATTATTAATTCTACAATAATTTATTTATAATGTATAAATATCTAATCAGTATATTTTCAACCTCACTTAAAATGAGTGTTTTATACGCGTGGCGCATGAAGTAAAATTTCGAGTTTAGAAAAGCCAGAAAATTTGGTTTGACCAAACCAAATTTTCTGGCTTTTCTAAAATCGAAATTTTACTTCATGCTTAATCAAGGAGTGGAAACACTTGCTAGATGTCAATTTCAGTTAAATAATTTAGCAGATGAAACACATTTTTGAAAACATAAACAAAAATAGTAAGACATGATTTCTAAATTACTTCAAATTTAATTAGGGTAAGTTGGAACACATGACAATGCGATGTTACTACGAATATGGTTTTAAATTTGACTGAAAATGAGATAAAAACCAAGCGACATATACAGGGTGTCCCATTTTAATGTACCACCTGGAATTTCTTCAGAACCATGCACCGAATTAAAAAACGTTTCAAATGAAAGTTTAATGATTTGGAGGAGGACATTCAATTCCGTAAGAAAATTCACCCCCCCCCCCCTATCAGGGGTGGCTGGGGAGGGGTAGCTTTAAAATCGATACTTGTCGATTCAATTTTACTTTTCATTACGATTTTACCATATCGATACTTTGATATATGACAGGGCTGGCCAACCTGTGGCCCGCGAACCTGATTCTTCCCTCTGAGCGGTTCTGTGCGGCTCGCGGCCTTAATCACCATTATTTATTGCGAAAATTATTCGTACTGTGAACTTTATTAAATTTAGTCAAATTACGAAACAACCGATTTATCACCTGGAAAAATATAAATATGTTAATACTTTTTAGGTTGGTTTTATATTATTGTAAACATTAAGTATACTTTGCACTTCACTTTAAATCGGGTGTTACACGCCCGATGCATGAAGTAAATATTCAGAGTCAAAAAAGCCTAAAATACTTACTGCATGCTCAAACAAGGAGTGCAAACACTTGTTGAAAAGAAGGAAATAAAACTAAATACGTAATTTTATTTTAGACTTTATTGAACAAATTAGTGAATATTCATATAAACTTTGAAGAAACGAGTTTTTCAAAATTTAGCAATTAGGGCGAATATTTAAAATATTCTGGGAAAAAACAAAATTCAATTAGTTTACCCAAAAGTGATTGAACTTTATCTTACTTTATACAGAGAATTAGTGATCATAAATATGTTTATAACATATATTTATTTTGATTATTTTTTTCTTCAAAAGAAAAATTTAACTCCACATTTATTTATAAAGAGAAAATCCACTAAATTTGGCAAACGTTTATTAAAATCTAAAAAAATCAGCATAAAAATCACTGAGTTTACATAAAAATAGTAGACCTTTAAATTTTTTTGATAGATAATTTTAAGAAAATGTTGAAAAGTTGAAGCAAACAGAAAATTAGGATAACGTATGTGAAATGAACAAATGATTCAACATAAAGCTCACTAAAATTTTTCACAATTTATTAAATTTTAATATTATTAATTAATTCATTTTTTTAAACTAAAATGTAGACATTATGTTTAATTATATATAATGTTTTTAGTATTAGATAAAAAAAATACTTTTTGCATATTTTCTCATGTGTTTTTTTTTACTTACACAAAAAATGTATTTTTAAACTTTTTTAAATAATTTAGCGCCGTTAAAACTAAAAACTATAGTTATAATTAACAATTTGATGGCAAAAAGAATAAATATCATGAAATAATATTTATGCTAATTTAACTAACTAAACCTCTCCTCCAAAATTTTCAAAATGTCCAATTTGTGTATGTATAAAAAACAAAAACAATACTTTTACAGTAGATTTGTTGATAAGGCGTTTAGGTGTTGAAAATCCATATTGACTTTGTATAAATAAAATTCTGAATAACTTTATGATTTTCAAAAAAGTGTGTTTATTTTCACAATTGCTTCGTAAATTTATTGCTTCTTCAGGTGAATAAAAGTTTACAGTGAAGTTAGAAATCTTAGAACTACATATATATACAGAAAGTTTTATGTAAGACCGAACATTTTCATAACGAGAATATTTCTTTTAAGTACACATATGCATTTCGTTGTACATTTTCCGACGCTTGGAGAATTGAATTAGAACTTTAAACAAATGTTTTCCACTCCCAGGCTAAGCATCAAGTAAAATTCCGAGTTTAGAAAAGCCTGAAAATTTAGTTTGGTCGCGTAGCGCGCCACCGGTACAAAACACTGACATATTACGAAGCTTAAAACACACCGCTAATCTTTACATTGAATCAGTGTTTTGTACCGGTGGCGCATGAAGTAAAATTTCAAGTTTAGAAAAGCCTGAAAATTTGGTTTGGCCGCTCCGCGCTTCGCGCTGCGCGGCCAAACCAAATTTTCAGGCTTTTCTAAACTCGAAATTTTACTTCATGCTTAACCTGGGAGTGGAAAACACTTGTTTAAAGCTTTAAATTAAATTGTCTTTATAAACCGAGCGTCGGAAAATGTATACTTAAAAGAAATATTCTCGTTATGAAAATGTTCGGTGTTACATAAAACTATATATATATATACATATATACAGCGTGTAAACGAACGAACTACTGTACAGGCTCTCTACCACATAAGGGGCAGCGTTTAAATAAACAATACCTGCATTTGAAATTACCATACTTTTAGTAGATAGCTCACAAATAATTATTAAAAATAATTTATAATAATAGGCCACATGTTTGTGGTATCTAGTATACGCGCACATTGCGTATTTTAAGAGAGATTCCACATAGACTGGCAGTTTTTAAACGATTTGGATATCGAATTACACCATCCAGAGAAAAGTGGGTCAGATTGTGAAGAATTATGTCTATGTTATCGTTTTCATAAGTACCCATTGCTGACTAAATTCCGAATATTTTCTAAACGTGTTAATGAAATTCAATATTTTTCCTTATTAGGTTCACACTTCACTTTATCTCCACTCTTATTGAAATGTTTAGATAAGAGCGGCGAGGGTGGATGATTTTTAAACATAAAAATAGTTTGCTGTTTAGTCTATGGTGAAACTTATTCCATGAAACATCTACATTTTGTAACATGGCGCGATACGTTTATTCAAATATTGAATTGGCAGACATGTTTCTTATTTACAGTGAAACTCGGTGTAATTCCGCGGAAGCTGTAAGAATTTATCAAGAGCGATTTCCTGAACGACACTTACCACCGCCAAACCGATTTAGAAATTTATTACAAAGAGCACGCGACACTGGAAGTTTGCAGCCCGTCGCCGTCGCCGGAGCCGGTGGAGGTGGTGACCGTCCAATGCGATATTTGCGAGCGGAAGATGAAATTTTGAATCTGTTGGAAGCGGATCCTGGTTTAAGTACCCGTATTATCGCCGCTCAGCTAAATGTATCGCACACATTTGTCAGCAGTGTTATACGAGACAATAATTTTTATCCGTATCACTACCAGCGTGTACAACATGTTCAACCCCATGATTTTCCCAAAAGAATTGCATTTTGTCAATGGATTTTGGCACAAAATGTTCAAAATCCTAATTTTACCAAAGACATTTTAGTGACCGACGAACTGTAGCATGGCCTCCAAGAAGTCCGGATTTAAACCCCTTAGATTTTTTTCTATGGGGATACTTTAAAAGTGAAGTCTACACTACGGACATTGACAACGCTGAAATGCTGATACAACGAGTAAACGCCGCGGCTAATACCATTCGTGAAAAACCTCGTGAAATGTTTGCTACTGTTCGTGCAAATTGGATACGTAGAGCCCAAATGTGCATTGAGTGCGGCGGACGTCAATTTGAACACGTATTGTGATTTTTTTTATAGGTGACCCAGTTTCATCTAGTAATTCTAGACAGTGTGTGTGTGTGTGTAGTGTGTGCTAAGTGATTTATACGTCTCGCAGTAGTAACAGTAAATAAACAATACCACAAATTAGTGACCTAGTTTCATCTAGTCATTCGAGACAGCGTGCGTGCTTAGTGGGTGCGAAGTGATTTATGCGCCTCGCAGTAGTAAAAGTAAATAAAAAATACAACAACTTATGCATCCACGAAAAATATCATGAACACAGGTAACCAGAAGTTCTCAAAAAGTAAAAAATGCATGAAAAATTATGAAGAATCCAATATTTTTTTCCGATTTTTTTTTTGCTGCAACTGGTGTCAAAATATTTTGTGTATACGCCCTTAAGAGGATGTACATTAGTTCGATTACACGCTGTATATGTAGTTCTTAAATTTCTAATTTCACTGTAAACTTTCATTTAACTGAAGAAGCAATATATATTTGCGAAACAAGTGTTGTGAAAATAAACACACTTGTTTGAAAATTATAAAGTTATTCAGAATTTTATTTATAGAAAGTCAATATTTTAACCTTTACTTCCAGGTTTTCACGGAGTTTTCAGATATTTAGGAAAATTTAAATGGGCTGTTTTCCAAGTATTATTATTAATTAAATAATGACAAAATGTAAACTTTTCTAACCATCGACCATTTTTAATTTTTTAATTGTTTTATAAATATTTTTAAAAAGATATTAAATTAATATCAAAATGGTCGCCATTTATAATAAGAAATTACTCTATTATTTATTATTTTAATAAAATATAGTCACATTTAATAAGTTGCTAATTTATTTGTATTTGGTTTTGTAAAAATTAATTGGTTTTGAATTTTGTTTTATTGATTATAATATATGCAGGAAATAACATTTAGTTGAATTTTAGATATCTGTAAATTTGATCAAAATACGAAGTTTGAAATATTTTTATTTTATAAAGAAACAGACAAAATCTTTATATTCAAATAGTATGTTTTTATATTATATAAAATTACGAAAATGTTTTTTGTGTGAAATGCAAACAATGTGTATTAATTAATAAAACAACTTAAGACAATAAATACCTATTTTTTTATATTTAAAAAGTTTATTTAATTTATCTTATAAAAATTTGATATAATTTTATAATATAACAAACGATAAAGTTTCCCAATACATTTCCACTACATGTGACTAAACTACATTAGATTGCGAAGACATAAAATATGCAGGGATTTTTTTATTAGTATACATATCTAAATACACTGTAAATGTCTAGGTATTGATTGTTTTTTTTTTCAAGTTTTTAATTTGTAGCTTGAAACGGGTGTTTCCATTCCCAGACTAAGCATGAAGTAAAATGTCGAGTTTAGAAAAGCCCCGCGTAAAAAATTTAGTTTAAATTTTCACGAGTCCTTTCTAAACTCGAAATTTTACTTCATGCGCCACGCGTACAAAACAATGATTTAAAGTAAGGTTAAAACTTATTACTTATTTCATATGTGAATGATGTTTCAATATTTTTCAGCATATACGCAGAGTATATACCGAAAAGAAAACCTCTGTGCATAAAAAAACAACTAAAACTTAATTTTTGATTTTTGATCTTTTAAAAATGTTGAAGACGCCAAAAAAGTATTTACACCTTCTGAATAAAAGAAATGAATAATTACAAAAAATGATTTTGTAAATGACAAATGTAGTGCGGCCCTTGAAACATTTTAAGTGTTAATTTTGGAGCTCGAAACAATTTCGGTTGGCCAGCCCTGATATATGATATAATCGATACTCAATATCGATATTTTTTGGGATCGGAACATCCCTAGTTTCATTTATCAATTCAGTTTTGATTAATTTCAGAATTTTAATAATAAAATTAATAAATAAAAAATTCTTACATAAATTTATATCAAATTATGGATGTTAACGAAACTTGACTTATTAATAATATGCAAAAATTTTGACTTATTGAGGGTAATTGATTGTTAGATGAAATTATTAAACTCAATTTAAAATATATTTTTATTTAAAAAGGGCCGATTATTAATAGTAATAATAATAATGTTTTATTAGTGTTAAAAGAAAAGCATCCACAAGTCAAGGTGTTCAGTATGAGTATACGAGTAATAACAGTAATGGAATCTAATAATATAAGAAGGGTTGTTATGGTTAAAACACTTTGTTTTAAGACATACACGTTACTTAAAAAAATATACTCTTATTTACAGGGTTGTTAAAAATACGTTTTATCATTTTAATGAAAACAAACAGTTTTTTATAACAAAACGTGTTTTTTTCATTGAAACGGTGTTTAAAACTTTAACAATTAAAAACATGTTTAAAATATGTTTAAAACACGTTTAAAACGTGTTTAAAACAGAACATTCAGGGCATTTTTCTTTTGAGTGTACATATCACACTAATTACAGGGTTTTTTAAATTTGCGAGAATTCGTTGATTCAAAGCAGTTAATTTGGGGCTTTTAACGAGTGTTTTCCACTCCCAGACTAAGCATGAAGTAAAATTTCGAGTTTAGAAAAGCCTAAGAATTTGGATTGGCCGCGTAGCGAAGCGGAGCGGCCAATTCAAATTAGGCTTTTCTAAACTCGAAATTTTACTTCATGCGCCAAGCTTAAAAACACTGATTTACAGTGAAGTTAAAAAACACACACATACAACAACAATTATAGGCAACCTAATATACGTTAGAGTTATTGCGTTGCCTATAATCACTGTTTTAGGCAATTTGTTTAGCGCAGAATTTGACTCACGTTTTATTCACATCTACATAGATTGCTAAAGCCGTATATTTTAAACTTTACGATATTTCAGTGTTTTACACGTATCGCGCATGTAGTAAAATTTTGAGTTTAGAAAAGCCTAATTTGGATTGGCCGCTTCGCTTCGCTACGCGGCCAATCCAAATTTTCAGGCTTTTCTAAACTCGAAATTTTACTTCTGCTTAGTCTGGGAGTGAAAAACCCTCGTTTAAAGATTCAAATTGAAATCTTTTAAAAAAGCAACGAATGTTGAAAGAAAAATTCACTGTATTTAAAAATCACATTTATGCACACGCGGTTGTAAAATTTTATTGCGATAAAATGTTAAGTTTAATAATGTAATTTGAAATATCTTCAACACTTTATTTACAATTTTAAAATGTAAACAAAAAATCTTAATCAAGTAGTATAAAATATAATTTAGCAAATTTAAGATAATAAAAAAAACATTTAAACAAATTTAACGTTTTTAACAAATTTAAGACTTAAAACATGTTTGAAACAAAACCGTTTAAAACACGACGGCTGTTTTTAAATAGGTTTTAAACACTGTCTTAGAACATAGTGTGTTATACATAACAACCCTACTTATAAATTATGATTAAAAATTGCAATAAAAAAAAACATTAATAAACAAGCTTATCTCTCATAAACATGAGCAGTAAATCAAAATTAAAATGCATGCTTTAAAAAGTCATGTATGATATAGAAGGCATTTTCGATTAGAAGGAACCTAATTTCTTGTTTAAATGTTACCTTATTTAGTTATCTAACACTGCCTGGTAAATGATTACAAAATTTCGAGCCATAATAATTTACACAATTTCAGTATTTTGAAGCCTAAAATTGGGGATGCTCAGGTTACTTTTTGTTCTAGTGTGATAATTGTGATTTTGTTGGTCTAATTTGTTGTCGTCACAACAAGATTCAAATAATATTATACAGACAAGGTAGTGTTAATATATTCAGCTATATGAATGCTGGTTTGCAATCATCCTAGTAGCAAAAAAAATAGAAATTAAACACGTGTTTTTGTCTTTTTGGCAACCCCTCACCGAGGATACACGGGGCGGGCCGCACCTCCTGCAACCACATTGTTATGCCTCTAAGTAGATTATGGCATCAAAATATCTTTTTTTTTGGCAAATCACGTAATTTGTCAGATAGATTACTTCCATAGACATAAAAATTGCGTATATATTTTTATGTCTCTGAAAGTTTTTATGTCTATATTATATATATTATAAGATATTATTTATAGAAATAATTGTATACATATCATTAATAGTATTTTTTTTTTTTTCAGAAACCCAAATTAATATTGCTGGTCCATCGGTCGGTAGGTTTTTCAACAATTTCAAGCTTTCCTTTTCATTTCCATCAACGCACGGTGAACTCAACCTATACTTGGATTAAGCCATTGTGAATCTCTTCGCATCTCTTACTGATTTACGTTTGGAACATGCTGTACGCGTGCGTGTAAGGATCAGCGCGTTAATTAATGATACATTATTGAGATAATCATTAATTACCCTGTTTTAAATAATGACATCGTCTGGAGATAGCGAACCATCTCCTCTCTTAATTAATCATAGACACATACAGAGATACAGTTGTATCTTCTTCCCAGTTGAGTTACATCCAGGACCAGATAAGATTAATTAATTACACTGTACAAGATTGTAATTCTAAAAGGATACAATGCAATACTGACAAGAGTGAAATGGAGAGGATTAATGAAATTTTAAAAATCAAAATGATTCACTCAGTATAAATTGAATCTTGAAAAGTTAGGTTAGGTGTTGCTTCAAACCAGTGTTTCCTAACTTTATTCTGACCATGCGCCCACCTTTTAAACTCGAATGTCTCTGTAAGATCCATTTGCATATTTTTTTGCTCGTCATGTGCAGACAATTAATTTAAGTCACATAAATTAAAACAGAAAAAATGCGAAGCCTATCAAAATATTGTATAAATTTGTATTTGTTTATATTTATTTTACATCTTTAACTACACTTTTGACAATAATACAGGGTGGCGACTAACTGGGAAAACCAAGAAAGTCAAAGAAAAGTCAGAGGATTTTATTTATCCGGAAAATTTTTGGTTAAGTTAGGGAAATTTAGCGACCAGTCAGGGCATTTTTAAATTAATAATAATAATAAATATGCAAACACTACGATTAAAAAATTTACAAATTGTTAGTTCAGTTCGGAGCACGAATTTGACATATTAAATCATATCGCTGCTTTACTTTGATAGTGGCACAACTAAAAAGAAGTGATTTTTTTGTTTTGCATTGAATCTATTCAAAAGTCAGTGAACTTTTATTGTAGAGAACGGCAAATCCAAATTTGTAGGCTTTTCTAAACTCTAAATTTTACTTCATGCTTAATCTGGGATTGTAAAACACTCGTTAGAATTTCTTAAGAGCTAAAAATTGAATCGTGAAGAATTCATAAAAAATAGCATTGATATTTTTAAATGTAAGGAAAACTTAGAAATTTACGAAAATTGTCAAGATTTAAAAAATTTATGAAAAGAATTTTAAATCTAGAAAAGTAAGGAAAACTGAAAACATTTTTTAAAATTAACGAAACTCTTGGATATTTACAAAAAGCATACGGATTTTTAAAATTATCCAAAAACTCGAAAATTCACGCAAAGATGTCAAGGATTTGAACATTTACCAAAATCGTGAAATTTCACAAAAAGCGAAAAACAATTTAAATCAAACAAAAATTTAGGATATTCACGAAAATTGCCATGTTTTTAAGAATTGACAGGTTTCTACACAACTCTACAAACAAAATAACATAAATAATACAAATAACAACTCTTTAAATGTCACGGAATACTTCGGCATTTTTTAAATAAACGAATTAAACAGTGATTTAAAATGGTCATAACTTATATATAAATTGTTGCTGAGTTGTTGTTTTTTAATAGAGTTCAATTTGAAGCTTTAAACGAGTATTCTCCACTCCCAGACTAAGCACGAAGTAAAATTTCGAGTTTAGAAAAGCCTGAAAATTTGAATTTGCCAGGCGGAGCGAAGCGAGCCCGGCAAATCCAAATTTTGAGTCTTTTCTAAACTCGAAATTTTACTTCATGCGCCATCTGTATAAAGCACTGGTTTTAAGTAAAGTTCAAAATACACATCTTTAGCGTGCTGCTTTAGTAGCCTATTGCGAACTTCACAATATTTCAATGTTTCAAACATGTGGCGCATAAAGTAAAATTTTGAGTTTAGAAAAGCCCGAAAATTTCGCTTAGCTTCGCCCGGCAAACACAAAAAAAAATTGTAGAAGTTTGTTCAATTTATGTGATTTGTATAGTCGCAAAGTTTTCGATAATTTGTAAACGACAAAATATTAAAAAAAGTGCTCGTTTGATAATAGCTAATTGTAACTAGTTCTTGAAATTAATTTCTTGTGAAACAATGCCACGTGTTTTTCGTCTTTATAACTTGACATAACCTTTAAATTCAATCATTTCATTATAAAAATCCATCTTTTTCTAAATGTATGAAAAAGATGGATTTTTACGATGACATGATTGAATCTAAATTGAATTGAATCAATTTGTAGCATCCACTTTCCCAGTTTAATATTTTGTTCTCACGCAATTTAACACTAAACTTGAAAAAATCTTGAAAATTCATGAAAAGTATGAAGCGTTTTTTCTTAGATTTTCAATAATTTTAAATATTCCAATACTTTTTATGATATTTCGTAAATTCTTAAAACCCTGACAGTTTCATTTGCATTTCCAGAATTTTAAGGATTTTAATTTTTTAATATCTTGACAATTTTCATGAAATTTAAAGATTTTTATCAAAACGTTAACGATTTTCATGAAATTTAAAGATTTTCTTCGAAATGATGACGGTTGAAGGTGTTGATAATTTTCATGACTTTTAGAGATTTTCGAGCTTCAACTTTTGTGAAAATTTCAAGTTTAGAAAAGTCTGAAAATTTGGTTTGGTGGCGTAGCGAAGCGGAGCGACCAACCCAAATTTTCAGACTTTTCTAAACTAGATATGTTTATGTGACACGTGTGACATATAAAATGTGAATCTCCATGATTTTATGTAAAGATTATTTTTTAAATCAAATAAACTATAAACAAATAAAAAAGGAAATATGCCAATAATAAATATTTCATTAAAGAAAAATGCATGTTTCTTTTTTTACAAACGCATGTTTTGATGTTAATGCTGAATAGATCGCTCGGACAGGTAACCTTTTCCATGTGAGAAACGGTGAAAAGACTATATAAATAAGTCATGGGGACCTGGTCAGATGACAAATAGCGGACGGGAGGCCCGTTTTCCTTACAAGCCGATCGGCTCGTAAATCGCGGATTTACTACCAATCATTAATTCACCGGTCGTAAATCCTCTGGCCGGTGCCAGGATTCACCAAACAGATGATCAAACTCTACTCATAATCATAATTTTAAAATACGATTGAAAATTAATGCAACAAAATCGACTAAATACAAATATAAAAAAAAAAATATTAAATTAGGTAACTTATCAGATTACTAAAATAAATTCGACTTTAGCTTAAAATTCCAGAAAAATCATGTAAGATATTTGAATATTCTTTAAAACCGTTAGTTTTTAAATAAATTAAACAATAATTCAACAGACTATTAAATTTTCACAGAGTTTCAAAATAAACATCTTTATTTTAAAAATTTGATGATTTGGTCTTCTCAAATTAGTATAAAAAAAGACTGGTATTCCTTACTTCACTCTTTATTTGTATCGTTAGATGTACAGTTCGAGACACAATGTGCTCATTATGAATAACAAACTAGTTTGTTATTGATAATGAAAACCTTGTGTCTCGAAATATACATCTAACGATACAAATAAAAAGTGAAGTAAGGAATAACAGTCTTTTTTAGTGTAAAAATCACTTCACGTAAACTCAAACACATACAGTTATAAATAAGCATATTTTTTTAATTTTCACGAAAATTACAGAAATAGCTGATTTTAGATATAGTATCTTAACTATCTGATATTCGAATATGAATAATTCAAATATTCATATTTAAATATTCAAATATTCGAATATTCGAATTATTTGTATTCGAATCCCAGCCTTAATTTATATCTCTATATAGGTCGATTTTCTATTAATCACAATTGATCGATCTATTGAACCGATTGGAGGCGGCTGACGTCAACGATCCCATTTAAAATTCACTCCAATTATCGATCAATTTGCCGAGTGTGAGAACGCGAAAGGGACGGCACACGAAAAAGAAAATTGAACGTCAAGTGGGTGGCTGAATTGACTTGACACGAGGTCAATTGGCCCCAAACAGTGGCGATTCAATGCGCAACGTTACCATTTATGAGTACCAATCGGGACCATTAATCAATGCTAATAATATTTATTAATAATAAAAGCGAGAGTTTATGGCGCTAACGCCCGCGCCGGCAATTAATCCGTCTGGAGATTGAGAGAAAAAAGTGGAATGTCGGGATATTTATCGTTGTAACAATCGAAATTATATCAGCGCCTACGCCTCTTGCGAGATAATTGATTTGTTGAATGTGTTACGAATATTAAGCTTTTTTTTCAAGTTGGAATATTAAGTACTTTGTTAATTTAATGAATTTTTGTAAGTTACGTGAAAATTATTCAAATATTCGAGTATATAAATATTCGAATATTTAAATATTCGTATATTTGAATGTTCGCGTATTTGAATATTTGATGTGTAAAATGTTAATACATTAAAGTGAAATAAATTTGTAATCATGTTTATTGACACGTACTGAAGTAGTTTGACATTTATATCAGAAATTGACATTCACGGGGACCCTATCAAACATCCACACTATTTTGCCACTCGTAATGCTCCTCATCTATCTATTTATTTTGAAATAATTTTGACAATTTTTTTAAATAAAAAAATGTAAGTTCGTACTCGAATGTATTAAATTTTAGAAATTTAAATACCTAGTATTATTTTGCGCTTTCTTCATAAAAATATGCAATTTATATTAAAAGTAATGTGTTTAATGTTACGCGAATTGTAAATATTTTCTTTAATACCAATCGTGTTGGTTTTGTTTTTAAAGCCCACTTTGCTAAAACAAAATAATCAATTTTGAACAA
This sequence comes from Philonthus cognatus, assembly GCA_932526585.2. Lineage (NCBI taxonomy): Eukaryota > Metazoa > Arthropoda > Insecta > Coleoptera > Staphylinidae > Philonthus > Philonthus cognatus. The sequence goes on from OW052244.1 coordinate 39,034,836, forward strand.
GAAATCTCCGTTTTTACAAATGTTATTCTTGGGTATTCGTTCGAGAAACATGTGGATGTTTTGATCGGGTCCTCATTCACGGCATGAGATAATTTGCCGTTTATAACACAATTTCTAATTTTTTACATAAATTGATATTTACTTTACTTTATTTACGGAATCTATTTAATTACACAAACCATCTTAAAAATAAAATTAAAATACACAATAATAAATAACTAACAATTCAAAAAGATATAAAATGCAGTGGGGTTCTTGCACGAATTTTAAAATCGAATAAAATTATTCTTACATAATATTTTAAGTTCTAAACATTGTCTACCCAAAAGAAGCATTGAATAAAAATTATTTTAGTTGTAATTTAAAATTAAACAAATGGTAATTTTACACAAATTTCGGCTTTCCCGAACACGCATTCTTATTGGAAGTACATAAAAAGTCATGCGCATTGCAATATAACCGCGATAATTAAAATATTCAAATAAAATAAAAATTCTATTTCTAACTGAATACTTATTTTCAGGTAAATACTTTCTTTTCGAGTTGTTAGGACATATTGATACAATACAGTAACGATAACTCATTTTATATATTAACTTTACTGCAGTTACGTTTCTTATATGCGATATATTAAAGGTTATGTTGTCTAGCGTGGCATCTCGTCTGTTGAGTAAACAAACAAGTCCGCAGGTATATTGGCAACGCTTGCCCCGCCAATAAAAACGGATTTGTTAGGCAATTGAGAGTGTTTTGTATTAACAACTATTCGCTGTGTTATACAAACAAATTATAGGTAAATACCGAATTTAATAAGTGCCCGTTACACCCAAGGACGGTCGAGTATACGGTAAGAAGGATCCACAGAATCGAAGATTTTGGAGTGGACGTAGAGATTACTTACGTCACAAATGCGCGCTGAATTTAAATGTGGTTACTTCATGGTAAACTTTAGGTAAACATGCATAAGCTGTAAATTTTCTGAAATTCGTTGTTTTTTAAAAGAGTTCAATTTGTAGCTTTAAACGAGTGTTGCCCACTCCCAGACTAAGCATGAAGTAAAATTTCGAGTTTAGAAAAGCCCCGTGAAAATTTGTCGAGGGTCGGGCACCGACCCGAGACAAATTTTCTGGGATTTTCTAAACTCGAAATTTTACTTCATGCGCCACGCTTATAAAATACAGATTTTAAGCGAAATTCGAATATACCTAAATTTCACAATATTTTAGTGTTTAATACGCGTGGCGCATGAAGTAAAATTGCGAGTTTAGAAAAGCCCAGAAAATTTGTCTCGGGTCGCTGCGCGAACCTCAACAAATTTTTACGAGGCTTTTCTAAATTTTCTAAATTTTACTTCATGCTTAGCCTGGGACTGGAAAACACTTGCTTAAAACTTTGAATTGAACTTTTAAAAAGAACAGGGAATTATAATAATATAATATTTACAAAAAATAGGCTGAATTTGGAATACATATACTTTAAAGAAAAACTCCCTAAAATGTAAATACATATTTAAGGATAGTACGAAAAGGAGAAATTAATATTTAAAACATGTTAATATATAATTTTATTTATATACAATTTATTGAATTTTCTCCTTTTTGCATTTTAGTTTATTTAAGAGATTTTGCTCTTAAAATTTTTGTAATTTTTAAAAACTTACTATTGGTAATTTAAATAGTTAATTCTTATAAATAATCCTTGTTTCAAATATGTTTTTTTTATAACCCAATCAACGTCAACATATTTTTTTTATTTAATTACACGTAACACGAACTATTATTTTAATTACACTTAACACTAACACAAAGTCTTATTTTAATAACACTCATTTTTAAGACAAAATATTAAAAAATCTATCTATGAAAGTACAGCGAAATCGGAAAGAGAGGTTATGATAGACTCAAAAACGTAACCAAACATAACGTCATTGTTAGGGGATAACATGGAAAGATCCAATTCTGTCATACCTTGTAACACATATGTGTTCAGCTTATTTCATATCCACATCTGGGGTACCACAGGGGTCAAATTTATGTCCGTTGTTGTTTGATATTTATATAGATGATTTAGTCGCATCTAACGTGTCCAGTCTTGGCTTATGCTGACGACGTAAAATTGTAAAGTACTATCAATACGGAATACGACTGCGCACTTCTGCAAGAAAACATAAATATTATAGTTAATTAGTGTACCACTAATCAACTATCTCTTAATACAAACAAATGTGTTATGGTATCATATACTCAGAAACGAGAACCAGTACTGAATGATTATAAAATCGGGAATACGTACCTCGTGATATTAAAATAAAGGATCTTGGTGTTTGGTTTGACTCGCAACTAACTTTTTCAGATCACATACACACGATAGGTAAATCTGCCTTTAAAATGCTTGGATTTCTAATGCGTATATCACGATATTTTACTGATATCCAATTGCTGAAGGTGCTATACTTTGCTCTCGTGCGTAGCCGGTTAGAGTATGCATCAATCATTTGGTATCCTCTCTACATGTCCGGTTCCTCGGTAATTGAACGAGTACAGAAGCGATTCCTTAAATTTCTTAATTTTAAAATTAGCGGCGTTTATCCTGATCATTCGATGGAATATATTGAAATTCTCGGACAGCATAATTGCGTATCTCTTTCCGAACGTAGAGAAAACTGTAGTGCAATGTTCCTACTCAAGTTAATTGCCAATGATATTGATTCAACTCAATTACTATCTATGGTAAAAATCAATGTACCCCGTCTTGCATCGCGACATAAGACCACGTTTTCTATACCTACCGCAAATACAAATATGTTACTAAGAGCGCCCATTACGCATATGTGCCGTAATGAAAATCTTATATCTAAGGATATTTTTCTGTAACGGCATTTTTGTTAAAAGATTTTGTTTTTATTTTTGGTAATATATATTTTGTAATGCTTTTATTAACTATATTTATTAATTTATTACTGTTATTTAGTTTATGAATTGTATATACTTTTTGTTATTTGTCCTTCTATGGTATATCTGTTGGACAATAAAGATTGTTATTATTATTATTATTATTATATGTGTTACGCCCATCGACGTACCTTGCGTTACACCTTCCTATTATTTTGGCGTCATCTTACAGCGCAAGCGTGTCCATGGATCGCTACGTCACACAGCGTTTTCACGAGTGCAATTTGCGGGAAAACGTTAACTATTAATAATTTAAAAATTAAGTAAAAAATAAAAAAACACATAGTACATAATGTTTGTTTGCTTCTAAAGAATTAATTAAGACAATAAAAAATATGTGCAAGAACCCCATCACACAGTAATAAATAACTAACAATACAAAAAATATAATATACAAAACACTGACTTAAAAAATATACTCAAGTAAGCAAACGCCGCATCATAGAGAGAGGATCAAAACAAAAAATGTTTAGTGCAACTTGTTACTATTGACATACATTGTCATTCCGTTTTGAAAATATCGAATTATGCTAAAAACAATTTATGTGAATAAAATTGAAGTTTATTTTTTTTCGCATAATTTAATATTTTCGATGTGGATAACAATTTTAGCCAACTATGACATTTTAGCACATTCTTTTTTTCGTTTAAAACTTAATAATGTTAGGTTAGGTTAGATAACAAGTTGTGAAGTTAGTTACAATTAATTTTAAAGCCGCCAATTTAAATTAAAAAAATAACAATATTTTTGTAACCTCGCCTGTCTTTTAACTATCATAACATTTTGACATAATTTAAATAAGTTTGATTATTTTGACATTAGGACATTAAATCACTGTGTCAATTGTTTTTTGACTAATAAAATCACTTAGTGTTTTGACTGTGATAGAATTTCATTAAGTTCTCCTCAGGCGACGAAAATTTACCTGCCTTTCTTTTGAAGGATTGTGCTCTTATTTTCTGCAATCCTCTTCAATTATTTTTAATTTATCACTTCAAACTTTTACATTTCCTAGTAAATTAAAGATAGTTTCAATTTGTCCCATACCTAAAACCTCGGTGAATACCCGAAATATTGCTAACTACCGTCCTATAGCGATTCTTTCACATATTGGAAAAATCTTTGAAAAAGTGCTTCATGATCAAATTTACCTACATGTTGCACCATATTTATTTATGCAGCAACATGGATTCATTCCTGGGCGTTCTACTGTTACGAATTTATCTGTTATTACACATGACATATCTAGAGTTCTGGATTCATCGGGTCAAGTTGATGTGATGTACACAGATATGTCTAAGGCGTTCGACAGAGTCGACCACAAATTGCTGTTGAACAAGTTGGACTGTTTTGGGTTCACCACTGGCCCACTATTGCTTTTGGGATCTTATCTGAATAACCGTGAAAAGTATGTCTCTGTTAATAATTTTAAATCAAAATCATACTTTCCAAGCTCAGGTGTTCCACAGGGATCCATTTTGGTCCCCTTACTATTTAAATTATTTATTAATGATCTCTCGGCTGCACTTGAGTGTAAACATCGTTTATATGCCGATGATTTGAAGCTATATACATCTGTGTCATCATTGACTGACTGTGAGCAGTTTCAACATCTACTAGAAATAGTTTCTAGCTGGTGTACTTCAAACAATTTATTGCTGAATGGTAGCAAGTGCAAGTTTATGAGATTTACTAGAAAAATTAACATTGTCAAGTTCGATTATAATATTTGCAGTAATCAGCTGGAAGAGGTTAAGTTATTCAGCGATCTGGGTGTAGGGTTTGTTGATTCATTTACCTTTAATAAGCATGTACAAGAAACTGTTCGTGGCTTATTTAAGGCTTTAGGTTTCATCCACCGAAACTCCTTGGATCTTCAGAATGTCACAGCCTTGAAATCGCTTTTTAATGCCTTTGTGCGATCAAAGTTGGAATACGCATCTTTGATTTAGTACCCTCAAACTCAATATCAGATTAATTTTATTGAAAGCGTCCAGCGCAAATTTTTGAAGTTTTTATATTTTAAAGTGGAGGGCGTCTACCCATTAAGAGGTTTCAGTCAGGAAGTAGTACTCGATAAATTCAATCTTGGCGCACTTCAAAAGCGTAGACATATAGTGGCAATATCATTCTTACATAAAATTCTTCATAATAGAATTGACTGTCCCGTCATTCTTAATTTTATCAATCTATGTGTTCCAACTTTTAATAGTAGGAATAAAAGCACATTCAATGTTGCTTCTAATCGCACAATTTATGGCTCTAAATCACCGTTAAGCATAATCTGTGATATTTTTAATCTATTACCATCAACCTGTGATATTTTTGTTGACACATTATCGTCTATTATTAAACTTTATTAATTTATTTATATTCATTATCTGTATGTTATTTTATGTTACTGTGTATTTACACTTTTTATACCGATTTATTGTAAATATATTGTTTTGTAATTAGGATTGTTTCCTGTTGGACAATAAATATTATTATTATTATTATTAATCAATGACTATTGTAACATTTTGACTATAAGTTTCTTACCTCGACTATTTTCACTCTTATAGCATTTTAATGTTAAGTCCCTTGATCGACTCTGAATTGTCGTTTGGCGTCTGACATAAAAAACAATTACTTTTTCTTTAACTTGTATCAAAATTGACATTCCATTTTGACTTTATAAAACTTTCTCCGCCAATTAAACAAGAATTAATGTATAATGTCAAATATCAATAGTTTTAATGCTAAAACGAGTGTCTTCCACTCCCAGATTAAGCATGAAGTAAAATTTCGAGTTTAGAAAAGCCTGAAAATTTGGCTCGGGCGCCTAGCGAAGCGGAGCGACCGAGCCAAATTAGGCCTTTCTAAACTCGAAATTTTACAGACGCTTAAAGTTGCATAAAATGTTAACAATATATAAATAAAAAAATATTAAAAGGTACAGTTTCTTGTTTCAGGCGATTATTGGCTAAGTTTCTGATTCATCGTCTAGCGAGTGTTTTCACTCACAGGCTAAGCATGAAGTAAAATTTCGAGTTTAGAAAAGCCTGAAAATTTGGCTCGGGCGCGTAGCGAAGCGGAGTGAAATAAGTTTAGTATTCATATTCATATTCATATTCATATTTATTGATGTATTAACAAAAGTACATGTTTTACATATGTCACCTTAACCTAGGAGTATATAATAATAAAAAATATAATAATAATAAAACCTTATAAGCTAGTTTGTATAGTGAGAAACATCGAAGTAAATAAGTAAATAGATCTATAGTCACATATTAAAATAACTTATTAAGAAATAACATGTTAAAATAACATATTAAAATATCATATTAAAACAACATATTAAAATACCACATTAAAATAACACATTAAAATAACATATTGAAGTAACATACGGACGTTCGTAATTTAAAATGAGTTTTAAAATCAAATTTAAGGAATTCTTCCCAGCAGTAGAAACCGTTATCCTTAAGTAGCGTTTTCAGACGATTTGCAAATTGTTTAGGAGGCAATTGCTGAATGTTTTTCGGTAGTGCGTTGAAGAATTTAACAGCGTGGAATCTAGTACCAGTCTTCGCTTTCGAGAGTCTTGTTTGTAGATATATGTTTGATTCTTGGCGAGTATGGTACTTATTGATGTCGCTACAAGTTTGGTAGCTATCCAAATTGTGTCTAATATGAGACAAGCAGGCAAGAATAAATAGTGATGGGAATGTTAATATTCTTAAATCAATGAAAGCTTGTCTGCAGTCATCACAGTAGTTCAGGCCAGCTAACACTCTTACTACCTTTCTCTGAAGACCAAATATTCGGTGTCGAATAGCGGCATGACCCCAAGTAAGTATCCCATATGTGATGTTGGACTGGAATAGCGAGAAATATGTCGTACGAGCTACGTTCCTTGATACTATGGGTGCCAGGTTTCTAATAAGATATATACTCGAACTAAGCTTTCTAGCGAGTATATCCCCATGAGTAGTCCAAGATAGAAAGGAATCAATGTGAAAGCCAAGAAATTTAGTTGATTCATATTTAGTTGATTCATATTTCCTTAATGTGAACGTTAGGGAAGCAGATTTGTTGATATTCAGTTTTAGTCGATTACATATGAACCACTCCGATACCTCCCCGAGTGCTTTATCATGCAAATTATTAGCAATAGAGTAATCTTTAGATTTGTTAATAACAGTGGTATCGTCTGCATATAATATTGTATTGGTGTTTGGCGTCGCAATAGGTAAGTCATTGATGTATATCAGAAACAACAGAGGCCAAAGAATAGATCCCTGTTGTACACCGTATTTAATGGGCAAGGCCTCAGACATGATTCCATTTGATAGTACCCTCTGAGTCCTTCCAGTAAGGCATTAGAGTAAAATCCTGCAAGTGTCTGCATGAATATTGTAAAAATAAAGTTTGCGCAGTAAAATGTCGTGAGATACGCTGTCAAAAGCCTTAGACAGGTCTAGAAATTTAGCTCTTGCTATAAATCCATCTTCGAAGACATTGATAATTTCTTCAACTAATTTCGATAAAGCGATCCCCGTTGAATGTTCTTTCCTAAAACCATATTGCTCGCTTCTTAATATGTTTCATTGTTCTAGGTAAGTAGATAGTTGATCTTGCAAGATTTTTTCAAATATTTTGCCAAACAAGGGCAGCAGAGAAATTGGACGATAGTATGTTAGATATCAATTGTTTAAATGACGAGGAAAGTGTTATGATAGACACATCACTATTTTTTTATCGTAATATTCCTAAAAATGTATTGAATTATCTTTTACATAATTTGAACTTTACTTTAACATTATTAAAAACGATGTTTAATGTTATTTCAATTAAGCTAGCGTTCTTTCATTACAGCTAATTCTTTTGAATTTTATAATAATCAAACAATCTGTTGATTGTTATACATCTTTTTTAGAGAAACTACTTAATAAATATGCAGCGCTAGAAGAAGTGCAAAATAGAAATTTAATTTAGTTTTAAATTTACATGAATAAGTGTGTAATTAACTTATATTTTAAAACGAATGGGCAGAAGTTGAATTTAATTAGAGAAGATAGCTATTCTCTAATTAAATTCAACATTTGAGCATAAATTAATAAAAAAACAAGTTAGGTATACACGTATTCATGTGAATTTAAAACTAAATCAATTTTTTTTGCACTTCTTCTAGCGCTGCATATGTATTAAAGCGTTGGCTATTATTCTTACAAGTGTTTCCACTGCTTGATTAAACTCGACATTTTACTTTATGCGCCACGTATATAAAACCATGATTTAGTATAGTTCTACAAATGTTCCCAGTAAAATTTAATAAAAATAGTAATAAGTAATCAAAATCGATTAAAATACATTTTGTAAAAGTTGTCACAAAACATAAATTTTAATTGAAATTGTCGAAAGCAACAAACATAAACATTTACCAATCAATTAAATTCGTAAAAATGGACAAGTAAAAAAAAACGCAAATATATATTTTTTTCCATGTCAGTAATTTATTTATTTATTTTCAAAATCCATTTACAACATATAATGCTGCAATTTTATTAAAAATGGGTATTAGATTTAACAAATAAGTGAAATAATATTAATAAAAAAAATATAGAAATGTTGAAATTAATAAAATGAAAAGATAAATACATTTACCTCAAAGGAGACGATTATTCTATATACATTTTCAGACACTCGTGGTTTTATTAAAAACGTTGAATTTTAATTCCCTAACGACTGTTTCGAACTCCAGATTAAGCATAAAGTAAAATTTCGAATTTAGAAGCGGAGCGACGAAACCAAATTTTCAGGCTTTTTTAAACTCTAAATTTTACTTCATGCGCAAGGCGTATAAATCATTGATTAAAAGTGAAGTTTAAAATATACTGCTTAGTTTTGATCACATGTCCATTAATTTTACAAATGTTTATATGGAATATGTGAAAGTATACTACTTAAAAGAAAAAAATCCTGTGTGTCAATACTTAACAAAAATGACAAACTTTAAATAAATATTACTGCTTTAAATAAAATCGTCAAAACCAACACATGTCATAAAATTTTACAAACATTTTAGCACTATGAAAACTAGGACAAATTTACCAAATTAACAAGTTGTAAAATTTTACCAAATTACCAAAAATGTAAAATTTCAAATGATCAATTGATTGATATAATTTTTAACCTAAATTTGGAACAGTATTTGGTTTCTGGATCCGCTCCTGATTTAAGCACATAAAAAATTGACTAAATTCAAGGCAATAAAAGCTGAGAAAAGATTTGGAATTCCCCGATTAAAATCCCTTATTACCTGACTATATATAAGCTTGTTAGTTTCTTTTGTAACTCATTTTTGATAATACCATAAAAAGCAAAAATAGTCGAATAAAAATAGAAAAAATTGTGAAGCAAACCAAGTGTAATTGATTTTAAACCTTTATAGACTAAATTCAGCTTGATACTTTTTACTGTATAAGTGCCTTTTTTTAATATATTTTTTTAAATATTTAAAAGTATCATCATCATTCAAAATTGGTTCCAATTGGAAACGGTTGCCGTTGAATGATCGCTCACTTTCAAGCACTCGAAATTGCACCACATAAATTGCCCCTCGCATTAATTTTGCACGAAACGATGATTCGTCTTTCTTAAGCTATTCGAGATCTTAATGTGGAGATTATTCGATCTAATTGTAGTTGGCAAAAAGTATTCTTTTAGCAACAAGAAAAAAATACCTTATAACCTTATAACGATGTTAAAATGTTTAGTTTTAGTACATTTAATTATTTGTATTATTATTGTCATTATAAATTAGTTAATTCTTGAATAAATGTTACACACATGAACATTAAAAATGAGCGCTATGTTCAAAATTTAGTAGAAAAGACTTTCACTTTGATTTTAGTTTAAATAAAACACTTATTACTTTTAAAAACACGTTATTGTACTTACGTCAATTGAAGCGTTCAGAGCTAAGGTGGATTAAGTCCAAAATTATAAAAAATTGTGTTTGTTGCGGATTAATAATTAATGGTGTATATTTTCAGAGCTATAGTGAACCAAGTAAATAGGTATTTGTATTTTCTAACAGATTGCATCAATTGTGTTTAGCCCTGAAAAACTCTCATAAAATTTTCGTGCTAAAGTAGATCAAGTCAAAAATCGTATCCCGTGTTTTTGTTTGTGTACTCGTGTACGTGTGTTGGTTGGTAAAACTTCAAAATAATGAATTCAGATGACTGCGTAGACTGTTTGATTCATCCTAAGACTATGTGCTTTCGCAAAACGAATTAGCTACTTCAGAATCTTTACGAAAATGTATTCAAATCTTTACTCCTGAGAACTGGATTCATGTGACGAAAAAAAAAACCAAGACTAAGAAGTAACGACACCAAAAATTGTATGCACTAAAAAACTAGAAGGCCTGATAGTGAAAAGAAACAAAACTAATGAAGGTCATCCCGTCAAGTGGTTAGAGATTATGTGGATGAGGTTTGAATGAGAGGAACCTTGGACAGTGCAGTTTAAAAATACTTTGTTCACGACAATCTTATAATATGTGCCTTATTTAATTGTGTGGGCAGCATAAATGGAGTGCATTGAACACTCAAGTACATTAAACATTGGATTTGAGTGTTAAATGTGGTTTTTAAACACGAATATAAATAATTGCCTAGTTCGATTTTTATCCGCTATGCAGTAACAGCGCTGTGTTAGTCAAATCAGCTTATTTTGTCTTACATTTGATCATGGTGGTGATGACGTCATCGACACTATTTTGTAAAGGTACGAAGTAATCGCGTCAACATCTCCGCCGTGTTCATTAGTTTAACCCGCGTAAAACGCGTTTGTAAACATAAATCATTCTCAAATCGGTTAAACAATTGCGCTTCTATTCGTAGCGAGTGTTTTTTTTAAGCGGACCAAACGTTAACACCGTGAAAATTCCATCTCAACGAAAGAGTTCGTTTTTTGTGCAAAGAACGTGCTTCTATGTAAAGGGGAGACTGTGTGAGTATTATTTATTATTGAATGATTGTTGATATTTGTGTTAAGGTGGAATTAACCCTATTACAGATTCAAATCATAATACTGCAATCTGGCATCATTTATCTGTCAAATTATTATAAATCAAAACCGACCATTAAAACTGACCCGTATTTAATAAATATATATAATTTGTGTTATATATTATTATTTTCGTGAACAAAGTATAGTGTATAACTTGTATATAATGGCTATTAATCATTCGAACGACTTGCCCCACTCGCCTTCGCCTCGTTCTGCAAACCTCGTTTTCGTGATTAATAGCTATCATTATATGCTCGTTGTACAATATACTATTATACGCAGATAGTGGCTTCTCTGAAGTAACTATGTCTACAAAAGATTATAAATTTGTTGAGAAGCAAGACCCGCTGTACGAAACCCTAAGAGTTGCCATATCCTTGAATAGGGAATTTGTAGAATCAGATAATAAATAATCTTTCTTTGATGACACTATTTGAAGCTTAATTTCAACTATTGTAGATTATTTTATGATACTGGCCTAATCATTTCATTAACCTTATGTAAAAAACCATTTCAGGGTCAAAGTGGATCAAATCCAGCACATTCTGATTCAAAATTGAATTGCCACCTTAATTATTGTTTTAGAAATTTCAAATTATGACTAATATATAGGTTAGTCTTTATAAATTTGACGAATAAAGCACTAATAAATAACCTTTCTTTACACTTTTATTTGAATTACCAAATGTACATTTCGGACACAAAGTGACCATTATTAATGGATTAACACTGTTAATCCATTGATAATGGTCACTTTGTGCCCGAAATGTACATTTGGTAATTCAAATAAAAGTGTGAAGAAAGGTTATTAGTGCTTTATTCGTCAAATAAATTTGATCTTCACGTTACTCACATTCAATTTATTTAGTCTTTATACTGCAATATTAAAAAGAAAATTAGCCTCTAAATCACTTAAGGATTCAACTAATCCTAATAAACTGTAACCTTGATTATCCGAAAACTATAATTTATAGACTTGATCCACTTTAGCTCTGAAAGCTTCAATTATTTCGCCACACTGTAGCTTCTTCAGGCAAAGAATAAGAATATAAACTTTAAACTATTATCTGCCTCAATAATTAAGTTATTGAAAAGACTTGGCCGTTTGTTGTAGTATGACTACTAAATATAATTAATTAGAAATAAGATCTGATTTCGACGAATTATAATCATTTGAAATCGATTAGCAGCACGAGCATACAAGATTTAGGTTATCGCAACACGTGTTTTCCTCTCTGAATCGAGCGAGTTTTCTTTTCAAACCTCTCTTCTCGAAAGGGTTGTCGCCACTGGGGGGCTCTTTAAAATTATCTGAACGCTTCAATTGTTTCACCACACTGTGACTTTTTCAGGCGAAGAATAATAAAATTAACTTGGAACTATTATCTGCCTCAACATTAAGTTATTGAAAAGACTTTGCCGTTTTTTGTATTATGACTACTGAATATAATTAATTAGAAACAAGATCTGATTTCCATAAATTCTAATTACTTGAAATCGATGAGCAGCACGAGCATACAAGATTTAGGTCATCGCAACACGTGTTTTCCTCTCTGAATCGAGCGACTTTCCTTTTCAATCCTCTCTTTTCGAAGGGGTTGTCGCCCCTGGGGGGCCCTTTAGAAATACCTGCACAAAGCTGAATGTGATGCAAATCGCGAAATTGCGACGCGGATTTGTTCATCTTGCGCCCATCTGTGAAGATATTCATTCCGGAGGACGCGTATGAGAATAGGGGTGAATCAAGGGTGGAGCAGACACGTGAAAAGGCGATTTTTTCCGGGGGCCGTTCATTGATGATCTGAATGCGGGGTGTTGCTTCGTTAGTTTTCTTATAAAGAAGGTTTCTTTTGTTCGGGGAAGACAAAGGGGTTTTGTTGAATGTATTTAAGGTCAGTTGATTAATTATATAGTAAAACATTTTAATAACTTTAGATTAAAGATTTTTTGTACGTATGATTTTCTGACTTGGAAAATCAAAATGACCTTTTATATACAGAATTCAGAACATGTACCGTGCGATCGTTTAAATCAGGTATGGGCAACCTTTGACATGTTGAGGGCCAAACTTTAGCGTGCACATACGTTCGCGGGCCGCGTTTAAAAGTACTTAGTGCATTTTAAAGTAGTGATAATATTTTTTACGATAGATATTAGACATGAAATAATACGACAATGTTATTATAGTACAATTTATTAAAATAACAAAATGAAATTTAGGAAATGGTACATTATACTTAAATCGTTAAATTTGCAATTGTTACAAACTACGAAAGTAAAATACACCTCAATCAATGAGACACTTGAGCTTGAATTTGGGAAACTAATCCATCGATATTTGGATTAATTCCACTGACACAAAGACGTAAAGAATTTTCCAAATTATTGTCAGTCAGTCTTGTACGATGTGTTGATTTATTAACTTTCATCAATGAAAAGAACTGTTCGCATTTATAAGTACTGCCAAACGCACAAATCAATCTTCTTGCGAATTTTCTAAGCTGCGGAAAATTGTCTTCTTCTAGGTATTTTTTGTAGAAATCGCACAACTCTAGGTCTTCAAATTTGGATTTTAGGAGTGAGTTTTCTTGAATCTCGATCAACTGCATTTGTAAGTGTATTAGAGCATTTTGTACAATATATGTTGTAGGAGTAGCAAATAAACTGAAACAGTCTTCCATGTTTTTAAAATCGTAAAATCTGTTCGAAAATTGTTCCGACAGTAACTTGAGTTCTTCAGCATATTAAGCATAAGCAATATTTTCATACGCAGAGAGCGTATTGAAATGGTAACTGTTATCAGACAGCATCTGTGACTCCTACAAGCGTAGTTTGATCTGAAATGCTTTTAAATGGCTGTACAAATCATTTACTAACTGTCCTTGTTTTTGAAGTTTCAAATTTAAATAATTCAAATAGCCTGTAAGATCGACCAGAAATGCTAAGTCACATATCCATTTTGCGTCACTTAATTCAGATAGTGGTTTATCTTTTATTTTCATAAAGTCTGCTATCTCATTTCTAAGCTCGTAAAACCGTTTCAACATTTTTCCTTTGCTCAGCCATCTGACTTCACAATAATATGTTACGTCGTTATATTCAGCTGATATTTCATGCAAAAATGCCTTGAACTGACGATGGTTAAGCCCTCGGGAAAGTTGATGGTTTTTACTACCACATTCATAACATTCTGGAGTCGAATGGACTTAGAACACAAGTTCTGTTGGTGGATAATGCAATGAAGGACTATCAAATCATCTTTTTGCACATTTAATTCTGTTGCTTTTTCATTCAAAATTCCGATGAAACCTTTACGTAAGCCGACCATAGAAGGTGCACCATCAGTGCATACTCCAATTAATTTTGACCATAGCAAGCAAAAACTTGTGAATACCTTTTGAACTTCAATAAAACTATCCTCTCCTGTAGTGGTTCCTTTTAGCGGCTGTAAAGCAAGCAATTCGTCAGTAACAGTGAACTCCTTATCAACACCTCGAATAAATATAGCCAGTTGAGCTGTGTCAGACAAATCGGTGCTCTCGTCTAATGCTATGGAAAATGATTCAAAACCAGCCATACGGTCAGTCAATGTTGTTTTTTATATCATTAGCCATCATTTCTATACGTCGAACAACAGTTCGTCTTGACAAACTAATTTTTTCAATTTTTTTTTTTTTTTCAGGACACATAATACCGCAAACTTCTAGCATACACTCCTTGATAAATTCTCCCTGGGCAAATGGTTTTAATGCCTTTGCCAATTTTGAGCTAACTATAAAACTAGCTTTCACAACATTATCAAGTTGTGTTCTTCGTTTATGAAACATTTGTTGCTGTTTTTCCAAATTTGCGGTAAGCTTCTGGATTTTGTCTGTTCTTAATTGTCCTGTCAGTGAGTGCAGCGTAGCATGCTTAGTTGAGTAATGCCTCTATATATTGAATTCTTTCATTACACAGCAAACAAATAGGCTTACCATTGTGCAAGATAAAAAAGAATTCTTCAGTCCATTTTTCTTGAAAATGGCGACCCTCTGTATCTACTTTTCGTTTCTTTTCACCAGACATCATTTTTGTTTAGTTTTCGTTCAATAAACTTAATAACAAACTATAGTAAGTAACCACTCAAGATGCACACAAAGTCACAAAGCAAGTTGACGGCTCGAGCAGTTCGCTAGGATATCGCTTGTCCAAGTTATCACCTCGGTAGCTCAAATAGAACTGAACTAACGTTCGGGCCATCCACCCGCTTATATAGGCAAAATGAACGAATAATCTGGAATAAACTAGTTTAGAATAATTGAGAAGCAATAAATCTTTTGATGTGTCGCCCGTGAGTATAAGTACCTAATGTAATATTTTTCTAATTGGGTTTTTTCAAAATGTCTCGCGGGCCGGATCATATCTTACAGCGGGCCAGATCCGGCCCGCGGGCCGGAGGTTGCCCATATGTGGTTTAAATGATGATTTAGAGTAGGCGGCATTTTTTTGTTCGATTGCCCAGAATTGAATAATGGAATACATTTGAGGTTATGGTAAGCTATGTGTTAACAGTCAGTAGTGCCAATCTGATTTAAAATTCAAAGAATACTCTAAATCACGTTCTAAACGATCGCACGGTACAATTTAAACTTGAAAATATGTCTATCAACGAGATACGATGAAATTCAGACCGGCGAATTTCATCGAATCAAGTAAAGATATATTTATATTTTAGATTACTAAACGATGTAAATAATTAAACACTCATAATAAAGCATACCTGATTTAATTCCGCCCCTTAAAACCAAATGACCCAGACTCTTTTCAAACAAAAACCACAAATTACACCCCAAAAGAACGTGGGCGAATCCTTTCCCTCAAACCAATGTCACACGGTCCAACCCAACTAAAAAGAAAAAGAAATCAACCGTCAATAGAACCTATAATTCCGCTTGCGAGGGCGAGATTTTCGAAAAATATTCGAAGCGTTTAATTCCGGCGATGATTGACACTTCGGCTTTGGCGCCGATTAAACCCGCCCGCTTTTCAATTACCGTGTCTAGGCCCACGGGCCGCGGGCCCTTAATTGTAGGCGGCAGGCGCCGGAATGCGGCCGAAATGCCGCCCCAATTATGTTATTATCTAATAATAAAACGTTTCGCGAACCACTCCAGGGCAGATCCCTTTTTCCTCTCTCGGCTGTCCGGAATGTATTGTTGTGATCGCGCAGGGGGAGTTTGCTTTGTTAGAGGGGTTGTTTATGGGTTTTTAATATTTTCAGAATCGGTCTCAAATTATGGATCATCAAATGTTTGAAATTAAAAAAGAAACTCATACTTTTTACAAAAGATACATATTGTTAATTACGGTCAAATAATTATATCATTATATTCGCATTATCTATTAACCATCAGTGGCGTAGATAGCTTTTTGTGATGGGGCGGGGGGATTTAAGTTAGTATTTTGTTCATACATTTATTTTTCTAAAGTTATACAAAAACAAGTACAAAAAATGATGATGTGTCCGTCATAGCACTTTCCCTGTCAATTAAACAATTGATGCTTGACATACTAAACGTATTTCACTTGTTAATAGGTTATAGACTATTTCACATTAAATCAGCTTTTAATACGCGTGGCGCATGAAGTAAAATTTCGAGTTTAGAAAAGCCTAATTTGGCTCGGTCGCTTCGCTTCGCTACGCGCCCGAGCCAAATTTTCAGGCTTTTCTAAACTCGAAATTTTACTTCATGCTTAATCTGGGATTGAAAACATTCGTTAGACGATCAATCATAGACTTATTTTGCATTTTTTTTTTTATTGTGAAATTTATGACTAAAAAAAGTTAATGTTTTAGTCAACTTTTTTTAAATTACGGTTAGATAATTATATCATTATATTCGCATTATCTATTAACCATCACTGGCGTAGATAGCTTTTTGTGATGGGAAAGGGGGGGATTTAAGTTAGTATTTTGTTCATACATTAATTTTTCTAAAGTTATACAAAAACAAGTACAAACAATTATGATGTGTCCATTATAGCACTTTCCCTGTCATTTAAACAATTGATAATTAACATAATAAACGTATTTCACTTGTTAATCGGTTAAAGACTATTTCACATTAAATCAGCGTTTTATACGCGTGGCGCATGAAGTAAAATTTCGAGTTTAGAAAAGCCTAATTTGGCTCGGTCGCTTCGCTTCGCTACGCGCCGAAGCCAAATTTTCAGGCTTTTCTAAACTCGAAATTTTACTTCATGCTTAATCTGGGATTGAAAACATTCGTTAGACGATCAATCATAGACTAATTTTGCATTTTTTTTATTGTGAAATTTATGACTAAAAAAAGTTAATGTTTTAGTCAACTTTTTTTAAATTACGGTTAGATAATTATATCATTATATTCGCATTATCTATTAACCATCACTGGCGTAGATAGCTTTTTGTGATGGGAAAGGGGGGGATTTAAGTTAGTATTTTGTTCATACATTAATTTTTCTAAAGTTATACAAAAACAAGTACAAACAAGTATGATGTGTCCATCATAGCACTTTCCCTGTCATTTAAAAAATTGATAATTAACATAATAAACGTATTTCACTTGTTAATCGGTTAAAGACTATTTCACATTAAATCAGCGTTTTCTACGCGTGGCGCATGAAGTAAAATTTCGAGTTTAGAAAAGCCTAATTTGGCTCGGTCGCTTCGCTTCGCTACGCGCCGGAGCCAAATTTTCAGGCTTTTCTAAACTCGAAATTTTACTTCATGCTTAATCTGGGATTGAAAACACTCGTTAGACGATCAATCATAGACGTATTTTGCAGATTTTTTTTATTGTGAAATTTATGACTAAATAAAGTTAATGTTTTAGTCAACTTTTTTTAAATTATGGTCAGATAATTATATCATTATATTCGCATTATCTATTAACCATCAGTAACGTAGATAGCGTTTTGTGATGGGGAAGGGGGGATTTAAGATAGTATTTTGTTCATACATTAATTTTTTTAAAGTTATACAAAAACAAGTACAAATAATTATGATGTATCCATCATAGCACTTTCCCTGTCATTTAAACAATTGATGATTGGCATAATAAACGTATTTCACTTGTTAATCGGTTAAAGACTATTTCACATTAAATCAGTGTTTAATACGCGTGGCCCATGAAGTAAAATTTCGAGTTTAGAAAAGCCTAATTTGCCTCGGTCGCTTCGCTTCGCTACGCGCCCGAGCCAAATTTTCAGGCTATTCTAAACTCGAAATTTTACTTTATGCTTAATCTGGGATTGAAAACACTCGTTAGACGATCAATCATAGACGTATTTTGCAGTTTTTTTTTATTGTGAAATTTATGACTGAATAAAGTTAATGTTTTAGTCAACTTTTTTTAAATTATGGTCAGATAATTATATCATTATATTCGCATTATCTATTAACCATCACTGGCGTAGATAGCTTTTTGTGATGGGAAAGGGGGGATTTAAGTTAGTATTTTGTTCATACATTAATTTTTCTAAAGTTATACAAAAACAAGTACAAACAATTATGATGTGTCCATCATAGCACTTTCCCTGTCATTTAAACAATTGATTGACATAATAAACGTATTTCACTTGTTAATCGGTTAAAGACTATTTCACATTAAATCAGCGTTTAATACGCGTGGCGCATGAAGTAAAATTTCGAGTTTAGAAAAGCCTAATTTGGCTCGGTCGCTTCGCTTCGCTACGCGCCCAAGCCAAATTTTCAGGCTTTTCTAAACTCGAAATTATACTTCATGCTTAATCTGGGATTGGAAACACTCGTTAGACGATCAATCATTAACATATTTTGCAGTTTTTTTTTTATTGTGAAATTTATGACTAATAAATAGAGTTGCTGTTTTGGTCAACTTCTTTTTTCTTCCAGTTTGACCAATTTTAAATTCGATAACGTTGAAACAATAGTAATAGTAATTTGTATGAATTTCATACAAGTAAACCCGAAGTTTAGTTAATTTATTTCCAAATAAGAAGTTTTACTTTTATACCGGGTGTTCGATAAAAACTCTTAACGCGATAACTCCATAATTTATTGACCGATTTTATTGAACTTACACCCAAAGTCAATAGCCGTTTAAATACTAAGAATTATTATTATTATTTTTTTTCTATAATGACTTCATTAACTGTATGTTTTTGAGTTTACGTGAAGTGATTATTACACATAAAAAGACTGTTATTCCTTACTTCACTTTTTATTGAGTGAAGTAAGAAATAACAATATTTTTATGTGTAATGACTTCATTGCTTCATTGCCCAACTTAGAATTTGTAAACAGCTGCCTGCTATTTTAAATTTTTATTACATTAGACCTTATTTTTCTGAATCCAGTAATGCCTAATTTGTTGTTTTTCAAAAATATTGTCGTCGAAAATAAATTGAAATGAATCTTCTATTTAAAAATATATACTTTTTCATACAAAATATATATTTTTTAAATTAAATTAGTGTGCATTGGAAAAAAATTTCGAATACATCAATTTTAAAAATTTAGACTTCACTCTGAATCAGTGTTTTGTACCCGTGGCGCATGAAGTAAAATTTCGAGTTTAGAAAAGCCCCGTGTAAATGTGTCGAAGGTCGCTGCGCGAATCTCGACAATTTTCTACGCGGGGCTTTTCTAAACTCGAAATTTTACTGCATACTTAGTCTGGGAGTGGAAGACATTCGGTACTTTTAAATATGTCACAAGTGTTAAAATGTGTATCGTAACTGTTACAAAGACACAATAAATAACATGGTGATCTCATTGTGGTTCAATTCAAACTCGTGTCAAGTTGGCACCATTGGTTAAATATCGGCTTGCGCCGACTTACGTTAACTGTCATTATAGTTTAAATGTCGATAGATGATTCTACTTTTTTTTCTTTTGGCCGGGCAAGAGTCAAACAAATGGGTAAATGTCAACTGGTTTTACATGAAACGTCTAAAAGGGAACGATTTCTTGATGTGCAAGAGTGCTAAATGTAGTTAAAATCAAAATAAATAGAAATAAATCTTCTATTTAAAACTATATTGTTTAAAATTAGAGTGCCTTGGATAAAATATTCGAATACATCAATTTTAAAAATTCGGACTTTACTCTGAATCAGTGTTTTATACCCGTGGCGCATGAAGTAAAATTTCGAGTTTAGTAAAGCCCCGTGAAAATTTGTCGAGGGTCGCTGCGTGACCCTCGACAAATTTTCTACGCGGGACTTTTCTAAAATTTTACTTCATGCGCCACGGGTATAAAACACTGATTCAGAGTAATGTCCGAATTTTTAAAATTGATGTATTCGCATATATTATCCAAGGCACACTAATTTTAAACAATATAGTTTTAAATAGAATAATTATTTCAATTTATTTTGTTTTTACTTCATACTTAGTCTGGGAGTGGAAAACACACGTTTCATCGTTAGACATTGCTTTTAGAGCTTACATCGTTAAAATCTCCAGTGTTTAAATCAAATTCGGAGGTTACGTTTGTAAAATCCTGTTTGTTTACATCAAATTTTGAGATTATGTTTGTTGAATCCTGTATGTTTAGATCCAATTCGGAGTTTAGGATTGTTAAATCTTGTTTGTTTACATCAAGTTTGAAGGTTAGGTTCATTAAATCTTGTTTGTTTACATAAAATTTGTAGGTTAGGTTAATTAAATCCTGTTTTTTTATATGAAACTTGGGGGTTAGGATTGTTAAATCATGTTTCTTAACATAATATTTGGAGGTGATATTAGTTCAATATTGTTTATTTGGATACTTTATGTAGCATAGGATAAATAAATAGTGCAAGTATTACCTTAATATTCTTTCTAAGAAATGAAGTATTTATTAAATATTAAAATTACGATTAAAATAATAACAAACTGTGAATGTATAATAAATTATTTAACTGAATAACACAAATAAAATATAAACCAATAATCAATTTAAACAATATTAAAAAATCAATTTCCAAATGTTCCTTCTTTTATTGACATTCCTTTAAAATTACTTAACAATATTTTTGCTGATTAGATTGTATAATATAATATTAGAAAAGTCATGCAAACAAATAATGATAAAAATCTTGTCACGTGGTTTTTTGACAATAAATGAAGTGTGCTTTCAACAGAAAATAAAATGCAACACACGATGCTGTAAAAAAATACAATTTATGTAGCATTTTTTTACAACATCGTGTGTTGAATTTTTTTTTAATTTTAAAGCATGCCTTTTCACGACTGACTTTCCGATTAACAGCCAAGGAATCACTGGAGAAAATTCTTAAAAAACCAAGAAAGAAGATTCAGAAGAAACAACTCCAAGAAAATAATACGGTAAAATCACTGATAGAAAAAGACGTATTTTATTTAAAATCTGATAAAGGAAATGCGGTAGTTATTGTAAACAAAAATGATTATTACAAAAATGTAAATTCTTTACTTGATAATGGTCCTTACACAGAACAAGTAAAAAATCCTCTCAACACATATAGTTCTAGAATCAATAATTTCTTAAAAACCCCAACAAATTTAATCGACAAAAATCTGATTTATAGACTAAAAATAAAAAATCCATCATTACCAAAATTATATTGCCTACCAAAAATACATAAACCCGGGAGCAAATGGAGACCCATAGTTTCAAATTTAAATTCACCTACCTATAACATAGCTAAATGGTTAGTTAAAGAATTCAAACAACTTAAAATGAACAATGACTTCTCTGTAATTCTTCCTTTGACCTATCTAAAAAGTTACAAAATATTCACATAGAGTCCGACGAAATTCTGGTTTCTTTTGATGTAGAAGCGTTATTCCCCAGTATCCCTATTGACGAAACAATTAACATATTAAAAAATCTATTAACAGAAAATTCAATTCCACCAGAAAAAATAGACTTTTACATAAATCTAACGAAACTAGTGATGGAGTGTAACGCATTTGAATTCAACAATAACTCTGTCACCCTTTTTGGCTAACATTTTTCTGAATAACTTCGAAAACTTAGCCAAAAGTAAAGTACACAATTTTCCGAGAGTCTGGTTTAGATACGTAGATGATATATTCACAATAATAAAATCTGATACCAACATTGAAGACTTACAAGCTAGTTTAAATGCGTTATTCCCCAGCATTAATTTTACTTACGAGATTGAACAAAATAATCAAATCCCTTTCCTCGATTTACTATTAACAAATAACAAAATAAATAACAACATAGAATTTAATATATATAGAAAACCCACTCATACATTTAATTATATTCACAATTCTTCATCCACGCATTTTAAACATAAACTCTCAGCTTTTAATAGTATGATATTTAGAACCCTAAATCTGCCTCTTTCAACAGAAAATAGAAAAACAGAACTAACACTAATAAGAAAAATAGCAATTTCATTAGGTTACAAAAACTGCACAATCAACAAACTAATTAATAAACACAAAAGAAACCAAAAATTAAACTTGACCACAAATCTCACACCGCTTAAAGAAAGAAAAAACAACAAATTTGCTAGGTTTATATACAACAACAGCACGGTTAACCAATTTTCAAAGCTTCTGAGTAAATTCAATATGACTCCTGCATTTTATAACAACAACAAATTAAGATCATTACTAGGCAATCAATTTACAAAAAGGAGCCACTTACAAGAGTCCGGAATTTATTCAATTGCATGCAATGAGTGTGACAAATGTTACATAGGCCAAACCCAAAGGAATTTGTTAAAAAGATTCAAAGAACACATATACCACGTCAAAAATAGAAACATAGATAAATCCGCTTTAGCTGACCATAATTTAAAGACAGGACATTCTTTTTCGAAACATAATATTAAATTACTAAAACAATCATCACATTTCCGATTAAATATGTTGGAGGCCATAGAAATGCACAAACAGAAAGATAAATTATTGAATTTCGATTTAAGCCCGTTAGACAATCCACTCTTAAATCTCTTAAAAAACCCGAAAAATCGTAATCCCCTCAACAGTCCATAATGCAATCCCCTAATGTTATTCAACCTTGCGACACAAATGTAATTATATTTAGGTTTTCCCGTTTCCACCATTTTTGTTCAGGTATATATAATTGCGCACCTAGTTTGTAAGAGCATTAGTAATTGATAATGAGTGCTTAGCACTCGAAATGTACATCTAACACATAAAAATAAAAGTGAAGTAAGGAATACAAACAGTTTTTTCATTGTGATGCCTTTTTTAATATTATATTATACAATCTAATAGACCAATAAATTGATTAATTGATTGATTGATTTATAACTGTATGTTTTGAGTTTACTTAAAGTGATTATAAAAAATCAAAGTAAAAATACTGTTATTCCTTACTTTTTATTATTAAATTAAAAAATGAAGTAAGGAATAACAGTCTTTTTATGTGTGATTGATTTATTATTATATTTTGCTAGCATAAATATAAAACTAAAATCAACATACCGGGCATAATTGAATTCAGTAAAACAATTTCCAATATAATAAAATAAGAAAAGCATATGTAATCATTTAAACATTTAAAGTTGACTAATATTTAGCAATGAAGGTTATTATAAAAAAATATTTAATTACTGTCAATTTATAGTAATAAAACGGCCATTGACTTGAGTTTTTAGTTCATTCAAATCGGTCAATAATTAACAGAGTTTTTACGTTGGGAGTTTTTTTATCGAACACCCGGCATAATGTAACTGAAAATCCAAACTTCTTTTCAAAAACTAACATTTTCGATAATCTAGTCCAGAAAACGATAAAATTGTATCATAAATTAAAGTTGTGAGACCCCCAAATTGAACACTTTAATTTAAAGACTTACCAGAAACGTATCGATAGTCAAGTTTATTTAAGATTCTCATGATCCACTTTAATGCAAAACTCTGACTATTGTGGCCCTGATTAGTTATTTTTAGACCAAAATCTAACTATTTTAGTCATTCTTAGTCATGTTAAAACTAATGATACGATTGTTTATGTCTTAACATACAAATTCCGAGCATATGAAATTTCCTATGTTCAGTTTTAAACAACACACATCAAACTGTACGTTTGGTTGCAAACTGTCAAGGTGCAATGCAATTAGAGTGTGTTTTCTAAAACTGATCATAGAAAATTGTATATGCTCAAAATTTGTATGTTCAGAAATAAAAAAATCGCATGGTATATGACGATTATAGTTGACAAATTTTAAACGTAAATTCTAGATATTATAGATATCTGAACTTACTTCAAAATCAACATTTAACTATTATATTTAGTGTAAAACCAACATATGACAATTATTATCATCTTAAATCAATTTAATATGATAATGTTCCTAGTTTTAACAAGAAAATCTCACTATTATTGTAAAATTGATGATAACAGTAATGTGCAGTCATTTTAAAGTTAAAATATGCATATTTTTATAATTTATAGTCACCTTAATAGCCAAATTTGACTACTGTTGTGACTTATATTATCTGCCTGTCTATTCTGCTATCCATGGTGATATTAAAGTCAAAATCTGACAATCTGATATGCTGTTACTTTAAAGTCATAATGTTACTATTATAGTCACTTGTAGTCACACTAATCCCAAATTGTATGTATTATACGCGTGTATTAATCATCCATATTTATTTGTAAATACTTTATAGTCGTAATATTATTATTCTAATCGTCTGCAATCGCCTAAAAACCACAATACGATTATTATAGTCATCTATAGTTACGTTAAACAGATATTATGACTAATGCAGTCAGTTAATTGTCAAAACCTGACGTTAATAGTACATAATAACGATCTACCGTAATTTGAAAGCTACAATACAATACGATTATTATAGTCATCTATAGTTACGTTAAACAGATATTATGACTAATGCAGTCAGTTAATTGTCAAAACCTGACGTTAATAGTACATAATAACGATCTACCGTAATTTGAAAGCTACAATCTCAGAATTTCAGTCATTTCAAAGCCATATCTGACTAATATAGACATCTCGTCATCAATTTTGATACGATTTGTTTAAAAAGCTTTTTTAGAGTTTAATTAGTTCTCAGGCATTCGTTGTATTTGAAAATCTTTCAATCTGAAGTCTTAAATGAATGTTTTCCACTTCCAAATTAAGCATGAAGTAAAATTTCCAGTTTAGAAAAGTCTGAAAATTTGGCTCGGGCGCGTAGCGAAGCGGATTGGGGGATTACTTATAGTACTTACTTCAAATACGACACATCTTCTGTAGAAGAATTTATAATATAATAGGGAGAATTTCAGAATCGTCATATTTTAAACTAAATATCCTCCACAATTTATTGTTTTGGATAAATTTAACCTTTTTTCATCAATCAATATTTTTTTCATATCTCCAACAAAATATTAGTTGTTGGAGATATGAAAAAATATTGATTGATGAAAAAAGGTTAAACTTATCCAAAACAATAAATTGTAATTACATCTGGTTTGATTAGTAATATTCAAAAAAACAGACATCGTTAGTTTTACATGTTGATGTATCACTGAAAGAATGAAACAAATTAAGTGATAAACCATGTTAATTTAACTATAAAATAATATGAAAGGAAACATCTTGAGAAATTATAAAAAAAAAAAACTGATAAACCGATGATTGCACTCGTTTATATTTACGTTTTATCTGAAGCGAATGAATCCCGTTTGTCCGACGTCAGTCTCAGCCTTGACCCAAACTAGCCCAAACGCCCGAGTCTCGTTCACTGTTTACTATATACTTATATACTTAATTCCGACTTAACGCAAGACGGTTACGTGGGTGTGATAACATTTAACTCTTTCCAGGCCGAGAAGTTATCACTGGCGCGTAGTTATTTCCCGTTGTTTGTTGCACTTTGAGGAGGGAAAAGAGTGTTACGTTTTTACTTATCTTAGTCTGTATTTATAGAAAGTGTCATTTAATTTGATGACTATACAAAAATTATTTTATGTATAGGAAAAACCTATACAGTTTTAAATAACGTGTTTAATGAAATCAAAAATCAAAATAAGTTATAAGTTAAAACATCAAAATATTGCAAAAATTCCAAACATGTTCACGATTAACAATCCAGTCATCAGAGATTTCCCCAACAGTTGGCAGTAAACTCCCAACTGTTGTCTAATAACCGGGCCCATTTTCTCCTACCCGTGGTAGGGATTTTAAATTTATTATTTATTAATTTCTATTAAAATTTTGAAATTGTGAATATTGTCAATAATATTAATAACCATTGATAAAATTTATTACAGTTTACTGAAAAAAAAAATATTATGTTTCAAACCTTATACAAATGCATTTTGTTTAAATCAAATGAAATTAAATCTGTATTTAAGCTTAATACTTTGATATTGCTAAAATCAAACGAATAAATATTTACTCTACTTTTTTTTAAATGTAATTAAAATGTCAAAAATGTGTATTCATTTTATTATTTGAGTATACCTACAAATCATTGTTTTATAGGCGTGGCGCATGAAGTAAAATTTCAAGTTTAGAAAAGCCCGAAAATTTACTTCATTTTTAATCTGGGAGTGGAAAACACTATGCCGTGTACAAAACATTTTTTTGGGCACCAGAAAAATTCCAGGGCTGAAAGAGTTAAATTAAAGTAAAGTTCAAATTATATTGGTTACGTTTGATTTCACGTTAATACATTTTAGAAGTATCTATTTCGTCTAACCAAATATTGCGTTTTCTAAATTCAAGCAATTTTGTTTGGAATATGCAAGTATAATTAAAATCAGAAAGCTTTAATTTAACAAAAAAAAAAAATGATACCACATCGCAGTAAAATAAGAGCAATGAAATAAAATAAATTGTAGTTACACTCAATATTAAATAAGATTTTTATATGTCTTAGCTTATAAAGATCATTAAGACCAAATCAAGCACCACATCCTTCCCATATCTCATACGAATTTATGTGCAACACCTTTTTATTCAAATTCCACACTCAATTCTCTATAATTTCCTGTATCGCCACACAGACTTATGTAAATACCGAAGGCGATTTACATAAACATAAATATATAAACACGAAATTCATTATCGGGTTATTAATACGTTTCCTTTTGACTCCACAGATAATATCGCGGCATTTAAATATCTAAACAAAAAATCGTAATTACCAATATTTCATCCTGAGATATAGAAATTGAAAAGGAAATAATTGGCTAACATGATTATTAATAAAAATAAAATAATGTGATTATTTATAATTGGGCTTTTCTAATATTGTTGATTAATGCCGAAATGCGGAACAGTGGCGATTAATACGAGTGTCATATTGACAATTATAATTGGGAAGGCGATGCGATGCGTCTTCCAATTTAATGGTATCTGCGGAGATCGGCTTTCTGTAATTGGTAATAATTTACTCAGGAGCGGTTACAACAAACAACAAATTATATTTATCGGGAAATCATCAGTCGGGTTTAATTAGTAATAACTTATCGGGATCGATTGATTTGCATATCGGTGTGATCTTTAAGACTTAATTGGTAATAACTTATTTCAACATTCAAATCAGCTATATTATTTTGGTTTGTATACGCTTTATTAAAAGTTATTTAATTAACCATGGCCAAAAAGTTAATATTTTTTTTTTACTTACGCCATGCGTATAAACACTGATTTTAAGTGAAGTACAAATACACTGCTTTTACTAGGTTTTTCTAAACTCGATTTTACTTGGTCAATTAAGGCCGTGGTTCTCAAAGCGTGCTCCGCGGAACACGTATTCCGCGAACCCCCTTGAGGTGTTCCTTGAAATATTGAGAACACTCTCTTTTTCATTCACGATTTTTTGACCGATTCATGAAAAGATGTACTATGAATATAATTTGAAATTAACGATGTATAGACATCTGCGCGCCCTCAAATTTAAACTGCGAATCGGATCCTTTTCCGATAGTTCTCGCTTGTTTACACGACCGCTTCGCTATAATCTATTTAATAACTAGGAGGAGCGTTTTAAATTTCACGTGCCAAAACCTACAACTCTGATTGGCCGAGAGCGCGCCCATTTTACACTATGCTAATTACGTCATTATTAGACGCATAACCTTAATTCGAAGCGTTACCGAGTTGCAACTTTGTTTTTTTCGTAATAACCTTTTGTGCGGTGTTTCTTTAGCATAGTTAAAAGTTAGTTTTGTTTATAGTGTTGTGATGGATTATGGACCCAGTACAAACTCGGTGATAATATCCCCTTCACCTCCAAAAAGCGTAAGAAGTTGGATTTTGGCCATTTATATCTGTCTGAAAAACAGTGCATAATAAATATGTATAAGTTGATGATAACAGATGATCCACATATGAAAACGACTGCTGTTGTATCAGACATTGTTGGTGCAGTAGGTGAGATATCAAATAGCATAAGAATATGCATCAAATAATAAAATGTTTAATTTTTAGGAGTTGTAAATTCCACTGTCTATCGTACCATTAGCGAATATAAGAAATCTGGAGAGATTTGTAGCCCTAAACAGCTTGGAGGACATAATTACAAGTTTTGATTAGTGAAGAGATTCGTGCACAGTTTTGTTTTTAAAAATGAACTGCCAACTTTGAATAAAGTTTTAAAAGAAGTAAACGATCATGAAGGCATGCCGAAGATGAGTCGTTCTACCTTGTTTAGTTTTGTGAAACAAATCGATTTTAAGTAAGATAGAGACCACAGCTGGATAGGATTCGAATCATTCAGGATTTGAATCTTGGATTCGAATCCTTTTAAAGGATTCCAAAGAGGCATTCAAATACTTTAGTTCAACTGGATTCGTGATCCGGATTCGTTACATTTTTTTTAAGAGGATTGGTATTCGAGTCTAAATTTGGGTGATTCGAATCCTTATAAAAGTATTCGAATCCTTGTAAAAGGATTCGAATACTTACAAAAGGATTTGAATCGTCAAAAATAATTCGAATTAATTGTGAGGAATAACATGAAACATGTTTTTTGTGTGTTTTTAAATTTCTCGTTAAATCTCTGTTTTATACGCGTGGCGCATGACGTAACATTTCTAGTTTAGAAAAGCCCAGAAAATTTGTCTCGGGTCGCTGTGCGACCCTCGACAAATTTTCACGGGGCTTTTCTAAACTCGAAATTTCACTTCATGCTTAGTCTGGGAGTGGAAACGCTCGTTCGAAACTTTAAAGTGAATGCTTTGATAAGAACATTAAATGATTGAAAATGTTTTTAAAGGTAATAATCTAGTTTTCAAAATTTTGTTTAATATTGTTTGAAGTAAAACTGACATGGTAGCCACAATCTGAAATGTTAAATTTTTCCGACATTTCCCTGACTAAAGATTTTTTCCCTGGCCTTTAATATAACTTGCTTCTGTGGGAAACCTCCATTCTGTTTAATAGTATTTTATTGCTTTTTCCAATATATAAGTTAATTTTATAAATTTTTACGTGTTTTGTAATTTGCCTGCTGATTTTGACAAATTTAATAACATCATATGGCTTTTTTGTTAGTGTTTTGGTCAATTTGAATATAATTCCATGACTTTTCTCTGACTTTCCCGGTTTTAATAATATTCAGTGATTTTTTTATTTACGTAAATTTCAGGCATTAGTCGATTATATAATAGAGTTGAATTCGAAGTTTTAAACGAGTGTTTCCACTCCTAGGCTAAGCATGAAGTAAAATTTCGAGTTTAGAAAAGCCCCGTGAAAATTTGTCGAGGGTCGCGCAGCGACCCGAGACAAATTTTCGGGCTTTTCTAAACTCGAAATTTTACTTCATGCGCCACGCGTACAAAACACTGATTTGAAGTGGAGTTCAGAAACACACAAATACATCTTTAACCAGAGTAACAAGGAGTCATATATTTAGTCTGTTATCAACGATGTTCAGTGGTAATAATAAATAATTAGGTTTTGAATATTTTTGCTAAAACAACTGGAACGATATTTGAAAAGAAACGACTTAACCACAATTACGAAGTACAAAATGGATATTTCGTTTAAAGAGTAATTATGAAATTATTTAAAATTGCCGCCAAATTTATCTAGTGATATTTCTGGTAACTTTTTATAGTGTAAATTGGGCTTTGGCACTTACTCCTTCTAGTTTTTAAACAGACTATTGAAGTAAAAAAGGTATCATCACCAGGAATCACCGAATTCTCTGGTTTACATGTTTTCGCGCCATATACCCTAAGTTAGCTTTGCCCATCTCCTTAAATATACTGCATTCTTGTTAGGCGCATGGTTGTGTTTGTTCCTACTACAACAAACATGGATGGAATTTAGTTTTACTAAAGATAATGGATAAAATCGTCACAAAAAATACCCGCATTGAGACAAGCAATGATACTGCCACTGTTTCTTATAGCATTAGAACAGAAATAAAGTTGATGCAGAAGAGAGCAAAATTTGTAAGTTAACACGAAATGCCAATCGCGTGCATTGTGAAGACTACCTGCAGTATTCGATTTCACTTGGACTGCAAATGAATATTTCCCTGCACCCCTCTGCATAGCATGTGGAAAGTAATTTGCAAATAGTGCAATGTTGCCCGCTAAATTAAAGCGCCATTTAACAAAGGTTACTTCGAGAGCCTTTTGGAATCACAGGGCAAGCAAACAAAATGCTTTGAGAAACTTGTAAAAATGAGTGATAAAGTTTAACATGCTTCTTACAAAATTGCTAAGTTAATACCTCAGAAATTAACGCCTCACAAGAGCAGAATCTCTAATAATACATGCTTGCTCTGAAATAGTAACAATTATGTTTGGAGACGAAGGTTAAAATAGCTTTTTAAAGAAATATAAAAAACGAATTAAAATTAATATCGACTTTCTGCAAAAATGTTGTCTCATTGAGACGTCTCCAAATATTTAATGAAACAGCTACTTCTCGTGCTAATATCTGTCGGGGTATTAGCACGAGAAGTACTTGTTTTAATGAATATTTGGAGACGTCTCAATGAAACAAAAATTTTGCAGAAAGTCGATATTAATTTTAATTCGTTTTTTATATTTTGTAAATATTCTGCAAACTATTGACAAACTCAATTTTTGTTTGTGTTAAATTTTCTTTATAGCATTTTAAAGATTCCAGAAACTGATATCACTATCAAAAGTAGAATAAATTACATGTCCTGCAAGATTGAAAAGAGAGTTGCCAGTAACCTTGAGCATTGCAAGTAGACGAATCGACTGACATCAGTGGCAAAGCCCAACTCTTTGGCTTTGTTCGATTTATTTTTGAGGACACAATAATAAAATAACTTTTATGTTGCAAGGAGCTTTAAGGACGTGCCACTGGCTAGGTCCTATTTGACACAATAACGTCGTATTTAAATACGTTTTGTTTATCCTGGATTTAATGTGTTGGTATCTGTATCGATGAAGCAGCGACGACGGGGTAATAAATTATGGGATTTGTGACTTTGGCGAAAAGCATAAATCCAAATTAAATATTTCATTATTGTGTTTTGCATTGATAATTTCTCATCATAAAAACAATGAGTGAGAAGCAAAATGAAGTATTAACTCAAGTCGTTTGTATGGTAAAATATATTAAGATAAGACCAATGAATAGCCACATTTGTAAGAACATTTGTTCAGGTGTGGACGCAGACTTCGAAAGATTACTTTTTTACACAAAACTTGGATGGAAGTTTTAAATCGTGTATTGCTTCTAAAAAAGAATTACTGATGTTTCGACAGAGAAAAAACGAACCGCTTTTAGCATACTGGTATAATCGTTTTTCGTATTTGGCTGATATTTTTGCATACTTTAACACTGTCAATGAAATGAAATAAATAAATCACTTTAGCTTTGAAAGAGGTACGTCAATGATAAAAACACAGAAATGTTCTCTTAAATGCAGAGTACAAATGAAGACATTATAAATTTAATAATTGAACGTTAAACGCAACTCAAAGACAATTTTAAAAGTATATTCGAATAACTAAAACCGAACAATTTGATTGGATCAGAAGTCCGTTTGTTGCATCCGATATATCCAGTTTTTCTTTTAACGAAGAAGATGACCTGACGTCGATTTCTTCAGATCGAGGAATAAAATTGAAGTTTGATGAGAGTACGGTTCAAGATTTTTCAATATCTGTTAGTAAGGAATATCATGCACTTGCAAAAAGTCTTACATACAGGGATTTTGTCTTTTAAGTATACATATGCATACACGTTTTTTAAAAGAGGCTTATGTGAAGCTTTAAAGTTATTTTTGTAATTCCTTTGAGAATGGTCGTCATTGACCGAAACACGTGTCAGGAAACTGAATACAACAACATGAAACTAAACAAGTGTATTAATTTGAAATTACCTAATATTTTAAACAAGTCTTTTGCACTCCCAGGTTAAGCATGAAGTAAAATGTTAACAAGTGAACTTCACTTCAAATCAGTGTCTCATACGAGTGGCGCATGAAGTAAAAGTTCGAGTTTAGAAAAGCTTAAAAATTTGGTTTGGTCGCTCCGCTTCTTTCTTCTTTGTATTTTCTTCCTTATATTGAAACGCATCAGACATAATATAAATACAAATATTTATCATAATAATAATAATAACAAAAACTTTAGATCATTTTAAAATGTAGGGTTTCCGCGGGCAAAAATGATTGACTTTAGTGTTCCGCGACTTCAAAAAGTTTGAGAACCAAGGAATTAAGAAATGCAAACACTTATTAAATGCTTTGAATTGAACAGTTTTATAAAAATCAAGAATGCCTGAAGATTTACAGCGTATTACAGCGTCTTATTAAAAGAACAAGAGGTTCACATTAATTTTTGTCAAATACCTATATCTACCTATTTTCTATATCCTTATTGACTGTATTTTACTATTGTGACAATATGACTGTAAGTTACTTGATTGATTGTCTTTTGACTATTATTGGATTTTATCATTAAATCTTTGTATTAACTGTTTTATTTTCTTCTATTGTGACATTATAACCGTAAGTCGCTTGGTTGGCTGTCATTTAACGTATTAGGATTTGGCTTTTGTCTAGGCTAGGATTTTATCATAAAATATCGTATGTTGATAACTGTAAGTCGCTTGGTTGACTGTCTTTTGACTATGCTAGGATTTTGTCATTTTATGTCTCTATCGACTGTATCTCGACTATTGTGATATTATGACTGTAAGTTACTAGGTTGACTGTATTTAACTTATTCGGATTTTGTCATTAATTCACTGTATTTTCACTATTGATATATTATGACTGTAAGTCACTTGGTATATATTATGTCTTTTAATTGTGATATATATATATATATATATATATATATATATATGTATATATGTATATATGTATATATGTATATATGTATATATGTATATATGTATATATATGTATATGTATATATATATATATAAATATATATATATATATATATATATATATATATATATATATATATATATATATATATTTTTTTTTTTCATATTTTTCGGTTCTCGGTTTATTAAATGAAATTAATTTGAAGCTTTATGGGAGTGTTTTCCACTCCCAGACTAAGCATGAAGTAAAATTTCGAGTTTAGAAAAGCCTGAAAATTTGGTTTGGCGTAGCGCGAAGCGCGGAGCGGCCAAACCAAATTTTCAGGCTTTTCTAAACTCGAAATTTTACTTCATGCGCCACCGGTACAAAACACTGACATATTAAAAAGTTTGAAACACGCCGCTAAACTTTACATTGAATCAGTATTTTGTACCGGTGGCGCATGACGTAAAATTTCGAGTTTAGGAATGCCTGAAAATTTTCAAGCTTTTCTAAACTCGAAATTTTACTTTATGCTTAGCCTGGGAGTGTAAAACACTCGCTTTAAGCTTCAAATTGAATTGTTTTAATAAACTGAGCATCGGAATATGTGCAACGTATGCATATGGATACTTCAAAGAAAAATTCTCGTTATGAAAATGTTCGGTGTTACATAAAACTCTCTATATGTGTGTGATTTTGTCATTAAATCACTATATCGACTGTATTTTCACTATTGTGACTTAATAACTGTAAGTCACTATATTGACTTAAGACGACGATAGTCGGCGTTTAGTCCATTGTCAACATTAAGTCCAAGCTATTAAACTGGACACAAATCGGCGTCAGTGAACTATTCTCAATTTGAGACAACTATTATTTGAAATTACACATTTTGATAGTTGTGACATATCTTAAACTAACGAGTGTCTTCCACTCCCAGACTAAGCATGAAGTAAAATTTCGAGTTTAGAAAAGCACCGCGTGGAAATTTTGTCGATGGTCGCGCGGCGACCCGGAATTTTTACGGGGCTTTTCTAAATTCGAAATTGTACTTCATGCACCACGCGTATAAACCACTGATTTAAAGTAATGTTGAAAATATATACTGCTGAGATATGATAGATATTTACTAGGTTATAGCGAAAAAATGCAAAAAATATTTATTTTGTGAATATTTTGTAAATGTGATGATAATAATCAAAATAGAACAAATTTAGTTTAAAACACTTTTCCATATTCTTAATATTTAAATCATCATTTCTATAAAATAATGATTCAGGATAGTGCTGTGATGGACACATCAACATTTTTTTTTAATATGAAATAAAAACTTTTTTAAAATTAAAACAATCACTTCAAGCTGAACCGAAAACCGCAAAAAACCGTAATTTTTTTCCGGAACGAAAACCGCAACCAAACCGATATAAATTTTATTAATTGAACCGGAATGATAACCGGAATGCAAAGAATAACGGTCAAAGCCCTGATTTAAACAACAAATCTGAAAAGTGAAAGATTGTTTATCCCGACCACTAAAAATAAAATTTAATTTTTATTACAATCTTGTTAACTTTTCATTCAAACTTTTTTAAATTAATGACATTACAACCTTTTCGAGTATAAAAGATTAAAACATGTTTTTTTTCCCTGAAGAAGAAATGCATTTACTAACAACAAGCGTTTTGTAATTAGAAGTTAACTATTTCTTCGATCCATTTACTATTTATTTTAGATTAATAAAGAAGAATGCTTAATATCAGTTAAAGTGTTGTAATAAAGTGATGAAATAAATGAGCGAGTGCACCTGGGGATCCCAACCCTGTCCTCACCCAGGTGCGCAGGGTGTGCGTTGGTGGAAGCAGACACTCCTCGGCGAGTATAATTCATTAGGGCATTATAATATCATTACCTAATTAATTAAAACTACACATGCTAATATATACTTAAACAAAACCTACACGCGTCCATTGTTACAATAACAATATAATATATCACTTCGCCTATTCACTTCAACAGGTTAATGGTGCATTCCACCTCGACTCAAATTAATTATTTAATTGTTTATTCAAACGTAGTCACTATATATAAAATTAAAATAATGAAAGGAAAAATTATAAATGAAATGAGTCGCCCAGATGCAGAACCAGCCATTTAGATTAGATTAGATATTTGTAGGCGTGACCTCTTGGCCTGTACCACCGCGACCTTTGCAGATCTATTGTGGATTCCTGTTATCCTAGACGACGTGCTTGAGCTTCGCCTCTTTGATTAGCCCTATTAACCCTGACAGTGAACCTTGGTTGTAGCTCTCTGCGCTTGGTTTAATGTTGCCCAGCTTTAGGTATGTAACCTTTGCTAGGGCCTCACATTGGCACAGAACGTGGAGAGGAGGAGCCTCTTCTTCCTGACAGAATCTACATATCGTATCCTCTGCCAGACCTATTTTGCCTACAGCCTACAGTGTCCTATCAGTAGACGTACTATAACCTAAACCGTTTTCCTCTCTTGGTTGAGAAGATCGGTTATAATAGCCGGCGATTGTTTTTTGAGAAACTGTTTCGCCTGCCTCTGCCCTGGCATGTTCGTCCACCAAGTTTGAGTCTGTGTCTCTACCAGCCATACAATAATTTTAAAAATAAATTGACTTTCAAAACTAATCCTAATCTTTTTAAAATTAAGTTTGTCAAATGCTAAACCTGCTACATTTCTTGGTTGCAAAAGCTAAAATATTTTTTCAGTTGAATATCCTGCCAAGTTTTTACTTAATTTTACAGAATTTTCTTATCCCCATTCGATACAACGCTCATTAAACACTGCTTTAATTTATTTAAAAGACGCTACTAAATCAGTTTTTTTTGTCATTTTACCCAAAGTTTGTCAAAACACGTATGGCTAATTATGGCAAATATTGAAAGAAAATAAATAAATCAAATGAATCTCAGAATTGTCATTCACTTTGCTTAATAAATCAGACGTGTCTATTAAAATGTATGTTACGGCGAGGATTAAATTACACGTTCAAACGAAATTTTGCAAATTAATTCCACAGCGTTGATAAAATTTAATCAATATCCATGTTAAAGCCCACACACGTGATAAATATTAATAGAAACTCGAGTCTAACCAAATAATAATTAAGCCACTCGCACTCCTTGAATATATAATGATTATATTCATAAAAAAAAGAAATCATTTCTTTCAAGTATACATATCCCGATGTATACGCTGTATTTGTTTAGAAATTGTCAGTTTTTTAAAACCGTTCAATTAAACTTTGATTAAGCATGGAGTAAAATTTCGAGTTTAGGTCGCGTAGCGAAGCGAAGTGACCAAACTAAATTAAAAGACGTAAAATAGCCAACATTTGAAAAACTCCCGATACCTCCAAAACTAATCAAACTACCCATGATCTTTTAATGCCATTGTTACTTTCTCATATAAGAAATCTAGACGTGTATATCAGATTTTATCTAACTATTCGGGTTACCGACATACCCCATTAAAACATCGCATTTATTGTATACTTAAAAGTAGGATTCCCTGTGTAACATTTATTATAAAAAATAAAATGTAGTTTATATGCAGGGTGTCCGTATTTCGACAGAATGTATGGGGATCTCAATTATTTGAAGAGATAGAAAGTCGGTTAAATTGGGGCAAAGTTGCGTATTTTAGAGCCTAACAATAATCTGAAAACAATTTTCAAACATCTTTTTTTTGTTTTTGAGATATCAACAAAAAACTGATGTTTTAAAAAATCGTTTTTATTTTTTTATTCAAAAACTACTGAATCTGGACATTTAGAACTTTGACAATATACAGGCACTTTTTAATGAAGAATCTAGTACCATATTTTTTTTAAGATAACTATAACATTTACCCGGGGACCACAGCCAACTTTGGTTTTTTTTTATGGGCGCCACTTTTGATTTTCATATTTTTTGGAAAAATATTTTTTTCTGAACTCAGTGATGTATCACACTCAAAATTTATTTTAGATTTGATATCTAAAATTATCATATTTTCTTTTTTGCAAAGAGTGCCTTGGAAACAATGGCGTCATATCTATTATTCAATAAAATATTGACAGCAGTCAATCATTGTTAGCAATCAAAATTAATTAATTACTGTCAATCTTTTGTAATAATAATAATAATAAGTATCGATTATCACACAAAACATAAAGTTAAAAAATTGTGATCTGCCCATCATTGCACTTTTCTCGTTTAAGATATAATCACTTAAATACCAACATTATGGAAAAGTTGCATAAACTAAATTGATTTTACTTTTAATTTTATTATTCCAAAACTATTCACAATAAAAGTAATTCCTGCATTGTTCGCTTTATCTTAATAAATATTGATTACCATCATATCTAAGCGTTATATATTTTTAACTTTACTGTAAATCAGTATTTTATACGCGTGGCGCATGAAGTAAAATTTCGAGTTTAGAAAAGCCCTGTGAAAATTTGTCTCGGGTCGCCCTGTGAAAATTTGTCTCGGGTCGCGCAGCGACCCGAGACAAATTTTCGGGCTTTTCTAAACTCGAAATTTTACTTCATGCTTAGTCTGGGAGTGGAAGACACTCGTTACTTTAAAATACATCACAACTGTTAAAATATGTATCGTATTAGTATTTTGTCGGTAAATCACTATATTGACTGTATTTGATATAGTGATTTAAGTGACTTACAATCATAACATCACAATAGCCGAAATACAGTCCATAGAAAGATATAATCAGACAAAATTCTAGCATAGTCAAAAGACAGTCAATCAAGCCACTTACAGTCACAATAGTCAAAATACGGTCAATAATGATATAATATGACAAAATCCTATGATAGTTCAAAGACAGTCAAGCAATTTATTAAGATTCAAAATGTCACACCAGTATTTCGTTAAAAAGCAAATACATTTTCTATCAGTAAAGTAATAAATCAGCTGGACAACTCCTAGGATCCATAATTTGCTTACATATCACTCCTAAAGACGGGCTTCAGGGGTGATATGTAAGCAAATTATGGGTCCTAGGAGTTGTCAAGTAAGTAACTTACTCAACTATTTCCAAGGCACTCTTTACAAAAAGCAAAAGATTAAAATTTTACATATAAAATGTACAATAAACTATAAGTGTGATACATCATTGAGCTCAGAAAAAAATATTCTTCCGAAAAATATAAAAATCCAAAATGGCGCCCATAAGAAAAACAAAAGTTGGCTATGGTCCCTGGGTAAACGTTATAGTTATCTTAAAATAAAATATGTTACTAGATTTCTCGTTAAAAAGTGCCTGTATAATGTCTTCTTCTTCTTCTTCTTCTGCTATCCCTTGTTGCCCCTTAGGGCGTCGGGTACTCGTTATCGAGCCATCTCCTCCATAACTGTTTATTCTCCGCGATTTTTCCTAGCTCTTCTGCGCCTTTTCCATGTCTCTCTCCTATTTCTTCAATTATGTTGGTCATTGTCTTCCTGGGTCTGCCTGGTTTCCTCTTTCCTTCCATGGTTGTTTGCTGCACCTGTTTTGTTAGTCTATAGTTGTCCATTCTCCTGACATGGGCATACCAATTTAGTTGTTTCTTTTCTATTTTGTTTGTTATTGTGTCCTGTTTTAAGTTGGCATATATCTCCTCGTTCCTTTTCTTATCAAATTTGGTGACGTTTGATATTTTTCGCAAGAATTTCATTTCTATTGTGGTTAATTTATTTTTATGTACCGGTAGTGTGGTCATTGTTTCTATGGAGTATAGCACTGAGGGGATTACAATTTTGTTGTATATATGTTGTTTCGTTTTTGAATTTATTTCTTTTTTGCCTAGAATTGTCTTGTTTATCGCATAGTAGATGTTGTTTGCTTTCTTATGTTTGTTGGCTATTTCTGTGTCTATTTTTCCGTCGTTGCTAATGATTGTTCCTAAGTAGTTGTAGTTAGTTATCTTCTCCAATCTTGTTCCTTTGCATGTATATTCTGTGTTGTTATCTTTCTTGCACCCTTTTATTTCCATTATTTTTGTTTTGTCCGTGTTTATGCTCATACCCATTTTGTCTATTTCTTCTGTCCATATGTCTATCATTTTTTGCATCTTTTCTGGTCTGTCCGCTATTAGTGTTACATCATCTGCGTATATTAGAGCCTCTATTAGTAACGCCTTCAGTTTTTTATATCCCCATACTGTCTCAGGTGTTCTGTGTTTGCAATTTTTGTATATTCTGTCCATGTATATGATAAACAGTAGGGGGCTAAGTGAGTCTCCTTGTTTTACTCCACTTTTAATCTCGAATTCTGTTGATGTAATGCCGTTTATTTGTACTATTCCTCTTACTCTTGTGTATAAACTCTGAATTGCTTTTAATAGGCTTGATGATATATTTAGCTGCTGTAGGGTCTCCCATAGTTTTGTTCTGTCGATATTGTCAAATGCTGCTTTCAGGTCGATAGCTCTGCGTTTCTTTCTATTTTTGCTTCTATTGCTTTCCGGAGTACGCGAATATGATCTGTGGTTTGTCTTTTGCTCCTGAATCCTCCTTGTTCTTCTTCTAGTTTGTGTTCTATTTGTTGTCTTAGCCTCCTTTCTAAAATTTTGCTATACACTTTTATAGCTACTGGAGCTAGGCATATCGCTCTATAGTTGTTGCAATCTGTAAAGCTTCTTTTTTTGTGTATTGGGACCAGCGCGTTTGTTTCCCAATCAGTTGGTATTGTTGCTTCTTTCCATGCCATGTTGCATATATCTTTCATCCATTCTATTGCTTTTTGGCCTCCGTACTTGATTAGTTCTGGCGTGATTCCATCTGGTCCCGCAGCTTTTCCTGCTTTCAGTTCTTTTATTGCATCTGTCACTTCATCCATCTGTATTTCTGTTTCTTCGTCTTGTGTTTGTTTTCCCTCTACTTCATTTGTTCTTGTTTCACTTTTCGTGTTGTTTTTTGGTGAGAATTTTTCTTCGTAATGTTCTTTCCATGTTTTTACTATCATTGTTGTTTCGCTCTGTATACACCCGTTTTTATCTCTTACACTTCTTATGTTCTTCTCTCTTATCTTCCTTAAGGATTTGACTGCTTTCCAGAATTTTCTGTTGTCTGTTTCGCTTAGTTGTTGGATTTCTTCCCCGAATTCTTCCCAGCTTTTCTTTTTTGCTTCTTGCAGTGTTCTTTTTGATTCGTTTCTTCTTATTATGTATGCTTCTTTGTCTTCACTTCTCCTTGTTTGTAGGTATTTTTTCCATGCTTCTTCCTTCTGTTTGATTTTGTGTTCTACTTCGTTGTTCCACCATTTTGTTCTCTTGCTGTTACTTGTTATTTTCTTTTCTCCGCATATCTTTTTAGCTGTATCTATCATGGTGTTTTTTAGTTTGGTCCATTTTTGATTTAATGTGAGTGTTTGGTTTTCTTCTTGTTCCAGTTTTGTTAGCACCTCCGTTATTTCAAGTTCGTATTTTTCTCTAATTTCTTCTTCCTTTAACCTTTCTACTTTTATTTTCTTATGCGCTTTTCCAGGTTTCGTTTTTGTAGTTGTTAGCTTTGTTCTTGTTATTATTAGTTTGTGGTCCGTACTTAGTTCTGCTTCTTTACTTATTTTTACTGATTGTACTAAATTCTCCATCTCCTGGGTATATGTTGTGTAGTCTATTATACTTCTGACGTTCCTTTCTATGTCTTCATATGTGTAGTATATGTCTTGTTTGAAAAATGAGTTTCCTATTATTAGGCTGTTTCCTATGCAGAAGTTTGTCATTCTGGTTCCATTGCGGTTCCTGCTGTTTTCTCCGTATTTTCCGATGCATCCTTGGCTCATTTCTACGTCACTTCCTATTCTTGCGTTCCAGTCTCCACTGACTATTATGTGTTCCGTGCTTTCTTTGTGATTGTCCAATATTTCTTGAAGTTCTGTATAGAATTCATCCAGTTCTTTTTCTTTTGAACCCTGGATTGGGGCGTAAATTTGCACAATACCTAGTTTTATTCCTATATCTATTTCTATGTCTATGATTCTCGACGAGGTGGGCTTCCATTTTGTGACTTTCCTGTTTATTTCTACTGCTACTATAATTCCAACTCCTTCTTTTCTTCTTTCTCCTTCTGGTTTCCCAGAATAGTATAAGGTATATCCGTCCTTTAACTGTTTGTGTCCATATCCATTTTTCTTCGTTTCTCCAACTCCCATTATGTGTATATTTCTTCTTTTCATCGCTTCTACTATTTCCTCTTCCTTTCCGTTAATTGTTTTGATGTTCCATGTCGCTAGTGTTATTTTAGGTTCTTTTCTCTCATCTCCTTTTCCGTTGCGGTTGTCGTCTTCGGTAGGTTCCTTAGCTTCTGCTATTTTACCTCTTCTTGTTTCTTCTTTCCTTGGTCTATTATGGGGGCTAGGAGGCTTTGAACTGTGTTTGGTATTTTGTGGTTTTTTGGGGTGTATTTATTGTTATTTATGGGTTGGTTGTCTTCCTTGTTTGTTCTCTTATTGGGTTTTCTATGCTTTTCTTCTGTTTCTTCCGAGCTCAGTATGTTTCTCCCTCTCTTCTTATCACTTGCCTTTGCCTC
This sequence comes from Philonthus cognatus, assembly GCA_932526585.2. Lineage (NCBI taxonomy): Eukaryota > Metazoa > Arthropoda > Insecta > Coleoptera > Staphylinidae > Philonthus > Philonthus cognatus. The sequence continues at coordinate 39,076,651 of OW052244.1, forward strand.
CTCTTCATTTGTCTCTTCCAAGAATGGATTAAATTCGTCTTCCGACGTTTCATATACCTCGTCCTGGGTTTTGAGTTCTTCCGTTGTCTTCTTTTCTTGTCTGCCTGGAACCATTGGTTTGGTTTTCTCATTCACTATTATAAATGGTCTTATTATTATTATTATTATTATTATTATTATTATTATTATTAACTTGTCGTATTTTATGTAGGCTTCTTTTCCATTCTTTTTTGCTTCTATTAATATTGGCTTGAGCCTCTTCCTTTCTTCTACTACTTCTTTCGGGTAGTCTTCTTGGATGTAGATCTTGGTTCCATTTAGATTTGTTCTGTTCTTTAGTATCTGCAATTTCCTTCTGTACGTAGTCAGCCCTAATAGGATTGGGTTATTTGGTGTTCTTTTGTCGATTTGTTTGATAAAGTCTATTTCTTGTTCTTCTACATCGACGTTTAGTTTTGTTTTGATTATATTGACTATTGTTTTTTCTAGGTCCCAGTAGCTTCTTCGTGCTGTTTCAATCCCAAAGAACATCAGGTTTTTCCTTCTCAGGCTTCTGTCTATTTGATTTATTCTGGTTTCATTTTTCTGTGCTTTTTCCCTTATTCCGGACATTTGTTTGCTGTGTTCTTCGAATTTGTCGTTTATGTTCATGTTTATAATGTTCGTTTCTTCCTTAAACATTTTTCTTAGCATTTCTATGTCCATGTTTGAACTTTATATGATTTACTTTGTTTTGCGGTTTTATTTGAGAGAACTGGCAACGCCGCTTTTCTTCGATGGCGGGTGACCTTGACGGTCCTCGGCCGCCTTCACTTCTCCGTATTTGTGATTTTGTGGTGTGTACGTTACCGGTTTTCTTTCTAGAGTACTTTACCCTTCCTATTTTCTTTGTTGTGGTCCTTTTGCCGTTTGATTTGTCTTTTATTTCACTTATTTTACCGTTTTCGCGATGAGCGTTTTCAGAACACGTTTCGCTCGTTACACCGTTGCCGGTATAATGTCAAAGTTGTAAATGTCTGGATTCAATAGTTTTTGAATAAGAAAATAAAAACCAAATTTCAAAAAATCCGTTTTTTTGACAATATCAAAAACCAAAGAAGATATTTGAAATTTGTTTGTAGATTATTATTGAGCTCTAAAATACCGACTTTCTATCTCTTCAAATAACCGAGATTCCCATACATTCTATTGAAATACGGGCACCCTGTATAATTTGTAACTTATACAAAAGAATAGATTATTATTGATAATCATATTATTCCAAAAAATATTTTCTTCTGATATTTTACATCTTGAAAGAAAACACTCACTCATATTATAAAAATCAAAACCAAATTTTCTTTCTTTTTAAAACAGCGTCACCCACCTCATCCCAGCCCCGTTATATTAATCTCGTTGTCAAAACCCTGATGTCTACCATTAATCTGTGCCCGGTGCATAATAATAATAACAACGAAAAAAAAAAAACGCATTTCGAATGCGATTTGCATTATTTATGAGGCGGACGTGTAATTTGTTATATAATCGACGTGCGCGTTCTTCCGAATTCGAAAAGTAACGGAAGATCGGCCGCGATTAGGATCCATTTTCGGGGCTTATCTTAGAGTATATCTTAAGTGATCTTCTTGGGTTATTGTGATGATTTTCGAGCAATGGAACATTCAAAAAAAGGAGAGTGAACTCGCGCTTGATTAATACTTGGGTGCAGTAATTACGCCCGCTTTTTTCCCGCGTGGATGATTAAGTGATTATAATGAAGTTTTGCCCGATTATTGGGTTTAATGCGATCGAATGGTATCGTATCGCGAGAGTATCGTTAATTGATACGTGAGTTGCGAGAGATGGTAATGGAGATTGTTGAGATGTTCGGATTGTTGATTAAATATTTAAGTTAATGGACCGGGAGGGGAATTGAATTAATGGTTTTGGAAATGCATTATAGCGTTGGTAATTTATAATTGAGAATTTCTTAACAACGCAACACACAATACCCTATTTTTATTAACAAAATATTTCCTTAAAAACATATTTTTATGTAATTTTAAGGATCATACAGGGTGCCCGTATTTCAACAGAATGTATGCGGATCTTGGTTATTTAAAGAAATAGAGAGTCAGTTAAGTGATCCGAATTCGTGACAATATTTTTAAAGGATTTGTAGTCGAATCCAAACGTAAGTGATTCGAATCTTCAAAAAGGATTCGAATCCTTGGATTCGAATCATCGCTATTACTCAGAGATTACGCTAATTTAAAACAGTGTTGTTTAATAAATAATAAATAAGTTGAACAGTTTTAAATAAAAAAATATTAATTATTTACTTTAATAAAAGTATGCTAACAATTATTTAGTGCATTTTATTCAATTTTATTAGAAATTTTATAAAAATTATATAATAATATTTAATATTTATTTAACGGATTCACCATTTGACAATAATAAAATTACATGTTTTCCACAATACAAACAAAAATATTCACTAAACTAAAATAACTGACACCCGTAATCAATTGAACCAGGTGTTTGATTAAGCGTGGCCACCGGTTGTATCTGAGAAACTATGCAGCGTAGGATGTTGAGGTAAATAATGTCATAATAAAAGTGGGGGTGAGAAAATGCTGGAAATAATTTATAAGTTCCAAACTCCGCCGCTAGAGGGCGTAACATCTATTACCAAATACAAAAACAGTTTTTTCGCAAAAAAAAGTCCTAATTAAGCTAGATTGAAATTATTCAAACATCGTAATCTACACTGAATTTGACTCAATTTTAACTATTCACTTGTTTCTTTATCTCTCATATTTAAAGTAGGGGCGAGCGGAAAAGTTTGGTTTTTAAACTGCATGTAACTTTAGTTAACTATTAAAATTAGTCTCGATTGATAGAGAATTGGAATCACTTTAAAACACATTTTACTTTCGTTAAATTTAGTTCTTCTACTAAGCACCAGAGGGCGTGTTTAGAACAACATCTATATTTACTAGATTTTCAAATTGTGAGGTACAGATCTATTACACTGGTTTGTTGCAGGGTAAAATATTGAGAATAATGGCGAAAACCTCATCCTGATATCTTTATTCTAACCGAAGATATAGTAAAAAGTTTAGTAGATTTACCTATTTCCAACCGCGCGCCATATAAAAATATAATTTAAAATATACTAGGCCTTTGGGCTCTTTTTTTATGTTCAAGACGTCAAAAACGAGAATCGAACGAATAATAGAGATCACATTTTCCAGTTTTTGTGTTTATTTTTAAGCGAATATGTAATTAAATCGAAGATTACTCAAAATCTCAAAATATAGTAGGCTATGAGATGACAATATAATAACATTGGTTTATTGTTACAATACATCTGTAAAAATAACAATTTGTCTTGTGCAAGGTTTTAACTTTAAAAAATAAAATGTCGTATACTAACGAAGAAGCATATGATATGTTAAAAATATATTTTGAGTGTCAAGAAAATGTTGCAGTGTCGTCAAGAGTATATGCCGTGAGATATTTTGAACCTACGGGACATTCGAGGGAAGTATTTAAAAGAATGGTCAAATGCTTAAAAGAATCAGGTTCCGTTCATTCTAAAATGGGTGCTAAAAGACAGCAAAGAAGCGCGAATGATTGATTTACTTACATATTTGCTTAACAAAACACATATATTTGGAAAACATAAACATAAAACAAATGAGCCTAAAGGCCTACTAGATTTAAAAATATATATTTATATGGCGAGCGGTTGGAAATGCGCAAATATACCAAACTTATTACTATATCTTCGGTTAGACTAAAGACATCAAGATAAGGTTTTCACCATTTTCTAAGTATTTTATCTTGGAATAAAGTAGCCTAAGAGATCTGTACCTCACAATTTGATTTCTTTGAGATAATCTAGAAAATATTGATGTTGTTCCAAAAACGTCATCTGGTGCTTACTATTAGAACTTAGAACTTAGAAGTCAATGAGAGTTAAATGTGTTTTAAAGTGCTTCGAATTCTCTATCAAACGAGACTAATTTTATTTATTTCAGTTAATCCTAGGTAAAGTTACATGCAGTTTAATAACCACACATTTCCGCTCGCCCCTATTTTAAATATGAGAGATAAAAAATCTAGTGAATAGTTAAAATTAAGTCAAATTCAGCGTAGATTATGATTTAAATAATTCCAATCATTAAGTGTTTTGTTTAAGTGATCATGGATTTTAAAAAAATAAATCATCTATCGACAATATTTTAGGTAGGAAAAGAATTGATGTAAAAATAATTCCAATTTATAAATATTTGAATTCGAGAAAATAAACGTACGCTTCTTATAGTTTGCACACCTTAAACATAATATATAAAATTACGAAGATGTTTTTGGTGTAAAATGCAAAAAATGTGTCTTAATTAATAAGACTACTTAAGACAATAAATATCCATTAAAATAACTACTTTCCGTTCAAATACACCTCCGGATTTTGAATTGTACAATAAAATATTAAAAATCTTATTTTATATTTGATTTATTTACAACGCTCTATCAAAGTATATGTAACATTTAGGTCAAATTCTCTTCAAACCACCTAACAAATAAAAATGAAAAATGAAACAAGAAATTACAAGATATAAGAAATGAAAGGACTTGAATAAAACTAATGTCTTAGGCCATCTATAGACGCGTTTCGAGAATTATCTCTCGTCAGTATAGCTTGGCTTATGACTCCAAAAAATTGAAATAAAATTGAAATAAACTTACTTAGAAAGAATGTTGTGTGTGAAATGAACAACTACACAGAAATAGATTGAGTGAAAAATATGGTCGGTATTCAGAGTCCTGGATTCTGGATCCTGGATTCTTAATATATAACTTGCTTCTGTGGAAAACCCCCAGTTTATTAAATTGTTTTAATTGTTTTTGTCAATATTTAATATTGAATGTCATTTGACTAATAATCGACTATGTTGATTGCGTGCATGCTAATTGTTGACTACTATTTATTGACTGTATTAACTAAATTGACAATTGTCGGCGTTTTACGTCAATATTTATGTTGATCCGACTTTGACGAAAGCGACATTTTGTGTCAAAAATGCTTACGTCAGTTTTTATACGATTGTATAACTGAGAAAATACACGATGGGCACTGCATTTTTTTATGATTTACTGGTGGATTCGCCAAGACCGCTCTCTAGATAAAACAATAGTTACACTTAAAGTTTATGGGCTACCACTTCAACAATAAAGTACATAATTTTGGAAAATTAAGGCTGGCATTAGAACAATGTAAGAAAAATAACATAATAAATTAAAATAATAAAAAAGCGCCTTCCATGTATGGATTTCAGTAGTTGTAATAAACGCATAAATATCACAATCTTTCGAAACGACAAGCGTTTTAAGCGTGTAACAAATTAATTTAAAATAGAAGCAGGATCCCACGCGTTTTTAGCAACCAACACCATAAACAAACCCGAACCGTCAGAGCGAATTATTTATTTACCCATATTTCCCCATAATTACTCTATCCGCTCTTTAAATTCGCAGAGTTACATTATAATTCAGCGCTGATTTTTATACATGTCTGCATTTATCCAGTAATATTATAAATTCAGCGCGGTTTTTTTTTCCAAGTCCGTATTTATCCGTGTTTCACTTTCGACGCCCACGCTGTTTTGACTTTGCCGGGTGATTTATTTAACGCGCGGATCATTAATATTGATATTATCCTGATTAGGATTTACTGGGGACAATTGTAACAGTTAATCGATTTATATTTTCATTGTGGCGCTGGGCGTCCCACGCATCGGCTTTTTGAGAAAGAGCATGTGAACAACTCGGGAAATTTGTACTCTGTTCTCGGATTGAGATAAATCGCATCGTTTCTGTTACTAGTAACGTATTGTTTCTACAATTTGTTGCTTTCAATTGCTGTTTGTCGATTAAGATTGATTTTCTCTTTGAAGGGATTTACTCAAATTACAGTCAATGATACAAATTTCCCTACAAGATGGAAATTTGTATCATTGATTGTAATTTGAGTAAATCTCTTCAAAGAGACTATCTTAATCAGGGATTAAATCTCTTTAAAACAGAATGAATTACGTTAACTTTAGTTTAAACTGCACTGCGGAAAATGTAATTTAAACTAAGCTTACGTAAAACTTGATTTAATCCACTTTTAAACAACTGACCTGTAAACTTTAGGTAAACATAATATTGCAATACCATAATTGATTAAAGTTATCATTTATTTTTTTCAGTGTAATGTTTACATATTATTATAACATTTTTAAATAATGGGTTTTTTATTTACCACCAAAAAGTCAATATTCACGACTTTTTGGTGGTAAATGAAAAACCCAGTGGCTCCGCACCGAACGTGAGTCGACAACAATCTTTAATCTACATCTCCTCATATTTAATTATATCGTGCAACAGTTTTAATTATCTCCTACCAATCTGGAGTCCTCGGAGCAGTCTAGATTGCCTCTCGGATATTAATCTGGTCCAGATATACAAGAGAGAGAACAGTTGTTTTTCGGCCTGACACAATAGCAAAAGTGGCCAAATAATGATTGCAGGAAACGTCGTGGAATTAATTTATTACTACACTAATTAACAAGCTTAAGTTTATAAAGTGTGACCAGAGAGATGTACGACCTTAAAATATAATCTTATATAGTCGTTTTTAATCGGGGAATTTATTTTTTTTAAGTTCAGTAATTGCTTTTCTAGAACATTTAAGTTTCGCGAAATATTTCGCTGTGGATTTATGACGTTCACAACGCTAGTCATGATGTTTATTTTCCACAAGAAATGCATTCTGTTTGGACCGTTTCTAATGATTTTTTAATCAGTTTTTTTTGTAGAATCGTTGCATTTTCTTTTGAAAAAAGTGCCCTCTGGGCCCCTATTTACAGCACCGATGCAATTTGTCATCGCTGAGAATCGCACTAAAATGTCGTAATGTTTGGAAGAATTTACCAAACCGTATGAAGTAAAATGACGTCAGTTCTCACCGATGACAAATTGCATAGGTACTGTGAATACGGGCCCTGGAGTGAACGCTGCTGCGCCAAGAAGTTTACAGTTGCAAGATCGTGTTTGAAACAAAAAATGCGCATAGTTCGTTAAAGTATATTCAATTGCGCTCAGCATATACCTAAACCTGGCAACAAAAACTGATCTTTTCATTAAAAGTTTCGAATTGAAATAAAGTCATGATTTTCAACATGCTTTTTCAACTTTAATAATTAAAAAAAGTATATTGTCGAAACAAATGATGTCAGAATATAGGTATATCATTATGACATCATTTGTTTCAAAAACATACTTTTTTTTAATTATTGAAGTTGAAAAAACATGTTGAAAATCATGACATTTTTTCAATTTGTAACTTTTTAATGAAAAGATCCGTTTTTATTGCCAGATTTAGTTATGTGCTGAGCGCAATTGAATATACTTTAACAAACTATGCGCCATTATTTCCCACACGATCTTGGAACTCTGTGCTCCCCGGCGCAGAAGCGATCACTCCAGGAGGCATTTCTTTTTATATTTCTGATTTTTTATTCAATTCATTATTTTTTTAGTGATTCATATTTCACTTGATTAATAAAAGTACAATTAATCAATTGCAAAAGAAGCAAAAATGATTGGTTAATTTTTCTTCATCCAGCCCACCCCTAAAGTTAGGAATATTTTTCAGGCGTTTACACAAGGTTCCCCCTTTAAAATATTCAAATTTGATGTTATGCAATAAATTGAATTGAGTTTAGGAGTACGAGCAAAAAATCATCAGATCAACATAAAATTCATAAAATCTACACAGAAATAAATAAACTTTCGTTGCCTGAAATTGAATTTAAGGGGGAACTTAAATTCAAAACTGAACTGGTCCAATGAATTAACGCACCACCTTACAATTTCTTACAAGTTTTAACTTTTTAAGTTTAGCTTTTTTTTATTTATTTGCAACCTGTCAAAATAAACACTTCGTTATTTTAAAGACGCTAAGGTGAAATACACAAAAATAGTACACATTTCTATAATTTTCGAGAAATGTTATTTTAAAAGAATAAGCTTACGCTTCTTTTTGTTTACAAAACCTTAAATATAATATATAAAATCACAAAAATGTTCGTATAAACTGCAAACAATAAGTCTTAATTAATAAGACAACTAAGACAATAAATATCCATTGAAACAACTACTTTAGGTGCAAATACACCGCCGGATATTGAATTATACAATAAAATATTTAAAATCTTATTTGATTTGTTACAACGCTATATGATAGTACATGTATCATTTAGGTCGAATTCTCTTCAAACCAACTAACAATTAAAAATGAAACGAGTAATTTCGAGAAAAATAAAAATGAAAGGAACTTAGATTAAAACCAATGTCATAGGCCATCTATAGACGCGTTTTGAAATTTATCTCTCTTCAGTATAGCTCTGCTTATGACCTTTCAAAATATAAATTTAAGAATAACGATGTAATAAACTTACTTAGAAAAAGTGTTGTGTCTCTTGTGAACAGGTAGTTAGAAATGGATTGGGCGAAAAATAAGGTTCATATTTTTGGGTAAACAGGGGGATTATATCATTAGCAGGTAAGAAGAATATAAGACCTAATTATTTCTATTAAAGTACAGATCAAACATTAATATTTCAAATTCAACAATATTCAAATTTGAGAAAATAACCTTACATTTATTTGGATTGATTGCTACGCGATAATCCAAATTTTCAGGTTTTTTTAAACTCTAAATATTTACTTCATGCTTAATCAATAATTGAAAAACCCTCGTTAAAAATTATCAAAACATTGAATAACAACACCAGATCTTAAAAAAAATATTTACAACAAGTTAATTAACGAAACTCATAAAGATTTTGAAAATACCTACGGCTTATCTTTGTTTTCTATTGTCTTTGAGAAATCGGTGTTGTCATTAAAGTTCTAATAGTTGTCTAACAAGTGTTTTTCACTCCTAGATTAAGCATGAAGAAAAATTTCGAGTTTAGAAAAGCATGAAAATTTGGTTTGGTTGTGTAGCAACGCGACCAAACCAAATTTTCAGGCTTTTCTAAACTCGAAATTTTACTTTATGCGCCATACGCATACAACACTGATTTCAACCGAAGTTTCAAATATATACTGCCTTTCAAAAAAATCAGAACACCAAGTATTTATTGCACGATTTTAATAAAATTTACACAATTTGATCATGTAAACGAGCTATATCGATGATCAAAAAATCAACTTGAAAAACAAAAAAACAAATGAATAAAAATTAATAATGTGTTGGGCCTCCACGATTTCCCAAACACTCATTAACACGTCGAGGCATGCTAGAAATCAGGCTGTCAATATCGACTTGGGGTAATTCATTCCAAACTTCGATAATTTGACCTCTAAGTTCCATTACAGTGTTAGCGGGGCGCTGTAAGTTACTTATTCTAACACCTATCATATCCCAAACATGTTCTATTGGCGATAGATCTGGAGAACGAGATGGCCAAGGTAACAAATTGATTTCGGCACTATCAAAAAACTTTCTTGTAATGGCCGCTGTGTGAGGTCGAGCATTATCTTGCTGAAAAATGGGGTTCTGCAAGCCATTTACATAGGGCACTAACACTGGCCGTAAAACGTTGTCAATATACCGAATCGCGTTAAGACTTGCTTCTAAAAAAACTAGAGGAGACCGACTACCATATGCTATCGCCCCCCAAACCATAACTCCCCATAAACAGAACCGAGACTCATCGCTGAAGATAATGTTATTCCATTCATGGGTCCAATGTTGTCTTTCCCTGCACCAATCAAGTCTTGCTCTGCGATGCTGCGGAGTAAGAGGTAGACACAATTGTGGACGGTAGGATCTTATACCAAAACTGCAGATTCTTCTGTAAACAGTAGCCATGGATACTCTTTGGCCATTTAGAGCCAACCAGTCATTTCCCAATGCCCGCGACGTTGTAAATCTGTCCCTTAAAGTTGTAAGACGAAGAGCTCGATCTTCACGCTCAGTGGTGCTTCTTGGACGTCCTGATCCAAGTCCACGTCGATTCTCCTCAGCTTCGGACCATCTATACCAGCAGCGTACGATCACCGATACACTACGGCCTACCCTTTCAGCAATAGCACGAACCGAAAAACCCGATTCTCGCATTCCAATAATGCGACCCCTTTCAAATTCACATAGATGATGATATTGTGCACGCCGAAGAACACGGGGCATCTTTTTATGTTTTACAAACTGAAACGTCAAACTACTCAGAGGCTACTTGGATAATGGTGAAATCAAGGAAAACTACCATTAAATAGTAACCAAAACAATTGATTTTTTGATCATCGATGCAGTTCATTTACATGATCAAATTCTGTAAATTTCATTAGAATCGCCTACTAAATACTTTGTGTTCTGATTTTTTTGAAAGGCAGTATACTATTAAGACTAAGAATTTTTTAAATTGATGCATTCAATTATTCAAAATCATTTATAAATATTTTTAAGGTTTGAATATTTGAATATTCCTCCAAAAACATACTGAAATATTTAAATTATTCGAATATTCGAAAGTTCACTTATTTGGATATACAAATCTGTGAAAAATTTAATAATTGGAATATTAGAGTATTTGACTATTTGAATTATTCGTATTGGCATACCAGCCTTACTAAAAAATGCCCAACTCTTGTTAGCTCTATTATGAGTATTAAATTTCAAAAATTATAATTATAATACGCTTTATTTTAATAATTGTTACATTATGATACCAACAAAAATATACAATAAGCAACAAACATTTAATTCGTCAAAAAAACAGGAAAGAAAGAAATAAGGAAATTAGAAGGGGTGAATAATGATTGACTTAGGTAGGTAGGTTAATATGGCAACAGCCGAGGCTGTTCACTTAGGCCCATGAGTGATCCTTCCCCTATACAACGCAATTTAAGCACCTAATGAATCCGATCAAATCTCCCACCTTTATAGGTGAGAGCTCCGCCAGTTCGCTTGCGTGGTGCAGACCGAGGTACTTCATTCTTTTCCCCTCAAGAGCTAGACATTGATAGTGGAGTACCGTTTTGGAGTACCGTTTTTTCCTCCTCCTCATCTAGGCATTCTCTGCAGTAGTCATTGTATTTGAGACCCATCTTTTGTGCGTGTTCACCCAGAAAACAGTGACCCGTGATAATGCCTACTGCCTTCCTTATGTCGATTCTGCTAAGTGCAATTAATCTTTTACTGTTTATAGTGTCACACATAGGCCATAGCTGCTTTGTTATGTGACACGTGTCTTCTTCCTTCCACCTAAGGTTAACCCATGATGCCATTTGGTCCCTTAATAGTCTCTTGCATTCCCCAAGAGGAATGTCGGCGGAAAGTTCAGTAGATAGGTCTCTCATCCTTGCCCCCTTCCTTGCGAGGCCGTCAGCAATTGAGTTTCCCTTGATATCACTGTGACCTGGTACCCAGATGAGCCCCACATCACAGCTGTTAGCGAGCTTGTTAAGCACTTTTCTGCAGTCTCTGACCACCTTGGAGGTGCAGTAGGGACTATTTAATGTCCTAATGGCGGCCTGGCTATCGGTAACGAACCTGATATGGTTTACCTGAAGGTCGGTTTTACCTATCCAGTCCACTGCCACTCGGATAGCCATGACTTCCGCCTGTAGGACGCTGCAGAGGTTTGGGAGTCGAAAAAATTTTTTGAGGTTGAACTCATGTGAGCAAATTCCACCCCCTACTCTGTTTTCGGACTTGGAGCCATCCGTGAAGAGCCAGACTTCATTTCCCTGAACAATCTTGCCCTCTACCCATTCGGTTTTGTCCGGGATGGAAATGGAGAACTTGTTCCCAAAGGTAAGTTCTGGAAGACAGCTATCAGTCCTCAGTGGGATATCGACAAGCTCATTCAGGATGCTTCCATGGCCCTGTTTGCTACTATTCCATATCCCGACCGAGTTGATCCTGATCGCCGTGGTAGCTGCAGCATACCTGCAGTAAAGGTCAACAGGAGCTAGATTCAGTATTACATCTAGCGCTTTGGAGGGGGTAGTTCTAACCGCGCCTGTTATGAGCAGGCTGATCTCTGTACCTTACCCAGTGCGGTCCGGTGAATTTTCTTATCAAGAGCAGTCCACTAGACTGCAGCGCCGTAGAACAGAATGGGTCTCACCACAGTCGTGTACATCCAGTGGACAACGCTTGGTTTCAGTCCCCAGTTCTTGCTCACAGCTCTTTTGCACGAGTACAGCGCGACATGTGCTTTCCGTACTCTCTCCTGAATATTGGGCTTCCAACTTAACTTCCTATCGACTAAGTCGACTAAGGTGTCCAAATATTTGGCTTGCTCCTTTACCACCAGTCCCGTGCCGTTTAGGACGGGAGCTTTGGTATCCTATGCATTCTGGTGAAGAGTACAAGCTCAGTTTTGAGGGGATTTACCCCCAGTCCACATTCCTCACACCAGCGGGTTACCTTGCGGAGTGCCCTCTCCATGAGTTCAGATAGGATGCCTACGTGTTTACCAGAGACCGCGAGGGTCACGTCATCAGCATAGGCAATTGTTTTACACCCCGTAGACTCTAGTCCTTTCAGTGGTTCATTCATAACTATATTCCATAGTAGTGGAGAGAGGACACCCCCTTGAGGGGTACCTCTACTGACCTCTCTTCTTGAGCGTGAGCCGCCCAGCGCAGAGACAATGTGCCTCCTCGTTAGCAGCTCCTCTACGAAGAGGCATATCGACTCGTCCATGTGCAGATTGCCAAGGGCCGACAAAATCACCCCTGGGCGCACGAAGTTGAAGGCTCCTTCGATATCCAGGAATACCGCCAACGTGAACTCTTTCTTACACATGGAATTTTCAACCTGACTTGGGAGGGCGTGCAGAGCTGTGTCTACTGATCTGCCCCTAGTGTACGCGTGTTGGCTATTCGACCAGAGGTCTGGATGTATGCGCTCTTTTATGTACGCCTCCACTAACCTCTCCAGCGTCTTGAGTAGGAAGGAGGATAAGCTAATCGGCCTATAGTCCTTCGGTGTTGAGTGAGATATTTTTCCCGCTTTGGGTATAAACACCACATTAGTCTCTTTCCACCTCTGCGGGATGTACAAAAGAGTTAAGCAGGCTTCGAATATTATTTCCAACCAGGGATTGATAATATCCGCCGCCATCTGTAATTCAGCAGGAATAATCCCGTCCGGGCCTGCGGTTTTGAAGGGCTTGAAGCTGTTCACACTCCAAGCCAATTTATCCTTGCTCAGGATATCCCCCGTCGGGCAGCTCCTCTTGGGTGTCCGGAGAGCCCCTCTCCCACCAGCGTCGGAGGAAAAGTGAGTCTCCATTAGCACCTCTAGGGTCTCCTTGCATGAGGTGGTCCACTCACCACCCTGCTTCATGAGAAAACCCGGGATAGCTGGGTTCCCCGATAGTATTTTTCTGAGTCGGCTGGCTTCAGAGGCTTCCTCAATCTGGTTGCAGTAATAATAAGAATTTTTTTTTATTACTTTGTTAATATTATTGTTTGCTCCATGAATAGTTTATTTTTTACAATTGAACTTTAAGGAGGGTACAAATAATTATCCGAACTTTGTAGACATTTACACTAAAAAAACTCAAAGCATTGCAACTTATCGAAATATTTGCATTAATTAAACTGTTCTATTAAAATAAAAAATAACTCAGACTGAAAGACTGACAGTCGATAGCCAAGGATTATATAATAAGATATAATTGTAGAAATTAAACAAGCTGTAATTTATTAGTGCACAATAAAGATGTTTATATATATATATATATATATATAAAAATATCTTATTAACAGTTTTTGAGTTATCTTTAAATTAGAAGCATGATTTTCTTCTAATTTCGGGGGTATTAAGATTTGAAAAACACTGCCATGTGTATATTTCAGTATACGCGCTTTAATTTAATTTCAATGGTGAAAAAGAATCGTGACAATCAATGTGTTATGAAAAAATCTACTAGAACCATATTTTTCTTAACAAAAAAAAACTGACAATAATGAGTTGTAAAGCCTTGCTATAAATATTTATTTATTACATTAACCAGGAATTATTTTCTTTTCAAATTCAGAATACATTTCACACATTCACACATTTGACAAATAGGATGGTAATAAGCCTATAAATTGTGACGGATTAAGTTGATCCAGTTTAATCCTCACTTTACATTTTTCCAGGACACGCACGCTTAGGCGGTCATTACAACTGATTTACTCGTATACATTATGTCTCTTCATTTTCCATGTACGATAAGTATTCAGGAAGTATTATCACACATTACGATAGAAAACGATGTAAATTATGCAAATCTCCAATTAATTGATGCTCAATCGACCAGAATGTACCAATAAAATTGCTTTAATTATTTGCATAAACAAAAAAAAACTAGAATATCTAATAAGTTTTATTTTACACAAATAAACTAATGCCAGGTTTTACTAACGTCAGTTAAATCGACCAATAGTAATTTATCAATTAATATCTAGTAATGGGCTCGTTCAAAATGTTCAACATTCAACATGTTTGGATTTGTTTGTGATGTATGTTGGTATCTAATGAACGGTACCCTAGTTGGTATATTTTGTACGATTGCAAAAATCCCAAACACGTTCACGATTAAAAATCCGGTCAACGGAGAATTTAACAACAGTTGGCAGTAAACTCCCAACCGTTGTCTCTGATGGACGGGCCCATTAGCTACATACTTGTCAAAAATCAATCAATTCACATGACATTGATGTTAATGACATGGAAAAATGTCTTATCCAATCGACAAATCAATTTATTCAACGAATCAGATTAAATAGAAGTTGGTGAAGCCATACATCAGTCTTAAAATCAGTGTAAAACTTATTTTGTTGAATACAGAGAATTTTATTTGTTAATGATTACAATTCCTCATTAATGTGCTATTCATTGTAATTTAAAATTATTTAGTTTAATTGTTAAAAATTCAATTGAAGATAAATAATGTATTTATGATAAATACTTATAATTACTTTTTCTGAAAATTCTGTAAGTCTCTGGTGATTTACTTTACGAGTGCCAACAAGGTGAGTTATTCAAAACGCGTACAAAGGAGCGACTCCTGGTGGGTGTCACGTAATTTAATATTTAGCCATTACCGCTTTAAATAATGCACCTGTTTGAGTGTGTCGCAACGTTCACTAATAAATAATATGATCGTGAGGAGAGTGCCCCCCTGGGGGCACGCGTGAGTCCCTCTTCAAACACGAAACGTACCGGGAAATCGTCGCCTCCGCGGTTTTACCGGCCAAATGGGCAAACACTCGAGCTAATTGCCGCGCTCGCGTGCATTAATCGGGAACTAATGGTTTTCCGAGATTTTCTTATTCACTTGATTTTCTTAAATCTAAATTAGCTGTTTACGAAATACTGCCTTCCGGTCCGTCGATGGAATCCACCTAGTGGCCCAGCCAGGATTTTGTTTTAGCGGGGCTAATCAAAATTAAATACGTACCGTAAAATCCGTAAAATCGTGACTATATATATATATATATATATATATATATATATATATATATATATATATATATATATATATATATATATATATATATATATATATATATATATATATATATATATATATATATATATATATATATATATATATATATATATATATATATATATATATATATATATATATATATATATATATATATATATATATATATATATATATATATATATATATATATATATATATATATATATATATATATATATATATATATATTACAGACGCACACGTCTGTAATACGCATGCTCGATTTTGCAAGACATTTTCGGAAAAAATTACTATAACTACGTGCATTTTTGTACACGCACTAAAATAAGTTGTGATTTTATGGCTAAAGCCAAAGTCAATAAAAAAATATATGTATATATATAATAAGCAGCCTCTTTTTTTGTTATAATGTGAGAAAAGTGCGTATTATACTCAAGATTTTACGGTAACACTGAAAAGCTTTAAGTAACGTGATTCGTGAATTAATTTTGAGTAGAAATTTTAATAAAAAAATAGGATGCTTTATGGTTCAATAAACCTCACAAGACCAATAACAATAAACGAAAAGGACAAATAAATATTTAGTTATTTATGTTAAAGATATTTATCACTTTATGTTGAATTTATCGGTTTCGGCGAATTTTGCTTAAATCTGTCAATTTTGGCTATTGTCAATATTTTTGATAAAATTGCCAAAAAGAAAAAAATCTTGTGCATATTTTGAACTTCATACGCCTAACGCATGAAGTAAATATTTTGAGTTAAAAAAAACTCTGAAAATTTCGATTTTTTTACGCCTATCGCATGAAGTAAATATTTTGAGTTCAAAAACACTGAACATTTTAAGTATTTAAGTATTTTATACGCCTAACGCATAAAGTAAATACTTTGAGTTAAAAAAAAACTCTGAAAAATTCGATTTTTATACGCCTAACGCATGAAGTAAATGTTTTGAGTTAAAAAAAAACTACGAAAATTTCGATTTTTATCGCGTAGAAATTGTTCAGGGTTTTAGAAACTCGAAATATTTACTTTATGCTTAATAAAATTTATAAATCATTATCTCAAAAAAAAAATCATTTACAAGAATTAGTCACGCAGGTAGCTTTTTGTGATGGGGGAATTTGAGTTAGTAATATGTTTCATAAATGTATGTTTTAAAAGTTATAGAAAAACAAGTACAAAAATAATGATATGTCCATCGTAGCACTTTTTCCGTCATTTAAACAATTGATGATTGACATACTAACCCTATTTCACTTGTTAATAAGTTAAAGACCATTTCACATTAAATCAGCGTTTTATACGCGTGGCGCATGAAGTAAAATTTCGAGTTTAGAAAAGCCTAATTTGGCTCGGTCGCTCCGCTTCGCTACGCGCCCGAGCCAAATTTTCAGGCTTTTCTAAACTCCAAATTTTACTTCATGCTTTGCCTGGGAGTGGAAACACTCGTTAAACGATCAATGGTAAACCTAATTTGCAGTTTTTTGTTGTAATATAATGACTAAAATAAATAGAGTTGATATTTTAGTCAACTTTTGGTGTATACGATTTTCCCTCCAGTTTGACTAATTTTCAATTTGATAACGTTGAAAGCATGCTAATAGTAATTTTTATAAATTTCATACAAGTAAATCTGACGGTTAGTTGATTTTTTCAGAATAAGGTATTTTACTTTTACAGACTGTAACTGAAAATCTAAAATTTTTCAAATATTACCATTTTCAGTTATTCAGTCCAGAAAACGATAATATTTTATCGTAAATTAAAGTTGTGAGACGCCCAAATTGAACACTTTATTTCAAAGGCTTACCAAAAACGTATTGATAGTGGTATTTATTAAAAATTCTCAAGATCCACTACTAAATAAGCATATTTTAATATTCGACACAATAAAATATATAATTCTATTATTTCTTAAAGTTGTGAGACCCTAAAGTAGATTTGCATAAATAAAAATAATAGATTTTCTTTTAGAAATTTTTGTATTAGTATATGTTTATTTATTATGAAATCTCCAATTGAACACAATACATTAAAAACGTAGATAGATCAAGATAAAATTAAATAAATTGATTGTGAGTTACGTGAAGATCAAATTAATTTGACGAATAAAGCACTAATAACTTTTCTTCACACTATTATTTGAATTACCGACTATGAGCCATGGTAATTCAAATAAAAGTGTGAAGAAAGGTTATTACTGCTTTATTCGTCAAGTTAAGATAAAATTAAATACAGGGAATGTTTCTTTTAAATATGCATATACTTACGCTTTTCTTTAAAGAATTCAATTCGAAGCTTTAAACGAGCATTTTCCACAACCAGATTAAGCATGAAGTAAAATTTTAAGTTTAGACAACCCTCAAAATTCGGTTTGGTCGCGTAGCGTTTCACATTTATGCTGAAAAAAGATACCTTAATTTAGATAGATTGTTGCAATAATTGTGTTTCTAAGTTAAATAATACTCAATTAATTTCTATAAAAAAATGTCTTTGCATGAAACATAAAAAATATTGTAAAATAAGGTAAGAGTAGGTAGCCTGGGTTTTAATATTTAATGCATTTTAATCTTTTATTGCGCCCCGTTTTATTTTATTTTTAACATGCATTTGTCCACTCCCTGATTAAAAAATAGGTTGGTTCAATTTCATAAATATTTCTGTTTTTGATTCTAATTAATTTCGACTATGAGCCATTCCCAAGGAATACAGAAAATTCTTAATAGCACTTCCTTCTTTTTGTCTTTAGCCGTCTTTCGTTTTCTATGTATTTCTTTCTTTGCAAATTCCTAAACATAGCGTTATTTTCGCTCGATTTATTTAGGTTTAGTTAGTAAGTATCGGATACTTATTTTTCATTAATCACTTGGTAAAATATATTTAGTTAGTAAATTATTAGTTGAGACTTTGTAAATGTTTTCAGGTTTCTTCGTTTTTTTTTTCAGGTGTAAATGAAACTACCAGTTCAATAATTCTCATTTCAACAACTCTAACCTCTTCAATTTCTTCAACATTAAATTTAGAGTATTTAAGTTCTACTTCACTTCTAGAGAGTGATTTTGGTCTAGATATCACCGTCATCGATCAATTAATTCAATTCTAAATATTATTACTAAATTTCACTAAATCTTCTTACAAAGAAGAATATTCTTGATTGCTAAATTTCTTCCTAATTGTTTTAAAAATATTCGATATGAAAATCGTACCAAAGCAAATTAATTGAGGCCATTGAATTTTGAATGATTTCTTCATAAGCAGAATATTTTGAATTTCACTTAAAATCAGTCTTTAAAACGAGGATAGAAAAGCCTAAAAACCAAATTTTTAGGCTTTTCTAAACTCGAAATTTTACTTCGTGCTTAATCTGGGATTGGAAACTCTCGTTAGAGTCTTCAAATTAAACGTTTTTAATATAACAAGGAATGTCTGAAAACTTACATCAAAAAATGGTGATACATATACCTAAAAGAAAAATCCCTGTATGCATCTATTATACCCTGTGTTTACACTTAAAATAGAAATACTTTGGAAAGAGTTGATTTAGTTAACGGTTTGGGCATATTATTTTAGGCTTTTCTAAACTCGATATTTTACTTCATGGGGGAAACGGGGGGAGGAATTGGAGAGGACGGCTCGATGGTGAAGAGGAGTTCACAGGATAAATGTATAAATGGGGAGGGCAGGAGGATGAAGGAGTGGGTAATGGAGGAGGGATGGGAGATTTTGAACGGATGCACGGAGGGCGATTGGGAGGGGAGAAAAACGTACATCGGGCCAAGAGGCGCATCAGTAATTGATTATGTGGTGGTCAAGGGGATAGATAGAAGAGATATAAGAGGCATAGAGGTGGAAGGGGTATTAGGATCGGATTACCTACCGGTAACTATGGAGATGTGGATGGAGAAGGAAAGAGAAGAGGAAAGATGGCAAGAAAACGAATACCTTGAGTGTGGGGTGAAGGCGATAGAGGATATCAGGAAGAGGTTGGCAAGGATTCAATAGGAAGAGGTCAATACAATGGAGGAGATGAAAAAGATGATAGTGGGATGCGGAAGAAAAAAGAAGGGAGAGAGAAGAGGAGGGAATACGTGGTTCGATGAGGAGTGTAGGAAAGCAAAGAGGGAGTTGAGGAAGGCTGTGGGAGAATGCGTAAGATATGTAGGAGAAGAGGGGAAAGTTGTGGCGGCAAGGAAAAGATATGAGGGTATATGTGAGAGAAAGAAGCTGCAGGCGGTGGAAAGAGTGAGCGAGGAATTGAGGGAATGCAGGAACGAGGTAGAAATGTGGAAGGTGCTGAGGAGAAGGGAAAGGAAGAGGCAGTTAGGGATATCGTTGAAGGAATGGACAAGGAAGTGCAGAGAGGGTAGTGAAGTGCTAATAGGGATGAGAGAAGACAGGCGAGGGAATGGAGAGAAAGAGTTCACGGAAGAGGAGGTCGAAAGAGCGTTCAAGGAGGTAAAGGGAGGGAAGGCTGCAGGAAGGGATGGGCTGAAGGCAGAGATGTGGAAGGAGATTGGGGAAGGGGGGAAGAAGAAATTCAGGGAGCTACTAAACCAGATGTGGAGGGGAAGAGTGAGCATACCGGCAGCATGGAGGGTGGGAAGGATGTGCCCGACACATAAAGGAGGGGATCAGAAGGATGCGGATTGTTATAGGGGGATAACGGTGATGAGCACGGGATACAAAATAGCCATGATGGTAGTAAAAAATAGGCTTGAGGAGAAGGTGGAAGAGAAGGGGCTGCTACCGGAGACGCAGGGGGGCTTTAGGAGGGGTAGGGGGACGTGGGAGCAGGTCTTTACCCTGGCAAGAATGGTAGAGAAGGTGATGGAAGAGAAAGGGAGCGTGTATGCTGTGTTTGTGGACCTGAAAGCGGCGAAAGAGGGAATGGAACAGTCGGAGAAGTTTAGGACGTGGGAGAGGCTTAGGCAGGGGTGCCCATTGAGCCCGGTGTTGTTTAACCTCTACACGAGTAAGTTAGAGGAGGTGATGAGAAAAGGACAGGCGGGGGGGGGGGGGGGGGGGTGATTAGTAGAAGTAAGGTGTCGATGTTGACATATGCGGATGATATGGTGCTGGTGGCAAGAGAGTGGGAAGGGATGAAGGATATGCTGAAAAGGGCGGAGAGGTTTATGGATAAGAGGGGGTTGAGCGTGAATGTTAGAAAAACAAAATGGATGAGATTCAGAAATAAAGGGAGGGAGGGGAGGGTGAAGGAATTAGAGTGGAAGGGGGAGGTGATTGAGAGGGTTAAAAAATTCAAGTATTTAGGGTTTTTGTTCAAAGGGACGGGAGGGTATGAGGACCATGTGAGGTGGCTGCAGGGGAAGGCTAGAAAGGCGTGTGGGATAGCGTGGGAAAAGTGGGGGAAGTGGATGGGGAACAATGTAAGAGTGGCGTATAAAGTATGGGATACGTGTGTGAGGTCAGTGTTAATGTATGGGGTGGAAGTATGGGGGACGAGAGAGTATGAGTGTATAGAGAGGGAGCAGTTGTGGTTCTTGAAGCGTATGTTGGGGTTGGAAAGGTCGACACCCGGATACATAGTACTACAGGAAACGAATAGAGAGAAACTAGAGTGTGAGGAAATGGTGAGAATAGCTAGGTTTGAGATGAAGTTATGGGACCTGGAGAACGAGAGACTGGTGAAGGCGGTGTGGGTGGTGTGCGTGAATAGGAGAGAGGGTAAATGGAGGAACGAGAGAAGGAGAATGTATGAGAGGTTTGGGTTTGTCGGAGGTGATGGAGTGGCTGGAGAATGGGGTAAAGATGGATGCGTGGGTGAAAGAGAAGGAGAAGGAGGTGGAAGCACAGGAAAGGCAAGGGTGTATAGAGAGGAGTGAATACAACGATAGGTATGGGAGGTGGCAGGTGCATAGGAGAATGTCGAGGCATTTGGTGGAGGGGGGATGAAGTAGGGAGGAAAGGGTGGTGCTGGCGAGGGCGAGGTGTGGGTCAGGGGAGAGAGGAAGGAAGGTGTGGATGGGGGAAGAGTATGGGAGGTGTGTAATGTGTGAGCGGGGGAGGGATACGTGGAGTCATCTGGCACAGGAGTGCGAGGGGGTGAAGGAGGAATGGGTGGGAATAAGAGGGAATAGAAGAGTGACGGAATGGATGAGAGAGGATGAGGCCGGAGTAAGGACGCTGGAGAAGTTAGGAGAAGAGAGTGAAAGCAGAAGGAAGAGGGGGGGCAGTGATTAGTGTAGATATAATGTATGTAATGTAGTATTATGCCAATAAAGGTCTTTTTATTACTTCATGCCTAATCAAGAACTGCAAATAATCGTTGAATGCTTTAACAAACAAAAAACCCTTGATATGTGTCACTTGATTGATGTGTGTTTTAATAAACCGGACAAATTAAAATTTCGGAAACTACAAACAATAACTATTGGTAAATTATGTTAAATTTGACATAAAAATTCGTTTTCTGTGTGTTTTAGAAAACCGGAAACCAAAAACAATAACGATTTGTGAATTATATAAAATTTGAAATTCCATTTCTGTGTGTTTTAGAAAACCGGAAAAAATGAAATTTCGAAAACTACAAACAGTAACGAATGGTTAATTTTGACATCGAAATTCGTTTTCTGTACCGAAAATTATAATTAATTTCGATGACAGATCGACGCCAGATTTTTATATTATTATATGTGATTCTTAACCAATTTATTAACAATTGATGTTAATAATAAACGTTGAGATTCTGTAATTCCATTTCTATTCTATCTATTTTTTTTTTGTCATGAAAACAGATTTCTCAAGTATCGCTACTAAATTTATCCAATTATTTTTTCTTGCTGCATAAGTCTCGTATAAAATATGAATTTAACATTTTAGACAACTTTCAGCTTCTGTATTGTTACATCCAGTGTTTCGATTTTCATATTTTCGACGTTAAAACAGTGTTTATTCATTTCTCAATAACTTATGGAAATTTTATCAACATGTGAAGTTTTAGTGAATATGTTTTAATAAGACTCACATTTTCTACATTTTTAAAGACAATTATCGTTGCTCGTCTGTAATTTCATTTCCCTTTCAGTAAATTTTATTTTTTCCCAACGTTAAAACAATGTTCATTCATTTTAAAATAATCTCTTGAAATTTGATTAAAAATTAAATTATCAATGATTTTTAAAGAAGATTAACATTTTTGTACTTCATACAATTAACGATTTAACTCAACTTTCGTATAAATTTTAATCCCTTTGTAAAATTTTGATATATTTATAGCAAGTTCATTAATTTCGTCAATTTCACGATATTTGTAACTTTTACAAATAACGAAATTTCAATAAATATATGATAGTGTTAAAACTGTTTGGTAATTTTCTACGAATTTTATTAAGTTGTGACAACTCTTTAAAAATATTTCACAATTTTATTCATTTTCGTTCATTTTTGACTTCATTTATGGTCTTCATCAATTTTGTTAAAACTATACTGATACTACCGACCTGAGCTGGGACGAATCCTTATAAAAGGTATTCGAATCACGAATCCGAATCACCTAATATGATTCGAATCACGAATACTCGAATAAAGGATTCGTAAGAGATAAATATGATTTGAGATAAAGATAAATATGATTCGAATCACGAATACTCGAACAAAGGATTCGTAAGAGATAAATATGATTCGAGATAACGATAAATATGATTCGAATCAAAGATTTGAATCCTGTTTTTTCGAATCACGAATATAAATCCTTTAAGAATACATTTGATTTTATTATTTCTTTGCAACCATTAATATATAAATATCGTTACCAGTTGCTTTAACAAAAATATTCAAAACCGAATTATTTATTATTAATACTGTGAACATCGTTGATAACAGGCTAAATATTTAATTCCCTGTTACTCTGATTAAAGATGAATTTTTGAACTGCACTTCAAATCAGTGTTTTGTACTCGTGGCGCATGAAGTAAAATTTCGAGTTTAGAAAAGCCCGAAAATATGTCTCGGGTCGCTGCGCGACCCGAGTCAAATTTTCACGGGGCTTTTCTAAACTCGAAATTTTACTTCATGCT
This sequence comes from Philonthus cognatus, assembly GCA_932526585.2. Classification (NCBI taxonomy): domain Eukaryota; kingdom Metazoa; phylum Arthropoda; class Insecta; order Coleoptera; family Staphylinidae; genus Philonthus; species Philonthus cognatus. The sequence goes on from OW052244.1 coordinate 39,100,253, forward strand.
TAGCCTGGGAGTGGAAACACCTGTTCAAAACTTCAAATTGAACTCTATTATAAAATCGACGAATGCCTGAAAATTACGTAAATAAAAAATTCACTGAATATTATTAAAACCGGGAAAGTCGGAGAAAAGTCATGGAATTATATTCAAATTGACCAAAACACTAACAAATGAGCCATATGATATTATTAAATTTGTCAACATCAGCAGTCAAATTACAAAACACGTAAAAATTTATAAAATTAACTTAGATATTGACAAAAACAATGAAAACAATTTAACGAAATGGGGGTTTCCCACAGAAGGAAGTAATATTAAAAGGTCAGGGAAAACAATCTTGAATCAGGGAAATGCCGGAAAAATTTAACATTTTAGATTGTAGCTACCAAGTCAGTTTTACTTCAAATAATATTAAACAAAATTTTGAAAACTAGGTTGGTATCTTCAAAAACATTGTCAGTCATTTGATGTTCTTATCAAAGCATTCAGTTTGATGTTTCGAACGAGCGTTTCCACTCCCAGACTAAGCATGAAGTAAAATTTCGAGTTTAGAAAAGCCCCGTGAAAATTTGTCGAGGATCGCGCAGCGACCCGAGACAAATTTTCTGGGCTTTTGTAAACTCGAAATTTTACTTCATGCGTCACGCGTATAAAACAGTGATTTAACGAGAAATTTAAAAACAGACAAAAGACATTTTTCAAATTAATCCTCACAATCAATTCTAATTATTTTTGACGATTCAAAACCATTTGTAAGTATCGATTCCTTTTATAAATATTTGAATCGTCTTATAAGGATTCAAATCACCCACATTTGGATTAGAATACGAATCCTCTTAGAAAAATGTAACGAATTCGAATTACGAATCTAGTTGAACTGAAGTATTCGAATGCCTCTTTTGAATCCCCTAAAAGGATTCGAATCTAGAATTCGAATCCTGAATGATTTGAATTCTGCCTAGCTCTGCTACCGACTAATAATAATAATAATAATATTAACTGCCCTCTGACTTCAAGTCAGAATGTGGTCTTTCTAACTGTTTTGACAACCTTGACTGTACTGACTACATATTGACTATTTTCAAGATGTTTGTTAGCGGAAGCAGTTAAATTTGTATTTATCAATAATAACTGAAATTGTATCTTACTGGAAATAAAATTAGAGACTCAGATTTAACTAAAATATGTATTTGAAATAAAACAACGCAGTTGGGAGGGTTTCACTTTTATTGTTGAACACTGCAACATGTTTCACCACACAGTGGCTTCATCAGGCAGATGAAATAATATTTCATCTGCCTGATGAAACCACTGTGTGGTGAAACATGTTGCAGTGTTCAACAATAAAAGTGAAACCCTCCCAACTGCGTTGTTTTATTTCAAATAGTATTATGGAGTTTCATCATGTATCCGCCTCATCAATTAAATATTTAAAATATGTATTATAATAAATATCATGGAACGTGTTCTTTTAATACCATTAACATTTTTTTTTAATCTACGAAACTATGATATTGATATTGATATGATATTAACAGAAAATATTCACTAAGTGAAGTTCTTTAAAACTATTCTGCTGTATTGAATAATTATAAATATTCCATCTAAGATATCTGGTATTATAAACCACCGATATTTTGAATATCGATACTTTCCATTACGATATATTACACAATCGATACTTTGCTATATGGTATAATCGATATTCAATATCTATACTTTTTATTACAATATTTGACAGTATCGATACTTTGCTCTATGATATAATAGATACTTTTTTGGGATCGCAATATCCCTAGTTTATTGTACTTTGTTAGCAATTGAGTTTTTCAAGTATTAATCTGGTTTATTTTCCACACCGTTTCTCATACGATTATTTAATTCTCTGTACGTAATCAATATTATGACTATAGTTGAGTAGTGTGTAGGCCTTAATTAACACGTTTGCGCTCACTTACACATTTGTAACTAGGGAATCGAATGTAAAGCCTTTTCTCGTAATAACTCACGTCCTCCAAACACGTGTATTTCGCGTTTTAATCGCCCGATCTGATATACGTAACGTCTCCAGGTCGGCAAAGTTATCGCTTCCCGTGCTTTTAGTCGCAACGAGGATGTAAATCGCGTATGGAAATTGGCAAGCGTGGGACGGACCCAGAACACCCCATAGCTCCGACCAATTGAGACGTATCTTCAATTTTTCCGCGCGTTCCCAACCTTTTTCCATCCTCGCTCTCCTCTCTTAAAATACAAGAACATCGCTGCGGAATACAAGCTAGTATCTTATTTGGTGTTGAAGGTACTTGCGCTTTTTCTCCGCCGAGCGCACCGACAAAACACACTAAATTCCTAGATCTTATTTATTTACTGTCGTACGTCTTCCCATATTTACTACAGAAACCGGATCGACTTGCATACTCAACAAGCCGCGATTACCAATTTTGATTTGAATCGATTTACATAAATAGAATCTCTTACAAATCTCTGTGAAATGCAAAAGGGAATTCTCTCGGGGATTTCTTTCTTTTTCAATCACCACTTGCATTATTTATTAGATTGGCTTTTTATAAAAATTTTACATATACTTACTAATCAAAAAACTTATCAGAAAATAACAAATAATACATTAAAATTAGCAGAGCTCGTCCCAGCTCTGCCGATTTCCTCAACATCCTCAGACAAATGGGTTCAAATCACGAATACGAATCACCTAATATGATTCAAATAACGAATACTCGAATAAAGGATTGGTAAGAGAAAAATATGATTCAGGGATTTGATCAGTAACGAACGCCTCGTAAGTTTTATTCGTGATAAGCAAGGCCGTAGCTAGAAAATAATTTCGAGAGGGAGTATTAAAATTTCGAGGGGGGGAGGGCTACTGGTAAAGATGTTATTTTTACTCTTACAGAGCTGCTTTTACATATAAAAATTTTACATTTTGAAAACATCGGAGAGGGTTTGAACCCCCCATATCCCCCTACCCCTGGCTACGGCCTTGGTGGCGAGGCAAATATATCTGAGAAACCAGAGAATGGATGATAAAACAATTGCGAGTTATGTGTATCACAAGTTTTTTATTTCGTAAAAATCCTAAAACCGGGTTGTTGTTACGAGAAACTGTAATATCGGTAAACCTGTTACAGATTCGACGGTTATGTGTAAGAAATGCTCTCATAAATGTACTGGTAATTTACAGTTTTGTTACAGGTATTTCGGTAAATTAGCAAGCCTATTTATTTGATAGTAAAAGGTTTTTATCTTTATATAATCTTTGCTATACATATGTGTTTTTGAACTTTACCTTAAATCAGTGTTTTGTACGCCTGGCACATGAAGTAAAATTTCGAGTTTAGAAAAGCCTGAAAATTTGGTTGGGTCGCTCCGCTTCGCGGAGCGACCAAACCAAATTTTCAGGCTTTTCTAAACTCGAAATTTTACTTCATGCTTAATCAAGGATTCTAAACACTCGTTTTAATTTACAAATTACCGGTAATTAAATAAGTCGATAAACTCACAATCACATAATTTGAAGAAAAATAGATCTAACAATCAGTAAGTATACATAATTTTGAATAATGTGTAATCTTCACATTTTTGTCATATATATTTTTCGAAAAAATGAAAATAAGGAGATAATAATAAACAGTATGGATGTTTCCAGACATTCAGACTGAAAAGTTTTATATAAATATAAACCTATACTCCATTCATTTTAAGATTAATTAATTTGCTAAAATGGCAAAATCTGGTGACATGTTTGAGCGCGGAATTTAAAACTTGGGGAAACCGCATGTTGACCTGAATTTGGTTAGACCAAAATTCATTTTTAAAGGATAACTATTCAAATGAAGCTGTAAAGCAACTGTATTTATAGTTAATTGTTTCTTTGGATATCATATGACTCCATTTTACATTATTTTTTAGTATTAATAAAGAACTTTATTATTTTTAAAATTACACAACTTACAGGGTTTTCCTATTGCATTTTACTATTGATCAAATGAGATTCACTATATCCCAAATATCTTTCACCTTGTTAAATATATGCTAAAAGATTTCCCGATTTACGAAATGAATTTCACTATATACGAAATGCTTTTTCCTTTAATATTTTTTCTCAACATTTTTGCAGTAACAATAACTTTCCTTTGGAACCATTTTATATTTATACATACAGGGAGTTTTTCTTTTAAGTATACGTATTTTAAATTTAGCCTATTTTCTGTAAATTTTTAGGTATTTCCTGTTTTTTTAAATGTTCAATTTGAAGCTTTAAATGAGTGTCTTCCACTCCCGGACTAAGCATGAAGTAAAATTTTGAGTTTAGAAAAGCCCCGTGAAAATTTGTCGAGGGTCGCACAGCGACCCGAGACAAATTTTCTGGGCTTTTCTAAACTCAAAATTTTACTTCATGCGCCACGCGTATAAAACACTAAAATATTGTGAAATCTATGTATATTCAAACTTCACTAGAAATCTGTGTTTTATACGCGTGGCGCATGAAATAAACTTTCGAGTTTAGAAAAGCCCATAACATTTGTCTCGGGTCGCTGCGCGACCCGAGACAAATTTTCACGGAGCTTTTCTAAACTCGAAATTTTACTTCATGCTTAGTCTAGGAGTGGAAAACACTCGTTTCAAATTTAACTCTTTTAAAAAACAACGAATGTCGGAAAAGCAGCTACAGATAATTCACTGTATGTAACACTACTTACGCCAGCAACTATAAAATAACCGACATTTAACTATCAATAAATGTTTGTAATTTCTTTGTTTTTACTCTTCCCTTTGAATTTTTGATATTGTGATCTGCCACTTAATTTTACCGACCACACTACTGTGTAAGCCAAGTACTATGATATTCCACAAACTGTATTTTCGGATCCATTTGTAAGTATTCGAATCCTTTTATAAATATTCGAATCCTTTTATAAATATTCCAATCCTTTTATAATTATTCAAATCCTATTATAAGGATTCAAATTACCAGCATCAGTGATGTGTCCATAATAGTACTTTCCCCCGTAAATTGCGTATTAAATCACTTTTAAAATATTTGTAGCATTATTATTTTCAAAATGTCTTCAACTTTTTGATAACTACAACTTTTATTTGAAACATTTTTCAATTGTATTGACACATACACTGTCACACATCAATAACTAGATAAAACACACAACTTTCGAAATATCTCAAAAACTAAGAGTGCTATGACAAAAAGTAAGTGAACAATACATCTTCATTTTGTTATTATCTACAACTTTTATTTGAAAGAATTTTTTGTTTGATGAACATTTATTGAAAAAATCTGAAAAAACTGAAAAACGCTAAGAGTAAAGTACCACTTCCGGTTTTCCGATTTTCACCAAAAGCTTTTCAGTTCTTCCGATTGTAACAAAAAGCTTAAGTTTCAAGTTTCATCTCGATATCTTTAGCGGTTTTTGCGGTACAGCGCACACAGACAGACAGACAGACAGACAGACATTTTTCAAAAATGGTCTTATTCAACTCAGGGGACCTCAAAACGGATATTTCCGCTAAAATTTTTGATTCGAAAATTTTCACGATAACAATACTTTCCCTTTGTATTACATACGGGGGAAAGTAAAAATCCAAAATCAACCACATTTTCGATTTTTTTAAACATTTCTGAGATTTTTTTTTAAACAGGTTTTAAAGTTGTAAACAATACAAATTATTGACTGCAAGAGAAATTAGATTCAGTCTAAATTCTCTTAAATACCTATTATATAAATAAAGAAAATATGTTTGTCACTTTAAGTACATTAAAATATTGAAACATCCGCAATACATATCCCGAATAGTATGCTGTAAATTTTGAGGCATTTGTTTGTTTATTTCTTTATAGAATTTTTTGTTGTGTCCCTTTTGAAACTGTTTTTAACATGTGATATAAAGAAAAGATTTAAGTACATTAAAATATTGGAACATCCGTAATACATATCCTGATTTATATGCTGTAAATTTTGAGGCATTCGTTTGTTTATTTCTGTTATGGAATTTTTCGTTGGGTCCCTTTTAAAACCGTTTTTAACATGTGATATAAAGAAAAGATTACCTGTTCCTCTTTAACTTGTATAAACATTTTCTTTCTGTTTTAACTTCATAAAGCTTTTTGTAATTGAAACAGTTCATAAAAAATACATGTGTTTTGACAAATTTGTGGAATAATGACAAAAACCGATTTTGCAGCGTCTTTTAAATAAACCAAAATAGTGTTGAATGAGCGTTGTATCGAATGGGAACAAGAAATATTATGTAAAACTAAGTAAAAAGTTGGCAGGATTTTCAACTGAAAAAATATGTCAGCTTGAAAAAATATGTCAGCTTATGCAACCGAGAAATGTAGCAGGTTTTGCACTCGACAGGATTTTTTAAACAAATATTAAAAGGCTTATGAAAGGTTTTGAAAGTCGATTTATTATTAAAATTGTAGCCTAAGACGAGCAGAATCCAGGGATATCAAAACCTCAAAATCAAAAAATAAAGTGTATAGCTGGTTTTGCATCTGGGCGACTCATTTATTATGTCAATTATCAATTGTTTTATTGATGGAGAAAACACAATTTTCCTTCAGCTTAAAGTTTCTTAAGAGTGATTTCACTCCTCGATTAAGCATGAAGTAAAATTTTGAGTTTAGAAAAGCCTAAAAATTTGGATTTGCCGGGGCGCGCGAGCGAAGCGAGTCGCGCCCCAGCAAATTCAAATTTTTAGGCTTTTCTAAACTCGAAATTTTACTTCATGCGCCAACTACGTAAAACACTAGTTTATTTTAAAGTTCATTGCTTATTCAGCAATATATTGATAGTGAGGATAATGAACAAGATGTATGTAAAGTTATTTAAATTATAAACAAATGGTACTGTTTCACAAATTAAAACTTTATTCTGACTTATTTCGGTTTGTTAGACCATTTTTAAAGGATTCCTTTGAAAATGGTCTAGAAAACCGAAACTATATGAATTTCACTAAAATTAGTAGTACTAAAAGTAGTAGTGAAAATAATTGAAGTGAAAATGAATTGCTAAAATATCTCGGTTCAAAATAATCGAATAATAAAATACCTCAATTAATCCAATCACTGGATTCAATAATTTATTGATATCGAAGGAGCCTTTGGCAAAGCATTCTTCCAAAACGTACACAAGGCACTCAATAAATCAGGTGTCGATAAAATGCTCTGCAGCTGGATAGGCAATATGCTACGCAGCAGACAAATAACAACATCTCTTGCAAATGTCACGCTAAAGGCAACAGTCACCAGAGGCTGTCCGCAGGGCGGAGTCCTATCACTACTTCTGTGGACACTACTGGTGAATGAACTGATAACGAAACTAAACATCCAAGATTCTATACGGTGGGATACGCGGATGACATCGCAATACTCCTGAACGGCAAATACGAAAACATCCTATGCAACAGAATACAGGATGCACTCACAACTGTGGAAAACTGGTGCAACTCCAACTCACTATCAGTGAACCCTACAAAAACAGAAGTAGTGATGTTCACCAACAAACACAAGATAGGCCCATACACTCTACCTACCTTGTTTAGCAAACAACTAACGCTATCGATAGAAGTCAAATACCTAGGAGTATACCTTGACTCCAAATTAAATTGGCCCAAACACCTTGAATACAAAACTGATAAAGCAAGCAAAGCCTTCTGGCAATGTAGGAGAGCTATCGGCAATACCTGGGGACCATTACCGAAGATAGCACTCTGGAATTACACAGGTATTATCAGACCGGCACTCGAGTATGGAGCTCTAGTTTGGTGGCCTAGGACAAACCAAACATGAGCAAAAGCAAAACAACCACATCCAAAGGCTAGCGTGTACATGCACAACTGGTGCATTTAGAACAACACCCACCGCAGCATTGGAAACGATACTCTGCCTCCCACCGCTTGATATACATATCAAAGAAGTGGTAAAAAACAGTGCAGAATGACTGAGAGCCATGGACACTTGGTCATACCAAACCCCAACAGGACACGGAAGCATTCTCAAATGGGGCCAGCCTCATCTGAGCAGTAAACTAGACCAGAAGATCCCCCAATACATCTTCAACAAAAAATATACTGTGAACCCAAATGAACAAACACAAACGAAAGACAACCTGAACCAAAAACAGGATGTGGAGCGGGCGTATACTCGGAAGCCCTAAACATCCGCAAATGTCTTCCCATAGAGAACCTTGCCACCGCAACACAGACCGCAATCTACGCAATCATGGAGAGCGCCAAATTAATCTCAGAAAAGAAACTGAGACAACAAAGCATAACTATCGCCACCAATAGCAAAGCTGCATTAGCAGCACTAGATAAGTTCAAAATAACATCAGAACTAATATATGAATGCGTAGAGACACTCAACACAGCAGCGACACTCAACCACATAACATTAACATGGACAAAAGGCCACAACAATAACGAGGGGAACAACAACGCGGACGAACTTGCGCGTGGAGCAGTATCATCAATAACAGCAACAAACTATGCAAAAGTGGGACTATCCCCGCGGTCCTTGAGTAGACACATGCGCGAGTTCACCACTAAAAAACACAAATTCAGATGGAAAAACTTAACAACGTCAGGCCAAACCAAGGCATACTTACCAACACCTGACCGGAAAAAAACAAAGAAGTTCCTAGAACTCTCTAAGCAAAACTTACGTACACTAACCGGCTACATCACCGGACACTACAGCTTCCAAAAGCACCTCGCAAAAATGGGGATCACCAACGATACCACATGCCGAGGATGCAACGAAGAGGACGAGACAGCAAGGCACATACTTCACGAGTGTCCGGCCCTGTCAATTTAAGGTATAATATGTTAAGGCAAACCCAGCCCAAACGTGAAGGACCCGGATGGAACTGGTCCGTCGCACAAATATTGGCAATTGCCAGTAGTGCGAAGTGGGTCTGACCATCAGGAGGGAGGCACTACGATGGGCTAAAACTTGGCCTAAGTGGGCGCGGCTGCGGCTGCCCTCCTGACAACCAATCCTTAATCTTTAATCCTAATCCAATCACTGACTGTAATAAAAACTTTTCAACATCTTTAAATTAATAAATGTTTCTAAAATATTTCGAGGACCACTAGATAGGATCTAAAAGTGCTCTAAAAGGATTTGAATCAGCTCAGCTCTGAATACTAGCATATTTTAATTCTATTAATCATATGGGCCTTGGGTCAGCCAGATTGCAAAAATGTAGTATATTTTATGGACGTTCAATAGAAAAAATGCGATTTGTTTAAGGTTTTGTCGAGCAATCCTTTGATTTAAGGTATTAAATAATTGCTAAACGTCGTTATTACGAGTAGTAGTTTCAATTTTAATCAAAACTGTCCTTACACATGAATACACACGTCTTAAAAGGCAGTTACATAACACCTACACCTTCTCGCTTGGCGGAATGTCGTTAAAATCATAATTATTCGAATGAATATTGCTCTTATCGTTGTTGGCACACACACTTTAAAAAGCTCGGCCGTTTGATCGATCACTCTTAAACGCTTTAACGAGCTTCCCACGCACCCGCGTCTCTAAGGTATACCATTTAAACATGGCCTGTTTTATTTGCATAAGCCGTTCCCTCGAAATTTTTTCCATCAATAATAACGCGAGGATACGTGCAAATGGCTCGCATAAATTTTTTGGGATTATCTTCATCGCGCCGATAACTCCATTTCAGCGCGCGTTCGACGTTTTCACGCCTGTGAACACCGCGAATAAATCGCGCCCGGTTATCGCGGGCTTTCATTAAAAGCTCGCCCCTATATGGCAGCCTACTAAATATATTACTCACGATACGAAATATTAATAGATAAAATAATTCGTTACCTACACTAATTTTCCTTAAATATATTAAAAGTGCCGAGATTCTTTTTGCAAATCTACAACTAATATCGAATTCAAACACCCATTGAAACAACTACTTACTCTGGCTAATACCTCGACAGCTATTGAATTGAACAGTTCAGTGTTTGCTGTTACATAGTTTTGGATTTGTAATTAAAATTAAAATTTCTCAACAAACTAAGGATAAAAATTGGTGGCCTCCATCCTCTTTAACTTGTATCAAAATTGATAATTCATTTTAACAATACAGAAAATTCTTCGTCTATAAACTTATTACATCAATTTTCAATTGTTCTAATGATGAAACAAACGAGTATCTTCCACTCGCAGACTAAGCATGAAGTAAAATTTCGAGTTTAGAAAAGCCTTAAAATTTAGCTCGGGCGCGTAGCGAAGCGAAGCGACCGAGCCAAATTAGGCTTTTCTAAACTCGAAATTTTACTTCATGCGCCACGCGTATAAAACACTGATTTAATGTGAAATGGTCTTCAACCAATTTACAAGTGAAATAAGTTTATTGTGAAATTGTTTAGGTGATGGGGAATGTGATATGATAAACACAAACACATCCCTGTTTTTTTTTGTTGTTTTCAAATGAATAGGTGTAGCTGAAAGAATTACAGATTCCGAAAATCACCTTCAAAAATGACGGAAATGTAAAAATAAAATAAAAATTGTAACTACGAAATATTAATAGATAAAATAATTCATTACCTATACTAATATTCTTTAAATATATTAAAAGTGTCGAGATTCTTTTTGCAAATGTACAACTAATTTCGAATTTAAACACCCACTGAAACAACTACTTCCCTTAGCTAATACCTTGACAGCTATTGAATTAAACAGTCTAGTGTTTGCTGTTACATAGTTATAGATTTTAATTGAAAATTGAAATTTCTCAACAAACAGGATAAAAATTGGGGGCTTCCATCCTTTTTAACTTGTATCAAAATTGACATTCCGTTTAAACAATACAGAAAATTCTTCGTCAATAAACTTATTACGTCAATTTTCAATTGTTTTAATGGTGATACAAACTAGTGTCTTCCACTCCCAGACTAAGCATGAAGTAAAATTTCGAGTTTAGAAAAGCCTGAAAATTTGGCTCGGGCGCGTAGCGAAGCGGAGCGACCGAGCCAAATTAGGCTTTTCTAAACTCGAAATTTTACTTCATGCGCCACGCGTATAAAACACTGATATAATGTGAAATGGTGTTTAACCAATTTACAAGTGAAATAAATTTAATATGTCAATTATCAATTGTTTAGGTGATGGGGAATGTGCTATGATAAACACATCACTATTTTTGTTGTTGTTTTTAAATGAATAGGTATAGCTGAATGGATTACAGATTTCGAAAATCCCCTTCAAAAGTGAAGAAAATGTAAAAATAAAATAAAAATTGTAATTAAATAAATGGATTGATTAATTTTGAATTTATATGAAAAAGTTGATAAAAACAGTAAAGTTATATCAAAATTTGAATGTAAATAGTCAAATTATATCAAAAAATAAATACAAATAGTCAAAATTGTCAGATAAATCAAAATTTGAATGTAAGTTGTCAAATTATATCAAATTTTAATAGAAATAGTTAATTTGAAACAACAACTTCAACTGGCTAATACTTCGACGGCTATTAAATTAAACAGTGCAGTGTTTGCTGTTACATAGTTGTAGATTTGAAATTAAAATTGAAATTCCTCAACAAACTGAGGATAAAATGTGGTGTCCTCCAAATTACATAATCGCGAAAACGAATACATTTTGTAAATATTCGGAAACGGATGCAAAATTCAATAATTTTGTTTTCTTTTTTTATTTAACAATCAAATCAAACGCGCCAGTAGCGTAGACAGGGTAAGGGGGGGGGGGGGGGGGGGGAGATTTAGACAATCAATTGAATAATAAAAGAATGAAATAGAAGGCAAAGAGCCTTCTGTGGGTGGTTTATTTAGTCATATTTTTTATTTTATTTTTACATTTCCGTCACTTTTAGATGTGATTTTCGGAAATAGAAGGAAGCCAAAGAGCCTTCTGTAGGCGGTTTACTAAGTTAAAATTTTTATTTTATTTTTACATTTCCGTCACTTTTGAAGGTGATTTTCGGAATTTGTAATCTATTCAGATACACATATTCATTTAAAAACAACAACAAACGAGTGATGTGTCCATCATAACATTTTTCCTATCACCTACACAATTAATATTTGATATAAAAAACTTATTTCACTTGTCAATCATTGGTTAAAGACCATTTCACATTAAATCAGCGTTTTATACGGGTAGCGCATGAAGTAAAATTTCGAGTTTAGAAAAGCCTAATTTGGCTCGGTCGCTCCGCTTCGCTACGCGCCCGAGACAAATTTTCAGGCTTTTCTAAACTCGAAATTTTACTTCATGCTTAGTCTGGGAGTGGAAAACACTCGTTCGTTTCATCATTGAAACAAATGAAAATTGACGTAATAAGTTTATTGTTGTTGTATTGACGGAGAATGTCAATTTTGATACAGGCAAAAAAAGATAATAGGTAAATTACAGTCAATTTAATGATGAAATACTATCAAAATGTTTTAATAGCGAAATTACCATCAACATTTTACTATAGTCGTTTAATAATGAAATATTATTAAAATGCCATAAAAGTGAAAATACAGTCGGCTAGAATAAAATACTCTCAAAATGTCATAACACCGACATTACTTAAAATGTTACAATAGTCATTTCATGATGAAATACTATCAATATGCTATAACAATGTTCATTTAATGATGAAACAAGAATATTATAGTATCAACGATTATCTTAATAACTAGGTTTGATATACTTCTTGTTGTTACGATGTTGGTTTGACGTATTTAATTAGAGGCTGGTCGTGTTACTATGTTCAGTATAGCTTTGTGTTGTAATTTAGCAGATGACATGTATTATCCCTATATTAAATAAATTTACTCTAAAAAAAAAAAAACTATCAAAATGCCATAATAGTGAAATTACCGTCAAAATGTTACAATAGTCATTTAACGATGAAATAGTATCAATATGCCATAATAATGAAATTACCGTCAAAATGTTACAATGTTCATTTGATGATGAAAAACTATCAAAATGCCATAATAGTGAAATTACCGTTAACATGTTACAATAGTCATTTAATGATGAAATACTATCACAGTCAAACGACTAAGTGATTTTAAGACAATATTTCATAATGGTCAATAAACAATGGACACACGGTAATTGATAATTGACATAATAAACCTATTTTACTTGTAAATTGGTTAAAGACCATTTCACATTAAATCAGTGTTTAATACGCGCGGCGCATGAAGTAAAATTTCGAGTTTAGAAAAGCCAAATTTTCAGGCTTTTCTAAACTCGAAATTTTACTTCATGCTTAACCTGGGAGCGGAAGACACTCGTTTGTTTCATTATTAAAACAATTGAAAATTGACGTAATAAGTTTATTCACGTTATATTGACGAAGAATTGTCTGTATTGGTAAAACAGAATATCAATTTTGGTACAAGTTAAAAAGGACTCAAACGATATTAGGTAAATTACAGTCAATTTAATGATGAAATACTATTAAACTGCAATAATAGTACAATTACTGTCAAAATGTTACAATAGTCATTTAATGATAATACTATCAAAATTCCATAATGGTGAAATTACCATTAACCTTCCCGTACCCGTGCTAAAAAAAATCGTTTAGGACCCGTGGGGGTATCTGAGATACCCCAGCTAAAAAGGGGATTTATATGTATATATATATTTTTTTATTGTAGTAAGTACATAGTTTAGGATATTAAACAAATATTTTATTCACAAAATACAACATTAACCTAAATTTGTTTCTAAAATGTATACATATAAAATAAAGTAATATATCATAACTGTAAATCAGTCATTATTCTGGGGAGTGCAATTTGGACAAAACGTTTTAGTTTCTGTTGTTCTATGTTGGACACAAACTGTTTTATAACACGTCTCACATGAAAATTTCGATTTTTTATCACTGTTCCTTGGACAAAAATTACATCTTCTGCGGGCGTAAGGAGGTTGTGGTGTTGGTGCAGATGCCTCTATATTTTCTTTTCCAAATAGATTTAGTGCATGTTTCACGTACGAATGATATGGAATTTTTGAATTTTTTCGTTCTAAAAAGTTATAAAATTATATACATATAAATAATCGCAATTGAACATTAACTTACGTGTTACATTTGCCTGTACCAAATTCGTAGCTAGTTCCCTAATGAATGTTTTCCTGCGGCTTCTGTCATTTTTTCTCCATTGTGGATTTTTTTCCGTCCAGAGTACATATGCGTTTAGGGCTGCCATGTCCAATATTTCCATAAAAATACGAAACGGCCATCTTCTAGTGGCACGGACACAAGAATATTCGCTGGTCATTTTGTCTCCACTGTCCACCGCACCTTTTGTATGATTGTAGTGTAAAATTATTTCTGGTTTCTTTTTATTTTCTTCGCTTATTTCATTGCCGTGGTACTGTGTTGATAATAAATTAACAGCCCGGTTCTTTTTCGGAACATACGACACTAATGTCATATTTTTCGTGAAGCCAAATAAGGACGAATACTCTGATCTACTTTTATTAGCAAGAAATTGCCGAGGAATTTCTGTTTTATTAGCTCTTATAGTACCAGTAAGAGTTAGTTTATTTGCAAGTAACTCATTAGCTAACGGTACAGATGTAAAGAAGTTATCCGTAGTAATCCCTCTCCATGATCCAATGTATGGTGTAACTAAATCCATCACGACTCGTTTGCCTTGATTTACTTCGCGTTTTCCTTCTTTCATCCCTGTGTATACTTGTACATTCTGTATGTATGAAGTACTGCAGTCTGCAGCAACCCACATTTTTAACCCATATCGACCTGGCTTACTTTTCATATAGACACGGAAAGGGCAATTTCCACGAAAAGTGGCTAAACGTTCGTCTACACATATATGTTCACTTGGAGAATAAAACCGAACACATGCTGCTGAAAACTGATCAAATATGCTATGAATTGTTTCTAACGGATTTTTACTATTAGCAGTACGCTGAGGTCTTGTTGACCGATCGTCAAATCGTATATGGCGGTATATGTGTCTAAATCTTTCACCAGACATTGCAGCCGTAAAGAATGGTTGTCTAAACATTTCATCGTCAGTCCACAGTTCCCGCAAATTAACTTTCCGCTCTCTATTTCTACCTGCTGCTAAAAGTATGCCGATAAAAGCGTTCATTTCTGCCTTAGATATAATTTCTTGAGTTTCTGCACAAAACAAATTAGTGCATTGACATATTTCATCGACCATTTCATCTGATATAAATAAATCAAAAGCATCTTTTATAGTGTTCAACTTTTCAGCACCATTTTGTAAGCCGGGCTTACTTGCAATTATATTTTCACGACGGCGTCTCGTAGGTTTTGGAGGAATTGATTCCCATTCAAATCGTGATTTAGATTTAAATTTTATGTTGTCGCTTTCACTAACACTAACCTCTAAGTCTGATTCAATATCAGTTGCAGCACCATCTGACAAATCATCTTGAATGCTGACATTGTCGTCTACATCCGATAGCTGGTCCCATCCGTCATTATCTTCATCTTCACTGTTTGCACTCTCACAATCACTACTGTCCTCTAAGATTCGACGCAATTCGTCATTTGTCAAATATGTTCTAGCCATTTTGTTGCCGTATAAATAACTACACTTCTTGCAAACAACAGCTCTAAATGTAGACTGTAGGCAGTGGTTTTTAGGTATACGCACGCGCACTTGGATCAGTTTTATCTGGGGTACACGAGGTTCCCCGCACGGGTCCTAATGTAGCATATATTAATGCCGGCGACATTACATACATTTGGAACCGTGCGGGGTCTTTCGCGCACCCCACCATTAATATCAAATCAAATTGTTATTTTTTAGGGGCTTATCATTTTTTGATTTTCTTCGAATTTTCTCATACGCAAGAAAAATTATTATATTAGGATTAGACAAAAGCCGGAATATTAAAAAAATATATAAAAAATATTGCGAAAATATTGCTCTGGGGTCTCTAAGATACCCCGCTCGGGGACGGGAAGGTTAAAATGTTACAATATTTGTTTATGATGAAATTCTATCATAATGGCACTATGAAGAAATACTATCAAAATGTCATAACTGATTAATTTTTAATTTATATGAAAATGTTAATGGAAATAGTGAAGTTATTTAGTGATTTGAATGTTAATAGTCAAATTATATCAAAAGTTAAATAAACATAGTCAAAATAGTCAGATATAGTTAATTTATATCAAAATTTGAATATGTTGTCAAATTATACCAAAATTTTAATAGAAATAGTTAATTTATTTCAAAATTTTCATAGAAATAGTCAATTTTTATAAAAACTCAATTTTAAATGGTCAAACTTTATCAATATTTGAATAAACGTAGTCAATTTATATCAACATTTGAATAAATATAGTCAAATTATATCAAATATTTAATATAAATAGTCAATCTATATCAAAATTAAAATAGATATATGCAACCTGTATCAACATTTTAATAGAAATAGTCAGTTTATATCACCATTTGAAATAATATAGTCAAATTATATAAAAGATTGAATAGAAATAGTCAATCTATATCGAAATTTGAATGGATATAGTCAAATTATATCAACATTTTAATAAAAATAGTCAATCTATGTCAACATTTGAATGGATATAGTCAAATTATATCAAAATTTCAATAGAAATAGTCAATCTATGTCGAAATTTGAATAGATATAGTCAAATTATATCAAAAATTTAATAGAAATAGTCAATCTATGTCGAAATTTGAATGGATGTAGTCAAATTATATCAACATTTTAATAGAAATAATCAATTTCTATCAAAATTTGAAATAGTATTGTATATTCTCATAGAAACTCCTGCATTTTAATATAACGATTCCTTAACAAATCTTCTAATTTTGTTCAAATTTTCGAATTATCAAATAAATTTAAAATAATTTCCTAAATATTTTTGTATTGTATATTAGACTAAGAAAAATCAGTCAATTTTTAAATCAAGCTGAGGATTTAAAATTGATTTTAAATGTAGATCATTTTATAATAAATTTTTATATCAAGTCTTATAAGAAAATCGATTATTTTCATATCATAAAATATTATATTTTGATTTTGGGATCTTATAAGTTTGATATTTTTATTTTTTGAAATTATAAATACAAACAAAAATAGTTAATACTAAAATAATGCTGATGATTTGAAATAATTTTAAACGTAATTAGTTTCTTAATTCGTTTTTGATCCTATAAAAAAACATATTTTCATACAATATTATGCTTTGATTTTGGGATCCTCCAAATTTGAAAGGTACCAGAATTTTTAGTTTTTCTGAATTGAATGAATAATAAAATATGGTTATTTATAAATGGAATATTCGTAATTATAAGTAATATTCGTTATTGTTAGATTTTTGGTGAATCGTTGAATGAAAAAAAAAAACATATTTTCATACAATATTATGCTTTGATTTTAGGATCTTCCAAATTTGACATTAACCAGATTTTTTTCGTATTTCTGAATAGAATAATAAAATATGATTATTTATAAATAGAATATTCGTAATTATAAATAATATTCGCTATTGTTAAGTTTTTTGTGAATCGTACAAAAAATATCAACATTTAATTTTGTGTATGTGTGTTAATTAATGTCCAAATATGTTAGTTTTCTTCATTAGATAATCAACAAAATCAAACGATTGTTAAACGAGTGTTTTTCACTTCCGGATTAAGCAGTCAAAGTTTACAAATGCACACGAATTTGTTGTTGTTCTAAATTTGAACTAATAAATAACACAAACTCTATTTTTGGTCATAAATTTGACAATAAGGCAAGCTGCAAAATTAGTTTCTGATTGATCGTCTACAGAGAGTTTCCACCCCCAGACAAAGCATGAAGTAAAATTTCGAGTTTAGAAAAGCCTGAAAATTTGGATTTGCTGGGGCGAGCGAGCGAAGCGAGTCGCGCCCCAGCAAATCCAAATTTTCAGGCTTTTCTAAACTCGAAATTTTACTTCATGCGCCACGCGTATAAATCACTAACTTCATGAGAAATCTTCAACCAATTGTTTAGAGCAAAATAAATTTAGTATGTCAATTATCAATTGTTTAAATTAAAATAATAGTAAACACGTAATATTCATTGTAACGAGTTTATTTAAATAAATTCATTTTGTGGTGTGATTTGCAGGAATACAACCACAAACACAAAATATAAAGTGTTAAAGAAATAGAAACGAGTTACGAAATTATCAACTTCTGAAAAATCAAACCATGTATGTGAAACCTCATACATAGAGCAAGGGATATTGAGAAATAGAAAGAGGACAAGAAATGATGCCCAAAATATAAAAGAAAATAATAGAAATAGTGGAAAAGATACTTGACAAAGATTCAAAAGTTATTGATGCTATAGTTTAAAAAAATCAGAGCTGCTTTTGTCCCAAAAAGTGTCCAAAACATAAAATTAAATGTTTTGAACACTATTTGAGACAAAAGCAGCTCTTAATTTCTACAAACTTTAGTATCAACAACTTAAGAATTTTTGTCATGTATCGTTTCCACTATTTCTATTATTTTCTTTTATATTTTGTGCATCGTTTGTCCTCTTGTCCTCATTTTCATTAAATTAGAAAATAAGGACAAGAGGTTGTCCTATTGTCCTTATTTTCTAATTTAATGAAAATGAGGACAAGAGGACAAATGATGCACAAAATATAAAAGAAAATAATAGAAATAGTGGAAACGATACATGACAAAAATTCTTAAATTGTTGATACTAAAGTTTGTAAAAATTAAGAGCTGCTTTTGTCTCAAAAAGTGTTCAAAACATTTAATTTGATGAAAATAACGATAAGAGGACAAATGATGCACAAAATATAAGAGAAAATAATAGAAATAGTGGAAACGATACATGACAAAGATTCTAAAGTTGTTAATGCTAAAGTTTGTAGAAATTAATAGCTGCTTTTGCCCCAAAGTGTCCAAAACATTTAATTTTACTGAAAATATACAAGGCATTTGTTGTTTTTGAAAAACGTTCTGTTTAACGCTTCCAACTGGTAAGTCCACTCATTGAAGAAAAATAATCTTAAAACTAATCCTAAATGGATCCTACAAGACTCCCCACATTCGTAACCGATTAAGCATTCGAGGTAATCGATATATAAATATATCGAGTCATATCTCACCCAGATATCATTATACCATATAGATTTCCTCTTCGCCCATATAACCTCCAATCAGCATACCCTATCCAGGAAATTTACAACAAAACCAAAAGCCCACATGGCAGAACAAAATTCTCCGCGGCCATAACTCCTAATCACCGTAGGTGCCGAACACGTGTTGTCTCATTTTTCTAGAACAAATACATCAGTGTTTGTGGGCCGATTTATTCATAAAATCCGAGCCTTGTGTGTCTGTATGCATGTGTGTGTGTGTGTGTGTGTGTGTTGAAATTGTCGCCGATTGTCTGACAATGGCGTTCGGCGAGCGGAAACCGCGATAAATATCAAATTATAGGAGTAAAAATCGACGGCGAAGAAACGCCACTGGAACGATATGTTCAGCTGATAACGTGTCAGTTAATAATTTGATATTTATCGGGGAACAAGAAAGGCCTACTTCTTTTCTGACGTTTGCGAAACTCGCCGCAGCTTTGTTTGAAACAAAACAAAAAATAAATTTATTATGCGGAAAGAAACTTAGAAAAAAAAACAGACGCATTATTATTAAAAATTGGTCACGGTAATAAGCAATCTTGAAAACTAAACAAGATATCAAAAAAATATACGATATACAGACTGAAAATTTTTTTAAAACCCCCACCAAAATGTTTTTCCAGCTACAGCCTTGAAAATGGTTACGTATTTATAATACTTAAAATGACGTTAAAATATGAAAAAGATAATATCCTAAAATGAAAGCGTTACAACAAAAGGTGTATAAGTCAGTGACGCTTATGAGTCTTGAAAAAATAGAAAAATAAAATAAAAGGTTTTTTTTGTTAGCTATTAATTTGGTTATTATTTTTATTTTATTTTTAATATTTCAAAATAAGTACAAGAAATGGCTCTACTCTTCACTCAGGGGCAAATTTCATAAATTTAAATCAGAAATTTTAAATTATATAAGCAATCTATATTTTAAATTTTCCGTTTTATGTTGGGGGCGCCTGAAATAAAACTTCGAGTTTAGAAAAGCCTGAAAATTTGGATCCAAATTTTCAGATTTTTTTAAACTCGAAATTTTACTTTATGCTTAATCTGGGATTGAAAGACACTCGTTACAGTCAAAATACCATAGTTGTCAAAATAATAATAATAATTTTACAACAGAAACATTAACATTACTTTAAACCGTGCTTAACTTAAGGATAATTCCAAATTTTCGAATGAACACACTTTCAATTTTCGATTATTTTTAAATTTGTGCACTAAATGCCTTTGTAGAGAAAAATAAAAACACCTAATTCAAAAAAAATCATCCAAACTTGCAAGCTGCAAAATTTGTAAATTAGAGGTAATACTCTCCCAATTTGAGCTGGAAATTTTAAAAAGGATTCATTTTTTAGCATTTTTTTGGCGCTAAATTTACGATCCATAATTGTGTAAATTGTGTGGGATGTTTTAGATTATCAAGATGTGTTTAATCGCTTCATCCTGATAATCCCAATCATCCCACGCAATTACAAAAAATCCAGATGATTAAAAATGGTAATCATTTTCTCTCTCGCGTGTGATGTATGACCTGATCCGTCTCTCTTTCTTTTATCTCCTCAGCGGGCGCTTTCTCTCTCGTACATGAATTCTTACATGCACTGAAAGATAACAGGAGAAAAGGATTGGTATTAATTTATTAATTTATATTCAGTGGCTGGTAGCTGCCGTTGGAGGTGTCAAAGCTTTATTAATGGACACCCGAAGGGAATCGTGAACAAGACAGGAAACGCCCAGATAGATTGTCTATTAGGCGCAACGAGGAAACGGCTGATCAATTCCATTCCAAATCATCACATCTCAACACATAGATGTAATTTTAATTTACAAAAAAAAAACAAATATATTTTCAAAGTAATATTTGCATTTTCCATAAGAAAATAACAACTAAATCTTTACAAAGAAATATATTTTTAACGTATCTAATGTTTGCATTTGTCAATATGAATAAACGAGAAAAATAAGAAAAGGATTCGAACTACGAATCCGAGTCATTAATTTGAGTAAACGTTAATTTAATTTATTAACTATTGTATGTTCCTATTTTAAAACTAAGAGAGTGACTCCGGCCCTTCAAGTAAAAGATGACAGCACTCGCTGTCACAATTGAATATGAGATGCTTGGATTATAACCTATTCTCTTGATTAATATAGCCTCACCGTGGCGGATGATAGGGAGTTGTCGCCACTGTGTTTAATAAGTAAGTCACTGTAGTCTAAATGTAAAATAAGCGACATCTGTTGAGATTATTAAAAAGTCACCACTTCTCTCTAGGCCACTCTGTAAATTGGTATTAAAAATACAAAAAATCTGAAACAATATTATTAAGGTAGACAAACTTTCGGTTTTATCTTTCCATTTTTATTCTTGTTTTATATACCGCTATAATCGTGGGAGAATTATCATTTAAGCTCTTCACTGCCCTTTAATTACTTCAAAAAGGAATTTTTTAATCCCTATTATTCTCTCGTTCTTTGTAACGATTAACGTGTCCGGACAGCGCACCCCGTTCAACAGGTCACGTGGAAACACGAAATTGTCCACCCATTCACCCCGCGATTTCTCACCCTCGTCTGGTGGCGGATAAATCACAGGTTGTATGAGAACCAGCCCTCTAGAAAATTCATTTGCATAATTCCTAACACTTAGGGTACAAACAGGTTTCATACATACACACACACACACATACATAAGCGTAACCAGAGATTACTGCATTGAGTTTAGTAATAGTTGTCGAATGTTAAATGAAGACCAAGAGTTGGTTTAATAATGGGTTTTCCTTTAGAACACCCCGAATTGTTGCAGAATATTCGCACAACATTTTGTGAAGGTTACTCAATTTTATTTTACTTTCTTCGTATGTAATTAGTGATGTAAAATTTCCAGTAATTTAATATTGGGTAATATTCTCCAAATATTACTGGAGAAACATGATAATAATTGGTAATATAAAGGTAGGCATAAAACTTCCTGTGCGGCAAAATAATTATGTAATCCCAAAAATTAAAAATAAAACAATAAAGCAAAATTTCACTATTGGTGGCAGTTTGAAATAAACAATTGACTTTTATCTACACTCTAAAACAAAAATTTGACTATTATCGTCACATTATCTCATAAATTTGACTACTGCAGTCTTTAAAATCAAAATGTCACTATTATAGTAATCTAAAGTCCCGATACTATCAACATATTATTGTCACTTCGATGCAAAAATTGGACTATTAGCGCCACATTATAACGAACATTTTACTATTAAAGTCCGTTTTAGGTCAAAATGTGACTATAACAGTGATCTATGGTCCGTGATAAATCTAACGCTGGACTAGTATCGTCACTTTGAAATGAAAATATAACTATTATCGTCACATTGAAAAGAAAATTTGACTATTGTAGTCCTTTTTAAGTAAAAATATGACTATTGTAGGGATCTATAGTTAGGATAAAGCCTATTCTGACTATCAAAATGAAAATTTGACTATTGAAGTTTTTTTTAAGCCAAATTGTAATCAGTATAGTGATCTTTAGTCTAATACAGCCAAAATTTGACAATTATTGTTACGTTATCACGAAAATTCGAGTAAATCCCAATTCATAATTACACAATTTAGAGTTTTTTTTTTTTCTAAAATGTTAGAACAGTAAAATTAAAAAGAACATTTTAATCTATATAATGTTTTTTCTTGCGTTATAAACTCCACGTTAAATGCACGTTAGCGCGCCTGGCGCATGAAATAAATAGTTTAGAAAATCCTGAAAACTTGGTTTGGACCAATCCAAATTTTCAAGCTTTTCTAAGCTCGAAATATTTACTTCATGTTTAACCTTGGATTGGAAAACACTTGTTAGAATTTTACTGAATTTTAATAATTCGCTTGTTTTCCCCATACTTTTTTTTTAAAGATTGTGTGTTCATAATTTTGGTCAGGAAATTTGTTAATTTTCGTAAAATTTCAGTAAATCCGTTTCTTCAAATTTTGATGATGTTGATAATTTTAATCAAAATTCAATCTTTGTTTCAATTTACATTATTTTTATAAAGTTTAAAAGAATCCGTGAATTTCATTCACTCGATAATATTGGTAAAATTACAATTACTCTATAATTTCTTTAAACTTCCTTCAAATTTAAATCTAACTTTTTGTTACCACCGTATTGCTAGATTTATTATTTTAATATTCGTAAAACAATAAATTATGTATCAAGTGTGTAAATGATTGTTCTGGACTGCTAATAAAAAATACTATTTATTTCCGTGACACGAAAAGTCAAAATGCCCAAATTAATTTTGTTACAGCAAAACATTTCCATAAAACGATTCTACTCGCAATTTAAAAAGGACAAATCAATTAAATTTCATCCTTAATTCAAACAGAGATCCGGCAACTATGTACCTATTCATCAATGATTACCTTAAACTTACATAATTTTAAGAAAGTTTTTAAAAAATCGTGAATTTAGGTAATTTGAACAACAGTTAAAACAAATCTGTATATTGTTAAAATTTTTGGACAAATTTGAATCATTCTTTGTTTTAAAAAAATGTGAATTTCAGTAATTTATAGTAAATTACAATCAATCTGATTTCTTTTAATTTCCTTTAAATTTGAATCGTTTTTTCAATTTACATAACTTTTATAATGTTTTTAAAAATTGTGAATTTCAGTACTTCCAAATTTCAACATGACTGTAGTTTCTTTAAATTATCGCCAAATTTTAATTTTTATTTCAATTTAGATTGTTTTGAAAAAACTGTGAACTTCAGTAATTTGATAATTTTCGGAAAATTACCTATATCTGCAATTTCTTTAAATGTTGGTGAAGTTTGAATCTTTCTTTCAATTTACATAATTTTCACAATGAAAGTACTTTAAAATGTTCGCTAAATTTTAATTTTTCTTTCAATTTAGATTGTTTTCAAAACAATTGTGAACTTCAGTAATTTGATAAATTTTTAAAAATTACAATATATCTGAAATGTCTTTAAATGTTGGTGAAATTTGAATCTTTCTTTTAATTAACATAATTTTCACAATGCAATGTATTCGAAAAGTTCGTGAATTTCAGTAATTTAATAATTTTCTCAATGTATTCGAAGAAGTCATAAAGTTCAGTTATATAATAATTTTCATAAAATTTCAATGAATCTGTGGTATCTTAAAATGTCGTCAAATTTTCATAGAGCTATTAAAAAAATCATTAATTGCAGTAATTTTATAATTTTCTAATTCTAATAAATTTTTGGAAGACTTTTGTAAATCACAATGTTTATGATAATTTATCAAGCTAGAAAATAATTGTATTCATTTTCAACTTTGAAAAATTAAAAAAAAATATGAAATTGTACGACTGATCAAAATTGATGAAAACGTAATAAATTGGCAAAAGTTTCTAAATGACGTAAACGACTGGTATGTTTCCCTGAAACAAGCTCCCGAACCCCGCACCCACAACGACGAAATAAAGGAGGAGCAATATTACGCATCACTCCACAAAGGTAAAAATACAGCACCCGGGTATGACAATATTTCCCGTTTAGTCCTAAAATCCCTCCCAGAAAATATTCACTCTCACATCTTAAAAATCTTTAATTATGTATTTCAGACACAAGAATTGCCACGGGAGTGGAAGCAGGGTACTATTATCTGTATCCCTAAACCCGAAAATGACCCTCTTTCACCTTCTAGTTATCGTCCAATTATACTGCTTCCGGTCCTTGGCAAGGTGTTTGAGGACATAATTAAAGATAAAATCCTGGACCATATTTCAAACCTTATTCCCCCATACCAATTTGGGTTTATCAAACACCGATCCACCTCGCTTCCCCTATCCATCCTAACTTCAAACTGCCAGACAACACACCTCGAAGGAAAAAAAACCGCCGTTTTTTTTTAGATATTAAAAAGGCTTTCGACTCGGTATGGCATCGAGGTGTGCTGTTTAAATGTCACTCACTAAATTTGCCTCACCACCTTCTGTATTTAATTGACAGCTTCCTTTCGCACAGATCCATAAACATCAAAATCCACAACACCCTCTCAAGATCCTTTACCCCCGAACAAGGGGTTCCCCAAGGCTCACCTCTTTCACCTCTTCTTTACAACCTATTTGTCCTAGATATGTATAATCCAGACCCAAAATTCCTTAACCCTACCGCGTACCCTCTGCTATACGCAGACGACACAACCCTTATCACACACGCGCCCACGTTTGAAAAAGCATTAACCACCCTTCAAGACCTTATCGACACTATTCAAACGTGGTTCGCAAAATGGAGAATTTCTATTAACCCTAACAAATCCAAACTCCTTATCCCTTTCCACCGCCTAAACAATTCGCCATTTTCAATTTCCCTATTTAATAACCTAATTTCACCTTCCTCTACCTGCAAATACCTAGGCGTGATTTTCGACCCCAAATTTACTTTTAAAACCCATGCCCTAACTCTTAAAGACAAAGTCAAGAAGAGATCGCGTCACTTCAGATCTCTTACATATAAAAACCAAGGAATCTCGACCAACACCGCGGTCCATATTTATAAAATGATTTGTCGCCCTCTTCTTGACTATGCAGCCATCCTTTTCCTCAATCCACGCCCTTCAGTGCTAAAACACATTCAGGTTGGTGAACGTTCAGCCCTACGTACATTGACTAAGATGAGACACCCCAACAATCCCTTACACAACCCTTCGAATACTCTCCTCTACGAAAAAACAAAAATAATTCCTATTGAACAACGCCTAATTTACCTTGCCGAAAAATTCGCAACCAACCCATATAATATAGAGACCTTACTCCATATGTGCCTGCCACGTAATCCTGACATCCTTCCTAAATTCAAAAACCCAGCCACCACCATAATTCACTTCATCTCATCATTTCATCAGGACACTAACTGACGTACCTACTGACAATTTCATGACAATTGACAATTTTGGAGGAAAGACCACGGGTCGATAGCCTATTGGCAACCGGATCAGCACTCATACAAAATAAAATAAAATAATTAATTATACATGTTATGTAATACCTACTGTTGTCAATAAAGATTGTTTGTTGTTGTTGTTGGCAAAAGTAAGGAAATACACAAATGTTCATGAACGTTATTTATTTATATCTTCATTTATTTATTTATTCAATTAACGAACAATTGCAATTTCAGATTATATACATAGAAAAAATGTATTAATTTTAATTAAAACAATAAATAATAAACTTAAATATTCGTTTGTTGTTTTTTTATAATTTTATTAATATCACAATAAAACACTTTTTACTTTGTATAACACTTATTAAAAGTGTTATACAAACACACAAACAAATAAAATAAATAGTGTTTTATTGTGAAAATAACATGTATAACGAAGTAGAAGTCTCCACAATAAAGAATTTTAGTAATATTTCTTAATTATGAAATTTTTATTTAATAGTGTTTCGTGAAATTTCAGTGATAAATATAATTTTATTTGTTAATCATCAATAATTTCAATCAATTTATCAGGTTGGCTAACTTTTCACGTTATTTTTGAAAATTAGATCGTGATAATTTTTGTCCAAAACTATGAATACTTCCCATTTGTTCGTCAAAGTTTAGTAACATAAATAATGCTCACAAGTTTTGTTATGTTCTAAATTTAACCTAAAAAATAACATCAACTCTATTTATTCAATTTAATAAATTTGACAATAAAAGGAACTGTAAAATAAGTATCTAATTGATCGTCTAACGAGGTTTCCACTTCCAGATTAAGCATGAAGTAAAATTTCGAGTTCAGAAAAGCCTGAAAATTTGGATTTGCTGGGGCGCGCGAGCGAAGCGAGTCGCGCCCCAGCAAATCCAAATTTTCAGGCTTTTCTGAACTCGAAATTTTACTTCATGCGCCACGCGTATAAGCCACTAACTTCAAGTGAAATCTTCAACTACTTGGTAAGAGTGAAATAAATTTAGTATGTCAATTATCAATTGTTCAAATTATAGGGAAAATGCTATGCTATGATGAACACATCACAATTTTTTTAAAGTTTTTTATTATTTAGGCGCATTTGCACCACAACTGATTAACTTTAATCATCCACTAATCATTGATTAAACCTCTGATTAAGTCGAAATTCTACAATATATGCATGTTATAAATTTTGAGATATCCTAAACATGTCTCTTTCAGCAATATGCGATTGTGTAACTAATTTGTGATTAAAATTGCTGTGTTTTTAAAAAGTATTAATCACTGATTAAGTTAATTGACTTGGGTGCAAATGGACATTAATGTGCCAAATTCGTGCTTCTAACAGAACTAACAATTTGTCAATTCTGTAATCGTATTATTTGCATATTTATTATTATTAATAATTTAAAAACCTGACTTTTCGCTAAAAAAGCCGAATTTCACTGACTTCTGCAAGACTTTTCGTTATAAATAAAGTTTACTGACTTTTCGTTGATTTTTCGGTTTTCCCGGAGGGTCGCCACCCTAATTATGTAAATTAATTCACTGCCTCCTTCATTTAAAAAACAATGAAATGACAATGTATTTAATAATAATAAACGATATTTTTCTAGTAAGAGAAATCTTAACTATACAATATGCATTATAAAGGACTTTATTATTTTTTCATGAAAGCGGCCAATTAATAATTGGTCAAGTATTTCAATTTTTTAAATCAAGTCAAGCTAGCAATCAACTATGTATCAGAAAATATTAAAGGCCATTCGTTAGATAAACAAGTAAAATATGTGTAGACATTTATTTTATTTTTCTGTATTCTTAGATAATTATAGCCATTAATTATTTATAGGAAAATTAATCCAATAATTGAGAAAAAATACTATTAAACGCGGATCTTGCAACAGGAAATTCAAACCAAGATTTACGTATGCAAATCAGCTCGATTTTTTCATCCGAACCCATGATTCATAGAAATAACCTAGCGCTCGATTGTTAAGCTCCGACCCAATAAATAACAAATAATTGCTCCCGTTGGTTATACAAAAGCAACAGTAGTATATTTAGAAATTAACAACTTTCATTATGAGTGATTTATCTCTAGATCTCGCATTATTCCCGCCAAAGTGATTGTGCGAAGAAAGGCTAGCAACCGGTAGCCGGAGACATTGTGAAATGTGGCCATTATTGGATTTTATAGGCCACACAAAATAATCAGAATGAGAGAAGGAAAAAAAATGCAGCGATTACAATATCCAGTCTCGGTCGCCGAGAAATAATCGATAATTATGATTTATCGGAGACAATGATCTTACGACAGTCGCGTTACATTCGGATCGCTATCCAAGTCAATGCTAGAGTGTTTTGATTTTTATCGATTCGCTCAAACCGCAACCAACCCTGACCCAAACTACCGAGAAAAAGAAAATGATTGAAAATTGATTTTAAAAATATTTAATAAACTTAATGATTGAGTTACGCGAAGATCAAATTAATTTTACGAAGAAAGCACTAATAACCTTTCTTCACACGTTTATTTGAATTACCAAATATACATACATTTCGGACAGAAAGTGACCATTAATCCATTGATAATGGTCACTTTGTGTCCGAAATGTATGTACATTCGTAATTCAAATAAACGTGCGAAAAAGGTTATTAGTGCTTTATTCGAAAATTAATTTGATCTTCGCGTAACCTAATCAATCAATTTATTAAATATTTTTAAAATCAATGTTCAATCATTTTATTTTTCTCAGTAGATCAGGTAAATTATTTTTAAATAAATTAAAATTCAATATGTTTCTCTGAATACATCACAAATTTCAAGAAATATAGAAAATTGTACACAATAATTTCTAAAAATCTCAATCAACTTCTACTGTAGCCAGTTCACCTTGTAAACAATAAAACCCATTTTTTTGTAGATATTATGTTTATACAAGTTATTGTGTATGTGTTTTTTCAATGCAACCATGGAAAATATTATTATTATTATTAATGGCATAACTCGCGAGCATTGTTTGCTATTAACCTGCGGTAATTGCAGTGTATGCGAAGGCTTTATCAAAAAAATCCCCTTTATCTCTTGAGCGTGCATTCTAAATTCTTTCCGAGTTAATATCGTGGACATCTCAAGTGTCGTAAATGGAAATTAATACGCCGTTTGTTGTATGCAATGAGCCAACTGGCCCGAAATGTGGTCGGTGTTTGCTTACATCATTTTACAGCGGTTTGTTCTTCGTGGCATTCCAGAACACAATTTGATGTTTTTTAAGAATAATTAAAAAACGGCAGAGTTTATAGTTTAATATCAAAAGGTTTGAATGCTTTTCATAAAAAAAGGTTGCCAAATCAGTGATTTTGTCATCACATCTGGTGTTTTTCACTTTCGGATTCAGACAAATTGTTTGTGATTCAGACGTGGGTGAATTCTGGTGTTTGTTGGAAGTTTTTAGTGACAATCTAGTGATTTACTGTCATCAGAAAGTAATTAAAGTTAAAACAGTCGAACGTGGCAAAATACCGTCAAAACTATCAAAAATTGGGAAAGGTTCAGCATATCATTCAGAAAATTGTCCATGTCCAAATGGTCGAACATTTGCAAGAGAATCCTTTTTGATCAATTTTGTATGAATTATTTCAAAGGAGTATATTTTAAACATCATTTGAATTCAGTATTTTGTACGCGTGGGGCGCATGAAGAAAAATTTCGAGTTTAGAAAAGCCACGTGAAAATTAGTATCGGGTCGCTGGCGCGACCTTCGACTAATTTTCTACGCGGGGCTTTTCTAAACTCGAAATTTTACTTCATACATAGTCTGGGGGTGGACGACACTCGTTAGAAAATTATTAAATCAAAAATCAAGTAAATGAATGATTTTTGTCAAATTTGAAATTGTGATAAATTTCGATGATTTTTGTCAGATTTGAGGTTTTTAATTGTTTTTTTGTTGGTAATTTCGCCAATTTTGACATTTTGATAAATTTCGATTATTTCTGTCAGCTTTAACATTTTGATCAATTTCGATGATTTCCGTCAAATTTGACTTTTTTAATTGTATTTTAAATAAATCTGTCAAATATGATATTTTTAATATTCGACGTTTTGAATCGTATTCTGACAATTTTCGCACAAATTGATATTTTTGATCATAAGATCATAAGGTGAAAATTGTTTATACAAAATTTGTGTTTTTTCGTTGGCTACAACTTTTATTTGAGAAATTTTTTGATTAAGTTACTAATGAAGCAGCAATTTGTGAGTGATTACCAAATAAATATCTCCCTTAGGCTTTTTCGTATACTGATCATACACAAAAGAGTTAAGGTAAAAAGTGGTACCTAAACACTTTTTACCTTAACTCTTTTGTGTTGTTTTTTTTATTATCTACAACTTTCGTTTAAAATATTTTTTGAAAAACTATAAAATAATGTGATACATTGAGGAATAAGTAAGCCTTAAATTTATAAAATTTCGAAAAGATTAAATGTTTGTAAAAAACTTTTTAATCAGTAAATATATGTCAAAAAAGAAAAATTGTATTAAAATCTTTTTAAAAATTCTTGAGTCTCACAAAGTATTATTGCAAAGTTTTTCGTAGTTAACATAATTGAAATTCGTTTAAAAAAATGATTTCTGGTGAGTTTTAACACGAGACTTTTAGACATTTGATAGTTTACAGTTGGCACACTGGGCTGATTTTTAGTTTTAGTTTATTTAGGTATGTCGGGTAGAGACACAGTAGAGCACGGCCGTAGCTGTCCCCGCGAAGCTTTCAAAATGTTGAATTTTACTACGTAAAAGCTGCCCCTTAAGGTCAAAATCAAAATTTTTACCATTAACCAACTCTGTCTTTACCCTAATTCGTTGTTGAGAGAATTAATTTTACCTCGCTTTATCCGAATCACAAAATAGAACTGTTGATCGATCTTGTATTCTGTCTAGTACTATTATTATTTATAAATAAATATTTTATTGCACAATTTTACCTCGCTTTTTCCGAATTAAAAAATAGAACTGTTGATCGATCTTGTATTCTGTCTACTACTATTATTATTAATAAATAAATATTTTATTGCACTTTTTCTCCCCAAAAAGTAGATCAGAGGGGTGTTCAACCTTTTGTAATACGCGAGCTACTTTTGCAGTTATTTGGCTGTTGACATATTGTAGATAATAAAAACAATGAAAAAACAATATATATAGAGATTTTTTCTTATAATTATACCTTAAAATTTATTGTAAATTGCTCAAAGTGTGATGGTGCGAGATTTGGTTAAAATTTATTAAACATAAGCAGTATATTTCCAACTTCACAATATGGTCAATGTATTATACCGTGGCGCATGAAGTAAAATTTCGAGTTTAGAAAAGCCCCGTGAAAATTTGTCTCGGGTCGCTGCGCGACCCTCGACAAATTTTCAACGCGGGGCTTTTCTAAACTCGAAATTTTACTTCATGCTTAGTCTGGGAGTGGACAACACTCGTTCAAAACTTCAAATTGAACACTGTTCAGAAACGATGAATGCCTACAAAGCAAATCGTGATATGAATTATAAGAAAATTATAAATTATAAAATTAACGTCAAAAGCTTCAATTTTGCTTAGAAATAAATACGCTATAAGATTCTGAAAATAGGGTTAAAATATCTGAATTAGTTTTTCTGAAAAATCGTGTCAAAGTTGAGCTTTAGTGAAGACAATGATAGATTATGAGGTAATCTTGTTTCGAAGAAAACAATCATGAATCTTTAAGTCAACTTTGACAGTACTAGTTATTACTTTAAAATAAACAAGCTTTAGGAACCTACAGTTGGAGTTAAAATATCTCAACTGGGTTTTCTTAAAAATCCTGTCAAAATTGTGATTTTAGTAAGAAAATGATCCGATTACCTCAAAATCTGATGATTTTTCTTATGCGGAAAATTATTAGAAAAAAAAACATCAATTATTTCTTTAAAAATTAACAAGTTTTGAAATCCTGGTCGGAAATAAAATAACTCAACTGTTAAACATAAAGAAAAACTGAGTTTGCCAATAGTTTGCACAATATTTACAAAATGTAAAACCTAACTAAAATTAATATCGAATTTCTGCAAAAATTAAGTCTCATTGAGACAAGTCTTCAAAATATTTGTTCTGATGATTGATGATGATTTTTCTTATGCGGAAAATTATAAAAAAAAACATTAATTATTTCTTTAAAAATTAACAAGTTTTGAAATCCCGATATCAGAAACTCAACTGTTAATCAACTCAACTGTTAGACATAAAGAAATACTGAGTTTGCCAATAGTTTGCACAATATTTACAAAATATAAAAGCGAACTAAAATGAATATCCAATTTCTGCAAAAATTAAGTCTCATTGAGACAAGTCTTCAAAATATTTGTTTTAACAAATATTTGGAGACTTGTCTCAATATACTAAATGTTTGCAGAAAGTCGATATTAATTTTAATTCATTTTTATATTTTTTTAACTCAACTGTCTTTCTTCTTCTTCTAAATCGTTTCAAAATTAAGTTTTAATAAAAACATCGTAATATTTTAAAGTAATCTTGTTTGGAAAATTATAAATAAATCATGAGCTAATTAATCAACTTTAAAAGCACTAATTTTGCTCAGATATGAACAAGTTTTAAAATCCTGAAATGGGAATTAAAATGTGTTAACTGGTTTTTCTGAAAGAATTAACAAAACAATAACGGACTGTTATTAGTTTGTTTACTAATTTTGGTAGACAGAAATTCCTTTCGCTAAACGCATTGTTGTATATTTTCGTATCTCAGGGTTTTTCTGAAACTCCTTGTCCTATTGTCCGTGCAACGATCAAAAATTTCGCTCAATGTTGCCTTTTTTTTCGGAATAGCAATAGACGAACCAACAATATTTTTCACCATTCATACTGAAAAATAAAATATTTTTCGCAAAACTCACCGATAGGTGATCGACCAAAAATGATCTAGCGATCGACTGGTTGAGCACCCCTGCATCTATTTCAAAGTTCCCGTTTACACTAATTCTTTGCATTGAATTTATAGTAACGTATTTCATGAATATAAACAACTCAGAATAGGCTCGAGAAATAATAAGAGGATTTCACACCTGAACCTCATATTTACTCCTTTAATCCTCTAAAAAGAGAGCAATCACAATATTGAATATTAGTTACGGCGAGTCCGCCTCGTAAAATCGCTTATCAGGAAGAGTAACAACTCAAACGCACGCTGTTCCAATTAAAGGAAAACGAACGGTGGCCGTAACTTAGTGGCATGTACTCGTTTTGTTGTTTCTCTTCGTCTTATTCTTTTTTTTTCACGTTGCTTGTACTGAGCATCTTCACGTAACGCTCCGCGTGAGTTAAGAGAGCGCCTAAATTACGCACATACTTGAGTTATGATTTTGTGCCTAATCAAAACGTATTTTATTGCCGCGGCTCCAGGTGAGGCTACTAACTAATACACCCGGAGCGATGCAATTAACGCTCCGGATTGTGTGGAATAATGAGGTCCTTCAACACTAACATACAGTGTTATTAATAAACTAGATCGGGTTTTATTTTAGTTACGAATGATTTAAATCAATGTGCTATTTGTCCCATCTAAGATTTTTTTTTGACAGAGATGTCTTAAGAAAAAGTATTTCCTATTCAATGAAATTTAAGAATTCCTAAAACTAGCTCTAACGTGACAGGTGAATCTCTGTGAAAATATACAACTTTGCTCGATAGACAACTTAATTTGTGTCTCATCTTTCATCTATTGCTTCTTTTGGAGTGTTATTGATAAACTCGATGGGCTTTTTTTAGTTACGAATGGGTTGATATTTGATTTTTTTGGCAAAATTTTCTTAAAAAGAAAAGGAAAAAAAAAAGACCTTCATTCGCATAATACTACATTACATCTACATATCTACATCTACACACTGGTCGCTGCCCCCTCTCTTTCTCCTGCTTTCCCTCTCTTCCCTTAACTTCTCCAGCATCCTTACCCCGGCCCTATCTCCTCTCATCCATTCCGTCACTCTTCTATTCTCTCTTATTCCCACCCATTCCTCCTTCACCCCCTCGCACTCCTCCGCCAAATGACCCCACGTATCCCCCCCCCGCTCATACATTACACACCTCCCATACTCTTCCCCCATCCACCTTCCTTCCTCTCTCCCCTGACCCACACCTCGCCCTCGCCAGCACCACCCCTTCCTCCCTACTCCATCACCCCTCCACCAAATACCTCGGCATTCTCCTATGCACCTGCCACCTCCCGTACCTATCGTATTCACTCCTCTCTATACACCCTGTCTTTCCTGTGCTTCCACCTCCTTCTCCTTCTCTTCCACCCACGCATCTACCTTTACCCCATTCCCCAGCCACTCCATCACCTTCGTCTCCGACAAACCCACCCTCTCATACATTCTCCTTCTCTCGCTCCTCCATCTACCCTCTCTCCCATTCAGGCACACCACCCACACCGCCTTCACCAATCTCTCTTCCTCCAGGCCCCATAACTTCATCTCATACCTAGCCATTCTCACCATTTCCTCACACTCTAGTTTCTCTCTATTCGTTTCCTGCAGCACTATGTATCCGGGTGTCGACCTTTCCAGCCCCAACATACGCTTCAAGAACCACAACTGCTCCCTTTCTCTACCATCACCATCTCTACCATTCTTGCCAGGGTAAAGACCTGCTCCCTCGTCCCCCTACCCCGCCTACAGCCCCCCTGCGTCTCCAGCAGCAGCCCCTTCTCTTCCAGCTCCTTCTCTAGCTTATTTTTTACTACCATAATAGCTATCTTGTATCCCGCACTCATCACTGTTATCCCCTCTATAGCAATCCGCATCCTTCTGATCCCCTCCTTTATGCAATTTCTTCTTCTTCCCCCCATCCCCAATCTCCTTCCACATCTCTGCCTTAAGCCTATCCCTTCCTGCCGCCTTCCTTCCCTTTACCTCCTTGAACGCTCTTTCGACCTCCTCCTCCGTGAACTCTTCCTCTCCCTCCCCTCGCCTATCTTCTCCCATCCCTACTAGCACTCCACTACCTTCTCTGCACTTCCCTGTCCATTCCTTAAACGATATCCCTAACTGCCTCTTCCTTTCCCCTTTTCTCAGCACCTTCCACATTTCCGCCTCGTTCCTGCATTCCCTCAATTCCTCGCTCAACCTTTCCGCCGCCTGCAGCTTCTTCCTCTCATATATACCATCATATATTTTCCTTACCACCACCACTTTCCCCTCTGCTTCTCCATTTCTTACGCATTCTCCCACAGCCTTCCTCAACTCCCTCATCACCTGCCTATACTCCGCATTAAAAAAAAATTTCAGTTTTTGTTTGAACTTGGCTCTTGGCGAATTGCTATTTGTATTTATTTATTTTCGATTTAAATTAACTTTTCTACATACACACGTTATATAATTCATATAGACGCCACAACGCATTCATACACTATCCATGGCTCCAAAGGGTGCCAATTTCCCCATAAGAAAGTGGAACCCCCCGGTGGGATTCGAACCCACAACCCTCTGGCCCAATAGCAGGAGCAGGACCCACGAGGGTCCCCAAAAGGTATTTCATATTTAAATGTTAAATGTTAAACTTTTTTTGATAGTCAACTTAATTCGTGTCATGTTTTTCATCGTTTGGTTTTTTTTTTGAAATAACGAAAGAAGCAAACAATTAAAGACAATAATCTTGTAAAATCTACAAATATCAAACTCTGCTCAAAACAACACACGATAAATTTTGAAGGTAGTTCCAAATAATTCGCTTAAATTAACTCCAAATAAACCAACATTTAAGACAGAAATATTTTGCGAAATCTTGTAGAATGTAGTATTATGCTTAATATACGAAAAACATGTCTAGTTATCTCCAAAAGAAACAAAAGACAAGAGTGAAGAATCTTGTGAAACTTTTCTTTATAACGTAAAAATCTTTATATAGCTCCAAAAAAAAGCAAACAAAAAGAGACAGGGCGTAGATAGCTTTTCGTGATGGACGAAGGGGAATTGAGTTAGTATTTTGTTTCATAAATTTATTTTTCTAAATTTATACAAAAACAGGTACCAAAAATGATGATGTGTCCATCGTAGCACTGTCTCATTGAAACAATTGATGATTGACATACTAAAAGTATTTCACTTGTTAATTGGTTAAAGAACATCTCACATTAGATCAGGGTTTTATACGCGTGGCGCATGAAGTAAAATTTCGAGTTTAGAAAAGCCTAATTTGGCTCGGTCGCTCCGCTTCGCTACGCGACCGAGCCAAATTTTTAGGCTTTTCTAAACTCGAAATTTTACTTCATGCTTAATCTGGGATGGGAAACACTCGTTAGACTATAAATCATAATCTTATTTTGCCGTTATTTTTTTATTATAAAATTTGTGACTAAAATAAATAGAGTTAATGTTTTAGTCAACATTTGGGTGTATAAGAATTCCTTTCCAGTTATAGTAATTTTTAATTTTATAACGTTCAAAGAATGGTAATGGTAAATTTTATGAATTTCATACAAGTAAATCTGAAGTTTTGTCAATTTTTTTCAGAATAAGTTTACTTTTACATAGAGTAACCGAAGAGCCTAAATTTTTCAAAAATTACCAGTTTTAATTATTCAGTTGAGAAAATGATAATATTGTATTGTAAATTTAAGTTGTAAAATGCTTACCAAAAACGTATCGATAGTCTAATTTATTTAAAATTCTCAAGATCCTATACGTAATAAGCATATTTTAATACTCGACACAAAAAATATAGTTCTTTCACGCCTTAAAGTTATGTGGCCCTGACGTAGAGTTGCATACATGAGAATATATAATAGATTTTGAATTAGACATTTTTTGTATTTGTATTTGTTTATTTATTATGAAATCTCCAATTGAACACAATACATTAAAAACGTAAACAGATTAAGATAACGTTTTAAAATTAAATACAGTGAATTTTTCTTTTAAGTATACAAATGGATACGCTTTTTTTAATAAATTTAAGTGTTTTCCACTCCCAAATTAAGCACGAAGTAAAAGTTCGAGCATTACTTCCTGCGCCACGCGTATTAAACACTGAAATATTGTTAACAAATGAACTTCACTTGAAATTAGTCTTATACGCGTGACGCATGAAGTAAAATTTAAAAAAATAAATCACTAACAGAAAAATAGTTTTAATTTAAACCTTCATTAATAATAGCTCTTAAGTGAATTCTTCTCATTTTCAAGACTCATGGAGAAGATTGATCCCCTAAATCCGCCCCCCCCACCCCCTATCTACTGAGAGATAATAACGTAAGGTATCCATAGAAGAAGCGATAGAAAATACAAAAACCCTGTGAATTAAAAAACATAACATTTTGTTAAATTGATGAAACATTTCAAGAAGCTAAGGATATCAGGGGGTTTAATTAATAGTTCATAGGTTTTTCTTTTAAATATACATATCCCAATTAAAGCATATATGCTGTAAATCTTCAGATGTTAGTTTTTTTCAAGAGCTCAATTTCAAGCTTATACGAAGTGTTTTTCACTCCCAGATTAAGCATGAAGTTAAATTTAGATTTTAGATTTTTTCTAAACTCAAAATTTTACTTCATGCGCCACTCGTATCAAACACTGAAATACTACGAAGTTCACAATATGCTTCTAAAGCAGTATGTTAAAGACGTATATTATGAACTTCACTTAAAACCAGTATTTTATGCCCGTGGCGAATGAAGAAATATTTCAAGTTTAGAAAAGCATTCAAATTTGGGGCGACCAATCCAAATTTATAGGTTTTTCTAAACACGAAATTTTACGGTATGCGGCACGCATATATAATACTAAAATATTGCGAAGTTCGAAATATACTGCTATAATATTACATATGTGTATGAGTGAATGATGCTTGAAAATGTACAGTGTATGCATTAAGATATGTTCCTTTCTCTACCAATGATATTATAAAGGTGAAGAAAGCAATATAACTGGGGTTTATTAAGTGACTTCAATCTTTACGTAACTAAAAAAACTAAATTTAACTTCAAATGCAAATCGGTGTTTAACAGACAAGACAAATCTGACGATAGCTACAAATAAGAAAATGAACAGATCAACGAAAATCATCTCAAGATACATCCAGAAGGAGCCTTCTACAAGAAAAAATACATGTTTCTTGTGAATTCTGTAATAGTAACGATTAGCTTAACAGGCAAAAATAATTAGAAGCATTACAAAGAAAAGTTTGCTCGATCAACTCCAAAAGAAGCAAAGGAAAAAAAAGAACCTTTCTAAATCTTTAAAGATTTAACTTTGGTTGATAAACAAAAAATATATGAACCTAACTTCACAAGAAGAAAGAGATAAAAGGCCAATGTCTTCTTAAATCAAAACGCGCGAAATTTTGCTGAATAAAAAGAACCATAAACTTTGCTTAAAAGATCAAAATATTCTCAAATAATGGCCAACGAAAGCAATAGATCACCAAGTCTTCTCACTATACAACTTTTGAAGATGTTTATATTCTAAAATTGTAAAGATTTGAACAAAATAAAAACATATGAAGTTGAACTCCGCAAGAAGGAAGAGATAAAAGAGCAATACCTGCCTAATTCAATAAGCGTAAAGTGTTGCTGAATGGGAACATCTAAACTAATTCGCTTAGCAGGTCAAAATAATCGCAAACTGGGACAAACGAAAGCAATAGATACGATAGTCTTTAATTTTAGAATTTTTGAAACAGGTCAAAATAATCGCAGATTAAGGCAAACGAAAGCAATAGATACGATAGTCCTTTCATTTTACAATTTTTGAAGATTCTTCTTCTCAATAACTGGAAAGCTTTGCTCAAAGGTCAAAAAATCTCAAAGCATCTCTAGAAATGTCATAATTGAAAATGAGCTCCATAGAAAGAAAAAAAAAAGAAATGCACAAAATTCATTTTTTACGAAAGCTATTTTGCTGGAATTTCCTTTGTCTTTGAATTTTGTATCTCGTCTGCCAAACCAAGTGCCACTTTTGAAAAATTCATATGATTTTTCACTAGTACCTTTTACTAGTAAAAAATCATGTAAATTCTTCAAAAGTGGAACTTGCGTTGGGCAGACGAGAAACAAAATTAAAAGATGAAGTACATTTTTGCAAAAAAGCTTTCGTAAAATATGAGTTTTGTACATTTCATTTTTTTGCTTTCTTAGGAGTTCATTTTTTATTATGAAATATAGAAATAAATAAATTTGAACTTACCACAAAGAAAACATAAATATCGATTCGATTTTCAAAAATATTAAACTAGAGTCGAGATTTTTTAAAAAACAAACTGAGTTTATTTTGTTTTTAGGGACCTCTTAGATGGACGTTTTAAACGCGAGGCGGAACGTGAGCGGGCGCAAGCGTTTACGTTTTAACACATAGGTTTATATGAGAGTCCGTAGACGGACGGGTGCGAGGCGGAGAAAACGCCAGCACTCGCGTCTGTTTAAATTTGACCGGAGCGGGACGGACGCGTTTTACAGTTTTGTCACATGGTTTCTTATGCGCCTTCTTATACGGGCGGGTGAAACGCATTTTCAAAGCGGGCGTTTTATGCAATATATTTGTAAAAAAACGGCCAAAGCGAGTTAAATTCGTGATATTTTCCTTACAATATTTAGTCGTAACGCAACAATAAATATTTTTGCGTTTAGATAAGTGTCCAAAATTAAAAAATAAATAAACAAAAAATATAAATTATAAATTTTTAGGTAAACTTCCATCTCTAAGATATGAGTATAATTTTATTTAATATTTAAAAAATCTTTGATATTTTCTAGAAATTGCGAAAAATAAAATAACTAACAATTTAAAATCGCCCCCAATCTCTTGTAAAAATAGTGTGATGAGAACAAAATTAAAAGAATTAATAATCATTTTTTTGAGAGCGGTCTCTGTGCTCGTAAATTTTGTACCGCCAGCAGCTTCTCTTTTCCCTGACTCTCCAATTGGCCAACATACTAGGGAAATGCCCATTTCACAGTCTATTTTTGACAGAAATTTGTATACCGGTTACATCTTAGCTCTAAAACGTGATTTTATAAGTATGTTTAATAAAGAAAGTTTTATGTTAGAAATTCAGGCACCGCCCAAGGATCTATTTGAGTAATGTTTCATCAACATGTTTCATCAACATTAAAACAACGTTTAATGTTGCTGCACTGTTGATATAACGTTATTTGTTTGTTTTTTGCTCAGTGGGTGCAATGCATGTGGAATTTAGGTAAGTAATATTTATATTTATAAAAACATTAAATACATAAATACAGTAACGTCTATGAATAATAAAGGATAATTAACGCAATTAAATCTATTTCGTCCATGCTTATTACTCAGTGTAGCACAACTGAATGATAGACGGCTCCGAAGGCTCGGCGGCGAACTCGCCTAGCACCCGCTTGTAAAACGCGTTCAATCCGCTCCGTATAAGAGCTAAAAGCGGAGCGGAAAAAACGATCCGTCCCGCTCCGCTATCGCTCTAAAAACATCCATCTAATACCGCCCTTAGGCTTGTAAAAATTCAATATGAATGAATAATTCATTCATTTTTTTCAGAAGTTGTTAGGGTAGTAATTTCACTTTTTGTTTTGTATTTCAAGCTACTTGATTTATTTCGTCCTGAAAATGTGACAACAGTCAAGTATTTAAAATTAATTACTTGACTTGATTCCAGTATTTAAAATAAAATACTTTCCCTCATTAAAGTATTTAAAATTAAATACTTGCCGTGATTCAAGTATTTCAATTTAAATATTTGTCTTTATTCAGATATTTAAAATTAAATACTTGACTTTATTCAAGTGTTTAAAATTAAATACATGACTTGATTTATCTTGTCCATGAAATTGCACTCCAGCACTTTAGAGTAAAATACTTAACTCCGTTTGTTTTTTACCGAAAATTGGGCTCTAGCAACCAATCGCGCCAATTTGAGACATTTGAATTGAACTGTAATGAGATCGCCATGCTATTATTATTTTTTTTTTCTTTGCGACAGTTACAATACACATTTTAACATTTGTGACATATTTAAAAGTAACGAGTCTTCTCCACTCCCAGACTAAGTATGAAAAAAAATTTCGAGTTTAGAAAAGCCCCGCGTAGAAAATTTGTCGACCCGAGACAAATTTTCACGGGGCTTTTCTAAACTCGAAATTTTACTTCATGCGCCACGCATATAAAACACTGATTTTCAGTAAAGTTAAAAATATATAACGCCTAGATTATATATTTTTACCTTCACTTTAAATCAGTGTTTTATACGCGTGGCGTATGAAGTAAAATTTCGAATTTAAAAAATCCCCGTGATAATTTGTCTCGGGTCGCTGCGCGACCCTTGAAAAATTTTCAACGCGGGGCTTTTCTAAACTCGAAATTTTACTTCATGCTTAGTCTGGGAGTGGAAATCACTCGTTACTTTGAAATATGTCATAAATGTTGATCAATATTTACCGAGATGTAACAAAAAAAATGAGAGAATTACTTTTTTGTGAATAGTTTTGGAATAATAACAATAAAAGTAGAAAAAATTTACAAGGAGCAACTTTTCTTTTTTTATTAAATCTTCGACTTTACATGTAACTCGCTTGATTTGAACTTGGGTAATCGAATAGCTTGAATATTCAAGAGTGAAATGTTACCTTTTTTTTCATCTGCTCAGGAGTTCCAGAACGTTTATAATATAACTGTAATAAATCTATCAAAATATTTACACCATTTTCACAACCCACCCAAGAAGTTTCCAAGGTGGGCACTACATCCACCTAATTGAATATTAATTAAGTCCCCCAGCGGATTAAGATGGAAAAAAAATTACAAGCGACAACTTAATTCAACGAGGCGCGCACACATTAAACCAAATTAACGCCAAAATCCGTTACGAAACGTATTTGTTCAGCTTCTGTCCCAAGGGTACGGACTTTTCGGACTGAATCGAAAGAATCGTTACATAATTAAAACGTATGTTAATACGATCAAACGTGATCGCTTTATTATTTATTATTAATAAATATTCTTAGGGCGGACTTAATCTGTAATTAACTCGGGATAATTTACATATTAATTATAATGTGTTAGTCGAAAGGACGGGCTTAATTTTTTTTTTAATTTATGGTTTGTTCTCATTGTAACACAAAGTAAGGGTGGAAAAATGAGCCTGCTAATAAATTTCCTTTCGTTACGGTTTTCATAATTAGGATTTTAAATTATTAGAAACTGCAATAGTATGCGTCCCATTGAGCAAAAGACAAACAAATAACGATATATCAACATTGTAGCAACATTAAACGTTACATAATTTTGTTTGCTCAGTGAGGTTATATCCAATTTAAGTTTAATAATAAATAGTAAACAAACTTACGTGATTCTAAGGATGATATTGACATTTTCCTACTAATAAAATATTTTAGTAGATTACTACTAACTAATGATTTAATGGCATGGTACCCCTCATATCCGTGCTATACATAACCTGTAGGGTCACATCAAAATTTTAATACCGTAGATCATAAATGCACACACTTATCTAATCACTATATTTTAAACTTTACCTGATATCAGTGTTTTATACGCCTGGCGCATTAAGTAAAGTTTCGAGTTTAGGAAATCCTGAAAATTTGGATTTACCAGGCGCTTCGCTTCGCTACGCGCACGGCAAATCCTAATTCTCAGGCTTTTCTAAACTCGAAATTTTACTTCATGCTTCAAATCAAACGCTTTTGAAAAGGAACGAATGTCTGAAATTTTACAGCGTATTTATCGAAATATGTACAGTTAAAAGAAAAGTTCTTGATAGGTATAAATAATTTAAATTACTTCCAAAGTTTTGAATTGTGATTTTATTTTTGATTATCCTGTAGAATTTATACAGCTAGAATTATTAAACATGCTCAGCAGATTAGATTTTTTATGTTTTAAATGTAGGACGCTCCATAGTTTTAATGACACGTTTTTCATGCAGTTTTAAGTTAGAAAATTGCATGCTATGTATATATTTTACGAAAGTTTTGCAACACCCTTATAGACAAACCGCCACTAAATATAGGTTATATTATACGTCTATGAAGTTAACGACACGAGTCGAAGGCGAGTATTTGCATTATACTCGAGTCAAATACTATTCTTTATGAACAACAGTGTTTTTAGTCAGATTAGGTGAAAATCTTTGACATGAACGTAGTTTTACGGAATCGCATATATTTAATTGGTGTTTAAAATTATTATAAGTGATAGTTGTATTATATAATTTATAAAATAATAACCTAATAACTCAATAAGAATGAGTTAGTTAGACGTGTAATTTCCACACAAGACGTGTCCAATTTGTAGAAAAACAGCCCACAATCGATTCGACATAATACCCCGGCACAGCATCTAATACTGTAATCCAGTAATGGAAACCTTCAATTAATTTGCATTGAATCGAATCACGCCGCACTCGACAATGCACGTGATTGCGTTCAATTGACCATAAGTATATAAACATACATACGGACAATCTAAGCCCGTAATAATAATGCA
Organism: Philonthus cognatus; assembly: GCA_932526585.2. Taxonomy (NCBI): domain Eukaryota; kingdom Metazoa; phylum Arthropoda; class Insecta; order Coleoptera; family Staphylinidae; genus Philonthus; species Philonthus cognatus. The sequence goes on from OW052244.1 coordinate 39,143,925, forward strand.
AATGATAAAAACGATCGGATTATCGTATCCCTATCGCGTATTGTCTGTAAATATAAATATGAATGTAAATAGTTGCTTGTTTGTGTGTGTGTGTATGTGTTTGTTCAGTGCAATTTGTAATATTGCGCATAATGTATTAATTACGGAAAGTGGAAACACTCCTAAATCAATCAAGGCGATCGTATTTATGGCCGCATTATGTTTGATTTATAATTTCATTTCGCTTTTACTTGGCTGAATTATTTCGTGGTGTGGGTTTGGGTTTATTACTTTTAATAATGCGTGCGTGTGTGTATGTTCTCTAATATTGTTTAAATTAACTGTCTTGATTGATAACGTTTGTAATAAACGATTTTGTTTTGATAAATATTACATTAAACCAAATAAATAGCAATGTGGGTAGAATTAATTAAAACACCTTTTGTGTGTTTGAAAAAATATTCTAACTTTTAACTTCCATTACGAACCTAATTCAAGGCATAGGAAGAGGTGATTTATATCAGTTTAAGGCAACCATATACTTTCGCTGGGCTACATTTGGCAAAATCGAATTATCTGTGAAAAACAAAATAAAAAAAACAGTGCACATAATTCCACTTACTGTAATATTGTTTAAATTAACTGTCTTGATTGATAACGTTTGTAATAAACGATTTTGTTTAGATAAATATTACATTAAACCAAATAAATAGCAATTGGGGTAGAATTAATTAAAACACCTTTTGTATGTTTGAAATAATATTCTAACTTTTAACTTCCATTACGAACCTAATTCAAGGGATAGGAAGAGGTAATTTATATTAGTTTAAGGCAACCATTTACTTTCGCTGGGCTACATTTGGCAAAATCGAATTATCTGTGAAAAGTAAAATAAAAAAACAGTGCACATAATTCCACTTACAGTAGAGAGCAGAAAAGCAACAATATAATTCTCACCAAAATCGTTAATAACAGTTTAGATTAGGTTTTTTTGATTTAAAAAAAAAAGAAGATAATTGATCTGCCTTTCTGACCTAAAATTTATTATTTAAAAGGACCAAACCAAATTTTCAGGCTTTTCTAAACTTGAAATTTCACTTTATGCGCCACGCATATAATACACTGAAATATTCTACAATTAAAAATATACTGCTAAATCAGGATTGAAAATATACTGCTAAAGCAGGATTAATTATGCCGGGTGTAACACAAAACAGGATCACTCCCTTTAGTTTTTACATTGATTGACATAAATTTGAAGTTAATAAAGTTAACTTTAATAGCACTTCCGGTGTTACCGGAATTTCCAATGGAACACCCTATTTTTTTGTTTTCGGATACAGGATCTCATTTTACATACAAATGTTTTTTTTTAAATTACTAGTGTCATATTCTTTTTCAAAAAATAAAATTGCATCTAGATGGCTGTGATCGCCCTAATATCTTTTGTTTCGTAAGATAGACGTATACAAACATTTATTATAATTTCTGATAGTATTGTTTTTGTTATTTGTACAATAATAAATTATAGCTTGCTTAATTAAAACAATTATAAATACAATTTCTGATTTTACCTATATTTTTCTTTATTCACTAGTTTCATAAGTCTCAAATATATGAGTTTTTATAGGTAGTATATTAACATTTTAAAAAATCATAATGATCCGCCATGTTGTCATTTGAAAAAAAAAGAATTATTTAGAAAACCGATCGAATTACAATTTGAAGGCATCCGCTGGCCAAATTCAAAAACAAAAGATGGTAACATTTGTTTTGTACAAGTCTATGATACGAAACAAAATATATTAGAGCGATCACCGCAACCTAGATGCACTACCATTTAAAGAAAATATGGCACTAGTAATTTTTTTTAAACAATTTAATTGTATGGAAAATGAGATTCTGTACCCGAAAACAAAAAAATATAAACAAAAACGGAAGTGCTATTAAAGTTTCATAATCACCACTGAACCTAAAATTGTTTTTAATATAAATGTAGAAAATTTCAAATTGATATCTTAATTAACCCATTAACGGCCGAGCAATTATAGAGTTAACTCTAATTCATTTATTTATTTATTTATTTCAACCAACGGACGAATCCAGTTACAGATTAATTACTAGATATGAAACATTACAAAATAATGGTTAACACTAAACAATAATGGAAAAATCAGTATACACAAAATACAATACAATATGAGCGCAAATTATTCTAAATACTCAACAATCAAGTCGAAGAACGCCTTAGAAGATATGCAATTAAATATGTCAATATCATAATATTTGTATTTGGGATTGATAACTGGAAAAGACGTTTGTTCCTTATAATTACAGGCACATTAATATTAATTCGTGCAAGTAAGTCAGAGCAATCCATACGATTGTTGAGTATTTTATACAAGATGGTCACTGCATGCGATTTTCGGCGATTTTCTAAGGAGTGTAAGTTGAATTCACGCAATAGCTCAATATAATTATAATCATAATCAGTCCCAGGATATGAACCAAACTTCTTAAAGTGAAGATATTTGACAAATTTCTTCTGGATGGCCTCGACCATCAAAGAATACTTTGCGTAGTATGGATCCCAAACGCAACAGGCATATTTTGATCTTACAAACGAATAGATAGATACTATCTTTCACAATGTTCTCATTAATCACTTGGTGAAACATGATTAAAATAAATTTTGAAATAAAAGCACTTGGTTTGTTTCACTAACGTTAATAATAGAATAGTATAGTATTTTAATGACATCGATATTCTTAAAAGGTTTAATATTTCGTATTATAAAGCCTAACGAGCGATTTGCGGTCGATACTACTTTTATGACATGACTATTAAAAGATAGTTTCTTGTCAAATAACACTCCCAAGTCTTTGAAAGTCTCAACATGGGATAATACAGAGCCATTAATCATATGATCGAACGTTATTTGTGACTTATTCCTAGTATAAGACAATGTCTTACATTTTAAAACGTTTAAAGTGATGCTGTTGTTCTTGCACCAAGTTACTATCAGGTCGAGATTATGCTGAAAAAACACACAATCGTCTAAAGTATTTATAGGATGATAAATTTTCAAATCGTCTGCAAACATTAACATGTTGTGATTAACTACATCAGCGATATTATTTATAAAGCAATTAAACAGTACCGGTCCGAGGTTGGAGCCTTAGGGGACACCCGAAGAAGCAATAAATTGATGAGACTTAAACCCTTTGTATTCTACAAATAACAGTCTGTTGGTAAGGTAATTGTAAAGTAAATTACATAGGTTTGTTGAGAGCCCAATTAGGCTTAGCTTATTTACAAGTATACCGTGATCGATTCTATCAAAAGCTTTTGATATATCGGTGTAAATTACGTCGACTTGGATTCGGTTGTCTAAATAATCCGAGAGAGTTTACGTCATTTGCAAAATGTTGGATAACGTTAATTTATTGGGTCTAAACCCATGTTGCCTAAATGATCATTTGTTATTAATGTAGGGATTAATGAATTTACATAATTTCAACTCAAAGCATTTAGCAACATTTGAGATGATAGCTATAGGTCGATAATTAAGGACATCTCTTTTATTACCAGATTTAAAAACGGGTACAATGCGCGTACTTTTCCAGCGGTTAGGAACTGTATTGTGAAGGAGACATAAATTAAATATATGAGATAGAGGAAATGCAAGCATATTGGGGCAATCCTTAAGTACTACCCCAGGAATACCATCAGGGCCCGCGGAGACTTTATTACTTAGCTTACTAAGGGCATCAATTACTAAATCATCTGTAACCTTAGAAATACAGTGTTAAGGTTATTATAGTTGGTTTTAGGTAAAAAAAATGTACTTATTTTTATGATTTCTACGAATGACTTATTGTATGACATATTGTGAATTTTTCTTTAAAATGTACATAATGTATACGATGTAAATTTTTAGGCATTGGTCGATTTCGTATAAAAACGGACAATATGAAGTTTACAACAAGTGTCTCCACTCCCAGACTAAGCATGAAGTAAAATTTCGAGTTTAGAATAGCCCCGCGTGAAAATTTGTCGAGGGTCACGCCAGCGATCCCAGACAAATTTTCATGGGGCTTTTCTAAACTCGAAATTTTACTTCATGTGCCACGCGTATAAAACGCACGGATATTGTGAAGTAAGAAATCCAGCGTATATACCTGGATATGTATACAAAGCTAATTTACTTCAAATATAAGACAGTAATTTAAAAGAGTTATGTAAACTAGCATTTATCTATAGGCATAAAAAATAATGCATTTTATTGTTCATATGATTATTGTAAGCAGTATGTCTTATTAAAACGAAATTAATCACTACTTATTAAAATTTCGAATCCATGATACTGACGAATTGTTATAATTTAATCAAGTATTAAACATATATATTATTAAGTATTAAACATATATCACAAAATTATCGCTTCCATTATGATTCCTAAAATAAAATTAGATAGGGGCTTTATTACAATCCCCGTTCTCTTGGATTTTAGTAAGACACAATACAATGAAAACTAGTATTGGAGTCTATTGGACTGCGAAATGATGCCGTTTACTTATTAAATAATTACCTTAATTCGCGCGAACAATATGTAACAAAAAAAATAGACAATAATATCTCGGATTGCGTAAGTATTAGAAGCGGTGTTCCACAAGGATCTATTATTGGCCCGCTATTTTTTTCTATATACACCTCTTGTTTACTTGACCAGCTTTAGCACTGTACAGGATATATATATGCTGATGATACACAACTACATTTGTTATTTCCAATTGAACCTATCCAAGATAATGAAGAACCTTTTAATAACGACTTGAACACCATCCATACATTTTCAAAAATGTTGGACTTGAATTATAACTCATAAAATTCGTCACTTATGATATTTGGAAAACAAAATCTGTGTGAGTTGATTGCTAGTCAAATACACTTTGTAATAGGTCAGTAGGGGTCATGTGCAAATATTATTTTTGACGAAATTAAATTAAAATATTAATACAAAAATCACCCAAGAAAATATTAAATAAAAATCAACATTCAGTAAATACGAGAATAACATTAGTCGATCAAAATTTTTTATCTGAAAGAAATAACAAATGCAGCATCGGCTTAAAATAATAAACAAATACCGGCGCGTGGAGAAATGCTAAGACATACAGAAAGATTCAGTTCAAGGTTTAAACAGAAGTCGGGGGGATTGCGTGACGTCAGGGATGGGTGGTATTTTATAACCATATATGGTCTACGCGAAATCTTCCATCTCCACGATCGGGTGGGAAACAGAGTTATAAAAGCTGTGCGGAGCGGAAAACATGAGGAGAGTCAGGAGAGTCAAGAAACAGTTCGGAAGAAGAACATCACGAAAAGCACCACAAATTCCAAATCACAGAGGAAAATAAGAATAACACAACAAAAACAAAATTATACAACAAATATAAAAACTATACAACAAAAAAGAATACAAAACAGTTGACGGGTGTGGTCGAGCTGTGCGTGGAAAACGAAGGAGTGTTCCCGCTAGTTAATTGCCTGAAATCAATTAACGGGTGTGGTCGTCCCGAGTTAGTACTGCAGAGTTATGTTCCCGCTAGTTAATAGCACAAAAGCAGTTGACGGGTGTGGTCGAGCTGTGCGTGTAAAACGGAGGAGTGTTCCCGCTAGTTAATTGCCTGAAAACAATTAACGGGTGTGGTCGTCCCGAGTTAGTACTGCAGAGTTATGTTCCCGCTAGTTAATAGCACAAAAACAATTGACGGGTGTGGTCGAGCTGTGCGTGGAAAACGGAGGAGTGCTCCCGCTAGTTAATTGCTGATCACAATTAACGGGTGTGGTCGTCCCGAGTTAGTACTGCAGAGTTATGTTCCCGCTAGTTAATGACACAAAACAATCAACGGATGACGTCGGGATCTGCTTGCTAATCAGAGGAGTGTTCCCGCTAGTTGGTTGTCTGGTAAGCTCCGAGATGGTTTTTGTGGGTTTCCCATCTCATAATGCAAATGCAGGGGTTATTTAATTTTGCTCCCACAAGTAGAGTCATATACTTTTTGAGTTTAACTAAAATGCACATGGCTTCTAAGTACAAATGAAAATTAAGTATTTCGAGAACATAAATAATTTAAGAAACACAAATTAATTAGAAATGTCATAATTGAGGTCACTAAACTTTTCATCCGTTAAACTCACATCCTGTTTTATTTATTGTCCACACATACTCCTGGTCATTAAACGGGAAGAAAGACACAGTATTTCCGATAATGCATATTGACACAAACAACGAATCTGTTAAATAAATTAAAAGGGTTACTACATACACAACACAACGTAAATAAAATACAAATTATAAATTTGTACAATACCTAGGGTCGAATCATTACAACTTGAATATAAACAACCGTCCAAATCCTTATGTTAAAGAGGGCAAACATTTTGGTATTTTCTGGACAATTCTTTTAGATTTCGAAAACTAATTAGTTACCATCTTTTCACTGCATACATGAATCTTAAGAATTTATATCATAAAAAATACCTACCAACAAAGACAAAGATCACGTTATGTAACAGTTTGGTTCTATCACACTATAATTATTACTCAACATTGTACCGCTCGGCAATTGACAAAGACACTATCGCACGAATCCAAAAAGTTCAAAACGCTGTATATACAACATCAGGAAATTTGATAACATCTTCCACAAACTTGCTGATGCAAAATGGTTGAACATGGAAGCCAGAAAAAGGGTCAAGGCAATGTGCCAATACTATAAAATAATGTATTCCAAAAAGCCAATTTACATGTACACGTTTCTTAATGATGTACATAATTTAAACACCAGGTTTAGGGGTAAAATTTCCCCACCCCCACCTAAACACTCAATTTCTCTATTTAAACGGTCCTTCACACACCTGGTTTACAAAACGGCACATGACTCCTTCAGATCGAACACTTTTCCAAAATTAAAACAATTAATTGAGTGACAACTGGTTTAGTTGTCACTCAATTAATTGTTCCCGAATAAGATTGTCTTTATAGAACTTCAATCTGAGACATATTAGTTTAACTAATATTAAAATGAACCAACACCAATAGCTTCAATGGTAGACCAGCAGAGCTTCCACGAAAACCATTTTTGTTTTTACTTTGTTGTATTGTTATTCATATATTAATGATTATTCTTGTGTTCATGAATATATTGTTTATATTGTTTATACATTTACTATTGTAAAACTATGTAATTTATGCTTTTGAGGAAATAAATTTTTATAAAATAGTTTATTAACTATTTTTTGCTATACTTTTGTATAATTATATTGATTTTTCACCGATTAAAAATTGCATCGGTGTTGTGAATGGGGACACATAATGTCTTTGATAATACCTCAAAACTACATTTTTGACAGTTCATTGCTGTTTTCACACTCTAGGAACGTCACAAACTTGAAATTTTATTTGGATCTATTTTTTGCTTGATATTCTTTCTACTACATATTTTTTATGATTTACAACTAGAATTCCCGACTTTATAGACCAGTATCATTATCTAACACACAAGAAGAATGCAGCAGCAGTTATTGTTATCAAGATCTCCGGGTCCAGATAAAATTGTATAAACCCGTAATAGTTTCCGACGTAGCTGCAAGTGGGACCCCCTGGTAGCTTTCCCAATTAAGAAAGCGCGGTGGACGGGCCGGGAAAAAGAAATGGAACAGATCTCGCCGGTAGCCGGTAGCCGAAGTTCTTGTGGTTGAACGTGATATATTCGCCCATCGAGCGCGGCATTCCGGGCTTATTAAGGCGTTTGATAAAACGTTTTGGCCGCCATTTGCATAATAAACAATGAGCTGGAATTCAGCATATGACATGTGTGCAAGATAAAAATAACAGCTAAATACAGGTGCGGTACGGACGGCCTTGCGCGGTCGTTCGCGATTACAAAATCGAGCTCGGCTTTTATATTGTATCTCGTACGATATGCTCGTAAATTTACATTTTACCGGCGTTATTTATTGCGAGCGTATTTCATTAGCCTGCCCACTGACAAACAGATTTCTAACATGCCAACCTCTACTTAAATAGAAACAAAAACGCATGATGTATTTAATTATTTTTTATCATACTATTTGATAAGAGTCAAATATAGGTTAATTTATTTAGGTTTACGATGCACTCGCCGTTATACTCAGCGATTATCAGAATATCAGGGAAACGCAGTATTTAGAAAAAACATTTTATTTATTTGTGGATTAGTACCTAGAAAATAAAATCAATAGTAAATGAAAGTTTTTGAAATGAAAAGCAAAGACTTGTCTATACAATTTTATATCTTTAACCCTTTCAGCCCTGGCATTTTTCTGGTGCCCAAAAAAATGTTTTGTACACTGCATATTATTTATTACTATATCAGATATACAAAGAGTTTTTCTTTAAAGTATACATATCTCAATATACTGTATACGCTGCAAATCTTCAGATAGTTGTTGTTTTTAGAAATATTTCAAATTAAACTTTTAAACGAGTGTTTTCCACTGCCAGATTAAGCACGTTCAAACGTTTAAACACTTGTTAAGAGTTCCTTCAAAGCATTCGAATTTATACATCCTAATTTTGCAAATTTGCGAAATCCGAATGCTTTGATATCTCTATTTAATCAAGATAAATTCAAATTCAAAACTATTTGAATTCGAGAAAATAAGCTTACGCTTCTTATAGTTTGCACACTTTAAACATAATATATAAAATTACGAAAAAACTATTCGTGAAAATACAAACAGTGTCTTAATTAATCAGACAATTTAAAACGATAAATATCCATTGAAACAACTACTTCCCGTGCAAATACACCTCCGGATATTGAATTATACAATGAAATATTTAAAATCTTATTTAATTTGATTTGTTATAACGCTCTATTAAAGTATATGTAACGTTTAGGTCAAATTCTCTTCAAACCAACTAACAATACAATTCTATTTAATGTTTATGTCCGTTTAAAGTTAGAATATGCATCTTTAATTTGGTATCTACAAACTCAACTTCAGATTAACCTAGTCGAAAGTGTTCAACGTTAGTTTCTGAAGTTTTTGCACTTTAAAGTTCAGGGACTTTACCCTGACAGAGGCTGTGATCATTTACTATTGCTAGACAAATTTATTGTCGAATCTCTTGAATGCCGACGTCACAGACTAGGCATTACGTTCTTACACAAGGTTCTGCATAATCGAATTCACAGCTCTGATATTTTACAGCTTGCATATTCCAACTTTCAAAAGTAGATATAAGACCACATTCAATATAAAGTATAATAGAACTAATTTTGGATTAAAATCGCCTATTAACCCATTAACGCCCAAGCAATTATAAGGTTAACTTTAAAAGTTGATTTTAAGTAAAATTCTGAACTTTTTTTTATGATTTCTATGGATGACATTCTATTAAATATACATAATGTATACGCTGTCAATGTTCAGGCATTCGTCGATTTTTTTAATAAAACGTGCAATATGAAGTTTAGAACGAGTGTTTCCACTCCCAGACTAAGCATGAAGTAAAATTTCGAGTTTAGAAAAGCCTGAAAATTTGGTTTGGTCGCTCCGCGAAGCGGAGCGGCCAAACCAAATTTTCAGGCTTTTCTAAACTCGAAATTTTACTTCATGCGCCACGCGTATAAAACACTGAAATATTGTGAAGTTAAAAATACACTGACATTATTTTTTTTAAATGAGGAATAATAGGAATATTTAAATAACAAAATATTTACATTTTTCTTTATACATTTTTAAGTCAGGTCCAATAATAAAATTTATCAAATTGACTTATTTAGTATTTTAATTAACAAAAAATTAATAAAGTTGCGTGTATGCACCAACGGCGCTTAATGGGTTAATGTGATCTGCAATTTGTTTAATCTACTTCTACCAACTTGTGACTTATTTTTTCAACTTTTGACATCCTTATTAGAATTTTTTAATTACGAAGTAAAATGTTATTATTTTTAGTTTATAGTTTTAAAACTATTTTTGATGATACTAAATTGTGTTGTAATTGGGAATTTATTTCCTGTTTGGCAATAAACATTATTATTATTATTATGAAGTAAAATTTCGAGTTTAGAAAAGCCTAAAAAATTTGATTTGACCAAATTGTGAGAAACTAATAAAAACATGTATGTGAATTTAATATAATAGGTTCGTAAGAATCGTAATTAAAATTATGATCATTTGCAATTTTAGGTAAAGTGAAAAGTGGGTTATTTTTGAGTAATCCTATTCTTGATCAATCACAATTCAATTCTAATAATTTAATGTGGAATTATTCGAAATAAGCGTACCGCAGCATGTGCGACTGTTAGCCTCATTCCTTTCCAGAGAGACAACATACTCCATCTGTTACATAATTTAAATTTAATTTCGCTTCGAAATTGATGAAACGAATGAGGGTAATAAGTTACCGGGAAACTTATTCAGCGCACATGTATGCTCAGATTTCTAAACGAAACTTGAAATAATTAACGTTTCTCCTTTATTATCCACAAGTAATTATTACCGAGAAACACAAAGTCGCACACAAATTAATAATGACTTTACAAGATTTCAAAGCGAATGTTCTTCACTAAGCTCTGTTATTTTTGTTTTTGTTAGTGTTTTAATTTAAATAAATTGAGACGTATATTTATGTCATAGTTTATTGGAATATTTAATTATGTAAATATGTCATTCACAATAAAAAGGTGAAGCCCTGGAGTGGAAAAGAAAATCAATTGTCCTAAAACAAACGACAGCCTGATTAACACTCCGAAACCGAATAGCTGTCGTAATCAGAGAAACTCTGCTGTGGCCTTTTACGTTTGTATCGAGCCTGATCGCATTAGGGAACCGATCAATTATGAAACTGTAACCCGATACAATAAAAAAAAAATAATAATAACGACCGGCGACGGATTTCCATAACGATATTAATAGGTAAATACACGCGGGTACGCCCCGAAAATATCCGAAAGAATTAAGAGAAAAAAAATACATTCAAGTGTGCCCGTCGGGTTTTTCTCGTTTCTTATTTCTCTCGCCCGCCAACACTCGAAATCGAGAAAATGATTGATCGGCTCGCCCGATCGCGATTTCTACGAGTGCTCCAAATTACGGGCAATTTGTCGAGATAATGGCAATTAAAAAGTTACACTTTGACGCGCGCAATTAAGATTAAGATCGTCTCGTTTTTACTACATTGCGCACTCGTTCGTTGTTTTGTTGTTGGATTGAATAGAAGACAAACCCAAAGGGGTTTTAGAAAACGACGCACACTCCTAAATGTTTATGCCGCCATGATTTATATATCACTCGAACTTTATAATACCGGGCTCTGATGTTTATTTTTTTGTCGAGGGTCTTATGTAATTATAAAAAATCGTTAAAATTACGTAATTAATGTGTACATTATAAGTAATATTTGACATTAGCTTGAAATACCAAAGACATTAGTACAAATGGGCGATTTAAAACTAAAGATCATTAAATACATTTAAAATTGACAAAAATAAATCAGTGGCGTAACTAGGATTTTAGGGCCTCCCTATACCGTTTATTTTCGATGCCTAAAAAATCGTTAAAATTACGTAATTAATGTGTACATTATAAGTAATATTTGACATTAGCTTGAAATACCAAAGACATTAGTACAAATGGGCGATTTAAAACTAAAGATCATTAAATACATTTAAAATTGACAAAAATAAATCAGTGGCGTAACTAGGATTTTAGGGCCTCCCTATACCGTTTATTTACTTTATCGTGCTGATCATTAGAATCTCGTAAAATATTGGAGATACAAAGATGGTTAAATTAAACAAATCTTTCTATTTTTAACCTATTCAGCCATGGAATGTTTCTGATGCCCAAAAAAATGTTTTGTACACTGCATATTATTAATTACCATCTCAGATATACAGAGAGTTTTTCTTTTAAGTATACAAATATACAATATACTGTACACGCTTTAAATCTTCAGATATTCGTTGTTTTTACAAATATTCCAAATTGAACTTTCAAACAACCAAACCAAATTTTCAGACTTTTCTTAACTCGAATTTTTACTTAATGCGCCACGCGTATACAACACGGATGAGATGTGATGTTTAGAATACATGTTTTTAGCATACTGCTTTAGTAGAATATTTTGAACTTCACCTAAAATCAGTGTTTTATACGCGTGGCGCATGAAGAAAAATTTCGAGTTTAGAAAAGCCTGAAAATTTGGTTTGGTCGCGTAGCGCTACGCGCTACGTGACTTAACCAAATTTTCAGGCTTTTCTAAACTCGAAATTTTTCTTCATGCTCAATCTGGGAGTATAAAATACTCGTTTAAGACTTTAAATTAAACTATTTTAAAATATAAACGATTTTCGGAACAGTTACAGCTCGTGCATATATGTATGTATATTTAAAAGAAAAATTCCCAGTATATTTATCAAATTTACGTGGTGGCAAATAGCACCTTTAGGGCCGAAAGGGTTAATACACAATAAAACTGAATTTACAAATTTTATGTAGAGTCAATTGTTTTCAAGATATGACGAATAAAGTAATAATCTGCCAAATGTTGCTTTTGCTATAACGAAAGATTGCGAATAACATCTGAGACTCGCTTCGCTCGTACGCCCCGGCAAATCCAAATTTTCAGGTTTTTCTAAACTCGAAATTTTATTTCATGCTTAATCAAGGAGTGGAAGCACTTGTTTGAAACTTCAAATTGAATATTGTTATAAAAAAATAGTGATGGAATAAATCCAAATACGATCATCAAGTTAGTGGATTATTAAAATATCTTGATATAATCAATGACAGTTTTTTAAAACTACTTTTTCGATGCCTAAAAAATGTGTTTAATACAAGCGCTAAAAGTTGAATTTTTTTGAATAGATTTATTTTCCACGGTTTTTAAAAGTTGTAAAGAAACCGGAAGAATATTTTTACTTCGTCTCTCTTTTAAAGATTACAAAGAAATTATTTTTAATTACTTATTATTGCCCATTATATCAATACCTTAAGGCGACATTGGTGCACCCTACTAATAACACACCTAGCATCCTGTCTCTAGATATTAATTACAAAATATAAAACGACTGTTTCTGCAATTAAAAAATTGCTTTGAGTTGCTTTCCCCGTCGAAATTCATATATTGAAATAAACAGTAATTTTAACGTATGGTGAATGCGCCGGGATTAATTTTAGAAATACATTCATTTACTGCCGTGTTAAGTTAATTCCATTATTTTTACTTGAATATACCTTAAACTCGTATTGTATAAATAGTGGATGTGCCGGGATAAACAATTTCCTCTTTGTTGGAAATGTTAAATAAACTTATAATAAAGTCCAAATCAGAGAGGTTTTATATTACAATAAGTTAATTTATTAAAAAAGTAAGTTTTTTAATTAAAATATGATAGAAATAAATGAATTTAACAATTATTTAAAGCTATATACTGTTAAGTACAAAAAAGTAAATTACCTATACAGCTAATTTTTCTTTAAGTATAAGTATGATGATTACAGTATTTAGTAAATTTTAAAGAATTCGTTGTTTTTATAAAAACGTTTAATTTGAAGCTTCTAACGAGTGTTTTATTAAATTAAGATTATAATCTATAGCAATAGAATAATAGAAAAATCAAATTATTATATCACTTAATCAAAACGCAGCGTATTAATTAAGTGACTTAAAATCTTTACGTAACTCAAATAACTAAATTAATTTAATTATTATATATTATGTTCTAAATTAAGTTCTTCACCCGAAGAAGCAACAACGTTTTAAAATGTTTGTCGTGAAATACATAAAAAATAGTTGAAAATCATTAAGTGTTCTATTTAAACAAAAATAATCTATCGGAAAAGAAATATATTGCATAAAATCAATTTGACTATTAAAAAGCATATGAGTTATCTTTGCAGCAATCGATCAAATAATCTCAAGCAATCATTCGAGATAACTCTCAAGCAATCATTTGAGAGGTATCTCGAGCAATCATGCAAGCGATCTTTGGAGATATCTCCTAAGCAAAACATTCAAGAGATTTCTTTCAAGCGATCTCGTGACCAATCTTCGAAATATCTCAAGATATTTTATTATTTTCATGGTCAAGCAAATCGATTATTCTTATTCAAATAATACCATCAATGATTTGAATCAATAGAATACTAATATATTCTCAATGACGTTTCTCATATTTTTCTTGTATATTGTTATATTATCTCGTGAAAACATTTAATACTTGTTGCAAGATTGTAGCAAGATGATACATCAATTTCAATCTACATTGAATGATCAATGATATTCATTATTGATACAATATTGTACAGAAATATATTGTATTTTTTGTTCTAGGTATACATATCACGATTTTCGATGTAATTGTTAAGAGTTCGTTCTTTTAATAAAATCTTACAATTTGAAGCTACTAACGAGTGTTTTTCATTCCCAGACTAAGCATGAAGTAAAATTTTGAGTTTAGAAAAGGCTGAAAATTTGGTTTGGTCGCGTAGCGCTACGCGATCAAAGCATAAAGTAAAATTGCAGGCTTTTCTAATCTTGAAATTTTACTTCATGCTTAACCTGGGAGTGGAAAACACTCGTTAAAAGCTTCAAATTAAATTCTTTACAAAAAAAAAAACAATGAATTTCCGAAGATTTTCTGCATATTTGGGATGAGTATACTTAAAAGAAAAGCTCCCTGTAATATTATTGAGTGATAAATTATATCCATTATTGACACAACATTAGACAAAAATTGAATATCTATTATTGGACGATCAATTATATTCATTATTAATACAATATTGTACAGAAATTGTATAGTTATTATCGAATGTTCATTATTGATACAATATTGAAAACTAAATTAATTTTGTACTGGATTTACACTATATTGTATCTAGAATGAATAGTAATATAGTATCAATAACTGCAAACTATATTGTGACAATATTGTGTGTACATTGATTAACAACTTGAAAATATAGGTACAATATTGCTACAATCAGCAAGATTTATTTCTACAGAGTGATCAACAATAGTTGAAGATTAATAGGTAGGCAACCAAATACGCATGTTGGTATAACTGATCATATTAAAAGAAAATCCCCTAGATTGCTTTTCCATTGGCGTAGCAAACTTTTTTTTAATATTAATTAAATATACAAAGTAAATTGAAGCAAGTTAAAGTTGTGTGTATTCGAAAATAATATACGTAGAGTTGGCATCCTTAATTTTATAACAAAAGTTGAAAATTATGGCCTTCATTTTCTAAGCAAATGTTAACTACGTATTTATCCCTCAAAACGGTCAAAAATGCGGGTTTTATGCGAGAAAAATGTTTTGTAAGGAATGCCGACATCAGGGAAGAGTTAATGAAATTAATTCAGACACGATTGTAACGAGTATGTCCATGTGCCATCTTCATTCATAGTTCCACTTCGATAAATGAGCCTTCAGGATGAAAGCATCATGCTGTAGTGTAAAGATAACGGTAAATTAAGGCAATTTCACTTAAACTCTATAAATTTAGAATAAAACTCACATTTTATAATTTTATAACTTTAAAAACAGCAAATCACTTACCACAAAACAAAGATTTGCGCAAAGTAATTCTGATAAGAACTGATCTCTATGAAACAGAAGGTAAAATAACTAAATTCGAATAATTAATGAACACAATGGCAAAATACGACGCACGACGCTGGTAATGTCAAATCTAGTTACTCTTTATTAATTTTTCCTTGGCATCAACTAAGAGCGACTAAATTCCCTAGGTTTTTCGGCGGGAAATTTAACTTGTCTGCAACATTTTTAAAATGTTGATCCGCCATATTTTGTCCGCCACTTTGTCATTTTGAATTTTTCAATGTTGACGTCAAATTCATCAGCAACCCCAAAACAATACCGCGCACATTTTGGTTGGTTTTTTATAGACATTTAGTGATAATGGTCAGGTTTTTTAATATTTGATATCAAAATAGAAACATAAATAGATAGAAAGCGATCCTAAATACCTTAATGCACTCATTTTGTTAAGTTTTTCTAGACATTTTCTGTAGATGACCAGGTTATTTTCTTAGTCATGCAACTGTGTGCGACCAAACCAAATAATTAGGCTTCTCTTAACTAGATATTTTACTTTATGTGCTACGGGTATAAAACACTGAAATATTGTGAAGTTAAAAATATTCCGCTGAAGCAGTATAATTTTAACTTCACGGTAAATCGGTGTTTTATACGCCTGGCGCATGAAGTAAAATTTCCAGTTTAGATAAGTCTTAAAATTTTATCGCTTTTTTAAACTCAACATTTTACTTTATACTTAATCAAGGAGTAGAAATACTTATTCGAATTTTTAAATTGAACACATTGAACGATTTCCTAATCATTTACAGAGCATAAACCAGGATATGAATACTTAACCCTTTCGGCCCTAACAGTGGAATTTGCCACCACTAAAATTTGGTGAAAATGTATCTAAGATAGTTATAAATAATGTACAGTATATAAAAATTTTGTTTGGATACCAGAAAAATTCCAGGGTTGAATGGGTTAAAAGAAAAATTCGCTGTATGTTGATAATTTGTATTTGTGATTATTATTATTTGTTTTATTGTTATTGTTATTGCCTTGTAATTAGCAAATTATTTCTGTTGGTTATTAAATAAATATATTATTATTCTATAATCGTAATAAGTTGGGATTTTTTAATACGAATAATTTACATTAATTATATCACCGTTAAACCGGATTTTTTAACCGAGCTCCAAAGAATCACCAAAATGCCAAAAATGCGATGAAAACGACACGAAATCAATCATTGAGCACAATCCTGTTTACGCCCGGACACACCAATAAATTTCTTCCATCCAACCTAAAAATAAAAAAAAACAGCAATCGACCGCTAATTGCTCGTTAACCACCAAAACTTACATCTGTTCCAAAAACATGTTTACACATTCTGTAAATTATGAAAACGAGCCACCCACGTTGCACATCATCCTTAAATTAATTTAGGAAAAGTGAAACTGCATAATTTTAACATTATCGCGCGAGTTTGGATTCAATAAATTTCGGACTCTCTCGGAAATCTGGACTAATCAAGCGGATGAATTAATTAAGGTTGCTAATTAATGTGCGCACGGCGTTTTCGGGGTTTTATAAAAGGTGGCGTTGAGTAAATCCTTTTGCGGAATCTCTCAATCAAGATTTTCGAGATGTTTTAATGAGGACTTGTTTCTTTCTTTACTTCATGCGTGTATCTGTATTGGAATCCAGATTTTATATAACTTGAATGTAATTAATTGTGTAAATTAAGTTGAAGATTATTTAGATTATTTATTTTATCTATCAAAATTCTTGTTGATATGTCATAATTTTATACGATTACGGCGTCTATTGAAATCAACAACTGAAATAGCCAGAAAAAATTGTCAACTATTCCTGCCTCTTCTTCCTCTCTCTCTCTCTCCCTCTCATCAGCCTCTTCTTCTTCTCTCTTTTTCAAACATAAAATTACGAATAGTAGTCTGTGCTTTCACTTTGGCATTTGTTGTAAAGTCATAAAAATGGCACGTTTCGGAGAAATATAAACGGCAGAAAATGACCAAACTTTAAAAACTCCGTACCAATAAATACAAATAGAAGCAAGACAAGTGTATGGCGTCAATTTGAAACATTTTGTGAGGCTACAAATTACAAATTGGAGGAAGCAATCCCAAATGAAGTGATACCTACATTTTATAGGATTGGGCTTGGAATATGCGGAAGGAGAACGGGGATGAGTATAAGGAATATATGATTAAGGTTATATGATTCAATAAATAATCTTTAATAAATACAACACGACCTTTTCAAATAGCGACTATTATTTTTTTTAAATAATTTATCTTGAAGTCTTACATTTTTAGACAATTCAACTCGACATATCAAGCATAAATAATCAAAGATTAAAGCCCTCGAGCTAAAGCTCTCCGACTTTAATCAAATTATTAATGCTTGATATTTGGTCTCCTTTGAATTGTCAAAATGCAAGACTTATCGACAAACTAGTAAGAAATAATAGTGGCTATTTGAAAAGGTCTTGTTATATTGCTGTTGATTATTCTTTAACTCTTAAGTTTTTATAATTTTGTGTATAAAGGTAACTTAATTATCCAACAACCTTTAACATTTAATTTCCAGGTAGCCAAAATGAACTCTTGAAAAATTGACCTGATTAAAGATTTGCGTGATAATCTGATTGATCACATCCATCATTATCTTCCTCTTGTGGTCCACCTCCGAATCCTCTCGAAACATGCGGGCGAGGATAAATCAAGCCCGCAATTAAATAAAAATCAAGGTCGTTGAAACAAAACAGCAACAAAAAAAGTATCACGTTAATAATGGTATTAATTATAGCGGAAGAATGTGTAGTTAACAGAGATTCCCCGTCCGAACTGGCAATTCAATCAATCACCGTTCCCTCAGTTCCTTACACAAGTATCAATCCGAAATGGCCGCACCGAGTCTTGTTACAATTAACAATAACCATTAAGCATCCAAGAGGTACAACGTGTGTACATTGTCGGTGTGTATGAGAATATTCCTTTTCTTGTAAAGCGGGATTTTTGTTTTGTTTTAGTTGGGCAACAGGTCGAAGCCGAAACGGGCCGTCGTGACTGGCGCAATTAAACGCGGAAGAAGCCATTAATTTCTTTTGCGATTACCGTTCGTCACGAGTTTGGTTAGTAATTATTAATGAATCGCGGAGGGGCCGTTTAGTGTGTGTGCCTTTGTGGATTTTCGGAATTGCTTCGTTGGATTCACTAATGGATCTTTAAGTATTTTAGAAGGCCGCGGATCAATCAATGCTGGTGTCCTAATATTTACTTTCATCGATTTTTTTTTTTGGTAGTAGCTTTTCATGGAAGAATTGTATTAAGGTTTTGGAAAGACTTTATCACTCGCCGTTTGGTCTATAAAGTGGCCAGGTTGTTTTTATAAAAAACATTTGAACGGTCGGAAACATGTGTAGTTTCACGAAAAATGCAAGAGACAGTCACAAACCTCAAGGATCGCTTTTAAATTTTGCTCAGAGTATGTATTTATTTTTAATAAATACCAATATAGAGTATAGTCTCTTTAAAAACTAGAAGGAGTAAGTGCCAAAGCCCAATTTACACTATAAAATGTTATCGGAAATATCACTAGATAAATGTGGCGGCAATTTTAAATAATTTCAAAATTACTCTTTAAATAAAATTAAATATCCATTTTGTACTTTTTAATTGTGGTTAAGTATTTTCTTTTCCATCGCACGATATCGTCAGTTCAATTAAAATGCTTATACGGCATCTCGACATATATCTGTTAAATAAAACATATTTACATTATGTTCATAATATAATATGGAATTTATATTCGAATCACGAATACAAATCACCTAATATGGTTCGAATCACGAATACTCGAATAAAGGATTCGTAAGAGATAAATATGATTCGAATCGAAGATTCGAATCCTATTTTTTCGAATCACGAATACAAATCCTTTAAGAATAAATTTGATTTTATTATTTTTTTGCAACCATTAATATATAAATATCGTTACCAGTTGTTTTAACAAAAATATTCAAAACCTAATTATTTATTATTATTACCACTGATCATCGTTGATAACAGACTAAATATCTGACTCCCTGTTACTCTGGTTAAAGATGTATTTGTATGTTTTTGAACTCCAATTCAAATCAGTGTTTTGTGCGCGTGGCGCATGAAGTAAAATTTCGAGTTTAGAAAAGCCCCGTGAAAATTTGTCTCGGGTCGCTGCGCGACCCTCAACAAATTTTCACGGGGCTTTTCTAAACTCGAAATTTTACTTCATGCTTAGCCTGGGAGTGGAAACACTCGTTCAAAACTTCAAATTGAACTCTATTATAAAATCGACTAGTGCCTGAAATTAACGTAAATAAAAAATTCACTGAATATCATTAAAACAGGAAAAGTCAGAGAAAAGTCATGGAATTATATTTAAATTGACCAAAACACTAACAAAAAAGCCATATGATATTATTAAATTTGTCAAAATCAGCAGGCAAATTTCAAAACACGTAAATATTTATAGAATTAACTTAAATAAAATGGGGGTTTCCCATAAAAGAAAGTTATATTAAAAGGCCAGGAAAAAATATTTAGTCAGAGAAATGTCTGAAAAATTTAACATTTTATCTTGCGGCTGCCATGTCAGTTTTACTTCAAACAATATTAAACAAAATTTTGAAAACTAGATTATTATCTATAAAAACATTTCCAATCATTTAATGTTCTTATCAAAGCATTCACTTTGAAGTTTCGAACGAGCGTTTCCACTCCCAGACTAAGCATGAAGTAAAATTTCGAGTTTAGAAAAGCCCCGTGAAAATTTGTCGAGGGTCGCGCAGCGACTCGAGACAAATTTTCTGGGCTTTTCTAAACTCAAAATTTTACGTCATGCGCCACGCGCATATAACAGT
Source organism: Philonthus cognatus (assembly GCA_932526585.2). NCBI lineage: Eukaryota > Metazoa > Arthropoda > Insecta > Coleoptera > Staphylinidae > Philonthus > Philonthus cognatus. The sequence continues at coordinate 39,164,447 of OW052244.1, forward strand.
AATTTAACGAGAAATTTAATAACACACAAAAAAAACATTTTTTATGTTATTCCTCACAATTAATTCGAATTATTTTTGACGATTCAAATCCTTTTGTGAGTATTCGAATCTATTTATAAGGATTCGAATCACAAACATTTAGACTCGAATACGAATCCTCTTAAAAACGAATCTGGATCACGAATCCAGTTGAACTAAAGTATTCAAATGCCTCTTTTGAATCCTCTAAAAGGATTCGAGTCCTGAATGATTCGAATCCTGCCCAGCTCTGGTCTCTATCTTACTTAAAATTGATTTGTTTCATAAAACTATACAAGGTAGAACGACTCATCTTCGGCATGCCTGCATAATCGTTTACTTCTTTTAAAACTTTATTCAAAAGGGGCAGTTCATTTTTAGAAGAAACTATGTACGCATCTCTTCACTACATCATCAAAACTTGTAATTATGTCCTCCAAGCGGTTTAGGGCAACAAATCTCTCCGGATTTCTAATATTCTCTAATGGTACGATAGACAGTGGAATTTACAACTCCTAAAAATTAAACATTTTATTATTTGATGCATATTCTTATGCTATTTGATATCTCACCTACTGCATCAACAATGTCTGATACAACAGAAGCCATTTTCATATGTGGATCATTTGTTATCATCTGCTAATACATATTTATTATGCACTGTTTTTCAGACAGATATAAATGACCCAAATCAAATTTCCTTCTTGGAGGTGAAGGTAATATCACCGAGCTTGTACTGGGTCTATAATTCATCACAACAAAATAAACAAAACTAACTTTTAACTATGCTAAAGAAACACCGCACAAAAGGTTATTACGAAACAGACAAAGTTGTTAATGACGTAATTAGCATAGTGTAAAATGGGCGCGCTCTCGGCCAATCAGAGTTGTAGGTTTTGGCGCGTGAAATTTAAAACGCTCCTCCTAGTTATTAAACAGGAAATACATCACTAATTATGCAATTTTTACTTCCAATATTCTAGGTAGCCTTCCAGCTGAAAATTATTGTAAAATTGATCAAAATGGACTTTTTGCGTTATTAGTCGAAACCGTCGTCCTCCTTTCTCAGAAACGAGAAATCGCTGCGTAATAACAGTGTTTGCCGATGGAGTGGCAAGAAGTTTGTGAATGATACTGAATAAGTAAGTAATCGACACGCAAAGCGGATAAACGACTTAAGTGCATTAAATAAATAACTTAATTACAAATAAATAGCGTGGAACATGGAACATGAATGGAAACGCGATACACTGAATGAAGCTTCTGAATACATTAGATTCGACCACTCCTCTATTACTCCTTGAGACCAGAATACCTAGGACTAATCAAATTGAGTAGAAAAGGAGAGGCTATGGTCAGGATGTAGGGTAAGAGTAAGAGAGACGACTTTATACACCAATCACCAGTCTCGCTTCTGGATGCAGCATCCAAATTTTATATAGAGACTGGCTAACAGGATATATATGAACTAACCTAAACTAACTCTACGATCAGACCATCTAATATAAACTGACAAATCTATAAACTAAAAACGAAAATACAATTCATCAGTGCAGATATTTACTTCATAAAAACATGTTTAATAGAGATGAACATAACTGCTTCTTTTGAATCACGTTGCTACTTGTATTTGCTACTTTTAAATATCAGTGATTTTAACTGTGACTGTGATTATGGTTCAGCCTAATTCCCTGTAGTATTACTACAAAATTATCTCTTGAAAAGTAGTTACTAAATCAACGATTAGTCCACTTAGATGTATTTTAAAAGATAGTTTAAATTATAGCATAGACAAAGTTCTAACTAACTTTCTTTAAGGTTGATGATGCTCGTCAGTTATATTTCTTAAATATTGTTATGTATTATATTACTATCAAGACTGAAGTGCGTGTTTAAGAGGCACACAATATTTCAGTGGTTTATACGCGTGGCGCATGAAGTAAAATTTCGAGTTCAGATAAGCCCCGTGAAAATTTGTCTCGGGTCGCTGCGCGACCCTCGAAAAATTTTCTACGCGGAGCTTTTCTAAACTTGAAATTTTACTTCATGCTTAGTCTGGGAGTGGAAACACTCGTTATAATATTATCGAAACCTTTTACAAAATCTTTGAAATAATAAAAAATCTTATTTTGAATTGTATTTAATTGTTTTTTTTATGGTTTTCTGCATGTTCTTACATGTCATTCAACTTTTGCATTCTTTTTATAAAATTGCTATTTATTTTAAACTGTGATTATGCATGTGTCATATACTCAATTGTATTTTATATGTATAGTTTTAATTATAATTTAGTGTATTAATTTTATATTTTTAGTCGTATTACAATATGTATTTTTGAATTAATAAATAAATATATTGCGAATTTGTAGACAACATACAAAATAATTTAAAAAAAGATTAAAATTAAACTAAGTACAAATATATGGGACAGTTTTTTTTCTCATTAATCACTTGGTAAAACATATTAAAAAATATATTGGTTTGTAAATTAAATTCACTTGGTTTTGTTTTACTTATATGTATATTATTTTCTATGAGTTTCGGCTTAAGCAAAAGTACAAACAGTTTAAACGGAGTTAATTTTCGATTTCGATTTGTTAAAACTTGTAATTGCTACTTTTTGATATCAGTGATATCAGTGATATCTGTGACTGTGATTATGGTTATGCCTAATTCCCTATAGTATTATTAGAAAATTTTATCGTGAAAAGTAGTTACTAAATCAACGATTAGTCCGCTTACATGTATTTTAAAAGAAAGTTTGTCCAAATTAACACTTAGACAAAGTTCTAACCAACTTGCTTTAATCTTGATCATGCTCGTCAGTTTTAATCTTATTATGTATTATTATTACTGCTAAGAATATAATGTGCGTGCTTTAGAAGCACACAATATTTCAGTGGTTTATACGCGTGGCGCATGAAGTAAAATTTCGAGTTTAGAAAAGCCCCGTGAAAATTTGTCTCGGGTCGCTGCGCGACCTTCGACAAATTTTCTACGCGGGGCTTTTCTAAACTCGAAATTTTACTTCAAGCTTAGTCTGGGAGTTGAAACACTCGTTAGAACATTATTGAAACTTTTTATAAAATCTTTGAATTAATAAAAAAATCTTATTTTGAATTGTATTCAATTGTTGTTTTTTTGTCATTCAACTTTTGTCATGCTTTCTATAAAATTACTAATTATTTCAAACTGTGATTATGCATGTGTCGTATTTTTTAATTGTATTTTATATTTATAGTTATAATTATGTTTTAATGAGTTAATTTTATATTTTTAGTGGTACTACAATATGTATTTTTGAATGAATAAATAAATATATTGCGAATTTGTAGACAGCATACAAAATAATTTTAAAAAATATTAAAATTATACAATAGTATAAACTACGCTAATTTTAGTTAAACTACGTTACTATTTTTACAGTTTCCCACTAAGATTTTCTAGTAGTTCTATATCTTGACACCCCCTGAGGTTAGGTTAGGTTATGTTAAGTTAATTTAAGCTAGGTTAGGTTGCGTTACGTTAAGTTAGGTTAGGTTAGATTAGGTCAGGTTAGGTTAACGTAACCCAGCCCAACCTAGCTTAGGTTAGGTTTTCCTGTCTAGCCTGTTCACGTTCCACCGGGACTCCGTGCCTGTTTTGGCGAGGCTGTGGATGCGCTACCCGGTATCAAACCTGAGGGGGCGACAGCTGAGGAGCAGGCGGCTACCCTGGCCACAGGGGCGAAAGGGGCGTGCGAGCTCGCGATGCCTAGGAGGACACAACATGGAACAAGGGAGTGGAATGTGGAACGAGGAAGTGGCAGCCACCAGAACAGCGGCTCTGAGGTTGCGTCGCATAATAGTGAGGGCCAGGAGCAGAGGGAATTACACCGATAACATGGGGGAAGAACTAAAGCAGGCAAAGAAGTCCCTAAAAGCTGCGATAGCCCGCAGCAAAGAGGCCTAGTGGTAATAGTTGTGCGAGGAGGGGGAAACCGATCAAGCCGTACAAGCCGTACAAACTGGTAATTAGAAAACTACGAAAAAGAGCACCTAACCCGGAAGCGATAGTACCTGGTGGTACCAGGGCAGTAGTAGATGCCCTCTTCCCGCTTAGAGGAGGCATCAACACTAGGGAGTGTCTGGGGGCGAACACGGCGGGGCCTTTTACGTCCGAGGAAATAGAAGGGGCTGCTAGAAGCCTCCCTAGTAGAAAGGCGCCAGGCCCAGACGGCTTGCTAAACGGGGCTATCAGGGAAGCGGTCGAAGCGAACCCGGAGTTATTTGCGGGGGTACTAAACAAGTGTCTGCAAGAAGGAGTCTTCCCTGTGATATGGAAAACGACACGGCTAGCGCTCATCCCGAAGAGGAACAAGATACCCGACGACCCAGGGGCACATAGACCAATATGCCTCTTAGACGAAATGGCCAAAGTGTTGGAGAGAGCTCTGGCGACCAGAATCACAGGGGAGATAGAGGCCAAGGGGGAGGTTTTCATCCCAACCAATACGGATTCAGGAAGGGAGTGTCAACAGTGGAGGCGATAGCGGCTGTTAAATGTATCGCGCGAGGAGCGAGCCAGGGTCCGCTTAGAAAAGGACGCACGCGGTCATGGTCTGCTTGGATATTAAGAACGCCTTCAACACACTACCGTGGCAGGTTGTCAAGAAGGAGGCTGCGAGAAGACTGTGCAAGGGGATGGCAACGATGATCGACGCGTACCTCGAAGGCAGGATAATTATGTATAGGGCGGGAATAACCGAGAAGACCAGAGAGGTTGACCAGGGTGTACCCCAGGGATCGGTCCTTGGCCCAAAGCTCTGGAACCTCGTTTATGACGGAATGTTGGGTCTGAAACTGCCGGAGGGGGCAACGACTGTAGCCTTCGCGGAAGACCTCGCTATTGTGGCGAGACACAAGGAAATGAATGGGGTCCGCAGCATCGTAAGACAGGCATCGACAACAATCCTGAAATGGATGGAGGAGAATGGACTAGGCGTGGCAATCCATAAAACAGTGGCGGTGTGGCTGTCAACAAGAAGAGCAGGAAGGACCCAGGATGAATCGCTCGTGGTAGGGGATAGGAAGGTCCTAATTGGCAAAAGCGCGAAATATTTGGAAGTTTGGCTGGAGGCCAATCCGCGCATGAGCAAACATTGCGCGGAGGCAGCAGAGGCAGCGCTAAGAGCAGACACTGCGGTGGGCCGTATAATGCCCAATATAGGAGGACCCAGTGAGGGAAGGCCGTTGCTAGGAGTCTAACAACGGTGGCCAGGGCGAAACTCGCTTATGCTGCGCCGGTATGGGCGGAAGAGGCGATGAGAGCCGCAAGAAATCGGAATAGGGCCAGGGCGGCATTGAGAACCTTCAAATAATACGGGCGTACAGGAATGGTCTCAACCGAATCAGCGGAGGTACTCTCATCAACCTTACCTGGCGACCTCTACGTCATGAATCGAGCCGAATCATACCAGGAAGGAAGAGAGACGGGTGACCACGCCAAGGCCAAGAAAGCAGCGCATACAAGGGCCATGACAAAGGAAATGTGGCCAACGGGGGAGGGATGGACCAAGTCTCTCATTCCGAGCCTGAAACCATGGGTGGAGAGAAAACATGGGACAGTCTCGCACCAACTAACCCAGCTACTGGCGAGGCATGGTAGCTTCGGATTATACCTCCACAGAATCGGTAAGGCAGAAAGCAGTGCGTGTAGGTATTGTGGTCACTACGACTATACCGCAGGACACACGTTACTGTTATGCCCAAAATGGCAGCCGGAGAGGTCAGCTGGACGCGAGGACAATGGTAGGAAAGATGCTGGAGAGCGAGGAGGCATGGGAAGCGGTGGCAGCATTTGCTAATTGCATAATGTCCAGAACATTCCGAGAAGAAGGAGAGATACAGCCATAAACGACACGGAAAGAGTCAGAGAGAACCCCCTGAAGAAATGCCTCGATTGGCGATACCAGGGAAGAGAGGGGGAAGGGTTTTAGTCGGTAACCAAACCCGACACTATCGGACGTATCAGAACAAAGGCCTTTGTCTGCTTGCAGATTTTCAATCCCCTCCATAAAAAAAGTTTAGGTAAGGTTTAGAAATAGAAATAACGGATATAGAAATAAATTTAAAAGAATGTGTTCGCAAGACCTTAAATTTAGGTAGCCAAGGGTTTCACTATTGTAACTGTGCGGGCGATTGCAACTCAAATCGCTGTAAATGTAGAAAGTCGAAATTGCTTTTCAATTCTAAGTGCCACAAAAGCCTTTGTTGCAAAAATAATTAGTATATGATTATTTTAAATTTATTTAGTTTGTTACGTTGTCGTTTATTTCGTTTATTATACAAGAATGAAAGTAAATGATAATATAAAAGATGTTTTATTAAATTTAAGTGGTTTCAATAGAAATTATTAATAATTACCGGTAAGTGTAATAATTTAAGTGTTATTAATCACATGTACGAAACGACGCGGTTTGTATTAATAATTGCCGGGAATTATTAATACAAACCGATTTATCACATTTACCGTAACACACATGCTAAAATGTCAAAGAGTAATCATATCAAATTTCAATTTAAAAAAATTGTAACACAATTAAACAAAATAGTGGTTTAAATTGAACAATTTAAGAAAAGTATTTTTTTATAGCCAACATTGTTAACATAGTGCTATCTTATAAAAACATTAATTAATTTATTTCACTTACATGTAATTAATAAACATTGGAAATTGGTTATCGGATTTTATTAAACATCTTAAAAATGTTTAGTGGGGCATTAAAACTTATATTTACTTCTAATAATAAGGCAGATATTGTTTAAGAAAAAAATATCATTAGTTTTAATAAATTTAAAATACAACATTATTTAAACAATATAAAATAACACAAAAGGTTACAAGTGTTGGAAATGACCACCACCTACTTTTATAGTTTTAAATACCGAACTTCGGGATATTCCAAAGTGTTTTGTAATTTCTTGTAGTGCAGAATCAGGATTCTATTCCACAAAGCATAAAATATTTAATCCTATCTTATCACTTAAAACATGTTTTACATTCTTCCGCGTTGAGTGTGAAGAAAACTTTGTGATGATCTTTTGGATTGTTCTTGTACACGGAATTGGGCGTTCGGGATATTTTGCCATAAATTGGACCCTTACACTTCTTAAGCTGTTATGATTGTGATGCCAGGTTACTATTTCAACTCTTTCTTCTATGGAGAACGATACTTTTGGGAACTTTCACGCGTACGAAATAAAAACAAATTGTATTACTAATTGACGTTTTATTGCGTAAGGTTGGTTGCCTACAATCACAACTAAAGCATTGTACACACGAATATTCTAATGCGCTTTTTTTTAATCTGGGTATACATAGGGATTTGTATACCGAAATAAAAAAATCCTTGTGTAATTGTATTACTATTACAATTGATTGTTTACTATATTTTATTAATATTAATTTGTTTGAACTACATATTTCATGCATGATTAAAGTAAAGTAAAAATTTACAAGTGGATGCTCCGATTTTTTTTCAATTGCTGAAAATATATGTCGCCTTCAATAACAATACAAAAAAATTCGAAAAAATAAACAACTAAACATCTGACGTTTAGTTGTTTATTTTTTTTCGAATTTTTTTGTATCGTTATTCAAGACACCACACATTTTAGCAATTGAAAAAAATCGTAGCCTCCAATTGTAAATTTTTACTTTAATTTACTTTATTCATGCCAAATAGTACTACATCCTTTGCGCAGGTCAAAAAATACATAAAAATGAAATATGTAGTTCAAACAAATTAATATTAATAAAACATAGTCATTTTATGAAATTATCAGGAACTAAATAATGATAAAACTGAACGATAAAAAAGACGAATTGCCAGTCAGTAAAATTTATAATGTCCAGAAAACTGTTTTCCTTTATACAAATGCAATTATTCTTCAAAAACCTTAAATTTGAAATTTTAATCGAGGGACCCCACTCCTTGGTTAAGCATGAAGTAAAATTTCAAGATTAGAAAAGCGTGAAAAGCGAATCGCGCCCCGGCAAATCCAAATTTTCAGGCTTCTCTAAACTCGAAATTTTACTTCATGCGTAATAATTCAAAAATACAAATGTCAATTTTGCCTAAAAGTGTGTAGCTACGCATCGCGATATGTATACGTAATAAAAAACTTCCTTGTACGAAAATAGTAACATTCAAGATATAACGCCCTTTTAATAAGTAATTATTACTGTAATTTGTTCCAATTATTGTCTCCCCTATACATTTTTAAAGCAACTTGTATTGAAAGTACTAGATTAGATAAAAATACCTACCAACCCTAAATACGTTTTACTAAGCCGTTTTGAAGTTATTTTCTAATTATGTCCCGGAAAAATTTAATTTACATTGGATCCTAATACTTAACTTCAAAACGGCTTAGTAGAAAGTATTCAAGGTTGGTAGGTATTCTTATCTAATCTAGTACTTTAAAAAGTTTATTATACAAGTTTCTGTAAAACTTAATAGGGGAGCTAATAATTAGCCCATTTAAAATTTACATTCGATTTTCTAAATGTCCCAAGCCGATGCATCATCACCCGGTATACGTCGGAATAAGTATACTTAAAAATAAATATTTGTATACAAACAATTCTCGCAAGCCGCCACTAGTCAATATACTTTATTTTACAGGAATTCTGAATTTACATTCTGTGTTTGTAATGTTTTGTTAAATTATGCAAGCGATTGTATGACAACTTTTCAATTTGCACACTATCCACTCAATTGGTAAAATGTTTTACATGTATTCAGCAGCAACTGATTCCAAAAATAATATTTTCATAAGAATCATTTAAATCATTATCTTCTGCCATAAAGTACGTGAAAATGATGTCTTTCGTGAATATGGCATAGCAAATTAGCTCTGCCATTCATACCCGAAAAAATGACCCCGCAATTAACCGAACACGAGCAGACCAGAAGGCAAAAAGCGCTTTGAGTAAAACACAGTAATCCTGGCCTCACCCTCGCCCGAAAATAAAATTAAACCGTGCATTTTCGCCCTCGTAATAACAACAACAATTCGAACGGGTAATAACACGGTTGCGTCGCGTGATTGACGGTTTTTAAGAAAATAATAAATCCCGGTCCCGAAATGAAAAGCGCCGATTACTGCCAAAAGAACTTACAGAGACGGAGAGAATGCATACTGTTTTTGTCGAAAGAGGAAAGAGCACGGAGAAGAAAATATCTGGTTTCTACCAAAAGAACAACAAAAAAATCATTGTGTAATCTGTTTTTAAGAGCCGTTTCCGTGCACGAGACGCTGTGCGTAGAGAGGTCGTCTTCAATTTAATGGTCGTTTATTTCTTGTAGAGCTAAACGTCGGCTATTAAACGTGGACGTATTTATAAATGCACGGTGTTTGTTGCTCGCTGTGGACATCGCATGATCTAAGCTTATTACCTCAGGGAGAATCGTGAACGCCAAACCTCCGAGCCACTGGCCCGGGAGCAAACTGGTACGCCCAGCGTAAGACACACTCTTGTCACTATCACTTATTTCTTGCTAATATCCTAAACAACACTTTTCAGTTCATTCCAGTTAAGAATATAAAACAAAACAGCTAATTTTGCGCCTCTTAAACCGAGTTTTCAAGTGAAGTTAGGCAAGTTGACAGACTTCTAGTGTTGGGTTGCTGTTGTCTAACCTAACCCAACCTTAAGATTTGACAGATTGTAAAGTTAGGTTAGGTTAGTCATATTGTTTCCGTGAGGGCATACTGCAGTGTCACTATTAGTCAAGTCTAAAGTTAGGTTAGGGTAGTTCATAGGTTTAAAGTGTTATGCTAGGTCAGTGGCGTAGCAAGGTCGATGGTATCCGGTGCGGAAATGTGTTTGTCACCCCCATTTCACACTCTCTCACACATACGCATATACACACATTTAAATCATTAAAATAACTCTTACAAATGAAAAGTATTATTATTTTCAAGGCTTCTTACCGTTATTTTTTGCGTTCCGGTTTGCGTTCCGGTTCAATTAATACAAATTATACATCGGTTCGGTTCCTGTTTTCGTTCCGGAAAAAATAACGGTTTTTTACCGTTTTCGGATTTCAGTTCAGCTACAAGTGATGGTTTTAATTTTTAAAATGTTTTTATTTCATATTAAAAAATTGTGTTCATCGTAGCACTGTCTTTGTCATAGATATAATGATTTAAATATTAAGAATATACATTTATTACTATTATCACATTTAGAAAATATTGACAAAGTAATTTTTTTTGCATTCTTTCGCAATATCTTAGTAAATGTCTATTACATCTCAGCCGTATATATTTTTAACTTCACTTTAATTCAGTGGTTTATACGCGTGGCGTATGAAGTAAAGTTTCGGGTTTAGAGAAGCATTGTGAAAATTTTCTACGCGGGGCTTTTCTAAACTCGAAATTTTACTTCATACTTACTCTAGGAGTGGAAGACACTCGTTAGTTTAAAATATGTCATAACTATCAAAATGTGTGTCGCAAGTGTCATATAGAAAAACTACTTTTATTTACAAAATATTCACATAAATACTTTTTTGCATGTTTTTACTATATCTTAGTAAATATCTATCACATCTCAGCAGTATATATTTTTAACTTTACTTAAAATCAGTGGTTTATACGCGTGGAGCATGAAGTAAAATTTTGAATTAAAAAAGACTCGTGAAAATTTGTCTCGCGTCACTGCGCGACCCTCGACAACTTTTCTACGCAGGGCTTTTCTAAACTCGAAAATTTACTTCATGCTTAGTCTGGGAGTGGAAGACACTCATTAGTATAAAATATGTCACAACTATCAAAATGTGTGTCCCAAAACAATAACATAACTATCTAATAACATATTTCAAATAATAGTTGTCTCCAATTGACAAAAATCGGCTGACGCCGATTTGTGTCAACTTTAATACATTGGACTAAATATTGTATTAAGTTGACAGGATAGACTTATGTCGGATGACGACGACTCATGTCAAGTTGACACAATGGACTAAATGCCGTCTATCGTCGTCTTAAGTCAAGTTGAGACGATGGACTAATGTCACTCAATAAGACCATTCCACCATTTCACCGTTATATTTTTTGTATTTTAACTATATTCAGACGCCACAAACACATTCACACACATCCATGGACCCAGGTGGAATCATGTATACTTCAAAACCCGCGAAGGGCCTCTAACCACTACCCCACCGGGGTTCCCAGACATAGACATAGTCTTTTCCAGGTCTGGACGATATTCCATACGAAATACGAAATGATTCAGCAGTTACCAGTCCATGTCAGGGCTGGAATGCTTAACATCTTTAATAAAATATGAGACACAGAGTATTATCTGGCAACCTGGAAGAAGGCCACAATCGTGCCAATCGCTAAACCTGGCAAATACCCATCTCAGAACACTAACTATTGCCCGATTGCTTTCACGTGCTGCTTGGGAAAACTATTACAGAAAATGGTAAACGCCCGCCTGATGTGTCTCCTCGAGTCGAAGGGGCTTATAGCTGATTATCAGACGGGATTTAGGAAACGTCGTTCTACCACTGAACACTTGATTCGACTAAAAAATGCTGTACAAACGCGTTCATGGCTCGTCGGCATTTGGTTGCCGTATTCTTCGACCTTAAAAAACCGTATGATATGACCTAGCGCTACGGACTCCTTCAAACTTGCACAAGTGGGGATTTCGAGGAAATCTACCACGAGCCGCGTAAGTCACAGCACCAGTAGAAAGATTTGTACCATTTGTACGTCGATTATCTGGCATCTACGTTAGTGGAACAACCTTCTGCGGAAACAAACTTCAAGAAGCAATTAATACGGTCGAAAATGATGCTGAGGCTAGAGGCTTTAAATTTTCCGAAGCTAAAACTGCGTGCATCCACTACTGCCTCGTCAGTTGACCTCACCTGGACCCACGTATCTTCGTCCAAGTTCATTCAGTGCGTAGAGAGCCATCGCTTCCTAGGACTAGTATTTGACAGTGAGCTTATGTTCATCAAGTACGTACATGAACTGGCCGATAGATGCAAAAAAGGCCTTAACGTTATCAACTGTCTGGCGAACATCAACTGGGGAGCAAGCAAGGACATGCTGTTACGGCTATATAGAGCCCTGGTTCTCTCCAAGATGAATTACGGATGTGCCATCTATGCATCAGCCCGAAGATCCCAGGTAAAAGTCTTGGATAGCATTTCGAACATCACCATCTAGAAGCCTTTGCTGCGACTCGGGAATTATGCCACTGCACTATAGGCGTCTAAACATCGCTATGCAATATGAGGCTTCTGTATCGGCTGACCCGAGTCGTCTAAACTATTCCATATTTTTCAATAATGATGAGTAATATACTGCCTACAGTCTCAGACCTACAAAAACTAGAGCGGTCAGTGTCCGAGTAAATGCATTTAAAGTGGAGATACAACTTAAGGAACTAGGTCCCAGATGACCTGCGCTCTAGGTATAGTCATAGTAGAACTTCACCCCACCTGAAGTGCAGACATACTGGTAAGTCTTTACCGGTATGTATGCACTTTAGGTAGAGTGAAGTTCCGCCATGCACTATACCTAGAGCGCAGGTCATCTGGGATCTAGTTCCTCTAGTTAGGGGTAATTTGAATCCCAAGTCATCATAGCCCGACTAAACAGTTTGGTTCTACAACAAGACGCTTCACAAACTATTTATACAGATGGCTCTAAAACCGTAACAGGAGTGGGAGTTGCGATCGCTCTTAACAACACGGAGCACTGTGTATACAGTAGCTGCTTTACCAAGGGACCACCTTGGTAAAGCAGCTACTGTATACACAGCTGAATTATAGGCCATATGGCAAGCATTACGCTACTGCGATATAGCAGAGAACACTTTATTTATCATCATCTCTGATAAGCATCGCCAATATGAAAACGGATAATCCTTTGGTTGTTGATATCCTCACAACAATGAATCATCTGGTAACTGTGTCCAAGAGCGTTGCTTTCATTTGGGTACTTTTTTATATAGGGATTACCTTCAATCCCTATAGCAGACTTGGCTGCACGATCGGTGGCCGAGCAACATCAGCCTAAAGTTGTCTTCTGACGGCCGAAAGACGTAAGAAACTATGGTTTCTTACGGTGGTCGGTAGAGCATGGCGGGCTGATTAGGCTCACATTAACAGTAAATTGCGGGAAGTAGAGCTTACGGTGGCAGAATGGAGATCGCTGATTTCACTAACAAGGAGAGAGGAGGTGATATTTTGTCGCTTCAGGATTGGTCAAACTAACTTGACTCACTTACATCTCCTCGTCGGTGATCCGGCACCCACATGCGAGACATGTCAGAGGCCACTAACGTAAGACACATCTTATAAGAGTGTAGTGTATATGACATTGTGCGCAGTAGATTAGGGCTTCCCAATAACATACTCATTATGCTAGAAGAGCGCTCATATAAATTAATGCTGCGATTCCTGAGTGAGTGAAAGGTCTTATCAGACAAATTTAAACACAGAAACAGAGTTGATCATTTCTATTTACTATTAATTATGTCTATGTTAACTGGCGCTCTACACTAGACTACTAATTTATTACGTAGAATAGGTATTTTACTAAGCGTAATGCCACAATTCAAACAGAGCTCAGCAAGGTTCAAAGGCTGGCATGTTCGGGCATCACAGGGGCTATAAGCACTGGCCCTACTGGAGCAATGGAGGCTATGCTAAACCTCACACCTCTGCATCTACACGTGAATAGGGAAGCTGCTTTAGACGCCTTAAGAATAATCTATACAGATACTCCAAAATATAGACATTTTAATGGGCACCTAAAAATCCTCAGCACTGTGGACAAAAGAGCGGTATACATGCCCAAAGACTACATGTCATCTATCTACGGCTTCGATACATCGATTGAAGTGGCTATCCAAGGCTGTCATAATGTTGCAGCGAAAGTCAAGCAGTTACAAGGCTCCTCGATAGTTTTATTTACTGACGGATCTAAAACTAAAAATGGAGTCGAAATCGGTATTACTGGCCCTCGATTCGAGTCATTGTTATGCTATCCTCAACCCTCAGGTACCATCAGCAACCTGGCCTGGGGGGCCCGAGTTAGGATGGGGGGCATGCTTGTAGCCGAACGCACTTCACTCCGCACATTAACCCTTTCGCTGCGCAGTTTGAATTTTAAATGCGCGCCCCGTGTACGGTGCTGGAAAACATAATGCGTATCCGTACGTATTTCGTACCACAGGCTCATGCCGGCATATACCGTGTGTAATCATTTCATAGGCTTGCATTACATTTTCTTTGAGAAAAATGCAAAAAACAAAACAAACAAAAGTTGGCCATAGATAATTTTTTAATTATACACTGTATCGACTTGTTGAAGAGGTTCACAAACTTCGTGCGCTCTCCTCACGATTAACAGGCTTTTGAAAATATACGCTCTTCACACATGGAGCACATAAAATACTTTATTTTTCGCTCCAAGTGCATAAATAACAATTTTTGCAAGAATTGCAAAAAAATGCGAGTAGTTAGTTAACGTATGGAAATGATGAAATCTAAAGAAATAGGCAGTTGAGCGAAGTGGTATTAGTTATGATGGCTCTTCAATCAAATCCAACGAGAGAGCAGATCGTATCAGCAATCGCGGAGATTGCAAACAGAATACGGGCACGCAAATAAATAATCGTGTGTTGAACTAACAAGTGTGTAAGGTGGATGTACCGCGTCCGATAACATCAAAACCGATCACTCCTCCTCACACACACACACACAAACGGAAAACAAAACCAAAAAAGGGAGAACCGTCCGGCGTGAGCGCAACAAAGTACTTTAATATGGCCGGAGTGTGTCTATTAAGATTTCTTAATTGGTTCATTTGTCAGGCTGGTACCGAGAGCGTTCCTTATCTAGTGGTACCAAACGTAGAGGGTACTGACCACACCTACCACCTTCGTGTGGGAGCGGTGCCGGAATCGAATACATCACCCGGGGATTTTTTTCACGACAACTGAAAAATATGGAGGTGGTGATTAATCCTGATGGGGCCGTAATTTGTCCGGCGCTTAAATAAATTTTATTTCATTACCGAACACCGTTCCTAGAGAACGGAATTAATCAACTCAATTGCCGCGATTAATCACCGTTGCTAGTGTTATCAGTTAATTTGTGTTTGAGATAAATTAAAATTACTTCAAAGTGTGTGTGTGGGTACGCTCTTCTCTAACTGTACAAGTACTAGTCTTTTCACAAATGTTAAAATTATCATGTACAAAAAACGTTAACCTTTCATTTTACATCACACTCTTTAAAACATGAATAATTGAAATTTGTTTGGAATTTAAAATAAGCATGTCAAAGTCACTTGATAATTGTCACAGAATCAATATTTTCAAGACATAAAGTAAAACATTTTAAGAATATTCACATTTTAATATAATTCAAATGTGGTACAGCATTTACGGGAGATCCGTTCCTAAGAAAACCGCGCAAATCGAAATCTTGGATTTTGCGTAAAACAAAAAAATACGTTTTACCTAAAACAAAATATTATAAGATCGTCGTAAACAAATGTTTTTACAGTCAATGAAAAAAAAAAGATATATAAGTAGTAGTTAAATTCATTTATCTTCACTGTTTTATTATAATACTAGATGTACATTTCAGGCACGATGGGCCCATTTTCAATAGTTTAGCGTACGTTAAACAATTGAAAAAAAGCACACCGTGCCTGAAATGTACATCTAGTATTTAAATAAAACAGTGAAGATAAATGAATTTAACTACTACTTACATATCTATAACTAACACTTTACGTATCTCCAACAAAAATATCTCTAAAAAACTAAGAAATGAAGGTAGGCAATTTTCTAAATAAACGCTCTTTTATTTTAACACAACCATCTGTATTATGTTTGCAGCAATAATAATGAAAATATTTAGAGGGGGGCTCAAAATGCAATTGCGCCTGAGGTCTGTCAAGTGCCAAATCCACCACTGGAAACGACCTTTAATGAAATGAGCAATAAGATAAAATTTCAGTGAAATCCATTAGTAAATTAGCCCAATCAAAGTCATTATCTCTCTCTCGCAGCGTTTCAACACAATCGCTGCTCTAGCAGGTGTTCAGAAACTATGAGTCAATTCAGACCTGTTGAAAAAATTCTTTGTCCACATCAACCCAACAAAATCATCGATAAATCGCAAACGCTAAAATATAAATCAACGATTTTTAATTTTAAATTATGGCTAGTCAAGGAAACAATGGTCTGCAGTTTTTCTTCATAAATACATTAATTAAAGAATATAAACAAAATAAAGAACCTTATAATTATTATCAATATAATACTCACAATAACATTTTCTGCATTGAAACTTCTCAATAATATACAGTAAATTGGAACACATCATTAGGAAGATATGTACTCTTAATGTATTCCAGTTTACTGTATATTATTAAGAAGTTTCATTGCAGATAATTTTAATATAAGGGTTATATTAGAAATAATTATAAGGTTCTTTATTTTGTTTATATTGTTTAATTAACAATGTACAGTTTTAGGTATTCAAATTGGACACTTTTATATAAACAAAGTGTCCAATTTGAAGTTTCTAACGAATGTTTTGGATATATTATAATCCTTGATTAAGCATGAAGTAAAATTTCGAGTTTTGAAAAGCCTACAAATTTGTTTTGGTCGGGTATAATTATCAATACAGATTTTATTATCTCCTTTAATTTAAGTCCATGTATTAATGTACATTTCCCGATTTTAAATTAGTTATTGTTTACAATAATATAACAGTTTTAATGAACATATATATTTATGTTTTCTGCTTAATCGTGTAACGGTAAAAATTTAGTAGTTTTCGGATGGTCCATTCCCGGTAGTGATTTACGTGAGAAAACCTGAATTCTCGCGGAGCGCGCTTTTCGGTATTTATTAGTCGCACAGTTGGTCAGCTTGGTCCTTTTTTTGAAATAATAATCGGCAGTGGACATCGGTAATAGGTAATAAACTAAAGAGCTGGATTATCATGAGAATACCTCAGATGTTTTTTTTTCTTTTTTTTTTTCATGCGTGTCTTGTAAATTTATGATTTTATCAAGAAAATAACTCTATAAATTTACTCGCCCAATTAATAAGGATGTGAATAGATAAATAAAATCGTTTTTAAAAATAAATTATTCCATTCGTGAATTTATTTACTTTCATGTTAAGAAAATCAGACCAACTAATTTTGTTTGTCGAGTGTTTTTAATAAAAAAAAGTGCTTATTAGTGTTAAGTTATTGTATCATTTTATAACATATTTATAATAATAATAACGCAAAATCAATTTTCTTTAATTTTTTAATACTAACGTCCGGTATTATCGACACATTTTAAAGGACAGTTAAACTTAAATGATATTTGAGAGTGAATATGCAGTATTACCAAAAAATTTAAATGTCGTTTAGCGGATAAATACCCGTTAGCGTTAAATGTCGAAGTTTCTCCCTGTAACAATTTGAGTGGCGATTTAACTTGACGTTTCTAATTTTGAGGTTAAATTGCAATTATTTCCGTTCGGTGTCGTTATAAATACCTGTTAGCGTTAATAATCGTGAATTCAAGTTCGCCAAATTTCACCAATATTCAATTATGGACAAAAAGATTCATATGAGTATATATCTAACAACATTACGATATATAGATAACAGAAGACGTCCAAAAAATACAAAAATGCGGCGAAAAAAAAAATAGAACGATGTCGCTTCAACATTGTATTAGATACAGTTTAGAAGAGTTCAATTTGAAGCTATAAATGAGTGTTGTCCACTCCCAGGCTAAGCATGAAGTAAAATTTCGAGTTTTGAAAAGACCCGTGAAAATTTGTTGAGGGTCGCGCAGCGACCCGAGACAAATTTTCCACGCGTACAAAATATTGTGAATTTGTGTATACTTGAACCTCGCTTGAAATCAGTGTTTTATACGCGTGGTACATGAAGTAAAATTTCGAGTTTAGAAAAGCCCAGAAAATTTGTCTTGGGTCGCTGCGCGACCCTATACAAATTATCACGGGGCTTTTCTAAACTCGAAAATTTACTTCATGCTTAGTCTGGGAGTGGAAAAGTTTCAAATTAAGCTATTTTGAAAAACAACGATTGTCGGAAAATTTACAGCTTATGCATATATTTACCTAAAAGGAAAATTCCCTGTATAACCAAACAAGTGTTTTATAAAACGACATACAACCGAACTGACTGCAAAAATTAAAGGTTATAATTCAGTGTTACCTACCTGCAAATATGAAATTTACCAAAAAGTCATATACAATCTATTGCCAACAGATCTTAAAATTACATTTACTTAAATGCCTTTTTAAAAAAAGTTGATAATACCGGACGAAAATAAGTTAATTTGATACATTGACCTGACTTGAGAATGTGTGAAGTAAAATATATTTTTTATTCAAATATTTTTGTTATTACTTATTAAAAAATAAAGTTTTTTGTGTATTTCGAACTCCATACTATCTGAGTGTTTTATACGCGAGTTATCTTTCGCGGACCGAAGATTAACTTTTTAAAAAGAATTTATTTTGTTGGGAGTGGAAATCGACTGTACCTGCTCAACGTCGCAGCGTAAATTAATTCATCATAGTGCGATAAGATGTATTTATATCAAATGGAATTCTTCTCTAAGCATAATTCTAGTGTGGGTGGTGCGATAACTCCTCCATCCGTAGAAGTGACATCGGCTAATAAGGTCCAGATGGAACGTTAATAGGATTTGCATTACTTTTAATTATGAAAGATTTTAATTTTTGTCTGTTCTTAATAAAATATTTAAGCAAATACAATATTATTATCAAAATCAGTATGCATGAGATTGCAACTAGCATCCAATTAATTTTGTAGTTATGGGTTTCAAGCATTTGCTGAGATTCAACGTGTTTTTCCAAAGTGTTTATTTGTTGTTTTAAAGTTGAAAATTTCGATATATCGATTCCAGTTATATTTGTTGTTTTTAAGTTTACATTTAATTCACTTTGTTTTACACGAATATTAGGCATTGTAATTAACGATGGGGAATATTCT
Organism: Philonthus cognatus; assembly: GCA_932526585.2. NCBI lineage: Eukaryota > Metazoa > Arthropoda > Insecta > Coleoptera > Staphylinidae > Philonthus > Philonthus cognatus. The sequence goes on from OW052244.1 coordinate 39,183,555, forward strand.
GTTTTAAATTTTGATATTAATGTTTTTGAATTAAATTTTCCTTTACATCCATGAGGTAACAAAATTAAATAATTTCCAAGAAGTGATTTTCGTTGTATCAATTTTCTTAAACAATGAATTTCGATAGTGGATTCATTTTCAGCAATCATGATCCATGAATTGCTATTATCAACTTTGATAATTTGGTTTCCAAAATTAGAAATTTTTCGAGTTAAACAATTTCTTTCTTTTGCGTAAGTAATTAATTGTACTGCACATGTTTTTTCGTTTAGGTTATGTAAAACTTTAGCTTCACATAAATATGATGATTTTTCAAGGTGAAAGCAGCGATCGCCTTCTTCGATAAATAAATTTTTGTTTAAAAGTATGAATTTAGAATCTGGTATTATTAATTCATTATTTTTATTTGGAATAGGGTAGAGTTGATAATATTCATATTTAGATTTTTCAATTAATGGAATCTTAATGATGAAATATATGACCATTTCTTTTTGGTATGTTTTGACTTTTATAATTTCTTCGTATTTAGGCATATTTTCTAATGTTGGTTCGAATAAAAGAGATGTATCTTGCAGATGTTCTTGAATTCCTTTCAATTCATTTTGTAATTTGAGAGGGTTAATAATGCTTGGGTGCATTTCTGAATGTCTAGCAAAACTTTGAGCTGTTATCAATTGATTTAAATAATCATTGATTTCATTGATCGATGCGATTAAAGCTAGTTGGGTATTGATTGTCATTTGAATCCATGCACAATCTGATAATTTTGTTATCGACATTTTTAAAGTGTATATATCATTTACAATTGTGTTTTGGTTTTTAATTAATATTGAAATACTTTTATTAGTTTCATCTATTAATTCTTTTGTGATTGAAATTTGATTTGTAATACCAGCCTTTAAATTTACTTGATTATGAAATAAGTTTTTAAAGTTGTTTTCGTATCTTTCACCGTCATAAAATCTGATACCAACATTGAAGACTTACAAGCTAGTTTAAATGCGTTATACCCCAGCATTAATTTTACTTACGAGATTGAACAAAATAATCAAATCCCTTTCCTCGATTTACTATCAACAAATAACAAAATAAATAACAACATAGAATTTAATATATATAGAAAACCCACCCATACATTTAATTATATTCACAATTCTTCATCCACGCATTTTAAACATAAACTCTCAGCTTTTAATAGTATGATATTTAGAACCCTAAATCTGCCTCTTTCAACAGAAAATAGAAAAACAGAACTAACACTAATAAGAAAAATAGCAATTTCATTAGGTTACAAAAACTGCACAATCAACAAACTAATTAATTAACACAAAAGAAACCAAAAATTAAACTTGACCACAAATCTCACACCGCTTAGAGAAAGAAAAAACAACAAATTTGCTAGGTTTATATACAACAACAGCACGGTTAACCAATTTTCAAAGCTCCTTAGTAAATTCAATATGACTCCTGCATTTTATAATAACAACAAATTAAGATCATTACTAGGCAATCAATTTACAAAAAGGAGCCACTTAGAAGAGTCCGGAATTTATTCAATTGCATGCAATGAGTGTGACAAATGTTACATAGGCCAAACCCAAAGGAATTTGTTAAAAAGATTCAAAGAACACATATACCACGTCAAAAATAGAAACATAGATAAATCCGCTTTAGCTGACCATAATTTAAAGACAGGACATTCTTTTTCGAAACATAATATTAAATTACTAAAACAATCATCACATTTCTGATTAAATATGTTGGAGGCCATAGAAATGCACAAACAGAGAGATAAATTATTGAATTTCGATTTAAGCCCGTTAGACAATCCACTCTTAAATCTCTTGAAAAACCCGAAAAATCGTAATCCCCTTAACAGTCAATAATGTAATCCCCTTAATGTTATTCAACCTTGCGACACAAATGTAATTATATTTTAGGTTTTCCCGTTTCCATCATTTTTGTTCAGGTATATATAATTGCGCACCTAGTTTGTAAGAGCATTAGTTATTGATAATGAGTGCTTAGCACTCGAAATGTACATCTAACACATAAAAATAAAAGTGAAGTAAGGAATAAATACAGTTTTTTCATTGTGATTAAATACTCCACATAACTCAAATCAAACAATTATTGTACGCCAATAATGCTAATTTGACAAGTTCTTCAACGTTAATGATTTTGTTTCTTCTTTAAGTCGAAATATTCTGATATGTTCAATTAATGTAGAATGAAGTCTTTCGATTGGTCCATTGGAATTTGGGTGATCCGGTGTAATAAAGTGAACGTTGACAGCATGAACTTCTAAAAGGTCTTGTACTAAAGTATTTTTAAATTCTGAACCATTATCTGTGGTAATTTTTTCAGGAGTTTTATATAATGAAAAATATTCAATTAATTCTTTTCCAATAACTGCTGCTTCTTTACATAAAATCTTTTTCGCATATCCAAATTTCGAAAAGGAGTCTATTATCGTAAGATAAATTGTTTGTTCGATCTGAACAACATCCATAAATAAATGTTCGAATGATTTTCTTGAACACGGTGTCAAGTTCAATGGAATTTTAGGTGGGTGTCTGTCGTATTTTGCTTTTTGGCAAATTTCGCAGTTGTTTATATAATTTTGGATTGTTCTTATCATATTTTCGAAGTAATAATGCTGTTTTAATTTATTGTATGTTTCAATGGCTCCTCTGTGATTTGTTTTTCCTTCATGGTACATTCTTATTACGCTTTCAATTTTTTCTTGAGTCTTCAAATTTTTGTTCTGTTTAGTATGCCATATTATTTTGGGTCCGTTGTTGTTGAATATTTCTGAATACAATTTTGAAAGTTCAGTATACAATTCTTTTCTCGGAGAAAACATGTGAAATGTTTCGTTTTCCATAGTATAATTTTTTAAGATGTTTATCAAATCCTGTTTTGAGTAATTAACGTCTATATAGATTTTTGTTATTTTTCTCTGTCCTAATTTTTCTGATTTCGATTGTTTTGAGTTCTCTGATATTTTTATTATTATCTGACGTCTTTCTTTATTAATCGGTTCTTCACTTATTTTTATTGATTCTCTCGGTTCATCTGTTTGTGTTGAATGAACAGTGTTCATGGTTTCGTCTTCTAGTGGAATTTCGTTGTAATAATCGATCATAGGTTGTGATGAATTTGGCTGTTGATTGTATGGATTTATATCTAGTGTTTTCAAGATTTCTCTTTCTCTAATGATGTCATCTAGTAATGCATCAGCATTTGTATTTAATTTTCCTTTTTTGTATACTACTTTATAATCGAATTCCTCAAGTTTTATTTTCCATCTCATTAATTTACTATTGGGTTCTTTTAAATTATTTAGCCATTGTAAAGGTCGATGATCGGTGTACATTGTGAATTTTCTTCCGTATAGGTATGGTCGGAAGTATTTGGTTGCACAAACGATTGATAATAATTCTTTCTCGATTGTTGAATAATTTCTTTCGGTGTCATTTAAAGTTCTTGATGCATATGATATGGGTCGATCTTGTCCTACAGTTCCCTGTGATAAAACTGCTCCTAATGCTTCATTTGAGGCATCTGTTGTTAATATAAATGGTTTGGTAAAATCCGGGAATTGAAGTATTGGACTGTTTGTTAAAAGATGTTTACAAGTTTCGAATGATTTAATGAATTCGGATGTATGTTTTATTTCTGCGCCTTTTTTAAGACACGATGTTAAAGGTTTAGTTAATTTCGCATATTTTTTTATAAATTTCCGATAGTATCCTGTTAATCCTAAAAAAGCTTTAATTTGTTTTGTTGTCTTTGGAATTGGATAATCTAAAACTGCTCGAATTTTATCTGGGTTAGGCGATATTCCTTTTTCTGTGATAATATGTCCTAAATATTTAACTTCTGTCTGTAAAAATTCAGATTTATCTAGCTGTACTTTGAAATTTGTTTTTCTAAGTCTTTCGAATACTTTCTTTAAACTTTGAATGTGTTCTTGAAGAGATGTTGAAAAAATGATTACGTCATCTAAGTAAACCATGGATATGTCTCTTAATCCTGTCAAAACGTTATTCATTGCTCGTTGGAAGGTCGCTGGAGCATTTTTGAGTCCATGTCTTCTTTATCCATTTCTATTTGGTGAAATCCACTTGCTAGGTCCAAAGTAGTGAAGTATTGGCATTTTCCTAATTTGTCGAATATATCTGTTATATTGGGTAATGGGTATTTATCATCAATAGTCTTATCATTCAATTTTCGATAGTCTATGACTATTCTCCATTTCTTCTTTCCGCTTGCATCAATCTTTTTCGGAACTATCCATAGTGGTGATGACCATGGTGATTTTGAGGGTCTGATTATTACTTGTTTTGTCATAGATTCAATTTGATTTTCGATTTCTGTTTTATGAATTGGTGGGTATCGATAAGATCTAGTATGTATTGGTAAATTATCTGTTGTTCTGATTGAGTGTTTAACTTGATTGGTGAATGATAAAGGGATTCCTGGACAGTACATAATATCTCTGTATTCATAACATAAATTTCTAATTGCTTTATATTCTTCTTTGTTTAAATGTTCTAAACGTAAGTTTTTTAAATTTTGTTTTTGAAGTGCGTTAAAGTTTATTTCTGTTTTTAATTCATTTTCTTCAAAATTAATATTATTAATTTCTAACGGTCCTGAGTGAATGTTTAGTTCTGGAAGTATAAATGTAATATCTTCTTGAGTTGGATTTATTATGAGAATGTTTGTTGAATTATTTTCTATTTTACATATTCCTGCTGGTATTTCTAATTCGTTATTAAATTTGTAATTTTCTATCATTCCTTCTTTATTCTCACAGTTATGTGTCATTAGATGAATTTGTATTTGTGTTAATGATGGTACTTTAATTTTCTTTTTGCATGTTAAAATAATTTCGTTCCATTTGTTTTCTGGTAAATGAAGTGGAATTTGAGCATGTGGTGTAACTATTTTATTATTTTTGAAGTCTATTACTGCATGTAGTTTTTGAAGTAAATCGGTTCCTATTAATCCTTGATAATCCTTATGAAAATTAAAAATATAATGTTTATGTAAAATATCTGGTCTGTTGAATATATCTGACAATCCAATGTTTATTGAGTAATTATGATTTGTAATTTGATGTGGAGTTTTAATTTGGAAGGGATCTATTTCAATTATGTCTGGAAAATATTCTTCTGCAATTTCTTCATTTATTAGGGTTCTAGTTGATCCAGTATCAATCATAAATTTCGCGTTAATTTCGGGAATTATTATGTAAGGTAATTTATGAAAATTCGAGATGTTGAGTTCTAAGTGTTGGGGTTGTTCAAGGCTGGTGTTGTAAAATTTTCTTGTGTTGAATCTTTAATATTTTCTTCATATTGCTCTCCATCATAGAATTCTTCTTGTTCATATTCTTCAAATTGTTCGCACAATTGTTCAGGGTCTTCTTGGTGATAGAGTTCTTGTGCTATATATCTTGGTTGTTGTTGTTGTGGGTATATCATTGTAGTATTTCCTGATGTAATTTCCATTGGTGTTGGTGTCGGTTTATGAAATTTGCGAAGTTTTGAGGTATTAGTTACTCCGGAAAATTGTCTTTTTATTTGATTTGGTCTGACAAATTGTTGTTGTTGTGGTTGAAATTGTTTAAATTGTTGTTGAGGTTGAAATTGTTGTTGAGGTTGAAACTGTTGTTGAGGTTGAAACTGTCGTTGAGGTTGAAACTGTTTTGGTTGTTGATATTGTCTTTGTGAAAATTGTTGATTAGAAGTTGAAGGATTTTGTTGTTGTTGATAATTCGGATTATTTCGAATCGGTAAAGGTTGAATTCTCAAATTATGATTTGGTGTTTTATTTTGTTTTCCTGAATTTTGATTTGAATGTAACTGAGTTCGGTGGTAGTTCATATTTTCTTCTTCTACTGCCATACGCATTGCGTCTTCGATTGTTGCTGGTGATTTACAATGTAATAGATGACTCATGTGGCTGTTTAGTCCTGCTAAATATGCTTTTAGTGTTGTTGCATTATATAAATTTCTCTTTGCGTCTTTGATATCTTGGTGAATATTTTGAAGTTCTAATTTATTCAATAAAAGGCATCGAATGTCGATACATTTGTCTGCAAATTGTAAAGGTGTTTCATTTGCTTTTTGCTTTATCATGACAAGGTCTCTTAAAAGTGATTCTTCATCTCTCTGATCTCCAAATAGTGAAATTAGTATATCTTTTAATTCTTGTAAGGTGTTAAACGGTCTGGCTGCTAACATTACTGCTGCTTTTCCAATTAGTTTTGATCTTATGTGACATAAGGTGAAACCTGTTCTTGCGACATCGTTATTTGGTGCCATCATTGCCATTACAGATTCACATGAACTTATGAAAGTAGATAATTTTGAAGGTTCTCCATCAAATTTAGGAATTATGTCTAGAATGTCTTTAACTGAAATTTGTGGTAAAGCCATGTTGTTTATTTGGGGGATATTTATTTGAGGGTTATTTATTTGAGGGTTTATATCGATGTTTTGAAAATGTTCTATTAGTTCGTCTAAATCGTTTAAATTATTTAAATTGTTATTCATTTACTTACACGAGGATTAAAATGATGATTCCTTTGATAATGTTCATTTGAATTGTATCATTTGCACAATTAAATTATTATTTTAATTTTGATTGGAAAAATATGTTGAATTGAACTGTATTATTTTTGTAAATTTCGAATTTTTGAAAATGCTATTGTTTTTTGAAAAATGCTATTGTCGTCGATATCGTTTAATTTGACGTTTTATAACCAAACAATGATATCGGCATTTTAAGGTGAGGATGGGAATTTCGGGTAGTCTCGATGGTTTCTTTAAAGATGGTTTCTATCTTCTGTGTCAAATTTCTACATAGGTATTAAGTTCTCCTATGGTCTTTGAAATTGACAACTGTCTTCTTTTCTTCAAGGGCTTATAATAATTTGACACTTCGACATCAAATTATTAAGTGCAAGGCCTCATGGTGATCCTGGGATTGGCTTCTTTTTCTTTCTTCTTTTCTTCTCTTCTTCTTGGGGGACTGGGATCCGTCGGAGAGTCTGGTCGATCCAGATGTCGAACACGATGTTCCTCTCTCGTGGTTGACTCCAATAGTCAGGGGGAATTTGTTACCGTTGGAAGAGTCTAGGCGATTCTAGAAACCGAACACGATGTTCCTCTTCGATGGTTGCGACTCCGATAGTCAGGAAATTGAATTTACGTTACAAGCCGGACAAATACACAACGATTTTGGGTTTTTGGTGAATCGTTGAAACGAACGAATTTTTGATTAATTCTCCAAAAATTCCGAACGACTGCGCCAGTTATCTTTCGCGGACCGAAGATTAACTTTTTAAAAAGAATTTATTTTGTTGGGAGTGGAAATCGACTGTACCTGCTCAACGTCGCAGCGTAAATTAATTCATCATAGTGCGATAAGATGTATTTATATCAAATGGAATTCTTCTCTAAGCATAATTCTAGTGTGGGTGGTGCGATAACTCGCGTGGCGCATGAAGTAAAATTTCAAGTTAAGAAAAGCCTGAAAATGATTAGGCTTTTCTAAAGTCGAAATTTAAAGAAAACACGTACTTATTTAGAGAAAAAAATATTTTAAAAGAATCTTAAAACCCTAAACACTTTTTTAATATAACTTCTGCCACTTTGTAGTCACATTATTTTGTATTTTCTCTTTATAAGAAGGTGCCGCCTGCGATGTCAACCAAGTAGCAACATGTTCTTTAGATTCAAAGAGAGAGCAGAGATTGTATAAATTTTGGTTTTCGTAAATCTTGTCTTCAATTGCAGGAACCAGTTCAACACTAATCAAAGATGGGCGTTCACTTCGTTAGTCATCATGCAAATTATCACGTCCTTTATTAAAAATGTGAACAGGAGAGCTCGGATTTCTGAGCACAAAAAAAATTAAAAAAGCTCTTTAAAAAGCACAAATTTTAGCAAAAAGCATTATTTTATGTATAAAATGCATTATTTTAAGCAAAAAATCATTATTTTAGGTATATATATATATATATATATATATATATATATATATATATATATATATATATATATATATATATATATATATATACACACAGGGTGTTCAGAATTAAGTATGCACCATTGTTAATTTTGTTATTATTTAAGCTACAGAGTCGGTTATATGATCAAAATCGTAGGAAATTTCATAAAAATCACGATGTTCAAATTAGAAAAATAATTGAACCTCTTAATTTTAGGATATTCAGAAAATAATTTTCTTTTTAAATGTAGCGCCCTTTATATTTTATTACTGATTGATAAAGAAGATCATCATTACAATAAAATCTTAAATAAGAAAGTTATTCACATATTACTGTTTCATTTAATGAAACCAAGAATCAGTGAATACATTTAAAATTGTATAACAATGCACACAACGATGAAAACCACTTTCAAAAAGAATTTCATTGATAGGTACAATAAACAGATTCTGTTTTGGCAATTTATTAGAATCATGTTTAGGTTTTAGAGCTTCTTGATTGTTTTGAACAAAACAGAAATATGTGAATAACTTTCTTATTTATTATTCGTATTAATTATTAATGATATATTGTAACTTTTTTGTTAAGAATAAATTTCTCTATCGATCGGTAATAAAATATACAGAGTGTTCCATTTGAAATACGTATATTTTCTTAATATCTTAAAAGTACGGCTTTCAACCGTTTCTCTGATTTAACTATGGTGATTGTCATTAAATTTCCTACTACTTTGCTTATTTAATCAGGCGCGCACCCAGACATTTGCCTTAGGGGGGGCTCACGCGTCTTGAAGGAGGCCCATCCTAGTATTATGGGGGAGGAGGGGGCTTACACAATTAAACCTATGTATATATGTTACAGACAAAACTCGCATAAAACACTGATTTCAAGTAAATAATTTAAATAATTTGTCCCTTTGTTTATGAAACAAAATTATGTTTTCCAGTACTTTTTTTTCAATGTAAAATCTTGCAATACATTTTGTCCTTAGACACAACGCATTTTGTCTAGACAATGTGCAGACGAATGCAATTTTATTTGGCTATTGTCTAAAACATATACATCGACATACTACAATTTAGTTAATCTTGGGGGGCGCTCAAGCCCACGAGCCACCCCCACTCAAATTATAACAAAGTTAGCAATGGTGAGCACTTGATTCTAAACACCCTGTATATACCGTGTATATCAGATAAAGGGCGAACATAGGGATTGGTCATGGTCATTTTAGAGAAAAAGTACGAGAGTAAACAAAGTTTAAAAAATAAACAGGCGTCACAAAATACCGTATGTCCATAAAAGAATGTCAGTTACAAATTTTAATAGTATCAACTATAAGCATGGTAGAGTATTAGTTCAAGGTCACAATTAAAGAGTAACTCAAACATTTTTAGAAGAGCGTATGCTTTGTTGTACTTTGTTGTTTTCTTGCTTGCAGCGCACATACGCAAAATGGCGACTCGAGAGCGTAAAGCGTTTTGTTGCTTCCGTTACTCCGGACTTATTTACCAAAGTGTGGGAAGAATTGGCTTTTGCGTTTGATGTGTGCCGTATAACATGATTTGTTGTAAATAGTCTAAGACATTCTTTTATAGACACTCGGTATAATAAATCTACAATAAATTCACGACTAGATTTTAAAAGCTATAAAAGAGTTCCATCGCCAAAAAAGTTTGAGAATAGTTGAAGGGATTCAATGGTTAGGAGTTGGGTAAGAATTTCCTTAACATTGAATCATTAGCATATTTTTCCGTACACCTCACAGATTTGTTGATGAATGTGGACTGATTTAATGTTCTTTGCATTGAGAAAAGGAATTGCAGACCTTATCTCAAAAATGGCGGGATTTTCAATTTTATTCGCTATTTCAAACAAGCACCACCAAGCGTACACAACACTCAGCTAATTTATAATAACGTAGCGCTTTGGTGGCGGTGAAAGTAAATCCGAACGGAACTCACTTTCTGGATACATTATGTATTTTATATCAATAAATTGTTTCTTTGAATAAATCTAGCCATAATATACTTGATGTTATTTTTCCTGCTTAATCAATTTTTGATTACCTAAACGATTATTATGCTCGAACACAAGGACTTCAGATAATTGCAAAATCTCCTCACTCTTTCTTTTATTAAATTTAGACATGCTGTACAAACAAGATTTTCTTCTGATGGTGTAATGAAGTGAAGTGAACGGCGTGAAGCTGACAAATGTGACGTTTTCGCTGAAATCCTTGTCATAGGTTGGAGTACTTTTGATGCGAACAATGTATGGCTTTGTGCCTATAATTACTGTCGGGTTTATTTCTAGTCGCCGGACGGATTTAGCCGGGCCTTTTTCGCCATTCAAGCGTTTATTTGACGTTTGTTGGGGCGATTTAGTGCGACTAACGAGCCGGCTATAATCAAACAATGCCGACAGCGCCATCAGTCAAGAATCTTAACGGCGCATCGATGATTAGTTTGATATTTTACAATATCACCGTTGACAATTTTATCATATTTAAAGTATATTGTACAGAGTCAATCACCTTTAATATCACTTACAAACAAGAATGTTTTCTTTTAAGTATAAATATGTCGATGTATTTATTCGGGTGTTCGTAATTTTTATAATTGCGTTCAGTTTGAAGCAACTAACGAGTATTTCTACTCCTTAAGCATGAAGTAACATTTTTCATTTACAAAAATGTAGGTACATCCTTAATTATAAAGTTGTATTATCAGTCAATTGCATTTTTTGTCAGTTTTTTAAATATATATATATATATATATATATATATATATATATATATATATATATATATATTTATATATACATATATATATACGAGTATATATCTTTGATTTGATTTGAATTTTAAAAAAGACAGACTTCTTCCACGCGAGGATTATTAGAGCAGCGATAGAAATTGAAAAGAGGCCGAACAGTCTAAATCAAAGAGATGATGCTAAAAGACTACCACCAATTTGGAAAACTTGTATAAATTCTGGCCAAAATATATTATCTCCGAACAACAACCAAGAAATTCAAAATCCAACCCCTTCCGAAAATAATATTGAAATTGTCACTACTACATCATTAGAAGAACAAAACAGAAGAGTAACACGAAGCCAAACAAGAAATGCACGCATCAAATAGTACGTAGAAATCAAACAAGTGGTTGCTAGAGCGAAGGAATTTTATTAGATATTCCTGACGATGATGACTGCGACATCATCGAAACGTCGAATTAAAAATACGATGGACCAGAGCCAAGAAAATACGCGGGAAACAGTCTAAATCAAAAAAAAGACATCTTTATTTCTGAGTTGACCACATATAATATTTTTTTTTTCCAACTCGCAAACTGGCTATCGACCAGCGGTCTTTTAGCCTGTCTTTATCCTGTCTATGTCTGTTTTCTAAAAGTCGTGATCGCTAACGTTATTGTCGGGGTCCAGATGATGTAATGAGATGAATTGATAAATGGTAGATGTTGGATATTTGAATTTAGGGTGGGTATTAGGGTTGCGGTGTATACACATATGATTGAGGATAGTTGTGGTATTAGGATTTGTGGCGAACTTTAAGGAGACGTATTCTAGGCATTGATTAATAGGGAGAATGTTGTACATTTTATACAGGATCAAAAATATATTATTCTTTCTTTCAGCCTTTATAGTTATCGCCGCTCCGCGCAAAGCGGTCTCACCTCTCTTAAACGCGCCATAAATTATTTCACAGACAAAATACATGCCGAGACTTAAATACAGATTAACGCAATTACGCTTTAAAATAAATGTAAATCGTCCATTGCACGGAACAAATTGTGTTTTTCCACTACTCCGTTGGCGACCTCTCTTAATTAAGCAGAGCACCCCGTCTAACAAATTCCCACGATGCACAGTGGTCTGACCATAATGCGACAAAACCCCACACTTTTTTTTATTTTGTGAGATATCAATTTAAAATTTGGTATGCTTATACTAAACATAAATTCGAGTTTACAGATCTTCCATAAACCTTATTTGCACTTTCGGTTTCGCCGGAAAAATAAATTTAATTTAAGCAAGAATAAATTTAGATTGATCAAAATAATAATATAATGCCCGGTATTATAAACGATTAATAAATCATTAGATAACTATTTGTGGAGTAAATTTATTTACCTTGTTAACTAATGGACAAATAAAATTGAGTATTATAAAGCAAACCTGCCAAATAAATAGCAATTCTAGAAATAAATAATTTAATTAGTAGATTACAGACCGAAATTATACATTTTCATTGTGGACATAGCTGGAACCACCAATTTGTTAAATTGAATTGTCAATATTTCAAATTAAATTGTCAATCAAATTGAAAATTTAGTATAATTCCTCATAATTGTGGAGAATAACCGTGAAATCGGACAGAATTACATAGTACAAGATAAAGAAAGCTTATTAGAAATTATAAAAGACTTAAACGAGTGTTTTCCACTCCCAGGCTAAGCATGAAGTAAAATTTCGAGTTTAGAAAAGCCTGAAAATTTGGTTTGGCCGCTCCGCGCTTCGCGCTACGCGACCAAACCAAATTTTCAGGCTTTTCTAAACTCGAAATTTTACTTCATGCGCCACGCGTACAAGACACTGATTTCAAGTGAAGTTTAATTGTTCACAATATTTCAGTGATTTCAGTGGTAAATACGCGTGGCGCATGAAGTAAAATTTCGAGTTTAGACAAGCCTGAAGTATTACTTCATGCTTAGTCTGGGAGTGGAAAACACTCGTTTAAAACTTTAAATTGAACTAATTTTATAAAGTGTATGCATACGTATAAAAATCCCTGATTATGTCTGATTTGAAAAACTCTAGGTATTCGACTCCTTAAAATGTCTTGTGGTTCGAATTAATCACTGTCAGGGAAGATACTATGAGCGAACTTAAATCTGGCACGGATGATATGGTAGACATGATAACCGTAATGAAATTAATAAACACAAGTAGAATCTAAAGTAATGATAAATATATAATACACTTTTGACTTTTTAGAGAATAAAATTTTCTTGGCAGAAAAACAAAGAAATAATTTACTAGGGAGATTTATTAGGCAAATAAAATGTTTTAAATTACCGAGCAAAAGTAGAATACATTTAGTTTAAGCAAGTTTTCCATATTGTTGATATTTAAATCATCATAAAAAATGCAAGAATTACGTTTTTGTGAATACTTTTGGAATAGTAATAAAAGTCGACTAAATTTATTCTACTTTTATTATTATTCCAAAACTATTCACAAATAAAGTAATTCTTGCATTTTTTTGCTACATTTAAGTAAATATTAATCATTATCACATCTAAGCGTTATATATTTTTAACATTACTGTATATCAGTGTTTTATACGTGTGTCCCATGAAGTAAAATTCCGAGTTTAGAAAAGCCCCGTGAAAATTTGTCTCGGATCGCTGCGCGACCCTCGACAAATTTTCTACGCGGGGCTTTTCTAAACTCGAAATTATACTTCATGCTTAGTCTGGGAATGAAAAACACTCGTTACTTTAAAGGGGGGTGACCCCCGCCCCTAGATACCAAAAAATCATACATTTAAAATTGTTGAAGGCAAGTTTCCACCAAAATTAAAATAAATTATTAATTATCTAACGATTAGAAAATAAAATGTTTTTAACTAAGGAAATTATCTCCTTGAAAATTGACAAAAAGCTGTCAAAATATATAAATAGACTTAGTGTGTATAATCAGCTCAGAAGATTCAACAGAATTTGTCAATCAACCAAACAAAATAATGGTTAGTATTTTTTTAAATTTTACAATATTTCATTTATACGCGTGGCGCGTAAAGTAAAATTTCGAGTTTAGAAAAGCCCCGTGAAAATTTGTCTCGGGTCGCTACGCGACCCTCGACAAATTTTCTACGCGGGGCTTTTCTAAACTCGAAATTTTGCTTCACGCTTAGTCTGGGAGTGGAAAACACTCGGTACTTTAAAGAAGAGGGGGCCCCGGGCCGCCCTCTAGATACCAAAAAAATCATACATTTAAAATTGTTGCATTCAAGTTTTTACCAAAATTAAAATAAATAATTTATTACCTAACGATTAAAAAATGAAATGTTTTTAACTAAGGAAATTATTTATTTGAAAATTAACAAAAAGCTGTCAAAATTCATAAATAGAACTAGTATGTATAATCAGCTTACAAGATTCAACACAAATAGTCAACCAACCGAACAAAATAGAGGCTAGTATTTTTAAAATTTTACAATATTTTAGTGTGTTATACGCGTGGCGCATGAAGTAAAATTTCGAGTTTAGAAAAGCCCCGTGAAAAATTGTCATTACTTCCTGCTTAGTCTGGGATTGGAAACACTCGTTTGAACTTTAAATTGAACTGTTTCATAAAATCAACGAATGTCCGCAAATGTACAGAGTACACGAATACATAAGGATATGATATATAAAAATGGTTAATTATTATGTCATATATATGATATTTGTTGATTTTGAAGAATTAAATCAAATTTTATAAGTTCTGTTTTTAAAAATTGTGTTCTTATTGATAATAAAAATTATTGGCTCCGTCAACTTGGCCCCCCACTTTCAATTTTTTAGAAAAACATCATTGCACAGAAAAGCCCTTAGCTAGCACAGGCTAGCACAGCCAAAATTAGAGCAAGCACACAAATAGTAAAACAGTTATAGGGGTTTCAAATATGGGGGGGCTAAGTTGACGTTTGCCCCCCACTTTTGATTTTTCAACTTTTTTTATATGATTTGGATTCCTCAGAGCTAGCACAGGCTAGCACAACCAGATTTAGAGCAAGCACAACCCCAACAACCCCTTAAAAATACAAAATTAGTTTGTACCCCAGCCCTCCACTTTAATATTTTTTGATTATTTCTAAAGGAATCTGCAGCTTAGAGCAAGCACAGGCAGAATATGCAAAAATTATTTAAAAAAATAAAATGGTTAAAAAGATATTTCAATTTTAATTATCAACCGTGAGCTTTCAAATCCTGTATGCGTAATTCCGTTCATGTATTTTAATTATTATGCTAAATGCGTATTTTCTAACAAATCACAATATTTCAACGGATGTGTTAACAATAACTTTGCCATATACTTAACTAACAGTTTAAAACATTGCTTTCAAATGCTGTGACCCGAAAAGCAAGCACATTTAAGACAGTGACGTAGTGAGTTATTAATGACCAACCCTCGAATAATTTAAAATGTAATAACTGCACCAAATACTAACAGATTTCAAAAATTCTTTCAAAATATAAATGACTAATGCATTGGTAATACATGCTGTGACTGAGAAAGCTAGCACAGTAAAGACAGAGGCGTAGTAAGTAATCAATATTTAACCCTCGAATAATTTAAAATGTAATAACTCCACTAAATACAGAGAGATTTCAAAAATTCTTTTAAATTATGAATCACTAATGCATTGTTAATAAATGCTGTGACTAAGAAAGTTAGCACAAGAAAGACGGTAGCGTAGTGAGTAATCAATATTTAACCCTCGCATAATTTAAAATGTAATAACTCCACCAAATACCAACAGATTTCAAAAATTCTTTCAGAATATAAATGACCAATGCATTAGTAATAAATGCTGTAACTGAGAAAGCTAGCACAGTAAAGACAGAGGCGTAGTGAGTAATCAATATTTAACCCTCGAATAATTTAAAATGTAATAACTCCACTAAATACAGAGAGATTTCAAAAACTCTTTTAAATTATGAATCACTAATGCATTGTTAATGAATACTGTGACTAAGAAAGCTAGCACAGGAAAGACAGTAGCGTAGTGAGTATTCAATATTTAACCCTCGCATAATTTAAAATGTAATAACTCCACCAAATACCAACAGATTTCAAAAATTCTTTCAGAATATAAATGACCGATGCATTAGTAATCAATGCTGTAACTGAGAAAGCTAGCACAGTAAAGACAGAGGCGTAGTGAGTAATCAATATTTAACCCTCGAATAATTTAAAATGTAATAACTCCACTAAATACAGAGAGATTTCAAAAATTATTTTAAATTATGAATCACTAATGCATTGTTAATGAATACTGTGACTAAGAAAGCTAGCACAAGAAAGACAGTAGCGTAGTGAGTAATCAATATTTAACCCTCGCATAATTTAAAATGTAATAACTCCACCAAATACCAGCAGATTTCAAAAATTCTTTCAAAATATAAATGACCAATGCATTGGTAATAAATGCTGTGAGTAAGAAAGCTAGCACACAAAAGACAGTGGCGTAGTAAGTAATCAATATTTAACCCTCGCATAATTTAATATGTAATAACTCCACCAAATACTAACAGATTTCAAAAATTCTTTCAAAATACAAATGACCAATGCATTGGTAATAAATGCTGTGAGTAAGAAAGCTAGCACACAAAAGACAGTGGCGTAGTAAGTAATCAATATTTAACCTTCGAAAAATTTAAAATGTGATAAGTCCACTAAATACAAAGAAATTTCAAAAATTCTTTCAAATTATAAATCACTAATGCATTGTTAATAAATGCTGTGACTAAGAAAGCTAGCAAAAGAAAGACAGTAGCGTAGTGAGTAATCAATATTTAACCCTCGCATAATTTAAAATGTAATAACTCCACCAAATACTAACAGATTTCAAAAATTCTTTCAAAATATAAATGACCAATGCATTAGTAATAAATGCTGTGACTGAGAAAGCTAGCACAGTAAAAACAGAGGCGTAGTAAGTAATCAATATTTAACCCTCAAATAATTTAAAATGTAATAACTCCACTAAATACAGAGAGATTTCAAAAATTCTTTGAAATTATGAATCACTAATTCATTGTTAATGAATGCTGTGACTAAGAGAGCTAGCACAAGAAAGACAGTAGCGTAGTGAGTAATCAACATTTAACCCTCGCATAATTTAAAATGTAATAACTCCACCAAATACTAACAGATTTCAAAAATTCTTTCAAAATATAAATGACCAATGCATTAGTAATAAATGCTGTGAGTAGGAAAGCTAGCACACAGAAGACAGTGGCGTAGTAAGTAATCAATATTTAACCCTCGAATAATTTAAAATGTGATAAGTCCACTAAATAGAAAGAAATTTCAAATTTTCTTTTAAATTATGAATCACTAACGCATTGTTAATAAATGCTGTGACTAAGAAGGCTAGCACAAGAAAGACAGTAGCGCAGTGAGTAATCAAAATTTAACCCTCGCATAATTTAAAATGTAATAACTTCACCAAATACTAACAGATTTCAAAAATTCTTTCAAAATATAAATGACTAATGCTTTAGTAATAAATGCTGTGACTGAGAAAGCTAGCACAGTAAAGACAGAGGCGTAGTAAGTAATCAATATTTAACCCTCGAATAATTTAAAATGTAATAACTCCACTAAATACAGAGAGATTTCAAAAATTCTTTTAAATTATGAATCACTAATGCATTGTTAATGAATGCTGTGACTAAGAAAGCTACCACAAGAAAGACAGTAGCGTAGTGAGTAATCAAAATTTAACCCTCGCATAATTAAAAATGTAATAACTCCACCAAATACTAACAGATTTTAAAAATTCTTTCAAAATATAAATGACTAATGCTTTAGTAATAAATGCTGTGACTGAGAAAGCTAGCACAGTAAAGACAGAGGCGTAGTAAGTAATTAATAGTTAACCCTCGAATAATTTAAAATGTAATAACTCCACTAAATACAGAGACATTTCAAAAATTCTTTTAAATTATGAATCACTAATTAATTGGTAATGAATGCTGTGACTAAGAGAGCTAGCACAAGAAAGACAGTAGCGTAGTGTGTAATCAATATTTAACCCTCGCATAATTTAAAATGTAATAACTCCACCAAATACTAACAAATTTCAAAAATTCTTTCAAAATATAAATGACCAATGCATTGGTAATAAATGCTGTAAGTAGGAAATCTAGCACACGAAAGACAGTGGCGTAGTAAGTAATCAATATTTAACCCTCGAATAATTTAAAATGTGATAAGTCCACTAAATAGAAAGAAATTTCAAAAATACTTTTAAATTATAAATCACTAATGCATTGTTAATAAATGCTGTGACTAAGAAAGCTAGCACAATAAAGACAATGAGTAAACAAAATTTAACCCTCGCATAATTTAAAATGTAATAACTCCACCAAAGAATTTTTGAAATCTGTTAGTATTATGCGAGGGTTGAATATTGATTACTCACTACGCTACTGTCTTTCTTGTGCTAGCTTTCTTACTCACAGCATTCATTAACAGTGCATTAGTGATTCATAATTTAAAAGAATTTTTGAAATCTCTCTGTATTTAGTGGAGTTATTACATTTTAAATTATTCGAGGGTTAAATATTGATTACTTACTAGGCCTCTGTCTTTACTGTGCTAGCTTTCTTAGTCACAGCATTTATTACTAATGCCCTAGTCATTTATATTTTGAAAGAATTTTTGAAATCTATTTGTATTTGGTGGAGTTATTACATTTTAAATTATGCGAGGGTAAATATTGATTACTCACTACGCTACTGTCTTTCTTGTGCTAGCTTTCTTAGTCACGGCATTTATTAACAATGCACTAGTGATTTGTAATTTAAAATAATTTCTAAAATTTCTTTGTATTTAGTGGACTTATCACATTTTAAATTATTTGAGGGTTAAATATTGATTACTTACTACGCCACTGTCTTTTATGTGCTAGCTTTCTCACTTACAGCATTTATTACCAATGCATTGGTCATTTATATTTTGAAAGAATTTTTGAAATCTGTTAGTATTTCGTGGAGTAATTACATTTTAAATTATACGAGGGTTAAATATTGATTACTCACTACGCTACTGTCTTTCTTGTGCTAGCTTTCTTAGTCACAGCATTCATTAACAATGTATTAGTGATTCATAATTTAAAAGAATTTTTGAAATCTCTCTGTATTTAGTGGAGTTATTACATTTTAAATTATTAGGGGGTTCAATATTGATTACTTACTACGCCTCTGTCTTTACTGTGCTAGCTTTCTCAGTCACAGCATTTATTACCAATGCATTGGTCATTTATATTTTAAAAGAATTTTTGAAATCGGTTGGTATTTGGTGGAGTTATTACATTTTAAATTATGCGAGGGTTAAATATTGATTACTCACTACGCTACTGTCTTTCTTGTGCTAGCTCTCTTAGTCACAGCATTGATTAACAATGCATTAGTGATTTATAATTTAAAAGAATTTTTGAAATCTCTCTGTATTTAGTGGTGTTATTACATTTTAAATTATTCGAGGGTTAAATATTGATTACTTACTACGCCTCTGTCTTTACTGTGCTAGCTTTCTTAGTCACAGCATTTATTACCAATGCATTGGTCATTTATATTTTGAAAGAATTTTTGAAATCTGTTGGTATTTGGTGGAGTTATTACATTTTAAATTATGCGAGGGTTAAATATTGATTACTCACTACGCTACTGTCTTTCTTGTGCTAGCTTTCTTAGTCACAGCATTTATTAACAATGCATTAGTGATTCATAATTTATAAGAATTTTTGAATTCTCTCTGTATTTAGTGGAGTTATTACATTTTAAATTATTCGAGGGTTAAATATTGATTACTTACTACGCCTCTGTCTTTACTGTGCTAGCTTTCTCAGTCACAGCATTTATTACAAATGCATTATTCATTTATATTTTGAAAGAATTTTTGAAATCTGTTAGTATTTGGTGGAGTTATTACATTTTAAATTATTCGAGGGTTGGTCATTAATAACTCACTACGTCACTGTCTTTAATGTGCTTGCTTTCCGGGTCACAGCATTTGAAAGCAATGTTTTAAACTGTTAGTTAAGTATATGGCAAAGTTATTGTCAACAAATCCGTTGAAATATTGTGATTTGTTAGAAAATACGCATTTAGCATAATAATTAAAATACATGAACGGAATTACGCATACAGGATTTGAAAGCTCACGGTTGATAATTAAAATTGAAATATCTTTTTAACCATTTTATTTTTTAAAATAATTTTTGCATATTCTGCCTGTGCTTGCTCTAAGCTGCAGATTCCTTTAGAAATAATCAAAAAATATTAAAGTGGGGGGCTGGGGTACAAACTAATTTTGTATTTTTAAGGGGTTGTTGGGGTTGCGCTTGCTCTAAATCTGGTTGTGCTAGCCTGTGCTAGCTCTGAGGAATCCAAATCATATAAAAAAAGTTGAAAAATCAAAAGTGGGGGGCAAACGTCAACTTAGCCCCTATAACTTTTTTACTATTTGTGTGCTTGCTCTAATTTTGGCTGTGCTAGCCTGTGCTAGCTAAGGGCGTTTCTGTGCAATGATGTTTTTCTGAAAAATTGAAAGTGGGGGGCCAAGTTGACGGAGCCAAAATTATTGCTATTTGTATTATTTAACAATTTATTTGTAGTTTTTTGTCAATACTTCTGTTGAAATAGAGGATAGATAATTATCTTCAATTTTTTTATTTGATAAATTTTAGTTTGTATTAACTTCACAATTTAGAAGAGTACTGTGATTTTCGTATTTGTGTATTTCATTTAAAATAAAAATTATTATTTGAATTACAAATCAATTCCAATATTATTCAGTATCAGTATCAGTAAATACAAAAAAATACGAAAGAAATAAATAAATATCAAACATTTTTATTTTGATCAATTTTTTTAAATTATTTTTTTTTTCCTATTTTGAAGCTTTTCTATTTTCATATTTATTTATTTTTCCAAGAAAATATTGGAAATTTGATACAATTAGAATTGATTTTTTATTAACTTAAAAAAACTCTATTAATGTAATGCAAATTTTGCTACGTTTGAAAATTTTGCTCAATTTTAATATTAGTAAATATAGATTTATTTAAAATCATTTTTTCCAAATTTTTAGAATAATCTATAATAATTAAATTAGCTATTTTTATTAGTTTCAACGGTTTGTTTAAACTATATTTTTAGTTTTCGGTATTTTTAAATCGACTTTTGGGCGAAAACCGGAAACCAGAAGGTCTGGTAAATTATTAACATTGTTGAAAAATGTTTCAAATAAAAGTTGTCAAGTATCAAAAAATCAATATTTAATGAGTATGTACTTTTTGTCGTAGCTCGTTTAGTTTTCTTGGAAATGGTAAATTTTTGAATGTTATAAATCTATCCTAGTAAGCATTATTAATAGTAAGTAATTGGAAATAATCCTATATTATTTTAATTGGCGATCGGTACCTGTGTTGACCACAGCTATTATTTTAATTAATAGCATTTTAATGATAATTGCAGATGCGCCCTCTAGCGGTAAGGTTAAAAAGTCAAGACTAGTCTCGTTGAAATATTCGGGTAGATTTTTCAAATGATTTTTGTTTCGAAGTCAAAAGGATAAAAATAATTCAAAAACAAATGTCTGGCACGGGTGGCTTAAATCACCAGTTATATCCCAAAGTCGCAGGTCGTCGCAGGTTAAACTCCTTAATTTGTTTTCTTTGGAGTTTAGGTTAGGTCTTTTATCAAGTTAGAAACCTGCGCTAGCCTTTTTTTTTTCTCTCAACTCAAAATTTTACTTCATGTTTAATCTGGGAGTGGATAACACTCGTTTAAGGATTCAAATGAACTCTTTTAAAAAACAACAAATGTCGGAAAATTTACCTTGTATGCATATGCAGTGAAGTAAACTTAACGGTAATTAAAATGTAAGTATATTTTTAGTAATATTATCAGTAACATTGTAATAATAAGTAATTTAAAGCAAAGAGCCAAAATCATGATAAAACAAGAAAATCAATTTTTAAAATTGCAATACCTACTACTTTCTTTTAAGTATACATCTCCCGATAACTACAGCGTTTTTTAAATTTGCGAGAAATCGTTGTTTAAATGCGGTTAATTTGAAGTTTTATCGAGTGTTTTCCACTCCTAGACTAAGCATGAAGTAAAATTTCGTGTTTAGAAAAGCCTAAGAATTTGAATTGGCCGCGTAGCGAAGCGGAGGGGCCAATCCAAATTAGGCTTTTCTAAACTCGAAATTTTACTTTATGCGCCACGCTTAGAAACACTGATTCACAGTAAAGTTCAACAAACACACACATACAACAACGATGATAGGCAACCTAATATACGTTAGAGTTATTGGGTTGTCTATAATCAATGTCTTAAACAATTTGTTCAAAGTAGAATTTGACTCACATTTTATTCACATCTACATATTGGATTGCTAAAGCCGTGTATTTTAAACTTTGCAATATTTGAGTGTTTTATACGTGTGGCGCATGAAGTCAAATTTCGAGTTTAGACAAGCCTAATTTGAATTGGCCGCTCCGCTTCGTTACGCGACCAATTAAAATTGTCAGGCTTTTTTCAACTCGAAATTTTACTTCATGCTTAGTCTGGGAGTGGAAAACCCTCGTTTCAAAATTCAAATTGAAATCATTTAAATTTCCATTTTTGATTATGGCATTAAGCCGAAACTAGTAGAAATAAAATACATATAAGTGAAACAAAATCAAGTGAATGTAATTTACAAACCAATATATTTATAAATATTCGCTGTTTTAAGAATGAAATAAATCGGAACTATCACAATTTAATTTAATTGTTTTTATTATTCTGCGATTGCTTAGAAATACAAAAGTGTTTATCAACATTTTTTAGTTTTAACGTGTCGAAATAAATTTTGCAATCAAAACTGCGTTTATTAATTTCTTAACAACTTTTTTCTCAACGAAAGTTGTTAAGGAATTATTAAACGCAGTTTTAATTGCAAAGGAAAAAAGCGACAACAAAATCGATGCTTTTTGTTCAACATTCATAAATTAACTGTTTATTCGATTTGTGTAAAATAAATAAAATTCGTTGAGAAATGATTCAACTTTGTTTTAAATACTCGAATATTTCAATATTTGATCATTTAAGTATTTGAATGTTTGACTATTTGAATATCCAAATATTTGAATAATTCGAATATTTGAATGTATTTTTGAATGAAAATTCGAATACTGAAAATTCGTTTAGAAATAATTTAACTATGTTATAAATATTCGAAGATTTCAATATTCGAATATTTAAATAATTGAATGTTTGACTATTTAAATATCCAAATATTTGTATAATTTGAATATTTTAATATATTTTTGAATGAAAATTTGAATATATTTTTGAATGAAAATTCGAATAATTAAAGCTCTAGTTTTGTGCATTTCATCAAAATTTGTCGAAACATTAATATTTTTAAGGGTAAAAAATGTTATTTCAACCTTTATTTAATATAGTACAAATAAAAATCCCCAAGAAAGTGCACTACTAATAATTCAGAAACGAAGAAAGACTTATTACAAATCAACAACATCTCTCATGGATGCGATCTAAGATAATTAAAACTTCACCATCTTAATTAAGCCTTCGCAGGCAATTTGTATTTACCTCTTTTTCCCCCTGGTTTTAATCCAAAAGCCGAGGAACGCGTGGACCATATAAGCCGATCCTCTCTTCTCCTCCTCGTTTTTCTCCGTTTCGGTCGCATCTTCTTTTTCCGATCGGCATTCCAAATAGGACGCCACGGTATGGCTCCTTTTTCCTAGACCAGTGCGCAGTAAAGAGTTTCTCAACCCCGAACTAATCACTCTCTTTGCTCGTCTTCAATTTATTTATTGCGAGTTTTTCCTAGCGCGCCTGAAAAATTTCCAACCAGCGGCCTGGAATTTTTATGGCGGATTACCGGAGGCTTCCATTGTTTATTGCCTGTCCGGAGGATTTTTTTTATTGTTGCTCCTAATCGCGATTAATTAATGGATTCGGTCCATATAAGCGAGGGGAAAAAATCGCCATCGGACGCGGTTTACGGGGAATCTTACACGTTTATTTTGATTACTTGGAACTTGGAAGATAATCAAATCAAGTCGTATTTTATTTTCATATACAGGACATTTTCTTTAATACTGTCTAAATTGTTAATTGGTTTATATTTATTCTGTGTTCCGTTAACTAATTTAAAATATTTAATAAATACATTTTTCTTAGAAATAGAATACTAACCCATTAACAGCAAATTGTAGGGTACACTCTAAAAGTTGATTGAAGGTAAAATTCTGCACTTCTTTTTATGATTTAAATATATAACTTATTATATTTAATACTGGGATTTTCGCTTTTAAATATATAATAAAGTATACGCTGTAAATGTTTAGGCATTCGTCGATTTTATAAAAAAAGGTCAGTTTAAAGTTCGAACGTGTGATTCTACTCCCAGACTAAGCATGAAGTAAAATTGCGAGTAGAAAAGGCTTAAAATTTGGTTTAGTCTCATAGCGTATTTGGTTTAGTCTCGACCAAACCAAATTTTCAGGCTTTTCTAAACTCGAAATTTTACTTCATGCGCCACGCGTACAAAACACTAATTTCAAGTGAAGTTTAAAATATTCTGATATGGTTTATATATTCAGGATTTGTTGCATTATTAAATAAATTCTAAATAACCCTATTTTGGTATGACATTTGAGGGTTTGTGAAAGACCGAAACTAGGGCTATTAAATTATTAATTGTAAACTCACAATAGTAATCTACTAAAACGTTTCATTAATCAGAAAATGTCAATATCATCGTTAGAACTGTGCTAACCAGGGTTGTTATGTTTGAAACACTTTGTTTTAAAACAGTGTTTTAAACATGTTCAAAAACAGCCGTCCTGTTTTAAACGGTTTTGTTTTAAACATTTTTTAAATCTTAAATTTGTTTAAAACATGTTTTAAACGTTAAATTTGTTTAAAACGTTTTTTTTTTTCTTATTTTAAATTTTCTGAATTATATTTAATCTACTTCATTTAGATTTTTTGTTTATATTTTTAAATTTTAGCTAAATTGTTGAAGATATTTCAAATTACATTATTAAACATAACATTTTATTACAAGAAAATATCAAATATATGTGATTTTTAAATACAGGGAATTTTTTTCAGGTATACATATGCACTTTAAATTTTTCATTTGTTGTTTTTTTAAAAGATTTTAATTTTAATTTTTAGACGAGGGTTTTCCACTCCCAGACTAACCATGAAGTAAAATTTCGAGTTTAGAAGAGCCTGAAAATTTGGATTGGCCGCGTAGCGAAGCGGAGCTGCCAATCCAAATTACTCTTTTCTAAACTCGAAATTTTACTGCATGCGCCACACGTATAAAACACTGAAATATCGCAAAGTTTAAAATATACGGCTTTAGAATTCAACCTGTAGATGTGAATAAAACGAGTCAAATTCTGCGCTGAAGAAATTGTTTATAACAGTGATTATAGGCAACCTAATAACTCTAACGTATAATATTAGGTTGCCTATAATCGTTGTTGTATGTATGTGTTTTTTGAACTTCACTGTAAATCAGTGTTTTTAAGCGTGGCGCATGAAGTAAAATTTCGAGTTTAGAAAAGCCTAATTTGGATTGGCCGCTCCGCTTCGCTACGCGGCCAATCCAAATTTTCAGGCTCTTCTAAACTCGAAATTTTACTTCATGCTTAGTCTGGGAGTGGAAAACCCTCGTCTAAAAATGAAAATTAAAATCTTTTAAAAAAACAACAAATGTAAAATTTACAGTGCATATGTATACCATATGCTACGCGGCCAATCCAAATTTTTAGGCTTTTCTAAACTCGAAATTTTACTTCATACTTAGTCTGGGAGTGTAAAACACTCGTTAAAAGCCTAAAATTAAGCGCTTTTATACAACGAATTCCCGTAAATTTAAAAAACGCTGTAATTATCGGGATGTGTATACTCAAAAGAAAAATACCCTGTATATTCTGTTTTAAACACGTTTTAAACATGTTTTAATTGTTAATGATTTAAACGCTGTCTCAATGAAAAAAACTAGTTTTATTTAAAAAAAACTGTGTGTTTTAATTAAAATGAGAAAAACGTTTTTTAACAACCCTGGTGCTAACGCTTATTAATAAAGCCGATTATGTTTTAAACACGTTTTAAACATGTTTTAAACATGTTTTTAATTGTTAATGTTTTAAACACTGTTTCAGTGAAAAAAGCACGTATCGTAAAGAAACTGTTTGTTTTAATTAAAATGAAAAAAATAACGTTTTGTTTAACAACCCTGAAAATAATCGACTAATTCAGTTTTCATATCGCCATTATTCCTATCACTAATTAAAATATATTTCAAGATTAACACAGTTTACTATTTTTGAACCTTTTGGTCCCTGCTAAGATTAAAAAAATCGCAGTACATCTAAAAGAGGTTAAGAACCACTGTTCTAGAGGATGGGAGCACTCCATTAAGCGCCGACAATATACTGTATTTATTGTCAGCACGTAATACCCAAACCGTGCGGCTCTTATTAAAATTGCGACTTACGTTTACATAGCCAACTAAATAGTTTGGATTTTTGAACAACATTTATTTAATAAAACTGCAAAACTGATTTTATATGACACAGCAACTAAAAAATCCCCAATATTTCCGTTCTTAATTCCCCACGTCGAATTTAACTGTATAAAATAACAACCCAATACGCCACACGAACCCGAAAAGCATGTGGTTAGCGCAAAACTCGAAAAATTAAAACCCTGAGGCGGATACCCGATAAAAATTGCGTTTTCGCGTGTGCCAGAGTACTCCAAAGGGCGGCGATTTGCGAAAATTTGCTAAACCCTAGAGGCCATCGTGAGTTGATAATCAATATTTATAAATCGATGCGCGTTTCGCTCATTGCCCGAAGCCAATATACCGCAGTATCGCACAAAATGTTGGCCTCCTTTTTTTTGGATGCTCGCATGTTAAGCCCGGCACTTTGAGAAATTACGGGTGCAATTTTAAGTGTTACAGATTTCGATTTTTTGTGTGCGCGGGGTTTAAAAGATCTATTTACGGGACGTTATAATTTTCTTAGTAAGGGATCTAATTGTGAATTTGGTCACGCACATGAGGAACGTTGGTTTAAACGTTCGTTTAATATAATTATTAGGTGTTTTCAGTTTTCTTTTCCCTTACTTTTTACCTGGTACGGTTTTCCATTCCTTTTTTTTGCAATTAGTGCTATTCAATTCATAAACTAATGCAAACATGTTCGCTAGTGTGATAATTTCATCCGAGATTCATTGTAGTAACAGCGAGAATTTTGATGCACGATACGCGAGAGGAATACGTGGAAAAAGCAGAAATAATTTAAGCGCGACATGGAATCGAACACAATGTACAATAAAACGTACATAGTATGAGGACATCGTCATAAACATAAATATCGCTAGTAATAAGTGGGTATAAAGTAGACGGGACTTATTTACATCAGCGTGTGCCTTACATTTATATAATTCAGCCATACATAAGCCGGTGCATAAAGCAGACTCTCTCTCGGATCACCGTCACAAATAACGACTGCCGGCACCCAAACTGTCAACTGACTATTTGTCGAGTCACTACTTTATGACTGTGACCGTTGCGTCCCGTTAACGCGCATAAGTCAGATGCTTTTGTTGCTGTTACTTTTTTCTCTCTTCCTTTTCTGTAATAAAACACACTTTATTGAATCAGGCGCGGATTCACGTGAGGGGGAATGAGGAAAATGGGAAAATTTTCCCACCCTAAATAGTCAGACGACAAACAATAAAACAAATAAATACGTATGTATTAATAATACCGTGCGATCAATTAAATTATGATTGAGAGTAGGCGGCATTTTTTTTATGTGATTGCCTAGAATGCTAATTGATTGACATACATTTGAGGTTATGGTAATGGTTTTGTGTGAAGAATCAGTAGTGCCAATCTAATTTAATATTTAAAGTCTAATCATATTTTTAACGATCTCACGGTACCATTTCCTTGTTACTTATTTGACGATTAAATATAAAAAAAATCTCAAAATCTAAGAGTTACAACAAAAGGTGTTTATAAGTATATTACTAAATATTAAACATTAGTAGAATGTATTGACGTAAGGATCAAATATAAGGGGTGGGTGTGATTTGAAATTCAATTTAATTCAGTGTTTTATACGCGTGGCGCATGAAGTAAAATTTGGAGTATGAAAAAGCCTGAAAATTTGGTTTGGTTGCGTACCAAAGCAAAATTTCAAGCTTTTCTAAACTCCAAATTTTACTTCATGTTTAATCTGGGGATGGAAAACACTTGTTAGAAACTTCAAATTAAAAGCTTTTATAAATACAACGAATGTCTGAAAATTTACATAGAAAAGTCGTGTTGGGTTTAATGATGTTTTGAGTTGTTGGTTGATTGAGTGTTTAGTTCACATATGAGCAACCCCGGGCCCGCGGGCCGGATCCGGCCCGCTGTAAGATATGATCCGGCCCGCGAGACATTTTGAAAAAACCCAATTAAAAAAATATTACATTAATTACATTAAATTCTTTGATGTTTGCCGCCTCACTCATGGAAGACTGTTTCAGTTTATTTGCTACTCCTACAACATATATTGTACAAAATGCTCCAATACACTTACAATTGGAGTTGATCGAGATTCAAGAAAACTCACTCCTAAAATCCAAATTTGAAGACGTAGAGTTGTGCGATTTCTACAAAAAAATACCTAGAAGAAGGTAATTTTCCGCAGCTTAGAAAATTCGCAAGAAGATTGATTTGTGCGTTTGGCAGTACTTATAAATGCGAACAGTTCTTTTCATTGATGAAAGTTAATAAATCAACACATCGTACAAGACTGACTGACGATAATTTGGAAAATTCTTTACGTCTTTGTGTCAGTGGAATTAATCCAAATATCGATGGATTAGTTTCCCAAATTCAAGCTCAAGTGTCTCATTGATTTCGGTGTATTTAACTTTCGTAGTTTGCAATAATTGCAAATTTAACGATTTAATTATAATGTACCATTTTTTTAAATTTCATTTTGTTATTTTAATAAATTGTACTATAATAACATTGTCGTATTATTTCATGTCTAATATCTATCGCAAAAAATATGATCACTACTTTAAAATGCACTAAGTACTTTTAAACGCGGCCCGCGAACGTATTTGCACGCTAAAGTTTGGCCCTCAACATGTCAAAGGTTGCCCATACCTGGTTTAGTTCATTCGGGTGAGGATGTAATA
This sequence comes from Philonthus cognatus, assembly GCA_932526585.2. Lineage (NCBI taxonomy): Eukaryota > Metazoa > Arthropoda > Insecta > Coleoptera > Staphylinidae > Philonthus > Philonthus cognatus. The sequence continues at coordinate 39,212,645 of OW052244.1, forward strand.
CACGATAACAAATTTATTCTTGCCGGAGAGATCTTTAGAATTACTGTACATTTTGGCTCGGTCAACTTGGCCCCCCGAAGTTCAAAGCCTTAGCTAGCGCCACAAAAATTAGAGCTAGCGCCATTTAGACAAGAAAAATATGGGGGTTTGAACTTTTGGGGGGCTAGGTTGATGCTAGCCCCCCGAGTTTAAATTATTTAAGTTTGTTTACACTATTCGGATTCCTTAGAGCTAGCGCCAGCTAGCGCTACCAATTTAAAAGCTAGCGCCACCCCCACAACCCCAAAAAATGATAAAACATTTTTAACCCAAGCCCCCCAAAATGAGATTTTTTTAATCAAATTGGGTATAATATAACGCCAGCAGAATATGAAAAAATAATTCCCTCAAAAAGATCAAGTAAAAAAATATTTACATCCAAATTTTGATGCGAGAGCTTTCAGATCCTATATGCGTATTAAAATTTACTTGCTGAATTTCAATACACAATCATGTTTGACATATAAAATACCGTATCAAAAAAATATTTCGGCGTTGTAATTACCTTATGTATGTTTATAGACACTGGCTATTAGAAACATAATGCCTAGAAGACACTAGCGTAATTGACAATTGTGTTTTCACTCCTTGCTAATTTAAATCGTTATAACTCAGGAACTACCCGTACGATTTAAAAAATTCGTTCGGCATTGTAAGTACTATACTAATGTATATGAACAATGGCAATGAGATAGCTTGCGCTAGTTAGACAGTGGCGTAACTGACGATTGTTTTTTCACTCCTTGATAATTGAAATCGTTGTTACTCAAAAACTAACCGTACGATCTCAAATATTCTTTCGGTATTGTAGAAACTATACTGATGTCTATAATCACTGACAACGAGATAGCTAGCGCTAGCAAGACAGTGGCGCACCTGACGATTGTTTTTATAACTACTTGATAACTTAAATCGTTATAACTCGGCAACAAACCGTGCGATTTTAAAATTTCTTTGAACGTTAGAACACCTAAAGTGATATTCATAAACACTGCTAATGAGAAAGCTAGCTCTAGCAAGACAGTGGTGTACCTGGCGATTTTTTTTGTTATTATTTCATAATTTAAATGTTTATAACTCGGGAACTGACTGTACAATTTAAATATTTTTGTCGGCTTTAGAATACCTAAAGTAATGTCCATTACCACTGGCAACGAGATAGCTAGCGCTAGCAGGACAGTGGCGTATCTGATAATTGTTTTCGGGCTTTTCTAAACTCGAAATATACTTCATACTTAATCTAGGAGTGAAAAACACTCGTTGGAAGTTCCAAACCGAAAGGTTTTCAAAAACAATGATTGCCTAATAATTTACCAAGTACACATGGGGTCTGTACGTACCAACACTTGCATGTAAAACTCACTATATTTTATCTAACCAACCTAATCGTAACATGGGTATCATTTCGATACTACATAATTGTGATTTAGCTCCTTTAGTTGCTATTCAATTTACCTTATTTTCATTCTAACACAATCTATCTCAATATCCTAATTCTACAATATACAGAGAGTTTTTCTTTATAGTATACGTATTCCTGATTCAAATTATTTTCTTTAAATCTTTAGATATTCGTTGTGTTTTTACAGGAATTCAATTTGAAGCTTTAAACGAGTGTTTTCCACTCCCAGACTAAGCATGAAGTAAAATTTCGAGTTTAGAAAAGCCCCGTGAAAATTTGTCGAGGGTCGCGCAGCGAACCGAGACAAATTTTCAGGGCTTTTCTAAACTCGAAATTTTACTTCATGCGCCACGCGTATAAAACACTAAAATGTTGTGAAATTTATGTATATTTGAACCTTACTTGAAATCAGCGTTTTATACGCGTGGTGCATGAAGTAAAATTTCGAGTTTAGAAAAGCCCAGAAAATTTGTCTCGGGTCGCTGCGCGACCCTCGACAATTTTTCACGAGGCTTTTCTAAACTCGAAATTTTACTTCATGCTTGGTCTGGGAGTGGAAAACACTCGTTTAAAGCCTTAAATTGAGCTCTTTTAAAAAAACAACGAATATTATACAATATTAACAATAATATGTTGTATTCAACTTAAAAATTATTAAGTAATTACTTATATTAAGTCCAAGATTAATTTCTTGCGACTGATGAAGGAACAACTCTCTAAGCAAACCTAAATATCTAATCCATGTTACATATTAAATATTTAGCTTATATATTTTTATAGTTATTGTTACATTATACGGCTCAGTCAACTTAGCCCCCGAATTTCGACTTTTTTGAAAAAAAACTTGTCAGTTGCGCTACTGTCTTCTAGGCATCATCGCCGAAATATTTCTTGGATGCGGTATTTTATATGCCAAACATGATTTAGTATTGAAATTCATCAAGTAAATGGTAATACGCGTACAGGATCTAAAAGCTCTCGCATCAAAATTAGGATGTGAATATTTTTTTACCTGATATTTTTGAGATAATATTTTTTTCATATTCTACTGGCGCTAGCTCTAAGTTATCTTTTCCATGCAATTTGATTAAAAAAAATCTCATTTCGGGGGGCTACAGTTAAAAATGTTTTCTCATTTTTTGGGGTTGTGGGGGTAGCGCTGGCTTTTAAATTGGTAGCGCTAGCTGGCGCTAGCTCTAAGAAATCCGAATGGTGTAAAAAAAACTTGAAAAATCCAAACTCGGGGGGCTAGCATCAACCCAGCCCCCCGAAAGTTCAAACCCCCTAACTTTCTTGTCTAAATGGCGCTAGCTCTAATTTTTGTGGCGCTAGCTCTAATTTTTGTGGCGCTAGCTGGCGCTAGCTAAGGCCTGTCTAGCGCAATAGTTATTTTCATAAAAGTCGAACTTCGGGGGGCTGAGTTGACTGAGCCGTACATTTTGGAGCCTTTTACATTTAAACACATAAATGGGGGAGCAGCGAATTTAGCGTACGCCCGGGCGGCTGAAACCACCCGTGGCCTGTGTTTTCTGATCTTTTTCATCCAGGCACAGATTTTAATTTTCAAAAACGCCATCTTATCTTATTACAAGACCGTTACAACAAACATACACAAATAAACAACAAGCGGAGCGACATTTATTTATCGGCGTCTCTTTCGAATTTAATTAGATTTGATTTAAGTTTCGGAAAGACCGCCTACGGCTGCCCCGCTCCACTTTCTAGCGTAATTAAATAATTAGCGCGGCTAATAGACCCGATATTTAATATTCAGCAATTTCCATTTCGATCGGTCTCAAAATGTTATGATTGTAATTAATAAATTTGAGGAACTAGATGCAATCGGTTTTAATTAATGGCGATAAATAGTCGCGGCTACCTCTGCTAAAGGTCAGTGTCTTGATATATATATATATATATATTTTTTTAATTACATAAATTAAGACCCGGGGCATTAGTTGCTTTCGGGGACTTAAATACCCGGGAAATTGATCGATTATCATAATTAATACCATATGATATCTATTAACTATTTATTAATCCCAGATAAATATTAAAATTGAACCAAAATCACACATCCATTTGAAATGTAGATCAATAATTCAATAATTCTCGTGATTTCTAGTTGAATCTAATTACCGTTTGGTTTTTTATTAAAAAAAAAATGTGAAAATGGAAAAGAATCAAAATAAATTCATGTTTCGCTTAATGAATTTTTAAAAATTACCGAAACACCCGATTGATGTGAGATTTACAGAAGTTAATGAAGAAAAGATTGAGCTTGATTGAACTTAAAGCTTTTGTAACTTTTCATAAACTCGACAGATTTTGTTAAATCTTACATAAAAACAATGCAAGAGTTAACAAAATCTGTTGAGTTTAGGAAAAGTTACAGAAACTTAAAGTTGATTGAAATTATGAAACAGAAACAAAATCTCCTTGAATTGACGTTTTGTTTAAAGAATTTTGAAAAATTACTTTTTGTGATATTAATAATAATAATAATATATTTATTCTGTTACTGCCATACATATTTGCGGCTATTATCAAAAAATGACAGTGCTTTGTTGTTACGTAAGATTATACAAAATCTGTCGATTTGGGAAAACGTAACAAAAGCTTAAAGTTGATTGAAATTATGAAAAAGTAAATAAACTCATATTAAATGTATGTATTTTAAGCTTTTGCAATTTGTTGGTCAAAGTTTACTAATGCACACGGAATTGTTTTTGTTCTGAATTTGAACTAATAAACAACATCAACTCTATTTATTTTATGTCATAAATTTGACAATAAAGGAAACTGCAAATTAAGTTTCTGATTGATCGTCTAACGAGGGTTTCCACTCCCAGGCTAAGCATGAAGTAAAATTTCGAGTTTAGAAAAGCCCCGCGTAGAAAATTTGTAGAGGGTCGCGCAGCGACCCGAGACAAATTTTCACGGGGCTTTTCTAAACTCGAAATTTTACTTCATGCGCCACGCGTATAATCCACTGATTTAAAGTAAAGTTAAAAATATGTACTGCTGAGATGTGATGGATATTTACTAAGATATAGCGAAAAAATGCAAAAAATATTTGTTTTGTAAATGTGATAATAATAATAAAAGTAAAACAAATTTAGTTTGAGACACTTTTCCATACTCTCAATATTTAAATCTTCATATCTATAACGAGGACACATCAACTATTTTATAAATTAAAACAATCACTTCTGGAGGTAAACCTAAAACCGTACACAGCAAAAAACAATTCTTTTTTTCGAAAGAAAATCGAACCGATATATATTTTATTAATTGAACCGGAACGAAATCCGAATCGAAAAAGATAACGGTATGAAGCCCGGGTAAAAACAACGAATTTCTGTAATTTTACCAAATGCTGCAATTACCGGGATACTTATGGTTTAAAGGGCCATTTTTTATTCCAAGGCACACTACATTTATTGTCAAAGAATCATGTGAACAAGATTTATTGAAAAATTTTCTATCATAAATATTGAATTAAAATCTACATATAGGGCATAATTGAATTCAGAAAAACAATGTAATATAATAAAATAAGAAAAGTATATGCAGCCATTTCAAAATTTAAAGTTGACTATTGTTTGGCAATAAAGTTAATTTTGAAAAAATATATAATTACATTGATATTAATTATATATTTTTTCAAAATTAACTTTATTGCCAAACAATAGTATTATAGTATTGAAACGGCCATTGGCTTTGTTTTTTAGTTCATTCAAATCGGTCAATAAATAACAGAGTTATATCGAACACCCGGTATAACAGTTTGGGCAGAATAAAACTAAATAAAACAAAAGTTTAATGAAGACTTTGATTCAAAAGACAACTTAGGCAGTTAACAAAAATATAGTTTAGTAAAGAGCTCAGGAGATCTACAAGAAAATCGATTTTATAGAGTACTCAGGAGTTAAGTAAAGAACTCGGTTCAAAAGGTTTACAGAAATTTGATTAAGAATTCAGTTCAATAGAGAACTTAAAATTACTGGTTTAGCGGAGATGATTTTTTTTCAGAAAATCAGTAAATGTCACAAATTTACTTTTTTTATGTGTTTTCTTAAAAAAAAATTATAAAAATAATTTAAATGCCAGAAATGCTAGTTTCTTGTAGTGCGTATAATTAGTGAACGGTCGGTAAAAATTTCGTCCTCGGAAAATAGCAGTGAATAATTGGCTGTGTCTTAGAGGTACAGTGGGTTGGTGTTAATTGCGCGCGATGGGGTTTTATTTAGAATTGTCCTCGCTGTCCGATTAATTATCGGGATAATTCTAAATCTAAATGGAGAGTCAAACAGAAATAGCTCTCTTCTCACATGCCTTTAGTTCAATCGCATTCATTTTTTGTTTAGGTAATAGTGAAATTTGTGGATAACAACAAAATTATTTGCGCATTCATAATTGTGAATGCTCATTTTAAAGTCTCATAACTTAAATTTAAAAAAAAATGATTTAATACGAGAAATTGGATTACTAAAAATGGGGTTCCCTCAAAAGTTCTTAGAATTTAAAGACATTTAAGTTAAAGCATTCTATAAAATCCACTGATTTTCAAAGAATTCTTTACTTTGAAGACTTAAGTACAATTTGTTGCAAGATATTTCAGTTTAGTGTACGGTAATATTAAAATTAGATATCTCTTATGCCCGGTATTATAAAACGTTTTATTCCCTAAATTAAATTTACTTTAGGATTAAATTAATTTATTCTAAAGATTTCAGTATTATAAACACAAAATATCTTTATTTGGCTATTAAATCACCTCAGTAAATTATTTGTTTGTTTCTCTACCAAGTAAATTTTATTCTCTAAATAATTTGACAGTTAGAAGTCAAAAGTATAATTATTATTATAATTACTTTAGGTTCTACTACTTGTGTTTATTAATTTGATTACGGTTATCATGTATACCATATCATCCCTGTCAGATTTAGGTTCGCTTATAGTATCTTCCCTGACAGTGATTAATTTGAACCACATGAAATTCTAAGGCGTCGAAGACCTAGAGTTTTTCAAGTCTGAAGCAACCCGTTGACATAACCAGGGATTTTTATATCGTATGTTCAATAAAATAAAACCTCTAGAGTGCCTTGGAATATATTGTAGGTTGGTAACTCTGAAATTATACATTATAACTATTATGTCTGACGTTTTACATGACGATTCCTAAAGCGTGTAGCCAACTTAAATTAAAATAAAAGATTATATCATGGCACTCTAGAGGTTTTCTTTTTATTGAACATACGATACATATACATACGATCTTTTTTAAATTAGTTTCATTTTAAACGAGTGCTTTCCACTTCCAGATTAAGCATGAAATAAAATTTCGCGCTACTCAACCAAACCAAATTTTCAGGCTTTTCTAAACTCAAAATTTTACTTCATGCGCCACGCGTATTAAACACTGAAAACACTGAAATATTGTGAACAAGTGAACTTCACTTGAAATCAGTGTCTTTCACGCATGGCGCATGAAGTAAAATTTCGAGTTTAGAAAAGCCTGAAAATTTGGTTTGGTCGCTCCGCGCTACCAAATTTTCAGACTTTTCTATACACGAAATTTTACTTTATGCTTAACCTGGGAGTGGAAAACATTCGGTTAAGTCTTTTATAATTTCTAATAAGCTTTCTTTTTCTTGTTCTGCGTAATTTTGTACTATTTCACGGTTATTTTCCATAATTATAAGAAATTATACTAAATTTCTAATTTGATTGACAATTCGATTTGAAAACAGGACAATTCAGTTTTAAAAAATTGCTGGTTTCACCTATCGCTACAATGAAAATGTATAATTTCGGTAACTAACTAAATTATTTATTTCTAGAATTAATATTTATTTGGTAGGTTTGGTTTATAATACGCAATTTTATTTGCCCATTAGTTTACTATGTAAATAAATGTACTCCAGAAATAAATATCTAATCATTTAATAATTATTTATAATACCGCATTATTAAAAATAATCTGGGTTTTTAATTAAATTTACTTAGTTTTGCTTCACTTATATTTGTTATATGTTTCTTCGAGTTTTGGCTTAATGCCATTATCAAGAATGATGTACAAATGGATTTGTTTAGTAAAATACACATTTTTTCGGTATATTCGGCAATAATTAATCTAACATTATCAACTAATTTTGACACCAATCCACCAATCCAATTATTTTTAATAGAATTTGATACTTTAAAGGCTCATTCATAACTCCATCTTTAGTCGAGATATTTTACTTTTCTGTACATGTACAGCTTTGTGAAAATAGTTTAATTTTAATAAATGCAAATAATTTGAACTAGTTTTAAAAACAGATGTATGATTTTTTAAATATAATTTTACCCCAAAATTCAACGCATTTTTATATAATAATCCATAAATCTAATATCTTGGTTTACAATGCATTTTATAGCCAAAATTAAACTACAAATAGTATTTATATGTTATTTATACATTAATAAATAAAAAGGTCCAAAATACTTATAATAATTATATCGTATGTTTAATAAAAAAAAAACTCAAGAGTGCCAAGATTTGATTTTTTTAATTTAAGTTGGCTACGCGCTTTGGAAATTGATATATAAAACGTCAGACATAATAATTTTAATAGATAATTTCAGAGTTGCCAACCTACAATTTTTTCCATGGCACTTTAGAGGTTTTTTTTAATTGAACATACGATATTTTATTGGTGCTTACAAAAATCAGATTCTTACACAAGTCAAGTCATTTTAACCAATAATAATACATAAACAGAGATACTTTATATTAAAATCATAATTACAATATTCCTATAACCTACATTAGTAGTGATGTTAGTGGTAATTAACGCTGGTAATTACCACCGGTTATTTACCGTAAATTACGCTATATTACCAAGTTGCTTTGGTAACATTAGTAACATGATAAAAGATTAGAAAACGCTATCCTACAGAAAATGACATTTTATTTTTATTAACTCTTATACCGTTCGTTTGCTTTATCGTGCTCGCCATTTTTAGTTTGGTTACTCCGCTTCGCTACTCGACCAAACCAAGTTTTCAGGCTTTTCTAAACCTCAAATTTTACTTCATGCTTAATCAAAGATTGGAAATACTCGTTAGTAGCTTCAAACTGAACTCATTAAAAAATATATTCGTGAGAGAAAAAATATTAATATTTATTTATTGATGGGGCTGCAGATATATACGGGGTGTATATCTGCAGCCCTGCCACTAAAAAATCTTACAAGTCACCACTGTTAGTAATTTTGTCAAAAACGTTTATACCTAAAACACGCCTACTATTGTGACGTAGTCACGCCCACTATTATTTCATAGCTTCGACCACTAGTTTGTCGAATATATGATCGCTATTATATATTATTATTAGGATACTCACCTTTGACAAAGTTTATTACAACAGAAAAAAAAATAATATTCTATGAAATAGTATTATGTCAAAGACACGCCCACTATAATATTAATGCGCCTAGCATTATAGAGCACATTGCCATGGTAGTAGAACACGTCAATGATAAATTATGATATAAAATTTGGTCATGATATTATCGAGAGCATCTTTATTAGGAAGAAAAGGAGTATCAGGTTTCGGAAATATCATGATATTTGAATAAATATAAAAATATTGAATATATATTGATATTTATCCTATATATCACAAATTCTTGATAAATATCTTTGTTAATAAATATTAATATTTATATTATTGATTAATTATACAGAGAGTTTTTTATTTTAAGTATACACGTCTTAATTTACAGGGAATTTGCTGTAAATGTTCAGTTATTGGTTGTTTTTTAAAATAGTTTAATTTGAAGCTTTAAACGAGTGTTTTCCACTCCAGGTTAAGAATGAAGTAAAATTTCAGGCTTTTCTAAACTCGAAATTTTACTTCATGCGCTACGCGTCTAAAACACTGAAATATTGTGAGGTTTACAATATGCTACCAAAGCAGTATGCTAAATAAGTGTATTTTGAACTTCACTTAAAACCAGCTCTTTTACGCGTGGCGCATGAAGTAAAATTTCGAGTTTAGAAAAGCCTGAAAGTTTGGGTTTGCCGGGGCGCGACTCGCTTCGCTCGCGCGCCCCGGTATATCCAAATTTTCAGGCTTTTCTTAACTCGAAATTTTACTTTATGCTTTGTCTGGGAGTGGAAAACACTCGTTTAAAGCTTTAAATTTAACTCTTCTAAAAAAAAATGTCTGAAAATTTACTCTGTATACATAAAGAATTTAATCTCAATAAAGGGTGGTCTATCTAGTGGTTTCTTTTTGAGTCATATGTTATTTTGACAGTAAGAGCTCTTTCCCGGTTGAAACTTGACAGAAAGTCAGTATCATATCTCCGCGGAACGTAATGAATCGCTTTACGCTTAAACAACGTTGGGAAATAATGAAAACCTATTCAAATCCAAAGTCAATCCTGTGTAGCCCACACAGTGCGATTATTGAAAAGCAGTTTTGGCCGAAATGAGGCACAAAAACCTCGCATTATTCGCTTACAATGTCCAATTGACTCAGCAATTGAGGGAACACGACCATCCGCTTCGTTATCGCTTCTCAGTTTGGGCCTTAGAGCAGCTCGAAACGGACAACGATTTAGCTCGAAAAATCATCTTTTCTGACGAGGCGCATTTTCAACTGCCGCATTTGGGGATCGAAAGACCGCACGTGATCGTTGAGAAGCCAATGCATCCTCAGAGATTGACAGTTTGATGCGGATTTTGGAACGGTGGCATCATTGGCCCATTTTTCTTTGAAAATGCGGCTGAAAATGCCATTTCGGTCAACGATGAGCGCTACAAATGCATGATAAAAAAAATCTGGGGCCGAAAATTGAAGATATGGACTTGAACGATATTTGGTTTCAGCAGGATGGCGCGCCATGTTACAGTCGATCTTTTGAGTGTCAAGTCCGGTATTCGTGTTATCAGCTGTCTCAGCGATGTCAATTGGCTACCTCGGAGCTGCGATTTGACGCCGTTAGGCTTTTTTTTGTGAGGTGCCGTAAAAGAACAGTGCTATGCGAAAAATCCATTAATGATTTAGGCCCTTAAGGCGAATATCGAGCAAGCTATTCGTGAGATAGAGCCAGAAACCGTCACCAAGGTCTTGGAAAATTGGATTGATAGGATGCGCTACTGCGAAGCCAGCCAAAGCAGCCACATGATAGAAATCTTGTTTCATAAATAATTGGAATGTTTGCTGTTTCGAATAAACCAATAATATACCAAAAATAAAGATTTTAGTTATATTTTTTTAACTTTTAAAAAGAAACTACTATATGGACCACGCTGTATACTAGTTATATGCTGTAAATCTTCAGATATTGGTTGTATTTTAAAATAGTTTGATTTTAAGCTTTGAACGAGTGTTTTCCACTCCCAGGTAAAGCATGAAGTAAAATTTCGAGTTTAGAAAAGCCTAAAAATTTGGTTTGATCGCGTAGCGAAGCGGAGCGATTAAACCAAATTTTCAGGCTTTTCTAAACTCGAAATTTTACTTCATGCGCCATGCGTCAAAAGCACTGAAATATTTATTTATTTATTTAATATTGTGAAGTTCACAATATGCTACCAAAGCAGTATGCTAAAGACGTGTTATTTAAACTTCACTTAAAACTAGCTTTTTTACGCGTGGCACATAAAGTAAAATTTGGATTTCCCGGGGCGCGACTCCATTCGCTCGCGCACCCCGGCAATACTCGAAATTTTACTTCATGCTTTGTCTGGGAGTGGAAAACACTCGTTTAAAGCTTCAAATTGAACTCTTTTAAAAAACAACGAATATCTGAAATGTACTCTGTATACATATACAGGGTGATTTATACCAGGAGGCGAAAAATGAATATTCGCCTACGAGATTGGATTCTAAGCAAACATGGGTTTTAGAGATAACGAGGCAAAAAGTTTTCGGAACCTATTTAATGTTTGTCAATAAAATAAATAGTAGGTTATGAAAATTGCTTTGAAACAAAAGACTTATTTATTACTTGTTGACAGTTGTCACATACTTTGGGTATTGCCATTAATTTTTATTGTAAAAAAGATACAAATTTTGTCAACAATGCAGTTTGGCAATGAAGAATATGCCGACATTATTTTTGTTTACGGCTTTTGCAACGGCAATGCTTTAAAAATTTGTCGGGAATATCAGAGAAGATTAGTACACAGAGGAAATTCAGAATGAAGAGCAATTACAAGACAGAATTATGAATGCTGTACTTCAAAATTAAAATAAACAAGATTTTGCTGCTGTTTATAATTCTGTAGTTTTACGTTGTCAGGCTTGCGGTGGAAATTTCGAACATCTCTTGTAAGTTAAACTAGTGGTTTTTCTTTTTGTGACTAAATACAGTGTTCATTTTGCCTAATATTAGTTTTTTTGTGAAACTTGAAATTATATATGTTTTAAAAGTTTGAACCTCGATATCTCCAAAACAAAGGCCGATCTAAAAAAAAGTTAGTTTTCATTTTTTGCTCAGAATCCAATCTCGAACACGAATATTAATTTTTCGTGGTATAAATCATTCTGTATAAAAATACTCGGTGACGCGCAATTTAATGGTTTTGTGCATTTCATAAATATCCATGATACCGTGTGATCGTTTAAATTATGATTTAGAGTAGGCGGGCATTTCTTTTGTGCGGTTGCCTAGAATGCCAATTGAATGATGGAATAAATTTGAGGTTATGGTAAGCTATTTGTTAACAGTCAGTAGTGCCAATCTAATTTAAAATTCAAAGCCTACTTTAAATTATGTTTTTAATGAGCGTAGAGTATACCGGGTGGTGCATCGGACGACGCACCATAGGGATTTCAATGTATTTTTTTAAATTCTCATTTATTTACTTCCCACGTCATTTTATCAAAAAATCATAAGATACGTTTTTTTGTAGGGATCAAAAAACTGAGTCTAATACACCCACTTGAGATATTTTAAATGTATCTTTTTTCAAGATATAAATTATTTTGAAATCATTAGTTTAAAAATATAAATATGCCGTGCCTTGCAAAAATAATGTCGCGTTTACACCTGTCATTATTTATTAAATGTATTAACATCTACAAATAAACACACTGTTAAAAGTACTCTTAAAATCTAGGTATTGAATACGTAACGAAAAATTATAAATGGTTTTACGGGTGAAACAGTTCTCGGCAAGAAAGTGCCAATTTACGGTTAAATACCTAAAACCGACTTAATAGAACTGATGGTCATTGTAAGTAAAAATAGGTGTGGAAATAGATTACAAGAATACTTAAACATCTTAATTACTCGTAATTATCATTGGCGCAATGAATTATAAATGTAAGCGCAAGACGTTATTATTTAAAATAGGTAACATGATTTTTTGATAAAATAGCATGGGAAGGATATAAAGGACCATGTATTTATTTAAATCTCAATTATTTACTTCCCATGTACTTTTATCGTAAAATCAATAACAGTTTTTATGTAGAGTACACAAAAATATTTCTTAATAGTTTTATTTTATAGATTTTAAAGACAATTAATAAAACTCATTATGTAATATTAAAAACTGAATAATCGTTTAATTAACACCAAAATAAAAAATAACTATAAACTAGATTCCGAAGCCAAAACAAGAAAGAATATAAAAAAACTATATCAAGTGTTCGAATACATTTCCTTCGGCAGATTGGCAATATCCCAATCGATTATAAAATTCACGTCTAACAACTGATTTATTTTTCCACACTCGGCACAAATGGCATTTTTAAGATCCTCCACGTTATTGAATGGTATTCCATTATAAATTTTGGATTTTAAGTGTCCCCATAGATAATTGTCATTAGGAGAAAGGCCAGGCGAACGAGGAGGCCACTGAATATCGTAATTAGGTCCAATTATTTTTCGATTAAAACTGTCGTTTAAAAATTAACGCACAATGCGGCTGTTGTGCGCAGGGCAGCCATCCATTTGAAACCATATTTGTTGGTCTTCTTGAGCCACTTCAGTTATTGCTGGCGCTATTTTTTCAATTAACAATTCCAGAAAACTCCTGTCAAGTTTCCATCGATAAAAAATGGTCCTATAATGTGTTGTCCTAAAATTCCAGCCCAAACGTTGACTTTTACAGGATACTGTGTTTTTGTGTTAATCACTTTATATGGATTTTGTGTAGCCCACATTCTAACATTTTGCACATTGGGTTCGTTATGCAGAGTAAATGTGCATTCATCCGTAAAACAAATATTTTTAAGAAAGTCACGATCATCGTTTACCTTTTCCATTATTTCGTAACAAAACGCACTTCTTTTAAACATATCTTTTTCGAGAAGTTCTTGGTGACACTGGTATTTGTAGGAGTGAAACTTGTTTGCTTTCAAAATACGCAAAACTGTGGAGTGGTGTACGCCAACGTTTGCAGATATTTGTCTTAAACTCAATGTTGGATTTTCTATCGTAGTGGCCACAACATTAAAAACGCTCTCATTTTCTACTTGAGAACGTCCAATTTCTTTATGACACTTGCAATGATCAATTAGTGTACCAGTATTTTCAAACTTTTTAACAAATCTACTAACTGTTGTGTGATCAGGAATATTTCGATCTGGGTATTTTACACTAAACATTGCACTTACTTCTCGAAAACTGTTTCCTCCGTAAAACCATTTCACCATTTCTATTTGTTCGTCAATTGAATACATAATTTGATTTTAAAAGTTCTTTTAACACAGTAGGTAATATTACTTTTACTATTTGATGTCAATAGAGATAATTAAAAATGTCAGTTGTAAGCGCGACGTTATTATTTTTCCAAGGCACGGTATATTTATTTTTTTTTAAATTGTAATTTTAAAATAATGTGTATCTCGAATTTAGATAATAAATATTTTAAATGGGTGTATTAGACTCAGTTTTTTGATCCCCACAAAAAACCTATCTTATGATTTTTTGATAAAATGACGTGGGAAGTAAATAAATGAGATTTTAAAAAAATACATTGAAATCCCTATGGTGCGTCGTCCGATGCACCACCCGGTATACCGTAGTTTATAAATATCGATATATATCATAATAAATATCGTGATACATATCTTATGGTATATATCGTCGGAATTCTGGAAAGTATTTCAATTTATGGTTACTCGAAATACGAAAATAAGAACCAACCTATTGAGCCGTATTAAATAATTCAGACGTTTAAATGAATCTTAATTACATCAAAAATGAATTTCCAGACCTCACACGCGCTCACAATGCCCCCAGATAAAAATCCCCGATTCCATTATTTATTCACCCCGAATATAACGAAAATTAATAATCACTAGATTTTTGTTGATTTCGAAAAAAAGGTGCACCTTTCAAAACCTTCAGAAAACGCGAGCGCGACGCGCCGTGTGCGGTTCCATAGAAGCACTAAAATCCTGCCAGATTTCGATCTAAATTAACCCCTATCTGCCCATCTGTGCATATTTCATTTTTCCGCTCGGGGACCCAATTTCTTCCTTCACGCCAATTAACAACAAAAAACAGAGAAGAAGGAAAAGGTGCTCGCATCGAACGAAAATCCGAACAAGTGGCATAATTAGGGCTCGTGCGGCGCCTTCTTTATTCCTCTCGACTACTTTGCAGGTCAATAATTATCGATTTTTTGGGTAATTTATTAGGCAGTTAAGGGTTATAAAAGGTAAATTAAAATATTCCATGCTTGATGGTTATCTTTCTGAGCGTATGCGTGGCCTTTTTGGTTTTTAAGATTTCGCGGTTGATCATCTTCATTATTTAAAACAGGAGCTATTTTCAACGTAATTATGTTATTTACAAGGTGCGCAAATTAATGTTATTAAAAAAATGCAAAAAATATATATTTTGTAAATATTTTGTAAATGAGATAATAAAAATAAAAGTAGAACAAATTTAGTTTGAGACACTTTTCCATATTCTTAATATTTAAATCATTATATCGATGGACAACATTTTTTTAATGTGAAATAAAAACATTTCAAAAATCAAAACAACCACTTGGAGCTAAACCGAAAACCGCAAAAAACCATTATTTTTTCCAAAACAAAAACCGGAACCGAACCGATATATATTTTTTTAATCGAACCGGAACGAAAACCGGAACACTACAAATAACGGTTCGAAGCCCATTTGTAAATATCCGGCATTGCATTTTCAACGATATTTTTTTAATAAAGCAAAAGAGCCAAAAAATGCCATTTTGTCACGCCTTCGGTGATGACCCCCCGGGGTGGCCGGCACTGCCATATCTACGCCTCTGCCAGTATATTTTGAACTACGCTATAAATCAGCGTTTTACACATGCTTAATCAAGGAATGGAAACACTCGCTAGAAGCTTCAAATTGAACATTATTATAAAATCAACGAATGTCAAAAAAATAACAGCTTATAAAAAGTAAAAGAAGGCAAACTGCGTAAACGATAAATCAGTACAAACATGGTCTATCCAAAGTCGCTCGCTAATTATCCCTTGCAGAATCTCGCGAGTTTCCATGTTGGAAATAACGCCAAATCGGCAATAAGCATAAATCGTCTTAGAGCCATTAGTGACATCTTGATCGTGCGACGCCGCAATTATTTAAATAATTGCCTTTTTCAAATCGCCAGCGCTGCACACTGGTGACCACTTATCGCATCTGAAATGGCGATCTAGGAAGCTAATTAATTGTTTGCGAGCGGACAACAAAGAGAAAATTGACGGACACGTGTGCGGAAAAACTAGAAGTATGCCGCATTTTCCAGCACAGGTGGCGTCCTTTTTTGCCGCGAACGACTCCTCTCGAGACGACCTGTTGGGAATGTCCACAATCCAAGAGCTTATAATAAACAAACAAGGATTTCTCTAATGGATTAAATTGTTTGTTGTGATGTTTAAAAAAATATACAGGTTTTTATAGAAAATGTAACCATAATAATGTTGAAATTAGAAAAAAATGTATACCGGGTTTCCAAAAATACAAATTTTTATTTCATTCCAAAACCAAACATGGAAAAAGGGTTTCTCGCAGATTTATGCTTCCCATTTTAACTTAAAAGGTTTATAAAGACAAAAATTAAAAGAAGTTTTCTTTTTCATCATTTTAGGATATGCGAATTAATTAATTTTCAGTTATATATCTCACTATTTTTATTAAACATTTCCAACAGACCAATTCGGATTTTTTGTAAAATGATTATTTTATAAACAAAAATAGTTCAAATGATTTCTAATATCAAGATGAATAACTTAGTTTTGTTTTAGATTTTTAGAAAAATAAAAATGTTCATGGAAAAATTGCTATTTTCGTAAAAATCAAGATTTTTACACAAAAAACATATTTGCAAAAAATCCCCAAAAAAATTACAGACGCTCTTACTACTATTAGAAATATTCTATACTATGTATTTCTTCAAGAATAAAATAATTCTTCGAGATTTCTCTGATTTTTACAGAAAATTGACGGAAAATTAATAAACCCATTAAAGTTTGGTTTTGCGCGCTACATTTCATTAAGTATTTAACTAATTTGATTTATTAAAAGAAGACGCAATTTAAAACAGCTTTCTTTGATATACAAACATTGTTTAAGACTTGAAAATTATGCAAGCACAATTTTTAAGTCTCAAAAAATGTTTATACATCAAATGAAAGCTGTTTTAAATTGCGTATTTTTGAGTCTTAAACAATGTTTTTATATCAAATGATAGCTGTTTCAATCCTAAATTGTGTACTTATTGAATAAATCAAATCAGTTAAATACTTAATGAAATGTAGCACTTTAAACACAATAAGTGAAAAATCGACTCATTGTTCGTTTCGAGTAAAAACAGAATTTAATGCTAAATATACTAAACAAATAATGTTTGTTTTAAGATGATGTTTTTTACAAAGAAACTAAGCTTAAAATAAATGTTAATTACATATTTTTATGTTGCAAATTGCGCTCATTACGGATGTTTAATTGTAGTCACATTGGTTTTAATCGGTTTTAAAATGTTGTTAATTGCTGCATTTTTTTTGAAACATTTTTCTTTGTAAGAATAAAATAGTTTAAGCAGTTTCTAATACCAGAAAAAATAACTGAGAATTTTTTTAGTTTCTATTTAAATAACTTTTTATCGGAAAATTGCAATTTTCGTACGGAGGTGATCAAGTTTTTATAAAAAAAAAACATTTTTATCAAAATCCCGAAAAAATCACAGACACTTTTACTCAGGGTTGATATTTTTAAAACACTCTGTTTTAAAACAGTGTTTTAAACATGTTTAAAAACAGCCGTCGTTTTTGTTTTAAACATGATTTAAATCTTAAATTTGTTTAAAACATGTTTTAAAAGTGAAATTTGCTTAAAACTTTTTTTATTATCTTAAATTTGTTATACTACTTCACAAAATTTTTTGTTTACGTTTTAAATTTTAGCTAAATTGTTGAAGATATTTCAAATTACATTATTAATCACAACATTTTATTACAATAAAATATCACAAGTGTGCGTGCATAAATTTGATTTTTAAATACAGGAAATTTTTCTTTCAGGTATACATATGCATACAATGTAAATTTTACTGCGTTCGTTGTTTTTTTAAAAGATTTTAATTTGACTCTTTAAACGAGGGTTTTCCACTCCCAGACTAAGCATGAAGTAAAATTTCGAGTTTAGAAAAGCCTGAAAATTTGTATTGGCCGCGTAGCGAAGCGAAGCGGCCAATCCAAATTTGGCTTTTCTAAACTCGAAATTTTACTTCATGCGCCACACGTATAAAACACTGAAATATCGTAAAGTTTAAAATATACGGCTTTAGCAATCTAATATGTAGATGTGAATAAAATATAAATCAAATTCTGCGCTAAACAAATTATTTAAAACAGTGATTATAGGCAACCCAATAACTCTAACGTGTATTTGGTTGCCTATAATCGTTGTTATATGTGTATATTTTTTTAACTTTACTGTAAATCAGTGTTTTTAAGCGTGGCGCATGAAGTAAAATTTCGAGTTTAGAAAAGCCTAATTTGGATTGGCCGCTCCGCTTCGCTACGCGGCCAATCCAAATTTTTAGGCTTTTCTAAACTCGAAATTTTACTTCATGCTTAGTCTGGGAGTGGAAAACACTCGTTAAAAGCCTCAAATTAACCGCTTTCAAACAACGAATTCCCGCAAATTTAAGAAACGCTGTAATTATCAGGCTATGTAAACTCAAAAGAAAAATGCCCTGCATATTCTGTTTTAAACAGGTTGTAAACGTGTTTTAAACATGTTTCCAGCACGTTGTTAACATGTTTTTAAGATGTTTTTAATTGTTAATGTTTTAAACGCCGTTTCAATGAAAAACAACACGTTTTGTAAAAAAAAAACTGTTTGTTTTAACAACCCTGCTCTTACTACTATTAGAAATAATCTAAGCTATTTATTTGTTCAATAAAAAAACAATTCGTCGATCTTTTCATCTTCTAAAGTTGACGGAAAATTAACAATCCCAATTAAATTTGATTTTGAGCGCTTGAAACTCACAAATTGTGCTTAGAACGAGCGCTCAAAATCAAATTTTATTGGGATTGTTAATTTTCCGTCAAATTTAGAAATTGAAAAGGTCGACGAATTGATCTTTCTCGCAAATAGTTTACTTTTTGAATATACTAAATCAGTTAAATACTTTGAGAAGTGTAGCACTTTAAGCACAATAAGTGAAAAATCGACAAGTTTTCCGTTTCGAATAATAACTGGATTTAAAGTTAAATTTACAATACAAATGATGTTTATTTTAAGACAGTGTTTTTACGAACAAAATAAGCTTGAAATAAATGTTAACTAAGTATTGGAATCTTAAAAGTTGTGCATATTATGGATCAAACGCGCACCCAGAAATATTTCTTAATGGGTCTTTGGAGGGGGGGCTTACACCGGTGTTATGGGGTAGCTCACGCATTTAAACCTATGTATATACGTCGAAATACTACAGTTTAGTTAGTCATGGGGGGCGGCTCAAGCCCGTGAGCCAACCCCCCGGGTGCGCGCCTGTTATGGGTGCTTAATTGAAATCATATTGGTTTTAAACAGTTTTTAAATAATATTAAATAGCTGAATTTTTTTGTAATATTTTTTTACTAAAACAAACAGGTTAAGTCATTTCTAATATCAAGGAGAATAATTTAGATTTTTATAAAAATTACAATTTATATAAAAAAATCGCAAATTTCGTAAGTGGTCTGCATGGAAAAAATCAATATTTTTATACAAAAAAAATATTTTTAGAAACAATTTGAGCTATTTATTTCTTCCAAAAAAAAATAACTCGTCGACTTTTCTCGACTTTTAAAATCGACAAAAAACTAATTAGCTCTCTAAAATTTGATTGTGAGCGCTCGTTCTAAGCACAACTTTAAGTCCCAAACAATGTTTATAGTTAAAAGTTAAAATAGGCAGCAGCATTTGCAAAAAGCGTTTTCCCCATGTTAAATGCCTATGTTCGGTTTACGAATATTCACCCGGTATAATAATTCAGTAGGATTTTCACTTTAACTGTAACAATTAAAATATCTTGATAGAATAAATAGAAGTATACATTTATTTTTTAAAAACGGGTTTTTCAGATCATTTCGGTCAACTTATTTCAATTCAGACTAATGGCGGTGATTGCAATGAATTCAAATTAAAAAGGAAATATATCGAAAATACGATTAAATGTTTTCGCGAGTCACTAAAAATAATATGTTGGGATGACGTCTACAATGCGACATCTGTTGATGATAAATTTGAAAATTTCATAAATAAAGTTAATTTGTGTCACAATTCATGTTTTCAATTATATAGATGTCCAACTAATGGAAACGGATGTAAACTAAATTTCAATACACCAGACTTGATAAAAGCTAAGCAAGACATCCTCTTGTATGAAACACTAGCGGTATATTTTCCAGAAGTAAGAATACATTTAAATGCGGCAAAGCAGCATTACAACATGCTTTTGAAACGACATTCCGAAAAATATTACCAAAATATTATAACCAAATCGGATAACAAAGGAATAACATCTTGGTCCATTATTCGAAGTTTAACTGGCGCAAAAGAGGAATGCGATTTTCCATTTAAAAATTTAACACAAGTAGCAAACAGATTCAATGATTTATTTGTAAATTCAATTC
The DNA here is from genome assembly GCA_932526585.2 of Philonthus cognatus. Taxonomy (NCBI): domain Eukaryota; kingdom Metazoa; phylum Arthropoda; class Insecta; order Coleoptera; family Staphylinidae; genus Philonthus; species Philonthus cognatus. Next base: position 39,233,221 of record OW052244.1, read on the forward strand.
CAATTCCCAATAACAATACTTTGCCTACTAGAAACTCGGAGAATAAACCATACACCATGTTTCTTCACCCTACTGATGAGTTTGAGTTATTTTAAATTACTAAATCTATTAAAAATAAAAGAAGTCACAGATATGATGAAATTTCTTCATATCATTTAAAAAATATTATTGAGGACATTGCATCTCCACTTTGTGACATAATTAATGAAAGCTTCTCTAAAGGAATATTTCCTTCTCAACTAAAAATTGCTGTAGTAAAACCTCTACTCAAAAAAGGTAAGGCTACCGATATTAATAACTACAGGCTGATCAGCATGTTATCGTCATTTTCAAAATTATTTGAGAAGTTGATGGAGAAGCGAATTCTATCATTTATAAATAAACACGGTATCTTTTCCAATTGCCAACATGGTTTCGTAAAAGGCAAAAATATTAACACAGCTATATTTGAATTTATTAATATTGTAATTAAAGGCTTCGAAAATGGTGAAACAACTTGTGGTATGTTTTTGGATCTATCGAAAGCATTTGATAGTATTTCTCACGATCAACTACTGGATAAATTATATTCCTTTGGTTTTCGAGGAGTAGCATATAGTTGGCTTAGGTCATATCTTAAGGGTAGAATCCAGTATGTAGAGATTATTCAAAACTCAAAACTAGTCAAGTCTGATGCTCAAAATATTTCCAGAGGGGTACCACAGGGAAGTGTTCTTGGTCCCCTCCTATTTAATATTTATATAAATTGTAACGTTCGCGTTTTCCACTCTCCGTTTTTTTGGACGAGAAAGTAAAATAATTAAACAAAGTGATAAATAGAAGAATAAAATTAAATTAAAAATTAAAAACATTAATGTATTATAGGCAACTTAAGCGTCACTAAAAATGTAAACAACAGACATTTTGTTTTAGAGTTATTTAATTAATTATAAATGATTCTTCACTTCCACGACGTTTCCTCTAATCTGAAATATTGAATAACAATGCCCAGCGGTCTGCGAGTCCTTGTTCGTTACGTAACTGCACCAAAAGGATCGTCACTGGAATTTCTATAAAAAATGGTTTTCTTTGAGTAAATAGGCAATGGTATCGAATTAGAAAGATAGTGTAGGGCTTATGAAGGGATTTTATTTAGGTACATGGTGTCGTATCAAATTAATAAGAAGGGGAGATCGAATAAAATAAACTAGCCTCAAAAGAAAATGTTGATTTCCGATTACGGAGGTTATTAATTCTTCGTCGCTATTAATCCAGGTGGTGAATGTTGGTTCTGAAAGGTGCTGATTATGAAACACTTCACATAGATTCACTTCATTGTTGTCGAGCTTGTCATTGATTTAATTAACCTTTATTCATTGATTAATAGGGAGCAGTCGCACTTATGTGATTTCGTCGCGCGGATTTGTGTTGGTGGTTTCTGGTCAGGCACATTTTGTAATCAATTACACTAATCCCCTGGGAGAGGTGTTTGCCCGAACGTATCTTCGTCATATATTTATAATTTCCCGTGCGGATATTATATCGGTTTTAATTGAAATGATAATTGTTTAGTGGAGCGCCCCCTATTCGGCCTAATTAACCTGTTGGTAATTTCGATATACTGACCATTAGTATATCGAAATTACCAACAGGTTAATTAGTCCGAATAGGGGGCGTGGAATTTGAGTAATCCGTGGATTAATTCACTTGAATTCTGAGAGTGATCTCGTGAAGAGCTGTGCGCTTGCAAATCGAAAACACGTGCTGTGTGCAGTGTGCTGAAGTTCATTTTCTGAAAGTATCTGTGTGATCGCTTCAGGGATTTTCTAAATATTAATAAATTCACGTGAGGCCGCATTACAACTACAGGTAATCGACCATATTTTGCATATTTCCATTAATTTTATCCTAGTTTTGTGATTTTTTTTTGTGGAAAAGAAAGGGGGAAAATTTGACTAAAAATTCAAATACGACTTTTAGGCCTTGTTGTACGATTCGATTGTAATCGAAGTATTGAAATTCCTTTAAATTCATCCCCGTGGAGTTCCGCAATTTTCCTGTTTGGGCGAATTTTCTTGGAGAGAGAGAGGGTACCCTTCTTGACGTTCCAGCTGCTGAAGTCGTTGGAAAGTTAATTGTGAAGTGGATTCTCGGTGTTTTTGGCAGTGGAGTGAGAGACGAAGGAGGCGGTCGACAATTACTGATGGAATTTCAGATAAGTGATAAAAAAGTTAATTAAAATAGTGAAATTCACATAATTTTCATTTCATTTAAGAACTAATATTTATTAAAGCCGAACAGCTACATTTATTATTATTATTATTTGGTGTATTGCGTTGTGGTTTAAGAGACCAACGGAATTTGCATTTTTTTTTATTGCTGGAAATATTAAATGTTTCGTTTATGTGCATCATGATTAAAATAATTGGTTTTTCGTTATCGAATTTGATCGAGAATATAAACTATTAATTTGTTATATGAAAGATGTAAAGAAAGGTGACGTCATTATTTCTATTGCTCATTAAGTTGTATTTACTGATTTATTTAATCAACATTATATGTTTTTTTTTTAATTATGTTTAAGTTATGTTTTGGGAAAATTAATAGTAACCGTGGTAAAAATTTGCGTATTTTTGTGTCTCGATAATTCTTTGTTTACTTTTGATTATTTAATATTTAATTATTTTATATGAAATGAATTATTTGTTATTATTTTATTTCTTTTATTAAAACATTATTTAACCTTAAATTAATTACTTCTTACTTTATACCAACTTTCCTGCATTTCTTGGTTTACAGGAAGATAGACTAGTTAAGGTCAATTAGAAACCAAGTGGCGCCCAAAAGCTAATTTTTATTATTTTTGTGTGAATATTTTTTTGACCCACGACGCCGCCGATTAAGAGCTGCCGTTCGCAAGTCACAAAATGATATGTTTTCACTTAATAATGGACCAAATCACAGTATAATTAATTTTGCTGATGATACGAATTTAATCATATGGGGATCTGATTTTGTAGAGTTAAAGAAAAATGCTTCCAATATAATTAATTTGGTAGAAATGTGGTTTCAAAGCAACCAGTTGCATTTAAATGTTGACAAAACAAAGAGTATTATTTTTAAATTAAATGAAAGTTTCATAACTCCAAAATCTGTTGAAATTAATCACACTGAATATGAATTAGTTCCGGCTTTGAAATTTCTTGGAATTACAATTGATCAAAACCTAAAATGGTACCAGCATATTGATCAATTGTGTACAAAACTAGGAAAAGCTGTGTACATGTTACGTACTTTAGATCACACCATCAACCATCCGTACGAATTAATGAGAACGGTATACTATGGAAATTTTGAGTCTTTGCTTCGTTTGGGAATTTTATTTTGGGGAAATTCAGGACACATTGGTCGTATTTTCGTTATGCAAAAAAGAGCACTAAGAATTATGCTTAATTTAAAACGAATCGAATCATGTAGACGAAAATTTACAAATGCGGGAATCCTAACAGTTACTAGTTACCAGTATATATATACAGGAATGTTTGTTTTTCATGTATAAACATCGCAATGAATTAAGTGAATATAGGTTTACTCATGATCATCAAACAAGACACAGAGGTGATTTGAGATATCCTATATATAAATTCACGCGATCCCAGAAAGGACCTATATATGCATCCTCAATGTTTTATAACCGTTTACCGATAGATATTAAAAATGAATCTAATTTTAGAACATTTAAGAAACGAATATATACCTATTTATGTAACATGGAGCCTTACTCCATTGATGAATATATTAACTTTTGTTAGATATTTTGCATTTTTGAATTTTGACGCTGGCTCATGTATTATATATATTGTATTTCTATGTATTTATGTGAGAGAAAATAAACTATTACTATTACTATTAAAAAATAGACAAATATGTTTGAAATATGGCATAGGGGCATTCAAATTTAAAATGTGAGGCAGGTCGGGAAACACTGCGTTAGATACTTCAAATTTAAGGCTTTTCAATTTTAAAGTAATTATATGTATACTCGAACTTATAAGAAAAATTCCCTGTATGTAATGTTCTTTGCAATTTACCGAAGTTCCAGAAAAACGGCAAATCTCCAGTATATTTTGGAGAGCAATTAGGGCTTCTCCAAAATATCTAAACCAGCAAATTTTGAAGAGAGACATGCGCGAAAGTATAATGAAAGAAAAGAAACTCCAATTTATGAGGTGTTGATGTTACAATTTATAACCTTATCTGAATAGCAGGTAGTTTCCCTTTTCTCCCTTTTTAGAGCGTTTTAAACGGTCGTTCATGTTCATTTGATGACTCCAACAATATAACACATTAATCAATATGCAATGATATTATTTGGTTACGTTTTAATCGAATCAATTAAATAAAGCACGCTAATCTAGCATCAAAAAAATTGCAAAATAAGGTTATGATTGATCATCTAACGAGTGTTTCCAATCCCTCATTAAGCATGAAGTAAAATTTTGAGTTTTACTTCATGCGAGACGCGTATAAAACGCTGATTTAATGTGAAATGGTCTATAACCAACCAATTAACTAGTGAAATACGTTTAGTATACTAATCATCAATTGTTTAAATAAGGGAAAAAGTGCTACAATAAACTTCAGTTCATTTTTTGTACTTTTTTTTTGTATAACTTAAGAAAAATAAATTAATGAGACAACATAATAACTCAAATCTCCCCCCCCCCCTCACCAATTACAAAAAGCTATCTACGCCACTAAAACAAGGTATGTATGATCGTATTTATTAAAAACAAATAATAGCAATATATTTTAACAGTGGTTAATTACCATGGTTAATTTTTCGTTTTATTATATTCTTATAACGGGTTTAATACAAAAGAAGCGTACCTTAGTTCTAAGAGTGTTTTAATATAAATTAAGATCACACAAGGAGGGGGGGGGAGGTTCTTGATGGTCTTTAAAAAATAGATCTGTAAACATTTTCAAGATATTATTTTTTTTAATTAGAAAATCCTCATTTTTATACTCAAATTTCTCAAAAAATATAGGTTTAATCCAAAATAATTTTTGATCATTACTCACTAAACTCTTTGCATTCTAATCGAAAAATCAAACAAAACAACTTTTATTTATAAAAATAAACTTGCCATTTATGTTTTCTATATATTTGAACAGAATGTATGGGGATCTCGGTTATTTGAAGAGATAGAGAGTCGGCTAATTGGGGCAAAGTTGCGTTATTTAGGGCCTAATAATGATCTAGAAAAAAATTGAAATATCTTCTTTTGTTTTTGAGGTATTGTCAAAAAACGGATTTTTTGAAATTTCGTTTTTTTTTATTCAAAAACTATTGAATTCAGACATTACAACTTTCACATTACACCATAGCCAACTTTTGTTTTCCTTATGGGCGCCATTTTGGATTTTCATATTTTTTGGAAGAATATTTTTTTCTGAATTCAATGATGTATACTTATAGTTTTTAGTGCAATTTAAAGTCAATTTAAAGTTAAGGAAAACTAACCATCTTAATCCATTTTAATAGTTTCATATATAATTTACATTTAAATTAACGACGTGAACACCTTCTACTATCAATAGCAGTAATGATACTGATCAAAAATTGGCAGCAGATGGCGTTCACATCGTCAATTTATATGTAAATTACAAATGACTACTAAAATGGTTATAGATGTTTAGTTTTCTTCTGGATTTTAAAATGCACAATCAATTGATATTTATAATAGTCATACTGTGAGTACAATAGACAAGTCTATTGACAGTAAATGGCGTTCACGTCGTCAACCTAAATGTAAATTACATATGACTATTAAAATTGTCAATTTATAGTGCAATTTGAAATCCAGAAGAAAACTGTCCATCTTTATTCATTTTAATAGTCTCATATGTAATTTACATTTAAATAAACGACGTGAACGTCATCTACTGTCAGTAGCTGTAACGATACTACTCAAAAATTGGCAGCAGATGGCGTTTATATCGTCAATTTATATGAAAATTACATATGACTACTAAAATGGTTATAGAAGTTCAGTTTTCTTCTGGATTTCAAAATGCACAATCAATTGACATTTATAATAGTCATTCTGTAAGTACCATCGACAATGATATTTTTTTCTTTTTTCTGAATTCAATGATGTATCACACATATAGTTTATTGTACAGGGTGAGCGAAACTCGATGTCTTAGCTAATATATATATATATATATATATATATATATATATATATATATATATACAGGGTCGCTACAAAGTATGGAAACACGGCTCTTGCGTGAAAACGGCTAAAAACAGAACCACCAAAATTGGGATTTCTAAATGGGATATTTTCTTGAACAATTTGGCGTGAAAAAATCAAAAATGATTCTCAGAATTTTAACATACGGACGCCATCTTGAATTTTTTAAATGGAATTCGATTTTTTTTATTTTACAACTTTTATAGACCTTAATTCTAATTACAACCATATACCTTTTTTTAAAAATACTTGTCTTTTCATCGATAAACCGGACTTTGAAAAGTATGGAAACAGCGAAATATTTTGAGAACGGTTTATCGGCATGTCCTGAAATTTTGCAAAGGTTTAGAGTACGTTAAGGCCTTCAACTTGCATTTTTTATTTTTTCATATTCATTTGTTTTGTAAATATTCTATTTTTGGTCGAAACTTGTAATGATTCGACCCTAGGTATTGTACAAATTTATAATTTGTATTATTGTTTACGTTGTGTTGTGTATGTAGTAACCCTTTAATTTATTTACCAGGTTCGTTGTTTGTGTCAATATGCATTATCGTAAATACTGTATTTTTATTCCCTTTAAATTTGACTAGGAGGATGTGTGGACAATAAATAAAACAGGATATGAGCTTAACGTATGCAAAGTTTATTGACCTTTCATGATATTTCTAATGAATTGGTATGTCTTATATTATTTATATTCACAAAATATATTACCCAACGTTTATGCTTAGAAGTCATGTGCATTCGGTTAAACTCAAAAAAAATTTATGACTCTACTTGTGGGAGCAAAATTAACTAGCCCCTGCATTTGCATTACGAGATGGGAAACCCACAAAAACCATCTCGGAGCTAGCATCACACACTCGACACACTTGCGATTAGTTAGTGAGACAATCTCTCACATCGATCCTACACATCAATCGCCATTCATTTTCGATTAATGAGCGGAACGACCTTTCACCTCGTTAGACTCATAATCGAGTTATGTTTTTCTTGTGGTTAGTTAGTAGGACACTTAGCGCAATACTAACTCGGATTGGCCTAACACATCAATCGACTGTTTCGATTAGTTAGTAGGACATACCTCATTTTCTCGCTCAATTCGGCCTTACACATCAACCACCATACATCCCTCATTTGCGTGGTTAGTTAGTAGGATACTTAGCGCAATACTAACTCGGATTGGCCTAACACATCAATCGACTGTTTCGATTAGTTAGTAGGACATACCTCATTTTCTCGCTCAATTCGGCCTTACACATCAACCACCATACATCCCTCATTTGCGTGGTTAGTTAGTAGGATACTTAGCGCAATACTAACTCGGATTGGCCTAACACATCAATCGACTGTTTCGATTAGTTAGTAGGACATACCTCGTTTTCTCGCTCAATTCGGCCTTACACATCAACCACCATACATCGCTCATTCTCATCCCCCCCCCATCTTCCCCCTTTCTCAGATGTTTAAATTATTTCGCTGGTTTTGTTTGTTTGATTTCAACTTTGTCGGTTTAATGTAGAATTAATTTCACTCTTACGTGATAGTCTCTCCAACGTTGTTATCCCTAACTCCATTCTCCATTCTCTAACTCCATTCTCCATTCTCTAACTCCATTCTCAATACTTAACTCTTTTAATCAACATTACTTCACTACCTCACATCCCACAGAAACTTATCATTGTCAACTGTCCCCATTTACATTCAAATACTGACTGTCCTAGTCCCTGTCCCAAAACTAACTGATTTTTAGAATCGTTTCTTTGCTGCTCTCAAAGTTCTCCCCTCCCCAAATTTTGTTGCTTAAATTTTATCTACTACCATATATGGTCACAAAACCCTTCCCTCTCTGACGTCAACTTCATTTCCATGACTTTGCACACTTGTTGTGTTTGCGTTCGTTAAACCCTGAACTGAATCTTTCTGTATGTCTTAGCATTTCTCCACGCGCCGGTACTTGTTTATTATTTTAAGGCGATGCTGCATTTGTTATTTCTTTCACATAAAAAATTTTGATCGACTAATGTTATTCTCGTATTTACTGGATGTTGATTTTTATTTATTATTTTCTTGGGTGATTTTTGTATTAATATTTTAATTTAATTTCGTCAAAAATAATATTTGCACATGACCCCTACTGACCTATTACAAACTTAAAAATAAAAATTAACAATTTCAACTTAAAAAAATAGTTGCCTTTGAAAACAGTTTTCATTAGCCTGTCAAACTTGTAAAAAACATTAGTAAGTAACTGGTTGTTGCAAAAATGCCACATTTGAGTGAAACGGATCGCATAGAGATTCTCATGATGATTGGGTGTGGGGATAGAAAACGAAGCTTTGCCGAAGCTGCTAATCTTTTCAACGTAAATCATCCAGATCGAGGACCTATTTCCAGGTCAGTTGCATTTAAAACATGGAATAGGTTTAATAAAACTGGAACTGTTAAAAATCGTCCAAAAGTTGGACGACCAAAAACTGTTACAAATGAAGAAAATTCATTTAATCTTATGATAGATGTAGTTGAAAATCCAAAAACTTCGGTGCAGCAATTGGCTTTCAATAACAACATGAGCAGGAGATCAGTTCAAAAAATATTGAAAATTGAAAAGTTTCATCCCTACAAAATTCAGCTGCTACAAGAATTGAATGAAGATGACTTTGATCGCAGAATTGAATTTTGCGAAACAATGATGAATAGGATAAACCAGGACGCCAATTTTATTAACCGTGTGCTCTTTTCCGATGAATCAACTTTCTGCTTAAATGGACAAGTTAACCGCCATAACTGTAGATACTGGTCAAACAAAAATCTACATTGGATGGAGCAGATTCATACGCAGCGTCCACAAAAAATTAATGTTTGGTGTGGTATAATTGGGCAGCATATTATCGGCCCTTTTGTTATTAATGGCAATTTGACATCTGAAACATATTTACAGCTTTTGCAAGAACAGGTTGTTCCCAGACTTAGACAAATATTCCCAAATTATGAAACTCAGGCTAATCCAGCTAAAAACATATGGTTTCAGCAAGACGGAGCACCAGCTCATTTCGGACTAATAGTACGTGAATATTTAGACGTAACTTTTCCCGGCAAATGGATAGGCAGGAGAGGAGCAATTGAATGGCCTGCTAGGTCGCCCGATTTAACTCCACTTGATTTTTTCCTGTGGGGACATTTGAAAAATCGAGTTTATAATAACAGGCCACACAATATACAAGAATTAGAAGAACGCATAAGAACCGAAATTGCAAATATTCGTCCTAATATTTTAACTAGTTCATTACAACACTTTGTCCAGCGTATTCATTACTGCCAAGAAGTTAATGGAGAGCACTTTGAACATATATTGTAAAATAAAAAATCATTTATTGTTTAATATTTTATTTTTTCATTTGACTGTTTAATATTTTTTTAAGTTTTGATCAAAAATAGAACATGCATTTGTGGTATTGCAGCATTTAGAAAAAGTACTCGTTTGGCTGTTTCCATACTTTTCAAAGTCCGGTTTATCGATGAAAAGACAAGTATTTTTTAAAAAAAGGTATATGGTTGTAATCAGAATTAAGGTCTATAAAAGTTGTAAAATAAAAAAAATCGAATTCTATTTAAAAAAAATTCAAGATGGCGTCCGTATGTGAAAATCCTGAGAATCATTTTTTTTTCACTTTGTAGCGACCCTGTATATATATATATATAATAATATAATAATATGAAAAGGAAAAACGATAGAAAAAATCTGAAATCTAAAATCAAATGACAACAAAACAATATTTGTCAACCATTAGTTTAATTATTGATAGTTGTGGCTTTGTTATTTGATCCAAAGGCTACTTGTTTAGGTCGTGACAATTGTGAATTTTTGATAATACTTTCTTTTAAGTTTGCTTTTAATTTTTTAACGAAAGATGATTTTTTTCTCTACAAAGTTTATTCAGAAAAATTAGCTCTTTTGAAATATCCAAAAATATAGGTATGTTTTCTCTGGAAAAAAATGTCGATGACGTCATTACTTCAGTTTCAAAATTTAGAAAAATATGCAATTTTGGATTAAAATTGACCTCACTCAATCCCATTTATGAACCTCTTTTCAGATTATTTCTATCGTTTTTCCTTTTCTTATAATAGAGCTGAGTCATCAAGTTTCGCTCACCCTGTACATTTTATATATAAAATGTTAATCTTGTATTTTTTGTAAAGGGTGCCTTAGAAACAGTTGAGTAACTCACTTATTTGACAGCTCCTAAGACCCATAATTTGCTTACATATCACCCCTGAAGAGGGGCATTAAACGATATATATTTTACCAATTGTGATGTATTTTAATCTAACGAGTGTCCTCCACTCCCAGACTAAGCATGAAGTAAAATTTCGAGTTTAGAAAAGCCCCGCAGACAAATTTTCACGGGGCTTTTCTAAACTCGAAATTTTACTTCATGCGCCACGCGTATGAAACACTGATTTAATGTGAAGTTAAAAACGCACTGAAAATCAACCCAACTTCGATATTTTTAAAAATTGGATGTGTTCTTTCCTATCCATGCTGTAAACCTTCAGATATTCGTTATTGTCTTGTAAAAAAACGTCGATTCCATGTAGTCCGTCGGTCTCCGAAGACCATTATGGGTCCTTGGAGCTGTAGCCTTTGTAAAATGGTAATAAACTTAGTAATCTAGAGTGATCTTTCAATTTTAAACTTCTAAGAACGAGTGTTGTCCACTCCCAGACTAAGCATGAAGTAAAATTTCGAGTTTAGAAAAGCCCCGCGTAGAAAATTTTCACGGGGCTTTTCTAAACTCGAAATTTTACTTCATGCGCCACACGTATAAATCACTGATTTACAGTAAAGTTAAAAATATATAACGCTTGATCAATATTTACCAAGGTGTAAACATCAGATACGTTTTAAAAAATTCTATTGACCTATAATTGTACACGTAGACATAATTCTCGACTTTATTTTACAAATGTCGTATTAATTATAATTACATTTTAAATAATTTCATAAATATCAAATAAATCTTCCTATCAAAACCACCCTAAACCGGACAAAAGATAACGCCACGCGCCGGCAGAAAACACATGGACTTCTTACTACCTGCTAATATCGGGTTGACATTGACACCCAAAAAATGCGGTTGGTGTTCATAATGGATTACCCCTTGAGTGCTCGGTCTCTTTTCCCTTACCCTCCAACATTTAAGGAAAGAGATAGAAATCGGAAGATTTTAGACTTTTTGGTCTGGTCGCGAGCAATTGTTACAATTTACCGCCAAATCAGTAAACCGGTTTACCGATATTACAATTCCTACTCGTGATGAAATATCTTTCTCACGTGGATGGCGCGCATACACCGATAAGAGCCTAATAATTACAAACAAAAATATTGATTGACTTTTTAATTAATTTGTTATCCGACTGACAGTGCGCTATTAATCACGCTCCGCTCGTCGGTAATTATTTTTTTTGCGCCCGGGAATAGATTACGTGAAAATGTGTCAGCATCTTTTTCGAAGCGAAACAAAAGCACCAAAACTCCGTCTCGAAAAATTGGTAACGCCACCATTACCATTTAAATCGTCTCCGCTGGGGAAAAACGGGCGTACAGGTATGCAGATTAGCGCCGTAAAACTGTTTACGTCCAGCGTGGGCGTCGGATTTTTTTTCCTCTTTCGCCTTGGGAATCGATAATGGCTCTCTTCTCCGAATTAACATAACTACCGACCATGTTCATATCTCAATTTGGCCCACAGCTAATCCAGATTATGAATTGGGAAATACACCGGCTATTTGCATATAGTTACTGTGTGCGTTTGAAATTTTCGAATTGACAGGTATTTAGTTGGATTTTTTTTCTTTTGGGAGAGAGATAGTGGTCGGAAAGAGCCTTGACCGCGCGGGCGGCTCGTGAGAACCTGCGAATTCGAGCCGCAGGTGATGTCGCTGACCCCCGACTGTGATGCGATGCTGGAGCTGCGGGTTGTTGCTGGTGTAGGAGATGGATAAAAACACTCGGAATCGGAAAATCGGAATTCAATAGGCGCCGTAAAATTTAATAATGCAAACACGCCGTAAATGATGGAGGAAATCGGACATAACTCCACCTCTAATCATTTATTTATTACCTGCTAATGATTTATTTATGAAGGTGTGCTGCTGATGGTATAGCAAATAAGATAACTGTCGTCGCGCGTTGTGTTACGCGAAATATCAGCGGCTTGCATAATTTTGATTTAATGCTATACAGAGAGGAAATCTAATTTGCTCTGGTTGTTATCAACACGTCGAAAATTATTAATCGCTTCTTTGAGTCATCTTTTCAAGCATTCTCCACTATAAGTCAGTCAAAATCAATAAAAATAGATAGTTAACACTTAATACTTGTATTAATTCAACCCTAGGTATAATATATAAAATTACGAGAATGTTTTTCGTGTTAAAGTATGCAAACTATCAGAAGCGTAAGGCTATTTTCTCGAATTCAAATATTTTTTAATTGAAATTATTCTTGTATTAACCCTAGATATTTATAATTTGCTTTATTATTAAATTAATGTATATTTCTTAAGTTATTATAATTCACAAAATGTTTATCGAACGTTTATACTGCGAAGTCGTGTGCATCTTCGTTAAACTCAAACTTTGATGACTCTACTCGTGGGAGCAAAATTGACTGGCCCCTGCATTTACTTACGAGGTGGAAATCCCACAAAAACCATCCCGAAGCTAGTAACACTCTCCTTACACTCGACACACTACAGTCACACATACAATATGTACACTTTTTTACATTCCCCCATATGTAAAACAAAGGGAAAGAATTGTTTTTTAAATCAAAAATTTTAATGTATATATCCATTTTGAAATCCCCGAGTTGATTAGGACCATTATTCAAAAATGTCTCTCTATAATTCAGTCCTTCTGTCGCCACGATAAAGTCTAAGCCGATTGAGCTGTTAAGATGATACTATAAACTTAAACTGTTTTTATACAATAGTAGTATTCGATTAACCTTTCATGAAAATGCGGAAACCGGAAGTGGTAGTTTACTCTTTGCATTTTTTTATGTTTCTTTAATATTGATCATATTCAAAAAAAATCTTGTTTAGAAATATAGTAGATAATCAGATAATGCGCATTTAATGTGTATACACCTTTTGTCGTTTTAATATATTCTAAAAGGACAATGTTTTGTTTATTTTCACACAAAATTTTATAATGATTTCCTTAAAATTTTAGTTATCAGTGTCTGAAACTGGAATTGCATTAAAACTAACATAAACTTACAATGTCGTTTTTTTTTTGTAAATAAGTCAGAAACTATCGATGAAGCATTTTAATCATTTGACATATTCTGATAGAGCAATGATTTCGTAATATCCATATAAAATTTTATAAATATCTCACTTAAAATATTGAAATTATGATGTTTTTAAAATTTAACAATCCATAAAATTTGATATATTTAAAAAACGCACGTTTTGACAATCAGATAGAAACTACTCAAAAACCACCGATAGAGTATATTTAAATTTTCACATATTTTAAAAGGACAATGTTTTCCTAACAGCCATAGACAATTTGAGGAAGATGTAATGAAAATTAATAAAATTACGTACGTTTTAATTTTTAAATTCCATAAAATTTGATTGATTAAAAAACATATTTATTTATTACACATCAAAAATAATCAAACTTGTCGAGTGACAGGTAATTTAATAATAATAGCCAATATAGTCAGCGAACAGTCGGCATTGTCAATTTTGTCAAATGATAATTATTATAGCCAACATAGTCAATGTAATCGATACAGTCAGTACTGTCAAAATAGTCAACATAATCGAAACAGTCAGTATTATCAAAATAGTCTAGATAATCGATACTGTCGATATAGTCAGTACTGCCAAATAGCAAACATGATCGATAAAGTCAATCGATATAGTTGGTACTGTCAAAATGGTCGATATAATAGATCTGCCAATTTAATTAGTAATGTCAAAATAATCAACAAAATCAATACAGTAGTACTGTTAAAATAGTCAATATAATCAATACTGTCGATATGTATTTAGTACTGTGAAAATAGTTAATATAATCGATACAATGAAATGCAAGTCTTCCCTTACATAGTTAGTACAGTCATTAATATCAATTCAGTCAAATTACAGTATGTCGATTTTTCTTTTTGTTCAATAAAGTGTAAACACAATTTTGATAAATGAAAATTATTAATTTTGAATTTTTAAATGTAAAAACTCAAAATTATTAATTTACATTTATCAACGTGTCTACTATCCCATTAGGAGTTGTGAAATTTCTAGGCATACACTTAGACTCAAAATTGAAATGGACGCCGCATGGTGACGAAACATGCAGTAAACTATGCCGTAACATCTATCTCTTGAGACTTTTATCATGTTCACTGCCTCAGAAAGCCCTAAGATCGGTATATTTTGCACTTTGCCAGACTCACTTGACCTATGGTTTGTTGTCGTGGGGACACTCGAGCATCACACCTCGGTTATTTGGTCTACAAAGACGGGCAGTAAGAATAATTGCAGGTGCTGGATATAGAGAAGACTGCAGAGCATTTTTTTAGACAACTAAACATATTAACACTACCCTCATTATAAATATTAGAATGTCTCCTTTATATATTTGATAATAGAGATAAGTATGTTACTCATACGGAGGTACATTCGCACTGCACTAGAGGAAGAGACAAGATCTACCCTAAATACGTAAGACTCTGTAAGACAAAGAATGGTGTTAACTATCTCGGTATTAAACTATATAACAAGTTACCCACCAGTGTCAAAAATAAGTCCAGGACTTTTTTTTAAAAATCAATCAAAAGATATCTTACATCAAAAGCCTACTATAGTATAGAAGAATGCTTATTAGACAATTTTCACGATTTTTTAATTTAATTTGTATTCGTATTGTTTTTTTTGTTTTTTACAGTTCTAACTAACTTATAAATTATTTTAATTATGTGATGAATCTACCTCTTAGTGTAAGTTTTATAACATTTATATAGTGTGATTATTTTTAAATAGTTCTACACGAATCATTTTACTTTATGTGATATCAATCTACTATTAATTGTGATATATAGTGCAAGATATGATATTGTGACTTGTGTAATGGCTGTGCTAACTAACATGAATAAATTATTATTAATAAATGTTTACACTTTGATGAAAAAAATTACACGATATACTGTAATAATGACAATTTTGGCCTACTATGACATTTCTGACAATTTATAATTTAATAAAATAAAGTTAGGTTAGATGACAAATTGCGATGAAACTAATGTTATTTTTCTAAGCTAACCCGTCTTCTTTCCATCATGACTTTATGATTATACGTAAAGTATTTGAATTTAAGATCATTGTAACATTACTGTGTCAATCGTTTATTGACCATTATGAAATGATTTCATTATTAAATGAATATTGTAACATTTAGACGGCAATTTCGCTGTTATGACATTTTGATAGTATTTCATAAAAATCGACTATATTTACACTATTCTGGCATTTTAATAGTATTTCATCACTAAATGACTATTGTAACATGTTGACGGTAATTTCACTATTATGGCATTTTGACAGTATTTCATCATTAAATTGTAATTTACCTGTTATCTTTTAAATCATTTTTAACTTGTATCAAAATTGACATTTCGTTTTAACAATACAGAACATTCTTCGTCAATAAAACAACAATAAACGCATTACGTCAATTTTCAATTGTTTTAATGATGAAACAAACAAGTATTCCACTCCCAGACTAAGCAGGAAGTAAAATTTCGAGTTTAGAAAAGCCTGAAAATTAGCCAAATTAGGCTTTTCTAAACTCGAAATTTTACTTCATGTGCCACGCGTATAAAACACGAATTTAATATGAAATGGTCTTTAAACAATTTGCAAGTGAAATAAGTTTATAATGTAAATTATTAGTTGTTTAGGTGATAGGGAAAGTGCTATGATGGACACATCACTATTTTTTTAAATTACAAAATAAGTTAAGTTAATACATTTTATTATTTGGCCTGACTGGAGAATGTGTCCTTTAAATATTTTGATTATTAGTATTGTTTTAATCTTTATTACGCAGTGGGCCAAAGCATGAAAAAACCTGGTCAAAATATGAATGTTCTTTATTAGTGCTAATAGATAGTAACAATCTTTACACAAGTCAATTGGTCTTAAAAACTAAATACATCACAGTATAAAAGAACGCTACTATACATGATACATTCTAGAATAAGTCTATAATAAGCTAATAAGCTGAAAAACACCTGTATCTAAAATTAAAATATAAAAACGGATAAAATATAATTTAACATTACAGATTACAGAGAGAGGGCAGCATAATTCCTCTATAATGAGGTACCAAAATCAAAATCTAAAAATTCGTCGATACTATAGAAGGCATGTTTAGTCAAAATAGTTTTTATTAAGTTTTTAAACGTGTTTAATGATAGGTTTCTGATATGAGTGGGTAATTTGTTGAAGAACTTTACGGAGTAATACCTGGCACCTGTTTGTGACTTCGTAAGTCGCATTGCGTTTGTGATGATGTTGTGTCTATTCCTGGTGTTGTGGTTATGGATTGCGGTGTGACTGTTATACTTGTTGGAATTATTCTTAATATAGAGAAGGCATTCATATATGTATAATGATGGTAATGTTAACAGATTTAGTGATTTAAATGCCTCCCTACAGTCATCTCTATAATTGCTAAAAGACAATACCCTAATTGCTCTTCTTTGAAGTCCGAATATTCGATGGCGAATCGCGGAGTGCCCCCATGCTACAAGTCCATACCTTAACTGCGACTGTATATATGATATATAGGTATCTCTTAACATTTCGCTGGATATACAGTAGGATAGTCTCCGCAGGAGGAATATACTGGATGACAGTTTTTTGGCCAACGCATCTCCTTGGGAACACTATGTAAGTTGCCCATCCAGGTGTATACCGAGGAATTTTATATCGTCTTTGTGGGGTTTATGGGTTTTGGCTAAGGACGAAAGTAATGTTTCGGTTTTTTTGTCGTTGATTCGAAGGCCGTTACATGAAAACCAATCCGACACTTTACTTCGGGACAGTATAGTTTTCGAATCAGCTTCTTCTATTGTGTCTCCCGTTTCGATAATTGTCGTATCATCCGCATATAGGCATGATTCTGATCCTGCCATAAAAGCCGGTAGATCATTTATGTAAATCAAAAATAGAATAGGACCCAGTATTGATCCCTGAGGAACACCGAATTCTAACTTGACCTCGAATGACTTGGTCTCTTTAAAGTGGACAACTTGTGATCTATTCGAGAGATATGACAGGATCAGTCTGCAACTGTCTGGATGTATGTTGTAACATAGAAGTTTACGCATCAGGATGTCATGGGACACACAATCGAAGGCTTTTGTTAGGTCCAGGAAGGTTGATATGCAGGCAGATCCGTTTTCAAATGTGTTTAATATATGTTCTGTAAGTTCTAATATGGCTGTAGTTGTCGATTTCCCCCGACGGAATCCAAATTGCTTATTTGTGAATAAGTTTTCATCTTCGAAGTAACTTACTAATTGATTTTGTAGAATTCGTTCGTATACCTGGGAGAATGCCGGTAGAACGGAAGTGGGTCGGTAGTTATCAACACAATTCGGATCTCCTTTTTTAAAGATAGGCACCACTTTAGCTTTTTTTAAAGCGTCAGGAAAAAGTTTGCTCTTTATTGAGGTGTTTATTTGGTGCGTTAGAGGCTTGACAATTTGGTTAATTACTCTTTGGATAACATCCACCCTTATACCATACATATCTCTGCTTCCATTGCACGAAGATGAAGATGTCTAAAAATATGCTTCAAATTAGCTCCTATATAGTTTTTGTGGTGCCTAATTACGAATGTGATGTCAAAAAATAAAAACTCAAAATAGCGGATCCAATACGGCAAATCAAATATTCAAAAACCTGTACATAGATAGTAAATCTCCATATTAGTCTTCCAAAACGTACACAATAAGGTTTTTGAGGTCTCTGATTACGGATTAAATGTCTAAAATTCAAAAATAAATATAGCGGATCTAATATGACAGATCAAATATTAAAAAATCAATGAAATCGTAGAAAATTCCCAGCATACAGGTATTCGAGGTTGCTGTTTGCGAATTTGATGTCGAAATTTCAAAATTCAAAATCGCGGATCCACTATGGCGGATCAAATATTCAAAAACCTGTACAGAATTAGTAAATGTCTATATTTATTTTCCGGAACGTTTGCATAAATTCGTAGTTAGTGATATTGAAAATCACTAATTACGAATTAAATGTCAATAATTCGAAATTAAAAATGATGGATCAAAATTTAATAATCTATGAAATCGTACAAAATTTACAACACATAGGTTTTCGAGGTCTGTGATTACGACTTTGAATTTTTTACATCAAATTCGTAATCACAGACCTCGAAAACCTATGTGTTGAATTTTGAATGTTTGACATTTATTTCGTAATTAGTGATCTCGAAAACCTTTGTGTAAACGATTTGGATACACTCGAAACAGTGGATTTAATATAGAGGATAAAATCATAATTGTGTTACATATATTTTACTGACAATTCAAAAATTTAAATCGCAATCGGAGACACTTTCTTTCGAGTCCTCATCGCTCTCATTATTTCGCTCGATATTTTCGGCTGAAGGCGGTGCAATTAACTATTCCGCAACTTCAGGTGGTAATGGTTTTCCATCATCTGCTTTTTGAGGTTGCAAGTTTCCCACAAGTATTTAAATATTTCATAACGCGTACAACATATTGACTGCGATGCTAACACATTAAATTATTACTATTGTATCAACAAATTCAACATTACAAAATCGAGAAAATTTAGTCGTTTTGAAATACTCGACATATAAATTTGACGCCAATATTCTACCAGCCTAAGAACTGTCATAAAACTTTGGGACACTCTATATACTAATCCGCTTTGTGTATTTTTGCCCGCAGGGTATGAGGTATTGTCTGTTGACAGACAACGCGATTCCCGCCAACGATACCCGTGGCATAGTATGCCCAGTAGTTTACGCGCTGCAGTACACTGCTCAGTAAAATCGTCATTGTAAGAAAACTAGCAGATAGTAGCAGCTAGTTCTTGTTTTTTTCTCTTCAGTATAAAATACGAAGCAGGGAAACTATTTTTCCAAGCGGAGACACGCGGAGACATTTTTGTAAGTCATAATTTGTAAATATTTTACACTGCGGATATCAGGTTACCAGAACCGCGAGATTTGTATAGATATATTCTATATATTCGTGTGTATATCTATTGAACTTACTTTTCGGAGTGCAGTTTATTATTCAAAGACGCAAATCGGGGCCAGGATTGCAAATCATTCGAGCAGCACACTCGCAATTGCAGCTTTCAAACGTGCCGCTTTTCACTATGTCGGTTTCACTTGTCTTCAGCGGGTCATTCAAAGAAGATTGGCGACTGGAATGTCATTCCCACTCTGAATTAGTACATTAATACTGTCTATATCTAATTTTATAAACTAGAATTCGGCCGGTAAACTTTTATTTTCATTTTGGCCAGGTTTTTGTATGCTTTGGCCTACTGTGCTGCATGGTAATCTCTTCTCTAAACTAGAAATTTTTCTTCATGCTTAATCAAGGAGTGGAAACTACTATTAGAAGTTTCAAAACTAAGCACTCTTACAAAAACAACGAATGCCTGAACATTTACAGAGTATGCATCGCTATATTTAAAACCAAACCGTTTCGACCGGATTTACAATCACAGCACATCCGACCGAATCGAACGAACAGAATCGAGAAAGAAAGTACAACGATCCATTGGGGAAAATTTACAATTATCCAAGATAATGACAATTCCCCCGGTGTAATTAATTTTCAATTGGTGACTGCGATATTTCGCCGCAGTTGGCGAGCCAATAAAACAGTCCACCGTAAATCCGTCAAGCGATCTCCGAGTCAGGAGACTAGAACTCATACTTTTCTCTTGTTTTTTTTGCGAGCTGTGCGCGGATTCCGGAGGCTCTTCTTCTTCTGCCTGGCCCATTCCGTGCACGTCCCTCGTCTTCTTGCGAACGCGAATGGAAAAACAAGGCACCAGGAACGTGCCGCGAAAGAGAAAATGTCGTTATCAAAAATTTTGATTATATAAAATAAAGAGATAGTAAAGTTTGCAAAAATCACTCACAGAAAATTTAAAAAAAATACAAATATTAGAAATAAATACAAATTGAAACACATTTTGACATTCTTTAAAACTATTATCATATTGAATTCGCTACAATCCGTTTGTGGAATCAAAATCGGGCATTTATTAACTCGAAATTTCACCTCATGCTTAATCAAGGAGTGAAGGCACTTGTTAGAAGCCTTAAATTACCCGAATTTTAAAAACAACGAATGAAATACAGCGTAAATATTGGAATATGTATACTTAAAAAAAGTATCACTGTATAAATAATCACTCCAATAATTTTAAAATGTATGATTTCTGGTATCCGAGCAGAGCTGTTCCGAGTACTAGCAAAATGTACTCGGGTATTGAGTACAAGTACTCCAAGCAAATTATACTCGAGTACATACTACAAGTACGTAATCACGAGTACTTATCAAGTCAAGAGGGCGAGTGTTTATCAAGGTTATCAATATTATGTATAAGAGTGTTTTCCACTCCCAGACTAAGCATAAAGTAAAATTTCGAGTTTAGAAAAGCCTTAAAATTTGGTTTGGTCGCGTAGCGCGTAGCACTACGCGACCAAACCAAATTTTCAGGCTTTTCTAAACTCGAAATTTTACTTCATGCGCCACGCGCGTAAAACGCTGATTTATCCCGAAGTTCAAAAACATACACACATTTCAATAAACAGTTCTAAGAAATTATTCCATAATTTTGTGAAAATTATAAGTTTTTACGAATCTTTCAACAAACTGTCCTTTTTCTCCAAGAAAAAAGAGCTACGAAAAAATTTGAAGATATTTTTTTTTCTGTATTCCCATTAGTCATTGAGTTATTTGCAACTTTTGCAAAATACAAAAAACCAACGAGTGTGCTAGCGTAAATTTGACAATTTCTATTAAAATGTTGTTATTATTTGACTATCTATTCAAAATTTGATATAATTTGACTATTTTTATTCAAATTTTGATATAATATGACTATTTCTATTTAAATTTAACTAATTCTATTCAAATTTTGATATAGTTTGACTATTTTCATTCAAGTTTTGATAAAATTTGACTATTTCTATTAGCATTTTGATATAATATGACCATTTATATTAACATTTTGACGTTAAACGTGAAAAATGATCGGAAAATAAACTTGAGTAGGTACATCCAAATGTACTCAAGTGCATTTTGTGAATTAAAAACGCGTCGAGTACAAGTATAAGTACTTTAAAAATAAAGTGCCCGTGAACTGAGTACCAAGTACACGAAAAGTACTCAGAGTACAAGCTCTGAAGACGAGGGGTATTGCAAATGCCTATCAAATTTCAAACCGTGCAATATTAGTTCCTATATTTTTAAGTAGGACTACTCCTTCGTTTTGTACGCTTGATTATTGCAATTAAAGAACGACCCTTAATTGGGTTAATTACTTGGTGCAATTAACTAGTGGGAACAAACCGTCACGGTACTAACTTAAGATGACCCAGCACCACAATCGTTTCACACAACCAACGAGTCCTTTGTTTTCCATGATCAGCTCGAAATGCTTTCTACAATTAACTAGTGGAGACACAGCTTCACAGTACGACCCTGCACGCCAATCATTTTGCACAACCTACTAATGGGAACCAACCTTCGTTTTCCACGTTTGGGACGACTACGTTAATTGTTATGTGTTTTAATTTAATAGCAGAAAGACCTAGCATGCTTTGCAACATCAGGAAAGTTAATCACAATTTATTATTTTTCCGTTTTGATCTCAAGTTAAATCAAAACACCAGTTAATGCCAGTTTACGATTTTATTTTGTTTCCAATCTAATCATTTATAAGAATTACAAAATCCAGTAAAAACTGTTTCTGTACTATTCCTTTTAAAATGGTTTAGCTGACCTATACTAGCCGGAAGAAAGTGTTTAACTGATGAATCAGTACATAGTGCAACATGTTTCATCAAGTGTCAAATGAGAAAGTTTTAAATCAATATTTTTCAAAGCAAACAGACACAGCACTTGAAAGGTTAATCACCATTTATTAATTTCCTCGCGCCTCTTTGACGCGTTATCACAAAAGTAAAGCGTGACTCCCGCGAGTCACAGAAACTCCCAGTAAATTACCGCCGCATTATATATTCACTCTCGAGCTTAAGTTATGAATGAACTTTTCATTTCACAAGACGAAACGCTCATTGAGGAAAAATTACACAACATAAATATTTGATAAATGGCTAACGGTACCGGCAATTTCATCTGATTCAAAAATTTGTGTACCCTCGGGGTAAGTAATACTCGGTTTCAACGTAAAACTCATTAAGTGATTGGTTTTGCTTACGCACTTAATCAAATATACCTTTAAATCGGCGTTAATATAAAAGCTCCAGTCATTTAACTACATCAAACGAAATCGTGGGATGTTATTTTTTGTTTTCTTTGTTATATTTGATTAAATCGTGGGTGGTTGTATTCTATGTTCTCTTGTATTTCGTTTTTGTTTTGTTCCGATGATCACGTGGTCATTAAATGTCTGGTAAGTGCAGCAAGACCGCACGGGGAACTTAAAGGAACAGCCAACGTTATTAATCACGCCGTTTAATTGACTCGTTAGGAGGTTAATTAATATAATTGCTTTACAACTCGCCTTAATTATTGCAAGACTGCATGTTTATAATAATAAATATTGGAATGTCTGCTGCGATCAGTTTAACTACATTTCGCGAGAGGCTTTGAAACCCTGCCTCTTATAACTTTTGACTCCTTCCTCTATTTTGACTCCTTCCTCTACACTCACTTTAAATCAAGTAAGTAGGAGGTGAAAATGTAATTTTAGTTCCGGTTTAAGTTCCCAGTATTTTTTTGTTCCATTTCAGGTGGGCTATTTTACTTTTATCATTATTCTACTTCGGTTCGGTTCCATAAATATTTGTTATGAACTGTTTGTTTCGCTGCTGGACAAAGATTGAACAAAAATGAGCAATTATTGGAGAATTCTCAGCAAAGATTGAATAAACTGACAAAACTGAGGAAATAATGCAGAAGAAAACATTGAACAAAGCTGAGCAAAGATTCTAAATCAAGAATATGAATTTGTGTTCAGTACTCATTCATCACCGGATAATTATATACGCGTTTCAGGCTTCAACGCCATCATCAGTCTAGTCCCGAACCAGTGCTTGAAGAATACTGAACATTTTTGACCATTTATTATGGCATGTGCAATTTACATATGTTCAAAAGCGTAAACGCCATCTAATGCCCATTAGCTTAAATAGCATCGTCAATAGCTGGCAAACTAAACGTTTGTATACAGCAATTGTTTGTCCACAACATAGCAGTTATCCGATGAATGAATGAGTACTGAACACAAATTCATATTCTTGATATTTGTATTCTATAAAATAAAGCCCTGTTGTGGACGAACAATTGCTGTATACAAACGCTTAGTTTACCAGCTGTTGACCATGCTACTTAAGCTAATGGGCATTAGATGGCGTTTAAGCTTTCAAACATATTGGTGTGTATTTTCACTTATATTATGATAAGGCTCACACAATGAAAACACACGTTGACCTTTCAACAGTTCACTTTATTCTCTCGATTCACACACACAAAAGATACACAAAAAACATATGCGCATTCCTATGCGCGTCTTTATTAAAATATAAAATAAATATAAATTCGAATACATTACATAACACCCCTTTTTTAAATATTGGAGTTGTCGAATCGATCGGGTTTCTTTAATTGACTTCTACGTCTTAAACATCGAGTAGTACCCGAAGTTTCGGCATTTCCAATTTGTGAGGATTGCGATACGCTATTATTTACAATGTCGTTCTTATTTTCTAAATTGACTTCATGCGGAGGTTGAGTACTGGAAGATAAGCTAAGGTTTTTAATAATTTGATTAACATGCCTCTTCCAGACTAAACCCTCTATTGTTTTCACTTCGTAATGTTTTTTTCCCAATGGTCGTAATATTCGCGCTTCGCACCATTTTCGCTTCACTTTATTTAAACCGCGAAAATCGCGCACGTTCACTTTTTCGTTAATTTCGAACTGCACGTTTCTGCTTCCTCCCGCATTCTCAATTTGTTTCATTTGTTTTTGTCTTACTACCTCATCTGTAGAATTTCTTAACAAATCTAACTTACATCTTAAATTACGTCCTAACATTAATTTCGCAGGTGACTCATTTGTAACAGTATGGGGTGTATTCCTATATTGAAATTAAAATTTGCTCAATACATTGTTTATTTCTATATCGCTTTTAGCGTTAGCTTTAATTAAAATATGTTTAATTTGTTTCACACAACTTTCAGCCGCACAATTGCTAGATGGATGGTACGGGGCACTGGTCATATGTTTTATACAGTATTGTGTGCAAAAATTTTGAAAAATATCGCTGGTGAATTGCGTTCCATTATCCGAAACAATTTCCTTTGGTAAACCAAATCTCGCAAAAATTTCAATTAATTTAGTGACTGTAGCTGTGGAGTCAGTACTGTTCATTTTAAAACACTCTAACCACTTAGACGTAGAATCTACAATTACTAAATAACTTTTATTATTCAATAGACCTAAATAATCAATATGGATTCTAGTCCATACTTTTTCATGCCAAATCCAAGGACTTGTTTGTGTCTTGGGAGGGGCATCTTTAAAATTATTACATAATGTACACTGCTTACATAGATGTTCAATGTCTTGATTTAAGTTTGGCCACCA
Organism: Philonthus cognatus; assembly: GCA_932526585.2. NCBI lineage: Eukaryota > Metazoa > Arthropoda > Insecta > Coleoptera > Staphylinidae > Philonthus > Philonthus cognatus. Next base: position 39,258,409 of record OW052244.1, read on the forward strand.
AATATATCCACGGGCAAATAATTTAGATTTTACAATTCCCATATGATTTTCGTGAATTTCTGCTAAAATTGCATTTTGGAATTTTTTAGGAATTATTAATCGATATCCCCACATTAAAATTTCTTGTTCTACACTTAACTCATGTTTTCTAATAAAATACGGTTTAAATTCATCATTTGGGCATTTATTAGGCCATCCTTTTAAAGTGTAATCAATAACTTTACTTAAAATAATATCTCTACTAGATTCTCTTTTAATATCTTTATAATTAATTGGCAATTTTACTTTATTATCTAATAGGTTAATGTAACTTGTATCGTTTTCATAAAAATTTACTCTAGAAATTGCATTTCCTTTATTAGTTATCGGTAATCTTGACAAACAGTCAGCAGAATTATTTTGAGATTTAACATAACAAATTTCAAAACTAAATGATGACAAAAAATGTGCCCATCTTTGTAACCTGCTTGTTGCCATTACTGGTATGCCTCTTTTAGGACCAAAAATAGCAAGTAAAGGCTTATGATCTGTTGCCAATATAAATTTATTTCCAAATAAGTATTGATAAAATTTTGAGACTCCAAATACTATTGACAGGGCTTCTTTATCGATTTGGGAGTAGTTTAATTCTGCTTTGTTTAAAACACGAGAGGCGTAAGCAATAGGTTTTTCAACTTTACCATCTATAATATGTGCTAAAACTGCACCCACTCCTACCGATGAAGCATCTACTGTTAATTTTAATGGAATATTTGCATCAAAATGACTCAAAATTGGTTTAGAAATTAATAATTCTTTACACGACTTAAATGACTGTTCACACTCATCATTCCAATTAAATTGTACCTCTTTTTTCAATAATTTATATAAGGGGTGCAATAAAGTACCACCATTTTTTATAAATTTATAATAAAAATTTACCATTCCTAGAAATGATTTTAATTCAGTAACGTTTCTAGGACGTGGGCAATTTTTTATATCATCTACCCGTTCAGTAGTAGTGTGCAACCCTTTTTTGTCAATTATGTGACCTAAGTACTGTATTGATGATTGCATGAACTGACATTTGCTTAATTTTACCTTGAGTCCACTATCAGCTAATCTTCTAAATACAAATTCCAGACGCCTTAAGTGTTCGTCATCAGTATCCCCTGTGATTATGATGTCATCTAAGTAACATGCAACACCCGGTATATCGGCTAGCAACTGTTCCATCATTTTTTGAAAATAGGCGGGACCATTGGTAATGCCGTACGGAAGTCGAGTATATCTAAAAAGACCCATATGAGTAGATACTGTTACATAATCTCGTGAATCTTCTGACAATAGCACTTGCTGATAAGCTTCTGACAAATCAATCTTAGAAAATGTATTTCCTCCCGTTAATTTATTAAACAAGTATTCAATTCGTGGCAACGGGAACCTTAGAATTTCTAAATTTGGATTAACAGTTAATTTGTAATCACCACAAATTCTGACGGAACCATTAGGTTTTAAAATTGGTACTATTGGAGTACCCCAGTTAGAATAGGTAACTGGTTCTAAAACCTTTAATTTAACTAAACGTTCTATTTCATTTTCTACCTTTTTTTTAATGAAAATGCAATAGGGCGTGCTTTAAAAAATTTAGGTTCACAATTTTCTTTTATAATTAAAGTAATTTTATCTTTTGTAAATGTTCCCAAGCCATCTTCAAAAATGTTGTAATATTTTTTGCTTAATATATCAACTTTGCGAGGTACGCTTGAATTATAAAAATTATTTTCAACCATATTGCTATTCATGCCAATGTTAAATAACCTTAAAGCATTTCTTCCAACTAATGGAACTCCTCCATTTTTAATAATGTACATTTCCATATTATATTTAATTTGATTGAATATTACATTTAAATTTAATTTACCAAGGGGTTGAAAACTGAATCCAATATAATCTTTAAAAATTAAATCATTTTCTAGAAGTGGATATTTTTCAAAATGTCTGCGATAAATTCTTTCGGATATCACAGTATGTGTAGCACCCGTATCAATTTGAAAATTGATAGGAACATTTTCAACCAGCAATTTAACGTAAAATGGATTGATATTATTAATTTCATTGATATTAAAAATATCTGTTTGGTTTAAATTTTCCTGATTAACCATCTGGTGCGACAAAAACTTGTGTGAGTTTTTATTATTTTTAATTTTACACACATTTGCTAAATGACCTTGTTTTCCGCAATTATTACAAGTAAATGATTTATATCTACATTCAAAAGTCTGATGGTTCATTCTTCCGCAAACCTTGCACTTACTTTTATGCGAAAACTGTTTTTCTTGAGCATTGGCGCCACTGGCTTTCTGTATATTAGAATGAAATTGTTTTTTATACCTTGTAATTTGATGAACTTCCGATTTCACTTGAATACGCCGCTCTTTTGCCGCCGCCTCCTTATTTTGAGCTATTTGCATCATTGTCTCCAGCGTAGGGGTTGGCTTCGAAGTGGGGTCGACTTCCAGAAGACGATCCAATATGGGGCCGTTTCCAATTCCCACGACGAACAGGTCCCTCATGACGGTGCTGATTTCCGTATCAAAGCCGCATCCCGCTGATAAACTCTTGACGCGCGCTGCCCAGACCGCTACGGACTCCTCTTCATCTCGGTGTGCGCTGTAGAATTTTATTCTTGCCGCAAAAGATGATTGTACCGGACTGAAATGCTTCACTAATTTCTCTAGTAATTCTTCATAGGATTGTTCTACAATATCTTCAGGTACATATAAGTTTCGTAACAATACATATGTGTCTTCGTGTAAAATATTTAATAGAATAGCACGCTTTTTGGTTGCGTTTTTTTCGAAGTTATTCGCCACGATAAATTGTTGAAGTTTTACCTTGAAAACTGTAATATCGTTCTTCTCGTGATGAAACTCCCTCAAACATCCAATTAGACTACTGCCAGCACTGGTCTCTGCCGTTTCCGCCATCGTAGGTGGGTTTTTCTATTCCTCGTCGCCAATTTTTGGTGTGTATTTTCACTTATATTATGATAAGGCTCACACAATGAAAACACACGTTGACCTTTCAACAGTTCACTTTATTCTCTCGATTCACACACACAAAAGATACACAAAAAACATATGCGCATTCCTATGCGCGTCTTTATTAAAATATAAAATAAATATAAATTCGAATACATTACACATATGCAAAAAGATTCCATAAATTTCAATAAATACTAGATAAATTGACCACAATTAGAAACATAAGAATACATTGGATAAAACTGAGTCAATATGGGGTCAATTTCCAGAAGCACAGACGTAAACTGGGTCATTGAACTACATAATAATAACAATAACCATACTTTAACAACATAAACTTTAAAAACTCATTAACATAACACAACCAGTACAAGACACGGGCATAACGGTAGCTCTGTAATATCGATACAGATAAATATTATGAGCGGCATTAACATTTGCATCCATAATGAAAAATCGATAAATTATTCAAATCGCCCGAATGCCGTTGATGGCTTCCGATACAATTTCACCCACTCGTCGCCATCAATAACGAATTTAGTACTCGGTAAGTAAGGAATTATTCATCCCCTGAGCGATCGCATAATGGACGCCATAAATATGCGCGAGACAAAACCTTCAAGATGAAAAACGAATAAGAAAACGGGCTAAACGCGATGAGGATTGCGACGTTAAATAATGTTATTGGACGTGGACGATATATCAATGCGGAATAATTGATCTATAAATGATACCCGCTGTATGAGAATGTTGTTTTTATTCGAAATTAAAATTAATTTCATATAAAATACAAAAAAATAATTCATACATTCAATTGTAGTAAATTAATATTTTATTGTCAGTTCATCGCAGATTGTTAGCAACATTTATTTGCAATATGTCGCGCAGCCAGAATTTCGTCTTAAGGAAAGCCCACCTAAGTAATAAATTAAACATGTAGAATAGAATAGAAATAAAAAGTTTAATAAAAAAATTAGTTACATAATTATACAACTATTTGGAAATTGTTATTAAAAAAAATTGACCGCACTGGTAATACAGATTAAATATCCATGAAATATATTACAACTTATAACAAATAATTAATAAAATTAGGTATAGGAAAGGATAGAATGAAAACAGCCAAGCCAACCAATGCAGCAAAACTAGTAAGAATCTAAAACAATCTTCGAATTTGTATAGTTCTTTGTCAATTAAGAATTCTATCAATTGATTTTTTATAGGTAAGAAAGCAAGAAATGTTCTTTATACAGGGTGTCTACGCTAAACCGTTCGTTAAAAGTTTATGGGGTTGCCGTTGCACTAAAAATTTGAAAAAAATTCTTGTCATATGGTTGAATCAGTTCTCCTCATGTAAAATATTTTCAACTTTATATCACTTCCGGTTCTACCGGAAGTAGCACCAAGTTTGTTATTTTAAATGGAACACCCTATATATTAGTATTTTTTGGGTTCCTCGTTTAAATTGCAACATATTTTATTCGAAAATATGTACACTTATCTCTTGTAGTTATCAAGAAAAAAAAATATATTTCTAAAATTCTGACCTCTAAAAGGCATCTTGAAATCTGTCTGCAACTTTTCGTAAGAATAAGATAAAAATATGGTTTATATCTCTACTTGTACCTAGAGGATGCCTCTATGAGTGAATTAATTGGAAACTGTCAATGTTTACAATAATTGTTCTTAAAGTGTCAATATCTAAGTGCCCTCTTCAATATCTAGTAATTCAATTTTTTAAAGAGAATGACCCAATTTTTATCACATGGTACGGTTGGGGGGAAAATTTCCTACAAAAAAGTATTATGAAACTATACTCCTAAAGCAAGTAGTTTTCAAATTATTTCGAAAATTCGCTTTTCGTCGCATTCATGCAGGGAATAATGCGCGCATAAGTCGCAATTGAATTTTAGTAGGCCAGTAGTATACTTTTGTTTTGTTGCAATTGTATTGCGAAATGTCAAATAATAAAAAGAATTAGTATAAAGTTTTTCAGAAATCAACAAAATGAATATTTACACAAATCGACAAATTAACAATTTATTCTTTATACATGGCAACTGCCCATTGAACAAAACTTGATTCCAATCTTCTAAATCTTATTTTATTCATCGGCGGCAAATGTGGTTAAGTTTCATTAAATATTCTACATGTTCGAGTACCAATTCTATCGCAGTTGCCATGTATAAAGAATAAATTGATAATTTGTTGATATGTGTATTTATTCATTTTGTTGATTTCTGTATAACTTTGTACTAATTGTTTTTATTATTTGAAATTTCGCATTACATAAGCGACAAAACAAAAGCATTACTACTTGCCTACTAAAATTCAGTTGCGACTTATACGCGCATTATTACCTGCATAAATGCGACGAAAAAAGAATCTTCGAAATAATTCAAAAACCACTTGCTTTAGGAGTATAGTTGTTAATACTTTCTTGTAGGAAATCTTCCTACCAATCGTACCACGTGATAAAAAATGGGTCATTCCATATAAAAAATTGAATTACGAGATATTGAAGAGGGTACTTTGATATTGACATTTTAAGAACACTTATTGTCAAAATTTACAGTTTCCAATTAATACACTTATAGAGGCATCCTCTAGGTACAAGTAGAGATATAAATCATTTTTTTTATTTTACACTTAAGAGAAGTTACAGATAGATTTCAAGATGCCCTTTAGAGGTCAAAATTTTAGAAATATTTTTTTTGCTTGAAAACTATAAGAGATAAGTGTACATATATTCGAATAAAATATGATGTAATTTAAACGAGGAATCCAAAAAATTACTAATATATAGGGTGTTCTATTTAAAATAACAAACTTGGTACTACTTCCGGTGGAGCCGGAAGTGATATAAAGTTGAAAATATTTCACATGAGGTGAACTGATTCAACCGTATGAAGAGGATTTTTTCAAATTTTTAGTGCAACGGCAACCCCATAAACTTTTAAAGAACGGTTTAGCATTATATGTGGGTGTTTTTTCATATAGCATTAATCGATGCAGAGGATACGCATAACTATTAGTTCGTTTAGTGCTATAAGTATGTTGGAGTTTATGAGGGTCGAATTTATATTTATATTTGAAGTGGACGACTAGTGTTTCATATACAGGGTGTTCATTTGAAAACTTCCCAACGCGGATTTATGGAAAACCACTGATTAAAAGAAAAAACGCCGAGACACGTCCAAAGATTTCCCGAAGGGGACAACTTTTTAACCAAAAACGACTTCACCCCCTTTTACCCTCTGCCCCCCGGGGTCATCCCCTTAAAAATTTTTAATGACAAGGGGTATCAAGTAATAGCTTGTTTGAAAGGTTTTTCAAAGTGCTTTATTTTGACGTTTGAATTTTTAAAATCGGTCGATTTGTTTACGGATAAATTAGAAAAATATTTATTTATCTTAATTTGTTCAGATAGAAAACTTTTTATTTTATTAATAAGTGTTCAAAAAGCAACAAAACTTGGCAGCAACCAAATAAAAACCCTAATTTTTTTCGCCTTCTTTTCATCAATACGGAGATAGCATTTATTCTTATACCTGTTTAGTTTGGGTTAGTTGCTATGGAAAAGAAACAAATCCATTTGCTGTCAGTTACCTTTGTGACAATCTTGGGATAGTGAAAATAAATTTATTGATTCATATTTTACTTCCAAAATGGTTTACACACTAGCCGAAAGAGTGGAAATTATTCTAATTTATGGTGCCCAAAATCAATGTGCTCGGCAAACTGCGGTCACATTTAACGCCAGACATCCGGACAAGATAACTTCGCATAGGTATGTTTTGGACCTTGTTACTAAATTTACTCAAACTGGATCTGTTGTAAATAAAAAACGTAATCATCGTAGAGTTTTAAATGGAGCCGCTCAAATTGAAGTTTTGGGTCATTTTGGCATAAATCCTAATACTTCATTACGCAAAATTGATAATGCGACTGGTATTTCATTAGGCTCTGTACACACACTACTAAATTACATAATTTTCATCCATTCAAAATGCAAATATTGCAAGAGTTAACCGAGGGTGATTTCGATAGGCGAATTGAGTTTTGTGAACAAATGAGTGCAGCAATTAATGATAATACCATTCATGTAAAGAATATCTGCTTCACTGATGAATGCACATTTTATCTAAATAGATTTGTTAATAAGCATCACTGCAGGTATTGGAGCAATGAAAATCGTCATGCTTTTGTAGAAGGGCATACTCAGTACCCCCAAAAAATTAATGTATGGGCAGGCATTTTAGGAAACAAAGTGATTGGGCCATTGTTTATTAATGGGAATTTAAATGGAGGCATTTATTTAGATATGTTGGAAAATACCATCAATCCGCTTATCACTGAAACCATTGAAAACCAAATCGGAGACGATAGAAACCCTATACTTGATGAGGCTGAAATATATTTCCAGCAAGACGGCGCTCCTCCTCACTATGTTCTTCCGGTTCGGCAATGGCTAGACGACGAATTTTCAGATAAATGGATTGGGCGAAGAGGGCCTATAGAATGGAAGAGGCCTATAGATCTCATGACTTGTCGCCATTAGACTTTTTTGTATGGGGCTATTTAAAATCTATTGTGTTCACTCCCCAACCTGATAGTTTAGATGAACTTCGTCAACGCATCACCGAAAGCTGCCATGGCCTCCCACAACATGTTTTTGAAAATGTCCGGCAGGAATTTGAACATCGCCTATATCATTGTTTGGCCAATAACGGGCAACATTTTGAACACTTAATAAAATAAAAAGTGATATTTTCGTGTGTTTTTTTTTTTCTATCTGAACAAATTAAGATAAATAAAGATTTTTCTAATTTTTCCGTAAACAAATCGACCGATTTTATAAATTCAAACTTCAAAATAAAGCACTTTGAAAAACCTTTCAAACAAGCTATTACTTGATACCCCTTGTCATTTAAAATGTTGAAGGGGATGACCCCGGGGGGCAGAGGGTAAAAGGGGGTGAAGTCGTTTTTGGTTAAAAAGTTGTCCCCCTTGGGAAATCTTTGGACGTGTCTCGGCGTTTTTTCTTTTAATCAGTGGTTTTCCATAAATCCGCGTTGGGAAGTTTTCAAATGAACACCCTGTATATAAATACTACTGTAATATAACGTAAATTAAATTATATGATAGGAATTTTTCTTATAAGTATTCAGCAGAGCTGGGCAGGATTCGAATCATTCAGGATTCAAATCCATATAAAAGGATTCGAATCCTTATGAAAGGATTCGAATATTTATAGAAGGATTCGAATATTTATAAAAGGATTCGAATATTTATAAAAGGATTCGAATACTTAGAAAACGATTGGAATCGTCAAAAATAATTCGAATTAATTGTGAGGATTAACATGAAAAATGTCTTTTGTGTGTTTTTAAATTTCTCGTTAAATCACTGTTGTATACGCGTGGCGCATGAAGTCAAATTTCGAGTTTAGAAAAGCCCAGAAAATTTGTCTCGGGTCGCTGCGCGACCCTCGACAAATTTTCACGGGGCTTTTCTAAACTCGAAATTTTAATTCATGCTTAGTCTGGGAGTGGAAAACACTCATTTAAATAAAGACAACCTTATACAAGACTTTGGTTTTTACGTCATGTGAGGATTTCCGCGCGTGATTAGGTCGGCTTGGTTTAAATCGAGACAACCTTGCACAGTAATGATCTTAGTTTTGACGTCACGTACGGATTTCCACGCGTGACGACATCAACCAAGGTGTGTAAGTAAGTTTGTCTTGATTTAAACCGAGCCGACCTTGTATTGTTTAATTATCTTGATTGTTGACGTCACGTGAGGACTTCCACGCGTGAGGTCAGCAATCAAGGTGGTTAGTGTATAAGGTTGTCTTAATTTAAAACCGAGTCGACCTTGTTGGTTTAAGTACATTGAATTTTTACGTCATGTAAGGAATTTCATGTGTGACGTCAGAAAAACTCCCTGTATTGCTCGGGACATAGATATTTCTAATTAAATCAAAATTAATTTGCTATGAAATTCAAACATAATAAGTAAAATCCAGTATATTTACAATTTCACAATATTTCAGTGTTATATCCGTTTTGCTACGCAACTAAACCAAATTTATAGAATTTTCTAAATTCTATATTTTACTTCGTGCGTGAACAAGGATAGTAAATCTATGCTAAAAAACAAAAATTAACATATCTTAAGATATAGACTTTTTGTCTCGTGTAATATAAGGCAAAAGTAATGTCATATTATAAATTGGCTGCCATTTTATTAGAAATGAAAAAAATGGGCAATGTTTTGACTGAAAGTTAATTTAGAGGTGTAAAATTGGTAATATAAAGTTAAGTGATGTTGATTGTGCTCGTTTTACAGCATTTTGAATTGTTGTTCATAAAACTTTTCGCCCCAAATTGGTGATTTCTTCTTCAATGTTGGCTTTCAAGACTTGCAAGGTTTGTGGTTTGTTGTGGTAAATGCGAAATTTCAAATAGACTCACAGGGAGTGGAAACGCTCGTTTGAAACTTCAAACTGAATGCTTTGATAAGAACATTAAATTACTAAAGATGATTTTAGAGATAATAATCTAGTTTTCCAAATTATGTTTAATATTATTTGAAGCAAGACTGACATGGTAGCCACAATCTGAAATGTAAAATTTTTCCGACATTTCCCTGATTCAAGATTTTTTCCCTGGCCTTTTAATATAACTTTCTTCTGTGGGAAACCTCTATTTTGTTTAATTGTTTTCATTGTTTTTGTCAATATTTAAGTTAATTTTATAAATTTTTACGTGTTTTGTAATTTGCCTGCTGATTTTGACAAATTTAATAATGTCATATTTTTTGTTAGTGTTTTGGTCAATTTGAATATAATTTCATGACTTTTCTCTGACGTTCCCGGTTTTAATGATATTCAGTGAATTTTTTATCTACGTAATTTTCAGGTATTCGTCGATTTTATAATAGAGTTCAATTTGAACCTTTAAACGAGTGTTTTCCACTCCCAGACTAAGCATGAAGTAAAATTTTGAGTTTAGGAAAGCCCCGTGAAAATTTGTCGAGGGTTGCGCAGCGACCCTCGACAAATTTTCGGGTTTTTCTAAACTCGAAATTTTACTTCATGCGCCACGCGTACAAAACACTGATTTGAAATGAAGTTTAGAAACACACAAATACATCTTTAATCAGAGTAACAGGGAATCAGATGTTTAGTCTGTTATCAACGACGTTCAGTGTTAATATTAAATAATTAGGTTTTAAATATATCTGTTAAAACAACTGGTACCGATATTTATATATAAATGGTTGAAAAGGGATTTGCTTTCGTGATTTGAACAAATAGGATTCCAATCGTTGATTCGAATCATATTTATCTCTTACGAATCCTTTATTCGAGTATTCCTGATTCGAATCATATTAGGTGATTCGGATTCGTGATTCGAATCCTTTTTACAAGGATTCGTCCCAGCTCTGGTATTCAGACATATTCCGATAATTGCAGCGTATGGTTAATTTGCAGGAATTCGTTGTTTATATAAAAAATGGTGATGAGTCCATCATAACACTTTCCCCGTTATTTAAACAATTGATAATCGACATACTAATCTTATTTCACTTTAAGCAAGTGTTTGAAGATTCCACTAGAACTCAGTGTTTTATACGTGTGGCACATGAAGTAAAATTTCGAGTTTAGAAAAGCCTAATGTTAAATGTATTACATAAAATAAATAGAGTTGTTGTTTGATGAACGCATTTATTTGTTGTTTAGACGGCTTTTTGGATTTACAATTTTTCAACTATGCAGGATAAAACAAAATCAAACAATAGTCGAAAAAAAAACAAGTGCAAAGGATCAAATTATTACAAAACTATGTAACTAAGTACCTAATATCCAGTTGATCGGTTTAAACCGTCACACAACTAATTAGGTATCAAAAATGTATGAACATATTTTCTTAAAAATTCCATTGATTTATCGAAATAAAGGGTGTCCCGGAAGTAACTGACATTTTAAATTTATCGCTATTTTTTTGCGGTGAAACTAACGTACAGATATTTATATACTGTCATAAGTAAACATTGAGGTTAAGTTATGGAAAAGTACACCATTGATCAGTGGGTAGAAATTGTAAAAATACAGTTCAAACATGGTGAGAATTTTTTTGAAAGAAATATGATTTCAACAAGATGGTGCAACATGTCATACTGCCAATAAAACCGTGCAGTCATTGCAAGAAACATTTAATGGTCGTGTTATCTCTAAACGAGGTAATGTGAATTGACCACCAAGGTCATGTGACTTGACACCGTTAGACTTCTCTCTGTGGGGTTATCTTAAGAATAGAGCATAAAGCAATAAACCACAAACAACTGAGGACCTTAAAGATGAAATTCGACACAACATTGCGAATATTTCCCAGAAATTATGTAAAAATGTTGTGAAAATTTCATTAAAAGAGTGAATGTGTGCTTCATCAGCAGAGGCAGTCATTTGTCAGATGTTTTGTATCACATATAGCCTTCATGTCTCTACTTATAAATCAATAAAAATATCATTAGTTATCAAATAAATAATGTCTTTTATTAAAAATGTATGTCAGTTACTTTTGGAAGGCCCATTATTATATATTATAAAACTAAGAAATATATATTTAATGAACATTAATGAACACAGTTCTGAAAATTTATTTATCCTATATTAAACTTCTTCATAGAAAAATTAAAAATATTTCGACTCCATTCCCAAAAGTATTTAATTGAATCTAATATTTTGTAAACATTAACGATTCATTTAGAATTATTCAAGAGATTAATTATTTATAATAAAATTCTGCAAATTTATTTATCTAACATTAACCTTCATCCTTCTTTAAAGAAAAATTTAATTTTCCACTTTTTTTTCCCAAAAATATTGAATTAAAACTGATATTTTGTTAACATCGACGATTCATTTAGAATTATTCAAGAGATTAATTAATCAATATAAAATTCTACAAATGTATTAATCAGCATTAAATAACTATAAAGAAAACTTAAAGTATTTTCACTCAAGGCAGTAGCCAGGGAGGGATATGGGGGTTTAAACCCCCTCCCCGTAATTTTTAAAATGTTAAATTTTTGAACATTAAAAGTGCGATTCTTTTCGCAATCTACAACAACTTAGTCTTACAAAGACTATATCAAACACTCATTGAAACAACTACCTCCCGGACCAATACCCCGACGGACATTGAATTCCACAACAAGTGCTGGCTGTTACATACAGTAACCTACTGCAAATGTAACAATTTGGGTCAAATTATTCAGGCCATCTATAGACGCGTTTCGAGATTTATCTCTAATCAGTATAGCTTTGCCATTCCCTCTAAACAATTTGACACCTTAGACTGGCGGTCACGTCACCGTTCAGCTATACTGAGGAGAGATAAATCTCGAAACGCGTCTATAGATGGCCTGAATAATTTGACCCAAATTGTTACATTTGCAGTAGGTTACTGTATGTAACAGCAAGCACTTGTTGTGTAATTCAATGTCCGTCGGGGTATTGGCCCGGGAGGTAGTTGTTTCAATTAGTGTTTGATATAGTCTTTGTAAGACTAAGTTGTTGTAGATTGCGAAAAGAATCGCACTTTTAATGTTTGAAGTGTTCTGCAACCAAGAGTTGGCAGTTTCATTTATACTTGTTAAATTTTTGTATGTAAAAGCGGTTATGTAAGAGAAAGAACACAATTTTTACAATTAAAACTCCCTTTGAAATTTGTACAACCCCCTCCGAAATTTTTTTCTGGCTACGGCCTAGTTTCCACTTCTTTCCCAAAAATATTGAATTAAATCTAATATCTTGTATACAATAATAATTAATTTAAAATTATTCAAGAGATTATTAAATCAACATAAAATTCACAAAATTTACCAGAGATTAGTAATACTTTGACCGGATTCGATAAAAAATCAAATTATGTGTCTTGATTTTCGAAAATGTTAAATCGAAATGATTAAAATAAGAACCATCAATTAAAAGGAACATTTAGTTTTAAAAATCGTTTAAAAATCAAGGGATTTTTCACCCAACATGAGATTTACATATATATCACGTTTTTGTGTTATACATTTTCAGACATTTGTTATTTTTATCTAAATTTTCAATTTGAAGCTTCTGATGAGTGTTTATGATCCCAGATTAAGCATGAAGTAAAATTTCGAGTTTAGAAAAGCGTGAAAATTTGGATTTGCAGGGGCGCGTGAGCGAAGCGAGTCGCAACCTCGGCAAATCCAAATTTTCAGGCTTTTCTAAGCTCGAAATTTTACTTCATGCGCTACGCATATAAAACACTAATATAATTGGAGTTCCAAACAGATTGCTTAGGTTCGAACCTATATTAGTTAAGTTTACAAATGTTTATATGTAATATATAAAAGAATACCTAGAAGAAAATATTCTTGTATTTAAAATTTGGCTTATTAATTTTATAAAACAAGTTGAGATATTACAGTTTATATTGTGTCGGGACAAGATTTGTTAATGTTTGTGTACTATAACAAATGTTAGTTATATTTTAAAATTTTCTCTGTAATTGGATTATTTCTGTTGGGAATAAATAAATAAATAAATAAATATAATTAATAAGCCAAATTTTAAATCTACTACGAAAAACAACTCAATATATTGTTGTTTTCTATCAAGTAAAAAAAGGAAATATTACAAAATTCTCTAAATTTAAACTGAAAATCTTCAGCTTTAACCTAAAATTAAATAAAAATAAACAAAGAAAATTAAGAAATTTCAAGAATACATTTCTGAATATCTGCCAGAAAGAATTGTAAATAGAAAAAAATAAATCAATTGAGAACAAAAAATCGAAACAAAAATGCATACTAACATAAAAATAATTGATTACGAGATTATTTTTTTTTTAAATAATTGTGTGAACTTCAGATTTCGTTTAACTGAGTTAAGCGAAATCTGAAATTTACACAATTATTTCCAAAAAAAAAAATCATGTAATCAAATATGTTTATGTCATTATGCATTTTTGTTTCGAATATTTATTCTCAATTTATTTTTTTTTTCTATTTATAATTCTTTCTGACAGACTTTCAAAAAAATGTTACAAAAATGTAAATTATTAAGTTATTGCTGAGTCTCTATATAGTCTTTGTTATAGTCATTGTACAGTATCTGTAAAGTCATTGTCTAGTTTCTCTATAGTCTCTGTATATGGTCCAATTTTTATGTAATCTTAGGGCATGCAGTCATTATTTAGCATTTAGCTACTTCAATCATTGTTTAAACTCTGTATAGGATTTTATGCGTTTTTTGTCTTTGTCAGCCATTCTAAAAACATGATAAAGTCTTTTCGGACTTTGCCTAGTCTTTATTTAATCCTTGTTCAGTCCCTGTGTAATCACTGTTTAGTCTTTCTATTGCCATTGTCTAATCTCTGTCTAGTCTGTCTTTTCCAATCTTCGTCTAGCTGTCGGCTAGTATTTGTCTTCTTTTACCCTTTGCAAATCTTGTTGCAATCTATTATTACTACTTCTTCAGTTTTTGTCCAGTTGTTGCTGTATTTGTGTATCTTACGTCAGCCTTTGTCCGATGTCTGTGGTATATCTTCACTCAATCTGTTTGTCTTGTCTTTCTCTAATCAGTCTAATTTTTATTCCGGATTTTTCTAGTCTTTCTATAGAATTTTCTTAGTCTTAGTACTAGTCAATGTAAAGTCTTTGTGTTTGGGCTTTTGTAGTCATTGCAAAAAACTGGGTTTTTGTGTTCTTGGTCTAGCTTGTATGAATCAAGTGTTTCTTTAGTCTTTGCCCCTTTTGTGTGAAGTCTTTGTCTAGCTTTTCTTCAATCTTCGTCCAGCCTTTATCCAGTTTTTGTGCAGTTGTTGTCGTCTATGTCCAGTATTTGCCCAGTCTTTACCCAGTCTTGCAGTTGTGCAGATGTTGTGCTGTTGTTGTCCAGTCTTTGTCCAGCATTTGTCTTTGTGCAGTTGTTGTCTAGTATTTGTCCAGTCTTGACCCAGTCTTTTTGCTGTTGTTGTCCAATCTTTATCCAGTCTTTGTTCAGTCTTTACCCAGTCTTTGTACAGTTCTTGTCTATGTTCAGTATTTGTTACCCAGTCTTTGTGCAGTTGTGTGCTGTTATTGTATAGTCTTTGTTTAGTACTTGTCCAGTCTTTATCCAGTCTTTGTGCAGTAATTGCACTGGTGTTTGTCCAGTCTTTGTGCAGTTGTTGTTATGCAGTTGTCCAGTCTTTGTATAGTCTTTGTCAAGTTTTGGTCCAGTCTTTGGGCTACTTTTGTTTAATCTTTATCCAGTCTTTGTTCAGTCTTTACCCAGTCTTTGTATAGTTGTTGTCTTTGTTCAGTATTTTTTACCCAGTCTTTATATAGTTGTTGTGCTGTTATTAACCAGTCTTTGTTTAGTTCTTGTCCAGTCTTTACCCAATCATTGTGCAGTCATTGTACTGGTGTTGTCTAGTTTTTGTCCAGTATTTGTCCAGTCTGTGTGCAGTTATTGTTATGCAGTTGTACAGTTGTCCAGTCTTTGTCCAGTATTTGTCCAGTCTTTACCCAATCTTTGTGCTGTTGTTGTCCAATATTTATCTAGTCTGTGTTGTCTTTACACAGTCTTTGGAGTTATTGTCATTGTTCAGTATTTGTTACCCAGTCTTTGTGCAGCTGTTGTGCTGTTATTGTCCAGACTTTGTTTAGTACTTGTCCAGTTACCCAGTCTTTGTGCAGTAATTGTACTGGTGTTGTCTAGTCTTTCTCCAGTATTTGCCCAGTCTTTGTGCAGTTGTTGTTATGCAGCTGTGCAGTTGTTGTCCAGTCTTTGTCCAGTATATGCCCAGTATTTGTCCAGTCTTTATGCTGTTGTTGTCAAGTCCTTCCAGTATTTATCCAGTATTTGTCCAGTCTTTACCTAGTTTTTGTGCTGCTATTGTCCAGTCTTTGGCCAGTCTTTGTCCAGTATTTGTCCAGTCTTTACCCAGTCTTTGTGCAGCGGTTGTGCTGTTGTTGTCCAGTCTTTGTCTAGTATTTATCCAGTTTTTCTAGACATTGTACATTTTTTATCCAGTCTTGTGAATCTGCTGCATGTATGGGTATTTTTTTCTAATTACTTTGCCATTTCACTTGTTAAGCTTCAGCGAGCAAACATATGGCTAAACTTACAGTTCACGTTAAACATTAAAAAAACCTAGCAATCGCAGTAGTTGCATCATGCGACACTTGTCCTTTTTTTAAGGAATAAGAAATATTTACGAGGCAATAACGATCCGGCCAGTGAGTGTGTATCTCTAACGCTCGCGCCGCGCCATTCCAGTAAATCATCAATTAATCGACGGTTCATCGAGCGCGTGTTCCCGTTGGAAGGCAATTGAAAAAAATGCTGGACAAGGCGAGAGGAGAAGAAGTGTATTAACGCGACGGTACACTCGGCTAATGAATTTATTAAACGAAAAACTGGTATCCACTTTAACTGCTCTCTTTAGCCAGGCGTATCTACCATGTGCTGTATGAAGGATGGCGGAGATTATAAACTGGAAACAGATTTTTTTCCTTTCGATCTCCTCGCCTCCTGTTCCCTGGCTATCTCGCAGAGCCGTTCGCGTTCAATAAAACATTAAAGTGCCACCGTATCACCAATCAATGTCTAATTGAAAATCCATACATTACGCTCGCAATGTAAGATAGAGAACATCGCAAGTATAAGAGATTAGCCATCTTGATTAATTAGAACATCAGGATACGTTTACATTAAATCATAAAAAATATAATTGAAATCAATTGATTCTCCCTGGATTTTGAAATAAACTCTAGGTTATGCTTTAGCATGTAATTGTATGTAATTGAAATCAATTGATTTCTCTGGATTTTGAAATAAACTCTATATTATGCTCTAGCATGTAACCATTAGGATCAAATAAAAAACTAAAAGAAAATCGTAAATCGGAATATGAACTGTTAAATTTTTACCGCTATTTGTTGGGATTATATGAAACGGAACGATTTTTAGAGAACCAGAACCATTTTTATGGAACAGGAGATATTTTAACGGAACTAGAACACTTTGTAGGACTCGAAATTTTACTTCATGCTTAATCAAAGAGTGGAATCACTCGTAATAGCTTCAAATTTAACGCTTTCATAAACAACGTTATCTCAGTGGCGACCGCTCTCCAGCTTCAAGTGAAACAAAAATGCCAAGGTAATGCATCTCGGAATTAAAAGGTACGTTCGTTGTACTGCTAAACGCATGTATTAATGATGCAATTCCGTGATGTAAGGAGTATTGATAAACAAAATGGATACGTAGTGCTTTCAACCTCATTTTATGTATTGATTATATGAAACGGAACGATTTTTAGAGAACCAGAACCTTTTTTATGAAACAGGAGATATTTTTACGGAACTAGAACACTTTGTAGGACTCGAAATTTTACTTCATGCTTAATCAAAGAGTGGAATCACTCGTAATAGGTTCAAATTTAACGCTTTCATAAACAACGTTATCTCATTGGCGACCGCTCTCCAGCTTCAAGTGAAACAAAAATGCCAAGGTAATGCATCTCGGAATTAAAAGGTACGTTCATTGTACTGCTAAGCGCATGTATTAATAACGCAATTCCGTGATGTAAGGAGTATTGATAAACAAAATGGATACGTAGTGCTTTCAACCTCATATTATGTATTGATTATATGAAACGGAACGATTTTTAGAGAACCAGAACCATTTTTATGAAACAGGAGATATTTTTACGGAACTAGAACACTTTGTAGGACTCGAAATTTTACTTCATGCTTAATCAAAGAGTGGAATCACTCGTAATAGCTTCAAATTTAACGCTTTCATAAACAACGTTATCTCAGTGGCGACCGCTCTCCAGCTTCAAGTGAAACAAAAATGCCAAGGTAATGCATCTCGGAATTAAAAGGTACGTTCGTTGTACTGCTAAACGCATGTATTAATGACGCAATTCCGTGATGTAAGGAGTATTTATAAACAAAATGGATACGTAGTGCTTTCAACCTCATTTTATGTATCTTGGATTTGAGCCTTACATGAAGTTAAGCCGCGAGCCGCTAGTGCGTTATCTTAAAAATGTTCAGCGTATACATCGATATATGTATTTTTAAAAGAAAAATTCCTTGTAAGAAATACGCGCAATTTTTAGGAAAATCAAAATTAACAATTTTCTTAACGTTAAAAGTAAAATCATAGATTTTTATGGTGCATGCGCCGGGATTCCCAAATTTTAGTCGCTTTGGAAAATGAGGCAGCTTCAAATTTGTTTGTAATAATGAATAATTAGAGAAAGAGAATCTATCCACTATCAATAAATTACGTGATTGTGGATTGTTCGCAGGTTTATCCTTATTTAATAATTCAATTACTCGACGATTGCAAGTGTGGGAATTGAAATAGCGGGAGACAATTTGGAGCTAATTACAATTAACCGACTGAACGTGCAACCGGTTCTGTCTGGAAATCCTCTTCTGAGACCACAATTAGCGTAATGCCAGAATTATTACGTAATAAGTTTAGATGAATCAACGTAAATCCTCGTAATGCTCTGAAAATAACTGTGATGTTGGTCTAAGGGAAAAACAAAGAAATGAAGTAAATTGAGCGTAAGACAGCCGGATATAGAATTCTAAGAGTTATTGTAAAGGTAAATAAAAACCACAATGGGCCTAATGAGGCCTAAGTGCTAAGCAGAAATGCGCACTCCCCAAAGAACCAGAAGGGTAAATAAGATGTTCACCAATATATTGAGCTAAGATAGCCCGGAATTTTTATTATTGCTAAAAATCATAGAAATTGAGGTAAAATCGTGATAACTGCAAAAACTGACAAAAATTATAAAAATTAATTTGTCATCACATTAATAAAAGTATCAAACTCTTGAATTAATTTCTCAACTAACACTTGGTGAAACATTTTTAAACAATTAGGTAAAAAATAAAACACGTGGTTTGTATCACATAAATATACCGCGTGTCCCCAGATTACTGCCTGGATAGAAAAAACATTTTTATTAACTATTTTTCGACAGAAACTTTAGTCTTAGAAAATGATTTGGATGACTTAGAAACCATATTATCATTATCAAATCCTAATTGACCACGCGCAAATGATTGCGTGGCTTGACTGCATATTGTGGACACTGGATTTCGAAGGTTTTTTAAATGGATTTAAAACTTTTGGGCTCTCACCTTACTGTGTTTTGATCGGGACGATTCGGAAATAAAGCTTTAAACTCGAGATAACAAAAGAACAAGTTAGGGTTAGGGCTGAAAACTTGAAAATTAAATGTCTTGAAAAATCAGGTCACCTTAGTTTAGCTTGCGTTTTATTCAGGTATATTTAATTCAATTAAATTCATTCCAAATAGAATGATACATTCATGGATGAGCCAACTTTAGTTTAGTATTTTATAGTTAAACAAATGTATAGCAAAATATTAAAAAGTAGTAAATAAATATAATAACAAACATAAATATGTAAAACAATTAACATTTAACAAAAATTGAGACAGTTAAAATAAGGTTACATAAAGGATGTGCGAACAGATGATGAATAAATAGGTGATGTGTGTGTTTTCTAACATAACACTAAATCGGTATTTCACGCGCGTGGCGCATGAAGTAAAATTTCGAGTTTAGAAAAGCCTAAAAATTTGGATTTGCCGGTGCGCGACTCGCTTCGCTCGCGCGCCCCGGCAAATCCAAATTTTTGAGGATTTTCTAAACTCGAAATTTTACTTCATGCTTAACCAAGGAATGAGAACACTCGTTAGACGCTTTAAAAAGCAATGAATGTCTGCAATTTTATAGCGCATTAACTTAAACATCAATAAGGGTAAGTCAATTTTATTAAATTTTAATGGTATTGAA
The DNA here is from genome assembly GCA_932526585.2 of Philonthus cognatus. Classification (NCBI taxonomy): domain Eukaryota; kingdom Metazoa; phylum Arthropoda; class Insecta; order Coleoptera; family Staphylinidae; genus Philonthus; species Philonthus cognatus. The sequence continues at coordinate 39,278,322 of OW052244.1, forward strand.
ATTTCAGGTAATCAGAATTTGATAACTATTTGAGATATCTTTGTAAAATTAATCAAATATTGCTCTTTTAAAATATGTAAAAATCAAAACATACTTTAATAATAATTGTTGAGTTATTTTCAGTTAATCGTTAATCGAGAGACAATTTAGATAAATTTGAGTAATATACTTATAATAATATATATTTACGGATTAACCATTTCACAGTAATAATAAAGTATATATACAATAATTATTTAATCTAAGTAAGTACAATACATACATTATAAAAGCATGCTTAATTATTCACATCTAATTACAAAAAATAACACGTTAACATCAAAAATAAAATATGAATCACTTATAATAAAATTAAACGAAGACCGAGTCAAAACGATAAAATCGGTACATATTTCAAGAGATCATAACTTAGAACTTCTTAGTGATATTTTTTATAAAATTCTGTGTAGTATTATTCAAATATTTTTCTTTCAAAATATTTAAAAATCAAAATACACCCCATCAATAGTTTTTGAGTTATTATCACTTGAACTTCAATCGGGAGCCAATTTTGATAAATTCGAGTGATACTGTAATTTCGAGAGATCATAACTTAGACAATATTTAAGATATCTGTATAAAACTTAATGTGCATATCACTCAATCATTGTTCTTTTTAAATATGTAAAATAAAAATATACCTCATTGATTGTATTTGAGTTATATTCAATTGAACGTGAAACGGGCAAATTTGACTATTTTGAGTGATATAGAAATTTAAAGAGTTCATAACTTGGATATTATCTAAGATATTTTTGTAGCACTTGGTGTGCACGTCACACAAACATTTGTCTTTCAAAATATATATATTTTATATATAAAAAAATATCCCATCGATAGTATTTAGGTTATATTCACTTGAACGTGACACGGAAGGCAATTTTGATTATTTTGAGTGATATAGAAATTTTAACAGTTTATAACTGGAATATTATTTAGGGTATTTTATTAAAACTTGCTGTACATATTACACAATTATTGGTCTTTCAAAATATGTGAAAATCAACATATACCCCATTAATAGTTTTTGAGTTATCTTCACTTGATCGTGAATTTTTATTATTTTGAGTGATATAGAAGTTTTAAGAGTTCATAACTCGGATACTATTTGAGATATACTTATAAAACTTGGTCTGCATATCGCTCAATTATTGGTCATTTAAAATATGTGAGAATCAAAGTATACGCCATTGATAGTTTTTGAGTTATTTTCACTTAAACGGTAAACAGAAGTCAATGTTAATTATTTTGAGTGATATATATAAGCATTTCAAGACTTTATAACTTGGATACTATTTGAGATATCTTCATAAAACTAGGTGTGCATATCACTCAATTATGGCTCTTTCAAAATATATGAAAAATAAAATACACCCCAATAATAGTTTTTCAGTTATTTTCACTTGAACGTGAAAAGTTTTCTGAATTTTCTAGGATTTAATCAACTTATAAAATGTACAAATTCATTTATTTAGCGCATTTTATCATTATCATTATCATTATCGGACAATTACACAAATATCTGCAATTTAATTACTTAATTTGATAAATAAGACAATATTCAGGGAATTTAAAGACATTTGTTGTTTTTGTAAAAGCGTTCAATTTGAAGCTTCTAACAATTATTTCCAATCCCAGATTAAGCATGAAGTAAAATTTCGAGTTTAGAAAAGCCTGAAAATTTGGATTGGTCGCGTAGCGAAGCGGAGCGACCAATCCAAATTAGACTTTTCTAAACTCGAAATTTTACCCCACGCATATAAAACACTAAAATATTGTGAAATGTATGTATATTCGAACTTCACTTGAAATCTGTGTTTTATACGCGTGGCGCATAATGTAAAATTTCGAGTTAAAAAAAGCCCAGAAAATTTTCGTTCGTAGTGCTTTTCTAAATTCGAAATTTTACTTCATGCTTAGTCTGGGAGTGGAAAGCACTCGTTTAAAGCTTAAAATTGAACTCTTTTAAAAAACAACGAATGTCAGAAAAATACAGCTTATGCATACAGGGAATTTTTCCCCTTAAAACAAAATTCCAGCAAGGGCAAGTGCCTCCCTCCTCCCCTTGCCCATATGTGCGAGCGCCCATGACCACCAATACAAATTCTGACGAGCCGCCACTGATAATAATTCATTACAGAACTATCTGCAAAGTCAGATAGTTCCAGATGGCTCATTTGTTCTATATAAAATATAGCTACTGCTATTTTTGGATTAGTAAAATTCTCCAAGAATGACCAATCACCAGAAGATAATTATTTGTATAAATATTTTGTAATCATCATGAATAAATTTATTAAACAATTTATAAAACCAGTGTGTTGACACGAGCGTGAAAAATGAACTGAAACTAATATTTCAATATCGATATTAACATATCGAAAACGCATACTGAAATTATTTACTTGCGTTTCTTTGTCCGATAAATGATTTAACCCAAAATCGGACAGGCCACATTATCATCTCATGCATATTTAATGAACTGAGGTACTCCTCCTTTCCTCTTACTTTACTATCAACCCGAATCAAGAGGGGGAATAAATTATTTATTAGAAAGTGTTTTTACTCGTGGGCCGAACACCCACACCGTCACAAAACGGGATGGGATGATAATTAGCCCGTTAATCGCCCTAAACGGGAGTGAATCGGACGCCCACCGAGAACACGACTCCTTGCTCTCGGGAATCGGGATTTAATTGATCCATGAATATTTAATGAAACGCGTAGAAGAGAGAAATTCTCAGTGCGCGCTTCCTGATTTAGTTTGATTATTTTCCGAGGAGATTCATCTCCTCCGTCTTTTATTGTTGTTGCACTAGTTCGCGTCTTCGCCTTTGGCGGGTGTCCTCCGCCGCAAGAACCGGCCGTAAATACTCTTAATTCCTTCCACGTACTCTCCTCTCTCGGGTCAGTGACAGATTGTGCGAGCTCCGGTGGTATGTGGTAGCAATACTTTTACTGTTTTTCCAAATGCGACGGCCGATGGTGCGTACCTTCGGGCATGCTTACTGCTCCTTTTTTATTGTGTATGTGATACGAAAAGAATTCCATTCCATCGCATGCACTCTTTAATTATAAATTAACCTTCGATTTTTAGATTACTTAGATTTAGAGGCGCCGGTAAATTTCATGGGGGAGGCGAAAGATTTCCCAAAGTGTAGCTGAAGTGCCTTTAAGAATGCTAATTCAGTTCTTTTAGAATTTCTGTGAGGCTAGGTTTTTAGTAGCGCTGGGAATTATTAAAATTTAAGTTTTCGAATATTCATTGATATATTCGGAATATTCGAATTATTCAAATATTTAAATAGCCGAATACTCAAATATTTAAATATTCGAATATTAAAATAGTCGAATAGTCGAATAGTGTAATATTTAAGTATTCAAATAGTTAAATATGTTCAAAAATATCACAACGGCCCAAAAGAAAAATCATCAGTAATACCAAGGGTAGACACTGCTTATGGGAGAACTGGATTCCGAGTTTTCGAAGATAGAAAAGGAGAGACTGTGGTCGGGAAGTGGGTCCATCTACTTATGAATAGAGTAAACGTAGAAGTATTCTAGAGAAAACTGCTCCGGTTGCGTCTACACACACACAACACACAACGCGCTCGCTCTTATTTAGTCGTGTAATTTGATCCCGTCTACACCACTTGCACGATGATAAATTTGATGACCTTCAGAAAAACTAAAATGTTCCGAAACATTTCTTTTATTTTCAAATTTCCAGCGTGTTCGAAATTATGGACTTTGGGAATCAGATATATTTATAAAGCTACTAAATAAACCTAAAATTTAACTAAAAATCAAAAATAAATTCAATGAGTTTACATTAAAGAATTCATTTGATATTATTATTATCTTAATTGTTTTTTTTTTCTTCACTTTGGTATGTACCAAATTTGGCAAGTAATTTATACTATTGATTAGTTATACAGAGAGTTTTTTAAGTATAAATAACTCAATATACAGAATACACTGTACATTTTTCTGGGCTTTTCTAAACTCGAAATTATACTTCATGCGCCCCGCGCACAAAACACTGATTTTACGTGAGGTTCAAATATACATAAATTTCACAATATTTTAGTGATTTATGCGCGTGGCGCATGAAGTAAAATTTCGAGTTTAGAAAAGCCCGGAAAATTTGTCTCGGGTCGCTGCGCGACCATCGACAAATTTTCACGGGGTTTTTCTAAACTCGAAATTTTACTTCATGCTTAGTCTGGGAGAGGAAAACATTCGTTTAAAGCATCAAATTGAACTCTTTTAAAAACACAACGAATATCTACAGATTTAAAAAAAATAAGGTGAATTTGAAATATGTATACTTTAAAGGAAAAGTTCCTGTATATGAACTGTGGTAGACGAATAATAAAATTTATTATCACCACAAACAGTCTATTCGAAAATATTTCTTTTATTTTGAGATTTCAAGCGTGTTCCAAATTATGAAATTCGGGAATATATTTTATAAAAACAAATTTACAATGAAATTTCCAATTCTAAAATATATTTTTTTAGTTTTAGTTATTTAATAAATTTTTAATAAAAAAATTGTTAAAATTATTAGATTAATCGATTATTGTTTCAAATATTCTTAATTTGTATAAATTAACAAAGTCATTTTACAATGAAAAAATGTAAAATATATTTCCAACATTTTTAGTTATTATATATATTTTTAATAAAAACGTGTTTAAAAATTAAAAGATTTTTAATATCATCATCATCATCTTTATTTGACAAAATAGAATATACATGTTATACAATTCATACTTATATGTTATTTTGTTTGTCAAACAGGTTATCGACCTTAGGTCTTTCCACCTATTTTGTTTCTTCATTCTTCTTTTTTGCAGATATTTTTGTGTTAGTGAGTTATCGACGTGATGTTATAATGGTTTCAAATATTGTGTTAGTGGGCAATTTGTGTTTGGATGGAATACGGGGATTTCTGGAAATACAAAAACGTTTAATTATTGAAAAATTATAGGGTGAATTTGAGAATTTTTCCAACAAATATGGATAGCGTTCGTCGATGGGGATAATTTGTGTCTGATCATATAGGGATTCATTTGAGGGATTAAATAGTGGATTACGTGGATTTCGTATTTTGGTCAGGGTACGTAGGGAGGATCGCTCTGCAACGAGGATATTTTGTAGGTTGCGTGGGTGAGAGGATAGTAAAATGAAACCATAATCCAGCATCGGGCGGCATATGGTTTTGTAAATTTTAGTGGCCGATTTAGTTGAAATGCCTCTGTTTTTGAAGGTGAGGCATCCAAAATGTTTAGCCCTTGCTATGATGCTGGATTTTGTTTTTTTGGCATGTTGTTGGAAGGAGAGTTTCTGGTCGAAGGAGATACCTAGGTATTTACATAGAGGGGAGGGTGGGATGGGCATGTTATTTATGAGGACTGTGGGAGAATTTTCAGATATTCTGTGGTGTGGGATAAGGATTTGAGATTTGTTTGGATTAATGGATATTCTCCATTTTAGGAACCAGGATTGGATTGTGTCAAGGAGTGCCTGTAAGGATGCTATTGCGGAGTTGAGATTGGTAGCATGGGAGACAAGGGCCGTATCATCTGCAAACTGTAGGACATATTGGGAGGAATTAAAGTATTTGGGGTCCTCATTATACAGATCGTGGGTGAATAGGTTGTATAGGAGAGGGGAAAGTGGAGAGCCCTGTGGGACCCCTTGGCAAGGATGAAATGTGTATGACAGTTTAGATTTAAATTTTACCTGTAGGGATCTATTGGATAGGAATTGGTCGAGTAGTTGGATTATGTATGCGGGAAGGTTCAGCCGGTGACATTTATATAATATGCCTCGATGCCACACCGAATCAAAGGCTTTTCTGACATCGAGGAATGCCACCGCTGAGTGCCTATTTTCCAGATGGGACGTTTGGAGGTTGGATGTTAGGATAGCCAAGGGGAGTTGGGTGGAGCGTTTGTTTTGAAAACCAAATTGGTATTTGGGAATGCTTTTGGATATTAAGGAGTTAATGTGGTCTTTTAGGATCGATTCAAAGGTTTTGGCCAAAACTGGGAGTAGTGTTATTGGTCTATAACTTGATACAAGTGACGGGTTAGTGTTGGGTTTATGGATGCATACTATCATACCTTTCTTCCAGTTTAGTGGAAAATATGTGTTTTTAATTGTATAATTATAGGTGTTCACTATATATGAGTGTATAGTTGGTGCAAGTTTTTTAAGGATGCTCCGAGGAATGTTGTCGTATCCTGGAGATGTATTTTTTCCAGCCTTAATTCTGCGAAAATAATGTTCCTCGGTGATAACAAATTCGGGAGTGGGAGCGTGGGATGTAGACTGGAATGATAAGTACCAACTATTTATTATAGTCAATTGTCTTTTGTCGTATTCGTCATTGTCTGAAAATTGAAATGTCTGATTAAAATAGTCTGCAAAAATATTTGTAATTGTCTGTGGGTCGGTCGTTTCTTTATTTGTTGTTAGATTTATTAATGATTTAATTGTCTCAGTCTTCTTATATTTGGATAGTTTCTTTATTTGTGTCCAGTAGTTTTTTCCATCTTTTTCGTTAATTTCTTTACATACGGTGAGCCATTTTTCTTTTTTGAATTCTAGTATGAGCTGTTTGATGTCTCTGTTCAGTTTATTGGATTTTGTTTTCAGTTCTGTGTTGTCTGTTTGTCGAATGTCTGTATATATTTGTCTTTTGTATTTAATTAGTCTAAGGATATATTTGGGAAGGGGGTACTTGTATGGAGTGCGGTTAACTTCAGGGGTATGTGCCTTGATGGAGTTAGTCAGTGCGTCTTGGAACATGTCTATGGTTTGAGGAGCTATACTAGGATTTGTGGCAATAAATTCTGTCATGTCGTCATTAACTTTGTCTATGTCACATTTGTGAAAATTCAATATTGATATGGGTGGATCTGAAATAGGAGAGGTTGGTATTTTAAGGTCGAATTGGATGGACAGATGATCTGAACCAAGATCTGGTGTAAGTATCAATGAGTGGATATATGGCTTCAGGTTCATAGTGCAAAGGATAACATCGGGGGTGGAGCTTGGATTATTTGGCATAATGAATGTGGGAGGGGTAGGGATTCTTATCAAATTGGATTGGTTTAAGAAGTTATTGAGTTGTTTTTGTTTTGTTTTGTTAATGTTAAAATCACCTATAATTATACAACTGTCACACAAGGCAGCCTTATTAAAAATTGTTTTTTTCTATTCGGGAGTTAGGATGTATGTATGCTAGGAAAATATGGAGTTTTTGTGATTGGAAGGTTAAGGTAAAGTGGAGAGCTTCATTTAATATATTATTTATCTTAGGAGGATTGGCTTTCCTATTGGGATTGTGGGATGAGTTGTTATTAAGGAGCCTCCTCGCTGGTTTCGGTTAAGAATTGTCGATGGATTGGTTAAGGAATTCCAATTTTGGGGGGTATGGGGAGAGCGGCTTTTGGTTTCTAGAAATAGGGCTATTTGGGTATTTGATTCTGTTATATAATGGTTGATAAGATAGGATTTGGGATTTAAACCGTTGATGTTGGAGTACAAAATACGAACGCTATCCATTTCTGATAATGCTATGGGATATCTTTACACCGCTAATGGGGACTACAGGAGGAGGGATTTCGGGATGATTGAGGTCAAACATTGCAATGAAAACTCTATTTCCTGAAATTGAGACACATGTATCTATATTGAAGGAATGGATAAACTTTTCTTTTAATTTTTTAATTAATGCTTGCCTGTCTGTGTGTTTCGGGGCGTTAAGTTTGGTTGGGTAGGTATCAATAATTTGGTCGTGAAGGGTAATGGGTTTGTGAATACGTGAGGGTTTTGTTATTGCTGGGTCAATATCTGCAGATTTTTAGTTGATAGACTTTAGTTTTGCGTTTGGAATGCCTTCAATGGGTTTTAACGGTCTGTTTGGACATTTTTAGGACCATGCTCCATGTCCCTCTTCGCCGCAGGACGTGCATTTCTCCGTCATTGCTGTTGTGCATGATGTTGTCTTGTGTGGCTCGCTACATTTCCCGCATTTTAGGTCTTCTTTGCAATTTTCCGTAGTATGGTCGAATTTCGAACATTTTCCACGTGGAATTGGGAGTGGTGGTGGAGGTGTGGCTTCAACTACAGTGTATACCTTCATCATGTATTTGAATTTATTTTGGAGGAGATTGAGGTAATGTTGATGGGATCCTGTTATCACTCTAATAAATGTTGAGGGGTTTCCTGTAGCTCTCGAGGTGATTCTTTTACAGTATCTGTGTGAGATACCGTTTTTTTGGAGATTCTTACTTATCTCTTCATCAGTAATTTCGAATTCGACGGACTTGATTACTGCGATATAGGTTTCACTGCGTGGGTTTTTGTTCTTTATGATGTTTTGCTTCGCTTCGTTATAGTTGTATACAATTTTGTAAGTAATTAGTGTATTTAAATACTGATTTAATATTTGTTTATCTATGTTGGTTTTAATTATAAATCCTAGTTTGGTTTTGATTATATTTACATCCTCACTGAATTAATGTTCGCTCCAGATTGTCGCGAATTTTATACGTGACATTTCTTCGCATGTTTTTATGCAGTAAGTGTAATTTAATTCATGTGTATTGTTAGAAGGTTGTGCGGGATTTTGTTTTGTGTTTATTTGAAAATTTTGTTCAGTGACGTTTTCTGATTTTTTTTGTGTAAGATTTGAATGTTGTGGTTGCGTTAGTTGAAATTGATGTATGTTTTGTAGGATGTGTTGTCTTATTTGTATTTGTGTATGTGCTGTTTGAATATTAATACCTTTTGTTTGTGATGATTTGGTTTTATCGATGTTTTTCTTCGGCCGGCCGGGTTTTTTCTTGGCTATGATGAACGTGGGCTCGGCCGCTCGCCTCTTGGCAGGTGTTGAGTTCGCTCTTTCTCCCTCTTCTATATCGTTCTCCGATACAGACTCCCATGCCGAAGACATTGTAGCGTGTTTTTATTTGTTGGGATTTGCCGTATTAGGGCAATTATCCCTCTTTATTATTTGATTGCACCAGAAGGTATAATGGCACTGACACTTTCAGATTTATTTTAATTTCGTCTCTATTTGTTTTAACTCGTGTTTTTTGATACACTGCCTGCTAATACGTCCGTTTGCATCGGCTGCTCGCGCTCGTGTCTCGATTTTTAATATATTTATGTTATTAATCATTTCTTATTTAAAAGTTTGATAAATACAAAAATCTTTTTACAATGAAAAAATCAATTTGAAAAATGTTTGACGGATATTTTAATTGGAATTGATAATAAAAAAACAGAAATTATTTCAATAAAATAGATAAATTATTTACGAATACACAAAACTAAAAACATAGAAATATAGATTCATATAAACATTCATGTATACAAAAAACTAACAAACATTAAAAAACTATATTAAATATACATATAACTGTTTTCTTATTTATTAACGATATTTTAGAAGCAGTTTTTTCGTTTTTATCGTTTTTGTCATTTGCAGAATAAACACTCATGTTGAATTGAATTATTGCTTTGTGTTTTAATAAATTTGATGCCAAACACTGACTTTTCGTAGCAACTACTGTTTTGACGATTTTATTTTCGTATAATCGTTGACTATTTTCTAGCTATATTTCAAATGAAACTGAGGAGAACTCAAAAATAATACCTCGAAAATACTGCTAGTAGGTAAAGAAATGATTTTAATTTTAATGTAATCGTTTTCGTTCAATAAGCGATACAAACTCAAATTCCAATAACATTGTAAATCTTTACATGAAACATACAATGCGCCTTGAAACGGGACACATAGTATATTTAAAACTATTTTAACCCATTAACGGCCAAGCAATTTTAACTCTAAAAGTTAATTTTAATTAAAATTCTACACTTCTTTTTGTGATTTCTATGAATTACATACTGTGAATTTTTTCTTTAAATACACATAATGTAAACGTGAATTTAATAAAAAGTTAAAAATCATAAATAGTTTATTATTATATTAAAGTGATAATGGATTTTCAAAAAATTAGTGCCTCAACAATGTAATGTATACGCTGTCAATGTTCAGGCATTCGTCGATTTTATATGAAAACGTGCAATATGAAGTTAAGAACGAGTGTATCCACTCCCAGACTAAGCATGAAGTAAAATTTCGAGTTTAGAAAAGCCAGAAAATTTGGTTCGGGCGCGTAGCGAAGCGGAGCGACCGAGCCAAATTAGGCTTTTCTAAACTCGAAATTTTACTTCTTGCGCCACGCGTATAAAACATTGTAATATTGTGAAGTATTTATAATACACTTTAAATAACAAAATATTTAAATTTTTCTTGGTATATTTTCAATTCAGGTCAAATAATATAATATATCAAATAAACTTATTTAGTAACTTAATTATCAAAAAATAATAATGTTGCGTGTATGCATCAACGGCGCTTAATGGGTTAAAAACTTCAAACGGTAATAATTCAGAAACTAAAAAAAATGACTTAACTGCATTTTGCACTGACCCCTTTAATTAAAAAAAGAAACCCTTATCGATCAGTAGATTTGATCTGATCAATAGGATTGATTTGATTAGTTAATAAAATGATAAGTTGATTTATTTGTTTTACTTTTTATCAAAAGTTAAATAGTTTTGTATTTTAAGTTTCTTGTACAATCATAAAATCTATTCTCTAATAACGCAGAAAATAAAATTGTAGAAGGAAACGCATGAATGAATGTAACACGCATCCTTAGCTCGTTAATAGAAAAAATAAACGTGTTTTCAAGATTGAAAAATCAACATCTGGAATATGATACGAGAAGCGCGGAATAGAGGGAGAAAGAAATTGTCTCTCTCTCACTCTCTCTCTGAGACTTGATTTCGCGACATCTGGAGTAAAATAGTCGTAACCGACCGACCGCAGGAAACCAGACTGGTGTATATAGGCAGCCATATACACCAATTTGGCATCCAGCGCTCTGCTCCCATTCGCGTGTACCCAAAATTTATATGGGGACTGGCTAACTGGATATATATGAACTGTGGTAATACTATACTGTCAAAAATGCCAATATATTTGTCGAAAATGAGATTCTGTTACAGTCAGAGAATCACATTATTAATATAAATAGTTATAGTTATGACAATATATAATAATTTCTAAATAATTAATTTATTTTCTTTAAATAGAACAAGAACCTATATCACGTGATCATTATTATCGTAATTTTGCTCTGTTAATATAAATTATGTTATTATTTTAAGAATTTTTACTTTTTTAATTTTACTCTGTAAGTGGGATATCCTGTTGGGTAATAAATATTATTATTATTATTATTATACATGAATAAGTTAATTACCTACCTTTTTGTCAAACATTTCAAATTATTAACAATGTCAGTAATAAATATATCGTATGTTCAATAAAAAAAACCTCTAGAGTGCCATGATTTTATCTTTTTTCAAAATTTAAGGTGGCTACACGCTTTAGGAATTGACATATATACCGTCAGACATAGTAATTATAAAGTATAATTTCAGAGTTGCCAACCTACAATATTTTCCATGGCACTCTAGAGGTCTTATTTTAGGGAACATTCGATATATTGATTGATAATTGACACCATACTTATTTCACTTGTCACTTGCTTAAATTTAAGACCATTTCACATTGAATAAGCGTTTTATACCCGTGGCGCATGAAGTAAAATTTCGAGTTTAGAAAAGCCTAATTTGGCTCGGTCGCTTCGCTTCGCTACGCGCCCGAGCCAAATTTTTAGGCTTTTCTAAACTCGAAATTTTACTTCATGCTTAGTCTGGGAGTGGAATACACTCGTTTGTTCATCATTAAAACAATTAAAAAATTGAAGTAGTACGTTTATTGTCGTTCTATTGACGGAGAACGTTCTTTATTGTTCAAACGGGACTTCAATTTTAATACAAGTTAAAAAAGATTCAAAAAATAATAGTTAAATTACAGTCACTTAAATGATGAAATACTATCAAAATGCCATAATAGTGAAATTACCGTTAAAATATTAACAATAATTATTTAATGATGAAATACTATTACAGTAAAAAAGCTAAGTGATTTTAAGAAAACATTTCATAATAGTCAATAAACAATTGACTTACAGCAATGTCACAATGATTAAGGACATTCAAATACGTCACGTATTGTCAAAATGTTATGATGAAAACAACTTTATTTATTTTAGGTCATAAATTTATAAATAAAATTTAATAAAATTAGGTTAGTTTAGATGACAAGTTGCGATGAAACTAATGTTATTTTTCTAACCTAACCCTCAGGCTAGAAAAATAACATACGTTTCATCGCAATTTGTCATGTAACTCAACTTAGTTTTATTAAATTTTTACTGTAAATTTATTAAAATAAATCGAGTTGGTGTTACTATTTAGTTTAAATTTAGAACAAAAACATATCCAGTGCAATATTTGTAATTAATGTTATTTTTCTAACCTAACCCCTCAGGTTAGAAAAATAACATTCGTTTCATCGCAACTTGTCATCTAACCCAACATAATTTTATTAATTCTTAAATATAAATTTATGAAATAAAATAAATAGAGTTGGTATTACTTTTTAGTTTGAATTTAGAAGAAAAACAATTCTAGTGCAATATTTGTAATTAATGTTGTTTTTCTAACCTTAAATTTTTAAAATTTAAGTATTCGAATATCCATTCAAATATTCGGAATTTCGAATTATTCAAATATTTAGATATTGAAATAGTTGAATATTCAAATATTTAGATATTAGAATATTCACATAGTCGAATATTAAAATACTCAAATATGTCCAAACATATCACAATGGCCCAAAAAAACATCAGTATATTGTCGAAAATGCCAATATATTCGTCGAAAATGAGATTCTGTAACAGATGGAGAATCACATTATTAATATAAATCGTTATAATTATGACAATATATAATAATTTCTAAATATTTAGTTTATTTTCTTTAAATAGAACATGAACCTATATCACGTGATCCTTATTTTTGTAATTTTTCTCTGTTTATATATATTATTTTATTAATTTAAGATTTTTTAGTATTTTTAACATTACTCTTTAATTGGGATGTCCTGTTGGGTATTAATAATAATAATAATTATAATTATTATTATTATTATTATTATTTTAATTGAATGGTCACCCTCTACACCCACATGCCTCTGATTTCATGTAGAGAGTGTGCCAAATATATCCCCTAGTTACCTCCTCCAAGCCTGGAAGTGGGGTAACTAGTGGTGCTTAACGGTGTGCGATCTCAGCAGACGCAGCGAACCCAGTATCACGGCCTTCTGCATCCCTCCGATAAGGTAGTGTGCGGTGTCGCGACATGCTGGTATGGCCCTAAGGCTGCTCAGCATTGAGCCACTGATGCCGCCTAGAGCACCGACGTCTAATACCACCAACTTAACAGTGTGGCCTGGGTAGAGTCTGCTCATGCCATACAAAAGATCCTGATATTTCGTCCGTTTTTCCTCCTCTTTTAAAACGATGTTTGTCTCTGCTGGTGCAGAGAATTCGATGACAAACATCGTTTTTAGATGGTGGTCGAGGAGGACTATGTCAGGCTTGTTTGCTCGTATTTGCCTGAGCGTTGGGACTGAGAAGTTCCAATATATTCGGCACCTCTCATTCTCCACTACGGACTCAATATCATCCGGGGCATATGGCAGCACTGGTGTTTCGTCGATACCGTACGAGTGCCTGAGGTGGTAATATAGCACTCGTAGCGCCGCGTTATGTCTATGGATGTACGCCGAAGACGCATATGCTCTGCATGAAGATAGCATATTATTATTATTATTATTATTATTATTATTTTTATTATTATTATTATTATTATTATTATTATTATTATTATTATTATTATTATTATTATTATTATTATTATTATTATTATTATTATTAATGATTATAATTATTATTATGATTATTATACATGAATGAGTAAATTACCTCTCTTTATGTCAAAAATTTATGATTTTTAACAATGTCAGTAATAAATATATATATTGATTGATAATTGACACTAAACTTATTTCACTTGTCACTTAGTTAAATTTTAGACCATTTCACATTGAATAAGCGTTTTATATGCGTGGCGCATGAAGTAAAATTTCGAGTTTAGAAAAGCCTAATTTGGCTCGATCGCTTCGCTTTGCTACGCGCCCGAACCAAATTTTTAGGCTTTTCTAAACTCGAAATTTTACTTCATGCTTAGTCTGGGAGTGGAAAACACTCGTTTGTTTCATCATTGAAACAATTGAAAATTGATGTAATACGTATATTGACGGAGAACTTTCTGTATTGTTAAACGGAACTTCAATTTTGATATAAGTTAAAAAAGATTCAAAAGATAATAGTTAAATTACATTCACTTAAATGATGAAATACTATCAAAATGCAGTAATAGTGAAATTACCGTTAAAATATTAACAATGGTTATTTAATAATGAAATACTATTACAGTAAAACAGCTCACTGATTTTAAGAAAACATTTCATAATAGTCAATAAACAATTGACTCACAGTAATGTCAAAATGATTAAGGACATTCAAATACGTCACGTATAGCCAAAATATTATAATGAAAACAACTCTATTTATTTTATGTCATAAATTTATAATTAAAATTTAATAAAATTAACCTAACCCGTCAGGTTAGAAAAATAACATTCGTTTCATCGCAACTTGTCATCTTACCTGACTTAATTTTACTAAATTTTAAATATAAATTTATGTAATAAAGTAAATTGAGTTGGTGTTACTTTTTAATTTAAATTTAGAACAAAAACAAATCCAGTGCAATATTTGTAATTAATGTTGTTTTTCTAACCTAACCCCTCAGATTAAAAAAATAACATTCGTTTCATCGCAACTTGTCATCTAACCTAACTTGATTTGATTAAATCTTAAATATAAATTTATTAAATAAAAGAAATTAAGTTGGTGTTACTTATTAGTATAAAATTAGAACAAAAACAAATCTAGTGCAATATTTGTGTGTTACTAAAACTATACCGAAATTATGTAAAATAAAGCTTAATAAATAAACTGCTAAAGAACCAATTTTATTCAAAATGAATAGAGCTGAATTCAATAAAGAAAACACGCATAAAATAAATATAAATATACTGCCTTTCAAAAAAATCAGAACACAAAGTATTTATTGGACGATTTTAATGAAATTTACAGAATTTGATCATGTTAATGAACTGCATCAAAAAATCAATTGTTTTGGTTACTATTTAATGGTATTTTTCCTTGATTTCACCATTATGAAGAGCTGCTGATTTTTTAATGTAATTGCTTCTAATATCCAAGTAGCCTCTGAGTAGTTTGACATTTCAGTTTGTAAAACATAAAAAGATGCCCCGTGTTCGTCGGCGTGCACAATATCGTCATCTAAGTGAATTTGAAAGGGGTCGCATTATTCTACCTCTCGCATTATTCTACCTCTTACTCCGCAGCATCGCAGAGCAAGACTTGATTGGTGCAGGGAAAGATAACATTGGACCCATGAATGGAATAACATTATCTTCAGCGATGAGTCTCGGTTCTGTTTATGGGCTCATGATGGTCGCAGAAGAGTGAGACGTCGATGCGGTGAACGCAGAATTTTACAATTTGCTGTTGAAAGACATACGGCTCTTACACAGGGAGTTATGGTTTGGGGGGCGATAGCATATGGTAGTCGGTCTCCTCTAGTTTTTTTAGAAGCAAGTCTTAACGCGATTCGGTATATTGACAACATTTTACGGCCAGTGTTAGTGCCCTATGTAAATGGCTTGCAGAACCCCATTTTTCAGCAAGATAATGCTCGACCTCACACAGCGGCCATTACAACACAGTTTTTTGATAGTGCCGAAATCAATTTGTTACCTTGGCCATCTCGTTCTCCAGATCTATCGCCAATAGAACATGTTTGGGATATGATAGGTGTTACAATAAGTAACTTACAGCGCCCCGCTAACACTGTAATGGAACTTAGAGGTCAAATTATCGAAGTTTGGAATGAAATACCCCAAGTCGATATTGACAGCCTGATTTCTAGCATGCCTCGACGTGTTAATGAGTGTTTGGGAAATCGTGGAGGCCCAACACATTATTAATTTTATTCATTTGTTTTTTTGTTTTTCAAGTTGATTTTTTGATCATCGATACAGTTCGTTTACATGATCAAATTGTGTAAATATTATTAAAATCGTGCAATAAATACTTGGTGTTCTGATTTTTTTGAAAGGCAGTATATGTATTTCAAACCAAAATTAAACTTTGGTTTGATATTTTAAAATATCCTGTGAAGATATTTAAATTTCAATTATAGCCAATCAAAGTCTATTTATTTCTGTGTAGATTTTAAAAATTTTACTTTGATTTAATAATCTGTGGATTTTTTACAATTGTTTGAAAGAAAACATTCTCCTAAGCTCGTTGATTTTATTGCATAATTTCAACTCAATGCGTTGAGATAATTTTATTGTTTTTAAAGCGTATGTAAGTGCAATGAATTCCAAATAAATTCTGTACATATTTCATGTTGATTACATAAAACTTTAATTATTTACAATTTTAAAACAAAATAAGGTTATTTACTTTTTTACGATATTTAAATTTAGAACTGATATTTTAGAAAATACAATAGTGTATTCAAATTTCAATTATAGCCAATCAAATATTATTAATTTCTGTGCAGATACGATTAATTTTATGTTGATTTGACAATTTGCCGATTTTTGACTTGGGATTCGAAAATCGTTGACTTTATTACATCATTTCAACTTTGGCTTTATATTTTAAGAAAATGCGTTATGATAATTTATTTTCTTTGATAATTTATATCTTTGCAAGATGGTTCTATGAATTTCATGTTGATTGTATTATACTTAGATTTTTTAATTTAAAAAGAAATCCTTAATAATTTTTTTTACGAAATTTAGACTTTGATTTGACATTTTGGAAAATCTAGTTCAATTTAGATTGCAACCAGTCAAAGTTTATTAAGGTCTATGTAAGCTCATCTAAATTATTCTTTGGTGTTGACTGGTTTTGTCAGATTTGATTAATTACGTAATTTTTATTCTAAAAAAAACGTAATTTAGCGAAAATGCACTTTTTTAAAAACGGAGGTAAAATTAAGATTTCTATGGCAAATAGTGTATAAAACAAATACATAAATAAATGTTGGGTTTTTGATTATCAACAACTTTTAATTGTTTTTTTTTTCTATATTCAATAAATTATCAAGAAAAAATCATGAATATAATCCCTATCACTGAACACACACTAGTTACTAGCCATTTCTGAAAAACTAGTGAAAAATCCATTCAACATAGAAATCCTTAGAAAATACTGCATCCCCCGTAATCAAAACATCCCACCCAAATTCAAACATCCAACTAACACTATTTATCAAATCATTAATTCGTATCATCTTGACACCTAATATAATTTTACCTCCGTAGTACTAATTTGCAAAAGGGCAGAAAGACTTATGGTCGATGGCCCAGACAAGGACGTACTAACAAATTCATTTATTATATTTATTTCTACAGTGTGATCAACAATGATTGTAGACAGGTTAAATTTCCCGCCAATAAATGTTGGTACAACTGATTATATGAAAAGAAAATCCCCTAGATTGCTTTTCCATTGGCGTAGCAAACATTTTTTGCCAAAATAAATTAAATATTTAATCAGAACTCAATATAAAATTTTTACAATTTTAATTAAATATACAAAGTAAATTGAAGTATTTTAAGGTTTTGTGTATTTTTAATAAACGTAGAGTTAGCATCCCTAATTTTATAATAAATGTTGAAAATTATGGCCTTCATTTTCGAGGCAAATGTTAACTCTACGTTTTTTATTTTGAAATACTCGTTGAAGCTCCTCCGGATTTATGTTCCTTATCTCTTCTTCAATTGCTGCTTTAAGCTCGTTTAGGGTATGCATTCGATTTTTAAAAACCTTATTTTTTAAATGCCCGAATAAATAAAAATCGCACGGAGTGAGGTCTGGCGAACGTGGTGGCCATAATCCGTCGCTTACCAAGCGATCATCGTAAAATTCCCTCAAGTAATTTAATGTCGCCAACGCAGTATGAGGAGTGGCTCCATCTTGCTGAAAATAACCCATTATCTGTTCGTCATCATGCAATCGATTCAAAAATTCATCTAGAATGAGTGTTCGGTAGCGCTCCGCATTGATTATTTTATTGAAATATATTGGGCCAATTATCCGACGTCTCGAAATTACTACCCAAACACCAATTTTTTGTGGATGTAAATCCCTTTCAATAAAAGTATGAGGATTTTCTGTAGCCCACGTACGATAGTTTTGGCTGTTCACATATCCTGACAAGTGAAACCACGCCTCGTCAGTAAAAAAGGTCTTGTCCAACATACCATTATCATTTAAATTCTGATTAAACCAATTGCAATAATCAATTCTTTGTTTGGAAATCAAGTGGCTGAAGTTGTTGAACTACCGATACCTTATACAGGTGCAAATGCAGAATTTTTTTGCGGCTTTTATGCAACTCCCATACGATACTCCTGTAAAAGGATTAAACATTAAAATTTGTGCGCACCTTAAAAAGAACATACCCGTTTGAGCTGAAAGTTTTCTTAAAGATTTTGTTGGGCTTTGTTCAAGTCGTTGTTGAATGTCGCCAACAACCTCTTCTGTTAAGATAGGCAGTCTTCCAGCTGACTTGCCCTTACAGATACAATTCTTTCCCTCAAAACGGTCGACAATGCGGGTTTTATGCGAGGAAAATGTTTTGTAAGGAATGTGGACATCGGGGAAGGCTTGAATAAATTGATTCAGACACGATTGTAATGAGTAAGTCCATGTGCCATCTTCATTCATAGTTCCACTTCGATAATGAGCCTTCAGGATGAAAGCATCATGCTGTGGTGCAAACATCACGGTAAACACAAGCGAATTCTTAAAATCTGTAAATTTAGGATTAAACTTAAATTTTCTAATTTTCTAACCTTAAAAACAGCAAATCACTTACCACAAAACAAAGACTTATACAAAGTAGTCCTGATAAGAACTGATGTCTATGAAACAGAATGAAAAATTACTTAATTCGAAGAATGAATTAACACAATGGCAAAATACGACGCACGACGCTGCTAATGTCAAATCGAGTTACTGTTTATTAATTTTTCCTTGGCATGAACTTGGAGCGATCAAATTCCCCAGATTTTTCGGCGGAAAATTTAACTTGTCTACAATCATTGTTGATCACCCTTTATGTACAGTTACTAACCATTTCTGAAAAACTGGCGAAAACCCCATTCAACATAAAAATCCTTAGAAAATACTGCATCTCCCGTAATCAAAACATCCCACCCAAATTCAAACATCAAACTAACACCATTTATCAAATCATTAATTCGGATCATCTTGACACTTAATATAATTTTACTTCCGTAATACTAATTTGCAAAAGGGCAGAAAGACTTATGATCGATGGCCCAGACAAGAAGGTACTAACAAATTCATTTATTATATTTATTTCTATGTACAGTATATAAGTTATGTCTGAATAAAGATGATGTATATATACTCAATGACATTAGAAGCGTAACACCCAGAAGGAGTTATTACTTTAACATGATTTTTTGCCAGTATGGTAGTCTTACATCACGAATAAAATGATTACATTTTCAAGAAATTTTATTAAAAAACAATCTAAAAAAAATTAATAATGTGTTTGGCGACCCCTTTGCTGTATACACTCCTGTAGACGTCTGGGCATCGACAAAATGAGATGGTCGATGTCTTCTTGAGGCATATCGTTCCAAGCAACTTGAATTTCATCGATCAACTGTGCTAGAGTCTGTGGAGGATGGTGCAAAGAGAATATTCTTCTTCCCATGATATCCCACACATGTTCAATGGGATTTACATCCGACGAACGGGGCGGCCACGCCAAAATATTAACACCAGCTTCATTAAGAAAGTTCATAGTTCGACGAGCAATATGGGGACGTGCGTTATCTTGTTGAAAAAGTACGTCTAGGCGGCCATCTAAATAAGGCAACAAAGTCGGTCGTATGACGTCTTCAACATAACGCGCAGCTGTCATACTGCCTCGAATGAATACAAGAGGTGATCGACTACCATAAGCAATAGCCCCCAAACCATTACTCCAGCAGTCCTGTGTACATGCCTCTCAATAGCAAACCTAAGATCAGGTCGTTCTCCACGGTAGTGTCGTACCCTTCTACGGCCATCATGCGTGCCTAGACAAAATCGTGATTCATCGCTGAATACGACATCGTGCCATTCTGCCTCCCAATGCTGCCGTTCTCTGCACCAGTCCAACCTTTGGCGACAGTGTCTCGCTGTTAAAGGAAGCACTAATCTTGGACGGTACGAAAGAAGCCCAAAGGATTGAATGCGGCGATATAAGGTTCTCATACTAACGGGCCTACCTTCTTCTCCAATCCATTGATCACCGATTTGACGCGCAGTAGCGAAACGGTCTCGCAGGGCTATTTGTCTTAAGCGCCGATCTTGACGTTCTGTGGTACGCCTTGGTTGACCAATTGGTCTTCTTCTTGCTCCTCTACCTTCTTCTGTCCATACCTGATACACACGTATTACAGTTGCTGCAGTGGAATCAATACGGCGGGCAATTTCGCGATAGGACATACCGACATCTCGATAAGCAACAACTCGACCCCGGTCAAAATCGCTCAAATGGTGATATTGTGGACGTCTTTGGACTCGAGGCATTTTATTTAAGCTTAACACACTCAACGGAAACACGAAAACTAAAAACATCTGTACTAAACAGCTCAAATTAATAGTTTTATCAAAAAAGAAAAAGTGAAATATTTTTTTTTCACAATAAATATAAAAGGCACAAGGTTGAAATTGTTAACAATGTATGCTTTAAATATAGTCACTTTGTTGCTAAAATATGAATTCAAAAAAATCATTCCTTCTTGGTGTTACGCTTCTAATGTCATTGAGTATATATCAAGAAAAAATAAAAATAAACTACTAATTCCGGTTTCCGTGTTTTCACCAATTAATTTTCAGAGCCTCATAGTGTAACCAAAAGCTTAAGTTTAAAGGTTCATCTCAAACACACAGACATTTTTCAGCAATGATCTTAATCGGCTCAGGGTACCTCAAAACGGATATTTTCGCAAACTTTTTTGGTTTAAACATTTTCACGAAAACAATACTTTCCCTTTGTATTACATACAAGAAAAGTAAAAATAAAAAACACAGATATTGAAAAAAACATTCAAATTGGTTGAATCTACAATAAATCGCCAATATTGAAAAATTCAAGAATAATATGACGTCATAATAAAAATTGTTAAACAAATCACAATCAATAATATTATATGTATTCTAAAAATTAGCAAAAATCATAAACTGTAAATAAAATCGTCAAAATTAACAAACATTGGCAAATGTAATAATCATTTTTATTATAAATAAAACTTTTGAAAACCAAGAAACAACACTAAAAAAGCAAATAAATACAAAAAGAAATAATGGCTCAAGTTAACGAAAAAAGAAAATCTTTGAAAAAATAAATCAATGAATCAATTTATTGGTCTTTAAGATTGTATAATACAATATTAGATAAGTCATAATAATAATATTAAAAAAAAATGCAATTGGTAGTATGCAGACTAATAGGTATAAAAATAGGATATGTAAAAGAAAAGCATATTACATATGAGCGGACATGTTGCGCACGAGCCGCGCAGCGGCGAGTGCAGTATTCCGCGAGTATGTAATTGCCATACCACTCGAGAAACGTACGATACTTTACCTACGTCCTAACAAAATAAACAATGGGCATTAAAGAACAACTAATTTATTGTCATAATTTTTAATAGTACCATGACAATGATGGTAACTAAATTACTACTTAAATAATATACAGGGATTATAGCTGTACATTTTCCGACATTCGTTGTTTTTTAAATGAGTTCAATTTGAAGCTTTAAACGAGTGTTTTCCACTCCCAGACTAAGCATGAAGTAAAATTTCGAGTTTAGAAAAGCCCCGTGAAAATTTGTCGAGGGTCGCGCAGCGACCCGAGACAAATTTTCTGGGCTTTTCTAAACTCGAAATTTTACTTCATGCGCCACGCGTATAAAACACTGATTTCAAGTGAGGCTCAAATATACATAGAGTTCACAATATTTTAGTGTTTTATACGCATGGCGCATGAAGTAAAATTTCGAGTTTAGAAAAGCCCAGAAAATTTGTCTCGGGTCGCTGCGCGACCCTCGACAAATTTTCACGGGGCTTTTCTAAACTCGAAATTTTACTTCATGCTTAGTCTGAAAGTGGAAAATACTCGTTTAGAGCTTCAAATTGAACTCTTAAAAAAACAACGAATAACTAAAGATTTAAAGAAAACAAGCTGAATTTGGAATACGCATACTTTAAAGAAAAACCCTCTGTACATTACAGAAATGTCATTTGGTTGTACGGTAAGCAATTGTGTACGTAATGTCAATCATACTTGTCAAGATGACAGTGTGGTATAATGCGGTTACTATATAGGACGTAGGTAAAATTAAATACATTACATTCGAATAATAAAACACATTACATTGCATGAGTGATTTTAAGCTAAATTGGAGAATTTAAACTCGGAAATAGCATAATAACCTTGCCTTAGAAGCAAACGTTTCAATTTAAGCTTGAATTTGGTGTGCAGTCAACTTTGGCATAAAAGGGGAAGTGTATTGTATAGGTCAATATCACAATCACAAATAAACACTACACCATAATTAAAATTAATCAAATCTACACAAAATGGATAATTCAACAATATTAATTATGTATAATTGTCACAAATTGAACAAAAAATAATCTATTAAATTTAAGTTTTAGATCTATTACATTATCTACTTGAAATCGTGTAAAATTAAATTATTTTCAACTTATATTATTCGGGATAATTACGCTTAGAAAGCGGTACCAGACCGTAGCCTCTAAAAGCCGTGATGAGCGCGGAAGTTTTGACAATTCTGGCATCTAGTCACATTTTCATCTGTCGTTATACATTTTGTATCTGTTCGTTAATTTAAAAAAAAATAACGAGAAAAGTTACCACTTTCAAGTTTTTCTTACAACTGTTAATTTAAAAACATTTTTCGATATTCTCAATACATTCCAAGATATACAAAATATTCTTTTTTTTTGGTTTGAAAATATACTGGGAAATTAAAAATTGTATAAAAATCAGATCGTCCAAATAATGTATATTTACAATGTTCGGAAAAAAAATATCAAAATCGTGAAACTTTAAAATTGAAAAAATCATCAAAAACGACGAAACGAACAAACAGTCATTGCAAATAAAGTAATTATTCAAATTAATACAATTATAAATTTTACATTTTAATGACTTTTCTAAATACCTTAGAGAATGTGACATTGTCGAAAATAATCAAAATGTGTTAATAATGGAGATTAAGATAATTGGCACAAACATTAAAAAATGGTGGATGGTCTTGTTAAGTCATGAAAATCAAAAACATTTAGATAACGAGAAGTTATGTTTTAATATAAAAATTGAGCACACAAATAGTGTAATAGAATTTTTTAAATGTTAATTTTTTCTACTTTTTCGATATTTTTAACATGTCTCAATTTTTTACATCTAGATATGACAATCTTACTTATACATATCCCGATATACGAATACACCGTGTACATTTTCACGCATTTGTTTATAAAAGAGTTCACTTTAAAGTTTCTAACGAGTGTTTCCACTCCCAGATTAAGCATGAAGTAAAATTTCTAGTTTAGAAAAGCCTGAAAATTTAGATTTGCCGGGGCGCGCGATCGTAGCGAGTCGCGCCCCGGCAATTCCAAATTTTCAGGCTTTCCTAAACTCGAAATTTTACTTCATGCGCCACGCGTATAAAGCACTGACAATATTGTGAAGTTGAAAATATACTGCTTATATTTGATCTCGCGGTAATAAACTTTACCAAAAGTGTTACCAAATTTTGCGATTCCTAAATTCGTGCTTTATGATATGTTTTCTTTTCACCTCTTGAATCTCTAACTACGAGTGTTTGTTGTTTAAATATCTAAAATTTTGAATTTAGATATTTTAACGGCGGGTACTTTAAAATTGCTTTATTTAATAACTTTTTTCTCCCCTATATTTGGCTTTTTTATAAAATAAAGTTATTTAAGGGATCATTGAAAAATCTGGAAAGAGTCAGGGAAAAGTCAGGGAAATTTAACATTTTAGATTGGTCGCCACCTTGCTTTTTACAGAATGTATACAAAATCAGGTAAAAAGGGCGTTCATTATTAGGGAAATCCATATATACAGCTAATTCAGTTATTGATTGCGGCAAATACCGACACTTTTAATATTACACATATTTGTATTGATATATGTCTTTATTTTAAACATCTTTCGATACAAACATTAAATCTTCTAAACACGAAATAAATTACGATACAGACTACACTCATCCTAGGATTAAAGTCCAAAATTACCAGATGTAGTAACCATATAAGACGTTACCAAAACATCCCATCCCACTAGAAACCTATGACATTACCACTAAACACGCGGATATCTCACGCTTATGAAATTTATAGCGGACGGTCGGGTCGCTACAAGTTCATAGAATTATGGCGCGGATAAAAGGACGTATATCAAATATCGAAGGCCCAACCGACGGCCGTTATGAAGACGTCGGGATGGGTGGGCGTCGGTCCTGTCACCGACACTGCGGGTGTTTCGCGCCCACGCTCTCCACACAATCTCCTCCAATTTACACACCGTGTTTTTATGGAAGGCGATATCTTCACGGGTTTATTAACTCCGTAAAGAGAGACCTGCGCCAAATACGGCGAGGAGGAAGGGCCCAGATAAGAGGGATCCAACGAGATACGTTTAATTGGAGACGACTGGTATAACGCTAGGTCTCAGATATGGTTAGTATTAATAAGTTATAGAAATTATTTCAAATTTCACTAAATACCACGGGGAGAGTCATGGGGGTATCTCATACACATATATGAAAAAAAAGCCTTTTAAATTAGTGGGTAGTGGCCCTGCCTCCCAACCCAGTTGTGTCGGGTTCAAGTCCCGCCGGGTGGGGTCATTTTAAAGTACAAAATGATTTCACCTGGGTCCATGGATGTGTGTGAATATAATAAATTAGAAAATACAAAGGTGAAATGGTAAAATAGTTCAAAACCAATATCCAATAAATGAGGACCCGATCAAAGCATCCACATAGTCTATATGACCCAATATTCAATAAATGTATAAAAAAATACGGTTTTTAACTCTCAACCAATATTTTTTTCTATTCAACTATAGTTTTCGTTTCCGCAAAAACAATGATTGTTTCGGTTATAGGTCAGGTTCCGGTGATCATAAGTAACTAGTTGTAATGTTGTGTTCAAGGAATTACTTTGACTTCAGTAAAAATGATAAAATTGAATTTTGCACAACTTGCAACAGTTTGTTTTATTCAGAGGAGCACAGAGCGGTTTTCTCCGATAACAATTTAAATAAATTCTATTCATAACGAGCATATTAACATTTTCAGTCGGCTGATTCGCCTCGCATGTCCGTACCGTTAGGCTCTTGCGTCCGTTCGTTATCAAAAGATTTAATGGTCAAAAGTTATGCTCATTAATTAACTAAACGACTGCTGAAATATAACTCAATCTATCAATTATAAGTAATGATCCGTCCGTGAGATATGCCTCAGGAATGGCACCGCATTTATGGCTTATTAATTCGGCCGGTTCGAAACGGAATGGAATGGTCTTCATTAGGCGATAAGGGACCAATTATGCTTCCGTCTGAATCGATTCTTGCTGTCCAAAAATATTTCCAGAAATCGCCGACGACTGTTATTTTAACGAAAACAGTTTAACCTTGCAGATGCATGTAAGAAATAATAATAATATATGACGTCACAAGAGTGGTATCCAGCATATTTATTACATATGAGCGGATATGTTGCGCACGAGCCACGCAGCGGCGAGTACAGTTCGCGAGTATGTAATTGCCATACCACTCGAGAAACGTACGATACTTTACCTACGCCCTAACAAAATAAACAATCAACATAGAAGAACAGCTTATTCATTCAATAATTTTTGATAGTAACATGACTTTGATGAAAACCAAATTACTACTTGATCAATATACTTCAAAGAAATGTCATTTGTTTGTGCGGTATTCAATCAGCTGTTCAACTGTCAGCATGTAATATACTTATCAAAGCTATTACATGCATGTGTAGGTAATGTCAATCGAACGCGTGACAGTGTGGTATGATGCGGTTACTAGATAGGGCGTAGGTAAAATTAATATAATTATCGCTGCTGATGGATGTCCATGACCTCTATGCATTAGGCTTCAGTGGCATAACTCGAATTATTTTGCAAAACATTTTGTCACATTTCAGCAGAATATCTTTTCAAATTTACTTTTAATGAGTCAATATACACGTGGCGCATGACGTAAAATTTCGAATTTTAAAGAGCCCCGTGAAAATTTGTCTCAGGTCGCTGCGCGACCCTCGACAAATTTTCTACGCGGGGCTTTTCTAAACTCGAAATATTACTTCATGCTTAGTCTGGGAGTGGAACACACTCGTTATGTCACAACTATCAAAATGTGTGTCGCAAGTATCATAAAAAAATATAAATATAATATAAAAAAATAAAAGTATCATAATAAAATAATAACATGAATAATATATTTCTAATAATAGTTGTCTTAAATTGGTAATAGTCCTAACGTCGGTTGACGCCGATTTGTGTCAAGTTTAATACATTGGACTAAATGTAATTTTAAGTTGACAGGATAGACTAATGTCGGCTGACGGTGACTCGAGTCAAGTTGACAGTAGACAAAATTAATGCAGACGGCTCAGTTTTGTGGAATAACTGCATTAGGCTTCAGTGGCAAAACTCGAATTTTGCAAAACATTCTGTCACATCTCAGCAGAATATCTTTTCAACTTTACTTTAAATCAGTGGTTTATACCCGTGGCGTATGAAGTAAAATTTCGAGTTTAGAAAAGCCCCGTGAAAATTTGTCGAGGGTCGCTGCGCGACCCGGGTCAAATTTTCTACGTGGGGCTTTTCTAAACTCGAATTTTTACTTCATGCGCCACGCGTATAAACCACTGATTTAAAGTAAAGTTGAAAAGATATTCTGCTGAGACTATCAAAATGTGTGTCGCAAGTATCACAAAAAAATAATACCATGACCATCTAATAATATATTTCTTATAATAGTTGTCTTAAATTGACAATAGTCCTAACGTTGGCTAACGCTGATTTATGTCAAGTTTGATACATTGGACTAAATGACGGCTGCTCGTGTCATGTTGACACAATAGACAAAATTAATGCAGAGGGCTCTATTTTGTGGAAGGAAAAATTAAATTGTACATTAGGTTGGCAGGATAGACTAAAGTCGGCTGACGGCGACTCGTGTCAAGTTGACACAATAGACAAAATTAATGCAGAGGGCTCTATTTTGTGGAAGGAAAAATGAAATTATACATTATGTTGACAGGATAGACTGATGTCGGCTGACGGCGACTCGTTTTAAGTTGACACTATAGACAAAATTAATGCAGAGGGATCTATTTTGTGAAAGGAAAAATGAAATTGTACATTAGGTTGCATAAGTTTTGATTTACTTAAATTAAGCACTTCTATTTATTCGTCATTCAACTCTGACCTCCTAATTTTCTGTCTATTACTGTAAAACATACTGTATTGTAATAATAATGATCATAGTTGATAATAAAACTTTCCAGTAATGTAAACCACGGTAGAACCGCCTGTTCTATTGGGCATTAACGTCCGGTACAGTCGTTTCGCTTAACGGCGAAAAGGCCTTACCATATGTCGGAAGGTAATCTCAGCTGTCTTCGGGTTATAGCTTCGTTTGTGTGGTCTCGCAGGATTGATAATTGCAATTCCCGGGACGTGCACACTCTCGACATATCGCACGCCTATGGGAATTTGTGTCAATTGATACGGAGCGCGTTGAATAAATCTGATCGCTATCGACAAATTGGATAAAAATGGTGCGACGCATTAAATCTTCCGAGAATAGTATTGGGAGGTTTTCGAGCGTGATCAAATATACTAAGCGCATGATTAGGATATATTATACGTAGTTTTGATTTGGATTTACAATATATTAGACGCATATAAAAGTAAATACCCTAGACAGTAAACAGAGTTTCAGGCAAAAAAACAGTATTTATTGAACGCTCTAAATAAATAGCATAATTTAACTACTTGCAAATACAAAACTAACCTAATGTGATTTAAAAAAATTAAGGATTCGAATCTCTTTAATAGGATTCAAATCATATACATTTGGATTCGAATACGAATCCATTTAAATAATTGTAACGAATCCCCATCACGAATCCTTTTTTCATATAATTAAAGGGCTTATTGTAATAACACGATAAGACCACACAAACAAAAAATTCTATTTTATTCTTAGATACGATTAATCAGTTATATAATAAGCCACAGTAGATGAATTGTGGTGATCATCCAACAGATATCGTCACCATACCTAAAATCAAGTTATTACATTTCAGGGGTTTTGTATAAATATCACTTTAAAACATGATAAGCCACATCAAAATGGCAGCAGGTATTATTACACCTTCCAAAAAAAATCGATTTCGTGTGAGAGTTTGAGTTCAAGTGATGGAATGTATGGCACAATTGACGAGAGTGTTATTGATTAAGACTTTGTGCTACCAAACGATGGTGGGCCTTTGAATACAAGTAAGCTATGTATTTTTTTTTTTGTGGCATATCATGTTTTACCAAAAAAATTAAAATTTTTAACATGGCTTGCCATGTTATTGCAGTAATAGCATGATAACATTAACCAGAGTAACAGAAACAACGCCTGAAAAAAAACGCCTTTTTTGGAGACAAATAAGAGACGAAAGTTATAAAGAAGTCATAATTAGCAATTTTAAAATGGGACTTCAAGCATAGCTGCCAGTTCAATCACAATCAAACAGGGAATAAACAACATCAAAGTGGGAATCAGCAATTTTAAATTGGGATTGAACTAATATCACTTATAAATACAACAGATAATAAATTTAATAGAGAAATTAAAATTAATTCCATAAAATGGCTATCGACCATAGGTCTTTTAACCTTGAGCTAATTTTATTTAAGAAATAACAGTTTAAATAATTTAGCAAACATAACAGAAACTATATTAATTTGACATGTTTTGTATCAATCTTCTAAATTTAGAGTATTTTTGAATGTAAGCAATATATAGAGAGTTTTTCTTTCAAATATACATGCTCTTATTAAAGCATATATGCTGTATATCTTTAGATATTCGTTGTCTTTTTTAAGAGTTCAATTTGAAGCTTTAAACGAATGTTTTCCACTCCCAGGTGAAGCATGAAGTAATATTTCGAGTCTAGAAAAGCCCCGCGTAGAAAATTTGTCGAGGGTCACGCAGCGACATGAGACAAATTTTCACGGGGCTTTTCTAAACTCGAAATTTTACTTCATGCGCCACACGTATAAAACACTGAAATATTGTAAAATTCACAATATGCTACTAAAGCAGTATGCTAAAGACGTATTACATTTTTGTATCCCCTTTCTAAGCATATTTTTTAGAAAGACGCCTAATAAACTTATTAAAAATGCTTTAATTTCAAATTTCATATTAATACATTTTACACATTTTTTAAATTACAAACTCCAATAACTTATTTTTGTTCGCTTATGGCATATAACGTTATTACAATAAGCAATTTAATTGTTAAATAAAACACAAATAACCTTTCTTTTATTTTATTTCGATTTGTATTTTTTAATATAATAGTTAAATACCTCTTTCCAGGATTCGAGTCTTAAATAAGTCGAATTCTTTACAGCTCTGAATTTGAAATAAGCCAAGAGTGCTTCTTGATAAATACACTGACATACATCTGTGTATATCATAACAAAATCAAACTATCATATTTAGACAATTCGTGTACCTAGATAACCCAATAAAAGCGCCCCATTCATTAATAATCAAAAAACAAACTGCTATCATTTTTTGTGGAGAACCCAATAAAATCACTATTAAACTCGACTAGATATTATTATCCGGCTTACAAAGAGTCAATATTGATACGGGAAATTAAACACGATCGTTTACACACTGTGCGTGAGAACGCCGTGATGATACAACCCTAATCCGTTCTCAAATATTTGTGCCAGAAATTGACACCCCTTTCTGAGGCCCGGGAGGCGAATAGAACCAGCCACCTGTTGTGCGAATTTAAGTGAATACCTCTGTTGTTCGAATGTCGCAGTAGTTTAGTTTGCTTTGCGCTGTTAACACGGTGTAACTAAATTTTGATAAGGGGTGTGTCGAGATAAGAGGGATTATGTAATTTATGAATGAATCCTCTCATAGAGTCGGTTTTAAAGTAATATTCATTAAAAATACTCGAGAAAGGGCATGGAATCATCGCAGACAAGGTATATACAGATTAATTTCGCTTGGTATAAAAATATTTTTTTGCAACGGTACGCGAAGATATTCCATCGCGAACTCCTGAACGCCTGCAAAATTAAATTTCGCAGGCCGAGTTACTTCGCGGACGCGGTGCCTAGCGACCAGTCCGCCAATATATGCAAATAGTACGCGCTGCCATTTCAACACTTGTTTGTTATTTACTGTCACTTCAATTTCAATTTACAAAAATGTCTGATTCCGAAGTGATTACGCTATAAGTTGTACTCCACTAGAAATAAAATTAATTGCGGATGCTGCAACACAAAATTTAATACCACAAAAATCCAAACAGCAATATGAAAAGGCATATGAAGAATTCAAAGCGCGGTGTCGTGGAAGAAAGGTAACCAAATATTCGAAAAATGTCTTGATGGCATACTTGGAAGAGAAATCAAAAATTTTTAAATCATCAAGTTTATGAAGAATTTATTCCAATATTTATTTATTTTATATTAAATGTACAGTAAACACAAAAGATGGTATAGGTATTTCGAAATTTTCGAAATTGGTGCCCAAATCTTGTTCATTTTTTATTATTATTAATTGTAACAGTTGCACAAAAAGCTTTGTGTACACCTTGGCCGCGAAATACTTTAGTATCCTCGAGGTTATATTGCCTCGGCCGCAAGCGGCCTCGGCTATAATTTTCCTCTCGGACCGCTAAAGCTATATTTCGCGGCCTTGGCATACAAATAACCATTAACGTGGATATAAAATGTAATACAGAAATACTTGGTAAATGACAGAGCTAACAGAACATTAGGTGCAATGCTGCCCTAAGGTATAAATATAATTGGCATAAACGAGCAATTATTCAATATGAAGAGTTTTAGCCCTAAATAAGGACCATAAAGGAAAGATAATGTTTTTACATTTTGAAGAATTTATCGATTTTCTGTTTTTTAGAGACTTTTCCAAACATTCAAATAGTTGTTTCAATGAAATATTAAGATAAGTCCCTGAAATGCGATTCTGGAAGGCCTGAAAAATACTCATCTACTGCTGCTATCACCTCTTCATTTCACTCAAAACGTTTTCCAATTACAAGTTTCTTTGGATTTGAAAATAGGTGGAAGTCAGAGGGAGCCAAATCTGGTAAATAGTTTGTGTTTGGATGATCCAAAAATTCGTACTTCAAATATCTCAGTTTTCCCTTTGCCAGCGCGCATTTGTGAGCAGGTGCATTGTCCTGATAAAAGATGATTTATTCTTTTTGCAATCCAGGATTTATCTCCCGAATTTATTCATCCAGTTGACTCAGAAGACTTACATAGTATTGACCAGCTATAGTTTTATCATTTTCAAGGTAATTAGTATAAAGAATCCCTTTTGCATCCCAGAGAATACTGGCCATGACCTTTTCGGCAGATGAAATCGACTTTGCCTTTTTTGGTGCAGAACCACCGGCGTGGAAGCCACTGCTTTGATTGTTGTTTCGTTTCTGGCATGCAGTGGTGGACCCATGTCTCATCCATATAACAAATTATCGCACAAAATCGGTTGAATTCTTTTTAATACTGTCCAAACATCGCACACTGGTCGAAACGCTCATTCTAGCTGAACATTTCGTTGTAAAGCGTTTTAGTCTACTTTAAATTGTTCGGAGTCGAAGAAAATATTTGATAAATATTTGAAAAATATAAATTACTCAATATTAAATAATTCTTCCCTTCTACCATTTACCACCCCCATTTTAATTTTAATTTTTTTCGAAAAATTGTTAAAATAAAATTTGAAGATAATTTCACTATTCGCATTTTTGTTATACAGTTTTTATCTAAAAATAGTAACTATATTACAACCGTTTCCCTTCGAATTATTTAAAAATGAACATTTTAAATTTTATAATCATGTTATATTTAATTATAAAATTATTCAAATAAAAACAAAAAAATCAATATTGCACACATATCTATAAATAATAATATATAATATATACAAGCAGTATAAAGAATCTAGGTGCATCATTCAAACAATTTACACCAAAGCCAGAAATTATTCGGAGTCATAATCCTTTGGCAAAGATGCTTGTTCTGTTTCTACTTATTACTTTAACATCTCTGTGTTCAACTTTTGAATGGTAAGCAGTCGTGAAACCTTTGGATTTACCACTAGAACATCCAGGTTGGTGTCCATTTGGTAAGCCTTCAGTAGAAAACATATCCATTCCGTTTAGCCACTTAAAATATTAATTTTCAAAATTTGAAATTGTTCTATGAGAGGTTTGCCATTTGATTGTCAATTGTGTCGTATTTTTTTTATTTTATGTATCAATCAATCTAAATTTTTAGTGTGCGATACAATATCAATATTCATAATGTCAATCACAAAGAGATAGACTGCTTTATTTTTTGTTCTAGCGTTTTTTGAGCGCGCTGAACATCGAATAATATTCTCCGAGAAATAGTTACGCCACGTAAAAAAAATCACTGCTTGTAAACGGGCAAAAACGGGCACCTAAATATTATGTATATATTAAACTAATTAGTTATTATGTATAAAAAAAAGATTCATTACTAAGAGAGGCCAAGATTGTATACTTTAACCTTTTTCAAGTTTATCGTTGTGAAATTTTACTGTAGGATTCTTTACTTAATTTAAATTAGTGTATCTATATGTTGACTAAAGTTATATGAACAATATTTAAAACTATGTTGTATACATACCAGTAGAATATATATTCATCTTTAAATTATATTTTGCACAAAACACAAATGTAAAAAAAGAAATTAAACTTAGGCGTTTGAAGCGCGTAAAATCCACGACTGAATGACGTAAACGATGCGTGCTTTGGGTACTGATAACCACTCGACCAAAGGTCCGAGGGGTTTACGACTTTACCTGCGCACCCTCTGGACATTATACTGCCCATATTCCAAGAAGAAATCTGTTTTATGAACAGTTGATTTTCGGCGAAATGTTCAGTTAGAATGAGCATTTCGACCAGTGTGCATCGTTGAGAAATTTGTTTGCGTGTTTGCTTTTGGTGAGCACTTAACAAATGCGGCACCCACCTTGCACAAAGCTTTCTCATATTTAATTCTTTATGTAAAATGTACCGTACCCTTTCTTCTAATATGGCTACGGCCTCAGCTATCTCACAGACCTTTAACCGCCGATTACACTGGTCTGCAAACAAATTTTTTTTTTCGAGCGCTCAAAAATGACCTCCTGAATCCGAATATGACCTCCGTTTCCCCCATCACCCACCGTTTTCGGGGGAGGCCCCCCACCTATTTTTATCACTTTTCGATAATTTGGAGGGATGAAAAGGATTATTTTAGATTATACATTTCTTCTGAGGGGCTAGAGAGGTGAAAAGTTCCAAAACATGAACATTTGTAGAAAGGAGGTAGATTTGGGGGGGGGGGGGGGATTTGC
Source organism: Philonthus cognatus (assembly GCA_932526585.2). Classification (NCBI taxonomy): domain Eukaryota; kingdom Metazoa; phylum Arthropoda; class Insecta; order Coleoptera; family Staphylinidae; genus Philonthus; species Philonthus cognatus. The sequence goes on from OW052244.1 coordinate 39,312,363, forward strand.
CCCCTTAAATTGTAAAAAAATCATTAAAAATGATCAATTCTTTCCGTTTTTTTCGCAGTTTTTTCACTTATTTTCTACATATTCCAGCTTCTATTCCCCCTCATCCTCCCCCAAACATCCCCAAATAATAAAAATATATTGCAACAATATATAGCAACAATAATAAAAATATATAGCAACAATAATAAAAATATATAGCAACAGTTCGGAAGATTCACTGTACCACGCTGGCGCTCTCAATACTCCCCCCGTTTCCCCCATCCATTGGAGGGGTGAAAAGGAATATTTTAGCTGTAAAGCATAATAAATAAAAAGTAAAATAATAAATGTAAAATAATAAATGTAAAGAATAATAAATAACTAAGATAAGTACCTTCATTTGGGGCTTGCTTTCCTTTTGTACCCTGAGGTAGAAGTTTGTCGTATCAAAAACCAGCAGTAACTAAGATCTGCTAACATGCTCGCATTCCACTTCCCCGAAAATCTCCTCTCGAACTTAGAGATGTCTTGATGAAACCGTTCCCCGTGTTCATCCGAAATTGCTCCTAAATTTTCAGGGAAGAAGTCCAGGTGTGAGTGAAGGAAATGCACTTTAAGAGACATGTTACACCCCATGGCCTTGTACGCTGACAGCAATTCCTCGACATGAGCGACATAATCATCACTTTTGTTGTTACCCAAAAAGTTCTCACACACGTTTTGGAATGCAATCCAAGCTCGTTTTTCTTTTCGATCCAGGTGTTCAATAAACGTCGAATCTTGGAAAAGTTGTCTAATCTGGGGGCCCACGAAAACTCCTTCCTTGATTTTAGCCTCACTAAGACGAGGGAATTTAGTTTTCAAAAATTGAAATGCATCACCGGTCTTGTCCATTGCTTTCACAAACTGTTTGATCAATCCGAGTTTGATGTGCAAAGGCGGCAAGTAAATATTTTCCTTCGGGACCAGAGGATCGTGAGCGACGTTTTTCTGACCGGGAGTAAAACTTTCTCGCAGAGGCCAGTTCCGTACGATGTAATGTTTGTCTCGGGCTCGGCTGTCCCATTCGCATAGGAAGCAGCAGTATTTTGTGAAGCCCGATTGCAGGCCCATGAGTAGAGCAACAACTTTTAAGTCAGCGCAAAGTTTCCAATTATAATCATGGTATTTGATTTTATCAAGGATCCGGCTGATGTTTTCGTACGTCTCCTTCATATCCACAGAGTATGCAACCGGGAGTGATGGTAACTCATTCCCATTGGCCAATAGGACAACTTTCAAGCTTGTCTTTGATGAGTCTATAAACAGTCTCCATTTATCTGGGTCACATGGCATCTTCAGTTCTATCATCAATGCATTTGAATTAGGGCAGAACACTAAGCCTTCATCTGCCGAAAAAAGTAATTTCAGGGTTGACTGCCTAGTCCTGTAAGAAGAGATTTTTACACCCTTTTCTAAGAGATTCCACTGCTGAAGTCGAGATCCAGGAAGTTGAGGTTTACTCTTAGGTAACTCCAAATCCCTGACGAGATCATTCAATTCCGACTGAGTAACGAGGTGAGGTTTTCGATGAGCTGAATCAGCAGAACACTCTTCATCATCGGTGAACGTATCATAAGATGGTCCAGGCTGTGGCTCAAAGTCTTTCAAATCCGTTTCTGGATCTAGAGTATAGGTTTTTGGGGGCACTGGGATTGGCAAAGATTCGTTGTGAGGAACAGGTCTTAGAGCTGAAGGGATATTAGGATACTGAATTGTATGCTTACTTTTGCTAGATAACCCGACGGTGGAAGTCATACAAAAGTAACAATCTGTGAGATGACAGCGAGGATCGCGCCAAACCATGGGCACAGCTACTGTGCTGGGTCAAGCTACTGTAACAAGTAGTGCAGCAAACTGTTGGAGTCCAATTCTTGTCCTGATCGCCAACTTGGCAATCAAAGTAAAATTTATAAGCAGTTTTAAGAAGCGGAGAAAGGGGTTTTCGGTGCGCTTTTAAAGTCAATTCCCCGCAAACATAGCAGAAGCTATCGGGATGATTTTTACACTCGCGTGGCATAATTAAACAGTAAATAAATGCTCGATATTAATCACAACTCACACTCACGTACTGTAATTCACTTGGAAAAAGCCGGAATTAAAAAATGTCTACCGTTATACACAATTTAAACTTGGAAACACAGAATCCCCGCCTAGAGCACCGACAAGTTGACTCTACGATCGCTAGAGATGTACTGAGGGAAGATAAGGTCTATAGTGACAAGAGCAATGCAAGTTTAAACCTGTCAAAGCATGAAAATTCCTGGGCAAACCTGTGCGCGCGAGGTATTGAGAGCGCCAGCGTGGTACAGTGAATCTTCCGAACTGTTGCTATATATTTTTATTATTGTTGCTATATATTTTTATTATTGTTGCTATATATTTTTATTGTTTGGGGGAGGATGAGGAGGGATGGAAGCTGGAATATGTAGAAAATAAGTGAAAAAACTGCGAAAAAAATGGAAAAATCGATCATTTTTAAGGATTTTTTTACAATTTAAGGGGGTGAATCCCCCCCCCCCCCAAATCTACCTCCTTGCTACAAATGTTCATGTTTTGGAACTTTTCACCTCTCTAGCCCCTCAGAAGAAACGTAAAGGCTAAAATAATCCTTTTCATCCCTCCAAATTATCGAAAAGTGATAAAAAATAGGTGGGTGATGGGGGAAATCGGGGGTCATATTCGGATTCAGGAGGTCATTTTACATAAGAATCAGCAGGAATGGTGTCAGGGCCGATTTTCATGCCGACCAGTGTTATCTAATACCATGTTGTTCACCTTCTCGATGTTTTCTTCTGTGGTTACAGTTTTTGATCGTCCTTCACGTGGATCATCTTCAAGAGATGTACGACAACGTTTAAACTTAGCCGCCCATTTCTTCACTGTTGAAAATGAAGAAGAAGACTCTATATAAACCTTTACCAACTTTTTTATAACGGCACAATATTCCAATTTTTCCATTTGAACGTAGCACACACAACACTTCTACTTTAAAAATCCGTATAAAGAAAACTATTTGACAGATCAAGTTAACACTTGTCATTCGTTGTTGGGATACGTGTACCAGCTTAACAAAAAAAAATATCGATGGCAACGCCATTTCTGTGATAGACCAAAAATGTTCCACCTTACCCTCGTACTAGGACAAGTAATTTTCTTTAAAAAAAACGAGGTTTTATACACAGCATATTCAAGTTAATAATATTTATCATGATTGGTAGAAAGAAACAATTGTTTTCTTTCTACCTATTACAGGTTTATATTAATAGTATTTGTCATATATTGTATAGCTGAGGCTGTTAGTTGTCGAAACTCCATAATATCACTTAAATTACACACTTAATATGTTTAGGTTTCAAAATAATATTTATTGTACTACAACAATTGTTTCACCACACAGTGGCTTCATCAGGTAGATGAATGATCATCTACCTGATGAAGCCACTGTGTGGTGAAACAATCGTTGTAGTACAATAAACATTATTTTGAAACCTAAACGTATTAAGTGTGTTATTTAAGTAGTATTTGTCATGGTTGAAAAAAAGAAACTATTGCGATAGATTCAAGCGAATAGTATTTATCATCCTTCAGAAGAGAGAAAAAAAAAAATAGTTGTGGAAAACGGGAATTTTCCATATGGTTATCAAGGCTCTAAACACAAAACGAAATCGCTTGAATATGGCGAGAAACGGCAAAAACGTGGCAAGTGTACGCGGAATACGGATTACATAGTAAGGCACCTGCTAACTCTATATTTGTAGAGAGCTGGATGCCAACTTGGGCGCTTTTTACCGAGAACCCACTCGGCTCGAACGCTTCAGCGGAATCGACGCCGAAAGATTTACTTTTATTCGCGTCATTCTCTTTTGTTATCGATTGAAAAAAGACGGACAGAGTCATCTTCCAGCTGAAGAGGTCGATGGAGCGTGATTAATCGCGGACGTGGAGAGATCTTGCCGCACGAGCGGTCGAATCTCTTAACTCGGAGATTAATAAATTGTTATTGGGGGGGGTTTTGATTTGATGTGTCCTGATGGGTATGATTGGTAGAAATGAATAATATATTGATCAATTTGTCAATTCCTTAATTTTGATTTTTATATTAAAAACTATATAGTAGGTTTTAATTAAAATATTAATTTACACCAGCGTTTTATAACGGAGTCGGTACCAACCCCCTCGGGTCGATAAAGTTTGATAGGGGGTCAAACGGTCTATTGGGGATCAATGATGGTCAAGAGGTCGACCACCAAAAATAACAATATTAAACGTTATTGAGCATGGGCGCCCGCAGATTCTCTTATATGGGGGTAGAGGGCAAAATATAATAATATTAGAGTTTATTATTGTCTTTATCTAGAATATTATGCTCTGTCAATGGTGCGCAAACCATGTAAAAGTGATGAAATATCAAGGTGAAAATGTTAAAATTTGCCAAAATTTTGAAAATTGTATAAAATCGATAAAATGTTTAAATTTATTGTAACAATTTCAAAAAGTGATGAAATGTCAAGAAATATTAAAATTTGATAACAGTTTAAAGTATGTCGAAAAGTGATAATCTGTAATAAAAATATGTTTTAATATTTTAAACTTGACAATTAATCAATATTTTTATGCGCGTGGCGCATGAAGTAAAATTTCGAGTTGAGAAAAGCCCGAATTTGGATTTGGACGCTGCGCGTCCAAATCCAAATTCTTCGGGCTTTTCTCAACTCGAAATTTTACTTCATGCTTACTTAGTCTGGGATTGGAAAACAGTCGTTAAAAAATAATCACTTGCTTTTTACAAAACTTTCATTAATTTACAAAATCTTAAAGGTTTCTAATTCTAGGTGTTTGTTCAATTTTTAAAATATTGTCAATTTCCAAGATTTTAATTAATTTTTAAGATGTTGACGAATCGTGAATTTTTCTATAAGTTCGTTGATTTTCAAAATTTATAACAATTTTCAAAATATTGACAAAAATCATGCTTTAATTCTAATTTTAAAATTTCTGAAATGTTAAAATTTGCCAGAATTTTTAAAGTTGTCGAAAAACGATGTAATGTTTAAATTTGTTGAAACAGTGTCAAAAGGCGACGAAATGTTAAGAAATATTGAATTTTGACATTTTGAATATTGTCGAAAAGTGATAATCTGTAATATAAATATATTTTAATATTTTAAACTTGACAATTAATCAGTATTTTTATACGCGTGACGCATGAAGTAAAATTTCGAGTTGAGAAAAGCCCGAATTTGGATTTGGACCAAATCTGCGCGTCCAAATCCAAATTCTTCGGGCTTTTCTCAACTCGAAATGTTACTTCATGCTTAGTCTGGGATTGGAAAGCATTCGTTCAAAAATAATCACTTGCTTTTTACAAAACTTTCATTAATTTACAAAATCTTAAGGGTGTCTAAGTGTTAATTCAATATTTAAAATATTGTCAATTTCCAAGATTTTAATTAATTTTCAAAATATTGATGAATCGTAAATTTTTCTATAAGTTCGTTAATTTTCAAAATTTATAACAATTACCAAAATTTTAACAAAAATCATGCATTATTTCTAATTTTAAAATTGTGAAATGTCGAAATTTGCCAGAATTTTAAAAATTGTCGAAAAACGATAAAATGTTTAAATTTGTTGAAACAATGCCAAAAGGCGATGAAATGTTAAGAAATATTAAAATTTGACATTTTGAGTTATGCTGAAACGTGATAATATGTAATAAAAATATGTTATTTTAAACTTGACAATTAATCAGTGTTTTTATGCGCGTGGCGCATGAAGTAAAATTTCGAGTTGAGAAAAGCCCGAATTTGGATTTGGACGCTGCGCGTCCAAATCCAAATTCTTCGGGCTTTTCTCAACTCGAAATTTTACTTCATGCTTAGTCTGGGATTGGAAAACATTCGTTCAAAAATAATCACTTGCATTTTACAAAACTTTTATTAATTTACAAAATCATAAGGGTGCCTAAGTGTTCAATTTTTAAAATATTGTCAATTTCCAAGATTTTAATAAATTTTCAAAATATTGACGACTCGTGAATGTTTCTATACGTTCGTTCATTTTCAAAATTTATAACAATGGTCAAAATTTTGACAATAATCATGCATTATTACTGATTTTAAAATTCTGAAATGTTTAAATTTGCCAGAATTTTAAAAATTGTCGAAAAACCATGAAATGTTTAAATTTGTTGAAACAGTGTCAAAAAGCGATTAATTGCCAAGAAATATTAAGATTTGACATTTTGAATTATATTGAAATAATAAAAATATGTTTTAATATTTTAAACTTGACAATTATTCAGTGTTTTTATGCGCGTGACGCATGAAGTAAAGTTTAGAGTTAAGAAGAGCCCGAATTCGGAATTCGGAGTGAAAAACATTCGTTAAAAAATTATTACTTGCTTTTTACAAAACTTTCATTAATTTACAAAATCTTGAGGGTTTCTAAGTTTTTGTTAAGTTTTTGAAGTATTGTCAATTTCCAAGAAAATATTTTCAAAATGTTGACGACTCGTCAATTTTTCAATACGTTCGTTAATTTTTAAAATTTATAACAATTTTGAATATTTTGACAAAAATCACGCAATATTACTGATTTTAAAATTCCTTTCTTTACTTTTTAAAACTTTGACGATTTTCATGTATTTCCTATGTTTTTATGCGCGTAGCGCATAAAGTAAAATTTCTAGTTGAGAAAAGCCCGAATTTGGACGCTGCGTGTTCAAATCTAAATTCTTCTGGCTGTAATGTATTTTCATTAATTTAAAAAAAATTGCCAGTATTCATGGCTTTTCAAGAATTTCGTTAATTTTTGCTAACGATTAATAATAAAACATCTATTGATTTATTGCATACTATTTTTTTGTTTTTGCATTACTATATTTTCCTTTGTAGTTAGGCTTAATTTATATTTGTTATAGGTTATAGGTTTAAGTTATAGGTTTAAGTTGATTTATTGTGTACTATTTTTTGTTTTTGTTTTACTATATTTTCCTTTGTAATTAGGCTTAGGTCTGTTGAGGAAATAAATAAATAAATAAATATATAAATAAATCTAAATTAGATTATATTAAAAATTTAAACAAATCATGATAAATTTTGATAACTTCTTGGAAATTCTCGATTTTGTTTGAGCATATCTTGAATAATTTATGATATGCGTGTCTAGATTTTAAAAATCGTCGGAATTTTGAAAGTTAACAGAAATCTTTTAAATATACGGAAAAGCTAAACGCTTTTCCGTATATTTTTCAAATTGACTAAAACGTTGAACATTTGAAAATAAACTAAAATCTTGAAAATTCATGAAAATTAACGAAAGTTTAGGAAATTCGCGATAATTGCTAATGTTTTAAAATCTGACGAAATTTCATAAATAGCATCGACATTTTAAAAGTTTACAAAATTCACAAAACCGTCTGAACTTTTGAAAATTAACGAAAATCTTGGAATTGCACGAAACGCGTCGAAATGTAAAACATTAATCAAAATCTTAAGTAAATATACAGAAACTGGAAAATTGACGAAATGTTTCAAAATTTGTAAAATTAACGAAATTCTAAACAATTCAGGAATTTTAAAAATTAAAAGAAATTTTGGCGAAGTTACGAAAAGCGTTTAAGATTAACTAAAATTATATAAATTCATTAAAAATTCTCGAAACTTTGAAAATGAACTAAAATCATCTAATGTTACAAAAACTGAAATGTCGTCTAATGTAAAAAAACTTCAATTCACGTTATGAAAGTAAGAAATATCAAAACTGTCAAGTATACGTTATGCGTAACAATTCTCTCTAATGTATTTTTTTTATTACTTATCAGTTTTTACAAATTTTGTAGATCTTTATGATATTTGTTGATTTTCACCATTTTATTCAATTTTCCATTTCAGTTTATTCGTGTCAAAAAAACAATGTTTTAATTGAAATGAAACAAAACGTCAATATGAATTAAACTAGCATAGGTAAAAATGTTTAAATAAATTTTCAATAATCATGGTTATTATTATTTTAAATAAACATAATAAAATTCAATTAAAATCTTGAAAATAATAAAAATTGGCAAAACCCTGAATATTTTGCAAATCATCAAAAACATAAAAAATTGATCATTTCAACAAAAACAAGACAATACAAATAATAATACCTATAATTTATACGTCAAATTAAATGTAAAATTTGAATAAATTCGCAAAAATCAACACAAATTTTAAAAACGGTTAAAAAAATATACAGGGTGAGTCGGGAGGAGCGCACCAAACTCTAGGAGTGTATTATACACTTGAAAATAATGTAAAAAAACTCATTTGTTCTTATCCGATTTTCATTTGTTTTCAAGTTATGGCGTAATTAAAAATGTTCATCTAGCTTTCCACTTCTATCTGAATTTTAACATTATCAAAATATGCCATGTTCGAGGCTTATAAACATTTGATAATTCTGACGTTTTGATGAACTGTCAGTGTACGGTGAACAGTAACTGAACGTTTAAGTTCGAATTAATGTGATTGTTAGTGTTGCAAAATGCCACATACTTATTCAAATTTAGAATATGCAAATATAGTGTTTGTATATGGTTTCTGTAATGGAAATGCTACAGCTGCTGTTGAAGAATATCGTGAACGTTTTCCACACCAAAGACATCCTGATAAAAACATATTTATTAGAGTTTTCAACAAATTGTGCGAGACTGGTAAGCTTCCTAGTGCTAACATAACATATGAACGCGCTGCTCGACAAGGTTTTGTAGAAGTATAAAATATTCTGCATCTAGTAGAAGAAGATGCAACTACTAGCTCAGGGAGAATTGCCACTCAATTGGCAATTCCACAAAAAAGAGTGATGAACACGCTACACGAGCAAGGCTTATATCCTTATCACGTTCAGAGAGTACAGCACCTACAACCAGGGGATTACGCTAACCGTACGGAATTTTGTCGGTGGATAAATAATAATCATCGTAATGTATCGAGTATACTCTTTACGGATGAAGCTACATTTACCCGTGATGGCATTAACAACACTCGTAACTCTCATGTATGGTCTGATGAAAATCCCCACGCAACAGTCGAAAGCAATTTTCAACATCGGTTTTCTGTAAACGTGTGGTGTGGTATGGTTGACAGTTATTTAATCGGCCCTTTCATTTTGGAGAATCGTCTCACAGGAGGCAACTACCTTAATTTTTTACAAAATGAATTACAAGGCCTGCTAGAAGATGTTCCTATAAATATTAGAATGCAGATGTACTATCAGCACGATAGAGCTCCTGCACATGTCGCTCGTCAAGTCAAGCAACATTTGGACGAACGTTTTCCAGGGCGTTGGATTGGTCGTGGAGGTCCTATTAATTGGCCTGCAAGATCTCCAGACCTCACACCACTAGATTTTTGTTTATGGGGCTGGATGAAAAATGAAGTCTACAAAATAAAAGTGGACACACGGGAATCACTAATTAGACGAATTGAGAATACTGCAGCCCATATAAAAGAAGAAAGAAATGAATCAATTGGGAGAGCAACAAACGCTCTTCGTAGACGAAGCAGAATATGTTTAGAAGTCAATGGCGGTATTATTGAACATTTGTTGAAAGAACGCTATGATTAAGAACATATTTTTGTATAATAACTTGTTTATTTGTTAATATGCTATAACTTGAAAACAAATAAAAATCGGACAAGAACAAATGAGTTTTTTTACATTATTTTCACGTGTATAATACACTCCTAGAGTTTGGTGCGCTCCTCCCGACTCACCCTGTATATGATAAAATTAACTAAAGATAACAAATATACGCCCAAGTCAACACAAACCGTCAAAATTGATTTAAGAAATAACAGTAAAAATTGCTTAATTTAACAGAAGTATATTTCAGAAACGGCTGGATTCAAAACGCTTATATTATCATCAAAATTGACATACTCATTGAAAATTCGGTGAAATGAATAAATTTATAAATTGATTAAGACATTCAGAATATAAAAATCTAATGTCAATTAGATTATTACAAAGGAATACCTAAATATTAGTTTTCAAGATATATTGAAATATGTATAATGTACACTTTCAAGCACTCGTGAATTTTAAAAGCGTTCAATTTAAAGCTAAAAACGAGTGTTTTCCACTCCCAGACTAAGCATGAAGTAAAATTTCGAGTTTAGAAAAGCCTGAAAATTTGGTTTGGTCGCGTAGCGAAGCGAAGCGACCAAACCAAATTTTCAGGCTTTTCTAAACTAGAAATTTTACTTCATGCGCCATGCGTATAAGTCACTGATTTCAAGTGAAGTTCTTTTGTTCACAATATTTTAGTGTTTTCAGTGTTTAATACGCCTGGCGCATGAAGTCAAATTTCAGGCTTTTCTAAACTCGAAATTTTACTTTATGCACCAAGCGTACAAAACACTGATTTATTCTAAAGCTCAAAATATATTGATTATGTATGTACCATCGGTGGAAACAAAATGTTGGGAAAAGTTAAATTTGTTTAGTGTGGGTCAAACATTTCCTCTCATTTATATATGTTTATTGTCACTCGATATTATAACTTATCTGACAACCGGTATAAATTTGGTAGCATTTGACATTATCCAATTTTCAATTTTTCCCAATATTTTATGGCCACAGATATTACATTTACAAATTATAACATAAATAAATATATTTGGTCGATTTTCAACGTGCTGTAATAAGTAATTGAGAAATCAGAATTCCATGGAGACAAGTTTCCTAACTCCCCCTTGTCCGTATCTGAAGGCGCCCATGTTATTGAAAATGATACACGATAGTAGTAATCTTGAAGTAATGCATATATATATTACATTTAATATTTTCTGTGGAAAGGAACCTAAAAAGGCACATTGCTTATTTGGCAATATACGAATATAACTTGACATGAATTTGGCAAAAGGAAGAAGGATAATCAGAAATCTAATTATTTGACGACGAGTGTCGCTATCTATTGCCTATTCAAGCGTGGCGTGTTAAATGGCTAGGTAACACTACTCACTAATGAGCAATAGATGGCTACACTTGTTAACAAAAATTATGATTAGGCATAAAGTGCTGAAAGGCCGTTCACTCATTTTTGAAAATCTTATAATCCATAGATTAATAATACAGCAATAAAATGCTGACTTACAATCCAAATTTCATAAGTGAACTAATAAGGTAATCTATATGTTAACATTACACAGAACTCCAATTTTAGTAAGCAATCTAAAAACAAGAAAGCATGAAAATAAAGGATAACTCGTTGATATATTGTGTTATAATTAAATGTAAAATAATATAATTGTTTAATTTATGTCATGCGATGGCAGGAGGTGTAACGAGATTTTTCGAATTGAAACAATCTTGCAGTCTGAATCACCAATACGAGGGTTCGTCGCCCGGCTGTCTGCATTTGGAGTTGGCAGCGTGGGCGGTTTTAGTCACTCGACTTACTCACTCTAGTACGCCTAATTTACCACCATTTACCATATAATATTTCAAAAAAGTTTTTAAATAAGATATAGATGTGACATTACAATGCCCTGTGTAGGTATATCATTTTCTGTTAATCAAGTACATACGTACAATTCTCTACAGTATGAGATAGGAAGTAATTTAAAACAAATCAAAAAATGAAACACTAGCAATCGCTTAGATAAAAACAATTGAATACATTTTAAATTAGTTTGTTCGAAGCTTTGTTCTGTTAATTTTTGTAAAATCATAATGCAGCAAATGTTCAATAATAAAGTTTGTAAAACCTTCACTTATAAAAATGTCTTCTGATCCGAAATTTGAGGCCCTCTTGATTTGAATAAATAAATTAATTTTAAATAAAACTAACCACTGGGTAATATGGGGGCCGCAACTTTGTGGGACCGGACCGGTTCCTTAGTTTCCCAGTAACTTTTAGAGAGCCAGTCCGCCTCTATACAGGGTGTTAATTAATGTCGGGGAGATAATTCACAGGTAGATTCCTCGTCTGATTCTAACACGAAAAGTTCCTCTAAAGTTATGATTTAAATGCAGGGATACAGTTTGCAACTTTTTTGTCTCTTGACATTTTCTCCTAAAATTGTTAGTTTGATCACAAAAAAATAAAAAATTACATATTTTAGTAAATACTCACTAAGACTCATTACTAACAAGTGATAATGTAAACTGGGACTTGGATTACTTTTACGATATTTTATTTAACTCAATTAAAAAATGCGTTTAAGTCATACGGATTAGGTCGTCAGCTCAGTTTAAATTTCCTAAATGGTTTAGTGAGGAACTAATTACCTTGATATTTTTAAAGAAAAAACAGCACAAGAAATTTAAACAATCACAACACGTGATCGACTATACTAGATTCCAGTCCACACGAGTAAAATGCAAGGAACTTACACAGGTTTGTTTCAAAAATTATATTGATTCGATTGAGTCGTACATTAATAATAACCCGAGACGCTTTTGGAGTTTTATAAACTCAAATAGGTCATCACCCGATTTCCCGGATACCCTCGTTTCAGAGGGGAGTAAATACACCGACCCGCAGGATGTGGCAAATATATTTGCAGACTTCTTTGGTTCGGTTTATAATACCTCACAACCAGTGCTTTCTCAACTCTCTTCGTGCAGTACTAGTCTTAATCATATATCGATCAACCGAATCAATGCTATCTTCAGGAGCTGTCGGGGCAGACCTCTAGTGGAAAAGAGGACTGGGATAGTTTGCCGCCCGTCCTCTTACAGAAGTGTGCGTTTTCACTCTCTAGACCTTTGTGGCTCTTATTTTATAAATCCCTTAAGTCTGGCACTTTTCCTGACAGATGGAAGCATTCACTGATAACACCTGTCTTTAATAAAGGCAAGAGGAACCTCGTTGAGAATTACAGATCAATATCACTGCTATCATACATTCCCAAGATGTTTGTAAAGCTAGTTTAGTTACTGATTGCGTTAGTAAGGACTTGAACTCTATTTTAACCGATACACAACATGGGTTTCGGCCTAGACATTCTACAGTATCTAATTTACTAATCTTTGAGGCAACAATTACTACATCGCTGGAAAAGGGGTACGAGGTTGATACCGTGTACACCGACTTTTCTAAAGCGTTCGACAGTGTTGACCATCAAATAATGGTCGAAAAACTTTTAGGGGCTGGTGTACATGGGTCTTTGCTCGATTGGATTAAATCATACCTCAGCAACAGAACTTAAACAGTCCGCATCAGTAACTTAACTTCTCGTCCCATACCTGTAACTTCGGAGGTACCGCAGGGATCACATATTGGTCCATTAATTAATGTTTTATCAATGATATTGTAAAGTGTTTCAAATATTCCAATTGCCTTCTTTTTGCGGACGACTTAAAGCTGTACATGCCTATTAAGGACTAGTATTCTAGCCATAAGCTACAACTCGACCTGGAAGCGTTAAGTCGTTGGTGTATTATAAACAAATTGAAGCTGAATGTTTTGTTGTGTCTTATTCAAAAAAGAGATTAAAGGGACTCAGAAATTACTCTCTTAATAACACACCATTAGCACACACTAATGTTGTAAGAGATCTTGGTATTACTTTTACGAACACTTGGAGCTTCACTAACCATATAGACACTGTAACTTCGAAAGCCTTTCAAATGTTAGACTTTATTAGAAGACAGTGTATAGATTTTTCGAATATAAGAACGCTTGTAAATCTGTATGTGTCTCTCGTTCGGCCACATATCGAATATTGCTCACTGGTAAGGTACCCAAATACATCCAAAAACATAAACCAAGTGGAGCGGGTTCAACATAGGCTCCTTATATACATAACCTTTAAATTAAATCTTGATTGCACTTATCCACATATACTGTCATATATTCATTTGCAATCGCTCGAGCGACGACGCTTATATGCAGATGTCATTTTTATTCACAAATTAATATCAGGTGTTATAATCTGTCCAGAACGTTTAAGTTTAGTGAACTTCCATGTTCCAAGTCGCCTATTACGGAGCAGTAAGTCGTTTTATGAACAAATGTACAGAACTGCACTTATTTTGGTATTAATAGGATTTGTGCTAATTGCAATAATATCAATTTTGACATTTTTAGTGGAACATTGAAACACCTACGCGCATTCATATTAAAGGAATAGTTTATTGTGTACATGTTTAGTTTGCCACTTATAAATTATCATTGTGTTTGTAGCTTAGGAAATATTTTTTTTAATACTTTAGACTTATATGTAATTTTGTTAGTTTTAAGAATCACGAACTGTAGTCTCGTTTTGTATATGGATCCCGTTGATGAATAAATAAATAAATTTATTATAATAGGTTCATTTGACATAATTCAGAGATTGGTTATTATTTGTTAAGAAAAATCAAATGAAGTCATACTATTTTCTCAAATTTCTAGAGAGTTTTATAAGTATGGACTGAAAACATGTTGCACAACTAAATAAGACTTTTTTAAAAGTATGACATTTTCTGTAACTTGGCGAGGAAGGGGTTTTAAACAAAAAATGATATAAAAGACCACCCTTAATTTTTGCTGAGAAATCACCCATTAATATCTTTCGCATCAATTTAAAAACACCCTGTATTTATATTGTAATTTGAGTAAAATTTTATCTTATAAGTCGGAGGGATATTATCCAAACAGAGGTATAGATCACGATATACTTTTACGTAAATATGATTTTGAAAGTCTTGCATCTCGCCGACAAAAAGCATGTATTTCTTTCCTATATAAACTTCTGCACAATTCTGTTGACTCTCCTGACTTCTTAAATAGAATTGGGCTGCATATTCCATCTTTTCATAGTAGACAGTCTTCTACATTTAATTTAGTAGCACATAGAACTGATATAGGTCTGAAATCACCTGTCAGTATTGTGTCCAGATGTTTTAATAGCATTTCTTCTTCCTGTGATATATTTCATGATACTCTGAAAACTCTGCTGACAGCCTTAAATCAATTATAATTCTTACTTATAATTATTATATACACTATATTTAGTAAAATGAAACTTGTATAGATTTAAGCAAGTTGTTACACATTCGTATATTGATTACTTATATATTTTTGTATGTTTTATAATTAATTTACTTTCTTTTTAACTATATTGTCTTGTAATTAGGATATGTTTCCTGTTGGACAATAAAGATTTATTATTATTATTATTATTATTAAAAAATTAAAACCGTTCTAATTTAATTGAGACCCATTAAATTAAGTTATTTTATTTATTTATTTAATAGAGATGAGACTGATTAATTAAAGTAAAACTAATTAACTTCAACAAAACATGGGCTGAAAGTAATCAATCGGATGGGTCCAGGTGTGATTAAATGGACCACCGCAGTCCGTTTGTCGAGGACGTACGAAATTTCGCAAACATTACTTCAATTACTGCAAAGTAATTAAACCCCGGTGCGATTACTGTGCAGTAATTGCATCCGCGTGCATGTCCAGGACAGCAGAGGTGTCTGCTGAGGGCGTTTCGGATTTCCGTGCCCGGGAATGCCTTTAAATATGGTCCGTCCGTAATTTCATTTAAAACGTACCGCACAATTAATTCCACTCTCGAATCCATTTAATACAGTGTGAACATGGCGCGTTTCCCATGAAAATTGCATGTCCTTAACTGAAATATAAAATAATCCACATATCTACTATCCACTGAGTATACAAATTTAAGTAATATTGTTAATTTTATTAAATGTAGAATAAGTTCAATTGAGAATAGCCGATTTATAAACGGGTAAATATTCATTTGTTAAACGTAATTTTTTGCGTTCCGGTTTTCGTTCCAGTTCAATTAATAAAATATATATCGGTTCGGTTCCGGTTTTCGTTCAAGAGACACCCTGTATGACGAGGATTGTGCTAGAATGGACACATTAACATTTTAATATGAAATAAAAACATTTCGAAAATTAAAACTAGCACTAAAAGCTCAACCGAAAACCGCTTTAAGTGATCGTTTTAAATTTCGAAATGTTTTATTTCATATTTTAAAAAAAGTTGATGTGTATATTATAGCACTGTCCTCGTTATACAGGGTGTTTCGCTAAGTTTTCCCATCATTTAAGGGGCATGTTCTTGAAATCATTTTAAGCAAAAAAGTTCATATGAATATGTGTCGAAAAAACAAAAGATAAGAGACAGCCATGCTAAGGTAATGAATGGAACGCGTGGTATTCACAGGCGTGCGGCTTAATGCATTGAAGTAGCAGGTAGAATTTTTGAACATCTATGACTATGTTCTTTTGAATTATTTGTCTGCAGTCATTTATTTTGTTAATTTTGCTGTCATAGAAATACAAATTATATAAGATTAATTTAGTTTGAAATATGTATAGCTCAGTAAATAGTGAAAATAGGACACATATTCATATGAACTTATTTGCTTGAAATGATCTCAAGAACATGCCCTTTAAGTGCTGGGAAAACTTCGTGAGACACTCTGTAGATATGATGATTTAAATATTTAGAAATATGGAAAAGTGTCTCAAACTAAATGTTTGTCTACTTTTATTAATATTATCACAAAATTAACAATTTTTGCATATTTTTCGCTATATCTTATGTTATGGGCTCGGTGGGTCGTGTGGCCTCTGGGCCTTCCGAAATTACCTTGACCTTAAGATCTTTTAAATCTTAGTAAATATCTATCACATCTTAGCAGTATATATTTTCAAGTTTACTTTAAATCAGTGGTTTATACGCGTGGCGCATGAAGTAAAATTTCGAGTTTAGAAAAGCCCCGTGAAAATTTGTCTCGGGTCGCTGCGCGACCCGAGACAAATTTTCACGGAGCTTTTCTAAACTCGAAATTTTACTTCATGCTTAGTCTGGGAGTGGAAGACACTCGTTAGTTTAAAATATGTCACAACTATCAAAATGTGTGTCGCAAGTGTCATAAAGAAAAAACAATAACATGACCATCTAATAATATATTTCAAATATTACTCATTTCATCTAACTAGGCGAGAAATTCAAAGAAATGCGAACATATTTGTATCTCTGTGGATTTATTTGTGCAATTAATTAAGTGATTTTTATAAAAAAAGAATGCCATTTCGTTACTATAATTCACTTTTAATAAGTTAAACAAGTCACATCTTATGACTGTTGGTGTTATGAGCACGAACGTCTTCTAATTTTAGGCGAGAAATTAGAAGACGTTTGTATTTGTATTTCTTACACTTATCAATAATTGTTAAGCGTCTGCGCCTTCAAATAAGATGAAAATATATAAATATAATGTGAAATCAGGATTAGCATTATTTTTATTGTTATGAGCACAAACGTATTCTAATTTCTCGCCTAGTTAAATGAAATGAGCAATAATAGTTGTTTAAAATTGACAAATTGACAATAGTTCTAATAGTTCTTCAGTTAGAACTATTGTCAATTTGTCAATTTTAAACAACTATTATTGCTCATTTCATTTAACTAGGCGAGAAATTAGAATACGTTTGTGCTCATAACAATAAAAATAATGCTATTTCGTTACTATAATTTACTTTTAATAAGTTAAACAAATCACATCCTACTTTTGGCATAGGATGTGACTTGTTTAACTTATTAAAAGTAAATTATAGTAACGAAATTACATTATTTTCAGGAAAATCACTTAATTAATTGCACAAATAAAATCCACAGAGATACAAATATGTTCGCATTTCTTCGAATTTCTCGCCTGGTTAAATAAAATAAGTAATACTTAAAATATGTTATTAGATGGTCATGTTATTGTTTTTTCTTTATTAGTTGTGCAATTTTAAACTAATGAGTGTCTTCCACTTCCAGACTAAGCATGAAGTAAAATTTCGAGTTTAGAAAAGCCCCGCGTAGAAAATTTGTCGAGAGTCGCGCAGCGACCCGAGACAAATTTTCACAGGGCTTTTCTAAACTCGAAATTTTACTTCATGCGTCACGCGTATACAACACTGACTTAAAGTAATGTTGAAAATATATACTGCTGAGATGTGATAGATATTTACTAATATATAGCGAAAAAATACAAAAAATATTTATTTTGATGCTTAATCAAGGATTGGAAACACTCGTTAGTAGCTTTAAATTTTAAATAAGCGAGACCCTCATAACGCAGCTTGAAAACGGACACCTTTTATTTCTTGTTTGCTTTGATTAACAAAATAAACTTGGTAGTGTCGCCCGATGGGTAATCTTACTTTAAAAAATTAGCCCGGCTGCTATAAAGGTTGGCCAGCCGACCTGACTTAGTATGTGAGAGATTGTCCCACTACTTAATCAACTTCTTTTTATATGACATAAAAACATTTTAAAAATCAAAACAATCACTTGGGGCTGAACCGAAAAAAGCAAGAAACCGTTATTTTTTGCGAAACGAAAACCGAAACCAAACCGATATATATTTTATTAATTAAACCGAAACGAAAATCGAATCGCAAAAATAACGGTTCGAAGCCCTGATTAAAACTTATCAACCACACATTAGTTAAAAGTTTAATAAACATCGGCATAAAACTATGGTGTTAAGCGTCGGAACACAAATCAAACCAATTGTTTATACACAAAATTAAATAGTAAAGCAGATTTACGAAGGTAAAACGTTCAAACTAGTGAGCATTAAACAACAATTTATATATTTATAGGGTACAATTATAGAAATATGAGCTACTTCAATCGATGGAAAAGATAAACCACACAATAAATACCCGTGCACAATCTAAAGGTTTTTTAAAACAAAACTGGTTTAAAAATAAGTGTGGCTTTAGGAATAAAAATGTATTTTTACCGAAATTATTTATTCAACTCCGACTGTAAAAATATTCAAAGTAGGCATTAAGAAGACCCATTCAAAACGTCCACACAATTTTTGCTACATGTTATGCGTGTAATCATCCACTGTTTTTACATAATTATAATAATTTCTAATACATTAAAATTAAAGTACGTACTCGTATCTACTAAGTTTCAGATATTTAAATATCTAAACTTTTAATTGTAGACTCATCCATCACTTGGTGAAACATTTTTTAAAAACACTGGATTTAAACCTTGTTTAAAACATTTATAAAAAACCACTTGGTTATTGTTTCACTATTTGTTTTTATTTTTGAAAAACTGATTAGTTTCGGTCAGACGACTATTTTCAAAGTTATTACAAGAATGATGTTACAAGAGGAGCGGTGTGCGTTTTATACCTAAAGGGGATTAAATCATTACCTAATTGTTTGGGCGTAAAGAGACAAACATATCCAGCAGCGGGGTGTTAAACGTTTCTAAGTTGTCATTAGTAACGAGCGATCCCTTTTCTATTGAATTCTTAATGTAAAAAGTTTCTCAATAATTAAGCTTTTTACATTTGTTGATTATTTTCAAAGGTTTGAATTTAGAAGGATCGAAAAAGTGGCCCTCATCTATGCAATGTTTTGAGAAGTCCGTCTTTTCCTGATTATCTAATATGAATTTTTTATGTTCCTTTAGACGGGTGTTGAAATTTCTGCCAATTTGGCCAATATATATTGCTTCGCAGTCGTTACATTGTATTTGATAGACGCCACTCCTTCGATCCTTTTCGTTTTTGTCTTTATTATTCATCAATAGTTTGCCTAAATTGATTTTATTAACGCAAATTGTATTTATATCTAGGTTGTTTAAAATGTTAACAATTGAGCTGGATTTTTGATTTACATAATTAAGGGCGACATAAGATTTGGGTTTTGATTGATCTAGACCTGCATAGATTAATTTCAACAAAGAACGTTTTCGTTTTTTATTTACCATTGTATCAATTACATTTTCGTTATAACCATTATTACTGGCTATGGTTTTTATCGTTTCCAATTCTTTGTTGAAATCAATCTGAGACAGGGGTATGTTAAATAATCTATTGACTAAGCTATGGAAAACACTCATTTTAATTTGAAAAGGCTGGTTTGAATCCTTAGGTATTATAGCATCGCTGTATGTTGCTTTCCTATATATGTTATATAAAAGTCCACCTTCATGGTGATTTATTGTTAAGTCTAGGAAATTCAGTTTGTTTTCTTTTTCGGTTTCTAAAGTAAATTGTATTGACTTTTCTATTGAATTCAAATATGGTTATAATTGATCTAAATGTCTATTCGTCCCATTGAAAATGCAAAAAATATCGTCCACGTATCTAGACTAATGTATTATTTTTTTTTATTTTTATTATTGTTGTCGTTTAGTATAAATTCTTCAAAATGATTCATATATATCTCAGCAAAAAGAGGTGATAGTGGTGACCCCATTGGTAGGCCTTCTATTTGAGAATATAATATGTTATTAAATTTAAAATAATTTTGGTTTAGGCAAATGTTAATAAGTGTTTCTAATTCTTGTTTGGCAAGTAGGGTTTCTGAGCTGTTATATATTTGAGTTTTTAATATCTGTTTTAATTCAATAATTGGTATAGAGGTGAAAAGTCTTTTAACATCAAAAGATATTAATTTTGCACCGGGAGGAATAATTAGATTTTTTGTACTATTGACAAATTCATTAGAGTTTTTAATTGAAAATTTTGGGTTGAATTTAATGAAGTCAGGGATAATTTTATTAAGTAATTTGCAAAGTCGATATGTGGGGGCACTCATGTATGGTACCACTGGTTGCACAGGTACATTTTCTTTGTGAATTTTTGGAAGGCAATATAGCAGGGGTGGTGAAGGATTCATATTGACCAATTTATAGATTTCATTCTATTCTATTAGGTGTTTGCAAAATTTTTGTGTATTTTTTAAAACCTTTTGAAATTTAGAGGTTGGATCTGTTTTTAATATCTTGAAAGTTGAATTGTTAAAAGTGATTCTGATTTATTAATATATTCGGTTTTATCCATAATAGTAACTGTATTACCCTTATCGGCTTTGCTAATTACCAAACTATTTGATTTAAGTTTTGATTTTAATGAATTGATTGTTTTCCTTTCAAACTGAATTTTCTTTGACTTACATTCAATGTTTCTACTCAGTATTTCCGCGCATCTGGTTTTATTGTAATTAATGATGGTTTCCGGGGTTGACCGAGATATAGAGTTCAGGGCGAATTCTGTATCTATTACAAGTTGTTCGACATCGGAATTTTCATTAATAACTGGATTGTATTTCAAACCTTTGTTTAGTAATCTTTTTTCGTGTAGATTTAGTTTGCATTTTTAAAGATTTACTATTCTAGGAGCAAATTGAATATCTTGCTTTTGGGAGTACGGCTTCTTTATCCTTTCATGTTGACCGTTATCTAATTTTTTCAATTTCTCCTTTTGGCGCTGGAACTGCTTGAATACTTACTTAGAAAATTAGAATAATTAGCTGTCGGGGTATCACTCAGGGAAGTAGTTGTATCAATGGATGTTTGATGTTTGAATTCGTCTTTTTAAGACAAATCACTTGTAAATATACGAAAGGAATCTCGGCACTTTAAATACATTTTTTTTATTAAAACATACAATAATCGTTAATGTCTTGATTATGATTTTCATAACATCCCACGTAAAACCCATCAGTGTCGGTGAAGATAAAACGAACCGCCGGCAACGCAAACCTTACTCCAACAGATCGCATAAATTATCATTACAACGAGTAAATATCACCTACAGAATACGCACTGAGGTGTACACTCGCAAAAAAAAACCGAACATAAATAACGAACGAGATTTATAATCAGGCGATCGTAAATTTCAATCCCTGCTAAGGTCTTAATTCTCGGCCCTAATTCAATTTGCGCCGAACAACAAAAGTTTCGCGACAATCAGCTTAAATCCCCCGATGATTTATCTCACTATTAATCTCCACTGATATCGTTATTAGCCTTTTAATCTCCACGATTTATTGCGCGCGCCGCGTTTTTTCTCTCCCGGTAATTGACTTATAATTTTTGATTAAATAATTAATTTACGCCGCGCATTTACGACTTATGAATATTAAGCCTTGCGTGCGCGCACTAATTTATGGTCCCTATTTGCTTTTGAGGAGCACCTTCTAAATATGCACGCCTAGAATTTGTTTATAGACGGTTTAAATTAATATGCACCCGACGTGATTCATTCGGACCTCTGCATGATTTTTATTATTTATTGTTATTCGTTTATCGCGTTTAATTAATCGCGGCAGGTGTGCGCGTTACGCTTTTGTTTAAACAAAAGTGTCTTAAGGCGGCTATTATTATCGGTTGTCAATAGTTTTAAATTGTTAGACGTACCGGTTGTGGAGATAATGAGGTGTTGATTGGGAATGGAATTGTTTATAATGAGCAATTTTTATCTGTTAATTAAAATAATTTATTGGTAATAAATGCAATCGCTTCATATTTATTCCTACTAGTTAACTTACTTGATTTATAAATAAAATTAAATAGTTGACGTCAGTGGTGTAGATAGGGTCAAATTTTGTAATTTCTTCAAAGAAAAGACCTCCTACACGAACTTTATTATGCGGATAATAAGAAAATTATATGTTAGTTATGCACGATTATAATCGAATAACGTTTACGTTAAGCGACTGCTTTATTGTGATCAACCCTGCTAGTTAATTGAAAACTTTCATGAAGTAAATTGAGGAAACCGCTCCACATATTTATTACCGAAACAATTTATAAGCTGAAATTATATTTTATCGCGACTTAAGGATTCCATTAATAACGCAAGGCCCGTTTAATATTATTCATGTGTGTTCCAGCCTTTAATTAAATTTTTTAATGAGGCATTGAGCTTCACAAGAGCTTATGAAGAATCACTGCAGGGTCTTCACAATGTCCCCCCCTCGTGCGTGATTGATGATTTGGGCAATTTCACAAATTACAAAGCACGCGAGCGCGTGACCTAATAAACTCGGAAATTATAACATTTCCAAAATTAATAAGGGCCATTTTGTACGTCGGAATTGTTTTCGTTCATTTTTCACGATCACGTACGTACGTTTTGCGGCTAATTTATCGCCGGGCGGGTAATGCGTATTAATAATGTGCATGCCTGCCATGTTGGTTTTAAAAGTTTAAAAGCGAATCGCTCACGGCGCCAATTTTCGTTTGCGTTACGAGTTTGCTCGGTTTTCGGTGGATTTGCATAAATATTTACGGGCGATAATCGATATATTCCATAATGTTCGGAGTGTAATCGATGCTGTAGAATTATTATGGTCTTGCCTCGATCTATTCATGCTCTCGCTGCATTGTGGCTTGACAGACTCCTTTGAAAGGATGTTATTATCTTGCTTTATGAATTTGTAATAGATTTTTATATAATTGAATGATTTTTGTTGTAACCTTGAACTTTTTAACCGTCGCGTGCATAAATATTTCGACCTGGAAGCAGGGGCGTTCTGGCTCCTTCAAGAATACGGTAGATAGAGCGCTACGAGAGCATCAACTAACATTCCCCACTACAACAGGAGATCTGAGAGCCCGCCACACTAAAATACTGAATTTTCAAATACATATACAGTGTTTGGTGCAACAAAATCAGTAATACGTGTTAGGTATTTGGCACAATTATTTTGCTAAACCAACCTTAATAAAGCCAAAAACATGGCAAACGATTTGTGTATTTCGATATTATCTTGTCTACCAATGAATTTGATAATGCAATAATTATTTTTGTATGCAATATTTTGTTCTTTTTTTATTAATGTAGAGAAGAGAAGAGAAGAAATGTCAACGTTAAATCTTAGAGCCAGTTGTTAAATAAAAAGTTATACATTAAAAGTGCGATTCTTTTCTCAATCTACAACAAGTTAGTCTTACATAGACAATATCAAACAATCATTGAAACAACTACTTCCCGAGCTAATACCTAATACCTAATAAAAAGTTAAAGTAAATTAAGCTAATCAAAATGTTAATAATCAAAATTTATAATACTTATGTATATTTTTGTAATTAATAGTGTAATCATTTATATCTTTCTGTTGAGCATGTGGATTTAAAAGCCGTATCAAACATGGAACCAATCCATTTAACCATCTCCCAGTGCCGTATCATCCGCTGCGGAACGTCCAGCAACAGATGGCATGTACGCGGAATTTTTCATTCCTCATTTTTTCTTTTAATTAGAAATCCGCGATGGCCACAATCTGTCGAATGATGTTAATTTTTAATAGCCGAATTGCTGGCATTCTGCCACTGACAGTAATTTATGTCCCGAGGCCTTTTTCCGCGCGCGTCTCGCTCCCCGTTTAGACGCACAAAGGGACCGAAAGGCATTCGTATTTATTTTTATTGACGGTTTCTCGCGGTGATCGATCGCCGATTATTGCCAGTTTGTTTTCTGCCCGGGATGTGTGTGTACTTTTAGTGCCACCCGATAAACGTCACTTAAGACCTGAAATATTTTAAGCTATCGCCTTAATGGCCGCCGCGGAGTCGCTGATTGTGGAAATCAGATTCGTTTTTAACACCTCATCGCCATTTATAGTTGGACGTGGTGATGATAATTAGCTGATAGACAAAGATCAGGACTGTTGAAATGGCGCGTTTGAATCTTTTCTCTGTATTGGTGTAATGTGCTCTTCTTGAAGTCGTTTCAGAAAAAAACGGTAGGATTTAATTGGATTAAACGATACTGCATTTTATAATTTGATTAGACGTGAAGCAGTTGCTTCAAAATAACTAACAAGTCCGAGGTCAGAATCGCGAATTCAGGGGCGTTTTCTGACTATATGTATACAGGGTGTCCGTGTTTCAAAAGAATGTATGGAGATCTCGGTTATTTCAAGAGGTAAAGAGTCGATTAATTGGGGCAAAGTTGCATAATTTAGCTCCTAATAATAATCTAAAAACAAATTTGAAATATCTTATTACGTTCTTAAGATATTGTGAAAAAACAGATTTTTTGAAATTTTGTTTTTATTTTTTTATTAAAAAACTACTCCAGACATTTATAACTTTGACATTATACAGGCACTTTTTAACGATTAATGTAGTAACATATTTTATTTTAAGATAACTATAACATTTACCCAGGGACCATAGCCAGCTTTTGTTTTTCTTATGGGCGCCATTTTGAATTTTCATATTTTTTGGAACACTACTTTTTTCTGAATTAAATGATGTACCATACTTATAGTTTATTGTACATTTTATATGTAAAATTTTAATCTTTTGTTTTTTGTAAAGAGTGCCTTGGGAACAGTTGAGTAACTCACTCATTTGACAAGTCCTAGGACCTATATTTTGCTTACATATCACTCCTGAAGACGGGCATCCGACGATACATATTTTAACAGTTGTGATATATTTTAAACTAACGAATGACTTCCACTCCCAGACTAAGCATGAAGTAAAATTTCGAGTTTAGAAAAGCCCCGCGTAGAAAATTTGTCGAGGGTCGCGCAGCGATCCGAGACAAATTTTCACGGGGCTTTTCTAAACTCGAAATTTTACTTCATGCGCCACACGTATAAATCACTAATTTACAGTAAACTTAAATATATATATATATAACGCATAGATGTGATAGTGATCTATATTTACCGAGATTAGCGGAAAAATGCAAGAATTACTTTTTTTGTGAAGAGTTTTGGAATAATAATAATAAAAGTATAATAAATTTAGTTTGTGCAACTTTAATGTGATAATCGATACTTATTATTATTATCACAAATGTTTGACAGTTAATAATTAATTTTGGCAATGATTTCTGTCAAAATTTTATTGATTAACAGATATGACGTCATTGTTTCCATGCACTCTTGGAAAAAAGGAAAATATCATAATTTTAAATATCAAATCTAAAATAAACTATGAGTGTGGTACATCACTAAGTTCAGAAATAAATATTCTTTCAAAAAATATTAAAATCCAAAACGGCGCTCATAAGAAAAAGAAAAGTTGGCTATGGTCCCCGGGTAAATATTATAGTTATCTTGAAAAAAAAATGCTACTAGATTCCTTATTAAAAAGTGCCTGTATATTGTTAAAGTTCTAAATGTCCAGATTCAGTAGTTTTTGAATTAAAAAATAAAAACGATTTTTGTTGATATCTCGAAAACAAAGAAGTATATTTCAAAATTGTTTTCCGATTATTGTTAGGCCCTAAAATACCCAACTATACCCCAATTTGACCAATTCTCTATCTCTTTAAATAACTGAGATCCCTATACATTCTGTCGGGCACCCTGTATGATAATATATCCATTTTTCCAATTTTAAAATTGAAGGGTTTTGAGAATTGAAAGAGCAGTGATGTTCATCTCCTCTTCAGAGAGTCATTCGGGTATTTTCAAGGGAACGTAGGTTGTTTATTTCATGGGAACCAGGGTTTCGAACCATTATTTTTTGTGTTCCGGTTTTGGTTCCGGTTCAATTAATCTGTTTGTTTGTAAACTAGGGACTTGTAGTCTAGATCTGCTGCATGTTATTGGTTCACAAATCAAGAAATTTCAGCACCGTCTACATCAAGTGGACCAATAACACGCAGCAGATCTAGACTACAAGTTTACAAAACAAATGTACTGACAGTGAACGTGACATCTATCACTCAGTATATGAAAAAGCTCCTGAGGATGGCAGAAGTGATGCTGCCGAAACGTAGAGCGCAAATAAATCAATTAACGCGAGAAAGCAGCCCAAAAAACTCCAGCCAGTTATATATATATATAAAACAACTGTTTTTTGCGGTTTTAGGTTCAGCTCGAAGTGATTGTTTTAATTTTGGAAATGTTTTTATTTCATATTAGAAAAAAATGCTGTCCATCACAGCATTGTCCTCGTTATAGATATGATGATTTAAATACTAAAAATATGGATCTGTTAAGTACAGAAGCGTTATTTTTTCAATTCTCAAGACAGTATTTAACAAACATCCCGCTGGTTCACCATTACGCACAAGTTCGCGTGCACGACACTCTTAAATAACTTTAAAAAAATGATTAATTTTCCTGGGAACACCTTCTTCGATTCAGATTCAAATTGGAAACGGGATGAGTTAGTGGCCAATTAAAACGGCAGCATCGTTTACATAGTGCACACACACCCAGGTTACCCGGTACTCGCAGCAAGGGACCTTTTGGTCCGCACGCCGCAATTCATCCGGGGCCTGGGTTCAATTATGTCCGACGTCCGAACGCAGAATGGACACTCAATGGCGGCAATTAGCCGACTTATTAATAAGGTATTCGCCGCGTGATCCGGAACGAGGACGGGAGATAATTGTGAGGAGGAAACGGCGATGGATGGTGCTGGTGATTTGTTGCTCAAGTACATGCGATCAGGGTTATAAAATATACAAAAAAGTTCACGTACGAATGCAAACACTGAGTTGGCAGGTTTCTGATCCATTGTTGGATCGATTGAGAAAAGGGGAGTTTAGGAACGTGTAGAAGGCTGTAGCTAAATAGCCAGGGTAGATTAGTCAGTAAAACTATTGTTATTGCTCTTTATTCATATTAATGATATGTCCATCATAGCACTGTCCCTGTTATAGATATGATGATTTAAATATTAAGAATATTTAAAAGTGTCTTTAACTAAATTTGTTCTACTTCTATTATTATTATCAAATTTACAAAATATCTACTAAATAAGTAATTGTTGCATTTTTTTCGCTGTATCTATCACATCTCAGCAGAGTATATTTTCAACTTTACTTTAAATCAGTGGATTATACGCGTGGCGCATGAAGTAAAATTTCGAGTTTAGAAAAGCCCCGTGAAAATTTGTCTCGGGTCGCTGCGCGACCCTCGACAAATTTTCTACGCGGGGCTTTTCTAAACTCGAAATTTTACTTCATGCTTAGTCTGGGAGTGAAAGATACTCGTTAATTTAAAATACATCACAACTATCAAAATGTGTGTCGCAAGTGTCATAAAGAAAAGCAATAACATGACCATCTAATAATATACAGAGAGTTTTATGTAACACCGAACATTTTCATAACGAGAATTTATTAAGTATACATAAGCATACGTTGTGCATGCTCCGACGCTCGGTTTAATAAAAGATTTAAAGCTTTAAACGAGTGTTTTCCACTCCCAGGCTAAGCATGAAGTAAAATTTTGAGTTTAGAAAAGCCTGAAAATTTGGTTTGGTCGCGTAGCGCGAAGCGCGGAGCGGCCAAACCAAATTTTCAGGCTGTTCTAAACTCGAAATTTTACTTCATGCGCCACCGATACCAAACACTGATGCAAAGTTTCGCGGTGGGTTTTCAACTTCGTAGTATGTCAGTGTTTTGTACCGGTGGCGCATGAAGTAAAATTTCGAGTTTGGAAAAGCCTGAAAATTTGGTTTGGCCGCTTCGCGCTTCGCGCTACGCGACCAAACCAAATTTTCCGGCTTTTCTAAACTCGAAATTTTACTTCATGCTTAGTCTGGGAGTATAACACACTCATTACAAGTTTCAAATTGAACTCTGTTAAAAAACAATGAGTGTCTAAAGATTTACGGCATATACGCTGTAATTGGGACATGTATACTTAAAAGAAAAAATCCCGGTATGTACAAGTTCAGGCATTAATTGCGATTGATTGGCTACAATTTTTAATGGTCATATAGGCAATTCAATTTACACACAACTTAAAAATTAAAGTTTTTAAATTGTATTGGATGCAAATGTTCGGTGTTACATAAAACTCTCTGTATGTACAAGGAGCGTTCATATATGAGTGAGAATCTAGTTGCCTTGAGTATGGAAAACAATGGATGGAAACAAGCAATCTGTGTAGTGTTTTGACATGTTCCGACTTGTCAGTAGTAACAATCAAATTTTTCTCCGTTACACCTGTCAATAATAATTAACATGTCAGGAAAGGAAGTACCATGTTTAGTAGCACAGCGCATAATTGTTAAATTTCTGGCGAAAGAAAATGTTTTATCGTCTGAAATGTTTATAAGCCTTCAAGTGCAATTTGCGGATACATTTATGTCCAAGGCAAGGGTGTTTGATTGGGCAAAAAGGTTTTGAGAAGGTCGAGATCGCGTAGAAAACATACCCCATCTGAAACGACCGAAAACATCCGTGACTCCTGACAAGGCCGTACCAGAAAAAAATTTCGGGGAGAGATTCAAAAATTTCGGGAAAGGGGATTTAATGGTAAAAATTTTGTTTTTGACCTAATGGAGCAGCTTTTATATAGTAAAATTTAACATTTTGAAAATGTCCGGTGGTGGGGGGTTGTACCCCCATATTTCCCCTCCTAGCTACTACCTTGACTCCTGACAATGCCTGGGTCGGTGGACTGACCCAAAAAACTGAAATTTATGACCGCATCTGTTGATTTAAGACAAAGTCGATTTTTTTTCTTCAACGATTGTCAACAAAATAGTTGATATTTTAAAAAATTCAGTGGAGATATTTATAATGCGATTGCAACCAGTCAACGTTTATTAATTTTTGAGTTAATTTACTCTTTGATGTTGACTATTTTCGTTAGAATTTTTATTCTTAAAAAAAGCGAGGTGGAACTAATATTCATTATTTTTCAAAGTCGAACAAAAACTAAAATTTCTACGAAAAAAAAACAGAAATGGTCTTAATTGAGTGAGGGGACCTTAAAACGAATATTTCTGCAAAGTGTTTTGATTTAAAAATTGCACAACAGGAGAAACTGAATTAAAATTAACCCATCAACGACCGAGTTAACGCTAATCGTTGATTTTAAGTACCATTCTGCACTTCTTTTATGATTTCTATAAATGACTAAATATATTACATATTAAAAATGTTTCTTTTAAATATACATATTGTATACACTGTAAATTTGCAGGCATTGGCCGATTATGGAAAAGGGTTCATTTTGAAGTTTCGAACGAGTATTGTCCACTCCCAGACTAAGCGTGAAGTAAAATTTCGAGTTTAGAAAAGCCTGAAAATTTGGTTTGGTCGCTCCGCGAAGCGGAGCGGCCAAACCAAATTTTCAGGCTTTTCTAAACTCGAAATTTTACTTCATGCGCCACGCGTGTAAAACACTGAAATATTGTGAAGTTAAAATTACACTCAAAAATCCTTTTTTTAAAATGAGTAATGAGTAGTAATCAAAATATTCAAACAACAAAATGTCTACATTAGTCTTCACGCATTATTAAGTCATGTCAATTAATACAATGTATTAAATTAAATTATTCACTAAATCAATTAAGAAAGAAAAATGTTGCGTTAGTACATCAATGTGTTCACGTGGATGTTTGAACAGAAATAGATCGATTTTTTTCGGTTTAGTTCCTGTTTTCGGACTTAATAACTGTTTTTCCGGTTTTCAGTTTATGGTTCAGTTCCGGTTCGAAGCCTTGGTTTCCAAGGCCGTAGCCAGAACAAAATTTTTGGGGCTATTTTAATAGTAAAAGTTTTGTTTTGGACGTTACGGGGCAGCTTTTACATAGTATAATACAACGTTTTGAAAATTTGGGAGGGGGGTTGAACCCCTATATCCTCCCCCCACTGGCTATGGCCTTGCTGGTTTCTATACCCCTTATATATCAAATGATTCTTTTAATTATTTTAATATTGTCAAAATTTACTTTTTTTAAGCAATATCAAACTAAAGGGTTTTCCAATAAGAGGTTTCATTTTGATATTTAAAAAAACCGAGTTTATTTTAAGAGAAATCAATTGATATTCATTTCATTGTAAAGAGAAAGGTATGCCAATAACGATGAAAAACGATATCAGCCAAATGGCCGCCACGACTACGGTTGCAGCACCATATCCTTTTCATGAAATTTTCCATGACCAATTCGCACATTTGCGGCTGTATGTTCTCGATAACTTCACGAATTCCATCTTTAAGGTTTTGAATCGATAGTGGAGCATTGGCATTGACCTTATCTTTCACGTGGCTCCACAGAAAAATGTCTAAAGATGTCAAGTCACAAGATCTCCGGGGCCACGGAGATCTTGTGACTTGACATCTTTAGACATTTTTCTGTGGAGCCACGTGAAAGATAAGGTCAATGCCAATGCTCCACTATCGATTCAAAACCTTAAAGATGGAATTCGTGAAGTTATCGAGAACATACAGCCGCAAATGTGTGATCACCTCTTCGCGAAATAACACGGCCAGGAAACTTTCCTTGCAAAATTGCGATTGTTTCGTTGCTTGTGTGGCACGTAGCGCCGTCTTATTGAAAATAAACGTCGTCCACATTAATATCTTCCAATTTCGGCCATAAAAAATCATTAATTATAGCTTGATAGCGCAATTCATTCACCGTAACAGTTGCACCAACCAAATTTGCGAATAAGTAAGGACCAATCACACCGCCAGCCTAATAACACTGGTCGGCATGAAAATCGGCCCTGACACCATTCCTGCTGATTCTTATGTAAAATGACCTCCAGAATCCGAATATGACCCCCGTTTTCCCCCATCACCCACCGTTTTCGGGGGAGGCCCCCCACCTATTTTTATCACTTTTCGATAATTTGGAGGGATGAAAAGGATTATTTTAGCCTTTACGTTTCTTCTGAGGGGCTAGAGAGGTGAAAAGTTCCAAAACATGAACATTTGTAGCAAGGAGGTAGATTTGGGGGGGGATTTGCCCCCTTAAATTGTAAAAAAATCCTTAAAAATGATCGATTTTTCCGTTTTTTTCGCAGTTTTTTCACTTATTTTCTACATATTCCAGCTTCCATCCCCCCTCATCCTCCCCAAACAATAATAATATATAGCAACAATATATAGCAACAATAATAAAAATATATAGCAACCATAATAAAAATATATAGCAACAGTTCGGAAAATTCACTGTATGTACCACGCTGGCGCTCTCAATACCTCGCGCGCACAGGTTTGCCCAGGAATTTTCGGATGAACACGGGGAACGGTTTCATCAAGACATCTCTAAGTTCGAGAGGAGATTTTCGGGGAAGTGGAATGCGAGCATGTTAGCAGAGTACTGCTGGTTTTTGATACGAGAAACTTCTACCTCAGGGTACAAAAGGAAAGCAAGCACCAAATGAAGGTACTTATCTTAGTTATTTATTATTCTTTACATTTATTATTTTACATTTATTATTTTACTTTTTATTTATTATTCTTTACAGCTAAAATAATCCTTTTCACCTCCAATGGATGGGGGAAACGGGGGGAGTATTAAGAGCGCCAGCGTGGTACAGTGAATCTTCCGAACTGTTGCTATATATTTTTATTATTGTTGCTATATATTTTTATTATTGTTGCTATATATTGTTGCAATATATTTTTATTATTTGGGGGTGTTTGGGGGCGGAAGCTGGAATATGTAGAAAATAAGTGAAAAAACTGCGAAAAAAACGGAGAAAATTGATCATTTTTAATGATTTTTTTACAATTAAAGGGAGCAAATCCCCCGCCAAATCTACCTCCTTGCTACAAATGTTCATGTTTTGGAACTTTTCACCTCTCTAGCCCCTCAGAAGAAATGTAAAGGCTAAAATAATCCTTTTCATCCCTCCAAATTATCGAAAAGTGATCAAAATAGGTGGGGGGGGGGGCTCCCCCGAAAACGGTGGGTGATGGGGGAAAACGGAGGTCATATTCGGATTCAGGAGGTCATTTTACATAAGAATCAGCAGGAATGGTGTCAGGGCTCGAAAAAAAAAATTTTTTTTGCAGACCAGTGTAACCGCACCAAACAGTGACACGTTGAGGATGGAGAGGCTTTTCAATAAGCATTCTTGGGTTTTCCGAGCCCCAAATACGGCAATTCTGCTTGTTCATGTAGCCTCCCAGGTGAAAATGGGCCTCATCACTGAAAATGATTTTTCGATGAAAATCATTTTGATGCATTTTAAGGACCCAATCAGCAAAGATACGACGTTGCTGGTGATCGACCGGCTTGAGTTCTTGTGTCACGACGACCCAAAAGTGCTTTAGTTTGGCGAACTGTGACTGCAAAATTTCACCATTTCTGTAGTGAATTTTAATAATTTCAATGCGTTGTTGAAGCTTGTATCGTTGCATTTTTACCAATGGCATAATTTTTACTTGTCAAGTGTCAAAAGACGACAGCTGCAAAAGTGACAGCTGCCCAGATAGCGGGCTATTCCAAAAACCCTTTATAATAACTCAATCATATAAAATGCATTCAATAAATCTAATTTCGATTTTGGAAACATTAATCAAGCGCTTAATATTAATTAGATTATTGCGGGCTGGAGTGATTAATATTAATTAGACGGAATTATGTATTTGTGCGAGACGACATTGACCCAATTAATTCTCAGTCCTCATCCTCTTGTTTTCCTTTTTATCCGCTTCTTCTACTCTCGGCTATTTCTCTTTTCGACATTTTTTTGGGCGGCGTGCGATTTCCTGGCAGGCCGAAATTTCACGCCGATAAAAATCGTCCTCATTAAATATTCATGAGTTGGTCTCGTTGTTTTGGTCATTCGAAGCGAGCTTTGTAGATTTTAGTAATTAAAATTAAATTTTAAATAAAAACCGTATCTTCTTAGATTTATTAACATTTACACATGTTTCATATCGAGTTGATTGAATTTTATAATTTTAACTTAAGAGCGGCAATTAAATTCTAATTTACTGAAGCGATTACACATATTATATTCTTTAAAACATTAAAAGTACGATTCTTCACACAATCTACAACAAATTTGTCTTGCAAAGATTAAATCAAACACGCAATAAAACAACTACTTCCACAGCTAATACCCCGACGGAAATTGGATTATACAAACAAGTGTTTCCTGTTACAAACAGTAACCTACTGCTAGAGCTGGGCGGTACTCGAATACAAGTACTGAATAATTGTACTCTGAGTACTTTTTATCTACTCAGTACTCAGTCCATGAGTACTTTGTACTTCTAAGTACTTGTATTTGTAGCCGACGCTTTCTTAAGCGCAAAATGTACTCGAGTAAATACTTTTGTACTTGAATAGATTATAATGTACTCAAGTACATTTGGGTGTGCTCGAGTACATTTCGATTTCTATTGAGAACTTTTTGACACGTCGATGACGAGATTGAAGAGAGTTATATAAAAACTTTACACCACTTTTGTCTACAACATAGACATCTATCAGTAGTTCTCAACTTTTCTTACCTTGTCACACACAGTATTGGCAATTTCATTCATACTTATGATTATATTCTATAGTTATGTGCAATTGTTGAAGAAAGATGCTATAATTTATGGAAGGTAAAGTTAGGTTAGGTTGATTTCGGTTACATTAAAGATAATTCCAGATATAACAATAAGTTAAGATGACCATTTTTGTTGTATTTTTCTTATTTTATAATTTAGTAGAATTTAATTGAAAAGTGCAATGAACCATCTGTTTGAAAGCAGCGTTAAAGAAGAGCACGTTCGCATTAAATTATTGCCGGTTTATCACTCTCGCTATTTATGTGTTTATTAATCCGCAGGGAGAAGCGTACCGTGCAAAACTCTGAGTTATGCGATCCGAGACTTATTTATTCGATCCATCGAATCATTAAGA
Organism: Philonthus cognatus; assembly: GCA_932526585.2. Taxonomy (NCBI): domain Eukaryota; kingdom Metazoa; phylum Arthropoda; class Insecta; order Coleoptera; family Staphylinidae; genus Philonthus; species Philonthus cognatus. Next base: position 39,346,741 of record OW052244.1, read on the forward strand.
TAACTGCATAATAATAACGTGCGCGAATCGCTTTTAGAAGGCAAGGAAAAAACGTGAATTATTTATTTACTAAACCACTTGAGCGTCTTTTTTTCGCCAACAGTTGTACATCAGTGTAATTGGCGGAGGCATGAAAAATTGGCGTGTAGATATCTTGTCAGAAATGCAGAGAATTATTTATAGATGTTTAATTAAAATAGTTTGGATTTTTGTGAGAGCAATTTTGTTGTTCAATAATTGTGAGTTTTTATTAATCAAAAAATTATAACACAAAAAAGGTGTAAAACTACTTGAAAAAATCAAAATGTTTGAACCAGTGGCGGCTCGCCCATAATTGCTGCGGGGCTGCAGCCTACCTAATATAGAGAATTTTTCGTTCCATTTTCACCATATAGCAAACGAGTTTCCCTTTATATCTAATCAAAATTCCACACGACCGTTTTGTATCAACATATTTGAGTAGTCTAACTGCAAAACTCACGTTCTCCACTTTTAAAACTTTTAGCAAATTGCAAAAAACACGTGTACTTTAACATGGAGGATCTGAAAATACCGCCAACTCAATTGATTTACAAAAAGTGGAGAATGTGAGTTTGGAGTTAGACTGCTCATTTCCCTACTTGTGAAATGACTTTCCCTTATTATCAAATGAAATTCCTATTTTCACCATATAGCAAACGAGTTTCCCTTTATATCTAATCAAAATTCCACACGACCGTTTTGTATCAACATATTTGAGTAGTCTAACTGCAAAACTCACGTTCTCCACTTTTAAAACTTTTAGCAAATTGCAAAAAACACGTGTACTTTAACATGGAGGATCTGAAAATACCGCCAACTCAATTGATTTACAAAAAGTGGAGAATGTGAGTTTGGAGTTAGACTGCTCATTTCCCTACTTGTGAAATGACTTTCCCTTATTATCAAATGAAATTCCTATTTTATTAATATCTCATTAAGTTGGTTTTAGGTAACATTCTGCCCATCTTTTTATGATTTCTATAAATCAGTGCCGTAGATAGCTCTTTGCGATGAGGGGGGGGGTGGATTTGACTTAGTATCAATACTTTGTTTTAAAACAGTGTTTTTAACATGTTTAAAAACAAATGGTGAGTTTGTAACGATTTTCTTCTAAATGTATAATTTGTACAAAATGATTTTTTTAATAATTAAATGTATATTAAATGAAACATAATCTGATCTAAAGCCCTTTCAAATGTTATCATATTCTAACATCCTGTATATTTATTTGACTTCTTTAGCTCAACTTTTGGCAACAATAAAAAAATTAATGACCTGCTTTTGAACTTAGTATCAATACTTGTAAAACGTATGGACTACACATAATCTACATTGCTATTACTAACTCTAATAAACTTCCGACCAGTAAGATATATCTATAGAAGTGCTGAATTATAAAACTAAAACTGATGAACTACAGCTTGTATGAACTGTAGTACCAATTAACTATTGAACTGATAAATGAAGAACGGCAGAACTAATGATCTCTGTAGAACAAATCAATACAACACATTATTTATAGCATTAGTGAAAATCTATGTGCATTTTTTTTAAAGGAAGGGTTATTGATGGAAATCGGGTTGGGGGATGAGATGAATATTAGGATTGTTGAGTTTTGGTTTGTTTTAACAAACTTCTACTCATGTACTGATGTGTGAGGTTTGTTATTAATTACTCAGGAAATTGTCAAAATAGAGATTATTTCTTTATTCTAATGCAAAGAATGTAAAATAACGTTTTACATGCAAAATTCTCTATATGTCTAAAATATTTATTTTTTTGGTTGCCCTGGATTTTTCATCCGCCTCACTGATGCCTGGAGCTCCTTCTTTGCCACGCTCTCGCCTGTACATTCCTCGAGGATACGCCACACTACCCCCCCTTTAGAAAAAGGAAGTAAAAGAGAAAACTAGCAAAGGGGAAAAGAGAAGGAAACCCCTCTAGTAGGAGTAGTTTTTTTGGTTACAGATCCATGACGTTTAAGAATAGACCGAAGAGGTATAGTAGGGAACGGAGAAAAGTATAATGAATTTGAAGATGAAGCAACAGATAATGTTGGTTGCAGGCTAGGCTTTAATCGGTCAGCGGTAACATTTGTGATTTTTCCGTTAACAGAAATCGTAAAAAATTTTGATTGTCGCTTTAAAATTTGAAACGGTCCGTCATACGCGGGTTGAAGAGGGTGCTTAATACAATCCTTCCTAATGAAAACGTGTGTGCAATTACCTAAATCGGGGTGCACGAAACTTTTGCGAGAGGTTGGGCGGCTTAACGCAGGTCGTAGTATCTGCATTTTGACTCGTAAGTCATCAATAAATTTTGAGCCTGAAGAAAGGTAACCGGAAATTGAACTTGAAAACAAGAAATTGCCTGGTAAACGTAATGTTTTACCATAAACGTATTCGGCTGTTGTGGCCGAAAGTGAAGTTTTATAAATAGTGCGTAAACCTAATAAAATTAAAGGTAGTTGTGACACCCAGTTCTTTGGATCGTTAATCATTCGGATCGAGTCTTTAATTTTTTTATTGAGCCGCTCTACCAAACCGTTACATTGCGGATGATAGGCGGTTGTGGATTTGTGTGTAATGCCAAAAATTTTGCAAAAATGTTTCCAAACGTGAGATTGGAATTGACGTCCACGGTCAGTGAGAACCGTAGATGGAATCCAACAATTTAAAAAAGCTTGAGAAACAGAGTCTGCAGTAATTTCGACAAGTGGTTGGACTTCAGGCCAACGCGTGAATCGATCGATGCAGACTATAAGATATCTGTATGTGTGACAAACTGGCAAAGGGCCGATAATGTCGATGTGGATGTCAGTGAATCGGTCGTCCGGATCAGGAAACTTAGCAATCGGGGATACTGTGTGACGGTGAATTTTGACTTTCTGGCACTGCAAACAGGATTTGACAAAATGTGTGATGTGATGGTTTATCCGCGGCCATACATAGCTTGAATTTACTGAACGTTTCATTGCTCGAACGCCAGGATGAGTTAACCCGTGGAGTGACTGCAAAATGTTAAGTCGTAATTCTCCGGGAACATAAGGTCGATTCGAAACAATGTCAACGTAAATGGGTGTGCTAGTGCCAGGCGGAGTGAACTGCTCTAGTTTCAGTGAATTTGTGCCGTTTGTTAACAAAAATTTAAGCTCATCGTCTTCTGACTGAAATTTGGCTAGGTTCGGTAATTCTAAAATATTAATTTCGACACGCGATAACGTATCCGCGACGTCGTTTTAACGGGAACAAACCTAACGTTAGTAGTGAATTTCGCGATAAAAGTTAAATGTCTGTGCTCACGTCCTGAATAACGATCTGAAGTTGAATTTATAGCAGCAATCAATGGTTTATGGTCTGTAAAAATGATAAAATTACGACGTTCGAGATAATATTTGAATTATTTAATTGCCAAATAAACGGCCAGTACTTCACGACCGAATGTACTGTATTTGCGTTCTGTTGTTGAAAATGATTTTGAAAAGAAAGCTAGCGGTCGAAGAACGCCAGATTTTTCCTTCTGCTGCAAGACCGCACCAGCAGCGGAATCAGATGCGTCTACCATAATGCTTAACTCCGCATTTGGGTCTGGTAGGCTAAGCATAGCACAGTCGGCTAGTGCAGCCTTGACTGCCGTAAATGCTTGTAGTGCAGGTTGTGACCATACCAGGGGTTTGTTGCGTGGAGTTTGAGATGCAAGTTGGTTGAGCGGTGCAAGTATTCTTGAGCATGATTTTATAAATCTGTGGTAGAAGTTTACCATGCCAAGGAAACATTGAAGTGATTTCTGGTCAGATGGTTGTGAAAAAGACATGATTGCATCAACCTTAACTTGTAATGGTTTGATGCCTGAACTGTTAATTCTATGACCTAAGAAATCTAATTTTGTTTCGCCGAAAATACATTTGTCGTTATTAATTTTGATTCCAAAAGTTGTTAATCGTTGAAAATTTTGTCGGAGGTGTTGTACGTGCTCATGTTCATCTTTACTGAAGACTAAAATGTCATCCAAATATACGAAACAAAATGGTAGCTCGCGAAGAACCGAGTCCATAAACCGTTGAAAGGTTTGTGCGGCGTTTCTCAAACCAAAACTCATCCGCGTATACTCAAACAAGCCAAATGGTGTTGTGATTGCAGTCTTCGGTATATCATTAGGGTGAATTAAAATTTTATGATAAGCTTTAATCAAATCGATTTTAGAAAAGACTTTGCAACCCAAACAGCTATACGTAAAATCATGCAATATGGGCAGAGTCAGGAATTGTAACCTTGTTAAGTGCACGATAGTCTCCGCACGGTCGCCAAGAACCATCGGATTTCGATACCAAGTGCAGCGGTGATGCCCATGGGCTTGATGAGGGTCGAACAAAACCAAGTTTTAATAAGTTATCGATTTCTTGTTTGGCAATTTTGAATTTGTGTGGCGGTAAACGCCTTGGTTTGCTGAAAACAGGTGGGCCAGAAGTTTCGATGCTATGCTGCACTTGATGTTTAACTGGGTTAGTGAGGTCAAAAGAAGTGGTGAGATCGGGAAATTGATTGAGTAATTTGAAATATGTTGTATGATGATTGGATAATGAATTTATGATCGGCTGTTGCATCAGACTGGACGGTGTCCTCATTAATCGATTATTGGCAATATGAACAATTATGTTGAAATGCCGGAGAAAATCTGCGCCAAGAATCGAGTGGTTTACGCGTGCAAGTATGAAATGCCACTGAAATGTTACATCTAAGCCGATGTTAACTGTTAGTTTAGATAATCCGAAAGTTGAAATTAAATTTCCACTTACGGTTTGCAATGTAAATTTTGTAGGGGGGTGAGTATTGGCATAGAGTTGATTCACCGCCAAAATGCTGACCTGGGCGCCAGTGTCGATAAGAAATTTAGTGCCAGAATTTGTATCGCGGATAAAAAATAGTCGACCTGATGGATGAACGGCATCGTAGGTCGACATCAAACCCTTTCTGAGCCGTTTCCCCAATCGCAAGGTTTGGTGCATTTTCGTGCATCGTCTTTAAAATTATAGTGATACCAGCACAATTTGTGGTTTGGGTCATCACGTTATACAGAACGAGACCTGGAAGAAGAACGGTTTCGACTTGGATATTTGTTTTTAGATTTTTGCAAAATAGAGGCAGTTAAGGTGGTTAAATTTTGAGTTAATTCCGAAATTTGATTGTGTAAACTTTGCACCGTTGCTTCGAAATTGCTAAATTTTGTGTCTAATTTGGTGTTATTCGAAACTTGTTTAGAAATGCCAGTAGTACTGATGGACATAGGTGCTGAGATTTCCATCACGTGATCTGCCATTTCTGCAAGATCTGCTAATGACGTACCACGTGATGCAACTAGGATCTTTTGCACATCAGCGGGAAGACGTTGCAAGAAAATTTCGCGTAGTAAGGTCTCATCGATTGAGGTATTCCCCAAAAGTTGCTGCAATTTACGTAGGAGTTGGGAAGGAATTTGATCTCCGAGTACCTCGTTCGATAAGAGTTTTTGTAAACGTTTCTTTTCAGAAATCATTGTCCGTTTAATAATCTCATTTTTTAGTATTTCATAAGGATCGATGGCGGGTGGTTCCATTAACAAATCCCTTACGTCCATTGCGATATCTGGAGGTAAGGAAGCGACAACTTTATTAAATTTCCGGACAGAACTGGTTACGCGTGAATTTAAAAATTCCGCCTCTATTTGGATAAACCAAATAAGAGGGTCAACACGCCAAAATGATGGAAGCACACATTTAATATTACCGATCGTTTCCTCAGAGGAACTTTGATCTTCCATACCGTTTGAAATTAGGAAAGTAAATTAGAAGAAAGAAAATCAAGAAGCAAGAAAATGTAAGGAGAAGGTGAGGATTTTCTAATGTGAAGAAAGGTTAATGTAGCGTCACTTTCGAGGAATGTTTCGTGGTTTTCGTGCTTCCGTGTGGCTTTCGTGTTGTCTGGACGAGTACAGGAATGAAGGATTGTAGACAGCTGACAGTTTTAATTGTAGACAGCTGACAGTTTTGATAGCTCTCGATATTCCTCGATGTGATCCTGCTCCTCTGCTATCGGCGAATCGTCGGCACTTATCCTGCCGGGTTGCTTACTACGGCAGCGTGTTCAGGGGTCACCAACAACGTAGGCCCCTCGGGGTCACCAATGTTGTGTTTTGGTTTGTTTTAACAAACTTCTACTCATGTACTGATGGTTGTTATTAATTACTCAGGAAATTGTCAAAATAGAGATTATTTCTTTATTCTAATGCAAAGAATGTAAACTAACGTTTTACATGCAAAATTCTCTATATGTCTAAAACATTTATTTTTTTAGTTGCCCTGGATTTTTCATCCGCCTCACTGATGCCTGGAGCTCCTTGTTTGCCACGCTCTCGCCTGTACATTCCTCGAGGATACGCCACAGGGTATTGACTTAGGCAGTTAGTCATTCAGTCACGACCAGTTTACTATTTTAATTTTTCATAGTAATGAAAATGTGAACAACACAATAAACACCCATGGCATCCAAGACGAATATTTTTTTTCGTTAAAAAAAAATTCAAATGTTCTTTTTTATGAAAATTTAATTGTTTGTAAAAGTAGATTTTCCAAGGCAAATATTATTCTAAAATTCTCGAAAAATTCGCAATAAAAAAATGTTCCATTAAATTTGTCTACTTTAATACACTGCTTATTTTTTAGTTTAAATAAATATGGTAATGATTTTGTTTATTGAAAATTGATGAAACAAATTTGAATTAGTTTTCTTTAAATTTAATTTTCAATTATATAGAGAGTTTTATGTAACACCGAACATTTTCAATGTTAATTTTATATTCTATTTATCAAACCAAAGCACGATTTCACACCTTTAATTTTTTAGGTTATGTGTAAATTGCGTTGCCTATATGACCATTACAAATTGCAGCCGATCAATCGCAATTAATGCCTCGACTTGTAAATACAGGAAGTTTTTCAAGTTTTTCAAGTATACATGTCCCAATTATAAGCCGTAAATTTTTAGATAATCGTTGGTTTTTAAAAAGAGTTCAATTTGAAACTTAAAATGGGTGTGTTCCAGTCCCGGATTAAGCATGAAGTAAAATTTCGAGTTTAGAAAAGCCTGAAAATTTGGTTTGGTCGCGTAGCGCGAAGCGCGGAGCGGCCAAACCAAATTTTCAGGCTTTTCTAAACTCGAAATTTTACTTCATGCGCCACCGGTTCAAAACACTAACACATTACGGCGTTTAAAACACATCGCTAAACTTTACATTGAATCAGTGTTTTGTACCGGTGGCGCATGAGGTAAAATTTCGAGTTTAGAAAAGCCTGAAAATTTGGTTTGGCCGCTCCGCGCTTCGCGCTACGCGACCAAACCAAATTTTCAGGCTTTTCTAAACTCGAAATTTTACTTCATGCTTAGCCTAGGAGTGGAAAACACTCGCTTAAAGCTATAAATTGAATTCTTTTAATAAACCGAGCGTCGGAAAATGTACAACGTATGAATATGGATACTTAAAAGAAAAATCCTCGTTGGTCGGTGTTACATAAAACTCTCTGTATGTTATTTTTATATTATTGGCAATTTTTCGTAATGTTCCGTTAATTTAAAGAAAATCTTTATGAATTTAGAAGATTTTAGTTCATTTTTAAAGTTTCGAGAATTTTTAATGAATTTCCAAAATTTTAGTTCTATTCGTAACTTTCCCAAGATTTCCTTTCATTTTTAAAATTCCTAAAGTCTTTAGATTTTAGTTAATTTTAAAAATTCTGATACATTTTCCAGTTTTTCTGAATTATTAATTTTTAAAATTGTGACGCGTTTTATGAAATTCCAAGATTATCGTTAATTTGCACAATTCTGACAGTTTTCGTGAATTTGGTATTTTTTCAAAATGTTGATATTATTCATGAATTTTCTTCGGATTTTAAAACGTAGCAATTTTCATGAATTTTCTAAACTTTCGATTATTTTCATGAATTTCCACAATTTTGGTAAATTTTTAAAGGTCCCGATCAAAACATCCACACAGTCTCTCTGAAGAATGCCTAAGAATACAGTTTTAAAGAGATCTCTTGTACAAAATTAATTCGTTTGTTTAAGCAAAGTGAGCTTTGGAAACAAAATCAACGATTGGTTTTAAAGAAAATATTTACAATTTACACACTATTTTAAATGTAAATTGCATATTTTAATGGAGAAACTGCAAAATATTACAGGTATTTAAATTTCTAAAAGTTAGTACATACGAATAAGTACTTTAATTTTTTACTTAAAAGAAATTATGAAAATTATGCCAAACAAGTAAATAGAAGACCAGCACAAAAAATAGTGGGGATGTTTTGATAGGGTCCCTGAGCGAATACAAAAGCTTGTGATAAGTGACAACAAAATAGTGGGAGTTATATTAAAAATAGTTTAAGGTTCAATGATTCTTTCACATTATTTTTTTCTGAATACGTATTTGTTTTCTTTAACCTGTCAAACGGAACTTTAATTAAAACACTTTTAACCTTTCTTCACAATTTTTATGATCAATCCATTGATAATGGTCACCTTGTGACCGAAATGTACATCTGGTATTTAATAAAAATTGTGAAGAGAGGTTAAAAGTGTTTTAATTAAAGTTATGATTATCTTCACTTAACTCACCCAAATTCAATTAAACGGAACTTACTTACTTATTAAGCTATTTGCATATTTAATTTTTTTAATAAATTAGTGTTAGAAAATGTCTAGTATATTTTCTAAAACTTAACAATTTATAAATTAAAATATTTTATTTAAATATTTGACATATTTGAATGTTTCATATTTGAATACTCACGAATATTAGAGTTCCCAGCCCTAATAAAATCACATATTGAATAATAACAAAAATGACATGGTCATGGTCTGAGATTTAAATATTTGTAAACGATATCCAATTATTACACTTTGTTTCGGCCGGGACCATTTCCAATAAAGAACGAACTTTATCCAACACAAAAAACCCGAAATATGAAAGAACAGCCATTTCAGAAACCCCGCTAAGTCAATCAAAAAACCTTATTAACATCCAAAATTGCCAAGAATAAACCGCCCGATTTTATGGCTCCTTCCATGACTATTATCGAACATTGTGGGTCGTCGAAATTTATTTCACATCGCGGGTTTAAAAGTAAAAACCATTAAACGCAGTTAATTCCCCGCGCACTTAATGTATTTTACCTATAATTCAAAAACCGTATGATGCCAACATCAACATTGTCTTTGCCGGTAGATTACTGTCATTGTTTCAATACTTAAGCAAAGAAAAGAATGACACTTTTTTTTTCTTTCAGCATCAGTTATTCTTTTTGTTTCTGTGCGTTGTCTTCGGGTGGGTGGCTCGCACCAGTTGCACGTATTCATTCTTTGATTGGCCGTGAAATGAATTCCACATGAGATCGCCGTGCCGACATTTACTTTCGTCAACAATAGGGGCTTTCGCTTTGTCCAACAACACGGAGCGAATCAATAATGACTTTGGTATGTGCGATGACGATAATGGGGTTGATGATAGAATGCGGCGGGCTATTAATCGATGTGCGTAATTGAATTATATTATTTATGGTATTGGCGTGATTGCTGTTGGAATTGGAAATGTTCCCATTTTAAAAGGCACACAACATGCATGGTTTATAATCTCCTATTTAATTAGGGAAATTGTGAACATCTCGTGTCATGGACGCACGCAGAATCTTTTACAGGGGAGGCAAAATATAACAATAATAATAATATTTATTGTCTTTATCTACCGTGCGATCATTTAAATTATGATTTAGAGTAGGCGGCATTTTTGTTGTGCGGTTGCCCATAATGCTAATTGAATGATGGAATAAATTTGAGGTTATGGTAAACTATGTGTTCACAGTCAATAGTGCCAATCTAATTTAAAGTTCAAAGCCTACTCTAGATCGTGTTTCAAAGGATCGCACGGTATAAGTTTTATGCTTTGTCTGTGGTGCGCAAACCATGGAAAAGTGATAAAAATGTTGAAATTTGCTACAAAAATCGAAAATTTTCGAAAAACGATGAATTGTTTAAATTTGAGAAAATGAAACAATGTCAAAAATTGATATTGAAATTTGACAAAATTTTAAAGTATGTCGAATAGTGGTAATCTGTAATAAAAAAATAAATATTTTAAAAATGAATATGAGTGAGTTACGTGAAGATGATAATAACTTTAAATAAAAACACTTTTTAACCTTTCTTCACAAATTTATTTTATACCAGATGTATATTTTGGTAACCATTATCAATGGTTTGATACTCAGTATTAATGGTCACTTTGTGACCGAAATGTACATCTGGTATAAAAGAAATTTGTGAAGAAAGGTTAAAAAGTATTTTTATTTAAAGTTATTATCATCTTCACGTAACTCACTCATATTCAGTTTTAAAATATTTATTTTTTTATTACAGATTACCACTATTCGACATACTTTAAAATTTTGTCAAATTTCAATATCAATTTTTGACATTGTTTAATTTTCTCAAATTTAAACATTTCATCGTTTTTCGAAAATTTTCAATTTTTGTGGCAAAGTGTTTTTATTTAAATTATTTTAAACTTTACAATTAATCAGTGCTTTTATGCGCGTGGTGCATGAAGTAAAATTTCGAGTTGAGAAAAGCCTGAGTTTGGATTTGGTCCAAATCCAAAACGCTCAGGCTTTTCTCAACTCGAAATTTTACTTCATGCTTCGTCTGGAAGTGGAAAACATTTGTTAAAATATAATCACTGGATTTTACAATATCTTCATTAATTTACAAAATTTTGAGGGTTTTCAAGTTTTTGTTTAATTTTTAAAACCTTATCAATTTTTGTGAATTTCCAAGATATTAATTAATTTTCAAAATGTTGAACACTCGTACATTTTTCAACACGTTCATTTACTTTAAACGTTTTTGTAATTTCCAAGATTTAAAATTTCGGCGGAAGCATGCATTTTTCAAAATTACAGCTGATTTTCAAATTCGTTACTTTTTACAATTTTGAAGCTTTTCATATTATATTTCTTAGATTTTCGTTAATTTAAAAAAATCCGGGTATTCATGATTTTAAAGAGGATAAAAAGACTGTTATTCCTTGCTTCACTTTTTATTTGTATCGTTAGGTGTACATTTCGTGACACAAGGTGCTTATTATCAATAACAAACTGTTTGTTATTGATAATGATTACCTTGTGTCTCGAAATGCACATCTAACGATACAAATAAAAAGTGAAGTAAGGAATAATTCTTTTTATGAGTAATAATCACGTTACGTAAACTCACAAACGTACAGTTATTCATGAATTTTCAAGAATTTCGGTAACTTTCGGGTTCGCAAATTTTAAAGAAAAAAAAAACATGAGGCATTTTTTCAATACGTTATTAATCGTTTACTAGTAATAAAACGTCTAAATTAATTAATCGATCATGAAAAATTCATGATAAATTATTGAAAATGTATAATAAACTTTGATAACTTCTTGGAAATTCACACCCTGTATAAAGATTTTGAAGATTAACGGAAATCTTGGAAATTCTCGATTTTAAAGATTTACGAAAATCTTGTAAAATTTATGATATGCGTCTAGATTTTGAAATTTTGTTTTATTTACATTTATTAAAAGTTTATTATTTTGGAACCAACCCTGGACATAATTCATACCACGATTTCTGGCGTCTTCAACCTAGTATAAATTACTGCCTTTTAATAAAAGGTTTGTATCATCGGCATAACTTAGTATATTCAAATGATCTGGTTTATTTAAAAATAAGTTATTTATATAGACAATAAATAAAAAAGGGCAAACAACACTACCCTGTGGGATTCCCGTTGACATTCCCAAGACTTCGGATATAACACTGCTTCCTTCAGTAAGGGTCCTCTTTACGGTCACTTCGTTTGTCATCATGCACATTAACACGTCTTTCACATCCTGTATCGAAAATGTGATAAGTGATTCAATGGTAAGGAGATGAGTGAAAATGCCCTTACCATTGAATCACTTATCACATTTTTTCCATGCATTTTACAGATCTGTTGATGAATGTGGACTGGTTTAATGTTTAATATAAGTAATGTGGTATTTGAATATCCGCAAATATTCAAATTCCCAGCCCTAGATTTTATATTAATTTAGATAATCTGTTTAAGTTTTTACTTTTAATATACAGGTACCCGAATTTCAACAGAATGTATGGGGATCTCGGTTATTTGAAGAGATAGAGAGTCGGTTAAATTGGGTCAAAAATTGCGTATTTTAGAGCCCAATTAGATTTAAAAACAAATTTGAAATATCTTCTTTCGTTTTTGAGATATTGTCAAAAAACGGATATTTGAAATTTCGTTTTTATTTTTTTATTCAAAAACTATTAAATCCAGACATCTCCAACTTTGACATTATAAAGACACTTTTTAACGAGAAATGTAATATATTTTATTCTAAGATAACTATAACTATAACAAAGTTGGCTATGGTCCCAGGGACCATAGCCAACTTTTTGTTTTGTTATGAGCGCCATTTTGGATTTTCATATTTTTTGGAAGAATATTTTTTTCTAAATTCAATGATGTATCACACTTATACGAGGGGGATTCGTAAAATAAGGTTCCCTATGCTGCTAAGAAATAATGCGGCGTGCTGGGAGAAATGTAAAACACTGTCAAATCTCCCTGTCTCTATTCCCACCTCTCCCGCCACGCTACATCGCTCAATGCCGGCCTAGCAGCCTTCGAAGATGGAGCTCCCTATCGCTGTTACCGCCAGATGCGAAATTCGCGCTGTGATACGTTTTTTAAGTACAAAACGGATTTCACCTATTGACATTCATCGTCAGTTAATCGAAGTTTATGGGGAAAATTGCATATCTGTTCAACATGTTCGCAAATGGTGCAGAAAATTCTGTGAAGGCCGCACGGAAATTCACGATCAAGACAGGAGCGGAAGGCTTTCAGTTTCAAATGGAATTATCGAAAAAAATTGAGAGAATATGGCTTGTAGATCGGAGGATCACCATTAACGAACTTGCTTTCCGTATTTCTGAGACTTCTAACACTACAATTCATAAGATTTTAACCGAAAAATTATACTATCACAAAGTGTGTGCACGGATGCTCACAGAAAACCACAAACAGCAACGTGTCGAGTGTTCCCGGCAGTTTCTGCAACAATGTGAAGACAACAAGAAAGAATTCTTGGATTCCATTGTTACAGGCGATGAAACATAAGCGTATCACTTTACCCCCGAAACCAAGCAGCAATCACGTGAATAGCGTCACTCAACTTCGCCGAAGCCGAAGAAGTTTAAACAAACAATCTGCTGGGAAAGTCATGCCAACCGTCTTTTGGGACAGTAAGGGCCTGCGTTTATTCGACTTTTTGCCTCATGGAACAACAGTAAACTCCGACAGATATTGCGACACATTAAGAAAACTGAAACGTGCGATCCAGAACCGCCGGAGAGGAAGATTGTCCAGTGGTGTTAAGCTTAAAACTTATGCTATTTTTCTACATCGCCGTTTCTGTTCAGACACTTTTGCAGACGATGCTTCAGTTTTTCTATCGCCATGTTATAGAATTCTGCCGCCAATCCTTTGGGGAATCGAGTAACCTCTTTCTTGACTTCATCATCGGTATTGAAGCGTAAACCACCCAAGTGTTCCTTTAAATTTGGGAATAAGTGATAATCACTTGGGGCTAGGTCGGGACTGTAGGGGGTGGGGCACAACAGTCCAACTAATATCTCTCAGCAGTTCTTGAGGTAGAGTGTTGTCATGGAGAAGCTTATGATGTACAACACTAAGAACAAAAATATAAATGTCTATTATTAATAATCATGGGAACCCTATTTTACGAATCCCCCTCGTAGTTTATCGTACATTTTATTTGTAAAATTGTAATCTTTTGATTTTTGTAAAGAGTGCCTTGGAAACAGTTAAGTAACTCACTCATTTGACAACTCCTAGGACCCATAATTTGCTTGCATATCACCCCTGAAGACGGGCATCCAGCTGATTACTTACTGTACTGATAGAAAATGTATTTGTTTGTAAACAAAATAATGATGGGACAATTTGAATCTCAATAAATCGTCTTTGGACTTTCATAGAATTTTGTCATATTATTTCTTTATTGACCGTGTTTTGACTATTGTGACTGTAAGTGACATGATTGTCCTTTGGCTATGCTAGGATTTTGTCTGATTATGTCTCTTTATGGACTGTATTTCGGCTCTTGTGATGTTATGATTGTAAGTCACTTAAATCACTATATCAAATACAGTCAATATAGCGATTTAATGACAAAATACTAATAAGTTAAAAGACAGCTAAGTGAGTTGCAGTCATAATACCAGAATAGTCGAAATACAGTCCATAGAGACATAATAAGATAAAATCTTACCATAGTCATAAGACAGTTAACCAAGTGACTTACAGTCATAATGTCACAATAATTAAAATGTGAATTTATGACTGTAAATCACTTATGTCAGTCAACACAATCTATCGTTTCAGCTTAACATAAGTCGGCGCCAGCCGACATTTAGTCTATCATGTCAACTTGACATAAGTCGGCGTTAGCCAGGGCCTCTCCAAAATATCTAAACCAGCAAATTTTGAAGAGAGACACCCTCTACAAGCGCGAAAGTATAATGGAAGAAAAGAAACACAAATTTATGGGGTGTCGATGTTACAATTTATGACCTTATCTGAATAGCAGGTACTTTTCCCTTTTTTCCCTTTTAGAGCGTTTTAAACGATCGTTCATGTTTATTTGATGACTCCAACAATTTAACATATTAATTAATATGTTATGCAATGGTATTATTTGTTACGTTTTAATCCAATCAATTAAATAAAGCACGCTAATCTAGCAGTATAAAAAATGCAAAATAAGGTTATGATTGATCATCTAACGAGTGTTTCCAATCCCTCATTAAGCATGAAGTAAAATTTTGAGTATTACTTCATGCGAGACGCGTATAAAACGCTGATTTAATGTGAAATGGTCTATAACCAACCAATTAACAAGTGAAATACGTTTAGTATGCCAATCATCAATTGTTTAAATGAGGGAAAAAGTGCTACAATGAACATAAAATCATAATTTGTACTTGTTTTTGTATAACTTTAGAAAAATAAATTAATGGAACAACATACTAACTCAAATCCCCTCCCCCTAATCACAAAAAGCTATCTACGCCACTAAAACAAGGTATGTATGATCGTATTAAAAACAAATAATAGCAATATTTTTTCACAGTGGTTAATTACCGTGGTTAATTTTTCGTTTTATTATATTAGTATAAAGGGTTTAAAACAAAAGAAGCGTACCTTAGTTCTAAGAGTGTTTTAATATAAATTAATATCACACAAGGAGGGGGGAAGGTTCTTGATGGTCTTTAAAAAATAGATCTGCAAACATTTTCGAGATATTATTTTTTTTTTAATTAGAAAGTCCTCATTTATAAACTCAAATTTCTCAAAAAATGTTGGTTTAATCCAAAATAATTATTGAGCATCACTCACTGAACTCTTTCCATTCTAATCGAAAAATCAAACAAAACAACTTTTATTTATTAAAAAACTGGCCATTTACGTTTTCTATATATTTGAACAGAATGTATGACGATCTAGGTTATTTGAAGAGATAGAGAGTCGGTAAAATTGGAGCAAAGTTGCGTAATTTAGGGCCCAATAATAATCGAAAAAAAAAATGAAATATCTTCTTTCGTTTTTGAGGTTTTGTCAAAAAACGGATTTTTCGAAATTTTATTCAAAAACTATTGAAGTCAGACATTTATTTACAACTTTGACATTACACCATAGCCAACTATTGTTTTTCTTATGGGCGCTATTTTGGATTTTCATATTTTTTGAAACAATATTTTTTTCTGAATTCAATGATGTACCACACTTATAGTTTTAAGTGCAATTTAAAGTCAATTTAAAGTTAAAGAAAACTAACCATCTAAATCCATTTTAATAGTGTTATATGTAATTTATATTTAAATTAACGACGTGAACACCATCTACTGTCAATAGCAGTAACGAAACTACTTAAAAATTGGCAGCAGATGGCGTTCACATCGTCGATTTAAATGTAAATTACAAATGACTACTAAAATGGTTATAGATGTTTAGTTTTCTTCTGGATTTTAAAATGCACAA
This sequence comes from Philonthus cognatus, assembly GCA_932526585.2. Classification (NCBI taxonomy): domain Eukaryota; kingdom Metazoa; phylum Arthropoda; class Insecta; order Coleoptera; family Staphylinidae; genus Philonthus; species Philonthus cognatus. The sequence goes on from OW052244.1 coordinate 39,362,947, forward strand.
CCAATTGACATTTATAATAGTCATTCTGTGAGTACAATAGACAAGACTATTTTGACAGTAGATAGCGTTCACGTCGTAAACCTAAATGTAAATTACATATTACTAATAGAAAGACTGTTATTCCTTACTCCACTTTTTATATAAAAAGTGAAGTAAGGAATAACAGTTTTTCTATTTGTGATTATTCACTTCACGTAAACTCGAAACAATACAGTTATTATATATGACTATTAAAATTGTCAATTTATAGTGCAATTTGAAATTCAGAAGAAAACTTACCATCTTTATTCATTTTAATAGTCTCATATGTGATATTCATTTAAATTAACGACGTGAACGCCATATATTGTCAATAGCTGTACTAATAAACTACTACTAAATACTACTAAAAAATTGGCAGCAGATGGCGTTCACATCGTCAATTTATATGAAAATTACATATGGCTACTAAAATGGTTATAGAAGTTCAGTTTTCTTCTGGATTTCAAAATGCACAAACAATTGACATTTATAATAGTCATTCTGTGAGTACCATCGACAATGCTATTTTTTTCTGAATTCAATGATGTATCACACATAGTTTATTGTACAGGGTGAGCGAAACTCGATGTCTCAACTCTATTATATGAAAAGAAAAAACAATAGAAAAAAAATGAAATCTAAAATCAAATGACAACAAAGCAATATTTGTCAACCATTAGTTTAATTATTGACAGATGCGGCTTTGTTATTTGCTTTCAAAGGCTACTTGTTTAAGTCGTGACAATTGTGAATTTTTGATAATACTTTCTTTTAAGTTTGCTTTTAATTTTTTAACGAAAGAAGATAGCAAATTTCTTTCTCTACAAAGTTTATTCAGAAAAATTTGCTCTTTAGAAATATCCAAAAATATAGGTATGCTTCAGGGGAACAAAATTTCAATGACTTCATTACTTTAGTTTCAAAATTTAGAAAAATATGCAACTTTGGATTAAAATGGACCTTACTTAATCCCATTTATGAATCTTTTTTCAGATTTTTTCTATCGTTTTTCCTTTTCTTACAATAGAGCTGAGACATCAAGTTTCGCTGACCCTGTACCGGGTGGGCAAATAAGCGAGGTAAGCGGCTGTATCTCAGAAACTAACGATCGTAGAGAGTTACGGTAAAAAATTTCATAGGTAAAGTAGGCAAGGGAAAATGCTGGAAATTATTTTCAAGTTTCCAAGATGGCTGACAGTGGGCGTTTCCACCATCTTGAATTTCATAAAGTTACGTTTCTCGCGATTTTCTCCAATGAATATAACAATAAAGTATTTGCGTTCTAATGTTAACTTGAAGTGGAACATTTTTTGTAAAAACAATTTTTCTTTATCTTTCGAATTAAAGTGGTGGGGGGTATTTGAATGTTGTTTTAAATAATTGCCTGTAACTTCGAAACGGCCTAATGGATTTGGATACATTTGGTATCATTGAAAAGAGAATTTCTTGGGCTTGGGTTTCTTGTAATTATGACAGTTGTGACTTACACGGCCGCCGATCGAGGGCGTTATTCGATATTATAACCAAAATATTGGATTTTCTCAAAACATTTAAATGCGATGATATGACTTTTTTAGACTAGAAAATAGACAAATGACCAACCAAAAAGCCTGCGCAAGCCGTATCTTAATATCTAATAATAATAATAATAATATTAATAATAAAGATATTAAGATGCGGTTTGCGCAGTCTTATTGGTTAGTCATTTGTCTATTTTCTAGTCTAAAAAAAGTCATATCATCGCATTTAAATTTTTCGAGAAAATGCAATATTTTGGTTATAATATCGAATAACGCCCTCTATCGGCAGCCGTGTAGGTCACAACTGTCATGATTACGAGGAATACCCCCCACCACTTTATTTCGAAAGATAGAGAAAAATTGTTTCTACAAAAAATATTCCACTTTAGGTTAGCATTAAAACGCAAATACTTTTTTGCTACATTCATTGGGGAAAATAGCGAGAAACGTAACTTTATATAATTCAAGATGGTGGAAAGCCCACTGACAGCTATCTTGGAAACTTGAAAATAATTTCCAGCATTTTCCCTTGCCCACTTTACCTATAAAAATTTTTACTGTAACTCTCTACGATCATTAGTTTCTGAGATACAGCCGCTTACCTCGCTAATTTGCCCACCCGGTACATTTTATATGTAAAATGTTAATCTTTTGTTATTTGTAACGAGTGTCTTAGAAACAGTTGAGTAACTAACTTATTTGACAACTCCTAAGACCCATAATTTGCTTACATATCACCCCTGAAGACGGGCATCCAACGATTTATATTTTACCAATTGTGATGTATTTTAAACGAACAAGTGTCTTCCAATTCCAGACTAAACATGAAGTAAAATTTCGAGTTTAGAAAAGCCCCGCGTAGAAAATTTGTCCCGGGTCGCGCAGCGACCCGAGACAAATTTTCACGAGGCTTTTCTAAACTCGAAACTTTACTTCATGCGCCACGCGTATAAAACACTGATTTAAAGTCAAGTTTAAAACGCACTGAAAACCAACCCAACTTCGATATTTTTTAAAATTGGATGTGTTATTTTCTATCTATGCTGTAAACCTTCAGATATTCGTTATTTTCTTGTAAAAAAACTTCGATTTCATGTAGTCTTTCGGTCTCCGAAGACCATGATTGGTCCTTCGAGCTGTAGCCTTTGTAAAATGGTAATAAACTTAGTAATCTAGAGTGATCCTTCAATTTGAAACTTCTAAGAACGAGTGTTGTCCACTCCCAGACTAAGCATGAAGTAAAATTTCGAGTTTAGAAAAGCCCCGCGTAGAAAATTTGTCGAGGGTCGCGCAGCGACCCGAGACAAATTTTCACGGGGTTATTCTAAACTCGAAATTTTACTTCATGCGCCACGCGTATAAACCACTGATTTACAGTAAAGTTAAAAATATATAACGCTTAGATGTGATGATGATCAATATTAGACGTAGAGATAATTCTCGACTTTATTTTACAAATGTCGTATTAATTATAATTACATTTAAAATAATTTCATAAATATCAAATAAATCTTCCTATCAAAACCACAAAGATAACGCCACGCTCCGGCTGAAAACAGATGGACTTCTTACTACCTGCTAATATTGGGTTGACATTGACACCTAAAAAATGCGGTAGGTGTTCATAATGGATTACCCCTTGAGTGCTCGGTCTCTTTCCCCTTACCCTCCAACATTTTAGGAAAGAGATATAAATCGAAAGATTTTAGACTTTTTGGTCTGGTCGCCGTTAGCCGACATTTGGACTATAACAACAGTTAACATAAGTCGGCGGTAGCCGACATTTGAACTATTATGACAGTTGACATAAGTCGGCGCCAACCGATTATCTCTTCAAATAACTGAGATCATTATACATTCTGTCGAAATACGGACACCCTGTATACTGTATTTATGTTTGTTTTTTTATGTTTCAAAGCAAGCTCAATTTAATAATAAAAGACACTTTGATTCGGTAGCTGGAGAACTACAACTCAGCAAATAATGTTTTAAATATGCTTGTTCAGTAGAAATCGTGAGCGTAGTATCTAATTTTTTTAATCGAAGGAAAAATGAACGGGTATCAAGATAGCGATGGCTAAGGATCCCACAATAAAAACCCAGATATTTGCAAAAGCACGTATGTGCGAAGAAAAATCCTCACCGCAAAAACTGCCAACACGTTTAAAATGCGAAACAGCTGTGACGACTAAGCACCGCTGAAGAAAATATTTACAGCCTCATTTACAAACGGAATAGGCTTAAAAATTCTCAAAAAGGATTCCCGCGATGGTTTCCCGGTAAACCAATTTACAAATCCGAACCGTTCGTCCACAAAAGGATAATTTCAGCCGTCACATAAATAACGCAAACGCGATTAGATTTAGAAAAATAATCACGGAGAAGAAGAGAACTACACAAACAAAAAAAACACGAAACAAAACCAGAGCGTGGGTTTTAACAAATGTTAACAAAGATCTCAATTCCACGCTTTGGAAAACCATATTTTAAAGGAGCAGATAGTAAAAATGCCTCACTTACGTTACGAACCTTCTGTACCGGAAGCGATACAGAAATTTATTTCAGCTGAAAATTGTGGGATTATTTAAATGAGCGTTTTGTTTGATTGCTTTATTATTTGTGAGAGGGCCGGGGGCGTGAGTGGGTGTGGAATGGACCGTTTCTCACACTGTGTGTTTTTTTTATTTCTGGGGTATTGATTTATTCCGAGGAAGAATCTATTTTGTAATTTAATTAAGTTAATTTTATTTATGGGCGATTTCTGGCGGAGATAAGCGTCGAGGATCTATGGCTTAGTGGAGAGATTTTCGAATTAGCATATGCAGCGATGGAATTGGTAGATTTTTTTTATGCAGAGCGAGATTTTTGTTTAGATTGGCTGATAGATTGAGGTTTCTCCAGTTTATATTAGGTATTGCAATTTATTGCCTGAGTATTTGAATATATTTTTATAGCTCATCAGCGGCGTAGATAGCTTTTTGTTGTGGGGGGGGAGGGTGATTTGAGTCAGTAATTTGTTTCATACATTTATTTTTGCAAAGTTAAATAAAAACAAGTACAAAAATGATGATGTAGATCATAGGGGGCAGTAAAAGACCCAGAGAAAATTATGGGGCTTATAATATTACATGTTTAAATATAATAGTGGCAATAGCTGTTTTAAATTCGCGACAGATTTACTACCCATCTGTCGCGAATCTGAAACAGCTATTGCCACGATTATAAAAATGGGGGCTCTAGAAAAAAAAATTGTCAAAGTGGGCGGAGGGAAAAATAAGGTTGAGAACCTATGATGTAGATCATAGCACTTTCACCGTCATTTAAACAATTGATGATTGTCGTACTAAACGTATTTCAGCGATTAACAGCTTGAAGACTATTTTATATTAAATCAGCGTTTTATACGCGTGGCGCATGAAGTAAAATTTTGAGTTTAGAAAAGCCTGAAAATTTACTTCATGTTTATTCTGGGATTGGAAACACTCGTTAGACGATCAATTAAAAACTAATTTTTCGGTTTTTTTATTGTAAAATGAATGACTAAAATAAATAGAGTTGATGTTTTAGTCAACTTTTGGCGTATACAATTTTCCTTGCAGTTTAACTAATTTTCAATTTGATAACATTGTAACAGAGCTGGGACGAATCCTCAAAAACAGTATCCAAATCACGAATCAGAATCACCTAATATGATTCGTATTACGAATACTCGAATGAAGGATTTTTTTATTGTATCTGTGATTCAAAAAAGAGGATTCAAATCTTTCATTCGAATCATATTTTTCTCTTACGAATCCTTTATTCGAGTATTCGTGATTAGAATCATATTAAGTGATTCTAAAATCAGAATCACGGATACAAATGCTTTAAAAATAAATTTGAATCTATTATTTGCAACCATTAACATTTTTAATATCGCCGTCAGTTTTTATTAACAAAAATGTTTAAAACCTAATAACACTGCGCAACAATGAAAATGTTTCGGACTCAAAATTAGCTAATACTTATGTATTTTCACCCGCTGAATTCTAAAATGACATTAAAAATTACATATTAGCTCTTGTTTAGGAGATAAAGTTGTATGTTGTTTCTTAAGGGTGTAAATTTTAATTTTTTGGAAAATTTTGTATATGACATTTGGCATACCTGTAAACTGACAAAGCTAACATTCCATAATGTTTGTAGGTTATGTTTATAACTAGTGAAGTGATTTATGTGAGTTTCCTATTGTTTAACTAGTGCGGAATTATTAATATAAATCAAAATGCCAAGGAATTGTGTAAATTCAGTAGACAATTTTTGTTACATATGTGGTGAAATAACATTTTCATCACAGAAGCGAAATATTACGCCTCTTGTGAAAACTGCTTACCAACATTACTTTGGTATGAAGGTAGGGGACCAGGATAAGTCATGGGTTCCACACATATGCTGTAACCAATGTTCGGTTATACTAAGAGAATGGCTGAAAAATAAAAAAAGATCTTTTGCTTTTGCTGTGTCTATGGTATGGAGGAAGCCTAAAAACCATAAAAATGACTGCTATTTCTGCTCAACTCCGCCCATAAAATCAGGATTGTCAATGAAGAAAAGGGGAACAGTTAAATATCCGAATCTTCCATCTGCCATTCGACCTATTCCTCATTCGGATAGTTTACCAGTTCCTACCCCACCACAAATTTATGATTTGGAAAATGAAGGTAGAAATGAGGCAGAAATGGAAGAAGAAGAAGAAGCAAATAAGCGTTTCACATCAAATGACCCTGATTTTGAGGTAAGAGATGATACACTAGTAACACCACACAGATTGAGTCAAGCAGAATTAAGTGATCTCATTCGAGATCTAGACTAGTCACAGGAGAAGGCAGAACTTCTAGGGTCAAGACTACAGCAGTGGAATCTTCTCCAACACGATGTCAGAGTTTCACAGTATAGAAAACGTCAGCGAAACCTGCTCTCTTTTTTTGAGAAGAATACCAATCTTGTTTGTATCGACGTCTATGGATTAATGAATTGTCTCAAAATGAACTATGATCCAACAGAATAGAGGTTATTCATCGACTCATCTAAGCTAAGCTTAAAAGCTGTATTACTGCACAATACCTTCTGCACTTCCTTCTATTCCTATTGGCCATGCAGTTCACATGAAAGAGACTTACATTAACATGAAAACTCTCCTCGAATCAATCAATTACAATGAATACAAGTGGAAAATTTGTGGTGATCTAAAAGTCATTGCTATACTTTTAGGAATGCAATTAGGGTACACTAAATACTGCTGCTTTTTGTGTATGTGGGATAGTAGAGACAGAAGTTCACATTACATAAGAGCAGACTGGCTTGCAAGAAATCTCAATACTTACGAAACAAATATCGTTGCTGAGCCACTTGTGGACCCAAAAGATATTCTTCTTCCACCCTTACATATTAAATTGGGTTTAATGAAGAATTTTGTCAAAAGTATGAACAAAGATGGACAGGCTTTTAGGTATTTGAGAGACAAATTCCCGAAACTAAGTGATGCAAAGGTTAAAGAGGGTATTTTTGTCGGGCCACAAATTCGTCAACTTGTTAGGGATCCTGTGTTTGACGAAGTTTTGGAGGGGAAAGAAAAGGAAGCCTGGGAAGCTCTGAAGGGAGTGATTCGTGGATTTTTAGGAAACAAAAGAGATGAAAACTACAGTCAGTTAGTAAAAATACTCCTGGAAAAATACCATCAACTCGGATGTAACATGTCCCTAAAGATCCATTTTCTTCACACTCCCACCTAGGCTTCTTTCCTCGCAATTGTGGTGCTGTTAGTGATGAACATGGGGAAAGGTTCCACCAGGATATTTCTGTAATGGAACGAAGATATCAGGGTCGTTGGAATGAAGCTATGCTAGCGAATTACTGTTGGTTTGTGTGTAGGGATGCTCCGGAACTCGCATACAAGAGAAAAGTAAAAAGATCACGAAAACGTTATACCTACTATGTATCACAGAAACTAGAGCTAATAAAACATTTTCATTGTCATTTTCATTTTTTTTAGCATAAAATGAATATAATTTGACTAATATGGTGCAGAAAATACGAACAAAATATTTGTTTGTGGTACAGTGTAATTAACAGTGTAATTAACAGACTTACTGATTATATATGTGTTATTGAACTTCAGGATGAATCAGTGTTTTATACGCGTAACGCATGAAGTAAAATTTCGAGTTTCGAAAAGCCTGAAAATTTGGATTTGCCGTGGCGCGACTCGCTTCGCTCGCGCGCCTCGGCAAATCCAAATTTTCAGGCTTTTCTAAACTCGAAATTTTACTTCATGCTTAACAAGGAATGGAAAACACTCGCTGGATTAATCTTAAGAGCTTCAATAAAAACCTAATAATTCAAGTTACCCAATTTTATTGAAAATTCATGATTGTTCTAACTGTTTCGCCAATATATATTGTATGATTTTTTTTTTTTCCACGAGTTCTTTTATTTATTCCGCTATAGTTTAATTAATTTTAAATATTTAATTATATTTATTGTACATTTTATAAATAATATCAACTTAGTATTTATTCAAAATGTGTTTTGTTAAAATAAATTTAACTAACAAACTAGTTTGTACAGAATTTAACAATATTTTTACGAATTTCATGAAACTTAAAGCCATTTAAATACATATGCTGATTTTTTTTTTAATTTTTCCTTTACTTCATACTTGATCAAGGGTTGGAATATATTTATATTTAGTATGAATTAACATTATTTTACAAAATATATAAATATTAATAAAAATCAGCGTAATAACAATAATGTATCATAATTAAAAAAAATAAAGTGCAATTAACAATAACAAGAAATTGTGATAAAACTAATATAAAGTGTTGTAAAGTATAATTTTATTCAAATATTGAACGCCTCAAAAAATATGAGCCCCTGAAAGAAAGAAAAGTTAATTTGGTACAATTTTTTTCTTTTGCACACAATAATGATGATTAATTTCTAAACAATCTTTAATAATTTTATAAAAATCTGTTTTCTAGTATTCATATAATTTTAATTAGCTTCTAGATTTTCTAATTTTAAAATTTCTTAATGTTTATTATATAAGGAGATTAAATTGCTGTAATTTTCATGTAATTATAAGAGATGAGCTCTAAAAAAATAGTTTTAATTTGTCAAAAATCGGAAATTATATCAGAGAACTGGACAGAAAATTTAAGAATAAAAATACAAAATAGGAAATTGTAAAGAACTTATTAGTATTATTCTAATCATTTTAAACAAATGACACATTCATGAATGATATAATGTTAAAGATTCAAGAAACACGAAATTGTATTTGAAAAATGTTCGTTGATTTTAAAAACATTTGACTAAGTTAAAAATAATACAAAATATAGTTCATTTCTATCGTATCGTATGTTCAATAAAATAAAATCTCTAGAGTGCTATGGAAAATATTGTAGGTTGGCAACTCTCAAATTATACATTATAATTATTATGACTGACGTTTTATATGTCAATTCCTAAAGCGTGTAGCCAACCTAAATTAAAAAAATCATGGCACTCTAGAGGTTTTTTTTATTGAACAAACGATATGTTCAATAAAAGAAAAACTCTAGAGTAATATGAAAAATATTGTAGGTTGCAGAGCTGGGACGAATCCTCGTAAAAAGGATTCGAATCACGAATCCGAATCACCTAATATGATTCGAATCACAAATCCTCGAATAAAGGATTCGTAAGAGATAAATATGATTCGAATCAAAGATTCGAATCCCGTTTTTTCGAATTACGAATACAATTCCTTTAAGAATAAATTTGATTTTATTATTTTATTGCAACCATTAATATATAATACTGGATGATTTAAATTAAATTTAAATTAAAACACTTGGTTTGTTTCACTTATTTATATTTTCTCCGACTAGTTTCGACCATTGGTCATCTTCACATTCCTCCTTGAAGATGACCAATGGTCGAAACTAGTCGGAGAAAATATAAATAAGTGAAACGAACCAAGTGTTTTAATTTAAATTTAATTTAAATCATCCAGAATTAGATTCAAAAATGTTTCACCACGGGTTAAGTAAGAAATTAATTAAAGATACATTAATATATATGTTAAAACGTATATATATATATATATATATATATATATATATATATATATGTTCAAACGTAGATTTTCGCGGGCGTAACATGTATCACTGTTTCTTCGGGTTTGGTCCCGCGTGTTTTCTTGGCTCTGGTCCATTTTATTTTTAATTCGACGTTTCGATGACGTCGCAGTCATCATCGTCAGGAATAACTATCAAAATTCCATTGCTCTAGCAACCACTTGTTTGACTTTTACGTACTACTTGATGCGTGAATTTCTTGTTTGGCTTCGTGTTACTCTTCTGTTTTGTTCTTCTAATGATGTAGTAGTGACAATTTCAATATTATTTTCGGAAGGGTTGGATTTTGAATTTCTTGGTTGTTGTTCGGAGATAATATATTTTGACCAGAATTTATACAAGTTTTCCAAATTGGTGGTAGTCTTTTAGCATCATCTCTTTGATTTAGACTGTTCGGCCTCTTTTCAATTTCTATCGCTTCTCTAATAATCCTCGCGTGGAAGAAGTCTGTCTTTTTTAAAATTCTCGTTTTTTCGAAATTTATTGTATGTTTAGAAATGTTTACGTGTTGAAATAAAGAAGATTGTGGATCAGATCACTGCTAAAATGTGTTTATCTCGACGAGTACTAATTTTCCGGTTTGTTTGTCCTACATAGCTCTTCTCACACATACCACATGGAATTTCATATACGCCTTGAGCTTCAAGTGGGATAATTTCTTTTGGAGTTCGGAGTAAATTTTGAATTTTTGTGTGTATATTGAAACAAGTTCTAATATTGTATTTGGGGAGGACTTTTCCAATTTTATCAGTTGTTCCTTTAATGTAGGGAAGGGTGACGTTGCTACACGGACTTTCACTTCTTGTTTTTGGACTTTTGTTTCTGTTTAATTTATTGATTGTTTTTTTGGAAAACCCATTTTGCAATAATGCCTTTTTGACATTGGATATTTCATTATTTAAGTGGTGTTCGTCCGATAGCGTACGTGCTCTTAGTAGAAGCGATTTTGCCACAGACGCTATTTGAGCTGGATCGTGATGTGACTTCGCATTCAAGTACCTGTTTGTGTGTGTAGGTTTTCGGTATACGGTGTAATTTAAGTTTCCATTAGGATTTCGGATAATAAGAGTGTCCAGAAAGGGTAAACGTTTGTTTTCTTCAACTTCCACTGTGAATTAAATTTTGTTGTGGAGATTGTTTAGATGCGATAAAAAATGGTTGAGGTTCTCAATACCATGTTGCCAAATAACGAAAGTATCATCCACGTATCGTAGCCAAAGTTTAGGTTTTAGAGGGGAAGAATTTAGTGCTTTAGTTTCGAAATCTACCATAAATAAATTTGCAACTATTGGTGATAGAGGAGAACCCATTGGTGCACCATCCAATTGTTTGAATTTTTGTCCTTTATATGTAAAGAAAGTGTTTTTTAGGCAGTGTGACGCAAGATCTAAAATTTCGTTTGACTGATGATACTTGGATTTTATTATTGCCATCGTCTCGTCAATTGGGATTTGTGTAAAGAGAGATTTAACATCGAAACTTACTAATATATCAAATTTGATCTTTAATTTTGTTTACAAAATCTGCGGAGTTGATTATGTATGAATCAGCGTCTTCAGTTAGTGGCTGCCATATTTTAGCAATATATGCTGCTAATTTAACTGTTGGGGAACCAATTCCGGAGACGATTGGTCGTAAAGGAACACCTTCCTTGTGTATTTTCGGTACACCATAAATTTTGGGGCAAATTGAAGATTTTTCCCTAGGAATTAGTTTCAACGCTGTATTTTTATAAATTTTGGAATTTTTAATTTTTGATTTCGTTGTTTTTTCTAAATAGGTGATCGGATCTGTCTCGATTTTTTTGTAGGTTGAATCATCTAAGAGGGAACACATTTTTTTGTCGTACTCGTCTGTTTGCATAATGACGGTGGAATTACCCTTGTCCGCAGGAAGAATTATAATAGATCTATCTTCTTTTAGTGATTTAAGAGCAGACATTTCTCTTATTGTTAAATTATTTCGTGGTGGTATGGCTTTTTTTAAAATAGTAGCTATTTCTTGGCGAATGTTCTCAGCAATGGTATTATCTAATCCTTTTATACATACTTATTTATTTATTTGCAAATAAAACATACATCAATATAAAGACTTTTATAAATAATAAAATAATGTGTTAAATTAATGCTTATCTGCAAAAGGACTAAGAGCAACTTAAGTTGATCTATGTCTTAGCCCTTCATAATACAGGTTAATAATATAAATAACAGCTACAATAGTAATAACAGTGCATATTTTTTTTTTTTTTTTTTGGTGTCTCAGAACTTCGGCCTCAATGAAGATGATACGGTGTGTTGTGGAGTAAAGTACACATTTTTACGGAGTGGGTGTCGCTATTTTCTAGCTATGAAATTTCATTTTTACTTAGTAACAACTTTTTATAGAGTTTTTTAAATGCGTTCACATTCGTTGATTTTAAATTTGATGGTAAAGGATTATATAGGTTGTAAATATTGTAGGTAAAACATCGCTTGAAAAATACTAACTTGAAAGAGGGCGGTGATAATAGGTTTCTGTACCTAAGATTTAGAGTGTGAACATCCGTTCGAAATTTTATTTTAGAATATAAATATTGTGGTTTACAGGTGAGCATAACCTTATGAAATAATACAGCACAATGCAACGACCGCCTCTGTTCCATAGTTAACCATTTTGCGTCTTTAAATTTATAGGATATATGATCGTATTTAGGTATGCCATATACAAACCTCAGACAAGCCTTCTGAACCTTCTGAATACGGAGTTGTGTATATTTATCTATACAAGGAGCATAAACAACGTCACAGTAGTTAAAATGACTTAGGACTAGATAGTCACACAATTGAATTTTTTTGTTTTCTGATAGACCATACCCATTTCAATATTGCAAATAATGTCCTCGTTTGGAATGAATTTAGGTGTCACCGTAAAGTTGAAACCTTTTGAAAGAACTTTTTTCTCTGTTTCGTTTAGAATTTTGTTTGAAAGGTTACACACTGTTTTTAATTTACAATCCGGGAGTTTTTCTTTATTACGTGATTGGAGTTTATCAAATTTTTGTTTTTGGTTTCTTGATTTTAAATCTTTGCTCGTTTCTACTCTAAAAGCTGCCAATCTTTCAATAATGTTCCAAATAGATGGATGGATTAAATTGCTGAGATAAATATATTATATATTATCTCCGAACAACAAATAAGAAATTCAAAATCCAACCCCTTCCGAAAATAATATTGAAATTGTCACTACTACATCATTAGAAGAACAAAACAGAAGAGTAACACGAAGCCAAACAAGAAATTCACGCATCAAGTAGTACGTAAAAGTCAAACAAGTGGTTGCTAGAGCAATGGAATTTTGATAGTTATTCCTGACGATGATGACTGCGACGTCATCGAAACGTCGAATTAAAAATAGAATGAACCAGAGCCAAGAAAATACGCGGGACCAAACCCGAAGAAACAGTGATACATATATATATATATATATATATATATATATATATATATATATATATATATATATATATATCGTTACCAGTTGTTTTAATAAAAATATTCAAAACCTAATTATTTATTAATAACACTCAATATCGTTGATAACAGACTAAATATCTCATTCCATGTTACTCTATTTGAAGATGTATTTGTGTGTTTCTGAACTTCACTTCAAATCAGTGTTTTGTACGCGTGGCGCATGAAGTAAAATTTCGAGTTTAGAAAAGCCCGAAAATTTGTCTCGGGTCGCTGCGCGACCCTCGACAAATTTTCACGGGGCTTTTCTAAACACGAAATTTTACTTCATGCTTAGCCTGGGAGTGGAAACACATGTTCAAAACTTCAAATTGAACTCTATTATAAAATCTGAAAATTACGTAAATAAAAAATTCACTGAATATCATTAAAACCGGGAAAGTCAGAGAAAAATCATGGAAATATATTCAAATTGACCAAAACACTTACAAAAAAGCCATATGATATTATTAGATTTGTCAAAATCAGCAGGCAAATTACATAACACATATACATTTATAACATTAACTTAAATATTGACAAAAACAATAAAAACAATTTGAAAAAATGGGGATTTCCCGCAGAAGAAATTTTAATTAAAAGGCCAGGGAAAAAATCTTGAATCAGGAAAATATCGGAAATATGTAACATTTCAGATTGTGGCTGCTATGTCAGTTTTACTTCAAATAATATTAAACAATGTTAAACATTTAATGTTCATATCAAAGCAGTTTGAAGTTTCGAACGAGCGTTTCCACTCCCAGACTAAGCATGAAGTAAAATTTCGAGTTTATAAAAGCCCCGTGAAAATTTGTCGAGGGTCGCGCAGCGACCCGAGACAAATTTTTGGGCTTTTCTAAACTCGAAATTTTACTTCATGCGCCACGCGTATAAAACAGTAATTTTAACGAAAAATTTAAAAACATACAAGATACATTTTTCATTTTAATCCTCATAATTCGAATTATTTTTTTTGAATCGTTATGTAAGTATTCGAATCCTTTTATAAATATTCGAATCCTTTTATAAATATTCAAATCCTTTTATAAATATTCGAATCCTTTTATAAGGATTCTAATCACCCATATTTGGATTAGAATACGAATCCTCTTTAAAAAAATGTAACGAATCCGGATCACGAATCCAGTTGAACTGAAGTATTCGAATGCCTCTTTTGAATCCTCTAAAAGGATTCGAATCCAGGATTCGAATCCTAAATGATTCGAATCCTGCCCAGCTCTGGTAGGTTGGCTATGTAATTATATATATAATAATTTAGTGATTCAAATATTCATATTAGAGTATTCAACTATTTGAATTAATCGGATTCGAATCCCAGCCTTAATAGCGATGATTTGAACTATTTGGGAGGATTTGCATCCTTTATGAGAATTCGAAGATTTGCATCCTTTATAAGAATAATTTAGTAGTTCAAATATGAATAATTTAGTGATTCAAATATCATATTATATTATTAGAGTATTCGACTATTTTAAATAATCGGATTCGAAGGATTAAGGCTGGGACTTAATAGCGATGATTTGAATTATTTGGGAGAATTTGTATCCTTTATGAGGATTTGAATCATTTTATAAGAATTCGAATCACCTACGTCAGGATTCGAATACGAATCTTTTTAAAAACATGTATTGAATTCGTATCGCGAATCCGTTTTCACTAAAGTATTCGAATACCAATTTTGAATCCTCTAAAAGGATTCGAATCCTGAATGATTCGAATCCTGCCCAGCGTTGAAAGTAGAGCTGGGCATAATTCGAATCTTTCAGGATTCGATTCCTGGATTCGATTCCTGGATTCGATTCCTTTTAGAGGATGCATAAGAGGTATTCCAATACTTACAAAAGAATTCGAATCCTCCAAAGCGATTTGAATCGTTAAAAATATGTCTAAATTATCGTGATGATTCGCATGAAAGTTTGTTTTTGTAGTTGTGATTTTAAACTTCACGTTAAATCTCCAAGTGCTTAATTTCAATTCAATTTCAATTTATTTACGGAAAATCTCCTTTATACAATACAATAATGACAATCATTTTCTTAAACATAAATCACCAGTATATTCATCAGTCACAAGTATATTCACGGAAAAGTAAAACATATAAATAACCCAAGTGGCGGCAATAAATGCAAACAGGAACATCAGAAACGGTAATCTTAGTGATACTAATAAACAAAAATATACATATATAAATAAGTAAAAATAAATAAAAGTATATAATTAAATGTATACCATGTATGATGTGGTATCACAGATGGTATCACAGATCAAGATAAGTTATAACGCAACAGCAATATATCACAGGTATAAAACACCAAATAATCAATAACAAATAAATAACAAAAAAATAATTTATCAAGTGTATAACTTGATGTATTCACATGTTTAATCAATTTAGAAGCTTCTCAGCCAAATGAGTGTATCAACCAATTAAACAATGAAACAAAATGCATTCTTAAAAGTAGTCAAACTTTCATACATTTCACAATATGTATTTTGGGATTATGTTGTAAAACATGTTCCCACAATCTGCTAACAATGCTGAGCACTTTAAGGGGATGCGCGTACGTAACTATTTCGCAATTCGTTTGAGCAAACATTGTCATTATTATTACCGAGTGCTGGGTGTCTTGGAGTGGCTGTGTGAGGGAGTTTGTTGAGCAAACAGATTGCGTGGTAAAATTTATCGGCGCCGATAAAAAAAAACGTGAAGGTGGTACTCGCGTGAGAAAGTAAATAATCTATGGTAATTTCTGTTTACTCTGTCAATTGTTATGTGTGAATACTTCCACAAAAACGCGATAAGAACAAACTTGAATGAATGATTCGAGCAATTGATAATTTTATATTTTTTTAATTAACTTTACTCTGAACAGAAATGTCAACAATAATAATTTAAATTATAATATTAACATTTAAATATTTAGCTATGGGCTATTTTCTAAGAAAATGTGAGGTTTGGTTTTCTAAACCCTTTGAAAATTTGATTCAAACGCAGATTTTCAAAAAATAATTACGTCTTCTTTCTCTTCTTAATATCCTCTACTGCTTTTATTTCACTGCACTTTTGGTAATCAAAGATGAAATAGTTGTTTTTTAACTTTTATATCAGTGCATTGTACACGTGGCGCATGAAGTAAAATGTTAAATTTAGAAAAGCCTGAACATTTGGTTTGGTCGCTTCGCGAAGCGAAGCGACCAAACCAAATGTACAGGCTTTTCTAAACTCGAAATGTTACTTCATGCTTAATCGAAAAGTGGAATACACTCATTTTTGCGACTTAATTTCACTGAATTTGAGCATTCAATTAAGAGGCAAATATTAAGTTATGATGATTAAGAGGCAAATATTAAGTTATGATAATGAGTAGTGTCTTAATTAAATCCTGTTTCTCCTAAATAATAATAATATCAATAATCATTTATGAGTCTTAAAAATTGTTTATAATAATATACAGGGAATACTGGTTTAGATGGATAAAACTCAACATACGATTCTCAATGTTAAGTTATTTATACAGAGAATTTTTCTTTTAAGTATACATATTTCGATGTAAATTTCAGACTAAAATAATTTTTTCCCTGTCTTTTTAATATAAATTCATTTTATGGAAAACCCCAATTCTGATCAATTTTGAAGATTCGTCAACTGCTGTCAATATCAATTAAATGTTCCAATTTTTATATAAAATAATAATTATTATTTAAAATTCAAAATTTGTCATTTTTGAAATATTGGTATTTACGCTATATTAAATTTTGATGTATTATTTCGATACTATTAAATTTGATCAGTTTATTTACGAAAAAATACGGAAATCGGAAAAAAATATAATTATTTGTTTTGTTGCAAGGGTTGACAGTTATGATATATTTAAAACTGATTACCCCTCGTAAATACACCCATGACAGTTGACATTTAGTCTGTAATGTCCCATTTAAATTATATGTTTAATTTTTATTTGCGGAAATTCCATTTAAAGTACATAATGCTAAGTTAAAACATAAAACCACAAATAATATACCAATAGAACAAACAAATGTGACATTATAAGATAAATCTGATATTATTAATTATATCAGATTTATCTTATAATGTCACATGGAATTTAGATTATTATGACAGTTGGCATTCGCGATATTTCTCAATTTGAAATGCCAATATCTTCACTTTAAATCAGTGTTTTGTACGCGTGGCGCATGAAGTAAAATTTCGAGTTGAGAAAAGCCCGAATTTGGATTTGGACCAAATCCAAATTCTTAGGGCTTTTCTCAACTCGAAATTTTACTACATGCTTAGTCTGGGAGTGGAAGACACTCGTTTAGTTTTTTGAAAATTTTGACAAATTTTCACAATTTTAGAATTTCCAAAGTTTTAGTTAATTTTTAACGCTTTTCGTAAATTTCTAAGATTGTCTATCATTTTAAAAATTTTACGGTTTACCTGAATTTCCTAAATGTTCGTTAATTTAAAAAATGTCGATACCTTTCACAAGTTTTTAAAATTTCCTCCTTTTTTAAATTCTTAGCAGTTTTAATGAATTTACTAAATACTCTTTAACATTAAAAATGTTGAATTTTTTTGTGAAATTCCAAGATTTTCGTTAATTTTTAAAAATCTAACGGTTTTTCTGAATTTCTTAAATTTTCAGTAATTTTAAAATAATTTACACTATTCATGAATTTACGTTGATTTATTTTAAATCTTAGCAGTCTTTTTAAATTCCCCTATTAAATGTTGAATTTAAACATTTTATTACTTCTTTTTCAAATCTTAATAGTTTTCGTAAATTTCCTAAATTTTCGTTACATTTAAAAATGAATTTTCCACAGTTTTAGTTCATTTAAAAAATCGATATTTCGTGAATTTCCAAAAATTTTATAAATTTTCAAAACTTTTCCTGAATATCTTTGATTTTCTTTTTTTTTAAATCTTGACAGTTTTCGTGAAATTTATTTTCAAAGATTAGACGCCAATCGCGATTTTTTCTAAGATTCTCATTAATTTTGAAAATATTGATGCTTTTCAGGAATGTCCAAGATTGTCGATAATTTTCAATAGTTTGCCGCCTTTCGTGAATTTTGATTATCAAAATATTGATATTTTTCGTACATTTAATAGATTTCCGTTATCTTCCAAATTCTTGACGGTTTTTGCGTTTGTTAATTTTTTTCGTCAATATCGAAGATTCTTATTGATTTTCAAAATCTTGATGTTGAAACAGCGTCAAGAATATTTTAAGATTATTATTATATTATTATTATTGTTAGATTTTTATTATTACTGTATTATACAGGATGTTTCAGCGAGGGCAGAAAGTTCTATAATTCACTTAATATTAATAATAATAATTATAATAATATTTATTCCCCCGGGGGATCCTACCCCTACAGGGCGCGTCCCCAGGTGGCGCATAGGGGAACGCCGTCACTCGTTGATGGTAGGAGGATTGGCCTCCCGTGGACCAACATGGAAGGAGAGAGTGAAGCGATGTTAAGATATCGTCTAAGTATCTCTAGCCTCTCCTCTCTCAAGACTGACATGCGTGGTGACGAGCCACACCCGTACCCTAAAGGTGCAAACATGTCGAATCTAGAGGAGTAAACCTCGATAAAAAAATCCGTAATCCCCGGTGTTATTCGTACCGTGCCGATGGGATGAATGGCACTACGTTAGTGTGTCTTATAACGGTGACCTCCGGATAGGTGGCGGCCTCCGGTTGCAATTAGCCTTCTATCGGTATGGGAGCACTGCCGGTGGTGACAGTTTATTTCTGCCCATCTCGTGGGAACAACGTGAAACCTACAAATCAACAAAACAATTCGCCAAACCAGCAATTGACGAGGGAAAATTTCCCTCGGTTCTTGCTGGACAGTAAACCCGAAGGAAACTTCGAGAAAACGAGTCCATTTATAATCAGCAAGTCACTGTACAGTATAGTTGGAGAACTAAAGTGTATTAGAATAGTTAAAGAGGGATTACTAGTAGAAACGGTCAGTGCAGCCCAATCTAAAAAGCTACTAGAAACAACTAAATTAGGGAACGATATAATTAAAGTAACCGCACATAACACCCTAAACCATTGTAAGGGCATTATATATTGCAGAGATTTCTTAAACTGCACAGTTGAAGAAATCAAAGAAAATGTATCAAGTCAAGGGGTAATTGATGTAAGACGAATGATATCCAAACGTGAAGGGGTATTGATTGATACTCCAAATCACATCCTCACGTTTGACAAAACGACTTTACCTCAACAAATAAAGGGTGGTTTCCATAGTCTTCCTGTCAGGGCATATATTCCGGCACCACTAAGGTGCTTCAAATGTCAGGAATTTGGCCATACTGCAGTGAGATGCACGAAGGAAAGGGTCTGTGTGTGCGGGAAACCTCCACACGAGGGCACAGACTGCCCCGATCCAATGACGTGCGTAAACTGTAAAGGAGAGCACTCGGCACGTTCTAGGAACTGCCCCCAATACAAAATTGAATTGGCAATTCAAGAGGTTAAAGTAAAAAAATATTCCATATTTCGAAGCCAAAAAAAAAGTAATTTCAAAAACCCCAACAGCAGGTGTGTCTTATTCAGCGGCCGCAGCGTCAAAACCTGTAAATTCATTCGCTGAAATGATAAAGGAATTCATGCCTCAACTAATCAGCACAATTAAAGAGGTTGTAGCACATGAACTTTCAAAAAAGAAAGATGGTGGCAAATCAATGCCACCACCACCAAAAGCACCGCAGAGGCCCAGCATGGCTCCCTCTGCACATGCAAAATCAGCGGCGGCCAAGCCGTCCGCACCAAAACAGGAGGCCAAGACGGCAACCCCTGCTGTTAAACAGCAGGAAACCGGAAATGTGTCTCCTGCGGTCACTGACATTTTAGCGGCCGCATATACTGTGGCCGCTAAAACAGCCACAAATGAGCAACCCGTCATAGACGCAGGCGCCTATATGTCCTCTTACGAGTTGCAAGTCAAAAGAGATGCCGCCGCAGCGTCTCTCTCCTCTACGGATGGTTACTCCGTTGAGGAGAGGGTCGGAGAGGGTGGCACTCTAACAAAGAGGAAGGTAAAGAGGAAGCCGGGCTGGCAGAAGGGAGTTCCCAGGAAATAGAACTACTGGGAATAAACCCTTCTATGTCTTGGTTCTCTCCCTTATCTTTTATTGCTTTCCTTATTTTTAATTTTTATTTATTTATTATTTATTTACTTATTAGAGTATTTTACTCTCATGATACATGTGATATTAGACTTAAGGTTTCTGTAGTGTTCGTTGTGGCATCGGAGCTTTTTACACCTTTTTACACCGATGTCACCTGTGATATTAGTTTTAAGGTCTTGTGTTTGTCATGGCATTGGAGTCACTTTACAACTCCTATGTCTATTTACTTATTCAATGCTAATTTATTTACTGTTACGTCTCGTTTGCTGTGATATTAGGTTTAAGTTCTTGATTAAGTTTTGTGTGGCATCGGATATTAGCTTTAAGGTCCTGTTGTGTTTGTCATGGCATCGGAGTCCCTTTACAACTCCGGTGTCACTTTTTGTATGCTGTCATTAGTGTTTTTTATTCTAATTTATAATTCTCTGTCTGTGTGGTGTTTTATAAATTGCAAAAATGGTTGAGCAATTGATCCAAAGGAACTGTAACGGTTGCAGAGCACACTACTATGAGCTGAAATTACTCCTGTCTAGACACACGCCTTTCTGCGTGTGTCTACAGGAAACACATTTTAAACCAGAAGATGAGTTTCAGCTCAGAGAGTTTTCTGTGCTACGAAGGGATGTAGTGCAGGACGTACGAGCCAGGGGTGGAGTCGCCATCCTTCTTCCTTATGGGAAGGTCCATCTCAGAACGAGGCTCCAGGCACTGGCAGTCCGTATAGCTCGTCCCTTAGAAACCACTATCTGTACCGTCTACCTTCCAGAGTTCGATTGGACAATTAATGATATCGCTGAACTTGTAGATCAACTGCCCTCGCCATTCATCCTAGTGGGCGATTTTAATGCCCACAGCCCACTGTGGGGGTCCAAGAGAAGAGATCCCCGTGGTCGCCTGATTGAGGATTTTCTTGATCCTCCTCCTCAACACCGGAGCGCACCCACGCACTTCAGCGCTAGAGGGTCAGATTTTTCAGCGATAGATTTGTCTCTATGTTCCCCCCGTTTGGCCACACGTCTTTCGTGGCAAGTCTTTGACGACCTGCACGGCAGCGATCACTTCCCGATCGCTGTAAAAACCATCGTTCGACGAGTAAGATAGTCAGTCCCTCGGAGATGGTGTCTCGACAAGGCAGACTGGCTTGGTTTTCAAGCCAGTTTCATCCCACCTTCGTCACTTAGTGACGACGTCGAGACCGCCGTGCAGGATTTTACGCAGCGGGTAACCGAAGCAGCTTGTCGTTTTATCCCAAAATCAAGTAGGAAAATAGTCGGTCCACCTGTTCCCTGGTGGAATCATAGCGTAAAGGTGGCAATTGAGGAGAAAAAGAGGGCATTTTATAAATTCAGACGAACACCTACCCAGGTAAATTTAATTGCCTTCAAGAAGCGGCGAGCTATTGCACGCCGCGTAATTCTTGAAAGCAAAAAGTCATCATGGGAGAGCTACGTGTCGGCTATCACTCCGACCACGCCGGTCGGTGAGGTGTGGAGAAAGGTGGGTGCAATAGCAGGAAAGAAATTCCCAGCAGTAGCACCCATCTTGCGAGTCCGAGGAGGTGATATTACCGACACACGCGAGATAGCGGACGCAATCGCGTCTCAGTTTTGCACCGCTAGTAGCTCTCTAAACTATCAAGACACTTTCCTGGGAGCCAAGGGTGAATTAGAAGTCCCTCTGGATTTCTCCTCACCGGATCCCTTATGCTATAATTCGCCATTCTCAATAGGGGAACTTGAAGAGGCAGTCCGTTCAATGGGCGATTCCAGGGCCCCGGGTCCGGACGGCATCCCGTATCAGATGGTCCGACAACTCCCCTCTTGTATGAGGGAGCATTTGTTGGACATTTATAATCTGATATTAGACAGAGGCGTCTACCCCAGCCTTTGGAAAACGGCCATTATCCTGCCTCTTCTAAAACCGGGTAAGGATCCAACAAACGTTGAAAGTTACCGACCCATTTCATTGACAAGCTGCTTGAGAAAAGTCCTAGAGAGAATGGTTAACAATCGCCTGGTATGGATGCTGAAGATCAATGGTCTATTAGCTAAGTACCAGGCCGGTTTCCGTAAGTTTCACTCCACAGTTGACCAGTTAGTCCACTTGGAGAACTCCATCCAGGATGCCTTCCTAGATAGAAAGCACCTCGTTGCGGTGTTTTTTGACCTAGAGAAATACGACATGACCTGGAGATACGGAGTTCTTCAAAAGTTGCACGAAATCATGGAAAATCGGTCGTTCAAAGTCAGAGTTGGGGATACCGAATCCGCACAGTTTGTGCTGGAAAACGGGATTCCCCAAGGCTCAACCATAAGTTGCATCCCTTTTGCTATCGCTGTTAACGACATCGCTTTGTCTGTAGAATTCCCTGTAGAGAAATGTCTCTACGTCGATGACCTTGTAATATATATGGCGGGAGATACCATCCCCGCCATAAATCGTCAACTTCAATCGGTCATCGACAAGGTGAACAGAGATGCTGAGTCTAAAGGTTTTCGTTTCTCTGAAACAAAAACCTCATGTGTCCATTTCTGTAGTCTCAGACATCCACATCGCGACCCCGGTCTGTCTCTCCGGGGTAAAAGGATACAGGTTTTGGATTGTATCCGATTTCTAGGGCTGAGGCTCGACAGGACTCTTTCCTATCGGGCCCATATTGATGAACTGGTCCAGCGGTCTCGAAAAGCACTGAACGTTATAAAGTGCTTGGCCAGCATCAACTGGGGCGCTAGAAGAGAAGTGCTGCTGCAGCTGTACACGGCTCTGGTTTTATCCAGAGTTGACTACGGCTGCGCAGTGTACTCTTCGGCAAGGAAGTCCTGGTTGAAAGCCCTAGACCCTGTTCACTATGCCGGTCTTAGATACGCCACAGGTGCATTTCGGACGAGTCCCACACCGAGTCTCTGCTGCGAGTCGGGTGTCCCTCCACTATCCGCACGTCGCAACCGCTTCGTGTTGCAATACGCGGCAGTAATGCGTGCGAGGAGGGGACACGTAAACCGACGACACTTTATTAGTGGCACAGAGCAGCAGAGAAAATACACTAGAAGACCTACCGTCAGTAGGCCGGTGTGCTTCCGCGCGAAGTAGCTTATGGAGAGTCTCAATATCAGTCTCCCAAGGGTATTCGAGGTCGGATTCCTGGAGGTACC
The DNA here is from genome assembly GCA_932526585.2 of Philonthus cognatus. Taxonomy (NCBI): domain Eukaryota; kingdom Metazoa; phylum Arthropoda; class Insecta; order Coleoptera; family Staphylinidae; genus Philonthus; species Philonthus cognatus. The sequence continues at coordinate 39,386,473 of OW052244.1, forward strand.
CCCTTGGCTTATACCAAGGGTTAGGTGTCGGCTGGATCTGGCCTCAGTTAAGAAGAGCGATATAAGCCCCTATATTTTTAGGGGCCGCTTCCTCCAAATTATCGCCTAATACCCGGACTCTCCGCGGTTGTACACGGATGGCTCGAAATCCGATCACGGTGTGGGCTCTGTGGCATCCCACATTCGTGGTCACTCCACGAGTCCGCCAGTGTGTACACCGCCGAACTATACGCTTTATATCAAGCCCTTCGCTATTGTATGATGAAAACCCACCACAGCTCATTCGTTATATGTTCCGACTCATTAAGTGTCATCCAGAGTATATTGTCGTTATACTCAGTCGATCCGCTGGTCCAGCTCATACAAGCCTCGATATTCGAAGTGTCCCGGATGCGAAAGACGATCGTGTTCATCTGGACTCCGGAGCACGTAGGTATCAAGGGCAATGAGCTGGCCGATTAAGCTGCTCATCAAGCAGCCGAAGCGGACGACATAGACGATGTACCCGTTAAACCAGATGAAAATTACAGAGGATTGGCAGCAGAGTTGGAACGGCTCCGAGAGCAAGTTAAGGTCTGTAAAGCTCCCCGTGACTCCCTGGCGATCGCCGGTGACACTTACGAGGAGGGAGGCGGTTGCTCTATGTCGTCTTCGCATAGGGCATACCAACTTAACCTCCTCGTATCTCCTTGCCGGCGATGAAGCGCCAGAGTGTCCATCCTGTCACGACCGGTTAACGGTGGAGCATATTTTAGTCGAATGCCCAGCCTACGCATTACAGCGAAATAGGCTGAGGCTTGGTGGTGATGTGGCGTCCATATTGGCAAATAGTAAGGGGTCCGTATAAACATGTTTAACGTGTCTACGAGATACAAGTCTTTTAAATCGACTATAGCGATTCGTGACTGTCTTTTAAGTGTTAATTTATTATTAATTTATTTATTGTTTTGTCCCGTTCTTGTACAGTAGTATCGAAGCTCCTGTACAACTTCAGTGTCACTTTTTAGTTTGTTTCTGTCCGCTCCAGAGTCCTTTTACAACTCTGGAGCACATATTGTATATAGTTTGTAGGGTCCGGTATCGGGGTCCCTTTACAACTCCGATATCGTCTGTCTGTGATATTAGGTCTAAGTTGTGTCGTCCGTTACTTGTAGGGTCCGGCATCGGGGTCTTTTACAATCCCGATACCGTCCGCTTTGTGATATTAGGTTTAAGATGTGTGTGTACATTTTGTGCTTGATCGGTGACAGGGTCTTTTACAACCCTGCCACCACGATTTCTGTGATATTAGGTTTAGGTTTATTTATACTATTTTATCTTTTGTTTATTTAAGCAAATTGAATGTTGTTTTTTTATATATAAAACTCTCAAAATACTTGAGTAAACCGGCTAATGACCTTGCAGTCGAAGCCGGTAAGTGGGAGGGGTTCTTAGTCGGTAGTCCTCTAGTTTGGAGGGAGTCCGACACTCCGTCCGTAAATGGATTTTCCCCTCCTTCACCACAAAAAAAATAATAAAAATATTTATTACCCAACAGGAAAAATCCTAATTACAAGGCAATATGTACAATAATATAATAGAATATTATGATACTTAACAAATAATAATAAACAAAATAAATGATAAACCTAAACAATAAAATGTTAACTTTTAAGTTACATATTAAATTACCAATTAACACAAAGCAAAATTGACTCTAATGAGTCATGAAATATGTCACAGGTGGCAGGCAAACTATTGAATATATTACAGACAATGTGTGCGGGTGATTTTAATCTAAAGTTATTCCGAAATGAGCTAATGCTAAATGTAGGTTTTTGCCTACTGTTAAAAGTTGAAATATGCAGTCCCACTAGTTGCAATAGGCAAGAACAGTCTATCTTGTGACGCTTAATATTAAAAATACAAAAAAATGTTTCTTGGATATTCACATATGTCCCATATTTACTAGAGGCCATTCAATTTTAAATAGAACACCCCATATATTATTTCCTTTTTGGATTCCTTGTTCAAAATGAATGACATTTTGTTAATATAATATTCGGTCTAAGTAGTACTATTTCGGAATTATTCGACATTTTTTTTTAAAATTGACGTTTGTAGTTGTTTATGAACCTAAACTATCTCTGAAATTAAATGAAATAGAGAGTTGCAGTTTTCTTCATCCTTTTGAGCATAAATGCAAATTAATTTTGATTTATGTTTTTAGAAAATTACAAAATATTCATGATTTTTATCAATTTTAACCAATTTTATCATAGGTCCTTTTTTCAATCTATAGAAATTTTAGTTACTAATTTACAAGTTTTCTATCTGAATGTTCTCAAATTTTACACTTGTGTTGCATTTCATCTATTCTATCAATCAATCAATATTCAATTAAATAAATGCACGATTTGTTTTTTATAACTTTAAAACAATTTGCTAATTTCTAAAATAATCGTAAGTTTTATCAAAGTCTCATATGATATTATTGTATTGTGTTTTTTAAAGGAAAACAATATCTATTTGTTATTAAATTTATAGAAACATACAGGGTATTTTTCTTTTAAGTATACAAATTCATATGATTTTTTTAGTTTAATTTGAAGTTTTAAACGAGGGTTTTCCACTCCCAGACTAAGCATGAAGTAAAATTTCGAGTTTAGAAAAGCCTGAAAATTTGGTTTGGTTGCGTAGCGCGGAGCGACCAAACCAAATTTTCAGGCTTTTCTAAACTCGAAATTTTACTTCATGCGCCACGCGTATTAAACACTGAAAACACTGAAATATTCTAAACAAGTGAACTTCACTTAAAATCAGTATCTTATACACGTGGCGCATGAAGTAAAATTTCGAGTTTAGAAAAGCCTGAATAAGAAAAATGTAGACGCAATAAAAAGTTGTGATGCAAACTATTATAAGGGTAGATTTTTTCACCCCCTTGTAATAACATTTTGAAGTTACAAAAATCGTCAAATAGTGCCATTTTATTAGGAACTGCCTAAGTTCATTCTTCTAAATTCTTCCATAGTGGATATATAAAATTAAACAATTTTTTTCCCTTTACTTTAGAGGGCCGTAACTTGGAGAGAAAGGGGTATTGAACAAAAAATTATATGAAAGACCTGCCTTAATTTTTGCTGAAAAATCACCCTTTGAAATCTTTCGCATCAGTTTAGAAACACTGCATATACAGGGTTATTCAAAAAGAAGGAACAGATTTCAAACATTTATCTCTTCCAAACTACAAAAGGTAGAACCATAATTCCAACGTTCCTGGACAGACAAAAGTTTAAAATTTGAACAGTCTAGGCACATTGGCGCTGTTACTTGTCATGTTATTCATGACAATCGTCTTGAAATGGCAACACAACAAGAAAAAGCATTTTGTGTGCTGCAATTAGCAAAACTAGACTCCATTATTGAAGTTCGAAGTGCTAGGCACTCTTGAATTGTTGCAATATCGAATTCTTGACGCTGTAAATTCGATAACTAAAGACCAGCTCATTCGTGTGTGGCAAGAAATGAGCCACTGTTTTGATATTTGTCGTATAACACATGGTGTCAAATTGAAGGCATATAAAAAATTGAACTATTCTCTTTCCAGGAACGTTAAAATTGTGTTTTTATCATTTGTAGTTTGAAAGAAATAAATGTTTGAATCTGTTCCTTTATTTTAAATAACCCCGTATATAAAATCCTTTGAAATATGTTTTTTTTTATTTATAATTGTTAAAATATTTGTTAACATTTTAGTTAATTAAAAAATATTAACAATAAGACATATTTTTATCATTATTTCCTGGATACTTTAAAAATTTAGAAAACAAACAAAATTCTCTTGAAATATTATTTTATTTATTTAAAGATCGTTCCATTTAACTATGCGAGAAATGCGAAGAAATGCGAACTTTTTATCTCTGTGAAGTGTATCTGTGCAATTTATTAATTGCTTCACTAAAAATTATGCAGTTGTGATAACATAATTCACTTATGATAAGTTAAACAAGTCACAGCTTATGACTTTTGGTGTTATGAGCACAAATGTGTTCTAATTTCTCACATAGTTAAATAAAATGAGCTATACCATTGTTAAAATTATTGTTTGCAATTAAGGTAATTGAAAAATATAAACAATAAAACATATGTTTATTATTATGTTCTCTAGGTACTTTCAAAAATTAGAAAATATAAATTAAATCCTCATGGAAAAGCATTATTTATTTACAGCTTGGAATCTGTTAAACGCTTCGCGTAAATCCTCTTATTTTTTATGAATGTATAATTATCAATTTCTTGAAAGCACATAAACTTTTAATCATCGAGCATCACACTGTATATTATTTATGTATTATCATTAAAAAAAACTAAAATGTGTTTATACGCAATTAAATATTCGTTAAGCAAATAATTAACCCAGTAAAAAAGGGGCAATTATAAAATCATCAGGTCGTTCGGTTCATTAATTAGCTCGGTGATCGATCAATTTCTAAATTGAAATTAATTAATCCTGCCGCAATCTCATTATAAATATAAACTGCATAAGAAAAAACGTATTCACAGCACGTGGGAATATTTTAAAAAATGGTACAACTAGCGACATCTCATAGATGATTGCTGAAGTTTTGTATTATAATACTAGAGAATTCTGTTGAAATATACAGTTTTTAATTAAATTGTGAACGGCGAAACGAAAAGTTGTAGTTTCCTTGTTTTTCGCTAACATTTTCAAATCAAAAAATTAAGTGGATATAACCATTTTTTTTAAATCAATTTTGAATGTGTCTTTAATACCCTTAATCCATAATCCTGTACTCTAATTAGTGTCTCCGAAAATTAACCTACCTGTAAATATCCCCCAACCTCCACATTAGTCTGTAATCCTCAAAAACGATATATATTGATCTGCATGTCCACAAATTGTTATACTTGATAATGACACTCACACTGTCGAAACTTAAGTGGTAAAAATATTTATATGTAACACCTGTATATACAGGGTGAGTTTTTTTCGATGTTCTCTATGGGGATCTCGGAAACTATAAGAGATAGAAAAACGGTTAAATGGGGAAAGAAGTGTAGTTTTATAGGACAAATAAAATGACACTTTCAAAAATTTGAAAAAGTCAAGGGTAACTAGATATTTTGAATAAAGTAAAATGTGTCAATTTTTTGAAATCAGTATATCTCTATTATTATCATAGATAGAAAAAAAACTGTAAAGGACAAAGTTGTAGAAAATTTTACTCAGATTAATAACAAAAAATCAAAAAAAAAATGTCGCCCATATTTTGGAAGATATGACACAAACTTATCTTTTTTTAAATAGAAACAATAGTTGGCTATGGCCTCATTGGAAAGGTTATTTTTTTTCCTTTAATCCGATATAACATATGCCATAGTTTCTTCCCACCCATGAATTAGGAAAAGCATCATTTAAATAGTTTCGCACAGCAAACTTGCTATGAGGTGGAGCTCCGTCGTGTTGAAACCACTTCAATCTTGCCCGTACTGATAAATTTAAATCATCGAGCATATCTTCAAATGTTTCTTGAAGAAAACGAAGGTAATCATTTCCATTCAATGTGTTATCAAAAATATATGGGCCGAGAATTCTCGATCCGAACACACCGCACCATACATTAAATCCAAATTTGATCTGTGGTCTACGTTGTGCAACTTCTCGTGGATTCTCCTGACTCCAAACATGTTCATTGTGCCGGTTAAAAATCCCACAATTAGTAAATCGCGTTTCATCTATCCAAATTATTTTTGTAGGGAACGTATTATCCTCTTGGCACATGTTTTTGTACCACATACAGAAGACCATTCTCTTATTGGTATCACCGTCATGTAAATTTTGTGAAATTGATACCTTATATGGGTGATATTTGTGTTTTTGTGTTTTTTCAAAACTCGTACTACAGTCCGTTGAGATATGCTTGCTTCTGTTGCAATTTGTCTGGTCGATGTGGATGGATCTATCATCGCCAATGCTAATACGTTTATTTCCGAAACTTCATTAATTTCGTTTTTTTCAAGTTTCGGCTTTGTAAAGGATCCGTACTCACCCAAATTGTGGTAAATTCTTCTGAATGTTGGTAAAGATGGCTGCCGACGATCGATATATTGATTATAATATTGTTCTGCAGCATCCGCAGCGTTTTTATTACACTGAATGTAACAAACAAGCATATCACGCTTTTCTTCGTTGGAAAAATTCATTATCACTTTAAAAAACTTTCAACACCAAATAAATACAAAACAAACTTATCGAAACAAACCAAATATGGAAATGAATTAATATGTGTTTAGAATAAACAACTGCAATTGTTTTACTTTTGTCTATTTCATGGCTAACTATTTTTTGGTGTATGGTAAAATTAAAAACGACTGTAACTTACTTTATTTTAAAAATAACTATGGCATATGTTATATCGAATTGAAGGGAAAAAAATAGCCCTTTTAATAAAGTCATAGCCAACTATTGTTTCTATTTAAAAAAAAGGTAAGTTTGTGTCATATCTCCCAAAATATGGGCGAAATTTCTTTTTTGATTTGTTGTTATTAATCTGTGTAAAATTTTCTACAACTTTGTCCCTTGCAGTTTTTTTTCTATCTATGATAATAATAGAGATATATTGATTTAAAAAAATTGACACATTTTACTTTATTCAAAATATCTAGTTACCCTTGACTTTTTCAAATATTTTGAAAGTGTCATTTTATTCGTCCTATAAAACTACACTTCTTTCCCCATTTAACCGTTCTTTTATCTCTTATAGTTTACGAGATCCCCATAGAGAACATCGAAAAAAACTCACCCTGTATATAAATTAATAAAAGTGGTAAAAAACATTGTAATAGTTTCATTTAATTTTCTGTGTTAATTATTATTGGCGGGAGTGGTTATCGAAAATTGAGTTGGGATTATAATTTTACTGAATTTTATTAACAAAATAAATTTGGACAAAATCGGATTTTGAACACTTGCTCATACTGTTAGAAAGCCTTAAACATGATTGTTTTAATTAGATCTTTTTTGTCCTTTTATTATTTTAAATAATTATTCGTGACAGTGAGTAATTGTTAACAACCTGCAATTAATTTAATTATTTTTCAATAAACATAAATTACAGTCATTACATGCACATCCCGACATGAAGGCTATAAACTTGAACTTGACCAATAAAAACATAGAAATTGTTATTTTTTCACGTGCTTATTAAAAAATAATACCAAAGCAAATAACATCGAACATTTGAATTAGAAACATCTAACGAGTCTTGTTTACTCCTTGACTAACCATGAATTTAGGCTATGAATTTAAATTTGAGCCGTTTGTTTTGAAAGTGACCTAACTCCATTTCTCAATTTTTTGTTGTTGACTAAAATTATATCCATAATTTGAGGTTTTCTCACATAAATAACAGTTTCTGGTTAAATATATTCAAAAAATATAATTTATATTTTAAATATACTTAACCACAAATTGTTTTTATGACTAAAAACCTCACATTATAAAGGTAATTACAGTCAAAAACAAAAAATTGAGAAATGGAGATAGCCACTTTCAAAATAAATGGTTCATTTAATTTACAAAAAAGAATAAGAAGTTCTTCCTCTTAAAATCCGTGTATGTTTATAAGAGTATAATTTCTCACATGTTTCCCTTTATTTTCTTGCAATACAAGATAAAACGTCTCTTTTTGAATTTCACACTATGTCTGTGTTCCAAACGCGTGGCGCATGAAGTAAAATTTCGAGTTTATAATGGTCTGAAAATTTAGTTTTGCCGGCGCGTGACTCGCTTCGCTCGCGCGCCCCAGCAAATCCAAATTTCCAGGCTTTTCTAAACTCAAAATTTTGATTCATGCTTATCCAAGGAGTGGAAGACACTCGTTTTTGTACAAGGTTATTCCGATAATTACATTTTACTCATTTTTCTCCTAATTATTGTAATAACACTCTAAAATAACCATTGTTATTATTATTAATAATCTAGTATCCTTGCAGAACAATTTTGGTTGTAAATAACATACATAAAATCAAGAAGAATCGTCTTTAACACAAATTTAGTTTAGTTTAATTTATTACCTATTGTATTAATGCATCATAAATGTATACAGAGAGTTTTTTGTAACACCGAACATGTTCATAACGAGAATTTTTCTTTTAAGTATACATAAACTTACGTTGTACATTTTCCGACGGTTGGTTTATTAAAATAATTTAATTTGAAGCTTTAAACGAGTGTTTTCCACTCCCAGGTTAAGCATGAAGTAAAATTTCGAGTTTAGAAAAGCCTGAAAATTTGGTTTGGTTGCGTAGCGCGAAGCGCGGAGCGGCCAAACCAAATTTTCAGGCTTTTCTAAACTCGAAATTTTACTTCATGCGCCACCGGTACTAAACACTGATGCAATGTAAAGCTTAGCGGTGTGTTTTAAACTTCGTAATATGTCAATGTTTTGTACCGGTGGCGCATGAAGTAAAATTTCGAGTTTAGAAAAGCCTGAAAATTTGGTTTGGCCGCTCCGCGCTTCGCGCTACGCGACCAACCCAAATTTTCAGGCTATTCTAAACTCGAAATTGTACTTCATGCTTAGTCTGGGAGTGGAACACACTCATTTCAAGTTTCAAATTGAACTCATTTAAAAAAAACAACGGTTATCTAAAGATTTACGACATATACGCTGTAATTGGGACATGTATACTTAAAAGAAAAACTCCCTGTCTGTACTAGGTGAGGTATTAATTGCGATTGATTAGCTACAATTTGTAATGGTCATATAGGCAATCCAATTTACACATAACTTAAAAATTAAAGGTGTCTAATTGTATCGGATGAAAATGTTCGGTGTTACATAAAACTCTCTGTATATCTAAGCAGTATATTTTAAACTTCACGCTAAATCAGTATTTTATACGCCTGGCGCATGAAGTAAAATTTCGAGTTTAAAAATGCCTGAAACGTTCAGTGGATTTTTTTAAAAGAGTTAAAGCTTTAAAAGATTGTTATCCACTCCCAGATTAAGCATGAAGTAAAGTTTTAGACTTTTCTAAACTCGATATTTTACTTCATGCGCCACTCATCTAAAACACTGAAATATTGTGAAGTTTACAATATGCCACATAAGCAATATACTAAAGACGTACATTTTGAACTTTACTTAAAACCAATGTTTTATACGCGTGGCGCATGAAGTAAAATTTCGAGTTTAAAAAAGCCTGAAATTTTGGTTTTGCCGCGTAGCGCTACGCGCTACGCGACCAAACCAAAATTTCAGGCTTTTCTAAACTCAAAATTTTACTTCATGCTTAATCTGGGAGTGGAAACACTCGTTAAAAGATTCAAATTATACCATTTTCTAAAAGCAGCGAATGTTAATATTTGAAAAAAATCGTGAATAATGACCAAACATCATCATTTAATAAAATGTTTATTAGTCTATTTTTTGTTATAATTCTATAACAACTTTTCCATTTCTCCGATATCAATTTCCGATTTTGAGCAATTTCGCTAATTTCGTCGTTGCGTATTTTTTTATTTTAATTAATTTTATCACTTCTAGTTTCATTCGAACGACATCTCGACATTAGATATTTTGATGATTTTCTAAACGTTAGCAATGTTTTTATCTATTTGATGAGTTTTTTTATAATTATTATCAGTTTGTCAATATTATGAACAATTGAATATGATTTTTTCATCTTGTTTTATGACCTTGGCAACTGGGCCTTAACTACAATGATTTAATTAAAAAATAATAGTACATGTCATAATACAAGGTGACCACAAGGAGCATTTACATTTTTCAAAAAGCTTACATGTTTAGGGGGATATGCCGTTTACTTTATGTACAATAAATTAGGCCAAGAAGGTAACTAACGTCCGTTTGCCCTGAGGCAATTTTTAATTCTGTCCTGAAACACTCGTTCCAGTGTCTCCTCTGTAATCTATTCCATCTACAAATTGTCGCCTTTAAGCAGTGGCAGCTGGCGGCCTAACTTCATGTGAGACTCAAATCCAAGATACAAAATCTAAGGTTGAATTCACTACATATGTATTTTGTTTCTCAATGCTCTTTACGTTATAAACTGCGTCATTAATACATTCATCTGGCAGCGTAAGGAACTTACCTTTTAATTCTGGGATGCATTACCTTGGCATTTTTGTTTTATATGAAGTTCGCCACCAGCCGCCACTGCCATTAAGTCATCCAATGTACGAGGTTTTTAATAATTAACTTTTTTCTTTAAATATGCCCACAAATAAAGTCACGCATGGTGAGTTCCGCAGAATCTTGCTATGTGAGCAGTAGCCCCGTCTTACTGAAACAATGTGACTTCTTGTAAGTTTAGCCTCCGCAGTTGTGGAGGAAAAATGTGTTGATCATATCCACATGCCGGTTTAAGATGACTAACAACAACTGTTCCATTGCGACTGAAACAAGACATTGCATTGCGACTGAAACACGACTGTAAACAAAATGGCCACCCATGGGTAGGCAAATGACCCCCACACCAGGCCATGCCCCTTCCTTCAGGTCGAGTACCATCCCATTCAAAATGTAAATGCTCCTTATGGTCACACTGTATAAATAATAAATTTAATGTTAATATTTACATCTCTCATTCCTATTTTCATAATGTATATATATATATATATATATATATATATATATATATATATATATATATATATTAAATTTTAAAATTTATAGAAAACATAGCTTTACCGATACCATAATACCTAATTCTTCTAACACACACCATAAAATTAAATACAGCACTTTCCACTCCTTAATCCATAGACTTATACATATCCCCCTTAATCAACATAATTTTAAACAAGAACTAAAAACTATAAAAACAATTGCATTTAATAACGGTTACAGTACTCAATTAATAGATAGATTTGTTAAAAAGAAAAAATTAAAACAATTTGAAAAATATTTTTATGCGCAAAACAAAACGGAAAAAAATAAGTGGTGCAAACTGGAATTTGTTAACAACCTATCAGAAAATATAAAAAATTGTTTAAAAGGGTATAAATTTAATGTTATAATGACAAATCCAATTAATCTACACAAACTTTTAGTGCATAATAAATCCGACATAGACAAATTTGAAAAAAGTGGCGTATACGAAATCAAGTGCGGAGATTGTGATTGTGTATATATAGGACAAACAGGAAGAACTTTTAAAATTAGGTTAAGTGAACACAAAAAATCAATATTAAATAATAAATTTTCCACCGGACTTTCACAACATTGTATAGAAAATAACCATTTTTTCAATAATAGTAATTTAAATATTTTGTATTCAGGTAATAAGGGACGTGACTTAAATCTCCGAGAGGGATTAGAAATAAACAGAGCAATAAAAAATGGAAAAACCACGCTTAATAACATCGAAAACATTTGGCTTTCCCCCATCGCGACGGCCCTTATTACCTGAAATTAGCTGTAAAATTTGTATAAATATCGATACATTTGTAAAATTTTGTACATATCTCCTTGAGAATGACCTAAGGTCGAAACTAGTTGGAGTAAAAATAAAAAAAATCAGTGAAACAAACCAAGTGTTTTAATCAAAGCGTATTAGTTGTACTTTCCTTATTACTATTCATAAAATATTCACAAAAAAGTATTTTTTACTTATTTTCCCTATATCTCGCTAAATATGGATTAATATTTACCGAGATATAGCGAAAATAAGCAAAAAATACTTTCACATCCCAGCAGTATATATTATTAACTTTACTTAAAATCAATGTTTATACGCGTGGCGCATGAAGTAAAATTTCGAGTTTAGAAAAGCCTGAAAATTTGGTTTAGTCGCTCCGCGCTTCGCGCTACGCGACTAAACCAAATTTTCAGGCTTTTCTAAACTCGAAATTTTACTTCATGCTTTATCTGGGAGTGGAAGACACTCATTAGTTTAAATTTATCACAAAAATATGTCCATATGTGTGATAACTGTTAAAAAGGAAAACAATGACATGACCATCATAATAATTCAATTCAATTTTGTTATAATACTGCTTTATTTGCTCAACAGAATTAATTAACTTATGTACAATTGACACGATGGACTAAATGTTGGCTGAAACCGATTCGTGTCAAAACTATCAGTATAAATATCAATGTCAATTACCGTCTAAAATGACGCATTACGTCAAAAGAAGTGTTTGAATTTTGAAATTGTTTTACTTTGTGACAGTAATGACACATATTTTGACAGTTGTGATATATTTCAAACTAACGAGTGTCTTCCAGACTAAGCATAAAGTAACATTTCGAGTTTATAAAAGCCTTAAAATTTGGTTTGGTCGCGTTGGTCGCGTTGTTTTTCCTTGTGGCAGTTATGACACATATTTTGACAGTTGTGATATATTTCAAACTAACGAGTATCTTCTACTCCCTGACTAAGCATGAAGTAAAATTTCGAGTTTAAAAAAAGCATGAACATTTTCAGGCTTTTCTAAACTCGAAATTTTACTTCATGCACCACGCGTATTAAACACTTATTTTAAGTAAAGTTGAAATTAAGTACTGCTGAGATATGATGGATCAATATTAACCGAAATACAGTGAAAAAATGTTAAAATTACTGTTTTGTAAATACTTTAATAATAATAGGAAAAGTAGGTACAACAAATTTAGTTTGTTTCTCTTCCATATTGTTAATTCTTTGAATTTTCAAATTGAATCAGAAATAACCAAGTTAGAGGAGGGAGAGGGGTATTTTTGGTGAATCACCCTGTACATATTTCACGGAACTTTTCTCATCGGATATTTTTACAAAAATATATTACTACACGGAAATAAAATAGAATACGTCTAAAATATGTATCTTTTAATGTATACTGGAGGAGTTGCAGCCCTGCAGCTCCAATGGATGAGCCGCCACTGATTCGAATGTTTTTAAACATAACATAAAATTCCATTTTTTCAAGCAGAATAAATACAAAATAATACCAATTGAATTTTAATAAGTGAACGCTTAAATAATAAGGAAGTAAAACCAGGAAAAGTTACTTTCATATAATTTATTATCTTTCAAAATATTTTAATTATTTTAAGAATCAAAAAAAAGTAACCACTATTACACAGCTGAAACATTCTGTAGATTAGAAAAAACGTGAAACGAGAGCGACAATACATACAAATACAACAAATAAATAACAACAATATGTACAACTGTAAATCAGGAAAAAAAACTGAGCTGAGACAAAAATTGTTGCGACGCGAAAATTGAGTAAGATCAGGAAAATCACAGAAACAATTCTTCACTCCTTCTTTCCTCGATTCCACCTCTTTTTGATCCAATTGGGTATCCGGCTTTTCACACCGCCAATCAGCTGCCTGTAGACAGCAATTAGGAGTACTGGAAGTGCGTATAATTCATTGCCGAAGATAAAGACCCAACAAGCAACAGCAAACACGGCTAAGTCCGTTGTGTAATCCATGGTTGTTCTTACTTTAATCTTAGCTTTTTCTTTTAAAATTTCTTCGAACGGTGACGATTGGGTTCCAACTGCAAACGTGTCGATGCAGGTTGAGGTTTGGGTCATGATTTCGCACATTTTTGGCGCTCTTCTCGGGGAGAGTAAATTGCGGTCCGGTGAGGGTGAGTTTCTTTCAGGGCGTGGTTTCGAGGAGGATCTGGATGGTGGTCTTGAGGAGGATCTGGAAGGTGGTTTTGATGATGAGGTTGAGTTTTTGCGCGTTTTTCCTCTTGCTGATGAGCCCGAGCGGGGTTGGATTACTGGCGAAGGGGAGGATTTTCTTGGGCGCCTCGCTTCCGAGCTGGGTTTCCTTGAAGCGGCTGGAGAGGGTGAGGATTTTCTAGGTTTTCTATTTTCCACGGAATGATGCGGGGATTTCGGTTTGGCCACACCACGCTTTGTCTCTATAAACCTTGTTTGTTCGCGTCCTCTGATATTATCTTCTGATGATACCTTACTCTCAGGTTTGTCTGAATAAATAGATTCTTCACTTTCGTACCTACCTTGATTCCACTTATCAATTTCACTGCTTCCAACTGAGGAAGTTGCAACCCCGTATCTGTTAGCCTCGCGTCCTCTCCCGCTATCTTTAAAGATGTCCCCATTTTTATTATCAATCTTAGCTTGTTTAAAGATGGGAGTCGCACTCCTTGGAGGTATTTGGGAAGCAGTTGTTTCTAATTTTCTTTCCATTTGTTTGAAACGCTCATCAAAAACACTGGTGCGTCCATTTCCAATTTTCCTCACCGGCTCAGGCTCCTCCTCCTCCTCATCACTATGATGCAAAGCCGCTTGTAACGCAGCCGCCTTTTTCAAAGCCTCCCTTATTGGATTGTTATCCAAATTCTTAATACTAGAAGGAACTACAGCGTGTTGCTGCTTAACCGTTTTCACAATTTCCCCATAATGATCTATTACAACTTTAGCCTCTTCGGCTTCTTTCTGTTGTAAAATCGGTTGGGAAATCAGTATCCCAGCAGCTGTCAAACCAGCAACACTTGCAATAGCCGAAGTGTCATGTTTTTTACCATCTGAAGTAAACGAAGGAACGTCCTCTGTTCTAACGTTAGAGGTTTGCTCAAATTTAGGTTTTACTACTTCCTCGGGTTTATACTTTCCTACTTCCTCAGGTTTATATTTTGCTACTTCCTCAGGTTTATATTTTGGTCCTTCCTCAGGTTTATATTTTGCTACTTCCTCAGGTTTATATTTTGCTATTTCCTCAGCTTTATATTTTGCTACTTCCTCGGGCTTAGGTTGTGAAACTTCCTCGACATAACGAGGTTTAGTTTCGGGAAAACGAAGCGGTTCGGGTTTGGTCTGCGGTGAAGTTTCGCCGTTGTCTTTTTTCTTCAAAATCGGTTTTGGCACGAAATTTGCGTCGGGTAATTTAGCCGGTCTCGTGAGGATCTCGAAAGGTTCTTCGAATTTGGATTTTTGTTGTTGCGCCGGTTGCAACACCATCATCCTAGGATGATAAGTCGTGTCCTCCTCCTCCTCCTCCTCAGGAACTATGTCCCTGATTTTAGGTTCGTCTCTGTACATCTCCTCCTCCTCCTCTGAAGATTCTTCTTCCGATAAACTCTCCTCATACATCTCATCGTCGAATTCCCACGCTTCTTCTTGCACCACGCTTATTTTCTTTTTGGGCTGCGTATCCGCCATCCTCTTCCTAACCCTCTCGAACTCCTCCTCCTCCCTTTCTTCGGACCTCGACCTCTGCCTAGTCTGCATTAACTCCCGCTTTTCATCCACGGATAGCTTCTGCATCCCCTTCATATCGAACAAATCGCTGAACTCGTTCGAGCTCCGCAAACTATGTCTCTTCGCCGCTAGCAGAACTTGCTGAGGCACGCTGCCTCCAGCAGATAATCTCCTCCTGAGCGAGTGCTTCCTTTCCAACCCGACAATATCATCTTCCTTTTTATTGTTGATTTTGATTGTTGGGATTAGGTTTGAAAGTCTTTCATCGCGGCGTTTGCGCAGGGCTTCCTCTTCGGCTAAAGCTTCTTGGTAGAATCGAACCATCGCGCGTTCGTGGAGGAGTTCGGTGGAGCTGGCTGATATGCGCAGGTTGTCGAAAAATGGGGGTTCCGTGCCCAATTCAGGCGCTGAGAGAGATAAAGGTGGTGCCACTGATGTGTGTTCTAGTTCGAAGACGTAATCTGATGTACTTCCCATGTCTAAAATAAAATACTACAAGTTTAGGAGGCTGGGTCTTTATTCTGGAAAATTGACGTTCAATTATTTGTCTCTGTTATACAGTGAGTTTTTCTTTGAAGTATACGTATTCCAAATTCAGCTTATTTTCATTAAATCTTTAGATCTTTAGATATTCGTTGTGTTTTTTTAAGAGTTCAATTTTAAGCTTTAAACCAGTATTTTCCACTCCCAGACTAAGCATGAAGTAAAATTTCGAGTTTAGAAAAGCCCCGTGAACATTTTCTGGGCTTTTCTAAACTTGAAATTTTACTTCATGTGCCACGCGTATAAAACACTAAAATACTGTGAAACTTATTTATATTTGAACCTTACTTAAAATCAGTGTTTTACAGGCTTTTCTAAACTAAAAATTTTACTTCATGCCTAACCTGAGAGTGGAAACAACGAGTGTTTAAATTGAACTTTTAAAAAAAAAGAATGATTCAAATGATCATTCGAATCATAATTCAAACGATCATTTAGGTGATCAGTCGATTATCAAGATCATTCAAATACTGATCATTCGATTATTGAAATCATTCGTTAACGTCTATCCTTAGTTTGCACTCACACTAATCAATTAGGTACCTACTTAGTTAACGAAGGGGAATTTAAACAATTAACTAATTTATAAAGTAATTCTATAAAACTTACCACTCTCGTTCACACCAGGATATAAAACCATCATAAACTCCGTGCTTCCTCCTAGATTCTCACTGTTATCCCTCGATGACAATCTCGGATTTCTCCTTCGGTCCATCAACAGAGGCGACCTTTCCCCATCACTCAAAACTTTAGGACTCGGCGATTTGTTCTTTAACAACTCCAACCTCGTATCCGGACTGGGCGATCTTCTCGGAGAAGGCAACTCCACTATCGATACCTTCTGCTCCACAAAACTAGGAGTCTTCACTTTTTGTTCAAGAGCACTCGAACTCTTCACATTTTGATCATAGAGACTCAAACTCTTTACATTGTGATCATAAAGACTCGAACTTTTTACATTCTGATCATAAAGACTCGAACTCTTCACATTCTGATCATAAAGACTCGAACTCTTAACATTTTGATCATAAAGACTTGGACTCTTTACATTTTGATCAGAAAGAGTTGGACTCTTTTCAAAAAGGCTTCTACTCTTAGCGGCTTCCTCAAAAATCCTTGGGCCCTTCACACTCTCCTCAAAAACACTCTTAACATTCTGTTCGTAGAGGCTTCTACTCTTGCCATTCTGTTCAAAAGGACTTGGCTTTCTCACATTTTTCTCGAAAATGCTAGAGCTCTTCACAATTTGCTCAGCTGGACTGGGACTTGTCGCCTTCTGTTCAGCAGGACTTGGACTTTTCGCCTTTTGCTCGGCAGGACTAGGACTCTTCGCCTTCTGCTTCTCCTGAACCTGAATGGTGTTCTTGATCGAGTCCTGTAAAGATTGATTGGGCTGCGTCGGTATGACCTCGCCGATTCCTTTAGGAGGGGGAATATCGGTTTTTTTAATCTTAATCTCAGGACTTCCGTATTGCACGTCGGAAGCCCGATCGAAAATCGCTTTGTTGATTCCAATTGGGTTGATTTCCTTGCGTTCGGGTTTTGGTGATAAGCGGTCCGGTGTTTTTGGAGGGCTTTTGATTTTGAAGCGGTCTGGTCGTGTTGGGGAGGAAGGTAACGATTCTTCGAGGTCTTGTTCGGGATCGTAGCCCGCTCGCGTTGAGGATTGTGAGCGGGGTTTTTTTCGACGTGCTGCGATTGGTGCGCCTTCTATGTCCCTAGGTTGGCTCCTGCTGCGCCCGCCAGCGGGTTCTGTGATCCCACGCTTGGGATCGGGGATAAAGATTAGTTCGGATTCCTCGCTGGGCTCGCTTACTCCGAAAGGGCTTTCTGCTTTCACACGGAATTTGTATTCGCTTCCTTCGATTAGGTCCCCTAGGATGGTTGTTAGTTGGCGGCTGGTTGCTGCTTTAAGCCAGACGTTCCAACCTAATCTGTAATATTCTATGATGTAGTTGCCTATTTTGCAACCACCATCATCCTCAGGGGTGTTCCAAGATAAAGTAACGGATCTTCCTAAAGTCATGACAACTTTAGCCCTACTTGGTGGGGAGGGTTTATCAGTTACCGTTACCAAAAACGAGGCAACATCCGAGCCTAATTTATTAACAGCTTTAATTTGGTACTCTCCTCTATCACCGCGAATAGCTTCCGGTATTCGCAGTGTGGAGGTTTTATCATCGTTTTCGATTTCGTATCGTTCGTTTTCCTGTAGGGACTCACCATTGTGAGTCCAGAAGATTAGTGGTGGGGGCAAGCCGGCCACGGAAACCTTTAACCTAATAAGCTCGCCGATTTCGAAAAGCAGTCCATCTTCGTACTGCCTAGGCAACCGGATGCTGGGCGGTGCTTCTAGCGTGAGCCTGGCTTTAGTCGAAACGTGTCCGGCTTTGTTGGTAGCCGTGCATTTAATCTCGCCCTCATCGCAAATCGCGCTTTGGTGGATGGTAAGCACGCTTCTGTCACTCTCCGTGAGGATCCTAGTGCGGCGGCTGCTAAAGATCTCAAACCCATCTTTGAACCAGCAGATTTTCGGTATCGGCTGGCCCACGAAATGCGCCACGAACTCAACTTTATCGTTTTCCAAAGCGACCGTGTCTTTTAATTCTTGGGTGAATCTAGGGGAGGTGATTGCCGAGCGTTGTAGGGTCACTGTTAAAGGCTCCGAGAGCTCGCTGGGTTCTGATAATCCGACTAGGTTTTCCGCGAAGACTCTGAATTGGTACCTCCAGCCCGGTTCTAGCCCGCTTAAAGTTAATTCAGTGGTGTGGACTTTAAGTGGGCTGGCTTTGACCCAGTGCGGGGAGCCTGTTCTTCTGTGTTCCACTAAGTACCCAGTGAGGGTGGTACCTCCATCACTGGCGGGAGGATCCCATTTTATGGTGAGGACATCCGGTGAGGCGTCAGCGTCTGTGGCTAAGAAAGGTTTTCCCGGCGCATCTGGCTTATCTATAATTTAATTAAATAAAGATCAGTTGATTCTAAAACAAAACACTTCGATAAATTTCACTAATATTTTAGTTAGACACTAGATAGTTTAAAAAAAAACAACTATGTAGTGTCCTACAATTATTGAAATCCTGGGTGGCCGTGGAATCAACCATAAATGTCGATTCTTACTTCAAAGTGATTAATTATGACGTTTTCAAAGTTATAGCTATTTCAAAGAAGTTAGAATCGATATTCATGATGACTCCACAGCCACCTAGATCTGTTGTTGGACACCCGATAGTTTCCACTTTTAGTCATTCTGAACTCAAATTTGAGTTGAAAAACATGTGTTTTATATCAAATTAAAATAGTAATTGTCATATCTCATAAAATGGAACACGCCAAATAAAAATTACAAACTATTGTAACTATTTAAAAATACTAAAGTAATTAGTGTTATTTATTGAAATTCTTAAAAAAATCTTCTTAAAAACCTTCTAATACAATAATTTAACCAGAAGATGAAAAAAAGTGTAAAAAAACTCTCCATATTTGTGAAAAAATGACGTATCGAATATCAAAACTGTTGAAATTGCCGATAATGTAAACATTGTCGAAATGTGATGAAATGCCAAAAAAATCAAATGCGGGAATTGTTAAAAAAAGTGATGAAATATTGAAAAGAAGAAAAAACGAGAAAAATTTCTAGTAAATCCTTAATAAATGAAAACTCAATGCACATATTAAAATTATTATTTATTAGCTAAGCAATAAATTTTGAACTAAATCAGTGTTTTGTACGCGTGGCACATGAAGTTAAATTTCGAGTTGAGAAAAGCCAGAATTTGGATTTGGACGCTGCGCATCCAAATCCAAATTCTTCAGGCTTTTCCCAACTCGAAATTTTACTTCGTGCTTAGTCCGGGATTGGAAAACACTTGTTACAGACAATCGGTAACTTTTTTAAGTTTTTCCATAATTTATCAAAACTCAACGGTTTTTAAGATTTTCATCAATGTTTTAAATTAGATTAAAATTTCGTAAATTTTCGTAAACTTTTGTGAATTTCCATCATTGTCATTATTTTTTCAGATTTTTGCTAAAGATCAAATTCATGAATTTCCATGTTTTAGTCAATATCTTAAATCTTAGGTTTTCGTGAGTTTCCAAAATTTCATTTAATTTTCAAAAATCTGACGGTTTTCCAGATTTTTCTGGGTTTTTGTTAATTCTAAAAATTCTAACATTTTTCATGAATTTTCAAGATTTTCGTGGATTTTCTAAATTTTCGTTGACAAACAATACTAATAACAACATGTTTAAAAAAGAACCCTAGTAAATTCTTAATAAATGAAAACTCAATGCACATATTAAAATTATTATTTATTAACTAAGCAATAAATTTTGAACTTAACACTAAATCAGTGTTTTGTACGCGTGGCGCATGAAGTAAAATTTCGAGTTGAGAAAAGCCAGAGTTTGGATTTGGACGCTGTACGTCCAAATCCAAATTCTTCAGGCTCTTCTCAACTCGAAATTTTACTTCATGCTTAATCCGGGATTGAAAAACACTTGTTGCAATCGATAATTTTTTCAAGTTTTTTCATAATTTATAAAAACTCAACTGTAATAATATTTCGTTAATGTTTTAAATTATATTAAAATTTCGTAAATTTTCGTAAATTTCGTGAATTTTCGTGAATTTTCATTATTATCATTATTTTTTTAGATTTTGTTAAAATTCAAATTCATGAATTACCATGTTTTTAGTCAATATTTTAAGTCTTCGTTGTTGAAATTATAGATAATGTAAAAATTGTCAAAATGTGATGAAATGTCAAAAAATCTTATCAAATGCGGGAATTGTTAATAAAGTGATGAAATGTTGAAAAAAAGAAAAAAACGAGATAAATTGCTAATAAATTCTTAATAAATGAAAACTCAATGCACATAGTAAAGTTAATATTAATTAACTAAGTAATAAATTTTGAACAAAAATCAGTATTTTGTACGCGTGTGTGGCGCATGAAGTAAATTTTCGAGTTGAGAAAAGCCAGAATTTGGATTTGGACGCTGCGCGGCCAAATCCAAATTCTTCAGGCTTTTCTCAGCTCAAAGTTTTAGTTCATACTTAATCCGGGATTAGAAAACCCTCGTTACAGACAATTGATATTTTCTTAAGTTTTTACATAGCTTATAAAAACTCAACGGTTTTTAAGATTTTAAATATTCGTAAATTTCCATCATTATTATTTTTTTTAAATTTTTCTAAATATTCAAATGTTTCCATGTTTTTAGTCAATATTTTAAATCTTCACGGTTTTCGTGAGTTTCCAAAATTTCGTTTAATTTTCAACGGTTGTCTAGATTTTTCTAAGTTTTCGTAATTTCTAAAAATGCTAATACTGTTTAGTTAATTTTTAAAATCTAATCTTTAATATAAAAAAATAATACTGTTCCATAAATTTCCAAATTTCCCGGGTATCATTTTTCAATTATTTTATTAAAAATGGACGATGATTACAAAGTCAAAATCTTGAAAAACTCCCGAAAGGCATCAAAATGTTGAAAATTAACGATAATCTTGTAAATTCACGAAATTAGTCAACATTTTGAAAATCAACGGAAATCTTAAAAACTCATGAAAGCGTCGAGATGTTTATAATTAATGAAAATCTTGGAAAAGTCACTAATTTTTTAAAATTAATGAAATCGTCTAATTTTACGAAAACCATTAAGATTTTATGAAACTAACGGAAATTTAGGAAAACCGTCAACATTTTGTAAATAAAAGGAAATCTTGGAAATTTAAGAAATGTGCTAAGGATTTAAAAATTGACTAATAGCTGGGAAATTCACGAAAATTTCGTGTTTAAAAATGCCTGGAAAGAAAAGAGAATATACAATAAAGTTGACAGTTTTTCTATAGGGTGTTTCAACTATTTTAAATATAACTGTTGTCTTTAATTTACATATGAAACATGATTTCGAGTTCAAGTTTCCTGCTCTTTTCAATGGTTTAAAACAACATATGTCTGTCGTAAGAAAAATGTAACGTTGATGTTGTATCTTAAAAACGAGACACCCTGTATGTATTGTTGTGTTTCTCGATTGTTATTTTGGCTACATCTTAAACTTCAGGTTATCTTTGTAACTAACAAAGTTATGACAAAAATAACATTTGTTTCATTTTGATTTTTTTCGCCATATTTTGACCAAATGACCTTAGGGTGTTCCAATTATTTTTAAATATAAATGTTGTCTTTAATTGACATATGATACATGATTTCTAGTTCAAATTTCCTGCTTTTCTCAATGGTCTAAAAACAAAATATGGCTAAAATGTGTTAAAGTTTTAAAAACTGACTAATACCTTGGAAATTTACGAAACATTTTGTGTTTAGAAAAGGCTAGAAAATAAAAGGATACAGAATTGAAATGTTGTACACAACCTGAAGAAATCCGTATACAAAAATTTTTACAGTTTTTATTATAGGGTGTTTCGATTATTTTTAAAAATGAATGTTGTCTTTAATTAACATATGATACATGATTTTTGTTCAAATTTCTTGCTCTTTTCAATGGTCTAAAAACGAAATATGACTGCCATAAAAAAAAATTACGTTGGTGTCGTATCTTCAAAACAGGACACCCTGTAAAAATTTTGTTATATTTCTCGACTGTTACTTTGGCTATATTTCAAACTTCAGGTTATCTTTGTAGTTAACAAAGTTATGACAAAAAGAACATTTGTTAGATTTTGACCTTTTTCCCCATATTTTGAACAAATGACCCGTGTTGAAATTCATCAACGTAATTTTACTTTGTAACAAACGTGGAATCTTTTGTCTATTTCAACCGTCTTTCTATCTCAAATAGTTCACGAGATCCCAATAGTGAGCACGATAAAGCAAACCAGCGGTTTAGGAATGATTCTTTTAAGTTTAAATCCATGAGTTGCAAATTTTCAGGCATTCCTTGTTCCCATTTTTAAATTTGATGCTTCTTACGAGTGTTTCCAATCCCTGATTAAGCATGAAGTAAAATTTCGAGTTTAGAAAAGCCTTAAAATTTGGATTGGTCGCTCCGCGAAGCGGAACGACCAAACCAAATTTTCAGGATTTTCTAAACTCGAAATTTTACTTCATGCGCCACGCGTACAAAACACTGATTTATAGTGAAGTTCAAAATATACTGCTTAAGTTTGATCTCGTGTTAATTAATTTTACAGATGATTATATGAAATATGTGAAAGTTTATTTAATAGATATAAAATCCCTGTATGTATCTAAATGTAATTTTAAATCAAGGGGTTAAATTAAACTAAACTTTAAGCTTAACTTTGATTACTATTAGCTCTCAATATCGTTAGGTTTAAAGTGTGCTTATCTACACTAATTTTAAGAAAGATCAATGTCACGCAGAATTCAAAATTAAAAATGCGCTACTGGCACTTCCTTAATTATCAACACAATCGAATTACGAAAATACACACCAACACAGCCGGATACAGAAATAACACTGACGTGACGTACTCTTTCTCGGGTCGTTTCGTTTTGGTATTGAGGTACAAAGTGTGATTTTGGTTGTTATTGGTGTGTACTCACCGGCCCCTTTGAGTTGGAGGTACTTTTTGGATTTGGATGGTCGTGAATGGGGTTTGCCAGGTGTGTTCCCCATCTCACACACTGCGACCACTAAGCGGAGGCCAGCCGTCCCAGTCCTGACTAATTTTAGAACGCGCGATTTGTTGATTTGAATATGTGGCACAGTTGGCACCGCCGACCAGGAATAGATCACTGTCGGGTCACTGGGGTGTTTTCGTAAAGAAAAAATAGAGGAGGCGCTACTGATACGGTTTATTTAATTTAAAAAGGCAGTGTGAAATAAATGCCCAAGTATTTTAGAAAATGTTGTCCAAAAAGACTGGGAGGTTGAACACTCTAGTCAAAAGAGTTTGACACAATTCACTTTAATCAAAAAATTACGTATTCTTCATACGGTGTTCAACAAAACTTAGATCAGAGCAAGGATGGTTAAACATACGGTTAGAAGGATCCACAGAATCAAAGATTTTGGAGTGGGGGTAGAGATCGCTTACGTCACAAATGCGCGCTGAATTTAAATGTGGTTGCTTCTTGATTTAGATAATTGCAAGTAATTACAGTAACTGAATATTAATTCTTACTATTAAATTATATTAGTAATATAAAAATTATCTCAGATAAAAGACAAAATTCGATTTGGAAATAGCCTTTGCAACATAATGTATTTCTACATTTAATTTTTCGTAATATTGCTATCCATGTGTACTTTACGCATATTTATTTTTATTGTATTATGATATAAATTTGGAATGTATAAGCATTAGCAACTAAAATTACAAAACTTGGATGGTTTAAGCTTAAATTTTATAAGTTAGAATCGAAGTGACAAAATAGTTGTTTATACAAAACGGATTGTAATAAAGCTTAGAACTTTAATATTTAAATTTTGATAATGTTTAATTATTAACCATTGTAATTAATTAAACTATACGTATATTTAATGTTACTAGTAGTTTGACATACTTTTTAATACTAAATAATTCAAATAGTTTACTTATATAACAAATATTTGAGTATTTTGTAAATTATAATTCACAGCCTTAATTTATAATATACTTTAAGGCACTGCCAACTCTAACTTACTCCAATTTAATAATTCCAGGAGTAAAAATAATAGCAATTTAATAGAATAAAACACTTCAACTTTGTTCGTACAACATACTAGTTTTTAGTTATGACTGTACTTTCTATTATACAATACAATTATACAGGGAATTTTTCTTTTAGGTAAATTGTATTGACACAATTTTAGTCAATTTTGAGCGTCTGGAATTTCGTCAAAAACCTATCGATTTTGTTTTCTTTTTCAACTTAGTAACATGTTTTAAATATCAATTTCCTCTTTTCGCACCTTTCCTAAATATGTGTACATTATACATGGAGTTTTTCTTTAATGAAATGCGTAAATCCAAATTCAGCCTATTTTCTGTAAATCTTGAGATATTCCCTGTTTGTTTTCAAGTTTATTTTCAAGCTTTAAACAAGTGTTTTCCACTCCCAGACTAAGCATGAAGTAAAATTTCGAGTTTAGAAAAGCGCCGAGACAAATTTTCTGGGGTTTTCTAAACTTCAAATTTCACTTTATGCGCCACGCGTATAAAACACTAAAATATTGTGAAATTTATGTATATTCGAACCTCACTTAAAATCTGTGTTTTATACGCGTGGCGCATGAAGTAAAATTTCGAGTTTAGAAAAGCCCAGAAAATTTGTCTCGGGTCGCTGCGCGACCCTCGACAAATTTTCACGGGGCTTTTCTAAACTCGAAATTTTACTTCATGCTTAGTCTGGGAGTGAAAAACAGTCAAACGCTTCAAATTAATCTCTTTAAAGCGAGTAAAAGTTTAATCTCTTGTTGATTATGTACAAAAGTTTGGTTGTGTTTTAAATAATTTTTCAAAGAAATAAACCTCTCGAGTATTCGCTATTTTATAAAGAAAAGTTAACTTTCGTTTGATATTTTCGTATATCCATTGGAGACATTTAAACTTAAATTATAGCCAAGCACAGCATAAAGTTTATTCATTCCTCGACAACCCCTAATAATTTCCGACATTTTCTTCGTAATCTAAGATTAGAAAAAAATAAACTGTAGGTACCTTTTAACATTATTTTATTTAAACAAGATAAATTCAAATTTAAAACTATTTGAATTCGAGAAAATAAGTTTACGCTTCTTATAGTTTGCACACTTTAAACATAATATATAAAATTACGAAAAAACTATTCGTGAAAATGCAAACAGTGTCTTAATTAATAAGACAATTTAAGACGATAAATATCCATTGAAACAACTACCTCCCGTGCAAATACACCTCCGGATATTGAATTATACAATGAAATATTTAAAATCTTATTTAATTTGATTTTTTACAACTCTCTATTAAAGTATATGTAACATTTAGGTCAAATTCTCTTCGAACCAACTAACAATACAATTTAAAATGAAAGAGATAGCAACAAATTAGAAGTGAAAGGACTTGGATTAAAACTAATGTTTTAGGCCGTCTATAGACGCGTTTCGAGATTTATCTCTCTTCAGTATAGCTTTGCTTATGACGTTTAAAAAATTAGGAATAAAATTAAAACAAACTTACTTGGAAAAAGTGTTGTGTGTGGAATGAACAGGTACACAGAAATGGAATGAGTGAAAATGATGGTCGGTATTTATAGGTAAAAAAGGGGATTATGTCATTAGCAGGTATAAAGAATGTGAGACCTTATTATTTACCTTACGGTACAGTTCAAACAAGATAAATTCAAATTCAAAACTATTTGAATTCGAGAAAATAAGCTTATGCTTCTTATAGTTTGCACACTTTAAACATAATATATAAAATTACGAAAAAACTATTCGTGAACTATTCAATATCCGGAGGTGTATTTGCACGGGAAGTAGTTGTTTCAATGAATATTTATCGTCTTAAATTGTCTTATTAATTAAGACACTGTTTGCATTTTCACGAATAGTTTTTTCGTAATTTTATATATTATTTTATTTATTTATTGACACAATTTCATTCAACTTTGAGCGTCCGTAATTAGAGACAAACTGCTCGATTTTGTTTTTTTTTTTCTAACTTGAGCACAAAGTTTATTCATTCCTCGATAATCCCTGGTGATAATTTTATCAAAATCCGACACTACCTTCGTAATCTAAGATCAGAAAAAAATAAACTGTAGCTTTTAATACTTGTAAAAATTAATTCATTGACAAAATTTCATTCAACTTAGAGCGCCTGTAACTTCGTTAAAAACCGATCGATTATTTATTTACTTTATAGGTTCTTAAAAAAAGGTTTTTTTTTTCATTTTAATTAAAACAAACACTTTTTTTTAATAAAACGTGTTTTTTTTCTTGAAACGGCGTTTAAAACATTAACAACTAAAAACATGATTAAAACGTGTTTAAAACACGTTTAAAACGTGTTTAAAACAGATTATACAGGGCATTTTTCTCTTGAGTATACATATCTCGATAATTACAGCGTTTTTTAAAATTTGCGAGAATTCGTTGTTTAAAAGTGGTTAATTTAAGGCTTTTAACGAGTGTTTTCCACTTCCAGACTAAGCATGAAGTAAAATTTCGAGTTTATAAAATTCTAAGAATTTGGATTTGCCGCGTAGCGAAGCGGAGCGGCTAATCCAAATTAGGCTTTTCTAAATTTGAAATTTTACTTACTGTGCCACGCTTAAAAACACTGATTTACAGTGAAGGTAAAAAAGTACACACATACAAAAACGATTATAGGCAACCTAATATACGTTAGAGTTATTGGGTTGCCTATAATCACTGTTTTAAACAATTTGTTCAGCGCAGAATTTGTTTCATGTTTTATTTACATCTACATATTGGATTGCTAAAGCCGTATATTTTAAACGTTGCGATATTTGAAAGTTTTATACGTGTGGCACATGAAGTAAAATTTCGAGTTTAGAAAAGCCTAATTTGGAATGGCCGTTCCGCTTCGCTACGCGGCCAATCCAAATTCTTAGGCTTTTCTAAACTAGAAATTTTATTTCATGCTTAGTCTGGGAGTGGAAAACCCTCGTCTAAAAATTCAAATTAAAATCTTTTTAAAAAACAACGAATGTTGTAAAATTTACAGTGTATGCATATGACAGAAGAATTCCCTGTATTTAAAAATCACATTTATGCACACATATTTAATATTTTCTTGTAATAAAATGTTATGTTTAATAATGTAACTTGAAATATCTTCAACAATTTAGATAAAATTTAAAAATGTAAACAAAAAATCTTAATGAAGTAGTATAAAATATAATTTAGCAAATTTAAAAAATTAAAAAGAAACGTTTTGAACAAATTCAACGTTTAATAAAACATTTTTTAGACAAATTTAAGATTTAAAAAATGTTTAAAACAAAACCGTTTAAAACACGACGGCTGTTTTTAAACATGTTTAAAACACTGTTTTAAAACAAATTGTTTAAAACATAACAACCCTGTTAAGCACAAAGTTTATTCATTCCTAGACAACCTCTAATGCTAATTTTATTAAAATCTGACATTTCCTTTATAATCTAATATCAAAAAAGATAAACTGTACCTTTACAAATCCAAACAATTATAATTTAAAAAAAAAAACTATTTTTGTTTCTTGAAATAATTTTTCATCTGGCACTTGGTGAAACATATTAGAATATGTAAAGTTATTTAAATTAAAAAACATCTGGTATTGTTTCACAAATTTAAACTTAATTCCGACTAGTTTAGGTTTGTTAGACTATTTTCAAAGGAATGTGAAAAATGGTCTAACAAACCGAAACTAGTCGGAATGAAGTATTAATTTGTGAAACAATACCAAGTGTTTTTTAATTTAAATAACTTTGCATAAACTATTTTCGTATTTTCATTCAAAATGAGAGACTTAAATACATGCACATTCCTTGAATTTAGTTTAAAATATACTGGTATAAAAGAATGTGAATTTTCGCTCCATCTCATTTTTTTTTTTTTTTTAGTATAAAAATTACAGACTTGATCAATTCTGACGAAAATACTGAGCATCAAAGAATAAATGTGGAGAAATGTATACAGAAATTAACAAACTTTATTTGGTTGCAATTTAAATTTAAATATCTTTACTGGATTTTCCAAAATTTCAAATCAATGTTGAAATTTCGCAAAATAAGTGATTAACGGACTTATTTTGTTTGATAATTTTTAAAAACCAAAGTATTATGCAATCAATATGAAATTTATTAAATTTACTTAGAATTAATACTTACATCTTATTAAATTATCCCAACGCATTTTCCTAAAATATAAAGCCAAAGTTAAAATTATGTAATAAAATCGACGATTTTGAAAGAATGTTTTCTTTGAAAAAAATGTAAAAACCAACAGAGTATTAAAGCAACATAAAATTCACAAAATCTACACAGAAACGAGTAAACTTCAGTTAGATATAATTGAAGTTTAAATTTCTCCAATGGATATACCAATATATCAAACGAAAGTTAACTTTTCTTTATAAAAAAGGCGAATACTCGGGAGGTTTATTTATTTGAAAAAATTATTTAACACAATCAAACTTTTGTACATAATCAACAAGAGATTGAACTTTCACCTGCTTTAAAGAGTTTAATTTGAAGCTCTAAACGAGTGTTGTCCACTCCTAAATTAAGCATGAAGTAAAATTTCGAGTTTAGAAATGCCCCGTGAAAATTTGTCGAGGGTCGCGCAGCGACCCGAGACAAATTTTCACAGGGCTTTTCTAAACTCGAAATTTTACTTCATGCGCCACGCGTATAAAACACTTAAATATTGTGAAATGTATTTATATTTTACCTCACTTGAAATCAGTGTTATATTCGCGTGGCACATGAAGTAAAATTTCGATTTTAGAAAAGCCCAGCAAATTTGTCTTAGGTCGCTGCGCGACCCTCGACAAATTTTCACAGGGCTTTTCTAAACTCGAAATTTTACTTCATGCTTAGTCTGGGAGTGGAAAATACTTGTTTAAAGCTTCAAATCGAACTTGAAAAAAAAACAGGGAATATCTCAAGATTTACAGAAAATAGGCTGAATTTGGATATACGTATTCCTTTGAAGAAAAACTCTATGTATAATGTAAACACATATTTAAGGAAGGTGCGAAAAGGGGAAATTAATATTTAAAACATGTCAATAATTTCATATATACCGGGTGCTTGATTAAGCGTGGCCACCGGCTGTATCTCAGAAACTATGTAGCCTGGCATGTTGGGGTAAAAAATTGCATAATGAAAGTGGCTAAAACAAATAACTAGAAATTAGTTTTAAGTGCCTACCTCTGCCACTAGAGGGCGTAACATGTATCGCTAAATACAAAAACAAATTTTATCAAAAAACTGCTAAATTGATCTAGGTTAAAAATATACAAATCGAAACCTACTCCAAATTTAACTCAATTTTAACTACTCACTTGTTTCTTTATCTCGCACATGTGAAGCAAGGGAGAGCGGGAAAGTGTGATCATTAAACTGCATGTTACTTTTGTTAGGATTAACCGAGATTAATCAAGTTAGTCTCATTTGATAGAAAATTGAAAGCACTTTAAATCACTGTTTAATCTCGTTTACTTTAGTTCCTATAGAAAGCGCCAGAGGGCGTTTTTTCTTAACAAGCAACATATTTTCTAGATTCTCTTAACAATTTCAAATTTTAACCTGTAGTTCTCTTACACTAGTTTATTACAAGAAGGAATGCTGAGAAAAGTGGTGAAAACTTCATCCTAATATCTTTATCCTAACCAAAGATATAATAAAAAGTCTGGCAGGTTTGCCCATTTTCAATCGCGTACCAAATAAAAATATATTTTAGGCCTTTAGGCTTTTTGTTTTATGTTGAAGAGGTCAAAAACAATAATTTATAGAATAACGGAGATAACTTTTCCCCATTTATATGTTTCGGAAAATATGTAACTAAATCCATGATTATTTAAAAGCTCAAAATATAGTAGGCTATAAGATTAGTAAAATGTTTAATACAGCGTATATTTACTACAATTAAAAACACTTATTACAATACTTTATCGGAACAATAACAAACAAAACAAACAAAAAATAAAACGAATACAATAATTAGATCTAGCGTCGCTGGTAAAGGGCGCAAAAGAATAAAAACAAGATGTTATTCAAAATGCCAAATTAAGCTGCATATGCTAAAAATATGTAAATTCTAATATACTCGAAATTTTGCTTGATTTCAATTACCTTCGCGATTCTTTTGCTTTTACATAAGATGCAGATGAAAATAGAAAAGACTAATCATTAAAATGTTGTAACTTTAGTTAGGTTTAACCGAATTTAATAAAACTTTGACTAAATTGATACACAATTGAATCCACTTTTAAACACTATGTATTTTGATATAACTTAGTTTCTATAGTAAGGATCAGAGGGCGCTATTAGTACACAATACCCCATTCTGCACAATTTTCTATATATCTCCGGTTAGATTAAAGATATCGGGATGCGGTTTTCGCCAGTTCTCACACAATTTCTTATTTTAATTAACTATGGTAACTTACGTATACCTTCCCATTTAAAAATCTTTTAAAAAATGGAGAAAATACGGTGACTGTCTCAATTGCACCCTCTGGCGCTTAATATCGAAACTAAAATAAATCAGAGTGAATTATGTTTTAATGTGCATTATATAAGCCCAAGTTTATGAAATTCAGTGGAACCTAACAAAAGTTACAGGCATTTAAATAATTAAACATATTCGTTCTCCCGTGCATCTTATGTGAGACATAAAATACAAGAAGATAGTTAAAATTAGGTAGAATTTACCGTACATTAAGAATTTTATATTTTTCACATTGCTTAATTTGACATTTATTTGACAAATATTGTTTTATTCTTTTAGTATAGAGATAGCGCTCTCTTGCGGCAAAGGTACGAACTTAAAAACAATTTCCAGCGATTTCTCTTGGCCACCTTTACAATGAAATTTTTTATTGCAACATACTACGATGTAGTTTCTGAGATACAGCCGATGGCCATGCCAAATCAAACACCCGGTATATAACATCTTTATTTACAGAATTCATAGTAAAATACAATAGTTTGTAATAAGTAATTACAATAAATAAATTTAAATTCTGTAAATTGGCCATCCAGCCTGGGGTCTTTCAGCCTTAATAATTTTATTTATTTTCAATTTATTAAATTTTTTCCTCGTTGCATTTTATTTTATCTAAGAGATTTTGCTCTTAAAATCTATGTTATTTTTAAAAACTTAATATTAGTAATTTAAATAACTAATTCTTATAAATAATCTTTGTTTCAAATATGTTTTTATTATAACCGTCGTCGACGTCAACCTGTTTTTTAAAATTTTATTACAAGTAACACAAACTATTATTTTAATTACACTTAACACTAACACAAAGTCGTATTTTAATAACACTTATTTTTAATACCAAATTTTAAAAAATCTATCTATGAAAGTACAGCGAAACCGGAAAGAGAGGTTATGATAAACTCAAACATAACCAAATACGTCATTGTTCTCTCTTTCAGAAGCTAGGGCCTCAGGGGAAAGGTATAGGAGAAAACATGGAAAGAGCTAATTCTGTCATACCTTGTAACACATATGTGTTCATATGTGTTACGCCCATCGACGTACCTTAGATCAGAGGTGTCCAACCTTTTACCTTGACCACATTACCTAGCTTGACCACATTAGCCAAATGAAGGTTTGAGGGGAAAAACTAAATATGTCCAAAAGGATCCGAATATTGTTTTTGACGTCATTGTATAATAAATATGTAGTATGATGAATCAAACACTTTTTTGCGAAAATTTCATTGTTAGAAGGACAGAATCATGTTAGAATTCTTTATTTTAGCTTTCAAGTTAAGCAAAACAAATACTTATATTATGACATATCCGCCAAGTTGATTTTAATTTGTATTATTAATTTCAATTTTTAAAGCAAAAATAAATAAATCTAGCATGTTTATGTTCTTCTAGCATTGTATTTTTCGTAGAAAAAAATGTTGATTTATCAATAAAACCAAAAAATTGTTTCAAATTTGTACGACAACGAATGTTAACATGGGGTACATTTTTTACCCCATGTTAACTTTTCTTATCTTACAAATCAAATTTAATTTAGATAAATATTTAAATTAAATAATAATAATAATATTTAAATAAAGCACAGTGCATATTTTTTATAGAGATGCCTTTTTGTTTAATACAATATCAAACAAATATCCCCACTACGATTCAATAATTTCCTGTTCCGCATCCTGGAAATTAACTGCTGGATCTTTAATTATAAATATAAGATAAATGGCATACATATGCGTTGTTTGTGGGTATACAAAACAATTGAATCGTCATCGGGATCGAAAATAGTAATTTGAGCGTTCATTTCCCGAGCTTAATAATACCAAGCATTGTCGGTAATAACTGGTCACGCTTGTTATTAAACTTGGAGGCCTTATATAAAAATATGCGAAACTTCGCCATTGATCAGTTCATTCGAGTTGAGTTGGTGGACAAGTGGGTTTTAAGTTTTTGTTTTAAAAAAAAATTATTAAAAGTAAGTATGATGACCAATTATTTATAATAACCACGAAATTAATTAAGCAAAGAAACTCAGTTTTATTCCTTTCTTCACAATTTATTAAAGGAGAAAGAAATTGTATTTGTTATTGTTTTATTCCTTTCTTTACTTTATTTTATTATACGCTATATACTAATTTCGAACACAAAGTGTCTATCGTCAATAGCAAAAAGACAATTAATCATCTAAATGCCAATGTCAATGTCAATTTGCGCAATTTATTGAACAAGAAAGAAATAGTATTTTTTTAGCAAAGTGACAATTAATCACATAAATAAATATCGTTGATTACTGAGGCACTTAATTTTTGAAAATCCATGATTACTTAAATAAATTCTATTGTCATTTTGCTATTGATAATACTGGTCAACACACTTTTTCTGGCAGAAGGTATTCCAACGGTTTTAAGGTAATTTTTGGGTGCTGATTCCAAGTCTAGCATCAATTTTGTCTATCACATCAGGTTTTTGAAATATGAAAACCATCACATCAAGTTTCACATCAGGTTTTTGAGATATGAAAGCATTTTCAATAAAAACAGCAAATTTAAGCTTATATACGAAAAGCCAAACAGACATACATACAAGAATAAGATATGATACAATATACAATAATAATGATGCAAACATTAAATGAGCCGTAGCACAAAGTTGTAAGAGTGAGTGCAAATAAATAAGAGTGAATGCATATATTACCATATAAGAATTGAATTGTAAAAAATAACCGACCTTTTCTTGCAATCATAAGTGACAAAGACTTAATTTCGCGTAAAATCAATAAAAATGAGGTAGGGCGATTACATGTGATAGAGCATATCTGAGATAAAATTTGGAATCATCACCATGTAATTAGTCCTAAACAGTTGCCAGAAAAAAAAATTGTTGACCAGTCTAATAGACACTTTGTGTTCGAAATGCGCATATAGCGTACAATAAAATAAAGTGAAGAAAGGAATAAAATAATTAAAATATACGAGAAACAACTTTACGTAACTAAAAGAAGAATATTGAAGAAAGGTATAATTTAGAAAAATCTATGGACAGTTAGTAAAATTACATACGCTCTAATTTAACTTGTTTTCAATTTAATCGCAATTATTGAAAAATGTAATTTAATTTCGTATATAATCATAAGCTGAATACATCAGAGTTTTTGAGAATACCAACAAATATTACCAAGAATCTAATAAACTTTGTTTTGATGTGAGATGTAGGTTTGTAAGATGTGAACAAAAATGTACTTTAGTTTTGTTATTTAATCATAAACAAAATACAGCCGAGATTTTGAAAATATCAACAAATATTACCAAGAATTTAATAAACTTTGTTTTAATGTGAGATGTGAGTTCGTGAGATGTGAAAAAATAATGTAATTTAGTTTTGTTATTTAATCATAAACAAAATACAGCCGAGTTTTTGAGAATAGCAACAAATATTACTAAGAGTTTAATAAACTTTGTTTTAATGTGAAATGTGAGTTTGTAAGATGTGCAAAAAAAATGTAATTTTGTTTTGTTATTTAATCATAAAGAAATACAGCCGAGATTTTAAAAATATCAACAAATATTACCAAGAATTTAATAAACTTTGTTTTGATGTGAGATGTGCGATGTGAGTTTGTGAGATGTGAAAAAAAAAACAAATGGAGCGTTGAAATAAAATTACAAAAGTTCAAAGTTGATCAAAGTTGTGGAAAATGCAGGAAATTGTATTTTATTTCAAGTCTTGTTTAACCCAGATTTTTTTAATATAATTAACAAATATTGTTCAGAAATAACACTTCAATAAAATAAAATAACAAAATCCAGGTACAAAAATAGAATTTTAAGAGCACATAATGCTAAAATTAAGTTTTAATGAATATTTAGATTTCAATCAATATTGATTTGGGCAGTGCAGAGACTAACCTAAACCTGAGGGTTTAGGTTTTAGTCTCTGCACCGCCCAAGGAGATGCACACTTAGGCCTAGAAGGCGCATTGTGTTACCAAGATGTCTCAGGTTTAGGTTTAGGTTTCAGTCTCTGCACCGCCCAATAAAATCTCAACGAGATAAAAACAAATTATAGAAAGTGATTTAAATCGCAATTTTTATATGTTTGAAATATTCTGCAAATAATATAAAATTCACGTTTATACAGGAAATGTGTACATATTCCGATTTTTAAAAATGTCATACATTCGATCATTTTGAAAAGCGTATCCTTAACCTAAGCCTGAGGGTTTAGGTTTTAGTCTCTGCACCGCCCAAGAAGGTGCACACTTAGGCCTAGAAGGCGCATTGTGTTACCAAGATGTCCAGGTTTACGTTTAGGTTTTAGTCTCTGCACCGCCCAATAAAATTTCAACGAGATAAAAACAAATTATAGAAAGTGATTTAAATCGCAATTTTTATATGTTTGAAATATTCTGCAAATAATATAAAATTCACGTTTATACAGGAAATGTGTACATATTTCGATTTTTAAAAATGTCATACATTCGATCTTTTTGAAAAGCGTTTAATTCAAAGCTTCCAATGAGTGTTTCCAGTCCCAGATTAAGCATGAAGGAAAATTTCGAGTTTAGAAAAGCCTGAAAATTTGATTTGGTTGCGTAGCGCGTAGCGCTAGGCGACCAAATCAAATTTTCAGGATTTTCTAAACTCGAAATTTTGCTTCATGCGCCACGCGTATAAAACACTGATTTCAAATAAAGTTCAAAGTATACTGCTTAAGCAGTATATTTTAAACCTTGCAATATTTCAAGGTTTTATACGCGTGGCACATGAAGTAAAATTTCGTGTTTAGAAAAACCTGAATTTTTTTCAGGTTTATCTAAACTCGAAATTTTACTTTATGCTTCATCTGGGAGTGGAAACACCCGTTATAAGCTCTAAATTAAACGCTTTTAAAAAACAACGAATGCGTTAAAATTTACAGTGTGTGTATCGAGGTATGTATACTTAAAAAAAATCCCGGTATCTTTCACTGTACAAGGTGATTCAGTTTGGTGTTTCACCCCTTCTACTTTTTTATTTTGAGAGTAAAGTATAACCACAGTTCATATATATCCAGTTAGCCAGTCCCCATATAAATTTTGGGTACACGCGAATGGGAGCAGAGCGCTGGATGCCAAATTGGTGTATATGGCTGCCTATATACACCAGTCTGGCTTCCTGCGGTCGGTCGGTTACGACTATTTTACTCCAGATGTCGCGAAATGAAGTCTCAGAGAGAGAGTGAGAGAGAGACAATTTATTTCTCCCTCTATTCCGCGCTTCTCGTTGCATCATATTCCAGATGTTGATTTTTCAATCTTGAAAACACGTTTTTTTTTTCTTTTAACGAGCTAAGGATGCGTGTTACATTCATTCATGCGTTTCCCTCTACAATTTTACTTTCTGCGTTATTAGAGAATAGATTTTATGAAATTATATGCGAACGTTGTAAAATTCATTAAGTATTATTTATTTTGTACAAGAAACTTAAAATACAAAACTATTTAACTTTTGATAAAAAGTAAAACAAATACATCAACTTATCATTTTATTAACTAATCAGATCAATCCTATTGATCAGATCAAATCTACTGATCGATAAGGGTTTCTTTTTTAATTAGAGGGGTCAGTGCAGAATGCAGTTAAGTCATTTTTTTTTAGTTTTTGAATTATTACCGTTTGAAGTTTTTAACCCATTAACCGCCGTTGATGCATACACGCAACATTATTATTTTTTGATAATTAAATTACTAAATAAGTATATTTGATATATTATATTATTTGACCTGAATTGAAAATGTACCAAGAAAAATGTAAATATTGTGTTATTTAAAGTGTATTATAAATACTTCACAATATTACAATGTTTTATACGCGTGGCGCATGAAGTAAAATTTCGAGTTTAGAAAAGCCTAATTTGGCTCGGTCGCTCCGCTTCGCTACGCGCCCGAGCCAAATTTTCAGGCTTTTCTAAACTCGAAATTTTACTTCATGCTTAGTCTGGGAGTGGATACACTCGTTCTTAACTTCATATTGCACGTTTTTATATAAAATCGACGAAAAAATTATTGAATACTCTATTTCCAGTTTACAATGTTTTGTATGTCAGGTTAATTCAATTATTTCAATGGTTTTATTCTTAGTCAGATTACAGATTAATTTTTAAACACGTTTTTATTAAATATATATATAATAACTAAAAATGTTGGAAATATATTTTACATTTTTTCATTGTAAAATGACTTTGTTTATTTATACAAATTATGAATATTTGAAACAATAATCTATTAATCTAATAATTTTAACAATTTTTTTATTAAAAATATATAAAATAACTAAAAACGTTCAAACGTTCTGTAGATATTCGTTGTGTTTTTAAAAGAGTTCGATTTGACGCTTTAAACGAGTGTTTTCCTCTCCCAGACTAAGCATGAAGTAAAATTTCGAGTTTAGAAAAGCCCCGTGAAAATTTGTCGAGGGTCGCGCAGCGACCCGAGACAAATTTTCGGGGCTTTTCTAAACTCGAAATTTTACTTCATGCGCCACGCGTATAAAACACTAAAATATTGTGAAATTTAAGTATATTTGAACCTCACGTAAAATCAGTGTTTTGTGCCCAGAAAAGCCCAGAAAAATGTACAGTGTATTCTGTATATTGAGTTATTTATACTTAAAAAACTCTCTGTATAACTAATCAATAATATAAATTATTTGCCAAATTTGGTACATACCAAAGTTTTAATTAAATTTATGAAGAAAAAAAAACAATCAAGATAAAAATAATATCAAATGAATTCTTTAATGTAAACTCATTGAATTTTATTTTTTGATTTTTAGTTAAATTTTAGGTTTATTTAGGAGCTATTTAAATATATCTGATTCCCAAAGTCCATAATTTTGAACACGCTGGAAATCTGAAAATAAAAGAAATGTTTCGGAACAGTTTATTTTTTCTGAAGGTCATCAAATTTATCATCGTACAAGTGGTGTAGACGGGATCAAATTACACGACGAAATAAGAGCGAGCGCGTTTGTGTGTATGTGTGTGTGTAGACGCAACCGGAGCAGTTTTATCTAGAATACTTCTACGTTTACTCTATTCATAAGTAGATGGACCCACTTCCCGACCACAGTCTCTCCTTTTCTATCCTCGAAAACTCGGAATCCAGTTCTCCCATAAGCATTGTCTACCCTTGGTATAACGAACCATATATATTTGTAAACGGCAGGAAATTCTCTATTTAATGGTATCACCGAATTTATAATACGATGACAACTTTTAAAGTTAAAGTCTAACTTAATTAGAGAATTTTCTGCCGGTTACAAACATATATAGTTTGTTATACTTTACTATCTAAATAAAAAAGTTAGAAGGGGGTGGAACACCAAACTGAATCACCCTGTATTGTCATTAATGAAACATGATTCAAATATAAAGAGTGATTATAAACTGTCGGCATCCCAATAGGTTCTGACTTCAGAAACACGTCGCAATTAGACATATAATTAAATTTATTTGACGTTTCCGAGATTCACCGAATCGAATGACTTAATCTAAAATATGTAATCTGTTTTAAAGCAACCGAGATGCCGACAGTTTATAGACTCGTTATAAAACAAATAATTGGAATTACAAATCACGTTAAACTATTTTATTAATATACTTGTACTTTATGTTAGACTAACTCAATTTCAGTTATTTTTCAGTTTTTATAATTGCGTTTCTGATGTATAGATTTTTTTCCAAAATGTAACATTTATTTTGAAAAAAATTACAACAAAATTCATCCACTAGAATTACATTAATTACATTTTTCAATCATTTATAATCAAATATTTTTAGTGCGCAGATTTTATTTCCAAAATTAAATTATCTTAAGTTTTATTTTATATATACAAATATCTTTATTTCTGAATTAACGAAATTTAATATATAATAAGTTTACAATCAATTTATATATGATTTTCAAATTCAGAAATTGGCTATCGTTCAGGGGTTTTTAATTCATTTAATTGTTTAAAAACAACTGATGATATTTTGATAAAATCAACAGATATTGTTAAGAAATTAACCTAAAATAAATTACTTTTAACCTTCCTTCACAACATTGTTAGTGTTTTATTAAGATAAATTTCTCCACAAATTTAAATCAAAATCAAAATTTGGAAAGAACGGTTAAAAAAGTTTTATTTCAAATTATTATTATCTTCACATTCCTCGCATTCCTCGATTATCAGCGCCCTTCTTACCTGACACACAAAAATATTGTATTTCAACTTTCTAGTTTGTAAAATCTGTACATCCTTGAAAATGACTGTTAGTCGAAACTAGTCGGAATAAATAAATAATATTAGTGAAACAAACCAAGTAATTTACACCGACATTCACAAAATTCAGCTAAGAAACTAAATGAAGACAAAAAAATTCTACAACTAGAAGTAAAATTACTAGAACCTAATTTTTATTATAATTACGAAAAAGAAGCTAAATGTGTGTTTTTTTAATTACTATAAATTAAATCTGTAAAAAATCAAAGCCATTCAAGCTTCAATTTTTACAGTTCCCACTGAGCAAAAAACAAACAAATAACATTATATCGACATTATAGCAACATTAAACGTTATTTTAATGTTGATGAAACATTACTTAAATGTGTTTGTTCAGTGGGTTTTTATAAATAGCAAACAGTTCTATGTTCTATAAACATTAGATCAACGTTTCATGATATTGTAAAATTGATCAACCATTTTTATATCGTTTTTTAATCAGTGAATCTCTTTATTCATATCCCAACAGATAACATTCAATTACTGAGGAACATTGCATTAATAATAATTTTAATAATCAGATTACACATAAATTAAATATTGTTTAACAAATTAACTACAAAAACATGAACAAATAAAATCAGACCCTCGCATGTTTAATACACATTAACACATAATTTTAAGATTAAAGAGGTTTTATTTGAAAACTTATAGTTGATTAACATTAAATGAACTCAGTCAAGGCCGTAGCCAGAAAAAAATGGCGGAGGGGGTTGTAAAAATTTCGGCAGGCTTTTATTGGTAAAGATATTGTTTTTGCTTTCACAAGGCCGCTTTTACATAAAAAAAATTACCATTTTTAACTAGAATAATTACAATTCAAAAATATTTGAATTCGAGAAAATACCAAACCAACTAACAAATAAAGTTGTTAATTGGATTGAAGAGAATTCGACCTAAATGTTACATATACAGAGAGTTTTATATAACACCGAACATTTTCATCCAATACAATTTGACACCTTTAATTTTTAAGTTATGTGTAAATTGGAAAGCCTACATGACTATTAAAAATTGTTGCCAATCAATCGCAATTAATGCCTTAACTTGTACATACAGGGAGTTTTTCTTTCAAGTATGTCCCCATTACAGCGTATATGCCGTAAATCTTTAAATACTCATTGTTTTTTTTTTAAGAGTTCAATTTGAAACTTGAAATGAGTGTGTTACACTCCCAGACTAAGCATAAAGTAAAATTTCGAGTTTAGAAAAGCCTGAAAGTTTGGTTTGGTCGCGTAGCGCGAAGCGCGGAGCGGCCAAACCAAATTTTCAGGCTTTTCTAAACTCGATATTTTACTTCATGCGCCACCGGTACGAAACACTGACATATTACGAAGATTAAAACACATCGCTAAACTTTACATTGCATCAGTGTTTTGTACCGGTGGCGCATGAAGTAAAATTTCGAGTTTAGAAAAGCCTGAAAATTTGGTTTGGCCGCTCCGCGCTTCGCGCTACGCGACCAAACCAAATTTTCAGGCTTTTCTAAACTCGAAATTTTACTTCATGCTTAGCCTGGGAGTGGAAAACACTCGTTTAAAGCTTTAAATTAAATTCTTCTAATAAACCAAGCATTGGCAAATGTACAACGTATGCGTATGTATACTTAAAAGTAAAATTCTCGTTATGAAATTGTTCGGTGTTACATAAAACTCTCTGTATGTGATAGAGCGTTGTAACAAATCAAATAAAATAAGATTTAAAATATTTCATTGTATAATTCAATTTCCGGAAGTGTATTTGCACGGGAAGTAGTTGCTTCAATGGATATTTATTGTCATAAATTGTCTTATTAATTAAGACACATCGTTTGCATTTTACACGAAAAACATTGTTGTAATTTTATATATTATATCATTTTTTAAATTTCGAGGGGGGTTGAACTCCCATATCCCCCGGCTACGGCCTTGAACTAAGTTGACGGAATAAATAAATGAATAAACATTACAATAACATGAAATGTGGTAATACAACATTGGATTCTATTTTTAGTAAACGACATTTCTTATTCAAACATTTCAATCGTCATACGATTGATGGTTTTCTATTTGAACAATTTAATTGATTAAAAATCAATAATATTTACAGAAGCGTTTTTTTTTTTTAAATTTTTATAGTTATAGGAAAAACACTTTTACGTAATAACTTAAGTCCGAGTCACTCACGTGTAACTTTGCAAACTTGAACCCAACCTTGAAAAAGGAGAGTCATTTTAAATAAGCGCTGCATACCAATAATTTGTGACTATTATTTTTTAAATAAAAGTTGCACACAATTGTAAACACTGTGTGTTCAAAATTAATTCTACGTATTTTACCTAATGTACTGTTTTATTTTCCACTACTCATCTTGTATGATTCTATTCAATAAAAAAGCGTACACTTATGCCCGGTTTCACCAATTTTAAGTAAATCTTATTTGTCGATTGGAATAAAACATTTTCCATGTCATAAATATCAGTGTCATGTGAATTGATTGATTTTTTGATATGTATGTAGCTATTACTAGATTGTAATCGTTGAATAACTATTGGTTGATTTAACTGACGTTGATGAAACCCAGCATTAGTGTATTACATTGTAAATGTGGATTATAATAATTCAAGTACAAAGTTTCTAATTTGATAACCTTATGAATAAAGGAAGAATCACATTAATGAAATATCGTTGAAATTAGGTACGCTTCTGTTCGAATGAAACTGTCGGCTAAATTTAGAGTTCCCTTATAAAATGGGTAATTACAGGAAAGATGATCGATTATTTTTCGCTTTCAAATTTGTAAAATAATCATAAATTTATTTAACTCTAACTAATCGTGGAAAGATTTTACGTAAAGTCAGTGTTTTATACGCGTGGCGCATGAAGTAAAATTTCGAGTTTAGAAAAGCCTAATTTGGCTCGGTCGCTCCGCTTCGCTACGCGCCCGAGCCAAATTTTCAGGCTTTTCTAAACTCGAAATTTTACCTCATGCTTAGTCTGGGAGTGGAAACCGTCGTTAGATGATTAATCAAAAACTTATTCTGCAGTTTCCTGTATTATAAAATTTATAACATAAAATATATACAAGGTGAGTTTTTTCTTTCATGTTCTCTATGGGGATCTAGGAGACTATAAGAGCTAGAGAAACGGTTAAGTGGGCAAAGTATCGCAGTTTTACGAGCTGAAGACAATTGTAAAATTTTCGAAAAAGTCAAGGGTAACTGGATATTTTGAAAAATGGGAAAAGTGTGGATTTTCCAAATCAATTTTTCTCAATTATTAAAACTGTAAATGGCAAAATTTTAGATAATTTTACAATGAATAATAAAATTTGATCAGATATTTTATACTGACATTAGTTTACGAGATATAACACAAACTTGGATTTTTGTAATAGAAACCATAGTTGGCTATGTCATCATTTATAAGATGTATAAACGTACTAAATTGTGATGCTAAATTTAACATCTTTGAAAGTGAGTTCGGTACCTTCAAGCGGAAACTTAAGCAAATAATTTAATTTTGAATTTGTAATTATTTAATTCGTATTGATTTTATTATTGGAAAAACTGAGTTGTATTTTATTATTTTTGTATTTTTTATTTGTTTTTAGATTGGCAGTTATTGCTATTATTACTGAAGAATTTATTTTTATTTTTGCGTCATCTCTTAATTGTGATTTAATTTTTTGCATTAATCATTAGTATTTTTTAATTTCTTTTGTGCATATGTATTGATTTATTGTAACACTGGTATATTTTTGTTCGTATTATTTTTTTTTAAATGGTGATTCTGTAATAAAGATTATTATTATTATTATAAGGGATTTTTATTCTCTCTAATCTGGTATATCACTTGACAAATTTATTTGTAAAAATAACTAAGTTATTACCAATTATCTATTTTTTTTACAGCCAAAAAATAGTTGGCCTCGAAAAAATTACAATTATGAAACAATTACAACTTTTAGTAATATAGGAGTTTGTAAAATTTTTGTAAAATAAGTTTATTTGGAAGTTATATGTAGGAAGAATCTAAAATTGGTACGAAATAATATCCATAAAATAACAGTTGTTTTTAACATAAATTGACAAAAATACAACAATGAAACTAACTATTACAAGCAATCGCAATTGTTTTATTATGGTCATTATTTCATGGCTAACTATTTTTTTGTTGCAAATAAAATAGAAAATAGTTATTAGTTATTTAACTTAGTAATTTTTATAAATAAGTATGTCAAGTGATATGTTTGATTAAAGAGAAAAATATATAGCCAACTAAGGTTTCTATTTTAAAAAAGGCAAGTTTGTGTTATATCTCAAAAACTAATGTCGATAGAAAAAATTTGATAAAATGTTATTATTTACTGTATAAGTATCTACAACTTTGCTCTGTATAGTTTTGTTCTAACTTCTTTTAATAACCGAGAAAAATCGATTTAAAAAAATATTTTTAAAATATCTAGTTACCCTTGACTTTTTCGAAAGTTTTACAAATGTCTTTTTATTCAGCTTATAAAACTACACTACATTGCTCATTGACCCGTTTCTCTGTCTCTTATAGTTTCCGAGATCCCCATAGAGAAAATTTTAAAAAAACTCACCCTGTAGAGTTGATGATTTTAATTTACGTTACAAAAATAAAATTACGAAACATCAAAGTAAAAACAAATTAAAAATAATTATTTAAACTTGAAAAACACGTTTGTTTACAGTAAAAAAAAATGGTAGAAAATTAAGAAAACCCTGCAAAATTTTCCATTTTCAAAATTCTGCAGGGTTTTCTTAGTTTGTTAATTTTCTACCATTTTTTTTTTTCTGTAAACAAACGCGTTTTTCAAGTTAAAATAATTTGTTTCAACTAATGTTATTAAAAAAAGAACAATCCTTCATGGGATTTAAAAAAATATCAAAATTGACGGTATACGTATAAGGTTACAAAATATCTAATTTAAAATGAAATATTCTACAGTGTTTAATTAATGTTCTACCATTTTCATCTTTTACAAGCAAAACTATAAATGCGTTTTTAGCGTACCTTCTTTTTAAAGTAAAGTAAAGTATTTATTTACGGAAATCTCCTTTGATATTACAAAAAAATACAATAATAAAATTATAATCATATAAAATTAATACTACGTAAATAGATATAAGTACAACATAAGAAAACGCATGTAATAAAAACGGACCTATACACAGAATACAGAATAACAGAATAAAATGAACGACAAGTATTTTTTTTTTTTCGATGTTAGGAAAAAGAAAGGAACCTAAAGACGCATTTGTAGTTTTGATTAAAAACAAAAATAAAAATGGTAGAACATTTATTAAACGCTGCAGAATTTTGTAAATTGTTGACATTGCTAAGACATCATGAAAGATGAAGAAATACAAAATTATAATTACTTATCAATAAAACGAGTACTATAGTTTATTTGATTTTTATATTAATTGTCAATGTCCAAATGTCAGTGAAAAATCAGCAGGTATAATAAATACAGTTTATAGAA
Source organism: Philonthus cognatus (assembly GCA_932526585.2). Lineage (NCBI taxonomy): Eukaryota > Metazoa > Arthropoda > Insecta > Coleoptera > Staphylinidae > Philonthus > Philonthus cognatus. Next base: position 39,431,136 of record OW052244.1, read on the forward strand.
TCGCCCTTACAAGGCCGTAGCTAACAAAATATTTCGGGGGAATATAAAATTTCAGCGGAGCGTTTTACTAGTAAAAATATTATTTTTGCTTTTTCAGGGCCGCTTCTACATACAAAAATGTAACATTTTGAAAATTTCGGGGGGGGGGGTTGAACCCCCATATCCCCCCCTCCCTGGCTACCACCTTGCACCCTTGTAAGTTACTAGATTCTGACGTATTAATGTGAGGCTATTTTTTTACGGCCACGACTATTTGAAACTTCAGCTTAACCGCTTAGCACATATTTTTATAAAATTCCAAAAACTATAATAGTTCATTTCTGCAAATTTATTCAATTCAGTATTGGAAATAAAGATTTGAAAATAAATACACAAAACTTACATCAAAACTTCGAGAAGCTCTTATCACAAAGCTCTTTCTTCTTTAAATTCTTGTTTTGAGTTTTTCAATGTATCTGACCACTGCTGTTTTTTTCCGAAGGAATAAAATCACCCTAGGTCTTTGATTTTTTGCTAAGATTTCATTCTCCTTTGACATTTTGATGAGAATGAAGAGCGTCGATTTCAAAATTGAAATGACAATGTCACTATGACGTTTAGAACTAACTACCAACATTCACCAAAATCCCTATTCTAAAATATTGTACCTCGCCAACTTAAAAACAATTTGAGAAATAATATAAAAATCAAATGAACTTTGTTTAGCAAGTTGACACAAGTGACAATTCAGACGTTCTGTCAGGTTTTCGTCGGTCATTATGGACTTTTTTCGATTTATCAACAAAAAAAAATAACAAATAAAACTGAATAACTCAAAAACTATTCGAAATAAAGAAAAGGCGATATAATAATTTAAAGTATTTCGACGAGATCTACCTACAACTTTCTTTTGAAATATTTTTTGATATTTGCTAATGACAATCTAAGTTCAAAATATCAATTTATATTTAACATTTCAAAGTAACGTATGTTCAATAAAATAAAACTTCTAGAGTGATATTGTAGGTTGGCTACTCTGAAATTATACATTAAAATTATTATGTCTGCCGGTTTATATGGCAATTTCTAAGACGTGTAGCCAACTTAACTTAAAAAAAGATTAAATCATAGCGCTCTAGAGGTTTTCTTATTATTGAACATACGATATTACTATTGATATAACGACTACTAACAATTAGATTTGTTTTCATTTTATTATTTCTTCATGTCATTTTATTGCCTAATTTTATTTATACAACTATTTTAACTTGTCTGTTTTTTGTGAAATTTTAACTTCAGTATTTCTATGTATAGGGAGCTTTTCTTTCAAGTATACACATCCTAATTATATCTTCAGATATTTATTGTTTTTTCTTTAAGAGTTTAAGTTGAAGCTATAAATGAGTGTTTTACTCTCCCAGGCTAAGCATGAAGTAAAATTTCGAGTTTAGAAAAAGCCTCATGCGCCACGCGTATACAAGACTGATTTCAAATGAAGTTCAAATATACAGGGAGTTTTTCTTTAAAGTATACGTATTTCAAATTTAGCTTATTTTCTTTAAATTTATAGATATTCGTTGTTTTTTTTTTCAAGAGTTCAATTTGAAGCTTTAAACGGGTGTTTTCCACTCCCAGATTAAGCATAAAGTAAAATTTCCAGAACATTTGCGCGACCCTCGAAAAATGTTCACGGGGCTTGAACATTTTTCGAGGGTCGCGCAAATGTTTTGGGCTTTTCTAAACTCGAAATTTTACTTCATGCGCCACGCGTATAAAACACAAATTTTAAGTGAAGTTCGAATATATATAGATTTCACAATATTTTAGTGTTTTATACGCGTGGCGCATGAAGTAAAATTTCAAGTTTAGAAAAGCCCAGAAAATTTGTCTCGGGTCGCTGCGCGACCCTCGACAAATCTTCACGGGGCTTTTCTAAACTCGAAATTTTACTTCATGCTTTGTCTGGGAGTGGAAAACACTCGTTTAAAGCTTTAACTTGAACTCTCTTAAAACAACAACGAATATCTAAAGATTTAAAGAAAATAAGCTGAATTTGGAATACATATACTTTAAAAAATACTCCCTGTATAAAAATTTCATATTTCAGTGTTTTATACGCATAGCGCATGAAGTAAAATTTCATATATACTGCCTTTCAAAAAAATCAGAACACCAAGTATTTATTGCACGATTTTAATAAAATTTACACAATTTGATCATGTAAACGAACTGTATCGATGATCAAAAAATCAACTTGAAAAACAAAAAAACAAATGAATAAAAATTAATAATGTGTTGGGCCTCCACGATTTCCCAAACACTCATTAACACGTCGAGGCATGCTAGAAATCAGGCTGTCAATATCGACTTGGGGTATTTCATTCCAAACTTCGATAATTTGACCTCTAAGTTCCATTACAGTGTTAGCGGGGCGCTGTAAGTTACTTATTCTAACACCTATCATATCCCAAACATGTTCTATTGGCGATAGATCTGGAGAACGAGATGGCCAAGGTAACAAATTGATTTCGGCACTATCAAAAAACTGTCTTGTAATGCCCGCTGTGTGAGGTCGAGCATTATCTTGCTGAAAAATGGGGTTCTGCAAGCCATTTACATAGGGCACTAACACTGGCCGTAAAATGTTGTCAATATACCGAATCGCGCTAAGACTTGCTTCTAAAAAAACTAGAGGAGACCGACTACCATATGCTATCGCCCCCCAAACCATAACTCCCTGTATAAGAGCCGTATGTCTTTCAACAGCAAATTGTAAAATTCTGCGTTCACCGCGTCGACGTCTCACTCTTCTGCGACCATCATGAGCCCATAAACAGAACCGAGACTCATCGCTGAAGATAATGTTATTCCATTCATGGGTCCAATGTTGTCTATCCCTGCACCAATCAAGTCTTGCTCTGCGATGCTGCGGAGTAAGAGGTAGACACAATTGTGGACGGTAGGATTTTATACCAAAACTGCGGATTCTTCTGTAAACAGTAGCCATGGATACTCTTTGGCCATTTAGAGCCAACCAGTCGTTTCCCAATGCCCGCGACGTTGTAAATCTGTCCCTTAAAGTTGTAAGACGAAGAGCTCGATCTGCACGCTCAGTAGTGCTTCTTGGACGTCCTGATCCAAGTCTACGTCGATTCTCCCCAGCTTCGGACCATCTAGACCAGCAGCGTACGATCACCGATACACTACGGCCTACCCTTTCAGCAATAGCACGAACCGAAAAACCCGCTTCTCGCATTCCAATAATGCGACCCCTTTCAAATTCACTTAGATGATGATATTGCGCACGCCGACGAACACGGGGCATCTTTTTCTGTTTTACAAACTGAAACGTCAAACTACTCAGAGGCTACTTGGATATTAGAAGCAATTACATTAAAAAATCAGCAGCTCTTCATAATGGTGAAATCAAGGAAAAATACCATTAAATAGTAACCAAAACAATTGATTTTTTGATCATCGCAGTTCATTTACATGATCAAAATCTATAAATTTCATTAAAATCGTCCAATAAATACTTTGTGTTCTGATTTTTTTGAAAGGCAGTATATATTCTTCTTATTCCTGCAAAGCTGTGCTTTAAAGCCTCACCTCCTTTTCCACAAAATATTAATGCTTGCAGATTTATCGCAAAAAATATCAAAAATTATCTTTAGAAAAAATATATCTATTTAAAAATAACTAAAAGAGGTACAGCAAAAAAATGTTGATTCTCTACAACTTATAATAACAATATTTTACCTCGATTTCAACCAATTAAAGAACAATGCCAAATAGGCCATATCTTTTCTTAAGTACACTATCATGTGGTTAAAGTATAGAAAATCTGTTTCATTCATATATTGTATATTTCAGATGAAATTCATCCTACTCCTCTTATCAGTAGTAGCAATCAGCTACGCAGCGCCAAGCGGCCAATTAGTCCAAGACTTCAGGGACATCATTGTAGCGATCCCGATCGACAAGGTCCGCAAAATCTCCAACGAGCACCTCCAAAACGACCCGGAATACCAAGCAGCCATGAAATACATACAATCCAGCGAATTTAAAAAAATGAGCAAGAATCTAGTAGCGAAACCGTCCGTAAAAGAAGCCAAATTAATCGTCAGGGAAGCCGGCTTGGACGTGGAGCTCTTCGAAAGGGTGATGGAAGCTTACGTCGACTCCCTAGTTATAAACGTGGCCGATAATCAAAAACGAAGCTTCGCTAAAGTCGTCGAGGAAATCAATGCAATCATGCCATATGAAAAGATATTTGATTTAATTGATTATAAACTTGAACACAGCGCCGCGTTCAGGGATTTCTTCGAGACGATCAGCAGCGACACGATGAAGTCTTTGGTGGATAAGATTTTGAGGTCCGAGGAGTTTAGGGTGCTCGGCAAGGAGTTAGTGGCCATGGATATCCCTCTTTATAAGATTATCGAAGCCGCGTATGTAATGTTTGGGTGGAAGACTGACAGCGAGACTCCCAATGATTTAGAGTAAACAAAAAGTAGAGCCTACAGGATGTGAGTGTATCAACTAATACCAGAAAAAAAATAAGATGTTTTATTCAGAACATAAAACTATACTAACTTATTTCCGTCACAAAAAAAACTAATAAAAAGTGGAAAAATTCTATTTATTTTGTTTGACTTTTCCTTGTTTTAATGTTCCTCGTTCATTAACGCCTAATTATCGGGAGAGTTTAGAAATTTCAAAAGCCTTGAGGGCGAGTAAAATGTGGTTAACGACAGCGAAGACCTTTGGAATTCCCCGATTTAAATGCCCTTATTACCCAATAAAACTCAAAACTGTATACACAAAAAAGACTGTTATTCCTTACTTTACTTTTTATTTGTAACGTTAGATGTACATTTCGAGACACAAGATGCTCATTATCAATAGCAAACAGTTTGTTATTGATAATGAGCACCTTGTGTCTCGAAATGTACATCTAACGAGACAAATAAAAAGTGAAGTAAGGAATAACAGTCTTTTTTATGTATAATAATCACTTCAAGTAAACTTAAAAACATACATTCACTATATATACAAATCCATTTGTACATCATTCCTCATAATGGCATTAAGCCAAAACTAGTAGAAAATAAAATACAAGTAAGTGAAAGAAAACCACGTGAATTTAATTTACAAACCAATATAGAACTATATTGGTTTTTAAATTAAATTCACGTGGTTTTCTATTTCTGATTCATCCTTTGAATATGTTTGAGTCAGAACTTTACTAAGTTATTCCAGTAAAAAACTACAAAAAATTTAGTTGAAAAATTGTACGCATTTTGTTTGCATTTTCCTGATTATAATTTAATTTTTCTTTCTTTTTAAATCCTATGATTAGACAAATTATTTTTACCCAGCGCATACACCAAATACGACTACAGATCTTGGGCCATTTTTAAAGATAATGAAGAAAACCCCTCGAATTTTATTTTTAATACACAAAAAAATTTGAATATTTTACTCAAACTTTGTTGTTTTTAGCAAATTTAACTCAAGCACAGTCGACCTACGGTCTCACTATTTAAGACATGACTTTGCTCTTGTTAAATAAATAAACAACAAAGTTTTCGTGAAATATGTGTTTTTGAACTTCTGATATTCCAATGCTTTATACGCCTGCTGCATAAAGTAAAATTTCGAATTTTCAGGCTATTCTAAATTTGAAATTTTACTTCAAGCTTAATCAAGGAGTGGAAAACACTCTTCGAAACTTCAAATTGTACGCTTGTATAATAACAACGAATGTCTAAAAATTATGATATGGATAATTCCTTATATATTTATTGTATAGCGGCAAAATTCTGTGTTACCTTTAAAACAAATCTTACAGAAATACAGATACTTAAAATATTACTTAGATTGTACAGAAATATATAAACTTTGTTTTTACATCAAAGAAATGAACATTAATACCCATAACAATAAAAAAATCAGCATAACATCGCTGTGCAACTAAACTGAATTCCAGCAAACCAAAGTTTAAATTAAGTTTTGACGCTATAATCTTTAACGTTATTTATCATTTTCTTCACTAACTTATTGATTAATATTGCAATATTGTGGCGAAGAATCACAAATAATTTTATTTTCTACTTTTCACTTAATTCTCGGCAGAATTGTCAGTTGTTTAGCAGACCAAATCGAACGGAACCGGTGGCGAAACAAATTAGTAAATATCGGCTAAATATATACATTTAGGGACTTACATCATTCTTCGACAACTAAATTGTCTGTTATATTTCATTTACTGTAGATTCATCGTGTTTTTTTGCTAAAATATATTGATTTGAACGCCTCACTCTACACATCAATCATAGATAACAACTCACTTTACCCATCAATGATACTAGCCTATTTTTCAGCGCGAAAATTCAAATTTTAGAATAATTTTTCGTGCAGTTGTAACTTAGCTGAAACATTAACTAGTATTTTTGCTCAGCGGGCTATTAACAATAAAAATAAAACTAAATTAGTACGCTTATTCAAAATTAGTCGATTCGTTTTTAATTAGTCTGCCCGTTTTCTCCAATTACGAAATTAATGCCCACTTGCTCCGCAGGTACTTAATAATGGCTAAAACGTTAATCACGATTAAGTCAGAAATTGGCTTGCGCCGTCCCCTAATAACCTCAAATAGTTAAGGCCGATTCACAACCAAAACGGGAACTAGAACGGAAACGGGAACTAGGACGGAAAGGAAACGGGAACGGGAACTAGAACGAGAATCCCAGCTTCACAACAAAACGGAAACCGACCGGGAAGGACTAGGGACATTTATGCCAATTTAGGGACTGTTGATGTTTTATTCTGAAGTTTGCAGTGTTTATTTATATCAACATTACCTGCTTATTTTATTATTTTATCCAAATTAATTAATCCAAAATAATTATTATCCAAATTATGAATTCTTCTAGTGATGATTTGTTGCGTAATTGCTTTCCAATGAAAATTCAGGAATTTTCCTCCATTTGCTCATCCATATAACATTTATTTTGTTTATCATTAACATTTCCTTATTAACAACTTGATCTATTTTAAAAACTCCAAGATAACACACTCTGCAGGATTTTAAACAATAACATAACCTCTAACGCTTTAACGGCGTTCGATTTATATAATGGCGATAGCGCTTGCTCGGTAAATACGTCCGGTGATTGGCTTAAAAATAAAAGCGCCCGAGAACGGGAAAGAAGTTGACACGCTTCTCGTTCTGGTTCCCGGGCGCTTCCCGGTCTCGGGCATTGTAAATGTTAACATCACAGGCCACTACATACAACATGTAAACAGACAACATGTAAACCCTATGATTCAACTTGCTATCCGTTTCCGTTCCCGTTTTGATTGTGAATCGGCCTTAAGTCAGAAATTGGCTTGCACCGACCCCTAATAACTTCAAATAATTAATCACTTTACGTCGATGAACGTAGCACAAATGAACACATATGTGTTACAAGGTATGACAGAATTGGATCTTTTCATGTTTTTCTCTACCCCTTTCCCCGCAGGCCGTATTTCCCGACAGAAAGATCAATGACGTTGTATTTGGTTACGTGTTTGAGTCTATCATAACCTCTCTTTCCAATTTCACTGTACTTTCATAGATAGATTATTCAATATTTAGTGTTAAAAATAAGTATTATTAAAATAGGACTTTGTGTTAAGTGTAATTACAATATTAGTTTGTGTTACGCGTAATTAAATTGAAAAAATATGTTGACGTTGCTTAGGTTATAATTAAAACATATTCGAAACGAAGATTATTTATAAGAATTAATTATTTAAATTACTAATATCAGGTTTAACTCAGAGTAAGCCACAACGCAGAGGCACACAAAATTTGAGGTTGGGATCGCGCTTTATAAATACAAGGAATTGCACAACAAAGTCACCTTTCAATAACGGATACATCAGACCAGCGACGGCTCGCAGCCTAGCTTCAGGGTAGGCCACAGCGCCAAGGCACATAAAATTTGAGGTTGGGATCGCGCTATATAAATACAGTAGAACCTCGTTATACCGGGATGGCTTTTGGCTATACCTAGCATGATATAAGGAAAACACGGTATATCCGAATATATGTAATTTATATAATAGTCACATACACACACGCGCATATATATATATATATATATATACATGAGAGCTGGGACGAATCCTCGTAAAAAGGATTCGAATCACGAATCCGAATCACCTAATATGATTCGAATCATGAATACTCGAATAAAGGATTCGTAAGAGATAAATATGATTCGAATCCTGTTTTTTCGAATCACGAATACAAATCCTTTAAGAACAAACTTGATTTTATTATTTTTTCCAACCATTTATATATAAATATCGTTACCAGTTGTTTTAACAAAAATATTTAAAACCTAATTATTTATTATTAACACTAAACATCGTTGATAACAGACTAAACATCTGATTCCCTGTTACTCTGATTAAAGATGTATTTGTGTGTTTCTGAACTTCACTTCAAATCAGTGTTTTGTACGCGTGGCGCATGAAATAAAATTTCGAGTTTAGAAAAGCCCGAAAATTTGTCTCGGGTCGCTGCGCGACCCTCGACAAATTTTCACGGGGCTTTTCTAAACTCGAAATTTTACTTCATGCTTAGTCTGGGAGTGGAAAACAGTCTTGTATATAATATCAATAACTTTTAATAAACGCTCGCCTTCTTGATTTAGAAAAAATAACAATCGACTTTTTCTTTTAGATACTTTATGGATCACCCTGTATAAAAACAAATACGCTCATCTTGTAGATCTCGCCACAATAGTCTAAGTTATAACGTTTTTTGTCAAAATTGAGGAAAGTCATCTTCTTTCTTGGAGAACAATAACAGTTTGTTAAAAGATTCTTAAAAACTTATAATTTTTAAAAATCATGGAATAACTTGATTTTGCGCATTACTGAAAAAATATATCATTAGTAATTAGTAATATTAAATGTCGTTTTTATTGTGCGCGTTGATAGAGATGATAAAGTTTGTTAATAATCTAAGCATAATAACATAAAAACATTTTATATGTACAGAGAGTTTAAAGTTTAGTGACCACGATTTTTGCGTAGCAACAACAATTTTTCAACACTTTTAGTAAATAACACACTTGGTTAAGATTTCACTGTTTATTAGTTGACACTGCAACACTTGTTTTGCCACACAGGCAGATAAATGATGACAATTTTTCAGTTGAAACAATTAAAAATGTTCGAAATAAAAATAAACACTTAATCACTGCAGCTGTATAAGTTCCAATTGGAAAAACCAAATTGGGAAAAAAATAGTTGCAGTCCTCTCGATGAAGGTGCTATGACAATTAAAAATGTCAAAGTTGGTTTAAAAAAATTCGTCACAGGAAAATTTCATTAGATTATGGAAGCAACCATGGCAGTGTATTCAGCCATGGCAGTGTAAACTGAACAAATAATTATAATGAAGAGACACTAAAAATGAACTTGCCAACTGCTTTCTAATCAAAACTTGAAGAATTTTATAATAGAAAAATAAAAATTCTATCAAAACGTTGCTTTGGAAAACAAATTACATATCTCAGATTGTACTATACGCAACGGTAAAACGGTGTAAGTGTGTTCTTAATTATCTAGAAATTGTCCAATACTTGCATAGATTTGAAGTTTTTTTGGCGCCCAACCTAGAGCCATGCTAACGCTGGGCCCTTAAATTGTGAAAGTAAAAGTTAAAAACTTGACACTGATTAGTGTTTCGTACGCGTGGTACATGAAGTAAAATTTCAAGTTTAGAAAAGATTGAGTTTAGACGCTACGGGTCTAAATAAAAACGCTCAGGCTTTTCTAAACTCAAAATTTTACTTTATGCTTAGGCTAAGAGTGGAGAGCACTCGTTTAAAAATACTTAAAACGCTTGCATTTGAGTTTTTTTCGCGCCCAACCTGGAGCCAGGCTAACGCTGTGGCCCCTAGTTGGCTGCCATAAATCGCAAGCATCTTAATTTAAAACTTTCCACTGAATCAGCGTTTTGTACGCGTGGTGCATGAAGTAAAATTTTCAGTTTAGAAAAGCCTGAGTTTGGATTTGGACGTTCAGGCTTATCTAAACTCGAAATTTTACTTCTTGCTTTGTCTGGGAGTGGAAAACACTCGTTTAAGCTTCAAAATGAACGCTTAATAATTTTTGTTTAACTTATTGATTATTAACTAAATACGCTTTAATTTGATTCGTACATTTTTAATACAGGGTAATTATACGGGTAATTTACAATTCTTAATAAATATACATATATTTATTAAGAATTGTAACTTACCCGTGATTCAATAAATTATTGAATCTAAACCGGTTTACCGATATTTCACCGAGAAATCATGATATCGTTGTTTCAGGAGTAAAATTCATTAAATACGTTACGTGGATAATTGATAGAATTTAAAGATTTACCTTTACCAAGTGTTTTCCACTCCCAGACTAAGCATGAAGTAAAATTTCGGGTTTAGAAAAGCCCCGTGAAAATTTGTCGAGGGTCGCGCAGCGACCCGAGACAAATTTTCTGGGCTTTTCTAAACCCGAAATTTTACTTCATGCGCCACGTGTATAAAACAGCGATTTAACGAGAAATTTAAAAACACACAAAAGACATTTTTTTATGTTAATCCTCACAATTAATTCGAATTATTTTTGACGATTCAAATCCTTTTGTAAGTATTCGAATCCTTTTATGAATATTCGAATCCTTTTATAAATATTCGAATCCTTTCAGAAGGATTCGAATCCTTTTATATAGATTCGAATCACCCACATTTGGATTCGAATACGAATCCTCTTAAAAAAAAGTAACGAATCCGAATCACGAATCCAGTTGAACTAAAGTATTCGAATGCCTCTTTTGAATCCTCTAAAAGGATTCGAATCCAATATTCGAATACTGAATGATTCAAATCCTGCCCAGCTCTGATATACATATATATATACATATTTGCAGTAGCCACCTATATAACAAGACATACTATATAATACAATAATGACGCCGTAACGTTTTACCTAATCAGGGCGGTACGCAGTCAATTGTTAAAATTAACATCTTTAAAAAATAAGAAACCTGAAAAATGACCCCGATATATCTGAATCACGGTATCTTGAGGCCCGGTATAGCGAGGTTCTACTGTATAAGGAATCGCACAACAAAGTCACCTTTTAATAACGGATACATATTACCTTGGGTCTCTGGCCGACCCTGAAGTTAGGCTGCGAGCCATCGCTGCAGCAGACCCAATAGACTCCATATGATTCTGTAAGTTCACATATATAGTTGACCGACCCACTCGATGGGAGGGCGCATATGTCGGAATTTTAAATTTCCTACAATTTCTAACGGGCTCGTTTTCAATCAACAGCTGTCAGATTTGAAGGCACAAAAATGCCGATAAGACGAAATCGTCTCGAGATGAGCGTTAATATAAATAATTACAACCGTAAGTATATATAATATTTTTAAATTTTAAGCTATTGTGTATTATTTTAAATAAGTCTACAGTCAATTTAATTTAAAACCAGAGTGCTACTACATTATTTCTCTTTATTTCTTCCTAGCACATGTGGATGATCTTAAAGTATACGAAAACCCCATAGTCGTGGATATTTTTATCATACTGAACTAGCAGCATTTTTTCATGGTGCTGTTGGATTAAGCAATTCTGAATCTTTACGGGGTAGGGGTTAAAATAAATAATTAAAACCGTAAGTTTATATATTTCAAGTTATTAAGCTATTGTGTATTATTTTAATGAAGTCTGCAGTCAAACACATGTAAAACTAGGGTGTCTACATTATTTCTCTTTATTTCTTCCTAGCATTCGTGTATGATCTTCAAGCACTAAGCATAAAATATTTCTTCTGGAAATATTTTATTTGTATTTATACATATAGGGAGTTTTCTTTTAAGTATACGTATTCCAAATTAAATTTTCTGTGAATCTTTAGATATTCCTTGTTTTTTTAAAGTTCAATTTGAAGCATTAAATGAGTGTTTTCCACTCCCAGACTAAGCATGATGAAAAATTTCGAGTTTAGAAAAGCCCCGTGAAAATTTGTCTTGGGTCGCGCAGTGACTCGAGACAAATTTTCTGGGCTTTTCTAAACTCGAAATTTTACTTCATGCGCCACGCGTATGAAATACAGATTTTAAGTGAAATTCGAATATACATATATTTCAGAATATTTTAGTATTTTATACGCGTGGCGCATGAAGTAAAATTTCGAGTTTAGAAAAGCCCAAAAAATTTGTCTCGAGTCACTGCGCGACCCAAGACAAATTTTCACGGGGCTTTTCTAAACTCGAAATTTTTCATCATGCTTAGTCTGGGAGTGGAAAACACTCATTTAAGGTTTTAAATTGATCTCTTTTGAAAAACAACGAATGTCGGAAAATTTACAGCTTGTGCATGTTTACCTTAAAGAAAAATTCACTGTATGTAACACTACTTACGCCAGCATCCAATCTCCGGATAATGAGTCCTCTTATTTCATTTCTAAGATGCATTTTTTGACGAACTGCAGCCATTTTGTTGAGAAGTGAAATGTAATTAACAAACTGTGATAAGATTTTGACATATAGCGAAATATATTTGTAATACATTATGAAATATACCGGGCTTTCATTAATTCCCGAACCCCACGTGACTAAATTTAAAATTGCCGCGTAAATTATTGTATTTGTACGTTGGAGGCTTTGAAAAAAGTAACCAAACGTTACTAAAGTCAAATTTGACATAAACGTTTATGCGCGGTGCATCGTTAAACCAACCTTTGAGATCTTACAAGATTCGCCCGGAATTTTCAGGTAAGCAAAAATTGTTTAATTATTCTGAAACATTGAGTTTTATTTCTATTTATTTTGCAGAGTCACTTTGCTAGGATAAGCAAATACTGCGAAAATGGTATTTACAATTAATAAAAATTAGTTACATTTTTGAAGATGAGCCTATTTTGTAATCATTTTAAATATAATATTTTCAGTCGTCATAAAAATACGCCGGCGAATAAATATTTTTAAATCTAGGGAATTTTTGTGTGAGCCATACCACCTTGTACCTTTGGTTGCCTATTATTTTTGGTCACGTGGGGTTCGGGAATTAATGAAAGCCCGGTACATTTAACATGTTGATTATGTGTTTGTTATTTTTCGCATCGCACGGTAATTTAATACCGTGCGATGTTCCCTGCACCGCAACTATTCAATGTTATGACCCTCAGCACCGCGCACCCCGCTTAGCAAGAAGCCCGTTCGCCCCCCGCGGCCATTGACGTCATTTGCGATTGCAGCGCCGCCCCATCGAGTAGGTCGGTTAACTAAAATCATGATACGTGGAGCCCCCTAAGAGTTATCAATCTAATTTAATCTATGGGATACATATTACCTTGGGTCTATGGCCTACCCTGAAGTTAGGCTGCGAGCCGCCGCTGCTCTTAAATAAAATAAAATGCAAAGAGGAGAAAATTTAGTAAATTGTAAATAAATAAAATATATTATAATATTTAACATATTTTAAATATTCATTTACCCTTTTCGCAACTTCGTTAAATATGTATTTTCATTATACAGGGAGTTTTATTTTTAAAGTATACGTATTCCAAATTTAGCCTATTTTTTGTAAATCTTTAGATATTCCCTATTTTTCTTTTTAACTTTAATTTGAAGCTTTAAACAAGTGTTTTCCACTCCCAGACTAAGTATGAAGTAAAATTTCGAGTTAAGAAAAGCCCTGTGACAATTTGTGGAGGGTCGCGCAGCGACCAGAGACAAATTTTCTGGACTTTTCTAAACTCGAAATTTTACTTCATGTGCCACACGTATAAAACACTAAAATATTGTGAAATTTATGTATATTCGAACTTCACTTAAAATCCATGTTTTATACACGTGGCGCATGAAATAAAATTTCGAGTTTAGAAAAGCCCAGAAACTTTTCTCGGGGCTTTTCTAAACTCGAAATTTTACTTCATGCTCAGTCTGGGTGTGAAAAACACTTGTTTAAAGCTTCAAATTGAACTCTTTTAATAAACAACGAATGTCAGAAAATGTACATTTTTGCATTTATTACAATAGTAGTTAATAAAAAGCTTACGTTTATAGTGTCATCTTAGCAGCTCAATCGGTTTAGACTTTATCGTGGCGACAGAATTACAGAAGGACAGACAGACATTTTTCAAAAATGGTCTTAATCAACTCGGGGGACTTCAAAATGAATGCATCCACTAATATTTTTGATTTGATCATTTTCGCATATGAGGAAAAGTAAAAAATAATATTCGACTCGATAAATAATTATCAAGTCACTAACATTTTTCATCAAATCTAATTACTTAATAATTAAGAATCTACCCACTGAGCAAACACATTAAAGTAATGTTTCATCAACATTAAAACAATGTTTAATGTTGCTACAATGTTGTAATAACGTTATTTGTTTGTTTTTTGCTCAGTGGGGTTGTAATTAATTTATGCTCGAGTCATACTGCATAATCATAATTCAAAAATATATGCAAAGCCATTTACTGAAGTGTTTTGTTTTGTGAATGAATTAAATTAAATTAAATTAAATTAGATACCGAAAACATCGCATTTTTGTTTCAAACACCCGTGGCCTTCCTGTGTATGTGTTATAAAAGTCGTCTTGATCGGCCCCTAGACGTGAAGATTGTACCCTTGTCACTTTGCTATTATTTGTTAAGTTTTCTATATTCTATACAAACCGCAATTTCACTTAATCACCATGGTCCTAACTTGTAAATTTTGTAAAAAAGCAATTAGTCCTAAATCATTTTCACTAAAATGCGTCAAATGTGTTCAGTGGTCGCATGCTACTTGTAGTGACGTAGATAGTCACACATGGGATCATTATAGGAGCCAGGCTAAGAAATCAGACTAAGAGTTACTTTGCCTAACAATAGTGACGCATTACTGTTGCTTAGAAATAGTAATAAAGTTACTGATGTGACCATTAAAGCTGATCTGACCAAATTCCAACGTAACCACTTATCTAAACTTCGTAAGGAATTAGAGGAGAGAAATGAGAAAGGCGAACAAAACATCACAATAAAATATATTAATGGAACGCCGCAAATTGTAACCAAGAGAAAAACAGTGAATCGCGAAGAAGATGTAGGAAAAAAAAACTAAGTACCCTAAACATATTCTTTCAAAATGTAGGAGGCCTTATCACTAAAATTAAACAATTTTCTCAAAGTGTTAGCATAAGTACATATGATATTTTTATAATTGTTGAAACATTTTTTTCTGATTAGATTATTAATAGTGAATAGTCATTAGTTGATTATGATATATTTAGATGTGATAGATCCGTCTTATCGAGCAGTAAAACTCGCGGAGGTGGTGTATTAGTCGGTGTAAAAAAATATTTAAACTCAAGCAAGATCCAAATTTCGCAAACGCTGGTGGAACAAGTAATGGTAAAATTTACCTTAAACAAGAATACATACATCATAGGGGGAGTGTATATCCCGCCTAATAGTTCTGTTGAATGTTACTCCGCCCATTGCGAAACATTAGAAGAAATAAGTGAACATAACAACTTACACAAGATATTGGTCTGTGGTGACTACAATTTGCCGGATATTCGTTGGAGTTTGGACAATCTGGAAGAAGATGCTAATTTTAATGCAAATGAAAATGCTTAACTGTTAATTGAAACTGCTTCCTTTTTGAATATTCAACAACTGAACAAATGCCCAAACAATCGCGATGTGTACTTGGACTTAGTGTTTGGCCATAGAGATTGTGCAATAGTGAGTGCGTCGAGTGACCCGTTGTTAAGCGATTCGTTACACCATATTTTGTATTCAATCATGTTGAACTATGACCAGATCGAAGAACTATTAGATGACAATTCCTATTTTAATTTTTCAGAGGCTAATTATATTGATATAAATGAATATTTATCTTCCATCAACTGGAAAGAATACTTTAAACCATCTATGAATGTAAATGATGCTGTGGATAGATTCTATTCTGTACTGTATTCTATTATAAATATGTTTGTTCCTTATAAAAAGAAAGTTGTCCATAACTACCCTAAATGGTTTAATAAAGAGTTAATACATTTGGTTTCACAAAAGAAAATGGCGCATAATAAATACAAGTCATCACCTGCTTACACTGATTATTTAATTTTTCAAAATTTAAGATCAAGATGCAAAAACTTAAGCAAGACACTTTATTCCGACTACATTTTGAAAATAGAACGTAACATTAAAAATAATTCCAACAACTTTTGGTCATTTATAAAAGAAAAGAAAGCAGTGAAGGGCATTCCGGTATTTATGAAATATAAGGGTAAAGTCAGTAGCAATATGCAACAGACGGTTGATTTCTTTGCTGAAAATGTTTCTGAAGCATACTCAGCGGATACTGCTGAAGTTCCCCACTTTGTAACTAACGTATCAGTAAACTATAATTATACATTTAAAATAAATGCATCTGATGTGTTCGAAGCAACTAGTAGTTTAAAAGATACTTCTACTTGTGGTCCAGATGGTATACCCAGTATGTTTTTAAAAAAATGTGTTTACTCTATAACTACTCCAATTACAATTATTTTCAACGAGTCAGTAAATAAACAAATATTTCCAGATTTTTATCGAGGTGTATGTTTACAGTCAGCTATTCCCAAAATCTTGGACTCAATCATATCCAGGCAAATGCAGTGGTTGTGTTGTAATAACATTGTGGAACAGCAGCATGGTTTTCAGAAAGAAAAGTCTACAGTTACTAATTTGCTTTTGTTGCAAAACTTTGTGTTGGAAGCCTTTGAGAATCGTAAACAAGTTGATATTGTCTATACCGACTTTTCGAAGGCTTTTGACAGGGTTAGCCACAATATACTTATTGGCAAATTTCGAGCCTTTGGATTTAATGAGAGTATTGTCAACTGGATAGAAAGTTTCATTTCGCAGCGTAAGCAGTGTGTTAAGATCAATGGTATGTTGTCGAAGGAGATAATTGTGCATTCGGGTGTCCCACAAGGGTCGCACATAGGCCCAATTTTATTTAATATTTTTATCAATGATATTGTTGATCGTATAAATTATTCGCGTATTTTACTCTATGCCGATGATATCAAAATATTCCGTGTTATAGATGATAATACAGACACAACATTTTTACAGCAAGATTTAAATGCTATCTCGGATTGGTGTGAAGTGAATAATTTATATTTAAATATTAAAAAATGCAAATATTTGTCATTCTCAAAAAACAAAACAGCCGTTGATTTTAATTACACCATAATTAATAGTCCATTAGAACGTGTAACTCAAATAAAAGATCTTGGCGTAACGCTTAATTCAAAAATGCATTTCTATACTCACATCAATAACATTGCTCAGAAAGCTTTCAGAGTACTGGGTTTCATATACAGAGTAAGAGGAGATTTTTCAGTCAATACAATTAAGTTACTATATTTCTCTTTTGTCCGGTCCACCTTAGAATACGCTTCCATTATATGGAATCCGAATCAACAATATTTAATTAAAAAACTAGATAGAATACAACACAAATTTCTACGATTCGTTGCCTACAAGTACGGAATACCTTCATTTGCAGTAAATTATGATTATTTATTAAGTCGCCTTAACATCCAAACACTTGAGCATAGACGTTTCATTGCAGATGTTTGTTTTTTATACAACCTGTTAAACAGTCGCATTGTTTGTCATGAATTATTAGAATCAATTAATTTTTGGGCAACAAATGTTCATACTAGAACGAAGTTTATATTTAGATCTAAGTTTTCTAGAACGAACTATGGCCAAAATAACCCCATTGGCAGGATTATGCGATTGGGTAATAAACTAAATTCTACGGCATCATTCAAAATTTTTTCATTTAATTATTAACGTTTTAGAAGTTTCCTATTAATTTTGAATGTAACTGATTTTTTGTATATTTTTTGAAAGTATGTGAATGGCATCTGTAGTTATTATTGTTTTCAGCATGTTTTTGTTTTTGTTTTTGTTTTGTTTTAGGATAATAAGTTGTTCTATGCTATTATGTATATCTTTTAAGTTTCTATTTACAGGATTGTGTATTTTTTGGTGTTTTTGGTTTTATTTCATATTGATACATTATGCACTATACATTTAGGTTATATTTCTTTTTACTTATGCAATTTATTTTATTCCTGTTCACATTATTATTTTTTTTTTGTATAGTTAATGTAAAAATGGGTTAACCCGTGTATAAATAAATAAATAAATAAACACCATAGTTAATTTTTTGTCGGTTCATATCAGAAAAAACAGGACGTTATAATGGCAAGTGTTATTGTTTAACAAATTACCAATCATTAGTTAAATTACAAGATAATTATATTTGTATAGGGTTATTAATTAATTAATAAATTTACAAATTGTATTTAATTAAAGTCGAGTTCATTTCTATCCGTCCAGCATACCCACAGCAAAAAACAATAACAAATAACGTTATATCAACATTGTTGTTTTAATGTTGATAAAACATTACTTTAATGTGTTTACTCAGTGGGTAGACTGCAAAATTGTGTGGAGTCAATGGGGGTCAACGTTGGTAGAGTATATCTTATACTTAAAATATACTCTACACGCCTTGAATGGAGGTTAAAGGCCAGTTGCACCAAACACATTGAACTGGTTCAACTCTGAACTCAGATTCAAAGTGACATTAGAACAATAGGAACTGTCATCTTGAACTCAAGTTCAGCTTGAACTCGAGTTCAACGTTTTTGGAGCAACTGGGCCTTAGTGTCAGTGATGTCAGTCAAAGTCATCGGTTGTCAACGTATAAAACGAAAAGTACTAAAATGCGTGATTGCCAACCTTACTTTTTATTGAGTAGACAAATAGAAATAAACTCGACTTTATTTATAAATCAAATGTTTAGGGCCAGTTGCACCAGACACATTGAACTGATTCAACTCTGAACTCGAGTTCAAAGTGTCATTAGAACAATTTAACGTTTTTAATTTACTGTAACAATATTCTGTTATCCTGTTATACTTTTGTATTTAATCACTTAGACCTTATCCCAATGCTTATATCTTGTATCTATCATTCTAAGTCATATATTCTTGTTTGTTATATTTTTACCAAAATTGTTAAACATATTATTACTACTTGATCGTACTTATAGGCACTACTTCATTGATTTATTTTCTTGTTGACCTGTGTAAAACTTGTTAAGTTGCTAACACCAATAAAGATATTATTATTATTATTATTATTATTAATAGGAACTGTCATCTTGAACTCGAGTTCGACGTTGCAACTGGGGCTTAATTATCAACTTTTAAAGAATTCTGAAAATTTTAATTTTGGCGGAAACGATGCATTGTAAGTCAATAAGCCGATTTATACATTTATAAGAGCATGTAATTAAATGTAAATTATAATAATTGTTTAATAGGTTTAACAATATTAAATTTGGCATATTTATAATGGCAATTTAAGAACAAATTGACGACAATTATCTGAGTTTACGCAAAATGAGATTTATGTTAAGGTTAATGAATAGGCGTTTTTTTTTTTAATTATTGGTTATTATTGAATTCAATGCCTTTTTTATGAAATCATAAATTACGAGGAAAACAAAATGTGGGAATGCAAATAACACTGAATATAAATTACACATTTTATAATAAATAGAAAAATGTAGCATTACAATCTAAAAACAATCTTTAAACATTATAATTTCACTTTTTTTTCTATTTATAATAATAATAATAACGTTTATTTCTATACACCACAGGAAATATATATATATATATATATATATATTTATTATAAAACATGTAATTCATATCTCACTTAATACTAACAGGTTAATTCTAAACTTGAAACAAGTGTTTTCAGTCCTTGATTAAGCATGAACTAAAATTTCGAGTTTAAAAAAGCCTGAAAATTTGGATTTTGACACGGAGCGAAGCGCAGCATCCAGATTAAAATTTTCAGGCTTTTCTAAACTCAAAATTTTACTTCATTCGCCAGGCGAGTAAAACACTGACCTAAAGTGAAGTTTTAAAAACACTACTTAGATATTTATTTCCATGATTCATTGCCTCGACTTAATTTGAAGTTCGACTAAAATTTACAAATATTTAAATATAAAACATGTTACAATTATGTAAAAAGATTTCAACATTTTTGTGAAACAAATAATAGTTTATTTTTTGCCTAATTAATACTTATTTCGCATGAACTAATTTTGCACCTTTAAATAAATTTATTACTATAGAGTTGGTGTACAGTATTATTAATACCTATTAGAGAGTTTTAGTTGATCGTTTTACTAAATATGGTAACTTACTTGTTGCCCGGTAACGCAGGCAGTTACCGGGTAACAAGCAAGTTTAGCGTAAACGTAAGCCTTACCGTATTTCGTAAAACAATAAACTAAAACTGTATTAAGAATATGAATTTGTGTTCAGTACTCATTCATTCACCGGATAACTATATACGCGTTTCAGGCTTCAAAGCCATCATCAGTATAGTCCCGAACCAGTGCTTGAAGAATACTGAACATCTTTGACCATTTATTACGGCCTGTGCAATTTGCATATGTTTCGAAAGCGTAAACGCCAATGCTACGATGCTACTTGAGCTAAGGGGCATTCGATGACGTTTACGCTTTCGAAACATATAAAACTGTATTATTTATGCCAGATTTAGTATACAGTATTATTATTATTGATACCAGAATTTGTACACAGTATTATTAATATATTATTGCTTAATAAATTTGGTGAGTTTTTTAAAAAGAAAACTTGTTTAATAAAGAATAAAATAGTGTTTATTTTAGAAAACAAAATAAAAGAAATACATTAAAATATCCTATGCATTACTTCTTTAAAATATGAGTACAACACATTGCATTATAATAATTTTTAATTAAATTGTAACAAAGCTCGTGAGTTAATATTTCTTGTTTTGGATTAAACCGGGGCGAGACCAGCCTTCTGGCGACATTTTTGCATCAACGCACGCAGCATGAACTGTTTTCGAGACAAAGTGCGCACTTGTCTTAAGAACACGTCCAAGTCGATCACGTTGCAACGCAGAGCCTCCCCCATGTAGTAAATCGCGTCTTCCAGTGCTGCCTCTTCAGCAAACGCATTTAATAATCTATAAAAACAGATAATATTCTTTTAATTGACACTTTTGTACAAATATTTCTATACATAGGGCAAAAAGAATTATGGATGAATCATGTAGAAGTGCAACTCAATGTATTTTTTGCATTAATGCTGACTGAATGGCGACATCAGTGAGTCTGGTGGTAAACTAACATTTTCTGAATTTGCTAATTCAAGAAAGAAACAGAGCGATATAATACGGTATAACATTCAGAGAGATAGAATAAAATCAAGCAAAGGACGCTATTGTATGGAAGTGAAACATGAATTTGTACATTGTATTGCATAAGTTTAGCATCACCTAAATTTACCATTCAGCTGCACTTCTTTTTATTCAACATTCACTGAGAACTAAACATTTATAAAGACACAAAGATTATTAAAAACTATGATTGATAGAATACAGTTAACATTGACAAAAATTATTGAAGTGAAGAAAAAAAACTTACTGCACTGAAGTCAAAAAACAAACTTTCTGCGCTGAAGTCAAGAAAAAAACTTACTGTTTATATAAAGGAGCAGTTGTTGTGACAGCATCATCGACATCTATAGATTCCTGATTCCCGAGCCTCTCGATGGCCTTATCCAATTCTTGCTCCTTATCTTTTAGCACCATTATATTCTTATCTAAATCATTCTGAAACAACCGAGACAACAAAAATCAATCCCCTTTTTTCTTTCATGCGATTGATCTCAACAAACCTTCTCTTTATTAACTCTTTCTAAAATAGCGTCCAATTTAGCCTTTCCTTGCTTTAACTCTAGATGCGTCCGGCGCAACGTCTCCAGCTCGGCTTGATTCTGCTGGAACTGCTCCTTCATGTGCCGCATAAGCTTCTCTTCGAGCGCGCTCAGCAAGGATATGCGAATGTGTTCATTTTTAATCGTGCCCGTGTTGTCCTCCGACATTTGACCGTACGGCGTGCCGCCCGGCACCGGGTACGGTAAAGGGGGCTGGGCACCGGCAATGTAGTCTTGCATGCCCATGGGTGGGTACGGCATATATCCGCCCCCCATTGGCGGATATGGAGATGGGTACGGCGGAAAACCCGATGAGCTAGTTTGTGGCATGTACGCTGAAAATTTGTGTGAATACAGATAATATTATATTAATTATATTGCAACATAAAATAATAATCATAAGACAGGACCAATATGTTATAAATTAATAAAATGTAAAAGTAATAATAATTGTTGGTATAATAGTAAATTTCTTTAAAGTACATCAAAACCAAACATTTTTTTTTAAACTAAAAACACGATTCTATTATTCTATTATTATTTGTAGATTAACAAAACTTTAAGTAGATTACTATTGTTAGTTAACAACTAATAATTTAATACTGTAGTACCCCTAGTGGAAAGCACAAGATCTGTCTTACACATAACCTCATTTGTCATAACAAAATAGGGTTATTTAAAACTTATTTAAAATTTATTTAATAATGTTATAAATTAAAAATGTGGATACCAGATATATTACGAACTTCACTTGAAATCAGTATTTTGTACGCGTGGCGCATGAAGTAAAATTTCGAGTTTAGAAAAGCCTGAAAATTTGGTTTGGTCGCTCCGCTTCGCTACGCAACCAAACCAAATTTTCAGGCTTTTCTAAACTCGAAATTTTACTTCATGCTTAGTCTGGGAGTGGAAACACTTGTTCGAAGTAAATTTCAATCAAACAATTTAGCAGGAGATACATAAACATGCATAAAATTACACTGTTTATCTTTAAATTACTTGATTACAATGTAGTTGAAACACAAGAAAATGCAATGCTGCCACGTTAATTTTATCAATAGTTTAAAAGTAACTAATAGCATGTAGATTTAGTTCTATTAATACAAAATGTTAGCATCGTGTTTGTAAGGGTCTAGTAGAAATTAACTAACATTAAACTATAACGATTAAGGGCAATTCTATTAATAAGGCTAAAAGACCACAAGAACACAGAGCACTTACAATTTGTTATATTATCGTTAAGACATTCATGACCATGTAGATTTATAAAGTAATAATAATAAAAGTAATAATAACAGACTGCTGTGACTTACAAGGCAAATTACACGTCAGTTAATAGTGACAGCTAACAAAAATAAGACAACAGAGTACTTACAATTTGTTGGATATGGCAAGTCGTTTCCTTTGGGCTTCGCAAAAACAGGCGGCTGCTCTCCAAAAGTCACAATCATCACTTGGATTAATCCAAGCAAATCTGAATCATTCTAAAAAAAAACTCACTCTAAAAATGATCCTCTTCTTTTTAATTTCTAATCAAAAAAATTATTAAAAACCTACTGGAACCCAGTCGTGTAGATATGGCAAATAAATTTTTCCATTATTATCCACAAACATCGATACTTTTATGGCCATGTCCGGAGTGGGTTTTACGTAACAAATGGGCGAGTTATTAGGGTGAGTGTCCATTAGCCATATAACAATCGGTATGTTGTAAACATTGCCTTTATACCTAACAGGAATCGTTCCGGTTAAATTCACTAATTTTAGTTGTCTACCATCATTAAACACTGAAATATTTGTACAAAATTAAAAACAAAACCAACATATCGATCAACTCTGAAACCTGGTAAGTCCAAAATGTCAAATTTTACAGGAGACTCAAGACACTAGTTAATTACACAGGCCTGCGATAAAACAAACACAAGAGAATTGATAACTGAACTTTATGTATTTTTTAGTGCTGATTTAAAACAAAAAACGAAAAATTTCTATCACGTCACGTTTTCTTGAAAAATTCGATTTTGCTTGGATTTTCATGAACATTTACAAGATATGGAGCGCAAATATCAAGGAAAATGGGACAAGAACACCCTCGCCGACTACTGTTGGATGTTAACACAAGATAGGCCTGAAATTGAACATAAAAGAAGAACATCAAAAAGAAGTTTCAAAGGAAAAAGAGAACGTACTTAAATAGAAATTAATTTTTTGTTTTGTTTTTTGCTCAGTTTAAAATTTGTTTCAAACTTTCATCTACACTCTTGGTCAATCGTCTATCTTATCTAAGTTATCTTAATAAAAACATATTAAAATAGTCTGTTGGTAATCTTCTTCTAGAAACTGCACCATAATTATAAACCTATAAAAATTAATCGATTGCTAAACAATCAATTTGCCTCACCAAGTATCAATTATTTTACATAGATTTAAATGGATAAAAGACACTGGGCCATATGATTTCCGTTAAGTTAAGGGGTGATACCTACCTGCAATGGTTCAAAAAATCGATTTTTTGTTTATTGCGGAATTCGAAAGTGTACACATTGAAGAATATTTTCCCAAAGTTCCATGTCGATAGGAAACAAATTGTCGAAGTTATGCGAGATTATGTAAAGGTAGTCGACACCCCTGCCGGAGCAGGGAGCGCGCGCCAGCTGTGCGCGGAACAAAGCGTGCGTACTGCTGCCCAAATAGAAAAGAGGCATCGGCATTCTTCCCATGCGCACTGGGATGCGCATGACCGTGTTTACATTTAGTGACATAACCTCAAAAACTGAGTCCGTGTAAGTGCCAACAATTAATCACTTATAACACCGAAAACACATCTCAAACGCGATTATCTCGAAACCACTTTTTCAAAGTCGGTGACCGCGATAACTCAACGTGTATTCATTTAATTTGAACGAGCCTTTGCGTCTCCTATCAGAAACCTTTTTTTCTAGTCGTTGATCGTTCGGATTTTGCCTATTATTTATTTTCGATTTTTTACAGCCGATCAAAGACACTTTTTTTGCCTCGAAAAAATGAGTTTTTCATTCAGGAGGCCGCCATTTTCTCAAAAAAAAAATTTTTTCAAAACCCAACAATCAATGACCGCTTTTACTCATTTTCAATGCAGCGCCATTGAAAATTTTGATTTCAGATGATTTTTACACATGCAAGCGCGGTCACCGCCAAACACCTTTTGAAAAAGGTCTTCTGCAGGGAGCTGCGCCACGGGCCCCCAGGTGGTCCAAAGAGGTGGAAAAAATTCCTAATTAAAGACCAATGTACAACCAATAAACTGGTATGTAGTTTCCTATCTTGTTTCGTTTTCGAGAAAAAAAATCCCGAAATTCCGCATTTTTTCAGCCTCG
Source organism: Philonthus cognatus (assembly GCA_932526585.2). Classification (NCBI taxonomy): domain Eukaryota; kingdom Metazoa; phylum Arthropoda; class Insecta; order Coleoptera; family Staphylinidae; genus Philonthus; species Philonthus cognatus. Next base: position 39,456,394 of record OW052244.1, read on the forward strand.
CAAGTAGGTATCACCCCTTAAGTTAAGTGATTAAGTTTGTTTGTCCCTGTTGTATATGTCAATTTTGACATGTTTTCACTCACTCTAATCAAATATTTATTAAAAAAATGCCTTAACGATGGGAAAATCATACGGCCCACTGTTGCCAGATAGTACATACAAAAGTGTTCGAGAGAATACCTTTTCAAATAGGATTTTAGCAAAAATATCGATATCAATTTTATAAAAAATCCTGACGTGATAGAAAAAAATGAAGGTCATTTGCAACATCAGCACACCAAATAACATAAAACTTCTCTTGAATTTTTCAAAAACTTCAATTTCGCAGGCCTGTGTTATTATATGGGCTGCGTAATGGTTTACACTAATATTGGTAAATTAATAGTATCTTACTTATGAGGAAAATGTTTCGAATAATCGGGACTTACGAGGTTTTGAAAGTAGTTGATCAACATGATAAATTTATTTCTCACTTAAAAACTAATATAGTTGGGAAAAATATAAACCATAAGAAATTTAAGCAAGAAACCAGACTTCCAAATGTGTATAGCAGTCTTTAATTATAATATATAATCATTGCTTCACTTTTATTGTTCCATGCTAGATGTACATTTCGGGTACTATGATCCCATTATCAATAGGTAACTGTATTCAGTTTGCTATTGATAATGTGTACATAGTACCCGAAATGTACATCTAGCATCAAAAAATAAAAGTGAAGAAAGGAATATAACTGCATTTTAATTAAGTGACTTAAAATCTTCACATAACTCAAATAACTAAAATAATACATAATATTTTAAGCATGAGCAATAATAACCCATAGATCATTAATTTAACTAAGAGAATGTAAATAACGCCCACTAACACTAAATTAAATTAGCACAAACATGCCAGGGCGTTTATTGGACATCATTTCGAATGCATTAAAGCAGACACTAATGCATTCGGAATGAATTTTTGGTGGGTCGCCTCTTACGTGAATATGTTAAATACACTTACTGTAAGAATCAAAATGTGGTGTTAATCCTCTATACCGAGACATCGCCTTCATTATATCTAATTTAGTCGCATTGGGATTGTGATACTACAAAAATTATTTCATTATTCAAAAGGGTTGCAATTTTAAAAAGCATGCATTTACGTGACTCGTCCATTGGTTTAATTGTTCCTTAACTTCCATTTTCCGTTCGATTATCTAAAGGAATTCGCTAATCACAACAAAATTAAATGTCAACCTGACAGTTAATGACAGATTAGTCATATGTCGAGTAGGGTGCGTTCCGTAATTATCAAAATTGCCAACTGTTATATATAATTGTGATTTTAAAAGAAAACACAATTAAATTTTACTAATTTTAGTGAAATTTAAACAATTGTTTTCTTATAAAATCATAGCAAAAAATGTTACACTACGTGAAAGATGAGAAAGTAATTCAAGATAAAATTGTTGTTGTAAATTGGGTTGCATGTGATGATTGTCGTGGACCACAGACTTAGTATAATTAAATATATCAACGTTGGTAAAGTATATCTTGTACATACTCTACACACCTTGGCCCATCCCCACCACCTCATGCTTTATCTAATATATACTAAATCTATGTTGTGAACCAAAGATTTAGTGTATATTACTAAGTCTATGTGGTAAACATCTATGTCTTGCTGTATCTATTATTAAAGGGTATCCAATGAAATGATTGTATATTAAATAATTAACACTGATTACTTTTTTGTATTCACTTTTTATTTTAAACTGTGACTAGTTTTGGCTCAACAGCGAGCCATTATCAAACTAACTACTTAAACTAAAAAGTAATCAGTGTTAATTATTTATATATTTACAATGTTTCACAAAGTAACCGCCTCCACCACAAGATATTGTATATTAGGTTGCATATGATTATTACTATGGTGGTTGTTTTTAATTGACAAAAATTCCCAATGGATTATATAATTGATGCATACTTAACTTTTGTTCAATTATTACAATTCTACAAGCTATTATAATTTTAAATTTGTATTTATAGTTGTTCATCACAATATTTTATACATTATCTATGTTTGACATTTCAGATCATAGATTAAATTAGATTGATAACTCATAGGGGGCTCCACGTATCATGATTTTAGTTAACCGACCCACTCGATGAGACGGCGCTGCAATCGCAAATGACGTCATTGGGCGCGGGGAGCGGGCGGGATTCTTACTAAGCGGGGTGTGCGGTGCCTAGATTAAATTAGATTGCCCACTCCTAGGGGGCTCCAGGATCGCAAGTTTAGTGTCCCTTATCACTCGATGAGGGGGCGCTGTAACCAAAAATGACGTCATCGGGGTGTAGGTGTGGTGACGTCGCGTGGGACGCGCGGGAGATTTAATCTATGGATTATACTATATAAATCGTCGGCCTAATAGTGAAATCCACTAAGTAAATTTTTGGCTGTTGTTAGTTGTTGGGCAATTTGATGGTTTACTGAATTGTACTAAATCTGGCTCAGTAGGGGTATAGTAAGTAAGCCTCACTATACCTCTACTGAGCCTGCGATTTGCTACAATTCAGTAAACCATCAATATGCCCAACAAATAACAGCCAAACATTTTCTTAGTGGATTTCATTAGTAAGCCGACGAAATATGCTATATGTGGTAGAGTTCGTTGCTAGAAATACCGCGGTGTTTGAATAACCGCGCGATGAGAGAAATAATAACATAATTAAACTATAAAATGTATATTAGAAATAATTATTCAATTTAAATATTTACAATTAAATTAAAAATAAAACGTCCTCTCATCGAAGTGTCGCAAATTAAATTATACATTCTTATTATTATACAACAAAAATCACATAATCCTAACCTATAATAAATTATTCTATTGGTGGATATTGTGAAGCAAATTACTGATAATATAATTGATTAATCAAAACAGGTTCCAATTTTAAGGATTATTGATAATAATCTCACTATAAATTGTTCCAAATTTTAACAGCTTAAAGTAACCTTTAACAGATATTTAAATCATATGTTAATCAATTGTTTCTTTTTTGAAACAGCCAAATTCCGCGCTTTTATTTTTCTATATTTTATTGAGGCCAACTTTTTGACAATATCATTGATTTTTACATGTTCGGTTCCTTTTAGAATCCTATTTAAGTTTTGTACCCACATATGGATGTAAAAGGTGATCATATAATTATCAATGATATCAATCAAATTATGGTCTGTGCAGGAGAATGAAATATTTGAATTTAATGAATGTACTTTTGATTTTAAATATTGAACAATATCACCAAAAATACATATTTTTGGCAAAAAAAAATTAATGATTTGAAATGATTTGGAAAGATATCTGAAAAAATTAGTGCTCGGCTTCAAAAGAGATTTTTTATTGTAGTCCCTACAATTAATGTAGCAATGGAAAGACTCTTTTGTGTCGGACACTAACTCATTTCTACATGTATTGCAGTCCCGCACTTTCTTTAATACATGTCTTCCCAAATATCCTGCTATGTAAGCATTTGTATTATCAGATAAAAAATTATATGAATTTTTAAATTCAAACACATCAGATATATTTGGGGGAGAAGTAATTATCCGAGGTAAAAAGTCATTTGTTAAAAATATCTGTAAAAAGTTTAGTGCCCCTTCACAACCATCTGTTTCGCAATTAAAATAAGGAGAATTAATGGTAGTGAAATTATTAACAATTAATGCTTTATACGATCCCTTAAATGATGAGCATGTTGGATTTATATTACGAGCACCATAACACCTTACACTTCCGAAGAAATTTTCCAAGGGATCTTGGTTTATGTTTCGAGGACAAAGATATTCAAAACCAATAGAAGATAATTTTTTCCATATGCATTGAAAACCTTTTAACGTACTTATCCAGTTTGCAATGCACGGTGGAACAAAATTACCTTTAGGTCTTTTAAATTGCATTGTCCTCAAAACATCAATTGCTTCAGAATAAAATCTAACATGTTCACTGTCTTTGTGAATCGCACATCTTAAAGTTTTGTCACCTGTAACTGATGAACCATTTACACTATCAAATAATTTATCAAAAAATAACAAAAACTCAGAAGTGCCAAGCATTGTTTCTGTCTTAGATAACTCATTGCCATAGAGTACCAGAAATCTCAATGAAGAAGATGTTCGCTGTGAAAACACCTGAGATGCTAACTTCACTTTCATCTTATTCATTTTAGCTTCATAAACATGGCAATCAGTTATCTTAGGTAGAAGACTACTATCTGGGTCTCCAATATCCATTTCATGTAGCTTCACAATATCTGACCAGCAAGCCGTGAAGTTTGTTCCCTTCCATTTGAATGTGGCATTGTAATTTAATAAATTGTTTCTGACATATTTCAGAAGGTGAGGAGGATCAAACAATGGTATTATTTCCTGATTTCCTATCAGGAAACCACTTGAGCGATTCTCCTTACCTTCCAAAATGAGTGTACGATTTGATTCCTCCCTTAATTGTTTTATAGCCCTAACATTAGTTGCATGTTGATCACATATTGTGCAAACAACATGCAAACCAATGCCTTGCAGTTGTTTTATAATAATTTTTATGTTCCTGGTCAGATCTGGAACACCCATACCATGTTCCACAAAGAAATATGCTACGGGTTGTTTCCATTTGATCTGTATACCACGAACCATAAAAACCATTACATGGTCAGCAAAACGTAATTTATTTTGCTCACCACAACACACAAAACCATCAATGGAGGAATCAATTTTATTAAAAAACATTCCTGTACTCAACGACATTTCATCAAATAAAAGGGCACAATACTTCTGGTCTTCATCCATCTTATCACAAGTACTTTTCAACAAACCCATAATGGGTTTATTAATACCCGGACCAATAGGAATGCGATTCAGTAATCTCTGAAGACATTGTCTGGATGGAAGTGCAAATACTTTTGCCAAAAATCTGTACAATTTAGGGCTTTGTTTATACATAGCTAATGCAAAAGTTTTGTCTTCCATCGAGAAACGTCTTCCATGAGTTTCATATTGTTGCAACTTTATCTGTGACATGAAAAAGTTAAAAGATGTTTCATTCATATGTCTCCGAAACATGGCTCCAGTTTCTACAACATCAAGTGCATGATCAAGACGCTCCTTATTAGAAGCATTTTGTGCATGCAATTTTTTTGCAACCTTCTGAATATCTCGGGCATAGGAATGCAATATCTTTGCTTGAGGGGAAAGCTTTCTTTTTCGTGTCACATTTAATGTTTTTAACAATTTTACCTCCAAACATTCCTTCATGGTCAGGGATCGTACTTTGTAATTAGATGGATTGTTACGAAGGGGTGTGCTCCCAGCGACTGAAATATGTCTATTTGGTTCACAACTCGGACCAGCAGCAATGGGCAACTGCACGTTGTCCATGGTGCTGTGCAACCGCACGCTGGGAACGGTGTTTGGCAACAGCAAGGTGTCAATCGTGCTGTGTAGCTGCAACTTGACGTCCCTGGATGTTCCCAGAAATGCTGGATCTTCCGGAAGATCCACAGACACTAGGAACAAAATATATATTAGATATACGGTTCTCCTTGCACGCTCGCTCGAAAAAATATATTTTTTAAGAAGGTGATTCAAACAACACGTATCATTAATTTTTTGACTAAACGAGTGATCGTAGAAAGTTGGACCAAAAATGTTTACCACGAATAAATTACAATGAAAAAGTCAAGATTTTTGAATTTTCAAATGGTACGGAGTATCAATATTGGTGTTATTACAAAGACAAAACAATCAAGTTTTGTAGCCGTTCAGACGTTCAGTCAAAAAATGATTGATACGGATGGTCTCAATCATGTATAAGAGTAAAAAATAATTAGCTTACCAGCCGTTGTATCTAGATATAGTGTGGGGACACTCCGTGGCTTCAAATTGCTTTTACTAGTAAAACATTTTGTCCCTTCTGCGAAGTGCCTGTCGCAAATGAAATGATTTCTGACCACTTGCATCTTACTTTTTTTGCGCAGGTCTTCGCGTCCAACAGCCTCCAGCCATTGTTCATACACCTAAAAAAGAATATAAGCCTTAGATTAAGTTCTTAAATTCATGCAGTGTACATGGAATATTTAGATTTGCTATGTAATATAATTTTATTAACTTGTATTGTATTGATACCATTTAAGATTTATTTCAAATAAAAGGATGACCAAAAACCAATTTAATTATAATGAACTAATGTAACAAATGTTAAAGCTTACCCCATTTCTTCTTGTAAATCTATGCATACGAATATTTGTATCACAGTTATTGCACGATTTTATAGCACAATAATAAGACATTTTTTTTAAATGAAAAATATTTCCAACATTCCAATACTTACGGTGTTGTTTATATTAGCAACCGCCAAAATATGATGTCTTATCAGCATTCTTGATAAGGTGTTGATTGAAATACCTTTCCCGTAAAGTTCGAAACTGCGGGAAATTTGAAAATCCGACATTTGCGCCCTCCCATTGGGTGATAAGGTCAACTAAATACGTGAACTTCCAGATTTATATGGAGTGGACGGGGTGTGGTGCGGTGCACCCACCATAACATTGAATGGTGGGTACGGTGCGGGGAACATCCCACGGTATTAAATTACCGTGCGATGCGAAAAATATCAAAGACCTAATGAACATGTTAAATGTATATTTAAAAAGTTATTACAAATATATTTCGCTACATGTCAAAACCTAATTACATTTCACTTCTCAACAAAATGTCTGCAGTTCGTCAAAAAATGCATCTTAGAAATGAAATAAGAGGTCTCCTTATCCGGATAAGGATGCCAACGTAAGTAGTGTTCCATATAGTGAATTTTTCTTTAAGGTAAACATATGCATAAGCTGTAAATTTTCAAAAGAGTTCAATATAAAGCTTTAAACGAGTGTTTTCCACTCCCAGACTAAGCATGAAGTAAAATTTCGAGTTTAGAAAAGCCCCGTGAAAATTTGTCGAGGGTCGCGCAGCGACCCGAGACAAATTTTCTGGGCTTTTCTAAACTCGAAATTTTACTTCATGCGCCACGCGTATAAAACACTAAAATACTGTGAAATTTATGTATATTCTAATTTCACTTGAAATCTGTGTTTTATACCCGTGGCGCATGAAGTAAAATTTCGAGTTTAGAAAAGCCCAGAAAATTTGTCTCGGGTCGCTGCGCGACCCACGACAAATTTTCACGGGGCTTTTCTAAACTCGAAATTTTACTTCATGCTTAGTCTGGGAGGGGAAAAAACTCATTTAAAGCTCCAAATTGAACTTTAAAAAAAACAAGGAATATCTAAAGATTTACAGAAAATAATGTATATTTAAAAAGTTATTACAAATATATTTCGCTACATGTCAAAACCTAATTACATTTCACTTCTCAACAAAATGTCTGCAGTTCGTCAAAAAATGCATCTTAGAAATGAAATAAGAGGTCTCCTTATCCGGATAAGGATGCCAACGTAAGTAGTGTTCCATATAGTGAATTTTTCTTTAAGGTAAACATATGCATAAGCTGTAAATTTTCCGACATTCGTTGTTTTTCAAAAGAGTTCAATATAAAGCTTTAAACGAGTGTTTTCCACTCCCAGACTAAGCATGAAGTAAAATTTCGAGTTTAGAAAAGCCCCGTGAAAATTTGTCGAGGGTCGCGCAGCGACCCGAGACAAATTTTCTGGGCTTTTCTAAACTCGAAATTTTACTTCATGCGCCACGCGTATAAAACACTAAAATACTGTGAAATTTATGTATATTCTAATTTCACTTGAAATCTGTGTTTTATACCCGTGGCGCATGAAGTAAAATTTCGAGTTTAGAAAAGCCCAGAAAATTTGTCTCGGGTCGCTGCGCGACCCTCGACAAATTTTCACGGGGCTTTTCTAAACTCGAAATTTTACTTCATGCTTAGTCTGGGAGGGGAAAAAACTCATTTAAAGCTCCAAATTGAACTTTAAAAAAAACAAGGAATATCTAAAGATTTACAGAAAATAGGTTAAATTTGAAATACGTATACTTAAAAGAAAACTCCTGGTATGTATAAATACAAATAAAATATTTCCAGAAGAAAGTTATTGTTACTGCAAAAATGTTCAGCAAAAATATTAATGGGAAGTATTTGGTATATGGTGAAACTTATTTTCTAAATCGGGAAATCTTTTGACTTATATTGACAAGGTGAAAGATATTTGGGATAGAGTGAATCTCATTTGATCAATAGTGAAATGCAATAGAAAAACTGTGTAATTGAATTTAAGACATTATTTTATGTTCTGAGATCGTACTTTGTGACTAGATGAAATTTCAGAATTGCTTGATCCAACAGCAACGGGAACATTCTCCATGGAAGTATGCTCCTAGCCCGGTGTGAAGAAAATCTCCACGTCCGTGGTTGTTTCATGCATAGTACTTGAAGATCATTCACGAATGCTAGGAAGAAATAAAGAGAAATAATGTAGACACACTGATTTCAAATGTGTTTGACTGAAGATTTAATTAAAAGAATAGACAATGGCTTAAAAACTTAAAATATTACATAAACTTACAGTTTTAATTATTAATGTTAACGCCCATCCCCAAAGATTCAGAATTGCTTAATCCAACAATAACGGGATCTACTCCATGAAAAAATGCTCCTAGTTTAGTATGATGAAAATATCCACGACCATGGATATTTAGTATACTTGATGATCATCCACATGTACTAGGGAGAAATAATGTAAACACCCTGGTTTTAAATTTGTTTGACTGTAGACTTATTTAAAATAATACACAATAGGTTAAAATTTATAAATATTTTACATACTTACGATTGTAATTATTTATATTTATTACCGCTCATCTCGAGACGATTTCGTCTTATCAGCATTTTTGTGCCTTCAAATCCGACGGATCTGACAGCTGTTGAATGAAAACGAGCCCACGTTAGAAATTGCGGGAAATTTGAAATTCCGACTATGCGCCCTCCCATCGAGTGGGTCGGTCAACTATATATGTGAACTTATAGAATCATATGGAGTTGACTGGGTCTGTTTCAGATTTTATAACGTTTGTTAGGTGTCTTTGGTATCTGCGTATTTTTTTTACGAAAAAGCAAAATAAATCAGAGTATTTTCATATTGTTCACAATATTTAATAAATATGGCATCGATATCATCACCTTCTATTGAGTTAAGTTCTTACAGGGATCAACATTTTAAGGTAAACAATTAATTCTTAGAATATTTTAAGGTTAGCAAATATTAATTTCTCAGTTAAGTTAAAAACTAAATGTGAGTATTTGTGTAGATACTCAAACTATTGTTTACAGTTAAAGGCACTTTATTACACAGTCCTTTTCAGTACAAAAACAACATAAAAACTATCAGCCTTGATTTGTGACACACCGTCAGTCGCCAACTATAATCCATGTTATTAGAGAGAGTTTAATAATTGTCAAGTTTCAAGCTGAATTAAGTAATAAACTGAATACCTTGGTAATAAAAAGCCTTAACTCTCTACTAAAAACTAGTCAGAAGAAGTTTTTAAGTTCGGAAACAATGGTAAATGTTTTCCCTCTCAATAACTTTACATAGCGTAATATGTTTGACGGAGGTTACACAATCAATCTGGATTGACGGACTGACGAGACCTTTTTGATAATCTGTCAATCATTTTTAGACGCTCAATTTTGATGGACTGACCTGGCGCCATATTGATCGTGTAACCCCCATCTTTTACGAAGTACCAAATGAAAAATTAGTTCAAGAGATTTTAATAAACTTGAAATGAAAACATTAACACTTTCTTCGCAATAATTATTCTGAACAAAGTATTAGTATTTTCATTTTAAGTTTAATATTATTAATCTAAAAGTAACAAGTGATCTTATTTTTGTTGTTTATTATAGGGTAGTCGAGCAGAACAAGACAGACTTTTGAGGGTATCGTCGACTTTATATGTGGGAAATTTGTCTTACTACACGACAGAGGAACAGATTTACGAGTTGTTTTCTCGGTGCGGAGACATCCGACGGGTCGTCATGGGCTTGGACAAGTATAAAAAAACGCCATGCGGATTTTGTTTCGTCGAATATTACACCCGACCGGATGCTGAAAACTGTTTAAGGTGAGTTGGTTATTTAAAAAAACAAAAACGCCTACATTGGAATCGAATTTGAGTTGAGAATTAAAACATTTTTAGGTATATAAATGGAACGCGTTTAGATGATAGAATTGTGAGGACGGATTGGGATGCGGGTTTTATCGAGGGGAGACAATACGGCCGTGGAAAAACTGGCGGACAGGTGTGTATTGCTGGAACATCAAGAAATCTTAAATGTTTGACATTTCTTGTAAAAACCTCACATTTTATCAGTATTTACCAAAGTTTGACGTGTTTTCTGTCTCGCCCCCCTGTGATCAAAATCCAGGCTGCGCCCATCCCCCATGCACCATTCAGCCGATAAACATTTATCTCACAGTCAAAATGGCGACTGATTTTCAATCTGGGACCAGATGCAACAACTATATTGATTAAATTTGTTTCTTAATTGTTTTATTGTAGGTTCGTGATGAATACAGGACTGATTATGATGCTGGAAGAGGTGGATATGGAAAAATAGTCGCTCAAAAAATTCAACCTGAATTCGGACGGTGATTCAAATCAATATAATTTGTGTTCAGTATTTTGTAATAAAGAAAAAAATAAGGTAATTAAATAAATTAATAATAAGGAAATCTATTTTTATTTCAAGTGATTATTGATTATATCTAATTCTGGTCCAGATTGTCAATGTTCAGGCTCTTCTAAACGCCACGCATGTTAACATTGATTTTAACTAAAGTTTAAATTGATGTATTGACTAATTTTTTTGGCAAAATGGGGGAGGATAGGCCTCAGGCTTATGTTGTAAATTTTGTAACTGCCATTAATATTTTTCTCGCAAAATAACCCATTTCAGTCAATCTAAAATATCTGGTATTGAAAAGTACCGGTACTTTGAATATATATATATATAAATTAGGACATAAGAATCAACAAAATTTAAAATTATAACAAAGTATACAGGATATAGAAAAAACATTAAACATAAGGAAGAGCTAAATAAGACTATATGAACAGTACCCACAAAAAATTAAAGTTACTAAATTAAATAAATACATTATATAAAATAATTATCAAATCCAATTCCATAAAAAATATATTTAACCAAACACAAGAAAAAGAAATGTCTTTAAATAATGCATTCGCATTGTGACTTGAATAATTAATAGGTGCTCTTAATAAGATTTTGGTGCAAGCAATAGGCAAAAAGAATGAGTTTAGGTGACGCGATGTTAGTCGAAGAACATGAAATTCCATGGATAGTAATTCACAACATGTTTCGCGTTCATCTTTAGTTTCATAACCTGGGACGCGAATCTCAAGGAATTTATCGTTTCGTTGTAATTATCCTCAAATGGAGATATGTTCGTAATCATAAGAATTTTCGACGACCCGGACAAACTGCTGCAGCACATACGTCAATTTGGAATCTCGGTACGGCACGTGACTCTCCTTGTTGTAAAGCAAGAGGATCACTTTCTCCAACGAAGGCATCAGAACAGATGAATGAGACAATTGGCTTAAATAAATCAATCATCCGTTTCAGCGTCTGTGCTGTGCTCGTTTAGATTAGTGGCTGCGGTGGTATGGTTTTTGTTGGCACTGTTGATCAAGTTGGACAAGCCCCCAGAATCTACTATTAATTCCCACCGGAGGTTGGTGACCATCGTCCGTACTGTTGTTTGTATTGTTGTTTTGGATTGAGCAAATCGACGATGGTCTCGTAAATATACAAGCATCGTCGATTTGCTCAATCCAAAACAACGATGAACGGAACGAAGATTTGGAACTTCCATCCGGTCTTTTTTATTTACGCGACTTTCTTGAACAGGAGATCAACGGACTTCAGTATCATTCCTAGATATAAAAAAAATAGGTGGTGAAAACAAATCAATAAAAAAAGGTTTTGGGTGCAACCACGCCTTAATTGACATGTTTGTAAATAAAAATTTATAGGTAAACAAGAAGTAATTAATTATTATTGAATTTATAAGTAACTCTGAAAAGAAAATCTGTTTACTTACACTGGCCATAGTCTAGATTTTTATCACAAGATCGTTTTCAAGTGGTTTGATAGGATCATTTGTGTTTCTCGTCAAATCAAAATATGAACTGGAGCGTCTCGGCGCCCTTTGTAATTTTGGGATTCGTGTCGCAATGTGGCTCGAGGGTTTTGGAATGGACGAAACCGATGTAGTTGGTTTTAGATTAGACAATCCAGATGTTGATATGTTTGATAATGCCATTGGGACTCTTAACTGAGAAACATTTTCCTGAGAAGTTTAAAGTTCAATCAATTTGCTTTATATGCGTGGCGTATGAAGTAAACCAAATTTTCAGGCTTTTGTAACCTTAAAATTTTCACGCTCTATCTATACTTTTCATATTGATATTGTATAGTTCGTATCAATACTTTTCTAAACGTTATATTTAATACTTTTTTGGATCAGAACATAAAAATCTATAGAAAAAAAAGCACTTTCGTTTTTTTTTAAAGGACCTCTACGGCCCAACAAAGACGCTATCCTGAAGAGCCGGTATAAAATCGCCAGCAAACACTAATTTAGTGGTAACCAAACATAAGCGGGACATATGTGCCTCGGTTAGGTATTTGAGGCCATGTCGGTAGCAACAAAAGAGGCACTTTGTGGAGTTGATGTGGACCGCTTGAGTACATAATTTTTTCAATGACAATATGAATAACAAATTCTAATCTGTATATAATATATTTATTAATAATTCTTTCTATTTGTCTTAATATGTAACAGTACTTTATAATATCCTTACATACTAATTATTATCACACTTTAATATAAAAATATATACAGGATGTTCCAACAAAGACAGGAAGTCTCGTAATACTGATAATTACAAGAAAATGTTACAAAAACTTATTTTAAAATAAACACTGTCTCATTTCTCATTCAATTATGTTATACACTCTCCAGCCCTTAGATATGTGTTTTACAATTAAAAAAAATTAATAATAAAACAAAAATATGAAACACTATCTTAAAAGGGTTCAACATTGTGAAAATATATCGCTTACATTGAACATACATTTTCAATACCTGCTCTAAATTTAAAATATATGTAACATGTTAAAATGTAAACATTTAGATTTTACTTGTCAGATTAGATTTTACATTTTTTATTTATTATTTCAGGTAAAATTGACTTTAGCGTTTATTTGACTTTTGATATTGAAAACATTGGGTACATTCGCTAGATAAAACTGTTGGGAATTTGATGCCAACAGTTGGCTAATTTTCTAGTGAATGCTCTGTCAACAGCTAGCACGTTCGTCATTTTTGCAAGCGTATAAAATAGTCCAATTGGTGTTGAATTTGTCGAGGCTATGCACATGATAGATGTTACGCGGAATTTTAGCTTAAATGGAAAGTAAAATGGATGTAGTGCTCACCAGATTCCAACGTTAAGCGTAAAAAAAATCCAAACGCGTTGAAACCAAAGTTTTCTGGTAAATGCGCCCATTAAAAGCTTTAAAAGTTAACGACCAATTGAGGGTTTCTTAAAGAATTAGATATTATGTTACTGTTTCTGATAGCCCGACGTAGAAGTTTTTCTTTTCTTCTTTTTATTTAGATTTGTCAACAAACAAAAATTGTTCTAAACTTTTTATTTCAATTTTACTTAAAAACTGCTTTGGTTTTGAGATTTTAGTATTCCTAATTTTTTCCTATTTTTAATTGTAGAACACATTTTCGAATCGCTGGGTCAGGTGAAGATTCGATATAGTGTATATTAAACACGCACCTGACCTGATAACCGAAGATATCTTTAAAATCCAACACTACTTGTGGATACCTGCATGTACCAGACTCCATGCAGGACTCTAACTTTAAAGTCTTTTTACTCCACGAGTGTAAAACAACACACTGTATAATATAAAGTTTTTAGTATCAAGCAAGTTGAAAAACCTTCCGTCTTTGTTGTTGGAACTCTCCGTAGCACATACGAGTATGCGCTATTGGCACAAAAAAGTCAAAAGTTAAAACACATGACAATCACTTTTTAAGGCAATGCAGGCGATAACGAACACAGCTTGATTGAACTTAATTTTCTTTGGTGTGATGGCTGTGGAATTTGTAACATAAAATCTTACAAGTTAAATTTAAAGAAACACGTTATTTCACAGCCTCCTATGCCTCAAATGTTTATTTAAAATTACATGTCCGTTTTTTAAAATTCAACATTTTTTAAATAATCTACCAATCATAACAACATGCACAACACACAACATATATTACAATAATTACATATTAAAAGAGTTAATACTTTGGCACCCTTTTAAATTAAAACAGGATCACCCCCTTTTGTTTTTTTTTTTATTATTTAAAGCGTTCGCTAGCAGGATCTTAGAGAAAAATTCAATAATGATTTTCTTTATAATTTTTTCTCTCAAATAATAAAAAAAGGGGCGATTCTGTTTTGTGAGACACCCCGTATATTAAAGAACCAATAATATGGTATTTTACGATTAATAATGAAAGGCCGAATCGAAGGCAAAAGGTCAATCGGTAGGGTGTCAATCAACTGTTTCAACCCAGACAGAGAACGCTGTAATGAACTGGTCGCTAACCTTCAAAAATGAGGATGCATATCTAAATTGATTCTAAATTGATGTATTTACCGGCCCACAATTTTTTTGCAACGAATTAAAATTTCTAAGTCCTATTTTGAAATTGTTTATTCTTAATTTGATATTAAATAGTCCCAATTGAAAGTTGAAAAGGCATAGTTCGCGTCAGCAATAACAAAGTTGTCAATTCTTATTTTTAATTAACGACCGATTTTATAACACGTTTTGCGTTCATCTTTAGTTCCTTAACCTGGGACGCGAATCTCAAGGAATTTATCGTTTCATTGTAATTATCCTCAAACGGAGATATATTCGTAATCATAAGAATTTTCGACGACCCGGACAAACTGTGCTGCAGCAAGTACGTTAATTTGGAATCTCGGTACGGCACGTGACTCTCCTTGTTGTAAAGCGAGAGCATCACTTTTCCCAACGCCGACAACGATTTATTTATGCTGATTGTTTCGTTCATCCGTTCTGACGTCTTTGCACTCTCCGACCCGGCCAAATCGATCAAGTTCAACGAGCTCCTCTGCATGAGCATCTTCGACCCTGCTTCCTGGATCCCCTGCACCTCGATTTTCGTAATGGCGTGCGACCGGGAGCTGTGCTCATTTAGGTTAGTGGCAGCAGTGGTGCGGTTTCTGTTGGCGCTGTTGATTAAGTCGTACAAGCCCTCGGAGTCGACTATTAATTCCCGCCGGAGGTTGGTGACCGTCGTCGTGTTTAAGTTGTGGTGGATGTCGTACTGTTGTTTGGATTTTGGATTGAGCAAATCGACAATCATTTCGTTGTATATTTCGATGAACGAAGCGAAGATTTGGAACTTCCATCCAGTCTTTTTCATTTCCACAACTTTTTTGAAGAGAAGATCAACTGACTTCGGTATCATTCCTAGATATAAAGAAAAATAGGTGGTGAAAACAAATCAATAAAAAAATGTTTTTTTTATTTTAATCAAAACATACAATTTTTTAAATTTGTATAAAACATGTTTAAAATACGTTTGTCTCTATTTTATAAAATTGAGTTATTCGAAGCAGGAATTGAACCGAAATATCTTTATTTTAGCCTAACATAAACTCACCAGTATGTTCCTCATTCCCTTGCATGGTAAACGTCTTTCCCGATCCCGTCTGTCCGTAAGCAAACACGCAAACATTGTACCCATCCAACGTCGACTGCACCATGTGTGCAATGTCCTCAAACACGATATTCTGAGTGGCCCAAGTCGGAAACACTCTGTCAAACGAGAACTCCTGTTTCCCGATCAACCTCCCGCTCATCAAACCGGTCGTGGACTCCTTGCTCTTTCTCAGCTCCATCGTCGACTCGTCCAAAAACGCGATGTTCGTCAACAACTTATTCTCTTCTTCCTTCAAAGCCGGCCGGACTCGACAGTACACGCGAACCGAACCCTTCGCATCCTGTAACTCGTTCAACAGCTGCTTCCGCACATCGTCCTTTTGCACCAGGTCGTCTCTGCACTCGTCCAATTGTTGCTCGGTCGTTGATAATCTGTCGTACACATTTGCTAGCTCGATTTTTAAATTTTCATGTGTTCCTTTCAAGACGTCATAATCTTCCAGGATTCTTTTCATATCCGAAATTATCTTTTCCAACTGCTGATAATCTAATTTTAAGGAGTTATGCTTTTCTTCGACTTGTTTTTTGGACATTTCCAACTGTTCGTATCGTAGTTTTATGCCTTCGACTGCTGCAATTGCGGTTTCTTTTTCTGTAATATTACATTAATGTGTAGATTAGTCGTAAAGAAAAATATGGTGATTCATTAGTTTTCTACCAAGTGTTTTCCAATCCCTGAGTAAGCATGAAGCAAAAAATGTAGAGTTTAGAAAATCCTGAAAATTTGTATTGGTCGTGAAGCAGAGCACCAATCTTTTCAGGCTTTTTTAAACTCAAAATTATTACTTCATGCGCCAGGCATGTAAAACACTGATTTAATGTAAAGTTAAATAACATACCTCATTATTGTTAATCCATCACAAGATTATAAAATAAGGATACATGTTTTGAATTAATTAATTAATCATCATATGTAAATATTCTAATTTAAATATTCAAATATGTTTTTGGATGAATATTCATATATTTCAATTTAAAAAAATTCCCAGCATTAAGCTGGGAATTTTTTTAAATTGAAATATACGAATATTCATTCAAAAACATATTTGAATATTAAAATTTGAATATTTACATATTTAAAATATTAGAATATTCAAATATCTGAAATGTTCGAATAATTCAAGGGTGTAGCCAAGGCCCTAGACATCAAGAAATCATACATTTTTGAATTGTTGCAAGCAGATATGAGAAAAAATGAACTTTAAAAAAATTGCTTGGGTGGAAATCCTTTGGCATTACGTTACATTTGGAGAAGGCAACATATCCCGTTAGAAATGTCGATAAATTAAAAAAAATCTTTATAGTTTTATTTCACTTTTATTAATCATTTATTTGTTCACCGAGTCTCGTCTTATATTAACCAAGTCCCCCTTTTTACCGACCCCACTACTGTGTAAGGAAGATACTGTGATCGGTCAAATCCCCATTTTTTTTACGGAAATATCCGTTTTGAGGTCCCAGGAATCCGAATCAAGTGTTATCTCAATGATGTCAGTCTGTGGCACGATTTTAGCAAAAATGGTTCATGGGATTGTCATCAAATTTTGTATTTAGGTTCTATTGCATATCTCGCGCCCAGTTAAAAATGGATTTCCATACAATTTCATTCTTTTACGAACGTCGCGATGAGTAGCAAACTAATGCCAGCATACGATTTTGCAGTTTATGTCTTGCATTTGTATCTAGTGAAATTACAAACAAAATACCCAGTGGGCACCCTTCGTAATCTTACCTTCTTTATATTTTTCAATTTCTTCAAGCGTACTTTGATGCTCATCCTGCAACGAGTTATGCTTTTCTTCAACTTCTTTTTTGGACTTTTCCAACTGTTCGTATCGTAGTTTTATATCTTCCAGTGCTGCAATTGTGGTTTCTCTTTTTGTAATATTACATTAATGTGTACTGGGTAGCCGAAATTGGATATTTCTATAGGGAATCTCGGTTATTAGAAGTGATAGAAAAAAATCGATGGTGCATCCTTGAGCTCTTTTTTTGAGAAAAACTCAATGCCGAAAACAGAAATTAGCTATCGTCTTTTGTTTTCAAGTTATAGCCAAAAATTCAATATTTCCCATTTTGGATTTTTATTGATTTCTGTCATTTATTATTTTATCAAGATAAGAATTGTATGCTCTATAGGTACTTTTTCGAGGAGAATTGAATGCAATTTACAGCTTATTTCTATCCTCATTAATAAAAGAGATACAGCCCAAAGTTATATTTTTTTAAATAGAAGTCATAGTTGGCTGTGCTATTAAAAAAATTGTTATTTTTTTCCCTTTTTATTGATACATAACATGTTGATGTTTTATTTGAAATTTATTGATATATATTATATTTTATTAAATTTTAAATATTCTTATTAATCGCAGTAGGCAAGTTTAATATTAAATTAATAATTGCTGGAATTTGAGTAGGCTTATATTAGGATGTGATAATAATTACAATTATTACGAAAAAATTAAATGAAAATAAATGGATTAATTAAACACTTGTATCTTTTCTTCACTTATTTATTTGGAGTACCAAATGCACATTTCGATCACGATGTGATCATTATCAATGGTTGACAAATACTTGTCAAATACTTGTATTTGTCAACCATTGATAATGATCACATCGTGATCGAAATGTGCATTTGGTACTCCAAATAAATAAGTGAAGAAAAGATACAAGTGTTTCATTAATTTAAAACCATCTTCACGCAACTCAACAACAATTAAGTATAAAAATAAATGGATATTATACCTTGGTTTTGTTTATTGACCAACCAGATTTCAGATTTATTTTTCTTAGGTTCTTTGATTATTTGTCATGAAACGACATTGATATATGAATGCCATGTTGCCATTGATTAATTATTTGACAAAAAGTGGGATTAATAAATGAAACCTGTTCTGCCGCGAAATTAATATTTACGACAAGGTAATTAAGCACATGGCAACCATCTGTAAACATAACCTCAAATTTATTTTGAAGACAAAAGTCACAATTACAACCAGAGTATCTAACCAATTATATAACTTTATTAAAAAAATCACCAAATCTGGTTGGCAATACAAAAAATACGATTATACTAAAGATTGACAGAAAAATTAAAATAAATGCTCAAATTGATAGCCACTGTTCAAAATGCATGAGTTACATCTATTTATAACACTTCTACATGCATTATGAATATGAATATGAAATAATAATGAAATTTTGTCGTTAAATATTGATATTGTTGTTATTTAATTTATATAAACTGTCCTTTATATAGCCCCAAAAACAGAAGTCCAACGGTGTTGGGTACGGAGATCGCGGAGGCCATTTTACCAGTCCATTTGTGCCTCACCATTTTGCTCCAAAATTAACATTAAATAAATTTGTCACTTCTCTGCAATTATGGGGAGGTGCGCCGTCTTGTTGGAAATACAAATGTTTCCCTTAAACTAATAGCAAATTGTCCAAATAGTTCTCAATAATATTTTGTTGTAAAATGTCTGTATATTTCTGTCCATTCAAGTTTCCCTCGTAAATTTTGTAACACAAGATTCGGTTTCTCAGTAGAGCACACCAAACACTAAAACCAAATCTACCTTGTGCCTTAACATCAACAGTCCAATGAGGGTTAGAATCGGCCCAATAATGGGCATTGTGCCTATTAAATATTCCCGCGGAGCTTATGTATGCCTTGTCGGTCCAAATAATGTCGTTGTAAAAGTTCGGATTTGTTAAACATCTAGCTTTGTACCAGTTACAAAATTCTAGTCTTTGTTCAAAATCCTCAGGGTTCAAATGGTGTCTTTTTCGAATTGTGTAAGGACGGAATTTATTTTTTTTCAGAATCCTTAAGGCACGATTTCTTGAAATTCTTTGTTTGTCTTCTATTTGCCTACTTGATTTTCAATTACAGCCGCAATAATAAATCCAGCTTCTTCTGCGTCTAATATATTATATTCTCTGGATCTCGGGATAGTAAAGGAACCGTGGTTGATGAGATTCGTCTTCAACCGCTGGAATATGGATTTATCGGGCTGTCTTCTCTCCAGGTATTGAGTATAATATGTTTCCAATGCAATATTAGAATTACTGTTGCTTTGAATAAAGCATTCTAACATACCAAACTTTTCGTAATTTTTGTACTTCATGTTTAAACACTTAGTTTATTAATACACAACACAATACAACAAACAACTAATATAATAACAAAGTTGTTGTTTTTTGTTTTATGCATAACAGACATCATTTTATTTACAAGCCTACTGCGTTTAATGAGAAATATTTAAAATTTAATAAAAACATAATATATCTCTATAAATTGCAAATATAACATCAACATATTATACATCAATGAAAAGAGAAAAAATAAAAAATTTATTAATAGCACAGCCAACTATAACTTTTATTTAAAAAATATAACTTTGGGCTGCATCTCTTTTATTAATGAAGATAGAAATAATCTGTAAATTGCATTAGATTCTCCTAGAAAAAGTACCTGTGGAACATACAATCCTTATCTTGATAAAATAATAAATGACTGAGATATTAATAAAAATCGAATATGGAAAATATTGAATTTTTGGCTATAACTTAAAAAGAAAAGACGATAGCTAATTTCTGTTTTCGACATTGAGTTTTCCTCGAAAAAAGAGCTCGAGGATGCGCCATCAATTTTTTTCTATCTCTTCTAATAACCGAGATTCCCTATAGTAACATCCAATTTGGGCCACCCTGTACATAAGTCGTGAAGAAAAATATGGTGATTCAGTGTTGTCATTAAAAGTTTTAATAGTTTTCTACCAAGTGTTTTCCAATCCTTGAGTAAGCATGAAGTAAAAATTTCGAGTTTAGAAAAGCCTGAAAATTTTTCAGGCTTTTCTAAACTAGAAACTTTTACTTCATGCACCTGGCATGTGAAACACTGATTTAATGTGAAGTTAAATTACAGTCTTAACTATTGTTAATCCATCACAAGATTAGAATAAAATAGGGATACATATTTTGATTACAGCTGGGAATTTTTTAAATTTGAAATATTCGAATATTTCAAATATCTGAAATGTTCGAATAATTCATGGGTGTAGCAAAGGCCCTAGACACCAAGAAAAAGAAACTTTAAAAAAATAGCTTCGGTGGAAATCCTCTGACAATATTAAAAATTTGGAGAAGGCAACATATCCCATTAGAAATGTCGATGAATTAAGAAAAAAACTTCACAATTTTATTCCACTTTTATTAATTATTTATTTATTCGACGAGTTTCCTCCTATATCTAATAATGAATCAAGTCCACCTTTTTACCGACCGTACTACTGTGCAAGGGAGGTATTGTGATCGGTATTATGAAAAATTTACCCCCCTTTTTTTTACAGAAATATCTGTTTTGGGGTCCTACAAATCCGAATCAAGTGTTATTTCAATGATGTCGGTCTGTGGCACGATTTCAGCGAAAATGGTTCATGGGATTGTCATCAAATTTTGTATTTGGGTGCTATTCCATAATATCTCGCGCCTGGTTAAAATTGGATTTCCACACAAGTTAGTTTTTTTAGGCACGTGGTAAACTTATATCGCGATTGAGTAGCAAACTAATGCCAGCATACGATTTTACAGTTTGTCTTGCATTTGTATCTAGTGACATTACAAACAAAACACCCAGTGGGCACCCCTCGCAAACTTACCTTCTTTATATTTTTTAATTTCTTCAAGCGTACTTTGATGCTCATCCTGCAAATTTTTATGGAGAGTCTTATAATCTGCAGGCAGCCTCAGTCTCCTAGAACCGCCCGCAAGTCCCTGTCTAGCATTCAAATTCTTTTTAATTGTATTCGTCTTAATTGACACTCTGGCTTTCTTATCCAATGGTTTGTTTTCTTTTTGCATCTTAACTTTAAGCTGGGAATGTTTTTGTGTAACCTGTAACACATTATACAAAGCTGCATAATCACCCTCAGGTATCTTTGTTTTCATGGAACACCTACCTCATGCACCCTCCTTGTAACCATCGGATTCGGTGGAACCCGACTCGGTGGTTTCCTTTCTAGTGGTTTTTTTTCAAATAGTTTCTTATCTTCTTTCGCTTTCTTCGCACCTTCCAAAGTAGTCTTTTGTTCATTCTGTAACATTATGTAGAGTTTTATAATCATCACCCCCAACCTTTTTCATAGAGCAAGAGGATATATTATCGTCCAAAGCACAAAAGGATATATTATTGTCTAAAGTCAATCTGGCCGACGGAAAGGTGGACAGCGTAGAGCGGGAATTCCGAGAATCTGAGCAACAGGAACATACAATTGCCAGAGTACAATCGGAGACGAAAAATGGGCGGTTTATTGCCAGTATAGAGAAAGTCGACGTTCGGCTCGTACACTTGCTCCCAGGCACACATTTTTGAATTCCGTGATTTTTATGTCATTGAATGATTCAAATGCAGAAACGCACTCCGTATTATAACGATGTCCTTTTACCACCCTACGCCCGCCCATATGCCACGTCGCAACTTGCCAGATTGAGTTTGAAGGATAATAGCTGAAGATCAGCTTCAGCTTCTTGGGATATACCTACCTCATGCACCCTCTTTGTAGTGGTTGGCTTGTTCATAAATCGTACCGGTTTCTTTTCATGCGGTTTCTTAAATTCTTTTTGTTTGGTAATTTCAATCTTGCGCTTTTCTTCATCCTGTAACATTATACAGAGTTTTAAAATCATCTTCTATGTAACTCGACGCTGTTTACTTATACAGTAGAACCTCGTTATACCGGGATGGCTTTTGGCTATACCTAGCACGATATAAGGAAAACACGGTATATCCGAAAATATATATGTAATTTGTATAATAGTCACATACACACACGCACATACAGAGAGTTTTATATAACACCAAACATTTTCATCCAATACACCTTTAAATTTTAAGTTATGTGTAAATTAGAAAGCGTATATGACTATTAAAAATTGTTGCCAATCAATCGCAATTAATGCCTTAACTTGTACATACAGGGAGATTTTCTTTCAAGTATGTCCCAATTACAGCGTATATGCCGTAAATCTTTAGATACTCATTGTTTTTTTTAAGAGTTCAATTTGAAACTTGAAATGAGTGTGTTCCACTCCCAGACTAAGCATGAAGTAAAATTTCGAGTTTAGAAAAGCCTGAAAAGTTGGTTTGGTCGCGTAGCGCGAAGCGGCCAAACCAAATTTTCAGGCTTTTCTAAACTCGAAATTTTACTTCATGCGCCACCGGTACGAAACATTGACATATTACGAAGATTAAAACACATCGCCAAACTTTACATTGCATCAGTGTTTTGTACCGGTGGCGCATGAAGTAAAATTTCTAGTTTAGAAAAGCCTGAAAATTTGGTTTGGCCGCTTCGCGCTACGCGACCAAACCAAATTTTCAGGCTTTTCTAAACTTGAAATTTTACTTCATGCTTAGCCTGGGAGTGGAAAACACTCGTTTAAATTTTTAAATTAAATTCTTCTAATAAACCGAGCATTGGCAAATGAACAACGTATGCTTATGTATACTTAAAAGTAAAATTCTCGTTATGAAAATGTTCGGTGTTACATAAAACTCTCTGTATATATATATATATATATATACCAGGACAAGAAGTAACAGTCGTACTATGCGATATATATATATATATATATATATATATATATACATATGTGCAGTAGCCACCTACATAACAAGACATACTATATATATATACACATATGTGCAGTAGCCACCTACATAACAAGACATACTATATATATATACACATATGTGCAGTAGCCACCTACATAACAAGACATACTATATAATACAATAATAACGCCGGAACGTTTTACCTAATCAGGGCGGTACGCAGTCAATTGTTAAAATTAACATCTTAAAAAAAAAAGAAACCTGAAAAATGACCCCGATATATCTGAATCACGGTATCTCGAGGCCCGGTATAGCGAGGTTCTACTGTCAATTCAATAGCAGTCATTCCTTTTCCCTTACTTATATTTTTAAAATTCTAGAAGTAATTTTGGGTAACACGTGTTCTTTTTTAATAGAAATACTAAGAACTCGTTGCACCAAACATGTTGAACTGGTTCAACTCTGAACTGAAGTTCAAAGTGAAATTAGAACAATTGAGAACTAACGCGTTCGAATCATCCATCAGGTGGCGGGAAAAAATATTAGAGAAAGGAGTACTGTTATAAATAAGATGTGTTTTGTTGTGCTTAAAATGTCTCATAAATGTTGAAATTTAACCCAAAAGATGTAAAATCGCTGCTAAACTGTTGCTTATAGGAGCACAATTACATAGCAAGCTGAAATACATCACTTATCATCCATAAATTTGAAAGTTATGTTTTGCATCAGTATTGCATTAACTAATAAAAATGGGATTATTTTTTAATAAGTGAGTTAAGTGTTAGTGAAAACGAGTGGCGCAGCTTACCTATTGTGCCTGAAGAAATAAAAATTAATTTTAATTTCCATTATCGCGCAATGTATTAATTTTCTTCGTTTATCATGAATAACAGTTAAATGATCATCTTCAAAAAAGGTCCTGGCACCTCTTCCGAAACAAAATTTAAGATGTCCCATTCACTACAAATATCCATGTTTCTATTTCACACTGATATAAACATACTACTACATTTTCCTTAATTAAAATTACACACATTTGCGGGGTTATATTTATAAATTCAAACTCTATTTGCGGGGTTATATTTAAAGTTAAAACAATTTAAAATTCCTAACTTCTGTCTGTCTACGCGTAGCACTTCCATCTACGAACACTAAATATCTTGTAATTTTAAGAACACATTTTTCTAAATACCCACTAAGATGTAAATAGTCAGTTTAAATGCAGCGAATTACTAAAACACCTAACAAATGGCCGGAAAAGCTGATCGACAGTACTCTGTGCGACGCCAGGTCATGTTAGTTCTCAATTACAATTTGGGTGCAACCGGGGCTTAATTGACATGTTTGTAATTAAAAGTATATACGCAAACAAAAAGTAAGTAACTATAATTGAATTTTTATCAAACTCCGAAAAAAAAATCTCTCTTTACTCACACTGGCCACAGTCTGGATTTTTAGCACAAGATCCTTTTCAAGCGGTTTTATAGGATCATTTACAGTTCTCGTCAAATCAGAATATGATCTGGAGCGTCTCGGCCCCCTTTGGATTTCTGGAATTCGTTTCGCAATGTGGCTTAAAGGTTTTGGAATGGACGAGACCGATGTATTTGGTTTTAGATTGGACAATCCAGATGTTGAAATACTTGATAATGCCATTGGGACTCTCAACCGAGAAACTAATCCGCTCGGTTTGCTCGCCATTTTCCTGAAAAGTTTAAAGTTCAATCTGTTTTATATGCCTGGCGTATGAAGTAAACCAAATTTTCAGGCATTCCAATGATTTTCTTTATTTTTGCTGATCTTAGAAAAATTGCCTTAAATAATTTATATGCAAAGCAAATCGTAAATCACATGAAATATAATTGACTCAGAAATTTATAAACTTTATATTATGTAACAATTAAATTCCAACTTTAAGCGTCTACCAAGAAAACAATGTTAAACTTAAATAAATGCAAAATTTAAAATTATGTTCTTGGTGGACGCTCAAAGTTGGAATTTATTTGTTCGACTAACGCCATTAACAAATTCTGCGATTTTTTCCGAATTAAAAATTTATTTTAAGTACAATTTTTAAGCTTCAAAAACTTTTTACAACCCAAGGCGGTTTAAATGAAGCAAGTGATACATTTATAAAAGTGAGTATTTTGAAGAAAACAAATGAAAAAAAATCTGTCAAAAAAATAAAAAATTGCTTAACATTAGCTGCTTGAGAATAAAACACGTTTTAATTTAAGTTGTTTTGATTTAAAAATTATGTCCGATGTAAGCAGTCAAAGTTTATTTTTTGTTGAGAATAACGATTTTCAAGAAATTTTTATTCAAGCTGGGTGCAGCCAAACCAAATTTTCAGGCTTTTCAAAACTCAAAATTTTATTTCATGCTTAATCAAGGAGTGGAAAAACTCATAAGAAGCTTCACATTGAACACTTTTTAAAAACAACGAATGCTTGTATAATTATAGCGTGTATATCGGGATGTGTATACTTCAAAGAAAAATTCCCTGTGACTATAGAGCACGACTTATTAGAAAAAGTAGACATCAAGAGGCATTGAAAGAATTTGCGACGGTTAAAGCCAGAAAAGTAAAGTTTAAATAATTGTAATAAAGTAAAAGTTGTTTTTTAGTTATCCTTTTATCATAGATTGTTTGTAAATTTTAAGTAGTTTTTTTAGTTATCTTTTTATCTTAGATTGTTTGTAGAACTTTAAGAGTCAATATTATTTATGTTTATAATTTTAAAATTAATAAGTATTTGTTTCTAATAAATATTTTTGAAGGTTTTTATGATAGTCAGTGTTAACGTATTAACTAGTAATATAATGCATTTTTACTAAGGTAGGGGCACCTGTGACCACTTTGCATGCAGGCATAATTTTTCCTTGCGGCGGAGCTGGTATCAGGATATGTATACTTGAAAGAAAAAATCCTTGTATTTTTAGTTGATTTTTTTAGAGTTGTTATGTCGTCTTAAGTGTTATTTGTAAAATTACAAGTGTGTAATTTAACAAAATAAAATCTATAGAATTCAATGATTGATTAATTTGACCTCTGGCTGAATAGACAAGGGGGATGAATTTCCTCCATTTCGCCCACCATGGACCCATGCCAGCCTCTAAGTGGAAGTACAGGGGGCTGTACCCCTATCAATATGACGATCATTACATTATCTCTCAAAAGTAGAATGATACCAAAGGAAAACCATTGGTGCTTTTTTCTAAGAGACTTATCAACTGTGTGAAATTTAAATCAACGACTCTACTGTTGTTTATATTTCACATTCTGTGATGATGTGAAGGAACTAACTACCAACGGTTTTCTAATTATGCATAGTTTATTTCACTTACGTTTTCCGATTTTAGTATGTGCTGGGTAATTACAAATTTGCCTGGGCAATAGTAAGGATAGTGAATGACTCTTTTAGATTGATTCAAACAAAAAACCGTTGAGATTATTTTAACAACCCAAGCGTTACTCTTACGGGATTTCTTTAAACTGCGTCAAACTAAGTTACGACTTTCTCAGGAGATGTCGCTAACGTATTATTTAAATTTCACTTCACAAAAACTAGAGATCTATAAAATAGAAACATGGTGAAACTCTTTTCTTTATTATTTTTATGTTAAATCGATTTCCTCTTGAATTACTATACTATTTAAACGTAGAATTTAGAATTCTTTTTTCAACGAGTTAAAATATTTTCTGAAACGATTTTGACATGTGTGTAATATAGGCAACCCAATTCTCATCTAAATTATTTAATAAATTATGTAGGTATTTGATTATTAATTAAAAAAAATGGCATTATTTAATTGATAAACCGTACAATTTTAAATTTCATGTAATCGCAAGGGTGGTTTAGTTATATGTTGACATTTTAATAGCAGTATAGGGTAACCACTGCCGCTGCCTACCCATACATGGCGGTAGCGTATTTTTTTATTTTTTAAATATTACAAAAAACCATTCAGTTGATTCTTAATTATTTATAAAATCATAATCATTGTTCTTGAAAAGTGATAAATTTGAAACTTCGAACGAGTGGTTCCAC
Organism: Philonthus cognatus; assembly: GCA_932526585.2. NCBI lineage: Eukaryota > Metazoa > Arthropoda > Insecta > Coleoptera > Staphylinidae > Philonthus > Philonthus cognatus. The sequence continues at coordinate 39,483,920 of OW052244.1, forward strand.
TCCCAGCATGAAGTAACATTTCAAGTTTAGAAAAACCTGAAAATTAGGCGGAGCAGCCAAAACAAATGTTCAGGCTTTTCTAAACTAGAAATTTTACTTCATGCGCTACGTATACACAACACTGAAATATGCTAAAGTACAAAAAATGATAATCTGTAGTGTTGTAAATACACAAACAATATACTTTTTAAAATACATTTTGGATATTAATTATTCTTGTAATTCCTTTCTTCACTGATTAGTTTTATTTACTATATGTACATTTCGAACACTATGTGTTCATTATCAATAGTAATACAATCATATTTTTTTATATTATTTAGATAAATTATTAATTTTTACATTCAAATACAGGAAACTTTCTTATCGACATAACTTCAATCAACGAATTGTTTTTTTTTTGGGTTGATAAAGAGTGTTTTTTTCTTTTAAGATTTACTTAATTTCATGTTTTTGTGTGTTTAATATAGCGATTATCAAATACATATTTTTTGAAACTAAATTTAAGTTTTTGGCAAATAGTGTTGCCTACATTGAGTCCCTGGCCAACTTCACTTCCAACATATTGACCTCAAAAATTGAACACGTCTTCATCCCATCTGACGTTTGTTGTTCTTTACCACCTCCGAACCGCTTTAAATCGCCGCAATTCCTCCAAAAAGATGCTCCCCAGTTTATAACCCAACACCCGCGTTAAAAGCACCTTAGCCCGAATTTATTTATTTATAAAAATAACGTTTTAACAAAATGGCCAGTCCCAGGACGAGAAGACTGCTCCAGGAGCTCAAGCCCAGCAACGAGAATGATGTAAGTACTTTTCGTGTTAAGACTATTACAGAAAGATAATTCAATGTCGGTTATTGTTCGTGTAGAAATGCTTCGAGTGTCAGACTCACAATCCACAATGGGCATCGGTGACATATGGCATTTGGATTTGCCTGGAGTGCTCGGGGAAACACAGGGGCTTAGGGGTGCACTTGTCTTTCGTGAGGTCCATCACGATGGACAAGTGGAAGGATGTGGAGTTGGAGAAGATGAAAGTGGGGGGTAACAGGAACGCCCGTGTTTTCTTCGAAGCTCAGCCTGATTTCGATGATACGATGAGCATCCAACAGAAGTACAACACTAAAGCTGCCGCATTGTATAGAGATAAGGTTAGTTCAAATAATTACGGAATTATAATTGGATTTTAAGTGATTGGCATTTAATTTCAATGGACTTTCACTTTGTGACAGTTCGAAATAGTTATTCACTGCCTTATGTATTATATGTTAAAGAAGAGTTATAATTCTTCTTCAAAGCACTTTTTATTATTCGTCTTTGTGTTTAGAACTATCTTAAAATCCATTGATAAAGCCTCTAATAATGATTAAAAGTCCTTCTGTTGTTATAGAGTGAAGTTGTTACTTTTTCAACAAAAGTGAAGTTAGAGATTCAACTTCATATTATTTAAACAATTAAATAATTTTGTTTGATGTGTGCTATTTTTACTTTCCCCCGTATGTAATACAAAGGGAAAGTATTGTTTTCTTGAAAATTTTCGAATCAAAAATTTTAGCGGAAATATCTGTTTTGAGGTCCCCCGAGTCGAATAAGACCATTTTTGAAAAATGTCCGTCTGTCTGTCTGTCTGTCTGTCTGTGTGCGCTGTACCGCAAAAACCGCTAAAGATATCGAGATGAAACTTGAAACTTAAGCTTTTTGTTACAATCGGAAGAACTGAAAAGCTTTTGGTGAAAATCGGAAAACCGGAAGTGGTACTTTACTCTTAGCGTTTTTCAGTTTTTTCAGATTCTTTCAATAAATGTTCATCAAACAAAAAATTCTTTCAAATATAAGTTGTAGATAATAACAAGATGAAGATGTATTGTTCACTTACTTTTTGTCATAGCACTCTTAGTTTTTGAGATATTTCAAAAGTTGTGTGTTTTATCTAGTTATTGGTGTGTGACAGTGTATGTGTCGATGCAATTGAAAAATGTTTCAAATAAAAGTTGTAGGAAATGAAAAACTAAAGATTTTTTGTAGATTCACTTTTTGTCATAGCACTCTTAGTTTTTGAGATATTCAATAAATAGTGTTTTTTTATCTAGTCAGTGGTTTGTGTCAGTATGTGTTGATCCAATTGAAAAATGTTTCAAATAAAAGTTGTAGTTATCAAAAAGTTGAAGACATTTTGAAAATAATAATGCTACAAATATTTTAAAAGTGATTTAATACGCAATTTACGGGGGAAAGTACTATGATGGACACATCACCATTTTTTATACCCGTTTTTTTACTTTCCCCCGTATGTAATACAAAGGGAAAGTATTGTTTTCGTGAAAATTTTCGAATCAAAAATTTTAGCGGAAATATCCGTTTTGAGGTCCCCTGAGTCGAATAAGACCATTTTTGAAAAATGTCTGTCTGTCTGTCTGTGTGCGCTGTACCGCAAAAACCGCTAAAGATATCGAGATGAAACTTGAAACTTAAGCTTTTTGTTACAATCGGAAGAACTGAAAAGCTTTTGGTGAAAATCGGAAAACCGGAAGTGGTACTTTACTCTTAGCGTTTTTCAGTTTTTTCATATTTTTTCAATAAATGTTCATCAAACAAAAAATTCTTTCAAATAAAAGTTGTAGATAATAACAAAATGAAGATGTATTGTTCATTTACTTTTTGTCATAGCACTCTTAGTTTTTGAGATATTTAATAAATAGTGTTTTTTATTTAGTCATTGATTTGTGTCAGTATGTGTTGATCCAATCGAAAAATGTTTCAAATAAAAGTTGTAGTTATCAAAAAGTTGAAGACATTTTGAAAATATTAATGCTACAAATATTTTAAAAGTGATTTAATACGCAATTTACGGGGGAAAGTACTATGATGGACACATCACCATTTTTTTAATTGTGTAAAAGAGTTTTCTCACTTCTTCAAAGCACTATCTATAATTTGACTTAGTGGAGGTAAAAAACTGTCTTAAAGTTTATTAAATTAAAGAAAAAGAAAAGGAGCCAGTGCACTAAACAACACGTTAAACTGGTTGATCTCTGAACTCAAGTTCAAAGTGACATTAGAACAATAGGAAGGGTGATCTTGAACTTAAGTTCAGAAATTAATCAGTTCAATGTTTTCTGGTACAACTGGACCCAACATTTTTGCTTTTAACAAAGTGAAGTTGTTACTTTTTCAACAAAAGTAAAGTTAGAAGTCCAATTTCACATTATTTAAACAATTGAATTCTTTTGTTTCATGTGTGTGTATTTTTTTAATTGTGAGTGTAATTTATTTAAAAATTGTTAGATTTCCGCGTTAGCACAAGGCAAGTCATGGGACGAGAAGAAATCGCCAGCGCAGAATTATTCGGGCAGTTTGATTGGCTCGTCGAACAGCTACAGTTCTAACAATTCGTCCTCGTACCAGTTCGACAGCTACCAGAACAATGGCTACCAAAGTAACGGGGGCTCTTACCAGAACTACAACAGCCCCGATTTCAAGACGGAAAAGGAGGCCTTCTTCACCAGGGTCCAAAGCGAAAACGCCAACCGACGAGAGTAAATAAAATGTTTGAGTATTTGAGTAAACAAAAATTGTTGTTTTTGTTTCAAGTTAAATCTATGTTTGTGTATTACTAACAAACGCCGTCTTTTTTAATTTTTTGTATAAAATGAGATCATTTTAATGAATAGGTTTTCTTAAGTTATTTACTTTGCTAAAATTAAAAATGACAATTTTTATGTATTAATAGAATAAAATCTACATGCTATTAGTTAGTTTTGAACTATTGGTAAAATGATTCCCAACATTGCATTTTCATGTGTTGAAACTTTAATCAAGCAATTTAGAGGTTATGTTTCACTGTTTTTGTTTATTATTGTGACTTTTATATTTAATAAATTCTATTCTTTTATTATTTTGAATGATTTAGTGATCTTCCGCCGAGTCAAGGAGGGAAATACAGCGGGTTCGGGTACACTAGGGAGCCCCCACCGAGGAGCCAGTCTCAAGAGTTTTTTGATTCAACCTTATCTTCATTGGCTAGTGTAAGTTTCAACAACCGCAAAAATTATGGTAGAAGAGTATCGATTCTTTCAATTTTTGTTTAGGGATGGTCTTTTCTGTCATCGTCCGCGACCAAAATCGCCAGCAAGGCATCCGAAAGTGCAATTAAGTACGGTGGCATCGCCTCGCAAAAGGTAGTTGAGGTTAGCTCACATGTCGGTGAAAAGGTAGAACTTTATTCTTTTATTTTGTTTATCCTCTTTTTTTTTTTTTAATATAAGTCCATAATTATTCATCAATGTTATTTCTGTTTATGCTAAGTTTTGTTAATTTATTTATTATTTTCTTTCGTTTATTTTTTCGTTTTTGTCTGTTTTTCCCATTGTAGGTTAAAGAAGGTACTTTGTTAGAAGACGTTGGTTGTCAGGTGACGACTTTAGCTAATAAGGTGAGAAAACTAAGGTGTGCTTTTTGAAAATCCGGTTTTTTGTGTTGATTTTCGGTTTTTCTTTTGTCAGTGTTCGGGGTTCTAACGTATTGTTTGTGTTTCTTAGATGGGTGATCTCGGGAGGAAAGGCTGGAGCCAGGTGGCGGGCGCCAATGGGTCTAACGGCGGTTATCATTCGTCTTCGGATTACGGGCAAGTCGGCGGGGATAATTACCAGTCGCCGGGCGAGAAGTCTTCGCTTGTGAGTGGTGGAAATGGTGGGAGTGGAAATTGCAATGCCGGGGATGATTGGAGCTACAGTAGTCAACAAGGTTCAAAGTGAGTAATTATTCTTCTTGAAATATTTCGAATCATTTGATGATAAAGAGTTTAATGTTATTAATACCCGTTGCACTAGTTTCCGTTAAAGTATTAGTTAACTAACGACTCCATAAAGTTAACTATAACATAAATTTAAAGTCTTATGTATGATTTAATAAAACACGCTTATAGTTACATTTCTATGTAAACGTAGTTTTGACAAATACATACAAATGCATACTTTTATGTAGTCGTTACACCTTATCTATGTGGTTGATCAATTTGTGACAGATAGAGCCTTTAACTATTACATAAGTGGCCAAGGGCGCCCCCACATATAGGCAAGGAGGCACTTGCTCCTCCTGGAATTCTGATTTCCCATTTATTTATACAGGGTGTCTCACGAAGTTCTCCTATTTTTTAAATTTTTAATCTACTATAATTTAAGTTCCCCAGTATTATACTAACACGTGTTTTCCATTCCGAGACTAAGCAGGGAGTAAAACTTCAAGTTTAGAAGAGCCTCAAAATTTAGATTTGCCAGGCGGAGCGAAGCGTGCTCGGCAAATCCAAATTTTCAGGCTTCATTAAACTCGAGTATATTTTGTGTATTGTGTGTTTGTTTCTCCTGTACTTGGAACAGCTCTGGTCACTTGTGACCACCCTGACCTGCTGGGCAAGTTATATAATGGTCATCAGTGACTACTGTGGCAATGAATGTGTTATTATACATTTTTTTAAATTTGTAATTCAATTTTTTAAATATTATACAATTTTTAAGGGCCTCAAGTCCCAAAAGTCCCAACTCCAATTGGAACGGGAGTTCCTGGGGCTACCAGAATGACGGTCAGGGCTACCAGACCGATTCCCGTGACCTGTCCTTCGACTCGAAGGTGACGTCCCCGACTAGCCCGACCGAGAAGCGTGGCAACGGCAAGAAGAAGACCAAGGACGGCGAGAAGAAGTGGGACAATAAATGGGGCGATGACGACCTCTGGGAGAGCCTAAACAACTGAAGAAATTTCCATAAATCAATCTGTGTTTTATGTCCATACTAAGTCCTGAAAAAGCAGCTGGACGCAGATGTAATTGTTACACGTTGTGTGAATTCATATTGATTAATTAATGCGTGGGCCACAAAATTTTGTTTCAGAGTTAGTCGTAAAACGACGAGGATAGATACGAAAGTCATGCAATTAGCAAAAATGGAAAGCTATTCCATCTTTTGCTTCATAGCGACATCATTTCGTCATGCCTGCGTATAAAAAAATATTTAAATGAAACATATATGAAATTTCATATTTCACCAAACTTTTTACTTTAACATGAAAAGTTAATTTTGAAAATCAATGTAAGGTGTTAAGTTTGAATGAACACGAGACTTATATTCGTTTTTTTTTATTGACCAACCAGATCTCGTGATTTTTTTATCATGTTGGATATTTGGTTGTTTTCCACATGGTTACCATGTGCTTAAATACCCTATGATAAAGATTAATTAAGTGGCGGAACATTACTGTTGGCATTTTATTACCACTTCTCTGTCAAATAATTAATCAATTGCAACATGGCATTCATATATCAATGTCATTATGTAACAAACCGTAGGGAGTAAAAAAACGGTGTTCTATGGTTACGTATTCAAAATCTATGGTACAATTTTTCTTTTTAAGTATTTTCATATCAACATTGTCTTTTTTTTGCATGCTCAATTGCTAAATTTTCTTAACTACTAGGGGATTCATATTATTAAATTTATATCAATTTGATCTTCAATATCAAAGGACATCTTTCGTGAACTTAACTTTAAATTCAAAATGAGTTCATTTCTCACTTAACGTGGTAAAACATTTTTGTATTAATAAAACAACAAAGTTAAGTAGGTGGCTTCATCACGTAGTTTATTTAACTTCTAGACGAAATCTCAAGTTTCAACCAGCAAGAGATTGTGTAACGACATTTTGTGGCTCACCCCTTATAGAGTCTCTACGATTGTTTCTTATAATTAACTGTACATACTTGTATTATAATATGTGTTACTTTTTGAGATTACGCCAAATGATTTTTTGGGGAGAATCGTGCATTTATTTTTATATGTATACACTTACTATTATTATTTTTATTATTGTATCGATAGTGTTATGCCATTATTTTTAATATGATCTTTTTTTAAATCTATTGTTTTTAGGGAAATATATGTATGAAAACAAAGTATGTATTATATCGGACAATGTAATTTAAACTTATATTAATGATCCATTGAGAAATGACACTATTAAAGCTGAATAAAATATTTTATGATCGTATTTTATTTGGCTTTTTTCTTCTTCAAACTTAAGGTAAAGACCTTGGGTAGTAGGTTAACAGTTTTATTAAAGTAGTGTTTATAGCAGAAACAAGTTTAAACTCAAATCGAATTTCAATAAATTATCTTTATTTCTATGAATTTCAGTTGATTCCAACATATTTAATTATTGGATTTTTTATGAGTTTCATATTGTTGATAATGGGCCGTATAAAAAACAACTTAAATTAGCATTAAATACCTCAATAGCGCTTTTCTCCGATAAAGAAAAATACTACTCTACAAGTATAAATCGACAAGCCCCAAAATTCATAAAAGTAACAACCCAATTAGACCAGTTGTGTCATACATTAATGCTCCATGTACCCGTTTAGCAAAAAAATTAAATAATACTAGAACACACTAAATTTAAATCTAAATTTTCCATAAAAACAGTATAGAATTGATAAATAAAATTATTAACATTCATTTACCTAATACTACAAAACTTGTATCTTTTGGTGTGAAATGGTATATTTAATTAAGAGAAGAGGATGCTACCAGAGTCGCAAGGGGGATTTAGGAGGGGGAGGGGAACGAGGGACCAGGTATTTACCCTAGCGAGGATGACAGAGAAAGTGATGGAAGAGAAAGGGTGTGTGTATGCGGTGTTTGTAGATCTGAAAGCGGCGTATGATTCAGTACCGAGGGAAGATATGGTAGAGTGTCTGAGGCGAAAGGGAGTGAGTGACGGAGTAGTTGAGTGTGTAAGGGAGGTGTATAGGGAAACATGGGTGGAAGCGAAGGTGGGGGAAGAAGTATCGGAAAGGTTTAGGACATGGAAGGGCTTGAGACAGGGGTGCCCCATGAGTCCGGTCCTGTTTAATATATACATAAGTGAACTAGAAGAGGTGTTGAGAAAGGGGCAGGAAGGGGGATTGGTGATTGGAAAGGAGAAAGTATGGTTACTGGCGTATGCAGACGATATAGTGTTGATGGCGAGAGATTGGGAGGGAGTGAAAGGCATGTTGAAAAGGGTGGAAAGATATATGGATAAGAGAGGAATGTGTGTGAATGTGGGGAAGACGAAATGGATGAGGTTTAGGAATAAAGGGAGAGAGGGGAGAGTGGGAGAGCTAGAATGGAAGGGAGAGGTGATTGAGAGAGTGAAAAGTTTCAGATACTTGGGATTTATTTTTAAAGGGACGGGTGGGTATGAAGAGCATATAAGGTGGGTACAAGGAAAAGCAAGGAGAGCATGGGGAATGGCATGGAGAAAATGGGGGAGATGGATGGAGAATAGTATTAAGGTGAAATGCAAGGTGTGGGACGCGTGTACGGGGTAGAAGCATGGGGAACGAGAGCGTATGAGGTGATTGAAAGAGAACAGCTATGGTTCCTGAGACGGTTGCTGGGACTAGAGAAGTCGACACCGGGATATATACTGTTGCAGGAAACGAATAGAGAGAGATTGGAATGTGAGGCGGTGGAGAGAGTGGTGAAGTATGAAATGAAATTATGCGGAGTAGAAGAGGAGAGATTGGTGAGAATAGTATGGGAGGCGTGCATGAAAGTAGAAGGGGGGAGGTGGAGGGAAGAGAGAAGGAGAATGTATGAAAGGGGAGGACTGGCAGAGAGGAAGGTACAGGAATGGTTGGGTAGGGGGGTGAAGGTGGCGGCGTGAATGAGAGAGAAGATGAAGGAGGTGGAAGCGCAGGAGAGACAGGGATGGATAGACAAAAGTGAATAAAATGATATGTTTGGGAGATGGCAAGTATATGGGAGGGTGCCGAGATACATGAGTGAGGATGGGTGGAACAGGGATGAAAGGGTGATAATGGCGAGGGCAAGGTGTGGGTCTGGGGAGAGGGGAAAGAAGAGATGGATGGGGGAAGAATATATGAGATGTAGGTTGTGTGAATGGGGGAAGGATACGTGGAGGCACTTGGCGGAGGAGTGTGAGGGTGTGAGTGAGGAATGGGTGGGAGTGAAAGGGAATAGAAGGGTGACGGAATGGATGAGGGAGGACGGAGCTAGGGTAAAGACGCTGGAGAAAGTGGGACGGCAGAAAGAGGGCAAGATGTGATATAGTGTCGACATTGTAAATAACTGTAAGAAATGCCAATAAAGGTCTTTTTTTTTAATTAAGAGTCCAGAAAAAAGGAATTTTCTTTTTTTTTACAAGAGCTTTCCAATCCTTGATTAAGCATAAAGTAAATATTTTAGGCTTTTCTAAACTCGAAATATTTACTTTATGTGCCAGGCGTGTAAAACACCGATTTAATATGAAGTTAAAAAATATACTTGGTTATTGTTAATTCATAAAGATTTAAATAAAATAAGGATACATGTTTTGATAAATGTGAGGAATTTTTAAAATTGAAGTATTCGGATATTAACTCAAAAACATTAAAATAATTCCAATATGTATTAGAATGAATCCTTTAATTTTAAAAATTTCCCGCTTTAGTCAAAACTAATGAATGAATAAAAGAAAATTAAATAAAATACTTTCACTGCATTAATTCAGTCATATAAACAAACAAACCTATCACAAGTATATTTTCTTAGCAAATTCTAAAGAACTGATCTAATAAATCTCTACTAGATACTGACTTAAAATAACTTGTTTCAATTTCTTCATTGTCAATCATCTCATCGAACATTTCTATTATTAAATTAATGTTATGCAAAATTTCCATTTTATCTAATCGTTCTCTAATTTCAGTCAATTCGTGTTTGATTGGGATAAAGAAAACAGAGAACGTATCATAAATATTTCACCCTGGGTTATGTGAGAAATTAATTTGGTTAATAAAAGAAAATAATTGTTGAATCTTTTTATACCAATTAATTCAAATCAATCTGTGGGAGATTAAAATAATTCATACAAAGTAGTATTAATTTAAAAAATATTTTAATTAAAAAATAGGCAGGAATTGTACAAAAACGGAGTGAATCTTTTACAACCTTAATATTTAATCAGTAGCGTCCTCCTTAGCGACACCAAACGGTTCCTCTACTTTCTCAGCCCCGCAATCAGCGATCACAACATCCTGTGCCGGCTTATCTCTGCCGTCCGTCTTGGTGGCTTCGATCTTCCTCACGACATCCATACCCTTGATGACCTTTCCGAAGACGACGTGCCTTCCATCCAACCAGCCGGTCGCCTTCACAGTGATGAAGAACTGCGACCCGTTCGTGTCCTTACCAGCGTTGGCCATCGACAACCATCCAGCCCCATAGTGCTTCAGCTTGAAGTTCTCATCGTTAAAGCGCGCCCCGTAGATGCTGTGTCCACCGGTTCCATCCCCTTTCGTGAAGTCACCCCCTTGGATCATGAAGTCTTTGATAACGCGGTGGAACTTGCTGCCTTTGTAGCCTTCACCGGCGGGTTTCTGCGCGAGCTCCACGAAGTTTTGTACGGTCAGGGGGACGGTTTTTCCGAAGAGGCCGATTTCGATGCGGCCGATCGCCTCGTCGCCGATCTTTATATCGAACCATACCTTGTCGGTGACTTTGGGGCCCTTCTTGGCTTTGTCCTCGTTCGTCTCGCTTTGGGCTACGTGGATGACGGCCAGGAGCCCCAGCAGGAAGAGGCCGAGGGCCACGCCGTGCTTCTTGCTCAGCATCTTTTCAAAACAATGGATTCTGGTTGAATGAGAGGCCGCCTCGCGCGCGTTTCTTTTATCGTTTTGTTTCAGCATGTTGCCACGCTTCATTTAACATTCGAAGGAATACCAATTTATAATTCTTTATGCTCCATAAAGCGTTAGGATGAATGTAAATATAAATCAATTTTTATTCTATTACGCATTTTAGTTAGTGATTACTGTTTTTAAAAGGAATTTAAGTAGATTAAAAATTATGTATCTGCGACAACGGTGCAAATTTTACGTAAAGTAAGCAGACACTTGCTAAAATCTGATTGGCGTTCACTTTTGCGGGATATTCAATTGATTATTTTTCAAAACTCGCGCGCTGAGTTTTCATGTTTTAAGTGCATTAGAAGCCCAATTGCAATGTAAATTACTGCGAAAAATGTTTAGTGTGTGTTGTAAATTTGCGTTAATCTCAATTAAAATAATTCAATCTCAGTTTATTCATCTTATAAGGTTGTTAACCTTCAAATGACGAAATTATTAAGAAGAAAAAAATATTAGCATTTATAGAGGTACAAGATTATTTTAACTGGATGCAGTGGCGTAGCTACTGTGGAGTAGTTGGAGCAAACTGCTCCAGGGGCCCAAGTCCCTGGAGCCAAACCAAATACATCATCTAACCTAATTTTCTAATGGAGTAAAATTAGGTTAGATGATGTATTTGGTTCGAGTTAGGTGAAGGAATCAATGCTATTAGGTTTAATTATAGGTTAGATGAAATAAACTTTGGTAAAATTTAATTTATTTAGTTAAATTTATTATCGTAAGATCAATAAATCAAGTTTTATCGGCTTTGAATTTGTAATGAAACGAGTCGAAGCAAATGATTAGCTGCAATAAGTAAAAGTCATATAGGCAACCAAATTTACACTTAACCTCAACATTAAATGCTCAGATATTCGTTTTAGCACAATTTGAATATATGTACGAAAATTAATATTAAACATGTGCGGTTTGGCATAAAACTCTCTGTAAGTATGTATTTTAAACTTTATACGAAGTCAGTGTTTTATACGCCTGGCGCATGAGGTAAATATTTCGAGGTTAGAAAAGCCTGAAATTTTACCTCATGCTTAACCTGGGAGTGAAAACACTCGGTAGAAGTTTCAAATTAAACATTTTTATAATGATTAATGCCCCTAAAAACTGTTTTCTTTTATGTAGCTACGCCACTGAGTGGATATCTTGTTTTTTTTATTTGGTCAAAAACAACGAAAACAAAAAAACGTGTAAAATCAATAGATTATGATATTAGCAACAATCAATGAATAAACAAGAATAAATTTACCGTTAATGGTTTTTGTAATTAATTCAAGTTCATTGCTTTAATTTTTGATGTTTACGAAAAATTTTGTATCTTTTCACTACACAGGGAATTTTTCTTTTAAGCACACATATTCCGATATATGCGCTGTATTTGATCAAACATTCTTTGTTTTTGAAAATTGTTCAATTTAAAGCTTTAAACGAGTGTTCTTCACTCCCAGATTGAGCATGAAGTAAAATTTTGAGTTTAGAAAAGCCTGAAAATTTAGTTTGGTCGCGTAGCAAAACGGAGCGACCAAACCAAAATTTCAGGCTTTTCTAAACTCGAAATTTTACTTCATGCGCCACGCGTACAAAACACTGAAATATTTTAATGTTTAGAATAAACGAAAGACATTTTCCTTTTTTTGCCATCAAGTTGTCAGTATTAGTGTTATTTTTTTCTCATAAAATTAATCTCTCCGTTTGTTTTTCAAAACTTTTATATAAATAATAAACAATTTTACAAATTTGACAATTTTTATGCACACCCACTAAACAAACACATTTAAGTAACGTTTCATCAACATTAAAACAACATTTAATGTTATTTCAATGTTGGTAAAACGTTATTTGTTTGTTTTTTGCTCAGTGGGCAGCCAACCTTTGTAAGTATTTGTGATGGTTAAGGTTCAGAGAATTAACTCGGACGAGGTTTCAGAGAAGAACGATTTTATTTAACTCGGTAAAAATGACGCTTACACTTGTTTTCGTTACTTAGGTAACTAGAACTATAAAAATGAAACAAGGTTGCTTAACATAAAATACAAAATGCCTAAGTGATACACTGTACAGTTTATGAACTTTAACAGAATTTACGTTTTCTAGTATAATCTTTTTAGAATATAAAAAAAATACATACTCATTTATACAAAAAAGTCTCCATTTTAATTTTTTGAATTAAGCTACAGCCGCTATACCCAATGACATTATTAATAGTGTTTAGAATATATGTCCTTATAAATCAGTATGCTAGAGCAGTATATTTTGAACTATATTTAAATTAGTGGTTTATTAATAATGTTTAGAATATATGTCCTTCTAAATCAGTATGCCAAAGCAGTATATTTTGAACTATGTTTTAAATTAGTGTTTTATACGCGTGGCGCATGAAGTAAAACTTCGAGTTTAGAAGAGCCGCTTCGCTACGCAACCAAACCAAATTTTCAGGCTCTCCTAAACTTGAAAGTTTATTTCATGCTTAATCAAGGAATGGAAAAATTCATTACCCACTAAGCAAATACAGTTAAGTAATGTTTTATCAACATTAAAACAACATTTAATGTTGTTACAATGTTGATAAAACGTTATTTGTTTGTTTTTTGCTCAATGGGTAGAAAATTTTAATTCCACTTTTACAAAATGAACATTTACAGCGTATGTTACAGGACATGTATACTTAAAAGAAAGATTACCTGGATGTGTTACTTGGCTTTATACATCTAATCTAATAAATGATGTAATTATAAATTGGTATGTTTCATAATTAATTTCATTTGTTTTTAGTGTTAAGGTCGGTTGATTTTGAATTATTTAATTTATCTGGAAAACACATTAAAATTAATGAGATGCGAAAATTAAACGATTGACAACGTTTTATTACAACTCTTAAAATTTGCAATCATTCTGAATATGATGTTAATAATCACGTTTTATTTTAACAGGATTGAAAATTATAGGACTCATTTATTTTAGATTGATAATTTTTGATAAAGGAAAATCAATTTTACGGAAATTTCCTTACTGTTTATTTAACATAATGTTAATTGTCCATGCTCGCTATTGTTATATTTTCCGCTTAATTTAGCCACGGGCATTGAATAAGTACGTATATATCTGTATGTGGGAGGTACATTTCAATTAGTCTCATTTGTTTTTACAATATGGCGAGGACAATCGTTAGAGTTATTTACTTTCCCCCGTATGTAATACAAAGGGAAAGTATTGTTTTCGTGAAAATTTTCAAATCAAAAATTTTAGCGGAAATATCCGTTTTGAGGTCCCCTGAGTCGAATAAGACCATTTTTTAAAAATGCCTGTCTGTCTGTCTGTGTGTGTGTCTGTGTGTGCGCTGTACCGCAAAAACCGCTAAAGATATCGAGATGAAACTTGAAACTTAAGCTTTTTATCACAATCGGAAGAACTGAAAAGCTTTTGGTGAAAATCGGAAAACCGGAAGTGTTACTTTACTCGTAGCGTTTTTCAGTTTTTTCTGATTTTCTTATTAAATGTTCATCAAACAAAAAATTCTTTCAAATAAAAGTTGTAGATAATAACAAAATGAAGATATATTGTTTATTTACTTTTTGTCATAGCACTCTTAGTTTTTGAGATATTTTAAAAGTTGTTTGTTTTATCTAGTTTCAATAGTTTCAATGTGTGACAGTGTATGTGTCGATACAATTGAAAAATGTTTCAAATAAAAGTTGTAGGAAATAAAAAACTAAAGATTTTTTGTGGACTCACTTTTTGCCATAGCACTCTTAGTTTTTGAGATATTTAATAAATAGTGTTTTTTATCTAGTCATTGATTTGTGTCAGTGTGTGTGTTGATACAATTGGAAAATGTTTCAAATAAAAGTTGTAGGTAATAAAATATTAAAGATTTTTTGTATCTTCACTTTTTGTTATAGCACTCTTAGTTTTTGAGATATTCAATAAATAGTGTTTTTACTTTCCCCCGTATGTAATACAAAGGGAAAGTATTGTTTTCGTGAACATTTTCGAACCAAAAATTTTAGCGGAAATATCCGTTTTGAGGTCCCCTGAGTCGAATAAGACCATTTTTGAAAAATGTCTGTGTGTCTGTGTGCGCTGTACCGCAAAAACCGCTAAAGATATCGAGATGAAACTTGAAACTAAGGCTTTTTGTTACAATCGGAAGAACTGAAAAGCTCTTGGTGAAAATCAGAAAACTGGAAGTGGTACTTTACTCTTAGCGTTTTTCAGTTTTTCAGATTTTTTCAATAAATGTTCATCAAACAAAAAATTCTTTCAAATAAAAGTTGTAGATAATAACAAAATGAAGATGTATTGTTCACTTACTTTTTGTCATAGCACTCTTAGTTTTTGAGATATTTCAAAAGTTGTGTGTTATATCTAGTTATTGGTGTGTGACAGTGTATGTGTCGATACAATTGAAAAATGTTTCAAATAAAAGTTGTAGGAAATGAAAAACTAAAGATTTTTTGTGGACTCACTTTTTGTCATAGCACTCTTAGTTTTTGAGATATTTAATAAATAGTGTTTCTTATATAGTCATTGATTTGTGTCAGTGTGTGTGTTGATACAATTGGAAAATGTTTCAAATAGAAGTTGTACGTAATAAGATATTAAAGATTTTTTGTATCTTCACTTTTTGTCATAGCACTCTTAGTTTTTGAGATATTCAATAAATAGTGTTTTTTATCTAGTCATTGGTTTGTGTCAGTATGTGTTGATCCAATTGAAAAATGTTTCAAATAAAAGTTGTAGTTATCAAAAAGTTGAAGACATTTTGAAAATAATAATGCTACAAATATTTTAAAAGTGATTTAATACGCAATTTACGGGGGAAAGTACTATGATGGACACATCACCATTTTTTTCCATAACTTTGTTAACCCATTAAGCGCCATTGGTGCATACACGCAACATTATAAATTTTTTGTTAACCAAATTACTAAATGAGTTAATTTTATATATTATATTTTGACCTGACTTGAAAATGTATGAAGAGAAAGTGAATATTTTGTTATTTAATTTTTTCATTTATTACTCATTAAAAAAAATACATCAGTGTATTTCTAACTTCACAATATTTCAGTGTTTTATACACGTGGCGCATGAAGTAAAATTTCGAGTTTAGAAAAGCCCCGTGAAAATTTGTCTCGGGTCGCTGCGCGACCCTCGACAAATTTTCTACGCGGGGCTTTTCTAAACTCGAAATTTTACTTCATGCTTAGTCTGGGAGTGGAAACACTCGTTCTAAACTTTATATCGCACGTTTTTATAAAAAATCGATTAATGCCTGAAAATTTACAGTGTATACATTTTGCATATTTAAAAGAAAAATTCTACATACTGTGAATTTGTCGAGGGTCGCGCAGCGACCCGAGACAAATTTTCTGGGCTTTTCTAAACTCGAAATTTTACTTCATGCGCCACGCGTATAATCTGCTGATTTCAATTGAAGTTCATGCACTTGTTAACAATATTTTAATGTTTTCAGAGTTTAAGGGTACTAGGTATATGGGATAACTCTCGATTACATATTACTTTTTTAAATAATATCTTTCTCTAAAATTATAATTAACCCACTGAGCAAAAAACAAACAAATAACGTTATATCAACATTAAACGTTGTTTTGATGTTGATGAAACATTACTTCATTGTGTTTGCTCAGTGAGAAAGGTACTTTTATCTTATGACAAATTTAGTTTTACTTAATTTTTAAGATTAATTTAAGATTTGACAATAAACATAGTGTTTTCAAGTCATCCAAAACTTTTTATAAAGAATGACTTTTTGTCGAAAAATGGACAATAAAAAAGTATTTCCTATCCGGTCGTAATCTGGGGACACACGGTATATGTATTTCTAACCTGTGTAAACTTATTTAATAGCACTAATAAAGTAAAGTTCAAGTTATTTACATATGTTTTGCTCAGTGGAATAATTATAATAACTTCAATAATAAATAGAAAATTTATTAAGTGAATTCTAAACGTAATTATTTGATTATCATATGGTGAATAATATTATTCATTGATATGGTTAAGTAGGTTACGTTTCTTTGTGCCCTTATTTTAACAATTTTGTAACGAGTTCGTCGCAATGGCCCCTCACTTTTGATAATTGAAGAGGATTTGTTGGCACATATTGCACGACAAAAGATAAATTGTCATTGTGCGCACGAACGCCTTTTGTCATGTATTTTGTAGATTAGATAAACGCACTGGTTTTGATTAAGCATTATCTTAATTAATTATCGCGTTTGTCATAATACGCTCAAATGCTAAGCAGATAAAAAAATCACATTCATTCAAATTAAATTTATGAGGCATGTATTTTTACGGATTGTTCAATTTGAATGTAACGAGCGTTTCCAATCCCAGATTAAGCATAAAGTAAAATTTGGAGTTTAGAAAAGCCTTAAAATTTGGATTTGCGAAATCCAAATTTGTATGCTCTTTAAACTCAAAATTTTACTTAATGCGATACGCTTATAAATCACTAGGTCTGTTCGCTACATGCAGTGGCGGCCCTAATAAAATTGTTAGGTGGTGCGAGATCTCATGGTGGCGTCACCCCCCCCCCCCCCGCGTTTTGTTTTCCGTTCTCGGCGCCCAAAAATGTTAAGTGGTGCGAGATCTCATGGTGGCGCCCCCCCTTCCCGTGTTTCGTTTTCCGTTTTCGGCGTTAAAAATTTTAAGGTAGTGCGATATCTCATGGTAACTCCTCCTCCCCCTGTGTTTCGTTTTCGGCGCCCCAAATGCCGGTCGCACCGCCCCAGGGCCGCCACTGGTTACATGAACTGGTGCAGCAGTTTTTACACTTATTGTATAGTAGTTCCAGCGCTATATGAAAAAAATGACTTCAGTTTGCGGTTAACTTGTAAATGATAATTGGGGGTTATGGCCATAACCGCAATAAAACTAACCTGCGCTGGCCAGATGATTTGCATAGAAAATTCATGACCGAAATGAACAGGGCCGCTACAAGGTGTGTTGTCCCCGGGGCGCGAGGCAAACAGCGGAAGAAAAAATGTTCAGAGATGTTGAGACTAAAAATGTTGATTGTTTAACCGAGTTCATTTAAGTGCAAGAATGAAAAGTTCAAAACATTTATGCTCTTTTAACATTTATCTACGTCAGTCATTGGAATGAAATGTTCTAATACGGACCTGAAATTATGCAGCCGACTCACGGCCGAGCATGCAATAAGCTGTTTGCCGAGGGATACTTTTATTGAGGATTATGGTTTATGGTGTTATAAAAGTATAAAAATTTATTGCAAATTTGAAGTCATTTTTTTCATATAGCGCTGGAAGATCTATACTAAATGTGTTTGTTAGATGAACAAGACGCCTGCAATTGTAAATGTGAAGTTACAATAACTTGTGCAGCACAATTGAACAAACCTACTAACTTTAATCTTCAACCAATTTGTTAGAGTTAAATAAACTGAATATGTCAATTATCAATTGTTTAAATGATGGAAAGTGTTATGAAAATCACGGAACAAACACATTTAGGTAACATTTCATCAACATTACAAAGCCGTTAATGTTTCTTTAATGCCAATTGATAATTAATGTTTCTTTAATGCCAATTGATAATTAATGTTTCTTTAATGTCAATTCATAAAACGTTGCAATTATTTTCGTTTGGTGGGTATGAATTTTTTAATACAGTTTTTCTTTAAAGTTAACGTATTTCAAATTCAGCTTATTTTCTTTAAATCTTTAGATATTCTTTGTTTTTAAAAGAGTTTAATTTGAAGCTTTAAACGAGTGCTTTTCAGTCCCAGACTAAGCATGAAGTAAAATTTCGAGTTTAGAAAAGCCCCGTGAAAATTTGTCGAGGGTCGCGCAGCGACCCGAGACAAATTTTCTGGGCTTTTCTAAACTCGAAATTTTACTTCATGCGCCACGCGTATACAGCACTAAAATACTGTGGAACTTATTTATATTTGAACCTTACTTGAAAACAGTCTTTTACACGCGTGGCGCATGAAGTAAAATTTCGAGTTTAGAAAAACCCAGAAAATTTGTCTCGGGTCGCTGCGTGACCCTCGACGAATTTTCACAGGGCTTTTCTAAACTCGAAATTTTACTTCATGCTTAGTCTGGGAGTGGAAAACACTCGGTTAAATCTTCAAATTGAACTCTTTTGAAAAACAACGAATGTCGGAAAATTTACAGTTTATCCATTCGTTTACCTAAAAGAAAAAATCACTGTAAATCTTAAGATATTCTGTTTTTTTTTTAAGTTAAATTTGAACTTTTAAACGAGTGTTTTCTACTCCCAGACTAAGCATGAAGTAAAATTTCGAGTTTATAAAAGCCCCGTGAAAATATTTTCTGGGCTTTTCTAAACTCGAAATTTTACTTCATGCGCCACGCGTTTAGAATACTAAAATATTGCGAAACTCATATATACTCGAACATCACTTGAAATCTGTGTTTAATACGCGTGGCGCATGAAGTAAAATTTCGAGTTTAGAAAAGCCCAGAAAATTTGTCTCGGGTCGCTGCGCGACCCTCGACAAATTTTCACGGGGCTTTTCTAAACTCGAAATTTTTCTTCATGCTTAGTCTGGGATTGGAAAACACTCGTTTAAAGCTTTAAGTTGAACTCTTTTAAAAAACAACGGATGTCAGGAAATTTACAGCTTATGCATATGTTTACATAAAAGAAAATGTTCACGTTGTTTTTTTTAGAAAAGTTCAATTTGAAGCTATAAACGAGTGTTTTCCACTCCTAAACTAAACCCAGAAAATTTGTCTCGGGCCTTTTCTAAACTCGAAATTTTACTTCATGGGAGTGGAAAACACTCGTTTAAAGTTTCAAATTGAACTCATTTAAAAAACAACGGAAGTCGGAAAATTTACAGCTTATATATGTTTACCTAAAAGAAAAATTCCCTGTATATATTTTTGTTATTATACTTGAAAGCTTATAATCATTATCACGATTTTGTTTCTATTTTTTCGAAGAGCGGTAATTTCTGTTTTTTTCCAACCTTTGTATCGAGAATCAACTTTCTCGGTCATGTTTTCCTTTAGGCGAAAAAGGTCAACAGTTTGTGCGCAAGTGAAAGACCAATCAAGGCTGTTTGCCAGTTTTACTGACGCTATTTTCGACGAGAGTGCCATGATCGAGTTTCGCCGTTTAGAAACAGTTAAACCAATCGTGATTTGCGTGTGGTTTCTTTTTCACCTTATCATAAAATAATGAATAATAAAACAATGCAATAATCTGTGTTTTTCGTAATTATTGACAGTTTATAATCTCAATATATTATTGACATTTTATAACGTCAATATTCCAGTACATTTCTATCAGTATTTTACCTTATTATTGACATTTTATAACGTAAATATTGGCATTATAAAATGTCAATAATAATGAAATAAAACAATGTAATAATCTGTGTTTTACGTCATTATTGACATTTTGTAACCTCAATATTTCAGTATATTTTTTTTTAAATTTATTTCAACGGCTTGCCATTTACATGAAAAATACAATATATGTTACAAACAAACAAATATGTACAAACACTAAACTTAAAACTAAACAAGAAAAGTTATAAATCTTTTAAAAGGCGCTTTAATAATGAAAAAGACCCATTAAAAAAGTCAAATTTTAAAATATTCGCGTGACGCAAAACCCGAACAGAAGCGGAATATTTCGCATAATCCGTGCGCCTGTACCCGATATGGAATGTAACGTCAGACCGAAGAGAGCGCGGCAGAACCCGTATACCAACCAATTCCAACAGATCAGGACAATCCAAATATCCATTGAGTAGTTTGAATACTAACTTAATGTCAGTTTCTACACGCCTTTGCTTAAGGCTGCGAAGGCCAAAAGTAGCCAAAAGATCAAAGTAGGGCTGATCAGTACTAAATTTATAGGCAAGGTACCTTACAAATTTCTTTTGAATTTGCTCAATTTTATTAATGTCGCATTCAGTGTATGGAGACCATACCGTTGAACAATATTCCAAGGGGGGTCGCACTAACGAATTAAACAGTGTTACCAGCGTTCTACTGTTTGTAAAGTTCTTACTGTTACGCTTTACAAAACCCAGCATCTGATAGGCTTTCCTTACAATGTTTGAGATAAGGTGTGCAAATAACCACTTCGAATCCACAGTGACTTCTAAATCCATTATCCTATGAACACGATTTATTGCTACATCATTGAAAACATAATTTGTAATGATCGACCTTGTATTTCTTGAAAAAGTAATGAAATTACACTTTTTGATGTTTAGCGTTAATTTGTTATCGTTACACCAGCTATAAAAATGATCAAGTTCATTTTGCAGGTTTGTTGCATCAAAAGTCGATTCAATACGCATATAAATTTTCATATCATCAGCTAAAAGTAAACAATTGGCATTCTTAAAACAGCTTGTAGCGTCATTTATAAATATATTAAAGAGCAAGGGACCCAGGTGTGATCCCTGAGGAACACCAGAAGTAACCTTTAGGGGTCTTGATGTTATTTGCCCAATTTTAATCACTTGCAACCTATCTGTTAAGTAGGACTCTATCCAACGTAAAAGAATATCAGTAATGCCAACATAATGAAGCTTTTTGAGTAATAGCGTATGATCAACAGAGTCAAACGCCTTGGAGAAGTCGGTATAGATGGAATCAACTTGAAAACCGCGTTCCAAGGCGTCGACAATGTAAGAATCATATAACAATCAATTAGATTCCGTAGATGCCTCCACTCGAAACCCATGTTTGTGAGAGATTAAAGATTGCAATGAATTAGTTAAGAAATCCGTCATCAATTTTTCAAAATTTTTTGGGATTGTTGCAATTATGGATATAAGGCGATCATTTTGAACAAGCTTGTTATCGCCATTCTAATATATTGGAATTATGTTTGTTAATTTCCAGCAAGATGGAAAACAACCACTAGATAGTGAAAATTTAAAAAGTAACCATATTGGTCTACTAAGCGCGAATGCACATTTTTTTAATAGGGAAGCAGGCAGACCATCGGGGCCAGGGCAATAGTTAACTTTAAGAGTTTGTAATGCATTAAGGACCTCTG
The DNA here is from genome assembly GCA_932526585.2 of Philonthus cognatus. Classification (NCBI taxonomy): domain Eukaryota; kingdom Metazoa; phylum Arthropoda; class Insecta; order Coleoptera; family Staphylinidae; genus Philonthus; species Philonthus cognatus. Next base: position 39,505,686 of record OW052244.1, read on the forward strand.
TGATTTTTATGTCAGGTGTTCGATTTAAGTGAAGAGATGATGGCCAAATCGATGAAGATGTCATTTGTTAATTATGCGAACACGGAGGTCTATACACTGATTCAAAATGATCAGCAAACAAATCAGCTATACTGCTTCTGTCGTTGACTACCTTATTATCCCTAAGAAAATTAGCCGGCATACGATCCCCACCCCTCTTCGATCTAACATGAGACCAAAATGATTTTGTATTTGTATCAATTTCGGACTCAATATTCTCTACGTGATTATTGTAACATAATCTGGATCAGAGCTTGCACTCATCTCGTATTGAAGAAAATGCTAAGTAATCAGAATGAGAGCGTGACAACATTTACTTTTTATGTAACGTTTTTTTTAGAATAACTAGAGATTTTAGTTCTTTGCTAAACCATATTGGGAAACTATTTTTAATGTAATACCTGTTTCTTAGTGCATTTCAAATGCTTGGAAAATGTACGTATAGAATGTGTCACAAGCTAATTCAATACTACAATCATTAAAAATAGATCCCAATGTGTATTAATAAACAGGTTATTAAGGGATTAAAATTAAAACTAACAGTATTGTCTGTCCAAGAGTTGACATATTCTGATGGTAGAAGCAGGTTCAAGCTAAGAGCTGAATGATGCTTATCGCACAATACACGAGGAAAATATGTTGCCTCAAGTAGAGAATCCAAAGATAAAATAGAGTCTATAAATGCTAAGTCAAGAAGCGCCTTATTTATATTTCTTACAGAATTAACCTGATGTAAATTTAAATAATTATATATGTTAGCTGAATGAATGAACTGGGCGACGTGATAACCGAAAGATCGGCTCCGTCCCAAGAGTAAATTTCGCAAAGTTATAGAGAATAAAAAGAGTGTAAACATTGTGTAATAGTGAGGAAAGGTGTAGAACTACAAATAACAATTATAGAATAAACATAAAGTATATAATAAGTGAATTATTGAAAAATATAAAATAATTAATATTTAAGAGGTTAGAGGACAAAAACCAAATTCAACAGAAGTAGGAAGACACTCAGATCACCACCACAAGATAGAACTTCAATAGAAAACAGGAAAACACAGCAAGAAAACAAGGAACATATTATAAGAGAAAAAGAAGATAAGAAAAACCACAATATGGCTAAATTCGAAGAGTTGAAATTAATGCTTATAGACATCAAAGCACAAATGGATAAAAACACCAATGAACTAAAAGCTGAAATACAAGAGTTGAAAAACCTTAACAAAAATAATGAAGAAAAGTGGGATAAAGAATAAACGGAATTAATTAATAGAATTGAGTACTTAGAAAAACACTCAGAAAGAGAGGAGAGGATGAGAAAAAAGAATAATATAATCATAAAGGGATTGAAACTAGAAAATGGAAAGGAGAAAAAGGGCGTTGAAACATTTCTAAAAGAAATGGTAAAAGTCGACACACAGGTGAATAGCGCTTACAAAATCAAAACAAAAGAACAAGAAATTATTATAGTCAGACTCGAAGAATTTAATGACAAAACAGAGATAATGAAGAACAAGAAACGCATTAAAAGTTCAGAAATATACATTGAAAATGATTATACGATAAAAGAACAAGAAATACAGAAGGAAATAAGAAAGATAACAAAAAAAAAACTCACACTGAAAAGTAGAGAGGCACATACAGAGAGTTTTATATAACACCGAACATTTTCATCCAATACAATTTGACATCTTTAATTTTTAAGTTATATGTAAATCGGGTTGCCTATGTTGTAGCCAATCAATTGCAATTAATACCTAAACTTGTACATACTCTCAAGTATATACGCCCCAATTACAGCGTATATGCCGTAAATCTTTAGATAATCGTTTTTTTTTAAAGTTCAATTTGAAATTTGAAAAGAGTGTGTTCCACTCCCAGACTAAGCATGGAGTAAAATTTCGAGTTTAGAAAAGCCTGAAAATTTGGTTTGGTCGCGTAGCGCGAAGCGCGGAGCGGCCAAACCAAATTTTCAGGCTTTTCTAAACTCGAAATTTTACTTCATGCGCCACCGCTACAAAACACTGACTTATTACGAAGTTTAAAAAACACCGCTAAACTTTATATTGCATCAGTGTTTTGTGCCTGTGGCACATGAAGTAAAATTTCGAGTTTAGAAAAGCCTGAAAATTTGGTTTGGCCGCTCCGCGCTTCGCGCTACGCGACCAAACCAAATTTTCAGGCTTTTCTAAACTCGAAATTTTACTTCATGCTTAGCCTAGGAGTGGAAAACACTCGTTTAAAGCTTCAAATTAAATTCGTTTAAAAAGCCGAGCGTCGGAAAATGTACAACGTATGCTTATGTGTACTTAAAAGACCAATTTTCGTTATGACAATGTTCGGTGTTACATAAAACTCTCTGTATAAGACTAAATAAAGTATATATTTTAGTTACCAATTCTGATTTTGGGCATGCAGTGTTATTACGTACGCCAAACTCCTCATTAATCCAAGTTGCATTTGGTAAGTTATAATCACCAAAAATGCACATAGTACCGTAATCAGTCATCGATTCTATAACATTGCAATGACTTGAATAGACCGACAAATCAGAGTTTGAAGGTATGTAAACTGCGCCAGCAAGAATGGAGTAGCACTCAGAATTAATAGCTACATACAGTTCATCTTAAATACAACTTTTTCCCATAATCTCATGAGAGTTAAAATTATTAGAGACCGCTATAAGAACGCCGCCACCACGAGATTTATTTGACGCAACATAATCACGATCACACCTATAAACACTGGAACTATCAAAACCTAATTCGGCATTTAAAATGTTGTCATAGAGCCAAGTTTCCGTTAGAATAAAAACATCATAATCCATTAGTGGTATTGTTGTAGTTATATCCATTAGTTTTGTCCGAAGAACATTCTGGTAATAAACCCGTAGTTTGGGCATAGGCGCAGCCACATTTACGGACGATGTAGAATATTGGGTTATATTATTATTACCGAAGACGCTGTAGTTCCTGCTAAAAAAGCGTTCGATTTCCGTTTCTTCGATCGATTTAAGAGACGAACAGTAACACCATTTGGCCATTTATCAGCTACCATAATAGAATCCACTTCATCGCAACCGATGCCAATTTTGAAAGAACTGTATAGATTATAGCTGATAAGTGGAATGCATACTGTTTCATGTACATCCATAGTATTTAGCCAGAATTAATATCGTCAACTTTCGTGTTCGGGGCGCAGTTGCCAACATAGTAAAAAACTGTTTTAGGAGCACACTTGATAACGGTGCTACCAGCAGTACCGCAAATAACGTGGGATGCATTAGAACTGTTCACCTTTGAGTTGGTAGTAATCGCAGTATTTAAGCCACTATTAGCGTCTAAGCATAAATTAGAAGCAGTGGTTTTAACTGTAGATTCGCCAATAGGCCGCGCAGTAGACGCTGAAGAAGTGGTACTAATCCTTGTGACTGAATTATCGGTAGTTTTCAATTTTTTTAGATTTTGATTATTATTATTTATTATTTTATCAGTATTATCACTTTATTGACATTTTATAACGTCATTATTCCAGTATATTTCTATCAGTATTTTACCCTATTATTGACATTTTATAACGCCAATATTGGAATTATAAAATGTCAATAATCATGAAAATTTGGTTTGGTCGCGTACTGAAATATATATTTCAGTACAGTTAATGTAAAATGTCAATAATAATAAAAATTTGGTTTGGTCGCGTACTGAAATATATATTTCAGTACGCGACCAAACCAAATATTCATCCTTTCCCAACCTAGAAATTTTACTTCATGCCTAATCTGGGAAATTAAACTCATTTAAAGCTTCAAAATGAGTTCATTTTTGAAAAACAACAAATATCTTAAGATTTACAGCATATACGCTGTAACTAAAATATGTATACTTAAAAGAAAAACTCCCTGTATAGCAAAGTCTAACTGTATTGTTTTGAGTTTACGTGAAGTGATTAATCACAAATAGAAAGACTGTTATTCCTTACTTCACTTTTTATTTTTATGTTAAATGTACATTTCGAGACACAAGGTGCTCATTATCAATAACAAACAGTTTGTTATTGATAATGAGTACCTTGTGTCTCGAAATGTACATCTAACATAAAAATAAAAAGTGAAGTAAGGAATAAAAGTCTTTCTATTTGTAGCAAAGTCTAAATAATGTTATTATTATAAAAATTTCTTAACTCTGAGCGATTTTTTTATCTTTAATATTATTTTATTTGTGGTGGAATTCTACTGGAATTAACTTGGCATTCTGACGCAAATATAATCTGACCAGTTGGGAACACTGCTCAATAGCACGAATCCTAAATTAATAAAAAAAAAACAGAAATCTGTTATGACGACTTATCTTGTATATGAAAAAGTTAAATCAAATTACAAAGGGGGCTTAAGTAATACAAGGAAACAAAACGACTGTTATAGATTCAACATATTTTTAATCTGAAATACATTTTGTTCTGAAAATACCAAAATACATCTTGTCACATGTCGCCCGTTTGAACATCGAATACTGCTTGATTTTCACTTACATTAAAATAAAATCAGAGAAGAAACAAAAAGGGTTAATTTCTTAAACACTCGACGACCAACATGCAACAAAAAATATTCCACATAAAAAAGTATTAAAGTATTTGGTAAAAGGTTTAGGCCCATCTCGCCGGATTTTGTTTTAAAAAACATGGTAAATATTTTTGTACTCGACGATTTTAATCTTAGTTTTATTTTATTTTTTGATTTGGCTGTAGTTAATAGCTATTATTATAGAATTTTTTGTTTCATTAAAAACTAAATACTACAAAGTTTATTTCTGAGTTTACTACGAGAAAAGAAGTTTATATAATGGCTGTACAATGGCATAAGCCAAACTTACCATAAACTCAATTTAAATTACATTTATCTCAATGAGCTGACTTTAGACACAGTTTAAATTACATTTACCCCAATGCGAGCTTACCTTAAACTCAGTTTGAATTACATTTATCGCAGTGTAAGCTTACCTTAAACTCAGTTTAAATTAGATTTATCCCAATGTGATTTAACTAAGGCTGTGAATTTAAATATTCAAATACGAAACATTCAAAATAATCTTTACTTAGGTTCTTATTGGTCGCGTTCAGGGAACTCTAGCCCTGCAGCGCTTTATGAAAGGGGAGTTGCTGAACTTTATGTGTGGCACTGCAGTGCTTTATCAAGCGGTAAAGCATATAGCTAGATTGCTTTTAAAGGCATTCAGCGGTATAAAATCGCTATTAACATTTTGTTCATTCAGGGAAGTTAGAGACTTGAGACTATAGCGATGCAGTCAAAAAAATTCCTGATCGCAACCATTGATCATGTAATGAAATATGATTGAATATATCTTGAACTTGTTTCTTCATTTACTTGAGGTTGAATATTCACAAAGTGCATTCCGTGTCTCCAATTAATTGATTTTCTTAATTTTATTTATTAATCAAAGATTTATGTCCGGTTTCACCAACTTCAATTAAAACTTATTTGTTGATTAAATTTATTTGTTAATTGGAATAGACATTTTCCATGTCATAAATATCGATGTCTTGTGAATTGATTGATTTTTTGACATGTATGTAACTATTACTAGATTTTATTCGATGAAACTATTGGTCGATTTAATTGACGTTGGTAAAACCTGGCATAAATTAATGGTTAGTGGATTAATTAATTAAACTATTTGAATACTCAAATATTTGATTCATTGAGGACCATTTTGACAACTGATTAACTTTAAAATCAGTTGTCGAAATGGTCCTCAATGAATCAATTATTTGAGTATTCAAATAGTTTAATTAATTAAATATGTAAGTAAGTTATTAGAAAATTTGATGTTTGAATATACGAATTTAAACTAAGCTTAAGTTTAGTCACTTTCGAACAACCAACCCTTAGTATTTAAATTTAATATCAAACACAGACATGATTGGTTTTGTTGTTCAATTTTAAACGCAGACATGATTGGTTTTGTCGTTTCATTTCAAACGCAGACACAACTGGTTTTGTTGTTCATGGCCGCCTTTTTGTTTACACCAGAAATAAACTCTTCTAGTATAGTTTTTAATGTTAGAAGATTGTTTTAAGGTTAGAATGTTAAATGCTTTTTGTTCTTGTAAAAAAAAAAAACAAAGGGTTTTTGTTATTAGTACGTATAGCTAACAGTATCTCAACATTGCTTAGTTTTTTTTATACATTATTATACATATTTATATTTATTTATATATATCATCAGTTCTTCAAGATTGTACAAGCGTTTTATTTATTCATCTTTATTTTTTTTGATTTGTTGACTAACTAAGAAATCTACCAAATTCCGCACGTCGTTCAAACTCGAAATGTTTATTGTTGTTTTTACTTTACGATTAATCACAATGGTCCGTATGATTTCCCCTTCGTTAAAGTTAGAGACAGTTGTTAATTTTGTTTGTTTTTGTCGTACTTATTAATTTTGATATATTTTCACTCACTCTAATCAATTATTTAGTTAACGAAAGCCTTAATGAAGGGGAAATCATACGGACCAATTTCTTTTGTGATGTTTCTGTTGGCGAAATTATATTGTGACTTTATTGTGATGGTCGTACGTGTAATTTTTTGTGATATTCAAACTTACAATTTTTTGTTTTGTCTTCACTCACAATTTTTCATGATAATATTACTATTATTTATTATTATTATATTTAATTCTTTTAATTCCTTACTGAAGGAATAATAATAATTACATATATCGTACGTTCAATAAAAAAAAAAAAACTCTAGAGTGCCATGATTTAACCTTTTTTTTAACTTAAGTTGGCTACACGCTTTAGGAATTCTCATATAAAATGTCAGACATACTAATGATAATTTATAATTTCAGAGTTGCCAACCTACAATTTATTCCATGGCACTCTAAAGGTTTTATTTTATTGAACATACGATACTTGAAACTAAGTCTGGAATTCGAAAATAAATAGTTCAAATAGTTGAAAATTCATATATGAATATTTTAATCACTAAACATTTCACTTGTTTGAATTTTCGAATATTCAAATATAAGTATTTCAATGACTTAAGTTTTCACATATTGGTATATTCAAATATAAATATTTCAAACAAATCATAAATTTTTTTACATATTTGAATACTTGAATATTCAAATATGAATATTTTAATCACAAAATGTTTCGCATATTTGAATAATGAAATATCTGAAACATATTCAAGTAATGTTTTTGAACGAATATTTAAATATTCAAACATTACAAATATTTAAATATGTTTTTGAATAAATAATTAAATACTTCAATTTCGAAAATTCCCAGCCTTAATAGTATATTTTAAATATCACTTGCAATCAGTGTTAAATATCGGTGGCACATGAAGTAAAATTTCAAGTTTAGAAAAGCCTGAAAATTTTGTTTTAAGGCTTTTCTAAACTCGAAATGTTACTTTATGCTTAATCTGGCATTAGAAACACTTGCTACACAGCTATTAAAAACTTTAATAACAACACCGATTTCTTAGAGGAAATGGAAAACTAAATTCATTAATTGTCTTGTTAATTCTGTTTAAGAATCTGGTGTTTAAAGGTTTAAATAGTTTCATAAAGAGGGTTTGCGAATCCCTGATTAAGCATGAAGTAAATATTTCGACTTTAGAAAAGCCTGAAAATTTGGATTTGCTGGGCGGAGTGAAGTGAGCCTGGCAAATCCAATTTTTCAGGCTCTTCTAAACTCGAAATATTTACTTCCTGGTCCAGCCGTGTAAAACACTAACTTAATATGAAGTTAAAAAATATACTAAGTTATTGTTAATCCATCACAAGATTAAAATAAAATAAGGATTCATGTTTTTATTAATGCTTGAATTTTTTAAATTGAAGCATTTTGATATTTATTCAAAAACGTATTCAAATATTTGAAATAATCCTATATTCAAAATATTTGTATATTCAAATATTTAAAATATTCATATATTCAAATATTTAAAATATTTGTATATTCAATTATTTGAAATATTCGTATATTCAAATATTTGAAATTTTCATATGTTCAAATATTTGAAATATTCGAATATTTGGATAATTGAAATATTCTAATGTTCGAATATGTTTTAGAATGAATATTTAAACATTTAAGTTTTGTAATATTTCGAATATTTGAATATGTTTTAGAATGTATATTCAAATACTTCATTTTTTTTTTTTTTGGATGGGGGAAGAGTATGGGAAGTGTGTAATGTGTGAGTGGGGGAGGGAGGGATGGGGCCGGGGTAAGGACGCTGGAGAAGTTGGGGGAAGAGAGGGACAGGGAAAGCAGGAGGAAGAGAGGGGGCAGCGATTAGTGTAGATGTAATGTAGTATTATGCCAATAAAGGTCTTTTTTTACTTCATTTTTCAAATAATTCGAATATTTGAATATGTTTTAGAATGATAAATGTTCAAAACAAATTTAAATATTCGAATTATATGAAAAATGAAGTATTTGAATATACATTCTAAAACACATTCAAATATTCAAATTATTCAAAAAAGTAAGTGTTTAAATATTCATTCTAAAGAATGAATATTCGAATACTTCAATTTTAAAAATTCCCAGCCTTACTTGAAACAACTAAAAGAAGTATATCGAAGATAAACTTAATTACAATACTTTCATTACAATCTTTTTTTGAAAAATTATAAATGAAGACGTTACATTACATTACAATAATTACTTATTTCCATAGTACATTTATTTTGTGATGTTTAAATTTACAAATATTGTGTGTAAATATCACAATTATTTTGTGATGTTCAAACGTAAACTCTGTTCATATTTTATTCTCACCGCAGTAGGCTTGTCTTTTTTCTCCTTATATTGGCATGTTGTATTTTTAATAGTAATGATTGTAGTATGTTGTTATTCTATAATTTCATTACAACGTTGCCAAACATTGTGGCAAAATGCAAAAAGTAATATTTTTAATTTTTATATGTGAATGAGGGATATTATAAAAAGCAACATTGCACTACACATAACCAAAAAAATGCAATGACACTAACCAAATTGTTGCCAACTTATTTTAATACCAACAAAAATGTCACACTAACAAAGCCTACTGTGGTAAGACTAAAAGGCAAACAGAGTTTACACATATTATTGGGCTGTATGATTTCTTTCGTTTAAGTTAAAGAGAGTCGTTAAGTTTGTTTATCCCTTTTATATATGTCAATTTTGACATGTTTTCAATTATTCTAATTAATTATTCAGTTAAAGAAGGGAAAATCATATGGCCCAGTGTGTGTGAATATCACAATTTGTTTTTACAACCATTTTTCTTTCTTTTTTGTGTGGTGTTCCTTACTCGAGTTTTCACAAATGCGCGTTTTCCAGTTTTATTTCCATAGAAACTTCTACTAATTATTAACCTACAAACATTTTGAACGGATATGAAAAAGAGAGACAGAGAGAGAAATAAAAACAACAAGATAAAATTGTATAAAAAATCTTTCTTATCAGATATCTCAAATTTAATTAATTAGAAGATTATAATAGCTTATTTATGGGAACTGTAATGTAAATTAAAAAAAAAAAAAAAACTATAGCATTTATCTATTTTGCGACTGAAATTTGAGATATCCAATATCCAGTCCCTATCGGATATCTCAAATTTAATTCAACAGAAGATTGATAGCTTTTTTACAGGAACTGTAAATGAAAATAAAAAAAGCAAGAGCATTTTTCATTTCAGCGACTGAAATTTGAGATATCCAGTTCTTATTGGATATCTCAAATTTAATTTAACAGGAGATTAACAGCTTATTTACGGGAACTTCAAATTTAAATTAAAAACCAAGAGCATTTTTCTTTTCAGCGATTGAAATTTGAGATATCCAGTTGAATATAACCAATAATAAAAAACAACAAAAAATAGGATAATTAATGAAAACTGTTTCGTTTGTTTATGTGAAGTCATGTTGAATTGTTTTTTTCTTATGTTTTGTAAGCTATCAAATATGACTTTTAAGATTAATGCCGAGTTTATAACACGTTTAACGTTTACGGCCTTATGCATATTCCTCTAATCGCGACGAACTAAGGTTTAGTAAGTAATTAAAATATGTCGTATGCATAGTCCAATTTTGGACGTGATTAGCGCTAGTCATGACTAAATTTTAGATCACACCATGCCCCTAGTTTTTTTACATGTGATTATATTTAACCTCAAATGTCATTCGTGTAATTGTAAGCGACCGAGTTCAGTATTTCCTAAAAAATGAGCTGTGGTCAAATTAGTGTTGTAAAGTTCGCGAACGAGCAAAAATTGTGCGATATACCTGTGCTCGCAGAAATGTGCACCCTGTGGGAGGAATGAAATTTGCTAGAGAGGCGGTTGGATAAGGGACAGAATTATTCGTCCCTTTACTATCGTAAGCCTAGCAAATTATGGGTGATGATTTAACTTCATCGTAAGTATAGAGTTCAGGAAAGCCTGAAAATTTGGTTTGGTCACGTAAAGAAAAGGAGCGACTAAACCTAATTTTCAAGCTTTTCTAAACTCAAAATTTTATATCATGCGCAACACGTAAAAAACACTGATTTCAAGTGAAGTTTAAAATATACTAATTAGGTATGTACATTTATCAAATTCAAATTCTAAATAACAATATTTTGTTATGATAATCTAGATTATGTACAAGATTTAAACTAGGGGTACCACGCTATTTAATCATCAGTTGTGAACTAAAAATAGTAATCTACTAAAACGTTTTATTAATCCGAAAATGTTAATACCATCCTTAGAACCATGTTAAAGCTTTTAATAAAGCTGGATTTCTTAAACGTCTTATAAACCCAGGATTATAATTTTTTTTTAGGTTAAAATCCAGACAAATTTAACTGTTTTCATATAATTTCCATATAAAATAACAAAAGAATATCGCTTTTAAAAAGTACCTATACAACATACAAAAATATATTATATTTATTGCAATAAATTACTCCTCTTATTATATCGTCATCAGCGTTTTTTCTTTTCAATACATATAAAGTATACACGCAGCGTGTACTTTGGCAAATCCGATTAAGAAAAAAAAAATTATAGGAGAGAATAGAAGAAAGCAGCCACACCTCGCAACCATCAAACAAAAAAGGCAACAACGAAAAAGAAGCGGGTCCGAAAAGCGCTCTAAAAAAAATAATCCCTCGCCAGGCAGAACACGTAGAAGAGCGCCCAGCCGATGTGCTCCAAGACCTCCTGCTGGAGTGGCGCGTTCCTTGGACCCGCCCGCACGGGCTATTGTTATAGCTCCTGGCCGCCGCTGCCCCGCTGGCACGAGCTTATCGTGTACGTCCCGCCGGACAGAACGTACCGGATGACGTAGAAGAGGGCGATGGCGATCAGGACGACCAAGCTCATCGTGACGAACTGGAGCACCTGCGTGTTCCTAACAGCCTTGTGCAGGGTCATCTGGCATTCTTGCAGCTGCGCCACGCTCGAGGAGAGTTTTAGGATTTGGCTGTGATCACTGCCTGAGGAGCTGATTGCGATTGCGCTGCCGTTCCTCGAGATGTCGCCACCGGCCTGAGCGCAGCGCAAACGGTGTTGTGTGATGTTTTTACCCGAAGTGTTCTGTAGAAAATGTTTATAAATTCTAATTAATCTAACATAAAATTGAAAAACAATCAACAAGTTAATAATCGATTTTCAGGATATGCCATGTCTCGTGCAAGTGAACTAGAATCAGGGGGCTCTGATTCCAACTAGGGTTGTTATGTTTAAAACACTTTGTTTTAAAACAGTGTTTTAAACATGTTTAAAAACAGTCGTCGTGTATTAAACGGTTTTGTTTTAAACATGTTTTAGATCTTAAACTTGTTTAAAACATGTTTTAAACGTTAAATTTGTTTAAAAAGTATTTTTTTTTATCTTAGATTTGCTAAATTATATTTTATACTGCTGCATTAACATTTTTTGTTTACGTTTATATTTTAGCTAAATTGTTGAAGATTTTTCAAATTACATAATTAATCATAACATTTTATTACAATAAAATATCACAACTGTGTGTGTATAAATGTGATTTTTAGATACAGGGAATTTTTCTTTCAGGTATACATATGCATACACTAAATTTTACGACGATCGTTGTTTTTTTAAAAGATTTCAATTTGAATCTTTAAACGAGAGTTTTCCACTCCCAGACTAAGCATGAAGTAAAATTTCGAGTTTAGAAAAGCCTGAAAATTTGGATTGCCCGCGTAGCGAAGCGGAGCGGCCAATCCAAATTAGGCTTTTCTAAACTCGAAATTTTACTTCATGCGCCACACGTATAAAACACTGAAATATCGTAAAGTTTAAAATATTCGGCTTTAGCAATCTAATATGTAGATGTGAATAAAACATGAGTCAAATTCTGCACTGAACAAATTGTTTAAAACAATGATTATAGGCAACCCAATAACTCTACCGTATATTAGGTTGCCTATAATCATTGTTGTTGTATGTGTGTATTTTCTGAAATTCACTGTAAATCAGTGTTTTTAAGCGTGGCGCATGAAGTAAAATTTCGAGTTTAGAAAAGTCTAATTTGGATTGGCCGCTTCGCTTCGCTACGCGGCCAATCCAAATTCTTAGGCTTTTCTAAACTCGAAATTTTACTTCATGCTTAGTCTGGGAGTGGAAAACACTCGTAAAAAGCCTCAAAATAACTGCTTTGAAACAACGAATTCCCGCAAATTTAAAAAACGCTGTAATTATCAGGCTATGCATACTCAAAAGAAAAATGCTCTCTGTATTCTGTTTTAAACACGTTTTCAACGTGTTTTAAACATATTTTTAATTATTAATGTTTTAAACGCTGTTTCAATAAAAAAAAAACCGTTTTAAAAAAAAACTGTTTTAATTAAAATGAAAAAACGTTTTTTTAACAACCTTGATTCCAACATAACCTCTCAAATATTAACAGTATTTGACAGGTTACTTTCTTTAACTCTGACAGAAAGGCAATTTTTGACAGGTAATTTACTTTTGCTCTAACGTATTTAAGTCGATATCGTATTTGATGGCCTACTTAGCAAGTTACTCGCCAGTCATTCGATTGATTACCTTCCATAGTTCAGCCAAGTCCTGTGGTGACATGTGAACCGAATCGACTGGAATGCTCATGACCAGGAATTTGTCCTTGGCGAGGCCTCCGATTTGATAAGCTGGCAGTAATGTGACCGTAATGGTTGCCTTATCGCCAGGTCCTAGAACGCCGGCGCTCGGCCTCACTCTGAACTTTTCCGGGGCCGTCGTTTTCATCTGTTAAAAAAACATGCATTATGGGTATATAATACAATACTAATTCTTGAGGCAAATTGGATCCAATTTACGAGGGTTTTTTTATAATAAATGTACAATGGCAACACTGCAGAGTGAAGAACGTGATGATACTGCTTTTTACGTAAGTTGTAGTTTAAGGCTTGAGAAATTAAGAAAAATAGATTTAAAAACACGTTAAAAATGCGCAAACTTGTATTGTCATACTAAAAAAGACTGCTTTCCTTACTTCACTTTTTATTTATTTATTAATTCACGAGATACATTGAAATAATACAAAATAAGAAATAACAAAAGTTTAAGAGCCGCAGAATGACTACACACATACGTTATGATAACTACATTGCTAATTCTAACATAATCTTAAAAAGTTTTATCCAGATTAATGACCACCAGTGCTCTTCGAAAACATAAAAAATTGTTCACAAATGGATCGAAATTCGGAGCAAGCAGTTGGCCGAATGCATTAATCTGGACAACGGATTATTGCCACCGTACGCAGTTCTATGATTTTTTTCCCTAAATAAAACTCTAGATCTCGTCAATGATCCTCCGCGCTTATGCCAGAAGTCCAGTGCTCCTAAGAGAGATGAACAGTTAATGTACCCATTTAGAATTTTATATAAAAAGCACATGTCGAATACATTTCTCCGAAAAAGTAATGTTTCTATATTTAAATTGAGCCTGAGCAATTTGTAACCCAAATCTGAATAATTAATGCTCATTTTGAATCCTACAATCCGCAGGAATTTATTTTGTACCCTTTCCAATGCATTAATAAGATATTGTTGGTGTGGATACCAAATAGTTGCCGCGTGTTCTAAATGGGGACGTAATAATGTTAAATATACAATTCTAAATGTGTCAATATTAAAGTCAGGTGTAATCCTGACAATAAATCCTATCATTTTGTAAGCCTTGTTGACGATAGACAGTATGTGCGTCCTAAATGACAATGACTGTTCGAAGAACACTCCGAGATCTTTTATTAACGTCACTCGCTCCAGTGGTGTGCCATTTATAAGATAATTATTACACAATGTATTTTTAATTCGGCTGAAAGTGATTACTTTGCATTTATTTGTGTTCAGAAATAATTCATTTATTGAACACCAAGCCGATACAGCATGTAAATCTGATTGAATATTGTGAACATCATCAATCGAACACACATTGTGAAATAACTTTGGATCATCTGCATACAATAAATACCTACAGTGCTTTACCACCTGAGGTAAATCATTAATAAATACATTAAATAAAATTGGCCCAATGTGGGTACCCTGGGGTACATCCGAAGTAACCTCGATATAACCAGATACACAATTGCCTAATCTGACCATTTGAACTCTATGTTTAAGGAAGCTCTCTATCCAATTCACCACATCATCAGATAAGCCAATACAACGTAGTTTTTTAATAATAATAATAATAATAATAATATAATCTTTATTCTAATATAAATATAAACATACAAGATATACATGAATACTTAATATAAGAATATGCGTCACATAAGAGAAAAACATGCTTAAGCAATAGGCACATGTAAGTAATTTAGATTAAATTCTAAAATCTCATTTAGAGAGTAAGGTTCAATATCTCTTACAATAATATTTATTTTTGATTTAAATGATTTGAAACACCGCTCATTTTTCAAGTAAGTCGGCAATTTATTAAATAATTTTATGCATGTGTAATTCACGCCCTTTTCGGTGAGTGAATATCGGTGTATAGGGTAGTTAAGGTTATCCTTATGTCGTGTATTGTAGATATGAATCTGAGTTCCATCTGAGAAAAGGTGCTTTTGTTTCCATATGAACACTAGACACTCTAATATATAAATTCCTGTGACAGTTAATAAGTTATTCGATGCAAACAAAGACCTACATGATGTAGAGCTTTTGCGACCTAATAAGATCCTGAGCACACGTTTTTGAATTAAGAAAATTTTATTTATGTTAGGCGAACTACCCCAGTGTATGATTCCAAATCTGACCAAAGATTCGAAATTGGCATAATAAGTTATTTTTAATATATCTAAAGATAGGTGAGGTTTTAAAGTATATAGCATAAAGCTAATTTTAGCCAATTTACCTTGTAAATACTCAATGTGAGAATACCATTTTAATTTTTCATCGATGTTAATTCCCAAAAACATAGACGATTGAGAAAGTTGAAAATTTAGATTGCCAAATGAAATGTTATTAGGCATATTGCCGATTTCATTTTTTTTAAATAGAATACATTTAGTTTTATTTTCGTTTAGCAATAAATTGTTGTTTTTAAACCACTGTGTAATAGCAAGTAGTGCTAGTTCCCCATTTCTTACCATATCATCAAAAGTATTTCCAACGATACAAAGATTGGTGTCGTCGGCATATCCGACAATCCTTAGCTTCGGAGATGACAATTGATAAAGATCGTTTATAAATATATTAAACAAAAAGGGGCCAAGTATACTCCCTTGTGGAACACCCATGACAACGTCTAGAGCACTTGACCGCAGTTTTTCACCTTTATTCATTATTTCTACTATTTGTTTTCTGTTAGATAAATAGGATTTGTACCAATTATACGCGACTCCGCGGAAACCGTAATTGTATAACTTCGATAGAAGCAAGTTATGGTCAATGCAGTCAAATGCTTTAGATAAATCTAGCATTATTCCACAAGGGACCTGGCCCCCTTCAAAAGCACAATGGATGAAATGGGTAAAATCATATAATGCGGTATTTATATTTTTATGCTTAGTAAAGCCATGTTGGTTTTTCGACATCATATTATATTTTTGTAAAAAAGATATACTTTGTTTTGCCACATAGTATTCAAACAGTTTAGAAAAAGTCGATAAAATACTTATTGGTCTATAATTTTCCATATTATCACGGCCGCCTTTCTTGTATACTGGTTTAACTACTGCTAATTTCAATATTTCTGGAAAAACGCCATTAGCTAAGGATTCATTAATGAGATGACATAATGGTTCACTAATTAAATGAATGATTTTTTTCAATAGCGACATTGGAAATTCATCAGCACCGGAGCTTTTTTTATTTGGCATAGCAGAAACTATACCCTCAACTTCACTTATCGTTATGGGGCAAAAAAATATCGAATGATAATTATTAAATTCCAGCCTACTATTTTGGTCGGAATTACCTCCCAAAATGCTCTTTGCAGAATTGACAAAATAATTATTTAAATCATCAACATTTAGCTCGCAGTTACCAGACAGTTTATTTGTAGGGCCACTTAATTCTTTTATGATGGACCAAGAAGTTTTACTTTTATTTGTGGAGAATATTATTTTATTATTATAATATGCTTTTCTGTCATTTAATAGCAATTTATTGTACTCCTGTTTATAGTGCTTATAAGTATTTTTACAATTTGGGAAATAATTTACTAGGATAGCGTACAGGTCAAGTTGCTTTTTACACATTTTTGTCTCACTAGAAGTAGCAATTTTTATTTTTTTGTCTCTTTTATTATATGTCCTAAGAGGAAAACAGGTATTAAAATATTGTGAGAGTATACACATAAAATGGTTAAATTTTGAGTTAACGTCTGATTTATGATATAACCCCATCCAGGCTTCATTATGAAGATATTCAGAAAATAAAGAAATATTTTGGTCTGTAAAATGTCGATATTTAATTTGATATGAATCGTTATGATGTTTTAAATTTATATCTATAATCTGAGCCATGTGATCAGAGAACCCAGTCGGAATTATATCATAATGCATTACGTTCTGCGTATTATTTGTAATGACATTATCAATGCATGATTGTGAAGTTGGTGTTACTCTCGTATATTCTTTAATCAGTAATTCCAGATTGAAGGATTTGATTAGCATTTTAAAATGACTTGAAATGTGATAAGTTTTTAAGATATCTATATTGAAGTCACCACATATATAGAATTTGTTGTTATTTGATAATAAAATTTGAAATAGCAATTCGATTCTATTAAAAAATAGTTCAATGTTAGAATTTGGTGGTCTATATATGGAGATAAATGTAATTTTTTGTTTTTTGTCAAATTCAATATCAGCACCTGTGCATTCGAAGATATTTAATTGACTTAAATTATTTATGTCATCGCGGCAATGTGACTTAAAATTGTTATTACAGTATATTGCTACCCCACCATGACTGTAAATAGAGCGGCAGAATCGTGAAATTAGTTTATGGTTTAAGAATTTTATCGAATCAATTTGATTTGTTGATTGCCAGTGTTCGGTCAGAGAAATTACATCTATGTTATGATTTTGTAAAAATAACTGAAACTCATTTATACTGTTTCCGAGCGATTGAATATTTAAATTTAGTAGTTTTAAAATATGATTTGATTGTTCTTGCATGTGTTTATAATTTACATTATTTACATTTTTGTCTACGGTTTTTTGCTGATATTTTGTAGGCGCTGTAAAAAAGGATTAATGTATACCCCCTCAGGCCAAATATTTGGGTTATTCACAATATCCGAATCAGCCTTAGATACAGTTAGCTTAAAAGACGAATATTCCTCAGGTCGTTTGGAGGTCATTCTTGAACATTCGGCGTCTATGATGTTGATGGCGGATACGTAATTCAATAGTGATTCAATTGTCACTTCAGGATCCAATCCGCTGATGTAGAAGTGGGAGCGTATTTTACGCCCTTTGATTCCTAGTGGTTGTGTAGATTTTCCCACGATAGGAATTTTCTTTTGTTTACGTCTTCTTTGTACTAGTGTAAATTCGTCATTTTGCAGGGATGTCTCAGTGGCAAATGGGCCCTTCCTCTCAGGTGTTGTTGGCGCGGCTGCAGAATTCGTTTGTTGAGTCGGTAAAGTCGGCGTTGCTGAGCGTAAAGATGCAATTTTATTATATGCAACCTTAGATGTACTCGGGTCGTTCATTGTGTTTTCGCATAAGTCACTATTCGATTTATTTTTCAATTTATTTACAGTTTTCTTCGTTTCCTGACCAAGTAAGGATTGCGGCTGTGCTACATTTGATTTGTTTACATTCTTTTTTGCTGGATTTGGGAATGGTGAGGTTGAGTTCTTAATTAAATGATCCTTTTCAACAATTATATTATTTAGATGTCCGACTTGCCTGTTAAGTGAGTGTATTTCCACTTTCATATCCCTCAGTTCATTTCGCATGCTCAATACTAGTTGGAGACATATTCTTTGAATCCCTTGCTTTTCGCAGCGATGGCACGCCGTAGCTCCAAACTTGTCTTCAGTTTTTATACATCCTATGTGGTATTCAGTAGCACAGATTACACACGTAGATAGTTCACTATTTGATGTGATTGGTAATTGGCAAGCAAAACACTCAATATTTTCAATTATTTCGATAATAGTTTTATTCAAATCGCTTTCCGATAACGAACGATGTTCACGGTTCGCCATCGCGAATTAGTAATAAGTATCTTATGACACACCTTATCAAAAGTCTTGGAGAAGTCGGTGTAAATAGCATCTACCTGACATCGATCCTCCAAAGCCTCTAACACGTATTTTTGATACACAAGCAGGTTTGTTGTAATTGACTTACCCTGAGAGAATCCATGCTGTTCCTCCACGATTACATTTTTCATAATCCACCTTAATTGTTTGCTTACCATGCGGTCCAATAACTTCGGAATAGCCGATTGCACACAAACCCCGCGGTAATTGGTAATATCCGAACGGTTCCCACATTTAAAAATTGGAGTTATAAAGCTTTTTTTCCAAATGGCAGGGACGCATTGTTGATTCAACGACAGGTTGTAAAGCACAGTCAAGGGATGACAAATAGAGTAGGCACATTCTTTGATAAATATATTTGGGACACCATCTGGACCAAGTGACATCGATGACTTCAAAGTAACTAATTCATTAAACCAGTGATGGGGAAACTACGGCCCGCGGGCCAAGTCCGGCCCGCGGAAAGGTTTAATCCGGCCCGTTTAAGAGTGCCGTCGTGAGAATGTGTGACGACCCGCATAAAAACTACCTGCGGCGATATTCAAAACACAATAGTATTCTGGACAAATCCATCCGACCTAAACAGATGACTCATCTTCGCTCGAAACTTGTTCTCTCGAAAGAACCGGAAAAATCCAATTCCCGAACAATCCTTGCAGGTAGGTATAAATACAAGCGAGGCCGCCCGAAGATCAGTTAGTTAGCGACTTAGTCAGTCATCTGCAACGACCCGCTGTGACTTGAGTAATTGTTTGTGTAATCCCCGAAACTCCCACTGCCTCAACAAACACCCGCGCAAGAGCATTAGTTAGCAGTAAGCTTTCGTCAATTGCGTTTCTGTGTGTTGTTCTCCGTAGTAGGTAACGTCTAAAATGGATGTTAAAAAAAGAGAAGTGGATTCAGAATGTCGAGTTTTTAAAGAAGAATGGACGTGGAAATATTTCTTTACTTTATTTAAAGAAAAACCTGTGTGCTTACTTTGCAATACAACTGTTGCAGTTTTAAAAGAATATAACATTCAACGCCATTTCAAAAGCAAACATGAAAACCAATCCTACTCATCGTTAAGTGAAGAGGTGAAAAAAATTAAATCGAAAGATTTAATAAAAAATTTATCAAGTCAACAACAATTATTTCAGAGAGCTAATCATTCTCAAAGATGCGCTACGAAAGCCAGTTATGTGTTGGCTTATAATATTGCTAAATCTAATAAAGCATTTTCAGATGGTGAATTTATAAAACAGTGCATGATAGATGTGTGCGATATTATGTGCCCTAAAAAGAAAAATGATTTTCAGTCACTGTCTCTCTCAAGAAGAACAATCACCGAGAGAATTGAAAATATTGATAAAAATCTAATTTCACAACTGACTACAAAAACTCAAAAATTTATTTTTTATTCAATTACCATGGATGAAAGTACAGATATCAGCGATACTGCGCAGTTACTCATATTTGTAAGAGGAATCAACGCCCACTTTGAAATTACAGAAGAACTTGCAGGGCTGCAGTCAATGAAAGGAACAACGACTGGTGCCGATATATTTTGTGAATTTGAAAAGTGCATCGATAAACTTCGTTTATCTATTGATAAGTTATGTAATGTAACTACAGATGGTGCTCCTAATATGGTTGGAATCAATCAAGGATTTGTTGGGAAATGTAATTCTAAGTATCCGGAAAATGATGTTTTTTTTGCATTGCCTTATACTCTCTGTAAATCGGCTTTAGATATTGACCATATACTTAATATTGTTGTAAAACTAGTAAATATGATTCGTTCCAGAGGATTATTACATCGCCAGTTTCAACAGTTTTTGGAGTCCGTACATGCTGAGCATTCGGATATCCTGTATTATTCAAAAGTTCGTTGGTTAAGTGCTGGAAAAGTATTTGAAAGAATTTGGGATTTTTTTATTGTGAATTTTCTTCTTGATAAAGACATTTATAATCAATTTGACGTCTTAGAAAACCAAACGTGGCTTTCTGATTTCGCTTTTTTCACAAACCTCCTCGTACACATGAATAAACTTAATCTCAAATTGCAAGGGAAAAATCAGTTTCTTCACGATATTTGGCAATACCTGAAAAGTTTCAAATTACAGTTATTATTATTTGCTAATCAGATCTCTAAATCTGATTTTTCTCATTTTCCAAGAATACAATCTTTAAAATTCACTATATCAAACAATAAGATTAAAAAATTCGAAATTAATTTGAGAAAACTATCTTCAGAATTTGAAAGGAGATTTCAGGACTTTAGAAAAATGGAACCAGAGTTTAGTATTTTTGCGACCCCATTCAATGTTAATTACGAAGAAGTTGATGCAAAATTTCAACTTGAGTTAATAGAACTGAACTGTAATACTCTCCTGAAACAAACTTTTCATACAGTACCATTACTAGAATTTTATAAATATTTAAGTCCAGATAATTTCCCAAATCTAATTACTCATGCAATGAAGATAATGACAATGTTCGGCTCATCTTATATATGCGAACAAATCTTTTCAACAATGAAGCTTAGGAAAACTTCTTTAAGAAACAGAATTACAGATGAGCACCTTTCATCAGTTTTAAGAATTTCTGCTTCGCAAATGGAACCGGACTATAATGAAATTTTGATGAAACAGTCTCAATTTAATTTTTCTCATGCACCATCAAACAGTAATGACACCAGAAAATAAAGTGATAATACTTCACATCAAGAACTACACTAAATTCATTTTATATTTTGTGCTTATAATTTTCTTACCTTTTGCTTTTTTACTATTAAAATAATAAGCGTATGTAATAATATATGTATATGTTTATAGAACACATACATTTTTTAACGATTAAGCATTATTCTTTGGCCCGCTACGATTGTCTGGTTATTACAAATGGCCCGTCTTAAAAAAAGTTTCCCCACCACTGCATTAAACACACTCAACCACAAATTCATTAAAAAAAATGAAGTAAGGAATAACAGTCTTTTTTAGTACAATAATCACTTCACGTAAACTCAAAAATATACAGTTATTGCATTGTCATATCGAACATAAATTAAAAATTCATTTTTTTAAAAAAGCTACATCAAAAATAGAAAAAAAGTTTCCAATTATGTGGAATAACCACAAGACTATCATAAGCAATGATTTTAAAATACTTTAGTAGTAAAGGGCAACAAATTAAGTGTCCTGTTTTTATTTAATAAAAACAAAATGAAGTAATGATTTAGTTGCCATAATTTTAACTGTCAAATCTTCAGTCAACTTTCAAACTTCTTTTGAAAATGGAGGGGTGGCCGATTGAACAAAGGATTGCTGATGTAGAGCATTTTATTAGAACGAACTCCATTATTCAAACTCAGAGGTGTTTTCGACAACAGGTCCTGCATTATTGAGTGAAATTAATTTTATCTGCACTTAATAAGTTTTACTTTCTCTGTAACTTGCATTGAAATATTCTCGACTTGGACATAATGTGAGAACCTTATCATTTTGTCGGAGTGGCCCAATTGTCCTAAATATAGACTCCTACTCCGTCATTATATTGAGTTTTCTTGGGTTGGGACAAAAGGGGTGAATATTCATAAAGGTCCTCCTGATGTATAATCAATATTTACTGCCTTAATAACCGTGCGCAACATTAAGAAAATTAAAAGAAAGAGACGGCACATCACAAATGGTGTAATCTTTAGGAAATTGATCATTTCTTTGATATAAATAATTTATGGTCTTAGACAAAAATAAATCATTATAAAACAGAGCTGGGATGAATCCTCGTAAAAAGGATTCGAATCACCTAATATGATTCAAATCACGAATACTCGAATAAAGGATTCGTAAGAAATAAATATGAATCGAATCCTGTTTTTTCGAATCATGAATACAAATCCTTTAAGAATAAATTTGATTTTATTATATTTTTGCAGCCATTAATACATAAATATTGTTACCAGTTGTTTTAACAAAAGGGTCGCTGCGTGACCCTTGACAAATTTTCTAAGTTCGAAATTTTACTTTATGTGCCACGCGTATAAAACAGTGACTTAACGTGAAACTTAAAAACACAAAAGAAATTATTTAATTTAATCCTCACAATTAATTCAAATTATTTTTGACGATTCAAAACCTTTTGTAAGTATTCGAATCCTTTTTCCTTTTATAAGGATTCGAATCACCCACATTTCGATTAGAATACGAATCTACTTAAAAAAATCCGGATCACCAATCCAATTGAACTAATAAAGTATTCGAATGCCTCTTTTGAATCCTCTAAAAGGATTCGAATAATGAATGATTCGAATCCTGCCCAGCTCTGTTATAAAATATAACTTACTGCATACAATAATAGTAATAAATATCTCTTTTTTAAAGTTTTTGGGTATGCCAGTGTTAAATCAACCGACTGAATAAAACAATTTTTACCTTGTAGGATATAATGGCGGAACCGTCGGTGTTCTGTAGATCCAGCGTGCTGACGAACTCATCCCCGTCCTTGACAAAGGTAATGACCGTCGACGGGTTGACACTGAGCACGCCCCCATCGCCTGTGGACAGCAATAAAATAATAAGAAAATCTCTAACACAGAGTTCAACAACAATCGAACAAAACCTGATTTCGGCTTCCAGTTAAAGTGATTGTTGTAAAAAGACACCTCCATCACAAAAGCAACAATTTCAAAATACCCTACACAAAACTATTTAACAAAAAAATACAGAAATTCACAAATAAAACATTGATGATTTTGACAAGTAATGACGACTAATTACATATTTTTGACAGAAAGTACAGGGATTTTTTCTTTTAGGTACACTGAAAAAATATATATGAGCCTGTTTATATCAAACATTCTAATAAGTTTAAATGTTTGATATAAACACGTAACATGTTAGAATGTTTGACGGAAATATGTTACTCGGAAGGCTCGTATATAAACATACTATTTGATTAAAGTTATTATTTATTTTTTTCAGTATATACCTACATCGAAATTTTAAACTGGATGAAATAAAAAGATATACATATAAAATGGTATATTTTGAACTAAACTTAAAAATTAAAATTTTAAGGCTTTTCTAAACTTAAAATATTACTTCATGTTTAATTGGGAAGTCTAAATGCTCCTCAGAAGTTTCAAATTGAATAGTGTGTACACTATACATATAAAATTTTGTTTAAAACTGTTTCAAACATTAAATTTGTTTAAAACTTTTTTTTTATCTTAAATTTACTAAATTATATTTTATACTACTTCATTAAGATTTTTTGTTTACGTTTTTATATATTAGCTAAATTGTTGAAGATATTTCATTACTTAAAAGAAAAAAATCCTGTAGGAAAAGTGGAGAAAATAATATTTTTTCCTTTTATTTTGATTGTGTTGTTTCAAGTTGTTACAAACAAAAAACACCTATAAATTACTTAGAAGAAAAAAATCCTGTAGGAAAAGTGGAGAACATAATATTTTTTCCTTTTATTTTGATTGTGTTGTTTCAAGTTGTTATAAACAAAAAAGGAGTTAACTGTTTTTAATTTTTTATCAGTAAGATATGTAGAACTAAATAAAATAAATATTCTACAACCAGTTTACCATGGCCTTCGAAATAATTGAAACTCTGCATATTTAACATAAAAACACCAATAATTATAAATTACTTAAAAGAAAAAAATCCTGTAGGAAAAGTGGAGAAAATAATATTTTTTCCTTTTATTTTGATTATGTTCTTTCAAGTTGTTATAAACAAAAAAGGAGTTAACTGTTTTTAATTTTTTATCAGTAAGATATGTAGAACTAAATAAAATAAATATTCTACAACCAGTTTACCATGGCTTTCGAAATAATTGAAACTTTGCATATTTAACATAAAAACACCAATAATTTTCACTTGAAAACCTGTGATGTAATTTTCTCTCAATTTCACAAACGAACTCATTTTTTTTATTTTAAATAAACAATTAAAAAAAAACTCACCAGTGCCTTCCCTGTCCAGAGATCCGGGTGTCTCGGTCATTGGTGAAACATTCGCAAAGTGGACCTGCTGACACACAAACACACGCACAGAGATAGAGAGTTATTGATTAGTCAGGCACAGACAGAATCCTTTGCCAATGTTTTGTGTGGGAGGAGGGGAGAGGAAGGGCACTGTCTGCAACACAAGCAGCACCCGGGGTGGGAGTCTAGGGGAATTTCCAGGGGCTGATATTTTTGTACAACACATACACAACCAATGTATGTAATCCTGACAACCACGCACACACAGAAACAAATAAGAGACAACTTTGGAATGATCAATAAAATTTTATGGTGAAATACACATTCCTTCTCCTTATATGCATTAATACGGTTATCAGTATTGACTTAAACAAACATGTATGTAAATGTATGGATAATGTCAAGATGTTATGTACATATAAACAAACAAAATTTAAACCTTCAACCTAAAACTGAATCATATTGTATTCGTTTTTATAATTGATTGTCTGCTCAAAAGAAAAAGTTGGAAACTTAATAAATTTTATTTACCTTTAAACTAATATTTTTTATCGTCTGTTCAAAAGTGAATTATGGCAACTGCATTAATTTGCACTTAATTAATTTTACCTTTAAAGTAATATTGTTATTGTTGTTTAAAACCAGGGTTGTTATGTTTAAAACACTCGGTCTAGGACGTTTCATCGCCGCCGATTCATCGCCGCCGTTTCATCGCCGGGCCAGTTCATCGCCGGCCGTTTCATAGCCAGGCCTGTTCATCGCCAATATTTTTATAAAATAAATTTTGAAAGAAAGTTCATATCTAATGATATAATTTCAAATATTATCCAATTCTGGAAATTGTCCACTAATTTAATATTAGGTTTTATAACCAAGTAATCGTTACTCAAACTTAATAAAAATCGAATGAGAATCCTGTCATTTTTTGATATATGTCATTGAGTGCAACTCAGATTAAGGTTTACTATTCGCAAGTATGGAAACACAAATTGACCAAAAGAGGGAAAGAAAAGTTTATCCACGGAGGACATATGTATATTTTTGACAAAAACAGTAAGTCTGACCAATGTGTTAAATTTTGGTGGTGTGACCACGTAGGACGTATCCTAACCTATCCTAACCTATCCTTACCTATCCTAACCTATCCTAACCTATCCTAATCTATCCTAATCTATCCTAACGTATCCTAACCTATCCTGACCCATCCAAACCTATCCTAACCTATCCTAACCTATCCTTACCTATCCTAACCTATCCTAACCTATCCTAATCTATCCTAATCTATCCTAACGTATCCTAACCTATCCTGACCCATCCAAACCTATCCTGACATATCTTATCGCAATTGGCCTGGCGATGAATTGGCCTGGCGATGAACTGGCCTGGCGATGAACTGGCCTGGCGATGAACTGGCCTGGCGATGAAACGGCCGGCTATGAACTGGCCAGGCGATGAACTGGCCCGGCGATGAAACGTCCCATTCCCTAAAACACTTTGTTTTAAAATAGTGTTTTAAACATGTTTAAATCTTAATTTTGTTTTAAACATGTTTTAAATCTTCATTTTGTTTAAAACTGTTTCAAACATTAAATTTGTTTAAAACTTGTTTCTTATCTTAAATTTACTAAATTATATTTTATACTACTTCATTAAGATTTTTTGTTTACGTTTTTATATGTTAGCTAAATTGTTGAAGATATTTCATATAAATTATAAAACACAACATCTTATTACAATAAAATATTACAACTGTGTGTGCATAAATGTGATTTTTAAATACAGGGAATTTTTTTTCATATATACATACGCATACACTGTAAATATTACGACATTCGTTGTTTTTTTTTTAAGATTTCAATTTGAGTCTCTAAACGAGGGCTTTCCACTCCCAGACTAAGCATGAAGTAAAATTTCGAGTTTAGAAAAGCCTGAAAATTTGGATTGGCCGCGTAGCGAAGCGGAGCGGCCAATCCAAATTAGGCTTTTCTAAACTCGAAATTTTACTTCATGCGCCACACGTATAAAACACTGAAATATCGTAAAGTGTAAAATATACGGCTTTGACAATCTAATATGTAGATATGAATAAAACGTAAGCAAAATTCTGCGCTGAACAAATTGTTTAAAACAGTGATTATAGGCAACCCAATAACTATAACGTATATTAGGTTGCCTATAAACGTTGTTGTATGTGAGTGTTTTTTTAAGTTCACTGTAAATCAGTGTTTTTAAACGTGGCGCATGAAGTAAAATTTCGAGTTTAGAAAAGCCTAATTTGGATTGGCCACTCTGCTTCGCTACGCGGCCAATCCAAATTCTTAGGCTTTTCAAAACTTGAAATTTTACTTCATGCTTAGTCAGGGAGTGGAAAACACTCGTTTAAAGCTTTCAATTAAATTCTAATAAAAAATA
The DNA here is from genome assembly GCA_932526585.2 of Philonthus cognatus. Classification (NCBI taxonomy): domain Eukaryota; kingdom Metazoa; phylum Arthropoda; class Insecta; order Coleoptera; family Staphylinidae; genus Philonthus; species Philonthus cognatus. The sequence continues at coordinate 39,532,879 of OW052244.1, forward strand.
TATCTAAAGATTTATAGCAGGTTGTTAAAATACGTTTTCCTAAAAGAAAAACTCCCTGCATCGAAATTTATTGCCGGAAAAAATCTCAATCCAAACTCAGGCTTATCTAAACTCGAAATTTTACTTCATATGCCAGGCGTATAATATATGTATACATACGCATACACTGTAAATATTACGTCATTTGTTGTTTTTTTTTTAAGATTTCAATTTGAATCTCTAAACGAGGGCTTTCCACTCCCAGACTAAGCATGAAGTAAAATTTCGAGTTTAGAAAAGCCTGAAAATTTGGATTGGCCGCGTAGCGAAGCGGAGCGGCCAATCCAAATTAGGCTTTTCTAAACTCGAAATTTTACTTCATGCGCCACACGTATAACACACTGAATTATCGTAAAGTGTAAAATATACGGGTTTGACAATCTAATATGTAGATATGAATAAAACGTAAGCCAAATTCTGCGCTGAACAAATTGTTTAAAATAGTGATTATAGGCAACCCAATAACTATAACGTATATTAGGTTGCCTATAATCGTTGTTGTATGTGAGTGTTTTTTTAAGTTCACTGTAAATCAGTGTTTTTAAGCGTGGCGCATGATGTAAAATTTCGAGTTTAGAAAAGCCTAATTTGGATTGGCCACTCCGCTTCGCTACGCGGCCAATCCAAATTCTTAGGCTTTTCTAAACTCGAAATTTTACTTCATGCTTAGTCTGGGAGTGGAAAACACTCGTTTAAAGCTTTCAATTAAATTCTAATAAAAAATATATCTAAAGATTTATAGCAGGTTGTTGAAATACGTTTTCCTAAAAGAAAAACTCCCTGCATCAAAATTTATTGCCGGAAAAAATCTCAATCCAAACTCAGGCTTTTCTAAACTCGAAATTTTACTTTATGTGCCAGGCGTATAATATATATACACTGGTTTTAAGTGAAGTACAAACCATACATACGTCGTTACAAAATTTGTTTTTCTATGCAGGGCATTTCTAAACTCAAAATTTTACTTCATGCTTAGTCTGGGAGTAGAAAACACTTGTTAAAAGCCTTAAATTAATCACTTTGAAACAACAAATTCCTGCAAATTTAAAAAAATGCTGTAATTATCGGGATATGTATACTCAAAAAAAAATGCCCTGTATGTTCTGTTTTAAACACGTTTTAAACGTGTATTAAACATGTTTTAAACACGATTTAAACATGTTTTAATTGTTAATGTTTTAAACGCTGTTTCAGTGAAAAAAACATATTTTGTAGAAAAAAAACTGTTTGTTTTAATTAAAATGAAAAAAAAAACGTTTTTTTAACAACCCTGTTTAAAACATAAATTAAGCAAATTTTAAATACCTAACAAAAAATGCAATTGGACTTGAAATTATGGAATAGTATTGATCATTGTTAAGCAAGCGTAAAACTAGCCGTAATACCAAACCAATGATCTTTATTTGATAAAAGCTCGGTCGAAATGAACATTTGTATTTTCTTTCTCTTTTTTTTTGTAAATGATAAGCTACTTCACAAATTAGCAATGTTTTACAAAAAAAAAAAAACTTACCGGATTTATCTGTAAACGAAATAAATATAAATATATAAAAAAAGTTATAAAAATAAAGATTGTTTACATTTTTATCTTAACTAACCTTTTTACAGTTAGGTGTAATAAATAAATAAAAATAAATATTTTTATATTAGATCAACGACACTGAAAGATCATTGTAATGTAAATGGGTTTTAAGGGTTGCAAACGAAGACATGAACAGGATTAAATTAGTATAATTTTTAAAATTTAAATAATATTTTGGTCATTAAACACCCAAAAGTAATCAATCTATTTTTCAACACGACCAAACTAAATTTTCAGGCTTTTCTAAACTCGAAATTTTATTTCATTCTTAAGGGGATTATCGCAGTGTAACACGCCGACCGTGTTGGAAAGACCCACATAGTTTAGAGTAGCTCATCCGATGCCAAATTTCAGGACAAGTGGGGCGAATACAGTCAGAGAGAAAAGCGGCAGCTCGCCGTGCATTTGTGCATTGCTCCTTGGCATGAACGTATAGGGTCTCGTATCGCGTGGAATAGACGAAAAAAAAGCGTATAAAAAAGACGGATCGAAGGAAAGTGTCGATTCGTATTATTTAAACACGCTGATAATACATACAAGCTATGTATTGTTTTCAATTCGTTAGAAAGCGATCCTGTGTTATTATTCGGTATTTACAAAACCGATGATTCTTATTCTTGTCATTTTAACTCATTATTTTTACTTTTAAGACTCCAGTTTCGACAGCTGAACAAACTATGTGTTTTATTTTATTAAATTAGAGATTATTTCTTAAAAATATAATAATAAAATAATTCATGTTCATAAGCTCCTTGTGAATATTTATATGCCGGATATATATGAAAAAAACGGAACATAGAATTTTCAATGATATTTTTTATATAGGAATATTATCTTTGATAACTGCTATTGCCATGAAAATAATGTGTATTAATTTGGCCTCTGCCAAATTGGGTAAATACCCCAGATTTTTGGGAGAATTTCAATTTTTATTTTATCCAATATTCTAGTTTTTATGAATGCAACAAATAAATAATAGATTGAAAAAAATTAAACGGACAGCTGCCCTGTTTTTTTTTTATAATTAGTACAGGGTTTACAAAATAATGATGTGTATAAATAGAGGATTGCAATAACATTCAATTACAATTCATTTATTCCTTATTTACTTACTATCAAAATATGACTCATCATAAATCAGCCAAATTTTAAATAAAATATATTGGGTTCGGTGCAATGTTGAGCAAGAAGCTTGTTAATTGAAATGCATTATAATAACTACCTTATTATTATTATAGTTCTATTTTTTCTAATATAATTAACAATGAACGCAGTTGAACCCTACATTTTTTTAAACATTCGTCAAACATTATTATTATTTGATAGAGAAGGGATGGGGTAGAGAGGATAGGGTGATTGTGGCAAGGGCGAGGTGTGGATCGGAGGAGAGAGGAAGGAAAGTATGGATGGGGGAAGAATATGGAAGGTGTGTGTTGTGTGGACAGGGGAAGGATACGTGGGGACACTTGGCGGAGGAATGTGAGGGGGTGAAAGAGGAGTGGCTGGGAGCGAAAGGGAATAGAAGGGTAGTGGAGTGGATGAGAGAGGATGGGATCGGGGTAAGGACGTTGGAAAAGCTGGGGAGGGAGAGGGAAAAGAGAAGGGAGGGTAAGAGGGATACGGAAATGGAGTAATAACGAATGAATTGTAAATAGTCTGTAAGATATGCCAATAAAGGTCTTTTTTTTTTTTTATTATTACCTGTGCTCAGCAAAAAATAGTTGATTTGTAACATTAATCTACGACAACGTCATATTGGTGACGTTATTCTCACTATTCTTAGAGTTTTGATATCATTGATTCGTTGATGAAGTCGCAATTGGTTCAAATAGGTCCGATTGCTAGAAACTTTACAATTTACTTTAATAGTTTTATTGCGAGAAGTTTAATGGCATTTAACAACTGCTTTAACAACGAAAGATTTAAGACGAAATAATGATTTGAACAAGACTGATTGTTATTCGATTGCTTCTGCTTATTAATCAGCTTAAAAAACTTTAAAAATTATTTAATAATACCGACACTATCAAATAATTAGGAAAGCCAATATTAAAGGTATATTACACATCTTTATTTAAATTAGTGAAACATTTCGTGTTTTCTATATTAGTGAACATGCAGTATAAAAAAATACTTATTCTATTAGTAGTCAGAAAGCATAAAAATAAAACACTAGTACAATAAAATATCGATTATAATTGCTAAATATTAATTTTACGAGAATAAATGCTAACGACGCGAGCCGTTCTTGTTAACTATGATTGAGAAAAGAAAAGAAAAACAAACGCGAAGCCGCGCAGCGTTCACCGGCCCAGGGATAAACGCTGGCCGCATGCTGCCCGCCCCTCCAATAATTGTGCAGATGAGTGTACAACGCGTTCAACTAAGAGAAGATCCGCAAGGCGGCGGTATTTTACGGTCTTATTTTTTAAGATTTTTATTTTAACCTGACTCGGGCATGAGCTATCGCATCCTTATGAAATGTTCACATTATATTCCTTATAGTATAAACTAGTAAGATATGGAAATATTTTTTTAATTTTGAAAAATATAACATTATTTTTTTCATACCTCTGAAAGCAAATTGTAAAAAAAAGTACTTCGATATTTTACTAGATAATTGAGCTTAATATACGCTGTCAAAATTTCAACTTTCTAGGATCTTTAGTTTTTAAATAAACCTAACATTAAATTTCAGACCACTGTTATATTCCCCTTAACCAAGGAGTGGAAAACACTTGTTCAGCAGCTATTTGAAACTTTAATGAAAATACTTATTTCTTAAAGAAAATGGGAAACAAACACAAAGTGTAGTTATTTTTATAACCTTTATAAGTTTCGTTAATTATCCTGTTGTTCATTTTTACCAGAGCTGGACCGAATCCTCAAAGAAAGGATTCGAATCACGAATCCGAATCAGATAATATGATTCGAATCACGAATACTCGAATAAAGGATTCGTAAGAGAAAAATATGATTCGAATTAAAGTTTTGAATCCTGTTTTTTCGAATCTCGAATACAAATCCTTTAAAAATAAATGTGATTTGATTATTTTTTTGCAACCATTAACATTTTAATATCACAACTTACTATTAACAAAAATGTTCAAAATCTAATTATTTATTATTAACACTAAACAACGTTGATAACAGACTAAATATCTAATTCCGTGTTACTCTAATTAAAGATCTATTTGTGTTTTTCGACTTCACTTTAAATCAGTGTTTTATACACGTGGCGCATGAAGTAAAATTTCGAGTTTAAAAAAGCCTGAAAATTTGATTTAGTCCAAACCAAATTTTCAGGCTTTTCTAAACTCGAAATTTTACTTCATGCTTAATCAAGGACTGGAAACACCCGTTCGAATCTTCAAATTAATCAATTTTTAAATACAACGCATTACTGAAAACTAATTAAACACTAAAAAGCCTTTTAAAATAAATCGTGAAAAATAACAAAATACAAAAAATTTATAAAAAATATCAAAATTTATGACGAGGTGTTTATATTAGTCACATATGGCTTTGAAATGACTGCAATTTCTTTAAAATTACGATAAATCGCTATAATGTGCTATTCAAGTCAGGTTTATTATTTAAACCTGACTTTAATAGCACATTATAGTGATTTAGTGACTACGTTAGTCATAATATCTGTTTAATTCAACTGTAGGTGACTATAATAATCGTATTTTGGTTTTTAGGTGGTTGCAGACGACTAGAATAATAATATTTCGACTTTAAAGTGTTTATGAATAAATATGTATGACTAAAACAGTTAGATAAGTGTAATCACAAATAACTATAATAGTAAGATTACGACTTTAATGTAACCACATATCATATTCTCAGATTTTACTTTAATATCACTATAGATACCAGAATAGTCAGATACAGTTAAAATAAATCACAATAGGACACAAATGTGGCTATTAAAGTGACACTGAATTACTAAAATTAATGTGTTTTAAATATCCAGAATTATTTCAAAAATGTTTCACAACGGATTAAGTGATAAATTAATTAAACATACTAACATTAAGCTTATTTTAACTTTAAAATGACTGCACATTACTGTAATGATCAATTTTATGATAATTGTGAGATTATACCTTTAAATTTAGTACGGATTACTCTGTTGGAAAGATTATAATATTAAATTGACTTAAGACTGATATAATTGTCATATATTGGTTTTACACTGACTATAATAGTTAAATATTGATTTTAAAGTAAGTACAGATGACTATTGTATGCAGAATTTACGTTTAAATTGATTTATGTCGACTATAATCGTCACATTTTAGCAGTAACACGACTAAGAATTACTAAAATAGTTAGATTTTGGTCTTAATGTGACTAATCAGGGCCACTATAGTCAGAGTTTTGCTTTACAGTGACTACAGATAAATCAGTGTTTTATATGCGTGGCGCATGAAGTAAAATTTCGACTTTAGAAAAGCCCCGTGAAAATTTGTCTCAGGTCGCTACGTGACACTCGACAAATTTTCTACGTGGGGCTTTTCTAAACTCGAAATATAACTCATGCTTAATCAAGGACTGGAAATGCTTGTTCGAAACTTCAAATTGAACAATTATTAAATGCCTTAGAACAAATTTAAGATTGCAGCGCCTTTTTAATAAAGCATGAAAAATGACAAAACAAAGAAATGAGAAAAAATATCAAAATTGATGATTACAATATTAATATTGTTAAAGTAAATTAAAATAAGAAAAAATACCATACGGTCAAAAGTTATAGAAATCTGGAAAATTCTTAAAGCTAATAAAACTTGAGAATATTTATAGAAATTGTTATTGTCCAAATTTGTATAATTTATAATCGGTATAATAATATAAATTGTCAACATTTAAAAGAAATAATGATAACAATATGTCAATGCTAACAAAAATTCACAAACACTGATTGATAAAATAAACTATAAATGACAGAAATCTTCGAAATTGACACATTCTATGATATTAAAATGTTTAAAAAAATGATATTATTGAAAAAATCATTCAAATTAATTTAATCAACAAAAAATGTTCTATGTCATAATCAGTAATAATCAACAAACAAAAATTGAAAAAACTTCTTAGATATCAACAAAAATTACCAAAATTTAAAATAAAATCGTCAAGATTTATAAAGAAATATAATAATTGGAATTTACAATTTTTCTGTATCTGAATTTCATAGAAGTGATTCTGAACAAAATTTAAAAAAAAAAAATATTCATGAACTTTGGCAGATTTGTCACAATTTAAAAATCAACAAAAATTAACAAAAAAAAAGACCTTTATTGGCATAATACTACATTACATCCATATCTATACTAATCGCTGCCCCCTCTCTTCCCCCAACTTCTCCAGCATCCTTACCCCGGCCCCATCCTCTCTCATCCATTCCGTCACTCTTCTATTCCCTCTTTATTCCACCCATTCCTCCTTCACCCCCTCGCAGTCCTCTGCCAAATGACTCCACGTTTCCCTCCCCTGCTCACACATTACACACCTCCCATACTCTTCCCCCATCCACACCTTCCTTCCTCTCTCCCCTGACCCACACCTCGCCCTCGCCAGCACCACCCTTCTCTCCCTACTCCATCCCCCCTCCACCAAATACCTCGGCATTATCCTATGCACCTGCCACCTCCCGTACCTACCGTTGTATTCACTCCTCTCTATACACCCCTGTCTTTCTTGTGCTTCCAACTCCTTCTCCTTCTCTTTCACCCACGCATCCATCTTTACCCCATTCCCCAGCCACTCCATCACCTTCGCCTCCGACAAACGCACCCTCTCATACATTCTCCTTCTCTCGCTCCTCCATTTACCCTCTATTCACGCACACCGCCTTCACCAATCTCTCTTCCTCCAGTTCACATAACTTCATCTCATACCTAGCCATTCTCACCATTTCCTCACACTCTAGTTTCTCTCTATTCGTTTCCTGTAGTACTATGTATCTGGGCGTCGACCTTTGCAGCCCCAACATACGCTTCAAGAACCACAACTGCTCCCTCTCTATACACTCATACCCTCTCGTCCCCCATACTTCCACCCCATACATTAACACTGACCTCACACACGCATCCCATATTTTACACGTCACTCTTACATTGTTCCCCATCCACTTCCTCCACTTTTCCCACGCCTTTCTAGCCTTCCCCTGCACCCACCTCACATGCTCCTCATACCCTCCCGTCCCTTTGAACATAAACCCTAAATACTTAAATTTTTTAACCCACTCAATCAGCTCCTCCTTCCACTCTAATTCCTTCAACCTGTTTCTATTGTTTGGGGTGGGTGATCTCACACTTCTTCTCACATCTGACATCTGATTTTTATTTTTTTAAATTTTTTGTCACATAGGTATAGATATTATTATTCATATTTACGATTATTATATATATTGTTACTACTATTTTTATATTATATGTATTATTGACGTGTGTAAAACAATTGTGGATGAGTGTGATTAGTGCTTTAATAAATAAAAAAAAAAAAATTCCCCTCCCTCCCTTTATTTCTGAGTCTCATCCATTTCGTTTTTCTAACATTCCCGCTCAACCCCCAAAAACAAAAATAACAACAATTAACAATTAACAAAAATTAACAATATCCACACAAAAAAATATGATTATATTTTTGGCGATTTCTGAATTTTTCTCGTAAAAAATAATAATCTTTAAATGAGGGTTTTCCACTCCCAGACTAAGCATGAAGTAAAATTTCGAGTTTAGAAAAGCCGGAAAATTTATATTGGCCGCGTAGCGAAGCGGAGCGGCCAATCCAAATTAGGCTTTTCTAAACTCGAAATTTTACTTTATGCGCCACACGTATAAAACACTGAAATATCGTAAAGTTTAAAATATACGGCTTTGGCAATCTAATATGTAGATGTAAACAAAACGTGATTCAAATTCTGCGCTGAATAAATTGTTTAAAATAGTGATTATAGGCAATCCAATAACTCTAACGTATATTAGGTTACCTATAATCGTTGTTCTGTGTGTGTTTTGAACTTCACTGTAAATCAGTGTTTTTAAGCGTGGCGCATGAAGTAAAATTTCGAGTTTAGAAAAGCCTAAGAATTTGGATTGGCCGCTCCGCTTCGCTACGCGGCCTAAAAAGCCTAAAAATAATAAAATTCAATTGAATTCAAACAAAACATCAAAATTGTAATATTTTAATTTTTATTTTATATGAAATCTTTAATAGCAACAAACAATTATAAACATTGACAAAAATCTTCAAAATTCTTAACATCACAAATCAAATATTTACCAAATAAAAAAAATATATAGAAATTTAGGAACTATATTTTTAATTTAAATAACTTTGTAGTGTGTAAAAGAAATATTGATGTATCTTTTCTGTAATATTTTAATATGTTTTGTGCGTTATTTTGTGAATATTTACTGTAATCTTACTTGTTTTAGGATCTATTACCAGTTTGTTTCAAATTTTGTATTATAAAATAGTTATCCGTAAATAAACTATATATATATATATATATATATATATACACAACTTGTTGATTTAAAACAGGAAAATCTTATAATTTCTCATAACTTCAATATTCCAAATTGGTCGCCACTATGTATTAGTTTTACTTTAAATAATACTAAACAAAACTTATTAATTCTGGATATTTAATTAAAAGACTTGGTTTGTTTCACTAATTTATATTTTCTCTGACTAGTTTCGACCATCGGTCATCTTCATTTATTAGGTATTTATTGTTTTTATCAAAGCATTCAATTTGAATCTTTTAACGAGTGTTTCTACTTATTGATAAGGCATAAAGTAAAATGTGCTTAGAAAATTTCCAGGCTTTTATATTATAAACTCGGCATTTTACTTCATACTCCAGGCGTAATAAACACTGATTAAAAGTGAAGTTCAAAATTACAACAACAAAAAAAATGTTTTATGCGAATCCTCACAATAAATTAAAATTATTTTTGACGATTCGAATCCTTTTGTAACTTTTCGAATCCTTTTACAAGTATTCGAATCACCTACATTTGGATTCGAATATAATTCCTCTTAAAAAAATGTAACGAATCCTTTTTCACTAAAGTATTCGAATACCTCTTTTAAATCCTCTAAAAGGATTCGATTCCAGGAATCAAATCCTGATTTTTACTATCCAAAACAATGGAAAATTATTGTTTTTGAAAACATATTTAAATCAAAAATTTTAGTAGATATATCCAATTTGTGATCCCCCGAGTTGACAAAGACCATTTTTGAAAAATGTCTGTCTGGTATTCTGTCCTGTCGCCATGATAAAGTCTAAACCAATTGAGCTGTTAAGATGATATTATAAACTTAAGGTTTTTATTACAATAATAGTATTCGATCAACTTTTGGTGAAAATGCGGAAACCGGAAGTGTTAGTTTACTCTTAGCACTTTTTCAGATTTTTCTTTAATATTAATCATATAAAAAAAATCTTGTTAAGAAAAGCTGTAGATAATCGAAAAATTAGCATTTAATGCATATTCACTTTATATCCTAGCTCTTTTAGTTATTTTATTAATAATGTTTTGAAAATGTGAAATTTTGGAATTAATTACTCTGAATAAGCAAGCTTTTGCCATAAATGACGTTAGTTTGACTTTGTCTTGATTAATATTTTGTGGAAAACTGGAAGCATAAGTGAGGCTTACGAACAAAGTTTAACAGGAATAAGAAATATTTGTTGAAAAATAAGGTAGGTGAAAGCCATTGATTTCAAGTATCTAACAAAAGTTCATCAGACCCTGCTGATTATGACTGGACGTTTAATGGGGAAAGTACTATGATGGACACACCAACATTTTTTTTTTGTTGGAAAAATAACATCGAGACTACATTTATGATTGATAATTATAAATCTGTGGCTAATGTGTAGAACAGGGTACATACTCCATTTTAATACGTTTCCATGGTTTCCATGCACTTATACCAGTGGTTCTCAACAGGTTATTTATATCGATCTGTGTGAGCGTGTGTGTATGTGTGTGATCTAAGATAAAAAATCAAACGATAAAAATTGTAAAAATCGGATATTTGTAACTTTGCTAATTGGCACTTTTGAGCGTCTCGAGTGATCTCGCTGCGATGATCTTTGGAACGCAAGCCCAGTATAAGAGGAATTTCTCGATTGTTTTTTTATATATTAACCAAAAATCGAATCTGCACGGATTTCCTACGGGTTTTCTCTAATGAGTAGCCTGATGTACCCCCTCGCACTATTGTTGCTTTGCCGAAGCTCCGATGTCGTTTTCAACAATGAACCACACAACGGCATTCGGTGGCGATGGGAGCATTTGAATTTCCAATTTATAGTTAACTTTTTTATTCGGCACTTGATCGGGACCCGACTTGTGCCAAAGTGTCGGGTATACAATTTTACATTGGGAATGACCCATCCGGATGTTTGATTTGATCTGTGTAATGCAAGTCGAGCATAGATAGTTTTGAAATCGATAACAATTTGTCAGATTGGCTCTACCATAATGAAAATTGTGTGGCTAGATTCTACTTTGTGTCGATGTTGGTTTTTCGTTGAAACAAGTAAAATGGATATTTGGTGGTTTTGGGTGTAATATTTAAGCTTAAAATATACCCTAGCAAAGTGTTATACAAAATCGGACTTACCGTTTGATCAAAATTAATTGTTGAAACTTTAGTTTTTGATGAATAATGACTATAATGCCTACACCCATATTTATTCCAAGTTACAAATAAAAATAGCGAAATCTACCAAGTTGATCCCGTTTGTATTGATAAAAAGGAAGCGTAAACACTAGTTTTTCAATAAATACACTTACATTATTTCGTTCACAAATTATATCCAAAATTAACGTTTTTTTGGAAGGTTATGTTCACCGTTCCCGGTCTAATTTTTTACTAATTATGTTTTAACCACACAGAGTTCTCATTAACTCATTAGGCGCCATTGATGAATATACGCAACATTATTAATTTTATGTTAATTAAATTACTAAATAAGTTAATTTGATATTTTGTATTATTTGACTTGACAATGTATGAAGAAAAACGTAAATATTTTGTTATTTAAATATCTCGATTATTACTCATTTAAAAAAAAGTTTTCAGTGTATTTGTAACCACAATATTTCAGTGTTTTATACGCGTGGCGGATGAAGTAAAATTTCGAGTTTAGAAAACCCCGCGTAGAAAATTTTACTTCATGCTTACTATCCTTTTCAAAAAGCGAGGCATGTCACTTTGAAATTAAATATTTTGAAGTCGATGGGGTCGATTGTTTTGAAATTTAAACCACATAAAGATACATCATTTGTACATGTGATGATTTTTTTTTAGAATTTTAATGTCAAAGATAATATATATTCGGCGTATGTTTACTAAAAAAAGGTAGTGTTTTTTCATGAACTTTTCAAACGGTCGAGTTTCATTGCGTGTATCTCCGTTATAAAATATTTAAGATTAATGAAAAAAATAAGGTGGTTACTAGAATCTATTTCGAATGTGATGGATTAAACAAAATGTGTTAAATATTTTTATTACCACAATTATAGCGTAAAAAATTAAAATCTACAATCTCGGTTATTAAAGATCGGATTAAAATGGGACTTGGCATAACGTATGTGTACATTTTATGTGATGAATAATTGAATACCATCCTTAAAAAAAGTACAGGTGTATCATTAAAATCGAGGTGTTTTTATATCGAAATCAGTTTTCAGGCCGTAGAGAGAGATGCGAGTATGCTAACTAACTCAGCGTTCGTACCGCGACCATACGCTTGCCGTTAATGCTAAGCAGCAAACCGCACTGACATCGTGACACGAACATTTTTATATAATTCCTTCTATATACGATTCTCAATAAGTATTGAATTATTAATATTAGAGCGGATGAATCGACAGACAGCGAAACCGGTATTGAAAGCGGAAGTGAATCTGGGTAACTTTAATGACAATTGTGTTTCTTATATTTGCGTAAAATTATATTTTTGTTCTAAATTCTTATTAATAATTTATTTTTGTCCTTGGTTTAAATTTTTATTTATTTCTACATTTAATAAATGTTAAATAAATACATTAATAATTTTAATATTTAATATTTATCTTATATTTTTTGTCTTTTATATAGTACATTTTTATTATTTTATAATATTTATTTTATATTTGTTGTATTGTATTTTTTTTAAAACATATTTTTTATTTTGATTTTAATATTTTATATACCGTGCGTTTTATTTAAGTATGGCCATAGTGATTTACATGGTAAAAATTGTATCGCATGTTAACTTTTGTTGTCGAACCAAGAAATTTTCTTTGTTTTTATCATTAAATCAATAAACTTTCGTGTAATGTTATAACATTTACTTGTTAATAATAATAATCATAATGACATTTTCGCCAAGTTTATTTTATTTACATAATAATTTGTCTTATTCATTTCAACTTTGAAACCGTCTCTTTAATGTTTATTTTTAAGAAGTATTATGAAGATAATACACGTTTATTTTAATTAAGTATTTCTTTAATCCACCATCCCATTATCGTGGTTGTAAATATAAATATTATAAAATAAATCCAATTGTAAATAACTGCTGTCTTCCCTTTCGTTATAAACCTTTCATCATCGTCCGCATCGTAACGACGATGAACCGAGCGGGACTCCCTCTATTCCCCACGCCGCACTTTCACCGTCATTATTTTATATCTCTTCGAACAATTTTTAATCCACTAAAATTCGAATATTTGATATATTCATAATTTGTTTTGTACATTTTGCAATATAATTGTGTAATATATAATATCTGTTATTTGTATGTAAATTGATTGTAAAATAACCGAGAACGTAGGTGTCGACTTTTTTTAAAATCAGGGAATAAAGGGTGGACACATTTAATTTTTATTTGCGTCGTTATATAAATATAAGTCTGATCTATTACACGTATTTTTTTCAATTTCTTATATGTAGCCAATCAATTTATATAAAATGTTAAAGTTGATCTTAGTAAAAATCCACAAAAATGTAGGTACCATTTTAAACATTTTTATTAATATCTCAGTAAATCAATGTGATAAAAATTTGATTTTCTCAAAATAAATAAGGAACATTCCAAGGAATGTAGATACGTATTTATATATTTTTCAAGATTTTTTCATTTGAAAATACAGCATCCGAAAGTGACATGCCCCGCTTTTTGAAAAGGATAGTAGTCTGGGAGTAGTAATACTCGTTCTAAACTTCATACTGCACGTTTTTATATAAAATCGACGAATACCTTACATTTACAGCATCTACATTAAGTATATTTAAAAGAAAAATTCACAGTATGGAGAACAATAAGTCATTCGTAGAAATCATGAAAAGTAGTGTAGAATTTTACCTAAAATAAACTCTTAAGATTAACTCTATAATTGCTCGGCCATTAATTGGTTAATACCACTACTGTTTACTTATTTTGAAATTTTGCTTTGAATTTGATAAAAAATAAGCTTACAAAAAACAAATATACAACTTACACTTTAAGGTTATTTATAAATAAACAATAGTTTGTTCTATTACAAACGTTTTTACTAATCTAACCTAACCTAGAAGTATGTAAAATTGCTAACGTGTGCAAAGATATTGCTGCTTCGTTTCTCTCTGCTGGTAAGCGTGCAAATAGATGTGTAGTTTATTCTATTAAAAACCTTTTTCCTAACATAATCTAACCTAGAAGTACGTGGAATTGGCATCTTGCGTAAAGCGACTTATGCAATTTATTCTATTGCAAACCTTTCTCCTAACCTAACCTAACCTATACGTATTTATTCTATTGCAAACCTTTCTCCTAATCTAACCTAGAATAGGCATCGTGCACAAAGAGACATTAGCAACGTATTCAATTTTAAACCTTTAAACCTTTAACTTAAACCATCAACTAGAAGAAATGTGAAATTCATCAATGTCTCTATGGTTTATTAGTCAGTCTCATAATTCCTTTAAATGTTTCACATTTAAATTCTTCTGTATTAGATTTTTCATCAATTTTCAACAAATTCGTTCTTTTCAGGTCCACCATCAATATTTGAGAAGATTACATGTACTAAAATAGTCTTAAAGTTATTATATTATTAATTTAATTGCATAGAACCTATAATTGTTTAAAGTGTATTAAAATTAAGTAGTATGTATTATAAAGTTACCAGCGTAAAGCGTCACCCCTGGGAACATGAAATATTGGGACAAATAAAAAATTAGATAATGTCAAACATAACCAAATTTTTATATCGGTTAGGTCTAAATGAAAGGAATTATCACTTTATATTAAACACTTTTTTTAATTTTTGACACATAAAATGAAATTAACTAACAAGTTTGATACACACGTTCTAAACAACAATTTTATTCACACATTGTTTACATATTTGCATTTTGATGAAAGAGACATGCAGAGGGTTAATCGTGATTACCTAACCTACTTCCACGGTTAAGTAATCACGATTAACCCACTGCATGTCTCTTTCATCAAGAGGTGCAAGTGGGCATTGGTTAAAAGTCATAAGCTATTACCAGAACATTCCATTGTTTACTTTTACATACAACGGCACTCGGTGGAGAAGTGAACATTTATTTTCCGATTTATAGTTAATTTTTTTATTCGGCAATTTATAGCGATCAGACTTTTACTAGCGGACGTACGATTTTACGTCGGTATTGACCCATCTGAGAGTTTGATTCAGTGTAGAAAGTTTGGAAATGTTTGACAATTTGTCAAATTGGGTCGGCCATAGTAAAAATTGTATTTGTTTAAAACACACATTCATCCCCATGTTAAGAACCACTGGAGTGGGTGCTGCTGCGCATGCACGAACCTGTCAAAATCGACCATGTATCCTTTTCTACACATTAGCCAAATCTGCTAATGACATTTACTTTTAGTGATGATATTTGTTATTAAAGACATACTTTTTTTATAATTTGGAAAGTCTAGTAGTGATTTTTTATTATTATTTATTTACATTTACCTTTCATGTTATTTTTGTACAATTCAGTAAGAAGTTGGACATTTCATGTGTGAGTATTTTTTTTTATCCTTACCTTCTTACTGGTAGTCGTTGTGCTCGTGATGTCATTAGAGACCTCCGGCACGAAGCTGAAGACGTAGTCATCCTGGCCGCCCCAGCAGGCGAGCGCCTGGTCGGGGGTCACGTACTGGCTGAGGTCGTTCTTCTTCAGCATCTTGATCTTCTGGACGGCTTTTTCCGGCAGCCACGATTTGATCACTTTGAAAGCGGCTACAAACACAAATCATTGAAACAACAC
Source organism: Philonthus cognatus (assembly GCA_932526585.2). Classification (NCBI taxonomy): domain Eukaryota; kingdom Metazoa; phylum Arthropoda; class Insecta; order Coleoptera; family Staphylinidae; genus Philonthus; species Philonthus cognatus. The sequence continues at coordinate 39,548,810 of OW052244.1, forward strand.
GAACAAAATAATGTTACACGGGTTATCGTAAAAAAATACAGGTAAGATTTACAAAATTTATAAATTAGAAAAAATGTAAAATCTATGTAAATAATACAGAGAGAGCCTTCATAAATGATTGCACATTTTTAAGTAAGAGGCTAAAACATCGCAATTTTTTTTTACTATTTGGGGGTGGCAGTAACGAGTAATTTCTCATTAGTATTCCAATTTCGTTTATGTCAATTAGTCAATTTACAGTAGCACCGAATATTTTTGAAGAAATAGCTATGATTTATAATCAGGGTTGTTACGAGGGTTACCTTTTATATTTCGGGATTGGGCAACCCTAGTGTTGCAATCTGGCAACTGAGAGCTCTATCGTAAAGTTTGACATTTTTGAGGTTATACGTACTCAGAACGTTTTGACATATGAGCGTTATTTGTGTCGTTTACGCTAACTTAAAAGATTTATCTCGGCCAAAGAATGGAATTAAATTGTGAATATTTTCGTGCGATTATTTTTTACAACTTTCGACGGTGATTAACTCATCAACAGTGCATGGATGAACTTAATTCAATTTTTGGCGATGAAGCTCCATCAAGGACCAGTGTTTATCGATGGTATGGTGAATTCAACCGAGGTCGTAGTTCACTCCAAGACGAATTTTGTGGAGGTCGTCCAAAATCAGTTGTTGTTCCGGAAACCATTGATGCTGTGCGCAAACAAATATTGCAAGATCGTCATGTGACCTATCGTGAGATTGAGACAACCTTAGGCATTAGTGGGACCAGCATACATTCAATATTGCATGAACATTTGACTGTCAAAAAAATTTGTTCGCGTTGGATCCCACACAATTTGTCAATCGCTCAAAAAAAGGCTCGTGTTGATTATTGTGTCGATTATTTTCAATGATTAATAAATATTAATCATTGAAAATAATTCGTTCTCTAATCCCGAAATATAAAAGGCAACCCTTGTATATTTAAAACACTTTGTTTTAAAACAGTGTTTTAAACATGTTTAAAAACAGCTGTCGTGTTTTATACGGTTTTGTTTAAAACATGTTTCAAATCTTAAATTTGTTTAAAACATGTTTTAAACGTTAAATTTGTCTAAAACGGTTTTTTCTAAATTTGCAAAATTCTATTTTATACTACTTCATTAACATTTTCTGTTTTTGTTTTTAAATTTTAGGTAAATTGTTGAAGATATTTCAAATTACGTTATTAAACATAACATTTTATTACAATAAAATATCACAACTGTGTGATTCTTTAATACAAGGAATTTTCACTTATACATATGCATATACACTGTAAATTTTATGACATTCGTTGTTTTTTTTAAAGATTTGAATTTGAATCTTTAAATGAGGGTTTTCCACTCCCAGACTAAGCAAGAAGTAAAATTTCGAGTTTAGAAAATCCTGAAAAATTGGATTGGCCGCGTAGCGAGGCGGAGCGGCCAATGCAAAATAGGCTTTTCTAAACTCGAAATTTTACGTGCGCCACACGTATAAAACACTGAAATATCGTAAAGTTTAAGATATACGACTTTAGCAGTCTAATATGTACGAGGGTAGATTGAAAAGTTTCCGGAATGGGCAAGAGATGGCGTGCGTATCGTGAAATTGTTATGATGGTTGTCAAGGCTAACCTATTTTAGGCAAGCTGTCAAATTTTCAGACACGTGCGTCGTTCCGTTTTTGTTTACTAGGATATCTTGTCATCAAACATTTCTGGATGGATAGGAAAAAGGCGACGGAGATACGAGATATTTTGCAGGAAGTTCATGGCACATCCACACCTTCATTTTCGGCTATTAGTTTCTGGGTGAACGAGTTCAAACGTGGCCGTATGAGCACCAAGGATGAACCACGCAGTGGACGTCCAAAAACGGCCACAAATGAAGAAATGGTCGACAAAGTCCATGATCTCGTGTTAGCCGATCGACGAGTGAAGTTGCGCGAAATAGTAGAGACCACGGGCATCTCATATGAACGTGTGCAAAATATCGTGCACGAACATTTGGGCATGAGGAAGCTGTCGGCGCGATGGGTGCCGCGTTTGCTGACTATGGACAACAAGCGAAATCGTGTGACCACTTCGAAAGAGTGTTTGGCCTTGTTAAAGCGTAATCCAACGGATTTTTTCGCCGATTCGTGACCGTGGACGAAACATGGATCCACCACTACACACCAGAAACCGAGCAGCAGTCGAAACAGTGGATTTCTCCAGGCGAATCTGCTCCGAAGAAGGCAAAGACTGTCCCATCGGCTGGAAAGGTCATGGCCACCGTTTTTTGGGATTCGCAAGGTGTGATACACATTGACTTTTTGCAGAAGGGAAGAACTATCACGGGACAATACTACAGCGATTTATTGGATCAATTCAACGGCATATTGAAGGAGAAACGGCCTCATTTGCAGCGGAAAAAAGTGCTCTTTCACCACGACAACGCGCCGGCCCATTCATCCCGAATCGCCAATGCTAAATTGGTTGAATTGGGCTACGAGGTGGTGCCGCATCCCCCGTACTCTCCAGACCTTGCCCCGTGCGACTTCTTTTTGTTCACAAACATGAAGACTTGGCTCGGAGCAGTGGCGGCGCGTAATTTAATTCTTTGGGGGTGCACAATATTGCAAAGACAGTAAGCGCAACAGGCAACATTTTTGGGGTGGTCGTTATTAACAAATTGGGTTTTGGACGACCGACACTTTTGATATTCATTTTTTCCTCTAAAGATAGCGAAGAAAATTTGATTGTCTTTAAATATTGCACGGTAATAATGGAGTTCGAACACTCCGCCATTCTGGAAATTCGTGAAATCAACCTAAAACCGATACGCCGATATCAATCCGACCACGATGTGCACTAGTTATATGTGCACACGAGCCAGCTTAAAGCATTGAACGTCGCTGGGCTGTCGCGGGGAAGAAAGAGTGCGAGGGGCAGAGGTTCCACCAATTAGATTTAAAATTCACATGTGCAGTGCACGAGCGGATCAGGCGAGGTGACGCGCCCGCAGCCGCGGTGTTCGGTTGCCGTCGGGTCGGTGGCACTCGACGTTCTCTGCTTTGCGCTTGGATATTAGGACGACGCATCGGATAACGTCTAGCGGAAAAAATAATGTTTGGGTTTTATTTTACAAGTAGAATGGATTGATAAAATTATTTAAAGAATGAGGAAATTTAAATATGTTTGCAGGCATTAATTTGGGAGTGCACCTGCACATGTGCACTTACTGAGGAACCGCCACTGGTTCGGAGGCAAGCGCTTTACGTCAAATGAGGAGGTCATCGCCGCCACTAAAGCTTATTTTGCAGAGTTCCCGAAATCATATTTTTCTGAAGGCTTAAAAAAGTTGGAGCACCGCTGGGAAAAGTGTATCACCCTGCAAGGGCACTATGTTGAAAAATAAAAAAATAAAACCTGTTCAATTACTGCGTTTTCTTGCCCATTCCGGAAACTTTTCAATCTACCCTCGTAGATGTAAATAAAACGTGATTCAAATTCTGCGCTGAACAAATTGTTTAAAACAACCCAATAACTCGTTGTTCTATGTGTGTGTTTTGAACTTCACTGTAAATCAGTGTTTTTAAGCGTGGCGCATGAAGTAAAATTTCGAGTTTAGAAAAGCCTAATTTGGATTGGCCGCTTCGCTTCGCTACGCGGCCAATTCAAATGCTTAGGCTTTTCTAAACTCGAAATTTTACTTCATGCTTAGTCTGGGAGTGGAAAACACTTGTTAAAACCTTCAAAATAACTGCTTTGAAACAACGAATTCCCGCAAATTTAAAAAACGCTGTAATTATTGGCATATGTATACTCAAAAGAAAAATGATGTTCTGTTTTAAACACGTTTTAAACGTGTTTTAAACATGTTTTTAATTGTTAATGTTTTAAGCGATGTTTCAATGAAAAAACACGTTTTGTTAAAAAAACTGTTTGGCATCGGCTTTACTTTTGAATACGGCGAAAAATTAAGTGATATGAACTGTAATATATAATTTCAGAGTTGCCAACCTACAATATTTTCCAAGGCACTCTAAAGGTTTTTTTTTAATTGAACATACAAAAATTGGTATTAGACTATTGATTAATAGCCGCATTATGTTGTACATCAAACTACTAATTATGGACTTCAATCGAGTCTAAAATAATTAGATAATTGTGCAGCAATTAAAAAATGAAGCACAAACAGACAGAGATAGATATAGAAAATTATGTAGATGAGAGAGAAATAAAGACTGGGAGTAGGAGCGAAATAAAGAGACTGAGAAAGAGAGAAATAAAGAGAGCTAGACAAATAAAGAAAGTGTGAGAGAAAAAGAGAGATAAATAAAAAAAGTGAGAGAAGAAAATAAATAGAGAATGAGTGAGAGAAATACACTTTTGAGTGAGTGAGAGATTCATTTATCTGTGCATGTGTAGATACTTTGATGATTGTTGACCTTTGACAACTGTGAAACCTTGATATGAATCTAAATTATAATGTAACGGCGTTAAAGTGCTCGAAATACCTTGAAAATAAGCTATTTCATCTTTAGAGGCTGTTAATGAATTTTCGATTTCATTTTCAATAACTTTTTTTATAAAAGACTTACCATTGAGAATCCAGGCCATTTCGAAAATAATAATATAATTTAGGAAATATGGATAATACTGTTTGAACAGCCCAATTAGGTATTTGGTGAACTCCATGTCCATGTTGCTTAAGCCACAGCCTTCCATGTCGAAAAACAAGGTAATCGGTTTACCTTTTTCTTGCCTAAAGATAATTAAACAATAATAATAACTTTCTTTAACACTTTGCTGTATAAACACAATTATTACAAGTTTTAAGTAATATTTTTATTTTTTATTATTATACTTTTGTGAAGTATAGCAATAATTATTATACAGGGTGCCCGTTTTTCAAGCCGCACTCTGGGGATCTCGCTTATTTGAAAAGATACAGAATCGGTTAAATGAGAGCAAAGTTGCCTATTACAGTGCTTACTAATAATCTGCTTTCACCGTATAAATATCTTCAATTGTTTGAAAAAAAACTGACATTTTTAAAATTTTAATTATTGATCTTATTCCAAGTTTATAAAAACATTCAATTAACAACAACAGTTGAGTTGCCATAAGAAAGTTTTTACAGAATATGAAAAAAAATTTAAAATAGTCGAGATATGGACAACATAAAAAAATCGAAATTTTCTGTTTTTTTTCAAAATACAACCAAACAATTGAAGATATTTCAAATGTAAAAGCAGACTCTTAATAGTCTGCTTTTACATTTGAAATATCTTCAATTGTTTCGCACTCAAATTCGCAACTTTGGCCTCATTTAAATGATTCTCTATCTCTTCAAATAAGCAAGATCCCCATAGTGCCGCTTGAAAAACGGGCACCCTGTATTCAAGTAAATTGGACATGGAGTAAATATTTAAATATTTTTATATATTTTGTATTAAATTTTATTCGATAATTTGTTTTCTGTAGGGCAAATAAAATTATTATTCTTTATTAAAACATGTGTAGAAACATAATTGACAAGAATTATTTGTTGTTTAATTATAAGCAATTTGATTTGAGATTATGTATATTTTCTTGCAGAAGGATTTAACTGTTCGTAAAAATAAAAATCCAAAATTTTACATCAGTGTAGAAATATATTTTTGTTTTTTAAATATATTATGAATTACAGACAATCTGCAATATGCAAATATTGCATAGAAAATTGTCTGTAGTTATAACAAAATAAAACACTTGACAAACAGCTGTATATGTACAAAAAAATATATACTTATTGATAACTCACACAAAAAACATGCGAATGTTAATATCTTATCAAACAAATATTTTGATAACAACTCCCAAGTTTACGTGAAATTTACTTATTGATATGGTTTCTGAATTTAAATAGAACAAAACAAAAAATATTCGAATCAATAAAACACAAATAAAGAATGTTCGAACACTGACAGTATTGTTGTGAATCAATATTTGTTCATTGTAAGAAAAACAAGTCAGAATGTGCTAGATTCTAACAAATATAATCAATTTGAACAAATGATTATATTTCTATTAATTATTAATGGCTGAATTCGAATGCATTTCAAATCACATTTTCTAACATTAATGCCAGTTTGTGAACAGTACTTAAAAACACAACAATTATACAGGGTTCCGTCGAGGTATCCGAAATACTTATGATGACGTATATAAATCCAATGACTAATTTTAAGCAAAAATGATTCTATTACTTTTCCCAAATTTCTGCTGTCGTATTTATAGAAAACTGCGCACTTCTCCTGCATGGTGTGACTCATTTCTGTCTCGTCTTGCGCTAATTTCAACATTTTATGAGAGGAATAAAGCACAACGAAACACTCGTAATGCACACAGGATGCTTACAACTGTACTTCTTTCTCTAATGTTTTCAATTCTTAATTAAATGTTATTTTGATGTAAATACAGGCTCACCTTTCTAACCGCTCGAACCAGTAAACGACACACCGCTTCACGTCGTCCATTTCTTTAGTGCCCTTCACGTGCTTTTTACACTTGAAGATGAAAAGTGCGGCACCATCTTTGTCTCGACCTCTGGTGAAGAAACCTCCTTCAACCATGTAATCCATTCTAATATTGTTCTCATTGATTTCTAAAAATAGAAAAAGTGAGAAACTCTTAGATCAGAGAAAAACAAAATAAAATTATTCTGTTGGCAAACATTGAAAAAGTGTTTTTTAAGTCAAACAGAAATGTTTATTGAGCAATTTAATCACATAAACCTTTCCATCTAATACATCATCCACCCATACACATACAAGCACACAACGATGTCATCGACCCCCATAACAGGATTAGTCAGACCCTTAAAGTTCACAGCGTAATGATTAATATGCACCAATTCCCACAGGAAGTTGCAGGACAATGAAAATCAACATACAAAACAAAAACTACAGTGCCAAAAATAAGTAATGATACATTTTACACAATCACAAAATTAAACAACCACAATAAACTAGGGATTATAAATTTACCGATTTTTTTTTAACCGGTAATTCGGTAAACGTATGAACCAAAAGCAATTTACAGGTTTTGGTTAATACATTTAATCATAATATCGTTGTTTGAGGTAGTGTAAAACCCATGGAAAATTAATAGAATAATGACATATAACGAGTGTTTCCACTCCCAGACTGAGTATGAAGTAAAATTTCGAGTTTAGAAAAGCCTGAAAATTTGGATTTGCCGGGCGCGCGAGAGAAGCGAACATTTGGCTTTTCTAAACTCGAAATTTTACTTCATACTCAGTATAAAACACTGATTGCAACATTTCAAAAACGCGCGCAACACCTTTTATAGGCAACCCAATATACATTGACACTATGGGATTGCCTTATCATTGTATTATTAAACATCATGTTGTTTTATTAAATAACAAACAATCCAAATTTTTAAACTTTTCTAAACTCGGAATTTTACTTCATACATCACGCATATAAAACATCGATTCAAACAGAGTTTTAAAAACATGCACAACACCGATTATGGGCAACCCAACATACATTAACGGTATTGGATTGCTTGTATTATTGTTTTATTAAACAATTGGTTCTATGCATTTAACTTGCGTTTTATTCTGGAACACAAAGAAATAAAACAGTTCTCAGCATATTAATCAAATGGCTTTACTATTACTAATTTACCGATAATAAACTGAAAATTACGATTTACGTTTTTACTCTGAAATTCTGGATTCACTGGTAAATCGGTATTACAATCCATAGCACAAACAGTTGATGGACAAAAACCTATCAACATAGGAATAATGTAAATTCGACCTTGAATTATTATGCAATCGAATTTAATTTGGATAAAAATCAGCAATGATTCAATTGATAAAATCACGTAATAAAGGTCTACTGATAACAATTGATAAACACAATCTGGGGCTGTGTATATCATTAATTTAATACTAAAACTTATTAAGCTCCACTAATGTACGACCTACTTAATATTTATCTTTAAACCAATAATAAGCTAAGCTAAGCTAATTTGCCAAGATTTAAGTTAAGTAAAAAAAATAATAACTCAAATCAACTTTTTTTGTACAAAATCCTCTTCTTTTTGTTTGATAGCCTTTGCAACTAAGCCCTTTCGACAAATCACACATACAAAAGTTGATTATCAAGATTATTTTACCATTTTAATATAAAGCAATTAAAATTCTTAACCACTATTGCTTTGTTTTATTCATTCATTACAGACAATAAAGTAAAATGTGCTGAGAATAAATTAATTCATTTGAATGACTGGAAACTCTTTTCAAAAACCTTCCTTGTTAAGCAAAACTAGAATGGAATTTTAAATATTGATTTAATAATTACTATCAGTATAAAATTATCTCAAATGAGAAAAATAAGTGCGTACGTAAATTAGACATTTTAGAAAGTAAGTTTATTTTTGCCAACTGAATTCCTTTATTAATCTAATTATTTTTGGTAGCTTCACAGCTAAAAAAAAACATCTTCCAATTAAAAATCAACTTCAATTTCTTTTGTTATTATAGGATTAGATCCTGTTCCTCGTCAACTCTTACAATAAAGCAATTTTATTTGCTACTACAAAGTATGTCTCATAACAAACATATTTTTTTAAGTAAAATCAACATTAGTTGAACATATTTTTTTAAATTTTTATGAACAAAGAAGTATTTTGATTTAATAAAATAAATATTAAATTAGACAACAAAATATATTTAGTTGATAATTTTATTATTATGCTGGCAGCCGAAAAAACGACAAGCCGGCTTTAGATTTACTAAAAAACAAATGGGTATTTGAACAATTTAATCCCATTTTTATGAGATCCAGGGAATAAAACATTTAAACATAAAATCAAGCTGAGTCAGCTATGAATCATAAATATATCAGTGTTTTAAACGCCTGGCACATGAAGTAAACTCGAAATTTGACTTCATACGTTTACCTCAAATACCCAAAAATCTTCAAATAAAATGGGGCATAAAAATAAAACTGTTGCTAATTCAAAATTGACTTTTGTTTGTTATTACTATTATTGAACCATTATATTTTAGTTAATTATATGAAGAACACATTCTATTGTACGTTAATTTTGTGTCAAAAAATATTGAATTATATATATAGTAATTGAACACTCACCATTAACTTTAAAACTCTTCCTCCACTCCATCACCTCGAACATCATCTCCATGGCCAACTTCTGGTCCCCATCGTGATGCCCCAGGAACCGCTTCAACCACGCATCATCCGTCTTGGCCCGATTTAAATCGTTCGGATGCACAACTGCAAAATCACCACTGCCTTTACACAAAAAACCTCAAACCACCCCCGCATCACTTACACGAATCTCCTCCTTTGCCGGCTAACTCCTGCAGGAAGGCAGTCCGCAGATCCTGCACTTGCTGATGTGTAAAGGACAGGGCCATCGTGCGTCCGACTGATTACTGATGCCAGATCCTGGAACTGATGTGCACTCGCACGCTCTCTCTCTCAGATAAGATAAGCGGGCATCAGCTGGCGCACTGAGCGCGGTTCGGGGATCGGAGCCGCCGAGGCCAGGTTAATTGATTGTTGATGGTGTGGTTTGTTGGGTACCTGAGATACAGTTTTGCGGATCTCGGGAGACTCGGAAAGGGTTTGTTTAACATAAGCCGCCGCGTGTTTTTTTCCACCACTAGTTTTCGTGCTGATTTCTAGAAACGGTTTAACTTTGAAACAGATTACAATGGGATTAAATGTCACAAGTGTCAACCTTGAATTTTTCGGTGGTGAATTTGTTTGGCGTGAAGTTGGCACTTTTAACTACTAATCTGATGATAAATAACTTTGAATAAAAAAAAATTGTAATAGCTTCTAGAATTGTAATAATTGAATAAACATGAAATATAGGTTACACATCAATAATAAAATTCATTGAAAATTTGACTAAAATAAAAAGAAATCAATCTTTGCTAAATATAGGCAACACAATTTACGTAGAGAAGAACCATAGATGTTGAACCATGAATATTTCAAATTCAAAACTCTTTGAATTTGAGAGAATAAGCTTACGCTTCCTTTAGTTTGCAAAACAATGAGCTTGATCATCAGAGATAATAGTTCTGATGATCGGATTATTAATCGTGAACGTGTTCGGGATTTTTGTAATTGTACGAAATAGACCGACCGGAGTACCATTCATTGGATACTATCATACATCATAAACAAATCCAAACATGTTCAATGAACGTTTTGAAGAACGGGCCCAATAAATATCATATATAAAAAATATATATTTTACCAAACACGGTTAATCATTCGGATACTATACCTATGATTCTGATTGTCAAACGTCAAGAATTCGTAGGTTATGTTTTTAATTGTTATAAAAATCAAATAAACATTTTTACAACAATGACAACAACAAATACTTGTGAAATAAATGGAAAGGAACGCACAAAAGATGTGTTGATTGATGGAAACATAAATTTTGATTCGTTGCTTTTATCGACAAATACACTGGAGGGTTTGAAGGAGTGCAATTATCAAAAACCGTCACCGATCCAGTTAAAAGCCATCCCATTGGGAAGATGTGGTTTCGGTGAGTAAATGGATCAGAATAATGTGAATTATTCTACATATTAGCCATTATTGCAATATGCTCTAGATTTATTTTATTAGATTGAGTAAAATTTAAATCAATCAAGAGTTTATCATATTTTATATCTATTTATGATTTTATAGTATAACTCCGACAGTTGTAACACATTGTAATTAAAAGAAAGTTTTAGTTTATCGTTTTAGGTAATACGGTAACACTAATGTCTACGCTTAACTTGCAAGTTGTCCGGTAATCGTCTTCGTTTCCCGGCCACCAACAAGTTTAGCATAGACGTTAGCATTACTGTATTTCGAAAAATGATAAATTAAAACTCCCCATTGTCAAACTGCAAATAAAATACAGGGTGTCTATGCTAAACCGTTCGTTAAAAGTTTATGGGGTTGCCGTTGCAGTAAAAAGTTGAAAAAAATCCTTGTCATACGGTTGAATCAGTTCTCCTCATATGAAATATTTTCAACTTTATATCACTTCCGGTTCCACCGGAAGTAGCACCAAATTTGTTATTTTAAATGGAACACCCTATATATTAGTAATTGTTTGGGTTCCACGTTTAAATTGCAACATATTTTATTCGAACATATGTACACTTATCTCTTATAGTTTTCAAGCAAAAAAAAATATTTCTAAAATTTTGACCTCTAAAAGGCATCTTGTAATCTATCTGTAACTTCTCTTAAGTGTAAGATAAAAATATAATTTATATCTCTACTTGTACCTAGAGGATGCCTTTATGAGTGTATTAATTGGAAACTGTCAATTTTGACAATAAGTGTTCTTAAAATGTCAATATCGAAGTGCCCTCTTCAATATCTCGTAATTCAATTTTTTTAAATGGAATGACCCATTATTTATCACGTGATACGATTGGGGGGAAGATTTCCTACAAAAAAGTATTACCAACTATACATGCAGGAAATAATGTGCGCATAAGTCGCAACTGAATTTTGCTGGCAAGTAGTAATGCTTTTGTTTTGTGGCTTATGTATTGCGAAATGTCAAATAATAAAAACAATTAGTACAAAGTTATACAGAAATCAACAAAACGAAATCAAACAATTATCAATTTATTCTTTATACATGATAACTTCGATAGAATTGGTACTCGAACATGTAGAATATTTAATGAAACTTATTGACATTTGCCACCGATGAATAAAACAAGATTTAGAAGATTGGAATCAAATTTTGTTCAATTGGCAGTTGCCATGTATAAAGAATAAATTGATAATTGGTTGATTTGTGTAATTATTCATTTTTTTGATTTCTGTAAAACTGTACTAATTCTTGTTATTATTTGACATTTCGCAATACAATCGCGACAAAACAAAAGCATACTACTGGCCTACTAAAATTCAAATGCGACTTATGCGCGCATTATTCCCTGCATAAATGCGATGACAAACGAATTTTCGAAATAATTCGAAAACTACTTGCTTTAGGAGTAGAATTGTATACCCTCGATCCTCACTTTGAGGACAAAACGGAGACTGGGGTCGAACCCACTCCTAACAAGCCCCAGACCTCGACAAGGCGTGAGCGGGAGACCAATTCCCCTCACTCCGAGTCCGAGGCAGGGTGTGAGCGGGAGATCATTTCTCCTCACGCCGTGTCCGAGGCAGGGCCCAGCGAAGAGGCTGCCGACAAAATGCGCAACCTCTCGCTGACACACAAGAGGTTTGGAGGGGCTGCAAGAAAGCGACTCTCCAAACTCATCAAGAGCGGAATACCATACGAAACTGCCTTGAATACGGTGCTGGAGCAAGTCCGTAAGAGCAGGGAGGCAGAGGGGGCTAAATCCCCCTCTACTGCCAAGCCAGCCAAAAAACGGCAACGCTCCGACACCAGTATACCTGAGCAGGAAAATAATATTAAGAAACCCTGCAAGCAGGATACACCAAATATCTCTGCGCCGGCGCCGAAGCCTTCATACAGGGCAGCGGCTGGGGGCGTCAGGGTGGGCATTATCCACGCTGATTATCCTGGCTCTGCCCTGACGGCTGAACAACTATCGACCCTGCGCAGAGGCATACTAACCGAGGTGGACAGCATCCCGGATGATGGCCCCTCGGTAAGATTCCAGGCCTGTTCACTTAGACCTGGATGGCTTCTGCTGACGTGCGCTGATGAGTCGACCGTCACCTGGCTTAGGAGCGCGATAACACGCCTCCAGCCATGGGAGAACGCGAAACTCAGATGTGTACAGGGTAAGGAGCTACCCAAACCACACATCTGCGTGGCATACATCCCGGATGACGAAGCTGGACATCGGCTTACGCAGGATGTTGTCCTCAAACGTCTGAGGATTATGAACCCGGGACTTAATACCCGCGATTGGTCGGTTCTACGTCAGGAGACGGCAGGACCCGGCCAAACATGGACATTCTCCCTGGACGACGGGTCTATGGCCTGTCTCAGGGAGATGCAGCTCAAACCATACTTTGGTTTTGGACAAGTACTGTTCAGAACCAAAGGAGGGGACAAGAGCCAAGACAAAACCACTGCCACAGAGCCGAAAAAGGGTGAGGAAGAGCGACTAATAACGCCCCCCTCAGCTGAACAGGCCTGTGGCAGTGGCTCAAATACCACCACAAAATCAGTGGTTCCTGAGGCAGCCCAATCCGCCAAAGGAAAAGGCCCTGCGAAGGGAAAAATGCATCCTAAGAAGGGCGGTAAATCGACCTTCAAAGGACGCAAACCACCGGAGGGAAAATGACTCCCCCGGTGAAGTGTGTGCAGGCAAACCTGCAACACGCCAAGGGGGCATCCTTCCTCCTTGGCAAGAAATTTATTGAAGAGCGGATCGACCTCGCCTTCATTCAGGAACCATGGGTGTCCAGCTCAGGCCGAATAAACGGCCTCAGCAACCTATCCGGAAAGGTAATATCATATGGCTCTGGCGAAAAACCCAGAGCGTGTATTATAGTCCGGAATAACATCCAATACTTTCTGTTAACAGAATTCTGCACCAGGGACATCGTAACCGTCCAGCTGAATCTCCCGGTGGGGAACGGCAGGCTAGACATAATAGCCTGCTCGGCATACTTCCCGGGAGACAGCGCAGAATTACCACCTCCTACGGCGGTGAGACAACTTGTGGCCCACAGCAGGAGGAACAATATCCACCTGGTTGTTGCCTGTGATGCCAATGCCCATCACACTGTGTGGGGCAGCACGGACATCAACCAGAGAGGTGAGTTTTTACTAAATTTTATCATAGGTGAAGGGCTAGAGGTGAATAACACTGGCAACGAACCAACCTTTGTAACGAAAAATCGTGCAGAGGTCTTAGACATTACGTTCTGCTCCAAACTTATGAGCACAAAAATTTCCGATTGGAAGGTATCTACCGAACCATCGTGTTCGGACCATCGGAATATTCAATTTAATATTGAAGGCAGTCTTAGACCTGTAGTGGAATATCGAAATGCCAGAGGCACTAATTGGGACGGATATAAGCGTACTCTTAGTGATCTGCTGGGACAAACGACCCCTACAATTAAACGCCATGAAGACATTGAGACGGCGGCGGAGCATATCTGCCAGTCTATCGTCTCAGCGTATCATGAAAACTGCCCACTAAAATGTAAAAGAGACAGCAAAAATGCCTCTTGGTGGAATCACTCACTTGAGAAAATGCGGAAAGAAGTCCGAACACTATTCAACCGGGCTAGGGAAGCAGGCAACTGGGAACTTTATAAAACTTCTCTAACCGAATATAATAAACAAATCCGCAGGGCAAAAAGGGAGTCCTGGAGGAAATTCTGCGGGGATATCAATGATACCCCCTGCAGTGCAAGAATCCACAAGGTCCTAGCCAGGGAACCGGGGCAGGCACTCGGATCGATAAAACGACCGGATGGCTCGTACACAGGCTCTGGTAAAGAAACGTTAGAGATTCTGGCCCAAAATCACTTCCCAGATTGCTTGTTTCTAGGTGACACTACATCTGCCGCGGTGCGCTCATGGGATCGAATCAAACGACCCAGAAAGCAGGACTGGGCGGTGGCAAATAAAATCGTTACCTATGGAACTGTAAGCTTGGCTGTAAAATCCTTCCAACCTTACAAAGCACCAGGTTTGGACGGGATCTTTCCAGCTCTGATTCAACAGGGCTTGGAGAGTGTCATCCGCCATCTCATAAAACTCTTCAGAGCTAGCCTAGCTTGGAATTATATACCGACTAGCTGGTCGGAGGTAAAGGTGGTATATTTACCAAAAGCGGGCCGTAAGGATCCGCTGCCTAAATCCTTCCGGCCTATTAGCCTGATGTCTTTTATTCTAAAGACCCTGGAGAAGGTGCTGGATGGATACATCAGGAGGGAAGTACTGGGTACCAACCCTCTCAATGTACATCAGTATGCCTATCAAAAGGGGAAGTCCACGGACCTGGCGTTGAACAATCTAGTCGGGAAAGTCTCGCAGACCCTCGACTCAAAGGGAATTGCGTTAACGGCTTTCCTTGACATTGAAGGTGCGTTCAATGCAGCATTAACGGAATCCCTCTGTAAGTCTGTAAAAGATAGAGGGGTTCCGACGGCCGTAACAGGCTGGATACGAGCAATGCTAGACGCGAGGACAGTTACGACGTCACTCTGTGGTGACGTTGTCAGGCTAAGAACCTCCAGGGGATGCCCGCAGGGCGGGGTTTTGTCTCCCCTGCTTTGGTCCCTACTGGTGGATGACCTACTCGCGATTTTAGATACGTTTGACGTGGAAGTACAGGCGTATGCGGATGACATAGTCATCCTTGCAAGGGGAACAGACGAAAACACAGTCTGGTGTGCCCTGCAAGAAGCACTGGATGCGACGAGGAGCTGGTGTGAAGGGGAACGACTTAGCGTAAACCCAAGTAAAACACTAATTCTCCCGTTCACCAGAAGGAGGAAATTGAAAATAAAACCTCTCACCCTACACGGTGAAACAATTCCATTTGTGGAGGAAGCGAAATATCTGGGTGTCACCCTAGATAGATCTCTAACCTGGAACTCCCATTTAGACAAGACCATACACAAAGCGAGACACTCGCTTTGGACATGCCGTCGTATATGTGGCAGGTCTTGGGGTCTTAACCCCAAACAAATGTACTGGCTGTATGGTGCGGTTATTAAACCGATTATCACCTACGGCTGTGTTGCCTGGTGGCCGATTACAACTCGCAAAACGGCCATAAATAGGCTCACTGCACTGCAGAGAATGGCAATGGTGGCGGTAACGGGAGCTATCCGAACTACACCGTCAGCAGCTATGGAAATGCTACTGAACCTGACCCCTCTACATATCTTAATACAGGGGGAGGCCAGATTGGCAACATATCGATTCCATCATGCGGCTCTAATAGACCCGCAAAGAATAGTCTTCATACCGAACGGACTGTCTAAGGCCATCGAGTCAGAAGACAGTCTGAATATGAAGACAGACTTTACAGTCACAGAGTACAGTGAGCATCAACCGTACAAAGTCCTATTTCCGGATAGAGACGACTGGGAGCGATACAAAACCGCCCCAGGACAGGTTGATTCCTACTGGTATACCGACGGCTCAAAACTGCCATCTGGTACAGGAGCCGCAGTAGTCGGATGTAAACCAAGGACTGAACTTTCCTACAGCCTCGGTAAACATGCCACGATACAACAGGCAGAAATATTTGCCATTGAGATGTGCGCTCGGGAGCTCCTACAAAGGGGTTGGGTGCGCAGATCAATTAATATCTGTTCCGACAGCCAGGCGGCTTTGAAGGCTTTGGAAACAACCCGAACCTCATCCCTGCTGGTGTGGAACTGCAAGCAGATACTTTGCCAACTGGCAGAGAACAACAGGGTCAGTCTGATGTGGGTGCCCGGGCACTCTGGCATACAGGGAAACGAACTAGCCGATTCCCTGGCCAGGAAGGGAGCGGATACCGCATTCATCGGACCAGAACCTGCTCTTGGAATACCTAGAGTAGTAGCCAAGAACACTAACAGGAGATGGCTGAATGATCAGATGCTAAACTACTGGCAACAGTGCCCTGGGATGAGACATTCCAGAGCAGTGATAAGTGAAGCATCCACCTCCAGAACAGAGTCATGGCTGAAGCAGAGCAGGTCGGGTATACACACCCTGACTGCTCTCTTCACTGGACACTGCCGCCTACGGCACCATCTGCACAAAATGGGACTGAGTGATAACACGGAGTGTCGCCTGTGCCTAGAAGATGATGAAACAGCAGAGCACGTTATTTGTGCCTGCCCCGCTGGAAATCAGCTCAGGCTCACAGTGCTCGGACAATCCATACTAACACTGAAGGACCTTGACAAGATTCCACCCGACAAGCTCGTAGACTTCATCAAGAGGTTGGGCTTGGAGGGTGAACTATAAGGACACGCGACTGGCCTTAAATTGTGAGCCACAATAGACCCTCGCGGTCGCAGTGGAGGGCCGTATAGCGACCCACTCACTTTGGAAAAAAAAAAAAAAAAAAAAAAAAAAAAAAAAAAAAAGAATTGTATAATACTTTTTTGTAGGAAATTTTCCCCCCAATCGTACCATGTGATAAAAATTGAGTCATTCCATTTAAAAAATTGAATTACTAGATATTAAAGGGGGCACTTAGATATTGACATTTTAAGAACACTTATTGTGAAAATTGACAGTTTCCAATTAATTCACTCATAGAGGCATCCTCTAGGTACAAGTAGAGATATAAATCATATTTTTATCTTATTCTTAAGAAAAGTTACAGACAGACTTCAAGATGCCTTTTAGAGGTCAGAATTTTAGAAATATTTTTTTTCTTGAAAACTATAAGAGATAAGTGTACATATGTTCGAATAAAATATGTTGCAATTTAAACGAGGAACCCATACAATTACTAATATATAGGGTGTTCTATTTAAAATAACAAATTTGGTGCTACTTCCGGTGGAACCGGAAGTGATATAAAGTTTAAAATATTTCACATGAGGAGAACTGATTCAACCATATAACAAATATTTTTTTTTTAATTTTTAGTGCAACGGCAACCACATAAACTTTTAACGAACGGTTTAGCGTAGACACCCTGTATATTATTGTTAGTGTTTTGATTAAAATACAAAAATTATGTTATGTTCTGTGTTTAGTGTTCCGAATGATATAATATAATGATTAATTGTTATTCAACTAATTTATTTGCATTCAATCTTAAAATCCTTGCGTATAAAAAACGTGTATCATATTTTTAAATGTTACGTATTTTTAGATTTAGTTGTAAAATCAAAATCCGGCACTGGGAAAACTGCTGTTTTTGCCGTTATCACTTTAGAGATGTTGAATGTGAAAAAACAGCATCTTCAAGTGTTAATCGTCGCTCCGACGAGGGAAATTGCTTTGCAAGGATGTGACGTTATCAACAGCATAGGTTCCCAATTTAAAGGTAAGTTAACGCATACATTATCATCTAAATATTTATCAATTACCAATCTATATTAAAAAAAATCATCAAAATCAAAAAAATGGGGGAATGTCAGTATTAAATTCATTATTTTCACCAAGGCTAAGAATATGAGTAATTCAAATTATAGAATATTTAAATACGAATATTTGAACAAATTCTTGAATACTTGAATTTGAAAAATTCCCATTTAATGTGAAGTTCAAATATTTAAAATATTTGGATATTCAAATATTTGGATAATTAGGATGATTTAAATAAGAATGAATATTATGAATTTTAAAAATTCATAGCCGTAATTTTTACCTTGATTAAACATTTATTTATCACGTAGGTTTAAAAGCATCGTGTTTCATCGGTGGAATGCCCGTAGAAGACGACATACGCAAATCACAAGGCTGCCAAATTGCCGCTGGCACTCCGGGCCGGCTAAAACATCTCATTCTATCCGGGCACTTAAAAACCGACCATCTAAAACTATTCATCCTCGACGAGGCCGACAAACTTATGGAATCCAGCTATCAATCCGACATAAACGAAATTTACCACTGTCTTCCACTACGTAAACAAATGCTCACTTTCAGCGCCACGTATCCCGATGAGTTAGATACATTTCTAGCGAAATACATGCACACACCAACACACGTTACAGCAGAAACGGAAACGCCTTTATTGTTAGGGTTGAAGCAAATTGTTTGCTTGGTTAAATCCAGTTTTAACGTGATGCAACAAATGACGATTAAAATCGACCGAATCATCGAAGTTTTATCGAAGGTTTCTTTTACGCAATGCTTGATTTTTTCGAATTTCCAATCACGAGCCGAAAGCGTTAGCAACACTTTGAATAGGAAAGGTTGGAGCTCGAATTTTATATCGGGGAATCAAAGCCAGGAGGAGCGCATCGAGGCGATTAAAGACTTGAAAGAGTTCAAATGCAAAATTTTATTATCGACCGATTTGACGGCTCGTGGAATTGATGCCAGCAACGTCGACTTGGTCATTAACTTCGATGTTCCCCACGACGCCAGCACTTACTTACACAGAATGGGAAGGGCCGGGAGGTATGGAAGCCGAGGGATTTGCATTACGATCGCAGCAAAGGGTAAAGAGCTGACGCAGTTCGAGGGGATTCTGGGGGTGATCGGTGGAAACAGCATGAAAGTTGCCCGAATGCCGGAGGAAATCCCCGAGAAGATTTGGGAGTTTGATTTCGGCTCGTTCGAGCAAGTAACGGGGAAGATTCCGGAAGGCGATTTTACTGAAGAAAGTTTGAGGCTCAAGAATATTAAATCTTCCATTTGGGAACTTAGAAGTAGCAAAGATACAAAAACTGAGGATCTAAATGAAAAGAATACAGAATCTTTAAGTGTCGAGATTGAAAATGGTGCACAAAGTGAGGTTAGAAATGTATATACTGCAAAAAGTGAGGTTAAAAATGTAAATTGTACAAAAAGTGAGGTTACAAATGAAAGTTGTGCAAAAAGTGAGGTTAAAAATGTAAAGGCTGGGAAATCGTGTAACGTTGATAAGCTTGAAAATATTGAGTCTAAAAATGTGAATACAACTGATGATATTCTTAAATTACTTGCCCAGGGAACACGGCCTTCCGTAAACTCTCAAAAATCGATAAATAAATCTGGGGATAAAAGCAATTTTACTAGAAAAACAATTTCTGAAGTAGACATGTCAAAAATTTATAACAAACACTCAGAAGCCTGTAGAGAAACAATGGTTAAAACGAATATGTCAACTGGTAAAATTGATGACAATAACACAGATGTCTGTGGAGAAACAATTGCTGAAAAAAATGTGTCGTTTAATGACGGAATCACCGAAGAAAATAAGTCGACAATAAACACAATCGATATTTTAAAAATGCTTTCTGGGAATCAAATCGATGAATCGAGTGCTTTTAGCGCAGCAAAATCAATTGAAAAAGATTATTTGGTAAATAAAGTTCAACCTCAAGGTGCAGGAAATTTTAACACAGTGGACATTTTAAAAATGCTGTCAGGTGATAAAACAAATGAATCAAGTGTGGTTTCAAAGATGCTACCAGGCAATAACACAAACGAATCTAGTTACGTTTTAAATATGCTACTAGGCGATAATACAAATAAACCACATGTAAAACCAATTAAAAAATGTGTAAGTAAGTTGGAACTTCAAGATAATTTTACTGAAGAAAGTCTTGATACAATCGATGTCTTAAAAATGCTTTCGGGCAATCAAACAAATGAATCTGTTAGTGCGCTGCAGTGCGCGGCAGTTACAAAAGATTCTTCTGAAAAGAAAAAAGTAATAGGAAATGATTATAAAAATGCCGCTAATCATTCATCAAATCCAAACCATGAAGAAACAAGAAAGCCCACTGAGGATTCATCGAGTAAGAGAAAGCGTGCGGATAAAATCCACAACCAACGAGAGAAAAAACGGTCAGTGATTTGTGAAAAGAACATTTCCTTACTGAACATAACCAAACTTTTGTTAAACGAAGATTTTTGCGAAGGGAAAGACGTGACAGAAAACATAACCTCCTATTTGGACAAAATCAGAAGGGAAACTTCTTCGGAAAGTGAGGGAATGGAATTCGAGGATTCGATCACGATGAAGTATAAATGTGAAGAAGGAATTGAAAAAGTGAAATCTGAAGAAAGTGAGAAGGTTGTATCTGAAGAAATTGAGGGAGGAGATAATTCTGAAGCAAGTTTTTTATTATTGGATAAGGATAATATATTTTTGCATGCTTATGAATCGGCGGTGTGTTCCTCGAAACCTCACTGGTCGAAATTCGTCGATTGCGTCGAAGAAACGGTTGAAGTTGATGAAGAAGAAGAAGAGGAAAAAGTTGTTAATTTGTTAAACTGCAGTGATGATTACGAAGACGATTCAGAAAAAGTCACCTGTTATAGGAAGAACAAAAGCAGCCGTAACAGGAAGAAATCGTGGACGAAACGCAAAAACAACAATTTTGAGGAAAACTCCTACATAAACAATGGACTTTCCAACGAATTCCAAAACACACTTTTCAATAAAGACCCGAACAACGGATCTCAAAACACTCTCGTCTCTAAACACTCAAACAATGAATGTCAAAACACACTCTTCAATAAAGGCTCAAGCAATACACTTTGCAGTGAATTTCAAAACACGCTCTGCAAAACGGACGTAAATAGCTTACGTGACAGTACTAATGAATTACGAAATAATGAAATTTGTTATGAAGATCCCGATAAAAGCGAAGTTGTGTATCCTTCGGGATTATACTCCTATCACGAGTACGGGAATTGCACTACGTTCGATTCGATGTTTGGAAATTGCAGCAAGGTCTTGGAAGAAAAGGTCAACGAAATCGAAGATGTCGAGAGTTACGACGGTTGGTTCTTGCAGTGGCAGCAGCAAGTGCAGTCAGTGAGGGATTACGTCCAACAAAATGTTTATTTACAAGAAATGAATCGTTATCAATATTATAAAACTAATTAGGTTGTAAGTTTTAATAAAACTATTTTTTTTGTATAAAATGAGAGTGTACATTTATTTCACACATTTCAAGTTCCATAAATAATAGCATTTTATTGAACGAGATGTTATAATAAAATTATAAAATTCTATTAGTACACATTTATTTTTAAATATTAAAAACTGAAAATTTAAACTACAGGTTTAAAAAGGTTTATGATAAAACTAGATGTTGCGGTCATAACAATGAAAGTGAATGTATCTTAGATTTGATCTTTTATTTTACATTTAGTTTTTATGTTACTGTATAATTTGGAAAGAAAGTTAAAAGTCTAAGGTCAGACAATGGAAGAGAAATAAAGAATGCCAACACTAGGAAGATTCTTGAGGAACTGGGAGTTATACATACCGGCCATTCCATAAATAAGTGCACACTTTTTGGGGGTACATCAGGGATTTTAGCGAATTTCACATATATTATAAAGGCTATCAAGACATGGTGTTTGGTTGTTACTAGAGGTTACTAGGGCATAAAATTTAATATTCAATATAATTTGTCAATCAACCGAACAAAATAAAGGCTAGTATTTTTGAATTCTACAATATGTCAGTGTTTTATATGCGTGGCGCATGAAGTAAAATTTCGAGTTTAGAAAAGCCCCGTGAAAATTTGTCTCGGGTCGCTAGCGCGACCCTCGACAAATTTTCTACGCGGGGCTTTTCTAAACTCGAAATTTTACTTCATGCTTAGCCTGGGATTGAAAACACTCGTTTGAATTTTAAATTAGACTCTTTTATAGAATCAACGAATGTCCGCAAATGTACAGAGTATACGAATATATAAGGAGATGATATACAAAAAAATTATTATGTCATATATTAAAAATTTTTGTTTATTTTTGGGGTTAGAAACCTTACTTCTTTGGATGTAGATGGCAAATCCTCTTCCAATTTTCGGGTGTACATGTGAATGGGCTTTAACACTTCTAAATCGGAATCCGAATCACTTAATACTATGTCAAATGGTTTTGGAATTGCTGATTTTAACAGTCTATTTTGTTGGTAATTTGTAAAATCACTTGCTCGAAAATGTTTATTACACAGGCGCTTTGAAGAAAGTTTCTTTTCGGACAAAATAAAGAGATCCATATTACCACAATTTTTTAACCAATGATCACATCTTTCGCTATTATTTACAGGAAATGTAAAGAAGTGTACATCCTCGGTTTTCCTCGCCCCACAATCACGATAGGCGCATTTTAAATAATTAGCCATATTTTTACAACTAAATATCACTAGAACTACAACTATTATGTAAAAACACTCACTATACTTAATTAAATTATAGTTTGTCTGTATAAAATTAGAAACCGTTAACGTGCACACTGGAGAGCGAAAAACATACTGATTATTTTTCTTAAAATATTTCTCACTGACGATTTCCTATAAGTACTTTGAAGAGGGTACTTTTACAAATATTTTTCTATGTATTTTTTACATCCTTAGTAATTGATTTCTAGGGCTTAAGGACAAAGGCAGATAAGAAGGGTACGAATTTGGACTGTTTTTTTAGATCATCTGTGGGGCGAGTGAACACTTGAAAACGAACACTTTAAACCAAATTATCAGTAGATTTATGGGTTTCCAAATAGTCGTATGATGCATTATTTTTACTAAAAAATTTAACTATATTAAATAAATCGATAAAAGTTGTGATAAAAATATAATTCATTGCTCTCTATAAAGAAAATACAGTATGTCTGTTTCAAGACGCATATATACCTACGATTGAAAAATAGTTTCAATATACAGGGTGTCCCGGTTAAGCATCTTCTAAACAGCAAGAGATACAGATCTGTTAAATGGTAGAAAATATGCAAGACGATGAGTACCAACTATACCCGGTGTTAAATTAACAAAAAAGTTGAGCCATCAGAGCACATTGCGAAAAAAACTGATTTTTGCGATTTTTTTATTTTCCTTTATAACTTGGTTATTATTGATGATAGAACGATATAGAGCAAAAACCGCTGGAGATATCGAGATGAAACTTAAAACTTAAGTTTTTTGAAAGAAAAACCGGAAGTGCTACTTTACTCTTAGCGTTTTTTAGTTTTTTCCAGATATTCACAAAACTAAAAAATGTTTCAAATAAACATTGTATACAATAAAAAATGAAGATATATTGTATATTCACTTTTTATCATAGCACTCTTAGTTTAGGAGTTATTTAAAAATAGTGTTTTTTTAGATAATTATTGTTGGTTATAACATGTATGGGTTTTGAAGTGTCGTGGCGCAGGCGGTAACGCGCCGGACTCATAATCGAAAGGTCCCGGGTTGAAATGCAGTTGCCGGTTGCTTTTTCTTTTTTATTAATTTATATTTAATTACATTTAATTCAAAAATATTAAATCTCAACGGGGAAAGTACTATGACGGACACATCACGATTCTTTTTATATGGGCGTCAAAGTTGCCCATGATATCATTTTGTAGACATTTCTTTTTTAATTTGATGTATCATATGGTAGGTTTGTTTTCATTAATAGGAAAACTGGACGATATTTTCATAGTATTTGAAGTTGGCTATGAATATACCAAAATAAATGAAATAATAACAATAACAATACTAACATAAAGCGTTATTTGTTTTTGAAAAAATAAACATATCATATGATATACCAAATTAAAGAGAATTAAAAATCTATAAAATTAGCTCATGGCCAACTTTGAGGCCCATATAAAAAAATGAAGTTAGTATGCATATATTGGAAAATATTTGCTTTATGATAAATCTGACTACATATTATTAAAAAGCATAAAAGGTGCCCTAATAATGTCAAAATATTATCCTTCTATCATCAATAATAAGTACGGTCTAAACTTTCAACTGTTTTGTTAATTATATAACGGATATAGCTAGTACTTCAGCTAGTACTCATCGTCCTGCATATTTTCTCCCCTTTAACCAAATCTCTATCTCTTACCATTTAGAAGATACCTATGCATGGGCTGCTTAATCGGGACACCCTGTATAGATTATTTAACTTTTTTTTAATTTAGTAAACCTTCATGGAATTCGTTTAAATGTCAATTTTGAACTTGAAAATATTACAAAAAACATTTCAGTGTTTGCCTCCCGGCAAATCCAAATTTTCACGCTTTTCTAAACTCGAAATTTTACTTCATGCTTAACCAGGTAGAAAACACTTGGTTATAGCCTCAAATTGAACTTTTATAAACAATAGAATGTCGGAAAATGTGCACTTAAATATTACATACTTACTTAATTTTAATATTTTTCATTACAAGAATATTTATATAGAAACAATAAATTGTAGGCGTTAATTCCAAAGACAATATATGTATTAAATAATCATCAATTTTATTTACTAAATTTGATTATACAATAAACAAAATATCCAAATTTTCAGGCGTTTCTAAACTGGCTTTTACTTCATGCGCCACCCGTATAAAACACTGATTTAATGAGATGTTTAAAAAACGTATTCTTTTTAATCACTCTTGTTCCCTCATGAACACCGATAATATTAAAATAAACCGTTCAAAATACACGTTTTTATTTTTCAAATATTATATTATAAGCTCCCCCAGTTACCCCCCGTGGATCCGTGCCTGATTGACATAATTAGTTCTCAGGTAATACCTCGACGGTGGCGGAGAACTTTGCTTAATAGCAGAGGAAACAATATTATTGTTTACTCTGTGGCTATATATTAGTGGAGATATAAAAGATCAAATTATCTATAAACTGAATGCATTAAAACAATAATGTTTTTATTTCACATCTGTCAGTCAGCAGTAAATTGGTGTATGGGTCTATTGAAATATGAGTATATTTATGTTTACATTAACATTCCAATGAACGAATCATCCTTTAACATATGTTTTTGTGCCTTAAATCGCCATCAAAATTACAGGAAACTGTTTTGGTTGAAGGTTTTAATAGGTGGATGTGTTGATAATTGCCTCAGAGATGGCTACACTATGCAAACTGTGTATTCCGAGTTACAGGCGTGATTACTCTGTTATTCTTTCCTCTGTGGTATAAGTAAAATAATGTATGCAACACAGTGATAAAAAATATTTACTTGAATTTTACAAAATAACACAGCAGTTGACTTCTGGCTCTTCTTTATATGAGTTATCATGCATCTGTCGTTGAATATATATATCATTATTTTGTCTTAGTATGTTAGGCGCTCCTAAACGCCTCAAAACATCACCAGCCTGTAAAAGAATTCGATATAAATCAGAGAAAAATTTCAAAATTAAAAGAAAAATGTGTATTATTGTAAAACAATCTTATTGATATTTTACTTACAGAAATGAAAAATTTTGAGTTGAATTGATACAAGTGCTCGTCAAAATAGAAATTCCTCCTCGGTGAGATTAAATGCAGATGAAGATGGCGGATTGTTAAATAGGGATCCTTGTGAAAACCGTACAAAATGTCATCCATGTCGGCGCCTATTTGCGACATGACCTTTTTTCCATTCCGAATTAATGCTTTAACTAAAATAAAAAAGTGTTTATTGCACTGTAGGAAAAAACAGCTGAAAATCTGCTTTGGAAAGATTTTTATATATAATATATTCCATTTGTTTCTGGATCTCGCCTAGCCATGCTTTCGTGTTGTTATGTTGCAGTAAGGAATCAGGAGTGCCAATTAATAAAAAATGTAAATGTTGTTTTTATTAAATGGCACTCCTGATTCCTTATTTTATTTATACAGGGATTTCTTCTTTTAATTTTTCCCCCATTCATTGATTTCGAATTGAGTTTAAATTGAAGCTTTAAACGAGTGTTTTCCATTCCCAGACTAAGCATGAAGTAAAATTTCGAGTTTAGAAAAGCCTGAAAATTTGGTTTGGTCGCGTAGCGAAGCGGAGCGACCAAACCAAATTTTCAGGCTTTTCTAAACTCGAAATTTTACTTCATGCGCCACCGGTATAAAACACGTATTCAATTTGAAAGATTTTTATATACAGGGAGTTCTTCTTTTAATTTTTAAATTGAGTTTAAATTGAAGATTTAAATGAGTGTTTTCCACTCCCAGACTAAGCATGAAGTAAAATTTCGAGTTTATAAAATCCTGAAAATTTGGTATGAAACACTTATTCAAAGTTCAGTTCAAAATATAACAATTGATATTTTCTTTTAGATACTTGATGGATCACCCTGTATAAAAATATATATGTCCATCTTGTAGATCTCAACTTTTGAACTCTTAACCGTTGAATAAATTTTGTTTAAATAAAAGAACAATTGAAAATAAGTTTTAAATAAAATTAGCTTATTTTTATTCATACATATCATAATTAATAAATTATCAAATTATTATTTTTAGTATGTTCATAATTGTTTAACTTTTATTCTATATTTCCATTTTCTTTTATTCTTAAGTTTAAATGATTTTTTAATTCTTTTTTTTTGGGTTTGGCTTTTGCCTGGCCTTGGGAACTTGCCCATTAGCCAACATCATTTATTTATATTTGTATTAATTGTTAAGATTACAATTTGTAGTATGCTATTATTTCATACAGACAAACACTCACATTCATACCACTCAAAATGGTGATGTGTCCATCATAGTACTTTCCCCCGTAAATTGCGTATTAAATCACTTTTAAAATATTTGTAGCATTATTATTTTCAAAATGTCTTCAACTTTTTGATAACTACAACTTTTATTTGAAACATTTTTCAATTGGATCAACACATACTGACACAAACTAATGACTAGATAAAAAACACTATTTATTGAATATCTCAAAAACTAAAAGTGCTATGACAAAAAGTGAAGATACAAAAAATCTTTAATATTTTATTACCTACAACTTTTATTTGAAACATTTTCCAATTGTATCAACACACACACTGACACAAATCAATGACTAGATAAAAAACACTATTTATTAAATATATCAAAAACTAAGAGTGCTATGACAAAAAGTAAGTGAACAATACATCTTCATATTGTTATTATCTACAACTTTCATTTGAAAGAATTTTTTGTTTGATGAACATTTATTGAAAAAATCTGAAAAAACTGAAAAACGCTAAGAGTAAAGTACCACTTCCGGTTTTCCGACTTTCACCAAAAGCTTTTCAGCTCTTCCGATTGTAACAAAAAGCTTAAGTTTCAAGTTTCATCTCGATATCTTTAGCGGTTTTTGCGGTACAGTGCACACAGACAGACAGACATTTTTTAAAAATGGTCTTATACGACTTTTACGACTTATTACGATTTTTGATTCGAAAATTTTCACGAAAACAATACTTTCCCTTTGTATTACATACGGGGGAAAGTAATAAAGTCTCGCCGTGCACGGGAATCGAACCCGAATTGTGGCTCGCCGAGCGATACAGCCTGGCGACGTTACCGCTCGGCCACCACCTGCCCATTTTTTAATTTATACAATTAGTATTCATATTTCATTTATCATTTTTATTTCATTTTTACTTTCCCCCGTATGTAATACAAAGGGAAAGTATTGTTTTCGTGAAAATTTTCGAATCAAAAATTTTAGCGGAAATATCCGTTTTGAGGTCCCCTGAGTCGAATAAGACCATTTTTGAAAAATGTCTGTCTGTCTGTCTGTGTGTCTGTGTGCGCTGTACCGCAAAAACCGCTAAAGATATCGAGATGAAACTTAAAACTTAAGCTTTTTGTTACATTCGGAAGAACTGAAAAGCTTTTGGTGAAAATCGGAAAACCGGAAGTGGTACTTTACTCTTAGCGTTTTTCAGTTTTTTCAGATTTTTTCAATAAATGTTCAACAAACAAAAAATTCTTTCAAATAAAAGTTGTAGATAATAACAAAATGAAGATGTATTGTTCATTTACTTTTTGTCATAGCACTCTTAGTTTTTGAGATATTTAATAAATAGTGTTTTTATCTAGTCATTGATTTGTGTCAGTGTGTGTGTTGATACAATTGGAAAATGTTTCAAATAAAAGTTGTAGGTAATAAAATATTAAAGATTTTTTGTATCTTCACTTTTTGTCATAGCACTCTTAGTTTTTAAGATTTATCAATAAATAGTGTCTTTTATCTAGTCATTGGTGTCAGTATGTGTTGATCTAATTGAAAAATGTTTCAAATAAAAGTTGTAGTTATCAAAAGTTGAAGACATTTTGAAAATAATAATGCTACAAATATTTTAAAAGTGATTTAATACGCAATTTACGGGGGAAAGTACTATGATGGACACATCACCATTTTTTGTATCTAGATCATTATCAAATTTCAATGTATATTTTTATCTTCCTAAAATCATTTATTATTCAGGTACATTCATCTGCATTGAAAATTAAAAAAATATTCGTTTTTAAGTCTATTTTTAGGAATTTTCATTTTAAATGTTTACTACTTCATTTTCAGGCAGATTATTTTGTTTTTCTGTATTAGTTAATCAAAACCGGTTAAAAATATGGATTCTTATTTTTTTTTTTGAGAATATCAAATTATTTTAACAATTACTAAATATCGGGTGAGTATTTAAAGATTTTAACGAAATGTTTTATTACAAATTATCACAATTTCTAATTTGATTTATAAATATATAATAGAAATAGATTATTCAATACAGAATATAATGGAATAACATTGAAATATCTCCACTAATTCTTGAAAAATATTGAAGTTAAAATGTTTTGAACTATTTTTTATAGAGAAATTTGGTCTGTAAATAAATTTCAGATCAATTTTTGATGAAAAGTATACTTTAATTTTTAATTTTTTATTATTAAGTTATAATCATGAAATTCGGACACTTTGTATATAAAAGGAACTAAATATTTTGTGGCTTATTAAATTACAGAGTTTTAAGCAGTTGCATTATATTATTTTTGCGACAATGGTGCAATAATCTCCTACCTAATTCTCTATGTTTACGTGTGCTTTCTAAATCCGCTTCTGTGGGAATGTGGATTTTTGGAATCGCCAAGCAGTGGAATTTATTCACAGGATTGTGATCTTTAAGCACCAAGGTGTCTTGATCTTCGTACAATATCATTCCCGGAACACGCCCATGAATTATTTCACAAAACGTACACGTCTCCATCGAAGTACTGTGAATCTTCCAAAAATAAATTACGAAAATATTTATAATTAACTCGCCGCTGTTTGTTTTTAAGTTTTGTAAACCGGCACTAGAGAAGCAGCACAAGTTTTCCAGCGATGTTTAATTTTAGGCTTTGATAAACATTTTTATATTATTTATGAGAGCATTGATAAAAAATCGTATTCAGTTCAAGCTCGGCAATCGCGTTTGTTGATAAGAATTTGGTCTGGAGCTCAATGTTATCGGCTCGACAACCGGATTTAAAGAACAACAAATTTCAATTCATCATTTTATTACGATTAACAAGCACGCACGAGTATGAACTGTAACTGGAATTTCCATTCTCAAGGTTAATAATGGTTAATAAAATAATCAATATTATAAAGTGATGCATGGGAAATATCCTATTTTTATTTTATTTTCCTTGTTCAGGCATTTTACAAAGTTACTGCACATTTCTGACGAAACGTGTTCACAAATCAATAATTTTATAAACTTAACAAATACAAACAATATATTTATAGAAGGAATTGGAAACAGGGACGTAGCCATGGGGGGGGGACGCTCCCCCCCAAAGCTAAGGCAGTTGGCAAATTTTACTTTATAATGAAAAATTGCTAAACCAGTTGGCAAATCTAAAAAAATTATATGATATTAATGGATATGTTCCCAGAAAATGGGTTAGGGCTTAATGCAGTTGGCAAATCTCGGACGAAACAAATTGATGAACATTAATAAGTTTTACTAAAAGAAAATTTCTATTGGAATTAAAACAAATGAATCTAAATAATCTAGTTGGCAAACTATTATTATTCAATATTTAAGCAGTTGGCATAATTTAAAAGTCAAGTATTACAAATCTATGTGTTTCCCTAGTATGCTCAGCTGACTAAAGGAAGTACTGTCAATGAAGGAGTAAAATAATGTATATTTAGTGTTTCAGAAAAAATTACTGTCCAATTTTGATCTTTTTTTTTCTAGACTTTCTGTAATAAATTGAATGGAAAAAAGTTTATTTAAAAACTGCAGTACTAAATAAGTTTTCATAAAAATATATTTATACACCATTCCATTTGTTTCTGGATCTCGCCTAGCCATGCTTTCGTGTTGTTATGTTGCAGTATCAACATTTACATTTTTTATTAGTTGCCACTCCTGATTCCTTATTTTAACAGTGTTGCAATAATTTATGATAAGTAATTAAAATGTGTTAACGGGAAGACCCAAGCGAGAAATACAAATGGATGACGAAATAAGTTTGCAGAGCCGAATTCATTAAATTTGTTATATACAATATTATTGCTGTGATTGTATGTACAAAAACCAAGTAGTAAATTTTGTTAATCTTAAAACTGCATATTATTATCCTTTTATATCTGAAAATTTGTAAAACAGGCAACAGTGTAAGATCACAATAGTCAGAAATTATAACCTTAAAATCGAACATCTGACAGTGACATTTAAAAACCCTGATTTAAAACACAACCAGCCCCATTTACAATACTTAAACTGTCACTTTTCCATAGCTAGGCGAGATCCAGAAACAAATGGAATCGTGTATATAAATTTTAATTAGTAATATTTTTGATCAATGAGGTAATGTACTCAATTTTATTAATTTGTGTTTAAACAATGCGTTTGAGGTACGTTATTTAACATCATTTAAAGTATTGACCATTACGAATGTTGTGATACCACTAGTATAGGAAATTAAATAAATAGGGCCCACTTCTAGCTTCTCACTCTCCAGCATTTTCATACACTATGACGTATAAAGTCACGCAGCCGCACGCACGTTATGTGGGGAATTTCCCCATTTATGAAGATTTTATGCATCCAACCTTATTTTCCCATCGGCATTTTAATTTGAACTTATTAACGTGACGATTGTTTCCATAGATTAAATTAGATTGATAACTCATAGGGGGCTCCACGTATCATGATTTTAGTTAACCGACCCACTCGATGAGACGGCGCTGCAATCGCAAATGACGTCATTGGGCGAGGGGAGCGGGCGTGATTCTTGCTAAACGGGGTGTGCGGTGCAGGGGTCATAACATTGAATGGTGGGTGCGGTGCGGGGAACATCGCACGGTATTAAATTACAGTGCGATGCGAAAAATACCAAAGACCTAAGGAACATGTTAAATGTATATTTAAAAAGTTATTACAAATATATTTCGCTACATGTCAAAACCTAATTTCATTTCACTTTTCAACAAAATGTCTGCAGTTCGTCAAAAAATGCATCTTAGAAATGAAATAAGAGGTCTCCTTCATAGATTAATTTAGACCGACGACTCCTAGAGGGCCTCACGATTTGTAATTTTAGTTTGGTGCATCACCCGCTGTGAGGGCGCTGCATTCGAAAACGTCATCTATCGCGGGGTGCGGGCGGTATATTGCCTACGGGTTGCGCGGTGCGGGGGGTATTGAAATGGGAGGAGGGAGGTGCGGTACGGGCAGCACCACGCGGCCTTTGAATTGCCACGCGATGCTAGAAATTATAAATGCATAATTAAAGTATGAAATGTATATTGCAAATATTCAATACATGTAATGTTTATAACTAATTACAAATTAATTAACCACATATCCTCTCTACAAATATTCTTCTTCAACAACTTATACTAAAGATTATATACACATTACAGGATTAAAAGATAAATTGTTATAAATAAAATCCAAAATTAAATATAGAAAAAACGTAAATCAAATCTAGAGAAAAATTGTGAAATACCTTTTGTTAATAAGATCTCTTATTCGACCCACTCACTTTAATATTACAGTACATAATAGTAACAAAATAAATCAATGCAAAACATTATTAACCCAATATAATATACACTTAACATCCGAGGAAACAATGGCATACTTAGGGCTCACAACATTGCAACATCGTGTCATGGAATTAGATATATCTGCTTTCTTTACAAAATTTTAAACTGGAAAATCAATTCAAATCATATATGACCGTAACATTTCTCCAGTTTTATGTGCTTTAGATGCACACTCAAGACACTTCTTGATAGAAGCGTTTTGAGCATGCAATTTTCTGGCAACCCATTGAACGTCTTGGGCATACGAATGTAACACCTTTGCTTGAGGGGAAAGCTTTCTTTTTCTTGTCACATTTAAAGTTTTCAACAAATTTACTTTAAGACATTCCTTTTTGCGAAAACTTTGCTGGAGCCAGATGTATTGGAAAGGTGACAGCTAGTGCTGGAACTCGCCACTGGCTGAATGTTAGAATGTTCCATAACACGGGTCCCAATACAATCATTCTCCCTCGGCTGATCCACTTGTGAGAAACTGCATTGCAGATCATCTATAGCAGAATCGTCCAGTTCACCCACATTAGACCAATCCGTGAGTGCTATAAACAAATAATATACTAAGATATATGTATTTATGTATTTTTTTTAAATTAAAATTTATTGAACTCAAATAGATTCGTTTACAGATAATTATCACAATTTCAAATCACATTTTTTGGTATCTTATTTACAAGATTGTAGTGTCAAATAGTCAAAATTTTGAGTAAAAACAAGTACTGTTTCATGTTTTCCATTTCCATTAAAAAAATTTATTAATTTAACTTACCAATCGGTTCATCGAGAAATAATGTAGGGACACTCCTCAGTTTTAAATTAGTCTTGCTGGTATGACATTTTGTGCTCTCAGCAAAGTGCTTGTTGCAAACAAAATATCTTTGCACCACTTCTTTCTTCAATTTTTGATTCAGGTCCTCCCGGCCTACGGCTTCTAGCCACTTCTCGTAGACCTATACAAAAAATGAAGACTTAGATGTTGTCATTTAAGATTCTTATTGTTTTGTTTAAAGAAAATTTAGTAAAGTAAATAGAATAAAATCTGTAAATATTTATGTTTGAATTAATCTTATGCAAAGCTTAATTAGTATTTTTGTAAACATTTCTTAGCATTCTTATTATACCTAATAATTATATTAACCAAATATAATTAACAATAATTTAAATAAAATTGCTTTGGAAATTATTGAAGATTAAATATTTTGAAGAAATTGTTAACCAAGAAATTATTTCAACTGCCCAGCAATGTGTAAATATTATTATTATAACCAATTTATTTTAGTTTTAAGTTTTAGTGAGATAACCAATTTGTCATATGAGCTGCAGATAATCCCTAAATGTAACACTTATTGTATATTTTTTTTTAAATACAAGTACAAGCTAAAGTTTGAAAAAGTGTTATTTATAACTGTTGATTTTTAGTCAACGTGAGTTAATTGATTTATCAATCTACTGTAGAAATCATCAATTCATATATAATATATGAAATATTCGAAGTTGCTTGCAATATTTGCTATAGAAATCAAATCAGACAATATGAATTAATTTTACAAGTTATTTTAATAATGGGAATTACTAGTTAACTAAGTTTTGAAAGTTTATTTTGATCACTGAATTTAAACTGGTTTAAAATAACAGGTACACTTTAATAATAAAGTAAATTTACATATTTAAATGAAATGATATAACAAATTAAGGCTTACCCCATTTTTCCGAGTAAATCTATGCATACGAATATTTTTTTTGCAATTGTTGCAAGACTTAATCGCACAATAACGGGTCATAATTATAAATTTATCACACTGTCTTGATTGAACGAATACAAAACAGAAAATAACTTAAAACTAGAAAATATTTCCAATACTTACGGTTTTGTTTATTTTTCTCCAGATAATTTCGTCTAATCAGCATTCTTGTGCCCACTTGGGCCATCAGATGTTGATTGACATATGTTCCCCACTTCCCGAAAACTACAAAATTGCGGGAAATTTGAAATTTCGACATTAGCGCCCTCGAAGCGGGTGATGCACCGAACTAAATTTATGAAATTACGAAATTATATGGAGTTGACGGGGCCTGGTCTCCTTATCCGAATAAGGATGTTGGCGTAAGTAGTGTTTCATACAGTGAATTTTTCTTTAAGGTAAACATATGCATAAGCTGTAAATTTTCCGACATTCGTTGTTTTTCAAAAGAGTTCAATATAAAGCTTTAAACAAGTGTTTTCCACTCCCAGACTAAGCATGAAGTAAAATTTCGAGTTTAGAAAAGCCCCGTGAAAATTTGTCGAGGGTAGCGCAGCGACCCGAGACAAATTTTCTGGACTTTTCTAAACTCGAAATTTTACTTCATGCGCCACGCGTATAAAACACTAAAATATTGTGAAATTTATGATATTCTAATTTCACTTGAAATCTGTGTTTTATACGCGTGGCGCATGAAGTAAAATTCGAGTTTAGAAAAGCCCAGAAAATTTGTCTCGGGTCGCTACGCGACCCTCGACAAATTTTCACGGGGCTTTTCTAAACTCGAAATTTTACTTCATGCTTAGTCTGGGAGTGGAAAACACTCATTTAAAGCCTCAAATTGAACTTTAAAAAAAACAAGGAATATCTAAAGATTTACAGAAAATAGGCTGAATTTGAAATACGTATACTTAAAAGACAACTCCTTGTATGTATAAATACAAATAAAATATTTCTAGAAGAAAGTTATTGTTACTGCAAAAATGTTCAGCAAAAATATTAAAGGGAAGTATTTGGTATATAGTGAAACTTATTTCGTAAATCAGGAAATCTTTTGACTTATATTTGACAAGGTGAAAGATATTTGGGATACAATGAATCTCATTTGATCAATAGTGAAATAAAACAGAAAAACCGTGTAATTGAATTTAAGACATTATTTTATGTTCTGGGATCGCACTTTGTGACTAGATGGAATTTCGGAATTGCTTGATCCAACAGCAAAGGGAACATTCTCCATGGAAGTATGCTCCTAGCCCGGTGTGAAGAAAATCTCCACGTCCGTGGTTGTTTCATGCGTAGTACTTAAAGATCATTCACGAATGCTAAGAAGAAATAAAGAGAAATAATGTAGACACACTGGTTTTAAATGTGTTTGACTGCAGATTTAATTAAAAGAATACGCAATGGCTTAAAAACTTAAAATATTACATAAACTTACGGTTTTAATTATTTATGTTAACGCCCATCTCCAAGTATTCAGAATTGCTGAATTCAACAACAACGGGGATACACTCCATGAAAAAATGCTCCTAGTTCAGTATGATGAAAATATCCACGACCATGGATATTTAGTGTACTTGAAGATCATCCTCATGTACTAGGAAGAAATAAAGAGAAATAATGTAGTAACACCCTGGTTTTAAATTTGTTTGAATGTAGACTTATTTAAAATAATACACAATAGGTTAAAATTTAAAAATATTATACATACTTACGGTAGTAATTATTTTTATTTATTAACGCTTGTTGCGGCTCATACATTTATATATTTATATTTTTTCTATTTTTCCATGCATACTTTTTTATTTCTTTAGAAATTCATTTCATTCAAATTCTTAATGGGCTGTTGTAAAATTGAGCAGACCCTTCCTCACGCCGCGGGGTGTTGTTTTGTTCACTCGATGGAAACATTTACATCTGGAAACTCTTAAAGCAGGTACGGAACGACCGTACAGTAAAATCAAGAAAAGCTATCCCTTACTTCACTTGAAGGAAGGGATGCCAAAAATACACCCACGAAATGTCAATGACCAATTACAACGCTCTCCCCACTTTGTAAATATTCATATTTTTAACTCTATTTTCATTTTTGTAATCATTCTAAATAAAATCTACAAACAGTCAACATATATTAGCAATAAGTGAGAAATGTAAATATTTTGTAAATATTTCTACATTTTAAGGTGAATATACAAATAATAAGTGCAACGAATGTTTTATTCCACTTAAATTCACCCGCATCAAAACTAGTGGCGATCTCTAGAACCAGTGCAAAAATAAAAGAAATCGTCACAGAGATAAATCTCATAAACATTGGTCTGTCGAACCGGATATCGAAACACAGTTTAATCGATATTCCGCGAAAATTAAACATCAAGAAGATCAACGAAGCATCTTCGCAAACAACATCTACATTCAGTGCGACTCCATACCAGAAGTCCACAGCCATCGTTGGATATTCGAACTCACCGGGATCCTCAAATCCGGAAAGCGACACCAGGTCCACCCGAGGCGAGCATCCCCGTCGAGCGGAAATACAACAACA
Source organism: Philonthus cognatus (assembly GCA_932526585.2). Taxonomy (NCBI): domain Eukaryota; kingdom Metazoa; phylum Arthropoda; class Insecta; order Coleoptera; family Staphylinidae; genus Philonthus; species Philonthus cognatus. The sequence goes on from OW052244.1 coordinate 39,585,526, forward strand.
CCGCGACACTTCAACCTCACCGGGACAATCTACTCCGGAAGGCGACTCCTGGTCCACCTGAGGCGAGCTTCCCCGTCGAGCATTGAAGCGAGCGATTCAATCAAAAATCCTCCGTAAGTCCATTCCTTTTATTTAATACACCTTTATTTGAACATTTTATTAATTAATAATGGCTAACGAAGATAGATCGGCCGCGTTGTTAAATAAACGTCGCGCGTTAAAAGGTAATGTGACTCGAGTTAGAACAGCGTTTATTAAATTATTACAAGATGTTAAGGCAAATCCGAACGAAACGCGTATAAAAATTATGTCACCGTTAGACACATTAGAACCTTTCTTAGAACAGTATAACAATCTTATGGATGAAATAGAATTATTCCAAGGGGTAACCAAAGAACTTGATGCTGATAGGGAGACATTTGGAAAAACATACTATGATCTAAAAGCCGAAATGAAGATTCACGTAGAAAAACTAAATTCAATTATAAATGCACTAGAAACAACAACTAATTCTAATAATCAATCTAATAATGCACAGTCAAGTAATTCAAATAATTCAAGTGCTGTTAAGGTACAACTACCTATATTAAATTTAACTCCCTTCAGTGGATTGTATGAAGAATGGGCACCTTTTAGCGAAACATTTATTTCATTAATTGATTTAAATAAATCTCTAGATAATATACAAAAATTCCACTATCTTAGGTCTTGCTTAAAGGGTGATGCAGCTAATATAATAAATCCTTTGGAACTTATAGCATCTAATTATGATGTTGCTTGGTCTCTATTAAAAACTAGATTTCATAATAAAAAAATCACAATCAATAAACATCTTAAATCACTGTTTGAAATGACTTGTTTAACGAAAGAAAGTCCATCAGCACTTCGACACATGCACGATAATATTTCAATTAATCTTTTATCGCTTAAAAATTTACAAGAACCTGTAGAACATTGGGATACCGTGATTGTTTATATTATGCAGGATAAATTTGATAATACTACAAAGGTCGATTGGCAAAAATATTCACGCAGTATTGATTGTCCAAAGGTGGATGATTTAAAATCATTTATTAAAGAAAAATGCGAGATGTTAGAAACTCTTGAATCTCAAAAAAGATCAACTTCAGTTAAACCAATTTTATTTAAGCCTAATTCAAATTCGCACAACGTTAAATCATTCGAAAAATCAAATTCATATTTATCAACATATAAACCGTCATGCAGTCATTGTAAAAAAGAACATTGTATTTATGTTTGCGAGTCATTTTTAAAACTATCACCTAGTGAAAGGCTTGATCATGTTCGCTCATTAAGCATGTGCACTAACTGCTTAAAACCTAATCACACAAACAAAGATTGTCGCAATGTAAGTACTTGTAAAATATGTCATAAAAAACATAATTCATTACTCCATCTAAATATCCAGCAAAAAGATAAAATAAATATTCCAAGTGAAGAAAATATTGTGGCTCAAACCTCTACTAACAATCAATCGACGTCATGTCATGCTACCACTGTTAAATGTCATACTTTATTATCTACTGCACATATTCTCATTAGTGATAAGGGGGGTAATTATCATAATTGTAGGGCATTACTTGATTCCGGATCACAATCATGTTTTATAACAAGCTAATTAGTCAATACTTTAGGTTTGCATATTTTTCATAGCAACACAATGATTTCCGGAATTTCAAATTGTAACACAGAAATTTGTAGCCAAACAAAAATAACATTAAAATCAAAACATACTTCATACAAAACAACAATTAATTGCTTAATATTAGAATCAATTACATCAACCTTGCCACCGTATTCATTTAGTACAGATACGTTAAATATTCCGAAAAATTTAAAACTTGCAGATGAGACATTTAATAAACCAAATGCAATCGATGTGTTAATTGGTGCTAATCTATTTTGGGAACTGCTGTGTTTAGGCCAAATCAAATTAGGAAAAAACCTACCATTGTTACAAAAAACCAAATTAGGTTGGATTGTAGCCGGAAATATTCCCGCATACACTCCAATTGATTCGGTAAAATGTAATTTAAGTACAACACAGGCTCTTGACAATCAAAATAAAAAATTTTGGGAACTGGAGGAAATAAATCATAAACCTGAGCTCAGCCGAATGCAAATTGCTTCTGAAAATCACTATGTCTCAAATACGTCACGGTTGTGTAATGGACGTTTTGTAGTTAAAATTCCCATTAATAATACAGAGTGCGATCTCACTGAATCACGAAACATTGCCTTAAAACGTTTTTATTCTCTAGAGAAAAAGCTTACAAAAAATAACGAGTTAAAGAAAATGTATACTGAATTTATGTCAGAATACAAAATATTAGGACATATGAGTGAAATTCAAGAAACTTTCCCGCTTAAAAATTTAACATATTATTTACCTCATCATCCCGTTATAAAAGAATCAAGCAAAACCACAAAATTGAGAGTCGTTTTTGACGGCTCGGCGAAGGTAAATAATAATAACTTATCATTAAACAGCATTCAAGAAGTAGGTCCTACTATACAAAACGATTTATTTTCAATTTTAATTAGATTCAGACGTCACCCAATTGTTATCACAGCTGATATTGAAAAAATGTATCGGCAAATTTTAATTCACCCCGACCATAAGTCACTGCAACGCATATTTTGGCGATCAAATCCAGAATCACAAGTAAAGTGTTACGAATTAAACACAGTCACTTATGGTACTGCTTCAGCTCCATTTTTATCGATACGTACTCTAAATGAGTTAGCAAAATTTAACCAAGCAAAATATCCATTAGCTAGTTTAATAATAAAAAATGATTTTTATGTTGATGACATGCTCACGGGTGCGAATACTATCGATGAAGTGTTACAAATTAAAGAAGACGTAACTAATATTTTATTAAGTGCTGGATTTAATTTACATAAGTGGATATCCAATCATCCAGCAATTAATAATAGTCTAAACAATGAACATTCAATTCAGTTAGGGGAAACGGATTCAACAAAATCATTGGGGGTATTATGGAACCCAAAATATGATTATTTATATTTTATCGCGTCTGACAATTATAATAAAATCAATAAGTCCACTAAACGCAACATTCTCTCGCCAATTTCAAAAATCTATGACCCTTTAGGGTTAATAACTCCTATTACAATTCAAGCAAAATTAATAATGCAAAAACTCTGGAAAGAACAATTACATTGGGATGAATCAATACCTTTACATTTACATTCTACGTGGATTAAATACATCAATGACTTAGAACATTTAGCTGACATTAAAATCAACCGTGCTACAATGTGTTCTTCTCCGAAACGCATTGAAATCCATGGGTTTTGTGATGCGTCGGAGGTAGCATATGGAGCATGTGTTTACGTAAAAACAATAGATAATTCGGGAAAATCTTCGATTAATCTTATGTGTTCTAAATCAAGGGTAGCGCCACTAAAACAAACAACCCTTCCCAGGCTTGAGCTATGCGGTGCATTACTCTTATCGAAATTAATTTCTAAATTATTAAATATTCTCGATATTTCTTTCAATGCCATATACCTGTGGTGTGATTCAACTATCACTACACTGGATAAAAGGAGATAGTGCCAGATGGCAAACTTTTATTGCTAATCGGGTTGGAGAAATTCAAACTTTAACAAATACTAACGACTGGCAACATGTCAGAACTTTTGACAACCCAGCCGATTTTATAACCCGATCGACTAGTGCACTTAATTTAAAGGGAACCACTATGTGGTGGACTGGGCCTTCATGGTTAAAAGAGAATTCAAACGAGTGGCCTTTAAATGAAGTCACAGAAATCATCAACCCAAACGAATTAGAAATACGAAGTACACACAAATGTTTTATACAAACACATGAATTTAGCCTATTTACAAGGTTTTCTACATTTATTAAACTTAACCGTGTGACAGCTTATTGTCTTAGATTTATTAATAATTGTAAAAATAACGCAAATCAAAAATATACAAATACATTATCTGTCAGTGAACTTCAATATGCAACAACAGTGCTAATTAAGTTCGCACAAAAATCAATGTTTTATACGGAATTGAAAGACATAGACATGAGAACTGTCGGCTTTGTAAATAATAAAAGTAAGATATTAGCTTTAAGTCCTATTATAGATGAAAATGACATTTTACGTGTAGGTGGACAATTAAAAAAAGCTGATTTATTATATTCTATAAAACACCCGATATTGCTTTTACCTAAACATCCGCTTACTAAATTAATAATTTCAAACGAACACAAAAGAATGCTTCACTGTGGTCCTCAAACTTTGCTATCCAGTTTACGTAATAAGTATTGGATAATATCAGGCCGAGATGCATGTAGGCGTTATGTACATTCTTGCATTACTTGCTATAAAATCAATCCAAAACCCATAATCCCATTTATGGGAAATCTTCCGGCATCACGAGTTAACCCCGCTCCGCCATTTTATAATTGCGGCGTTGACTACGCTGGGCCATTCTTAATTAAAGATCGAAAATCACGCAAGACTAATACAATTAAATCATATATATGCCTATTCATATGTTTTACAACCAAGGCAGTGCATTTGGAATTGGTAACAAATTTGTCAAGTGAATCATTCATAGCGGCTCTTAGACGTTTCACTTCGAGACGGGGTGCCCCTAAAAACTTGTACTCCGACAACGGGACAACATTTGTTGGCGCGAATTCCGAAATAAGAGAATTATACAACTTTTTAAGAAATGCCGAATTTAATGATAAAATTATTAACTTTGCAGCCACATGTTCAATTCAGTGGCATTTTATACCTCCCAGGTCCCCACATTTTGGCGGGCTTTGGGAGTCGGGAGTTAAATCAGTCAAAACTCATTTGAAACGAATAGCAGCTAATGCTCTGCTTACATATGAAGAGTTTCTAACCATATTAGTTCAAATTGAAGGTGTGTTAAATTCCCGTCCAATTTCACCACTCTCTAACGATCCTAATGACCTCGAACCTTTAACTCCTGCTCACTTCCTAATTGGAAGACCAATAACTTCAACTCCAGACCCTGATCTGACCCATTTACCTGAGAACCGATTGAATCGCTTTCAAATGTTGCAGCAGCTCACACACTTTTGGAAACGGTGGTCCAGCGATTATCTGACCACACTTCATCCCAAGAAAAAATGGAGAAGGCATCCCACTCATGACATTTCTATAGGATCGATGGTTATCCTTAGGGAAGAAAATGCACCACCCTCAAAATGGCATCTTGGGAGAGTAATTGAAGTTCACCCTGGAGATGACGACCACATACGTGTAGTGTCAGTGAAAACCAGTAATGGAACATACAAACGTGCAGTTACAAAACTCTCAATTCTTCCGGTTAAACCTACTGATCAAGAAAACATTTGAAATATCAACATATTTCAAGGGGGCGGCATGTTGCGGCTCATATGTACATTTATATATTTATACTTTTTCTATTTTTCCATGCATACTTTTTTATTTCTTTAGAAATTCATTTCATTCAAATTCTTAATGGGCTGTTGTAAAATTGAGCAGACCCTTCCTCACGCCGCGGGGTGTTGTTTTGTTCACTCGATGGAAACATTTACATCTGGAAACTCTTAAAGCAGGTACGGAACGACCGTACAGTAAAATCAAGAAAAGCTATCCCTTACTTCACTTGAAGGAAGGGATGCCAAAAATACACCCACGAAATGTCAATGACCAATTACAACGCTCTCCCCACTTTGTAAATATTCATATTTTTAACTCTATTTTCATTTTTGTAATCATTCTAAATAAAATCTACAAACAGTCAACATATATTAGCAATAAGTGAGAAATGTAAATATTTTGTAAATATTTCTACATTTTAAGGTGAATATACAAATAATAAGTGCAACGAATGTTTCATTCTACTTAAATTCACCCGCATCAAAACTAGTGGCGATCTCTAGAACCAGTGCAAAAATAAAAGAAATCGTCACAGAGATAAATCTCATAAACAACGCTCATCTCGAGACGATTTCGTCTTATCGGCGTTTTTGTGCCTTCAGATCCGACGGATCTGACAGCTGTTGATTGAAAACAAGCCCACGTTAGAAATTGCGGGAAATTTGAAGTTCCGACATATGCGTCCTCCCATCGAGTGGGTCGGTCAACTATATATGTGAACTTACAGAATCATATGGAGTCGACTGGGTCTGATTGTTTCGCTAACCTTTTTGCGATGAGTTCTAAACCTAGGCGTTTTAAAGTTGAGTGCTTAACATGCGGTGCAATATTTAATAATGATTATAAATCTGCACATGGAAAAAACAATTCACGCCGGTAAACCAGTAAAAGTTAAATCCGTTGGTGCACCAGAAAATCCGTTTGAAGCAGCAAAACGAAAAAATATTGCATCTACTTCAACATGTATGCAAGGTAAGTGATTTTTTTCCTTGGTTATTTCTTTCCGACTGAAACCATACTGACTTAAAGAAACGAATACAGCTTGTACATTAAACTGTACTGGGTGTCCGCGGAAAAAAGATGCACGCTAAATATCTAAGATTTTTTTTAACGAAATGGCTGAAACAGTCAATTTTAATTTGATGGGGAACGACTTTCGGCAAATAAATGATCTTTAATTTAATTTATAATCCTTTAGCTCCCCTCTAGGAAAAAATGAGTGATGGTTTATTTGAAAACTTATGTAATTTGTAACGCGAAATCTACATAAAAATAAGCGGTATTATTTTTTTTGAATTCTAATAGACTTTTAAATTTGAAAAGTATGTACTGTGCTGTGCTCTGTTCTAGTATGAAATTTGAAATTGTTTCATTTTTATCATGGATGCATATTTATTCCGTAACATGCTATAAAAATCTCAGTAATCTATCTTTTAAACTAAGGAAGAACAAAAACAAACTTTAGATACATTCACAAAATGATAAAAATCATGGACGAACGCAAAAAATGTAAAACTTTTTTCGATTAAGTTAATACTATTGGAGATATTTACAAAAAAAACAGTTTACCTTTTTAAATAAACTACCACTCCTGGTTTCCAGATTTCAGTCAAAAATCAATGGGACCTTTATATTTCGATAAAAGGCATTATACAGGGTGTGGATATGGTCTATAATAAAATTCATATTTCTGTTATCTTGGGTTTGATGGAAAAACCCTGAAACAGGTCAATTTTATATTTGTCTTCTGCACCTCTTCATGTATTACACATATAAATAGCGCGCATCATGATGCATAAGAAAAATCTAAAATCGACCTGTTGCAGTGATTTTTAATCAAACCTAAAATAACAGAAATATATTTGTTTTATTCCAGACTTTATCCACACCCTGTATATGAACTTTTAAGGCGATCCGTTAAGCCGTCTGTGTTGTGGAGAGGACATGTGCCTGTGTCACACACACACAGACTGACACAGAAATCACTTCAAAAACCACTTTCTGAATCAGTGGTGTCGAAAACGGATATTTTTGCAAAAGTTTCGAAATACCGAAAATGTTCATGACTACTAGCCATTTTTTTTTTCTCCGTAAATGAAAGTAAAAATGTTTAATCTTTCATCACCTACATTTATTATTTATAAGAAAAAAACTAGGAATAACCATCCAATTCTGGTGTTTACCAAATGCATTTCATTTCTTCGGATTGTAGCAAAAACCTTCAGTTTCATCTCAATATCCCTATTACTTTTTAGCTGAAGTGCTCATAAGTAGACCCTATACAAACACTTTTAAAAGACAGCGATCTTATATTTGGAATTTTGCCCTGAAAACTATACTTAAATGGCATAATTGGTAAAATTTATTAAATTGCTTGTGTAACAAATACTGTTTAATTATAAATGTATATTAATTTCTCAAACATAATGAACTAACTCCAGAACATAATTTTTCCGAATAGTGAAAATTCTGGTAACTCTGTTTATAGTGATGAATTTGTTATTTCAAGAGAAGTGGGATTTGAGGCAAAAAAGAAAAAAAATTGAATTGAATTTAAATTAAATACTGAAGACAATGAAGTACCGTCAACCAGTAAACAAGTCCGTGCAGGTAATTTATTTTTTCGTAAGTATTTACAAACCAGAAACTTTTTATTATGCTTATATTATAGATTTTGAGGCAGAGGATGAAACTGTTTCGGGTAAAGGCATACTTTGTACAAGCGAAGAAGAATTACAGGACCAAACGCTAAACAGCGTATCCCGTGATGGTAATCTTTGGTTTAGTTGTTCTGGAAAGCTCGCATTATTGTCAGATTTATTTAATTCCATCAAAAATTTTATAAGTAATATTAAAAATGAGCATGTAGTAAATAACTACATGGCAGCTATAAAAATGATTGATATAAGCGAAACCATTAAAGATGCATGTATTGACTTGACTGATTCTTGTAAAAATTAAATTGGAACATTGAAAACAGAAAACATAAATTTCTCTACAGAAGATAGAAGTGAAGCTAATCCTTTGATTCTGCACGATCCTGGCCTACGAACTAAAGTTAAAAGTGATCAACAGAGACAATATTTAATTGATTTAGGACCTCATCAGTCAATACTTTCTAAATTTCCGAGTGATGGAAAAAATAGATTTAACGCTCAGTGGTACAAACAGTTCGTTTTTTTTAGAATATAGCACAGTAAAAGATGCAGCATTTTGCTTTGTCTGTTCACTTTTTCCTGAAGGAATTGGACAAGAAAAATCTGAAAATAATTGGAGTAGGGAAGGCGTCAAAACTTGGTAAAATGAAGAGTTCAGGTGTTAAAAAAGAAGGAAAACTAGCTATCCACTTTAAGTCATCTACCCACAAATCTGCATTGAGAGATTATTTTAATTTTATGAATAAAAATCAACATGTAGATATACTTGTGGACAAAACCGAACGGAGATTACTTTTAGAAGAACAACGAATATTTTCACATAATAAAGCTGTCTTGGAAATTTTATTTGATACTGCGAAAACATTGGCTAGGCAAGGACTTGCATTCCGTGGAAGTGAAAATGTAAATGATAATTTTTCCCAGATTATTCACCTAATTTCAAGACATAATTTCATATTAAAAAGATGGTTAGATGACACTCAACTTCGTCCATATCACGTGACTTACTTAAGTCCACAATCTCAAAATGAGATTATAGAACTACTTGGCAATGCTGTTCGTTCCAAAGTTGTACAAGAGATAGATGAAGCACCTTTTTATACTATAACGGCTGACTCTTCAAATAAGGACATTTTATCACTTGTTGTTCGTACAGTGGATAGAGATGGAATTCCGAAAGAACGATTACTTTGTGTTATACTCTTGATAAAACTGGTTCAGGAACGGCTTGTGACATTTTAAATTGTCTACAGTCTCAAAATATAAATTTAGACAAACTTGCTTTTCAGTCCTACGATTTTGCAGCAGCGATGTCGGGAAAGATTAATGGTACTCAAAACAACATTTCTGAAATACTACACCGTAACATTCCTTATGTACCATGTCAAGCTCATCGATTAAACACTGCTGTGGAACACTGTTGTAAAGCTAGCCCAATCGTAAAGGATACATTTTATATTTTAGAAGAATTGCATGTATTTTTTACCTCTTATTTCTTAAAGGTTGAATTCGCTTTGTGCTAAATTCAACCTTTAAGAAATAAGTTAGAGAAAATTGAAAATGCCATACTTCTAAAAAACTTGTCAAAAACACGTTGGACAGCACGTGCAGAAAGTCTTCAGGCAGTAAGTACTTCATTTGAAGGAATTGTTGAAGGGCTAGAAGAGATTTTTAATAGCAGAACTGTCGATAACAATACTCAAGCCAAAGCTTATGGATAATTTAAACGTATCTTAAATTTTGATTTTGTATGCTGCTTAATGTTTTTAAAAACTGTGCTATACAAAATGAAAATTGTAACAACGATCCTAGAATCTCAAAATTTGAATATAATAGATGCCTTTTCAATAATTCAAGGATCGAAAGATTCCATAGCTGCTATCAGAAATAGCGAGCATGAACTAGACAATTTGGTGGAGAGTGCAAAAACGTTTGCAAAGAAAATGTACATTTTGCCAGAAGAGGACTATAAAAAGCATCATAGGCGACGTGTAGTTCCCAAACGTTTCGATGCTTTAAATGATACAGTTTCTGACTTCTCTTTAAAAGAGTATTATAGAAAGGAATTTTTTAATGTTCTAGATGTTCTTGTGTCGTTCCTAGAAAATAATTTGAATGAGGTTTTAAAGATTGTAAATCCTCTTGTTAAATTATTTTCTATGCCTCTGTCAAAGCAGAACATTAGCTTAGATACCATAGAAACTTTGACACCCTTATATCCTTGTGATAAGCCGGATGAGTTTGCACTGCAGGCGGAACTAGACATCTTATTCGATATCTGCATTAAAAACGAAGTGAAATCGATGCAGGAAGTGATGAACACAGTGAAGGAAAATAAAAATGTGTTTTACGTTATCCTTTAAACTATGTCAGCTAATATATACAGCCGGGTTTTCAGTGGCAACAAATGAAAGAAGCTTTAGTTCATTGAAATTTGTCAAAAATTCATTGCGTTCTAGAATGAAGGAAGATCGTTTGGACGCATTAATGATTTTGAAAACAGAATCTGATATTACTGATAATATTGAATTATCAAATATTGTGAACTCCTGGGCTAAACTATAGCATAGGCGAGTTATAATAAACTAATTCAAATTGTAAAACTCCATGTTTTATTAGGTATTGGTTAAATGTAATTATGTACATATGTTATAAATTAAGCTTAATTTATATAAATCAATGTACTACGTTATATTAATTTGTTAAAATAAAATATTATAAATATAGACATTTTTATTTTAATTTTTAAGTTGGAAAATTATAGGTGTTTCCCCCCCCAAAAGTTAAGGCTTCGCTACGCCCCTGAATGGAAATAAGCTTCTCATAAAATGCCAAATAACTTACAGAAAAATAAAAACTGACTTTAAAGACATAAATTCACAGAAAGAAGACATATATTTATACAGACATAAAAATAACATTATTTTAAATCTACATATAATGATGCATATACATTTCCAGGCATTTATTGATTTTACAAAACCCTTCAATTTACAGCTGTAAACGAGTGTTTCCACTCCTTAATTAAGCATGAAGTAAAAATTTGAGTTTAGAAAAGCCTTATAATTTAGTTTGGTCGCACCGCTTTGCGGAGCGACCAAACCAAATTTTCAAGTTTTTCTAAACTCGAAATTTTACTTCATGCGCCACGCGTATAAAATACTGTAATATTTGATAGTTCAAGATACACTGCTTTCGCATTTTGAGAAACTACATTAACTCTATTTAAAACTGAATAATTATTTAATTTTCAACAATAACTTATGATTATAAAACATTTTAAACATTAAATTAAATAATAAATCACTAATAGTCTCTCTTCATACTCTTGAAAGTGTAATGACACGTTATTAGCGCTTTATTTATCAATACAATTCTATATGCACGTAACTCATTCAATTTATTTTAAAAATCAAATTTAAATATCCCGCTATAAAGACACTGCAACCAACGCAAAGAAGAAATGAGAGACAACAGTTGGGAGTTTACTGCTAACTGTTGGAGAATTCTCTAATGACCGGATTGTTAATCATAAACGTATTTGGGATTTTGGCTATCGTACGAAATAGACCGACTAGCATACCGTTCATTAGTACCAACATACATCACAATCAAATTCAAACATGTTGAATGTTGAACATATTGAAGAAAGGGGCCCATTGACTCCGCGTAAATTGGGTTGCGTACAATTCCGCTCTACAAATCACACATCTATCCAGCGCCATCTATTTTCACATGCTGAAATTGAAAATCGAACTCACTTCAGATTACTCTCTACAAAATTTCTATGAAAATCCTTCTTTCATATCAGGTGTCAAAAATAAACACAAATTGCTCGAATATTCCACTTTGTGAATGAAAATCACCATTTAAATCAGAAATTTCAATTAAACCTAATTAATGCGTTTAATCGATCACATGAAAAGTTAATTAAACGCCTTAATTACGGTAGCAGTGACGTGGAAGTAAATTAGTGAGGTTATGTACTGGCTGTTGTTCAAATAAGCTTAAGTAAATTAAGGATAAAACATGTTTGAAGTAACGGATACGCAGAGTGAGTGTTTATTGTAGTGTTCCCGTTGTTTTAATTTAATTATTTATTATTATTAGAGATCGGTGTTGGATTGGCCGGCTTCGGAATTTTCTTCCTGTTTTTGGGGGTTTTACTGCTCTTTGATAAGAGTTTATTAGCTTTAGGAAATGTAAGTTTATTTATTTATGTATTAATGATCTCTTTTACTCACAAAAATTCAGATTTAAATTTTCATTAATTTTCCATATTGGATTTGTTTGCGTGTGAAATTATTTTAAAATAAGCCTTGATTTGTTTTAAAAAGTTAAGTTTCATTTCAATAAGTCAATTTATACTTGATAGACTAAGCCCCGTGCCCGCACTTGAGAGCTATAAATCAGACCACACACTTTTAAAATTAATGAAACCTAATTTAAATTGTTGCACATAATTTTATAATTACGACCCAATGGTTCAATCATCCCTATTTAAAATAATTTAATAATTTAATAATTCGGTTTTTTTGTACCCGTATTAGCTGCCTTAATTTTAATTTTTTGAGACCCAATTTCAACCTGTAGTGGTAATTTATATAAAGTTTGTTCGTTTGTACTGCACTAAGTTGAGCTGAGTTCAAGTTTGTCACGTCACCAGTTCAAGTTAGTGTAACTAAAATTTACAATTGCAGGTGTCCAGTTCATGTTACGAATAGATTCACTGCTAAAAGTGCTGCACTAGTTTATGTAACGTTCATGTAAATAACAGACATGTAAAATTTGTAAAAACTTCAAAATAAAGAATTACTGTTATTATTATTATGAAATCAAGTTTATTTTTCTAGTAAATTGTTCAATTATTTATAACCAATGAGAGAAGTGAGCCTTTACACTCTACTAAGCGTATTACATATTGCTTGATGAGTAGTAATAAGACAGATAAAATATGTTACACGGGTGGAATTGTTCTCTTTATTTTAAGAATATTTGCAGTAGTAATAGCTACTATAATTTTGATGTTTTTCTTAAATTATTTTTATTCCTAATTCATAGATGTTTTTGTATAATTGTTAAATTGTGTTTGTTACTAATTCACAGATTCTTTTTATATGTGGGTTAGCATGTGTGATTGGCCTAGAGAGGACGTTTCGGTTCTTCTTCCAGCGGCACAAAGTGAAAGCTTCGATCGCCTTCTTCGGTGGCATTTGCATCGTCTTGTTCGGATGGCCTTTGATTGGCATGCTCGTCGAGACTTACGGTTTCGTTTTGTTGTTTAGGTGAGTTCGATAAATGAAAGTTATCATTTCGAGGAGTATGAAAATGAATCGGTTTTGTTTTCCAGCGGTTTCTTCCCAGTAGCGATAAATTTCTTGAGGCGGGTTCCTGTCATCGGGACGCTTTTGAACATGCCTGGCGTCAGTGGGGTGAGTGATTTTTCCAAAATGTTTTATAATATGTATTTTTTTAATTTACATTTTAAATAAGAATATACTTTTCTCAGTTGAGAAATATATATTTATTTTTATTATTTTAATAATAATTATAGTAATAGTACTTTTAGTCCCAGTCTACACACCCGGTTTTTCCCGCTGCATCACTGTGTCCAGCTAAATGGTGCTGCAGCGTAAAAAATCCGAATGTGTACACTGGGTAGTATTCTAAAAATTGACAAATACATAAATATACATACTTATACATTATGTACTTTCATTTAATGACTTTTTATTGCGGATGTAAAGAAAATTGATTACTACGTTTGTTAATGGACTATATTTTTTTTATATTTATGCTGGTAACTAAACGTTTAAACAAACAATTGCAAGATTCTTCTGGAAGTCATAAATAGCTTGAGGAATTTAAATTTTAAGTGAACTTATGTGTAGATTTATTAAACATGTGTGGCCTAATAAAACGTAACCCATATTTGAGTAAGTGTTGAACATATGGTCATAAAATTGTTTGTATAACTTTATTATTCCATTTTTATCAATGGTTTATCTGTTCTACATTTCCTCACACACCAGGGATTGTAATATCGGGAAATCCGTTTATAGGTTAACTCTAAAAATTCTCTCCAATAATTTGCTGTTATTTAGGTAGATTATTAAAGCTTTTTGGGCGGTATACAGAGAACATTTTTGTATGTGTATAGATGTATAAATGAATAAAACACAAGACAATTTTTTTAAACAGTTATTATAGGCAAACCGATGCTATGAATGTCCCTATGTACGTTGTCAAAACTGCCAATATTTTGTTTTCGAAGTATGACTCATGTTTGAATTTTCCACTCATTTTTGATGTTATCATTTTCTGACTCTATTAGTGAAAATATTACCTAACATCAGGATATTATTTCTTTTAATTTATTATTTAATATATTTTAATTTCTGTTTTTTTTAGTTTCGTTTTCAAAATATTTCTCAAAAAAATCACCTCCTTAATATCATTTGTATTATGTGCCCTTTTTCTAGGTAGTTGACAAACTGGCTGGAGAATCGGGACGGACAAGAGTGTGATACAAGTTTCTGATGACAAACTGAATTTGTAAAAGTGTAAATTTTTTATATCTAACAGTCGTTGTTAAAAACAAATTGAAGCAACGGCGAAGTGGTTACAAAGGATTTTGTTTAAACAACCCACTTTTCTTCTGTAAATCGACGAATTTTACCAACTACTATTTTAGAGAAATTTTGTATATATTTATTGTAACGATAATAATAATTTATTAATACCCGATTATTATTTGTACAATTTATTTTTGTTTGTTAATAAATGTCTTTTTCGATTTGTATTTGGTTTGGTTTTATGTTACAGGTTATAGATAGCGAGGTTTAAAGGTAAATCTGTTCTTTCCTAAAAAAATATATATATAATCATTTAAAATCCCTTTTACCCTTTAGGGTGTCGAGACTAAAAAAATATGCAAAATAAAAAAAATATTTTAATTTAAAATTTTACACAGTTCTCTAAAAAAGAATATAAAGAATAAGATTATTTTTTTAGAAAACTGTGTAAATTTTCAAGCTGAAATATTGATTGGTGTTTGAACCATCCTTTAAATTTAAATATGATGACTTCACAATACACTTGATATATGTTGCCTTTAAACTCATTAATTAAAAAATCAATTTTATTTTACAACATATAGGTCATGATTATTTTTTTCCGTTACAAAAGAATACTAAATAAACATTATATTGTTGTTAAGTCTTTATTGTTTTAATAATTGCAGGGCAAATTTATAAAGGTAAACGATTTTTTATTTAAACATGTTAATAAAGTAAAGAGAGTTTTGTTTGTCTTCAATCATCTTTTATAGTCTTGATTAAAACTTTTTTTTTAACACCAACACTTTATTTTTGTTCGATGTGACACTTATTTTTAAATACCTTACAGTTAATATGGAGCTGAATAAAAATTAAACTATCCATCATAGTAATTGCACAAAAGAAATTGATAAAATCAGCTTTTATTAAAACTAATTTATTTATAAATTAAATGATAATAAGTTACCAGTTTTTTATTGCTTAATTTGAAAAAATATAGGGGCTCTAGCATAATACACACATAAATTAATTAATAAATTCGTTTTATCAAATTTGAATATCGTTTAATACAAATTCATGCACCCTCTTTTTAAGACCACAAGAAAAACACGTGTTCTTTAATTGAACGTGTGTTTAATTTTATGATACATGCTCGTTAAATAAAAATATTCTGTATAAATGAGCTATAGTTCATTTTGAATTTTCTAAAGAGTGTCTTCCACTCTCAGATTAAGCATGAAGTAAAATTTCGAGTTTAAAAAAGCCTTAAAATTTTCAGGCTTTACTAAACTCGAAATTTTACTTCATGCGCTACGCGTATAAAACACTGATTTACAGTTAAGTTCAAAATATACTGCTCAAGCTTAGGAAAATTATATTAATTCTACGCTAGTAAAAATAAATTGAGAAGGCATTATAAGAAGCATTCAACGTTCAAGGCCATTGATCAAAAAGCAATTAGTAATGCTTGGAGACTTTGCTAAGCAATTAGTAAAATATCTATTGCCTATAGTAACTTTGAAATTATAGGTCATCGATCAAGAAAAAGTTAGGACCGTTTGGAGACTCTGTACAGCAATCAGTAAAATGTCTATTAACATTTTATAAGTGTGTACTAATTATACATCGTTTATTTGATAAAACTCTGCTTATTTTATCTTCATCCCTATGAAATGAAATAATCAAATATCATAGATAAAACATTGTTGTGTACATTGGGTTGCGTATAGTAACTTTGGAATTCTTGTACACACATTTGCATATAATAAACATAATTTAATCACAATACAATGTTATTATTGTTATTTGTTGGATGTTTAAAGTAATATGATGAAAATTGCATTTATTCGCAAAATTATCAGATTTAAATAAAATTGTATCATTGCGCAATCGTTTCGCTTTTGACATAGTTTGTTGAACAAATGGTGCACGAATTTAAAGGAAAAAGTGTCTTCATTTAAGATGAGATTATTTGCAAAAATATTCGTTAAATGGTAAGTACTTTATGATATTCCTAATTCTCCTGTGTTTGCGCACGTTTTGATATATAAAACGAGTTCGGTTGGTGATTAAATTCTCGTAGAAAACTCCACAAAGTTTAGACTTATTATAATAATAATTCATTTATTTCCCAACAGATACATACAGAATATCCTATTACAGGGAAAAATATATAATTTGTATTAACTACTAATTTACTAAATGTAATAGATAAATTCAGGAAATCTAAATTAATAAGAAAATCAAATTATATAACATTAAACATACCGAGTGTCTGGGATAAGGGGCGAACATAGGGATTTAACATGTAAAATTAAATATGTGTAATTATTAGCTCCCCTATTAATTTTAGAGAAAAATCGTAAAGGAATATTTTTTAGAGTATTAAAAACTGTAATAAAGGTATCAATATAATTTGCGTTTGTACCAGAATTCACCTCAAAAATAATAAAAATAAGTTGAACAATGTACCATTTAATAAAATCCCTTGCCATGAGTTTGACAAATGTCATGTTATAGTGAAAATAATTTTTTCAGATATCAATTTACGCATTATAATTGTTATGAATAATAATCTGAGTTATTCCAATGGAGAGAGGGTATTCATTATAAAAACATTTTACAGTGGCGTCAGTTTACGCAGAGTTCGTGACGTATTTTCGGTTAAATTTAACAATCGACCAATTCCGTCTGTATCAACAATTACCAAGTTTGTGAACAAGTTTGAAAATACAGCAGGTGGAGCGGCAGATGATTCAAAAGGTATTTTAATAGTCCAATTTCAACAAATATTATTTCAAAAACATTAACCTTACAGGCAAACGGAACAGAAGATGCAACAATGAATTGGAAGAAATAGTTTTGAGTTTGATAAATGCTGAGCCAACAACTAGCATACGATGTATTGCTCGTGAGTGCAACGTGTCTAAATTCTCTGTACATAAGATTCTGAAGAAGCATGGATATCATCCGTACAAACATCAATGTCATCAGGAGATACTACTAGTGGATGAAAAAAATAGGCGTGTATTTTGTGAAGTAATGCAGGATTGATCAAACACAGACCGAAACTTTTTGCAGTCTATCTGTTTTACTGATGAATGTACGCTAACTCTTAATAACGAGCCCAACACACAGAACACGCGATACTGGACCCAGGAAAATCCACGGATACGCTTACAAACTAGAACCCAGTTCCCGCAAAAAATAAATATTTGGGCTGGTGGTAATATTATTGGGCCATTTAAAATTCATGGGAATTTAAATTCGAATTCTTATTTAGACCTTTTAATCGACCAGGTTGGCCCTGCGTTAGAAGAAGTTGCACGTGAAAATCAGGAGATATGATATCAGCATGATGGATGTCCGGCCCATTATGGTTTAAATGTGAGGGAATATTTAAATGCTAATTTTCCCAATTGTTGGATTGGCCGTGGTGGCACTATCAACTGGCTACCAAGATCTACTGATTTAACACCATGCGAATTATTTTTATGGGGTCACCTGAAAAACAAAATTTATAAAAAACGCCATCCAAATATTGAATCTTTGCGGGATGCAATTTTTGTGGATTGCAGATTAATTACAGATACGCACTTGGCTAATGTAAGGCAGGCATTTTATACCAGATTGGGTTATTGTTTACACCAGAATGGAGAACTTTTTGAGTACTTGCTCTAACATTTCCCATTGGACGTAGATACAGTAAAATAAAAATTTGAACAAAAATAAATCACGAACTGTTTGTAATCTGACACCACTATAAATCATCTTGGTAATGAATAAATGATCTTTCTTCCACAAATTAAGTGTTATTATTATGATGTATCCCAAACGACAAGCATGCATTAATTATTTTTCATCATTTAAATTTCTTTGGTAGCATTTCGATAATATGGATTCTGGTACAAACGTAAATTAAATCGATACATTTAATACAGTTTTTATTACTCTAAAAAAAATTCCTTTACGATTTTTCTTTGAAATGAATAGGGGAGCTAATAATTACACATATTTAATTTTACATGTTAAATACCTATGTTCGCCCCTTATCCCAGACACTCGGTATACAATCAATACAAAAATAAAAATATAATCGCAAAAATATGAAAATAAAAAACACATAAATAGTAGCAGAGTAAATAATAATACGGTGAACTATCCTACAGCATGTTTAGAGAGCTAGAAAATGGGCCCGTTCATCAGAGATACAAGTTGGGAGTTTATTGCCGACTGTTATAGAATTCTTTAAGACCGGAGTGTTAATCGTGTACGTGTTTGGGGTTTTCGCAATGGTACAAAATAGGCCGATTGGTGTTGGTGATTGGTCTTGGCGGGTTAAAGTTTTTAAATGGCCAGAGTACCGTTCATTAGATATAAACATACATATGAACATACATCATAAACAAATCCAAACATGTTAATTGCTGAACATTTTGATGAACGGGCCCATTGATGCGAACATGCTGTCAAAAATATCAACGAATAGCTGTCAAATTGTTAAATTATACAGGCTCATCATTCCTATTAATCGTGAATTAAAGTAGGCAGTAGTATTCACTCTAGCATACCTAAAGAGTGGTGGATTTCTCGATGACACCCGAGGTACATTATTATTTATATAAATAAATAATTGGATGCAATAATCTTTATTCATCGTGTGTTTAAAATGTAATCATAAACATTAAATAAATTAAGCATATTCAAATAGATTAAGAATGGAAGGCATGTAACAAGCAGAGCTGGGCAGGATTCGAATCATTCAGGATTCGAATCCTTTTAAAGGATTCAAAAGAGGCATTCGAATACTTTAGTTCAACTGGATTCGTGATCCGGATTCGTTACATTTTTTTAAGAGGATTCGTATTCGAATCCAAATGTGGGTGATTCGAATCCTTATAAAAGGATTCGAATATTTATAAAAGGATTCGAATATTTACAAAAGGATTCGAATATTTATAAAAGGATTCAAATATTTATAAAAGAATTCGAATACTTACAAAAGGATTTGGATCGTCAAAAATAATTCGAATTAATTGTGAGGCTTAACATGAAAAATGCCTTTTGTGTGTTTTTAAATTTCTCGTTAAATCACTGTTTCATACGCGTGGCGCATGAAGTAAAATTTCAAGTTTAGAAAAGCCCAGAAAATTTGTCTCGGGTCGCTGCGCGACCCTCGACAAATTTTCACGGGGCTTTTCTAAACTCGAAATTTTACTTCATGCTTAGTCTGGGAGTGGAAACGCTCGTTCGAAACTTCAAACTGAATGCTTTGATAAGAACATTAAATGGCTGAAAATATTTTTAAAAAAACTGACATGGTAGCCACAATCTGAAATGTTAAATTTTTCCAACATTTCCCTGATTAAAGATTTTTTTTCCTGGCCTTTTAATATAACTTTCTTCTGTGGGAAACCCCCATTTTGTTAAAGTGTTTTCATTGTTTTTGTCAATATTTAAGTTAATTTTATAGGTTTTTACGTGTTTTGTAATTTGCCTGCTGATTTTGACAAATTTAATATCATATGGCTTTTTTGTTAGTGCTTTGGTCAAATTGAATATAATTCCATGACTTTTCTCTGACTTTCCCGGTTTTAATGATATTTAGTGAATTTTTTATTTACGTAATTTTCAGGCCTTCGTCGATTTTATAATAGAGCTCAATTTCAAGTTTTGAACGAGTGTTTCCATTCGCAGGCTAAGCATGAAGTAAAATTTCGAGTTTAGAAAAGCCCCGTGAAAATTTGTCGAGGGTCGCGTAGCGACCCGAGACAAATTTTTGGGCTTTTCTAAATTCGAAATTTTACTTCATGCGCCACGCGTACAAAACACTGATTTGAAGTGAAGTTTAGAAACACACAAATACATCTTTAATCAAAGGAACAGGGAATCAGAAATTTAATGTGTTATCAACGATGTTCTAGCTACGACCTTGGTGTTGATCATTAGACAGAACTAGTGATAATCATAAGTATAATAAGAAAAATAAAACTGTAAAGGTTATAAAGGTTAACATTACCTGCATAATCTATTGAATGAATTTAAATTCACAAGATTCATAGATTTTAATAAAATCTTATCATTGCGCAAGCGCGTCGCATTTGAGAGTGTGTTTGTTGAATTACAGAAAATGTGTCTCCATTCAAAATTAGATTATTTGTGGAAGTATTCGTTACATGGTGATTAAACTATCATATTTTTAGTCCGAATGTTTTTGCGCATATTTTGATGTATAAAATATGTCTGGATGATGTAATTTTGATAGATTAAATTGTAGTCGAAAATTACGTAAATTGCAGGTGTGCAAACAATAACAGTTTTTTGTGTTGTATTTCATAAAAAAAATCATAAAAAATACTACAAAATGAGACCTGTTTCACATCTCTAGTTCAATTTTGAGACCAGTAATCGTAATTTTAAAATTTCGCGATTTGCAATTTTGACTCATTATTCTGAAATTTAGATGCGTATATCTTCAAAACGGCTTGACATTTTATTTTATAATTAGATAAAGGCAATAAGTAAAAAAATAAATAAAAAAAATAAAAAAATCTGAGTTAGTAACGTTAAAGACTGTGCTGGTTTGACATGGAATTACCCGATAATAAAAATACGATTGGCTTCAGCACGATCAGGACCCTCATTGTTAAATCACATGGAATTGCTTCGTTAGAGCTCGAGGGATACATTTTATAAAGTGTTAATTCGAGAAATATTCCGAGTAGAAAAATCGATAAACAATGAGAAAACAGACAAAGAGGTGTCGTCGCGCTCAGCAAAGCCAAATTTACAGACTGCTCTAAATATGAAATTTTAATTATAATCTAAGACCTGGGCCCGTATTCACAGCACCGATGCAATTTGTCATCAGTGAGAAGACGCACTAAAACGACGTCATTTTGGGAAGAATTTACCAAACCGTATGGAGTAAAATGACGACATTTTGGTGCAAGTTCTCACCGATGACAAATTGCATAGGTACTGTGAAGACGGGCCCAGGTCTTAGATTATAATTAAAATTTCATATTTAGAGCAGTCTGAATATTTGGCTTTGCTGAGCGCGACGACACCTCTTTGTCTGTTTTCTCATTGTTTATCGATTTTTCTACTCGGAATATTTCTCGAATTAACACTTTATAAAATTTATCCCTCGAGCTCTAACGAAGCAATTCCATATGATTTAACAATGATCTAAATCAAGGCACAAATGACCGGCGAGCAAATCGGCCTTATTTATAGAGGTACTTACGGGCACAATGTAGTTTCACGTGTGCCAGGGACATAAATAGCCCACTTAATCTACATAATGTGAAAGCATATCGTAAGACCACCTATAAAATTCTATTGATATTATAATAAGTCCAAGAAAGAAAATAAACTATAAATTTCTATTATAAGAAGAAAAGCCAAATCAAAATGAAATAAATTCAATCAAAGTTATCTGTGTTAATATAAATAAAATAATCGTTCAATGATTTGTATTTAAGGGATTCATATTAATATAGAGAATAACTCTTCATTCAACTTTCCACTCTTGGTTTGATATTGAAGCTACTTCAAATCGCGCTAACTTCAAATAATGTAACGATTGTTAAATAACAAGTCACAGCAGAGTTTCTCTGCTAAACAAATATGACAGTTTTAAACAGTGTGTCTCGTTAGATTTTCAATACAAAGCAAGTGAATAAACTGAAAATCATGTCAATTGTTAAAATACTATGCAGTAATACTATGCATGGGCCGATTTTTTGGGCACTGCCCAGCCCGCTAGCAAATTTTGTAAGCCCGACCCGAGCCGGCTCGGTCATAAAATAATTGACTTGAGCCCAGCCCAGGCAAATGATAGAACAGGCCCGACCCGGCCCGGACAGTATTTTAGTCTGAATAATTCAAAATTTTCTCGGAGTTTCAAAACCCTAGCTAATAAAGGTTTATCACACTTTTTAATTAAAAATAAAAACAAACTTTAAAAAAAGAGTCAGGCCCGGCCCGGTCTGGCCTGGTTTTATATTTTGGATTGGAAGCCCGGCCCGCTTGAAAAAAATCGAGGCCCGTACTTCTTCTCTAAGTGCCCTCTCCGCTGCGAAGTTTGGCAATCATCAATGCTATTCTTATCTTTGATATAGCTGTTCTGAATAATTCGGTAGATGTGCAATGGAACCATTCTCTCAGATTTCGGAGCCAAGATGTACGTCGGCGTCCAATACTTCTCCCTCCTTGGATCTTTCCTTGCATGATCAGCTGCAGCAGTTGGTATTTCGATCCCCTCATTACGTGGCCCAAGTATTGAAGCTTTCGTCTTTTGATGGTTATTAGAATTTCTCGTTGTTTATCCATTCTTCTGAGAATCTCGACATTGGTAACTTTGTCGGTCCATGACACCCCAAGTATCCTGCGATAAACCCACATCTCGAAGGATTCTAGTTTATTGGTGTCTTTCTTATTTAGTGTCCATGACTCCATACCATAGAGCAATATGGAGAAAACGTAGCATCTAACTAATCGCATTTTAAGGTTTAAATTGATGTCATGGGTACAGAATACACGTTTCATGCTCACGAACGCTGCGCGAGCTTTTTCGATCCTTATTCTTATTTCTTGCGTTAAGTCGTTGTTGTTACTAACATTAGTTCCTAAGTAGTTATATTTGTGTACACGATCTATGGGGTGGCCGTGGATGTAGATGTTCCCGTGATCTCTATGTGTCTTTGAAATAATCATGAATTGCGTTTTCTTCTCATTCAGTGATAGCCCTTTCTCCTCACTAGCTGCTACTACTTTGTTTATAATGTGTTGTAGTTCTTCCAGGGTTTCCGCTATTAGGACTGTGTCGTCTGCGTATCTGATGTTGATAGCTTTTCCGTTGATCTTTATGCCTATCTCCTCTTCTTCTAGCGCTTTTTTCATGATCTCTTCAGAGTAAATGTTAAACAGTAACGGTGACAATACACATCCTTGCCTGACTCCTCTTTTTATTTAGATTTCATCGGTCTTATCGCTCCCCACTTGAACTATTGCTTTCTGCCCGTAATAAAGATTCGATATTATTCTTATATCGCGCGTGTCTAGTTGCCTTGCTTTTATTATCTCAACAAGTTGCTCGTGTCTTACCTTATCAAATGCTTTGTTGTAGTCAACAAAGCAGGCAAAAACTTCTTGATTTACATCCCGGCCCGTACAGGCCCGTACAGTGCTCTACTATGCAGATATGTATAACCAGAGCCGGCCCAAACAAAATAGGGGCCCGGTGTAAATTTAAGTAGTAAAATTTCGAGTTTGGAAAAGCCTGAATATTTGGTTTGATCGCTTCGCTTGGCTACGCGACCTATCCAAATTTTCAGGATTTTCTAAACTCGAAATTTTACTTAATGCGCCACGCGTATAAAACACTGATTTAAAGTGAAGTTCAAAATATACAAAATATCCCTTATAACAAAATACTTATGTTTTTACACTAGTTCATCGATTCTTAAATTTAGGTGTAACTTTCAATTCTTTAGCAATTTCCATTGCGATTATTAAAAAAGATTTGAATCCTTATTCACGAAATTTTGAAAAGACATTAAAAATATGAATTTGCAATACTGATATCTATATTCGAATGTTGAACCATCTTGCTCATAATATTTACTAAATTCAATATGTCATTCCAAAAACGATAAATGAAATTAGTTTATTTTCTATTGATCTTTGAATTTCAGATTTCATTTTTATGCTACAGGTATGTTCATAAAAAGTATTCGGATAAATAAAGAAAAGGAAACGAAAATGAAATGATTTTTAAAAACAGTGGCGCGGGTCCTTTAGAAGCGCGGGGCCCTGTGCGGTCGCACCGATCGCACCGCCCTCCAGCCGGCCCTGTGTATAACCACAGATTATAGAGTTACTCTTTACTCTGTTAATTTAGTCTTTACTCTGTAGTATAACACATTTTCTGTTCCAGTTATGAAGGATTGGGGGAGTTTGTGGGACGAGACGTGTTCTCTCAATTAATATTGATAAAGCTGATGCCGGCTGGGCATGCGAAGAATGGGTTGTCGGTCCATTTAAAAAGACGAATTAAGTGTAATTTGTGGATAAGACGAGCGCGTTCAGAGGCGGGTTTAGGGATGGGTCAACGTCCACTCTCTTACTTACTGACATGCAATTAGACAATTATATATCTACAGAGGAATGTATAGAGTCGGAGGGTCTAGAGATTCTATAGTAATTCAAAATTGAGGAAACGCGTGTAAGAAATAAAATAAGTAAGAGTTTACGTTGAAAATATATCGTATGTCAATAAATTAAAAAAAAAAAACTCTAGAGTGGCATGGAAAATATTGTAGGTTGGCAACTCTGAAATTATACATTATAAATATTATGCCAGACGTTTTATATGTCAATTCTTAAAGCGTGTAACCAACTTAAATTTAAAAAAAAATGAAATCATGAGGTTTTTGTTTAATTGAACATACAATATGTAACATATACATGGCACTTGTTTCAATAATCACTCACATATTATATCATATGTTCAATAAAAAAAAACTTCAAGAATGCCATGGAAAAAATTGTAGGTTGGAAACTCTGAAATTATACATTACAATTATTATATCTGACGTTTTATATGACAATTCCTGAAGCGTGTAGCCAACTTAAATTTTAAAAAAGATTAAATTATGGCACTCTAGAGATTTTTTTTTATTGTACATACGATATTTTCTAACAATAAATGATCCCCTTTGTCAGTGGCTTAGATAGCTATTTGCGATGGAAGGGGATTTGACTTAGTAATTTGTTTCATTAATTTATTTTTCTGAAGTTCTTCAAAAACATGTACCAAAATTGTATTATTTCACGTGGATGGAAAAAAAAATATAAAACCAAAATAAAAATAACCAAATAAATCGCTAACTAGGGTTGTTGTAAAATGTTTTTTTAATAAATATCTCATTATTAAAAAAAATCAAAAACATTTTAAACAAATTAAAGATTTAAAATAAAACACTTGTTTTTAAACACGTCTAAAACACTGTTTTGAATGAAAAATAACCTGATTTGAAGCTCTTGAAAATGTTATCATATTTTAACATCCTGCATATTTATTTGACATCTTTTGAAAATAATAAAAGATGCTTTTACTTACGCCCTATCTAGAAACCGCATCATACCATACTGTGATTTTGACGCGTATGATTGACATTACCTACATATGCACGTAACAGCTTTGATAAGTATATTACATGCTGACAGCTGAACAGCTGATTGATTACCGCACAACCAAATGACATTACTTTGATTTATATGATCAAGTAGTCATTTAGTTTTCATCAGTGTCATGTTACTATTAAAAATTATTCAATAAATACGTTGTTCTTTCATGCTCATTATTTATTTTGTTAGGGTGTAGGTAAAGTATCGTACGTTTCCCGAGTGGTATGGAAATTAGCAGAGCTGGGACGAAACCTCGTAAAAAGGATTCGAATTACGAATCCGAATCACCTAATATGATTCGAATAACGGATACTCGAATAAAGGATTCGTAAGAGATAAAAATGATTCGAATTCTGTTTTTTCGAATCACGAATACAAATCCTTTAAGAATAAATTTGATTTTATTATTTTTTGCAACCAATAATATATAAATATCGTTACCAGTTGTGTTATCAAAAATATTCAAAACCTAATAATTTATTATTAACACCGAACATCGTTGATAACAGACTAAATATCTGATTCCCTGTTACTCTGATTAAAGATGTATTTGTGTGTTTCTGAACTTCACTTCAAATCAGTGTTTTGTACGCGTGGCGCATGAAGTAAAATTTCGAGTTTAGAAAAGCCCGAAAATTTGTCTCGGGTCGCTGCGCGACCCTCGACAAATTTTCACGGGGCTTTTCTAAACTCGAAATTTTACTTCATGCTTAGCCTGGGAGTGGAAACACCAGTTTAAAACTTCGAATTAAACTCTATTATAAAATCGACGAATTCCTGAAAATTACGCAAATAAAAGATTCACTGAATATCATTAAAACCGGGAAAGTCAGAGAAAAGTCATAGAATTAAAAAATTAGCAGGCAAATTACAAAACAGGTAAAAATTTATAAAATTAACTTAAATATTAACAAAAAATTTAACAAAATAGGGATTTCCCACAAAAGAAAGTTATATTAAAAGACCAGGGAAAAGAATCTTGAATCAGGAAAATTTTATTTCAAATAATATTAAACAAAATTTTAATAACTAGATTATTATCTTTAAAAACATTTTCAGTCATTTATTGTTCTTATCAAAGCATTCAGTTTGAAGTTTCGAACGAGCGTTTCTACTCCCAGACTAAGCATGAAGTAAAATTTCGAGTTTAGAAAAGCCCCGTGAAAATTTGTCGAGGGTCGCGCAGCGACCCGAGACAAATTTTCTGGGCTTTTCTAAACTCGAAATTTTACTTCATGCGCCACGCGTACAAAACACTGATTTTAAGTGAAGTTCAGAAACACACAAATACATCTTTAATTTTCAGGGCTTTTCTAAACTCGAAATTTTACTTCATGCGTCACGCGTATAAAACAGTGATTTAAGGAGAAAATTAAAAACACACAAAATACATTTTTCATGTTAATCCTCACAATTAATTCGAATTATTTTTGACGATTCAAATCTTTTTGTAAGTATTCGAATCCTTTTATAAATATTCGATTCCTTTTATAAATATTCGAATCCTTCCATAAGGATTCCAATCCACCACATTTGGATTCGAATACGAAACCTCTTAAAAAAATGAAACGAATCCGGATCACGAATGCAGTTGAACTAAAGTATTCGAATGCCTCTTTTGCATCCTCTAAATCCGGGATTCGAATCCTGAATGATTCGAATCCTGCCCAGCTCTGGCAATTACATACTCGCGAAATACTGCACTCGCCGCTGTAAGGCTGGTGCGCTACATATCCGCTCATATTAATATGCTGCATACCACTCTCGTGACGTAAGACATTATTATTACATTGGCAAAAACAAACTAACGCTACTACATCTAATATTTTATCTTCAATTTGAACAAACCCTTCTTGTGAATTTTGTACCTACGCCATTTTAAAATTATTGTTGTTTGCACACCTGCAATTTACGACTACAATTTAGTCCATCAAAATCACATTATCCCCCCATATTTTGTACATCAAAATATGCGCAAAAACACTCAGAATAAAAATATGATAGTTATGATTGTGATTGCCACCAGTCAATGATCATTAATTTTTAAGTAAGTGTATTCCTTGATGTTGATTATTTTCGTCAGATTTCGTTAATTCTGTAATTTTTATTCTTAAAACTAAACCGAAGGAATAACTAAAATTTCCTTTTTTTCAAAGCCGAACGAAAACTAAAGTTTCTAGGAAATAAAATTTAGAAATGGTCTTAGAGCCGCTTTTACGATCCATAGTTACACCTCTGTTAACTTAATACAAGGATCAAACCTTTGGTGTCTATTATACAATTGCGAGGCAAAGCATTGTTGTGTGTAAAGCTGAGTTACCTCACTGTCAGTCTGCCCCGTGCTTCGAGCCTGTGTTAAACCTGTGGTTCGCCGTTTCTATGGATAATCTATGGATAATCTACATCTACAGATTTGTTGTGACAAATTAATTTTCAATTCTGAAAGTAGAGGTTAGCATAGTATGGATAAATCTAAGAGACAGACGCACGCGCCCAAATAAACAGTAATGTGAACTGAGTGAAAAATCTGTAGGTAACAACTGAACCAATTGTAAAATGGCAAGGCTTAACAATGGTTTAAACTAGGCATTACAGTACCAGAGGC
The DNA here is from genome assembly GCA_932526585.2 of Philonthus cognatus. Taxonomy (NCBI): domain Eukaryota; kingdom Metazoa; phylum Arthropoda; class Insecta; order Coleoptera; family Staphylinidae; genus Philonthus; species Philonthus cognatus. The sequence goes on from OW052244.1 coordinate 39,613,988, forward strand.
TATACATTACCAAAGGTGTAACTAGCGGTGGCTCGCAGCCTAACTTAAGGGTAGGCCCGAGACCCAAGGTAATATGTATCCGTTATTGAAAGGTGACTTTGTTGTGCAATTTCTTGTATTTATAAAGCGCATCCCAACCACAAATTTTGTGTGCCTTGGCGCTGTGGCCGACCCTGAAGTTAGGTTGCGAGCCGTCGTTGGGTGTAACTATTTATTGTAAAAGTGGCCCTTAATCGAGTGAAAGGACCTCGAAATGAATATTTCCGCAGTTTTGATTTAAAAATTTCAAAAAAGTATAAACTGTTGTAGAATTTAACAAGTGTTTACGTTACCGAAATAAACTGATACTTTTTTTTCGATTCAGTTCCGGTTCGAAGCCCTGAATTTTTATAATAGTTTTGAAGATGCGCTTTTTGAGAAATTCTAAAACAAAATGTTGAATTTCATATGCATTAGCTTAGTGCATTGTAATGTCCTCAAAATGTGATTTTTGGTTTAAATATGAAATTACGCAGTCGGTTTCATGTGGAATAATTGAAATATTATAGATTTGCACTGCCGAGTACGTGTGAATGATGAAGTGCTATAACGTGTTGATTTATGAAAATTTTCACAAGCAAACAGGTAATGGAATAATCAGCGGATACGCTTGTGATGTTCCAGAGAGATGTTCGTAAAGGAGCGCGCGAGGGTGGGGCACTTCCCATTCCATTTCCACTTCCTCCCCCACCCCGCGCACATGCTAATGTGCATGTGCACGGCATGGCAACACGGCCCCCGGGGCCCCGCGGGGCGCTGCGCAGCGCGGCTCCCGAAGAGTGACGTCAGGGCCCGAGCCCCGACCGGCTTCGAACCCGAGCGCGAACGCTGCCCACCAAAGCGCCACCATCTCTTCCAGAGTACGCACCGCATCATCAACGTCGTGTTCTTCTGTCTGTCTATCATCATCCTCGTCCTCTCGCTGAATTCACAGTTAATAGAATTAAAAAAAAAACAGAGACTTTTTTTGTAAATCAACCCAAGTGCGCGTTTGAGTTGTTAAATTAGTGCGAGATGGCCACCGAAGTTGAGAATAACGTGCCCGCTGCGGAGACCAAGGATATCAAAGAAGAAGCGCCCGCTGATAACAAGGCGGAGGAGGCGAAGCAGCAGGAGGCGGCCGCTGAAGCCGCCCCCGTCGCTAAGGAAGCTAAGGAGCCGGCGCCCCCGAAGGTCGTGGTGCACAAATCCGCTTTCGAAAAGGACGTCGTGTATCTCTATCAATTCTCGCGTACTCCTTTGTTGCCCTCGCTATCCCCTTATTGCTTGAAGGTGGAAACCTGGCTCAGACTCGCAGGACTTAAATATGAGGTAAGTTTATTAAATTAAAAAAAAACAATTTTGAAATATTCGTGTATATATACAGGGTTGTTGCCCTCGTCGCCGGCTCTCGGGTCAGGGATGCTCTTCGGCCGGCCGCCATTTTTATTACGGCCCCAAGCATCACGGTTTACAAAATGTTAACGCTTTCTTCTGCGTTTTTCTCTTAATTGCACGACAATTATGGGAATAAATGGATTTTCATTGTTGCGCCAATTAAAACCCGCTACCCGCATCTATGCGCGCTCTTCTTTTTTTCTTTATTGTGTTGTTAATTCTAGATGGGAAATTAGGGTGTGGGCTTATTATCTACCATTTTCCGCTCGAATTGCTCAATTAAAAAATAATTAATGTTACTATTCTTATTCAAAAATATTTTATTGATCCAATTTAATCGTGATAATTTATGTAGATATATCAAAAATATACAGAGATTTTTTTGTAAGTATACTGATCTGCTGTATTTGTTCAGGCATTCGCCTTTTTCAAAAATCCTTCAGTTTGAAGCGTTTAACGAGTGTTTCCACTCGTAGATTGAGCATGAAGTAAAATTTCGAGTTTAAAAAAGCCTTAAAAGTTGTTTTTTTAAATTCAAATTGACGCTTTAAACGAGTGTTTTCCACTCCCAGACTAAGCATGAAGTAAAATTTCGAGTTTAGAAAAGCCTGAAAATTTGGTTTGGTCGCGTAGCGCGTAGCGCTACGCGACCAAACCAAATTTTCAGGCTTTTCTAAACTCGAAATTTTACTTCATGCGCCACGCGTATTAAACACTGATTTGATGTGCAATTCAGAACATACGTCTTTAGCATACTGCTTTAGTAGTATACTTTGAACTTCACTTGAAATCAGTGTTTTATAAGCGTGGCGCATGAAGTAAAATTTCAGGCTTTTTTAAACTCCATATTTTACTTCATGCTTAGTCTGGGAGTGAAAACACTCGTTTAAAGCTTCAATTTGAACTTTAAAATAAACGAATATGTGAAGATTAACAGCATATAATTGCGATATGTATACTTAGACTAAAAGAAAAACTTCCTGTATATAAAAATATAAAATATATGAAAAAATAAAGAATGAATATTGAATATTTTTTTACGACAAATATCATTAATTTTTTTGCTTGAATACGAAGTGAAAATTCTTCATTTAAATGCACTTTTAACTTATTGTGAAATTAAAAATATATCAGTGTTAAAAATGAACTGCTAGAGCAGGATTAAAAATATACTGCTAAAAAAGAATATTTTAATTTTTACAATATTTCAGTATTTTATAGGCGTGGCGCATGAAGTAAAATTTCGAGTTTAGAAAAGCCTGAAAATTTTAAGGCTTTTCTAAACTCAAAATTTTACTTCATGCTTAGTCTGGGAGCGGAAACACTCGTTTAAAGCTTCAATTTGAATTTTAAAACAAACGAATATGTGAAGATTAACAGCATATACGCTGTAATTGGGATATGTATACCTAAAATAAAAGAAAAACTCCCTGTATATAAAAATATAAAATATATGAAAAAATAAAGAATGAATATTAAATATTTTTATACGACAAATATCATAAATTTTTTCGCTTGAATACGAAGTGGAAATTCCGCATTTAAATGCATTTTTAACTTATTGTAACATTAAAAATATATTGCTAAATTTGTGTTAAAAATAAACCACTAGAGCAGTATTAAAAATATACTGCTAAACAAAAATATTTTGTATTTTTACAATATTTCAGGTTTAATACGCGTGGCGCATGAAGTAAAATTTCGAGTTTAGAAAAGCCCAGAAAATTTGTCTCGGGTCGCTGCGCGACCCTCGAAAAATTTTCACGGGGCTTTTGTAAACTCAAAATTTTACTTCATGCTTAGTCTGGGAGTGGAAAACACTCGTTTAAAGCTTTGGATTGAACTTTTTTTTACAAACAACGAAAAAACCTGAACATTTTATATTAAATATAATTTTTATGTTAAGCATAATTTATCATTTAACCTTATCAGATGTCATTATAAATACAAGGGAGATTATAGTAATTAACAATTTATTTTAAAATCGAAGTTTTCGAAATAGTACTTTTTTGTATGTAAAAGCAGCTCCGCAAGAGCAAAACCAATATTTTTGCCATTAAAACCCCCTGAAATTTATATATATATAACCCTGCGACCTTGCCAGTAGGAAACTCATGTTCAAATCCCCCCACCACGAAATTTTCTAAAACCTTAAATGACATTTTTAAAACCTCCGATTTTTTTGTCTGACAGCTGGCTTGTTTACTTTGATCCTAAAAGAAATCCGTAACCTAGGTTTGCGCTACGACCTAACGTTAAAGTCTCCGAGAAAATATACACGACTAGTTACGGTTTGCTAATAATTCGTGCTGAGAACGCAATACTGCTACTGTTGCAGTTTTAGAAAATTCGAATGTTTAACTATCGAAATATCAAGTATGAACAATTATTTAAATGCTTAATTTCTTAATTAATTGATTATAAAAATTAAAACTGTGTGAGCAAAACAAGTATCAGGCAACTGAAAATAAAAATATATATATGGAACAAAACAAGTGTTTACCCAATTATTATTAAATTTAAAAAAAAATTAATATCAACATTTGTTAAAATTTAAAAATAATGAATTTAAATTCGATACAGTTATTATTAAAAATGTTCAAAAAAATTAAAAAATTAATATCAAACCTCAAAATGATATTTACTGTAAACAAACTTTTGTGAAATGAAGAATCTAATTTAATCATCATTTGATTTCAAGGCCGTAGCTAGTGGGAAATTAAGGTTCAAACCCCCACCACGAAATTTTTTAAAACGTTAAATGCATGTGCGCAAAAATATTATATATACTGATAAACCCGCTCTGAAATTTTTAAACCTCCTTCGGTTTTATTTGTCTGGCTGCGGGCTTGTATAATTTGAACCTAAAAGAAATCCGTAACCTAGGTTTGCGCTGCGACCTAACGGTAAAGTCTCCGAAAAAATATTCGGGACTAGTTACGGTTTGCTAATTTTTCAAGTTAAGATAATTTCCTTGCAATGAATAATCAATTGTTGCAATTTTATAAAATTATAGAAATATCGAGTATGAAGAATTATTAAAACGCTTAATTTAGTAATTAAGAAAAAAAAGCGCATAAAAATGCTTTGAAATAAATATTATATATATGTTAAGTATTGTACACACTCGTGCGAAATATTGGTATTGCAGTCAAGGCCGTAGCTAGAAAACAAAATAGGGGGGGGGCTTCGCGCCCAAATCCAAATTTTCAGGCTTTTCTAAATTCCAAATTTTACTTCATGCGCCAGGCGTATATAACATTAATTTAATGTGATTTACTAATTTTCATATTTCACAGCCAACTTTGCTTGAACTTACATTAATATATTCCATATAAAATGTGACAAATCGAAAAGAGACAATAATTGTTTTTATTTGAATTATTCAAATATTCAGACTAATAATATTTAAAAATGAGTCGCCTATTTCCAAAAACTCCTAAATCCATTGTTTTCAAACAAAAATCAACTAAAGTGAACATGTAGCACATCATTGAAATCAGCATAACATTGCAATTGGTTTGTGCCTATTATTACAAAATAAAAAGCAAAGTCAAGAGTGGGTTGTTAAATGTTGCTATACATTTGTTACTACATTTTTCTTTACTTATCTAAATCGCATCTACGTCCTAGGTACTTGATGATATTAACTTTTAAACCCGCAATAGTACCTTCACAAACTCTACAATTTTAAGGTTTCCCAAGTCTCCCCTACGACCATAAATTTCATTGGCGTTCGTTGCCCCCCTGCATCAAGAGTTAACGCTTGTATTTATATCCTCTCTTTCGGTTCGATAAAATTACCCGCGATGTTGATGTTGATGTTCGAGTGACCTGTTTCGCTTCGTTCGCACTTGGTGAATTTGTGGAATTTTTCCAACATCCGGCACCAATTTCATCACCAATAAATTATCAAGTCTCTTTTTTATAAATTCTACAACACTCTCAATATACAGAAAATTTGTCTTTTAAATATACACACCTTGATGTATACATTGTATATTTTTAGCCATTCTTTGTTTTTAAAATGCGTTCTATTGTGAAGTTTTTAACGAGTGTTTCCACTCCCAGGTTAAGCATGAAGTAAAATTTCGAGTTTAGAAGAGCCTGAAAATTTGCTATGGTCGCGTAGCGCGTAGCGCTACGCGACCAAACCAAATTTTCAGGCTTTTCTAAACTCGAAATTTTACTTCATGCCCTACGCGTACAAAACACTGAAATATCTTGAGGTTAAAATATACTTCTTAAACAGAATTTTAAAGCAGTATATTTTAATCTTCACTTGATTGTGTTAATTTTTACTTGTACTACATTATGTATTTTTGAAATGGATTCCGTTGACTGAATAAATAAATAAATTAGTATTAGTAAAATTTGTTGAATATTACGTAAAGGATTGCGCTTTCAATGTTTTAAATAAATTAGTGTTTTATACGCGTGGCGCATAAAGTAAAATTTTGAGTTTAGAAAAGCCTGAAAATTTGGTTTGGTCCAAACCAAATTTTTAGGCTTTTCTAAACTCGAAATTTTACTTTATGCTCAGCCTGGGAGTGGAAACACTCTATACAAACTTTAATTTGTCTGACAATTACAAATCGGCAAATGTATACCTAAAAGAAATCGACAAATATTTATGTACATATTATAAAACACATCATGAATTACATTTAAACAATTCAAGTGATTTTTATGTATCGTGAAGGCTTCTACTTCGTTATACATGTTAATTTTACAATAAAACACTTTTAACTTTGTTTGTATAACACTTTTTATTGAATGTAAATGCAGTTTCGACAAATTTAGCTTGTCATTATCAATCATAAAGTGTTGCACTCTATGTTTGATAATGACAAGCTAAATTTGTCGAAACTGCAGTCACATTTAATAAAGAGTGTTATACAAACAAAGTTAAAAGTGTTTTCGTGTCGAGTGATTTTTATTTTATCAATATTTGTTTAAAGAAATTTGAATTGAAAAATCAAACGTATACAAATTACATTCAATGTTGTGCAGAAAATTGTACTGCAATTTTCTCTCAGCCAGAGCGCAATTATTCATCATAGCATTGTTTATTATCTCGTGTTTATTTATAGAAGCAAAACATAAACAGCGCTGGATTTATTGCGGTGTCGGGTTATCACCGGAGATGACCATTGTTTAGTTACTGTCGTTTGGATTATATGAGAAAAACGCGCGCGCAATTTGAATTTCCTGTCGCTATAATCAAAATGAAAGAAATCACAACGCTACCGAGAAGTTGATTTGTGTGAGATAAGAGAATAATAAGAATTGGATTTTTAAATATGTTATGGAAATGTTGATTTAGGCGAGATAAGAAAATAATAAGCATTGGATTTATAAATATGTTATTATGATAACTCTTAAACTTTTTTTTTTACCTAACACCTGGTGAAGTATGTCTAAACAATTGGGTAAAAAGTAAAAGCCAGGATCTTGTTTCATATATATTTGTTTGAAACTAACCACGGTGTTTAATTGTTTACTTAATTGTTGTTGAAATGTTGTTTTAGATAAATCAAGAATCGGATTTTTAAATATGTTGTTGAGATGTTGATTTAGGCAAGATAAGAAAATAATTTGAATTCGATATTCGAATTCTTATCATTTTCTTATAATTAGGTAAGCAATTACATCGATAAATTTAATATAATCAATTATATTTTGTTTGTCCTTAATATTTTCTAGTTAAAAAATAATAATTAAAAACATTTATGTGAAACAAATTAGTATTTAATATTTTACATAATTGTTGTCGAGATGTTGTTTTCGACGAAACAAGAATTGGATTGTTGAGATGTTGATTTAGGCGAGATAAGGAAATATTATGAATTCGATCAGTATATCTGGCTATTAATTCTTATCATTTTCTTTTAATTACGTGAAAAATTGCATCGATAAATTTAATATATTCAATAATATTTTGTTTGTCCTCAATATTTTCCAGTTAAAAATTAATAATTAAAAACGTTGGTCTGTTATAGAGGAGTGTATACTAGTCAAGATTTATCAGAACTTCACACTAAATCAGCGTTTGAGACGCCTGGCGCATAAAGTAAATATTTCGAGTTTAGAAAAGCCTGAATATTTGGATTGGTCGCTCCGCTTCGCGGAGCGCCCAATCCAAATTTTCAGGCTTTTCTAAACTCGAAATATTTACTTCATGCTTAATCAAGGAGTGGAAAACACTCGTTAGACATTTATTAAATGCTTTAATAAATTATGAAGCCGCAAAAGATAGTAATCAAATTAACTATTTGAATTTATTTTAATATTAATTAACAATAAGATTTTCTTTGTCCACAATATTTCTTGTTAAAAAGAAAAAACAATAGAAAAACGCATTTTTGGTATACAGGTGGTTGATTTTTTACTTAGATCCATGCTCTATTTCTTCTCTCGTAAAAGTAATGCTTTATAATATTGCCTGAATTTAAATTAATAGAATGATTTAAAACCATACAAACAAATGCTTTGTGGTTCTTTTTTCAAAAATTAATTTATCATTTGACATGTGCGTGAAACGTATCGTTTGTTCAATTAAAAAAAAACCTCTAGAGTGCCATCATTTAATCTTTTTTTAAAATTCAAGTTGGCTACACGTTTTAGGAATGACATATAAATCGTCAGATATAATATTTATAATATATATTTTCAGGGTTTCTAGAGTTTTTTTTATTGAACATTATGAAAAACATTTGGTAAATATTCCTTTAAAAATGGTCCAACAAACCGCAATTAATCAGAATAAAGTTTTAAGTTTTTGAAACAATACCAAGTGTTTTCCTCTCAATAACTATACATTTTGTACCTTTACTTGATTTATGACTTTTTGTTTGTTAATGTTTATGATTTTATTGCTATCTTGTAAGTAATGAATGAGTTTTAATCAAACTCTTTTGTGGAAAGGCCGTGTTTGATATTTCACGTTGTAAAACAAGTCATTTTGTGTAAAGCGGTGTAATAAGGTGGCTACACAAACAACCTTTTATTGCCTAATGTATAATGCACCATTTCCGGGCGCCTTACCGTCAGTAAACACGTAAAACAGAACGGATTTAGTGGCCAGTAAAAGTTTTCGACATGCAAAGGTTTTCTTAGTGAAAAACTATAAACACTATGAATAAAAACTGTTAAATAATATTTCAGCTATTTTGTTATTGTAATAAAAGATAAATATTGGTAAAATAAGTGAAAAATTGTATACAAATATCAACTATGAAAGTGTACGTACTAGTCTTAACATATGTACTCGATCATGTGTTTTTATACTATAGCTCATGTCTGCAATCAGAAAAAAAAATCGGTGGCTTTTTTAAGAAATCCGAGGAGAGGAAATTGTTAAAAAATGATTTTGAGCTTAAATATTTAAAGTATAAAGTTATAAGGAAAATCATGTGTTTTTATTATCAAAATCTTATCAAATTCAATCACACATCCTCACTTAACACCCCATCACCGTGTCAGACTCTATGAGATACTTTCAAAGAACCCCCAAAGTGCTCTCCAAACTCTGGAACTTGATAACGGAGTGTATACAAAAAATGAGAAGGAATCCATGGGTGAACTACTACGGATACATTTCCCCTGAGGAGAAATCTATGATGCAACTGGCAATAGAACATCTAAGGAAAACTGGCAGACCCCTAGGTAAGTGGTCACCTACGACAAGGCCAAATAGGCAGTAAACTCATTTGAACCTTTTAAATTACCAGGTCCTGATGGAATATTACCCATCACGCTACAGAAGGAATCGAAACTCCTGCGGCGGGTCAGCATGGCCCTACGATATCTACCAAAAATATAGAGGCTTACCAGGGTGGTAATGACTGGTAGAACAGAGTATTCTCGGACAAAGTCAAACAGGCCCATTAGCCTCATGTCATTTGTACTTAATACAATGGTAAAGGTTATAGACAGGCATATCAAAGATGGGATACTGGTGACCTACCCATTATCCCAAGATCAATATGCCTATCTTACAGGTCGATCAACGGAGGCAGCTCTCAGCCGACTAACAAGGAGTGCCGAAACTGCTTTCTAAAACAAGGAAATCCTACTTGCTGCCTTCTTGAATATAGAAGGTACATTTGACAACACAGCCTTTAACTCCATAAATGCTACCTTGATGAAGCAGGGGTTGCAGGAAAGTAGTTGGAGCTACTGCGTGCTAAGACAAATTATAGTTATTACAATGTTTGCTGACCAGACATTAACATCCTAGTCGTGGATGGACTGCTAGTGGATCTGAAAAGCAAAGGATACTCTTTCCTAAGATACGCAGATAACCTAGTAATTCTCATCGAGGGAACATTTAACAACTCGATCAGAGAGCGCATACAATGTGCACTGAACGTGGTGAACAAATAGTGCGCTAGAGCACTGAAAGTCTCACTCTCTAAGACCTCCCTTGTACCATTCATATGCAGGAGGAAACTGGAGGGCTTAGGACCTCTCTTTCTAAATGGTGCTCACCTTCAAATTTCAGGTTAGGTGAAGTACTTAGGAGTAATCTTTGACTCCAAACTCGCAAATCGGAAATGATCCTTGCGGTAAATAGACGAATGTACGACAGGCAATTGGGGCTCAGACCAGGGATAGTATACTGGCTGTATACTAGAGTGGTCAGACCCGCAATTATGTAAGCTGCTCTTTTGTGGTGGCCTAAAGTCACACAATATACAACCATACAAACTCTCAGCAGGATTCAAAGGCTTGCCTGCATCAGCATAACGTGGGCTAAAAGATCCACGCGTACGGCCAGAGAGACGCTAGTAGACCACTTCATATTCTGGTAGTGGGGGAGGCAAGATTGGCACTCCACAGGCTAAAATTATCATCTAACATAAGAGTTGATACACCACATAGAAGACTCTTGACAGACAAGGAGGGACCTCTCCTGCAAGTAAGGTCGGACCATATGAGAGTCAGATATCTTGACAATACTCTGTTTAAAGTCATTATTTTAAACCGCAACGAATGGAATGGCTTTAGGGATGATATCCACAAAAAAAATGATCTAGTATACGGGCGGTTCCAAATTAGACACAGGTACCGGAGCAGGACCTTACAATAAAATCATGAAGACAGGCTATGCCCAATTACTGGGTGGCCTGGTATCAGTCTTTCAAGTAGAAATATTCGCAATTACAGAATGCGCGAGAACCAACATAGAGAGGGACTTTCGAGACAGGCAAATCTATATCATGTCCGAAAGACAGGCCACTGAAGGCTCTCCAGAGCGAAAAGACTTCATACAAACTGGCATTGGACTGCTTCACACACTGATTGACCTTACCAGACAGAACAAGCTCACATTTGTCTGGACGCCGATTCACTTATGTATCGAGGTAAATGAAAGAGTTGGCGAGCTAGCAAGGCTGCTGCAAGCTTTCTAAGGAAATACTGTTGTATCCCAACGAGAGATCAGCGAAACAGTACCTGCAGCTGACCAGGGGGAACCTTAGGCGCATAACTGCCGCCCTGACTGGTCAATGCGGGCTAAACGCCCACCTATACAGGATGGGGATAGTTGACTCACCATCCTGCAGAGGGTGTAACATGGAAGACGAGACTGCCGGAAATATTCTCAACGATTTTCCGGCACTCTCGTCAACTAGGGGCTTCTTACTGGATGAAAGATGCCCTACCATAGCCGACCAGGTAGGCTGGCTGAGCTGAGGCTAGGCGGTCAACGGAAGGAAGCACAATGAGCCTAATGAGGCCTAATTGCAGTGCAGAAATGCGTTCTGTTCAAAGAACCAAAACTAGAGCTAGCAAAGCAGGGAGCCACCATATCATTTATAGAACCTGAACCTGTCTTGGGCATAACAAACAAGTCGAGTTGTCTAGAAGTCAGAAAGTGGACTCGCAACAAACACAAGGAATGCTGGAAGAACAGACCAGGCCTCAACCATAGTTAGGCCATTATAAAAGGTTCTAACTGTAACCAAGCTGTAGGACTACTGACATTAAGTAGGGTACAGCTAAACAAGACTATATAATTGCTAACAGGCCGCATGACTGTTAAAGAACACCTACGGAAAATTGGTGTATCTAATGGCAACACTGGTTGTCAGCTCTGTGATATGGCACCGGAAACAGCAATGCACATTCTGTGCAGTTACAATGCGCTGGAAAACAAAAGATGGCCATAATAAGCCACCTAGGCTGCAATGCATCCGAATCTGCAAGGAAGACGGCTCCCATAGGAAAAAAAAACACCACATCAATCAAGATCTATTCTTATTTTTCTTAAAAACAACATGCATACTTTCTTCGGTGTATAAATCACCTCGCATCGCATCTCGTTTTAATAGTTCGTACCCAACTAATAATAAAACGTGCAGAAGGTGAACGCACCTAACAATATGTGCCTAATGGCCGAGCCTCAGGGGATCCCACGATGATCGAGAAGAAAACTCCTCCCTTACACACACACAACTTCAACACGCACGCCTGTGATTTTATTTTCAGTTTTTTTTTTAATAATACCACTTCACGTTTTGTATGCTAGTAAGTAAAAGATCCGTATTATTATTAGATTGCTGGTTGCGAGCGTGTTGCAATGGGTGGATTTTGGAGAGGTGAATAGTCAATAACCTTTTGATAACCGTTGTCTCTCAAGACTCTAGAGCAGTGGTTCTTAAAGCTTAGATAAAGTGTTCTGGTAAAATTTAAACATCGGTAATAAATTGATAAAGTTATTTAATAAAACTTAAAAATGTCGTAAATCGTTGATAACAGATTTAATATCTCATTTAATGTTATTCTTATTAAATATCATAATGTATGTGTTATTGAACTTAACGCTAAATCAATGATTTATGCGCCTGGCGCATGAAGTAAATATTTCGAGTTTAGAAAAGCCTGAAAATTTGGATTGGTCGCTCCGCTTCGCGAAGCGACCAATCTAAATTTTCAGGCTTTTCTAAACTCGAAATATTTACTTCATGCTTAACCGAGGATTGGAAAACCATTGTTAAAACACCATTAAAACCTTTAATGACAACACTATATTCCTAAAAAGAACCAACAAGATAATTAACGAAACTCATGAAGATTATGAAAATGACTACGGTTTGTGTTTATTTTCCATTTTCTTTAAGTAATCAATGTTGTCATTAAAGGTTGTAATAGCTGTCTAACAAGTGTTTTCCACTCCCAGATTATGCATGAAGTGAAATTATGAGTTTAGAAAAGCCTGAAAATTTGGTTTGGTCGCGTAGCGCTACGCGACCATCCTAAATTTTCAGGCTAAAACACTGTAATATTGTAAAGTTAGAAATACACTGAAAAATATTTTTTTTAAATAAGTAATAATCGAAATATTTAAATAACAAAATATTTTCATTTTTCTTCACACATTTTCAAGTCAGGTCAAATAATAAAATGTATCAAATTAACTTATTTAAGAAAAATAAGTTGCGTTATTGCATCAATGGTGTTTAATAGGTAAATAACATAAAAATAAACTTGAAATCATGTCCTACATTTAAGATTTTTTAATGCTAAATATTTAGAATTAGACATGAATTCAAGTTTTTTTTGCCATTATTGCTAAATCGTCATAGACAGTTTTTCCCATAACAGATTTTAGATGTAAAGGTTTGTAACCTTCAAAACCTAGGACATAAATTCAAATTTATTTACTCAATTTAAATACTATTCACAAATGGAAAGTAATTGACTGATAATTATAATTGCTAAATATAATTATTTTGAATAACAGCAATAAAATGATAAGACATGTTTACAACAAATATTTTAAGAACTATTAATATATCTCATAATAAAAGCCACCCAAAAGTATGTACCTCAAATCTTGAATAATTTTCTAATAAGAAAATAACCTTAGTGTAAATCAAACACAGCTTTTTTGAAATGTGTACATATTATTCGTGATAAAATAACAAGAGGTAATCTAGTTGTAAGAGATGTTCAGCATCATCTCGTTTTCTCTTGCATGCGTGTGTGTGTGTGTAAATGCGCTTTGGAAGATTGGACTGGAGTAGATGGGAGCAATATCCTCCGACAAGGCTAACTGCACAATTCACTAATGAACTTGAGAGCCGGCCGGCACTAAAATTTATTGAGCTTCTATAAATATAAGGCGCGGACTTTTTAGGTGTCAATTGCCGAGATCACCGCGGCGATTCGCCATATTTTTGCAAATTAAACTGCATTTTAATGTAAAATACAAAGAAATAACAATAATAAAAGGTGAAAATGTTGTATTCATAAAGGCTACATGTTTGTAGTTTGTAGCTAAAGGAATTTATTTAGATTCTTAAAAGACATGTGTTTAGTCAATGAAATTTTTTTCCAATTGATGATGCTTGCAAATAACTTTTCCGAAATCTTAATTAGTTTGAATCCACAAGTTTTTCTTATATACATGCATCTTAACACGTTGACTATCATATGAATTAAGAAAGATTCAAACTAAATGGAAATCTTTTTGTAGCAAATTGCGTTGTCGGTCTGTGTAAGAAATCCACCTGAAGGACCCTCTTCAGGCCCCAAAAAACCGTCGCTAACTCAAATTTTGGCTCTCACAGATTTCCCTTGGCCTTTGCCTCTCGCTTGATTTCGATGAACCAAATCTTCTACTTAAACTTTTTCTATGTAATTGTTTTTTTTTTCCGAATTAGATCTGCAGTCTGCCGTAAATTTTGACTGGTTTCACGTTTTTACGAGTGAGGAACTTTAGAATTACGTGTTGCACAAAAGAGACAGGCCCACACTTCATATTTATTGTTATAGCTACTAAATAAAGGACAGAACAAGTCAGCTGGCGTGGTTCCCTAACTCTGGGCATCCCAACCTAAAGGCCTCAATAGACCAAATAAATACCACTCCCAACGCGCAGGAGACAAAGATTCGTTTATATTTGATCGACTCATTATTAAGTGAAATATAACCAAGGGTATCTTTTAAAATTATGGGTTTCATTTACCTAGTTCATCTCTAGATTGCAGATCTGAATCACATGTTCTATTGATCTTGTGTCTCTTTGAAATCAGTTCAGATATTGTTCGGTTTTTGGTGTAAGTATTTCTTAATCAGTTCAAGGAGTAGAAAAAATATTCATCTGTAGTATTTAAATTGTGATCCTTCTATATATTTCTTTTGAATGAATGTTTAGTTCTATTATTAGAAAACACTACGTTATTTATGAAGAATAATTTCTATGTTGGTCAATACTGGGTTTACGTGCACGCTATTCCTAAAATAGAACCGGGTTCATCGTTTCGCATGGTAAATAAATAAAAATCTCTCCTTGGGCGCGCACCATTTGTTTTTCCAACAGCCAAACACGCGTTTTCCCAAAAACTGTCCAGAACACCTCACTTCCCGAAAGGTTATTGACTATTCACCTTCAACAAACAGTTTAAACAAAATTATCTAGAAAATCAATTCATAACTACTTATACTATTTTCCTCAGATATTGTGTGTTTTTTTTTTCAAAAATGTACATGTTATTAAGAAAAGGCTTATAAAAATGATATTTATTCATCTTAATAACACAAAACCAACACAAAACGTATTATGATATTGATATTTTACTAGTTCTATTTCGATCTTTGTCATTTGTACTGACTATAACCAACTTTAATTGCTTATAGAGATAGAACCATAACCAAAATTAGTCAACGAGTCAGAATCAGAAGTATAACTACTAATACGAGGTGCGTTCAAGTTATAACACCTTCGATTTTTTTTCTTGAAAACTAGTCACACGATATCTGTGAAACTTTTGTCATTTCTCTACATAACCTTCCTGCAGCCGTACACATATTTCACAACATCGACGCCATCATTCCATGGTCGCTGAGAGTCTGATTTGACCCCTAGAAAATCGCATATGCAATGAACACATGCACAGGATGCACCTGTAGTGCCCTTTGGAACACAGTGAATAAGAATTACCCCATCGCTCTCGCAAAACGATGGCGACAATGCATTTTTTTTAGCGATGGCGCTTACCCGAAATTTTAAATATTAAAAACAGTCCTCACTCTCGGCACTCTCGTTAAAGTTCTATCGGCCGTACATTGATGATAATAATACCACGTATCCACAACGAGTGCATGTTTCTATCTGTTTTCAATTCTGAGAAAAAAAAATATATAATATAAAAAGTCAGAACCAGAAATACAACTGCTTATATAGTCAGAAACAGAACTAAACATTATAAGCAGTTTTCATTGTGGTTCTGACTCATAAATAGTTTTAATTTTGGATTTGGACATTGTAAACAGTGTTAGTTCATGTAATGACCATAAAAACAGTTTTATATCTGCTTCTGACTCTTTATACTAGCAGTTTTAATTCTAGTTATGACTATCAACAACTTTAATTAATGATAACGAGATCAAAAATTGCTTATAGACAGAACCAGAATGAAACTGCTGATATAAAGAGTCAGTGCCAGAAATACACCTGCTTATATAGTCAGAACCGGAACTAAAATAGCAACATTTACAGTTCTGACTTTATAAGCAGTTTGTGTTGTGACTTTGACTCTACAAACAGCTTTAATTCTGAATTCTGACTATAAGCAGTTTTTAATTGAGGTTCTCTGTTTTAAGTTTTAGTTCTGGCTCTGACTATATAAGCAGTTTTATTTCTAGTTCTGACTCTTTATCTTAGCAGTTTTAATAATGATTTTGATTCTATGAGTAGTTATTGTAGCTATTATTTTATAAACAATATCAGTTCGGGTCCTGACTCTACGAGCAATTTTAGTTCTGGTTCTGACCTTAAACAGTTTTTGGTTTAGGTTCTGACTTAATTTTGCTTCTAGTTCTTACTTCATAAAAAATCGTCTGCGTCTAAAATCAGAGTTAGAATCAGAACTAAAGCAGTTTTAGTACTGATTCTAACTCTGATTTTAGACGCAGTTTCTCCTTAGGTTCTGAGCCAATAAGCAGTTTTAGCTCTGATTATATATGTGCGATTTTAATTCTATTGTGATTACATAACTTAAATATGTAAAACGTTTGCGTGATATTTTGAACTTTTGAACATCAAATCAATGTTTTGTACGTGTGGCGCATAAAGTAAAATTTCGAGTTTAGATAAGCCTGAAAATTTGGATTTGGCCTCGGGCCGGCAGATCCAAATTTTTAGGCTTTTCTAAACTCGAAATTTTACTTGATACCTAAACAAGGAATGGAAATACTTGTTATAAGATCTACTATCATTACCACAGTTCATATATATCCAGTTAGCCAGTCTCTATATAAAATTTGGTAACCGCGTTTGGATGCTGCATCCAGAAGCAAGACCGTTGATTGGTGTATTTGGTCGTCTGTCTTACTCTTACCCCACATCCTGACCATAGTCTCTCCTTTTCTACTCGATTTCCAGTTCTTCCATAAGCATTGGCTCCCCTTATCATTACCTAATTGTGTCAGCTTTAAAAATCATCATTACAACCAAAACTGCTACCAAATCCAGCAAAGTTTATAAAATACAGTTTTTTTCTGTTCTGCTTGCAGAAAACAATGTAACCAAAACTGCTCACAATTTTAGCTGACATTTTAAAATACCGACTGTTATATTCTGCAGAAAATGCGAATATAAACACATTTCTCCCGCAAAACGCAGATATCTCACACAAAACAATCCGATTTACAATTCAAAACAATAATTCAATAATCACGTTTCGCGTGAAACAATGGAATGCACAATCTACACTTAACTGCGTACTAGTTCCACATTTGCGTATGACTGAATCGCTGGAATTCGGCCTTGAGTGAATCATCTGGGATTTATTGGTATGCCGAATGCTCGGATGCATCTTTTCTTTTCAAGGTACATATCATTTTTCGCGTGTAATTACCGCCATTAAATTTGCCCTTTACGCTAAACTGCCAGAAAGCCGTTGTATGTAAATCATTATTATTATTGCAATTATCTTCCAGAGATATGAGGAGGGTGTAATTAGGGTTATTTATTGGGTATGCTCACTATATTTACGTATGGAAATAATACAATGTTTTAAGATGTATTGCTACTTTGTAAATTCAACTTGCTTCATACATTTTCTGAAGAGACAATATTTTGTTTGTTAGAGTTTCTTTTGGACAACATCATTTGAATTAACTTCACTGTAAACGCTGTATAACATTTTGTTTCTTTAGAATGTAGTCAACGGAATATAGAAGCAGCAGAAAAATAGACCAGAGGAATGAGGAATATTTCTGTTAGTAAACTTAATAAGGAATTCTTTAAGAAATGAGAAGGGGAGCACGTTAATTCACACAGCTTTTTTGTACAAATAAATTAGTTTGTCAACGGAAATACACAATATAGAAGCAGCAGATTACTTCAAAAAAATAGACTTTAGAGAAGGGGTTCTCAACCTTTTTCAGGTATCACCCCCCCATAACTCCACGCCAACTCCAGTTACATTGAAACAGTATTATAGGCTTATTTCCTTAACCTACTCTTTAGCAAAACCGCCCCCCTCCTGATAACTTGCCAAGCCCCCCTAATGTGGCGTGCTCTCCCGTTTGAGAAACCCTGCTTTAGAGGAACGAGGAGCTGACCAAATTTTCCTGTTAATAAACTTAATAAGGAATTCTTTAAGGAATTAGAAGTGGAGAACTCTAATTCACAGCTTTTTTGTACAAATAAATGAGTTTACCCCTTGATAACCATTCAATCAACAATTTTCTTCAACATTTACTACTACTTTAATTAACACCTATTTGTACGTCATATGAGAATTCAATTAAGCAATTTGTGCGGAATTCGTGCGCAGCGGAATACGAATACACCTCAATTAAGTGGCTCTTTCTCTGGCGGTGCCAATTTACATGCCAGACTCTCAACTAATTAGTGAAAACTGCACAGAAATCCATTTGGGCGTTGGTTGGCCCGCCCACGCTAACCAGCTTGAATTATCGATTCGAAAACAACGCCTGTTATTAGTGAAGACACGTGAAGAGTACATAAGTAATGAAATTTCGATGAGGCCAGCGTAATTACAGCCCACGATGTCGTATCGTATATCATGGGATGATAATAAATACACTGGGAAAAAGAAATGGTACGGATACACGTTCTTTACAAGAAATACAACTTACAAATTACTAAAAAATAATCATTGGAGAATAAATACTTCCTAATGGTTATTTAAGTAACTTGGTTGGGAAGTACAGCAATTGCGCATAGATTGCGAGGTTGGGGTGCACGAAAGCACTCCATACACAAGTTACCTATAGTCCAGTTCACGAAAGGTGTCCTGTGACATTTAAGTTAAAATAATAATAATAATAGTTTAGACGATAGCACACACTGTGTAAAAGTCTGCAAAAGTACAATTTACTGCTATTTAAAGAAATAGTGTTGCGGTATTTAGTTTTGTACGCGATGGTCCCGTCGCAATATGGAGATTCGCGCGGCAAGTGAGTAAATAAGCAAAATATACAGGGAGTTTTACTTTTAAGTATACACATTCCAATTATATGCTGTACATTTTGCGACTTTTCTAAACTCGAAATTTTACTTCGTGCGCCACTGAAGGTGAGATATTCGTTGTTTTCTTGTAAAAGAGTTCAATTTGGAGCTTTAAACGAGTGTTTTCCACTTCCGGGCTAAGCATGAAGTAAAATTACGAGTTTAGAAAAGCCTGAGCATTTGGATTTGGACGCGTAGCGTCCAAATCCAAACTCAGGCTTTTTTTCAAATGTTTCTTCATGTGCCACGCGTATAAGAAAGAGACTGATTTCAAGTGAAGTTCACTTGTTTACAATATTTCAGTTTTTTCAGTGTTTATTGCGCGTGACGCATGAAGTAAAATTTTGAGTTTAGAAAAGCCCGCAAAATTTGCCAAATTTTGCTCAAGGGCTTTTCTAAACTCGAAATTTTACTTCATGCTTAACTTGGGAGTAGAAAACACTCGTTTAAAGCTTCAAAATAAACTCTTTTAAAAAAGAGTATTCATATGTATAATTAAAAGAAAAACTAACTGTATTTATAGTTTACTTAATTGTTTAGTATGTTTTATACTAAGTAATATTCAACTAATATATTCATTCATAAAATTTCCATATTTTATTATTATCAGATATACTATTAGTATTGCATAATGTCCGTTATAACGGATGATTTGAATCTTAGCAATCAAAAATGTATACAAAAAATTAAAGCTTAGATTGAACATTTTTTTTGTCTATTGTCACCTACAAACTTAATATTAATGATAAAATATGTTTTCTGGTAAAAAAATAAACCTTAGGCAATAATGGGTTAAGAGAGTTCAGTATAAATTGCAATAAGTTGCAACTCTCTTAACCCATTAGTGCCTAAGGTTTATTATTTATCGGAAATCATATTTTATCATTAATATTAAGTTTGTAGATGACAATAGACAAAAGTAGAAAAAATAATTTTAATATAAAAATACTTACTTACGAAAAGTTGTACCATAGATTTCAAATCTGTAATCATAGTGAATTCTACCTACAACGTTTTATCTATAAACTGTATTTGTCATTCTGTAAATTATAATAATTTACAAAATGCTAATGTTTTAACAGTACTATTCTCTTTTTTTAATTTATTTATATTTCCACATTTCTTTCTTTATAATAAATAATAGTCCATAGTAAAAAAAGTGTTGCTAACTACAAAATGGTAGCGCAGTTTCTGTACGTCTACTCCACTTTGCGATAACGTCCAGGATATTGAGTTATTCTGGAAATTATGGACCATAAAAGATAATTGGGAACTGTTATATGAAATTGGCGCGCGTCTATTTTCTCTGCAGGATATAAAACTTTTATCGACGAGGCTTCTCTCTCGTGGCTGTTGCTCGTAAAACAATCAACTTTAATTACACATTTTTTTAATCTGGGATTAGATTAGAGTGTGCACAAGAAGGCAATGGAATAAAATGGATAGGAAGCATGAGAAAGTTGATAATGAAGAAGGGAAAATATTAATTTCTATTAATTTTTTAGACATTCTTTTAAAAATTATGTGTATTCAACCAGTATATTTTGAACTTCACTTTAAGTCAGTTTTTAATGCGCCTGATGCTTGACGTAAAGTTTTGAGTCTAGAATAGCCATAAGTTTTGGATTTGGACGCTACGCGTATAAATTCAAATTTTATTTTATTTTTAATCAAGGAATGGAAATACACATTAAAAGTTATGAATTGTGCGCTTCTATAAAAATTAGTGGTATAGCACATCGGTCGAGCATTGGCCCCTTAAATTTCACATAGGCACTCTATATGTACCTAATTCATTGAACAAAACTACTTATTCGATGTTTAGTCCAGGGTTTAATAAATACTTGATTGAAAATACTAATCTAACTCAGAAATAGATTTTCTGCATTTTGTGAATGTGGTAAAAAATACTACGTGGGTCCAGTATTGGCCCCTTATTTTTGTTAAATTTCACACGGCACTCTTTATGTACCTAATCCACTAATCAAATCTACCTTTTTGATTTTTAATCCAGCGTTTAATAAATACTTTATTGAAAATACTAATCCAACTTAGAAATAGATTTTCTGCATTTTGCGAATCTGAAATAAATTACAGAATATTTGTATTTTAAGAACTTTACACTAAATCAGTGATTACCCTTCGACATCCAAATCCTAAATAAATACTGTATACAACAAAACCCAAATATCCCACCTAAATACAAATATCCACCTATCACCATTCATCAATTCATTAGTTCGTCTCATCTTGACAGGTAAATTGAAATTCTCAGCTTTTTGAATATTTACCAACAGGGCAGAAAGACCGAAGGTCGATAGCCCAGACAAGGACGTACTAACAAACTCATTTATTTATTATATTATTTTATTAGTACACAAACAAATGATATGTCTGAATAAAGATGATTTATGTATATCAGTGATGGCGCATGAAGTAAATATTTAGAGTTAAGAAAAGCCTGCAAATTTGAAGTTTTGTATACTACTTATTTTGAAGAAAAGGCCAGTGTTTTCTCCAATTTCACATTGAAAATATATCGGGAAGTGAACTGGATGCGTTAACTACCTTATATCACTAACTTAATTACTAACTAAATAAGTTAATTTAATACATTGTATTTTTCTTGGGCGTAGACTAAATTTTCACTACATAAAACGATATAAGAATTTGGGAATTGAGTAAATCGTCAGAAATAATACATAATACAGTAAAGTGATGTAGAAAAATCCAAACATGTACAAAAATTGTGCTTTTTGAGTTCATTTAAATTGAAACTTTTAGACTCTATTGTAAAATTATGATTATTAATTGTTTTTAATGTTTATAGTTTTTGGTAATTTAATCCGACATATTCAAACATTTTACATAACATTAGACATATTTTATACAAAATTTTCGTGTTATACAAAATTTTAATATTAAATTGATTTTCAACGCAATTTTTTTTAGATAAATACATAAAAAAAAATTTCAATTCCAATCAATTTATGAAAATGTAATTTCATATCCATTAATTATTATTATTGTTATTATTTGAAAATGAAGATAATTACAATTATTATCATAATCTGTCGATTATTTATCATGATCATAATCTGTCGATTTTTTAATAATTTTCAAGATTTCGATGATTTTTAAATTATGACATTTTGTGTGACATTCGACGTATTTAGTCGATTATGACATATTTCCACATTTTGTGTGACATTTGGCAAATTTTCTTTAATTTTGATCTATTTAGACATTTTGTGTAACATTAAGTGAATTTCTATAATTGTGACATTTTCAAACATGTTATATAACATTAGACATATTTTGACGTTTGTGACATTTGATAAGCAATATTAATAATAATAATTTATTAACGGATATATCCTCTTTACAATACCAATACATATAATATAATAAAATTCATATAATATAAAAACAAGTAAATAAAACTGCAAATAAAAAAACAAACATATACATTAGTCATATAATATAAAAAAGCTGTCGAAATATATTATGATATTTGCGGGACGTTAATGTGAGTTCAATAAAAAAATTAATATTGATTAATTAATCAATTGATACAAACTTTAATTTTATAAATCGACAAAAATCTCGAAATATTAAAAATTTCATGAACATTTTATAAACTGACAAAAATCTAGATGTATCGAAAATCTCATGAAAATTTTATAAACCCACAAAAATCTAGAAATATCTAAAATCTCAACATGTTAAAAATCTTGACGGTCCACTCCCAGACTAATCATAAAGTAAAATTGCGAGTTTAAAAAACCCCTACGTAGAAAATTTGTCGAGGGTCGCGCCTCGACAAATTTTTCTAAATTCTGCGCGCTACGCGACCAAACAAAATTTTAAGGCTTTTCTAAATTCGAAATTTTACTTCATGTTTAATCTGGGAGTGGAAACACTCGTTCTAACTTTAAATTGAATTCTTTTATAAAATCGACGTATGTAATATAATCAATCATTAAAATCATAAAAAGAAGTGCATAATTTTAACTACATTTATTGTCAAAAAAACCATCTAAACAAGATTTATTATAATTTTTGTATGGCTTAAATATTAAATTAAAATCAACATATCAGGCATACTTCAGAAAAACAATGTCCAATGTAATAAAATAAGAAAAGTATATGCAGCCATTTAAAAATTCAAAGTTGACAATTAGTTGGCAAGAACGTTAATTTTGAAAAAAAAAATATAATTGCTGTCAATTTATAGTATTAAAACGGCCATTCGCTTTGTTTCTTTAGTTCACTCAAATCGGTCAATAAATAACAGAGTTATGGCGTTAAGCGTTTTTTTTATTGAACACCCGGTATATACACTGAGCTTTTTTTAAATTTAAACGCATTTAACAACAAATCACATATAATCCTTGCCTCTAACAATTCTTCGAACATGACCAAAGCAACACGATATCCATTTCGAAGGACCAATATAAACGGATAGATTACCCTGACACGTTATTCACACGCTAGGGCTTTGATGTTTCTCTTTTTTTTTATTCCACTATTATTTTTCTAACCAAACCTTAATTCACCATAAATTATACTCTACCGTGTATCTCGTTTCCTGGATATTATTATTTCTTTCTCGCTCTTTTCGTTTGGCCTTGCGTGCCAGATAGAAGCCGTTGCCACACATAATAATCTCCTAGATATTGTTTACATTTATAGGAAACTTCCATTGTTTACGTGCCCGGTGTTCGGTGCGCGCGTATCAATTCAAAACTGTGGAATTCGATTGAATTATTTATGAGTGGCTGTACAATTGGTTCATTTGCATTAGAGATGCAGTTTTGTGGTGATTCATTAGGCGTGTTTTCTGGCCGATGATTATCCTAATATGGGTGTTAATTTTTAATGAGTTGGTAAATGGAATAAAAATGTGCTAGGGTTCCCTCAAGGACCCATTATTAGAAATTTTAATTATTTGAAATATATAATTATTTCAGGTTTTTCTGAAGGATTCTTTATTGCAGTTTTTTTGTCTATAATCTATATGTATTACGGTTTCCTCAAGGATCCAATTTAGCACCATTTATCCAATTTATTTAAACTTTATTAAGGAAGACCACATTACGTTATTTTTTAGTACAGTCTTAATAAAGTGGATACATGGTGCTAAAATGGATCCTTCAGGAAATCCTAGTAGAATATTTTAATTTCAGACGAAAAAAACTGCAGTGTTTAATAATGCAGTGTTTTTCAATCCTTTTACTCTTGTAGCACATTTTCCAAAGAACAAACATTTCGTGGCACACCTAAGCAGTGATAAAAAAATGGGTTTTACACTGGGTTTTCAACTAAGCCTTTTCGAACGGCCACAGAAAACTATTCTTGTTTTAATATATGACTTAAAATGATAAAAAGTGAATACAATAGAAAAATTATACTAAGTTTAATACCACCATTAAACTTAGTATAATTTTTTTTTCACTATTTGAAATGGGCCACATAGTAAAGGTCTCAATAATTTTGATATAAAACTTTTGCTAAAATTATAGGCTCTTTATTTTAATTTAATTACAAAACAACAAGATTTAATGTAATTCAACTGAAAGGCAACAATCACCTAAAAAAATTAAATTTAGGTAGTTATAAGTGGTTCTTCAAATTATTAACATTAAGACAAATAGCTTAATTTTATTGTATCAGGCTTGGGATTTTACGAAAAAAAAAAAAAAAAAAAGATTAACCATCACCTTCACTTATCTTTTTATGAATATTTCTTTCGTGATACAAAAATCTAACCCGATTAATCAAAACTAAGATTTTCTTGATAAAAAAAACACAGGAAGTAGAAAGTGAAAAGACTCGTGATCAACGTGCGCTCTGCGTGAAATTCTCGGAATTCTCGTGGGCCCTTTAACACTGAACTTAGCTGATGGTTGGTGTCGAGGAGGCATTTTTGTGTCGAACTGGATCGAGAAGAACTGGTAGCTCAGACAAGGTCGGCTCGGAGTGGGCAGCAGCACAGAGAGAGCATTGTGTCTCAACGAAACGAGAACAGGTAAATCAAGGTGCGTGCAGGTGCTCGACAAGAAACACCCTAAAGCAATCTGAAAGGAAGGAGGTAGTTTTAATTTCACCAAGCACAAACACACACACACCTCACACTTTTCAATCAATTTTTGGACAAAGAAAAAAAGGATAAAAAATCAATCTGTTTTTCGGTGTGATAGAAGAAATATTTACATAAGATTAAAATACAATAGATTGATAATCAAAAAGAAAGATTTTAACATTGAGTGAGCTGTTCCGAGTACAAGTAAGAATTACTCGAGTACTAAGTACTCTACACACTAATATACTCGAGTACCAAGTACAAGTACGTAACAATATGTATTTAAGTACATATATAAGTACAAAGTCTCTAGTACAATAAATGAAAATGCGATAAACTATAGTTCAATAATGTTTTTATATATTTTCTGGCTTTCCTAAACTCAAAATTGTACTTGATGCCTAATCAAAAAGTAGAAAACACTCAGTAGAATAATTCTGAGATATTAAAACAAAAAATGGCGGAAATTTAAAAATTACTACCTGAATCTGATCTAACCTAACATACATTATAGTTAGAAGTATGTAACTCAGCTTTGCGGAGCGACCAAACCAACTTCCCGGAGCTGAGCGACCAAACCAAATTATCAGGCTTTTCTAAACTCAAAA
Source organism: Philonthus cognatus (assembly GCA_932526585.2). Lineage (NCBI taxonomy): Eukaryota > Metazoa > Arthropoda > Insecta > Coleoptera > Staphylinidae > Philonthus > Philonthus cognatus. Next base: position 39,639,588 of record OW052244.1, read on the forward strand.
TTTTACTTCATGCTTATTCTGGGAGTGGAACACACTCGCTTAAAGCTTCAATATGAAATCTTTTAAAAATCAAGGAATCTCGGAAAATTTGCAGCGTATGCATGTGGTGGGCGCGAGGTTAATATTTTGTGAAAATATCATATTCTAGTTTGGTTCTTATTGATCACTTGATGAAACAGGATTAAAATATATCTAAATTAATTTGCAAAAGTTAATAGAAATGGAATCCACTTGGTTTGTTTCACTAATATTATTTATTCAGAAAAGTCTACTTTTCACTAACAGTCATTTTCAAGGAATAAAAATATCATGGCTGGCATATGATGAAATGAAATAGGAATATCCTAGGTTACGCAGCATATAGAACAAATTATCAGTTCAGAAATGGCAGTGATCACGAGAGGATGTGGTTTAGTCTTGCGTATGAGACGCTCTGAATTGTCGCCTGAACTCACTAGAAAGTTACTGCAAGATAAATAAAAATGTTGAAGAATGAAATCCTTAAACGAATACCTAAAGGTACCCCGTTCCTAACATACGTATACTTAAAGGAAAAAATCCCTGTATGTTTTTATGTGATCTAAATATAAGAATATATTGAATCTAATCGATTGCTTTATGGCTTATGTTCGCGTGTAATCCGCTTGTCGGATCGTAAATGTTCCATCGATAAATCAAGAGCCCCGGTAAGTGGATAGCCGTGTCGAGCAGTATCGAAAAATGAGTATCTACTCGTAATGGTATGTAGCTAGCTACCATTAGATCGAGTGCATAATTAATGCCAAACAGCTACTGTTTAACTGCTAACAACACTCGATCTACTAGAAACAGAAACGGTGATATTGATTGGCCTAATAAATTGAAACGACATTCCTCTTAATGAAATTCACACAAAATTGATTCAATTTCTGGTTGATTCTGTTGGGCAAATAAGGTTATTATTACGTGGTGTATCCAGAAAGTAAGTTTCATTTGTATTTCTGGCCACCGCAGCGCTGCTATCGGAATTTCCGATAGCAGCTATAACTTATTGTGAAGAAATTGCCGTTAATATAGAGCTAATTCATGTTAACGTCAATTTCTTCACCAATAAGTTATAGTTTCCGTTATTTGTGTACGCTTGGTAGTGCTTGTTTGAAATAACGAATCAAATTGAAAATTCCACTGTTTGTGAGATAAGGTCTGCAATTCCTTACCTCAGTGCGAAGAACATTAAACCAATCCACAATTATCAACAGATCAGTGAGTTGTATTGAGAAAATGTGATAAATGATTCAAAGGTAAGAAAATTTCCACACATCTCCTTACCATTGAATCACTTATTACATTTTCAATCAAGGATGTGAAAGACGTGATAATGTGTTTGATAACGAATGAAGTGAGCTTCCGTATTTGACTAGTAATGAACTGATTGCTGCAGTTGAAAAAATGATTCATGAAAACTGAAAGTGTATGTATAATTTCTACTCTCTCTATGAGTCTTGGCGGCAAAAGGTTCAACAATGACGATAAGAGCGATGAACATGTTGTTACCAGGGTTGTTAAAAAACGTTTTTTTTTCATTCTAATTAAATCAAACAGTTTTTTTTAATAAAACGTGTTGTTTTCATTAAATCAGCGTTTAAAACATTAACAATTAAAAACATGTTTAAAACGTGTTTAAAACCGAACAGGTCCTTTTTCTTTTGAGTATATATATCCCGATAATGACAGCGTTTTTTAAATTTGCGGGAATTCCTTGTTTAAAAGCGAATACAAGCGGATACAGTTCCTTTTTCTTTTGAGTATATATATCTCGATAATGACAGCGTTTTTTAAATTTGCGGAAATTCCTTGTTTAAAAGTGGTTAATTTGAGGCTTTTAACGAGTGTTTTCCACTCTCAGACTAAGCATGAAGTAAAATTTCGAGTTTAAAAAAGCCTAAGAATTTGGATTGGCCGCTCCGCTTCGCTACGCGGCCAATCCAAATTAGGCTTATCTAAATTCGAAATTTTACTTCATGCGCCACGCTTAAAAACACTGATTTACAGTGAAGTTAAAAAAACACACACATACAAAGATTATATGCAACCTAATATACTTTAGATACGTTGGGTTGCCTATAATCACTGTTTTAAACAATTTGTTCAGCGCAGAATTTGACTCACGTTTCATTCACATCTTCATATTGGATTGCTAAAGCCGTATATTTGATACTTTGCGATATTTTAGTGTTTTATACGTGTGGCGCATGAAGTAAAATTTCGAGTTTAGAAAAGCCTAATTTGGATTGGCCGCTCCGCTTCGCTACGCGGCCAATCCAAATTCTTAGGCTTTTCTAAACTCGAAATTTTACTTCGTGCTTAGTCTGGGAGTGGAAAACCCTCGTCTAAAAACTCAAATTAAAATCTTTTTAAAAAACAACAAATGTCGTAAAACTTAGTGTATGCATACCTGAAAAAAGAATTCGCTGTATTTAAAAATCATATTTATGCACACATATTTAATATTTTCTTGTAATAAAATGTTGTGTTTAATAATGTAATTTGAAATATCTTAAAAAATTTAGCTAAAATTTAAAAATGTAATCAAAAAATCCTATAAAATATAATTTAGCAAATTTAAAATAATAAAAAAAACGTTTTAAACAAATTTAACATTTGAAACATGTTCTAAGCAAATTTAAGATTTAGAACATGTTTAAAACAAAACTGTTTAAAACACGACGGCTATTTTTAAACATGTTTAAAACACTGTTTTAAAACAAACTGTTTTGAACATAACAACCCTGGTTGTTACTTCGTTGACATTACAGACGGCAGCTTCTTATAATGAGGGAATACAAAAGCTTGTGCCTAAGTATGACAAGTAGTGAGAGTTATATCGAAAAATATATATAAAATTTCTTCTACAACCAGCATATTTATATCTCTAGAAGAGTAGTTCAATTTTATTACCTTCTAAATTCAGAAACCAAATTATAAATATATGATGTTTCATCTATTGCTATATTTATTTATCCAACATTTCCATCGAGGTACTTATTGTGTAATCAATATACAGCTTTATTTATTTATTTAACGACATAATACTTGTCGTGTTTGTTGTGTGAAACAAGGAATGCGTTAATATATGTTTGTCCATTCAGAATGAAGTAAATAATATTGTGACGGTAAATATTTAAACGTGACAAACAAATTTATCGGGCTGGTTCGTATAAGGTAGGACGGACTGAGGCCAATTTTCGGACGTGACATCCGGTCACGATTTTCTCATCCAAATACGATTCAGATACGTAATTGACGTTAAGTAATCATTAAAAAAAATCAACGGAGATCAAGGAAGCGTGCACACAACAAAAATTAAGATTATTGAAAATAATTCAAAACTTATTCTTGTAAGGCGTTGCAGAATGTCACGTGCGCACTCAAAAATCCTTTTTTCTGGACTGCTAATGAAATATACTATTCCTAATTAAGGAATAGTAATGACTTGAATGAAGTTAGATTAGTTAAAACACTCGCAAAGTTAGATTAGGTTTGTTGTGTGGTTTTGTAGTAAGGTTTCTGTGTGGTTGTGTTGCAAGGTTTGTTGTAGGGTTGTGTAGTAAAGTTTGTAAAGTTAGGTTATAGTCCAGTTCACGTGAGGTCCTGCGACATTTAATTTTTCTGTTTATTTTAATAATTTTTTTGCATTGAAAGTCTAAAGCATAGCTATACTGATAAGGGATAAATCTCGAAGCGCGTCTATAGATGGCTTAAGACTTTTTCTTTAAGATCGCCTAAGATTCTTTCAATTCATATTCATTCCCTGTAATTTTTTTAATTTATTTCAATTTCCTGTTGGTTTATTTAGTTTGGTGAGAGAATAATTTGGCCTGATGTTGCATTTTGCATAAAAATTATGCATAGAACAGTAAATCTGTCGTGTAACTCAAATATTCATTGAATATTTGGAGACTTGTCTCAATGAGACTAAAACATTTTTTTGCAGAAAGTCTATATTAATGTTAATTCGTTTTTACAAAATTTTTCTTTATGTTAAAAATTGTTCAAGAGTTCAAGTTAAAATAAGTATAATAATATAAATCCCTTACTTGACAGAGTTAACATAAGTTGCAATGGAGCACACAAAAGTATAAGAAATAATGTTAATGTGAAAATAACTCAAAGAAAAGTTTTACCCATAGATTTCAAATCTGTAATCATAGCCTCTCGTTAATTGTACTATAGATGACACTCTAACAAATGTTACTGTTGTAAGTAAATAAATATTTTAATAATTTAAATATATATGTAAGCAATTCAATATTTTAAATGAAAATTTGTTTTGCTGCGTCTTGAATCGTTGTTTCAGGGGTAGAAGTAATTAAGTTCATAGAAACGCAATAGAATTTAATGACTTACCTTCAACGAGGGTTTCCACTCCTTGATTAAGCATGAAGTAAAATTTCGAGTTTAGAAAAGCCTGAAAATTTGGATTTGCCGGCGCGCGAGCGAAGCGAGGCGCGCCGGCAAATCCAAATTTTCAGGCTTTTCTAAACTCGAAATTTTACTTCATGCGCCACGCGTATAAAACATTGAATCATGGTGAAGTTTCAAAAACACACACATCATCTTCGTATTGAATTGCCCTAAGGAAACAATAGTTTTATTTGATTTACCGATACACCAATTGTCAAATTACCGCTAAATTTTGGACATTTTTACGACTTCTCGGTAAATTAAGCCTGATAAAAACATCAAGCTATCTTAAAAACTTGAAGAGCTATAACTACTTTAATTTAACTTAATTCTTTACTTAATTTTCAAGCCACTTAAATCAAGTCAAGAGTGAAAATCTAAACATTCACTAATTTTACACCAAATTTTGTAAGTTATTAATCAAATTCACAGAAATAAATACACTTGTGGAATTTTTTTTTTTATAAGGATAGGAAACAATAAAATCTGTTTCTAATTTAAATACACTTAAGAATTTAACATACCGTATGCTTATTATATATTATGCGTTAGAATTGTTTACAGTTAGTGTAGACTTTTAGTCTACGAAAATAGCTAAAAGCTGTTACTCAACAGGTGGTCTTGTCTTGTAAATGGTTTCTCGCTCTAAAATCAGCGTGAGAAATTCACGCGAATTAGGCATTAGAATTTGCATTTTAAATCCTTTATTATTTCTAACTGTGAATACCTTTATAAGTTTATCAATAATTGTTTAATCATGCAGATTGTATTCAAATTCATACAGTTTCCTGAAAATATACAAATAATTAACGAATAAAGAAAATAATTCAAATTTTCTTTCTTCAAAAGAATTGAATCGCCTAGAAGTAAAGTAAACATTTTATAAATTCCAGCTCCAAAGTTCAAGATATATCAACTAACCAAACAAAATATCAGTGTGGTTAAGTGGATCAAAATAACTCGTTACATTGCAAGTAATTGAATTAAAAAAAAATACTTACACCCCTTTGCTTTGCTTCTAAGTGGAAATCAATTGATGAACATTTTGCTCTAAGAGCCTATGTTCAAGGGGATTCAAACTAAGGTGACCAACTTTTTATTTCATGGAAGGATTACGCGAAGAAAACATCTTCACATATTTCGAGAGTCGGAAAGTGAAGAACAAAGAAAACCTTCACATATTTCGCCCTAAAAGTAAAGAGCAAACTGAGATTACAAAGGAGTACAAAAGGAATACTTTTCAATCACATTTTTTTATAGAGAACACGTCACGCACCAAAACACCAAAACAAGTCAAATTGAGTTCAAAGTGATATTAGAACAATAGGAACTGTCATCTTGAACTTGAGTTTAGCTTGAACGTGAGTTCAATATTTGTGGTGCAACTGGGATTAAATGTGTACTTCAGGTCACCATAATGTCGTTAAGATTCAAGAATTAAAGTTCCTTACATTAAAGAATTAAATAATTTACTTGTATGATTATTTCAAGACTTCTTCTCATTTAACGGCCTTTGCCTTTTCGATCTGTTACAGAATAATCTTGGTCGGGTTCAGTTCGTGGTACATTTCCCTTCCATTTTGAAAATGTACCACGAACTGAACCCTACCAAGATTTTTCTGTAGCAGATCGAAGTCTAAAGAAAACAGTGCTATAAATTATATTAGTACATCATTTATATTTAAAACAAAGAAATTAAGCATCCTTTCAATTCAGGAATGATTTCTTTTATCGTTTCTATTTTTGTGTTTAAATTATTTAAAAAAATTACCCCCCGCTGGTTAATTTTCGAAACATCGTTCGTTTGAGTACTTTATCAGAATATGTAGCTCGATATAAAGTTTCTTTCATTAATTACATTTACAATGGTGCTAAGAAACGGTACACATCTTCTTCAGTTTGAGATGTTAATTTTTTTTCGGTTGCCTGCGTTGAAACGTGAGAACCAGATGGTGTACAGATGGTTTCGTTTAGTGGGTGAATGGTTGCATCCCGGATGAGTTCGTTCACCAAGATTTATACAAATATGTGCTACAAACTGAAATAATTCACACAAATCAGTCAAATCAGTCAACAGAAAGATAAACAGAAATTATTCATTTAAAATAAATGTATGATTAGAAAGACAAACAAAAATAATTCACTAAAGAAAATCAAATATTTATTGACTCTTATTTGACAATATTGACTATTAATCGATTATGTTGACCACATGATTCATGCTGATTGTTGACTACTATTTAATATTGATTTTCATTTGACAAAATCAATTATTAATCGATTATATTGACTATATGCGTGCTGATTGTTGACTAGCATTCATTGACCGTCATTTGAAAACATTGACTGTATTAACTATATTGACAATTGTCAGCGTTTTACGTCAATATTTATGTTGATCTGACTTTGACAAAATCAACATTTTGCATCAAAATCGCGATGTTTACGTGAGAAAAGGCAAAAATGGCATTATACCCGAAAAACTGAAATTTACGAAAAGACCGCACCAGCTGATTTATTTAAGACAAACTCGATTTTTTTTTCTCCAAGAATTTTCAACAAAACAGTTGATATTTTGAAAAATCTAGTGGAGATATTGAAATTAAAATTGCAACCACTCAACGTTTATTAATTTTTGAGTAAGTTTATTCTTTGATGTTGACTATTTTTGTTAGATTTAGTTAATTCTGTAATTTTTATTTAAAAAAAAACCAAGGGTTGAACTAAAATTCACTTCATTTATTTTTCGGTTTACGGTTTAGTTCGGGTTCGAAGCCTTGCTTTAAACTGTTATTTAGGATTCTGAATTTGTCTTATAAGTGAAGAAAAATTATATTATTCATCTAGGATGTGTGCATTTTAAGAAATGTTCCCGAAACACGTGCAAATTTCTTCATTTACACGAAATGTGTAAAAATATCTTCAAATATCCATTATTTTTTTACAAAATGCGCACATTTCACATAAAAATATCATAATAAATTGTGGTGATTGCCCTAAAGTATATATTGGACAAACAGGGAGAGCATTTGGTGAACGAATTAATGAAAACCATAAACCATTCTTAAATGATAAGGACTCCTCAACATATGATAATCATCGAAAAGAAGAGCACCACCACTTCAACAAAGAATTTAAAATCCTCAACATCTACAGCAAAGGAAGAAAATTAAACCTCGTGGAAAACCTGAAAAAAAAATATTCATCAGGCCTCTTGCTAAACGAACAGATCGAGCTCTCCACTGATCAAGCTGAGAAAAGATCGTCGCTACACCTCCATCCCATAAAACTGTGTATATATAATGTAAATTTATAATAATAATAATAATAATAAATTGTCTTTATTCAAAAATTCAGGAATATTACAAAGGAGAATAACATACAGTAGTGCAGGCGAAGTTCAACTAGTCTGTGTGACTTTAGTTGCTCTTCCACTTAGCCTGCTTCGGTAAAAAAGATAATCCATAGATGAGTACATAATTATAATAATAAGTCTTAAAAATTAAATGAACAAACAAAAGATACAACTTTAATTAACTGAGAAAATAAACAAAAAAAAACTCCAATCAAATCAGATACCTAGAATTTTAGATCTAATTTGTCGGGACATGGCTTTTTTAAAAGTAAAGGGTGACAGTTGTTTGAGGTTAGAGGGAATTTTATTAAAAATGTTGTATATATTGTATTTAAAACATCTCTTAAAAAAGGTGGTTTTGAATTTAGGAGGTGAGATGGTTCCTCTAAACCTCAAATTGATATTGTGGACATCAGACCGATAAACAATCTTGTTGTAGAGGTAGGGGGGTGTGCGGGTCTCAATAATTTTCTTATACATCACACAGCAATGTAACAATCTGCGCTCCGCCATATCTAGCCAGTTCAGCTGTTCAAGTTTACCTGAGATGTGGTCAAATTTGCGTATGCCAAAAATAAGTCTAATACAGGCATTCTGGACCTTTTGTATGCGTTTAGTTGTTACAGAGTCTAGGCAGGCATTGTATACGGCATCCGCAAAGTTGAAGTGGCTAAGTACCAAAGTGTCGCATAGCAGTCGCTTAGTTTTTAGGGTCAACACATTACGGTTAGAGTAAATCATTTTTAAATTAATATATGCACGAGATATGCATTTATTGATGTGTAATTTGAACCGTAGCTTATCATCAATTACTAGACCAAGGTTTCGTACAGAGTCAACAAAAGGGAGTATTGCATTACCTATTTTGATTTTTAATTTTGATTTTGCTATTTGAATTAATTTTTTTGGACCGAAAAGCATAGCTGATGATTTAGATGGATTTATTATAAGTGAATGACTGTGCGATGTATCGACTAGCTTACTGATGTCAGAGTTAATGTTGAGGTTAGCGGTGGATATATCATTAATATTGAATGCGTATGATAGTTGTGTGTCATCAGCGTATACATTTACGGAGCAATGGTTTAATACTGACGGTAGAGAGGAAGTATAAACACAAAATAAAACTGGTCCTAAGATGGATCCCTGAGGAACACCCGCCTCCACACTACATGTATTTGAGATTGCGTCGTCTATCTGGACAAACTGGGTACGACCTTTTAGAAAAGAACTAATCAAGTTTATTGATGAATTAGTAAGTCCTAGATAGTGGAGTTTAGCTATAAGGATATCGTGATTGATAGTGTCAAAAGCCTTACTATAATCCAGCAGTACGATTGATGTGAGTAAGCCATTATCCGTTGAGGAAATGATGTCGTCTGTAACATTAAGTAAGGCAGTTGTACAGCTATAATTTGGCCTAAAACCGGATTGAGCTGAAGGAAGGAGTTGGTGCTTCTCAAGAAAATCCAAAAGTTGATTTTTTATTATGCGTTCTAAAATCTTTGATAGGGTCGGTAGAATGCAGATTGGTCTGAGATCTTTGAAACTGTTAGGAGAGGTTGTTTTAGGAATGGGTAGGATTTTACCGTGCTTCCATATGGTCGGAAAGACTGATTGCTCAAGACAGCAATTAACTATGTGTGTTATGTATGGGATAATATAGGGACAGCATAATCTAATCATGTTGATGTCTATTTCATCTGTAAATATCATCATTGACATTCTTCACCTGAAGAAGCTACAGCGTAGCGAAACAATCGTAGTGAAAATCAATAAATACAAAAAGTTGAAACTCAACAAATATTTTATTTATTAAGATAATCATGGATTTTCAAAAATTAAGTGCCTTAGTAATCAACGATAAAAAATATCATGTTTTTTAGTTGTATCATTCATAAAGGGGCCCATCCACTATCGTGCAAGTAGGACGAACATCGACGTACAAACACGTCGTACTTGAACGAATAGTGGATGGATACGTTGAGACAAAAGTGAACGTCACAAAAAAAAAAACGTATACGCATCTGTTTTGTCGCCAGTATTTTGACAGCATTTGCTTGTAATGAACCGTAGTGAAATGTTAGCAGTAGCGCCATCAAAGCGGCGACAAAAATTGTGTCTGTCGCGCGTCGTGAAAATTTACTCATCCTCTATCGTACACGGATCAACACGTGTACGTCGTGCAAGTACGACAGTGAATGGGTACCTTAAGACGCATTCTCATCTAACGGATGTTATATAACCGCCAAAAAAGAACAAAACAGCCGTAATTAGCTATTTATTAAGCGTGGCTATATGTAAATTATGCACAAGCGTGTCTAGCCATTGTTCACTTTGGAGAAAATCACACGCGATTTTGCATGAGAACGTGCTCTCTAGGTCAGTCAGCCAGGGATTCTGCAAGTCAAGTTATCTTGAAGGATTTCTTTAATAGATTAATGTAATAGAAGCTAATAAGCAGTTTGAGATAATTACAGCACTAATTGTAATTAACTAAAGATATTTTTCCTCTTAAAACCATCATTAATGTTATTAATTTACAAGAGTTATATCTCGTAAATTAGTTTCTTTTTTCTGGTATTGTTTAATTATTTTTATGTAATTAAGATGGATTAAATAATACTAGAATATAAGAAAGTACTTTAAAAGATATTACTTACATTATTAAAATCTTGATCTTATAAAGTTGTAAGACTTTTGCTTCAACAGAATTTAACAGAAATTCACAATAGTATTTGTTCAGTGACTACCTATATTTATTTCTTGTAATACGAGTACTTATTTTAATTCTGCGACATATTTTTTATAATAAAAATGCCAATTGAATGCATTTTAAACAAAATTCATCTACCTATATTGTATTATTGTAAAAAAAAAGATTTTGCACATTTTTATTAAATACAGTTCAATAGTAGCTTTTTTGACAAGTTTTGAAAGCTTCGTATTGCATGCGAAGACCAAACTGCATTTACGAGCCCGCAGGGCGAGTAAATACAAGGTATGAGCATGCAATGCAGCTTTCAAAACGTGTTTAACACTTTGCTTTTCCTACGACCAAACAGCGGCGGCGCAGAGTATAACCGTTGCACTGAAAATTGGACAAAAATACTAATGAATAAAGTTGAATAATTTGCAAGGTTTATGACATACATTATGTGTTCTAAAGACTTCAATTAATAGAAATAACAGTTTTTTTTAACACAAAAATCTAATATTAAAAAAAAACGTTAAATTTCTTGTAATTATTATGCTTTTATTAAAAAGTTTAATTACATAATAAACTCACAATGTCAAATAAAAATAGACACTCATTGTAAAATATAATTCTATTACTGGTTATTTAACTTGATAGTTTACATATAGACCACGAAAGTATGCGCTATTTATACGTTTTAAATTCTCTCACAGAATTGTCTTCTTCAAAGTATAATAACTTCCTAGTTCGGCGATAAATCTTAGCAAAAAAGCCTATGCATCTAATCTGAAGTATGCAGAAGTGATTATGAAATATAATTTTGTTTAAGTTAGACGTTAATTTTGATACCTTTATTGTATTTTTGGCCATTTTAGGGGTTACGGTTACACTCTGCGGCGTTTATTGTTCTTCGTCACTATTTATTTATTTTAATAATTTTGACACTGATGTTCTCAAACGTTTTTACTTTTAAAACTACTTGTAGTTTTCAAAATTCAATTTTCGAAACTGTCATTACTTGTCAAAATACAAATATACAATTGTCACCTTTCAATGCACAGGTATAGCGACGAAATGTCTGTTTTCGGGAGTGGTCGTAGGAAAATATCGTATGTTCAATTAAAAAAAAAAAAAATCTCTAGAGTGCCATGGAAACTCTGGCAACTCTGAAAATATACGTTATAATTATTATGTTTGACATTTTATATGTCAATTCCTGAAGTATGTAGCCAACTTAAATTAGAAAAAAGATTAAATCATGGCACTGTAGAGGTTTTTTTTTTATTAAACATATGATATAATATTACTAAGATTGCTTTGTTTTTCCAATTAATTTATTAAAATATTTACGATTTTTAACATTTGTTTCACTACAATTATTTCATTATACTGTATTTCGTAAAATACTGATGCGTAGATCCTCTGTTGTTTGTATCTTTATCATGTTTAACTTAGGTCAAATATTTCAAAGAAAACACTTCACTGCTTAAAATTTAACCATGTGTATTCTTTGCAAATCTTTGACCTACGTGTAATAATAACTTCTATATTCATTGATAGTAATGTTTTTTAAATCAAACCAAAAATAATCTCAATGACCTCCATTAATTTTTTTATTGGTCTCCTCACTATAAATAATTTCCAAGTGCATTAAATTAAAGCCATTTCTTTTCTTTAATCCCCGATAAAAATTGTATTAATAAACCAGCATTTTTTGGCTTTTGTAATTCGATCAAAAGAACCGATATTGACGCCAGATGTCTGTTCGGTCATAATTCAAGCAAATGACAGGATAATGGGCATGCAGATAAGCCCCAGATGTTTCGAAAATTCCAGGAGTTGTTCTTGAGAGAGAAGGAGAGACAGAGAACGCCCATTTTTTTGTTTTTCTTTCGAAATCTTTTGGGATATTCAGCGCAGATTTGTTGATTTAAAATTACGGGGAGGAGATATGCAGAGCTCGTTAATTATTGTTAGTTTTATGTAGGGTTGATGTTACTAGGAGAGAATAAATTGCTGTAACAGTTGCCTAGATAGCTTTCTGTAATAAGGGGGATTTGAGTTAGTATTTTCTTTCATAAATGTCTTTTTCTTAAGTTACACAAAAACAAGTACAGAAAATGATGACGTGTTCGTCGTAGCACTTTCCCTGTGATTTAAACAATTGGTGGTTGATATACTAAACGTATTTCACTTGTTAATTGGTTAAAGACAATTTCACATTAAATCAGCGTTTTATACGCGTGGCGCATGCAGTAAAATTTCGAGTTTAGACAAACCTAATTTGGCTCGGTCCGAGCCAAATTTCAGGCTTTTCTAAACTCGAAATTTTACTTCATGCACCAAGCGTACAAGATACTGATTTCAAGCGAAGTTTACTCGTTCACAATATTTCAGTGCTTTGAGTGTTTAATACGTGTGGCGCATGAAGTAAAATTTCGAGTTTCTAAAGGCCTGAAAATTTGGTTTGGCCGCTTAGCGCTTCATGCTTAGTCTGGGAGTGGAAAACACTCGTTTTAAGCTTTGAAGTGAACTCTTTAAAAAAAGCGTATGTATATGTATACCTAATAGAAAATTCCCTGTATATGTATTATTCAAAAATTAATTTATAATTTACTATCATACAAAATAATTTGTAACACTCGACTACTTTTTGATTATCTAATATAAGAAGTAGAGATATTCTCTCTATAATGATGAACGGTTCAGGACAAAATCAAATTATATCACAAACGACAATTTATGAGAATAATGGCAATGTACAGTTGCGAGAGAAAAAAACTAGTACAGCAAAATATTTGGCTATGTGAACTGGACTCACTTTGATTTTTCAAATTGTCAATCAAATTGACAAATCTGCGGAAATGTCAAACGAAATTTATTTAACGTCGACCTGCCTGAAACGCAAGAGATAAGAACGGCCCTTTTAGAGACGGTATTAACATTAGAGACATTGCTAGTAAAGTGCATGTCAACAAAAGTACCGTCTTGTTGGCCAAGAAAAAAATTGTTGTTAACCTGTACATGACAAGTTTGTTTTACAAGAAAAAAAATACGATACTTTTGCAGTGGCTCGAACCTCCTGCTGTACTAGTTTTTTTCTCTCGCAACTGCACATCGATAATGACAATCTACGCACAATGTACCAATTTATGTAGAAAATTACAATTATGACTAAATAAAAATAAAGTAATACAAATGAACACTGATATTTATTTTGAATTAAATAAATAATTTTTTTTATTAAATAAATATTTTTTTTTCAAAATTAACATTAACATTATTACAAATAATTTTCATATCACTTTTTGTTGTTGCACACTTCGCTTCATCTAAATCCCTCCCCTTTTTACGCCATTGGCTGTAATATTTTAGTACAGTCAAAAATTGTCTTTTCTAATATCTAATAATATTTTTTTAAATATCTATTGTTATTATTGATAAATAGAGCCGGATATATTTACAAAACTAGCAACCAACCCTTTGTTCGATGAGATACTCATAATCCCCAATATATTATGTCAATAGGATTAGTGAAGGGCGTAGGGGTGCGTGGGTTATATTAGAGAGCAACATTTATGATTTCGATGAAGGGTGAAATGCGTTATTGTCTGTCACACAATGGCCGTTCGCGGCCCACTGGGGCATAATAGAAGCCACCCCTCTCACATCCAATATTGTCGTCGCTTTGATATTGTAATAATTTTATATACATGTAGCATGCGCTAGGGTTGGGCGTTATTTATCTCTGAATACGAATAAGACTCATTAAACACGACATGTTCTTGTATTGATAACCAAATTTGTTGAAAGTGCCTTTAATTACAAGATTTAATAGCTGTACCTTTAAAATCTGTTTATATTTCCCTTGAAACACCAAGATCCATCAACGAAATAATATTTTTCATAAATATTATTAATTCATAATAATATTTATAAAAAATATTATTTCGTTGATGGATCTTAGTATATTGAGAGATATAATCCCTCTTTGTGTTGATTTCTAAATACAATTACTTATAATAAACGACGATATCTAAATTGTTATTAACGTGCATTTATTTAAAGGATTTTAAAACTGTAACTTTGAAATCAGTATGAGTTAACAACATTTAAGAAAATTATTATTTTGTTAATGGATCTCAGAGGGTTAAGTGAGATAATCGCTCAGAAATTATTTTTGTGTATATCTGTAAGAGTTCATTATCTGTAAGAGTTCATTATCTCTTGTAACTCAATTTGTAATTGTTAAATGATCAACAATATCATTATATCGTAGTTTCAATAATAAAATACCTCTAGTGTCATGATTTCATCTTTTTCTTAAAATGAGGTTATTCGTCAATTTAATTTGATCTTCACGAAACTCGATCAATCAATTTACAATGATTTTATTCAAATTTATAAAATTGTACACTTAAGTGCAATAAAATTAAGTACAAGTCTCATACCTATTTTTCACAATATTCTAGTTGTATAATTCGGGTCTGTGTTTCAATAAATGACAAAACACCGTAACTTGAAAATAATACTTTTGTTGAAAAAGCAAAACTATAATAATAAATAATAAATACATAAATAATAAATACAAAGCCGAAATAGAAAAACCATCTTCTATTTTAGTTAGAATTCGAATTTTTGATTTGTTGTCTAAATGACGTAGAAATTTCGCATTAAGGAAATTGACATATTTACATATTTTTGTAACTAGGAAACTCATGACGTCTGTTTTAAACTATAACATATTTTGTGTGCTTCATTTTATTTCACAGAAGTGTACATGGTTACAAATAATATTTTTAACTCTATTTCAGTAGTTCTAATGAATCAATCCTTCTAAAATTCTCTTTGTGTGGATTTCCTCTACATTGTCTTTCATAAACACTACCTTTTTTGTGTGGAAAAGAATGAAGTTGTTCGAGACGAGGGGGCGAAAGACAACAAATCCCCGGATTTAGCGTTTTAGGAAAGATCCGGGTATAGTTTCGGAAATCCGGGCTCTCGGGTGTTGATGGTTTACGGTGAGTTACCGCCATTATTTTTCGTTTTCACGGAGCTTAGCCACCGCGAAATGGACAGAAAATAACTTCCAAGCCGTTTCAACAATCAACTTTTTTCTCTCGAAGAATAGCTACATAGAATATACGAAATAATAATACATTTTGTTTTTATTGGTTATACAAATATGCAGCCATGTTCGATCCAGGAGCGAATCCAGAGAGGAATTTTATTAAATTATCTTTCAAAGACAGTTGTTTTCTCAATCTAAAAATAAGTGTTTATTGCCCAACAGAAAATTTCACAATTACAAGACTATGTAATATAATATAATAAACAATTAACGTTTATCCTAAATTTCACTGATTAATTAATTACTCGTTTGGAATTTTAAATTTTTGTTGATTTGGTAAACTTTTAAATTTTTGTAATTTGTCCGAAATTTTTCACAGTTTCATCATTAAAAAAGTAAAACAATGTTTTATTTTAGTCAACGCCTACAACATAAAACACAAAACTGTTGAATTTATTTATTTGCAAGGATTATTGTTGGATAACAGATGCTTGTTTATTATTTGTAAAATCATTGCATATTAATTAATAATGAATTGGTTTTAATTATTAATTATTACAACGACTTATTTTGTTTCTAATAAGGTTACTGACACTGAAGTCCTCTTTCAAGGCTATTTACCAATCACGATCGTGTCTTGGCGAGCATCCATCATCCATCGAAAGATGTGTAATTTGTTTTTTTTTATTGTGGCATATCGACGGTAACTGTATGTAATTTTCAAAATTGGACCATTTTCGCTAGTAATGGCGTATGATTACTCGAACACCGTCTATTCAGAAAATAATTAACTTCAATCTATACATAGAAATTTTAATAAATACGAACGTAATTTACTACGCACAAAATATTTTCAATACTTACTTTCTTGAATTTTGGAGGCGTTGACTTCGTGGTACATTTTTAATTTTGACTTTACAAAGATATATATTGTGTTTGATATGAGAAGTTAAATCAATCAATCAGGGGGGGGGGGGGATCCACAATAGCTTTGTAAAGGTCGCGGTGGTACAGGCCAAGAGGCCACCCATACAAATATCTAATCTAAATCAATAATCAAGTGAAGATGATATTTCAATAATGTTACAACGATTTCAGATGTGTTGAAAGAATATTGGTCAACTTTTAGCTTTTGAAATAAAACAACACAGTTGGGAGGGTTTCACTTTTATTGTTGAACACTGCAACATGTTTCACCACACAGTGGCTTCATCAGGCAGATGAAATAATGATTTTACAAAGTACAGGTAAAAGCTTATATACTAATGCAATTAAGTCAATAGAAGGGGGGGGGGGGGGCAATGAGGCAATTAGGCTGAAACTAATACAAACAATTTTGAGCGACTAAATATTGATTAGGGGTGAGTTGTTTACTTCTATTTGGTCATTTAATAGAATACCTTTTTTGTTATATTTATTAATTTCTAATTCTTCTAATAAGTTTAATTTACGACTTTTGTTACATTCGTGCAAAATTTTGAATTTAGGGTTGAAGTTATGTTGGTATTCGATTAAATGATTGGCGAAGGTTGAAGAGGTTTTCTTAAATTGAAAGCATTTTTGATGTTCTGAAATGCGATCTGGGAAGCTACGTCCAGTTTGTCCAACGTATACCTTAGGGCAATCTCCACACTCTAGCAAATACACGCCAGAGTTCGTCGTTTTATCAGATTTGTCTTTAGAATTATTGATGAATTTATTAAGTGAATTGACCGTTCTAAAAGAAGGAGTTAGGTTTAAGGATTTGAGTTTTTTGCTGATGGCAATCGAAGGGGGACCGTTAAATGTTAATGAGCAATATTTATTATTCTGATTTTGAAAATTGGTGGGATATACTAATTTCAGGGCTTGTTGTTTTTGTTTTTTAAAAAGGATGTCTAAGATGAGCTTTTGACGAAAGCCGTTGTTATTAGCTATTATGAGAATTCTGTTGAGCTCGATTTTTGATCCATAGCACATCATTCCATCCTATGCAACATAAACTAGCAGCTTACCATTCCATGTTGCATAGGCTAACCACTATCCCCCTATCAATTAATAATTTTAATAATGAGCTCAACAGAATTCTCATAATAGCTAATAACAACGGCTTTCGTCAAAAGCTCATCTTAGACATCCTTTTTAAAAAACAAAAACAACAAGCCCTGAAATTAGTATATCCCACCAATTTTCAAAATCAGAATAATAAATATTGCTCATTAACATTTAACGGTCCCCCTTCGATTGCCATCAGCAAAAAACTCAAATCCTTAAACCTAACTCCTTCTTTTAGAACGGTCAATTCACTTAATAAATTCATCAATAATTCTAAAGACAAATCTGATAAAACGACGAACTCTGGCGTGTATTTGCTAGAGTGTGGAGATTGCCCTAAGGAATACGTTGGACAAACTGGACGTAGCTTCCCAGATCGCATTTCAGAACATCAAAAATGCTTTAGAAATTAATAAATATAACAAAAAAAGGTATTCTATTAAATGACCAAATAGAAGTAAACAACTCACCCCTAATCAATATTTAGTCGCTCAAAATTGTTTGTATTAGTTTCAGCCTAATTGCCTCATTGCCCCCCCCCCCTTCTATTGACTTAATTGCATTAGTATATAAGCTTTTACCTGTACTTTGTAAAATCATTATTTCATCTGCCTGATGAAGCCACTGTGTGGTGAAACATGTTGCAGTGTTCAACAATAAAAGTGAAACCCTCCCAACTGTGTTGTTTTATATCAAATAGTATTATGGAGTTTCATCATGTATCCGCCTCATCAATTAAATATTTTAGCTTTTGTAATTTTTTGCTAGTAACTGTAACTCGAGTTGGTATTTACAAAATGGTTCCCCATTGTTATAGTAATTCTAATCTGTAGGCCTTTTTTGTGATTTAGAGTTTTGAAACATTTTGATTTTTTTCCGAAAAGATGTTAAATGAATGAAGTAAATATGATATTTCAATATAAAGTAAATGACAGTCTAAATATTATGTTAAGCAAAATTTTAATTCATCTTGTATTGAATAAAGTAAAATAATATCATTAAGTAATCATGTTTTAATCAGTTTCATATAAAAAAAAAATATTCCACTGATAACTTGATTCATTTACTTTTAATGAATCATTTTTTTCTACAATCTCCTAATCTTTCCGTACAAATATTTCCTCGTGTTACTCACTTGTGATAAGAGTCGAGTTTGTTCTTTGTTTTTCCTTTTTTTGAAAAGTACGTGTAAATGTAGCTATCTGCATGACCCTATCAAGAACGAGTTCTCTCCGCGATGATTAATGTCAGAGGAAATATTTGCTCGGGAATGCCAAGGACACTTCGATCTATTTGCAATGCACCGGTTTCCACGCGTTCCCTAAGGGCCTCTTTAAAGACGATCTGGAATTCATAAAATGTTTGCAAATGTATTGCAACATTAAATAAACATATACTTAACAATTGTCAACAGACAAATAAAAATGCGGTTTTTTGAGTTTTGTAATGATTTGGACGAATAAACTTTGAATAAAGTAAACTAACATTATTTTAAAAGAACGTTTCTCTTATGGCGTTTTAAAGACGATCTGAAATTCACAAATTGTTTGCAAAGATTGCACCATTAAATAAATTTATGATTATCAATTGCCACCAGACACATAAAATTGCGTTTTTTTTGAGTTACGTGAAGATTTGGACGAATAAACTTTGAATAAAGAAAAGAAACACTTTATTTTAGAACGTTTTCGGTGTGATTTATACTAGAATTACTAGACAATTAAAAGATGGTTTAAATATGAAAGATAACAGTAACTATATTTCCAATTCTAAATTATTTTGAATTCAACTAATTTGCTTACGCTTTTAGTTTGCAGAACTTAATATTCGTATAAACCGCAAACAATTAGTCTTAATTAATGACTACTGGCAATGGATATTTATTATCTTAGTAGTCTTGTTAAATAAAACTTGTTTGCTGTTTATACTAATATTATCGTAATTTTATATTTTATACATGAAGAATTAAAAGTTCCACATAGCCTTGTGAAACTCTCTTTTATAATTCTAGGCCTCTACAGTGGCGTAGATATTATTTTTCGTTGGGGCATTTAGTTTCAAATGTATTTTCTAAAGAATAATAAATGATTTTATTACTTATATGCCCAGGGGCGCTATCGAACTCAAAGATCCAAAAATTCTTAAATTTAAATCACATATTTAAAATTATATAAGTAATCTATATCTTCAATTTCACTTTAAATTGGTGTTTTGTATGCGTGGCGCATGAAGTAAAATTTTGAGTTTAGAAAAGCGTGAAAATTTGGATTTGCCGGGGCGCGACTCGCTTCGCTCGCGCGCCCCGGCAAATCCAAATATTCACGCTTTTCTAACCTCGAAATTTTATTTCATGCTGTCTGGGAGTGGACGACACTCGTTAGAGTTATATTCAAATAACAATAGATTAATGACTTTAAGTCACCAACATTTGTCACCTTTAGTCAAAAGATAGTATTGTAGTGTTTTTATACGTGGCCTAATATCATCATTTAAAAAAAGCAGTCTATTGTTATAAAAAAAAACTCATCGAATAAAGTTATTTTCAATTGAATATAAATGACGAACATTTTTATCGGAATTTTAGAGAAAATGATAAAAATCACACTTTAAGTCAATTTTCAGGTTAGATTGTAACAAATTGAAAATTGTATAACTTTCAAATGACTAAACAAATGATAGTTGTAAATGTAATTTTGCATTTAAAAAATAGTGATTTTTAGTTTTAAATACTAATGTTGATACTGCCAAAAATGGCATCAAACGAAATGGTATTTCATACCAGCAAAAGTGTAATTTTTATGTAAAATGTCAAACGTGTCAATTGTGACGAAAAATGTCAACCAAATTGTCAAATCTCGGATAAACCAACTAGGTTAGTTTATTAAATAAAATTTCTCTTTTTTTTTTCTAGATAATTTTAAATGTTTTTTCAAATATGTCAAAAACTGATAAAAGTCCGTTTTTTGTATTATCAGCTGATAAAAAAAATAATCCAAAAAACGGACTTTTATCAGTTTTTGGCATATTTCAAAAAGCATTAAACATTTTCTGGAAGAAAAACAAAACAAGAGAAATATTATTGTTGTAAGGCACTAGTTTCACTGTATTTTGACTATGAAACTATTTTCATATTATTTACTCGATTGACAAAATGTCATAATTATTGAAAACACTATCGGTCGAGTGATTATTAAGAACATACTGTAATAGTCAAAAGACAGTCAACCTAGTAATTTACAGTCAAAATGTCACAATTGTCAAAATACAGTCGACCGAGTTATTAGTATGAAAATACTATTATAGTAAAAAAAACAGTCAAACTAGTGATTTAGTCAAAATAGTCAAAACTAGTTCGACTGTCTTTTGACTATAAAAGTATTTTCATACTAATCACTAAGTCGACTGTATTTTGACTATACTGATATTTTGACTGGAAGTCACTAGCTCGACTGTTTTTTTACTATTACAGTATTTTCATATTACTCACTCGATCGACTTTTGTTTTAACAATTATGACACTTTTACTTTGATCGAATGTGTTTTGACTTTGACAGTATTTTCGCATTAAATCACTCTGTTGGCTATATTTTGAATATTGCGACATTCGACACCTAGTCGATTATGTTTTGACTATGATGGTATTTTCACATTAAATCGCTGTGTCGACTGTATTTTGAAAATCATGTTATTTTGATTACAAGTCACTTGGTCAACTGTTCTTTTATTATGGCGATGTTTTCACATTGAATTATTTTGTCTACAGTTCTTCGACTATTCAATTACTTTGTCGACAGTATTTTGTCAATTACGATATTTTGACTATTGTGACTGTAAGTAACGAGTGATGTCCATTCCCAGACTAAGCATGAAGTAAAATTTTGACTTGAGAAAAGCCCTAAAAATTGGGATTTGGACGCGCAACGTCCAAATCCAAATTTAGGCTTTTCTCAACTCAAAATTTTACTTCATGCGCCACGCGTATAAAAACACTGATTTATTCAAAAGTTTAAAAAAAATTAAGAAATTCTAAGTTAATCATTTCATCACTTTACGTAATTTTCCCAAATTTGTAACATTTCCTGTTATTTCATTACTTTTCGACGTTTTCGACAATTTTCGTAATTTTATGGTCCTCGGCCTTTTTGACATTGGATCGCTTTTCGACATTTTTCACAATTTTTTTCAAATTTCAACATTTGTCACAATTTTTGCAAATTTTAACATTATTAACATTTTTCGCAAATTTTACTGATTTGTTTTAAAGTTAAAAAAAAATGTTGAAAATTCGAAGGTAATAATTTCATTACTTTTAGTAATTTTTGCAAAATTTCAACATTTCCTGTTATTTTATCACTTTTCGACATTTTGGACAACTTTTTGATGAAATGTCCATCACTTTTAGACATTTTCGACAATTTTCAACAATTTTCGACTTCTTTTGACATTTTATCGCCTTTCGACATTTTTAACAATTTTTGCAATTTTCAACATTATCAACAATTTTCGCTAATTCCAGCATTTTCTGACATTTTAATATTATTTGACATTTTACATTTTTTCGATGTTTTTCAAAATTTGCGCACATTTTAACATTTCATTACTTTTCAACAATTTTTTTACAATTATTAGAAATTCCACATTTATTTCTTCGCAAATTACAATATTTTTTGATATTCCATAATGTTTCGACATTTTCACAATTTGGACAAATTTCATTTTTTTTTTACAAATTTCAATATTTTTGAGATTTTATAATTTTTCGAATTTAATTAAAAACTCATGGGGGGATTGATCCTCTAAATCCCCCAATATGTACGCCACTGGGCAGACGCCGGCTCATCTAAAGAAACTTATGATCCAATGGACATCAAGATATCGTAATTTTCGACGTTTATTTTGAAAACAATTCATCAGAATAATAATCATTAACATTGGTTTTCCATTGATATTATTATTACTGTGTTTATGTTGTGTAATTGAATTCTTGCGTTTCTAAATTATTTGTCGTATTATACACATATTATTCATTATATCTTTATGTTGACGATTGTAAGACTATTTGCAGTTATATGCATGAATACATTTTTATTCAATTCTATTCATTTCATAAGTACTTAACTAAGTTTGGTATATAAATACTTTGACTTTTGTCTCTCTCTGGTAAAAATGTTGGCTACGCCTATGATTATCATACTTATATAACGAGAGCCGACAGTTTAGGCATCCCAGTAGGTTCCAACTACAGAAACATACGTCGTAATTAAATTCAGCACTGTGACACTACCCAATGAGATATTATTAAATGTATTTGACGTTTCTAAGATTTACCGTTTTATATGGCATATTCTAAGATATGTAATTTGTTTTTCAAAGCAACCGAGATGCCGACAGTTTATAGACACTCGTTAGATTTACTTGTATACTTTTCATGTTTATGTTATACTAATTACTCATTCTTATTTTTGTTTGTTACAGGTAAGATTCAATCATCCATCCTGTTTCCGCCACATCTTTAGCCGTTCGCCTTTGTCTTTAAAACTGGATGTGCTCGTGAGTAAATTACGATAATTAACAATAACAATTTCCGTTTACGAGACGAAACTCCAGGAAAATGGGTTAGGTTGCTAGAGAGAAAACGTGATTGTTAATATTAATATCGAGATAAAACGCGAACGCATATTCTGGCATTGTTTTAAAAATAGTGGGAGTATTTGGAATTAATTGGCGCTCGTTTGCATGTCCGCATCGCTTTTAATTCCAGTAATTAATTTAAGACAGCTTAAGGACTTTACTATGCTAATTAAGGAGATTAATATCATATAGTGCTCGGAGTTTTAAAAGCTCAGGCATTTTAATTATTTATTCTAGTGATGTACCAGTAATGGAACCAGTTGATTGAGAATAATCGAATCATTTGATTATTCAGTTCAAATCATTGAATATTTTAAAATCTTTTATTATTATTGGAGTGATAATCGACTGATCATTTGAAAGATGGTTATTCGTAACATAATTGATACTAGTTATTGGAATAACCATTTGAATCATTACAGAATTGTTTTCTTTGTAGGATACATATCCCAATGCATACGGTGTAAATATTAAGGCATTCGTTGTATTTGAAAAAAGTTCAATATGAACTTTCTAACGAGTGTTTCCACTCCTTGGTTAAGGATGAAGTAAAATTTCGAGTTTAGAAAAGCCGAGCCAAATTAGGCTTTTCTAAACTCGAAATTTTACTTCATGCACCAGGCGTATACAACACTGATTTAAAGTGAAGTTTAAAATATACTGTTTCAGCCTACTGATTTTGAAGTATATTTTAAACTTCAATTCGAATTAGAGTTTTACACGCGTAGCGCATGAAGTAAATTTTCAAATTTAGAAAGCCTGAAAATTTGGTTTACGCCCGGTATTATCAACACATTTTAAGGGACAGTTAAGCTTAATTGATATTTAAGAGTGAATATGCAGTATTACCAACCAGTTTAAATTTCGTTTAGCGGATAAATACCCGTTAGTGTTAAATGTCAAAATTTACCCCTGTAACAATTTAAGTGGGGATTTAACTTGACGTTTCTAATTTTGAGGTTATATTACAGTCCCGGCTCTTCTAAACTAGAAATTTTACTTCATGCGCCATGCGTACAAAACAAAAATATTGTGAATTTATGTATATTTGAACCTCACCTGAAATCAGTGTTTTATACGCGTGGCGCATGAAGTAAAATTTCGTGTTTAGAAAAGCTCAGAAAATTTTTACGGGGCTTTTCTAAGCTCGAAATTTTACTTCATGCTTAGTCTAGGAGTGGAAAACACTCGTTAAAAGTATCAAATTTCTTTTGAAAAATAACAGATGTCGAAAAATTTACAGCTTATGCATGTGTTTACTTAAAAGAAAATATTCACTCGTTTTTTTTTTTAGAAAAGTTCAATTTAAAGCTATAAATGAGTGTTTTCCACTCCCAGACTAAGCATGAAGTAAAATTTCGAGTTTAGAAAAGCCCCGTGAAAATTTGTCGAGGGTCGCGCAGCGACCCGAGACAAATTTTCTGGGCTTTTCTAAACTCGAAATTTTACTTCATGCGCCACACGTACAAAACAAAAATATTGTGAATTTATGTATATTTAAACCTCACTTGAAATCAGTGTTTTATACGCGTGGCGCATGAAGTAAAATTTCGAGTTTAGAAAAGCTCAGAAAATGTTTACGGGTTTTTTCTAAGCTCGAAATTTTACTTTATGCTTAGTCTAGGAGTGGAAAACACTCGTTAAAAGTAACAAATTTCTTTTAAAAAATAACAGATGTCAAAAAATTTACACCTTGTACATGTGTTTACTTAAAAGAAAATATTCACTCGTTTTTTTTTTAGAAAAGTTCAATTTATAGCTATAAATGAGTGTTTTCCACTCCCAGACTAAGCATGAAGTAAAATTTCGAGTTTAGAAAAGCCCCGTGAAAATTTGTCGAGGGTCGCGCAGCGACCCGAGACAAATTTTCTGGCCTTTTCTAAACTCAAAATTTTACTTCATGCGCCACACGTACAAAACAAAAATATTGTGAATTTATGTATATTTAAACCTCACTTGAAATCAGTGTTTTACACGCGTGGCGCATGAAGTAAAATTTCGAGTTTATAAAAGCTCCGCGTAGAAAATTTGTCAATGGTTGCGCAGCTGTAAAGTTTACTTCATGCTTAGTCTGGGAGTGAAAAAAACTCGTTTAAAATTTCAAATTAAGCTCTTGTGAAAAACAACGGATCTCGGAAAATTTACAGTTTATGCATATATTTACTTAAAAGAAAAATTCCCTGTATAACCAAACAAGTGTTTTATAAATCGACACACAAACGAACTGACTGCAAAAATTAGAGGTTATAATTTAGTGTTGCCTACCTGCAAATATGAAATTTACCAAAACGCCATATACAATCTATTGCAACAGATCTTAAAATGACATTTACTTAAAAGTCTTTTACAATGATTCATAATACACATGACAATTTTAAATGTCGTCCGTGTGTCCGTGAATGCATGTCTATCAATCAATCGCCTTTTTTATCTATTGATAAGTATATTTTCTAATTTATTATTTTAAATTGTAAAATTCCCTCTCCTTTGTTTTATTGTGTGAACCTTTCCGTCGCACAATGTGCCAAATCCGAGCGCGAGCGCCAGGGGGGGATTTGGAGGAAAAAAATTAAATTAAAAATTTCGAGAAAAAAAACATATCCACTCCATTGTAGATACATGAAACCCATATAATCTTGCATGTTTATATTTTTTAACCCCCTATATTATTAACAATTAACGCTTAAAGTTGAGCAATTTAGAAAACATCAATTTTACGGCATTTCATTCGCAAGTTTAAATGATTTATTACATGGATAGTAGGCGTACTATAAATATAACATTATACACTGTTGTTTATAACATAATACTGTATATTATGGTTGAAAGATCAAGTCTCTAAATATATTAGAAAAAAAGTTAAAAAAATTTGAATATGAAATATATTTTAAATATAAATTTTTACTTTAGAAAGTGTTATAAAAAAAATGCCAACTCGATGAGGTCTGTGACTATCACTAAAAATTAGTTCTATGTTTTCTCTAACTACCCTCAAAATTTCGTATCTCCACCGGTGCGTTTTTGGGGTCTTTTTAATTTTTTTATTCGACGCCACCAATTAAAATTGGGTCGGGCGAGGCCCGTGTGCGGTGAGCATCGCGGAGTCGAGCGCGCTATTCTCGAGCAGCACGCAACATGATTTCTACGTTGGCCCCGAACAAAAAAATAATAAAAACGCACTTAAAACGCACATGTAAAAATTCAAAAAAATTAGGGCTGTTACAGAAAATATTGACAAATGTTTATATAATAGTCATAATCCTCACAATCTACAATTTTTCTAATATACAGGTATATATCATAGTGAAATTATTTCTTCTCTGAGTATTTTTTGCACCATTTAAATCACATTTACAAAAATAGTTTTATGGGTTTTTTTTCTTATTGATATATGTGTTTACATTTTTATTAGGGGTCCGATTGGAGCTGTCATTTACCGTAACAAATGGCATTCTTGTCACACAGTTTTTACGGTTTAAGTATCTGAAATGGATTTTTCTTAATTTTCTTGAAAGCAAAATATGCGTTTAGTGTTGAACGAAGTCTCCAACAGTTCACATATTTTTCTGATCCCTAAGCGAACGATTGAACATTATAAAGTAGTTATTAATTAAGTTAGTGTTAAGTGTTATTTAATTTGTTGACTCATTCTTTGATTTAGTGTTTTTTTGTGTATAAAATAGTTTAGTTTAGTGTTTAATAGTTTACTTTAATTAAACTAGTGTTTAGTGTTAGTGTAATTTAATTAATCCAAAACGCTGAGTGATAATGGAGAAAATTAAAATTACAAACGGTGATTTATATAAGGTATGGTACGAACTAAAACCTAAAAACCTTATTCAGTCAAGCAATACCATTGATTATTTAATAAAATATATTGAAAATGTTTCGACGAAAAACAATAGTGAAAATGATGACATTCTTAAAAAAGTTAAGGATTTCTGCAGTACTCTTAATAGAAAGTGGAAAATGTGCTCAAGATCTCATATCAATTTCATTAAAAAAAATAGAAATTGGTTACTGCTGCCTTTTAAATACAACGAGGGTTCTGCCTTAATTGAAAATACAAACCTCTTTGAAAATATAGAAAATATTTCACCAATACCAAGTACATCAGGTACACAGTTCACAATACAAAGTAATACATCTAAAAGAAGACAAACTAATTTATTGATCACCGAAAATACACCAGAACAAATATTTTCAGCAGCAAAAAAAATTTTACGCGATAAAGGAAATATACCAGCGGCCAAATAAGTGGAAAGTGCTTCCTCGGATTCACAGGAAAAAATAAAAAAAGTCTTAACTTTAATATTTCACCAATACCAAGTACATCAGGTACACAGTTCACAATACAAAGTAATACATCTAAAAGAAGACAAACTAATTTATTGATCACCGAAAATACACCAGAACAAATATTTTCAGCAGCAAAAAAAATTTTACGCGATAAAGGAAATATACCAGCGGCCAAATAAGTGGAAAGTGCTTCCTCGGATTCACAGGAAAAAATAAAAAAAGTCTTAACTTATTTAAAAACAAATAAAGTTGAAACTGTAAAAAAATTTACAGATGAAGAAGCTCTATCAATTTTTATTGATTCAAAAATGACGGCAGCAAGTTATAAAAATTTAAGAAAAAAACTACGTTCTCATGGAGCAAAAGACCTTTTACCATCTTACAATAAAATTAAAATAATGAAGACAATGTGTTACCCAGCTAATATTTCTATTTCTCAAAATGGAGCATCAGTACCTTTGCAGAGCCTTCTTGAGCATACTTTATGTAGATTAATATCAACAATTAAATTTCCTCAAGATACATCATTTAGTAAATTAATTTTGTTGTGTAAACATGGTTGCGATGGCAGCTCAGGGCACTCTACTTATATGCAAAAGCCATCTGATAATAGCAGTACAGATGAAGAAGAAATTACAGAGAAGAGTGTCTTTGTGTTTTCACTGGTTCCACTTAGATTATTTTCTGATGAAAGTGTTATTTGGAAAAACGAAAAACATTCATTTATTAAATTATGTAGACCAATAAAATTTATTTATGCTAAAGAAACAAAACAGCTTATTCTAGATGAAGTTAAGAGTATGAGGCAAGAGGTAAATTTATTGGAAAAACAACAAATTTATATTAATGGTAACCATGTAGAGGTAAAATTTAATTTGTTGTTTACAATGATCGACGGCAAAGTTATAAATACCTTAACAAATACTCCGAGCTCAAATTATTTTATATGCAAATGTTCTCCGAAGGAGATGAATGATATTGAAAGAATTAAAAATATTCCTATTATCGAAGATAATTTAAATTATGGTATTTCTTCCCTCCATGCATGGATTAAGTTCATGAAATGTGTTCTTCATATCTCTTATAAATTAGATTTGAAGAAAACAACTACTCACGGATGTACGATAGAAGAGAAAAATAATATATTTAGTCGGAAAACTAGAATACAAAAACTATTACGTAAAGACCCTAACCCTAACATAAGGGTTGATATTGTTGTGCAAGGAGGAGGTACTTCAAATACTGGCAACGTTGCTCGAATATTTTTTCGAAATTATGAGAAAGTAGCTGTCATCACTCAATTGAATGAAGAATTATTGAACAGATTTTATACAATGTCGAGTTCTCGTAAAATAAATGTATTGATGTTTGATAAATATGCAGAAGATACGGCCCGGGCCGAATTTACACCTCGTTATATGGATGGTATAGAATGCCTCATAGTGTCCATAAAATTTTAATTCACGGGAGCAAAATAATTGGACAATGTCTTTTGCCAATCGGAGAACTTTCGGAAGAGGCACAGGAAGCAACCAATAAAATATATAAGAGAGTTAGAGAAAACCATGCTAGGAAAAACTCTAGGCTTAATACAATTCGAGGTTTATTTAATATGCTTCTTGTATGTTCTGATCCAATAATTTCTTCTTTGAGAAGCGATGTAAAAATTCATAAAAAACAACTACCTGCAGACGCTAAAAAATTAGTTATTTGTGAAACGGACACAAGTGACAGTGAAGACGAACAGACTGATGAGGATACTGACAAATTTTCATTTTAAAAAAGTAAGTAAATAAAACAGTATAAAATACATAACTTCGTTGTGCAAAATCAGAAAAATGTAATGTATATTCTGATTAAAAATTCATATTTTAAACAACAGATTAAATTATTTTTAAACTACAGAAGATACTTTTCACATTTGTACGTTTTTTTGAGGTCATTCGCAAAAACCTGACACAAAACGCACATGTAGAGATACGAAGTTTTTAGGGCATTTAAAAACATACCACATTTTTTGGTGAAAGTCACAACCTATGTAATGATTATAACAATTGTATATAATTTTTCTGCCTTGAATTATTATTATATTATTTTTTTTTAGAAGATTGCAAACTGGAAGAACTGTGACTATCATATAAACATTTGTTAATATTTTCTGTAACTGCCCTATTTTTTTTTTGAATTTTTACATGTGCGTTTTAAGTGCGTTTCTATTATTTTTTGTTCGGGGCCAACGTAAAAATCATGTTGCGGGCTGTTCGAGAATAGCGCGCGCTCGACTCCACGATACTCACCGCACACGGGCCTCGCCCGACCCAATTTTAATTGGTGGCGTCAAATAAAAAAATTAAAAAAACCCCAAAAACGCACCGGTGGAGATACGAAATTTTGAGGGTAGTTAGAGAAAACATAGAACTAATTTTTAGTGATAGTCCCAGACCTCATCGAGTTGACATTTTTTTTATAACACTTTCTAAAGTTAAAATTTATATTTAAAATATATTACATATTCAATTTTTTTTTAACTTTTGTTCTAAAATATTTAGAGACTTGATTTTTCAACCATAATATACAGTATTATGTTATAAACAATAGTGTATAATGTTATATTGATAGTACGCCTACTATCCATGTAATAAATTATTTAAACTTGCGAGTGAAATGCCGTAAAATTGATGTTTTCTAAATCGCTCAACTTTAAGCGGTAATTGTTAATAATATAGGGGGTTGAAAAATATAAACATGCAAGATTAGAAGGGTTACATGTATCTACAATGGAGTGGATATGTTTTTTTCTCGAAATTTTTAATTTAATTTTTTTCCTCAAAATCCCCCCCTGGCGCTCGCGCTCCGATTTGGCACATTGTGCGTCGCCTTGTCTTGTTCGTGTCTTGTTAGTCACTACCAAGGGCGGGGTCAGTGCGAAGAATTTGTATCCCTGTTATTTTCCTCGTAACTGTTTTTTTACATCATATAATAGTGATGGGCTTTACATGCGATCATTGCTCTAGCAATATAAGCCCTAATTCATTTTACCTAAAATGTAACGGGCTATGCGATAAATGGTTTCACTCAAAATGTACAGGTTTATCCAATGAAGAAATTGCTCAACTTAAGAAAAACCGTAACAATAATTGGATTTGTACTAAATGTCAGCCGGTCGGCGCATTTAATAAAAATCAATTTTCACAAAATCAATTATCACAGATTGAAACAATATTCGAGAACTTATTACAGAAGTATTTTTTACCCATTAAATCAGAACTGGATCAACTTATATCCAGGTTTGATATAAAATTTAATTTATTGGACGATAAAATAAAAAAAATCGAAACTGATTTTTCTAATATGGAACGGAAACTAAATTCGTATGACTTAAGTGTTAATACTGAGATACCTACTTTGAAGCAATCTGATATATTGAATGAATTCGAAGATCGTTGGAATATGAAAAATAATATTATGATCTATAATGTACCAGAATCATCATCGCCTGAGGGTGTTAATAAATACAAAGATGATCGTTCTGCCATTCAAACCTCATTGAATCCGATTTCGGTGGAGTTTTCACCTTCAAAAATGTTCAGAGTTGGCCATAAAGGATCTCGCCCTAGAGCTATAAAAGCCGTACTGCAAAATCATGATGTTGTTAACAACATCATTTATAAAACATCTAAGTTAAAAGAAAATGTTATCAAGTTCAATTATGACAACACTAAATTGCAACGTGATGAATACAAAGCAACGAAACTTGCACTGGAGCAGCGCAGGAAAAATGGCGAGGAGAATCTAGTTGTTCAATATGTTTCTGGATGTCCAAAAATCATGGAGATGTCATCGTCATCGACTCGAAACTCGAATAAGTAAATATTTATTTCCATAATGTCGGCGGGATGAGAACTAAAATAAAACAATTTATGTTAAGTGCTAACAGTAGTGTGTATGATATAATTATTTGTGAAACTTGGCTGGACAAGGATATTAAAAATCTAGAACTTAAATTAAAAAATTATAACATCTATAGAGTGGATCGTTCTACCGATTCAAGTCATAAATCTCGCGGGGGCGGTGTAATGGTAGCTGTTCTTAAAAACTTAGGTAGTAATTTTGTTAATATTGAGCGTAATACGGTAGAACAATTGTTTGTATCAATTTCTTTACCCAATGTGAACCTTATTGTAGGCGCGGTGTATATTCCACCATCTTCCCCACTTGATAAATATGTAGACCACTGTTTAACTGTAGAATCTATCCTCGAACAATATCGTGAATCTAAGCTTCTCTTGTGCGGTGATTACAATCTATCTGCAGTTACCTGGTCCAATGATGAGCTTGGTTTGATAAATAACAATTCATCATCAATGCCAGCCCAATTAATTAGTGAGACATTTAGTGTTTATAATTTATTTCAAATTTGCAATCTACCGAACGAAAACAATATTTTTCTTGACTTAATTTTTGCTCACGAAGGTTTTACAGTATCAACAGCAACCGAGTTATTGTTTGAGGTTAAACAACATCATATACCATATTTAATGTCTTTGCCTATGTGTTCCTCTGACGAAAGGCTTACATTCAATTAATACGTATATGATTTTGTTCGTGCTGATTATTCTGTCATTAATGACTATTTATCAAATATCGATTGGCAAAGGATATTAGACGGTACGATTGATATGATGGTTGATTCATTTAACGGTATACTATATAATGTTCTGGAGCGATATATGCCACTGAAATGAATCAAGCCATCAAGTTATCCAGTTTGGTTCGATGCTGAACTAATTAATGTAATTAATCGAAAACGGACCGCTCACAAAAACTACAAACAGTGCCAAACTTCTGAAAATTACAGTAAATTCAAACATTTGCGCACAAAATGTGTAAATCTAATAAATATTTTGTACACTAAATATGTAAATTCAGTAAATGTAAGCATACATAATAATCCTAACAAGTTCTGGAGCTTTGTGAAGTCTAAAAATTCGCTTTCTGATTTTCCAAACGTTATGCGTTTTAACTCTAAGACCAGCACCAATGGTTCAGATTGCGCAAATTTATTCGCGGACTATTTCTCCTCAGTTTATAGCAAAGATAAACCTTTAAACATGCCATCTTTCAATGTTTCATCAGAAGTTATTCATATGCCACTTAAAATATCCAAAAGCGAAATTTTTGAGGCTATATCAAATTTAAAACACAGCAAGAGCACAGGCCCTGATGGAATACCCACCATATTTCTTAAAAATTGTATTTACTTCATCACAGTTCCAATATTTTTATTATTTGAAGCATCGTTGTCGCAAAATGTCTTCTCTAACTGCTGGAAAAAGAGTTTTATACCTTTGTTTAAATCCGGCAAAAAAGATGACATTAAAAATTACCGAGGCATCTCATTACAATCGGTTATTCCGAAACTGTTCGATAGCTTAGTCTCAACTCAATTGAATTGGATGTGTAAAAATATGTTCATAAATGAGCAACATGGATTTCGATCTGGCAAATCTACCACAACTAACCTTTTATCTTTCAGTTCATACATTATAAATGCATTTGAAGCTAATAGCTCGGTCGACACGATTTTTACTGACTTTGCTAAAGCATTTGATCGTGTCAACCATGAAATACTAATTGGAAAGCTTACTGCCCTAGGAATCCATGCTGATGTAGTCAATTGGTTTAGAAGTTTTTTAATTGATCGTATTCAGTGCGTAAAAATTAAAAACCATCTTTCTAAAGAAATCTAAGTGGATTCGGGTGTTCCGCAAGGATCACATTGCGGGCCGTTGCTGTTTTTAATTTTTATTAATG
Source organism: Philonthus cognatus (assembly GCA_932526585.2). Taxonomy (NCBI): domain Eukaryota; kingdom Metazoa; phylum Arthropoda; class Insecta; order Coleoptera; family Staphylinidae; genus Philonthus; species Philonthus cognatus. Next base: position 39,672,933 of record OW052244.1, read on the forward strand.
ATATACATCGAGTCATTAAACATTCGTCTTTTTTGCTTTTTGCTGATGACTTGAAGCTATTCAAAAGAATCGACTCACCAAATGATTGCTTATTGTTGCAAGAGGACTTATTCTCAATACACAACTGGTGTTGCAAAAACTATCTTTTATTTAATATTAATAAATGTAAAATAATGAGGTTTTCCAGGAAATTTACTCCTTTGGATATTTCTCCTTCTTACTTTATAGACGGTTTTGAATTAGATGAGCTTGATGAAATTGTGGATTTGGGCATAACGTTCGACAAAAAATTGACATTCGGTAGCCATATTAATAGAATTTGTATGAGAGCTCTAAGGATGCTTGGCTATATAAGACGATTGGCAGTCGATTTATCCCCAACAGCATTCAAAGTCATTTATTTTGCTTATGTTCGTTCCGTTCTTGAATATGGATCATGTGTCTGGACACCATATCAAGTAACGTATAGCAATAAGATCGAAACAATTCAAAATACATTTTTGAAAATAATGCTATTTAAATTAGGTTACAACAAAGATAAAAATATAAATTTAGTTCGTCAGGAGCTTACTATCGAAAATTATGTTGTAGAAGAACTTTCGCGGACTTGAGCTTCTTTTATAAATTAATTAGTAACCAAGCGGATTGTTTATATCTATTTAATCAAATTAATTTCTGTATTAACCCTTCGAATCGACAAATCAGACATCCAACACTGTTTTCCATTCCGTTCCATAAATCCAACTACGGTCTTAATAGTCCACTTTCTCGGTTCATGCGTACGTCAAATAAATTATCCCTAAATCCAAATTTCGATCTTTTTGTTAATTCGTATACTAAATTTATATCTAATTTTAAGCGGTTAAATGTTTGTTGTTCTCTTTAATTTGCCAATTTGTAGTCATGTTTTTTGTATTTATATATATTTTGTATTATGAAATTTGAATTGTATTACTATAACATATTATGTATAATGGATTTTTCCGTAAATAAATAAATAAACCTAAACATCATATAACTAAATGCCTGTTTAAAAAAAGTTGATAATTCCGGGCGTTAGTCAGGCTTTTGTAAACTCGAAATTTTACTTCTGGCTTAATAAAAAAGTGGAAACACACGTTAGAAACTTTAAATTTACAATATATACATCAGGATATGTGTACTTTAAATTAAAATTCCCTGTATGTGCATGTAAGTTTAAAAAAACTTTGATGATAAATTATCAAGTGATGTTTCAGCGCAATAAATGCCGTAAGAAGAAATTGAGTGTGTATATAAGGTGAACTGTGTCAGTTTGCGTTCATAAATCAAATATTTACCGGAGATACTGGAAAACGCAGCCAGAGGACCATAAATCATGATTCTTTCATTAGAACTAGGAAACGCTCGAGAATTTCTTTGTGCCGGAATAAAGTAGCCGCACTCGCACCGTGCATTACAATAAAATAAGAGAGAAAACACAAAGCGAACTTATCACAATAAAATCACTGAACCGTAAAGTGAAATACAATAAATTGGTTTTACAGTTATGGCAATAATTCTAGTTTGTAATTATTGTGCATTTATTAACACTTATTCTTTGATAAATTTTCAAGGAAAAAAGGAGTAGAGAAAACGGTATTGCAATTATAAATTAGCTTGATTTTTTTATAATAAAAATAAAGATAAAAATTTGAGTTTAAGCATGATAACTAAAGTAGAATGACTAATTTTAACTTGTTTAATCATCTAAAAAAGTAAACACAATTATGTTAAAGCTAATAAATATTGAAAACAGTTATTGTAAAAATGCACGTAAATTAAACATTATGACAATAATTTGTAAAATTTTTGTAAATTGTTACCAATTAATTTTATCTTGAAATTTAGTTTGGAAACCCCTGATTTAATTTAAAAATCGAACCAACTGATTTTTAACTTCAATTAAGATAAATTCAAATTCAAAACTATTTGAATTCGAGAAAATAAGCTTACGCTTCTTATAGTTTGCACACTTTAAACATAATATATAAAATTACGAAAATGTTATTCCTGAAAATGCAAACAATGTCTTAATTAATAAGACAACTTAAGACGATAAATATCTATTGAAACAACTACTTCCCGTGCAAATACACCTCCAGATATTGAATTATACAATGAAATATTTAAAATCTTATTTATTTTTATTTATCTTAAGTTGTCTTATTAATTAAAACATTGTTTGCATTTTCACGAATAACATTTTCGTAATTTTATATATTTGTTTATTCATATATTTATATCAAGGGGATTTACTCAAATATAATATATAAAAATTTGAATTAAATTTCTTTATCTCTTTATCTCTTGTTTTAATGAAATCGTTTATCAAATTCTTCATTTTTATTTAAAGTGGGACACAGACTGATGAATAAACATTTGTTCAGCATACACAGATCAATTATTAATTATTATTCAAAAACATGCTTAACAAAAATCAAAACAATCACATACTTATTCGTAAATCAAAATCTATCCTAACGTCACTAAAATAGTTTTCATCGTTTATTACACGACACTCAGATACTCCAAAACTCAAATATCAATTGATATTTTCGAAAAACCGAACACATGAGCCGCACCACGCGAATAATTCAACTCAACTGACGATAAAACGTGTATGACAACACACAAAATCGGCGCAAGAATCCTTATTGTTAGTTTTATCAAAATTCCAATTTCGTCTTAAGCGAAATCGGTGCGTTTTGGTGGTCTCAGCGCAGGTAAATAATAGGAGAATGATTGGCTCAAAAAGGTTTGATTTGGATTTTAGTAGTGAGTGAAAAGTTGAACTATTTACGAGATTGGCTTAATTCAATAATTGTGGAGTTTTGGTTTTGGATTTTATTAGATGAATAGTAAATTAGAAGATGGATACATTAGCGTTTTCTAATAAAGAAAATAATAAAAAGGTCCAGGCTAATCGAAATGTTCAGCCTTTTCTAAACTCAGCCTTTTTTAAACTCGAATTCTTACTTATGTATAATTGTATACAGGGATTTTTTTATTTTAAGTAGACATTTGCATAGGTTTTTTTTTAAAGAGTTCAATTTGAAGTATGAAGTAACATTTCCAGTTTAAACATTAAAAGTGCCATTCTTTTCGCAATCTACAACAAATTAGTCTTACAAAGACTATATCAAACACTCATTGAAACAACTACTTCCCGAGCTAATACCCCGACGGACATTGAATTATACAACAAGTGTTTGCTGTTACATACAGTAACCTACTGTAAATGTAACAATTTGGGTCAAATTGTACAGGCAATCTATAGATGCGTGTCGAGATTTATCTCTCATCAGTATAGCTTTGCCATTTCCTCTAAACAATTTGACACCTTAGACTGGCGGTCACGTTACCGTTCAAACATAAGTATAATTGGGGGTATTAGCTCGGGAAGTAGTTGTTTCAATGAGTGTTTGATATAGTCTTTGTAAGACTAATTTGTTGTAGATTGCGAAAAGAATCGCACTTTTAATGTTTGAAGTATTCTGCAACCAAGAATTGGCAATTTCAATTATACTTATTTCCAGTTTAGAAAAGCCTTAAATTTTACTTCATGCTTAATCAAGGAGTGGAAGCACCAGTTCGTTACTTCAAATTGAACTCATTTAAAAAATAACGAATGCATAAAAAAATTCATACGCATCGGGATGTGTATAATTATTGTAAGAAAATGTTTCTGTATGTTTATAACATCAAAATTGTTGACACCTTTACTTCGTGGTATTCCATTTTAAATTATAAATAGAAAAGTTGTTCTATGTTTTATACCACAATATTTTTTATTGAGCACTACTTAAGGTTGCGGTTTACTAGAGTAGGACAAACTCTTTCCAGCCGTTAGTTAGAGTGAGAGAGGGCTATATTACCACTTCCAGCATAAAAAGGTAAACGTAAGATATAAAGATTTTTTTTTTAATGAAATGTATGCAGAATTTACGGACACCCTTGAATTTTACGTAACACAAGTTTTCGTTTCCTAAATATGAGTAAAGATTTGGATTGATTCAGTTACTTGAAGATAATTATACGTTGATTAAAAAAACACTTAGAACCTTTCTTTAATACTTTATTTTGTAACCAAATGTACATTTCGGACACGAAGGGTCCATTATCAATGGTTTGATACTAATACGAGTATTAGTATCAAACCATTGATAATGGACACTTCGTGTCCGAAATGTACATTTGGTTACAAAATAAAGTATTGAAGAATGGTTCTAAGTGTTTTTTTTAATCAAAGTATGAGTAAAGAAATGACGATAAATATAGCAATTTTTATTTATAAAAAAAAAAAATATCTTAATCGTTTTAAATTGGTGACATTAAAATCCTACAATTCAGCTTTAGTTTGATGTACCATGCAATGTTGTCTTATAATCAGAACATTAATGGTGCTTTACAAAAAAAACTAAATATCTTAATCGTTTTTTTTTCTACAATTCAGCTTTATTTTGATGTACCATGCAATGTTGTCCCATAATCAGAACATTAATGGTGCTACTACCCAAAACGTTGGATTTTACCAATCATAAATCGCAACCTTAAGTTTCGACATTTTTAGTGTCATTTTCAAGTGATTGACATGCTATGGTTCTACGATTGAAATCAATCGATGTTACAGACATTATAAACAATTTATGTCTGCAGTTCCACCAATAAAAATCCCTGGCGTCATGACATTGGAACTTTGAACTTTTTTGGAATTATGGTCACATTAATCAAACAATTGGTACAATCAATCATAAATCAAACAATTAAATTCTTGTGCTATCCTGTATTAATGTTTATTTCTTGACTATTGTTACTTATTTTTTTTGTTTAAAAGGAATATAATTTGTTTTACTCGAATGTCTTCAACTTTCAAATCGGTTAATCGTAATGGAGTACTCGTTAAAAAAAGTCTCGAGGATGCGGCTAACGGCGGTCTTAATGGGAATCGTTCTTCGGCGCTTCTCGTCGTCTCCGTCAGCTGAGATTCCGTGAAAATAACAGAGGATCTCCGAGAAGTGGAACAGTAGGTGAGCAATCGAGCATTAGACAGATGTCTCGACTCTTTTGACGAGCCGATACGAAACGGGTCAGTAGTGTGCGAACACGAACAATGCAATGCGGATTACGATTTTAGGCGTAATTTGTACGAGAATTACGCTTATTTTCTCGGGAAAGTTTCTCTTTGGAACATTGGGAAAATTAATTTAAATCGAATTCCAGCAAAGACAGAATTTCACATTTTTTTACCACAGGCAATCATCACTGTCTGTGTGCATTTATTCATCTTCTTGCGATATTAATGACCTTATCCTTTCAGCTCTGTTAAGGTCTGTATTCTTCCATGTGCTTTTACAGAATTTTATGTTGAAAACAATTTAAATTGATTGATATTGACAACCCAGATAACCGATCGAAAAATGCCTCCAATTCCTTTCCGAAACATTTTCTAAAAATTGTTTTAATTACCGTACCATTTCTCATTACTGTTTCCATCGAAATCCCACTATACTTCCCAAATTTGAAAAAAACCCTTACTCATATTTGATGATTAAAAAAAATTAAATATTAGTGAAATTTAACCAAGTGTTGTCTTTTTTAAATCTTAGTTAAATATGTTTCGCCACGTGAAAGATGAGAAACTTGTTCAAGATATAAACCATATTTGAATTCATTTCATAATTTCTCCCATACACTCAATAAGGAGTGAGACCTTAGGTTGACAACCATTTAACAGTGACAGGGACAGTTGCACCCTAACATTAATTCGTTTAAAAAACACATCTCAAATTGCTGTAAATATACTGTATCACTTTACTGTCAATACAGATATTATTATCATACGACACTAATATTAATCTAGGCAGAAAGACTTCAGGTCGATAGCCATTTGACAGTGATAGTGACAGTTGCACCCTAACATTAATTCGTTTAAACGACACATCTCAAATTGCTGTAAATATACTGTAAATATCACTTTACTGTCAATAAAGGTATTATTATTATTGATCGATTGAGTTACTTGAAGATATTTTCATTATTTAGGTTATCAGTGATTTATTTGTCAAGTAAATTTCTTGACAAATAAAGCATTGATAACCTAAATAATTAAAAAGTATGAATAAAGGTTATTAATGCTTAATGTATCAATTAAAAGCAACTCAGTTGATTATGATAGTCTTCAAAGTTGTCCAAAAATATCTATATTGAACTTGGCGCAACAAAAGAAACCTGAAAATAAAAGACTAAGAATCTGTCAGTATTTTTGTGTGTTCACTGCTATTGTTTTCTTTTCTTCTGTTAATACTCTGAAATCGTATTACTGGTAAGACAGTTTTCGAAGTTGTAACGTATACACTCAAGCTTAATTAGTACACGAGTTGTTACACAGGTTACTTTACACGCGAGTGTCTGGTTTCTTGAAACCAAAAACATTACCCAAAGACATATCCTGTGTGTTCAGGTGTTCGACTTTTTTTCCGCCTTTAACGTTCTTGCCTTTTCTTTTCACGGTCATGTAAATTGAAACCAATAACAAAAAATGGAAGCAGTGAATGCGCGATGATTGATACATACATTTTTTGGCAAGATGTTTGAATTAACCCTGGAGGAATCGCGCTATAAGCATTTTTCTCGCACTTTTTCTGATATTACAATATTTTAGATGCAAACAACAGCGCGAGGATTTTCCTTTTTCTAGCTAACTTCACAAGTCTATTCACAAAGGTTTTCATGCAGATTGCTTATTTAGTTAACTTTGATGTGAGATATCGAATGTTGACGACTGTGCGTAACCGTGAGCAATGTCTGCTTTTTTTATATAAGAATACCTTCGTTTTCTCTTAGATTACGTTTTTTCATTGGAATTCGTATTATTTTGTAATAAGGTACGTTAATGTACTATTTGTTATATTAAAAACATTTTTTTAAAATTTATTTGCTAAGCGTAAAATTTTAAATAATGTAGGGTGAGAGAAATGCGCGAGTTGGCGCGCGGATCATCTAGACGCGAGTCCTGCAGGGTTAAGTAAAAAATAGCCCATTTGAAAAGTTTATAACTGTCAATCAACTGTGAATAACCAATTCAGGTGACGGCAAACTTATGCAACCCAATGTACAATTTCATTATTCTCTTCCATAAAATAACGCCCTCTATTTAATTTTCTTGCATCTATGTTAATATTATACATTAGAATATATCTATTTGTTTCTTAATTAGCAAAATAATTCACCGTTGGACTCTCACATGACGTCACTCAGTCGGCTTGAATCTATCTTAACTAGAAAAATGCATGGAATTGCACTTCTTTATGATTTGTCATTCAACGTTGATACACAGATTGTTTGAATTAAGAAGAGGTCGACTGCGATACTTTTGTTTTAACTACGTCCTTTATCCTAATTACAATATTAAGCTGGCCGTAAGAACTAGTTTCTGAGGCCATAAAAATTAAGTACGTCCTTATTTTGGGATGAAATATTTACTTGTGTATTTAGTTTCCCACTTATACATATCTATGGACTATTAGTTTTAAACAAGTCTTAAGTTGGATATGTAATATATATGATTTGTAGCTCGCTATGATAAACCTGAATTACAATTTTCAGATATAAATAAAGCTTGCCATATGCAAAAAGTCGTAAGTGCCAATTTTTAAGTAATTCGTTTTATATGCAGAATTTGTTCTAAATGTCATGCTTTTTTTACTTGTACAATAAATACCGAGGCGATAGTGCTACTACAAGTGACAGAAATTGGGACTTAGTTATCAAAACGTCATAAGTGCTAATATATCATTTGGTACTTACGAACTTTTGTATATGGCACGCTTTAAATATAGTAAATAACATAAATACGTCTACATAAAATGAAAAATATTAACAGTACAAAAGATACACGTTAAAATAATACAAATAATATATACAGGGTGCCCCGGGAGGCACCTGCAAACTTTAGCGGTGTATTATTTAAATCATTTTAAGCAAAACAAGTTATATCGATATAGGTCCGATTCGGAAAGGTTAGTAAATTATAGCTTGTTGAAGAAAACTGTTCAAAATTGTAAGGAGTAGGCTTTAGAAAGCATTGCTTCGCAACTATTTGTTTTGCTGTCACTTGTATGTTAACCTTACTGATAAATGTGATTATTTTAAACATGCCTTTTTAGTTTAGTACAACTATTCACAATGTTTACTTGGTGAACGAAATGTACATCTAGTGATTAAAAGAAAAACAATGGAGAAAAAGAATTTCTTGTTTCATTTAACCCTGTCAGCACTGGAATTTGTCTGGTGCCCAAAAAAATGTGTACACTGCATATTATTTATCAGAGCTGGGATGAATCCTGAAAAGCAGGATTCGAATCACGAATCCGAATCACCTAATATGATTCGAATCACGAATACTCGAATAAAGGATTCGCAAGTGAAAAATATGATTCGAATCAAAGATTCGAATCCTCATTTTTGAATCACGGATACAAATCCTTTAAAAATAAATTTAAATCTATTATTTGCAATCAGTAATATTTTATTCCATCAGTTTCTATTAACAAAAATGTTCATTTACCGACTAAATATCTGATTATATAATGATTTTAATTAATGATGATATATGTGTTATTGAACTTCATTTTAAATCTGTGTTTTATACGCGTGGCGCATGAAGTAAAATTTCAAGTTTAGAAAAGCCTCGTGAAAATTTTCTACCTGGGGCTTTTCTAAACTCGAAATTTTACTTCATGCTTAGTCTGGGAGTGGACAACACTCGTTCTTAGAAGTTTCAAATTAAAGGATCACTCTAGATTACTAAGTTTATTACCATTTTACAAAGGCTACAGCTCGAAGGACCAATCATGGTCTTCGGAGACCGAAGGACTACAGGGAATCGAAGTTTATTTACAAGAAAACAACGAATATCTGAAGGACAGCATGGATAGGAAAGAAAACATCCAATTTTGAAAAAATATCGAAGTTGGGGTGGTTTTCAGTGCGTTTTTAACTTCACTTTAAATCAGTGTTTTATACGCGTGGCGCATGAAGTAAAATTTCGAGTTTAGAAAAGCCCCGTGAAAATTTGTCTCGGGTCGCTGCGCGACCCTCTACAAATTTTCTACGCGGGGCTTTTCTAAACTCGAAATTTTACTTCATGCTTAGTCTGGGAGTGGACCGTCAAGATTTTCTACATGTCGAGATTTTCGATATTTCTAGATTTATGTCGATTTATTCACAGTTTGTTATTGTATTAAATGCAACTTTAATATTAAATAAAAACGGTTTTTTTAGGAATAGAATATTCACCCATTAAGAGCCGAGCAAATTATAAAGTTAACTCTAAAAGTTAATTTTGAAAATTTGTCTCGGGTCGCTTCGCGACCCTCTACAAATTTTCTACGCGGGGCTTTTCTAAACTCGAAATTTTACTTCATGCTTAGTCTGGGAGTGGACCGTCAAGATTTTCTACATGTCGAGATTTTCGATATTTCTAGATTTATGTCGATTTATTCACAGTTTGTAATTGTATTAAATGCAACTTTAATATTAAATAAAAACGGTTTTTTTAGGAATAGAATATTCACCCATTAAGAGCCGAGCAAATTATAAAGTTAACTCTAAAAGTTAATTTTAGGTAAAATTTTGCATCTTTTTCTATGATTTCAATGAATGATTTATTATATTACATACGTCGATTTTTTAAAAGAGTTAAATTTAAAATTCATACGAGTGTTGTCCACTCCCAGACTAAGCATGAAGTAAAATTTCGAGTTTAGAAAAGCCCCACGTAGAAAATTTGTCAAGGGTGGCGCAGCGACCCGAGACAAATTTTCGCGGGGCTTTTCTAAACTCGAAATTTTACTCCATGCGCCACGCGTATAAAACACTGATTTAAAGTGAAGTTAAAAATGCACTGAAAACCAACCCAACTTCAATATTTTTTCAAAATTAGATGTTTTCTTTCCTATCCATGCTGTAAACCTTCAGATATTCGTTGTTTTCTTGTAAAAAAACTTCGATTCCCTATAGTCCTTCGGTCTCCGAAGACCATGGTTGGTCCTTCGAGCTGTAGCCTTTGTAAAATGGTAATAAACTTAGTAATCTAGAGTGATCCTTCAATTTGAAACTGCTAAGAACGAGTGTTGTCCACTCCCAGACTAAGCATGAAGTAAAATTTCGAGTTTAGAAAAGCCCCGCGTAGAAAATTTGTCGAGGGTCGCGCAGCGACCCGAGACAAATTTTCACGGGGCTTTTCTAAACTCGAAATTTTACTTCATGCGCCACGCGTATAAAACACTGATTTCAAGTGAAGTTAAAAATATACTATTAAGGTTGGATATTTTTCATGGTTAAGTAATCAAATATGCGTTCACAAATATTTGAATTATTCGAAAATTTTGAATATTTATATCCAAATATGAATAATTAGTGATTTAAATATTCATATTAGAATATTTAACTATTTGAATTAATCGAATTCGAATCCCAGCCTTAATTGCGATGATTCGAATTATTTAGGAGGATTTGAATCCGTGTATGAGGATTCGAATCCTTTTATAACAATTCTAATCCTTTTATAAGGATTCGAATCATCTACGTCTGGATTCGAATACGAATCCTTTTAAAAAAATGTAACGAATCCGGATCATGAATCCGTTTTCACTAAAGTATTCGAGTACCTCTTTTGAATCCTCTAAAAGGATTCGAATCCGGGAATCGAATCCTGCCCAGCTCTGTTATTTATTACTATCTCACCTCTACAGAGAGTTTTTCTTTTAAGTATACATATCTCAATATACTGTATACGCTGTAAATCTTTACAAATATTTTAAATTGAACTTTCGAACGAGTGTTTTCCACTCCCAGATTAAGCATGAAGTAAAATTTAGAGTTTAGAAAAGCCCCGTGAAAATTTGTTTTCTGGGCTTTTCTAAACTCGAAATTTTACTTCATGCGCCGTACTAAACACTGATGTGATGTGATTTTCAAAATACACATTTTTAGCATATTGCTTTAGTAGAATATTTTGAACTTCACCTATAATCGGTGTTTTATACGCGTGGCGCTAGAAGTAAAATTTCGAGTTTAGAAAAGCCTGAAAATTTGACCAAATTTTCAGGCTTTTCTAAACTCGGAATTTTACTTCATGCTTAATCTGGGAGTGGAAAACACTCGTTTAAGACTTTAAGACAAACGATTATCGGAAAAGTTACATGTGTGTATATTTAAAAGAAAAATTCCCAGTATGTCTATCAAATGTTAGTGGTGGCAAATACATCAAAATAATCGTAAAACTTGGGGATTTTAATGTCACGAATTTAAAACGATTACAATATTTAGTTTTTTTTTTGTAAAAAAATCCTGAAACTAGCTATCTTTGAGTCATTTATTTACTTCTTTTTAGGCAACAAAAACTTGTACTACGTGAAATTCATGGGTGTTCGTACATTTTGCTTCCAATTAGCTCAACATTCAGAAAAAAATGTCCTTGGTATATTACGTTTACTTTTTTATGCTGGAAATAGAAATATAGGTCTATCTCACTCTAGCAAATGGCTGGGCAGAGTCTGTCTTACTCTAGTAAACCGCAACCTTAACGACAGATTTAAAAGATTCACATTTACCAGTTAGGTTAACTTACAAGTGAGAGCAAAGCCTACTCTTTACGATTTTGAACAGTTTTCTTCAAGAAGAAATAATTCACTAACCTTTCAGAACCCTGTATGTGTGTATATTAAGCTGCCTAGTTTTAGATATACTGTGGTGGTAGTTTTAGGCAACTAAAGCCACGTAAATAATTAAATTTAAGTTATTGCTGTCTTAAAATGTCTCTATTTATCATTTACAACTCATTTTGTACCCCGATGATTTTAAAAGCCTGAAAGACCCTCATCCATTCACAACTCAACGAATTTTGTATTATATTATAGTTCACTTATTTCCCTAAATACTGTGTTTTATATCTTTAGTTTGGTTCTCATTGATCACTTGATGAAACATGATTAAATTTGTGCCGTAGGCGTTCACTTTGTGATACATCTTAAATAGTCACAAATTAAGTGCAAAATATAGTAGTTAAACAAAAAGTAAAAAGTGTTTTATTTACAAGTAATTTGTAAGAATTAATAGAAAGGGATTTCCCTTTCTATTAAGTTTTACAAATTAATTTACATATACTGTGTTATATATTAGGTTCTCGACTTTCAAAAAATAAATCTAATGAATTGATAATTATAATTTCGTTGTTAGATAATGGGTATTTTTGTGATGAACAAAAAATGCAGTTCTGATAAAACTCGGTGGTTTAGTGGAAGTGATGAATGAGAAGAGGGGTAGATAAGATATCGTGATTTTTATTGTGGTAATAAATTACGAACGAGGCGTTAGTAAATGGAATTCGGAATGGCTCTTCTAGGAAATTAGATAGTGTTTTTAATGGATTAAATCTCGCATTTTAAAATATGTTCTCTAATAGAAACTACTATACTATAAATAATAATAAAAAAATTTAAGACAATGTTTCACCAGCTTTGAGGTTTTCGTGATCGGGTGAAAATAAACTGATATTAATCTATAGATCTAAATTCAAATTACACAGGTTTTATCAAACTAACTAAAATTAATAAAAAGAAGTATCAATAACCTTTCTTCACACACTTTATTTTAATACCAGATGTACATTTCTGTCACCAAGTGACCATTATCAATGGATTTAGTATTAAAAATCCATTGATAATGGTCACTTGGTGACAGAAATGTACATCTGGTATTAAAATAAAGTGTGTGAAGAAAGGTTATTGATACTTCTTTTTATTATTATAATCTTCACGTAACTCAATCATCTATTAACTAAAATTACATGAAAAATGATAAAATGAAACTATAGGAAGATCCGATTTAATTTTTTTATTTCAAAACTTGAGTATCTAAATTAAAATAGACATGTACATATGTTCGACAGCGTAAACGCTATCTAATGCCCAATTGCTTAAGTAGCATCGTCGATAGCTGACAAACTAAACGTTTGTATACAGCAATTGTTCGTCCGCAACAGGGCTTTATTTTATAGAATACAAATACTAAGAATATGAATTTGTGTTCAGTACTCATTCATTCACTCCTGTAAGCGTATATAGTTATCCGGTGATGGGCATTAGATGGCGTTTACGCTTTCGGATATATGTAAATTGCATAGGCCATAATAGATGGTCAAAGATGTTCAGTTTTCTCCAAGCACTGGTTCGGGACTATACTGATGATGGCGTTGAAGCCTGAAACGCGTATATAGTTATCCGGTGAATGAATGAGTACTGAACACAAATTCATATTCTTGAAATAGAAATGTTTAATTATGCTGATGTTATTTTTCGAAATTAAGAGCTTGAATATTACAATTAAAATAGAAATATTTATTTATATTTATTTGTTTATTATGATGATTAATCTATTTTTTGTGATTATGTTTAAATTGCTGACTTGGTCAATGTTATCGTTAATTATCAAACGATTAAAATGTGTCTGGTGTACGCTTTTTGAGTTATAAATCATGGCCAATTTCCGGTTGTTTTGGCGTGCCCGATACAATGGGCTGTTTCGCATGATTACCATAATAATCGAGCAAGTCTACACGATTTGAAGATTATCAACCACCTGTGAGCAATCACAATAACAGTCTACTCAAATTTTTTGACATTGTTTGCCACTCTTTCAAACGCTAAGCAATAAGAAAATTGTTTTTATTTTCTGGTTGATAAGAGATCATGTTAACATTTCGAATCAGTTGAAAATGGAATAAGTTCCTTAAACTGAGTTATAATTTTAGCGTGATAGTGTTGATCCAAAATGTTGAAATGAACATAATTTCTCAGAAATGGATTCCTGAGAATAGTAATTTTCGGAAATTGGTAAAACACCTAGAACCACAGTTTATATATATCCAAATTTTATATAGAGACTGGCTAACTCTATATAAAATTTGGTAAACGGGCTTGGATGCTGCATCCAGAAACGAAACCAGTGATCCCCATATCCTGATCATAGTCTCTCCTTTTCTACTCGATTTCCAGTTTTCCCATAAGCATTGGCTCCCTATGCTAGAACCTAGGAGTGATTAGATCTTAATTTTCTTAGTTGCCAAAATGACATCAGTTTAATTTGAGAAACTGTTTTAAAACAGATTTTTGTTTTGCTTTGTTAAATTTCTTTATCTCATTCAACAATTAATTGTGAAATCAAATATATTGACTCATAAACAAATGAATTCCACTTTTATCACACTGAAAATCCGACAGATACTTGCCGACAATCGTCCGTATTGCAACATCCGGTCTCGTGTTTTGTCCTTATCTCGGTCAAGATAAACAAAGAATTCCCCTCTAGATAGGCAAAGGATGTCTAATAATAGATTCGAGTTTAGTTTACCGATTAGGAAAAATAAGTGTTTGCTCTGGTGCGCAGGATGGAAAATCGATGTTTGTTGTTGCCCGGAGTCGCAGCGTCGATCGCTTATTGGTGTTTTGCATTTAAGTCGGAAAACGGAAATAATGGCCTTTTTTCCTACCAGGAAACGACGCTCGTCGTCCAATGAACCCCTTTTAGCATTTATAGTAGAGGTAGTAGTAGTAATATCGATTGGAAGAAGGGAGGGATTAATAATAGATTATTACGTGTCTTGGAGGGGAATTTATAGTATTTGTTTGTATCCACCTATGTATACGTGGGTGTTTGTTTGGGGTTGTTGAAACGTTCTTTCGTCATTCAGTTATATAAAGAATATCTAGGGAAGTTTTCTTATAAGTGTACATCAGGTATGGGCAACCTTTGACATGTTGAGGGCCAAACTTTAGTGTGCAAATACGTTCGCGGGCTGCGTTTAAAAGTACTTAGTGCATTTTAAAGTAGTGATAATATTTTTTGCGATAGATATTAGAAATGAAATAATACGACAATGTTATTATAGTACAATTTATTAAAATAACAAAATGAAATTTAAAAAAATGGTACATTATAATTAAATCGTTAAATTTGCAATTGTTACAAACTACGAAAGTTAAGTACACCGAAATCAATGAGACACTTGAGCTTGAATTTTGGGAAACTAATCCATCGATATTTGGATTAATTCCACTGACACAAAGACGCAAAGAATTTTCCAAATTATCGTCAGTCAGTCTTGTACGATGTGTTGATTTATTAACTTTCATCAATGAAAAGAACTGTTCGCATTTATAAGTACTGCTAAACGCACAAATCAATCTTCTTGCGAATTTTCTAAGCTGCGGAAAATTGTCTTCTTCTAGGTATTTTTTGTAGAAATCGCACAACTATACGTCTTCAAATTTGGATTTTAGAAGTGAGTTTTCTTAAATCTCGATCAACTCCATTTGTAAGTGTATTGGAGCATTTTGTACAATATATGTTGTAGGAGTAGCAAATAAACTGAAACAGTCTTCCATGTTTTTGAAGTCGCAAAATCTGTTCGAAAATTGTTCCGACAGTAACTTCTTCAGCATATTAAGCATAAGCAATATTTTCATACGCAGAGAGCGTGTTGAAATGGTAACTGTTACCAGACAGCATCTGTGACTCCCACAAGCTTAGTTTGATCTGAAACGCTTTTAAATGGCTGTACAAATCATTTACTAACTGTCCTTGTTTTTGAAGTTTCAAATTTAAATCATTCAAATAGCCTGTAAGATCGACCAGAAATGCTAAGTCACATATCCATTTTGGGTCACTTAATTCAGATAGTGGTTTATCATTTATTTTCATAAAGTCTGCTATCTCATTTCTAAGCTCGTAAAACCGTTTCAACATTTTTCCTTTGCTCAGCCATCTGACTTCACAATAATATGTTACGTCGTTATATTCAGCTGATATTTCATCCAAAAACGCCTCGAACTGACGATGGTTAAGCCCTCGGGATCGAATAAAGTTGATGGTTTTTACTACCATATTCATAACATTCTGGAGTCGAATGGACTTAGAACACAAGTTCTGTTGGTGGATAATGCAATGAAGGACTATCAAATCATCTTTTTACACATTTAATTCTGTTGCTTTTTTATTCAAAATTCCGATGAAACCTTTACGTAAGCCGACCATAGAAGGTGCACCATCAGTGCATACTCCAATTAATTTTGACCATGGCAAGCCAAAACTTGTGAATACCTTTTGAACTTCAATAAAAATATCCTCCCCTGTAATGGTTCCTTTTAGCGGCTGTAAAGCAAAAGGAACCACTACACCTCGAATAAATATAGCCAGTTGAGATGTGTCAGACAAATCGGTGCTCTCGTCTAATGCTATGGAAAATGATTCAAAACCAGCCATACGGTCAGTCAATGTTGTTTTTATATCATTAGCCATCAGTTCTATACGTCTAACAACAGTTCGTCTTGACAAACTAATTTTTTCAAATTCTTTTTTCTTTTCAGGACACATAATACCGCAAACTTCTAACATACACTCCTTGATAAATTCTCCTTCGGCAAATGGTTTTAATGCCTTTGCCAATTTTGAGCTAACTATAAAACTAGCTTTCACAACATTATCAAGTTGTGTTCTTTGTTTATGAAACATTTGTTGCTGTTTTTCTAAATTTGCGGTAAGCTTCTGGATTTTGTCTGTTCTTAATTGTCCTGTCAGTGAGTGCAGCGTAGCATGCTTAGTTGAGTAATACCTCTTTATATTGAATTCTTTGATTACTGAAATGGATTCATTACACAGCAAACAAATAGGCTTACCATTGTGAGTATAAGTACCTAATGTAATATTTTTTAATTGGGGCCGGATCATATCTTACAGCGGGCCGGATCCGGCCCACGGGCCGGGTGTTGCCCATATGTGGTGTACATACTCCGATAAATACGTTAAATTTGAACCTTCTAACGAGTGTTTCCACTCCTAGACTAAGCATGAAGTAATATTTCGAGTTTAGAAAAGCCTGAACATTTGGTTTGGTCGCTCCAAACAAAGTTTTCAGGCTTTTCTAAACTCGAAATTTTACTTCATGCTTAACATGGGAGTGAAAAGCACTCGTTTATAGCTTCAATTTGAACTCTTTTCAAAGACAACGAATACCTGAAGATTTACAACGTATCTAAATGTTAAGTATACAAAGTAAAATTCTCTATATTGTCGTTAAATCGGTTTTGATTCACAAATGTGTAGATGTGTGAAAATGGAATTGTAAATGACAATTCTATAGGGTTGTTATTTACAATCCCTAATCTCACATTACTTATTGCACATTGATTCCATTTATTTAATTTAACTGATTAATCTGTGCGTGTGTGATTAAGCTTATTTTT
The DNA here is from genome assembly GCA_932526585.2 of Philonthus cognatus. Classification (NCBI taxonomy): domain Eukaryota; kingdom Metazoa; phylum Arthropoda; class Insecta; order Coleoptera; family Staphylinidae; genus Philonthus; species Philonthus cognatus. Next base: position 39,690,257 of record OW052244.1, read on the forward strand.
TTTAATGTTTCAAATAAACAAGCTTTTTATTTAGACATAATCAACGCCCAGTGTATTGTGTAACAATGCAAAGTAATTAATCGAAATTATAAATTCGTTCGCAATTAATTCATCCGGGCGGACAATTAAATTATCGGATGGTGCAAATGTGGACCGAGCCCAGTATTGTGCATCAGATCAATGGCATTGTTCAATTTCGCAAATTGCATATTGCAATAACAACTCCATTATTTAATCCCCAAAGATTTAATACAATTGTAAACAAAATTATAGTACATGCAGTTACATTTACTTTATTAAATTCACCGAGTTAAAAATTGCCAATTAGCCTATCAGTAGCGCACTATCATTATTAGTTTTTTAGTTATAGTTTTTAATATTTTTTAGAGATTTTCTGTTTGAATAAGTGCGCTGTAAAAATCCTAAACGGCCAAAATTTTAAAGATTACGAAACAAATTAAATGATTAAAACTTTCTAGTGCCCTCTACAGCAAAAGAAAACATAAAAATGGCACTCAGCAATACTCACTGGTTAAATCATTACCAGGTTGGTCATATTACCCGCCGTATGACTAGAGCCGTGGCGTATCTACGTTACCGCGTATGTTTGTTAGAAATATGCAATAAAAATAGTTTTTGAGGAATCTTAAAACATTAAAGATATTCACATTAATATTATAAATATTGTAAACTAATTAATTTTCTGTTATAAACAATATTTCATCAGTACTTCACTTGAAATAAGTGTCGCATGAAGTAAAATTTCGAGTTTAGAAAAACCTGAAAATTTGGTTTGGTCGTTCCGCTTCGCGGAACGACCAAACCTAATTTTCAGGCTTTTCTAAACTCGAAATTTTACTTCATGCTTAACCTGGGAGTGGAATACACTCGTTTAAAGCTTCAAATTGAACTTTAAAAAAGCGTATGCATATGTATACCTAAAAAAACACCCTGTATATTAATTTTGATTACGAAAGTCCAAATTGGCATGCTTTTCTAAACTCGAAATTTTACTTCATGCTTAATCAAGGAGATTAGAATATCGTTTCAATATACATAAATCGTTGAAAGGAGGATTTAAAAGTAAATACTTGATTTTATTTTAAATTTACTTGAATAATTAAATCAATCTTAAAAATGATCTTGTACTAATCTCCTAAAAAAAATATTAAGTATGGAAATATATTGTTTGAAATTTATCACATTTCTTAATAAATATAAAATATACTGCCTTTCAAAAAAATCAGAACACAAAGTATTTATTGGGCGATTTTAATGAAATTTACAGAATTTGATCATGTAAATGAACTGCATCGATGATCAAAAAATCAATTGTTTTGGTTACTATTTAATGGTATTTTTCCTTGATTTCACCATTATGAAGAGCTGCTGTTTAATGTAATTGCTTCTAATATCCAAGTAGCCTCTGAGTAGTTTGACGTTTCGGTTTGTAAAACATAAAAAGATGCCCCGTGTTCGTCGGCGTGCACAATATCATCATCTAAGTGAATTTGAAAGGGGTCGCATTATTGGAATGCGAGAAGCGGGTTTTTCGGTTCGTGCTATTGCTGAAAGGGTAGGCCGTAGTGTATCGATGATCGTACGCTGCTGGTCTAGATGGTCCGAAGCTGGGGAGAATCGACGTAGACTTGGATCAGGACACCACTGAGCCAGTGGTGCTTTAAGGGACAGATTTACAACGTCGCGGGCATTGGGAAATGACTGGTTGGCTCTAAATGGCCAAAGAGTATCCATGGCTACTGTTTACAGAAGAGTCCGCAGTTTTGGTATAAGATCCTACCGTCCACAATTGTGTCTACCTCTTACTCCGCAGCATCACAGAGCAAGACTTGATTGGTGCAGGGAAAGACAACATTGGACCCATGAATGGAATAACATTATCTTCAGCGATGAGTCTCGGTTCTGTTTATGGGCTCATGATGGTCGCAGAAGAGTGAGACGTCGACGCGGTGAACGCAGAATTTTACAATTTGCTGTTGAAAGACATACGGCTCTTACACAGGGAGTTATGGTTTGGGGGGCGATAGCATATGGTAGTCGGTCTCCTCTAGTTTTTTTAGAAGCAAGTCTTAACGCGATTCGGTATATTGACAACATTTTACGGCCAGTGTTAGTGCCCTATGTAAATGGCTTGCAGAACCCCATTTTTCAGCAAGATAATGCTCGACCTCACACAGCGGCCATTACAAGACAGTTTTTTGATAGTGCCGAAATCAATTTGTTACCTTGGCCATCTCGTTCTCCAGATCTATCGCCAATAGAACATGTTTGGGATATGATAGGTGTTAGAATAAGTAACTTACAGCGCCCCGCTAACACTGTAATGGAACTTAGAGGTGAAATTATCGAAGTTTGGAATGAAATACCCCAAGTCGATATTGACAGCCTGATTTCTAGCATGCCTCGACATGTTAATGAGTGTTTGGGAAATCGTGGAGGCCCAACACATTATTAATTTTTATTCATTTGTTTTTTTTGTTTTTCAAGTTGATTTTTTTATCATCGATACAGTTCGTTTACATGATCAAATTGTGTAAATTTTATTAAAATCGTGCAATAAATACTTGGTGTTCTGATTTTTTTGAAAGGCAGTATATATGAAAAGGTAGAGATTTTATTTACACTTCACCCAATCGCTTGGTCTTTTAAATATTTTTTTAAACAATACATTTCCTTAAAATATTAATTTGTATGTCGCCCAAAATGTTTACTTTAATATTATTCAAAAATGACTAAAGATATTTGTTTTAGTGCGTATTTAATTTATTTCTGAGAAAATGAAATGAATTTTATATTGAAATGCTTCCCACTGACTTCAACACAATGTTTTTGACTGTTTTGTTTATAACAAATAAACATTTTGTAAAAAAGTCCTAAATTAATGATTTTTTTTGCAAAGTAGCTTAAAGCTTATTCTGAATACATTTTGTGGATTTAATTTTGATTAAACAACCTCTGCCTTTTTATAACAAAAATAGACTCTAATTTGTTTGTTTTTTTAATTTTACTATAAAACTTAAAAATAAAAAGAATCTAGCTAATGAAAATATTGGATCGTATAACTATTTATAAAAAACCGCCGAAAAATATTAAATTTAATTTGACAACCTAACGACAAACAAAGAAAATTGTCATTTACAGTAATCTTTGTGATTTTTTTGCGAAAATTATAAAAACTAAAAGTATAAACAATTCATGACTACTAATAGGCTCAAATAGGCTCAAGTTAATGGTTTATTTTTTTCTTTAGTTAAGTATTTTAAGAATATGAATGCTTAAATGATTGTGTCAAAACAAATGAAAAGTAGAGTGAATCCTACACACATCTTAGCTTTGAAGTTTCGCCACAATTGTGAAAATAAATGAAAACTAGACCAAATCCCGCACACTTTACATCTTTGATGTTTTGTTCTAACTGCCAAAACAAATGAGCCACCGGATAACTCTTGATAGTTGTGTTAATTCTGTCAAAACAATTGAAACATAAAGTAAATCACGCACTTGCATTTCAAATTTCGCTCCGAACGTCTTTAATCTTTTTCTTTAATTTTAATAACATTTAACGGAAGGCCAATACATAATTATAAACATACAGAACAAGAACGTATAAATAAATAATTCAATTCTGAAATCAGCACAATAAAAACTAAGTATGGGTGAGTAATTACGCTGATAGCTATGTCAATTTTGTCAAAACAAATAGAAATTATACCAGATTTCACACATTTTGCATCTTTAAAGTTTCGCTCTAACTGTCAAAACAAACGAACTACGGACGATAACTCCGCAACCGTGATAGTTGTGTCGATTCTGTCAAAACAAATTAAAACTAAATCAAATCCCGCAAAGTTTTTATGTTTTAAGCTTGACTCTAACTGTCAAAACAAAAGAACTTCGGGAGACTACTCTGCAACGGTGACAGTTGTGCCAATTTCGTCAAAACAAATCAAAACCTCTGTCAACTTTGCGATTTCGCTCTAACTGTCATAGCTTAAAATTACTTAAACATTTTTAAAATATCAATGCGTAAACTAATACATTCAGAACGACAATTATTGTTGCACAGAAGCGTTTAAAGGGCCGCTAACTTCTCAGAACGGCAATTATTGCTGATAGCTATGCTATTATTTGATAGCTATGCCAATTTTGTCAAAACAAATGGAAATTATACCAAATTCCGCACATTATGCATCTTTAAAGTTTTGCTCTAACTGTCAAAACAAACGAACTACGGACAATAACTCCACAACAGTGATAGTTATGTCGATTCTATCAAAACAAATTAAAACTACACCAAATCCCGCAAAGTTTTTATGTTTGAAATTTGACTCTAACTTACTCACCCAATCAATTTTGACTCTAACTGTCAAAACAAAGGAACCAAATGAGATAACTGTGCAACGGTGACAGTGGTGCCAATTTCGTCAAAGCAAATCAAAACTTCTGTTAACTTGAAGATTTCGCTCTAACTGTCATAACTTAAAATTACCTAAACATTTTTAAAATGTCAATGTGTAAATTAATACACTCAGAACGGAAATTATTACTGCGGGGCCGCACAGAAGCGTTCAAACGTATATTAGGTTGCCTATAATCGTTGCTGTATGTGTGTGTTTTTTGAACTTCACTATAAATCAGTGTTTTAAAGCGTGGCGCATGAAGTAAAATTTCGAGTTTAGAAAAGCCTAATTTGAATTGGCCGCTTCGCATCGCTACGCGGCCAATACAAATTCTTAGGTTTTTCTAAACTCGAAATTTTACTTCATGCTTAGTCTGGGAGTGGACAACACTCGCTAAAAGCCTCAAATTAACCGCTTTTAAACAACGAACTCCCGCAAATTTAAAAAACCCTGTGATTATTGGGATATGTATACTCAAAAGAAAAATGCCCTGTATGTTCTGTTTTAAACACGTGGGTTGGCCGGCCCTGTTTTAAAGGGTTGCATTTTATTAAATACATGGAACATTAATTGCATTCAATGACTTTGCCTTTAAACAAAGGCCTTCCACCAATTGATTAATCATGAAGCAACATATCAATATATCTATTATTTTTACTTTCTCTCTAACATTGTTAATCAAAACTGTATTCATCTCAATTAAAACGTTTCTTCTTAAAATCTTCATTTAACTTAAGCAACATTGTTGGCCAGCCATCTGCGTGCACTGACCGAATCATGAATGCTTCAATAGACATCTCGAAAGTGATTGTTGTCCCGTTTAAATTTAAAGAGTCTCGATGATATTTTTGTACGTATTTAGTTCAACAAAGCCTGTTTTACATTTATTATTGTATGATTGAGGCGGGCTTCACACACTTTCCCACACTAGACCGTCCGAGCCGAGTTCACCTTGGCAGTGACAACGGCTCGGTAATGTCGGCGGGCTTGGCTTTTCCATGTGTGAAGAGGAATTTCATGGTTGAAGGGTTTCTAGTGGGAAAGACGTTTGTCTTTCGGATTGTTTACCTATCCTTATTATGCTTAATTCATTTGAATTAGGGGAGGCATTAGGGATAAATAAGGTGTGTGGAAAAGTCGTCTGTTGCACATCCTTTCTTAAAATTTGCAAAGATTGTTTATTTCCTATTTCCATATAATAAGCACACTTACGAAATTTTAAATGCTCTTCAAAAAATAACCCGTCGCATATATTATGTTCTCCAACAAAAAAAGTAAATGCTATGACTGCTTATAAGTTTAAAAGTTTTAAACAGCCACAAGTAAGCACAACGAAACGTTACTTAATGCCTAACCTGGGAATTTTTTGTAAATTTAATAATCATGAATCGTCAATGCAGAACATTAACGATTGATGATTATTAAATTTACAAAAAAAATACTGAAAGAGTGACAAAACTCAATTCAATAAAAAATAATTTGAAACAAAACTTAATTGCAAATTATTTATTATTACTTTTTATCGTTGTTATACTTGACTCTTTTACAATCAAAATTAAGCCTATTTATAGTTTAACAAACAAACTATAAAAATGATTGATTGTAAAAGAATTTAAAAAACTTAACTTAATTTAAAACCTATGGCACAAATTTTGAGAAAGTTTATAGCTGATTAAATCAATTTGATTTTATGTACAAATAAACTTAGTTATCTTACGCAAGTCACAAAAATTAGCCTCTAAAGTGAGAGATGTAAAAAATGTTAAGATTTTTAAAATATAACCCATGATCCAGAGAAAAAAAGGGAAATGTGGCAATCGCCCAATACGTCTGAAGAATATCAAAACTCATGAATAAATATTGTAATTAATCAAAGATATGAAAAACTCATAATAAAAATACTCATACAGGGAATTTTTCTTTTAGGTTTACACACCCCGAAAATTTCAGCGTTTAGTAAATTTTCAGGAATTCGTCGTTTTTATAAAAGTTAGATTTATACGAGGGTTGCCTTTTATATTTTGCGATTAGAGAACAAAAATAAATATTAATCATTGAAAATCGCTTTATTGTTATTCCCCATTAAGATCTATACACTTTTGCATGCGTTTGAACCAATTGTCGAAGCGCTTTTGCCACTCTGATTGAGGTATCTCCAAAACATGCATTCTGAACGCATCAACCGCTTCTTCAGGTGTCGAAAAACGTTGACCTCTCATTTTATTTTTTACGGATGGGAATACAAAGAAGTCATTCGGCGCCAAGTCAGGACTATATGGCGGATGACTCATCAACTCGATGTTTTGCGTACTCAAAAATGCAGTTGTTTGAGCCGATGTGTGAGAGCTCGCATTGTCGTGGTGAAGAGTGATCCGTTTTCGGCGGTTGGTTTTCCTGATTTCTTGGATGACAACTGGCAAACAAATGGTTGTGTACCACTCAGAATTGACTGTTCTGCGTTGTTCTAGTGGTACGGTTGCGACATGTCCAGTTTTTCCGAAAAAACAGGCGACCATTTGTTTGGAAGTGCTTCGTGCGCGAACAACTTTTGTTGAATTTGGCTCATCTTGAAACACCCATACGGTCGACTGCTGTTTACTTTCGGGCTCAGACGCGTAAATCCATGATTCATCACCTGTCACGATGTCATAGACGTGTTTCGAAGCACCGCAATCATATTTTTTGAGGATTTCTTTGCACCAATCGACACGAACCTTTTTTTGAGCGATTGACAAATTGTGTGGGATCCAACGCGAACAAATTTTTTTGACAGTCAAATGCTCATGCAATATTGAATGTATGCTAGTCCCACTAATGCCTAAGGTTGTCTCAATCTCACGATAGGTCACATGACGATCTTGCAATATTTGTTTACGCACAGCATCAATGGTTTCCGGAACAACAACTGATTTTGGACGACCTCCACGAAATTCGTCTTGGAGTGAACTACGACCTCGGTTGAATTCACCATACCATCGATAAACACTGGTCCTTGATGGAGCTTCATCGCCAAAAATTGAATTAAGTTCATCTATGCACTGTTGTTGAGTTAATCCACGTCGAAAGTTGTAAAAAATAATCGCACGAAAATGTTCACGATTTAATTCCATTCTTTGGCCGAGATAAATCTTTTAAGTTAGTGTAAACGACACAAATAACGCTCATATGTCAAAACGTTCTGAGTACGTATAACCTCAAAAATGTCAAACTTTACGATAGAGCTCTCAGTTGCCAGATTGCAACACTAGGGTTGCCCAATCCCGAAATATAAAAGGCAACCCTTGTAGCTTCCAAGTGTTTTCACTCCAAGATTAATCATGAAATAAAATTTCGAGTTTAGAAAAGCCTGTAAATTTGGTTTGGTCGCTTCGCGAAGCGGAGCGACCAAACCAAAATTCAGGCTTTTCTAAACTCGAAATTTTACTTCATGCGCCAAGCGTATAAAACACTGATTTAAAGTAAAAATCAAAATATACTACTCAAGTTTGATATAACGTTATTACATATTAGAAATGTTTTACCAAACCTTAAAAAATTTTCTTTCTAGTTTTTTTTTGTAATTAATTGTACTTACATATTTAATGAAATAAATTAAATAACTAGTTGTAGAATTTACTAAGATGAGTACACTGATTTAAAGTGAAAATCAAAATAAACTACTCAAGTTTGATATAACGTTAATAAATATTAGAAATGTTTCACCATACCTTAAAAAATTGGAGCACTTTGCTTTTGAGTTTTTTTAAAATTATACTTACATATTGGATTATTTAGATAAAATAAATAGATGTAAAATGTATTTAGATAAGTAAATAATAGTGGTAAATATACAATAAAAATAACTTAAAAAACTTATCTTCCGATAAAAGAAAAAGTACACATTCTAAACAGTATATTTTGAGTTTTGCATTAAATCAGTGTTTGATACGCGTGGCGCATGAAGTAAAATTTCGAGTTTAGAAAAGCCTGAAAATTTGGATTTGCCGGCGCGACTCGCTTCGCTCGCGCGCCGGCAAATCCAAATTTTCAGGCTTTTCTAAACTCGAAATTTTACTTCATGCTTAATCTGGGAGTGGAAATATTCGTTAGAAGCTTTAAATTGAACGCTATTATAAAATAATGAATGCATGAATATTTATATTACATGCTGATACGTAAAAGAAATTAATATAACACATGAGGATGATTTTGAAGAAATAGAATTAAAATTGAATTTAGGTCGAACTCTTTGAGTTTAATGAAGTGTAATATTATTATTATTCACTGTTTTGTGTTGTAGACGTTCACTTTGTGATACATCTTAAATACACCCCTCTCTTCGAAGCCGTATAAATAGTTTTTAACATGTAATTTTTATTTACTTTTAGCTTGATAATGACTACTAGATAGATAGTCGAAACTATAGTCACAAATTAAGTGCAAAATACAGTGGTTAAACAAAGTAAAAGGTGTTATATTTACAAGATTATTATTATTATTTAGTATTACTGACAAAACGAGTTTAAATTAAAAATAGGGATATATAAGTTATAAATACCGGAGAACACAAAACTATCACATGCTAATATCTAATTCATTACATTATCCCCATAATAATAAATTCCTCGCTACATTTCATGCACCAGCGATTCAACTTCCAATATTTATTACTCCAAATAGCCACTTCATCATAAACAATTTCTTAGATTATTTATAGGATTTATTTACAGAGTATGTCGATATAAATAACACACGGTATTTCCAGTAATTATAATTATTAATAACACACACAAGTTGACACAATACTTATAATTATTAATTATACACTTACATACAATCATATAAATTGACTCAATAACATACTCTTAATTATAATGATTAATGTACACACATGCTTTTAGATTCGAGTTGACTCAATACTGTCGCATTTTTCGAAATTAGTTCTTTCTTTTTTCGATAGTAATTGCGTAATTATTAGTGGATGCTGGTCGCTTTACTTGTGTGGAAACAGTTGTGCACGGAGGTAATTAATTATCCGAGTGAGATGTTTATGAGCTAGACGTTGGGGTTTAATTAAGATCGTTAATTTATTAGCGCGATAAGGAGAGGACCAATTTATCACAGCTGCAGAAAATGCATGGTCTTATTTGTTTCCATTCGTATTCAACTGTGATATGATTTTAGAAGAAAACACTTGGCTAATATTTCATCATCTTATTTTGCTTTCATTAAAATGCTGTTATTTATAACTATTCTTTATTGCTTCGCAATAGTTAAAAATGTTTCACTACGTGAAAGACGAAAAACTTAGTCAAGTGAACTGTGATATTTCTAAATTCATTGATAAATTTGAATAAATATAGGGCAAAAATGGCTAAACATTTTTACCTATTTTTGTTTAAAAAGTTGAAATTAGTTTGAATAATCAACTTAAGTATTAGTGGAATATTCCCTGAGAATTACTCAAAGTTGAAACTAGTTTGAATAAAAAATCAAAATATTAGTAAAGTTTAACCAAGTGTTGTTCAAGAGAATTGTGATATTTTTAATTTCATTAACCAGTTTGAACAAAAATAAGGCGAAATAATTATTGCGAAGCAATAAAGAATAGTTGAAAATATCAGTACTTTAGTGAAAGCAAAATTATATTATGAAATTTTAACAAAACAGTAAGTTATTATTCACTTGTTCACTGACAGATCAAAAAATCTCCAAATCCACTAGAAACATGAAATTTGGATAACATGTTTAATTTTAATTTACACGGAGTTTTTCTTATAAGTATACATATCTCCATGTATACGCTGGATATTTTTGGACATTGCTGGTTTTTTAATGCGTTCAATTTGAACGAGTATTTTCACTCTTTGTTTAACTGATAAAATTTCGAGTTTAGAAAAGCCTTATAATATATAATTTTCAGGCTTTTCTAAACTCCAAATTTTACTTCATACGCCACGCGTATAAAGCACTGATTTAGAGTTAAGCTCAAAATATGCCGCTCATGTTTATAAATTTTACAAGCTTTTTCTGCTATGCTTTTTTTCAATTGATTTGGCATATGTTTAAAATTAAGGTAGGTTTCTAAATGTCTTTACAACAAAAATTATGCCCATGTATAGTTTAACAAACACCCCGAGTTTAACAAAAAGTAACCGAATGACTGTTTTTTTCTTTTAATTAATAATAAATAATTTGTAATTAAGTTTTGTTTCAAATTGTTTATTATTGAATTTTATTCTGTCTCTCTTTCGATATTATTTTGTAAATTTATTAATCAATGATGAGACAATTACAATATCAGATGTTAATAGAACATTTTAAGACCTTATTAAGGACAGAGTCTAAGACTTTTAGCCTAAAGCGAAATTGAATTTGCCTTTTGTTTGCAAAATATTTACAAAATATAAAAACGAATTAAAATGAATATCACCTTTCTGCAAAAATTAGGTCTTGTTGACTCTTTTCCAAATATTCATTAAAACAACTACTTCCCGAGCTAATACCCCGCAAGATATTGAAATGCATAGAACAGTAAACCAGTTGTGTCACTCAAATATTCATTGTTAATATTTGAGTTACACAACAGGTATGCATAATTTAGGCCTATTTAATTAATTTAGGCCTATTTAATTAATTAATTTAATTAACAATAATTAATTTAATTAACAATAATTAAATTAACAATAATTAAATTAACAATAATTAAAAATGTTGCTCATTACTTACTTAACGCGTCAGTTTTAAAATGTTATTCACATTTTGGCAAAGATAGATTTTTGATGGCATTTTAACAAAAAAACACTGATTTTAGTTCTTTGATATTTTTCATTATTTACAACCCAAGGGCAACTCGTTAAATTCTAAATAATAAAAAATATCAAAGATCTAAAATGGCACACAAGAAGGTACCGACATTTTTCATTATTTTATCAGTAAATGATTCTCAATTTTGAACAATTGTAATTTTTTTGGATTTTCGTTTTATAAAGCTTATTTATCGCTTAACGAATACCATGCATTTTATGAATAGTTTGTTACAGCGCTAATTTTTATAATTTTTGAAACAATACTTTTGTTAATGTCGTCTATATTTTTGTTGCGAGTTTAATCTGTAAATAAATCTCTATTTTGAGCCCCTGTAATTTAATTGATCATAAATAAATTTAGGTGAGTTACTTCACGTAATAATAATAACTTGAAATAAAACACTTTTAACTTTCTTCACAAATTTATTATTTACCAGATGTACATTTTAGACACAAAGTGACAATTATCAATGGTTTGATACTAAAAATACATTTGTAAAGAAAGGTTAAAAGTGTTTTATTTCAAGTTAATTAATAGTAATTAAATTTTGATTCTTTCATTGTCAAAATTAAACTCAATACTTGCTTACCAAGTATTTTATGAAAAATTCCTGAAACATTGCTTCATGCTCAAACAAGGAGTGCAAACTCGTGATTGGTAAAAATGGTAATCAAACAAACATTTTGATATTCTACAAAATTGGAATGGTTAGGTTATATTAATCAGATTTTTTACTGAAGTTGATTGGAAAATTAAAATATTAAATATATGATCAATTAATTTGTAACTTAACCCGGTGACACATATTTAATTAATAGCAGAACTTTGATTAAAACACATATTTATTCTGTGTAACAAAATCTTTCAAAATTCGAATGCCCGGAGAAACTATCTTTTAATTTTTTTCTTCTAATTATACTTACATACCCAAAGCAAATTGCTCTCATTTTGAAAGCGCGAGATTTAGTTAGATGAAATAAACAGTTGTTAAATTTAATTATCCGAGATCAAATTTAAGTAGTATATTTTGTAATTTATTTTTTAAGTTCCTTTAAAACAAAATATATGTGCCTATATTTCGGTAAAATTTGTTGGCTTCTTCAGGGCAAAATTAAGGTCGGGCAGTGTAAAAAAGTTGTCAAGTAGTAGAAATTATGAGGTAAATATTCAAATTCATTAATTCCGTCACGACCTTAATTTTGCCCTGAAGAAGCCAACACATTTTGGCGAAATATAGGCACACATTTTTAAAAAAGGAATTAAAAAAATAATAAATTACATACAAATTTCTACAATAAAGTGGAGGAGCCGTCTCCAGTATATTTTGAACTTTACGTGAAACCAGTCTTTTATACTCGTGGCGCATGATGGAAAATTTTAAGTTTAGAAAAGCCTGAAAATTCCACATTACCAACTAATATTTAATGTTCATTCATTGTTAATGCATTAGTAAGCATAATATAACATGCTTAGTAGTGTCTAAAAACGGTTTTCTGATACTGTATTTATTTATTTTTAATGTATTACCGCACAGACAATTACATTAAATTATCTACCGAAAAAAATGTAATCTGATACACTAATTACTTCAATTTCGTGCGTGTTATTAAGACATCAAGATAATTATATCGGTGAGACTTAATAGGTGTAGTCTATTAATTTTTTACGTACCCGATTGCGGTTGTTTTATACGCTAACCGATTTTTTTTTTATTGTTTCAGGTAAGGATCGTGGAATTTTTCCCACGGGTTAACCAACCGTGTTTGCGGTAAGAATTTTGTATTTTTATTGGCGACATAATCAATTGCTAACCAAAATGAATGCTTTCGTTAACCAAATAATTGATTAGAGCAGTGGCGTAGTTAGCGCTATAGTAGCTGTAGCGGTTATATATTTACAGAGACTATTAAGTATGGTACCAAATTATTCAGCTTAATGCGGCTTAAAAATAATCTAACGAGTGTCTATAAACTGTTAGCATCGCAGTAGGTTCTGTCTTCAGAAACATACGTCGCAATTAAATTCAGCACTGTGACACTACAAAATGACATATAATTAAATGTATTTGACGCTTCCAAGATTACTGTTTCGTATGGCATAATCTAAGATATGCAGTTTGTTTTTCAAAGCAACCGGGATGCCGACAGTTTATAGACACCCGTTAGTAAGACCGATACTGTCAAATAATTAGAAGAGCCAATATTAATACATTTTAAATTTTACACGTAAATCCCTCTATCCTGTTTTACAATTCAACACCCTGTATATAATAGAGGCAATCAAACTTAAGAACATTTGTTAAGGCAGATCATACGGATATTAAATTTATAAGACTGTTTTCATATTGGGTATATTATCAAAAACCTCGTTTGCGACTACAGATTTTACATAAAATTTATATTACTTTTTAAATTTCGCGCTGAAAATCTAGTATAGTGGGTAATTCCAACAAGACTGTTTATAGTGTATTTTCGAGAAGAAATTAAAAATGTTCTTAATTATCAAGCGTAATTTATAAATTTAAATTACTCTTTGATTCTACATGACGATTTTTTTGTAGTTAAATATATAACATGATCCTAATTAAATATTTCTAGTTTGAATTTTTCGCAAAAAATTATCTATAATGCAAAATTACTGTTTAAAGGGACAGAGTAATGTGCCGTATAATTTTTTATAGGGATACTAAACCGAATACTGAACACAAATTCGATTTTCTTCTAGGGATATAATAATGTAACGTAATTTATTTCTTTTCCCCCTATCCCTTGAGTCTCTCATCAACTCAATAATTTATGTATAAATGAATGATATTTAACAGCAAACAGTTGTATGATCCAATTTTCGTCGAGGTATTAGCTCGGGAAGTAGTTGTTTCAATGAGTGTTTGATTTAGTCTTCGTAAGAAAAAATTGTTGTAGATTGCGTATAACATTGCACTTAATGTTGCGTACTCAGTAGTTGATAAGAGCGAAAAAATAACGTATATGACAACGGCAAACAAACTTACCGATAGTTAATTTTATTTTAACGAAAGGGAATTGACACTCGCAGTGAAATTATAAAACTATTTTCTCGTTAGATATATAAAATGATATCAATAACTGCAGACATTTTAAATTACGCGCGGGAAATACACTATGACTGTTTATTACACATTAGAAAGTTTGAATTTTCCGCTATTGTGTATTTTCGTCGTGAAATTCAAACTATCTGCAATTATTTTTGATATACCTAACGAGAAAATAGTCTTATAATTTCACTAACAGTATATTTTCCCTTTCGTTAAAGTAAAAAAAAAAATGGTCCTTAAGTTTATGGCTGACGAGAAAATTGTCTTATATTACACGGTTAGCTTTCTTTACTATTTACCTCAACATCTGTGTGCTTTGTTAAATCTTGGAGGCGTTAATTGTGGTACATTTTCAATCTAGAACTAAAGCAAACTTTTGGTAAATGTGTAGATTAGATGACGTGCGCATTGTTGCTGAGCTTTTCCCCTAACTATGAGGCATAGCCTCAAAACAAACATTACTACTTACCAAAATCTTTAAATACTACTTCTATAGAAGTTTTATACCACTTCTATACAAGTGGTATCCAAACATTTGGTAAGTAATAATGACTTTGATTAAAACACTTAGAACCTTTCTTTAACACTATATTTCTAAGGTTCTAAGTGTTTTAATCAAAGTTATAATTATCTTCAACTAACTCAATCAATGCAAACAAAAGTAACAATGATTTATTTTGAGGTTCAGTGTTTTTTTTTTACTTTTTCCATTTTGTATTTAATTTTTTAGCACATTTAAGGGTTTAATTAAAATTCGCGAATTTCGTACATTGACATTATATAAATTTGATGTAACTTTAGGAACTTTTCGAAAGATACGCGATACCGTGAAAGTTTTCGACGGAATCAAAAGTTGTCGGATTCCATCCGGGGTCGACTTCGTTAAGGGTTAATTACTTATACATGTATTAGCAACCCGAAATCCGAGCCTCCCAGCAGCGCGCTGAAATCGGATAGCACTTTCCAAAATGTAATTTGCATACGCGAAGTCGATATTATGATATATCATATTACTTATTCTTATTTCATATATGATTTAATAAAAAAAAAATAACAATGTATGTTTGTGATATTACATTGCACGAGTTTCAGAAGAAACAACAAAGTACAGGTAGTTTTTATTTTTAGGTATACCTACAAATCTCAATATACTATATACGCTGTAAATCTTCAGATATTCGTTGTTTCTGCAAAGATTTTCAATTGAAGCATTAAACGACTGTTTTCCACTCCCAGATTAAGCATGAAGTAAAATTTCGAGTTTAGAAAAGCCTGAAAATTTGGTTTGGTCGCGTAGCGCGTAGCGCTACGCGATCAAACCAAATTTTCAGGCTTTTCTAAACTCGAAATTTTACTTCATGCGTCACGCGTATAAAACACTAATTTCAAGTAAAGTTCAAGTATACTTCTAAAGCAGTATGCTAAAGACGTATATTCAGAACTGCACACCAAATCAGTGTTTTATACGCGTGGCGCATGAAGTAAAATTTCGAGTTTAGAAAAGCCTGAAAATTTGGTTTGGTCGCCCCGCTTCGCGGAGCGACCAAACCAAATTTTCAGGCTTTTCTAAACTCGAAATTTTACTTCATGCTTAACCTGGGAGTGGAAAACGCTCGCTTAAAGCTTCAACGAATGTCGGAAAATTTACAGCGTATGCATTTGTATATTTATAAGAAAAATCCTATTTGTGAATATTTCGACAGTTTGATGTAACCATTAAAACAATTTTATAAATACATAAAATTAGAATAAATATTCATTATAATATTTGCTGTAAACTTGAACTCGCTTTCAGTGCTAAGCGTTATTTTATGCTCGTTCTGTGGCCGGAGGCGCAGCAGTTGACACACCTTCAGAGCGGTAATAATTTCTGGTAAACTGTTTAAACTGCGAAGCGTCCCGTGACTTACAGCGGCTCCATTTATTATCTTATTAATAGTAAAACACTCTCCGGAGAGAAGACTCCGCGTGCACGATTATCGTAAACCATCCAGCTCACTTGGTGCCGATCCCATCCCCGAGGAGGAGGCGCGACGTGGGTGTCGTGTGTGGGGGCTCAACACATCTGGATTCTACATATTTAACCACATAAAGTACTTACTTGCATTAATTACATGCGAATTTATTGAACTGTGCCAAGTTTGTATACGTGTCATGTAAGATGTATCTTACGAAAAATTATGATGGGAAGATTTCAATTCGTGATTACAAGAACTTCAACATATCGAGTATTCAGTTAAAAAATTGTCTTAGGCCTAGTTGCATCAAAAACGTTGAACTTGAGTTCAAGTTGATCTTGAGTTCAAGATGACAGTTCCTATTGTTCTAATGTCACATTGAAGTCAAGTTCAGAGTTGAACCAGTTCAACGTGTTTAGTGCAACTGGCCCTTAGTCATCTTCAAATTGTTTATAGATTGACGTTTTTATATACTTTTATGCAAAATCATCCAATGTAATGGCCTCTCTTGTAAAATTAGGTTAAGTGGAGATAGCTAGTTTTGCATTTATACAACTCTTCCTATTATCTAGTTTTTTCCGCATTATGTAATTAAAGAGATGTACAATAAATTCTTTACATTACACTAGTTTTATCTTCACTTCAGTAGATCGGGAAAAAATACGCTTGCTTGATATAATTACAGGACATATATAGTCCTGTAATTATATGAAACGAGCGTATTTCTTTTCCTGATTTATTGAAGTCATTCTGTTGAATCCATTCGTAGACAAAATGATTTCATATAAAAATTCCTTTTCGTGCAGTGCAACTAACGGTCAAGGTTTCCATTCTTCATTTATTGGAACGCACTATGAGGTTATGCACCACTTACGATCTGGAGCAGTGTAGTGTGCAGCTGCAAGAGCGCTCTTGATCACATTTGTCATTTGCTCAGACAGTACAACTCTTAATCTCTTGCTCAAAATAATCCGAACAATGGAAGGCATTCAGGAAATAATCATTCGCGAAACGACCAGTTGCAAAAAAGTGCTTGGGTATTCTTGTTCTAAAATTAGCTTTAAATGCAGTTTCATACAAAGATGATTTTAGGGTTAGTTACGGTTGCGTTTAGTTAGAGCTGAACTATACATAAATCAAACCAAATAAAATAAGATTTTAAATATTTCATTGTATAATTCAATATCCGGTATTTGCATGGGAAGTAGTTGTTTCGATTGATATTTATTGTCTTAGGTTGTCTTTTAAATTAAGACACATTGTTTGCATTTTACACGAAAAACATTTTCGTATTTTTATATATTATATACATAGATCTTTAGTTAAGAGCTCAGCTATATGTATGCCAAACACCATGACGTTATTAATTTACACCACAACAATAAATAAGATCTAGAAAACTGCATCTAGCCAGAGTAATGCCCACTGTCCCATAAACGTGTTTTCTCTTGAGTATCAACAGCAATTAACTCTGAAATTTATTTATGCGTCCGGCTTTTAATCCCTGTTGCGGTTTTACGAGACGAATTTATCGGCGCGTTAAACGCATTTTTCACTTCCAACGTCCCAAGAAGGCAATGCACTCGAAATTTACACAAGAGAGATAGCTACATAGCTGGTGATTGTAAACGTGCAATGTGCTTTACTTGAAAAGAAAAGACAGAATGAATGTGACCAGCAATATACTAATATTTAAACAAAAACGATTGTTATTTTAAAAGAAAACACTTGGTTAAATTTCACTAATACTTAGGTTTTTTATTGCAACCAAAATATTAGTAAAATCATAGTTAAAAATATCTTTCACTATGTTCTCATTAATCACTTGGCGAAACATGATTAAATATATAAGTATGAATAATATTTAAATAAAAATCACTTGTAAATAAAACACTTTTTACTTTGTTTAACCACTGGATCTTACATTTAATTGTGTGACTAGTTTCGACTATCTAGTAGTCATTCTCAAACTAAAGTAAATACAAATTACACGTTAAAAACTATTTATACCAACCTGGTCATTAAGAAGGGAAATTCCGGGATTAATTCGGGCCTTGTGTATTTCTAGTGCTTCCAGTAAATCCATTTTACGACCTTTTTCGGCAAAATGGATTACTGAAAGTACATCCTCGCCAAAAGTGTGATTCTCTTCTAAAAGATGGTTAGCATAGGTAGAACTATTATGTTTTAATCTAAAGGCTCGCTCGTGTTCTTTCAACCTTATTTCGATTCTACGACCAGATTGTCCAATGTACACACCTTTACAATTTTCGCAGTTCAATTTGTAAATGCCTGATCTAACTAGGGGATTAAGTTTTGTTTTTGGGTTGAAAATTATATTATTAAGTTTATGGGGCGTTTTTAATATTACATTAATGTTACATTTTTTAAGGATGTTTTTAATTTTACAACTTATTGTACCATAGTAGCTGATTGTTTTAAAATGTTGATTATCTATTGACCTAATTCTAGGGTAGAAGAATTTCTGCACCTCTTTCATTTCATAATTATGAATTAAAGTGTCTATTAGTGAAGTTGTGTAGCCTTTATTCAATGCTATTTCCTTTATTGTATTGATCTCTTTCTTTCTATCATTTATATTTAGCGGAATTTTAAATGCTCTATTTATCATTGTATAGAAACTAGCTTTTTTATGAATTTGTGGGTGGCGGGAGTGGTTAGGGATAACGGAATCAGTATAGGTCAGTTTTCTATATATATTAAAATTTAATTTGTTGTTAATTTTTGTAATGGTTAGGTCTAGAAAATTAATTTTGTTATCGGTTTCTGTTTCTACTGTAAAAGTTATTGAAGGGTGTATTGTGTTAAGGAAATTGAGGAATTGCTGGAGTTGTCTATCTGTACCTTTAAAGAATGCTAGAACATCGTCTACATATCTAAACCAATGAAATATGTGTTTTTTACCTAACGTGGAATTTAAAATGGTATTTGTAATATTGTTCATGAATATTTCAGCTAGCAATGGGCTCAGCGGGGACCCCATTGCTAAGCCTTCATGTTGACTGTAAAATTTATTGTTAAATGAAAAATAGTTTGATTTAATTATTAAATCTAATAATGATATGAAATCTGATTTTACTATGGGGTTAACATTACTTTTATCTAAGTGTTTAATGATTAGGTCCATGCAATCGGCGGGTGGGATTTTTGCAAACATGTGGAGACATTTTGCCGAAAAAGGTCGTAAAATGGATTTACTGGAAGCACTAGAAATACACAAGGCCCGAATTAATCCCGGAATTTCCCTTCGTAATGACCAGGTTGACCTAATGTACACCCCTCTCTTCGAAGCCGTATAAATAGTTTTTAACGTGTAATTTGTATTTACTTTAGTTTGAGAATGACTACTAGATAGTCGAAACTAGTCACACAATTAAATGTAAGATCCAGTGGTTAAACAAAGTAAAAAGTGTTTTATTTACAAGTGTATTTAAGATGTACCACAAAGTGAACGCCTACAACACCAAACAAAAATCACTTGGTTCGTTTCACAAGATATATTTTGTGAAACGAACCTAGTGATTTTTATTTAAATAATATTCATACTTATATAGTTAAAAATGTTTCACTACATGAAAGATAAGAAACCTATACAAAAATAGGGATGTCTTTTATGTAATAAAACATGTTTGTTTTAACTATGCTTTTAATAGAAAACGTTTTGTTAGATTTACCTAGATTTTCAGAATAAAAAACAAGCTCGTTTTTAAATCACACTCTTTGACTTATGTAGTACATTTTACTGAGCATCAGCCCCAATAATGATTATGTCGCATGTCTAAAATCACTACAAAGGTTTGATCTTTAGGTTACTCTACCAAAATATATAACTAACGATTGCAAAAGCATCTCTTATTGAAATCGGTTGTTACTGCAAACGTGAATACGGATTTCATAAAAGAAATGAAGAATATTAGTTTGATTGTAATTTTTATAACGTTAGATATTAAGAAAAAAATATATAGAGAAGTTTCATATACAGGGTCTTAAAAAAAGTGTAAAATATTTAAGGGGGTAGTAGTATGAACCAACAAAAAAAAAGTATTAATAAACATGGGTCCTCAAAGTAACGGTTTTGGAGATAAGTAACATTATTCTTGTTAGAAACATTTATTTGCAATTATTTATTACTTGATTATGTGCAAACCAACAAGGGGAGCTTCTAGCAAAAACAGAGAACAGAGTTACAGAAGATGTTTAAAGTATCCTCCTTCCATTTCCAAGCAGGCATCTTTGTCTGAAGGATATTTGAACTCTTTCTAAAACACCCTTGTTGAATCGGATTAAAAAATGGTACTCCTGAATGCAGAGTTCATGTCGGCGTACAAAGTCGGGTTTTACGACGTCCTAAGTTCGGCACGGATGCTCGGACGGTTTAATGGGATTTTGTTTGTGGGGCAGATTGCTATCAATTTTTTTGGATCGTTATCTAAAGATACAATTCGCAAAATTTATTACAGTAAAGATATTTCTTAAAGTATTAATAATTATATAACAATAAATGTGCTCGGACGTTTTAATGGGATATTGTTTGTGGGGCAGATTGTTATCAATTTTATTTGGGATTTTTGATTAATTCTTAGCTGCAGTTCCTTAAGTGTTGTTTACAGGAATACCATTGACTAATGTTTTCTAATATCCCTAAAGAATGAAATCTAGAGGGTTGAAATCGGGCGATCATGCAAGCCATAAAACAGGTCCGCCTCTTCCTACCCATTTACGTGAAAAAGATCGGTATAAATGCTCTTTAACGCCAATAGAAAAATGAGCTGGAGCACCATCATGCTGAAACCACATGTTTTGCCTGTGGTCTAGAGGAATGTCGTCCAAAAGATCATACATTGTGGTCTGCAAGTTTAGGTAAGGTGGTAAAAAAGATTATTCTTCCATATCTCCGAAACTGTTACTTGGAGGACCCACGTTTATTAAGACATTTTTGTTTATTTTGTTTCATACTACTACCCCCTTAAATATTTTACACTTTTTTTAACACGCTGTATAGGTATTTCCGATGCAGAAAAATCAGATTTTAGTTAACAAATACTAAATACAGGGAGTTTTTCTTTTAAGTGTACATATCCCGATTACAGCGTATATGCTGCAAATCTTCAGATATTCGTTGTTTTTTCAAAAGAGTTAATTTTGAAGCTTTAAACGAGTGTTTTTCACTCCCAGGTTAAGCATGAAGTCAAATTTCGAGTTGAGAAAGGTCTGAAAATTTGGCTTTTCTCAACTCGAAATGTTACTTCATGCGCCCCGCGTATAAAACACTGATTTTACGCCACCAAACCAAATTCTCGGGCTTTTCTAAACTCAAAATTTTACTTCATGCTTAACCTGGAAGTGGAATATATTCGTTTAAATCTTCAAATTAACCTCTTTTTAAAACAATCGTATGCACGTGTATACTTTAAAGAAAAAATCCTTGTATATTCATGGATTATCTTTCTATTTTAACACTTCTGTAAAATGATTTATTATCGCTAACGAAAACAAAATTTATAATTTCCCAAACAAAACACCGTAATAGAAAAACTCCTCATTATTCATTTACACAACGCCTATTTCGATAATATCAACACGAACATAATTTCTAAGCGAATTGCTTTACACGACATAATCTCAACATCAATAATTCGCGCGCGTTTTGCCACCCAGAAGGCGCTATAATTAACCAAACTGGGACGCCATCTGCCGGTCAAAAAACATTTACAAGCACTAAACATGTACAGTGAGTGAAATATTCATTTAATAATCATTTGATACAAAGATTTATTCAAGAATATGAATTTTGTGTTATATAGTTATCCGGTGAATAAATGAGTAAATTCACCGGATAACTATATACACGTTTTAGGCTTCAGCGCTATCATCAGTTTAATCCCAAACTAGTGCTTGAAGAATACTAAACGTCTTTGACCATTTATTATGGCATGTACAATTTACAATGTTTGAAAGCGTAAACGCCATCTAATGCCCATTAGCTTAAGTTTAGTTTGCCAGCTATTGACGATGCTACTTAAGCATTAGATGGCGTTTACGCTTTCGAACATATGTAAAGATTTATTAACTTATTAATTATGTTAACTCTCTTAATAACATTTTGCTAATAAACATAATAATTTAACACTTCAAATATTTATTAGTAAAAGTTTTTTTCACAAAATGTGTAAATAATATTGGCCCAGAGTGAGTTCCTCAGGGAACCCCAGGCGTTACAAAAACTGGTTTAGAAATTGAGGTACTTTTTTTCAAAATTTGGAAGACAATCTTCTAACAAATCAACAAATGAGTTTAGGTTTATAATAAGTATAGGGTTTTTGGTTTGTTTACGTGGGTCAATTGATAACTATGGAAAATTTCTATAAAATGGTTACATAATCCATTTGGTGACGTGACATCTCGAAAGATCCTCTATTCAAACTCTTTCGAGCCAAATTTTAAGCAAAAGTGACATGTAGTTTACGTTCGGTAATCATTTGAAGCGAGTGGCTTAGCAGTTTTTGAAAAAATCGAAAAAACCAATTCCGTGCAGTGATCAAACATTTTTACACAAAATTATACGAATTAGACTATGAATTGATTCCTCATCCATCCTGTTCTCCCAATTTGGCCACGTGAGATTTGTTCCAGTTTCAAAACTTTAAAATTTGACTCGATGGGAGAAAATGTTCGTTGAATGATACCCGCATGATTTTATATAATCTATTTTTTCGATGGTATTAAAAAATTAGAAACTCGTTGGACTATGTGTATAGCTCTCGAAGGAGACTATGTTGAAAAATAAAACAGATTTATTCCAAAAAAAAAAAAAAAAGATTTAGGGTAGAATTTCCATGTCGTGAATTCCTATGATTATAATTTTGATTACAGATTTGAAATCTATGAAACAACTTTTCTTTAAGGTATTTTCATATTAACATGATTTTTACTACTTTTGTGTGCCCAATGGCAGCTTATACTAAACTCTTTTAATTAGGGGATTAATATTGCATAGTTATTTTAATTTGAATTTAAATGTCACAGGACACCTCTCGTGAACTGGACCATACTCCTTTTTTTTACCAAACTTATCAGACGACCCATGTAATATGACATAAAAGTGGTAAAAGAAAATATCCAAATCCTATAAGTTCTTTGTATTCAAATTTATTGGTTAGTTTTTTTTTGTCAACTTTATGTAACTAATTTTTGCCCGATTCTCCGATCTTAGCTGTGTATCAAGAAACTACTTCAACTAATAAAATAAAAAATAATCAACAAAATATCTAATTTTGATAAAATTCATAGATATTGGAAAGAGATGATTAAAATACTTAGTTTTACCGTTTGAAAAATAAAATGAATTGACTGAAGGAAACAACAGTTGTTTAAATAAATGTATTTATGGAAAATGTGGAAAATGTGTGTATTTTTAATCCAAAATATTTGTCCAATAAAAAAATAAAAATGTAATGTAAAACAGACATGACATTTTAATAATATTTTCGTTCTAAATATGAATCAGTTTATTTTCCCTTGCATACCAATATCCGCACGTGGCGCAATTATTAATCAGACTTTCATTTCGAAAATAATAAAAAGTTTTAGGTTACCATCCGGCGTATGAAATTTACGGACGTAACGGGATTTATGAGTTTAAAACAGTTGGAATTGCATTGTAAATAGAATGCAGAATTCATGTCGGCGCATAAACTCGGGTTTTACGACGTCCTAAGTTCGGCAATAACCGCTCGGACGTTTTAATGGGATTTTGTTTGTGGGGCAGATTGCTATCAATTTTTTTTGGCTCTTTATCAAAAGATATAATTCGCAAAATTAGTTACAGTGAAGATATTGTAAATCATTTCAAACATTATATCATATATTTCATCTACAGGGTGTCTACGCTAAACCGTTCGTTAAAAGTTTATGGGGTTGCCGTTGCCCTAAAAATTTGAAAAAAATCCTTGTCATATGGTTGAATCAGTTCTCCTTATGTGACATATTTTCAACTTTATATCACTTCCGGTTCCACCGGAAGTAGCACCAACTTTGTTATTTTAAATAGAACACCCTATATATTAGTAATATTTTGGGTTCCTCGTTTAAATTGCAACATATTTTATTCGAACGTATGTACACTTATCTCTTATAGTTTTCAAGAAAAAAAATTATTTCTAAAATTCTGACCTCTAAAAGGCATTTTGAAATTTGTCTCTAAATTTTCTTAAGAATAAGATAAAAATATGATTTATATCTCTACTTGTACCTAGAGGATGCCTCTATGAGTGAATTAATTGGAAACTGTCAATTTTCATAATAAGTGTTCTTAAAATGTCAATATCTAAGTGCCCTCTTCAATATCTAGTAATTCAATTTTTTTAAATGGAATGACCAATTTTTTATCACATGGTACGATTGGGGGGAAGATTTCCTACAAAAAAGTATTATAAAACTCTACTCCTAAAGCAAGTAGTTTTCGAATTATTTCGAAAATTCGTTTTTCGTCGCATTTATGCAGGGAATAATGCGCGCATAAGTCGCAATTGCATTTTAGTAGGCCAGCAGTAAGTATGCTTTTGTTTTATCGCGATTGTATTGGAAAATGTCGAATAATAAAAAGAATTAGTACAAAGTTTTACAGAAATCAACAAAATAAATTATTACACAAATCAACAAATTATCAATTTATTCTTTATACATAGCAACTGCCAATTGAACAAAATTTGATTCCAATCTTCTAAATCTTGTTTTATTCATCAGCGGCAAATGTGGATAGGTTTCAATAAATATTGTACGTCTTCGAGTACCAATTCTATCGCAGTTGCCATGTATAAAGAATAAATTTATAATTTGTTGATGGGTGTATTTATTCATTTCGTTGATTTCTGTATAACTTTGTACTAATTGTTTTTATTATTTGACATTTCGCATTACTTAAGCGACAAAACAAAAGCATTACTACTTGCCTACTAAAATTCAGTTGCGACGTATGCGCGCATTATTCCCTGCATAAATGCGACGAAAAAGGAATCTTCAAAATAATTCGAAAACCACTTGCTTTAGGAGTATAGTTGGTAATACTTTTTTGTAGGAAATCTTCCCCCCAACCGTACCACGTGATAAAAAATGGGTCATTCCATTTAAAAAAATTGAATTACGAGATATTGAAGAGGGCACTTCGATATTGACATTTTAAGAACACTTATTATGAAAATTGACAGTTTCCAATTAATTCACTCATAGAGGCATCCTCTAGGTACAAGTAGAGATATAAATCATATTTTTATCTTATTCTTAAGAAAAGTTAGAGACAAATTTCAAAATGCCTTTTAGAGGTTGTCAAAATTGACAGTTTCCAATTAATACACTCATAGAGACATCCTCTAGGTACAAGTAGAGATATAAATCATATTTTTATCTTACACTTAAGAGAAGTTACAGATAGATTTCAAGATGCCTTTTAGAGGTCAAAATTTAAAAAATATTTTTTTTGCTTGAAAACTATAAGAGATAAGTGTACATATGTTCGAATAAAATATGTTGCAATTTAAACGAGGAATCCAAAAAATGACTAATATATAGGGTGTTCCGTTTAAAATAACAAAGTTGGTGCTACTTCCGGTGGAACCGGAAGTGATATAAAGTTGAAAATACTTCACATGGGGAGAACTTATTCAACCGTATGACAAGGATTTTTTTCAAGTTTTTAGTGCAACGGCAACCCCATAAACTTTTAACGAACGGTTTAGCGTAGACACCCTGTATAAACAATATTAACAAAATGAAACAGTGTCCACCACCAAAAATTAAAATCGGATACTACCGAACAAGTTAAAAAATATATATATATTTCTTGATTTATTTATAATAAATGTAGAGCGAATAAAAATATTTCGTCTGAAAAAAAGAGTGAAAACTTAAGCTTTAAGTTTTAAAACTTGATTTGTTTTTTTATGTATAACTAAGCTTAATAAAACACTAACATGCTTCTCACTAAACTAAACATTAACACTTTTTAGTGAAGAAAATGTTTGTGTTTTGTTAAGTTTAATTATATTCAATTCTTCACGTAACTCAAACCAAATACATTTGAATCACCTAGAAGCAAAGGGGTGTAAGTGGAAATTTTGAAAAAAATTGGAGTACATGCAATGGGAACCGTTTTTTTTTTTGTTAATTAGCAAAGAAATTCAGAGAATTTTCCCTTTAAGTATACACACGCTGTAAATTTACCAAAACCCGTTTTTTTTAACAGAGTTCAAATTGAAGCTTAAAACGAATTTTTCCACTTCCAGATTAAGCAAGAAGTAAAATTTCGAGTTTAGAAAAGCCTGAAAATTTGGTTTGGTCGCGTAGCGCGAAGCGCGGAGCGGCCAAACCAAATTTTCAGGCTTTTCTAAACTCGATATTTTACTTCATGCGCCACGCGTATACAGGGTGATTCAGTTTGGTGTTTCACGCCCTTCTATCTTTTTTATTTTAAGAGTAAATTATAACAAATATGTATTGGTAAACGGCAGGAAATTCTCTATTTCATGGTGTCACCTAATTGACAATACGTTGACAACTGTCAAGGTAGCGATAGTTAACTTTTTCTTTTCAAATGACACCATACCTATTTTTTGTTCAGTTCGGATAGAGGGCACTTTCCTGCATCTGAATATCTACTACAACTATGCGCTTAGATAACAAACAAAAAAATAAACCAATTTGTATATCTCCTTATACAAATTGGTTTATTTTATAAACAAATCATCATTTTACTAACCCATTAAGCTCTATTGATGCAATAACGCGACTATTATATTATTTTTTAATTACTAACTCAATAAGTTTTTTGATACATCGTATTATTTGACTTGACTTGAATATTTCGATTATTATTAATTTTCAAAGTATATTTCTAACTTCACAATATTTTAGTGTTTTATACGCGTGGCGTATAAAGTAAAATTTCGAGCTTAGATTAGCCTGAAAATTTGGTTTGGTCGCGTAGCACTACGCGACCAAATTAAATTTTAAGGCTTATCTAAACTCGAAATTTTACTTCGTGCTTAATCCGTGAGTAAAAACGTTCTTTGTAAGTTTTGATTTAAACTATTTTCAAAAACAACGAATATCCGAAGATTTACAATGTATGTTGGGGTAGGTATACGTAAGAAAAAACTCTGTATAGTGCTTTTATTAATAGGTACTGCTACCCAGTATATTTTTTATAAATACACATAACCACTTTGCTATTTTGTTTATTGGTTTTAATTAAACTTGAACTTTAAAACTGATTTCTTCATTTTTTTAAAAGTTACTTACACCCCTGTACTTCTAGGTGATTCATTTGTTTATGGGAGAGTGAGTGAGTGACATATTAAATATGAAAGGCTTTATTAATAAAAATTGCATCCTTAGTTTTCTTCTCTTCGATTTATTTAATTATTAATGTAAATAAATGAAACTTTCTTCGTTTCAATTCAAATCTGTTTGAAATTACATTCTTTTCATCGTGTTTTTGTAATGCATACATACAACATTCCGAGTACCCGTATCAATCAACTTTAATCTTTTAATTAAATCTAAGCCTACATCTGCGGCATCCTTCAAGCGAGCGCTCGCCACTTCCAAGAAGAGAAATACTCTATGCTCAAATGCGTCCAATTGCGATTAATTTAACACTCATTAACATGACTCGATTTTCCACGCCTCGCAACTCATTTCCCCGTTCGGACATTTCGTAATCGCAATTCACATTTCGTACCAGTGATTAATAAAGACTTTCATCGTCGATCTAACAAAGAAAATAATCGGGAAATGTGTGATTTATTAGTAGTTTCAGTTTTGGTATTGTCTCCGAACCATTTATTAGTCGATTTTGCAGTGTGACTGAAGCACGGTCTTGTTGGAACATACAATCTCCATTTGTATATAATTTTGTGTTACTTGGTATTAAGGCACATGTATTTTTTTTATGTTTCTCCGCATTAACAGTTCCCTTATTGAATTCTAATTTTACCAAGCCCTTTACTGACATACATTCTGAAGGGAACCAACATACTTACAATTTACAATTTTGCTTAGTTCATTAAACTGTGGAACATTTGAAATTTACTTCCCAATTAGGAACGCTATGCAATAATAGAGAGTTAACAACATTTGTAACAATAAATTGTGAACTTACAGATCTATTCAAGTGATTTTTAACTGACATTTTATTGTTTGTAAATGCAACTTGCTGGTAAAAAAAGTTGCATCTTGAAATGTATAAGTGCAACAGCACTATTCACAAAGGATACTTATTGAAAGATGCAAATGGTTAAACTTTACAAACTTGTCAATTCCAACACCTAACGTTGTTAAAACTTCCTACACGTGTACACACTTTAAATGTTGAAAGTGTATTACCAGTGAATATTATTTGCACCGTTGTTGGTCGTACCTATTTAAATAAGGAAGAAGTCTCGGCACTCGTTCGCAGTTGTTTGTGCCTTATTAATATGTGGGCCGGAGACACAAACCGAGGTGTACATAAGGAACTCGATGCAAATGGGGCCTCGTTTCGTATTAATAAGTTGGACGTAAATAAGCCTTCGGAGAGTACGCGGAGGAATTGCAGCCATAAACGAAACGCCTCGACCAAGTCAACCGTGACTATATTGGGCGCGAAATTCCGCTGTGCGAGCGATGCGAATGCAGGTGACGATTCACATTTGCATAGACACATTTTATCAACACTGATTTAATTTTTTTTAAATTTAATTTTTTTAAATGTCGAAGTTTGTTGATTATACCGAAAGCTGTGGAAGAGTAGTGTGTCTTTGTATTCATCCCTTAAAAATAAAAACACTTGATATATATGTTACAGATGAGCATTAGGATATAGGACATGCTTTTTAGGGTTCAAACCGTATAATTTGATCAATTGTCTCGAGCCGACCAATTTGATCAATCCCCTCGAGTCGATTGATCAATCGTCTAGCTCGACAAGTTCGAAAAGATCGAGCGGCCCGAAACGATCAAGCCGCCCGGAAAGATCGAGCCGCCCGAAAAGATCGAACCGATCTGAAGCTGATCAAAAAGATCGAGCCTATCAGGAAAAAAAAACAAATTTTCAGGCTTTTCTAAACTCGAAATTTTACTTCATGCTTAATCTGGGAGTGGAAACCCTCGTTAGACGATCAATCAGGATCTTAGTTTGCAATTTTCCTTGTTATCAAATTTATGATGTAAAATAAATAGAGTTGATGTTATTTATCACTTCAAATTTTGAACAAAAACAAATTCCTGTGCATTATTTGTGTGTTACTAAACTCCGAAGAACAAATTGGAAAAACTTGAAATATGTAAAATGAAGGCTTAATAAATAAACTACCAAAGAACCAATGTTAATAACAAAATCACAGACTAATAAATTATACATTTAACAACTTTTATTGTAACGTTGGAAAAAATTGAAACGAACAGTTTTTAACAAAATCGCAAAAGTTCAAAATGATCAGAAATTATTCAAAATGAATATAATTAATTGAGTTACGTTGAGATCAAATTAATTTGACGAATAAATGCTTTATTCGTCAGAGAATAGAATTTAATTGAATAAAAAAATACTCATAAATATTTCAAATCAAAATTTTACTTTCATTTGATATTTTGAAATATCCCGTTACGATATTTAAATTTCAATTAGAGCCTATCAAATTTTATCCATTTCTGTGCAGATTCTATAAATTTTATTTTGATTTGATAATCTGTTGATTGAACAATTGTAAAATTGTTCAAAGAAAACATTCTCCTAAACTCGTGGGTTTTATTGCATAATTTCAACTTTGGCTTAACATTTTAAGAAAATGAGTTGCGATAATTTCAAAGTCTTTAAAGCATATGTTAGTGCAATGACTTCTAAGTAAATTCTGTGAATATTATGTTGATTAGATAAAACTTTGTTTTTTTACAATATTTTTAACAAAGTACGGGTAATCGCGTTTTTACGATATTGCAATTTAGAACTGATATACGGGGTGATTTACGACGTTAAGAGGTGTATTCTGGAGGTATTTTTTTTGCAAACAAGTTTATATTGACACGGGCCTGATTTTCAAAAATAAGTGAGTGAGAGGAAACTTTAGGTTTAACATTTTTTAAATTTTACACAGTTTTTAATTTTCAAAACAATAACAAATTTTATTACAAATAAATATGGGAAACGTCCATGGTACTCATCAGCACCATATTGGCGTACTCCTCCTTAGTAAATATAAAAGGCAATAAAGAAAAATCAAACAAGGCACTACCAAAATCTAAAGTTTTCCACAACTCGCTTATTTTTGAGAATCGAACCTGTGTTCATACAAACTTTTTTGCTTAAAATTACCTCTAGAATGAATCACCCTGTATAAGAAAATCTAGTCGAGTATTTAAACTTCAATTATAGCCAATCCAATGTTATTTATTTCTGTGTAGATTCGAAGAATTTTGACAATCCGTTGATTTTTTATTCGTGCTCCCAAAATCGTTGAATTTATTGCATTATTTCAAGTTTGGCTTAATATTTTAAGAAAATCCGTTATAAATTTTAAAAATTTAAAGCATTTTTAAAATTTATGTTGATTGTATAATATATTGATTATTTTTTAAATTTTTAATAAAATAAATCCCTCAATCACTTTTTACGAAATTCAAACTTTGATTTGACATTTTGCAAAATAAAGTCCAGATATATAAAGTTCGATTGTAACCAGTAAAAGTCTATCAACTTACGTGTAACTTCATCTAAATTATTCTTTGATGTTAATTATTTTTGCCAGATTTTATTAATTATCTGGGGTTCCTCAAAACCCTCAACACTTCTAACGAGTATTTTCCACTCCTTGATTAAGCATGAAGTACAATTTTGAGTTAAGAAAAGTCTGAAAATTTTGATTTGGCATCTCCAAATTTTCAGGCTTTTCTAAACTCTAAATTTTACTTCACGCGCCACGCGTATAAAACAGTGTCTTAATGCAATGTTCAAAATATACTGCTCAGGTTGTGTACCTTTACTTTTTTAGGAAAATAAAGTTTTTAAATTATTTTATTTTTATTGTTTATTTACTACTATTACTCGTGCTTAGGAATAAATCATTTTCCATTTGTAATACAAACCTAATATTCTTTTACTTTTTTTGTGCAGCCAGGTCGGAATGTATTTCTGTAATACGAAAAATACATGGAGACGCCTTTTTATATGATTCGCTATTCGTCAATGCTTATAACCACTTCATGATAAAACTATCAAGTTTTAATTGAGTCGCCCAGATGCAAAACCAGCCATACATCTTTGCTTTTTTTTGATTTTGAGATTTTGGTATCCTTGGATTTACCTCGTGTCAGGCTACAATTATAAAAATAAATTGACCGTCAAAATCTATCCTAAACCCTATAAAATTAACATCCTATAAAATTAAGTTTAAAAATCCTGTAGAATGCACAGCCTGCTACATTTCTGGGTTACAAAAGCTAACATATTTTTTCAGTTGCAAAACCTGCAAACTTTTTACTTAGTTTTACATAATTTTTCTTGTCCCCATTCGATACAATGCATATTAGACACTATTTTCATTTATTTGAAAGGCGCCGCAAAATCAGTTTTTGTCATTTTGCCACAAGTTTGTCAAAGCACGTATTGCTGGTTTTGCATCTAGGCGACTCAATTTTAAACTTTCAAGTTTTAAATCTTATAAATTAATATTTATTATTCTGCTTAACAATAAACCCATTCTTGAAATCAATATCTTCGTACATATTAATAAACCCTCCCCAGAGTACGATTATCGTACGAAACCTCGTAATTGATGTCGCATTCCTGAGATAACTGTGTGACCCGACCCCATGTCCACAACAACGCATTCCAGAGGCTCTGCAAGCATGGGTTCAAAGTATTCCAAGATTACTCTCCACCATCTCTTTCTTGTTCACACTCTTCGGATATCAAGAGTTTTTTAATTTAATATTTTTGCCGAAACCGCTATCTGAAGGTATAAAACTCAGCATATTGTCGTCTTAGCTACGACCTTATTTTATTATGAAATATTTTGAAAAAATTGATATATTTTAAGGAAAGCTCAAATTTTGTAATTATCTTGTTAAAATGTTTCCTACTCTCATGGTTGTTTATTAAAAAAATATTAAACATTGCTAAATTAGCATAATAACGTCTTAAATGACAGGTGTTGCTACAATTTCAACAGCATATAATAAAAATAAAATTCAATAACATTGTAAAAGATTTCTTTGCAAAGATTTCGGATTTTTTTCATTCATATATTTACCTAAAAAATGTCACTAGAATGTCGCCCATAAAACAGTTTTTTTTTTAATTTTCTGAAAATTCAATATCGCAAGACATTTTAGTGAATTTATTGTAGGATAGATAAAAGTAGAAAAATACAAACTTTCGCAAAGGAACCTTTTACAATGTAACTGATTTAGTTATCCAATATTTTTTGTAGATATTGCTGAAAAAAAAAACAAATTTAAGACGTGATTACGTTAATTTACCAATTTAATAGTTTTTTATGAAATAACTGTAAAATATCTTCAATTTGGTTCTCATTAATTACCCGATGAAACATGTTTACATTATTTATTTAATTATCAATAACTGTAAAAGTAGGAAACATTTTATTGAGACAGCACGAATTTTGCACATTCCTTAAAGTATACCTATTTTTTTCAAAATATTTTATCCCTTAATAAGGATGTAGTTAAGACAACAATATGCAGCTTTATACCTTTAGATAGCAGCCGATGTTCTCTCAACAGTCTCTTTATTAATTCAAATACATACACCCTGTATATTATTACGTTAACCCTCTCAGCCCTGGAATTTTTATGTTGTCCAAAAATTGTTTTGTACACTGCATATTATTTATTACTATCTCAGATATACAGAGACTTTTTCTTTTAAGTATACATACCTCAACATACTGTATACGTTGTAAATCTTCTGATATTTGTTGTTTTTACAAATATTTCAAATTGAACTTTCAAACGAGTGTTTTCCACTCCCAGATTAAGTGTTTGGTACGCGTGGCGCATGAAGTAAAATTTCGAGTTTAGAAAAGCCCCGTGAAAATTTGACGAGGGTCGCGTAGCGACCCGAGACAAATTTTCTGGGCTTTTCTAAACTCGAAATTTTACTTCATGCGCCACGCGTACCAAACACTGATGTGATGTTCAGAATACACTTTTTTAGCAAACTGCTTTAGTAGAATATTTTAGACTTCACCTAAAATCAGTGTTTTATACGCGTGGCTCATGAAGTAAAATTTCGAGTTTAGAAAAGCCTGAAAATTTGGTTTTGTCCTACGCGCTACCCGACCAAACCAAATTTTCAGGCTTTTCTAAACTCGAAATTTTACTTTATGCTTAATCTGAGAGTGGCAAACACATGTTTATGACTTCAAATTAAACTATTTTAAAAAACAAACGATTATCGGAAAAGTTACAGCTCACGCATTTATGTATGTATATTTAAAAGAAAAAATCACAGTATGTTTAAAATATTTTAGTGGTGGCAAATACCACCGTTAGGGCTGAATGGGTTAAAGCATTTTTTATTTGATTGATACATACAAAAATATCATAATCGCATGCCACTGGTGACTCATATAGAACAAAGCCGTTGGTCCGTGAGCGTATTGTACATAACATAGGGGGGCATTAATTCTACTAAACCATATTCCACCCCTGTATTTAATCTCTTTGTGAATGACATTGTTGATTGCTTTCAATATTCCTACAGTCGTTCTTTTTTGAATTAAAAATCTTCGCTCCCATCGAGAACGTTCACTCTTCAAGTAATTTACAGACAGATATTTATGCTCTCTGCAATTGGTGTCAATTAAATAACTTAAAATTAAATATCTCCAAATGTTCGGTTGTTACATATTCCAAAAAGAAGAAAGTGAGTATTAGACAGTATACCCTAAATGAATGTGAAATAGCTAATATATATTCTATTAAAGACCTAGGTGTCACTTTTACAAGTTCATGGAACTTCACAGATCATATTGAAGCTATAACATATAAAGCTTTTCAAATGCTTGGATTCATTAAGAGACAGATGAACGATTTTACAAATATCCGTAGCATCATTACTTTATATGTATCGCTTGTGAGATCCCACCTTGAGTAATGTTTTATAGTTTGGGGCCCTGGTACACTTCATGGCGTTAATACTATAGAAAAAGTTCAGTCAAAACTTATTTCTTAGATTTAAATTTAATGTCAACCATTTAGATGATTATATTTTACATTTTCTTAGACTACAATCTATGCAACAACGGCGTGTTAACGCAGACGTTATTTTTGCATGTATGCTGTTGAATGGGTTAGTCATGTCTCCAGACCTACTCAGCTCGTTGGGTATTTATGTTCCAAGTAGACCATTGCGTAATACACCATCGTTTTATGTTCAAACACATGGAACAGACTATCGTGCTAATTTTGATCTTAATAGAATCAGTGCTAATTGTAACGCCATTGATTTCGATTTTTTAGTGGTTCCCTAAACTCCCTTAAAGGAATTCTGCGGCGCAATTAATAATGTATTATTTATCTACCGTATATTTATGTAGTGTATTTTTGTTAGTTCGTACGAATGTCTAAATTGTAATATTTTTTGTAATATTTTATTGTAAATTTAATTGTAAATGGATTCCGGATAATAAAGTATATATATATATATTATATATAAGATATTAAATGTTTGTTCTATAATAACTATGCATTGACAACACAATTGACAAAACAGAACAGATTCTGAACCGAAACAACAGTTTATTTATTTCTGGATATTTACTTAAAACACTTAGTATGTTTCACTGATTTATATTTTCTCCGACTAGTTTCGACCATTGGTCATCTTCAAAGAAGAATTCTTCCTTAAAGATGACAAATGGTCGAAACTAGTCGGAGAAAATATAAATCAGTGAAACAAACCAAGCGTTTTAATTAAATATCCAGAATTATATTCCAAAACGTTTTACCACGGGTATGAGACAATATAATAATATATTATTCAAGAAACAAATCTAAATCGGAACACTAATTCATGATTCAAGAACCAATTCTGAACTCGGCTTCCTATTGATAATTAAATAAAAATCACTTGGTTTGTTTTTTGAAACAAACCAAGTGGCTTTTATTCAATTATTAACATTTTAAATATATTTCGTCAAGTGATTAATAAGAACCAAATTAAATAAACTCAGTAATTGAAGGGAAATTGAAAACCCAAACGAAAAAACCAGTGATTACAATTTGATTATGGCTTTGGAATATCATCCACAAGATTCGATTAAATTCCCCGTCCCCATTTACAAAATTAAATTATCCGACAATCCAAAAATTAACATTACAAAACTTCCCAACTAAACACAACAATTTTTCGACACCATATCGTTGCGGAAATTTACATACGCGTATTAAATTAACAAAACGCGGCTTTGTTAATTTTGTACCAACGCTTTTAATTAATTATTCTATGTAGCGTAAAAATTCCACGTGTCTGAAGGAAACAAAAATATATGCACATATATTTTCAGTCTTTATCAAAATGACCCGCGCTTGTAAAAGTGAACAAGATCTTTATTATTCCGTTTTTATTGTAGTGCATTTTTTTAGTGGAATGCGTTCCAAGAAGCGGGCGATTAAGATAATGATAAAAAAATTGTAATTGCTTTAGATAAACTAAGTTTGAAAACAGTGGCTTTATTAATTGAATGAGTTCTTAAACTAACCAAGGTGAGATTAAATTAAATTAAGTTGAATTTGCCACACATACTTGGGTTAATTCATCACTTCTCAATTTCTCAAAATGTTAACGTTAAAGAGTCCAATGTAAAAACTGTATGTTTTTGAGTTTACGTGAAGTGATTATTACACATAAAAAAGACTGTTATTCCTTACTTCACTTTTCATTTGTATCGTTAGATGTACATTTCGAGACACAATGTGCTCATTATCAATAACAGACCAAAGATTAAACATAGCTGGCGAAACCGTGTTTAAATCAAAGTCGGGCATTTTTTAGTTGATTGATGACTAAGAATAATGATTAATTTTGTAAACAACTGCTTCTCGAGCTAATACCCTGACAGATATTAAATTATACAATGAATATTTGAGTTACACGACAGATTTACTGTTCTGTGCATAATTTATAAGCAAAATGCATATTTAATATCTGATACCTTAGAATGTGTCAAATAAACATCTTTTGAACGGTTTGTCGGTTCTGGTATCCTTCAATCAATGTGTAAAAATGATCACTTTTTAAACTGTTTGTCGTTTCTTGTATCTTACAATGTTCTAATGGGCAACTTTTTAATATTGTTGCCGTTTCTGATATTTGATAGTGTGCAAAAAGAGAACTTGTTGATCTTGTCTAGGTGTGATATTATATAAAATACCCAGTTTTGTTCTTTTTGATCTTTGACGACGATATGCTATTATAATAAAAAGGGGCGAGGTTGTGCATTAAACGAAGAATAACTAACATCAGCGTACGTGGGCCGGCGTGCATGCGTTTTAAACGAGATTTATCGCCGGGATTATTATCCTTAACTGGATTCTCAAATCTTATTACGCCAGTAATCGCGCTCGTTACTCTCAATTTGCGATAGACGCGTTAATATTTCACTCGCTGCTAGTTTTCAAAATACATTCAGCTCTAGCGTCTGGCCTCATTGATTTTTTTTGCCGACACACCGGCCGTTGCATTATTGATTTTTTGGACACCCGTGTGGATGCAGGGGTGGAATATGGTTTAGTAGAATTAATGCCCCCCTATGTTATGTACAATACGCTCACGGACCAACGGCTTTGTTCTATATGAGTCACCAGTGGCATGCGATTATGATATTTTTGTATGTATCAATCAAATAAAAAATGCTTTAACCCATTCAGCCCTAACGGTGGTATTTGCCACCACTAAAATATTTTAAACATACTGTGATTTTTTCTTTTAAATATACATACATAAATGCGTGAGCTGTAACTTTTCCGATAATCGTTTGTTTTTTAAAATAGTTTAATTTGAAGTCATAAACATGTGTTTGCCACTCTCAGATTAAGCATAAAGTAAAATTTCGAGTTTAGAAAAGCCTGAAAATTTGGTTTGGTCGGGTAGCGCGTAGGACAAAACCAAATTTTCAGGCTTTTCTAAACTCGAAATTTTACTTCATGAGCCACGCGTATAAAACACTGATTTTAGGTGAAGTCTAAAATATTCTACTAAAGCAGTTTGCTAAAAAAGTGTATTCTGAACATCACATCAGTGTTTGGTACGCGTGGCGCATGAAGTAAAATTTCGAGTTTAGAAAAGCCCAGAAAATTTGTCTCGGGTCGCTACGCGACCCTCGTCAAATTTTCACGGGGCTTTTCTAAACTCGAAATTTTACTTCATGCGCCACGCGTACCAAACACTGATGTGATGTTCAGAATACACTTTTTTAGCAAACTGCTTTAGTAGAATATTTTAGACTTCACCTAAAATCAGTGTTTTATACGCGTGGCTCATGAAGTAAAATTTCGAGTTTAGAAAAGCCTGAAAATTTGGTTTTGTCCTACGCGCTACCCGACCAAACCAAATTTTCAGGCTTTTCTAAACTCGAAATTTTACTTTATGCTTAATCTGAGAGTGGCAAACACATGTTTATGACTTCAAATTAAACTATTTTAAAAAACAAACGATTATCGGAAAAGTTACAGCTCACGCATTTATGTATGTATATTTAAAAGAAAAAATCACAGTATGTTTAAAATATTTTAGTGGTGGCAAATACCACCGTTAGGGCTGAATGGGTTAAAGCATTTTTTATTTGATTGATACATACAAAAATATCATAATCGCATGCCACTGGTGACTCATATAGAACAAAGCCGTTGGTCCGTGAGCGTATTGTACATAACATAGGGGGGCATTAATTCTACTAAACCATATTCCACCCCTGCATCCACACGGGTGTCCAAAAAATCAATAATGCAACGGCCGGTGTGTCGGCAAAAAAAATCAATGAGGCCAGACGCTAGAGCTGAATGTATTTTGAAAACTAGCAGCGAGTGAAATATTAACGCGTCTATCGCAAATTGAGAGTAACGAGCGCGATTACTGGCGTAATAAGATTTGAGAATCCAGTTAAGGATAATAATCCCGGCGATAAATCTCGTTTAAAACGCATGCACGCCGGCCCACGTACGCTGATGTTAGTTATTCTTCGTTTAATGCACAACCTCGCCCCTTTTTATTATAATAGCATATCGTCGTCAAAGATCAAAAAGAACAAAACTGGGTATTTTATATAATATCACACCTAGACAAGATCAACAAGTTCTCTTTTTGCACACTATCAAATATCAGAAACGGCAACAATATTAAAAAGTTGCCCATTAGAACATTGTAAGATACAAGAAACGACAAACAGTTTAAAAAGTGATCATTTTTACACATTGATTGAAGGATACCAGAACCGACAAACCGTTCAAAAGATGTTTATTTGACACATTCTAAGGTATCAGATATTAAATATGCATTTTGCTTATAAATTATGCACAGAACAGTAAATCTGTCGTGTAACTCAAATATTCATTGTATAATTTAATATCTGTCAGGGTATTAGCTCGAGAAGCAGTTGTTTACAAAATTAATCATTATTCTTAGTCATCAATCAACTAAAAAATGCCCGACTTTGATTTAAACACGGTTTCGCCAGCTATGTTTAATCTTTGGTCTGTTATTGATAATGAGCACATTGTGTCTCGAAATGTACATCTAACGATACAAATGAAAAGTGAAGTAAGGAATAACAGTCTTTTTTATGTGTAATAATCACTTCACGTAAACTCAAAAACATACAGTTTTTACATTGGACTCTTTAACGTTAACATTTTGAGAAATTGAGAAGTGATGAATTAACCCAAGTATGTGTGGCAAATTCAACTTAATTTAATTTAATCTCACCTTGGTTAGTTTAAGAACTCATTCAATTAATAAAGCCACTGTTTTCAAACTTAGTTTATCTAAAGCAATTACAATTTTTTTATCATTATCTTAATCGCCCGCTTCTTGGAACGCATTCCACTAAAAAAATGCACTACAATAAAAACGGAATAATAAAGATCTTGTTCACTTTTACAAGCGCGGGTCATTTTGATAAAGACTGAAAATATATGTGCATATATTTTTGTTTCCTTCAGACACGTGGAATTTTTACGCTACATAGAATAATTAATTAAAAGCG
Source organism: Philonthus cognatus (assembly GCA_932526585.2). Lineage (NCBI taxonomy): Eukaryota > Metazoa > Arthropoda > Insecta > Coleoptera > Staphylinidae > Philonthus > Philonthus cognatus. The sequence continues at coordinate 39,729,777 of OW052244.1, forward strand.
TTGGTACAAAATTAACAAAGCCGCGTTTTGTTAATTTAATACGCGTATGTAAATTTCCGCAACGATATGGTGTCGAAAAATTGTTGTGTTTAGTTGGGAAGTTTTGTAATGTTAATTTTTGGATTGTCGGATAATTTAATTTTGTAAATGGGGACGGGGAATTTAATCGAATCTTGTGGATGATATTCCAAAGCCATAATCAAATTGTAATCACTGGTTTTTTCGTTTGGGTTTTCAATTTCCCTTCAATTACTGAGTTTATTTAATTTGGTTCTTATTAATCACTTGACGAAATATATTTAAAATGTTAATAATTGAATAAAAGCCACTTGGTTTGTTTCAAAAAACAAACCAAGTGATTTTTATTTAATTATCAATAGGAAGCCGAGTTCAGAATTGGTTCTTGAATCATGAATTAGTGTTCCGATTTAGATTTGTTTCTTGAATAATATATTATTATATTGTCTCATACCCGTGGTAAAACGTTTTGGAATATAATTCTGGATATTTAATTAAAACGCTTGGTTTGTTTCACTGATTTATATTTTCTCCGACTAGTTTCGACCATTTGTCATCTTCAAAGAAGAATTCTTCTTTGAAGATGACCAATGGTCGAAACTAGTCGGAGAAAATATAAATCAGTGAAACATACTAAGTGTTTTAAGTAAATATCCAGAAATAAATAAACTGTTGTTTCGGTTCAGAATCTGTTCTGTTTTGTCAATTGTGTTGTCAATGCATAGTTATTATAGAACAAACATTTAATATCTTATATATAATATATATATATATACTTTATTATCCGGAATCCATTTACAATTAAATTTACAATAAAATATTACAAAAAATATTACAATTTAGACATTCGTACGAACTAACAAAAATACACTACATAAATATACGGTAGATAAATAATACATTATTAATTGCGCCGCAGAATTCCTTTAAGGGAGTTTAGGGAACCACTAAAAAATCGAAATCAATGGCGTTACAATTAGCACTGATTCTATTAAGATCAAAATTAGCACGATAGTCTGTTCCATGTGTTTGAACATAAAACGATGGTGTATTACGCAATGGTCTACTTGGAACATAAATACCCAACGAGCTGAGTAGGTCTGGAGACATGACTAACCCATTCAACAGCATACATGCAAAAATAACGTCTGCGTTAACACGCCGTTGTTGCATAGATTGTAGTCTAAGAAAATGTAAAATATAATCATCTAAATGGTTGACATTAAATTTAAATCTAAGAAATAAGTTTTGACTGAACTTTTTCTATAGTATTAACGCCATGAAGTGTACCAGGGCCCCAAACTATAAAACATTACTCAAGGTGGGATCTCACAAGCGATACATATAAAGTAATGATGCTACGGATATTTGTAAAATCGTTCATCTGTCTCTTAATGAATCCAAGCATTTGAAAAGCTTTATATGTTATAGCTTCAATATGATCTGTGAAGTTCCATGAACTTGTAAAAGTGACACCTAGGTCTTTAATAGAATATATATTAGCTATTTCACATTCATTTAGGGTATACTGTCTAATACTCACTTTCTTCTTTTTGGAATATGTAACAACCGAACATTTGGAGATATTTAATTTTAAGTTATTTAATTGACACCAATTGCAGAGAGCATAAATATCTGTCTGTAAATTACTTGAAGAGTGAACGTTCTCGATGGGAGCGAAGATTTTTAATTCAAAAAAGAACGACTGTAGGAATATTGAAAGCAATCAACAATGTCATTCACAAAGAGATTAAATAGTAGTGGCCCAATGTGAGACCCCTGGAGTATACCTGATGAAACCATTATTGGATAAGACTGAGAATGCCCAATTCTTACTATACGTATGACAGTAGCTTGTGAAGTGAACAGATTCCACAAACTTGTTGGTCTGTTGTTACTTATAAAATTCAAATCACTAACATTCCACAGCCACTCCTATACGAGGGTTGCCTTTTATATTTCGGGATTAGGCAACCCTAGTGTTGCAATCTGGCAACTGAGAGCTCTATCGTAAAGTTTGACATTTTTGAGGTTATACGTACTCAGAACGTTTTGACATGTGAGCGTTATTTGTGTCATTTACACTAACTTAAAAGATTTATCTCGGCCAAAGAATGGAATTAAATCGTGAACATTTTCGTGCGATTATTTTTTACAACTTTCGACGTGGATTAACTCAACAACAGTGCATGGATGAACTTAATTCAATTTTTGGCGATGAAGCTCCATCAAGGACCAGTGTTTATCGATGGTATGGTGAATTCAACCGAGGTCGGACAACCTTAGGCATTAGTGGGACCAGCATACATTCAATATTGCATGAACATTTGACTGTCAAAAAAATTTGTTCGCGTTGGATCCCACACAATTTGTCGATCGCTCAAAAAAAGGCTCGTGTCGATTGGTGCAAAGACATGCTCAAAAAATACGATTGCGGTGCTTCGAAACACGTCTACGACATCTTGACAGGTGATGAATCATGGATTTACGCGTATGAGCCCGAAAGTAAACAACAGTCGACCGTATGGGTGTTTCAAGATGAGCCAAATCCAACAAAAGTTCGCGCACTTCCAAGCAAATGGTCGCCTGTTTTTTTCGGAAAAACTGGACATGTCGCAACCGTACCACTAGAACAACGCAGAACAGTCAATTCTGAGTGGTTCACAACCATTTGTTTGCCAGTTGTCATCCAAAAAATAAGGAAAACCAACCGCCGAAAACGGATCACTCTTCACCACGACAATGCGAGCTCTCACACATCGGCTCAAACAACTGCATTTTTGAGCACGCAAAACATCGATTTGATGAGTCATCCGCCATATAGTCCTGACTTGGCACCAAATGACTTCTTTTTATTCCCATCCGTAAAAAATAAAATGAGAGGTCAACGTTTTTCGACACCTGAAGAAGCGGTTGATGCGTTCAGAATGCATGTTTTGGAGATACCTCAATCAGAGTGGCAAAAGTGCTTCGACAATTGGTTCAAACGCATGCAAAAGTGTATAGATCTTAATGGGGAATATTTTGAAAAACAATAAAGCGATTTTCAATGATTAATATTTATTTTTGTTCTCTAATCCCGAAATATAAAAGGCAACCCTCGTACATGAAACATTTCATTTTTCAACAAATTGCATATTACTATTTCCTATCTCTATCAAACAGAGTGCTGTGTATGTTAAACACTACTTTTAAGAAATAGTGAAATACAATTGACAAAAGAAGGAAACCAAACGAAAAAAGACTGTATTTGTTAATTTTCCACGCATTTTCTGAAAAGAAAATAATAAAACCCATGTATGTTATTAAACATTTATACATCTAGACACGAACAACAATCAACAAAACACTCGTGAGATGTTTATGTGTGTGCAAATAAACCGCGCTTGATCATACAGTTTTTGAAACGACGAGCAGTTTATTTGCTTAAGTAATCGTATGCAAATATTTGAACGAAGTGCGTTTGTTTTTCATGAGTCAGAGCTGAAGGTCGGCGCGATACGAATTGTTTGGATCTGGTTTCCATTATTATTAACTTGATTTTTATGCGTAATTATAATGTTTTTTTCTTCTCTTTATTTACAGGTAAGCAAGCCCACATGTCTCTGTTAACGGAATGAATCGGTATTTTGCGAAATAAACAAATAATTGGTAAGTAAATTACATTAAGAATAATAATTGTTGAGTAAATTGTATTAAGCATAATAATTGTTGAGTAAATTGTAACAAGAATTATAATTGTTGTAATCAGTGGTGTATTTAAAAATTGTGAAATTTAAAGTACATCGTTAAAGCTGTAGGTTTAAGCTTGTATTAGACGGCACTATTTTCTTGTACAAGGCAATAGTATACTATTTTTTATCATGCTGTAATACAAAAAATATGACCAAACGCAAATCTTGTATAATGGAAATAGGACATGTTCTATTTGGTTTGGTCATATTTTGTGTATTACACCATAATAGAAAATAGTATACTATTTCTTGTACAAGAAAATGGTGTCGTCTAATAAAAGCTTAAAACGGTATAATTCAGTGATGGACGCTTATTGAAATAATTTTATTTTCCTGTAAAGTTTAAAATTTTAAAAAGTTATAAGAAAAATGTATCAACATTGAGATCTCAATGGGATTTAAATTTTAAACATTAAAATCATCTATCATGCGACATACAGGAAGTTGTTCTTTTAAGTAAATCTTCAGATATTCGTTGTTTTATAAAGAGTTCAATTTGAAGTTATAAACGAGTGTTTTCCACTCCCAGATTAAGCATGAAGTAAAATTTCGAGCTTAGAAAAGCCTGAAAATTTGGTTTGATCGCGTAGCGCAAAGCACGGAGCAACCAAACCAAATTTTCAGGCTTTTCTAAACTCGAAATTTTACTTCATGCGCCACGCGTATAAAACTCTGAAATATTGAGAAGTTTACAACATTTCACTACAGCAGTATGATATAGACGTATGTTTTGAACCTCATTTATTTTATGTGTTTTATTCCCGTGGCGCATTAAGTAAAATTTCGAGTTTAGGAAAGCTTCGCTACGTGACCAAACCAAATTTTCAGGCTTTTCTAAACTCGAAAGTTTACTTCATGCTTAATCAAGCAGTGGAAACAGTCGTTAGAAGTTTCAAATTGATCACTTTAGAAAATTAACGAACGCCTAAATATTTGTAGAGTCTGCATCAGTATATTTATACTTAAAAGAAAAATGTCCTGCATGTAAGTACAATAAATATTTTAAATAATTGCGTATGCTTCTAAGTGATGACTATACCACGGCATACCAGTAGGTTCATAAAGTAATGTGTTCTTAAAACTAGATAAAACAAATAAATCTATTAAATTTCAAAAATTAGTTTTAAAATGCAAATGAGTCGCCTATTTTTAAAAACCCCTAAATTCATTTGAAAAAAAGGATTTAGGGGTTTTTGAAAATAGGCGACTCAAATATTAATTACAATAAATTTTCTTAAATTCATTCCGGTGAAAAATACGTCAGGATTGATTTTTAGACTGTATGTATTTCTGGATGTATCTGACACTTTAATTAATTTACCGCTGGCGAAAAATTCCCCAACTCTCTTTCTCTCTGTATTTATTTATTTAAAAAATAACGTTTCGATCGAAAAACAAGGGAATCGGGGGCGGCAAGGAAGCAAAGCCATTGACGCGGACGTGTCAGGTGCTGCCCGGACGGTCTCCATGGCAACGGCTCCAGACTCCGGGAGCGGCGTTGCCAGGCAACGGCCGACCGGAGGTCCTTGCTCCGGAGACACACTACCACATTTAACATTTTCCCAAAGATTTCCACACACACACCCACCCCCATCCAGATACAAATGTGCTCATTAACCCCGATTCCAACTTTTTTTATTACAAATGAAAAAAAAAGCATTTAGAATACTGGACGCATAATTTTATCAAATTTCTGAGATATTGAAAATACGCATATTAACTCGACTTCTACAATTTATTTTTTATTTTATGAGAAGTTAGAGATATCGTGTGTTCAATAAAATAAAACCTCTAGAGGGCTATGGAATATACTGTAGGTTGGCAACTCTGAAATTATACATTATATTTATTATGTCTGACGTTTTATATGACAATTCCTAAACCGTGTAGCCAACATAAATTTAAGAAAATATAGCACTCTAGAGGTATTTTTTTTTTATTGAACATACGATACAAATAAATAATGCACTGTAACTCTAATTCAATAATTTATCTTTTTATTTTACGGGGAGTTACATATACAGAGAGTTTTTTTTTCTAAGTATACATACTCCAATATATTGCACAGGGTGGCCCAAATTCGGTGTTTTCATGGGGTATCTCGGTAATCTGAAGAATTAGAAAAAGAAAAAGATTATTAATAAATTATAATACAGTAGGTGATGTATATTTTGAACATCACTTTAGATCAGTTTTTTATATGCGTGACGCATGAAGTCAAATTTCGAGTTTAGAAAGCTCGTAGTGCTACGCGACCAAACCAAATTTTCAGGCTTTTCTTAACTCGAAATGTTACTTCATGCTTAACCTGGGAGTGGAAAACACTCGTGAGCATTTTTAAATATAATAATGCACATGTGATTTTCTTCAAACAAAATCGACGATTTTGAAATTCTTTTTTTTTTAATTCTCAAAAAATATACAAACGGTTCCATGGATATTAGAAACACTCTGGGGTATTAGTTTTCCCCAGAAAAAAATTTCTAAAGCACCCAGCTTGAATAAAAAATTCTTAAAAATCACAATTCAAAACAAAATTCCACAAAAATGTTCGAATGAAAATTACGATTTTTTTTAAGATTTTCAAAAATTACTAGAAAATTCACAGATTTTCCCATCGATATTTAAAACAGTTAGAGTTGTTTATTTTTCTCGGAAGAATCATTTAAAACACCTAGATTGAATTAAAATTTTCTAAAAATCGCGATTTTAAACAAAATTAGATTAAAATCTTCATACGAAATTTTCTATTTGTTTTTTAATTATTTTTATTCTTAAAAAAAACCGCAGACTTTCCGATCGATATCAGAAATAATCTGGGGTATTAGTTTTAAAAAATAATTCTTAAAGCACCTAGCTTAAATGAACATTTCTTGAAAATCGCGATTCAAATCGAAATTCCAACTTTGACTGTTTATATCGACGTCATTTTAAAGTTAAAAAACGTGAAATAACTTAAATTAAAGCCTCTTTAAATCCTAATAAGCTAATGTTTACCTTTTTTTTATCTCCTTTTGTTGACGTTTTTAAAGAACTACCAAATTTTCCTCACTTTGTAATAGTACATATATTTGAGTTAACTTTGAGCAACTCATATTTCGCTCAGAGTCAATTTTCTATTTTCCAACGTTGTAACAAAGTTTATTCTTTTCTAAATAACTCTAAGAACTTTATCAAATTAAGACGTTTCGTTGGTTTTCATTGGGATTTGGTAAAATTATTAGCAATAAAGAAATACATTTATTTTAATCAACTGTAATTTCGCTCTCAGTTCATTAATTATATTTTATCTAATGTTAGAATACAGTTCATTAATTTTTTAACAATTCCGTATATCTTACCAAAATCGGACGGTATATCTACTTTTTCTTGCGATTTCTTTTAAGAAAACATTACATTTTTTATATTATTTAAGTTTTGTTAAATCTGTTATATTTTGTTAATTTACTTGCCTTTTAATTAAAAGTTATCAATTTATTTTTCATATTTTTGTGGTTATTTATGTTTTAAATTAGTTATTTATTATTTTATTAGAAATTCCACTCTCAAATCTGTATTTATTCATACTCATATTTCAGTCAATTTGGAACAATATTAATTTTATAAAGAGTCAAAAAAATGTTGTGCTTTTTAACGTTATAACAAAATTTATCAATTATTCAACAATCTTTAAAAAAAAATCTGTCGCTTTGCTGAATTTTTTTAACCCTTTCAGCCCTGGAATTTTTCTGGTGCCAAAAAAATGTTTTGTACACTGCATATTTATTATTCATTTCTATCTCAGATATACAGAGAGTTTCTCTTTTAAGTATACATATCTCAATATACTGTATACGCTGTAAATCTTCAGAAATTCCTTATTTTTACAAATATTTCAAATTAAACTTTCAAACGAGTGTTTTCCACTCCCAGATTAAAAGCATGAAGTAAAAAAAAAAACAAATTTTCAGGTTTATCTAAACTCGAAATTGTACTTCATGCGCCACGCGTACTAAACACTGATGTATGTGATGTTCAGAATACACGTTTTTAGCATACTGCTTTTGTAGAATAATTTGAGCTTCAACTAAATTTGTTTTGGTCGCGTAGCATTATGCGCTACGCGGCCAAACCAAATTTTCAGGCTTTTCTAAACTCGAAATTTTACTTCATGCTTAATCTAAGAGTGGAAAGCACTCGTTTAAGACTTTAAAATAAACTATTTTAAAAAACAAACGATTATCGGAAAAGTTACAGCTCTTGCTACGCGCTACGCGACTAAACCAAATTTTCAGGCTTTTCTAAAGTTGAAATTTTACTTCATGCTTAATCTGGGAGTGGCAAACACACGTTTAAGACTTCAAATTAAACTATTTTAAAAAAACAAACGATTATCGGAAAAGTTACAGATCGTACACACATGTATGATATTTAAACGAAAAATTCACAGTATGGTTACCAAGTTTTAGTGGTGGCAAATGCCACCGTTAGGGCCGAAAGGGTTATACTTGCAGCATTTATTTTTTATTTTAAATCATTATTTCATTCGTATTAGGAGTTCTGTAACATAGAAAATTTCGAACTTGATATTCCGCACAAGTCGCACACGATTGTGGAAATGGGGTGTTAAAATTTACTTTGCGAAAGGGACTTGGATTGAATTATAAATTGTATTGTTGGGCACAGCGTAGGGTGATGCTTTTAAAGGTTATCGCATTTTCTTAGGGCGGTAATTAGCTTGTGTAATAGTTCATATTTAGGCTTGAGTTACAAACAGGATAATTTGTTTATATGAGTAATGTAAAATGTCGCTTTTAAATAAGCTTCCCTGCAGCTTATTAAAACTGTGATCATGGGTTTTTTTATAATGCATATTTTATAGAAACATCCAGCCACAGCTTTAAGAGCGCAAATAATTCAGTTCATTAATATCACGCTGTGGATTGAATTACCTATATTTGACTTCAGAAAAAGTCATGTTGATGTTTTCTCGAAAATATATCTGAAATTAGAAAAAACGAGTTGGCATTATTTATACAGGGTTTTTCTATTGCATATCACTATTGATCAAACGGATTCACTATATCCCAAATGTCTTTCACCTTATCAAATATATGCCAAAAGATTTCCCGATTTACGAAATGAGTTTCACCATATACCAAATACTTTTCCCTTTAATTTATTTATATATTAACGGACGCCATTTATACTAGTACATCAATATCTTAAATGCTAAAAATAAAATTAAATATGAATACAAATACATAATAAATATAATAATAAATAATACATAAAAGAGTAAAAAACAAACAACACATTAAAGTACAAACAACAGATTAAAATATGCAGACCCTGTCGGAAGCTGTTCTTCAAAGCATTCCGGCTAATTGCACCAAAGTCGGGATTGATGGCGTTACAATTATTGGCGGTTCTGGTCATACCAAAATTGTTACAATAGTCCGTCCTATAATACGGTACAAGAAACAGATCGAAGAACGCAAATTTCTAGCTGGTACATTGATTTTTATCTGACTGAGTAAATAGGGACAATCAATTGCCCCATTTATTAAATTGTATCCAAGTATTACGTCTGCATTCCCTCGTCTCTGTTCTAACGAATCGATGTTTAAGGATTGTAGGTCATCATTGTAGGAGCCTTCAATCCCAAACTTGTATGATAACGCTAGTAAATTTAACTTAGACCCTCCCGACCATTTTTATATGAAATTTACTATGAGGATTCCAAATAGTGCAACAGTACTCAAGGTAGGGGCGGACAAGGAATACATACAAGGTCGTAAGAGTATTGATGTTAAAGAAAGCTCTGCTAATACGTTTTACAAAACCCAGAACACGATATGCCTTAACAGTTATGTTGCGTAAATATTGTTAAAGTTCCAGTTGTGAGACAATGATACCACCAAGTCTTTAATAACTGAAACGCGCAATAAAAATACGTTAGAGATATAGTAATTTCTCACTGTCGAAGCCCTTTTTTTAGTGAAGGTTATACAATTATATTTTTTGAGGTTGAGATTGATACGATTGTCAGTGTACCAAATTTAAAATCTATTTAAATCTTCCTGTAACAACACTGAAGATCTATCTTCCGCAATTCGTAAGAATATTTTTGTATCGTCTGCAAATAGCAAGCACTGGGAATGATGGAAACTATTAACTACATCAATAATAAAGATATTAAATAAAAGAGGCCCAAGGTGTGATCCCTGGGGAACCCCTGACGTTACAAGTACTTCAGACGATATAACACTACCAATCCTCACGACCTGTGACCTCCCGGACAAGTATGACTGTATCCAATCTATCATGGATCCTCTGATTCCGATAAGCTTATGTTTCGAAAGAAGGATGCTATGACCTACTGTGTCAAAAGTCTTAGAGTAACCGGTATATATTGAGTCTACTTAAAATCCCGCTTCTAAGGCTGTAACGATATAATTACTATAAGTCAGTAAGTTGGAGGAAGTCGAACACCCACTTAAAAAACCATGTTGCTTATCGGTTTGGACACTAGACACACATTCAGATAGGGGTGATTAATTTTTAATATTTTGGTTGAACAGTTTTGCAGTAATAATAACTTTCTTCTGGAAATATTTTATTTTTATTTATACATATGTAACACTACTTACACCATCATCCATTGTCCGTATAACGAGTCCTAAGAGGACTAGCAATGAACTTAGAGTTCATTGCAAGCATGCATTTATTGACGAACTGCGGCCATTTTGCTGACAAGTGAAATGTAATTGACAAACTGCGTTAAGGTTTTGACATATAGGGAAATGTAGTGGTATGTAGGGAAATATATTTGATAAATGGGAAATATATTTGATAAATGGGAAATATATTTGAGATAAAGGGATACACATTCAATATAAAGTGAAATGCAATAGAAAAACTCTGTAATAACAAATGTGTTTGTTTGTGTTACATTCAATTTTACGATAATATTTGGCTATAATCATCACGAAAATCATTAAAGGCACAATTAAATATTTACGTCTACGTAAATATTAAATTGTGCCTTGTTTTTTTTTAACACTCACGTTCTAAGTTGTATTCTAAAAAGCGAATGAAAATTATTTCCTTCGCACTGGTAATTACAGACTTCTTTATAATTACATACAGCAGACGACTTTTTTCTAATGTACATAAATTGCAGAGAGTTAAAGTGTTAACTTTTCTCGCGGAATTCTTTCGCTAAACAATGGACTGGTGCTTAAAATATTCAAAGCGTCTTCTCCAGAGGCGTAGAATCGGGGGATCGATGGCGTGCATTTTTTCGCATTCCCTCCTTCTTCTTCTCGGAGGAGCTCTAGCCTCATTAGCATATCCGCCAGTCGGGCCATTAATAATTGATGAGTTATGACCGACGATTCGCCGATGAATTATTACTGTAATAGACAACGATTCGAGGATGTAAACACAGTAGCCGGAAGCAATCGAGAACTCGCACACGCACAAAAAACGAAAACTATCTTAGAAGATTGAATGCATATTGCAGAAATGATTAATTATGCAATTATTTGTTGATTTCAGATTTAATTTTTTGAAGATAAAGTCAAAAGGTGCATGGAAAAGTGTAAAATACTAACAGGCGTACAGTGCGATAATTTAGGCGGCTTTTTTTTCTGCGGTTGCCCAGACTGATAATTGAATGATAGAATACATTTAAGGTTATGCTAAACTATGTGCCAATCTAATTTAAAACTCAAAGCCTACTCTAAATCATGTTTTAAACGATTGCACGGTATTAAATAGATACAGTTGAGAGATGTATAGAATAGTGTAAAATACTATTAGTCGTATTAAATAGATAGAATAGCTCTACTAAGGTTAACAAAACCTAAAAAATTGTCAACTATTAATAATAATTTATTTGTGCCAACAACATACAGTTTTACTCAACTCAAATAATGACTGAAGATTTTTCTAAACTCGAAATTTTACTTCAGGCTTAACCTTTAAGTGCAAATACTAGTAGAAGGTTGAAATTGAACTATAAAAAACAAATGCCTCGACATTTACATACGTTAGGATATGTATAGGTACTTGAAAGAAAAATTCCCTATAAATAAGGGTGTCTCAACTAGAGCGCCGGATTTAATTTTCAAAAAAAACACTTTTTTTTCGAATTAAGCAAGTATTTGTATTTTATCGCGAAGAGGAATAGTTGCGAAAAACATGAAATAGGACATCCGGTAAATGGCCACCACGAAATCTCTGGCACAACGTCATTCTTTTCTTAAAATTCTGGATAACATTTTTGCATAACTGTGGCTCTATTTCGCCAATAACGTGCCGTATCTCTTATTTAAAACGTTCAACTGTTTGAGGCTTGTTCGCATACACTGTTTCCTTCACGTAGCCCCAAAGAAAGAAGTCCATCGGCGTTAAATCGTACGATTTCTGGGGCCAATTTTGATCGCCAAACCGAAAGATGACACGGTCTGGAAACTTGTTTCGCAGTAACACCAGTGTTTCACTTGCTGTATGACATCAGGCGCCGTCTTGTTGGAAAAACATATCTTCCACAACAATTTGATCCAATTCGGGCCACAAAATCTCGGTTAAGATACGCGCCGCGTTATTTTCGAAATAGAGCCACAATTATGCAAAAGCAATGCAAAATTATGCAGAAAGAGAATTTGGGGTGACCATTTGCCGGATGTCTTATTTCATGTTTAATCGCAACTATTCTTCTTCACGTTGCATTATAAATATTTGCTTAATTTGAAAAAGAAAGTGATTTTCTTGGAAATTAAATCCGGTGCTCTTGTTGAGATACCCTTTGTATCGTGATATGTATACTAATAAAAAAAATCCCTGTATGTTGTCCATTCAGCCACCAAGAGATAACTAAATGAGTGCTTATTTCTATCTTTAAGATTCAGCGATAAATGATGCATGTAAGATAAACACTCGCATTCTATCATCTCAATTGTTCCACTCCTGGATACTCTTTAATTTCTTTTGTTCGTGAAAATTAATGGGAAAAATCTCGACCCTTAGGCGTCTTTTCTTTCTGAGAACGAATTAAGTTCAACGAGCCGGGGAGGACACAAAGGAGCGTTTTTCGTTCAACCCCAGCAAATAATGCCGAATGATTAAATTTGCCCCAATTTCCCAGTTGATTTACCAGGGCTCCCCGGATGGGATTAAAAAGGTTTGCTCATTTAAATTCCCTATGAATTCACCTTTAATACATGCCTGAAAATGAACCGAATCATCTTTTTTCGTTACAAAAGCATCTTAATAATAATAATAATAACCTTATTAATGTCAAATCCAAAACAAATACACGTCAAAATGTACATACAGTTTAATAAACAAAATGACTACAATCTTATTCTATATAATACCGACCAGCTAGGACATTTAACCCTAAACTATATAATATAATATTTGCATCTTTAGACTTATATGAAATTGTTTTGTTGTAACACTAATTTATCCTCAAAAAACAAGTACGGTCTATAAGTACCTTATTTTCGGTTATTTGAAGAGACAGAGAGTCGGTTATATTAGGCGAAATTGGGTATTTTAGGGCCCAAGATAATCTAACAACAAATTTGAAATATCTTTTTTTGTTTTCGAGATATTATTAAGAAACGATTTTTTTAAAATTTTGTTTTCATTTTTTTATTTAAAAACTATTCGGTCAGAGTGCAAATGGACCCAAAGATACAACCTAAAATAAAACTTACAACCTAACCTAACCTAAATAAATAATCTAAATATTGTTTAATACATTGTTTTAAATTGCCCTTGCAGTACATTTTATTGCAAAATAATTAGTTAAAACATATTTCTGCGAATAAATTCTATTCCACCTGTCTTTATGCGAATTCATATTTTCACTCACCCGTTATTTTATCCCTTGTTTGGAACAAAGCGAGGGAACTGTCACGGCGACAGGGAAAAAATGTCGCTGGGTAGGGGAAAAAATAGGGTGATTTTTTCATCCCCTCCGGTCACTTTAATGCGTCTTCGGATCAAGACCGATGGAGCGGGATAATTCGCAAATCCGGGGGATTAGTTTTTTCCCTTTTTATCAAAGGCACCACCCTTAATTTTACTTTTATAGCAGAGGCTTTTCAAAGCTCAATTCAAAAAGATTAGAAAAGTTAAGACAAAAGAAAATAATCTTTTAATAATGCTTCTAGAGTGTTTAAACTAGGATTTCTTTACTTGATTTGTTTTCTAAGCTACTTAAAAAATTGTCCCTGAAACTTTAGATTTAGAAAATGTTTTTCGTGTAGTGTTTGCATTTTACACGAAAAAAATTTTCGCTATTTTATATATTGTGTTTCAAGTGTGCAAACTATAAGAAGCGTAAGCTTATTTTCTCCAATTTTTTTGAACTGGAATTATTCTTTAGATTTAGATTTTCTTTTAAGTATACACATCACGATTTACACGTTGAATTTTTAACGGTCTTCGTTCTGTTTTAAATGAGTTGAATTTGAAGTTGCTAGCGAGTTTTCCCACTCCCAGATTAAGCATGAAGTAAAATTTGGAGTTTAGAAAAAAATATATATATACCAAATTTTTAGGCTTTTCTAAACTCTAAAATTTCGAGTTTAGAAAAGCCTAAAAATTTGGTTTGGTAGCGTAGCGCTACGCGACCAAACCAAATTTTCCGGCTTTTCTAAAATGCGCCACGCGTATAAAACATTGATTCAATGTGATTCACAATATGCTGCTTTAGCATAGTACTTCAGCAGCATATTTTGAAATTCACAATATTTCAGTGTTGTATACACATGACGCATACGTAAAAATTTAGAGTTTAGAAAACCTAGAAAATTTGGTTTTCAACGGGGCAGCTTTTACATTGTAAAATTAAACCCTAGATCCCCCCACCCTACCTACCTACGGCCTTGTAGGTACTTATAATAAGTTTAGAATAATTTTTGTCATGACTAGAAAACCTCTGGTAAAAAGAAATGTAGTCTGTCGTTGGAAATTAATTAATTCAAAATACTTCTTCCTTTATCACATAATCCCATCGATATTCCTGTCATACCTCTGATTATCATGTAGGAGTATATATTTATGGTGCTTATCATGATAATGAAATAACCATCATTAGCTTTGGCTAATTTCAAATACCGCTGTACATGTGTGCCTGTGTGTGTGGTGGTAATTAACTCACCCTCATGCATACAGAATTACAAAACGAGACTTCGTAAACTCGTGCTGAGCCCGCATCGGAAGAACAACAAAAAATGCGAATCGATCATTCGAACCCTAAAATTTTGTGTCATTTGGTCATTCCGTAAACACACACTCGACACGAGTCCATTAAATAATAAAAGGCATGCCGGCGTCACACGCGAAAATCAACCCCTTTTTATTTTATGACTCAGCTTAAGTATACAGTTGTTATGTAACATGGAATGTAAAACATGATATAATCAAATAATGTTTATAGAAGCAGGCTGTGTGCATTTTCGACTAGTGATTTTAACTAGAACAGTTAAACAGATTGTGCAAATAGCATTTTTTATTTTCCCCGTCTGTAATACAAAGGGAACGTGTTGTTTTCGTGAACATTTCCCTTTTGAGGTCTCCTTAATCGATTAAGACCATTTCTGAAAAACGTCTGTGTGTCTTCACTTCACTTAGAATCAATGTTTTATACGCGTGGCGCATGAAGTAAAGTTCCGAGTTTAGGAAAGGATTATTTCTTTTAAGTATACATACAGGGAATTTTCTATGCATACGCTTTTTTTTAAAGAGTTCAATCCAAAGCTTAAAACGAATGTTTTCCACTGCCAGACTAAGCATGAAGTAAAATTTCGAGTTTAGAAAAGCTTGAAAATTTGCGTTGGTCGCGTAGCTCGAAGCGCGGAACGGCCAAACCAAATTTTCAAGCTTTTCTAAACTCGAAATTTTACTTCATGCGCCACGCGTATTAAACACTGAAAGCACTAAAATATTGTGAACGTGTAAACTTCGCTTGAAATCAGTGTCTTATACGCGAGGTGCATGAAGTAAAATTTCGAGTTTAGAAAAGCCTGCAAATTTGGTTTAATCGCTCCGCGCTTCGCGCTACGCGACCAAACCAAAGTTTCAGGCTTTTCTAAACTTGAAATTTTATTTCATGCTAAACTTGGGAGTGGAAAGTACTTGTTTAAACTTCAAATTGACCTCTTTTAAGAAAACAACGAATATTTAAAAACCTACAACACGTAATTGGGATATGTATACTCAAAAGAAAAAACTCACAAGAAATTATGATTTAAAGCTTTTCTAAAAGAAAGAACACTAATACATTCGCGACCTAAACAGTATGACATTGTCATATAACGTCAAAATTTGACACAACTAGGAAAAATCTTTGTAGATACAACTGTCGACATACTCTCTAAAAAAAATTAACCACACATTCCACATCAATGAGTCATAGGACATCTCTCCCGAATTCCACTATATTCGAATATTAATTTAAAGACATATTTAAATTCAAATATTCAAATATTTGAATAATTAGAATATTCGTATAAATCGAATATTTGAATATGGTTTTGAATAAATATTCGAATATTTCCGTGTTTAAAATACCCAGCATAAATTTCATTGTTTACTATACTCGTAAATCAAAATTGAATTTGTATTCAATATTCCAGCACCGGATAGCCACAGACGCGTTTCGGACTTCAAGGTCCACGTCAGTGGGGTCCCGACCCAGTGCTGAGGAATACTGAATATTTCTGAATATTTCAAGCCAATATGTGGAAACTACGCCATATAACTCTCTCTCTTATCGTATTACACTGCTACATAATTGTAAACCAAACTATAAATTAAAACATCCACTTTATAAATAAATAAATAAATAAACCTTTATTTCTTTCTTCAAAATACATGCATAGAAAAAGGAAAATACAATGTGAGAATGAAAGTGCGTCGAGAATAGTATAATAGTTAACATATCATCACAAACATAATTCCATCAACGTAACGTAACGAGCGTTTAACCGACGGTTACTAATTACCGCCTGGCTTAGCGCTCCCGTCGGGGTTGCTTTTCCGGAATATAAACGATGCCGGAAACGCGATCGAAAATCCCGGATTAACACGATATACACATACGTCCGAATATAATGCCTCTGGTCCGCGCGCAGTCGGTTTGAGCATCAAAAGTTGGAGTGAGGAGAAAAAAAAAAAAGGGTAAGGGTGTGTGGGATTGGGGTCGAGAGTGTCCGTGCGGAATTGAGAGGTCTAATGAAATGCCCTGTAAGGGATGAATATTTGATTGCCATCGAGGCTGGCCGTGGTTTTGATGAAGTGAGCGAGAGCTGAAATGTTTATTAATTAATTGAGAATCTCAGAGATAGTTTATAGATTAGTCAAGGAATAAATCACTAAATTATTTGATTAACTAGAAAATTAATAGGTTGGTTCGTTTGTTTCACTAAGTTAAACTTAGTTCAAGTTTGTGACGTCACAGTTCAAGTTAGTGTAACTTCACACTTAGGCCCAGTTACACTAAAATCGTTAAAGTCGAGTTCAAGCTGAGCTTGAGTTCAAGATGACAGTCTCTATTGTTTTAATGCCATTTTGAACTGGAGTTCAGAGTTAACCCAGTTCAACGTGTTTGGTGCAACTGGCCCTTACAATTGCAGGTGTCCAGTTCATGTAACGAACAGATTCAGTGCAAAGAGTGTAAAAAGGCTGCACTCGTGCGTGTAACGAACTGACCTACTCAAATTAAAATTACATGCATAGTGCCAAACATATTTAGACAGCTGGCGTGATTTAAAAATATTAAGACAGTATCGATACACAGTCTAAATGTTGTAAATACAGCTAAGTCTAAAAGTTTCAAACGCAGCTAAGTATTTTAATTGCTTTTACATTTATTGCTGCTGTAGCAAAATTTTGATCTATTGATTTTCATACGTACATCGCATCGTTTTAATTCACGAAAATGTCACAACAACGTTTTCTTTCTATCAAGAATCCCAATTTTTTCTTAGTATACACTCTATCAATTTGTCGTCCGTTTAATGAATTGTTTATTTGGAAATACATTCCCCTTCCCACTCTTTTGTCGTTATTGGATTCCCTAGCACAGAAAAAACTTTCATCGGAAAATTAATGTTTTTCCGAGCAGCTCGCTACAAAGAAAAGTAGCCTAGAGAGCAATTTCAAATATTATCCAATTATTGCCCCAGCATCCAATTTCTCTTTCTTCTTACCGGCTTTTCTTAAAAAAAAAAAAAACATTAAAAACGAATCAGCTATTAGATATAATCAAATTTTGTTACACAGAAAAGTATTGTAAAGATATTATGTGGAGAATTACTTTTTTGATTGCGAGAGTGGAAGAAATTAAATTGCTAAAGTATTTTACAGTTAATTGAATTAATGGATATAAACTCTGTTTTTTTTTTAATATGACCAAACTTAGGGTGTATTTACTGCGAACAGTTGCAGTCCTGCTTTAACAGTATTGTATTTTAAATATCAAATTTTAAGATATTGGTTATGCTTATCAGTGTGACAAATAAACTTCGCCAAACTTCAGAAAATTTGACTCACAATTTTTTCATGTCAGTCGTTTTTATTTAATTTGGTGCTATCATTTTTAATTTTCCAGTGTAAATTAGAAGTAAGTAATAACAAAATTGTATAATTTTTTTTTGTCAATTTCGTTACTAAAATATATGTTTTTGGAGCATACTTAATTTGACTTATCTAGAGCTATTATTTGAAAAGTTACAGATTTTCAAAAAAGCGTTCTTCTAATTCTTTTGGGCAGTGTAGATTTATATGGAATTTAAGTATAATTGCAGGGATTTTTTCTTTCAAGTATATTTTTACACATTCCATACAAACATTTGTATAATTAATGAACATGTGATCAAATCTAAGCAGTATATTTTGAACTTCACTTGAAATCAGTGTTTTATACGCGTGGCGCATGAAGTAAAATTTCGAGTTTAGAAAAGCCTGAAAATTTGGTTTGGTCTCTCCGCTTCGTGGAGTGACCAAATCAGATTTTCAGGCTTTTCTAAACTCGAAATTTTACTTCATGCTTAGTCTGGGAGTGGAAAACACTCGTTAGAAGCTTCCATTGAATTTAAAAACAACAAATATCTAAAAAAAAATTACAAAGTACACATCTGAATCTGAAATCAGGGATGCCGGATGAGTAAGCCAGGACAATTCTTTTCAAAAGGAGACATGCCTTGATAACCTTCTCAAAAGTAATCAAGCCTAGACAAGTTGTTTCAAAAGGTAGCAAGACTAGATAATGAGTATATTTTACCCAGTCACGATTTTACTTTAGTAGATAATAGTTGGTTTCTAGCCGAAACAAAATAGTTACCTTCTTCTCTAGCAGATTTTGTAGATATTCATTTGAATCGTTGATATTAAAACAAAGATTTTAATGTATTTTTTTTTTTAATTTAATGATCAATTTCATTTTGGCTTCTTAAAAGCCCCCCCAGCGTACTTAGCCTTGTCCCCCAGCTCCTCCTCAATCCGCAAAATCTGATTATACTTAGCCAACCGTTCCGACCTGCAAGGCGCCCCAGTTTTGATCTGCCCAGTCGACAACCCGACGACCAAATCAGCAATGAAAGTGTCCTCGGTCTCTCCGAGCTGATTCGAAATCATCGCGCCCCAACCGTTCTCCTTGGCCATCAAAAAAACATCAATGCACTCGGTAACCGTACCCACTTGATTCGGCTTCAATACAATCCCAGTGCAGGCTTGTTGCGTTATGGCCTCTTCGATCCTTTTCTGGGAGGTGTATGTCAGGGTATCTCCGAGGACTTGAATCTGATTTTCCGCCGTGAAGCGGGTCCAGGTTTTCCAGTCTTCTTTATCGAAAGGATCTTCTATTGATACAATGGGGAATTTTTTCAAGTAGGTTACTAAAAGCGCCTTTAACTTATCGGATGTTAGCGCTTTGTTGGGATCCGATTTGGGTTTCTTGAACTCGAGGTTGTATTTGCCTTTTTTGAAGAAGTCTGATGCTGCGACGTCCATTGCTATTACAACTCGACCATCGTAGTTAGCTGTTTTGATCGCACTGACGATTAGAGTAAGCGCCTGTTTCGCGTCGCTCAAGTTGGGCGCGAAAGCGCCTTCATCAACAGTAGCTATTGATTTGTATTTTTTCAGTATGGCATTTTCTAAATGGTGGTATACCTCGCTCCCCATCTTCATAGCCTCGCTGAAGGAGTTCGCTCCCGTTGGTAAAATCATGAACTCAGCCATTGGTAAATTGTTCGCTGCTAGCAAACCCCCGCTGATTACATTAAAAGCAGGAACCGGCAGGATGATATCCGTGTTCCCGGCCAAATCCGCTATGTGCCTGTAAAGCGGCAAACCACGCCTGGCAGCGCCTGCTTTAGCCACAGCTAGCGACACCCCTAGCACAGCGTTAACACCCAAATTGCTCATATCATCAGTACCGTCCAACTCCGTCAGCAACTCATCGATCCTCCTCTGATCCGTCACTTCAATATTGGAGTCGAGCAATCCCGGCGCGATTATGGATTTGATGTTTTCGATGGCCTTCATCACGGACTGTCCGTGGTAGTGCTTCTCGTCCCCGTCGCGGATTTCAATAGCGCCTTCATCCGTGCCGATACTTGAAGGAACCGCAGCTCGAAACAGGCCCAGCTCTGTGATTAAGTCTACTTCCACGGTTGGATTGCCTTTCGAATCGAAGATCTGGCGGGCGTTTAACGCTTTGATCGGCATTCTTTTATGAAAATGTTACGGTGAATTTGGAAATGAGGCGATTGATGTGATGATGATATTGAAAGATTAATTTAAAAGCGAACAGTAGATTTTGTTTGTGTCATTTCGTAATGTGGATTACTTGATCAAGTTGTTAATTTAAGCTGGTTTTATATTAGGCAAAGTTTAGTTTAACCCTTTCGGCCCTGACGCGACGATGGCATTTGCCACCACTAAAATTTGGTAACCATACTGGGAATTTTGGCTTGAGTGCATGTGTTAGACACTGGGTTTTTTTCGACGTTTTTGACCTTTTTGAGAACTTTTTTTAATGGAACTGTCTGCGTTTGTGTGTGACAATAAAGAATCTAATATATCTTTTTGTCTAAACTTACCGTTTAGTCACAATTTGTGTTTTAGGTTAATGTTTTTATGAGATGTCCATTTTGCCTTTTCTTGCAATTTTTGCCACATTTCCAGTGTAAAGTGAAAACACAGCATAACTTCCTTATAAATTGCTACATATCTGCACCAATTTTGATCTTTTACTTGTATTTTAACGTGAATACACTACACAAATTTAATGTTAACATCGTTAACATATAAACGGTGACATTTGAGATTTGTTTATCCAAAATTCAATTGTCACCGCTGGTACATAATCAAATGCTTTTATTAATCAAATTATATAACAAGTAATAATAATATTTTCTAATTATTTGATATAGAATAAAGCAATTACACTACATTTGAATGAATTCAGTAATTTATTCATAAGTGAAATCAGTACATCTGACTCGGCGGCCGATAAAGTAGATAGCGACCTTATCGACCGGCGGGAGTCAATTGTTTTGAGATATTTATTTTAACTAATCAACTATAAAATTATAGCGCATGTACATAAAGAACATACATTGATGAAATAAATCAAATAAATAATACACTAGCGCCACCTGTTCTTTTTTTCATGAAATTATATCAATCTGAGGCATTAGTCGGTATTACACATATTTCATATAAATAGTTGTCAACAAACGTCACTTTTATAGTGTAAAATTAAATCAGTGTATTCGCTTAAAATTTAAGACAAAGTAATAAATTGCAAATAATACTTAAGAACTTGTGTCTAAGTTGTAATGTGGGTCTATTTTATTCAGGAAATGTGTATAAAATCACACATATGAGCGATAAATAATTTCTCAAAATCGACAACTTTAAAAATTAATTTCGCTAAAACGGTAAGTTTTCTAAAAAAATGGACTTCAGATTCGTTATTTTCTTATAAAAATACATATGTTTAAAAAAAAAAGTTTAAAAATTGTACTGTCCTGCACATGCACCTTGACCGGATTTTTTTTTTAAATATACATACATGTATGCATGAGCTTTAACTTTTCCGATACTCGTTTGTTTTTTAAAATAGTTTAATTTAAAGTCTTAAACTCCCAGATTAAGCATGAAGTAAAATTTCGAGTTTAGAAAAGCCTGACAATTTGGTTTGGTCGCGTAGCGCTACGCGACCAAACCAAATTTTCAGGCTTTTCTAAACCCGAAATTTTACTTCATGCGCCACGCGTATAAAACACTGATTTTAGGTGAAGTTCAAAATATTGTACTAAAGCAGTATGCTAAAAACGTGTATTCTGAACATCACATCACACCAGTGTTTAGTGCGCGTGGTGCATGAAGTAAAATTTCGAGTTTAGAAAACCCTACAAATTTTGTAATTTAATCTGGGAGTCGAAAACACTCGTTTTAGACTTCAAATTAAA
Organism: Philonthus cognatus; assembly: GCA_932526585.2. Lineage (NCBI taxonomy): Eukaryota > Metazoa > Arthropoda > Insecta > Coleoptera > Staphylinidae > Philonthus > Philonthus cognatus. The sequence goes on from OW052244.1 coordinate 39,752,014, forward strand.
CTATTTTAAAAAACAAACGATTATCTGAAGATTTACAGCGTATACAGTATATTAAGATATGTATACTTAAAAAGAAAAAGATAGTAATAAATAATATGCAGTGTATAAAACATTTTTTTGGGGACCAGAAAAAATCCAGGACTGAAAGGGTTAATTGCACACCTATTTCTCGCCGAATACCAAGTTTTACAGATATTGAACGGTATGTTGTGAATTTTTTTATCATTGTAGTGTTTTTGATGTGATTAGACTTACCGGTTGCCAAAATTTGTGATTAAAAATTACGTTTTTGACAAGTTACGTTTGTTATTTAGGCTGTTGTTATTGTTACAAATGATGCGTTGAAGTATAGTGTGTAATCCTTCCACTAGGTGGTGCATTTTTACAGAGATTAATGGTGTCCCTGTATTTAGGAGAGTAGCGCAAACTGGCATACATCTTGACGCCTTTAGGCGCCAAACTCAAACTGAACCAATCATATTTTATATTGTTTAAATTTGGCGCCTAAAGGCGTCAAGATACAGAGTGAGCAACTGATGACAAGACAATAAAATCCCCTAGATTGCTGTTCCATTGGCGTAGCAAACATTTTGTTGTAATAATTTTAAAACCTTAAAAACAGCAAATCACTTACCACAACAGAAAGATTTACGCAAAGTAATCCTGATAAGAACTGATGTCTATGAAACAGAAGGTAAAATAACTAAATTCAAAGAATTAATGAACGCAATGGCAAAATACGTCGCACGACGCTGCTATTGTCAAATCTACTTACTCTTTATTAATTTTTCCTTGGCGTGAACCTGGAGCGATTAAATTTCCCAGATTTTTCGGCGCGAAATTTAACTTGTCTACAAACATTGTTACTCACCCTGTAGATGCCAGTTTGCGCTACTCTTTTAGATACAGCAACACTAGAAATTAATTTGGAATATAGTACTCCAAATAAATCTTAGATATTAACCCATTAACGGCCAAGCAATTATAGAGTTAACTCTAGAAGCTGATTATAGATTAAATTACGTCGTTGAATAGATGAACACGATTACAAATTTTTGTGTTAAGAGTATTTTTTTATGTACGTATGGTTTAGCCAAAAATTCGGTATTTCCATACTTTTGCCCAATCCTGTATACACTTTAAATGAGAAAGTTATTTCTGCCGTACTCTATACAAATTATTTCATGAAATAACTGTTTCGTAGATAATTCTCTTGGGTGTGTGATTCTTTTTTTAAGTGAAAACACATGTTTCTGATTGATCACCGTTTCCGGAGCAATTAATCATTTTCTCGCATGTGGTGCAAAAACGCTTTATTCGCTACCGTTTTCCCGTCATTTTACTGTATTATTTTTGGGGCGGTTTTGATAAATCGCCGGCTTGTTCTAACAAATCAAACCAGAAGAATAATATTATCCCGCTTTTGTGATGGTGTATGTGTGAACATTTCGCTTTGTTTCAACACATGTGCAGATCTAAATTTAATTTCACGGAATATTAAATCCGAAAGATCGAGTTTAAATAATTACATTGGGAAATGTAGACATTTACACGTTTTTATAAAACTGTATTTTATGATGTAAATTTAGTCAGAATATTAATATTTGGATTAAAATTCTCTTTTTCTTTTATGAACATAAAATACATTTTATGACATCCGTTAGAACAACTACGACCTTATGGCTTGTCCTGTGATTAAACTGTTACTAACGTGTGATTAACTAATCGCAATTAAGGTGTTACTAAGTACGCCGTATGCGTAGTCATGTTTTAATACATACTTGTTATTAACGCCTATCTTTAGTCGCTCATACCGGCAACATTGCTATTTCTGTCATTTCCATGTCAAATGGAATCATAGGCGAACAACAATATAGATGTCTTTATGATATTTATCTATGTAACGAGGATTGCTACCCCTTCTGTGTCAATGTCGCTAACTAATTTACACTATAACAAATTCTTTCAGCGTAGAATTAGCAATATGCAATTACCAATTGTGGATTTTAATTAACCGTATAGCTCTCTATAGGGTACTATTCACCATAGACCTCATAGCGATCTGAACTAGTGTTGTAAAGTTTTTGAACGAACACAAATACGTGCGCTCTCAATGTGCCCCCAAAATTGCGCCTACTGTACTTAAAACAAAAGAAGAAAGACTGTACGTACGATGAAGATAAATTATTACGCTGTATTTGCTAGGTTACCAATTGTAAACTGACGAACGAGTGTGGCCTTCATTCAACCACCGTTCTAGGGAAATTCGTTTCTCCTACAGTGTGCGTATTTCTATGAGCACAGGCATAGCACACGATTTTTGCGCTCATTCGCGAACTTTACAACACTAACTTGAATAAAAACACAGCTCATTATTCTAAGAAACACAGAACTTGGACACTCACAATTACGCGAATGACGTTGAGGTTAGGTAAAGTCACATGTAAAACTCGGGGTATGGAGTGATTAAAAATGTAGACAGTGACTAGCACTAATCGCGTCTAAAATTGGACTATGCATACGACATTTTTTAGTTTCTTACTAAACCTAAGTCACGCGTTAGTTGCGATTAACGGACTATGCATAAGGCCGCTCATATTTAATAACTTATGAATTTGGTGTTTGAATTCATCTATGTAAGACAAATTAGTTTTAGATTTGCAAAAAGAATCGTACCTTTAATATTTTTGGCAAATTCTACGAACAAGTATTGGGATTTAATTACATATTATGTTCTTAATTTAATTATTTTTCGAAAAATACAATTTAGAATTTCCAAAAAATTATCAGATAATGCCGTTTCACAGAGAAACTCACAGATGAGCATTCATTCGTGTCATTGACGATGCTACTAATGAGCATTAGATGGCGTTAGCTATCGAATCCATTAATAGTTTTCACATATTGGCTTAATATAGTCAGAAATGTTCAGTATTTCTCAGCACTGGGTCGGGACCACACTGACGAGGACCTTGAAGTCCGAAACGTGTCTGTGGGTATCTGGTGCCAGAATATACTGAACACAAATTCAATTTCATTTTAGATTATTCATTTATGACACAAATGCGAACTCTTAAAATAATCATTATATGATCTTTTTCGACAAAATAAACTAACAGAGATTTCCATAACATCAATTTAGCTGGTAGTTGAAAACAAAAACTACGAATCCCCAAAAACAGTTGTAAAATTACAAAAACCGTAGGCTTCAGGAAGTCAAAAGTAGTTCAGAAAACCTAATCGATAATAAGATTGTGAACACACGTTTTAAGTGGTCTCTAGTTAGATATGAAACCAGTGATGAAATAATGAAATTAAATCAATTAATGAGTGATCTTTTAAATATGACATAAAATTGTAACAAATTAATCTTAGTGCCCCTTGAATGAAAAAACTACAATAGGTTAAGGGTCAGTTGCACCAAACAAGTTGAACTGGTTCAACTCTGAACTACAGTTTATAGTGACCTTAGAACAATGGGAACTGTCATCTTGAACTCAAGTTGAATTCGAACTCGAGTTCAACGTTTTTGGTGCAACTGGGCCTAAAAATGAGTGGTTTAACTGCAAAACTTACATTCTTCATTTTTAAAAACTTTTGGCAAATTGCAAAAAAATACGTGTACTTTAACATGGCAGACATAAAAAAACAGCAACACAATTTTCATAAAAAGTGAAGAATGTGAGTTTTGCAGTTGGACCACTCAAATATTAAATTAAAACTACAAGAAATAATAAAACCTCATTAAAATTCAGTTTATACAACGATAGATAAATTTTAAAAAGTGCTGTTTGAAGAGTGTCGCATTGGTAACAGTGAAATAGCGGCCTCTTCACGTCGGAATCCGGAAGGAAGTGACTTCCGGATTCCGACGTGAAGAGGCCGCTATTACACTGTTACCAATGCGACACTCTTCAAAGAGCACTTTTAAATTTTATTTCAGGTGTTAATTACCAACTCTAAACTTTTCCGAAAGATTGATGATCGGCCGATTATTCGCGGATGTCGCGCTCATAATTTAGATTAATGAAAGTGCTCTGGAGATTTACAGTAATTGCATCAGCAAATTACTGTTATTAATATCGTAGTGTGCCGCGTATGCATTTTTATGTTTATTATCACCGCAGGTGTTTTTTGTTTTTTAAATTTTGCTTCAAATCCAGTGAATAACTTAAGGATTAATGTGGGACGTTTATCATTTCCGTTGAATAGACTATCATGAGGTGTAATAATGTTGAGAGATTTAATTTAGATAAATAATTTTTTCATACTTTCTAGTATACATATCTCGATGCATATGCTGTAAATGTTCAAGCTTTTGTTGTTTTTAAAAAAGTTTAATCAGTTGTGTTTTGTTTAAGTTAATAATTTTTATACGTAGATGTTCAATAATTTTCTTTAAAACTTATAAAGGTAGGAATGAAAATTATAAACTTAAACGAACGAGGATTAAATTTTGAGTCGAATGGTGTTGAACAAATGGTGATGTATCCATCATAGCCCTTACCGCTCATTAAAATAACTGATAATTAAGATACTGAACTAATTTTACTTGTCAATTAGTTACAGATCATTTTCAGAATAAATCAGCTTTTACACACGTGGCGCATGAAGTAAAATTTCGAGTTTAGAAAAGCCTGATTTGGCTTGGTCGCCCCGCGACCAAGACAAATTTTCACGTGGCTTTTATAAACTCAAAATTTTACTTCATGCGTCACTTGCATAAAACACTTATTTTAATCAAAATTAAAACTAAAAAAAATTGACAAATTAGGTAACATATTTCGCTGTATATACTTAAAAGAAAAATTCCATGTATATATAAATGAATCACGTCATTAAATACATATTTGTCTTATAACATTTTTCTCTAAAGCCAACATTTTAGCCACTTCTCTTACAAGCTAATTGTATTCTTCATCCATTGTAGAGACCAGGGTTGTTATGTTTTAAACACTTTGTTTTAAAACAGTGTTTTAAACATGTTTAAAAACAGCCGACATGTTTTAAACGATTTTGTTTTAAACATGTTTTAAACGTTAAAGTTGTGTATTTTGGTATGAAGAACATTTCGTCTCAAAATTCCATTGAGAAATTCCCAATAATTTACTAGATATAGCCGTGCAAAACCAAAGCTCGAGAAGAAAACTTCATGATGGCAAAAAAATTCGAACTAAACTATCAAAACCCAAATAGGGTTTTGCTAGTTTGGGTGGGCACTCTTAGAAACTGAAGTCAGAATTTAGTTTACATTCGATGACCTAGAAAATGTTGGACTGTGTTATTAAACATTTTTTTTTCGAACTAAACTATCAAAACCCAAATTGGGTTTTGCTAGTTTTGGTGGATACTTCCAGAAACTGAAGTCAGAATTTAGATTACATTTTATGTGTTGCACTGTGTAATTCTTTATGATTTTAAAACACGCTCCCCGTCAAAATTAATTAGGGAAACAAGGATCGAATAAATCTTCACGACAATTAATAATTATACGCAATTTATTTGATCACCATAATAACGCAGGAATTAATTCACGCTACGCTAAACTCGGAATGACAAAATTTTAATTCGCGTAATTGTTACACAAGTTTCCCGGCTATAAATTCGCCTCCGTCATATTTCATTTTTGTTATGCATCTAGAACACCCCGTAATTAAAATAATATCTTTGGGACGCCGCTGGGGGATGATAACGGTAAATGGAGTGGAGAATTTATCATCCCCAATGGCTATGAATAAACGGATATCAACAAACACAACAAACATTTATTTTTATGAATGTGCAAATAAATTTCAAACAAGGGGATGATTTTTGTGGTAACGAGTTGCAGATAATAAAGTTACAATTTACTGTTAAACAAATCGATTTGATATAGTCGATTAAATGTTATTCCAAAGAAAAATGGGAAATACCAAGAACTATTTAAAGCACTTAATTTTTAAGGTATAATAAAGCGAATAAGTAATGTTTTTCTTAGGTGGGGACAGGCGCGCACCCAGGAGGTTGGCTCACGGGCTAATTTATAGTATGTCAATGTATATGTTGCAAACAAAACACAAACAAAAAATTTAAATAAAACTACTTGATTTAAAAAGTAAATAATTATAGGCATAAGTTTTACTTCAAATAATATAAAACCAAACTGGATTAGATAATAATGGATCACTTTCAATTATGAGAAGATTTTTGATACAAGGTTAGATACAAAAGCGTTCAATTTAAAACTTCTAATGAGTATTTTCACTCCCAGGTTAAGCATGAGGTAAAATTTTTAGTTTAGAAAAGCCTGAATATTTGGATTTGCCAGGGCGCGGGAGCGAAGCGAGTCGCGCCCGGGCAAATCCAAATTTTCAGGCTATTTTAAACTCGAAATATCACTTCATGCGCTACGCCTATGAAACACTGATTTAAAATGAAGTTTAAAATATACTCCTTATAAATAATTTGTCACATTTTTTATAAAACAAAGTGATGTTTCCCAGTACTTTTTTTGGTTTGTCCTGTTTGATCGATTTATTTTATAATTTCGGAAAAAAGCGGGAGAATGTCTCGTATTTTTCATAATTTAGTCCCAACATTTAGCTTAGCTCAATTTTGTTGTTGTTGTTTTTTTACATGAAAATGAAAACATTAATTCCTTAAAAAAATTTTATTTGTTTTTATTTCTTTATTATTTTGCGAGCATTAAAATAAAGCACAATGTTCTTATATTTTCAAAAACCTTAATTAACGTTGAGCTTCTGTTATTAGAACTTTACAAATTTGACATTTTATGATACTTAGCATATTAGAACTTGTTTAAACTCATGCGAACAAAACCCAAAATATGTTTTAATTCGGATTATGACTGTGGTTGGGGAAGTTAAAATAATGTTAATAAACGAAAAAACGCCACTGGTTAGCCATTGATGTAGGAATAGGATCGTTTTATAGTTAAGGCGTTACAATGAATTTCGAAAATGACACAAAATGTGGTCAAATTAACAAATTCGTCAAAATAGGATAAAATCAACTGTAATAAATACATAAAACCGTAAATATTTTGCAAAATTGTAACCCTAAAAATTGATCATATCACTAAAATGTTTTACCAAAATTTCCAAAAGTTATTAAAAATAACTAAATGTACAAATAACATTAAATATATAAAAATTGATGACAAACACGCGTCAAAATGTATACAGGGTGTCTCTGTATACATGGCATTCGTCGATTCTATAACAGCGTTCAATTTGCAGTTTCAAAAGAGTGATTCCAAATTCGATTTGAATATATTTTAAACTTCATTTAAAATCAGTGTATTATACTCGAAATTTTTCTTCATGTAAAATTTCGAGTTAAGAACAGCCTGAAAATTTAGATTTGCTAGGGCGCCGAATTTTCAGGCTTTTCTAAACTTGAAATTTTACTTCATGCTTAATCAAGGAGTGGATACACCTGTTAGAAGCTTCAAATTGAACGCTTATATAAAAACAACAAATTCCTGAACATTTACCAAACATCAGGACATGTAAACTTCCCTCGTTAATTAATTCCCGATTAACTGAAGTAATGTTTTCACCTAGACTCTCTTTAAATAAAAAAAACTTTTAAATTATTAAAATACCCTTAAACATATTCTACTTTATTCAAGAGCTTTATTTCCTCTCTCTCGCGAATAAACAGGATAATTCCAAAAAAACATCTTTCGCAAAAACACGCTTGTTTTGATTAAAACACCATTATCTCCGCTCTTTGTCGGCGGGGATGGTGAGGGATGGGGGTGAGGGTTTATGTGCTACAGAATTACCAATTAATTTCCCCGATGGGAGCGATTTTCCCGTGCTCGGCACAAAGGGGCTCATAAATTCGGGCCGAAATCTCTTCCCGGGATCGATTAAATTGAAAAGAGGTAAGCGATTAGAGGGAGCGCGGTCGCCGTTAATTTTCCACAGTCAGCAGGGAAGTAATTTGACAATTTCTAGGTGGCCACTTTGTTAAGGGATGAATTGGTTTTAAAGGGCGCGATAATTGAGGTTTAGTAAGAAAGAATGGAAACGTTTATTTAATCGAGTAATTAAAGGTACAATAAAGATTATAATGTATAATCTTGAGATCGTTTTTATAATGGGGATAATATTAAGATTTTCTTATAAAATTTTGTGTGAACATTAACCCATTAACTTTCGAGCAGTTATAGAGTTAACTTTAAAAGTAGATTTTAGGTAAAATTCTTCACCAATTTTCAGAATCTCAATGAATGACTTACTATATGATATAGTGGGATTTTTTCTTTGAAATATAAATAATGTATATGTTGTAAATTTGCAGGTTTTTGTTGATTTTATAAAAGCGTTTAATTGCAGTTTCAATCGAGTGTTTCCACTTCCAGAGCCTGAAAATTTGGTTTGGTCACGTAGCGTTTAGAAAAGCCTGAAAATTTGGTTTGGTCGCGTAGCGCGGAGCGGCCAAACCAAATTTTCAGGCTTTTCTAAACTCGAAATTTTACTTCATGCGCCACGCGTATTAAACACTGAAAGCATTGAAATATTGTGAACGAGTAAACTTCGCTTGAAAAATTTGGTTCGGTCGCGAAGCGCGGAGCGGCCAAACCAAATTTTTAGGCTTTTCTGAACTAGAAATTTTACTTCATGCCTAAGCTGGAAGTGGAAAACACTCGTTTAAACTTCAAATTGACCTCTTTTCAGAAAACAACGAATATTTAAAAATCTAGAACACATAATTGGAATATGTATAAGCAAAAGAAAAAATTCACAAGAAATTATGATTCAAAGCTTTTCTAAAAGATACAACACTAATATACTCACCACCTAAACAGTAGGATATTGTTATATTACGTCAAAATTTGACACAACTAGGAAAATCGTTGCAGATACAACTGTCGACATACTCTCTAAAAAATTTGAACACATATTCCACATCAATGAGTCATAGCACATCTCTCCCGAATTCTACTATATTACAGCATTAATAAACTATTAGAGCTTAATAGACTATCAGAGTATTAACACACTATAGTGGAATTTACGAAAGGTGTCCTATGATTAAAGATTTGAAATCTATGGTACAACTTTTCCTTGAGCTATTTTCATATTTACATTATTTCTTCTACTTTTATGTACTCAATTGCAACTTATGCTAAACTGTCTTAACTACGGCATTGGTATTATTTTATTTATTTTAATTTGAACTTAAATGTCACAGGACACATCTGGTGAACTGGACAATACCTTAAGTTTATTGATTCAGTTACGTGAAGGTTAAATTAATTTGACAAATAAAGTACTAATAACCTTTCTTCACACGCTTATTTGAATTACCAAATGTACATTCATTTCGGACACAAAGTGACCATTATCAATGAATTAACACTAAATACAAAACAGAAATTAGAAACTATATATAGAGCGGATTATAATATAAAATAAGGAAAAAACGTAAATTAAGAGGTGAACCAAAGGAATAATCATTATTAGTCTAACATTAATAGACTATCAGAGCAATAATAGACTTCTACCACAGATATAGTATTTCAATCGTCTACTAGTTCGCTATAATTATTACACTTTATTTAGAAATCTAAACTGCAATAAAAATCTCTTGAAAACGTTTCGAACACATCAACAAATTAAAATTTCCTGCGAATTACTTTAGTTCTTTTATTGATTAGTTGTCCGACATCTAATTTACATCACAAGGCGAGAATGACTCGACTTTCTTAAGATGTGCACTGTGTGTACTGACATCTTTCAATATCCTTTAGGACAATGAGGGGTGTGCAAGGCAATAAAGGTTCCAAGAGAGGAAAAGGGCGTTAGCCCTAACCGCCATAAGGCACACGGGGAGAACGTCGTGAATGGGCTGAATGGGGTCATTAGTGTCGCCCACAATTTGATATATCTGTACGTGCCTCTTTTTTTCTCGATTTCGAACGTTTTCTGAAAAATGTATAGCGATGCTTGTGAAATTTTAGGACCCGATCAAAACGTCCACATGATCTTGATGAAGACTGTCCATAAATGCAATTTTGAAAAAAGAATATTTCTTGTAAAAAATAGATTTTTATTTAAGCATAGTAGGTTTTGCAAACACAATCAGCACAATTGGTTTTAGATAAAAATATTTACATTTCACATAACATTAAGCAGAATCTGCAAAATATTACAGATAAACTTCTAAAAGTGAGTACATATGATGTTCTCTATTTACACATACACATATAAGTGTGACAAAACAACGGATTCACAGAAATTCTTCATCTTCTAAAGGTTACAGAAAAAATAATTGCGACATATAACACAAAGCTTGTGCGTCTTGAAAAACATTTATTATTAAGACATTTATTATTAAAAAATTAAGATTAGTGAGTCTTTCCTTCTCCAATTAGACTCAAGCCTGGATGCACAAACGTGTTGGTGTGCCCTGGAATTTTTGAATTAACTCCGGACTTTTAATTGGCGAGTACAATGACACCGTATAAGTAGGAAACGCGTTTTCACGCTTAATCAAACGCACAACACAGGGCCGTAATTAGTTTACGCTAAATTTGAAAACGCCACACCCACTCCACAATAATCGAGCGTAATTACAGATGTCAACAAACTTTCCACGGAGACTATTTAGTTCAACACGTATCATCAAATGTTTCACGAGATATTACGAAATTTAATGATACATCCTCAAATATTTCACAAGATATTGCTTAAATTTTGTAATACAGCCTTAAATGTTTCAAAAGTTATTGCTAAATTTAATGATGCTCAAATTACAATTATACCGAGTTATAAAATGCTACTAAAACATCTCTTTTAATATCCATACAGATTTCCCTTATGTATTGTAGATATACGACAGCGATATATATCATAACTACTTGTTTTTACAATGCTACATGCACTTTTTTCTAGGCTCCAAAGCAGAAAATATTAGTAGTAAAAAAATATACACTGCGTTTTATTTAAGTATGGCCATAGACATTTACATGGTAAAATATGTACCCCATTTTAACTTGTGTTGTCGTACAAATTTGAAACAATTTTTTAGTTTTATTAATAAATCAACATTTTTTCTACGAAATGTACAATGCTAGGACATAAACATGCTAGATTTCTTCATTTTCGCTTTCAAAGTTAAAATTAATAATACAAATAATTAAGCCAAAAAATCAACTTGGCGAACATTTCATAATGTAAGTATTTGTTTTGCTAAACTTGAAAGCTAACATAAAGAATTTTAATATGGTTATGTCCTTCTAATAATGAACATTTCGTAGAAAAGTGTTTGATTTAATAATAAGAACAAAATTATTTCAAATTTTGACGACAACTAAAGTTAACATGGGGTTCAATTTTTACCATGTAAATCCCTATGGCCATACTTAAATAAAACGAACGGTATATCAAAAGACGCTATTTGGTTTTTGTAGCCAGGGGCTTCTAATAAATTAAAAATCATAGACAGAAGAATTTGTTTACACCCAGAATTCACTCATTTTTATCTAAATAATAATATTACTAAAAATACAACAAAAATAATTTTAAAAGAAGGTTAGTTTCGTATAAAACTAACCGTATTCACCCAAGCAGTATATTTTGAACTTCACACTATTTCAGTATTGTATACGCGTGGCGCATGAAGTAAATTTTCGAGTTTAGAAAAGCCTGAAAATTTGGTTTGGCCGCTCCGCTTCGCGGAGCGACCAAACCAAATTTTCAGGCATTTCTAAACTCAAAATTTTACTTCATGCTTAATCTGGGAGTGGAAATGACTCATTAAAAGCTTCATTCACAAAAAGTATAAATAATATCGGCCCGGAGTGTTTTTCTTGAGGAACCCCAGAAGTTATAGTAACTAGTTTCAAAATGTATGTATTTTTTACGGTTTGCAAGATAATCCAATCAATAAATGAATTGAGATTTATAGAATATACATTAATTGGATTGTTTACTTGCAAATATGATATAAAATTAGCAAACGGATAAATATGTAAATTCTATAAGTTCTTTGTGTCTAAATTAAGGCTGAGAATTTGAGTATTTGAATATTCAAATATGTAGCAAATTCAAAATAGTCAAATATTCAAATTATTATACCATTTTATTTTTTAATTATTTAATGGAAGAAAATATATAACATTATTTATTTATTTATTTATTACCCAAGAGATAATAGATTTAATAAAAGGGCAACATCAGTATATACAAAAAAAAAATACGACAATTTGTACATACTTAATTAATTACTCAATTTTGATTGCACCAAGCCCAAGCCCACCAAATGATCAAAAATTGACTGTTACCAATTCTACAGTTAATTATGCAAAATCTGCAACTAAGAATATTAAAAAAAAACCAGGGGAATACCCGGAGACGCCCAATTTAATGGTTTTGTAAAATCCATTAATATCCATGATATATATCGTACATTATAAATATTGATATATATATGATGATAATGATCGTAATAGAGGGCTGATGATATATATCGTCTGAACCTATAAAAAGCAGGGTTCAGACGATATATATCATCAGGTATCTATTACCATATTTGAGGGGATGAGAGCAAGAGTGGAATGGCTTAACCTAAAGAAAATGAAAATTCCAGAAAATGTAGGTTTAGCTTCCTAACTGCACTGGGATGCTAAATTTACACTTATTGAATTTTCATTTTTTTGTGGGTTAAGCTTTTTCTCTAATCGTCTCATTATCATAATATATAATCGATATTTATAAAGTACGAATGTAACATGGATATTTATGGAATACCAATTTATAAGGTTGGCCAATAATTCTGTTCAGTTTTTGTCTAAATTAAAGGCATATTACGTATAAAATTCTAGTAATAATATTAATTGAAGGGCTAAGTGGAAAAGAAGTACAAGTTCTATTTTCTTAAAAAATGCTATAAGTAGAGATATCTACTAATAAGATTCATATTTACTGATAGAAAAAAATGTTACAATTGAATATGTATATCTCTCAATATAATACATAATGTTATTGATTAGACATCCACAGATTGTTCTATAAAAGTTAAACATTATCTACAATTTACACAAATCAATCTTATGCTACTTTTACTACTTTTCCACTAAACCTCTCAATTATTATAATCTTCATCATTCAACGAAAAAAAAAGTGCATACAGAATAAATTCAAAAAGATACAGAAAACCTAAATTATACGACCCTTCTTAAAAACTAATTCACGCGTTTTCTAACATACGTAATTAAAATTACATGGAGATACTCTCTTTTTTTGTAAAAGCCAACGCACATCTGAGGAATGTCTGTGTTTATGACAGCTATACACACACATACTGTGAATCACTGAGCGTAAATAATGCAAGGGCCACATGTTTTACTTAACGCCAGAGAGATGAAGTCTTCCTTTTTACAAGACATGTTTTATATCCACACAAACAGTAGCGCGTTTTTCTTTTACGAGCGGCCAACATACCTATAAAATGAGATTTGTAATAGGAAACTATTTTAAGAAGAACATATAAGTACACATAATAATCAAAAGAATAAGACAAACAAGGCTGATTTCGGAGTTTTTGGACAAGAATATGTGGTCGTCTTATTTTTTTTTTTAAATAAGTCTGAAAACAAGAACACATATAAATCCTTTAATTAAGAGTCCCCGCACATTGCAGACTTTTAATCGGCCGACAGTTTAGTTGGTTGCTTGTTAGTATGAATGCTTAATGTTAATCCTCCTCTATAATTGGAAATATCAAACCTATTCCAAAAATTAGAACCACATACGAATTTTTAAAAAGCATCGGATGGTCACCTTTAAAGTCCCCGCACACTACAGACTAAACTATTGGCCGATAGTTTAGTCTGGTTGGGATGCATACGCGCACACTTGGTCTACCTGCCGATAGTTTAGTATGTAGTGTGCGCGGACTTTAAAGGAGACTATCCTATGCTTTGGGAAGGTTCGTCTAATTTTTAAGAGTGAGAATAGATTTGATATTTCCAATTATAGAGGAGTTGCTATATTCGTACAATCCACAATACTACAAATTTTAGACAAACCAATAACTAAGCAATTAAGAAGGAGTTGGAAAGACATTATTTCAGATGAACAACATTAATTAATAGCAGGTAAATCAACCTACTAATTTGCTGACTTATCAGACCTACTTATTGAAGGTTTTTAGAAATGAAGTGGATGCCTTATATACGGACTCTTCCAAGGCGTTTAATAGTGTTAATCATGGAATGTTACTAAAAAAACTTGTGCAACTTGGTTTCAATGATTTAATAACCAAATGGTTAGGTAGTGTGTCAACCATCCCTGCAATATGTCAAAATTAGAAAGCATGACTCGAAAAAAATTGATATGTCTTCTGGTTTTCCACAAGGGTCCCATCGCGGACCTATTTTGTTTCTTTTATTTATCGATGATGTCGTTCTTCAATTTTCTAATGCAAAATGTTTATTGTACACCGATGATCTTAAATTATTTTTAGTCATTAAGGACAGGAATGATTCAATTCTGTTACAGAAAGATCTTAATAAATTTAATAGTAGGCGTTTGCGTAATGATCGTACAATGAATTACAATAAATGCTTTTGTATTTCTTTAAGTAAAGGTAAAGCATTAGAATCATAGTGATATAAGGAGGATTGATTCAGGCCCAGTTGTACCAAAAATGTAGAACTCGAGTTCAACCTGAAACTGGTTGCAAGATGACAGCAGTTTCAGGACATGAAGAAAATTTAACATAAAGAAAAATTGAGTTTGTCAATAATTTAGTCTCATTGAGACAACTCTTGAAATATTCATTGAAACAACTACTTCTCGAGCTAATACCCCGACAGATATTGAATTATACAATGAATATTTGAGTTACACGACAGATTTACTGCTCTATGCATAATTTATTTGCAAAATGCAACATCAGGTCAAATTATTCTCTCGCCAAACTAAAGGCTGTATGTCACTTTCTCTCAGGTATCAAATTGTTCGCACCTACTAATAACTTAATCCCTTTACCTATAAATAACATCCCTTTATTTTTACTCGCCCTAGTTTTGTGTACCTGTTTCAATGACACACTTCAACATTTCTGTAAGTTTTCTGTTTATTTTAATAATTTGTTTGTATCGAAAGTTTAAAGCATAGCTATACTGATGAGGGTTGCATTTTGAAACGGGTCTATAGATGGCTTAAGACAACTAATATTAATTTCCTGTCATTTTTTCAATTTATTTCTATTTCCTGTTGGTTTATTTGGTTTGCTAAGAGAATAATTTGACCTGATGTTGCACTTTGCATATAAATTATGCATAGAGCAGTAAATCGTGTAACTCAAATATTCATTGTATAACTCAATATCTGTCGGGGTATTAGCCCAAGAAGTAGTTGTTTTAATGAATATTTGGAGACTTGTCTCCATGAGACTACATTTTTGCAGAGAGTCAATATTGATTTTAATTCGTTTTTATATTTAGTATGAGGAGGGTTGATTAAGGTCCAGTTGTACCCAAAACGTAGAACTCGAATGAGGCCATAGTTATTGCTTAGTTGTTGTTATAATATCACTTTGAACTCGATTTCAGAGTTTAACCAGTTCAACGTGTGCAACTGGCCGGTATTGAAGGATCTTGGTGTGATTTTTGAATAAATGTTAACTTTTAAGTATTATTTAACAATAGCACATTCATGTTTTAAATAATATGTGTTTAAAAGCTATTCAAACTTTAGGTTTCATTCGGCGTTTTTCGACCAGCTTCAATATTTTAACTGTCCGTGGATTGTATTTATCTCTTGGTCGGCCAATTTTTTAATATGCGTCGAAAATTTAGTGTCCTCATTACTCAAATTCTTTAACAGAGATTGAAAAAGTACAAAAGAAATTATTAATGTATATTTCATTTCGTTTGGGTGTTAACTGTTTGGATTATAGCCGTGCCGCCATAATAATAAAACTTAACTTAATCTCTTTGCAAGAACGGTAAGTTATTTCTGACTTACCGTTTGTAGTTAAACTTTTACATTTATCTATAAATTGTTCTGTACTTTTTCAGAAATTTAATTTTTATATTTTGCCTTCTATACTGTCTGTAATATACATATTACCTGTGTTCTATAAGTAATATTTCCAAATATTATATGATATACCCTGATATTTTGTAATATTTTCGGGTGCAAGAATTAATTTTTGCTCTGGAAAATATTTAAATAAATAAATTAACTCGCGTTAAACATAATTTATTTTATGTTCAACACACATTATTGACACGTAATGCTTCCAATACAATATGCACCCTAATGTGGCGCCGACGAGACGCTCTTAAGTGCAACCCTTTGTCTAGGGCTCGCCCTTTGCAAGGTTCTGTTGCGTGCGAGACGTAATTGTCGGAACGGGGGGCTCTCTCCTCCACTAGTTATTATTATGCGATCATTTCGTATAATGCAACACATAATGCCTAAAAGGGATCGAATTCATTCCGAAATTGAATTTTGAGTCGCCGAATAAATTGAACTACACGCCTTTTTCTATAAACACACGCTCGAAAAGGCCAACCCAGTGAGTAATTAAAATCTTTTACTTAAATGAAATTCAGTTAATTAGATGTTGACATGTCTTTAAATAAAGTTTTTTTAAAAATGCCATGTTCTGTGAATCTGTAAAGTTTTTGTTATAGAGTTCTAAAAATGTTAATGTTGATGTCAAATATTAAGGGTTTCTTATTTTTCGTGCGCAACAATCTAATAATTAGGTAATTACTGTACAGAAAACAATGGTCAACAACATTTAAATATTTGTCTATTAAATTGATTTTGATGTGTACTTCGTAATTTTTTTTGATACTCGATGTTTTTAAATTCAATTAAAGCTTCTAACGAGTGTTTTCCACTCCCAGACTAAGCATGAAGTAAAATTTCGTAATTTTACTTCATGCGCCAAGCGTATAAAACATTGAAATTTTGTGAAAATGAAATAATATGCTGCTAAATGAGTATTAAAAATAAACTGCTAAAGCGGGAATAAAAATATACTGCCTTATAAGAATATTAGGAATTTCACAATATTTCAGTGTTTTAGACGCGTGGCGCATAAAGTAAAATTTCGAGTTTAGAAAAGCCTGAGTTTGGATTTGGACGCTTCGCGTCCAAATCCAAACGCTCAGGCTTTTCTAAACTCGAAATTTTACTTCATGCTTAGTCTGGGAGTGGAAAACACTTATTTAAAGCTTCAAATTGAACTTGTTTGCAACATTTGCTTATGTATACTCAAATAAAAATTTTCCCGTATATAATTTCGAAAAAGTAATAACACATTAAATTATATTTTCTCTGGGAAAGTATTTTTCGATATTTTGTCATCTTTTGTGCATGCGCACGAGTGCATGCTACCAATGCTACCGAAATAGCTGGGTTATATACCGTAATTTACGGTAAATTACCCGTGGTAATTACCGACGTAAATGAAAGAAAAATTCACAAATGAAACACGATTCTAATTTTGATTGTATAACTGAGATTTTATTAAGTGACTATAGTTTCGACAACTTTAACTTGTCATTTTTAAACTCAAAGGGATTTAAACTAACAATTAAACAGGTATATATACTTAAAATTAAGGTCTTATAATTGCGTTAAAAATGGGGGTATATATTGGCTCAAGCTGGTCGTTGATGACAGGGATTTCTGGGTTAGCGCGGGCTTTGTAAATTTTCAAAGACTCCAGGAGGTCCATCTTACGGCCCTTCTCAGCGAAATGTATAATTGACAGATCAGGAATTTCATTTGTGAATTATAATGTATAACGAAGTAGAAGCCTCCACCGTTAACAGAAACAAAAATTCCCTGTATTTGCCTTCAAAGCAAAAATGTTTACTAGTATTTTGTGATACAACATTTATTACAACAAGAATATATTTATAAGTATAAATGAAATTGCCAATTCTTGGTTGCAGAATACTTCAAACATTAAAAGTGCGATTCTTTTCGCAATGAATAATTTGACCCAAATTGTTACATTTGCAGTAGGTTACTGTATGTAACAGCAAACACTTGTTGTATAATTCAATGTCCGTCGGGGTATTAGCCCGGGAAGTAGTTGTTTCAATGAGTGTTTGATATAGTCTTTGTTGTAGATTGCGAAAAGAATCGCACTTTTAATGTTTGAAGAATATATTTACGCTTAGAGCAAGAAACATTTCCAAATATTTCACAATTTTGTAGAAGAAATGACATACTTACAGTTTACTCTCAAGTTTTTACTGGTATTCAAACACACTTTATTGTCTTATACTCTGAATGCGCTATAAATCACTAAATAATTGAAATCTTACTAATTTACTTTTCATTGTATGTTTCTGTGCACATTAAAACTCCCATTTTGTTTGATAGAGGGCTACAATTGTAGATTGTGTTGATGTGTTTATAATTATCAAAAAAACTACGCTTGTGGTGCACTATTTACAAATATTAACTTAACTAGACTTTCTTTTAAAAAAATCTTTTCCAAGCGGGCATAATTGATTTTTACCTTTTACAAAGTATGTAAAATAACATTTTGTTTAAACAAGAATAATTCAAATTTAAAACTATTCAAATTCGAGAAAATAAGCTGACGCTTCTTATAGTTTGCACATTTTGTTTCATGAATAACTATCTCACTTATCACTTGGTGAAAGATTTTAAACTAATAATAATAAAGGATCCATCAAAAATAACACTTGGTTTGTTTCATATTTTAAAACAAACCAAGTGTTAATTTTGATTTATCCTTTATTCTTATTATAACATTTTGCATTCCATCGATCAATACTCGATTTCCACGAGCGTGCACACATAAATAAAAATCACAATCCTCTGGGGGCAATTTCCATTGCACTTGTTTATCAGACCGTAGAAGAAAATCCCCGCAGACCGATACACAATTAAAATATGAGAATCTCAGAAGTGATCTCCCCTTTGCAATTGTGAAACACGGACGTAATGAGGCTTAATAACTTGCGTGACGGGTCAGCGGAGATCCCTCTTCACCTGCTAAGTACTGTTGGTTACAACTTGAGTCAAGTACTTCCTCATAAGTGCCATCACGAGCGAACGTCGCGTTATCTAATAGAATTTATTGAATATCTCCGCTTGACCCATTAATATTAATAAAATAAGAATTTAGTTTTTGTTAACGTTCAGTTGTTCTCATGATATGATATATTTTTAATGCAATTCGGTACATGTGTATTACTCCAAAATTCTTTCGAAATTGAACAAAGAAATACATTTAATTCCATCTCTTTGTAGCAATATATCATATCAAGAAATTGATGGTTCAATATCAGGCGCACGTGCGTTAGCTGTTCTTTCCATTTTACTTTTTTTATATATATATATATTATATTCAAACTGAAGTGATATTGTTCTACGTTTTGGCATTTTCGTAGGGGGGTGGCTTCACTTTGAAATCCCTAGCAATTTATCATCTTGCGAGGGTAAATCGTGCATTATAAATGCCGACCGTAAATTCTCTTTTTTCGCGAGTAGATGCCTTCCTAATTAAAAATACCCGGCTAAAACGGCGTTCTTAATTACTATTTGGTGGCAGTCACAATTGGTCTTAATTAACAACGGAAATTATTTTCACGGAATTTTTATAACGAAGCAAATACAATATAAAATTAAACGTATTAATTATAAGTTAACTGTTTGAAATCAGTGTACAGTATTTTTCACGAATGTTGGCAGTCACGTCATCAAAATATGTACGTATTAAAGACAAGCAGTTATTCTATCATTTTATACTATTATATGCGCATCATCGTAGTAAATAATAGAAACGTATGTCTTGTGACTCCTGATACAAGTACCGACAACAGTGCCCACCGCTCAGAAATGTGAGGCGATGCATTAGACAAAGACGCCATTATAGTGCATGTCTAACCCAGTACAACGCTTCCCAGAAACGTCAGTAGCGTCACTATCTGCTCGAAGTTTTCAAGTTTCCAAGTATTTCTGTTTGTTTTAGTTTTTTCGTGAGTTTTTCGTGTTTTTTCATAGTGTAAGTAAGTGTAGAATTAATTGTTTTGTGATTAGATCTAGTTTTTTATAACCATAAACTCAAAATGCCTGTAAAAAGACTTACTGAAGTAGCCCGAGATATGATTATTAAAGTAATGGACTACTTCATCCAGAAAAAATGCAATGGAGGTATCCTTTTACCTTAAGATGCAGTCCTTGAGGTAAATTGTTAAAATAAGGAGAGCTGTCGGTGAGGGAAAGTGCTTTGTTATTTTACATGATTGTCAGAGTACAGGTTTCGTGGAGAATGCTTCCCTTTTTTATGCAACAACTTCAAAACTTGCAGACTGGTTATGGATGCACCTTACCACAGCGTATTCGTAGAAAAGCAGCCCAAAATTTCTTTGAGGAAAGGCACAAATCACACATTGGCTACAAGATAGCAATAAACCTGTGCAAGTAACAAGTTAAAGGCGGAACTGTTAGCCCTAGCCAAACGATATGCTAGACCTAAAAGATATGTGATAGAAGAATATCTGCTCAAACCATGCAGTATTGCGACTCCCACCATATCACTGCGAATTTAGCGCCATAGAACTAATATGGGCACAGGCAAAACAATATTATGATGCTCATATATGCGAAAAAGGATATGGAGACAATGAAGTGTTGGTCATGTGGCACAAATCCTTAGAAAAATGTACTCCGGAAAGGTGGGACTCTGTTGTTATACACACAGAATCAATTATCGCCAGATGGTACATCAGCCAAAACGTTCTGGATAAAGTGCCAGAATTTATTATTCGTTTGGTAATGGGAGTAGTTCAGACGATGATTTAACAGACAGTGATAATGATTCAACTTCTACCAAATTACCGGGTGTTGATTCGATCAAGTATACGTATGGGTTTATCATGTAATACGACATTTATGCATTTTCCTGCTTCTCCGGTCATTTTAGAGGAAAGGTCGCTATTTGGTTAATATCCAACGTCTTTAAGTATTTTTAATCGTGGTTTAAAAATTAGATAAATTAAAATAAATAGCCTCATGAACACCCACACAAACAAGATTTCTATCGCGTCCATTTTAAAAATCATGAATGAAGATTCATAGTTTGTAAAATGGACGCGATAGACGTGAAAATAAATATTTTTAAATTAAAATTAATTGTATTGCATTTTATTATTATTGTACATGGAATAATATCAATCTCATAACAGTAATCGTTCTTTCGGTTTTTTTTTGTAAGTGCATTTCAATAATATATTCATTGGCATGGGTTCTTCCTAAGATTACATGTTGGAATGCAACTTCTAGGGTTTCAATGCAGAATTCAGTAAAAAAACACCAAAACCCTTTTTATCGTTACGCCAATGCGCGCAATTACATATGACCTTGAACAGATTGATTCGGAATTTTATAATTGATGACGTGAGTGTAAACATTCGTGAAGTAAACTGTATGTGAAAGTGTGAAGGAACTAAAAATGGTATGGAATTCAGATGATAGATGGCGTAACGTATTGCTACTAGTAGTTTAGGTTCGCATCAATAGATGGACTGTTAGTTAATTGGAATCCAAGCGATAACTCTTAATAGTTTAGCTTTTCGCCGGTAGATAGACTATTAGTTAATTGGAACCTAAAAGATGACCACGAATAGTTCTGCTCTCACTAATAGATGGACTATTAAATAAATGGAATCCATAACAACAGGGTTGTCAAATCAGTGATTTTGCCATCAAATCTGGTGTTTTCCACTTTCGGGTTAAGACAAATTGTTTGTGATTCAGACGTGGCTAAATTCTGTTGTTTGTTGGAAGTTTTCAGTGACAATCTAGTGATTTATAGTCATCAGAAAGTGATTAAAAATTACGTGACAAAATACTGTCCCATAAAAAGTTGGACATGGTCAATTTTATGAATGATATGCTGAATTATCATTCATAAAATTGACCATGTCCAAATGGTCGAACATTTCCAAGACAATCCTTTTTGATTAATCTTGTATGAATCCTTTCTAAGGAGTATATTTTAAACGTCATTTGAATTCAGTGTTTTGTACGCGTGGCGCATGAAGTAAAATTTCGAGTTTAGTAAAGCCCCGTGAAAATTAGTCTCGGGTCGCTTGCGCGACCCTCGACTAATCTACGCGGGGCTTTTCTAAACTCGAAATTTTACTTCATACTTAGTCTGGGAGTGGACGGCACTCGTTTGAAAGTCATAAAATCAAAACTCAAATAAATTGATGGTCTGTGTCAAATTTGATATTTTGATAAATTTCGATGATTTTTCTGAGATTTGAGATTTTTAATTGTTTTTCGGTAATTTCGCCAAATTTAAAATTTTGATAAATATCGATGATTTCTGTCAACTTTGACATTTTAATAAATTTTGATGATTTCCGTCAAATTTAACATTTTTAATTGAATTTTTAATAATTCCGTCAAATGTAATATTTCTAATATCTCAATCGTATTTTGACAAATTTCGCACAAATTGATATTTTTGATATTATTACTTATTTTGACAGAAATTTTCGGTTTTGTAAGAAAATATCAAATTGTGACGTACTGACATAAAATGATAATTTTGACGTGAATCGATTTTATCAACACGAATTTTTGACGTTTTTGATATTTTTTATATTTACGAATTTTTTTTGATATTTTTGAAATGTTGGTAATTTTGATGTTCTTGACAATTTTAAATAGTTTTGATAATTTTGATATATTTTGATATGTTTTAAAACTAAACATAGGAAATTTTATATGCTGTGAATTTGTATGTTTAAAGATAAAAGAAAACTCATTGTATATTGATTGTCTATATCATTACAATATTGAGTGCAATAGTATCATTTGACTGTACTGAAAATTCAAATCGCTTATTAACCGTACAAGAAACAATAGAATGTCAAAATTAAATCAATAATAAAGCTACAGTCGATAAGTGATTAGCAAAATATATCCGAAAAAAAATTCTCGGTTTATTGAACAAATCTTTCTTGGTTTATTGAACAAAAACAATAGAGCTAAGGTGAAAACGGCTTAAATATAAGTTGTTCGTTTTTTTATTATCTACAACTTTTGTTTGAAGTGTTTCGATTCTGTCGATAATAACGCTAGAGTTGCTTAGTGATTACTAAAGGAATAAATCTGGGCTAGACTTTCTTGTTTCTTGTTCGAAAACAAAATAGCTAAGGTGAAAATTGTTCATACAAAAGTTGTGTGTTTTTTCTTTTGTTACAACTTTTATTTAAAACATTTTTTGATTAAGTTGATATAATATATAAAATTACGAAAATGTTATTCGTGAAAATGCAAACAATGTCTTAATTAATAAGACAACTTAAGACGATAAATATCCATTGAAACAACTACTTCCGGTGCAAATACTCCTCCGGATGTTGAATTATACAATAAAATATTTAAAATCTTATTTAATTTGATTTGTTACAACGAACGTTCTAACAAATAAGTTAATATGTTTCTGTATTTTGAACTTCACTTGAAATCAATGTTTAATACGCGTGGCGCATGAAGTAAAATTTCGAGTTTAGAAAAGCCCGCAAAATTTGGCTCGGTCGCGCAGCGACCGAGCCAAATTTTGCTCAGGGCTTTTCTAAACTCGAAATTTTACTTCATGCTTAGTCTGGGAGTGGAATACACTAGTTCGTAAATTTTTGAATTATCATAAAGTTGTGTATTTTTTCGTTGTCTGCAACTTTTTTGTTTAAGGCTTTATCTGATTGAATCGATAATAATGCTACAGTTGATCAGTGATCAGCAAAATATATCACAAAAATCTTTCTCGGTTTATTGAACAAATACGAAAGAGCTGAGGTGAAAAGTGTTTAGGTAAAAGTGGTTTATTTTTTCGTTGGCTACAACTTTTGTTTAAAACGTTTTTTTTTTTTTTTATTGAGACGTCGAAAGCCATAGTCGGTGAGTTGTTGATCTCCACTAGATTTTTTAGTTTCTAAATTTTTTTTTTTTTTGTTTGTTTTATTGGCCTTGGTAACTATGACCATTAGCCATCAATCTAAATTTTATTGTTTTAACTAATTCTATATCGAAATTACATATAGGACGCCACAACACATTCACACTACAACCATGGACCCGGATGGAATCATTTATTATTCATAAATGATTCCACCGGACGGGACTCGAACCCGCGACCCCTGGGTCTGTGGGCAGGGTCTCTACCCACTCGGCCACCGAGGCCGCAGTTTCTAAATGATAAACGAAAGAACTGAGGTAAAACGTGAATTTGTGTTGTGTTTTTTCATTATCTTTTGTTTGAAACTTTTTTTGAATAAGTTACTAATAAAGCAGCAATTTGTGAGTGATTATCAAATAAATATCTTCCCTAGGCCTAGGCTTTTTCGTATACTGATCATAAACAAAAGAGTTCAGATGAACAGTGGGTTTAGGTTTAGTAGTTTAATTTTTTATTATCTACAACTTTTGTTTAAAACAAAAATTATTAAGTAACGTAATACATTGAGGAATAAGTAACCATTAAATTTATAAAATTTCGAAAAGATATTGCTTAATATATGTCAAGAAATAGTATCAAAATCTTTTTGAAAATTCTTCAGTCTCACAAAGTTCTTAATTATTTCAGAGTTTTTCGTTGTTAACATATTTGAAATTCGTTTAATACAAAAACCAAAAAATCTAATGATATCTAGTGATTTTTAACATAACACTTTTGGACATTTGATGGTTTAGAGTTGGCAACTGCACAAGAATAATATTAGCATTCACCAAGAGAAAAATTGACTGAATCGGTGGACATAAAATGTTGGGACAAATCGTAAATTGGATAATGTCAAATATAACCAAATTTATACCGGTTAAGGCAGGTTTTTTAGAGAAAGGTTATAATATGGAGTGACAATAAAAATATGTAAATGAGAGGAAATGAACGGTCCAAAGTTTGACACACACTAAACAAATTTTACGTGTCCAAACATTGTGTTTCCACCGATGGTACATTTAGAGTTAAAAAAAATATGAAGATAAAGTGAAGTGGAGATAAAGGAAATAATCCCAACAAGAATATCTTCAATTAATAAAAAATCATCGTTTTTACATTTTTTTCGCACACTATCTATATTTTATAAAATACTCAACTGATTTAACTATTCAAAAATAATCGTTTCAGTATTATGAGCAGGTTTTATTCCACATATACCAACAGATTTAGGCCCAGTTGCACCAGAAAACTCTTTGAACTTGAGTACGAGATGACAGTTCATATTATAATGTCGCTTTGAACTCGAGTTCAGAGATGAACCAGTTCACCATAGTTGGTTCAACTGGTCTTAAATCCATTCATTCAGTAATAATTGATTCGGAATAAAACAAGCTTAATTTCAGATACAATATTTTTGTCGTTATATTATGTACTTCAATTTGCTAAATTCGTGCATGTGTTCATCAAAGGTTCTAAATTTAAAATCCATGTAGAAACAAGACTGCGTAAAGCGCGTTTTCCAGCCCGACGACCGCGATGCAGGACTAAATTTAGAAATAAACCATACATACGAGCGTTTGAAGTGTCGAATTACAAATACAATTTTCCCATTTGTACATTGTGCGTTTGTTTGTAAACAACGCTTCGGCGGTTTTGCTATTCAAATGAGGAAACCGTTCAAACCCGTGTTATTTATGTCCTCAAGTGCGTACGTATATGCGAGGTTTTGTATTTTATTCAAATAAAAGAATCCTCAAATGTATCAAATAATAATATGGTATGTTCAATAAAAAAAAAAAAAAACTGCTAGTGTGCCATGGAAATATTGTAGGTTGGCAACTCTGAAATTATATATTATAATTATTATGTCTGAAGTATTATATGTCAATTCTTAAAGCGTGTAGCCAACTTAAATTTTAAAAAAGGTGAATTCATGGTACTCCGGAGATAGGTTTTATTTTATTAAACATGCGATATAATATAAGTCGCTCAGATGCAAAACCAGTCATATACCTTTGTTTTATTTTGAGGTTTTGGTATTTCTGGATATTACTCGTCTCGGGCTAAAATTTTAAAAATAGGTTGACCTTTAAAACCTATCCTAAACATTTTTTGCATTATTAATAGATTAATAGCATACCAGCTTTAACACTGTATTAAGGATGATATTAACATGTTCGTATTAATAAAACATTTTAGTAGATTTGTATTATTAGTTTATAACTAATAATTTAATAAAATGGTACTCTTAGTTTAAAGCATGAGGTCCATGCACAGTTCATATATATCCAGTTAGCCAGTCCCCATATAAATTTTGGGTACACGCGAATGGGAGCAGAGCGCTGGATGCCAAATTGGTGTATATGGCTGCCTATATACACCAGTCTGGTTTCCTGCGGTCGGTCGGTTACGACTATTTTACTCCAGATGTCGCGAAATCAAGTCTCAGAGGGAGAGTGAGAGAGAGACAATTTCTTTCTCCCTCTATTCCGCGCTTCTCGTTGAAACCACGTTTTTTTTCTTTTAACGAGCTAAGGATGCGTGTTACATTCATTCATGCGTTTCCTTCTACGATTGTATTTTCTGCGTTATTAGAGAATAGATTTTATGAAATTATATGTGAACGTAGTAAAATTCATTAAGTATTATTTATTTTGTACAAAAAACTTAAAATACAAAACTATTTAACTTTTGATAAAAAGTAAAGCAAATACATCAACTTATCATTTTATTAACTAATCAGATCAATCCTATTGATCAGATCAAATCTACTGATCGATAAGGGTTTCTTTTTTAATGAAAGGGGTCAGTGCAAAATGCAGTTGTCATTTTTTTTTTAGTTTTTGAATTATTACCGTTTGAAGTTTTTAACCCATTAAGCGCCGTTGATGCATACACGCAACATTATTATTTTTTGATAATTAAGTTACTAAATAAGTTTATTTGATATATTATATTATTTGACCTGAATTGAAAATGTACCAAGAAAAATTTAAATATTTTGTTATTTAAAGTGTATTATAAATACTTCACAATATTACAATGTTTTATACGCGTGGCGCATGAAGTAAAATTTCGAGTTTAGAAAAGCCTAATTTGGCTCGGTCGCTCCGCTTCGCTACGCGCCCGAGCCAAATTTTCAGGCTTTTCTAAACTCGAAATTTTACTTCATGCTTAGTCTGGGAGTGGATACACTCGTTCTTAACTTCATATTGCACGTTTTTATATAAAATCGACGAAGGCCTGAACATTGACAGCGTATACATTACATTGTTGAGGCACTAATTTTTTGAAAATCCATTATCACTTTAATATAATAATAATAATAAACTATTTATGATTTTTAACTTTTTATTAAATTCACGTATACATTATGTGTATTTAAAGAAAAAATTCACAGTATGTAATGCAATAAGTCATTCATAGAAATCATAAAAAGAAGTGTAGAATTTTAATTAAAATTAACTTTTAGAGTTAAAATTGCTTGGCCGTTAATGGGTTAAAATAGTTTTAAATATACTATGTGTCCCGTTTCAAGACGCATTGTATGTTTCATGTAAAGATTTCCAATGTAATTGGAATTTGAGTTTGTATCGCTTATTGAACGAAAACGATTACCATAAAATTAAAATCATTTCTTTACCTACTAGCAGTATTTTCGAGGTATTATTTTTGAGTTCTCCTCAGTTTCATTTGAAATATAGCTTAAAAATAGTGAACGATTATACGAAAATAAAATCGTCAAAACATTAGTTGCTACGAAAAGTCAGTGTTTGGCATCAAATTTATTAAAACACAAAGCAATAATTCAAGTCAACATGAGTGTTTATTCTGCATTCTCTATTTTTAATATATATATAATAACTAAAAATGTTGGAAATATATTTTACATTTTTTCATTGTAAAATGACTTTGTTTATTTATACAAATTATGAATATTTGAGACAATAATCTATTAATCTAATAATTTTAACAATTTTTTTATTAAAAATATATAAAATAACTAAAAACGTTGAAATTATATTTTAGAATTGTTAATTTCATTGTAAATTTGTTTTTATAAAATATATTCCCTAATTTCATAATTTGGAACACGCTTGAAATCTCAAAATAAAAGAAATATTTCCGAATAGACTTTTTGTGGTGATAATAATATTTATTATTCGTCTACCACAGTTCATATACAGGAAGTTTTCCGTTAAAGTATACATATTTCAAATTCACCTTATTTTCTTTAAATCTGTAGATATTCGTTGTGTTTTTAAAGGAGTTCAATTTGATGCTTTACACGAGTGTTTTCCTCTCCCAGACTAAGCATGAAGTAAAATTTCGAGTTTAGAAAAGCCCCGTGAAAATTTGTCGAGGGTCGCGCAGCGACCCGAGACAAATTTTCGGGGCTTTTCTAAACTCGAAATTTTACTTCATGCGTCACGCGTATAAAACACTAAAATATTGTGAAATTTAAGTATATTTGAACCTCACGTAATATCAGTGTTTTGTGCGCGGGGCGCATGAAGTAAAATTTCGAGTTTAGAAAAGCCCAGAAAAATGTACAGTGTATTCTGTATATTGAGTTATTTATACTTAAAAAAACTGTCTGTATAACTAAACAATAATATAAATTATTTGCCAAATTTGGTACATACCAAAGTTTTAATTAAATTTATGAAGAAAAGAAAAACAATCAAGATAAAAATAATATCAAATGAATTCTTTAATGTAAACTCATTGAATTTTATTTTTTGATTTTTAGTTAAACTTTAGGTTTATTTAGGAGCTTTTTAAATATATCTGATTCCCAAAGTCCCAAATTTTGAACACGCTGGAAATCTGAAAATAAAAGAAATGTTTCGGAACAGTTTATTTTTTCTGAAGGTCATCAAATTTATCATCGTACAAGTGGTGTAGACGGGATCAAATTACACGACGAAATAAGAGCGAGCGCGTTTGTGTGTGTGTGTGTAGACGCAACCGGAGCAGTTTTTTCTAGAATACTTCTACGTTTACTCTATTCATAAGTAGATGGACCCACTTCCCTACCACAGTCTCTCCTTTTCTATCCTCGAAAACTCGGAATCCAGTTCTCCCATAAGCATTGTCTACCCTTGGTCCATGTTATACATAATATCAAATGCCATAGTATAAAAATGAAGACAAATTGACAAGTGTACGTAAAATATAACCACACACAAATCTTAAAAACTGATTTTAAACAAAAGCAAAATTCGTAAATTTAACAAAGCTACTAACTAAAATCGTAAACATTTTTAATTTCAACAAAATCGGTCGACATTAATAAACTCTATAAAAATATCGACCGACTTTGTTGAAATTAAAAGTGTTGACGATTTCAGTTAGTAGCTTTCTTAAAAAATCTTCATAACTTAAAATTACATGGAAAATGAATGCTATTTAATTTAATGACTTGCCTTTAACGAGTGTTTTCCACTCCCAGATTAGGCGTGAACTAAATTTTCGAGTTTAGAAAAGCCTGAAAATTTGGATTTGCCGGGCCGTACGAGCGAAGCGAGTCGCGCTAAGGTCTATTAATACGAGCGAAGCGAGTCGCGCCCCGGCAAATCCAAATTTTCAGGTTTTTCTAAACTTTAAATTTTACTTCATGCGCCACGCGTGTAGAACACCTATTTGATGTTCAAAATAAACTATTATTAAATATTTTTAAATAAAGCACTTCAATAAATTTTATCTTTATGTAACAGTAAATTAAAATAAAATTGATTTTTTTCTGGGAAAGATTTTTTTTTACTTTTTTTCATCTATTACGCATGCGCACGAAAGAATTTCACCAATTCTACCGAAACAGCTGGGTAATATACCGTAAATTACCGGTGGTAATTAGCAACGTAAATTACCACTAAGATCACTAGTCATATTTTTATTGTTACTTTTGTTGCCTTTTTTTTTGTTAGTCGTTTTATTAATGAAATGTCTCACTTATGAATCTTTCATGATTTGTAAATTTATCACGTTGTATACGATTTGTAAAAGAGAAATGTTTCAAGTGCAAGGATTAATAAGCTTCTGCTTTTACCATTAACATTGAATCCACTTGTGTGCCTACAAGTGTTCCAGTTGCTCAATTGCTCCCGATGAAATATTTTTATTGCACTTGAATTGGAAAGTGATTCATCTAGATTGTGTTTGTTTACAACTTGTATTCCACTTGAATTACATTTAATGAAATTTCTTACTTATGAATCTTTCACTGATTTGTAAATTTAGTACGTTTTATACGATTTCTTATTTCCCACTCCTTGTAATAGAAAGTACAAAATAAAACATGTTTTTTATATCAAACTCTTACTAAATTAATTAAATTTGGTTTGTAAATTAAATCTACTTGGTTCTGTTTCACTTACATGTATTTTATACTAGTTTCGGCTTTATGCCATCATTAAGAATGATGTACAAATGGATTTGTTTGCAAATATATACAGTTTTGAGTTTTATTGGGTAATAAGGGCATTTAATATCGGGGAATTCCAAGGGTCAAGGTAATTAAATTTGTTTTTTTGTTTCAGGTATGTTTCAATGCTTTGACATCAATAAGAAATATCCATCTACAATTTTACTGCAAGTAAGTAGTAATCTAATTGAAATGCCTAATTTCTTTGCTAAATATTTCAGAAAATATTTTAAATTCCGAAATAAGGAATTCTTTAACAGTTTTTTTTTATTACTTAATGAAACATTTGTAATAATTTCTGTATATAGAATTAAAACTAGGTGTGCTTCGCAAATTTTTACTGACTAGTTTCGATTGATTAAAACATTATCATAGAAATAAAAACAAATAGTACCGACAGATTAAAACGTATTTAAAAACCAGATAGTTTACAAACAATAAGTCTTATTAAGATTTACAGTAAAATACATTAAATGGAATATGGAAACATTCATTCAAAGATTCATTTTTTGTTTTCGGAATCATTAGGATAAATTAATCGTGTAGATGCGAAATCAGTTACATCCAAAAGAGTTTTTTCATTTGTGGGCTCGGTTTCATAGCACCCATGCAATTTGTCATCGGTGAGAACTTGTACCACTCCAGATACGGTTTGGTAAATTCTTCCCAAAATTACGTCATTTTAGTGCGACTTCTCACCGATGACAATTTGCATCGGTGCTGATTCACGGGCCCTGGAGAGCAAAAAACGTTTCATTCGTTAAGCCTTGATAATATTTATATTTGGCTAAGCCCCAAAACTAATTTTGCCAAAAATCGTGATTTTGGATATAATCAGCATTTTAGTTAAATTTAGTTTTTTTCAAAACAATGGATGTAACTGATTTTGCATCTAGACGACTCAAATATCGAATATTCAGTGAAATGACGCGAACTTTACTAAATGTACTAAATCACACTTTTAATTTTGTTGATTCTCAAATGGAAAGATTTTTATATTTTACAGGAATATAATGTAAACTTAACTTTGTCAATCATGTTGAATGCGTGGATTCTTAGAAAATTGGTTTTTGTGACATTGTATAAATAGCCTGCGTTACAAAGCGCCTGGATTAGGGAGTGATGAAATACCGATAACATTTTAGGGGCAGCGTTTGTCCACCCTCATACCAGCCCTTTTTACAAAAGAGATAACCTTTGCGATAAGTTCATTTGGAGCAGATGGGATGAGTTTAAATTTGTTGAGACAGTGTGTTAATATGCGTTATAAATTCCATTTAATTAGTTGCTTCACAGTTTTATCCATTTGCATTAAAAATGTTTGATGAGTGATATCTAGAAAAGAATAAGTCTTGATGAATAAGTCTTGATTAATACATTTTATAAACTCTTTGGCATAATTGTTTTTAAAGGACATTTAAATTAACGATTCTCAATACTGTGTTTATGATGTACAATTGTTGATAAAATAGAGACAATAAATTTTATTGTATATACACATTTCTTGCTCGACTGCTATCTTATTTCATTTGTAAAATATAAGTTTAAAATTATTTTCCATTGATAACCAGCTTCTTTTTATAAATCTAGGAACTTTACTTGATTATACTCGTGGATTGAAAATATTGTAATATTTTCCAATTAACAACAACATAACTTATTATGTTTATAGAATAAAATAATTATATTGTATGCACCAATAACAACAAAACTTCCTCTTTTCATTAAACTAGGAAGTCAAAATTGACTGCGAACACTTTTTTTTTTTCGTAGGTAAATAATGCCAGCTCGTGCGTGTTACATAAAACCGTACCATCAATCACCGAGGTCCTTTTTCTCATTCCATTTTGTGTGTGTATGTGTGTGTGTAAAGAGCCATTGTCAGGGCCGCCCCCTTTCACTCTATCAGGCTCGAATCTCTTCAATCCTAGGCATCGGAATGAAGAGCTATTAACCCCAGTGCCCTTCGATGCAGTATTTAAATACCTCGCGTCCATCCATCGGAAGCGAGGCTAATGCTCCTTCTCTCACTTATTCCATTCACACACTCACACATACACGAGATCAATCTGGAAACTTATCCAGTGCTTTTCCACTCAGTGTTTAATCCACAAGATAATTGCAATTCACAAGTTGTAAAGTAAAATTTTCACTCAGATTTTAATCCACATGATAATTACAAGTTACAAGTTGTGAAGCAACATTTTAACTCGAGAGTACAACTACACAATTATTACATTCCAAGTCACAAATAGTAAATAAATTAAAATTAACCTGAGTTGTATTAATCGTAACGACTGCGCCAATTTTGATAACAGAAATATCCGTTGATCAATGTACGAATTTCATCGACCAATAAATAGCAGCCAATAGCAGACTGGAATCAGCCAATTTATGCCACTCTACATGTTCGACGGACCAAGTTTAACTAACTTTTCACTAGGATAATCTAGGCTTTACCAATTTTGGTAAAATCCGACTATCACATTATAATTTCCGGGGTAAGTTACGTGTAGATCGAGCTAAATAACAATAAAAAAACAAGTCATTACTTTTCTTCACTGCTTTATTTCAATAGCTAGATGAACATTTCGTTCATCTTATGAATATTTTTGATAGCTGTACTAGACTACACATGATAATCTAGACTTTGGGGTTCTTACATTCTTGGCGACTGCGCCAACTATATCGTAATCTTACAGACTACACCAGTTTCAAGAAATATTGAAGGCGTGGTACTTTGTTTTGCATATTTTCAACACTGTCGCAGTCTGTGTAGGATTTAACGAAAATGGATGCAATTCACAGGATTACAAGAAAACTGATGCAATTAGTGGATTTTTACACCGCGATAGGATTAATAGAAAAGTGTTGCAGTTAGTAGGATTCATGGGCGTAGCTAATGGGGGACAGAAAAGGGCACTTGCCGTCTCCTTAAGATCAAAAAATCACACATTTTAATATTATTGCAGACATAAGCAGTGATTTTTACATAATCATTTACTATGCAATTTTGATATAACAAAACAGTATTTTTTCTAGTTATAGTTAGTAATATTTATTTATTTAAAGTGGATATGAAACACAAATATAAGTACAGTCAATATTTGAACCTTCATTCTAAATCAGTACTTCAAATCAAATAAAATTATGAAAATTTAAACATTTACTTATCATGATATCCATAATTTTGCAACATTTTTGACGTATCATGTGAAAATAATTGACATTTCTAACTAATTATGTTTTGCCTCGTGGGCCCCGTGAATCTTACTGCTCAAAATACTCGATACAACCATGATGGGGTTTTAGCAAAACTGCCGTAAGAATAATCCAAGAATTTGATATTTTATTTTTATTTGGCCATTGTTTAAATTACATGGAGTTTGTTTCAATTTTAGCATTCGCTCTTGAGACTCTCCTTCGTAGACATAATATTCTGACACCATCTAGACACACTTGACTTTTCACAGTAAATGAAATGGTTATCTAAAACTCCACCGCGAAAGGATTACAACGTGTTTTTTTTTTGTACGAGCCAACAACCCTCGGCAGTTTGTATAAACGTCCCTTGGCTTTATCGTTTTCTCGGAGGGTGCGAGGTCGAGATAAACTTCCCCTAAGAGTGCTGAAACTCGGATTCACTTTCGATCCTTCACGGCCAGGGTTTTTACCCCTTTTGATAAAGATAAAGTTGCATCAGATGTGTCATGATCTTTCAAGGAGTTCTCTGTACTCTGATGTAATTTAATATTTGAAATCAGAGCAATCTGATTAGCGTTTTTATTTAGAAATCAAAGTACTCTACTGGTAATTTTTCTTTAGGAATCAGAACGTATAGATTTATTAAAATTGAGACGCGTTTCTGACTTCAAGGCACTTGTCAGTCAGTGCGGTCCCGACGTGTGTCGCCTTTTGAATATAAAGTGTCATTACGACTAAATTGTCGCGTGTTTAAAGGTCGATAAACCAGAAACGAAGAAAAAAGTTTTTAACATGTAATATATTGAACATAACTTACTGGAACATAATTTAAGTTTTAATGTTTGTTAGCTAAATTTCCTTACTTAAGATTTTACTCGGCTCATATTTTTTTGCACTGAACTGCTAGAGATAGTTTTGTGCATCACACTATTTTTGTTTAAATATTCTAATGAAGTAGAAGGCTTACCTTACATATTCTTCTGAGTTTACTTTTTGTATTGGTCCAATATTTTTCGATAGGGTGTAGCTTTGTTAGCTTTGACGTATGTTTCAGATGAGTTAAGCTACTGGTTTTTACCGCAAGGGGGTGACGGCCTCAGGCACATGAAATTTCATAAATTTAAATCAAACATTTGAAATTATACCGTGCGATCATTTAAAACATGATTTAGAGTAGGCTTTGAATAACGAGAATTGAGGACGGCCTCAGGCACATCAAATTTCATAATTTTAAATCAGAAATTTTAAATTATATAAGTAATCTATACTTAAAATGTTCCTTTAAATCGGTGTTTTATACGCTTGGCGCATGAAGTAAAATTTCGAGTTTACAAAAGCGTGAAAATTTGGATTTGCCGGGGCGCGACTCGCTTCGCTCGCGCGCCCGGGCAAATCCAAATTTTCACGCTTTTCTAAACTCGAAACTTTACTTCATGCTTAGTCTGGGAGTGGAAGACACGTGTTAGAATTGTCTTTAAATGAGAACAGATTAATGACTTTAAATGATCATCATTTATCAACTTAAGTCAAAAGATAGTTTATTGTAGTGTTTTTATATGTAACCTAATGTCATAATCGTTTAAAAAACAGTCCATTGTTAATTAAAAAAAACTCATTGAATAAAGTCATTTTCAATTAATTGTAAAAGAAAAACATTTTTATCGGAATTTTAGGGAAAATAATAAAAATCAGAGTGTAAAGCCCAGTTGCACCAAAAACGTTGAACTAGAGTTCAAGCTGAACTCGAGTTAAAGATGACGGGTCCTATTGTTCTAATGTCACTTTGAACTTAAGTTCAAAGTTGAACCAGTTCAACGGGTTTGGTGCAACTAACCTTAAGTCAATAAAAGTCAATTTTGACGTTAGATTGTAAGAAATTGACATAATTGCATACCTTTCAAATGATAGTTATAAATGTAATTTTGCATTTGAAAGATGGTAATTATTTATTTTAAACATTAATGTTGATAATGGAAATATTTTGTTATTTTACAATTGATTACTATTTGACAGTAGCATAAAACCTAAGTATTAAAATCCGTCACAATTTGTTGGAATCTAATTATTATTGTTTAAATCATGTCACTACATTAAGCGACAATTTAATCATTATGAATCCTAAGTATTTTTAGATCAGATGCTAAAATTTGACTGCAAGCAAGATATCAATTCAAGAAGCCTATATTCATGTTGAAATTAGTTATACTAATTGTAAGACTAAGTGTAAGACAAAAATTTACAAATTTGCAAAGCTCAATAAAGCACCGCTATTTAACCATCATCAAAATTCCAAATAAAAAAATTATAATCCAACACATTGATCGCGATAAAGTGCATTTTCCGTGGCATTAACCGAATCAGTGGACCGTGCAAATAACTCGGCGTGAAATTGAATTGTCCTATTGCATATCGGTTTGAAATTTACACGGATTTTTCGAAAGCTGAAACTCACACACCGCACTCACACACACACACACGTTAATTGGAGACCCACTGCATTTGGATTAAAGGTTAATGTCAAGTGCGTCTATTATTATTTCCCTGGTCTAATTTAATTTCAAGTTTGCCGTTAATTGCGCCCATCCTCTCGCGAACAATGGGACCACTTAATGGCCCTCGAGTGGGTGGCTGTTGATGGTGGTCGTGAGTAATCCGGCTAGACGGATTAATTGGTATTTTTTTCATGTGTTTAATTTGTACACCAGATATTAACTAAATTATAGTATACATTTTAAATTTATTCGAAAGCAAAATCGTACTCTGTTGGTTATTAGCTGAACAGAAATTTAATTGTTAATTTTGATAAAAAGAAAACACTTAACATTTTAATACCACTTTTAAATAAAAAGTTGTATTAAAAAAAGTGTTAAAATTGGAGAAGTACAAGGAATCGAAATCGTAGTACTTTACCTTTGATTTCAACTACTGATTTTATGTGAACTCTAAAATATATACTATACTAATATTTGTGTTTCATAGCCAACTCAAATGAATCAATATGACTATTACTTGAATAAAACACTGTTTTGTTATTTAAAAATCACTTGGTAAATTAATATATAATAATATACCGTATGTTCCCGGATTACTGCCCGGATAGGAAACACTTTTTATTGTCTATTTTTTCGACAAAAAGTCATTCTTTACAAAAAGTTTTGGATGACTTGAAGACACAATTTTCATTGTCAAATCTTAAATTTACTATAGATGGCGCTCAAAAAATAAAATAAACTAAAATTCTTATAAGAGAAAAGTACCTCAAATTATAATTTGAGAGAAAGATATTTGAAAAAGGATTTGTAATCGAGAATTTCGTTAACATACAAAATATGAACATAATAAAAACAATTTTATTTTTTTCAATTTATTTATTTTAGGACTTTTATTCATTCAAAATAATTCTATTTCTAATAATTTATTAAATTTTTATTAAATTTGGTGAAATTTTGCCAATATAAATTAACATATTAAAATAAAATCTTTTGTATAGATATATACAATAATAAATTTAGGTTACTCTTATCAAACTGAAATTATACAGGGAGTTTTTCTTTTAATTATACATATCCTAATTATTCTGTAAATCTTCACATATTCGTTGTTTTTAAAAGTTTAATTTGAAGCTTTAAACGAGTGTTTTCCACTCCCAGATTAAGCACGAAGAAAATTTTCAGGCTTTTCTAAACTCGAAATTTTACTTCACGCGCCACGCGCATAAAACACTCAAATATTTCGAAGTTGTCAATATGCTACTAAAGCAGTATTCTACAGCTGTATATTTTGAACTTTACTTAAGACCAGTGTTTTCTACGCGTGGCGTAAGAAGTAAAATTTGAGTTGGATTTTAGCATTTTAGCAAAAAAGTGTTGCACTTTTAATATTTGTTGTAATATTCAATCATTAAGAATTGATCATTTCGTTTATATTATAAAATTATAAACGAACTTTTAGTTGCAGAATATTTTCATGGCTAAGAATTCGAAATGTAATTTATATTTTCAGCAAATTCTTAGTTGTAGAATATTTCTATAACAAAGAATTATTTGAAATTTAATTTATATTTTAGGCAAATTCTTAGTTGTAGAATATTTCTATTAGAAAGAATTGGAATTTTAATTTATATATAAAGCACATTCTTAGTTGTAGAATATTTCTACAATTAAAAATTATAAATTTGATAATTGGTTTAAACAAATTCTTGATTGCAGAATATTTGAACTAATATTAAAAATTATCGTACTTTTAATATTCATTTATTGAATTAATTGGGTATTCATTATCTTCTCCAAATCAATTGTTTAATTACCTGTAATCTCAGCCTAATTTAATATTTATGAAATCCCGGTAAAACAACCCAAAATCCTGTTACGTAAATGTTTGCAAAGGTCAGATTTGTGTTTTCGGTCCGCTTCCTCGATCCCAGTACTTAAAACTTTATGCAAATTACAAACGCTCAGATTGTTAATGCGCCCTTATTTCAGGGGTTAATTGTTCATAATCCAGAGGGACGTGTTTTCGGTGCATTGAATAAATAACGAGCGAAAATGATAATTAAGGGTTTTCGGGGAAAGGGTTCAAATAATTATTAATAGTTTGTTTGTTTGGATAGGTAATTATTCAAGTAATAGTAATAATAATAACAAAGCTACACAATATTAGCGTATTCCTTCCTAATATTGCGAGGTAACGTAAATATTGTGAAGCAAATTAAATGTTATTCGATGTTCAACTGTAATTATTATTCTTTTATTTTATTTGTATAACTTTAGTGAAATAATTCATAAAACATATCTCTTCATTGTTTTTAATTTAATTTCTTATGCATCTGTTGTTGGTATAATGAAAACATTCATATATCTTAACAATAACTAGAATGGCAGTACACTTGTGGCAAACTTTGAAACAAACTCGCAGGAAACATTGTTAATAATCGTAATAATTAATGGCTCTTCCCCGGTTCGGAGTTTTCCATGCGGACGCCGAAACTTTTCCAATAACTCGAGCATAATTGCATATCCCACTTAAGCTGTATTGCATACTAAATCTCCTAGGTAAAATACTTTTATACAAGAAAATGGGATCAATAAACATATAATACAAAAAATTGTAGAAATAATTGTAGGTAGAACTCATTTACCAAGTCAAAAAATCGGAATACGCGAGCAACTCTTACGTTATCAAAAGTAAGTAACTGTATCAAAATATCATTATTTTTATGCAAATTACGCGACCAAACCAAATGTTCAGGCTTTTATAAACTCGAAATTTTACTTCATGCTTAACCTGGGAGTGGAAAGCACTCGTTTAAACTTCAAATTGACCTCTTTTAAGAAAACAGCGAATATTAAAAAATCTACAATACATAATTGGGATATGTATACTCAAAAGAAAAACTCCCTGTATGTGTGTTTGCTGGGTAGTCATACAAATAAACTCCACAAACATTAAAATATCTATAAAGTTTCCACATTTCTCGCCTAGTTAAATCAAATTAAAAATTATAAATAAAAATAGAATAAATAATGTTTTATTTATGTTGTGTAATTTGTATTTTCATGTATCTTTACATTATTAACAAAATTACATAATAATTTTATAAATAATACATGAAAATAAAAAAATAATTTTCTTGAACATAAATCAAACATTTATAATGAACTATTGAGTAATTTTGTGAATTATGGCGAAAGTGAAATCCTAGACGGATCGATTTTTTACGCCGTACACTTTGAGGAAATTGCAAATTTACATTTAAATTGCAAAATGATTACAACGAGATGGAGAAATGAACGAGCGGGGCGTTAAGTAGGCAGTTGATGACTAATTTCAAATGTTAATTTTAAATCGCACTATAATTAGAATTAAAGCTACTAATGGAGGTACATATTACATTTACAAAACAATACAAAGAGCATCAGTTTATTTTCTTTTATAAAAAGAAGAAATAATTGTGCAAGTCGAAATTATTTAAACCAGAGTTTGTCAACAGAATAAGATTTTTAATTAGCAAAATATAAAGCTTGTATTAGATGACACTATTTTCTATCATGGTGTACTAAATAGAACATGTCTTATTTCCATTATACAAAACTGTACAAGATTTTCGTTTGGTCATATTTTGTGTATTACATCATGATAGAAAATAGTATATTATTTTCTTGTACAAGAAAATAGTGTCCTCTAACACAAACTTAAAAGTAATAATCCTATACTCAACTGTAAACCATTAAATACTCGCAGTTTAATTATTGTATTATTCTCATTGCTCACACGATTATTTTATTACTAGTTTAATTACATTTCACGAAGCCATTTAGCAAATGAGCAACAGATGGCGTTTGCGTCGTTATGTTGTACAGGGAGTTTTTGTTTCAAGGATATATATTCCGAACCAAATGTAAGTTTTCTGAAATTCGTCGTTTTTTATAAATGTGTTCAATTTGAAACATCTAACGAGAGTTTCCACTTCCAAATTAAGCATGTAGTAAAATCGAGTTTAGAAAAGCCTGAAAATTTGGCTCGGGTGCGTAGCGAAGCGGAGCGACGAAGGCAAATTAGGCTTTTCTATACTCGAAATTTTACTTCATGCGCCACGCGTGTAAAACACTGAATTATTGTGAGGTTTATTGTTAGAGCAGTATGTTTAAGTAGTATATTGTCAACTTAAAAGAAACGTTATCTCTCTTAAGAAATTAATTGTTGACGTTTTAAGATGTTAATTGTTAACGTTTTAAGAAGTTAATTGTTGTCGTTTTAAGAAGTTAATTGTTGAAGTTTTAAGAAATTAATTGTTGAGATACATTTTGTACAAAACAAAAATACAAAATACATAGTTCTTAAATAATTCTCTCAATTATTACTTAGTGAAACATTTTGAACTAAAAATAATAAAGGATAAATCAAAAATAACAGTTGGTTAGTTTCATCGAGTAGTCAAACAAACCTAGTGTTATTTTTGATTTAACTTTTATTATTCTTTTATAGTATCTACAAAAAAAAAACATGTAACTTTGTTTATAATATTTGGAAAATAAATATACAATACTAAATTATGAGTCTTTTGTGGCTCTTTGTATATATTTTTAAAACAAATTAATATTTTGAATTCAAAACTAATTTAAATTCGAAATAACAAGCTTACTATTCTTGCAGTTTATATGAACACCACGATTTTTCGATGTAAATTATTTATTATTATTTTGTTAATTATATTTGCACAATTGTATTGTTATCTACATAGTGATGTAATGCTATTAACTACCATGTATAATTATTAATAATTTGTCTCCAATCAGAACATACCTGTAATTCTTATACGGTTTTATGCTTAATTTTTTTTAACTGTGTAAACATTATCAAAATTTTATATTTTATACAGTTTCAGTTCCGAATTAAATGAACTATTACTATGTTTTTCACCACTTTTGTTAATTCATATATATGCAGGTGTTACATATAAATATATTCACGACTTAAGTTTCAACAGTGTGAGTGTCATTATCAAGTATAACAATTTTCAATATATAACGTTTCAATATATACCGTTTTTGAGGAT
Source organism: Philonthus cognatus (assembly GCA_932526585.2). NCBI lineage: Eukaryota > Metazoa > Arthropoda > Insecta > Coleoptera > Staphylinidae > Philonthus > Philonthus cognatus. The sequence goes on from OW052244.1 coordinate 39,793,176, forward strand.
TACAGACTAATGTGGGGGTTGGGGTTTATTTCAGGTGGCTTAATTTTCGGAGATTTTCGGTTAACAGTTAACTATTGATAATAGACACTTAGTGCCGGAAATGTATATATAGTACTTAAATAAAAACAGTGAAGAAAGGAATTTAACCGCTTCTTATTACTATTACAGGATTATGGATTAAGGGTATTAAAGAGCGCTGAAAACAAAATATCTGTTTGCTCGTTTAGGAGATTATGTCGGGGTTCTTTGAATTTTTGAAAATGTCGACGGCTTCTAATAGGTTTAGTTTTGTGCCTTTAGAGTTTCAGTTTTGAGTTACAGAATCATTACTTTATTCAACCTTGAAGTTGACCAATATATTTGTTTTTTTGTTTCATTTCGACATTTTTGTATTTCTCTCTGGCTAACACGAGCATCACATAAATCATTTGTGGCATCACGTTTCCCATTCCATTATTTCAGTTTGTCCGTTTAGCTTTAGAGCTGGAGGTGATTAATGCCGGTTTTCACAGGGCATAATGAAATACTGTGATATCCGAAGCATCGAAGGGATTAGAGAAAGGGAGGAAAGCCATTTTTTCCGATTAGAATCCGATAAATTAACAGTGCAACGTAACGAATTTCAGTTAATTAGTTCGAAACAGAAATAAATACACGTTTTTAATGGGTCGGGTCAGAGAGTTGTAATTGGAGATTCGGTTTAGGAATTTTTAATTTTAATTGAAAAAATAATGAATTTACTCGTACAGTTGCGAGAAGAAAAAACTAGTACAGCAAAATATTTGGCTATATGACCTGGACTCACTTTGATTTTTCAAATTGTCAATCAAATTGACAAATCTGCGGAAATGTCAAACGAACTTTAATTAACGACATGCCTCAACTGATAGAATCGCAAAGCGATGATAACGACCCGCTTAGAGACGGTATTATCATTAGAGACATTGTTAACGAAGTGCATGCCAACAAAAGCACCGTCTTGTTGGCCAAGAAAAAAACTGTTGTTAACCTGTACATGACAAGTTTGTGTTACAAGAAAAAAATACGATATTTTAGAAGTGCCTAAAGCTCCCTGTGGTACCAGTATTTTTTCTCTCGACACTGTACATCAATGTATAATTTGATAGCTTGAGAGATTTGTATTTAAGAGAAACATAATATTCGTAACCACATATTATAACAATCTGAGGGTGGATAGAACTTTGAACTTGTGTAGAATAAAAACTGTATTTCTTTTATAATTTGAAATGAATGACTGTTAGATATACTAAATAAATTTTGTACTATTTAAATTAATAAATTTTTAATAAATAACGAAAAGTATTAAGCATCTAGAATGTTGCAGAGTTGTAACTAAAAATCTAGTCCGTTTCAAGAAAATTATTCAGTTATTGAAATAAACATTCTGTTTATTTCGCAAGCACGTTATATTTAACAGATAAAAATATTAACCAAGTGAGTTATTTATTAAAAGTGACAACAGATAACAGTTATTTTCAACCTTTATTTCAACATAACTGTCAACTGTTAAAGATAACTTTGTGGGAATAGAACTGTTTTTTTTTAAATCTCGTTACACGGTATTTTCAACAGTATTTCATTTTATTTCAATACTTCTATTAAACTTGGACGATTCCAGCATATTACAATTTCAAATATGCAGGTACTTGGAAATTGGTTCGAGTTTCAATGGTAACAATATTCAATTTATCCCCCGCGGCGCGCAGTTTTTGTAATACCGAGGAGTTATTTCTTTTTCTCGGGGAGTAACAGCGTTCTCGAAAGCGCTACACGCTGCGAGGATTATTAGTGTGTGCATAAGGGCCCTAAAGGCAGCTCGAATGGAGGAAAACTTGCCATCAAGCTGCTACTGCTGCGGGGGACACACATTGTTTGGAAATTGTGATTCCATTCAAAGATGTTGACATTGAAAATCTTGAGGTATTCAAATGTATATATTTTAAGGTAGACGATAATTAAATTAGTCTGACTGTTGTATAAGAATATGGATTTTTTTATATTAATATAATTTAAATAACAAACAATGTTTTCATCAAATTAACGTTCTTCACGTAACTCAATCAACCAATTTATATAATATACAAAATTACGACTATTTGTGTAAAAAGCAAACAATACGTCTTAATTAATAAGACAACTCAAGACAATAAATAAATCAATTACCTTTACATCAGTTATTTAAAATAATTATGTTTATTCATTGTTTCTAAATAATCACATGCCCATATTTAATCACCTTGTTTTAGTATACATGTGTGTATTTGGCTGCCTATAATCAGCTGTCAATATCAATATTACAGGCAACTCAATTAACACAGAATACGTTGTCGTGGTACATCTAATCAGAATGGGCCAACCCACGGGCCGCATGGGGCCTTTGAAGCGCTTTCGTGCGGACCGCAGCAACAAACGCTGTTCTATGTTTATTAATTTATTTTTCAAAATACTTAAGTATAGATGTATTACTAAATTAGGCACGTGCGCGGTAGAACAGCATTTCCCAAACGTAGGCAAGACAGTCCTGAAAACGTTGGGCCGTAAATGTACCATTCGGCGCTGGCTCTCGCAGAGATAACACCATTGAAATCCCGAAAGGGCCTCGTCCGATGCACTACCTAGCAAGTGCGCGCGAGCTCCTTTCTTTCAAATAAATGTGCGCTTAACGTAGTCAGCTTCCCTTTTCTCATTTTTTGAGCAGCGGAAATACACGAACGGCGCTCGTTCAGCGCATGAGAGTGCCTAATTTGATAAATTCCACTATAATTTTCAAGTAGAAAACTAATATCCGTATTCGATTTGTCGAATATACGCTTACTTTTCTATATCAGTATTTATTATTTGTGTTGTCAATTTTATTAAATTTAGCCATAATAAGTTAAATAGAAATAGCCGATTTATCAACTGGGTTTTTATGTTGGTATTATATTGTTCAGAAAATTAAGTGTTTTTTAAACTTTAAGCTTTCATGTATGAATTTTTGAAATTTTTACATTCCTAAAAATGTCAGCATTTCACTTATTATGAAATCGTTGATAACAAACCAAAAATGTGTTTTCGGCATAAACTAATTAAAGAATTGATTGATAAGGCTGATAAATGTTGAAAGTTCATATTCACTTTTATATAAATAAAACGATTTAAACACTTTCAAATATATATTGTAATAACGCTACAATTGTTTCGCCACACTGTGGCTTCTTCAGGCGAAGAAATGATAAATACAAAATTAATTTTAGACCTAAAGATAAAGAGAACTAATAACAAACACGAGTTTTCGATTTTTCACAAACCGACACACACAGACACGACGATTAATTATAAATCGAATCACCCAATGTCTCAAATGTTCGCAGCTTATCATAGTATGATACATAGGTTATTAGCAGTCCCCATGACACAAAGTAATTATGATAGGGAATTAAAAATAATATTTCAAATTGCTTTTTGATTTAAAAAATCAATAATAGAAAAATTAGTACAGAAAAAACAAAGACATAAATTAATACATTCCATTTACCCAATTATCAAAAACAAATCTATAAAAAACTACTCTTCATTAACATTCACAGGAAACAATAGTATTAAAATCGGGAAAATGTTAGGAAAAATGAATATTAATATAGCATACAGGACAAATAACACCCTAGGAAAAATAATTAAAAACAATAAAGACAAAAATAATAAAACTCAACAAAGTGGCGTCTATTTACTAACTTGCAAAGACTGCCCCAAGAAATATGTAGGACAAACCGGAAGATCGTTTCAAGAGAGGATAAAAGAACATTTAACCAGCTTCAAACAAAAGAAAACAAACTCCACATACTCCAACCACCTCATCGAAGAAAACCACCACTTTGATAAAAATTTCCAAGTCCTACATCTAGAAAGGAAAGGTCGGAAACTCATCATCATGGAGTGTTTAGAAATCAATAAAAGAAAATTTTCAGGACATTTTCTCAACGATCAAACAGATTTAAATAATTCGCCCCTCTTAAATTTACATTTTTTTGAAGAACCCACCCCCCCATAAACATTGTATATATACCCGACCCGACAAATTGTATTTATCATTTCTTCGCCTGAAGAAGCCACAGTGTGGCGAAACAATTGTAGCGTTATTACAATATATATTTGAAAGTGTTTAAATAGTTTTATTTATATAACAGTAACTAATTAAAGATAATGATGTGAGTTTGTGTTTTTGAACTATTGAATACCGCGAAGCGCAGCGACCAAACCATATTTCAGACTTTTCTAAACTCAAAATTTTACTTCATGCGCCACGAGCATCAAGGTCGTAGCCAGGTGGGAGGGGTGATATGGTGGTTCCAAGCCCCCCCCCCCCTCGAAATTTTCAAAATGTTAATTTTTTGGATGTAAAAGCGGCCCTTAAAGAGCAAAAACAATATTTTTACCAGTTAAACCCCCCCGGATTTTTTTTTAGGTATGGCCTTGCCGGGGCATAATACACTGATTTAAAGTCAAGTTGAAAGTATACGAAGTAAACAAGAATATTTTGATTTTCAAAATTAACATCGTAATCGACAGATACAATTTGTTTACAATGGTTTGATTAATAATAGAGTCTAGTCCTCACCCTGGCGAAAATTCGGATTCTAAATTGTCTAATTTTCCACCTAGGTTAGCCATTTTCAGCGTCTGTCGTTAATGGACGTTAATAAACGAACATATTATGTTATGAACATATTATGTTATTTATTAAATATTGTAGTTGATATCAAAACGATTAACTTTGGGTTTTTTGTTTCACTTTTATCTACAGAATGTTTATCACATTTCCCCGTCTATTTTTTGTATAATTCCTCATTCATCAATCACAAAACGATTAATTCCGCTTTTAAAAAAATATATATATCAACAGTTTAATCTGTATATTCACACCCATTTGTATGAAAGGGATTTTTTTTTCAGCCGGAGGTTGAAAAAAAATAGGGGATTTCGTGTGGACGTGGGCGTGAAATTTATATTGTTGAGTGTCGATCCGTTGTGGGCGGCCATTCATCATAACCGAAATAAACCCAGGGATTTCATTTCGGTACATTTGTTCTCTCCTCCTCCCTGCTAACGAAATATAGAAAGAAAAAACTGATTGTTTTTTTGCCTCTCCTTGAAGTTAGGAATTTAAATCCATGAATACGTAATGCCACAAATTGTAAGGTCGTACACAAAATTGAAAAACAGGGTTTGGAAAAATTGCAACATGAGGTTATATTGTCATAAGATATTTTAAAGTTGTGAGATTTAAGTAAATCTCAATTGAGTTTGGAATTGTATATATATATAGGGAATTTTTAATTTATGTATACTTTGAATAAAAATTCCCCGTATATATACAATCATAATAATGATTCAATATAATTAAATTAGTTGTTGAGTTTACGTGAAGATGAAATACACTGAGTGGCTGAGTCTTTTAATAATTAATAATTTGTATTACTACATTCAGAAGTAATTTCTTTCGAAAATCTCTAGATTGAGCATCCACATCCGCAGTAATAAATTTCCTCGATAGCGTTTCGCAGCGAGATCAAAACTCTCTACAAAGAACTTTTCTGTTTTACCTATGAGTGCATATTAATTCTAGAGCACAATCTCCGGTTCGCGATCTGAGTCATGTAGAAAATACCGGTGAGGCGTGCACTGTGGTGTAATATTATCCTCGCCGACATCTAAAGAGCGTTGAACCTGAACCCCGACACCATCGCCAGGAGTTAGAGACGCGCGGATTAGACCCGGCGCAGCTGGTTTATGCGCAAATCTGGGTTATTACCGGACTGACTAATAAAGACTGTCTTTCGTTATGATACCATTGAATAAAAGTTAAAGATGTTGATTAAACATTACTTCCCCAAAAAAATCCACAGGACATTTCATTTACACAAATACATTTTGATATTTTATATATTTGATATTTTTAATACGATCGTGAACAGTTATGAGAATGTAAAGAGTGAGAACTCTTCTCTTTCGATTTTTTTTTGTTTTCTTTCTGTTGCTAAAAGGTTTTAGAAACTTATCTATGATCAGTGAGCTTTTGACAATTCAAGGGAATCAGCGAGTTTAAATCCAATTATTAAAATTTGTATCTTCTTGGGAGTATGCTTTCACATATCCCTACGCAAAATTCAAAATCGAGGGCGGATATCTTCTAGGTTTGTGGTAGTTTTGCTAGGTGTCATCGGATCTTCCGAAGGAATATCAAAGTCGACACCACATAACGAATTGCACGATGGTGTGATGATGGTATGATGTTAGTATGATAATAGTACACGATTCGTTGTGAACTACTCTTTCGACTGATGGCACGGCGCTTATACAGAGAGTTTTATGTAACACCGAACATTATCAATGTTCATTTTCATACAGATATGTATACATATGCATACGTTGTACATTTTCCGACACTCGGTTTATTAAATGAATTCAATTTGAAGCTTAAAGCGAGTATTTTCCACTCCCAGGTTAAGCATGAAGTAAAATTTCGAGTTTAGAAAAGCCTGAAAATTTGGTTTGTTCGCGTAGCGCGAAGCGCGGAGCGACCAAACCAAATTTTCAGGCTTTTCTAAACTCGAAATTTTACTTCATGCGCCACCGGTGTAAAACACTGAAGCACTCTGAAGCTCAAAATATGTTCTAAATCCGCAATATGTCAGTATTTTATACCGGTGGCGCATGAAGTAAAATTTCGAGTTTAGAAAAGCCTGAAAATTTGGTTTGGTCGCTCCGCGCTTCGCGCTACGCGACCAAACCAAATTTTCAGGCTTTTCTAAACTCGAAATTTTACTTCATGCTTAGTCTGGGAGTGGAAAACACTCGTTTTAGGTTTCGAATTGAACTCTTTTAAAAAACGCCGATTATCTTAAGATTTAAGGCACATACGCTGTATTTGGAACAATTTGTACTGAAATAGGTTTAGGGGTTAATCGTGAATGATTGGCTATAATTTGTAGTGGTTATATGCGCAACCCAATTTACACATAACCTAAAAATTAAGGGTGTCAAATCCTATTGAATGCTTTCATTTGACAAATTGAACATACGAAAATGTGCATTGAAAATGTTCGGTGTTACATAAAACTCTCTGTATGTGTGCGCTGTTTACCAGCGGCGGACGGCAATAGCAGTAACGCGTCGTCCGCGCTTACGCTAAATTTTAACGCGGTGAATGCGGAAATTTGTGCTTCTTGGTTTTACTTTAAATTACGATTGCAATTAATGTTACAGTTGAAAATAGATTTGAATTTCGGTTATCACTAAATAATAATATGTGCTATCATTAGCCGCAAAATAACTAATACAAATGTGTTGTGTGGGATACCAAGTGTATGACAAAACAGACTTACCTAGTAAGTTTTTTTGTAGGTTTAAAAATAATTTTGAAACATAAAAATGTATACAATGACTCATTTTTATACTCAAAATTAACCGACTAGTATTAAGTAATAAATCATTACTCTACTAACATTATCAAGAATGTTTAAATTACCGTACATTTACGTACGGTATCCGTAGTTCGACCGTACACTGTATTTTGACCCTAAAATATCATGCATGTACAATTGCGAGAAAAAAAAAAACTAGTACAGCAGGGAGCTTTGGCCACTTCTAAAATATCGTTTTTTTTTTCCTTGTAGAACAAACTTGTCAAGGACAGGTTAACAACCATTTTTTTTTGGCCAACAAGACAGTGCTTTTGTTGACATGCAATGTCTCTAATGCTAATACCGTCTCTAAATTCGTCGTTATTATCGCTTTTTGCGTTCCAGTCAGTTGAGGCATGTCGACATTAATTAAATTTCGTTTGACATTTCCGCAGATTTATCAATTTGAAAAATCAAAGTGAGTCCACTTCACATAGCCAAATATTTTGCTGTACTAGTTTTTTCTCTCACACCTGTATGGCAAATACCTACGAATGGCAACGCTGGATATGAGTTTAAATTATATGCAATTTAAACTCATATCCAGCGTTGCAACTGACAGGACAGATTTATCTGTATTCTAATTAAGGTCCAAGAGGACTTGTCTACCAACAACTGTACTTCGATTAAATCATATGAGTAAGTCGAGTTAAGTTTACCATTACTATTAATTAAACCCACATAGCCTGCCAAACAATCCACTCTAATTACTCACGGAGAAAACGGGGAAAACGATTATTTTATAAATTATAAATGATCACATCCCAAGACGTGTAATCTCACTAATTTCATCTCAATGTTTAATGCCCCTGTGTTTTTCCTCTCTTTACGGCAAACACAATCCGTCGGAATGTGTTACGAGGTGCGGTAATTCGGTTAAAAAAATTCCTGAGAGTTTTCCCTCCGAGGAAAGTTACATCGGCCCCTATTATGCTGTCCGAGAGCTTAATTTTCCACGCCCGGCAGACATCCAGGGGTTGAGTAATAAAGTTATCTGCCCTCATGAGAGGGTGCCTGGATAAATCCGATTTTGCGATTGGATCGAATTTTTGAAGTGTTTGTTCATCTTGTTTAAGCATGAATCAATTTCGTTTGATATACTAGAATCATTGAGAAATTCAATCAAATTATAAAATTAACAAAAATCGTGAAAATGATAAAAACTCGTTGAAAACTGATAATTCCATTGAATCGAATTTGTGAGGTGTTTGTTCATCTTGTTTAAGCACGAATTAATTTAGCTTGATACACTAGAATCATTTAGAAATCTAAGCAAATAATAAAATTAACAAAAATCGTAAAAATGATAAAAACTTGTTAACCCTAAAACAAACAAAAAATATGTTCATATCATTACAATTACTGCTAATTGAAACAATACATTGAGTTTGATTGCTTACGAGTTCAAAACAAAACGGATGTATTGCAAAATCTAATTCAAATTGAATAAATCGAGAGAACAAAAACTTCACAATATTTCAATGTTTTATAAAACGAAGTGAAATTTCGAGTTTAGAAAAGCCTGCTTAATCAAGGAGAGAAAAACACTTCGGTAGAAGTTACAAATTGAACGAATTTGTGAAAAGGGTGAATGTAAAAATAAATAAAAAATTGTGATAATTGGCCAAGCGCGAAATAAAATAAACGTCAATTTGCCAATTACACTGGTCTGCAAAAAACATTTTTTTTTCGAGCCCTGACACCATTCCTGCTGATTCTTATGTAAAATGACCTCCTGAATCCGAATATGACCTCCGTTTTCCGCCATCACCCACCGTTTTCGGGGGAGGCCCCCCCACCTATTTTTATCACTTTTCGATAATTTGGAGGGATGAAAAGGATTATTTTAGCCTTTACATTTCTTCTGAGGGGCTAGAGAGGTAAAAAGTTCCAAAACATGAACATTTGTAGCAAGGAGGTAGATTTGGGGGAGGATTTGCCCCCTTAAATTGTAAAAAAATCATTAAAAATGATCAATTTTTTCCGTTTTTTTCGCAGTTTTTTCACTTATTTTCTACATATTCCAGCTTCCATTCCCCCTCATCCTCCCCCAAACACCCCCAAATAATAAAAATATATTGCAACAATATATAGCAACAATAATAAAAATATATAGCAACAATAATAAAAATATATAGCAACAATAATAAAAATATATAGCAACAGTTCGGAAGATTCACCGTTTCCCCCATCCATTGGAGGGGTGAAAGGGATTATTTTAGCTGTAAAAAATAATAAATAAAAAGTAAAATAATAAATGTAAAATAATAAATGTAAAGAATAGTAAATAACTAAGATAAGCACCTTCATTTGGTGCTTGCTTTCCTTTTGTACCCTGAGGTAGAAGTTTCTCGTATCAAAAACCAGCAGTACTCTGCTAACATGCTCGCATTCCACTTCCCCGAAAATCTCCTCTCGAACTTAGAGATGTCTTGATGAAACCGTTCCCCGTGTTCATCCGAAACTGCTCCTAAATTTTCAGGGAAGAAGTCCAGGTGTGAGTGAAGGAAATGCACTTTAAGAGACATTTTACACCCCATGGCCTTGTACGCTGACAGCAATTCCTCGACATGAGCGACATAATCATCACTTTTGTTGTTACCCAAAAAGTTCTCACACACGTTTTGGAATGCAATCCAAGCTCGTTTTTCTTTTCGATTCAGGTGTTTAATAAACGTCGAATCTTGGAAAGGTTGTCTAATCTGGGGGCCCACGAAAACTCCTTCCTCGATTTTAGCCTCACTAAGACGAGGGAATCTAGTTTTCAAAAATTGAAATGCATCACCGGTCTTGTCCATTGCTTTCACAAACTGTTTGATCAATCCGAGTTTGATGTGCAAAGGCGGCAAGTAAATATTTTCCTTCGGGACCAGAGGATCGTGAGCGACGTTTTTCTGACCGGGAGTAAAACTTTCTCGCAGAGGTCAGTTCCGTACGATGTTATGTTTGTCTCGGGCTCGGCTGTCCCATTCGCATAGGAAGCAGCAGTATTTTGTGAAGCCCGATTGCAGGCCCATGAGTAGAGCAACAACTTTTAAGTCAGCGCAAAGTTTCCAATTATAATCATGGTATTTGATTTTATCAAGGATCCGGCTGATGTTTTCGTACGTCTCCTTCATATCCACAGAGTATGCAACCGGAAGTGATGGTAACTCATTCCCATTGGCCAATAGGACAACTTTCAAGCTTGTTTTTGATGAATCTATAAACAGTCTCCATTTGTCTGGGTCACATAGCATCTTCAGTTCTATCATCAATGCATTTGAATTAGGGCAAAACACTATGCCTTCATCTGCCGAATAAAGTAATTTCAGGGTTGACTGCCTAGTCTTGTAAGAAGAGATTTTTACACCCTTTTCTAAGAGATTCCACTGCTGAAGTCGAGATCCAAGAAGTTGAGATTTACTCTTAGGTAACTCAAATCCCTGACGAGATCATTCAATTCCGACTGAGTAACGAGGTGAGGTTTTCGATGAGCTGAATCAGCAGAACACTCTTCATCATCGGTGAACGTATCATAAGATGGTCCAGGCTGTGGCTCAAAGTCTTTCAAATCCGTTTCTGGCTCTAGAGTATAGGTTTTTTGGGGCACTGGGATTGGCAAAGATTCGTTGTGAGGAACTGGTCTTAGAGCTGAAGGGATATTAGGATACTGAATTGTATGCTTACTTTTGCTAGATAACCTGACGGTGGAAGTCATACAAAAGTAACAATCTGTGAGATGACAGCGAGGTTCGCGCCAAACCATGGTCACAGCAAATGGCATTGATTTACGGGTACCTTTGAGCCATTTGGTCAAGCTACTGTAACTAGTAGTGCAGCAAACTGTTGGAGCCAAATTCTTGTCCTGATCGCCAACTTGGCAATCAAAGTAAAATTTATAAGTGGTTTTAAGAAGCGGAGAAAGGGGTTTTCGTTGCGCTTTTAAAGTCAATTCCCCGCAAACATAGCAAAAGCTATCGGGATGATTTTTACACTCGCGTGGCATAATTAAACAGTAAATAAATGCTCGATATTAATCACAACTCACACTCACATACCGTAATTCACTTGGAAAAAGCCGGAATTTAAAAATGTCTACCGTTATACACAATTTAAACAACTTGGAAACACAGAATCCCCGCCTAGAGCACCGACAAGTTGACTCTACGATCGCTAGAGATGTACTGAGGGAAGATAAGGATTACAGTGCAGGTCTATAGTGACAAGAGCAATGCAAGTTTAAACCTGTCAAAGCATGAAAATTCCTGGGCAAACCTGTGCGCGCGAGGTATTGAGAGCGCCAGCGTGGTACAGTGAATCTTTCGAACTGTTGCTATATATTTTTATTATTGTTGCTATATATTTTTATTATTGTTGCTATATATTTTTATTGTTTGGGGGAGGATGAGGGGGGATGGAAGCAGGAATATGTAGAAAATAAGTGAAAAAACTGCGAAAAAAACGGAAAAATCGATAATTTTTAAGGATTTTTTTACAATTTAAGGGGGCAAATCCCCCCCCACATCTACCTCCTTGCTACAAATGTTCATGTTTTGGAACTTTTCACCTCTCTAGCCCCTCAGAAGAAACGTAAAGGCTAAAATAATCCTTTTCATCCCTCCAAATTATCGAAAAGTGATAAAAATAGGTGGGGGGGGGCCTCCCCCAAAAACGGTGGGTGATGGGGGAAAACGGGGGTCATATTCGGATTCAGGAGGTCATTTTACATAAGAATCAGCAGGAATGGTGTCAGGGCCGATTTTCATGCCGACCAGTGTTATTTGCAGAATATTACAAGAGCTAAAAGTTAAATTTTGTTGGATTGATTTATTTTCCACGATTTTTAAAAGCGGTAAAATAACGGGAGAATTTTTATTTTTTATTAAGTGTCTGTGATTTTTTTTAGTTTTTTTAATTGCTATTTATTGCTCATTATACCCATTTCTTAGGGCGATATTTTTAGCCCCCCCCCCGCATTGTGGGGTCTTGCACCCTCTAGTTATGCCACTGGTTTTGGATTGATCCTTTGCTCAGACATTTATTTAACGAGGAAATTACAAATATTAACTGAGTGCGCAGACATTTATTTTGTACCTAATGCTCAATTACTAAGAGTTCTGTGTTCAGTTTTACTTTTCTAAAATTTTAGTTGCTCTGAAATTTAGATGCGTATATCTTCAAAATGGCTTCACATTTTATCATAAAATTAGATATTTTTCTTTTTCTATATAAAGGCAATAAATGAACAAAATGTTAAGAGTGGCAATTGCCTGTAAATCACCTAATATACATACTATGCAATAACTTCATCGTATATTCGACATTTGAAATGCGCATTAAATTAAATTAAATCAATTTTTATTCGCTCAACCCTAATAAATCCCGGATTCGTAGCAGCTGCAAACCATCCGCAGAAACAAGAGAAGCCCCCGAGCCGATTCTATTATCCAAAATAAACACTAGAAATCAAACCGAGCTCCCTCCACCAACGAATTCGAAATGAATTCAAGAAAACCGTGATGCTGACTCGCTCGACGACGCCACTCCAAACAAAAGCCACATCGTTTTTTTTATGTTTACACAGTCAGCATTCGGAACAGTCCGCCCTCACTACCCTTTATTAAATCGCGACCGCGTTTCTCATTACTGTAATTATTGCTTTCTACAGCGAGGAGTTTTTGAATGTATTCATGATGTGAACAGTTTTGTACCCCTAAGAGGCAACGGTAAAATACACATAGTTAACTCTTGGGAGTTAAAAACTTCACTAATACCTACATAGTTAACTCTTGGGGATATAAAACTGTTCTTTACAGTCTGCTGAATTCAAATTAGTAATCATTCTAAATTAAAACTGCCCAGAAATTCACGGTTTAGCTCGAAACCTCGTAATTATTTATTTCAAAATAAAGATGGTACAGAAAATTATGATCATTTAGGACCAGTTGCACCAAACGCGTTGAACTGGTTCAACTCTGAACTCAAGTTCAAAGTAACATTGCAACAATAGGAACTGTCATCTTGTACTTGAGTTTAGCTTGAACTCGAGTTCAACGTTTTTGGTGCAACTAGGCCTTACAGTTGACAATTAGACTCCTCCCACAAGTAAAGAGACAATGTGCGCACAGGACTATTTTGTGTACAGTGCGCAAAGAATGTAGAAGTTGGGAGGGGCAAAGTCGAGTATCAAATTTCAGAGTAAGTGTTCTTCATCCTGGAAATTAATTTTATTGGAAATACAAAATATCTAATTTTAAAAGTCGATTTTCTCTGTTATTATTGAACATTTTTCCAAGCAGGTATAGAAAACACATTTGCTTTATCTTGATTCGTTTTCGAGAAACTATGTTCGAAAAATATCAGACATGAATTTGCTACAAAATGATACCAAATGAGACAAGTTTCACATCTCTAGCTCAATTTGGAGACCAGTAATGGTAATTTAAAAATTTTGCGATTTGGGGTTTTGACTTATTGTTCTAAAATTTAGTTGCGTATATCTTTAAAACGGCTTGGCATTTTATCATTAGATATTTTTCTTTTTCTGTATGAAGGCAATGAGTGAAAAAAATTTCAAAAAATCTGAAATTGTAAGTTTAAAGGCTGTTGGCACTTTTTTATTTACTTAATTACTTTTACATCAAAGACAATTATATTGTGACTAGCCGATAAAGTAATACATAGAGTTTTGATACGTACATAACGATAATTTTTTTTTGTATACATATTTCGATTTTTGAAAATTGTTTATTTTTTAGTTGAAAAAAAATTTCGAGTTTAGAAAAGCCTGAAAATTTGGTTTGGTCGCGTAGTGCGTAGTGCTACGCGACCAACCCAAACTTTCAGGCTTTTCTAAACTCGAAATTTTACTTCATGCTTAACCTGAGAGTGAAAGCACTCGTTGAACGCTTCAAATTGAACTTTTACAAACAACAACGAATACCTGAAAATTTACATCTAATGCTTGTATGCATACTTAATATAAAAATTCGCTGTATACATTTAGTTGAAAATACATCTTAAAAATGAATTAATTACAACATCAAAGTTCGATGTAAAAATAACAAGAAATTAGACTACTGAAATAAAGTATATTGACAAGAGAAAGAGTTGAAGTAAAAGTCATTAAATGCTAATCATTTACAATGCACTTGATGACTTTTAACCACAAAATAATGATATTGTGATAAACCGGTAAACTACCAGTAAACCGGTTTTGATTAATAAATATACCGAAATACCGGTATTTAAAAAAGTCGGTATATTTCCTATCCTTAATCTGGGCCCGTATTCACAGCGCAGAAGTTGCACTGAAATGACGTAATTTTGGGAAGAATTTGCCAAACCGCATGGAGTAAAATGACGTCGTTTTGGTGCAAGTTCTCACCAATGACAAATTGCATGGGTGCTGTGAATACGGGCCCCTGTGTTGAAGAAAGGGTCTAAGTGTTTTGATTAAAATTTATAGTCTTCTAAATCAACTCTTAATTTCTTAATTGCCTCATCAAACTATTTTTTTTTCAAAGTAAACCATAAAATAAATTTCCGCAAGTTTCTTTCTTTTTTTTCAGTGTTGTCTGGTTGTGTGTATCTCTCGGTGGAAATCCAATGTTCTTGGAAAAAAAACCCAGGCGTGTTCGATCCGTGAATTCCCTATTTGCAACTCCTGTGGGGCGATTGATTCGACAGAATGTGTACACGTCCTTTGCCAGTGTGCATTTTTCCTTAACGATTTCCTGCATCGGAATATCCTTCAATAAACCCGGGTCATAAATCGTGCGGGGAATGCACAAAGGGCGCAGATAAAAAAAGGGGAAGTTTAAAATGTTTGTTTTTTCTCTTTTAAGTATCTCCAAAGAATAAATACGGTGTGTTATAACGTGAAGTTGCTTTTATAGCAGTATTTTATAAAAAAATATTTGTGAAATAATAAAAGAAAAGATAGTATTCCGCTGTTGTAACCGGTCACTGCGTGCTTAATTATAGAAGATGGGAATAGTTGACTCTCCATCTTGTAGAGGGTGTGAAATGGAAGACGAGACTGCCAGGCACATCCTCAGCGAATGACCGGCACTCTTGTCTACGAGAGGATCCATACTGGTCGAGAGATGGCCGGCGATGGACATCATCAGAGATTTACCCACCTCAGTAATACTGGACTACGTAGACAAGGTGGGATGGTTGAATTGAGAATGGGTGAACCGTAGTGGGAGGCAGTACAATGGGCCTAATAATGTCTAAGTGCAGTGCAGCAATGCGCACTCCCCCCTATACCAGATACCAGATAGTCTTCCAAGAAGACAATTGTACAGTCTCAGAATTTCAAAAATCTCTGAAAATCTTTCACTCTATGAATCTCATAGACACATTCACTTGTAACAACAAACCTATATCCTAATTTGTGTGCTCTGAGATTCTTAAAGATCTCTGACAACCTTAATCTAAGCGAATCACAAGATGACCTGCCATTTTATGATCTGCGAATTTTAAACATCCTTGACAACCTTCATCTCTGCCAATTTTATGCTTTGAGAAATTCATAGATTTCTAACAACTTTTAACCCTGAGAATCCCAAAGATATATCCTAAGTGTATGTTCTCAGGATCTTCAAGATATCTGACAACCTTTAACTCTGTAGATCTCAAAGATATATGCTAATCTTATGATCTGAGATTCTCAAAGATCTCTGGAAACCTTTATCTAAGCGAAACATAAACATGTACACACACTTAAAGGTTATGATGACTAGAACACTAGTGTTATTTTCATCGATTCAATAAATGCAATTCAATTTTTTTTTTCTTTCATAATTCTATGGTTGATAATTTAAGTCACTGATGCAATAATGGTGCAAGTGACTTAGGTCATAACCAATGTAGTATAAAAACCTTCGTCGATTTAATAAATTTATTTATAATGTATTTTTTTTATATAGCATTGTGCTACATCTATTGTTCTATATCGTCACTCTATATAACGATAATTGGACCATTATTAGTGCAATAGTAATTATAATAATAAGTCACTAATGTAGTTTTATTACAAGTGACTAAAGTCAAAACTTCGCAAAGCATATTATCGTTGATTAAAGTATTTACAGTATAATATTTCAATTAACGATATTCGCCCCGATTCCATATGCGAAATGTTAAATTTAACATTTACGCTTACCCTCACAATCTAAGTATACATATCAAGTACTAAATGCGCTTAGACTACGATGTGTTAGTTGTTTATGTTTTGTAAATCTCAAAGGACTTTGACAACCTTTATCTCTGCTATTTTTATGCTTTGAGAAATTCATAGATATCTGATAACTTTTATCTCTGAGAATCTCAATGATATCTGCTAAGTGTATGCTCTCAGGATCTCCTTTGACTCTGTAGATCTCAAAGATATATATGTTGTGTACAGATCTTTCACAACCTATATCTCTGACAATTTTATGCTTAAAGATCTCTAACGACCTTTAACTCTGTGAATGTCAAAAGGTATTAGTAAAAGATTATTTTAATCTCTCTTTGCTGACACTAATTTGTTTCCTTTTGTTGGTCTCAAAGATATGTGCTAATTTTATGATCTGAGATTCTCTTGAAACCTTTATCTAAGCGAATCTTAAAGATTTCTGGCAGTTTTAAGTTCTACAAATCTCAAAGGACTTAGACAACCTTCATCTTTGCTAATTTTATGCTTCGATGACCTCAAAGATCTCTGACAACTTTTATCTCTGTGAATCTCGAAGATATATGCTAACTTTACGTTCAGAGATTCTCGGGCAAACATTATCTAAGCGAATTTCAAAGTTCACACAACCTTTATCTCTGCCAATTTTATGCATAAAGATCTCTAACGGCCTTTAACTCTGCGAATCTCAAAAGGTATCGGTAAAAGATTCTCTTTGCCCACACTAATTTGTTCCCTTTTGAGTTACACCTCCTTGACTCCTGTATGAATTTATATAGACTTGTTGCCGCCTCTTGGCAAGTGAAGTAAGTCACCGGATGCTACGAGCAAAAGGAGGAAAAACACACGGCGCGGGGATTAGCCCAGACCAAATTGATACATCTCTGGATGTGTCAGCAGTGTCGTTGGGAATTCCAGTCGCTGGGCATGACACGTCCTCAATCTTCTGTCTTGTCACCCTTCCATCAGGGGAATTACTGGATGAACGCCCGCCGGGGATTCATCATCCCAAGAAATAAAGATGTGATAACTTGTTACTCATCAACAAGTCATGAATTATTTACGAAACTTTATAGCTTATACACACACAGATTTTTTGGTAAGTGTACATTGTTGTCTTATAAAAATAAAACCAAACAGAAGCTTTGTATACTTTTCTGTTAAGTATACAAATCTCAATGTACAGTATACACTGTTAGGCTTCAGATATTCGTTATTTTTGAAAGAAGTCAAATTGAAGCTTTAAACGCGTGTTTTTCACTCCCAGATTAAGTATGAAGTAAAATTTCGAGTTGAGAAAAGCCCGAAGAATTTAGATTTGGACGCGCTTCATGGGCCAAGCACATTAAATCACTGATTTATAGTGAAGTTAAAAATATACCGCCCATTTAATTAAAAAATAATCACAACTGTTGAAAATTCTTCATACTTTTTTAAAATTCTAGTATTTTTCAACATTTTTTTTTGCATTTTATCACGTTTGGACATTTCCAACAGTTTTAACATTTGCGACAATATTGAAAGTTTTTTATAATTCTCATTTTTTACATTTTAGAATTTTTTGACATTTTTAACAAATTATTTACAATTTAAACGATTGCGACACCCTGGGATTCTTTGGGCTGGGCCGCCGGAAGGTCTGGAGACGAATTCTTATGGTTCTGTTCAAACTATCAATGTCGTAATTGTATGTACAACGTTCGTCAAATCAAGATCTGCAAAATAAACATCCGAATGTATATCTGTCATTTTTCTCTCCACCTGTTAAAATTAATATGTTTGGTGGTGACGTTTGTCTTCGCGAATTCGCGAGGGCTTAATCAAGTTTTGTGAACTCTACTATATTATAGAATTGTAGTTTTTTTTCTATCTTTCTGTAATCACTATTTATATTCCTGAATATTATTAATTCATCGCATTATCTAAACTATTCAACAACCACATGTGTGCGTGGTCTCTTCCTGGAGATAACTCCAGCGTGATGTCATTTATTAGGGTAGACGTATCTTAATTATTAATTGCCTTTGTCCATTGTTCGCTCGGGAGTGCCGAGGAGCGTTAACCTCTTCGTTTTTTCTCTGCGTATTTTCTTTTATTTTTGAATTTGCATCGAGTAGTGGGCGTAATATTAATGCGAAGGGTAGACCCCAAAGTAAACTACCCCTTCGAGTCGCCACCCCATTGCGACACGTGTCGCACTTGTGTATCCTTGCCCTTTCGCCGGTCATTGGGGTTGTAACTGCAAAGAGGGATGGAGAGATTTATTTCGTTAATGTCGAAATGATTGAGATAAATTATAAAATTGCCGGTTGGGAGAATGATTCGGGGGGTCAGATGGGGATAAAATTGGGTATTAATTTCACGGTCTTGTTGTTTTTATTCCCCCACGTTTATCAAACTAGTTATTTGATTCAAAATGTATAGTTATTCTTAATCTTACAGTATATACTAGGGATTGTAAATTTACTGACTTTTCTTCAATCACCATCAATTAGGTAAATTTGATAATCAATACCGGTTTACAGATAATTTATAATCACAATATCATTGTTTTAAGCATTTAATGACTTACAAGGGCGCAGGCAAGAGGAGAGCTCGGATTCCGCCTCCCTTGACTGCGTAAAAAATGCAAAGAAAAAAATTGATGTTGTTTCACAAATAGAGCATAACTTATTTCTCAATAATAGTAATAAATATACAATAAAAATAGTTTGATAAACGTTATGTTTCTACAAAAGTAAAGGTACACATCTTAAGCAGTATATTTTAAACTTTGCATTGAATCAGTGTTTTATACGCGTGGCGCATGAAGTAAAGTTTCGAGTTTAGAACAGCTTCGCTTGCGCGCCCCGGCAAATAGAAATTTTCAGGCTTTTTTAAACTCGAAATTTTACTTCATGTTTAATCAAGGAGTAGAAACACTTGTTTGAAGTTTCGTTCACAAAAAGTATAAATAATATTGGCGCAGAGTGGGTTCCTTGAGGAACCCCAGAAGCGACAGAAATTGGTTTTGAAATTAAAGTAAATGTTTTAAACTTTAATTTCCCTACATTTTTCCACACGATTCCATTATTTCGACCTTGAATTGAAAATAACTTCATGCCTAATCAAGGAGTGGAAACTCTCGTTCGAAACTTCAAATTGAACGCTTTAAAAAATGCAATAAATGCCTGAAATTTTACAATGTATACAGATGTAAAGTTCTCTGTGTACCAATTATGTGAAAACTATATAAATAAATTGATTGTCAAAAATATCATAAATTATCTTTTTTTTTGACAATATTTACTAATACTATTCGCAAATAAAAATAATTTACTGTTAATTATCAGTAAATTATTTTTATTTGCGAATAGTATTAGTAAATATTGTCAAAAATAGATAACTAATGATGTTTTCGACCAACAAGTTTTAGTAAATATTGTCAAAACAAAAGATAACTAATAATGTTTTCGTCAATCAAATTTTTCTAAATAAAATTATTTTAAACAACAGCAATGCAATGATAAGATATGTTTACAACATTATCACCCCATACTAGATTATAATAATAAATAGAAGTTAAACTATCGAACAAAATAGTTGGTCTGTTCATTACATGAATTAGTATAGCACTTTTTACACTGTTTGCACTAAATCTATTCGACACCTGTAATTGTAAATGCAAAATTACACTAACTGTATCTAGTAACGTCACAAACTTGAACTCAGTTCAACTTAGTGGCGTACAAACGAACAAACCTATTGTTTTTGATTAACATAATTTGTCAATTTTCATTTAAATTTAAATGAAATTGATGACTTTATGTTAATGTAGGATTATAAATCTTGTCTCGTTAATTATACACGATTATAATAAAAGTGGTTGTTGATACGTTCGTTGTGTCGGCTATTAATAAATGAACGTGTTTGTGTGTAATGCACTTTATGTATTGAATAAAAGGCTATTGTCCGGACGAAGGCCACAATTTCGTATTGAGCTTGTAAATATGAAAATTGCCGGCGGCAATAAATCAGAGACTTTTTTTTCTTAAATAAGGCGGGGGCATTCACATTCCAAACAAGATAATCGCTTACTTTTTCCCACACAAACTAAATATTTAGTAGTATCATTTAATTCTAGATTTCGTGTATGTACAAATGATTAATTCGTGGTAAGAATTACAGTGTAAAAAACATATTTCAATCAAGTAAAATATTGATAATTCTGGATATTTAGTTAAAATTTCAAATTAAATATCCAGAATTAGATTCGAAAATGTTTCACCACGGGTTAAGTGAGAAATTATTTAAACATATAATATTGATAGTTCAAATGAACACCAAAAATCTTACACAATTAGATGATAAGTATATTTCAAATTCAAAACTATTTTAATATATTCGAAACTTGTTTTGCTACTTTCTTGATGGAACCACATTTTTACATTTGGTAAATTTAAACACTTGTATTATTCCATGTTTTTATTTTCAGTTGCCTGACACATGTTTCGATCTGTTAGGATCATTATTAAAGTTAAAACTCTTTAACCTTCTTTTAACTCGTTCAACTTTGAAAATTATCGTAACGGATCGAAACACGTGTCAGGCAACTGAAAATAATAACATTGAACATTACAAGTGTTTAACTTTACCCAGTGTGAAACTATTTTGAAATTGAATAAGCCAATAGGGGGCTGATCAAATTGGCGAAAATCTTACATATAAATATTGAGATTGGAAACACTAGTTAGAGGCTTCAAATTCAAAGTTTTTAATAAAATAACGAATGTCTGAAAATGTACTTTCAAAACCGTAATATGTAGGTATATTTAAAAGAACAATTCCTTGTATCATAAAAATGTATTAATGAATAAAAATGTAAATGATTCTTTCTATTTTAAAAAGTGATTTTATTTCAAAAGCTTGGTTCCTGGAATATACAAAAAATGACACAATCGAAAGAATTTTAATTGTGGAAAATTATAAAAACTTTAAAACGTTGAAAGTTTCAAAACATGATAAACGACTGAAATTATAAACATTCTGTGTTGCGAATTTTGATAGAAGACAATTATTGGCAACACAAACTGTCTTCATTTTCACAACTGTTTATGATTTGAGTCTTTTTATCGTATAAGAATTTTTTATTCGTATTGTCTTCTATCAAATTTCGACCGACGAATTTAAAATACTTTTATACGACTAGTTTAACTCTACAATTTGCTCTAACTCCACAACTTTAAATCTAACCTAACTTCACAATTTATCAATTAAGCTAACCCAAACAAACAAATTTACATGTAACCCAACTCTTGCCTATTACAGTTAACTGGGTTAGGTTAAATTAAAGTTTGGTTAGCTTTGCGTAGAACATATTTTGAGCTACGAAAAATGATTCCTTGCTAACATTTTTTACGGAAACTGGTTAATAATTTTATAGAAAAAAGTATCAGTTTTAAAATATGAAAAATACTTTCACGATAAACGAGATAAACAAAAATATATTCACGATAAAAAACTAAAATCATAAACAGTTGTGAAAATGAAGACAGTTCGTGTTGCGAATGATTGTCTTGTATCAAATTTCGAAAGACGAGTTTGAAATAATTTCCTACTAGTGTAACTCTTTAATCTGCTCTAACTCCACCAAAAAATTAAGTAAGTCGTTTTTAACATTGCTTTGTATTTAAATTAATTACTTTTATATCAATAAAATAAAAACTACTTGTATATATCTCTTTTAATGAACAAAAACACTTGATTTTCATTTAAATTCCTTTAAAATAAAAATCTGCGAAAGGAACCTACCGTTTTATTTATTTTTCTATTAATAATAAAAACGTGTTTCACAACAGGTAATGTGAGAAATTAATTTATTATATAATTAATAGCCAACAATTTGTAAAACTGTGTTTTCTCATATACATACATCCATTGTCATAGTTTATAACATATGTTTGACTAGCTAACTATTATAATAATGATAATAGTTTATTACTTATTTATCAAAACATATTTGAGATTTTTTTTCACTTTTATTTTTCAATTTTCAATAAAGTTCACATTCGTTTTTGTATTCACGCGGTTTATAGGTACATTCATTCAATTACGGTGTAATTTAATTACATTTTGTTTGAATTATAGTGTAATTAAATTAACGTAATTACTGTGTTATTAATCTTTCAATAATCGATCATATGTTAGAAATAACTTCAAAACTAAATTGAAATGATAAGAAAATCAGAAGAACTCTAAACAATATTTTCAAAATTATTTAAATTTCACAATAATAAATTTCTAAATAAAGAAAAAATAAGTATCCATTAGTAACGGTGATTGCAATTTATCTCTAAAGAAGAAAACTCTGTGTGAATGATATTAAACTAGAAGTAAAACTATTTCTCTACTTTAAGAAAACCTACAATGTCTTCTAATTTCTATTAATAAAGCAATGAATATCTATCTGCTTTTTACATACAATGCAAATTAATTTTAGTTCAGGATAATACATAATTATTATCAAAACTGTGATTCTTTTCGCAATCTACATCTGATCTGCCTTACAAATTTTGAAATATTCTACAACCCATCATTGGCAATTTTATTCATACTTTAACTGTGAAATTCTAGTCAACATTGAGCTCTTGTCTTTTTGTTTTTAAGTTAAGAAACTTTGAGCCTGTATAGAAGTAAAGACCATTATTTCGTTTCATAATTCTCTCTTGTCAATTTCGTTTTCAAGTTGAGGAATTTTGTTAATATCTGCACACAAATAAAGACCATTCGTTCAACATTTATTTATTATAATAATTACAATAGTTTACTATTTATTTATCTAAACATATTTATGATGATTTCTCACTATTTTTGAAAATTTTCAATAAAATCACGTTCGGTTTTGTGTTCACACGGTTTATAGAGATTGTAAATTTGTATTTTAATTATGATGTAATTACATGGATTCACTTACAGAGTAATTTAATTACATTTTAATTGAATTACAGTGTAATTAAATGAATATTATTACTGTGTAATAATTCTTTTAATAATCGTTTCGGCATACGCAGAAGTACCATTTTTCAAAAATAGTCTTAATCATCTTAGTGGATCTTAAAATAGATATTTTCACTAAAATGTTTTTTTTGAAAATTACTTACAATTACAAATTGCTTTTTACATAAAAATTAATGTACAAAGTGGTTGTACCTGCAAATGTAATGATGTTTGATTTTTGTACAGCAAAACAAGTATGTTTTCAATAATAAATGTACCGTTACCAAGGGTTTCTACTCCTAGATTAAGCATGAAGTAAAATTTCGAGTTTAAAAAAGCCCGAAAATTTGGTTTGCCACGCGTATTACACACTGATTTAAAGTTAAGTTCACAAGCACGCACATACATAGTCTTTAATTTAAAAAATACTTAATTATATATCCACCTTAAACCGATTGATTGTTTACAATAATTATAGGCAACCCAATACCCTAAACGTGTATTGGGTTGCCACTGTCAATTGGGCTGCCTTTAATCACTGTTTTAAATAACTAGTTCAATGCACAATAAGTTTTCTGTGTACCGATCAAATAGCTTTATTTAATTTACTGAAATACCAATAAAATACAAATTACCGGTACTTTTACATGCCATTTTTAGGCAAATTACGAACTAAGACTGGGCCTAGTGGGAAATACAAATCTTACAAAGTTAATGAAAATGATCACAATTGACGTTAACTACGAAAAAAAAAAAAAAAAAATGTGTGAATGTAAATGCAACGTTAAATAATTCCTTGATATTTATTATTTATTATTCCTGTAGTTATTTAGGAAAGTTACAGAAATATTAAATAATAAATACCAAAAAACTTTTTAACGTTAAAATTTATATTTATTCATACATTTTGTCATTTATTATTTCTTATCACCTCCCCTAGTGCAAATTCTGGCTACGCCCATGTGTTAGACTAATCTCAGAATTAAACTTTGGAGAGGACTGTAGATTATTCCTAACGCTGCAATCCATTAACGGTCCACTCGAAAGTGCACTCCAAACTGGAAAATCACTCGACGCTTATTACTTCGCACCTAGGGGTGTTTGCCGCCCCTAAATGAAGTGCTCATATCGACACGTACAAATATATCGGTATCTTTTCACACGTCTGCTTACCACTGGATGTACGCGATGAGAGCGATTTGAAGCGAGTTTCTTCCCCCATTTTTAAAACCGCCCATTTATTGAAGCGAATAAATAGTTCTAGTTGGACTTTTAGTCCAACTAGAACTATTTATTAGTTCTAGTTGGTATTTTAATGAAAATAAGGGCGAAACCAGTAAATATAATACTTTAAATAGTAAAACTAGCGATTGTAATCTTAAAAATGAATTCTTAAATATACAGATTTTTATCGGTGTTTCGCTAAATTCACTAAAGCTGTTTAGTTGAGCTAATTTAATACGATATTGTTTTGTACAAAATCATATCAGTGGCTTGGAGCTAAAAAGGCCAATGTCATAAATTCCGCATTAGAATTTTATTTTTTTAAATTATTTTAATTCTCGGTCTATAAAACATTGTATTTATTGAATTCGTAAAAAAACTATAAATTCAATCTGAGAACTCGAAAACGCTGATTTTCCGCTCGGGAAATGAAACGTTACGAAAAATTCAGCATTTCGACAAATTTCAAATAATGCAATATTTCAAGTATGCATATTTTTATATGAATTTTGTAATATTGTGTCATTTATGGAGGAGTAAAGTAATAAAGCAACGGAACGCAGGGTCGTATCCAGAACCGTGCTAACCGGGGTGTAACGACACGAGTGCGGTAACTATGGCGACCAGCCAGACGCCCATTACCCCGGCGGGGGTGGGGGGTGGAGGAAACTATCCCTGTTTCATGAAGAGTACAAAATGTATTGATCACGGAATGTATGCCAGGGGTGTTAAAAATAATACACGATTTTTACGCAGAAAAGCATATCGTAATTTCAAGAGGGAGATAATTATGTTATGAAAATGAGATAATGTAATGGGTAACGTAAAAACATGTAAAATTTAATAAGGAGGATGGAAATCACTCTGAATTAATATTAAGAATCTAAGAATTTAAACATTTGTTTCCTTAATCATATATAAAATGACGAAATATTCGTGTAAAATGTAAACAATACGTCTTAATTAATAAGACAACTTAAAACAATAAATCCCCATTGAAACAACTACTTCCAGTGCAAATACACCTTTATTGTCTTAAGTTGTCTTATTAATTAAGACGCATTGTTTGCATTTTACACGAATATTTCGTAATTTTATATCAGAGCTGGGCAGGATTCGAATCATTCAGGATTCGATTCCCGGATTCGAATCCTTTTAGAGGATTCAACAGAGGTATTAGAATACTTTAGTGAAAACGGATTCGTGATCCGGATTCGTTACATTTTTTTAAAAGGATTCGTATTCGAATCCAGACGTAGATGATTCGAATCGTTGTAAAAGGATTCGAATTTTTATAAAAGGATTCGAATCCTTATAAAAGGATTCGAATCCTTATAAAAGGATTCGAATTCTAATAAAAGGATTCGAATCCTTATAAAAAGAATCGAATCCTTATAAAAGCATTCGAATCCTCATACACGGATTCAAATCCTCCTAAATAATTCGAATCATCGCTATTCAGGCTGGGATTCGAATTCGATTAATTCAAATAGTTGAATATTCTAATATGAATATTTAAATCACTAAATTATTCATATTTGAATATAAATATTGGAATTTTCGAATAATTCAAATATTTGTGAATGGATATTTGGTTACTTAACCATGAAAAATATCCAACGTTAATAGTATATTTTTAACTTCACTTGAAATCAGTGTTCTATACGCGTGGCGCATGAAGTAAAATTTCGAGTTTAGAAAAGCCCCGTGAAAATTTGTCTCGGCAAATTTTCTACGCGGGGCTTTTCTAAACTCGAAATTTTACTTCATGCTTAGTCTGGGAGTGGACAACACTGGTTCTTAGACGTTTCAAATTGAAGGATCACTCTAGATTACTAAGTTTATTACCATTTTACAAAGGCTACAGCTACAGCAGAAGGACCAACCAGGGAACCGAAGGACTGCAGGGAATCGAAGTTTTTTTACAAGAAAACAACGAATATTTGAAGGTTTACAGCATGGATAGGAAAGAAAACATCTAATTTTGAAAAAATATCGAAGTTGGGTTGGTTTTCAGTGAATTTTTAACTTCACTATAAATCAGTGTTTTATACGCGTGGCGCATGAAGTAAAATTTCGAGTTTAGAAAAGCCCCGTGAAAATTTGTCTCGGGTCGCTGCGCGACCCTCGACAAATTTTCTACGCGGGGCTTTTCTAAACTCGAAATTTTACTTCATGCTTAGTCTGGGAGTGGACAACACTCGTTTGAATTTTAAATTTAACTTTTTTAAAAAATCGACGTATGTAATATAATAAATCATTCATTAAAATCATACAAAAAGATTCAAAATTTTATCTCAAATTAACTTTTAGAGTTAACTTTATAATTTGGTCGGCTCTTAATGGGTGAATATTCTATTCCTAAGAAAAACCGTTTTTATTTAATATTAAAGTTGCATTTAATACAATAACAAACTGTGAATAAATCGACATAAATCTAGAAATATCGAAAATCTCGACATGTAGAAAATCTTGACCGTCCACTCCCAGACTAAGCATGAAGTAAAATTTCGAGTTTAGAAAAGCCCCGCGTAGAAAATTTGTCGAGGGTCGCGCAGCGACCCGAGACAAATTTTCACGGGGCTTTTCTAAACTCGAAATTTTACTTCATGCGCCACGCGTATAAAACACTGATTTAAAGTGAAGTTAAAAACGCACTGAAAATCAACCCAACTTCGATATTTTTTCAAAATTGGATGATTTCTTTCCTATCCATGCTGTAAACCTTAAGATATTCGTTGTTTTCTTGTAAATAAAATTCGATTCCCTGTAGTCCTTCGGTCTCCGAAGACCATGATTGGTCCTTCGAGCTGTAGCCTTTGTAAAATGGTAATAAACTTAGTAATCTAGAGTGATCCTTTAATTTGAAACTTCTAAGAACGAGTGTTGTCCACTTCCAGACTAAGCATGAGTAAAATTTCGAGTTTAGAAAAGCCCCGCGTAGAAAATTTGTCTCGGGTCGCGCAGCGACCCGAGACAAATTTTCACGGGGCTTTTCTAAACTCGAAATTTTACTTCATGCGCTACGCGTATAAAACACAGATTTTAAATGAAGTTCAATAACACATATATCATCATTAATTAAAATCATTATATAATCAGATATTTAGTCGGTAAATGTACAGTTTTGTTAATAGAAACTGATGGAATAAAATATTACTGGTTGCAAATAATAGATTCAAATTTATTTTTAAAGGATTTGTATCCGTGATTCAAAAATGAAGATTCGAATCTTTGATTCGAATCATATTTTTCACTTACGAATCCTTTATTCGAGTATTCGAGATTCGAATCATATTAGGTGATTCGGATTCGTGATTCGAATCCTGTTTTTGAGGATTCATCCCAGCTCTGTTTTATATATTATGTTGTAAGTGTGCAAACTATAAGAAGCGGAAGTTTATTTTCTTGAATTCAAATAGTTTTGAATTTAAATTATTCTTGTTCAGGAGGATTTATATCACTCTGAATGAATAATCTAAGTATTTATAAGTTTGTTTATTCAGTTTTACACCACGATAAAAAAAAATCGAGTTTCGAGTACCCCTCTTTAGTGTGATCTGTACCAAAAGTTAAAGTTAAAGTTTATTAAACAAAGTTTATGAAAAAAATATATATATAAAATATTTTTCGAACGTCAGATTTTCACTAAGTTTTTTTTAGGAATTATAATACTAAAGAATGGTCTTTATTTTTGTGCAGACATTAACAAAATTCCTCAGCTAGAAACAAAATTGGCAAGAAAGAATTAGGTAACGAAATAATGGTCTTTATTATAGTTTCTTAGCTTGAATACCAAAATGACAAGAGCTCAAAGTTGACTAGACTCTCACAATTAAGGTATCAATGAAATTACTAATGTTTGGTTGTAGAATATTGCGACCCAGAACAAATTGAATATAGGAAAATTTACATTGAAAATTTTTTGACATGTTCGGTATTACATAACGCTCTCTGTATATATAATGGAATTCGGGAGAGATCTCCTATGACTCACTATTGTGGAATGTGTGGTTCAAATTATTTAGAGAGTATGTCGACAGTTGCATCTCCAACGATTTTTCCTAGTTGTATCAAGTTTTAACGCTACATGACAATGTTATACTGTTTAGGTCGCGAGTATATTAGTATTCTTTCTTTTGGAAAATCTTTAAATCATAATTTCTTTTGAATATACATATCCCAATTACGTGTTGTAGATTTTTAAATATTCGTTGTTTTCTTAAAAGAAGTCAATTTGAAGTTTAAACGAGCGTTCTCTACTCCCAGGTTAAGCATGAAGTAAAATTTGGAGTTTAGAAAAGCTTGAAAATTTGGTTTGGTTCCGTAGCGCGAAACGCGGAGCGACCAAACCAAATTTTCAGGCTTTTCTAAACTCGAAATTTTACTTCATGCGCCACGCGTATAAGACACTGATTTCAAGCGAAGTTTACTCGTTCACAATATTTCAGTGCTTTCAGTGTTTAATACGCGTGGCGCATGAAGTAAAATTTCGAGTTTAGAAAAGCCTGAAAATTTGGTTTGGTCGCTATGCGACCAAACCAAATTTTCAGGCTTTTCTAAACTCGAAATTTTACTTCATGCTTAGTCTGGGAGTGGAAAACACTCGTCTTAAGCTTCGATGTGCACTCTTTAAAAAATGCATATGCAAATGTATACCTAATAAAAAAGTCCCTGTATGTATACTTAAAAGAAAAATTCCCTGTATTAACAGATTAATCCGATGACTATTTGCCAAATCTACTGAATGCGCATTCGATTCAACTAACATTTTCGTTTGAGCTTACACAAAATCAACATAAATGCATTATTTATTTCTGTAAATACCTGAACTAATTAGTAGATGTGGAAATTGGAATTATACCACTTAAACTTACATTTAAAACGATTGTGCACATTAATTAAAATGATTTGTGGCTGGGTTTTTGCAGATTTAGTATTAAGAAGACATTGTCAAAATGTGACGTTTAACCTTAAAGTTTTAAAGCTGCATACCGGAACATACGTTTTTGCATGTTCCATCTAAAAACTATAGCAGATATATTATGAAGTTTTCTGTCTGTATTCACACACGTAATCTGATGACATCAAACTGCTTTCGTATTACATGTTTTGGTGCAAAAAGCACTACAAATCAAGAAAACCATGGGACAGCTCTCGTGAATTGTACCCTTATTTGTGATTTTCTTTTTCAAATAATTAAAAATATACAACACTTGTTTAGAGTGCTTTTCTTTTTCCCAGCCAATCCAATTTTTGAGAATATTTCTCACACAATTGTTATTTTCTCGATCAATATTATTTCAGTAAAGAAAAGGGAACCTACGGAGACATTTAGTGGATGGAATGTATTTCCCCATTCTCTAGACTGCATTGTTCCGCACACAAAATAAGTGAAAAAGAAGAGGAGTTCTCAATACACATATAGAGAAAATAAAACTATAAAAAATTCCGCCGACGAAATGAAATTAAAAGGAGCCAAGAACGGTTCACTGTAATGCGAAAAGTTAATTAAATTTCTCGATGCCACGAAAGTTACAAGGAACACAAACTTACACTTTTGGGAGCTGTAACAACAAGCACGTATAAAATTATGATGAGGAAACATCTCGGTTTATTATTTTAACAAATGCCAAGATAATAATTGTTTCTGCGATGTTAAAATGTTTCTTACACAAAAAAAACTGTGTTATTATCATGCGATCGTTTAAATTATGATTTAGAGTAGGCGGCATTTGTGCGGTTGCCCAGAATGCTAATTGAATGATGGAATATATTCGAGATTATGTGTTAACAGTCAGTAGTGTCAATCTAACTTAAAATTCAAAGCCTACTCTAAATCATGGTTCAAATGATCAGTAGTAGTCCAACAATGGACTACTACCGTTCTATTTATTTGTAACTTATTAATTAATTATCATTTATTGTACAATTATCATTATACATTCATATTTATTATTATACATTTATATTTTATCTATTTTTGTGTCATTTAAAGTTCTCATACCGACATGAAAACTGAAAATGCCTATTCATGTTCACACAACAATAACCGACACTTGTCAACTGTCATTAATGTAATAACACGTCCCCTCGGCGCGTGTAAGTAGACAATTACACGTACGCAACATTCTTGTAATTTATCTGCACATACTCGCACATTGGAGTGTGTTGTATAATTATTCACATGGAGTTATTTATAAAACTACAAACAATCCAAGCAATAGACGCGTTTCAGACTGTCCGATCTTTGTGCATGGTTTAGCTATTAGTACTCAATGAGCGGTAGATGGCATCACTCGCCATCAAATAATTATGATTTGCCTTTCCTGTCTAAAGCGTGTTACAATTTTTCTTTCCAAGTGATTGAAATCACATATCACTTGTCAAATGATCACCAGACATTTTACAAGTGATCCTTTTCTTATATACTTTTTCTAGTGATCATTTCTTAACGTCTTTATATTTCTCAATCTTTAAACAATACTTGTAAAGCTACATTTTTGAATTATTCAATTATGTACCTTTACATACACCCTATCTAGTAACCGCATGCACGTAATAGCTTTGACAAGTATATTACATACTGGCAGCTGAACAGCTGATTAATTACCGCACAACTAAATGACATTTCTTTGATGTATATTGATCAAGTAGTCATTTAGTTTTTATCAATGTCATGTTACTATCAAAAATTATTGAATAAATAAGTTGTTCTTTTATGCTCATTGGTTATTTTGTTAGGGCGTAGGTAACGTATCGTACGTTTCTTGAGTGGTGTGGCAATTACATACTCGCGGAATGCTGCACTCGCCACTGCGCGGCTCGTGCGCTATATATCAGCTCATATGTAATATACTGCATACCACTCTCGTGTCGTAATATATTATTATTAAATAACTCATTTAAAAATTGTATAATAATTAATTTATTATTGTTTTAGAATGTGGACCACAAAATGAAATTCCGTTCCAAGAAGGGTCAGTTGCCCTTCATCGAACTCAACGGAGAGGAGGTTGCCGACAGTGCGATCATCGTTAAAGAGTTGGCACAGCGTTTCGGCAACGATCTGGACGCGGCCCTGACGCCCGAACAACGCAACGTCGCCCACGCCATGATCTCCATGATCGAAAACCACTTGGTCTGGGTGATCATGTGGTGGCGCACCAAATACCCCGACCAAGTGCTCAAGGGCTACAAAGTCAACCTCCAGCACGCCCTTGGCACCAGAATACCCAACGGTATTCTTAATTTTTTCTTCAAATTCGCATTCGGACGCAAAGTAAGTAAATTATATCGGAATTTATTAGATGGTGATTGGTTCGGCATGACTTTTAGAATTAGAGTATTTTGGTTTTTACAAAAATATTCTTGTCTTGCCTGAAGATCTTAGAATTAAGTTTATGCATATACTGAGTGTTGTAAAATAAATGGATATTATTACTATTATTAACCATTAACGGCTATAAATTATAAACGTACAGTTCTTTTCAATAAAAAAGCCTACACCTACTGAACCCGATTACGACAGTATTTCGCCAATGAAAACCTGATACAGTTTTTAGAAGAGCTAGAATCACATTGACGAAATACTGTCGATATAAGGTTCAGTAGTTTATCAAATTTGAAACATTTACCATAGCAACCACTTGAATTCTAATCCATATTTACAATATAAAACATTAATACCCGTTTGCACCCAATTCGATTAACTTAATCAGTGATTAGTACTTTTTAAAAACAACAATTGTATTTACAAATTGTTTACACAATTGCAAATTGATGAAAGAGTCATGTTTAGGATATCTCACAAATTTATAACATTCATGTGTTCTAGAAATAATTTAATCAGAGGTTTAATCAATGATTATTGGATGATTAAAGTTAATCGGTCGGGGTGCAAATGGACCTAAGTGTACGCTTTTTTATTGAATAGAACTGTACATATATTGGAGTTCAATTTAACTTAGCGTGAAATTCAAACATATTGTCATATCTATGGAGTTTATCTGTTTGACTAAATAACTGATTTAGCTTACTTAATGACAGGTTAACGCGGGGCTTTTCTAAACTCGAAATTTTTCTTTATGCTTAGTCTGGAAGTAGAAGACACTCGTTAGTTTAAAATAGTTCAGTTAAGTTCCGGTTTTCGTTCGACAAAAGAAACGGTTTTTTGCTGGTTTTCGGTTTAAAGATTTCACTTGAAGTCAGTGTTTATGACGCGTGGCGCATGAAGTAAAATTCCGAGTTTAGAAAAACCTGAAAATTTGGATTTGCAAATCCAAATTTTCAGGCTTTTCTAAACTCGAAATCTTACTTTATGCTCAATCAGGGAGTGGAAACACTTGTCAGAAGTGTAAATTAAATCTAAATAACACACTGGCCAGGTTTGCTGCTCAACACTCGGTATGCATTGTGCAAACTAAAGATTTTTTATTATAAAAAATGAAGTGGTTGATTACCATTTACATTGGTTTATTTAACAGAAATTTTCAAAAAGTTTTTCACTATAGTTATAAAATTGAAACTGTTTTTCTTGAACATAAAGTAAATTGAATTTGCTAATTGTTTCCAGAATATTTACAAAATATAAAAACATAAAACTGTTTCACTTTAACTGATTAAAATGTTTAACTTTATTTGGAAGTTCAAAAGTGATACAAATTTGTTGAGTATGATTCAGTCTTTACTTGGAAGGGACACAGTCTTCTTCTCAAAATTTATAATTTTATTTAGAAGATCTGAACTACACTGTTTTTTTGACTTAAATTCTTAACTTAAGTTGGAATATTTAGGAAATATAGAAACATATTAAAATCGACTTTCTCTAAAAATGTAGTCTTGTTGAGACTTAATTTTTACAGGAAGTCGTTAGTAATTTTAATTCGTGTAGATATATTGACACAATTTAATTCAGACAAGTTCTAACTTTGTTTGGAAGATACGCCAAAGTGATACTCTTTTGTGACATGCTTTTGTTAACTTTATTTCGAAGATCTGGAGTAATACACCTTTATTGGCCAAGTTTTAAATAATATTTGGATACTCTGAAGTGATACGCGTTTTTTAACGAAGTTTTTAACTTAACTTTATTGGGAAGATCTGAAATGATACCATTGACTCTATTGACTACTTTTTACTTCCATAGATCTGAAGAATATTAAGATTTATTTTGTATTTACTCGAATACTTGTATTTTTAAGTGTAGGAACTCAGTTTGTTTTGTAAAGGGTGTTTTTTTAGAGGTATAGAACTTCTTTTTCAGATAAAACACATAAAAATCAATAAAACAACAGATGTTTTGGCTTTAATAGGTAACCAATATAATCGCATTTTATATTTAAAAATAATTTCGAGCATGTACCACCGCGACTGCGTCTTAGATAAAACATTTTACTGATCAAATTTTTTATAACTTTTTCCAATGTGGCCGGGCTAATCTTGGCAATTACGCGGCAAATGTTGACCTCTAAGTCTTTAATCGTTGCTGGTATAGCTTAGACCAGTGATTTGACGTAGCTCCACAAAGAGTAGTCTAAATGGGTCAAATCACACGATCTAGGCGGCCAATTAACAGGCCCTGTTTTGAAACAATTTTATCACCAAACGTCTGTCCCAACAATGCCAGGGTTTTACGCGGGGTGTGGCAAGTTGTGCCGCCCTGTTGAAACCATTTAGGTCTTAACAGATTTACATTGACGTTGGGAATCAAAAAATTTCGAATCATTGACCTGTAGTGCTCGCCATTGACGGTAACGTTGGCTCCGTCTTCATTTTTGAAAAACTAGGGGTCAATGTAATAGTATGAGCTCGTCTTGGGTTGTCATTGTCCACACGTGTATACGTAGCCATAAGTCGAGTAATCATATTCGGTATATGCTGCTTAGATGGACGATTATGAGCACAACGAAATGGACAAAGTACTCTATAAGTTTGACGCACAGAGCGCACATTTTGGAAATAAATTTCTACAATTTGTAATCATTGTTCGACTGTAAGCTTTGGCATATTAATTTGTCAAAGCTTACTGAACAAAATTGCCACCAGAAGCTTCCCATTCTGACATTGGTTTGACAGATATCCATCATTGAAGTTCTATACCTATAAAAAACACCTATTATATAATATATAAATTTACGATAATGTTCGTATAAACTGCTTCTTTTTTTGTTCATACAAAATTAACCTCTACGTTTAAAATGTAACGAAGAACCTCGATAAATGTATTATTTCTTAATTAAATATGATATTAATAATACAATTTTTGTAAAAACCAAAACATTGTTATTCACAATTTTGTAGATTTCATTGTTATTAACTAAATATGTTTTTAATTTTGCACACTTGTTTATTTTATAGGAGACTACAAGTAGTAGAAGATATTTGAAGAGTTAAGGGTAAAAACCAAATAAGTCTCAATTTTGAATTTTTACAAGGGAACAAAATAAAAATTTAGAACTCTGTATGTTTCATAGGTTGTGATATTGTTTTATAAAAAATTGTCTTTAACTTATTGTAAAATAGTTTGCCTAGGTGAAAATACTCTACAATGACGTCAAAAACGAATATCGGTACATTTTGGACTCTGTTGGTTTTTCCGCTTAACCCTTGATTTGTATTTGCACGGTGAATGATTTTTTATTGAGTTTAGTTGATTCTGTTTATTAGAATAGGTCAAAATAAACTTATATTTAATTCTAAGTTCAGAGCATTTTTTAGCATTTTATTGTGTGAATTTTAAATTGTTGTAATATGCATGTAATACGATAATAATTTGTGTTCACTTTATCTACAGCACTTTTTGTTGTTCATTTCTAAGTATTACATAAAATTTTAGCTAAATTTCCAACAAATAAATTCATTCAATTCATTCTCAAAGATTCGGCCTAATGGCATTATAGTGAGTTATTCTTTCAATAAAAATTAAACCTTCTATTTTCTACGTTTTCAACAAACAAATAGATGAACTTAGAAGCAAGGGAGTGTAAGTTACTTTCTTGAAAAATTGGATTACTTGCAATAGGATTAGTTATTTTAATAAATCCTTAGTAGAAATATACATAGTAACTATGTATCACTATATCGGTTTTACATAATAAAACTACATAGTGTTTCTATATAATTACAACATCGAATCAATATACTCAAATTATATATAGAAATGTTAGCATACTAATCACATTGTCCTGCCATATTTTTTCTATATTGTTTGTAAGTAGTTTTACTATATAGTTTCTTTATAAAATTACTATGGTATCACTATATATTTTTTTACCGTGTAGTACCAACATAGTTTCTATATTAAGTACCTATGTTATAATTTATAAATAGTTTTACTGTATAGTCACTATATTTAAACTATATTGTTACTATATAGACATCTAATGTAGTATCTACATCCAAAAATGTTGACATCCGTTTTTGGATGTATATACTACATTAGATCGAATGGGGACAAGAAAAATTATGTCGGCAAGATTTGTAACTGAAAAAATATGTCAGCTTTTGCAACCGAGAAATGTAGCAGGTTTTGCATTCTACAGGATTTTTTAAACATGATTTTAAAGGTTTAGGAAAGGTTTTGAAGATGCATTTAAATTGAAATTGTAGCCTGAGACGAGTAGAATCCAGGGATATCAAAAAATCAAATTAAAAAAGGTATATGGCTGGTTTTGCATTTGGTCGACTCAACTAGTTATTCTTTATTGCAGAAAACACAAATCATTTTTCTACTGCTTATTTTTATTACTCTAAATCACCACAATATTGAATTGATTTTTTGCACTGATGTGACTTACACTTGTATATAATTTTTGCACTTTAATACCCACCTATTTATTATTTAACATTATATACTGTGTGACAAGAATTTGTGTTATTTTTCATAAATATTAAATTAGATATGCATATTATATTAGTAAATTAAGTACATTTTAAGCGTTTTGCATAATTCAGAGCATATAATTTTATAAATTATATGTCCAAGTTTAAATAATCGATATGAATCTAGGCTTATACGTTTAGTTGCCTTTAATTAGCTGTATTTCAGTTGTATAGCTCAATGTGTTGACGTGTTATAATCTGGTAGATCTGAACAACGTCAAATATGGATTATTTGACGATTTCGTGGTAATTATATAGGTATTTAACTATTAGTCGTGACTGAAACTATAAGCCTAAAGCAGGAACGTGATTTAGTCCAGTA
Source organism: Philonthus cognatus (assembly GCA_932526585.2). Classification (NCBI taxonomy): domain Eukaryota; kingdom Metazoa; phylum Arthropoda; class Insecta; order Coleoptera; family Staphylinidae; genus Philonthus; species Philonthus cognatus. Next base: position 39,830,209 of record OW052244.1, read on the forward strand.
ATTATACAAATATATTTAACCAATAACCACAGAGTATTATTATTATTTCCTCTGTGCTATTACTCTACTTTCTTTGAATAACTTTTTTTTATTTAACGGACGTTAGTGAAATAATTTGCAGTTTTAGTTTCAGTTTATTGAAAGCGTTTGCGTCTGACTGCAGATGCAAACTACAGTCAATGTCAATATTTTTAATAACAATAAAAATAATATTTCTTGATATTCTTTGTGTTTTAAAGTACTTGATTTGTCATACAGTATATATTTGTAGTTGCATGCGAATTTTTTCAGTGTTTTTGTGTTATGTGTACGTCTTTTAATTAGTTATTGACACTTTAGTGGTTCCAGGGAGCAAAGAAAGTGAAAGCGCAAGGCATGGGCGTCCACTCGGCGGACGAGATCAACGAATTCGGCCAATCCGACCTCAAAGTCCTCTCAGAGATGCTCGCCGACAAACCGTTCTTCTTTGGCGATGAACCAACTACCGTAAGTATCCAAGAAAACAACAAAATCCTCAACGATAGCCAATCTTAGGAGCCAAGAAGATTTGTATTTTGTTTATTTATAGATTTCTATCAAAAACTCACGTTCGTTTCTGAATCTTACTTCTGACTAATGATTATTTTCCTGCAGTTGGATGTCGTGGCGTTCTCGAATTTGGCACAGATCTACTTCATTGATAAAGAGATCAGTTACGCCCTCCGCGACTTCATGACGGAACACTGCGCCAACCTGGTGGGTCTGGTCAATCGCATGAAGGACCGCTGCTTCCCCGACTGGGACGACATCTGCACCAACCTGGACCTCAACTCCCACCTGCCCAAACCCGCCCCCGAAGAGACCAAGGATAAAGAGGGGACCAACGACGAGAAGGAGGGCGACAAGGAGAAGGAACCAGAAGACAAAGAAATTGAGAAAGAAAAGGTATTTACAATAAAAATACTGATATAAAGAACACACTGAACTTTTTTATACCACTTTAATTTTACTTTTGTGACTAGTCTCAATTATACAGTAATCATTATCCAACTTAGTTTGAACTTTTTTATACCACTTTTATTTTACTTTTGTGACTAGTCTTAATTACACAGTAATCATTATCAAACTTAGTTTGAACTTTCTTACACCACTTTTATTTTACTGACTAGCCTTTTGTGACTAGACTTAATTACGCAGTATTCATTATCAAACTTAGTTTGAACTTTTTTATACCACTTTTATTTTACTTTTGTGACTAGTCTCAATTACACGGTAATCATAATCAAATTTAGTTTGAACTTTTTTATACCACTTTTATTTTACTTTTGTGACTAGTCTTAATTACACAATATTCATTATCAAACATAGTTTGAACTTTTTTATACCACTTTAATTTTACTTTTGTGACTAGTCTCAATTACACAGTAATCATTATCAAACTTAGTTTGAACTTTTTTATACCACTTTTATTTTACTTTTGTGACTAGTCTCAATTACACGGGAATCATTATCAAATTTAGTTCGATAATGATAACCGTGTAATTGGGACTAGTCACAAAAGTAAAATAAAAGTGGTATAGAAAAGTTAAGTGCTTTCTTTATATCAAAATTGAAAATGTACCCCGATGTGAACGCCTCCAAGATTCAATAATAAACATACTTGTAGGAAGAATCTAATGAAAAAAAAATATAGATAATGATAAATGTGTGGAATTTCATAGTAGGACTTATTTTTTTTATTTGCTTATATATATATTTTTTTTTTCGCAAAAACCGATTTATGCTCAAACATCTTCCTCTTAAGTACGTACCCCTTAAGTTTGTATCGTTTAGAAAATCTTTATCGAAACCGTTTTAAGTCCATCGTTTCTCAAATTTCTTCCGAAACCCTCAAGTATTTCTTTCGTGTTTCACAAGTCTGTAACTAAGATTTATAAATATTTTAGGACTTTTTTCAATTTTTTGTTTCTCAATTCTCTTACTAAAACTATCTTAAGTGACTCTTAGGACTTTCTCGAGACGCTACGCCTCTCGTTTCACAAATTTCTGATAAAACTTTCTTAAATATAATTATGGTCTTCCTACAGTCTCCCATTATTGAAATCTGTCCCTCTTAAGTCCCTGTCTTAGAACTTTCTTTAGTATCTTGTTTCTATTACTAACTCTCTTACAAACCCTCTCAAATTGCTCCTAGGACTTTCTGAAGTCTTTGGATTCTAAAATTTCTAATAAAGGTTCCTATTTCTGAAATCAGTGCCTTTTGAGTATCTTAAGACCTTCTTGAATCTCTTATTTCTCAATTCTCTTCCATAGAGACTTTCTCAAGTCACTATCAAAACTCTCTTAAGTCATCGGCTTTTTAATTTTTTAATGAAACTTCCCAAAGTCTCTCATTACTGAAATCTGTCTCTCTTTGGCGCTATAAGACCTTCTCGAATCTATTGTTTCTCAATTTTCGCCTAAATACTCTGTCAAGCATCTCTGAACACTTTCTTCTCGAGCCTTGCATTCCTCAAATTTCATCTATAACTCTCTCAGTCACCTCTTAAGTCTTTCTTAAAACTTTTTTTGGGTCTCTTACACTTTTTTCATAACTCTCTCAGGCGCTTCTTGAGTCTCTCGGAAATTTCTCCCAAGTCTCCTATTTCTCAAGTTTCTTTCATAACTCTCCTAGGCGCCTCTTAAGTCGTTTTAAAAACTTCATCAAGTCTCATATTTCTCAAATTTCTTTCATAAATCTCTCGGGTTAAGCGCCTTCTAAGTCTTTCTGAAGACTCTATCGAGTCTCCTATTTTTCAAATTTCTTTTATAACTCTCTCAGGCTCCTTTTAACTCTTTCTTTAAACTCTCTGAGTCTCCTCTTTCTAAAATTGACATATATTTTTAAGACTTCGATCAATACTTTTTTCCAATAGCAAAAGAGAGACTTGAACGATTTTTAAACGGGATTTAAGAATCAAGACTTTAAAATGCTTTGTAGTACCTAGAATGGAGACTTTGAAAGATTTATTCTATCAAGTCTTGTGAAAGTATTGACAAGACTGACTTAGAAAATTTATGAGTAGGTTTTAAGAATCAAGAAAAAAAATGCCTACATCAAAGTTGATACTGATTTAAGAGTCAAGTCTCTAAAATGACTTAAGAGACTCAAATAACTGAATAGCGCGTAGCGCTACGCGACCAAACCAAATTTTCAGGCTTTTCTAAACTCGAAATGTTACTTCATGCTCCACGCATACAAAACACTGATTTAAAGTGAAGTTGGAAATATACTCCTCACGTTAATAAATTTTACAAATGTTTATTTCTATATCTTCTAACATCACTATTAATAAATAGTAGAAGACATTTTTGAAAGTGTTTATATTAAATTTATTACTAAATTATTTTCATTTTATTGTAGTAATATTGTAATTTCTTTGTTTCAGGCTGATGAAAAAGAGAAGGAAAAAGAAAAGGAGAAAGACACAGAAGAGAACAAGGAGAAAGAAACAAAGTGAAAGAATAATATTTAAAAGACGGGCAACACTGCCGAGTCAACCTAACCAATCTCCCAATCCCCTCCCCCTTTTAATAATAAAAAAAGAACAACAACAAAAACCCGGAACCACCCTTAAATATATATTTCATTTTATACTATATGACCTATGTGCAAAACAACCTAGTTTTTAAGTACCCAACAATTTTCCATATACATAATATATAAATATATATTTAATCACAATTTTATAATTGGATTTATACTCTCTCATCAACGATATAATTTACGTAGCTTTTTTTATAATGAAACAAACAAGAAAAAAAGTATAAAGGACAGTTTTCTCAATTTTTCATCATCACAAGATAAAACGGAAAGAATAAAAGTATATTCATTGCTAGTTAAGATATTTGTTTGTATAAATAATTAATGAGAAAAATCTAGCTAGGTTTTTTTATTATTGTAAGCAATTGTATGTCTGAGATTGGTACAGGCATTTATAGCACTTGCAACTTACATTCTATCGCTGTCTTGTTTCACGTGCCATAGTGTCTGTCCCTCTTACTCGTTCCATGTTAGTGCAGTCTCTATGTACGAAAAAAAAAACATATGAATATAACCCAGTAGCGCATTTCTTCATAATTATATTATATTCATTCCACATCTAAACATTGCATCACGGAAAAAATTACAAAAAAAATTCGAAGATTTTTTTATTAACATTATTATTATAGCTTAACCAGTGTCTATTTGTAGATTTTTTGTATTTTTTTAAAAAACGACGGATAATTTTTAAGATTTATTAAGTACGTGCTAAGTATAAATATTATATATTTTTTATCTCTATGATCGGATGAAATTTTTAAACAAAACAAAATGAAAAAGTATGAACAAACAATCGAACACAAATCTTTTTTTTTGTAAATTTGGTCGTCGCACATGTTGGTGGTAATGTCGAGCTCAATATTGATATTATTGGACTAGCATGTTATAAATTTTTATGTGTTTAGATTTTTTAATTTTAAGTTTTATTCGACTACAACTGTGTTGTATGCTATTAATTACATTTAAATAAATAAAAATTGGTATTTTAATTTATTATATTTTCCTACACATTTTAACAGCAAATATGATGAATTTAAAGAGATCCAGGGCCTTCATTTTCGAAAAATAGAAATAATGCATTTGACGGTAATGTTCAATATTATTTTTTAACTTTGCAAGTCAAGGTCTAAAAATGTTTTATACTTCAAACAAGATATTGCTAAACATCCATTGTCTTCAATAGGCGACAGAGTATACAGTATACTTAGTTACATATGTTACGCGTATTCTAATACAGGCAACACAATATACCACCGTATACTTGATTGCATATGTTCCGCACAAACACACTATATTCATATATTTGGTTGCATACAGAGTTTTTTTAAGTTTACATATTTCAATAAACTAAATACGATGTAAATCTTCAGCAAATTGTTGTATTTGAAAAAGAGTTGAAATTGAAGCTTTAAACGAGTGTTTTCCACTACCAGACTAAGCATGAAGTAAAATTTCGAGTTTAGAAAAGCCCGTGAAAATTTGTCGAGGGTCGCGCAACGACCCGAGACAAATTTTCTGGGCTTTTCTAAACTCGAAATTTTACTTCATGCGCCACGCGTATAAAACTCTGATTTCAAGAAGAGTTCAAAATATACTACTAAGCTATAGAAGTATATATATTCTAAACTTCACATCAAATCACTGTTCTATACGCTTGGCGCATCAAGTAAAATTTCGAGTTTTTACTTCATGCTTAATCTGGGAACCAAAAACACTCATTTGTAGCTTTGAATTGAACTCTTTGAAAAAAGAATGAATATCGAAAAATGTACAGCGTAAGCACAAAATGAAATTCTCTATATGTTACGCGCATTCTTATATAGGCAACACAATATACTGTATATTTGCTTGTGTACGATATGCGCATTCTTATATAGGCAACACAATATACTGTATATTTGATTGCATACATTACGCATATTCTTATATTGGCAACACTGCATACTGGGTTGCATACGTTACGCGAATTCTTATTTAGGCAACATAGTACGCAATTTGCTGTATATTTGATTGCATACGTTATTGTCAAATAAATGTTGAATGTAAATTGTTATTTATGTTGAATTTTATTATTATAACTGCCTTATCGAAATAAATAATTTTTTCACTTAAACTTGATACTGTTTATGCCTCTCCAACATAACCCAGCACATTCTAATCAAATACCTCACCCAACAGTTTTTACTTAAGTAAAAATAGTGCCTACTTTTTGTTTACTACTGTTTTAGAGCAATGAGTCTGTGCCTTCAGTTATTGGATTTTCAAGAAAATTAAATCGTGTTTTTTAAAACCATGATTTTTTTTAGTTGTATAATATAAAAAAATCACTTAAAATTTTGTTATTTTTTAAGTTGGTCAGAGAAAGTACTCGGAATTTTACAAAAATTCCGAGTACTTTTTGCGAACAACTTAAGGAGTCTGAGTACTTTTCGATTCACGCGAAAAAAACCGAGTACACAAAAAGTACTCAGAATTTTGCACGTAAATTGTTGACAAAATTCCGAGTACTTTTTATGCACTCGGTATTCTCTACGCGAATCGAAAAGTACTCCATATTTATTAGCTTGAAGAATTCCTAGTACTTTTCGATTTACGTGAAGAGAACCTAGTACACAAAAAGTACTCGGTACGGACATTTTTGATAAAATTTTGAGTACTTTTTATGCACTCGGTTTTCTCCACGTAAATCGAAAAGTACTCGGTATATTTTATTGTAAGACTTCCAAGTACTTTTCGATTCACGCGAAGAAAACCGAGTACACAGAAAGTTCTCGGGATTTTGCACGAAAATTGTTGATAACATTCCGAGTGATTTGTGTGCACTCGTTTTTCTCTACACGAATCGAAAAATACTTGGTATTGATTAACTTGAAAAATTCCGAGTACTTTTCGATTTTTGCAAAAAATAAACCGAGTACACAGAAAAGTACTTGGTATTTTGTACGGAAATTGTTGACAAATTTCCGAGTACTTTTTATGCGCTCGGTTTTCGAATCGAAAAGTATCCGGTAACGAATCTTACAAAAATTCCGAGTACTTTTTGCGACCAACTTAATTATATACTAGTTAATTAATTAATTATAATTATACACTGATATATTTCATATAATTTACCTAAAATAGATAGGTAATATTTTGTAAATTACAATTAGGTAATTATTTAGTTATTGTTTGCATATTTAAATTACATTTGTTGTTTAACGATATTTAAAAATGCAAGATATGTTCTGATTTCTGAAATAAAATTTTAGACGAATACGTTTTAGTTGTTTTTAATACCGGTCGATTCTTGGCCTTAATTTGTATTTAAGTAAATACCTATTTTATTATAAAAATTGAATAATATAAAAATAATCAGAAATACATTGATAAATAAATCCACTAGTTCTAGAATAAAAATTTATGATCTGTAAACCAAATTTTAAGTGTTCATCGACACAGGCAACGGTGTATTGTGTGGAAGAACAGCGAGTACGGACCCGGCCAATTTGCAGTACTCGAGGAAACTATTTGCGTAGCGCTGCATTAATCTTCATAATCTGAAAACTATATAATAATATATTAAATGAAAAGAAATTCCCGCATTCATCGGCCATATACTGAGTGCTTATTAATATTACTTCCTATTAGCCTGTTATATATTTATTATAAAAAATGTGTGTTCAATCAAATTTACCGGTACGGCCCGGTCGACCCTGCCATCCCTGACGAGCCGTCACTGGTACTTTTCGATTCACTTGAAGAAAACCAAGTACACAAATAACAATTGAAGTGCTGATGAAATTCCGCGAAATTTTTCGGCACTTGGTTTTCACCACGTGAATCGAAAAGTACTCGGAATTTATCAACTTGAAGAGTTCCGAGAACTTTTCGATTCACGTGAAAAAAAAACGGAGTACACAGAAAGTACTTGAATTTTTTCGTGTAAATTGCTGACAAAATTTGGATTACTTTTTGTTGATTTCGTGTTCTAAGAAATAAAACGCACATTCTTAAGAGAAAATAAAACGCACATTCTTAAGAGACAACACAAGATACTGTATATTTGGTTCTATACGTTACGCGCGTTCTTATATAGGCAACACAATATACTGTATATTTGATTGCATACGTTATGCGTTTTCTTATTTAAGAATACACATAACGTATACAATATACACAATGTACTGTATACTTGGTTGTATACGTTACGCGCATTCTTATATAGGCAACACAATATACTGTCTATTTAGTTGGTTACGTAAATTTTTTCATAGGCAATACCCTCCAAATTTTGAATTGTATGATTATTTTTTTATCAACTACCTTATCGAAATAATTAACTTTTTGATCTTTTTTTATCTCTCACTTATTATCAATAATTAAACCTAACTAACCATGCCTAACTTAGTTAATAACCAAACACGGGTTTAAATAAAACATGGTGTTATTTTTACTGTTGTTTCAGTGCAATTAGTAAGTATGTTTTGTGTACCCAGAAATAAGATTCTTTAAAAACCATTATTGCAACTGTACATTTTCTGAATATCTAAAAATTTACATACTTTTTGTGCACTCGGTTTCTTCGTATGAATTGAAAAGTACTCTGAATTCTTCAAGTTGAAACATTTCGAATACTTTTCGATTCACATCAAGAATACCGTATCCTCTCGGTATTCTTGATGTGACTCGGAATTTCGCGTAACGCAATTCCGAGTACTCTTTGTGTACTCGGTATTCTCCACGTAAATCAAAAGGTACTCGGTTTTCTTTAAGTTGGTCGGAATAAGTATTTAGAACAATCAATCAATCAAATTCACTAAAGCTTGTTCTATTTTTCCCATTAAAATCATAATGAGAATTAATGATATATGAGTAGACAATAAATAAAACGAATAAAACTTTATAAGAAATAACTTTATTCAATTTCTCTGTAGATTCTATATTTAAGCATCATTTTTATTAAATAAGTTTTGATAGCACATACAAAATATATATTTATATACTCTAGATCTATATATATTTAAATATATACAACAAACATAATTAAAAATAAAAAAAACCGTGAAGGCGAATTTATAATCACCCGAAAAAATGGCAGTAGATGGCCTTAAACAATTACAAAAACACGCGCTCGTGTGAGATCTCTTTAACCTCTAAAATTAAAATCTTGATTTCATAAATTACACGTGGAAAATATTGAAAAATATTTAAAATATGTACACACTTAGCTTAAATTAAATTACAACAACAAATATTAAAAAATACTCTTTTTAAAGCCTTCTTCTTCGTGTTTTTTGTTTTTAATTCTTAAATATTGCCGCTTCTTAAAATTCGTAGTATCACAATGTACAGTTGAAATGTTATGTACAATACAATCTTAAATTATTGGATCGTTTTTTGTTATATGTACATACAGGGTGTGTCAAAATAATTTAAAATGTACGTAGAGATTACAGATGGAATACAACTTTAGTTACGATCGAATTTTGTTTGAATTCTTGAAATGTATTCAGATGGTTGATATATGGAGTTTTCTATTATTTTACAACGTAGGTTTACCCTCATTGTTTAAGCATGAAGTAAAATTTCAAGTTTAGAAGAGCCTGAAAATTTGGATTTGGACGCTAAACGAAGCGTAGCGTCTAAATCCTAATTTTCAGGCTTTTCAAAACTCAAAATTTTACTTCATGCGCCACGCGTATACAACACTGATTTATTGTGAAGTTTCAAATATATATCATCTTCATATAGAATGAAGATTCCAATATTAGTTTGACTTTTTAAGACATTCCATACACAAATCAATCGTAATTATTGTTGTTTATCTTACGTCAAATTGTTTTCATCTTTCAAATCATTTATTTATACGCAATCTTACAATTAATTATTGGATCATTTGTAGGTATCTGTTTTCCTCCAACAGTGAACTCAAAGAGGAGGTCATATCATTAATGATCATGTTCGAACTTGCGGTTTCCGCGCACTTCGTCAAAGGGTGCGTGCTGCTGGACACCAGATCACTGTTGCCCACCCAGGATTGGCAGTTTTGCACGTACTCAAGCGTCCTCTGATAGGTATCCTGGCGCATACCCAGGGGTTGCAAAGTGCTGGTAGGGGGCACACCGGGCGACATTTGCGACTGGCTTATGTCTTTACACTGAATCTCCGCGTTAGATTTGCTGCACTGGTGGAAGCACTTGTTTTGATAGACATTGTTTTTCTGACAGTTGCAGGGCGTTTGCCGGAAGCAGTTTTGTTCGAAATGGGCAGCGCAGGGCCGCGACATTTGCGCTTGCTGCGGCTGGTTGATCATCTCGGTAGGCGCTGGAGTTGCCATCGCGGGCGAAGCCAGAGGCTCGGGCATATTTTGAACACAATTATAACCATTCGGATATTGCGTGTTGTTGCAATAATTCAAATGGCCCGCTGGTTGGCACTGATTGTAGTTCTGATTACACGTTTGATAGTGATTACCGCACTGGTCCACGTAACTAGAGTTCACTTGATTTTGATTCAGAGTTCTGCACTGGTTGTAGTCCATGTGGGAGTTGCGCGATTGGCACATCGCGTGCGGCGGGGGGATGGAATTCTGACTGGGACAGTGTCTGGTTTGTCCCATTTGATTGTCCCAATTGTTGTAGCAAATGTTGTGATTGTGCGGTTGCTGCATTTGCGGGTTGTAGCAGTTCATGTTCGGGACGTAAATGTTGTTACAATTTTGGTTAGAATTTACTGGTGTTTTCATCATTTGTCCCGGCGGTCCCATTTGCCCCGGTGACATCATTTGGCTGTGACACCGCGCTGGTGATTGCATATTGGACACTGGAGACATCATCGGGTTTTGCAGGTAATTCGATGAAGGGCTCGGCATCATCTGATTAAAGTTGGAAGCTGGTGACGGCATCATCTGACTATTCATGTTGCCAACAGGAGATGGCATCATATGGTTTAAATTCCCAGCAGGCGAATGCATCACCTGATTCATATTACCAGCTGGTGAAGGCATCTGATTCATGTTACCAGCTGGTGAAGGCATCATCTGATTCATAGTCCCAACAGGTGAAGGCATTATCTGATTCAGATTAGTTTGCGCTTGCGGCGACATCATCTGATTCAGATTCGAACCTGGCGAAGGCATCATCTGATTAATATTTCCTGCTGGTGACGGCAACATTTGATTCATATTTCCAGCTGGTGAAGGGATCATCTGATTTAAATTTCCAGCAGGTGAAGGCATCATCTGATTCATATTTCCAGCAGGTGAGGGCATCATCTGATTCATATTTCCAGCAGGTGAAGGCAACATCTGATTCAAATTCCCAGCTGGCGAGGGCATCATTTGATTCAAATTTGAAGAAGGTGAGGGCATCATCTGATTCATATTTCCAGCAGGTGAAGGCATCATCTGATTTAAATTCGAAGCCGGAGAATGCATCATCTGATTTAAATTCGAGGAAGGCGAAGGCATCATCTGATTCAAATTCGAAGAAGGCGACGGCATCATCTGATTAATGGAAGCAGGCGAATGCATCATCTGATTCAAATTCGAACCAGGCGGCGACGGAATCATTTGACTCAAACTCCCACCCTGCATCTGATTCCCTTCACCACTCAATCCCTTCTCACTCCACTGCATCGCACCAAACTCAACATTCTGATGATTATCAGCGACCTGATTCAGATAATGCACCATCTCATCAGGAATAACCAATTTGTTCTCCACCATTTCTCCTTCACCGACTTCGTCGAGGACAACTGCTTGATTCGGGTGGAGTTCTGTGCAGCTTCCTTTCAGTGGCGAGAGTGTCACTGATGCTGGTCTAGGTGGCGGGCTTTTCCTGTCGGTTAAGGTGTGACAGGGTTCTGACATTCTTCTGCCTTCAGTGCTGTTAGTCGTGCTCGACTGTCGTATCGTTGAGGATAGTTCTGTTGACAGCCATGATTGTTGTAAGGCGGTTTGTTGAAGAGATGCGCTCTGCGTCTGTAACAAAAATAGGAAATAATTACCAAAAGCGCATTATTTAAGGCAAAAGTTAAAGGTTAAAATTATCAAAAATATGTTGGGCAATACTAGGAATTTAAAACTTTATAACATTTTATTTGTAGTTAACTTATGTATTGTTGCTTACCTGGAGCACTAGATTGCTTGTTGGTTTGTTTGGTGAAGATTGTAATCTCTGCAACTGTCCCGCTAATAAATGAGAAGGTGGCGGTGGAGGAATGGAGACTCCTCCTGTCGTTGCAGTTGACAGCTGGCTTGATCTTCTCGAACTTCCCGCCGAAATCGGATCGTAGAAGGAGCTGGGAGCGGCTGCTGCTGCTGGACGCGTACTTGATGCCTGAAGAAAATACAATTTGATTAATTAACTGATAAAAAATAGCAATTATTTATTAAGTGTGTCATTAATGAACATATTTACACTACATGTAGGCTGCGTCAATCATCAATAGATGGCGCTGTAAATATGTCTTTTATTCATGATTAGAGTATTTATTTAAATTACCTGTGAAGCTAGGCTGCTCTTCCTGCTCATATCCGCGCTCCTCATGCTCCCATAATACGAACTGACGGTTGAGTTGCTGTCCCTTCTAATCTGAGCTTGCGTGAGTCCGGCTGGTTGTAGCCTATTCTGAAGATCCGTGAGTTGCGTCTTCGTCTGAGGTCCGGTGACGCCACCCTCCACTTTTAAGTCCGTTATCCTCCTATTGAGATCAGTGATTCCTAGTGTCTTCCTCTGGGAGGTTGGCGGTAGGGAAGGTAAGTTGGACATTGGTTTCACCTGAAGACGCGGCTTGAGTCGATTTCGCGATATCCTCTCTTGGACGGCGACACCACCACCGGAGGTGCCCCGCTCCGTTCCTATTTGTACCATCGCTCTGAGAACTACAGGAAGATCATCAATCTGAAATAAGAAAAACATTAGTGTTAAACAAAACATTACGATTTCGGAGCGATTTCATCGATGTGTGTGAATGTGTTGTGATGTCCAATATATGTTAATTCAAACTTACGAAATAAGTTATACATTAAATAATATAAGTTACAAATAAATAATGTCAATGCAACCAAATCCAGGCAAAAGCTATACACAAGATCAACTACGGTTTCTAAAATGTGCTATTAATAGATAAATTGTTAGGCAACATTGCTTTTTTCTTACCTCGAGATCTTCTGCGTCATAAGGCCAAGCTGGATCATCCAGAGGTCCGTTTCTTTGTACTGTAGATGCAACATCGGAAGAAATATCTTCGCTGAAACCATTTGCCAATTGTGTGGCTCCCAGTGGGCTTCCTTGCTGTTGGTGTCCAGGTGAGTTAACGTCCGACTGAAATTAAAAAATATATAGTTAGAAACACGCTTAACAAATCAATGAGTAATTATTTACCTCTGATTTTATACTAGGACTACTCAAACTGGCAGTTTTGTGGCTCTGCATATCCTCACTCCTGGGACTTGAATCCAAACCAGCTGGACCGTCGTCAGACCCACCATCAATCCCCTTGTGCTTCTTGTTGGCGTAAAACTCGGCCCCGTGGACGGTTTTGACGTGTTTCCTGAGTGAGCTGGGATCCGTGTATCTTTTTGTACAACCTGGTGCTTTACATACATAAGGTTTCTACAAAGAAAACACAAACTTCAATTAAGATCCATCACACGAATAATAATGAAGAAACAACCGTTTCTACTTTACTTACATGCTTCCGAAATTCAATAAAAAGTGTGCATTGCAGCAATGGAAATATATTTGTATTTACATTCTTTACTTACATTTTTCCAAAATGTTCGGTTTGCATTTAGAAACGTATTCATTTGATGAATTTTCACGAAAAGAAATTTCGGTTGACTTACCTCGTTACTGTGTGTTCGGTTTTGATGCTTGGCGCGGTCCGACGCGTTGCTGAAGGCTTTTGAACATCCTGGATATTCGCATGTGTAGGGCTTTTCTCCGGTGTGAGATCGTAGGTGGGTTTTGAGGTTTTCCAGTCTTGAGTAGGCTTTCACGCAACCTTCAAACTATAGAAAAAGGCAATCATTAAAGCATAAGTCGATTATAAATCGAGTTGGTATTTATTTTTTAAAACATATGAACATTTCGAGAACAAATAGTTTTGCTATTTATTAAATTCAAGCCAAATCATATTCTTGGAGATAATTTGTTTTAAGTAATTGGTGGACTTACCGTGCATTTGTGAGGCTTTTCTCCCGTGTGCCGTCGCATATGGACCACGAGCATATATTGAGCCTTGAAGGGTTTTTCCGCCCTCGAACAACCCTCCCATCGACACACGAAGGACTTTTTGTTCGCGTGTATGTGATCATTGTTGATGTGCTGCAAAATTAAAACCAAATAAACTCATGTCGAAATACATAAATTGTTTAAACAATTGATTAAAATTAGTACGTACAACTTGAATTTGTCTGATGATTTCAGGAGACTTACTTTGACTAAATCATCTTGTGTAGGAAACTCTGTACCGCACTCTCGCCAATGGCAATTGGTCTCGATGAAATCCCCCGGCTCGTCCTTGAGGTCGGAAGGATCTCCTTGGGCATCTCCGTTGCTTATGCATTGACCTGTTAAATTCGGCTCCTTCTTTATCCGCGCCTTCCGCGCTGCCGCACCGTCGTCAACAGAAATTATCGTACCTGTATCTGACTTCTTCCTAGCATTCATCAACTATAAAAAAATAAAACAATTTAAAAATGGCAGATTAACAGGATTTAGAAGAGTTAATCGAAGAAGAATGATCATTATAAAGCAATTATAGTGAAGGAAATATCTGTAGAGATTTTGGAAAGGATTGAAGAAGGGGAGCTACAGTAATAATTACGTTTCACTTCACTTCTCAACTATCTCTTATCAAGAAGTAAAGAGAACATTAAAGACAACTATTTAAGATTACACAGTCATTGTTTTGTAAACTTACCTCAGTCTTAGCTGCTGTATTTGGTGAAGAAACGTGTAAAGGATGATGACCCAACGAGTACATCGGATGAGGAGGCGTCGGCGCCGGTGGCAGAGGTAGCAGCGATCCGGCGCTCCTCATGAGGTGTGCCTGTAGTTGCTGGAGATGGACACCCGGGTGCATGCTGAGCGCGGGGCTGAGCGCCCCCGCCGACAGGTGGCCATAGCTTCCGCTCGCACTCGAGGATCTAGAACCGTTAACGATGGACGCCAGCGAGTTCGGGGAGAACCTTATCATGGAATTGATGTCGAAGGAGTCGGAGTACGGGGAGGAGGACAGCGCCCTCTTCCGCGACTGCCGGATGCTGCCGGGCCGGGGGCTGTTCAGGCGGGAACCATCTATGCTGAACGGGTACTCGCTGCTCGCCAACGTGGAGGCCGGGTGGAGTTCCGAGAGTCCTCTCGCGCTCAAGTACTCTGGTGACAAACCCAACCCTGTAACAGAAAACAAAAATACAATTAGCTGTGTATTACAAGAAAAGTAAGTCTAAAACCATTAGTTATGCAAAAGGAAACAATTCTCTTCGGGAATACATAGAAAAATTAATAGGAATCTACAAGAAAATGAATTTTAGGTACTGAATGACGATACTAAATCAAATAACAGAGGCTGATCGAAAGGGCCAACTATTTTGATGTCATCTTCTAATCGAATGGCAGTAGCTAGTCAACAGATACAATAGTAAACCAAATAACTAAGGCTGATTGAAACGACCTAGTTGCCAAGGCTTTTAAATTCGAAGACAAAAAACTAGTATCAAATAACAGGATTAAAGAAACATCATTTTCAGGAATAGAAATGAAGAGCAAGGAAGCAGAATTTATAAAAAAAAACCAATGAGAAGACAGAAGGGGAATGTTAGAGAAATATCTTAAAAGTCACTGAAAAGATAAAAGAAGAGGACCCTACAAAAACAATTGCGAATACCAAATAAGAAGAATCAAAAGGAACAAATGGGAAGACCAACAAAGAAGACACATCCAAAGGATAGAACAAATATCAAGACCAGCAAAGAAGAGACATCCAAAAAAATAAGTAAATGGCAAGACAGATGAAGAAAAGACATTTCAAGATATGAATAAATGGCTAGACCAACAAAGAATAGACATCTAAAGAAACAAACAAATGTTGACCCAAGAAAGACGAGATATCTAAAAGAATGAATAAATGGAAAGACCAATTAAAAAGATAAATCTAAAGGATAAAATGACAAAGACCAACGAAAAAAGACTTTAACCCATTGAGCGGTATGATACGTTGAATTATTTAACCTGACCTAAAGAAAAATGTCAAAATTTTGTTATTTAAATATTTCGATCAATACTTATTTAAAAAAGTATTTCCCAGTGTATTTCTAGCTTCGCAATAATTCAGTCTTTTACACGCGTGGCGCATGAAGTAAAATTTCGAGTTTAGAAAAGCCTGAAAATTTGGTTTGGCCACGTAGCGCTACGCGACCAAACTAAATTTTCAGGCTTTTCTAAACTCGAAATTTTACCTCATGCTTAATCTGGGAGTGGAAACACTTGTTCAAAACTTCAAATTTAACGCTTTTATAAAATCGACGAATCGACGCCTGAACATTAACAGCGTATACATTATGTATATTTAAAAGAAGTCATTTACAGAAATGATAAAAAGAATTGCATAATTTTACCTAAAATTAGCTTTTAGTGTTAATTTTTTATTGCTCGGCTGTTAATGGATTACATTAAAAAAGCAGAATTAGTACTAAATGGCAGGATTCGAGAAATATAGTCAACAGGAAAAGGACAGGGAAGCAAAATCTATAAGAAACAATATGAATGCCAAAGGGGAATATCAAGTGAAAGAAGGTTCTATAAAAGTCACATAGAAGATCAAAGGAGACTGCTCGATTGGTAATACCAAATAAAGAAGTATCTTGAAAAACGAATCGAAAGGAAAAACAGACAATTCTACAGCAGTACACGAGAAGCCAACAATCTTCAGCAACTAATAAGAAGGCTAAATTAGAATAATTAAACAGACCATTTAAACAGGAATTTACAGGAGCAACAGAGAATAGTAAAAAACAAATGATAATATCAAAAAGAGAGGTTTCTAGAAGAGGGAAGGAATGAGTAAACTAAATTAAAGAGATCTTTAGCAATAACGACCAAACAAAGATGAACATGGAAGATGAATCTGCAAGGGACAATTAGGTCACCAAATGGAAATACCAAGTGGAAAAAGAATTTATAAAAAGGCATTGAGAAGCCCAAAAAGGCGACTCTACAAAAACAAATGGAAGGATCGAGAATTTTGAAAAAGTCCTGAGAAGGTAAAACCAGCAATATACAGCAACTAAAAAGAAGACAAAATTGGAATAAATTGGAAAACTGTCGGAACAGGAATCTATGAGAGCAACTACAAAAACAAACAGGATGTTCAAAGAAGAACATTTTTAGAAATTCCTGGGTAGAAAAAGCTAGCAGTTTACAGCAACTAATAAGACGACCAAATTGGACTATATAAGAAGACCATTGGAACAGGAATCTACGGGAGCATCTAAGAATAGTCAGAAATAAATAATAATACCATAGCAGAGGTTTAACGTTTGACATTTTTAACGTGTCATGTGAAAACAATTGATATTTCTTAAGCTTTTACATTGTATCCATTTCATTGTTTTACTAAACAGTTTACAAATTAGACGCACACGTGAGCGCTGAGCTTATATTTAGTTCTTGTGTAAGTTCAATGTTACACTTTTCGTCTTTGTAAAGGGGCGTGACCCGTGTTGAATTTATGGTGTCGACTGCGTTAATATATTTATAAAGTGACTTCCTTTTGTCGTTGCGGCGCTCCCGGTTGTGAAATAAAGAAGGTGAAAAGCTCAGTTCATTAGAACCAGATGTAGGTGAGAGAGCTGGAATTCCTGACGATTTACTTAATGAACCGTTGCCCTCTCGCTCGGCTCTCGCTATTTTCAGAGTCCAGAAAGACGATGCGGTTAAATTTAAACGCGGGTTGGAAGGAACGTCGTCACGCATATGTGTCCCAATCGGGCAAATAAACAAGAGGGATTTACTGGATGAAAATGCTGGCTTCGTTGAAGGTGATAAAATCGAAATGTGTTGCGCCTAAAATGTGTGTATAAAATATTTGATTGCACCAGAAATTGGTATATACAAAATATTTAATTGCACCAGAAATCTATGTGGTATCTATTTAAGGTTGCGGTTTACTAGATTGAGACAGAGTCCGTCCAGCCAGTTGTTAGAGTGAGATAGATCTATAATTCTATTTCAAGCACAAAAAGGTAAACGTAATATATCATGGACATTTTTTAATAAATGTTAAGCTAATTGATTGCAGAATGTACGGACACCCTTAAATTTTACTTAGTAAAAGTTTTTGTTGCCCAAAAAAGAGTACATAAATGACTCAAAAAATAGCTCATTTTCAGGATTTTTTTACAAAAAAACAAAATATCTTGATCGTTTTAAATTGGTGATATTAAAATCCCCCAAGTTTTAGGATTATTTTAATATATTATGCAACATTGTCCCATAATCAGAACATAAATGGTGCTGGAACTAGTGACTACCAAAAACCATAATAAATCGCAACCTTGGAAAATCTGGATCAATTTGTCGGGATTAGAGATTCGAATATAAAAAAGTAATCTGTTTCAAGAACATACAACATTTTGTTTAAGAACTGTTCTCGTGCGAATTGAACACGAGAACAGTTCTCAAACAAACGTTTATGTTTGTTTGAGAACCTGACTTACTTTTGTCTTATGACCATAAAAACGATTTTTTTTTAGAGGCACCAACTCTTAAAATGCTATTCTAAGCAAAAGACAAATATTAAAGAAAAAAAAATAAGTCAGGTTCTCAAACAAACATAAACAAACGTTTGTTTGAGAACCTAACTTACTTTTGTCTTATGACCCTAAAACGATATTTTTTAGAGGCACCAACTCTCAAAATTCTATTCTAAGCAAAAGACAAATATTAAAGAATTGCAGCCTAAGAAATCTTTGTGATATTTTTACACTCTCTTGAACACATCCTGATGATATATCGGTGCCAGTCTAGTTATAAATACTAAACTCACACTTTCCTCTTCGCTACAAAAATAAAAGAAATATCTAACGTCCGCACGGACGATTTACTCGAGAAATTATGGTTTCCAATTTCCGCGGCCTCGTCACAACTAGAGGACATTAGTGTCCGCACCCGAGAGACAAGAAAGATGACTGCGCGTAAAAATCGGCCGCACGCATAAGTTAACGCGCACTTGACGGTGTGTTGCGAAGAAGACACTTTGAGGAAAAACGAGATAATTTATGCATTCAAAGTGTAATTAATGAGATGGGAATGTTGACGGTTTGCAGTCGATCAGTCAGTTTTATCGTCCGTGGCGTTTACTTTGATGCGGATGGATTGGTGAAAACATATTTTCATTTTGAAGGATTAAAGAAATAAGATAAAATCGGTTTTGTTGGAAGTTAATGCAAAGATTAATTCTCGGAGGTCTTATATAAATAAGTTTTCTGTTAGAGTTAATGTTCTCCTTATGAGGTATCTTATCTTTACTTATTTTTAAGAATAAACTCGTTGATTTTAAAAATTGGGAATGTTTATTCACTAAAATCCATATTACTTTACTTATTTTAATGAAAAAACTCGTTGATTTTTAAAAAGTAGAATGTGTATTTATTACAATTGTTTCGCAAATTTATTGCTTCTTCAGGTGAAGAGGGTTTAACTCTCTATGAAGAAGCAATAAATTTGCGAAACAATTGTAGTGAATAAACATTCTAATTTTTTAAAATCAACGAGTTTTTTTCTTTAAAATAAGTAAAGTAATATGGATATTCGACACTTAAATGCCTCGATAATCAAGGAGGTATCTTATCATTTATCAAGAAGATTAATTTCCAGAAGTACGATTTTTTTACGTACGATTTTTTTTAAACAACCTACAACATATGGCAGGATGTGTGAAATTCTGAAATTAACAACAAAATACACTCTCCTAAAAAACAAAAACTGTTTTTTTTATGGCTAATAATGATTACATTGCCGGTTAAAATTCTGGTGAGATAATTTCAAAATGAAGCCTTTATCTTATAATATCGTACATGTTAATGGCCCTTAATGCCGGCGGATTCTCGGAAAAAAAAATGTTAACGTAATTTTCGTGAATCTCGAAAGGAAGAGGTCTTATTTTTTTCGGGGCAAAAAGAGCCAGAATAAGTTACCGATTAGTTGTAATTAGTGTAATTTTGCACCATCTGCTTTAGTGCAGAAAATTACTGTAATGATTTTATCTTTCCACACGTGACTTAAATTATATATGTATGTGCTAAATGCACGCAGTTTGTGTGTAATTGTATAAAACTTGCAATGCGTTTTATTTAATTTTAATGTGCGCAATAGTAATGATATGTTTTGTTTGAAATGTTACACATTTTTCCATTAAACAAAGGTTTTGTGTATATTTAGCTGCCTATATCATTAACAAACATGAATAATTAAATGTTATGTGTATATATGTATAGTTGTCTGTATTATAAGAAAACGTGGTTAACTAGGTGTTATGTGTATATATAGTTGCCTAATTTCACAAAGAAGTATAGGCAAATAAATTTACTGAATATAAATGTATTACAAATAAATGTATAGTGGAATTCGGGAGAGATATTCTATGACTCATTGATATGGAATGTGTGATTCAAATTTTTTAGAGAGTATGTCGACAATTGTATCTGCAACGATTTTTCTTAGTTGTGTCAAATATTGACGTTACATGACAATGTCATACTGTTTAGGTCGCGAGTATATTAGTAATCTTTCTTTTAGAAAAGCTTTAAATCATAATTTCTTGTGATTTTTTTCTTTTAAAAATCTACAACATGAATTGGGATATGTAGACATCCCAATTCATGTTGTAGATTTTTAAATATTCGTTGTTTTCTTAAAAGAGGTCAATTTGAAGTTTAAACGAGTGTTCTCCACTCCCAGGTTAAGCATGAAGTAAAATTTCGAGTTTAGAAAAGCCTGAATATTTGGTTTGGCCGCGTTGCGCTTCGCTATTAATTATTAATACTTGGAGTGTTTTAAATATTATACTAAGTACTTATGATATACTGATACTCTACAGAAAGTCGGTTGTATTAGAAAAAGTAACACGCACTAAAACATACAGATAAAAATAATAACTTTTGTACCAATGCAAAAAAACATACACACATTTATTATCAAAATAAATGTTAGATCAAATATTTATGAAAACCAAATATTGAAGTTTACATAATCCACCATCAAGTTTTCAGTGCCGGCGCATTAATGATTTATTTACCCAGAACGGATATATTTGTTATTTCTGGCTTCTCCCCCGAGGCGGCGGTCTCGTGTTTATTTTGTCGAGGAATTACCTTCCTACCCTAGATGTTTTCGAAAACGCCGGCCATAAATACAGAAATGTTTTGTAGCTGGTAACTGCACAAGTCCGTGCAGAATGCGGGCGAAACTCCTCCACGGCCTCCTTCGGCTATATTTAATTTCGAAACTATTCACAGACGGGAACGGAAATGTTTCCATTACAATTTTACGATCACGCGTTAATTTTCTTATGTTCAAGCCTTACTATTTTCGATACATTGACTCCAACAGTATCCTAATATAAAGGGAGCTTTTCTACACATATCTCAATTACAGCGTATACTCTTTGAATCTTTAAATATTCCGAAAAAACTATTCGTGAAAATGCAAACAGTGTCTTAATTAATAAGACAATTTATGACGATAAATATCCATTGAAACAACTACTTCCCGTGCAAATAAACCTCCGGATATTGAATTATACAATGAAATATTTAAAATCTTATTTAATTTGGTTTGTTACAACGCTCTATTAAAGTATATGTAACGTTTAGGTCAATTTCTCTTCAAACCAACTAACAATACAGTTTAAAATGAAAGGAGATAGCAACAAATTAGAAGTGAAAGGGTTAAAACTAATGTCTTAGGCCATCTATAGACGCGTTTCGAGATTTATCTCTCTTCAGTATAGCTTTGCTTATGACGTTTAAAAAAATTAGGAATAAAATTAAAACAAACTTACTTGGAAAAAGTGTTGTTTTCCAAGTAAGTTTGTTTTAATTTTATTCCTAATTTTTTTAAACGTCATAAGCAAAGCTATACTGAAGAGAGATAAATCTCGAAACGCGTCTATAGATGGCCTAAGACATTAGTTTTAATCCAAGTCCTTTCATTTCTAATTTGTTGCTATCTTCTTTCATTTTAAATTGTATTGTTAGTTGGTTTGAAGAGAATTTGACCTAAACGTTACATATACTTAAATAGACCGTTGTAACAAATCAAATTAAATAAGATTTTAAATATTTCATTGTATAATTCAATATCCGGAGGTGTATTTGCACGGGAAGACAACTACTTCCCGTGCAAATACACCTCCGGATATTGAATTATACAATGAAATATTTAAAATCTTATTTAATAGATATTTATCGTCTTAAATTGTCTTATTAATTAAGACACTGTTTGCATTTTCACGAATAGTTTTTTCGTAATTTTATATATTATGTTTAAAGTGTGCAAACTATAAGAAGCGTAAGCTTATTTTCTCGAATTCAAATAGTTTTGAATTTGAATTTATCTTCTTTAAATATTCATTGTTTTTTTTAAGAATTCAATTTGATGCTATAAACGAGTGTCTTTCACTTCCAGATTAAGCACAAAGTAAATATTTGAGTTTAGAGAAGCCTGAAGAATTGGTTTGATCAAAAGAATCAATTTGAAGCAATAAACGAGTGTTTTCCACTCCCAGGCTAAGCATGATGTAAAATTTCGAGTTTAGAAAACTCGAAATTTTACTTCATGCGCCACGCGTATATAACACTGGTTTCAAGTGAAGTTCATATACACAAAATTTTCACAATATTTTAGTGTTTTATACGCGTGGCGCATGAAGTAAAATTTCGAGTTTAGAAAAGCCCAGAAAATTTGTCTCGGGTCGCTGCGCGACCCTCGACAAATTTTCACGGGGCTTTTCTAAACTCGAAATTTTACTTCATGCTTAGCCTGGGAGTGGAAAACACTAATTTAAAACTTTATATTAAACTCTTTTAATAAACTACGAATATCGGAAGATTTAAGAATATACGCTGTAGTTGGGATATGTATAATTAAAAGAAAAACTCCCTGTATTAAACGTCAGACATGATAATTATAATAAATAACTTTAGAGTTTCTTTATTGAACATATGATACCTTCAAATTGATTTTTTTTATCAATTCAAATTCCAGGCTATTCTAAACTCGAAATTTCACTTCATTCTTAATCTGGGAGTGGAAAAGACTCGTTTTAGGCTTCACAATGAACTCTTAAAAAAACAACTAAGGTCGGAAAATGTATATACCTTTACTTAAAATAAAAAATCTCTGTATAAAATGTTTACTAGTTAACTTGTTTATATTTTTAAATAATTTTATAATAAACACTCTTTCCTAAATGTAATCATTAGTAATAATGTTTATGTCTTCATAATCGTGCATTGAACTGTCAATTACAGTAAATAACGTCACAGTGTAACATCCATGTGTATAAATTAAGCATTTATAGCCCGGGGTCGAATTAAAAAAGATCCCATCCTTAAATCGCCATAAATAACGACAATAACGTTTATTACACAGCGCGCACTGCTCAACTAAATCGTGAATTTAAATAAATCTTTTTTAATGAATTAATATTTCCTGCGCGAGGAAAGAATCGGGCATGCGGGCGAGGTGGACCCAACATCGACCCCCGAGGGACACCACCTACGAATTGAGCAATCGAAAAATCACGCTGAGCAGGTTGTGGAATGTAAATGTGTGCTTTTCAGGCTTTCAATAAAATTCAAAAAAACATTCAAATAGTGTTACATTTAGGTTAGAATTGAAGGGGTTATTGTAATAACATGATACGCCACACAACCAAAAAATGCTGTATAATAATATAAAAAGCTACAGTGTGCTCAAATTCGCATGCAAACCGAAGCTATTAAAATATGTCGAACAATCTACTATTAATTCTTAATATCATAGCAATACATTTTAATTTTTTTTTCTAAATTTCAATGTCTTATATCTCAGTTCTGTTTAACTGTATCATATCATGTTATTACAACAAGCCCCTCAATTGCATTAAATTCATTTTTGTGAATTAAAGATGCTTCTTCATTGTCAAGCGGGGTAGATGCCACGGGACTCACCATATCAACTTATTAGCTTAATACAGTAATAAAGACTATTATTCCTTACTTCACTTTTTATTTTTATCGGTAGATGTACATTTCGAGACACAAAGTGCTCATTATCAATAACAAAGTTTGTTATTGATAATGAGCACTTTGTGTCTCGAAATGTACATCTAACGATAAAAATAAAAAGTGAAGTAAGGAATAACAGTATTTATTAGTGTAATAATTACTTCACGTAAACTCAAAAACATACAGCTTAATACAGTACAAAGTGTGTTTACGTTTGGACGTATTTTTTGAGGCATAATTTTTGGACGTACAATTTTTCAACAAAAGAAATGAAATCCGTATAATAGAAAAACAATCTGGTGCTCCAATTGAGCATTGGATTGAAGATTAAATAGGCTTTTATTTAAAACAATTTTCATTATTCTATCTAAATAATGGCGCTCTAAAATGTAACATGGGTTGTCATTCCCCCTGTCCTAAGCACTTAACTCAGTTGTTCCTCAAGGATCCGTGATATGACCATTCTATAAGTTACAAATATATATATATATATATATATATATTTGCAAAGTACTTAATAAAAGAAGTTGCCTAAAGAGCCATTAGAGGAGCATGCTTTTTAATACAATCAATAAAGTTGCTCAATTCAAGTAATCATTTCAGTTTTTCTTAAATTAAAATTCTATGCACTATCATAAATGTTGATTAGTTTGTAATACTTGAACTGTATTTTATTATTCTTTTAATTTGAAAATCTATGCACTATTATAAATGTTTATTTGTTTATATTATTTGGACTGTATTTTTTATTCTTCTTGATCGTCATAATTTGTATTTGTTTGTAAGGCTTGACTTGTATTTTTTTTTCTTTTTGATCGTCATAATTTTAATTTGTTTGTAACACTTGAACTCAAGGCCGTAGCTAGGGGGTGGAATATGAGGGTTCAACGCCCCCCCACCACCCAAAATTTCCAAATGTTAAATTTTTGTATGTAAACGCGGTCCTGAAAAAGCAAAATCAATATTTTCACCAGTAGAATCCCCCCCGAAATTTTTATTACCCCTCCCGACATTTTATTCTAGCTACGGCCTTGCTTGAACTGGATTTTTTCTTCTTCTTGATCATCGTCATTATTTTGATTCGTTTGTAATACTTAAACTGTATTTTTTTAATCTTGATTACTGAGAATTTTTAAAAACTTAGTGTTGTTGGGTTCTCTAATATTTAGCAACTCTTTAGAATATTGCGAGTATTGTGATCTATTCGTAATTACTTTCATTTTTCTAACAATCAACAGGACACATAATGGAGCCTTGAGAAACTACCCCCTCACTAATTTCAAACTCTACGCACTATAAAAAAAATTAATTGGTTTGTAATACTTGAACTGTATTTTGTTGTTCTTTTTGGTCTTCCTCATTGTTTTGATTCTTTTGTTTTTCTTGATCATCATTTTGATTCCTTTGATTTTTTTTATCATAACTTTGATTCCTCTGTGATGTATTTCTTCTTGATTATCACCATCATTTTGATTCGTATGTAATACTTGAACTGTATATTGTCTTCTTCTTAATTACTGAGAAAGTTGTGCTTATATAAAGAAGATGAACCACATTTTCGTCATTATCCAATTTCCTTCCTAACAATTATTGCGAAAACGTGCACCCATTACGGCGCATAAAGTTCGTTAATTGCTTAAAGGAAATCGCCTCAGCTGTTGGGGCAGACGTGCAAAGTGGTCTTTTACAACCGCAATTATTAATCCATCAAAAACCGCAAGTTATAAAACACACGTCGGGGCACGTATGTGCATCCAGCCATTAAAGACGACACGGCTTACTTGATAATTATTCACATAAAAAATACGAACACTGGAAAAATTAAGAATGAAAAGTGCACTGAATTTCATGATCGATAAAAATATAAATCCTTAAAACACATCTAAAAAGTATTTTTAAATACTTGCTCCGAGACTCTTAGTAAAAGTATCTCAAATTAGATAATTTCATGACATCCCAATGACTCCCAAGTTTATTACGAAATTCGGAACCCCATCAAAACATTCACACTATTTTTGCCACCCATCTATCTACTGTTTTGACATAATTTTGATTACTTTCAAATAAAAAAATAAAGTACGTACTTGTATGTACTAGCTTTTATAAATTTAAATACCTGTAATATTTTGCAGTTTTTCTATTAAAATACGCAATTTACATTTAAAATAGTGTGCTTAATGGTATGCGAATTGTAAATATTTTCTTTAAAACCAATCGTGTTGGTTTTGTTTTCAAACCCCACTTTGCTAAAACAAAATAATCAATTTTGTACAAATTTCCGCTCTTACAAATGTTATTCTTGGGCATTCTTCAGAGACACTGTGTGGATGTTTTAATCGGGTCCTCAAAAAAGTGCTGAGCTTGAACAAAAAAATTAATCTTGAATTACATCCCCCTCGGCCATTGACCGAGGTCTTTCAGCCGCTATATTATTAAGTTATCGTTTTTGAGCTAGGTATACACCATTCAATCACGAATGAAACTATCTATTCAATCTCAATGTTCAGTACAAACAAGCGGTTTTTCTAATTAGTTGGCTACATATTCTTTTTTTCATATTTCACCTTATTTTGTTAAGCACAACACTTCCTCCCCATCCGTGTTCGATCCGTTGATCGAGTGAGATAAGTCAAAAATGTATAGCGAAGGTCGATCTTACGCACCACACCGTATCGTGA
Source organism: Philonthus cognatus (assembly GCA_932526585.2). Classification (NCBI taxonomy): domain Eukaryota; kingdom Metazoa; phylum Arthropoda; class Insecta; order Coleoptera; family Staphylinidae; genus Philonthus; species Philonthus cognatus. The sequence continues at coordinate 39,856,709 of OW052244.1, forward strand.
GTAAATTATAACCACTTGCCAGGATTGTGAGGACCCGGATACACACACATAAGGTCAGTTTCCTCTCGCTATCGTCTTCCTTACAATTGTCTCTGATCTTCTTATATGATGTCCATAAAAATGCGTTGCGCAGATTAGTGCGAACATCTCAAATTAAATTGTCCATTAAATATCATTGCGCAGATTTGTGCGCATATTTATCTTAAACATTTAAGCCTGCGCTATTGCGCCCGCGTTTATTACACAACGATTTACCAGGCGGCAACCAGATTTACTACATCTTCACCGACGAAAGGTATAATCTGAATAATAGAGGCAGCGACCCAGAAGAAATCGGTTTTTACAAAACCGATAAGCCCCGTGTGTCTCGAAAGAAGAAAAAAACGAGGCGCTCTTTTATATGTGTATCGGGCCGTAAACGTCGGCGTGTTATTTTTTATCGCCCGCCCGTTCGATATTTTAATATCTAATAAAATGACACGACATTCTCCCAGCTTGATTCCAAACATGGCCGAAGACCGCATAAAACCCGTAGTTTATCGGCGGAGTTCTAACATTATTATTACGCGCCGTTTATTTGTATTAATTTATTAATACGGTCCGGATTAACATATAACCCAGGCAGCATCCATTAAAGTGCCCCCTCGAATATTTATATGTAAAAAGAAAGATTGATTTACATGCAAATTGCTTTTTTATCCGTGCGGGTATAAATAATTTCTCATTTAAGACTTGCGCTTAATTGCCTCTTCGCGAAGTAATCTACTCATGCGTTACCGCGATTAATCATTGAACGAATCGTTTTGCATAATTACACATCTCTAATTCTTTTAAATCGAAAATTTCACTTAACTATAATTAAATATCTTTAAGCAGACCTGGGATGTTCCGATCCCAAAAAAGTATCGATTATATCGTATAGCAAAGTAATAATACGGTAAAATATCGTAGTGAAAAGTATCGATGATTTACGATATCAGATATTTTAGATTTAATATTTATAATTATTTAATACTGTAAATTATTTTTAAAGGCCTTAATCTAATAAATATTTTCTGTAAATATTATTAAAATCTGTAGTTTCGTATATCAGAAAAATGTTTTTTGTGGGTATTAAAAAGAAACCACTTTCCGTGCTTTTAAATATAATACATACTCGTATTTTAGGTAAATCTAAGTGTTTGGAAATTTTATTTCCAGTAAGATTCAATTTTAGTTAATATTGATAAATACAAATTTAACTGCTTTGCCTAATAAAAATGCATAGTTACGGTTGTCAGCAGAGTCAGAAAAACTACATTCTGATTTGTAGTCAAACAGCAGTCAATATTATTATTATTAGTCAGTAATATTAATAAGAATGTATAGTCAAGGTTGTCAGCAGTCAGAAAGACTACATTCTGATTTGTAGTCAAACAGCAGTAAATATTATTATTATTAGTCAGTAGTATTAATAAGAATGTATAGTCAAGGTTGTCAGCAGATTCAGAAAGACTACATTCTGATTTGTAGTCAAATCAGCAGTCAATATTATTATTATTAGTAGTATTAATACAAATGCATAGTCAAGGTTGTTAGCAGAGTCAGAAAAACTACATTGTGATTTGTAGTTTAACAGCAGTCAATATTATTATTAGTCAGTAGTATTATCACATGAGCGACTAATTGGAAATGTTAAATTTTCGTGACTTTTCCCTAATGCCATTTTTTTCCTGACCCCTTAAAATAATGTTTTCATATAACCAAACCAAATAGGTGAAAGAAGTTATTCAAGTTATATTAAGAAGTGAAAAAAAAAACATATTATGAAGCACGAATTTAGAAATCACAAGATTTGATAAAACTTTTCTAAAATTTATTAACGCGAAATCAAGCATAAGCAGTATATTTTGAACTTCAGAATATCGTCAATGTTTTACACGCGTGGCGCATAAAGTAAAATTTCGAGTTTAGAAAAGCCTGAAAATTTGGATTTGCCGGGGCGCGACTCGCTTCGCTCGCGCGCCCCGGCAAATCCAAATTTTCAGGCTTTTCTAAACTCGAAATTTTACTTCATGCTTAGTCTGGGAGTGAACGACACCCGCTACAAATTACAAATTGAACTCTTTTATAAAATCAACGAATACCTGAAAAATTACATGGTATACATCAGGATATGTATAAGTACTTAAAAGAAAAATTCCTTGATTGTCGACTGTAGACAATTGTGAAATGTCCAAAATGTCGAGAAAATATAAAAAAGAGATCATTTTTATAAAATCTATTATACTTTTTATATGTTGAATCATGAGATGAAATTCTAAGCTGAATCCGATTCTGAGGCCCGTTTGGGCCCAAAGTCGCCAGAATTTGAGATTCGGATTCAAATTAGTGAAGAAAACAATGAAAACCCATGTAACCATATTATTACCATTATAATTACTAACGTATATTACCACTAACATCAGTATGTATATTTCGAAGAAACATTTTTTTTATATTAATGTCTGTAGCCCCCACCAATAAACATTCTCATAGTAAGTATAATTGCTGTAAAAATCACTGGACCACATTAAGCATAATTTCTGTAAATGAACATTAGGAGAGAACCTGGTAACACCAAAACCAAGTTTGTTATAATAGCAACAGTGTTATGTTATGTTGTTATGTTCTTCTTAATTTTGTATGGCTCTTTCCTTTAGGAATATTTGTTTTAATTAAATTCGTGACATTATTGATTGCATTACAAAATATGGCCCTACAACGATTCCTTGGGGGAACTTCTGTGTTAAGTGATAAGTTATTAAATCATTATTTTTTTTGTAGTTTGTACAATGATCCCATCACAGATTCTTGAGGAACCTCTGTATTAAGTCATTAGAAAACAGGTTTTTCAGTGGCTCTATTTTGGATCCTTGAGAAACTTTTGTTCTACACAGAGTTTTATGTAACACCGAACATACTAAAATGTACTTAATGTAAATTTTCCTATGTTCGATGTGTACTGGGACGCACCAAAGCATTGAGTATGATGTGATTGGCTAGGATTTCTAATGCTAATATAGTCAACCCAATGTACAGTCCTCACGTCAAATATAAATTAAATTTGTCAATTATTATGTCAACCACAATATGTTGTATTATGAATATTTTAGTACAACGGAATAGTTATCAACTTTTGTTATATTTTTAATTAGTAAAATACTAGTTAAAGAAGGTAAGAAGATATAAACGCTTCATCAGTAAACACAATTTTTCGCAACATTACGTTGTTTAATTTAACATATTAAATACAATTTTACAAAAATGTTATAGCTTAATGTTGCTATACAGCAATGTTGGAATTTGTAGGATCTAAACTTAAATTCTTGTAGAGCTCCTACGTACAAAGGATTTTTAAATATTAAATGATTTTGCAATAGTAAGGATATTATTACAGAAATTGTTTAATTTCATCTCTTCCGATAATATCGACGGACTTCTAACTCCTCGCTTGTTAAATTTATCCAAACAAACTGTTCTAGAAGGTTCGAAATGGTTGAAATAAATGGTAGTCTGATGGAACAGAACATTTTTCAGAAAATAAATCATGAGAATTTCTTGAACTGTTTTCTCCATGGTATAAGTTTACCAGAATTATCTTTTCCTCCTTTATATACATTATTGATTTGTTTAACTCCCCGTTCTTCGTCTATGTCTGCTTTAAGTGCTAGAACAGCAAATATCACTTGCTTGCGATAACTGACAGATTTCATTTATTTTTGAAGGGAAGCGTGTAAATTGGGTTGACTATATTACAATTAGAAATCGTAGCCAATCACATCGCACTCAATGCTTTGATGCGTCCCAGTACACATTGAATATAGGAAAGTTAACATTGAGTACATTTTAGTATGTTCGGTGTTACATAAAACTCTCTGTATATTAAATGGTACTTTTATAATTATCACTATGATTTGTAATTTTTTCTAGGAATTTCTGTGTTTAATAAACTCCCCCCATTATTGATTGTACTACAAAATATAGTCCTTTAATTTTTCCTCGGAGAATCGCTGTGTTAAGTGTTGACATTATTTTTCTGTAGTTTGTACAATGGCCCCATCACGGATCCTTGAGGAACCTTAACGCAGAGGTTCATTAGAAAACATATGTTATTCAATGGCCCTATTTTGAATCCTTGAGGAACTTTTGTTATATATTAAATGGTACTTTTATAATTATTATTAAGATTTGTTCTTTCCTCTAGGAATTTCTGTGTTTAATAAATTGGTGACATTATTGATTGAACTACAAAATATGGTCCTTTAATGGTTCTTTAAGGAACCGCTGTGTTAAGTATTAGGATATTAATTTTCTGTAGTTTGTACAATGGTCCCATCACGGATCCTTCTATATTAAGTCATTAGAAGACATATGTTTTTCAGTGTTCCTATATTGGATCCTTGGGGAATCATTGTCATTTGCTACTATGTTTGTTATATTTTACCAGTATTTCGCTCCCACGGCTTTTGTAATCCACCGGGGTATATCCATTGATATTGATCACTTTGTGTCCGAAATGTACATTTGGTAATACAAATAAAGGTGTGAAGACAGGATAGTGGTTTATTTGTCAATGTACTATGTAGTTATTTTAATTATATTAGGTTGTTCGTTTTTTTAAATTAAATAACTTTGTTTGCAAGGTATTAAAATATGATTTTTTACCTTGCAAACTAACAAGGTGGCTATTCTAAACAATATACTAAGTCGCTGTATTTATTATGTATTTTGTGTAATATAATCATTTTGAAATTGAAAAAAAATACATTTTTTCCGAACAACCCAATATTTAGGATTTGTTTAGCAATTGAGGGGCATAGAAAAAAAGTTAGCATTCTCCACTTTAATGTTTTTTGTAAAAAAATAACAAAAACCTGTTCAGTACAACCTTAGCGAGACTAGTTTTTCGCAAAAAGTCGAAATCAATTTTAATTCGTTTTTATATATTTTTTTTTTAGAATAAAATTGGATAAGGATATAAAGCAAGTAGAACCAAATTTACATACAGGTTTATGGACAAATACGATAAGAAATTATAAGTTCATGAAAACACGAAGTGGAGATTGTCACCTTTGTTTCTATACCCCTCGATTTAAGATGATTACTTACCGTGTATTGAGTTGGCCGTTGAATGTTGCAGGGAATAAAGGTACTCCATGTGGGGTGGGAGGCGATAGGCAGGGTGTAGTTCCCGGCCTAAGAGCTGGAGGCCACCTCCTGGACTCCCGCTCACCCTGTCAATAACAAAAGAGACAATTTTAAAACACAATCAGTGAACATTGTAAAAACGAATCATGTAAAGTGATTTAAAGGGAGCTTTCATCTAGGTCATCATTTCAGGTGGTAACTTGGAATAAAAGTAAAGGAAGTATCAAAAAAGTTCATATCCCAAACTTTTCAAGATTTAATAACATTTTAAAATAATTTATAGATAATATTCTTGTCAAGATCTAATAACATTTTAAAATATTTTATAGATAATATACAAGGAGCTATACATATCCCAAATACAGAGTATACGCTGTAAATCTTTATATATTCTTTGTTTTCGCTCGTGACGGCAAATCCAAAATTTCAGGCTTTTCTAAACTCAAAATTTTACTGCATGCTTAGTCTGGGAGTGGAAAACGCTTATTTAAAACTTTAAATTAAACTCTAAAAAAACAACGGATGTTAAAAATTTAAAGCATATGCCTACGCTGTAAAATTTTCAACATTCGTTGTTTTTTTTAGAGCGTATGAATACGCTGTAAATTTTTTAACATTCGTTGTTTTTTTAGAGTTTAATTTGAAGTTTTCAACAAATGTTTTCCACTTCCAGACTAAGCATGAAGTAAAATTTCGAGTTTAGAAAAGCCTGAAAATTTGGATTTACCGTCACGAGCGAAGCGAGTGACGGCAAATCCAAATTTTCAGGCTTTTTAAACTCGAAATGTTACTTCATGCGCCACGCGTATAAATTACTGATTTGAAGTGAAGTTTTAAACATACAGCCTAAGCAGTATTCCAGAGCAGTATATTTTGAACTTCATGTATACATATAGTATACATGTATGTATACTTACAAGATAAATTCCCTGTATAAAATTACGACAATATTTGTCTAAAATGCAAACAATACGTCTTAATTAATAAGACAACCTAAGAAAATAAATACCCATGGAAACAACTACTTCCCTTTCAAATACACCTCTGGATATTGAATTCTACAATGAAATATTTAAAATCTCATTGAACATTTTACAGACTCTAGATAAGGGAATGGAAATGGAATTACATAAATTTAATGGAATATTGTTGAATCGCTTTAATTTTGATATGCGAAGGTAATTTATGCAATCTTGTTAAATCATTACATTCCTCACATACAATTACAACTTTGTCCAAATCGTCGTTATCCTTATCGTAAAATCAACAGTCGCATAAAATTAATCAATTAAAACCTCGCTTGACTCCGAACAGGATGAATATTCAAGCCTCTTTCCTTCCCCCCACTCTGGATTAACGACCTAGTCTCGACTCGCCATCGTTTTTTTGTCCTCTTTGCCGGCCTGGGCAGTTTAATTGAATTTTATTATTTCGTCCGCGGTGAGCAATAACATGCTCTATTTAATTGTTTCACGTATGGACGGAGCGTACGGCCGTTATTTATGTAACTCTACACCCTTTGCGAGGTGAAAAAGTATCGAACACCGATCGAAGATCGATCAGTGAGATTTATCGCCCGAGAAAATGTGATTTATTTTATTGGCAGAGATTGGGGTTCGGTTTTAAGTGTGAGGTGTTTTATTGGTTAGATTATTTGATACTGACGAATAAAATGTTTTCGATTAGTAATGTAAATAAATTCAACTTTAAGCATAGATTGAAAAACATTTAGTTAGCAAACAATTAATGCACATTTTGCTGGTTTTAAAGTATATCAATAATTTATAGTTGAAAAAGCTAAGAAATTTACTCTTTTTCTAGAACACATCTTCTACAGTTCAAAGACGAAACGATCATGACTTCCAAAATATTATTAGTTTATACAAAAAAAAAAAAAAAACATTCTAACTGGTATACCCCAAGGAGCGATCATGTCCCAAAATATTAAAATAAATTTCGGAAACGTTCATGGTTTTCTACAACTTTGACAATTTTAACGAATTCCTTAAAAATGTTGATGTCTAATAAAAATTGTAATTCTTATAGTTTTTGTTTTAAGTGTAAATATCCCGAATTTGGGCTGTACATTTTTAGGCATTTATAATTTTGGAGTTGGAACTTCTAGCGAGTGTATTAATTCCTTGATTAAGCATGAAGTAAAATATCGAATTTAGAATCGCAAAATTGTTTGAGACCTACCAATTTTATATCATATTGTCAGATCAAAAAACCAAAAATCCTATACGCTTCAATAAATCTAAATACTACGACTTTTTAATTAAAAATTGATGTCCCACATGGTTTAGTCATTAAAAGAAGTTTACTAATTATATTTATAGTTCTATATGTAAACTACGAGTATTATAGATTTTCAACATTAGCTCAAGTAGTTAACAATTTATTACCACAAAGTTTAATGAAATATTAGAAGCGATAAAACGTCTAAAGTGTGTGTTATCCAAACTTGTAAAAAATCACTATAAAATTAAGTGGATTATAATAGCAATTCGATGTAAACATGGGCGTTCATTAGATTTTAACGACCATCTTAAAATAACTTTGTTTAACAATGAAAAACATTCTATATGGGCATTTTTTATTGTCTTTAAAAACGAAACAAAATAAAATAAGTACTTATCAGATATTGTGTAAACAAGTGGTAAATTAATAAGAAATATTTTGGAACAAATATAAATAATTTATTTGTCCATTAACACACGGCGAAATATTTTTGTTTTAATAAAATAATAGAAAATTAATTAAAACACATGGTTAGTTTCAAAGCAAATGTTTTAATCAGTTTTCTATTCAAATACAAGAATGTTTTCAAACTAGTTAGTATTCAGCACATTTTAATTTTAGAACTGATTTTGTTTTCAATTAAAATGCTCGATTGAACAGAAGATTTATACACAGTTTGTGGATATCTGAAACTTAATAAAATAAAACACTTTAACTTTGTTTGTATAACATAATATTTTTATTTTCGTGACTGCAGGTACGGCAACTCAACTTGCCATTATTAAACAAAGTGTAAAACTTATTCTGCTACATATTTTCCTACTCGTATTCAGCATAAACTAGCACTAAGTTAACAAATGCTGTTATCATAAGGTGGTTCAACAGATTTGATTAGTTAGACTTATTTTAGTGGTTGATTCCTTTTTGTTTTGGAATGCCCCGACTTGTCATTGTTAGTTAGCATTACAAAAATGACACATTTAAATAAATAATTAAATCCACCGTCATCATTCTTCGTAACATAACAATCTTCTTACGCGCACCCACACAACACACATAAAATCCTCCACCCTAACGACCTGAAGAGATAACATCTGTCGGAATCCCATAAAAACCCTACCCTCGGAAAACAGAAATAAATCGAACAGGTAGTCTCTGTCCCTAATTTTTATTTACTACTCCTCAGCACGTATCTAATCTGAAAACCCACCCTCTCGGATATTTTTCATTCACGACAAGTTTAAGTGGCCTCACTAATTGACTCACACTAATTATCCCAGGATGTGTTTTAATCAAATTCTTAAACAAGTTTAGATAATTGAAATTAAGAAAAGTGAAAATAAATGTGATAAGTCGTCTAAGTTTAAATAAAACTTAAGATTAAATATATTTTTTGTAGTACATTTTTCGTACTAATGGGTTTCTTTGTTACATAAACTAGTGCAGTAGTACTTTCTGCACTGAAACCGTTACGTGCAAGGGGAGCAAGTGTTTATGGGAAAATTGGAAATCGAGTAGAAAAGGAGAGACTATGGTCAGGATGTGAGGTACGAGTAAGATAGACGATTATATACACCAATCACCGGTCTCGCTTCTGGATTCAGCATCCAAACATTGTTACCAAATTTAATACAGAGACTGGCTAACTGGATGTGTATGAACTGTGGTTCAAATAAACTGTGTGAAATCTAAGTTTATAAGTTAACTGAAACTGTTACGTGCATTAAGCTAACGTAAACTGTGTAAAATCTAAGTTTATAAGTTAACATAATCATGACCTGTATCAGTGTTTCTTAATTTTTTGACTCTCGTGGCACATTTTCCAAAAAGGACCGAATTCACACACCTAAATAGTCATAAAAGAAGAAAAATTACTATTTTGTGTCGTGGGTGTGCATTCAGATAAAAACAAAATAGTTTCACCCATGCTAACCACCTTTTAGAAGAGAATCACACTTTCGGTGAGGATGTACTATCAGTAATCCATTTTGCCGAAAAAGATCGTAAAATGGATTTACTGGAAGAACTAGAAGTGCATAAGGCCCGAATTAATCCCGGAATTTCCCTTCTTAACGACCAGGCTGACCTAATGTACACCCCTATCTTCGAAGCCGTATAAATAGTTTTTAACATGTAATTTTTATTTACTTTAAGTTTGATAATGATTACTAGATAGTCGAAACTATAGTCACAAATTAGGTGCAAAATATAGTGGCTAAACAAAGTAAAAAGTGTTACATTTATAAGTGAAGAAAAATTAGGTTAAAATGATAGGATTTCGCAGCATAATTTGCTTCGAAAATTTTGAGAAATACTGAACCATGTTATGTTTGGAACTGTAAACCAGATACATCAATAAAGATAATGAATAATTTAATTGGAATATAATTTGATTATATTTGGAATAAATCTGGGTTTATTAAATTAAATTGCGTTTATTTAAAAACAAAATTTAAGTAAGTAAGAATCTTAATATGCGAGATGTGTAAGTTTCGCCTACAGATCCAGAACACCTACGTGCGGCAATAAATGACAAAATTGTCATCTAACAAGCATGAGTTGTTATCGGCAGTGCGACCTCTCACCTTGGCCACAAACACGGCCCGTTTCGACTTAAATTGTTCAAAATCAATTGCATTCTAATGCATCGAGGCGGTTTATGAAGTGCAACAGGTTTTACAAAATGTACGCGCATAAGTGAATGTATCGGAAAATTGTTAGTAATAAAAGACATTGTATCTAATAAGAAAAGGATGATAATAATGAAAATTTGTTATCCTTATTATTTTCCAAATGATATCTGAGAAAAGTTTCCAGGAAATAAACAATAATAGGTTATTAAAAATATTTACATGTGTTTGAAGAAATAAGCAATCAACATTTTGAAGATATAGAGATTGTACTGTTAAAAACTGTTTAGTAGTTTCCAACTTCGTCAACTTTATTTGTTTTGCCCATGAACGATGGAAAGGTATGATAATAATGACAATTTGTTTTTCTTTTTATTTTCCAAATAATATGTGAGCAAATGTTTCAAGAAATGAACTATGAAGAGTTATTAAAAATATTTGCATGTGTTTGAAGGAACAAGCAATCAACATTTTTTAAGATATACAGATTGTGCTGTTCAAAACTGTTGAGTAGTTTCTAATTTAGTCAACTTCATTTGTTTTGCCCATGAACGATGAAAAGGTATGATAATAACAAAAATTTGTCTTTCTTTTTATTTTCCAAATTATTTGTGAGAAAATGTTTCAAGAAATAAACTATGACGAGTTATTAAAAATATTTGCATGTGTTTGAAGGAACAAGCAACCAACATTTTTTAAGATATACAGATTGTGCTGTTTAAAACTGTTTAGTAGTTTCCAATTCGGTGAACTTAATTTGTTTTGCCCACGAACGATGAAAAGGTATGATAATAATGAAAATTTGTCTTTCTTTTTATTTTCCAAATGATTTGTGAGAAAATGTTTCAAGAAATAAACTATGACGAGTTATTAAAAATATTTCCATGTGTTTGATGGAACAAGCAATCAACATTTTTCAAGATATAAATTGTGCTGTTCAAAACTGTTTAGTAGTTTCCAACTTCGTCAACTTTGTTTGTTTTGTCCATAAATGATAAAAATATATGATAATAATAAAAATTTGTTATCATTATTATTTTCTAAATGATAAAAATGATCAAGAAATAAACTATCATGAGTTATTCAAAATATTTACATACGTTTGAAGGAACAAGCAATCAAGATTTTTCAAGATATAGAGATTGTGCCGTTCAAATCTGTTCAGTAGTTTCCAACTTTTGCTCATAAATGAAAAAAAGGTATCTAACTTCTTCATCAGTTTCTTATGCTGTTCAAAACTATCTAAAAGTTCTCAACTTAATTAGTTTTTTTGATCTGTCCTAAACTGACCAAAACTGTCCAAAAGTCCTCAAGTTCATTAATTTCTTGTGCTGTTTGAAACTGTCCAATATTTCTAGCCTAAGAAATTTCTTGTCGTGTCTAAAACTGATCAAAAGTACCCAATTTCCAGGGGCGGATTTCCCATTAGGCCCGGGCCTAGAGCGCTACGAATGGGAAGCGCCAAATTGCTACAAAAAAGCAACGCTCTCGCGGTTTTATAAGAAAAAATTGCACGCGCGGGCAATGTGCAAACTTTGCGCCATTTTAGTCTATAATAAACTATTTTCTACCTGTGGTTCTCATCCTTCTTTTTTATTTTGGAACACTCAAATAATATAAATATTTGAAGGTAACCTGCTTTTAATTTGATACGATATTTATTCTATATATAAACAAGCAACTTTATGTAATAAAATAAGAAAGACGTTTTCAAAGTTGACAATAAATCAGTTTGTTATAAGCGTGGCGTATAAGTATCACTTTTTCGAGTTTAGAAAAAAAAAGACAAGCCTGAAAATTTTCTCGTTAGTAATTTCAAATTCAACGCTTTTGAAAAAACAACGAATTCTTGAAAATTTTACAAACGCTGCATATAAATACTTAAAAGAACATATTCCTGTATAATGAAATTTGTTAACATTTCAAAAAGCAATGACATATCAACAAGATTTATCAATGATGACAAACACCTTAAAGAAAACGCCAATATTATTGAAATCATTAAAATTGACTAAAATTAACAAAATAAACCGTAAACTTAATCATTTCAAAAATAATTTTACACTATGATTAATTATTTTAACAAAAATATTAAAAAATGAGAACAAAATTACGAACATTTGCTGCTGATTATTGTTTTAACGTTAAACAAATACTAAAGGTGATGACTCTTACGCCCGGTCATATCAATACATTTTAAAGGACAGCTAAACTTAAATGATTTTTAAGAGTGAATATGCAGTATTACCAACCAGTTCAAATGTCGTTTGGCGGATAAATACCCGTTAGCGTTAAATGTCGAAATTTCTCCCTGTAACAATTCGAGTGGTGATTTAACTTGATATTTCTAATTTTGAGGTTAAATTACAGTGATTTGCGTTCGGTTGTTGTTATAAATACCCGTTAGCGTTAATAATCATGAATTCGGGTTCGTCAAATTTCACCAGCGACTCTTCGGATGAAGAAATATTCAATTACGGACAAAAAGATTTATACAAGTATGTATCTAACAACACGATATGTAGGTAACAGAAGACGCCCAAAAAATATAAAAATGCGCAAAAAAAAAATTTTTAGAACGATGTCGCTCTAACATTGTATTAGATAAATAATACAAACTAATATACAGGGAGTTTTTCATTTAAGTATACGTATTACAAATTCAGCTTATTTTCTATAAATCTTTAGATATTCGTTGTTTTTTTTTTTTAGAAGAGTTCAATTTGAAGCTATAAACGAGTGTCTTCCACTCCCAGGCTAAGCATGAAGTAAAGTTTCGAGTTTAGAAAAGCCTCGTGAAAATTTGTCTCGGGTCGCGCATACAAATTTTCTAGGCTTTATTAAACTCGAAATTGTACTTCGTGCGTCACGCGTTTAAAACAAAAATATTTTGACTTTATGTATATTTGAACCTCACTTGAAATCAGTGTTGTATACGCGTGGCGCATAAAGTAAAATTTTGAGTTTAGAAACGCCCAGAAAATTGTTCACGGGGCTTATCTAAACTCGAAATTTTACTTCATGCTTAGTCTGGGAGTGGAAAACACTCATTAAAAGTTTCAAATTAAGCTATTTTGAAAAACAACGAAGGTCGAAAAATTTACAGCTTATGCATATGTTTACCTAAAAGAAAATGTTCACGTTGTTTTTTTTTTTAGAAGAGTTCATTTTGAAGCTATAAACGAGTGTTTTCCACTCCCAGACTAAGCATGAAGTAAAATTTCGAGTTTAGAAAAGCCTCGTGAAAATTTGTCTCGGGTCGCGCAGCGACCCGAGACAAATTTTCTGGGCTTTTCTAAACTCGAAATTTTACTTTATGCGCCACGCGTATAAAACACTGATTTCAAGTGAGGTTCAAATATACATAAAGTCACAATATTTTTGTTTTAAACGCGTGACGCACGAAGTACAATTTCGAGTTTAAAAAAGCCCAGAAAATTTGACTGCACGACCCGAAATTTTCTGGGCTTTTCACACACACAGATTTTAAGTGAAGTTCGAATATACATAAATTTGACAATATTATGGTGTTTTATACGCGTGGCGCATGAAGTAAAATTTCGAGTTTAGAAAAGCCCAGAAAATTTGTCTCGGATCGCTGCGCGACCCCCGACAAATGTTCACGGGGCTTTTCTAAACTCGAAATTTTTCTTCATGCTTAGTCTGGGAGTGGAAAACACACGTTTAGAGTTTAAAAATAAGCTTTTTTGAAAAACAACAGATGTTGGAAAATTTACAGCTTATGCATATGTTTACCAAGGAGAAAAATTCCCTGTATAACCAAACAATATAAAATAATAAAATGTATATAAAACAGTACAACATATTAAAATAAATTGTAACAAGAATACTATAAACATTAAAACATTTTAATAAAATGAATCTATACCTTGAAGATTACTTGATAATAGCTCGTGCATGCTATAGTATGCTTGGGAAGTAAAATAACGTTTAATAGTTAATTTAAACTTCTTCAGCGATAAGTTTTTTACTCGCTCAGGCAACTTGTTAAATAGTTTTGGTCCATAGTAATTGATCCCGTTTTGGGTTTTGTTTAATCTTGGACAGCGTGGATATATATTCAACGCATGTCTTGTATTGTGCTCGTGAATTTGATTATGGGTGTGGTATTTGTGGGTGTTGTTTTTTACATATACCAGGCATTCAAGTGCAAACATGCATGGGAGAGTTAAAATCTCTTGCGAGATAAAATTTGATTTGCAATCTTCCTGATAAGGTAAGTTACAAATAGCTCTTATAGCTCTTCTCTGCAACCCAAATATTCTACCACTAATCGCAGAATGTCCCCATACCAGGAGACAGTACGAGATATGTGAGTGGAACAATCCGTAGTAAGCCGAACGAAGAGCTACGAGAAGCAGTGAACTGTTGAGTCTTCTCAACAAGTAAACACTTTTACATAGCTTAGCAGCTAGAGCATCACCATGTTGGCTCCAAGTCAACTTTGAGTCAACGATCATACCTAAAAACTTGGAACAATTAATTTCAAATTGGACAGACGTTTTCAGAGGATAAATGACACTGTACTGTTTTGTTATCATTTAATGATAACATGTTCGACGTTAACCATTCCTGGGAGCTCCTGATTGAATGCACGTCTTGGTCCATTGCTGCCTGTAAATTCTTAGAAGTTGATTTAATTGTTGTATCATCAGCATACAGGATAACTGACGAATCATTATATATATTTGGTAGATCGTTAATGTAAATTAAAAACACCAATGGGCCAAGAATAGACCCTTGAGGAACCCCGTTATTAATAGGTATGCTCGTTGAGGTCTGATCTCCTACCATTACCATTTGACACCGATCAGTGAGATATGAATTAATAAGTTTACAACTTGATGGTAAAAAGTTGTAGCAGTATAGCTTTCTCAGGAGAACACTGTGTGAAATGCAGTCAAACGCCTTACTGAGGTCTAAAAAAGAGGCAGTAGAGTACAATCCATCCTCGAATCCCTTCAATATTTCCTCAGTAAGACCGATAACAGCACCACCAGTCGACTTTCCCCTACGAAAACCATACTGTCTATCAGAAAAAATATTATGAGCTTCAAAAAACTCACTGATCTGGTTGGCGAGTACTTTCTCCACGATCTTGGAGATTGCAGGAAGCAGTGATATAGGACGGTAGTTGTTTATGTCAGAGGTATTGCCTCTTTTATGTATAGGAATGACACAGGCCTTCTTTAGGTTGTCGGGAAAGGTGCTAGATTTTAAACATGCATTAATTAATTTGGTGAGAGGATTACTGTTTAGATCAGCGATACACTTCAGAAGACCCACGTTAATCCCATACATATCCCTGCCGTTCGTGTTCTTTAGATGTTTTACTTATTACTTTATATTTATTGATATTATTCATTTATTATTTTAAGATGTTGTACTGTTTTACATACACCTTTTATTTTATTTAATTGATATTATCACAATGTAAGTGATTATCCTTAATTGTGTAATTTTTAACATGAACCATGACCTGTGTACACTAAAATGTAATAGCACGAAATAAAGTATTATTATTATTAATATTATTATTAAGTGTTTTATAAAACGACACACAAACGATCAGACTGCAAAAATTAGAGATTATAATTGAGTGTTACCTACTGCAAATATGAAATTTACCAAAACACCATATACAATCTATTGCCAACAGATCTTAAAATGACATTTACTTAAAAATCCTTTACAAAGATTCATAATACACATGACAATTTTAAATGTACCTTTAACCTAAACATCATTTAACTAAATGCCTGTTTAAAAAAAGTTGATAATACCGGGCGTTAGTGAAATTATAGATTGGAGCATCTGAAATCGACTAAAATATGAGTGTTTTTATTCAAAGTGCTAAAAAGGTTTGTTTTCCGTGTACGTTTTGCTTATATTTATGTTTTTGAATGCGAATAATTTTTGTTTTATTTGTATAAAAAAAGACACAGATGATTGATCAGTATCATATTAGTAATAAAATGTGCATAAATATTATATCCGTCAAACATAGTTGCCTCTTTATTCCCCTTGCCCCCTTTTCTCGATTGATGGCTAAGACTATCGGCTAATTTTACATAATGTTGGTCATGACTAATGACCAACTTTATAGTTATTAGTTAAGAATTTATTTATCAATCAATTAATGATTGAAATAATCGTTAAACATTTGACTAAAAAGGTTGTCCGAGTTTTAAATGCAAGAAAGAAAAATGAGCTTGAGTTATAAGGTTGATATTAAAAAAAAAAATTGACCTTTCTGGGTTACACAAAACGTTTAAATGCTCATCACAAATTATATTTCATAACTATAAATCTACAATCTTTAGAAATGGATTGGTTTTATTTACATCAAAGCCCATTGCGATCGCAAGTTGACATTTTCCAGAAATCTTTTAGAAATATCGTATGTTCAATAAACAAAAAAATCTTTAGAGTGCCATGGAAAATATTCTAGGTTGGCAACTCTAAAAATATACATTATAATTATTGTGTTTGACGTTCTATATATCAATTCCTGAAGAGTGTAGAAAACTTAAATTTGAAAAAAGATTAAATCATGGCAGTCTAGATGTTTTTCTTAATTAAACATATGATATAATATTATCAATATACATTTTATAAAAATTCTTGCTTACATTATTTTTATAAATAAATGTTTAATCGTAATAAAAGAATAAAATAACACCTTTGTGTCCGTCCATCATATCATATTAACACTATAATGTAATTCGAATTTTTGAAATATGCAGAAAGGTAAAAGTTATCTTTTTTCTTTAACTTCAAACTCTCATAACTTAAAAATTAAACAATATAACTTAGTTTCAAGCATACTTCTTGTAAAAATTAAAATGAGGTAAAACATTAATCATAAAATAATAATATAATTTAGCTATTATGGCATTTTAATATATTTATTTATTAGTTTATTTAAATTATACATTGAACTTTTATTTCGTCGTTTCTCTATACTTGTTTAAAGTGTTTTTTTGTTGCAAGATTTTTCAAATTTTATTTAGTTAGTATTTTATTTATATTTTTAACTTTTAATTTGTCGTTTGTCTTATTTTATGCTGTTTTGAATTATATTTATTAATTATTTTATTTATACACTTACTTACCTTTTAATTTATTTATACACTTATTTTTGTTGTAAGTATTAGTGTATTATTATATAAATATTATTTTAATAGTTCTGTTTGCAAGATCAATTAGTTTTGTGTTGACAACTAATCATTACAACGATATAGTAACCCTAATCAAGTGTGTATATTTGTGTATGTGTTTCTAATTATTTAATTTTTTTATTATTACTATTAGTACTTCATGTAATGACTTGTGTAAAACATTTTGTTAATGCACCTATAAAAGATAGATACATAGATAGATAGTATTTCATCATTAAATGACTCTTGTAACATTTTGACGTAATTTCGCTATTATGAAATTTTAATAGTACTACATTATAGTCGATTTTCACTATTATGGCATTTTGATAGTATTTCATCATTAAATGACTATTGTAACATTTTGACGATAACTTCAACATTATGGCATGTTGATAGTATTTTATCATTAAATGGCATCTTGAACGTGTTTCTCATCTTTCACGTGGTGAAACATATTTAACTATGATTTAAAAAAGGAAACACTTGGTTAAATTGTAACATTTTGACGATAATTTCACTATTATGGCATTTTGGTAATATTTAATCATTAAATTGGCTGTAATTTAACTAGTATCTTTAAAATCCTTTTTATCTTGTATCAAAATTGACATTCCGTTTTAAGAATATAGAACATTCTCCGTCAATAAAAGGACAATAAACTTATTACGTCAATTTTTAATTGTTTTAATGACGAAACAAACAAGTGTCTTCCACTTCCAGACTAAGCATGAAGTAAAATTTCGAGTTTAGAAAAGCCTGAAAATTTGGCTCGGGCGCGTAGCGAAGCGAAGCGACCGAGCCAAATTAGGCTTTTCTAAACTCGAAATTTTACGTCCTGCGCCACGCGCACAAAACGCTGAATTAATTTGAAATGGTCTTTAACCAATTTACAATAAGTTTACTATGTCAATTATCAATTGTTTAAGTGATCGGGAAATTGCTATGATGACAAATCACTATTTTTTCTAATAAAATTCTGATGAACGTTTGCACCCAAGTTGATTAAGTTAATCAGTGATTAGTACACAGCAATTTTATGTATAAATTGTTTGCAAAATCGCATAATGATAAAAGAGACGTGTTTAGGATATCTTACAAATTTAAAACATTCTTATATTCTAGAATTATGACTTAATCAGAAGTATAATCAATGATTAGTGGTTGATTAAAGTTAATCAGTAGGGGTGCAAATGGGCCTGAGTAATTTATTTATTAGTTTTAGTCTAAGCTAAACATTTTGTCAAGTAATGCCCAATTCTGTAGTCAAAATATCGTATGTTTAATTAAAAAAAAACCTCGAGTGCCATGATTTAATCTTTTTTTAAATTTAAGTTGGCTGCACGCTTTAGAAATTCAAATATAAAACGTGAAATTTAGTCAACTAATGCCCAATTCTGTAGTCAAAATTTGTATATTTAATTAAAAAAACAACTCTAGAAGGCCATGATTTAATCTTTTTTTAAATTTAAGTTGGCTACACGCTTTAGAAATTGACATAAAACGTCAGACATAATAATTATAATACATAATTTCAGAGTTGTCAACCTACACTATTTTCCATGGCATTCTAGAGGGTTTTTTTTAATTGAACATACAATATATCATAACTCTTAGATAAATCTGAATGGTTAAAAATACCATAACGGTAAGAAATTTCCTATTATATCGTGTTTAAAATATTTACCTAAGGCTAATTTAATGCGGGCCTAGAGTGCTTCTTGCTACCAATCCGTCTATGCCAACTTCATTCATTTCTTGCACTGCCCAAAACTATCGAAAAGTGTCCAACATTATAAAATTCTACACAAAATTTTACAAAGTGATTAACTTGTTCAGATTTTTCCTAAATTAACCTGACCAATCAATATAAAACCGACTCCAGAGAGCGCTTTTTCGTTTCAATCAATCCCGGGCAGCGTATAAATACACCAATGTGGAACATTTCAATTAATTAACCGTCGTCCGTTTTCCAACGGCGCAATCTATTAATTAGGAGCCCGGCCGAACCTCCTCCGAAGACATGATCTAATGCGTTCGGTCACTTTTCTTCGCGTTCGTGAGCCCCTGGATCTGGTCCGAGAGAGAGCGCACGGCGGCGTGTTTATAGGCATTTCTCGTACCGGGAGATAAGTTCGTAATTGGCAGGAGTATATAGTGTCGTCGGCCATTCAGCAATCTCGTGTAACCGATCGCTGAATTAAATATTCATGAATGGAGACATACACACGCATAGATGAACAAGAGGCATGTTAAGAAATTGCAAACGAAAAAAGAAAGGGACATTGTTTATAATTAAGATTTATTTAAATGCAAGAGTGTATTGACTAAAAAATGCAAGAGTGAATTAGCTCAAAAATGAAAGAGTGAATTGACTCAAATGCAAGAGTGAATTAGCTCAAAAATGAAAGAGTGAATTGACTCAAAAATGAAAGAGTGAATTGACTGAAAAGCTTTCTCAGATACTTTTTGAAACTTTTAAAAGTTTATTGTCCGAACATTCCAATTTATTTAAGTGAGACTTTTTTTATGTAATCATCAAAATAGTTTTAACCAACGCTGGTAAACTTACTGTATTTTGTGCAGGGGCGCAGCAAAAAAAGTAGATTGAAAGTTGTCAATTGCATATTTGTATTTTGACAAGTAATGTTACGATTAAAAATTGAATTTTCAAAACTAGTTTTCAAAGTGAAATCCTCAAACGTCAGTGTCAAAGTTAGTAAAATAAAATAAGTAGTGACGAAGAGCAATTATCGCCGCCGCTGTTTGGTCGTGGGAAAAGCAGAGTATTAAACACGTTTTGAAAGCTACATTGCATGCTCCTACCTACAAAAGTTTACGTTTAGTATTCTAACATACAGAACCAACTATAAACTTAAATCGCCAATACTTATTATATATAGTGTTTTTAATGCGTTACCCTATTCCTCTGATATATTTTATGATACTATTAAATCTATATTATCATAATTGAACTAGCAAATAGCTTAATATTTTACTTATCTGTATTTTGTAATTGTTTTCCTGTTGGCCAATAAAGACTTATTATTATTAATAATATTACACTAACAATAAAGAAAGTAGAACTGAGGGACTTATGCTTAATGTTTGGGGAATACCAGATTTCCATTTCAACACATTTTCGTACAAAATAATTAACAATTAATATTTTGCGACACATAATCCCTTTTTGTGAGACACCAGACGAGTTTTTCTCTTCGAATGCTGACGTTAATTAACTTCATTTGGCATTTTTAAAATTGAAATGTACCATACACGCCCTTGAAAGTGTTCATTCCAGAATAATTGTCCCATAAAGCCCAGAATTTATTGTTCTTTGCCGTATTTTTACTGTGAGAACATTACACGGCAATTGTGCAAATGATTTTATTGTTAATTGAGTAGATACATTTTCCAATACGGTGGCGTTTACGACTTTGGCTCACATGAAAACCCACGTGCTTTTTTTTCTCGGTCGTTATGAAATAAATCTTAATCCTACAATCACGCGTTAGAAAAATATAGATAGTAACAATTATCAACAATGAACAAAAGTTGCGAATGTCTTCAAACATTAAGAATTTAATCTAATATGCAGATTTCAGGGACAATATAGTCATGTTGCACAACAAAATAAACCTCATTGTGCAACGAATTCAGCATATTTTGACAATATAGTCAGATTGCAAAACATAATAAAGCCGATTGTGAATTTAGTAGATTTTGTCATTCTAAGTGATTTTATTGTAAGAACTCAATTGTCTCTAGAGGTTTTATTTTATTGAACATACGATATATTACCCCTTAAAAATGATGATAATTCAAAACTAATTGGAGAGAATAAAAACAATAGTAAAACAAACCAAGTGACATTTATTGATTTATTATCAACACGAAATATTAGTATCGAATAAATCTAGTAGAAATGAAGTAGGAATTAACCATAATGATATTAAAGGCAATTACAGGGAATTATTGTTTTATGTTAGAAACTTAAACATAGAGTAATTGTAAGAACTTACATTTTTGACTAAAAATGCACTCTTTTTAAACAAAACAAACAAAAATCACAGCACAATCACTAGAACGGAATTCCTTCTCCACACAAGCGTCCTATTAAATCACACCTAATTAACCGTCCACGGCTTGATCACTCTCGCGGCAGTAATCCGAATTAATTAATATACGCCTGGTGAAACGGACGTTATACATATTCAAATGCACGTCTCGTCCATTTGCATACTACACAACTAAACTCCCTTTACTCTAAGGTGCGGTTTCACTCGACGAGCACATTTTTTGTCCCCCGTTTCGGCCTCGCCCGAACACCACCACCGACTAGAACTGACTGAATTACTACTAGTCCGGGTGTATACCTACTCGGGTTACCCAGAATTCTCAAGAATCCGAAATTCGGAAAAATCGACACGTACCGAAGACGCCGGATTGAGAGAGAACAATCGCTTCTAGGGACTCTACCTGCTTGCATGATTTACTGTCCTTTTTCGAAATTATTGTTGGAGGCCGGGGACAAACAGCTATATTCGTCAGTGACGGTGACAGTTTCGGATTCCCGGGGAGTCAGGTGTGGAAGGTAGGCCGAAAAAGCCGAGAAAACGGGGCTAATTGTTGTGCGGGAGAATGGCATTATTGGGTAATTGTGTTCCACGATTTTTTCGAATCATTGCCGGGGCTTTTGTTGGGGTGTTCTCAAAATGCGAAATCTTGGAGAGAATAGGGGAAAAAAGAGGAGTGACGTAAATCGTTGCGTAATTTCCGATTCATGGCTTGGGTTTGAGTGTGCTTTTAAAAAATTGTAATACTAGGTCTTGCTACGTACAACTTTACTGATCTAAATCAAGAGGAATAAGCCTGACTATACCTCCACAAGATCAGCAAGTTGTAGGCGCCTAGTGCTACATTTTGTTGTCAATGAAGATGCAGCTACATATACACATTTTAAAGGAGGTATTCACAATTGCTTTAGATACACAAAAACTAAATACTTTTGAAAAGGTGTGAAACATTAACTATACTAAGTGACAAAGAAAAGGGAACAACAAATAATTATTATTTAATTTCAATAATTTTTGGTATACATAGTCAGTATGGTAATGTGTATAATTGATTTGAAAAAAAAAACACGGTTAAATTTCTCTAATATTTTTTTTTTTTTATTGCAACTAGCTTCGACTTTGAGTCATTCTCAACGAGTAAAGGAAATTACATTTTCACAAACATTATATACAAGAAGACAGGCTGATTTAAATTTGTATGGTTAAGCAATAAGGGTTGTCATGATGGGTGAGCTCCACAGATCTTCGATATCTTTAACTATTGGTTTTTCCTGTTTTATTGCTTTCTGGATTTCCAGCTCTTCGCGATAGGTGAGATGACGTCCATTATTGCCTGTGTTTAGCTAACCCAGTACAATATTTTTTTATTTAGAATTGAAGTTTTGTGTTCTTATAATCGTTTTTTGTAATTCCTTCCTTGTTCCTGATGTATATAATTGATTAAATTTTCAAAGTGATCGGTTCATCGGAATGTGTGCAAATGTTAATAATGGTGGAGGTCACCATGCGTTACACATTCACGAGTACGTCTAGGCATACTTCTAATAAGATAATCAATATCCTCGTCCTCGTCATCCCTGGCAACCTGTATTTCACGGCAAAGATCCCTTAACGTCTGTGGACGAATTAAATGCCTTAGTCTTCTACCCATAATATCCCACACATGTTCAATTGAAGATAGATCGGGGGATCTTGCTGGTCAGGGTAAAAGATTACCTGTGGAATGTTTAAAGAAGTTCAATGTAGCTCTTGCAACATGTGGTCCAGAGTTATCTTGTTGAAGTTGTAGTGTTCTAAAGTAGGGTATGATATAGAGGTCGTACAATTTCTTGTATGTAACGAGCAGAAGTCACACTGTCTCTGATAAACACTATTGGCGATCTGCTACCATAGGCAATAGCACCAATACCATAACTCCAACTGTTTGATGAGCATGCCTTACGACATCATATCGTGGATATCGTTTTTCACCGCGTGGTCTTCTCACCGGCCATCAATTATCCTTAAACAAAAGCGGGATTCGTTGCTAAGGACAACTCTATTCCATTCCTCGTCCCATTGCAATCGCTTTATGCACCACTGTAAACGACTATGTCGATGCTGTGGGGTTAGAGGTAGCACAAAGTGGGGGCGGTAAGAAAAAAGTCCAAAACTAATTATCCGTCTATATACGGTACGCATTCCAACAGGCCTTCCATGTTCTGCAAACCACTGATCTGCAATTGCCCTAGTGCT
The DNA here is from genome assembly GCA_932526585.2 of Philonthus cognatus. NCBI lineage: Eukaryota > Metazoa > Arthropoda > Insecta > Coleoptera > Staphylinidae > Philonthus > Philonthus cognatus. The sequence continues at coordinate 39,880,241 of OW052244.1, forward strand.
AGAGTTATGGTCCCTTCTGGCTAGTTGTCTAAGGCGGCGATCTTAGAGCTCTGTTTTACTTCACAGACGTCCTGTGCCTCTTGCTCGCTGTCTTTGGAGTTCCTGATAGTATACCTGACAACAACGAATCACCATATGTACACTTCTACACATTCTATGAGTAATTTAACGAGAAAAAAAAAACACCATATCGCAAGCCGATAATAATAATGATGAAGGTGTTAAAACAAAAGGCCTAATCAATTAATTCAAGCGCACCTCTGAAATTACTTCAAGATTTCGACGTAGAATTCAGATGGCCAAATAGACAGAATCACGTCCATCACTAAATTGTCTGTAATATAGCGTTGCAAGACGTGTCAAATTGTTTAGAGTGAATAGCTGATGAGAGATAAATCTATTCTTTATTCTACCTTAGAAGGCTTTTGTGGTGTGAAATACTTTTCTAAAGATTTCATTTTGATATAAACACCAAATTTAAAAATTATTTGAAAAAGGTAAAAATTGTGCAAATTTATAGAAATTTTGCATTCTATTTAAAAATCAACTGAATATAAGATTTAGTACAAAAGAGCTAAGATTGTTAGGCAATAAATATAGTTTATTTACCATTGTAAAATAATAAATATTCAATCAATTTACTTATTAAAATTAAAGCCATTTAAAGTTGACTTTATTTAACCCTTTCAACCCTGAAATTTTTCTGGTGCCCAAAAACATGTTTTATACACTGCTGTTTATTTATTACTATCTCAGATATACAGAGAGTTTTTCCTTTAAGTATACATATCTCAATATACTGTATACGCTGTATATCTCCAGATATTCGTTGTTTTTACAAATATTTCAAACTGAACTTACAAACGAGGGTTTTCCCCTCCCAGATTAAGTATGAAGTAAAATTTCGCGCTACGCGACCAAACCAAATTTTCAGGCTCTTCTAAACTCGAAATTTTACTTCATGCGCCACGCGTACTTAACACTAATGTGATATAATGTTCAGAATACACGTTTTTAGCATACTGCTTTAGTAGAATATTTTGAACATCACCTAAAATCAGTGTTTTATATGCATGGCGCATGAAGTAAAATTTCGAGTTTAGAAAAGCCCGAAAATTTGGTTTGGTCGCGTAGCGCTACGCGCTACTCGACCAAACCAAATTTTCAGGCTTTTCTAAACTCGAAATTTTACTTCATGCTTAGTCTGGGAGTAGAAAACACACGTTTAAGACTTCAAATTAATTTATTTTAAAAAACAAACGATAATCAGAAAAGTTACAGCTCATGCATACATGTATGTACAGGGCTATTCAAAATAAATGAACAGATTTTAAACATTTATTTCTTCCAAACTACAAATGATAGAAACACAATTCCAACGTTCCTGGAAAGAGAAAAGTTAAATTTTTTATGCATTCAATATGAGCACCATGTGTTTTCCGTGCTGTGGTTTTTTTTTGAGCTCCGTTCGTAAACTGTACGAATCCGCTCGACATTTTCATTCGATGTGCGTGGACGTCCCGTGATTTTCTGTTTGTAGATGCAACCATTGTCTACGAACTTTTGATGCCACTGGTAAATCTGTTTATGACGAGGCGGTAAAAAGCAAGTAGTTTTGCTAGCACACAAAGTGCTTTTTCATGTTGTATCGTCATTTTACTACAGACAATCAAAATGACAAGCAACAGCGCCAACTTCTGCCTGGACTGTTAAAATTTTATACTTTTGTCTATCCAGGAACGTTGGAATTATAGTTCTACTTTTTGTGGATTGGAAGAAATAAATGTTTGAAATCTGTTCCTTCTATTTGAATAGCCCTGTAAATTTAAAAGGAAAATTCCCAGTATGTTTACCAAATTTTAGTGGTGGTAAATGCAAACGTCAGGGCCAAAAGAGTTAATAGTATAGAAAATGTGTTTATTTATTATAAATAAAATAAAAAATGTCAATTAAACAAATTATTGATCAATTTATAGAGATCATTGAGATGAATACACTTTTTTTAAACATAAAAAACAACAAAGTTTAATCACTACGAAACTCTGAAAACTTTTCTTTTTTATAAATATAATGTAATCCACATCATTTATAAGGGAAAAAACTTTACCATTCGAAAAACTGAATTTAATGATTTGAAACAAAATTCAAGAAGAAACAATTACTTGAGCTTTCTCTTCAAATCAAATACCTTTTAAAAAGTCACTATAAAAACCAGATCAATAGGCGATAAACAAATAGATATCTTTAATCAATTCTAGGCAACAAACAATGAATCACCAACCATCATCATTTTCGGTCAGTCTCCCATCATTCGATCGGTAATTGAATGCCCGGCGTTCGTCGTTTGCTGTTGTTGTTGTTGTAAAGCTAAAGCAAAGCGTGCCTGCTGCTTCATCAAGTGAGGCAATTTGATTTATGACGTGTTATTGTGTTTTCCAGGGGAATGAGCTTTAATTTACGGGTACGATGGGCCATCGAACGTGAATCCTTTGATTCACCACTTCGCGTCTTATGAAAGCACAAGAAGACGGCAGAAGAGGAAATTGTCAACAATTAGTGGCAATTAGCGTTTCATGGCCGCTGAGTTATTTCCATGGCAGATTGTTCGGATCGCTTCTTGAAATTAGGTTGAATTAAGGAATTGTATGCGAGCTGATTGGCGTTTTCTTCGAATTGTTACAATTTTTTTCTTAACAACATTTTTATTTTAATTAAATAATACTCTAGTGAGCTAGAAGATTGATCTATTAATTATTAATTAATTAATAAACAAAATAAATGACATGTTCTTAGATTTCATTCCACTGGATTTACGTTTATAGATAGCTTCATACTGAAGGTTTGCCAGTTGTAAAGACTTGACCTTAAAAATGTAATAAATTAAAGCTTTACACTGAAGCCTCTTCATTGAATATATAAACTTTGCGATACATACATACGATTAAATTTTGAAGCAACAAGTTAGCAGAGTTCAAGCCTTTTGCTATCAAAGTATGTGATATTGCGATCAAATTCCAAGCAATAATAAATTCTACAAAACCCATTGAAAGACCTAACATGAAAACATCAAAGCCAGCCAACAATACCATTGTCTTCATCCACTCGCGGAGAGAACAACAAACTGACGATCCCGATCGCTTCCATAAATTGATAACAGATAAGGCGAGTCGGTTCCATCTCAACCTTGGCCTTTCTTCTACTCCCCGTTTATCGCCCATTGTTTGTTGCACGGTTAATTTATCGCCCGTCCGTCGTTTAATGTCTCAATGTGAGCGCCGTATAAATTTATGCCCGCTTAAATTGCTCTCCTCTCGGAGAGAGACACTTTTGTGGCCGGTCGCGTTAGGAAATGCGCCCATAAAACGCCACGGTCTCTCTTCCCACAGAACCAGAATGGTCCTATTGAGAAAATGCGGTGGATGCTGATGATGATGGAAAACAAATCGAATGGGCGCGCCTCGGTCTGGTCGTAAAAATCGGGCTTTATCAAGAGAAAGAAAATGTCCAGAGAGGTGTGTTGTGCAATAGGTAAGAGGTTTGATAGTAATAGAGGATTTTTGTTAGGTGCTTAGTTAGGATTATGGTTTCCTTTATTCGAAGAATTGAAGATTTGATTACTTTTTGGAGAACTTCAGTGAAAGCAGAGATTACAAAATGATGATGAAAGTCCAGACATAATTAAATCAACTTCAACCAATTTTGCATCAATCCCATAGCTTGTAGACCAAAGTGCAGTTCAAACTCTGCTTGAAAGTAACATTTTGTTTGGAAACAATTGCAACGATTATTTATGACCATGCCAAAACGTGCGCACCATTTTCGAACCATATTTACATGTAAACTCTGTTTATTTTAATATGATTATCCATCCATCTATCCATTAAACAAAAGTTTTGTGTATATTTAGCTGCCTGCCTATATCATTAAGAAACGTGGATAATTAAATGTTATGTGTGTATACAGGGTAATTCAAAATAAAGGAACAGATTTTAAACATTTATTTCTTCCAAACTACAAAAGGTAGAACCATAATTCCAACGTTCCTGGACAGACGAAAGTTTAAAATTTGAGCAGTTTAGGCAGAAGTTCCAACCACGGCCGCATTGGTGCTGTTACTTGTCATGTTAATTGCCTGTAGTAAAATGGCTACACAACAAGAAAAAGCATTTTGTGTGATGCAATTAGCAAAACTAGAGTCTAGACTAGACCCCCTCGTCATAAGCAGATTTACCAGTGGCATCGATTCTTGCATCTCTAAACAGCAAAGCACGGGACGTTCACGCACATCAAATGAAAATGTCCAGCGTATTCGTATTTCGAAAGGAGCCCCAAAAAAAAATCAAAAAACGTGTGAGTACATAGTGCTCATATTGAATGCATAAAAATTTGAACTTTTCTCTTTCCAGGAACGTTGGAATTGTTTCTTTTGTAGTTTGGAAGAAATTGATGTTTGAAATCTGTTCCTTGATTTTGAATAGCCTTGTATATAGTTGTCTGTATTATAGAGAAACGTGGTTAACTATACTCTGTTTTTCTTAATATGACCAAACTTAGGGTGTATTTACTGCGAACAGTTGCAGTCCTGCTTTAACAATAAGGTATTTTAAACATTAAATTTTGAAATGTTGGTAAATAATTATAAATGTGACAAATAAATCATAATTTGTCAAATAAATTGTCACGATGTAGAGAGTTTCAAAAAGAGAACGCTACAGTTTGCAACTTTACAACACATACAGGGATTTTTTTTAAAGTATACTTCCATATATTCCATATAAACTTTTGTAAAATTAATGAACATGTGATCAAAACTAAGCAGTATATTTTAAACTTCACTTTAAATCAGTTATTTATACGCGTGGCGCATGAAGTAAAATTTAGAGTTTAGAAAAGCCTGATTTGGCTTGGTCGCTCCGCTGCGCTACGCGACCAAGCCAAATTTCCAGGCTTTTCTAAACTCTAAATTTTACTTCATGCTCAGTCTGGGAGTGGAAACACTCGTTAGAGTCTTTAAATTGAAAGTTGTTAACAAGATCACGAATGTCTGAATATTTATATAGATAAATCGTAACATATACAGTGTGCCCATATTTCAAAAGAATGTATGGGGATCTTGGTTATTTGAAGAGATAGAGATTCGGTTAAATTGGGGAAAAGTTGCGTATTTCAGGGTCCAATAATAATGTAAAAACAAATTTGAAATATCATCTTTAGTTTTTGAGATATTGTCAAAAAACAGATTTTTTTAAGTTTTGTTTTTATTTTTTTATTGAATCCAGACATTTACAACATTGACATTATACAGGCACATTTTAACAAGAAATCTAGTAACATATATAATTTTAAGATAACTATAATATTTACCCAGGGACCATAGCCAACTTTTGTTATTCTTATGGCCGCCATTTTGAATTTTCATATTTTTTGGAAGAATATTTTGTTCTGAATTTATTGATGTATCATACTTATAGTTTATAGTACATTTTACACGTAAAATTTTAATCTTTTGTTTTTTGTAAAGAGTGCCTTGGAAACAGTTGAGTAACTCACTCATTTGACAAAACTAATGATTGTGTTCCACTCCCAGACTAAGCATGAAGTAAAATTTCGAGTTTAGAAAAGCCCCGCGTAGAAAATTTGTCGAGGGTCGCACGGCGACCCGAGACAAATTTTCACGGGGCTTTTCTAAACTCGAAATTTCACTTCATGCGCCACGCGTATAATCCACTGATTTACAGTAAAGTTAAAAATATATAACGCATAAATGTGATGGCGATCAATATTTATTGAGATGTAGTAAAAAGGGAAAACTTTATTTGTGAAGAGTTTTGGAACAATAATAATAAAAGTAGAATAAATTTAGTTTGTGTAACTTTTCCATACTGCTGATATTTAGGTCATCATATCTAACGGGGAAAGTGCTATGATAGACACATCACCATGTTTTTTAATTTATATTTTGTGTGATAATTGATTCTTATTATTATTATTAGAAAAGATTGAGAACTATTAAATCATTTTGACTGCTAACAACAATGAATGACTGGTGTCAAGATATTATTGATTAATAGATATGACGTCATTGTTTCCAAGGCACTCTGTGCAAAAAAGAAAATATTATAATTTTAAATATCAAATCTAAAATCAAATATGAGTGTGATACATCACTGAGTTCAGAAAAAAATATTCTTTCAAAAAATATGAAAAACCAAAATGGCGCTCATAAGAAAAACAAAAATTAGCTATGGTCCCAGGTTAAATGTTATAGTTATTTTAAAAAAAAATAATATAAAACTACTGAATCTGGATATTTAAAACTTTGACAATATACAAGCACTTTTTAAGGAGGAATCTAGCCTCCTTAAAAAGTGCTTGTATATTGTCAAAGTTTTAAATATCCAGATTCAGTAGTTTTAGAATAAAAAAATACAAATGATTTTAAAAAAAATATTTTTTTTATATCTCGAAAACAAAAGAAGATATTTCAAAATTGTTTTCAGATTATTGCTAGGACCTAAAATACGCAACTTTGCCCTAATTTAACGGACTCTCTATCTCTTCAAATAACTGAGATCCCCATACATTCTGTCGAAATACGGGCACCCTGTATACTTAAAAAAAAACATTTCTTAAATTTAGAACTTTTTCCAAATTTGAACATATAAATGTGCAGATAATGAAGAAGGCAGATATTCCTGAGCAAGAAGTATTTACCTTATCCTCAGAGAAACTTTACTAAATTGGTAGTAAATACAAATAATTTAAGGCGGTGATGAGTACATTTCTAATCGTAATCTTTGTGAGTTAATTAATTGTATTGTCATATTACTGTCAGATTTCCCTTCATATAACCTACAAATTAGAAGTTGATTTACAACATAACATGTGATTAATCTTGTCCTAACCTGAAACACTTAACCTGCATTACACCACTAAATTCTTGAAGATTTAAATTTGATTGGTCATATTAAAAAAAAAAACAGATTATATGTGTGTTTTGTCAATTTATTTCTAACACGAATCGTATCACTCAAATGAAGCAGATAGATTTATACGAGTCAGAACCAGGGATGGGCTTTAACGACAACACGTCAGATCACTGAAAACAAAAATTATAAATAATAGTTTCTCAAAAAAATCTTTAAATAGTGTCCTTTTATGAATATAGTAGGCATATTTGTGATCAAAAGCACGATTATATCAATAGAACTATTTTGATACTTTGTAATTCTTTCGACATATTTTCCAATATTTCTGAAGAGAAAGCACACGTTGCCCAACAACCTAAAATGAAGTACTCTAAATCAAGCCAATCAACAGGTAATGAATTTTATTTCAGCTTTTTTCGTGAGGCTCAGGTCGTGACTACTAAAACATTTCATCCGTGAAATCAGAGCTATGAATTAAACCGAAATAAAGTTAATTAACGTTGCCATTTCAGATGAGAATCTGACAATCTCGGTGTTGTAAAAAATGTTTCTGTTGAAAATGGCATCCAACAAGAAACAATCATAAGCCTACAAACATATATCCATTGGTTTTTTTAGTTTTAGTTGATATAAGAGGTTTTTAGTTGAATTATAGAAACCTGGTGTAGTCACTATGTTTTTTAAAAAATAGTGTTTTAATTATCGAACAGTATCTCAAACTATTGCATAGAAATTAGGTAGAAAATTTGTAAAATGTTTAAATTCCATCGAAACATTAATCATATATTTTCTCCCCACTCGTCATTTTTGCTTCGCATAATTTTGTAAATCATTATATTATATTATATTATATTAATATTATTTTAATTTGTTAGAATGAAGTCAACTTTCATATTTTTTGTGATACTCTGCCAATAATACGTTTGTTTTAATTATACTTGTTTCTCTAGAAATTTTACTTCATGCGCCACGCGTATAAACACTCTCTTCTTTGGAATGAAGTCAATTTTCATAATTTTTGTGATATTCTGCTAATAATAGGTTTGTCTTAATTATACCTGTCTCTCTTGGAATTTTACTTTATGCGCCACTCGTGTAAACACTGATTTAAACTGAAGTTCAAAATATACTGCTTATGATTGATTTCACGTCATTCTACATTCTACTTTTAAAACTTTCTACTAACGATAAAAACTTTTCTACATAATGGAGTCTCGTAGAGATAAATTGTAAAGCTTTTACAACATTTAAGGACTGTAATACAGTTTAAAAGCTACTCTAAAACTATTTTCTCACTTTACAAAACGAGTATGAGTATTCATTATACTATGTAGATTATTTTGGTAAAGTTTGTAATAAGTATTAAAATAGTTTAGTACTTTCAAAGTATTCTACCGCCGTCATTAAACATTTTACTAACTTTAGAATACAGTTTACGTGGATGAATATTGTAGAACACTTTTGTTAACCTAGTACAAAGGTGCAATACAGTTAATGTTATTTTAATGCTTTCTAGAACTACAAAAAACTTAAAAAAATAGAAATATTTTGTGAAGTTAGTAGAAAGGAAAGAACAAGGGGCCTAATGAGGTCTAAGTGCAGTGCTACTCTATACCAGAGTAGACATTTTAAAGCCTTAATGTAGTTATGAGACTTTGTTCTCTCTATAAACTTTCTACAATATTCTTCTTTTAGTTACGTGAAGTGTTTTATTAATTATTGTAGCAATTCCTTTCTTCAGTGAGGAAAGGAATTACTACAATAACTTATAAACTTTCTACTCTCTCTACAAACCCCTTTTAGTTAGTAGAAAGTTTCAAGAAAACACTTAGTTAAATTTCACTAATATTTTGGTCTTTTATTCCAACTAGTTTCGACTTTGAGTCATTCTCAAGGAGTTTCACCACGTGAAAGATAAGAAAAATTTGTTCAAATTTTACACCTTACAGTCTTCAAAGTTTCTACTAACTTTACAAAACCTTTCTACAAGATTCTACTATAAAGAAAAGTTTTCTTAAGTTAATTGAAAGTTTTATAACTACATTATATTATTAAATACTTGTACTAACTTTCCAAAAGTTTTCCCACAACATTTTACTATACAGAAAGTTTTCTAAAGCCACTAGAAAGTTTCTAGACGTTGGTAAAAAAATGTAAAAGTACAGTTTTGAAACGTTCTATCAAAACTGTACTTTTACATTTTTTTACCAACGTCTAGAAACTTTCTAGTGGCTTTAGAAAACTTTCTGTATAGTAAAATGTTGTGGGAAAACTTTTGGAAAGTTAGTACAAGTATTTAATAATATAATGTAGTTATAAAACTTTCAATTAACTTAAGAAAACTTTTCTTTATAGTAGAATCTTGTAGAAAGGTTTTGTAAAGTTAGTAGAAACTTTGAAGACTGTAAGGTGTAAAATTTGAACAAATTTTTCTTATCTTTCACGTGGTGAAACTCCTTGAGAATGACTCAAAGTCGAAACTAGTTGGAATAAAAGACCAAAATATTAGTGAAATTTAACTAAGTGTTTTCTTTTTTAAATCATAGTAGATTGTTGTATAAAAGTGTTAGTGTATAGATAGTAGAAAGTTTAAAGGCTACTTTAATATTTTTACTTAGTAATATCTTGTAGAATTGTTTTGTACAATAAGTAAAAAGTTTCAAAATGTACCGTAATTTAAAAACTTTCTAGTCACGACTAGAACTTATAAAAATCTTTTTACATAGTCTAAAATTATAGAGAAGTTTTGTAGACTTAGCAGAATGTCTAAATACTGCTTTCTACCTAGTTATATGTTGCAGAAAAGTTTGTAAAATTAGCAAAAAGATTCACAACTGAAGTGCTGCTCCGGTATCCTTTCTACGAAATTCTACAATGTACAAAAGATTCGTAAAGTTGGTAGAACATTTTAATTTCTACTAACTTTACGAAACGTTTATATAGTTCAACGTATTTGGTGCAACTGGCCCTTAGTCACTCGATGTATTCGGTACTTTGAACATATATAAGTACTTAAGTACTTTTTGTTAGGTACCTGTAATAATACATTTTGTGTTGAGTACTCAGTACTCGAGTACATTTTACTTGTACTCGGAACAGCTCTGTTCACAGCCCGACCGACATCACTTAATCCAAGTTCCTGGGGGCCAGACACGTATATTTCCATCAACAAATTTTGCAAAGGGCAATTTTTACAGATGACTATACCAAATATCCTTCTGTCTCAACATTTAAATACTTTGGCAGAGTAATAGAACTTTCATCTTCATCATTAAACCGAGTCCATTTAGATCCATTACATAACACAAATGATATTAATAAACGCATCAAAGCTCAACGAGGCTTTTAAAAAAAAACCCAAAGGACTTTCACGTGTAAATAAAATCGTGATGGATGCCTAATGGCCACCTTATCATAAATAACGACGCGTTTTGTCGCTTCACGAGCGCACCGCTTGAAAGTTATAAAATGACGTTGTCGTCCGACCGGACAGAAGATTAATTTTTACCCGCGAAGATAAACCCTTTAACGTCGACAATAAATAAACCCGGGATTAGACCCGACGAACATTGAGCGTTCATTCTCACACACAACCCGACCGCGAAATATCAACATCAAACATCGAGAACAATGAATGTGGAAGGAATAAAGTCGATAAGGCCTATTAACACCTACGGTCACGTGAGAGCCGGACCAATCTAACGGAGGGTAGGTCTCTTAATTGGCATACCCGAGTAGTCCATATCTGATGAGATTACAGTCGACCTGTTTACTTTTCAAACCCCGGGAGGAAGTCATTCTCGCCGAGAGTTCGTCTGGTCATCTTGACCACATAGCCGTGTTTGTGGCGTTCACGGCTTAGTTTACATGTTCAGCTAGTTAGTGGTGAAGTCGTTATTCCTGATCTCCGGCTCGTGTTGGTAAATATTTCCCCTTGATTGCTTTGTTAATGTTATAATTTATGTTTATTGAAAATACCCACAACAGTGAAATTGGAGAGCTAATGGCCGCGCCTCGAGGGATACCGGTTACGTAAAAATTACCTCTACAACACCTCAATCTGCTGGGAATTCTTTGAGTAAAGAATGATTCATTGTATTTGTTTGATGTTTTTATCTTGAAATTTACTTTTGGAAAAATATTAATAACTATATTTGATGTGTAAGTATACCTTGAAGTATAAGTAGAATTGTACTAGCTTAACAAATGAATAAGGCTGATAACTGTCAAAAGATCATGTTCACTTTTATACAAATAAAACACTTAAATATATATTGTACACTCGCTACAATTGTTTCATCACACTGTGACATCTTAGGAAATTTCGAGTTTAGAAAAGCCTGAAAATGTTCAGGCTTTTACAAACTCGAAATATTACTTCATGCGCCACCCGTATAAAACACTGATTTTAAGTGAAGTTCAAATTATACTGATCCGGTATGCATGCTTATGATTTATAGCATTATTTCATAAATTCTAAAAAAAAACCTATGTTGTTACGATAATTGAGGTTATGTTGTAAATTTGAGTATTGAAAAACACATTCAAATATATAAATGAATAGAATTTTTAAATATTTGTATAAAAACATATTCAAATATTCCAATACGTAAGGGGGCTTTAAACTTTCCAGTACGAACCATAAAACATTTTTAAATATAGTGACAGTCACAGTGAGTCGATGTTTCGCTCACAGAGTGGCATGTAACCTAACTTGACAAAGCGAAAACTAACCTAACCTAACTTTTGACATATCATCACTACACTTACTTTCAATGTTTCTAAAGTCTGATATTTATAACTTTTTTACATATGTATTACAATGTTTACTAAACGATAGTTAAAGCGACAATTAACCTAATCAAACTTTTGATATTTTATCACTTTCTACACTTTCAACGTTTTTAAAGTCTGGTATTTGTAATTGTTTTTGACGTATGTATCATAATGTTGGCTAATATGCAGAACACTGTACATCCAGATTTGCGTGTGCGCAGCGGCGCCTACGCCTGTGATTCTCAACAGGTTATTTGTATGGATGTGTGTATGCGGGCATGTGTGTATGCATATGTTTAGGTTTGATGAGTGAAAAAGAAGTTGAATAGAATTAATGACGTTTATAGAATCAATAATAATGATTATAATCAAAGAGATTGATAGAAACAACATGTCGAGAGCCACTGAAGTAGGCACTAGTGCGCATCCAAGTTGGAACATGTACAGTATTCTGTACATTTGCCAAATAATCATAATTAATTCAAGAAACAATTCGCAGCACACCATAAAGAGTTGACAGCTGTCAAAATCGAGTAATGCAAGTGAGCTTTGATTAAGTTATTATCTAACGTAACACAATTTCATAATTTAGAAAGGCTCGGTTAGCTTAGATAAAAAAAAAACTATAAAACTAGGTTAGATTAGATAACAAACTTTGAAATCAGGTTAGGCTATATGGCAAATCGTAAGGTTGGGTTTTCTAACACAACTTTACGAATTGTTTTCGAATTGTGAAATTAGGTTGGGTTATTATCCAACCTAACCCAACTTCACAATTTAGCGTAGTTGGGTTAGATAACAAGTTGTGAAGTTGCGTTAGATGATACATTGTATTGTGGTTGGGTTTTGTTGTGTGTCAAATTGAAAAGTTAAACTAAGAACGGACTAAAATGTGAATTATGTCAAAAAGTAATAAAATATTAATTATCTTGAGTTCACCAAAGTTTTCAAAAATTACTACCTACTGAAACTGGTAAGTACTAAAAGTAGTCAATAAGAATGTTGACATTTCATGTTATTTTGACATAATTCACACTTATGATACATTCGACATTTAATACCATTTTTGACATTTAAAAAATATTAGTTTTATATTACTTTTTACACGATGACATTTTTTTGCTTTTTGGCATTTCATGTCACTTTCCACATTTTACGTCACTTTTGACGTTTATCGGCATATCCACAACGACATGAGATAAGCTGGATTTAGCTGGTATTTGATCTGTAATGGCAGTTGATACTAGATATGGGAAGTTCAAATCTTTCATGTGATTCAAATCAAATGAATCGTCCCTTCAAAGTGATTTGTTCCTTATGAATCGTTTGTAAACGAATCATTTGATTAAGCCTCACGAATTCAAGCGAGTACAAGACGACCCGACGGCCGTGTCGTACAAAATATTAATGAAGACTGGCGCAGCGGATTCGTTTCCGCAAGTCGTGAGAAATCTTTTCAGCCGACCGAGTTTCAGGCGAACGAGATTCCATCGAATGAGTTGAAGTTGTGCGCGGATTCGAGCGAACGAAATAGTCATATGATTCGGGCGGATTCAGATTCAGTTCGCATGTACAAAGCGGAGTTGAAGTTGTGCGCGGATTCGAGCGAACGAATGATTCTTCCGATTCGGGCGGATTCAGACATGTATAAATCCGAATTGACAATACGATTCCTCTCGGCCAAAATCGTTCGGTCGGTCGTCGACCAATATCTAGTTAATACAAGTCGGCCTTAGCCGGTATTTGGACTATAATTATACTTGACATAGGTCGGCGTTATCTCATATTTGGGCTATATTTAAAATTGACATAACTCGGCGTTTGACATGTAACCAGCATTTGAACTGTAGTGACACTTGACATAAGTTGTCGTCAGGCGACATTTAGTTCACCCAACCTAATTTGACAGAGTGATACCTAACCTAACTTGACAAAGCAAAATCCGACCTAACCTGATTCTTGAAGTTTCATCACTTTTGACGTACTTTCGAAATTTAAAGTCAAAGATAAAAAGCGTGTAGAATTTAGTACAGCTTTTATTTGTTTTAACAAAAATAACACCGCTATCAACATAAAGGTGTAATCGATCGTAGCTTGAATTGATAAAGTTGTTAAAATAAGGATTTCAAGTGTTATAACTTATTTGTTTTGACAGTTACATCAAAATAAACTTAAATAGATGCGTCCAAATGTACTCGAGGTCATTTTGCGGTCTACTTAGAAAATAAAGTACTCATGGAATAAGTGCAGAGTACATGAAAAGTACTCAGAGTAAAAATGTTGTACTCGAGTACCGCCTAGCTCTGTCTGTGGATACGTCTGAACAATAATGGTTGGATCAATGTTGATCTGATTTGGATACGACAATTTGATATAATTAGAAAAATTATTGTTTGAACAAATTTGTAATAATAAATTTAGTATGTAGCATAATAAATTGATGAGCATTCTAAAAACAAAACGATGACATGATTCTCCATGACAAGTGAATGATTTGTGTGTACATTCTTCAATCTGTCGTTACTACGCAATTATTCATATATTCGCCTATCATACAGGGAAATTATGTTTGGATTTGTAATTTGTGACTTTGGCGGCGTTTCGCAAAGAAATTCCCACAGATCCGGGCGCCATACTCTGGGCATGTCCAATGAGATCTTAACGAGACCGCTGACAAGTGCAACTTGTTGGGCCGAATTAAATACTTTGTTGGCAACAGGCCTTTCCACAAAATATCGCCTGGCCGTAAATGGAAAACGCTTGGCGGCGCACAATGTGCCAAATCCGAGCGCGAGCGCCAGGGGGGGATTTGGAGGAAAAAAATTAAATTAAAAATTTCGAGAAAAAAACATATCCACTCCATTGTAGATACATGAAACCCTTATAATCTTGCATGTTTATATTTTTTAACCCCCTATATTATTAACAATTAACGCTTAAAGTTGAGCAATTTAGAAAACATCGATTTTACGGCATTTCATTCGCAAGTTTAAATAATTTATTACATGGATAGTAGGCGTACTATAAATATAACATTATACACTATTGTTTATAACATAATACTGTATATTATGGTTGAAAGATCAACTCTCTAAATATTTTAGAAAAAAAGTTAAAAAAATTTGAATATGAAATATATTTTAAATATAAATTTTAACTTTAGAAAGTGTTATAAAAAAAATGCCAACTCGATGAGGTCTGTGACTATCACTAAAAATTAGTTCTATGTTTTCTCTAACTACCCTCAAAATTTCGTATCTCCACCGGTGCGTTTTTGGGGTCTTTTTAATTTTTTTATTCGACGCCACCAATTATTGGGGTCGGGCGAGGCCCGTGTGCGGTGGCATCGCGGAGTCGAGCTCGCTATTCTCGAGCAGCACGCAACATTATTTCTACGTTGGCCCCGAACAAAAAAATAATAAAAACGCACTTAAAACGCACATGTAAAAATTCAAAAAAATTAGGGCTGTTACAGAAAATATTGACAAATGTTTACATAATAGTCATAATCCTCACAATCTACAATTTTTCTAATATACAGGTATATATCATAGGGAAATTATTTCTTCTCTGAGTATTTTTTGCAGCATTTAAATCACATTTACAAAAATAGTTTTATGGGTTTTTTTCTTATTGATATATAAGGGTGTACATCTGTTACTGATAAAGGTCATCTGGTTTGTGTTTACATTTTTATTAGGGGTCCGATTGAAGCTGTCATTTACCGTAACAAATGGCATTCTTGTCACACAGTTTTTACGGTTTAAGTATCTGAAATGGATTATTCTTAATTTTCTTGAAAGCAAAATATGCGTTTAGTGTTGAACGAAGTCTCCAACAGTTCACATATTTTTCTGATCCCTAAGCGAACGATTGAACATTATAAAGTAATTATTAATTAAGTTAGTGTTAAGTGTTATTTAATTTGTTGACTATATACTCTTTCTTTGATGTAGTGTTTTTTTGTGTATAAAATAGTTTACTTTAATTAAACTAGTGTTTAGTGTTAGTGTAATTTAATTAATCCAAAACGCTGAGTGATAATGGAGAAAATTAAAATTACAAACGGTGATTTATATAAGGTATGGTACGAACTAAAACCTAAAAACCTTATTCAGTCAAGCAATACCATTGATTATTTAATAAAATATATTGCAAATGTTTCGACGAAAAACAATAGTGAAAATGATGACATTCTTAAAAAAGTTAAGGGTTTCTGCAGTACTCTTAATAGAAAGTGGAAAATGTGCTCAAGATCTCATATCAATTTCATAAAAAAAAAAAATAGAAACTAGGAGTAGTGTCCATAAAATTTTAATTCACGGGAGCAAAATAATTGGACAATGTCTTTTACCAATCGGAGAACTTTCGGAAGAGGCACAGGAAGCAACCAATAAAATATATAAGAGAGTTAGAGAAAACCATACTAGGAAAAACTCTAGGCTTAATACAATTCGAGATTTATTTAATATGCTTCTTGTATGTTCTGATCCAATAATTTCTTCTTTGAGAAGCGATGTAAAAATTCATAAAAAACAACTACCTGCAGACGCTAAAAAATTAGTTATTTGTGAAACGGACACAAGTGACAGCGAAGACGAACAGACTGATGAGGATACTGACAATTTTTCATTTTAAAAAAGTAAGTAAATAAAACAGTATAAAATACATAACTTCGTTGTGCAAAATCAGAAAAATGTAATGTATATTCTGATTAAAAATTCATATTTTAAACAACAGATTAAATTATTTTTAAACTACAGCAGATACTTTTCACATTTGTAGGTTTTTTTGAGGTGCTTTATTTTTTATTAGGCGCAACCGATAAAAATCGACTCGGTCATTCGCAAAAACCTGACACAAAACGCACATGTAGAGATACGAAGTTTTTAGGGCATTTAAAAACATACCACAGTTTTTGGTGAAAGTCACAACCTATGTAATGATTATAACAATTGTATATAATTTTGCTGCCTTGAATTATTATTATATTATTTTTCTAGAAGATTGCAAACCGGAAGAACTGTGACTATCATATAAACATTTGTTAATATTTTCTGTAACTGCCCTAATTTTTTTGAATTTTTACATGTGCGTTTTAAGTGCGTTTTTATTATTTTTTGTTCGGGGCCAACGTAAAAATCATGTTGCGTGCTGCTCGAGAATAGCGCGCGCTCGACTCCACGATACTCACCGCACACGGGCCTCGCCCGACCCAACTTTAATTGGTGGCGTCAAATAAAAAAATTAAAAAGACCCCAAAAACGCACCGGTGGAGATACGAAATTTTGAGGGTAGTTAGAGAAAACATAGAACTAATTTTTAGTGATAGTCCCAGACCTCATCGAGTTGACATTTTTTTTATAACACTTTCTAAAGTTAAAATTTATATTTAAAATATATTTCATATTCAATTTTTTTTTAACTTTTGTTCTAAAATATTTAGAGACTTAATTTTTCAACCATAATATACAGTATTATGTTATAAACAATAGTGTATAATGTTATATTGATAGTACGCCTACTATCCATGTAATAAATTATTTAAACTTGCGAGTGAAATGCCGTAAAATTGATGTTTTCTAAATCGCTTAACTTTAAGAGTTAATTGTTAATAATATAGGGGGTTGAAAAATATAAACATGCAAGATTAGAAGGGTTTCGTGTATCTACAATGGAGTGGATATGTTTTTTTCTCGAAATTTTTAATTTGATTTTTTTCCTCAAAATCCCCCCCTGGCGCTCGCGCTCGGATTTGGCACATTGTGCGGCGCGGCGATCTCCGGATTGTATTCATCACCCGACCGATCAATTTTACAACTTTCACCAGATAGATCCGCATCTGCGAAATTTATTATTTGAATGGTAAAAAATTGTAATACCATGTCATTGATGGTGATTAAGAATGTTTGCAAATGTAACGAGATAAGGCACAAAAATGTTATAAAATTATATTACGTGTCAGTTATTTTACACCAGATTGCAATCAGAATCAAATTGAGGGTCTTTGCACAATTGTGTAACTATGTATTAAGTACTGATTTTTAATGAAATAATCTTTATCAAATAGGGCCAAACACGATTTTGAGGACCCTCGTGGGTCAGTGAGTAGACAGGAGGTCTTGGGCCAGAGGGTCGTGGGTTCGAATCCCACCGGAGGGTGTCACTTTCTTATGGGGAAATTAGCACCCTCTGGAGCCATGGATGTTGGATAGATGCGCTGTGACGTCCATATGAGTTATATAACGTGTATATGTGGATAAGTTAAATTAAAAATAATTAACGCAATAGCAGCTTGACTGTATGGCCAAGAGCAGAGATAAAAAAACGATTTTTTTAAAGCAGGAATTTACATCTTCTTTTGTGAATCTTCATATGATTCAACTAAAAATGTTGGTCAAACATAAACCACCTATCTAAGGATCCTCGGATTCTATTGACTAGTATTGATGATTTTTATCGATCGTACCTACTAGGCTTGTGTTACTGACCAGTGAATTGATCCCCACTTTATTTATAGACATTTATGTTTTAGGATCTCAGGAATCTAATTAATGATGTCAGTCCATCCGTCGGCCGGTTATTGTGGATATATTTTAGCAAAAACGGCGGAATCGGTTTAATATTATGTTTTTTCGCATTTTCCATGTTCTATTTTTAGATACAATCTTTGAATGATATTTAGATAACTTTACAAAGTGGTTTTAAAGGTATATATAGAAATTTCGATGTTATCCAATGCAGATAATTGACCAATTTGTTTATTTTTAAGAGGGATTATGACATTATAGGTAAAACCTTGTTATCAGCTGCATGTCCCACGAGAGAGACTTTACAACCCGACTGGTTCCGTTTAATGGTATATTTAATTACGCACCGTCTTAATAAATTCTTTATAGCGTACACTTTATTTTTATATCCCGGCCTATATCACTTTTTACCGGTTGGCATCTTAATGCGATGCGCGCAATATAGAAATATCTTTGTAGGCATAAAAGCTCGGCTATCCCACATCCCAGGGTCCTTAATAAACTATTTCAGAAAGCAATTATCCGCCGGCCATTACACCATCCTGAAATGCGATACCCGCAAGATTTTCTACAATTTAATCTCGGCACGCCGGAGTTTATGGAAATATTTTATTGGACGCCCCGAACAATGGATGGGATATAATGATGGATTTAATAAAGATGTCTTATCTCCTCTGATTGTCCGCTGGTGTAATACGATCACACGTTTATGGCCATACATATAATTGTCAAGGGCCACAATGGGGTTATAAATAATACCTTATTCAAAGTGATATCTTAAATAAGTATATCCGAGTGGCCGGGCATAAATAACAAAACGGTGGGTACGTGTTTGCGCGAAATGGAAGGTTTGTGTACAGATTGTATCGTCGGGAATTTAACTCGGGACTGCAATCTCTTATCGGCAGGTGGTATTGCCCGTTTGCCCCGTGATCGCCCACACTTTGCCCAAGACTTAACACACACAACATACCTCAACTTCAGCCCGTCCTTTTCCCACATTCGTTTTAGAATGGTGTGCCATTCATCCTCTCTGGCTACACTTCTTCGCTCAATTTACCTTGGACGTTCGAAGAAACGACCGAATTGATTGATTTTGAGTAATTTTAAATATGCCACCAGAAAGATCGAATCTATTTGATGAAATTACGGGTTTTCTGATTATGGGGTAAGAAAATTACTTCTAACCGGACTAAATCGAATCACTTAACAAATATCCGTTCAGGAAATATTTCTCTACTCTATTCAGTTTATGGACTATGTATGTATTCATAAAAAAATCTAAGTTCTCGTTCTTCTTTTTTTTGCGTCCATCATTTTGCATTACATACATACATCTTCATTAAACACCACTTCAATAATTTTATTTTCATCTCATTGTAAGAATGGCACTTTTGTTCATCGGCGACTTTCTACTTTTTTCAAAGCACCCTCACGGAACCGGGGAATAAATTATAAGTGCATTTCTCGGAAGAAGAGAGTCGAAAAAGGGACGGCAACGTCCTCGCCTTCCGTTATTGATGGCCGACGTCGAGGACCAACGAAATCTACCTGTTTCCACTTAAATTTATTGCCTTGAATGAAGACGTGTGGGGAAATGGGCCCCAATCTCGTTTTCTTTCTACGGGAGTTTTAATTTTATCGACGATTACAACAATAGAAATCTAAATCAATATATCGTTGGCTTAATATTACAAGGTTCTAAGTGAATTTTTTTATTTTCAATTTGTGATGTTACATCACAAATTGAAAATCGAAAAAAATGTCACATAGAACCTTGTAATATTAAGCCAGCGATATGATAAAAAATTGAGTCTTTGTCTTTCCGTAAAATTCGATTGAAATGGACGAAAGAAACTGGAATTATTTGAACTGTAATGGTTTTCTTCCGTTGATATTAAAACTATCAATTCAATCTAAATTTGCAATCCGAGCGTGTACCTTCAAAGCCCTCTCACCACCATTTAAGCAGCAATTTCCAGCCTTATCTCCGGCACGCATGCACCATATATTTATATAAATTGACCGTAAATTTCCGCGACGTTACCGGCCGGGCCTTAATCTCAATATCTAATTTTACCGCTTAATCGACACTCGGGAATCGCCTCAAGGCAGCGAGCGAGTGAGAGAGCCGCTTAAGTGCTTAATTCGGGGCGCATCCGAGGTTAAGCGACTTTTTGACTCCGCGACGGAGTCACGATGCGAAACTGGTACTTTGCTCAATATCGGAAATTTGAGTTAATGCCACACTAGAGGATGTTTTGTCACGCACGATTGTTTGGTTGATTGGATCGACGTGATCTGGTTTATGGAAAATATTAAAATAAAATAGGGGTTATTGCCTTAGAGTAAATAAACAGAGTACCATGAAATATCTTTAAAATAAAGTTTATATTCAATTTCCGAAATTAAGAATTGTAAAATTTATTAACGTGAAATTAAACCCAAGAAGTGCATTAAGACTTCACTAGAAATCATCTTCAAAAAAGTGTTTCACCAAACTAGTGTCTAGGCTGACCGCCTAAAGTCCAAAATATAGAGATTAGAGCGCCTAGAGAACAGAGTTTAGAGATTACAGTCTAGATATTAGAGTTTAAAAGATATTAGAGCTAAGAGACTAGAGTCTAGGGTGTCTAAAGAATCCAGTTTACAGTCCATTCTAACCCTAGGTCAAAATAAAAGTTAACACTAACACCGTTGAACGAACACCTGAAGTGTAGTTTATCTCTGAACTGCAATATAATGTTAATTTATTTTTCATCTGAATATTGAGAATTTGACACTGACTTACAGATAATAGTCAATGTATCATGAACTGTAGTTCATCTCGTGAACTTCAAAAAAGTGTTTCACCAAACTAGAGTCTAGGCTGACCGCCTAAAGTCCAAAATATAGAGATTAGAGCGCCTAGAGATCAGAGTTTAGAGATTACAGTCTAGATATTAGAGTTTAAAAGATATTAGAGTTAAGAGACTAGAGTCTAGGCTGTCTAAAGAATCCAGTTTACAGTCCATTCTAACTGCCTGAAGTATAAAGTATAGAGTTTAGATCGTCTAGCGATCAGAGACAAGATAATAGAATTTAGAGACTGGAGTCTTGAGACTAAAATAAAAGCTGTTTAAAGATTTCAGTTTACGGTATAAGCCTACAGTCCAAAGTCTGAAGTTTAAGCGCCTAGAGTAAAGGTTAGTGCAGATATTAGCGTTTAGAAATTTGAGTGCAGATTTTGGTTTGGAGACTACAGTTTAAGCTTTCTAGAGACTCGTTTAGAATCTGGTTCGACTGCCTGACGTCCAAAGTCTGTACTAGTGTTAAGAGACTTGAGTTTACAGACTAGAATCAAGGCTAAAAATTTAAAGACTCGTTTAGGGTATAAGAGTTTAGAGATTATAGTGCAGATATTAGAAGTTACAAAATAGAGTCCAGATATTAAAGCTTAAAGACTACAGTCTAATCTGTCTAGATGCACAGTCTTAGATCATTTAGATCGTCTAGAGTTTAAATCGCCTAGAGTTTAGAGGCCACATATTAGAGTTTCGAGACAGGAGTCTAAAGACTAGAAGCAAAGCTATCCAAAGACTCCAGTTTAGGGTATAAGTCGACTGCCTACAGTACAAAGTCTGGAGTTCATAAAGTATCTTAAGTACATAGTTTATGACTTAGAGTCTATAATTAGAGTTTCCACGCTGGAGTCCAAAAACTGGAGCCTAGGCTGTCTAAATACCCCAGTTGAGAGTCTAGATCGACTGGTTAAAGTCTAAAGTTTAGAGCGAGATTAGGGTCTCAGAGACGAGTTTACTAACTATAGAGTTGGCTTTTCTGAGACCAGTTAAAAGTCTAAGATTACAGATAGATTAGACATTAGTTTCTAAAATAAGAGTCCAGAGACTGTAGTCTAGGCTGTCTAA
This sequence comes from Philonthus cognatus, assembly GCA_932526585.2. NCBI lineage: Eukaryota > Metazoa > Arthropoda > Insecta > Coleoptera > Staphylinidae > Philonthus > Philonthus cognatus. The sequence continues at coordinate 39,902,384 of OW052244.1, forward strand.
AAACTCCAGTTTAGAAGCTAGGCCGATTGCCAGACGTCAAAAGTCCAGAGTTTAGATCGCCTAGAGTTCACAGACTAGATATTAGAGTTTAGAGACTCAAGTCTAAAGACTAGAATCAAGGCTGTTTAAAGACTGCAGTTTTAAAGTATGTCGACTGCCTGCTATCCAAAGTCGTCTAGAGTTTAGGCTCCTAGAATTCATAGTTTATGGGGAATTCGTGTTTTTGGACGGCAGCCTCCGTCCAAAAACTGTAGTCTGGACTGACTAGAAACTTCAATTTTAAATCTAGATCGACTGCCATAAATCCAAAGAGTGGAATTAGAGTCTAGATCTTAGATTTTAGAGGCTGGAATCTACGGGCTATAGTTTAGACTGCCCAGACTCCAGTTGAGAGTCTAAGTCGACTGCCTACAGTCCAAAGTCTAGTTTAGTTTTTTACCAGTAGGTAGTTTATGGGTTAGTCTAGTATCAAGTCTGAAGTTTGAGTCTAAAAAAAAACTAGAGTCTAGGGTGTCAGAAACTCCAGTTTAAAGTCTAGATTGATTGGATAAAGTCCATAGTCGAGAGTTTAGAGAGGAACAAGAGTCTAGATATTAGATTTTAGAGACGAGTCTACGGACTATAGTCTAGGCTGTCCAGAAACTCGAGTATAGAGTCTAAATCGACTGCCTACAGTTCAAAGTCTCGAGTTTATGGAATCTAGAGTATATAGTTTATAGATCAATTAGAATCTAAAAGTAAGGTTTAGAGGCTGTCTAGACTCCAGTTTAGAGTGTAGGTCGACTGCCTGAAGTTCAAAATCAAGAGTTTAGATTGCCTAGAGTTCAAAGGCTACATATTAGAGTTTAAAGACTAGTCTACAGACTAGAATCAGAGCTGTCAAAAAGCTCCAGTTTGGGGTGTATGTCGACTGCCTTCAGTCCAAAGTCTAGAGTTTAGAGCGCCTAAAGTACACAGTTTATGGGTTAAAGTCTGGATTAGAGTTTAGAGGCTGAAGACCAAAAACTGGAGTCTAGGCTGTCTAGAAACTTCAGTTTAGAATCTAGATCGACTGCTTAAAGTCCAAAGTTTGAAATTTAGAGCGGGATCAAATTTTAGAAACGAGTCTACAGACTATAGTCCAGAGCCTTCAGTTAAGTGTCTGTCTCCTACCTATAGTATCGAGTATAAAGCACTCGAGTATAAAGCACTTAGAGTACTGCAGTATAGACCGCGAATATCAAAGAGGAGTGTGAGTCGCCTTCAAGCAAGGTGGAGGGACGATGTCTAGCGCCAAGCTGGCTGAAACTGGATACAGGCTTTCGTTCAGGAGTGGACGCAAACAGGCTAAAGAAGAAGAGTACAGAGTCTATAGATTAGAGATAGATTATAGTTTCGAATTAAGAATAAGAGACTACAGTCCAGAGATCTGGAGTTTAGGCTGTCTAAAAACTCGTTTAATCTAGATTGACAATATAAAGTCTAAAGTCTACAGTTTAGAGCGCCTAGAGTACAGAGATTTGAGTCTTGATATTAGATTGGAATCTACGATCTATAGTCTAGGCTGTCCAGAAACTTCAGTATAGAGTCTAAGTCATCTGCCTTCAGTCCAAAGTCTAAAGTTTAAAGTACCTAGAGGTACAGCGTTTATAGATGAAAGATTAAAATCTAGAATTAAAGACAAAGTCGTCTGTCTTTAGTCCAAAGTCTAAAGTTTAAAGAACATAGAGGTACAGAGTTTATAGATAAGAGATTAGAATCTAGAACTAAAGACTAAGTCGTCTGCCTTCAGTCCAGTCTAAAGTTTAAAGTACCTAGAGGTACAGAGTTTATAGATGAGAGATTAGAATCTAGAATTAAAGACTGATATACTAGATGGCAGAAAATTCAAAGTATAGAGTTTAGAGATATTAGATTCTAGGGTTATATTTTATTTGATGACTGTGATCCACAAAAACCTTGTAAATTTGTAAATGTTGTGTGATTTTGAAAAGGTTAGGAACCGCTGCTCTAGTTAAAAATTATTAGTAGTTTGTGTACGATTGTTTTTTTTTCTTGCAATATTTAAAAAAAAATCGACTCATAGTGAATGTAAACAAAAATATTTTACATGTGTTAGACAGCGTATACGCCATCTAATGCCCATTAGCTTAAGTAGCATCGTCAATAGCTTGCAAACTAAACGTTTGTACACAGCAATTGTTCGTCAACAAAAACATTTTAAATTTAATAAATCTTTAGGCATTTGCTGTTCTTATAAAGACGTGCAATTTGAAACGTCTGAGTGACTCCACTCGCAGATTAAGCATGAAGTAAAATTTCGAGTTTAGAAAAGCCTTAAAATTTGGTTTGGTCGTGTGGCGCCAAACCAAATTTTCGGCTTTTCTAAACTCGAAATTTTACTTCATGCACCACGCGTATATAACAGTTAATTATTGTGAAGTTCAAAATATACTGCTTATATTTGATCGCACGTGAATAGATTTTACAAATGTGCATTTCAATTAACCAAATCTTTCAAAATTCTGTAAAAAACCTGTCTACTAATGATATAATTTTGAGAAGGATTTTTGTGACAAGAGTATGTCGCATCAGTAAAAAATACCTGCGAAATTATATAAAAATTTATGGAAGTTTGAGGCTCTTGAAATAACATTTTCAAATCTTTATATTCATTGTTATAGCAACAGGAACCCAAAAAAGCAAATAAATAGATCGTTCATACACCTTTTCTTAGTATGCTTCATTTTAATATTTACAGGACCTACATTTTAAAAATTGATATTTCTTCAGTTTTTCAACACCCGAAAAAGGTATACAGATCCTAGAAGAAAAATAATAGTTTTTTTACGTAATTTAATTATATATAAGTTAAATTATCGTATCCATAACATAATTTTCTTCCCAAACAAAAACCCTACTCTTCTTTCTTTCAACCTCTCGACAACACACAGCGGCCGTTCGACCGTCCGGTTCGCTCTGACCCAAAATAGAAGAGCACAAGTGTGAGGGGCTTTAAATGATGATGAAGTTACAAAATCCGGTTTTCTCGCGAGGGGCATAATAAAGTCGTTTATCATCTTAGTGGGCACCGCCCAGCCGATATCCGATCTGGCCTCTCGTACGTATACGAAAATCCCCTCGCGCCGTGGATTTATATTTATTTATTTAAATTATTAGATAATTATGCGTTTACCGGATCGATAATTGAGACGCTACGTCTGCTCCGATCTTTAATTAAACCTGCTTGTGAATTATATACACACATTTATGTATATACGAGCACTGGCTTCGAATTTATTGGCCGGGATTTTTTCTTTTTCTTCCTTCGAGGCATGTGTTTATCTATGAGTTATTCGATTTTTTGTATAAGTAATTATCTGCATCCTTTATAAAAATCCTTCCCAAAAAACATGATTAGTTTTAAAATTTAATCAACACGTTCACTGTCGGAATTTTGAAACATTTGGTGGTCCCCAGGCCACTCTTTTATTTAGTTGCGGTAATTCTAGCGTGTTTCATGAAGCTCATTGATTAAATTTAGTGTAAATCGTACTTGATTCATGCGACTCAAGTGCCCCTCTTGCCCATATGTGCGGGCGTTCATGGACTCATTCCATTAGATTATAAATTGCTTAAAAAAATTAAAGAGCTAGTTGTTACGAGCTCGATTGTGGATTAATTAAAACAGTATCAAAGAGGTAGAAATAAACAGATAATTTATCGCTTTCATTAAAATTTCAAATTCATCCGAATCAGCGACAAAAACATACCCGACATCAATCATAACCGCTGATGCGATTCAATTAGCGCGTATTTGCTAATGAATACGAGACGAATACGAATGAAAATCATCAAAGAGGTGTTAATTAAAGTCCGAGCGGCGGCTAACATCACCTGCTAATTAGTGGTGATTAATAAGATCGACTTTTTTCACGTCCAGAGATTTTTTTGACCCAATCAATCTTCGGATCATGATGAATAATTAACATTAAAAGTTATACGAAAGACATCGAGACGATTGCGTTTAACGCGCGCAATAATCGATTTGCATTAATTTGTTTATTAATAAGACGTGTGGAGTGTTGTAATTTTGTTACGGAAATTAAATAAACAATGTTAGTTAATTAATATCGGGTGTCTAACAATTATAGAAGTCCTGGGTGGCTGTGAAATCACACATGAATGCCGATTCTTACTTCAAAATTATTGAGTCTGACGTTTGTAAAGTCATAACCTATTTTACAGGTTACTTCAGTGAAATAGGTTATTATTTTGAAAACGCCAGATTCAATAATTTTGAAGTAAGAATCGACATTCTTGTTTGATTCCACAGCCACCCAGGACTTGAATAATTGTAGGAGACCCGATAAAATCAAAATACAAAGAAATTGCCAATAGTTGGCAATTAAAAAAAAATCAGTTTTCAGTGCGTTTCTAACTTCACAATATTTCAATGTTTTATACGCGTGGCGCATGAAGTAACATTTCGAGTTTAGAAAAGCCAGAAAATTTGGTTTGGTCGCGTCTTTAATGAAGTTGAAATTTTAGTCAATTATATAACTAAATTTAAAATAACTTTAGGTATTTAGTTTGATCTATTTTTTTCAGCACCACCTCATATTTATTATAGCGTTCAATATTATTCAAACGAGTGTTTATACTCTATGATTAAGCATGAAGTCCATATTTCAGGCTTTTCTAAACTGGTAATATTTACTTCATGCACAAGGTGCGTAAAACCTGATAACCTGTAAAATTCCAAAAACACTTTATATACTTTTACAATAACACAAAGGAAACAAAAAAATATTAGAAAATTGTGTTGTTCTGTGCATTAAATTAAGAATTCCTGTTTCGGTCTTGTGATAAAAAAAATCTTTGTAGCAATAATAAAGTAGAGTTTAATTAAAATAACAAAATAAATAAAGCTTAAAATGTGCCCTTCAAGACAAGATAAGAAGAAGCTTAAAACGTAAGTATTAATTAAACACTTACTGTTACCGTGAGTAAAGCTTATTGGCCTGGTTTTGGGTGCCAAAAAAATGAATATTGCAACTCTGGAGAATCAATTATTTCGTTCTAAAAGCAATACAATTCTTGATTGCTTACATAACGCCATTGCTTGCATAACAAGTTTTAAACACAACTTTTGTTGGGCTTAAAACATGGCCTCGTGTTAAGCTAGGTTAGGCTAGACTAGGTTATGTTACGCTAGGTTAAGTTAGGCTAAGTTAGGCTTCGTTAGGCTAGGCTAAGGTAGACTAGGTTAGGATAGGTTAGGGTAGGCTAGGCTAGGCTAGATTAGGCTAGAGTAGGCTAGGCTAGGATTTTAATTCTAGATTTTTTTTACAATGAAATAATTGCATGACTAAATAAGTTTTATCAGTGCGTAAAACTTATTGGCCCCATGTTGGGCGCCAAAAAATGAATATTTTAACTCTGGGAACCAAATCAATTATTTCGTTGTAAAAACAATCTAGAATTTTAATCCTGCATAATATTTCTTTCAACACTTTAATGATTTCCTCTTTCTTAAAAAACACACGTTTCCTTCACTCATAACTTACTGCAGTTGTCGGCTTATTCGATTGTTGGATTTTGAAAATTCATAATTCCTTCTCTGCTTTCTCAATTGAGGAGGAAAGCTGTGCGCATTATTTAGCAATAAATATGTAAGTAAACTGACCGAAACAGATGCGCTCGATTTTCCGAATTTTTTATATTCGTTTTAATCACTAATTAATTCCGATTTATTGGATGTTCTAGTTTAGGAATTCAACTTCAATTAGTGGGCTCTTTTCGGATGCAAGAGCACCTGCTGATTGGAAGAGAAGGTAAGAAAAAGGCCGGTGTGATGCGTCTAGGCTTCATTGTTTATGTGCGCATAATAATAAGCACGAAGGTTGTGGAAAATAAACGAAAACAAACGTTCGAACAATTTTTGACTGTATTTTTAGGGCATTTTGTCAATATTTTGATCATATTTTGATACTCTTTAAGATGGAAGGGAAGAGGCCGTTATGCAAGAAAAAGAACTTTTGAATTCCATCTGATAGTTTTTAGGTACTAATTATTAAGTCAGTACTTTTAGGGTATTTTTACAGTATTTTTTTAAATCAAATTTTAAGACTTTTGGAGATGGAAAGAGCCTAGCTGATAAAGCAAGAAGAAGAAGACACATTTGAATTCTCTTTCGAAGTTTTGAGGTACTAATTATTAAATCATTTCTTTAAAAATGGTTTAACTGGACAAAACTGGCATTAGTTAAATGTTCATTTTATGAAACAATTTTGAGTGTTTGTATGTGTATGGGCTTTTATTACCCATACACAGTGCAATACAGGGCATTTTTGTTTTAAGTATACATACCACGATATATACCTTATAAAGTTTCAGGCATTCGTTGTTTTAAAAAGCGTAAAGCTTTAAACGAGTGTTTCTACTCCCAGACTAAGCATGAAATAAAATTTCTTGTTAAGAAAAGCTTGAAAATTTTGGAAATGTTTGGTATGTGTTTTGGAAATGTTGGGTATTCAAGTGTATTTCTACCATGTTTACATCATGTCACTTCTTGTCATAATTGTAGTACTATCACAATGTTTTCGTCATCTCACGTCTTGGATCATTCTAGTAAGAAGGTAACCGGGTTGATATTTTTAGTACTATCACAACGTTTTTGTCATGTTTCGTATTGTAGTTTTAGAACTATTGCTTGGAACTTAGGAAACGTTTGGCATTTAAATGTATTCCATAATGTTTTAGTCATGTCATGTCTTGCAAGTTTTAGAACAGCTTGCAATTTTATAAATGTTTGGTATATATGTGTATTCCACTTTGTTATCCTAATGTCACTTCTTGTCAAACATACTTTCAGCACTATCACAATATTTTGTCATGGCACCTCTTGTTAGTAGTACAATTAGTTGCAGTATAGAAATTGTTAGGTATGTTTTTCTCACATCATGTCCTGTAAGCTTTAAAATTGCTTGCAATTTTGGAAAAATTTGGTATGTAAGTGTATTCCATCTTGTGTTCCGCAAGTCATTTCTTGTCACACATAATTTTACTACCATCACATAGTTTTGGTCATGTCATCTCTTGTTAGTATTAGAAATGGTTGCCGTTTAGGAAATTTTAGGTATACAAGTGCATTCCATCATGTTTTTGTCATGTCATGCCTTGTAAGTTCTAAAATTGCTTGGAATTTTGGAAATGTTTGTAAGCAAGTGTATTCCATCTTGTTTTCCTCATATGACTTCTTATCACTCATCATTGTAGTAATATCCCAATGTTTTGGTCATGTCACCACTTGTCAGTATTAGTATTAGTTGCAGTTTAGGAAATATTAGGAATATAAGTGCATTACATCCTTTTATTTGTCCCGTCGTGTCTTGTAAGTTTTAAAATTGTTTAAAATTTTATAAATGTTCGGTGTTCAAGTTTATTTCCACCATGTATTTATCATTGTACGTCTTGTAAGTTTTAAGTTTCTTGCAATTGAGAAAATGTTTGGTATTCAAGTGTATTTCGACCTTGCTTTCCTCATGTCGCTTCATGTCATACATAATTTTAGAACTAGCACAATATTTTAGTTTGGATATCATGTTACTTCTTATCTCTATTAAAATTGGTTGCAGTTAAGGAAATGTTAAGTATACATATACGTTTCACCATGTTTTTATTATATCATGTCTTACAAGACATGAATTTTTAGATTGCAGACAATTCTAACACGTACAAGTGTTGGAAGAATTGTTTGCAATCTAAAAAATATGTGGTATTCAAGTGTGTGTTTAATGTCTTTATTTTCCTCATGTCACTTCTTGTCACACATAATTTTAGTACTATCACAATAGTTTTGTCATATCACCTCTTGTCAGTTTTAGAATTGCTTGTAATTTTTGAAATATTTAGTACTCACGTGTATTAATGAATGAGTTTGCTGAATATCCACCATAAAGTAGCGTAAGAGAAAAACACAATCTCCAAAAAATGTGTCACACAAAACACCAACAAAAAAACCAAAAGGTATTCAGACTAGAAACGAACTTAAACAACTAAATATCACAAAGTAACTCGCAAGCACCACATGTATCACAAACAATCCGATTGTTTTACTATTGTTTTTACTTTCCCGAACTGTCATATTTCACACCCTGGAAGACCATCATCACCGCTTGACAAAGACCTGCAGCACCTGGATTTCCATCACCGAAAAACGCGAGCATTAAAACCCGCGCGCAATGTTATGCACACAAACACACACACACGCGCGCGCAAGGTAAGAGAGAAGAGCAAGAGATACGAATCGCGTGTAGTAAGATGTTGGGAGTCTGAAGTCAAACTGAAGTCGTGGACGAGGCGAACAGGCGGGGAGAGCGACCACCCAAGCGGATAGACCAATCTCTGCACAGAATGTCTTATTCTCGGACCGACAATATAATAAAACACAATCACGACGAAATAAGACCGCGGAGGATGATTGAGCTGTGAGTGCCCCGGGCTGCCAAGATGGCGTTGCCACTTGCGCCGGACTCGCAATTTTCGGTAACAGCTGGAATTATTAACCTGGATGAGATGCAAATTCTACGCGCGGACCGAGAGGCCTCGGACGACTCGAAACCTCGATGATGATGATGGGACGATGTTTTAATTAAAAATTAAACTGCATTCCTCAGGTAACCCGAAATGTTGCGAGTTAACTAAGGTATTAAGATCATGCTTTGGGCGTTAATTAAATATTCATTTCCATACCTACTCCAAAATTGTCTTTATGTACTTTTAGTACCCCTTCAGTATCAAATATAGTAGTGAGAAGAATTATTCATCCAGAAATGTAGGATTTTGAGATTGTTGGACCGTCCAGTGTGATTTAGGCAGAAAAATTGTTCTTCTAGGAATACGGGTTTTTACTTGCAATTTTTTTTTGCATAGGTTCTAGTAATTCAGCCACTAACGATGATTTTATTAATTTAACGTCACGACACACACACCAGTAGTGTAGTGGATCTAGTGATTCTCCCAGAAATACATTTTTGAAATTGCTAGATTTCTAGAGCCTCCTGTATCATTTAATGAGGAAAATTACTATCTAAGAAATACACATTTTTGTGCAACTTAAAAGTTGTTAGGATCTTCGTATCTTCAGTAAAATTTAGTGAGATAAGGTACTCTCCCAGAAATGCAAGTTTTTGGGCCACTAACAAATTGTTAGTTTTTTTTTAGAGATACTCCAGTATATATCTAGTAACAATAATTCCTTTCCCTGTAACTCAAAAGTTACTAATTTTATGGAACCACTATAAACTAATGAAGCTAAATTATTCTTCCAGATATGCAGTTTTTTTTTGTATAAAAATCAGGAATTCATCGATTTCTAGAACGTCCAATATGATTCAGTGAAGAGAATTCATTGCTTGCTAGCTATTTAGAATCTTCAGAATAATCTAGTAAAGCGGTTTCCAAACTTTTTAACATTGCAACCCACTTTTTAGAAGACCAATCTGTAGCGACTCATTTGAATGCTAGCTTAGATAACTTACCATAGGCACCCGCACATACAATAGGCAAGAGGGCACTTGTCAAAAATGTGTCTTTGATTCACTCTTCAGCATTAACTTTTAATGTGGCTAATGTGTGCATTTCTGAAGCAGTTGTAGGTCGCTTTAGAAATGCGTAAAAATCTTGCAGCTACAGAAGGTTGCCGAAATGTTCTATTTTAACACGTTCGCTACTAGCGTCACGTATATGTAACACTAAATGTTTAATAACATCTGTTTTCTAATCTGATTTCGATATGATCTATAAAATCATATCGAAATCAGATTAGTTGAATTTAAAAAATGACAAACCTGCAAGAAGATCTAGGCTAAAAGACAATCAATTAGCTTTTTATAGCTTCTTAACCAACTTTTCACGTTAATAACAAATAAATATAAGGACAGCTGGTTTAGAATTTTTCTCTTATGGTCTGGTAGCGAACGTGTTACGATAAACATGAGAAGCATTTTGTAACTGTGATGTGTACATTTTGCAAAGAAACAGAGGAAGCAGCATTCCACGATTTATTTATTTGGCCATAGAAGCACATTATACCCTGCTTCAGACTAACAACCCTAAATGGAGCGGTCTTGGAGATCAAAGACCAAGCTAGATACCTAGGTATCATACTGGACCGAAAGCTTAGTTGGAAACCCAACTCTCAAAAGAGAGTGCGGCAAGTGACTGTCGCGCTGTACTCTTGTAATAGAGTGGTAGGTAAAAGATAGGGTATGAAGCCTAACATCACCTACTGGCTTTACAAAGCCGTGGTAAGGCCCATACTCTTCTACGGTGTTTTTATTTGGTGGACTGCACTTGATAAAAGGATCCACCAACAAGCATTTGGGAAGGTTCAAACAATGTCGTTCCTCATGATCACAGGTGCCATAGGAACATCACCTTCTAAAGCATTGGAAACGATTCTCAACCTGACCCCTGTAGATTTCCTCGGAAAGCAGATCGCAGTAACAACTGCCGTAAGACTAAACACTACTAGCAGGCTAAGACTAGACACGCAGGGGCACACAAAAATCACAAAAATCCTTAAGGAATTTGCCGGTGTCCCACTGAACATCGATCGATGTCTCGCAGTGCTTGCTTTTGGCAATATGTTCTCTTCCCGGATACCCACTAGGATGGACTGGGAGAAGGGTAAATTACCGAACACAGGGTCACTCAACGTCTTCACGGACGGGTCTAAGAGTGACGATAAAGCAAGGGGAGAGGTTTTCTGCGAGGACCTGAATCTCCGCATCTCCTTCAGATTGCCGAACCACTGTCGTTTTCTACAGGCGGAGGTGATAGCAATCAGGACAGCTGCAGAATGGCTAAAGGTAAATGGGACTTCTGCCAGTCAGGTCCAAATATATACCGATAACCAAGCTGCTATTAAATCACTAACAGTTGTAATCAGCACCTCGAGGGTGGTATCCGACTGTCTGAAGGCATTGAATGAGCTTGCAGCTCAGATACAACTTCAGCTCATCTGGGTACCAGGGCATAGCAATAACCCAGGTAACAGCAGACGAGCTAGCAAAAAACGAAACGAACCAACATCCAGGTATCCCATTTGCGACAAGCAAGGCGATCCTCTATAAAATTATTTCAAAGATCACCAATGATAGGTGAAGAAATTAGAGCACCTGTAGCACCGCCAGGCAGATATGCCTCAATGCGACAGGAAAAGAAGCGAGGCACTTATCTCTTTAAAGAGGAGTGACATCGCTTAAACGGTAGGCGTCATTACGAGACACTGCCCTTTCGGCAAGCACGCTCAAAGGTTAGGAATTCCCTACAATGACTACTGCCCCTCAATGCCTCTCTCTAGCTGGAATAAGAGGTACATACCTAGGCAGTTCGTACCTGGTTGAACTCTCTGGTTAAACCACTACAACCTAACCTAACCTGTGCAGGGATGCTTCTTATTGCATCATGCTGAAAGTTTATATATAAGCAAAATAGGAACCTTGTTTTTGTATCTTTACCATGACTAAATCTTTGAGAAATCTCAAAACTTCTTTTAAAGAGTGTAAGATGTTGAGACATTCAAAATTAAGAGTGTCTACACGAAATCTAGTGTAAACTAATTGTATGCATTTATGTGAGTACACGTGATCATGAAAATATGATAAAAGTAATTGTCTGTTGATATAAATCAAGAAAATAATACCTATGCTAATCAATATATAATTTAGATATTAATATATTGGGAAGTACTTTAATTAAAGTACGCCTTAAAATCTGTCCCATAATTATAGAGCGCTCGTACGCCCAAATCCACATAAATAACACACCCACATACAAAAAAACAACAAGAGAAGAATAATTACGAGTACGCGTGTAAGGAAAATATTCAGTTCTCTTCCGTTTAAAAACGGAACGTTACCGATAATAAGTGTTTGGTAAAGTCTTTGTAAGACTAACTTTTTGTAGATTGCGAAAAGAATCGCACTTTCATTGTTTATCCATTTTATTTCTATATCTGCTATATGAAAATGTTATTTATAGCATGTTCCCTACGAGTTAAGTATATATATTTTAGGTTATTGTGCAAATAAATCATTAATTATATTTAAGAAAAACTGCATTGTATCTTTGTTGATTAAGTAAATCCCTTGTATTAATTGTTATCACACGACAAAATAAATTACAAAATTATTCTTTACGAACGATTAGTGTACTAACATATATGAATTAGGAATGTAATTGCGGCAATTTCTGGTAATTGATAAACCGTAATTGCGATAATAAGTAATGTAATTTGCGAAATGCATTATACCTCTTACGGCGAAGAAGATGGTTATTATTTTCTTTCGCGTAGAGCTTTTCCGCCGCAATTATCCAACTAAATGATATTCCCGGTGATATTTGTTGATGTATTTTACTTAATTTGTAACTATTTTGTGCTGATATAATACTTAAATAGAAATGCATATGAAACAAAGAAATTTTACAAGTGATTTTTTGTAATTAGGTCTTCTTAATTAATAGAAATCAAGTCATAACACTGTCATCATATTCTAAAACTTCTTGGACTTTTTGTAATAAGGTCTTCTTAATTACAGAAAAATCAAGTTAAAACACTCCCATCATGTTAAATGTAAAAATACGAGGATAATAATAATTCGTATACTCTGATCATGTTCTAAAACTTCTTAAATTTTTTGTAATTAGACCCTCTTAATTACAAAAAAAAATCAAGTTATAACACTCTCATCATGTTAAATGTAAAAATACGAGACAATTCGTATACTCTGATCATGTTCTAAAACCTCTTAAATTTTTTGTAATTGAGAGGTCCTTAATTACAAAAAATCAAGCTATAACACTTTTATATGTTCTAAAACTGTTTAGATTTGTTGTCTTCTTAAGAGGGCCAATTTTTGCTGGTTGTGTGTTTCTGGGATACGAGATGGCACAGAAATTGCAAAATTGCAGAAAGTAGTTTTGACTATGTATTGGTTTATAGTGACTGCCGAATTTTATCACAACGAATAATAAAAATGAGTGCGGACCGCGTTGTTTGTTTACATAGCGCCGTGTGAATGAATGAATGGGTATTCAATTACAGAAGACACAAGTAAATTGGATAAATATTTACGATTTTAATTTCTATCAACATACATACAACTGCATAACAAATCAGATGCCTCTTTAGTTTGATATTCCATATAAGTTACAGGGAGTTTTTCTTTAAAGAATAAGTATTCTAAATGAAGATTTTTTTAAATATTTAGATATTCGTTGTTTTTTAAAAGAGTTCAATTTGAAATTTTAAACGAGTGTTTTCCACTCCCAGACTAAGCATGAAGTAAAATTTCGAGTTTAGAAAAGCCCTGTGAAAATTTTCTGGGCTTTTCTAAACTCGAAACTTTACTTCATGCGCCACGCGTATAAAACACAAAAATGCTGTGAAATTTATGTATATTTGAACCTCACTTGAAATCAGTGTTTTATACGCATGGCGCATGAAGTAAAATTTCGAGTTTAGAAAAGCCCAGAAAATTTGTCTCGGGTCGCTGCGCGACCCTCGACAAATTTTCACAGGGCTTTTCTAAACTCGAAATTTTACTTCATGCTTAGTCTGGGAGTGGAAAACACTAGTTTAAAATTTTAAATTGAACTCTTTTAAAAAACAACGAATATCTAAATATTTAAAAAATCTTTCTCAAAAAAAAAGCTTTCACAGGGCTTTTCTAAACTCGAAATTTAACTTCATGCTTAGTCTGGGAGTGGAAAACACGCGTTTAAAATTTCAAATTGAACTCTTTTAAAAAACGAATATCTAAATATTAAAAAAAATCTGAATTTTGAAAAAAAAAAACAAAGTTATAAGATGATGAAAGTATGTATTAAAACTTCTTAGTTATAAAACTTCATTAATTTAACTTCAACACAGAAATGCCTAAAATTTAACATCATTTTGTGTTTGCAATCAATCATTTCAAGTTATTTGGAATGTGAAGAGAACAATTTGTTTGCGTGTGAATAAATGAGCAATCATTTTTATACAATGCCCAATAATAGGTGTTCAATCAACGTTCGATGCAAATAATAAAATACAGACAAGAGGAAGAGACGCGCCTCTCCCTGACAGCTTTTACTGCGACTTTAACCACACATCATCGTTCTGGTTATTTGCGATGGCGATAAATAAAGCGTGAAAGTCGTAAATTACGATAATTCGTTTCGACCGATTAAAATGTCGTAATAATGCACAAATATCAAAGATAGCAAGCAAATTGCATCAAATTTCCTAGTAGTATCAGATTCCAATAAAAAGGAGTTGTGCTAATTTTTTTAGGTACAGCTTGTTTTATTAAAGTAGACGAGAAATGCGGTCATATTATTTCGTTGATTTATAAGGCGTTAAGGTGTTGAAAATCCATATTTACTTTGTATAACTAAAATTATGAATAACTATTTAATTTTCAAAAATGTGTGTTTATTTTCACAACAATTGTTTTACAAATGTATTGCTTCTTTAGGTGAATAAAAGTTTACAATTGTAATAATTAAAATAATCTCAGGTGTTCAATAAAAAATACGATCGAGTTTGCTATGAAATTTTCAAAACACTGTAAAGTATGTCGTACGTGCATTTGTCAGTCGCTCCTGTCAATGTTAATCTAACTCAGTTTTATAAAAAAAATATTTTATTCGGTATTTCAATGCCCACTCACATGAAGCAAGAAAAAGCAACACAACAATTATAAGAACAAGGTAAATTAATGAGCTACTGATTAATACAATCTGACATTTACATATGTTAGAAAACGTAACTTAAGCTGCGACTTCACTTTTTCATTCCATTTCCTTCTATCAAAACAGCAGCGCCTCCTCGATCGTGTTTTTAAAAAATAACCACCCCATATCATTTATTCATATAATAATTATTTATGTGTAATAATAACTTCACGTAAACTCAAAAACATACAGTCATTTATTCATGTTATTAACTGTTACAAGCCCTACATTTGTCATCATCAAATTATAAAAAATAGTATTGGCAACATGGAGCATGCAATAATAAATAAGTATGAAAAGAGGAACACAGTAAATTTGTAGAAAAACGCGACTTTATTTACGTCAAGAAGCAATAAATTTGCAAAACAATTGTGAAAATAAATACACTTCTTTGAATATCAAAAAGTTATTTATAACCTTATTTATATTGCTTTAAAATGGGAGTTATACACTAACATATATGAATTAGGTCAACTTACGATTATTTTGACATACGTTTTATCTGCAGTTTTGAGACGAATCTAAGGCGTTAATATACTCAATGACATTAGAAGCGTAACACCAAGAAGGAATGATTTTATTGAATTCATATTTTAGCAACAGAGTGACTATATTTAAAACATACATTGATAACAATTTCAACCTTGTGCCTTTTATATTTATTGTGAAAAAAAAAATATTTCACTTTTTCTTTTTTGATAAAACTATTTATATGAGCTGTTTAGTACAGATGTTTTTAGTTTTCGTGTTTCCGTTGAGTGTGTTAAGCTTAAATAAAATGCCTCGAGTCCGAAGACGTCCACAATATCACCATTTGAACGATTTTGACCGGGGTCGAGTTGTTGCTTATCGAGATGTCGGTATGTCCTATCGCGAAATTGCCCGCCGTATTGATTCCACTGCAGCAACTGTAATACGTGTGTATCAGGTATGGACAGAAGAAGGTAGAGGAGCAAGAAGAAGACCAATTGGTCAACCAAGGCGTACCACAGAACGTCAAGATCGGCGCCTAAGACAAATAGCCCTGCGAGACCGTTTCGCTAAAACGCGTCAAATCGGTGATCAATGGATTGGAGAAGAAGGTAGGCCCGTTAGTATGCGAACCTTATATCGCCGCATTCAATCCTTTGGGCTTCTTTCGTACCGTCCAAGATTAGTGCTTCCTTTAACAGCGAGACACTGTCGCCAAAGGTTGGACTGGTGCAGAGAACGGCAGCATTGGGAGGCAGAATGGCACGATGTCGTATTCAGCGATGAATCACGATTTTGTCTAGGCGCGCATGATGGCCGTAGAAGGGTACGACGCTACCGTGGAGAACGACCTGATCTTAGGTTTGCTATTGAGAGGCATGTACACAGGACTGCTGGAGTAATGGTTTGGGGGGCTATTTCTTATGGTAGTCGATCACCTCTTGTATTCATTCGAGGCAGTATGACAGCTGCGCGTTATGTTGAAGACGTCATACGACCGATTTTGTTGCCTTATTTAGATGGCCGCCCAGACATACTTTTTCAACAAGATAACGCACGTCCCCATATTGCTCGTCGAATTATGAACTTTCTTAATGAAGCTGGTGTTAATGTTTTGGCGTGGCCGCCCCGTTCGCCGGATTTAAATCCCATTGAACATGTGTGGGATATCATGGGAAGAAGAATATTCTCTTTGCACCATCCTCCACAGACTCTTGCACAGTTGATCGATGAAATTCAAGTTGCTTGGAACGAGATGCCTCAAGAAGACATCGACCATCTCATTTTGTCGATGCCCAGACGTCTACAGGAGTGTATACAGCAAATGGGTCGCCAAACACATTATTAATTTTTTTTTTAGATTGTTTTTTAATAAAATTTCTTGAAAATGTAATCATTTTATTCTTGATGTAAGACTACCATACTGGCAAAAAATCAAGTTAAAATAATAACTCCTTCTGGGTGTTACGCTTCTAATGTCATTGAGTATATTAAAATATATGAATCTACAATCAAATTATTAGACTATTATTTTTCTGATGACTTTTAAAATTGACAATTAATTTCTAACTTTTTAGACTTTTAAATATGGATTCCAAGAAAACTCTTTTATTTTTCATTTTTTAAAATACAGAGATTTGTTCTATTAAGTATACCTTTATATCTCAATTTTTGGATTTTAAACTAAATAGTAAGACTATTATTTTTTGTATAATTTCAAAAATTGACAATAAATTTCGAACTTTTTAGACTTTTAAATATGGATTCCAAGAAAACTCTTTCACTTGTCATTTTTTAAATAGAGAGATTTGTTTTTTTTAAGTATACCTCAATATCTCAATTTTGGGATTTTAAATTATAAAAGTGCGAGATTTAGTTAAACATAATAAACATTGTTAAAATTTACTTGAAATCAGTGCTAAATACGCGTGGCGCATGAAGTAAAATTTCGAGTTTAGAAAAGCCTGAAATTTTGGATTTGCCGGGGCGCGACTCGTTTCGCTCGCGCGCCCCGGCAAACCCAAATTTTCAGGCTTTGCTAAACTCAAAATTTTACTTCATGCTTAATCTGGGAGTGGAAACACTCCTTGGAAGTTTTAAATTGAACCTCCTTGTATCTAGTTATATTTTTACATGTTTGGAAAAACATAAATTATAGAAGAATATAATTTAGACATTCGTTAACAATTTATTTAGTTATAATTTCATATTTTTAATAAATTATAACTAAATAAATTGTTAACGAATTTCTAAATTATATTCATTTATATTATATTCACTTAAAAACAAAAATATAAAAAATTGTATACTTGCACGTTCTACCGTACGATCATATAAATTATAATTTAGAGTAGACGGCATTTTTTTTGTGCGGTTGCCCAGAATGCTCATTGAATGATGGAATTAATTTGAGGTTATGCTAAACTATGTGTTAATAATAAATAGTGGCAATGTAATCGATCGCACGGTTGTAAATATAACAGAAAAACTACAAATAGGGTATTTTTAGATTTTCGAATATTTTGAAAGAGCTAAGTTTGTCTAAATGAAAATCCGGCAATACATTTATGAGTGATAGATTATTGCTAATTATTTTGGTTGAAAATTGGATATTTCTGTATTCAAGTGAAAATAAGCCAATAATTACAAATTATAAACAGGATACATTAGATTTTCATTTATTCTAGTGAAAATAACTCAAAAATTATAAATCGGATAATTTTTGATTTTCACATATATTCTGTTTGGCCAACCATATTTGCAATTTATTTTTCTTAGGTTTTTTTGCTTATTTTGGTCTCCCTATTGTTTGTCATATAATGACATTGATATATGAATGCCATATTGCAATTAATTAATTATAAATGAAATTGCCAATTCTTGGTTGCAGAATACTTCAAACATTAAAAGTGCGATTCTTTTCGCAATCTACAACAAGTTAGTCTTACAAAGACTATATCAAACACTCATTTAAACAACTAATATATATATATATATATATATATATATATATATATATATATATATATATATATATATATATCAAACCATGACACACGAAGTAAGACTAGACTCTATATCCCTAATTGCAAATCAGCCTTTAGCCTCAGATTATTCACCTACACAATCCCCAAAACCTATACTCTCCTTCCCCAACATATTAAACAAAATAACAAAAAAAAATTCTCACAACTTTCAAAATCTTATATCTTCGAAAATTATCCTCAATTCTCAAAAATATTAGAATAATAAACACATATCATATATTTATTTTTCGGTACTCATTATGTAAACTAAAACAACATTTATGTATCATATATTGCACAAAATTTCTAAGAACTTCTTGCCAGCACGCTATAAGTGTTCACTCACTTAGGTGCTTTGAACTATTATTGTTACATCTGGATATTCATTACGTTGAGCAGAACACTGCTCAATATAAAAGAAATATATTATAGAACGGATGTTAATTTGTTGAAAATATATGTACTCATGTTATGTAATAATAATAATAATAAATAAATAAAAATATATATATATATATATACAGGGTGTCCCATTAGTGCGGTCTCGGAAGATATCTCAGCTCTCGTTAAAGATAGAAAAAAATGTTTTCACCAAATTTGCTTGATTTTAAGAGCTGCATAACCTAAAATTATTTTCAAATATACAGGGTGTCCCATTATTCCATACTTAATACCAACTTTGTTATTTTAAATGGAACACCCTATATATTATTTTTTTATTTGATCCGCCTTTAAATAACCTACACAAAGATATATCATTATCGGCACTTTAGGTTATTTGTTACTTTAGAAAAAAATATTTTTTGAAAATTTTGGCAGTTTTAGTACTTTACTTAAAAATTCACTGTGTCCTTATTTTTTAAGATATCAGTCTGTAATTTTACACACATATGCAGTAAAGAATGCTCTATCCATTGACTATAACACATTATAATATTACTTATAAAACCTAATAAAAAACTACCTTCTAATATTTAATATTTAAAATGTACATAACGTCATTTTCTTAAATGGGACACCCTATATTTCTTTACTTTATCAGATCCGCAATGAAAAATGCTTTATTTTTTGTATAATATACCCTATATCTATTTTTATTAGTTTTTGAGATATTAACATTTTCCTGTCATATATGGGAAATTAGGCCACAATCAGCATTTAATTAATCTCTAATGGACGTCTAACTTTAATGGTATTTAGATATTTCAGTTTTACTTCAAATCATTTATTTATGACATAATATAATTACATTTATAATATCAAAGTAAACAATATAACGACAATGGAAACAAGTAAACCGTATTAATAGTAACAGATTAGCATATAATGAATTTGATAATTATATTAAGTGTTCGATATGGCCTCCATTTTGGTTTTGGCACACTTGAAGCCTCCGTATGAAGCTTTGATTGACACTTACTAAGTTGTCTACAGTAATGGCACGCATAACATTACTAATTCTATTTTTCATATCCTCTTGTGTTGTTGCAGGTATTTTATAAACTTCTTCCTTCACAACACCCCATAAAAAAAAGTCCAGTTTTGTTAAATCGGGTGACCTCGCTGGCCATGGAATTGGTCCTCCTCTTCCAATCCATTTGTTAGGAAAAGTTTGGTCTAAATATTGTTTAACTTGTCGACTATAGTGTGGTGGTGCGCCATCTAATTGTAACCATGCATTTTGTAACGTTCTTAACGGCAATTCATCCAACCAGGTTTCGAACTGATTTTGAAGAAAATTTAAAAACGTATCACCAGTAACATTTCCATTAAAGAAATACGGACCAATAATCCTATTCCCAATAATTCCAGCCCAAACATTAAGAGACCATTTATGTTGATGGTCTATACAAACAATATGGTTCGGGTTATGGTCATCGTAATAATGATAATTATGTCTATTAACGAAACCATTTCTATGGAATATCGCTTCGTCGGTAAACAAAATATTGTTAAAAAAGTTCGGTTCAACTTGATGTTTTTGTAACGCCCAATTACAAAAATCCAATCTTTTTAAAAAATCATTCTCACCTAATTCCTGCACCAACTGAACGTGATAGGGATGAAATTTGAATCTCTTTGTTATTTTGTTTATTGTTGATTTGGGAATATCAAGTTGTTTTTCTAACTGGCGGGAAGAAATTTGAGGGTTCTCAACAATGGACTGAATTACCAAATGTTCATTCTCTTCTTTCGTTGTCCTTTTCTTTCTCTTTAATTTTAGAGGGTACATGATACTTCCTGTGCTTTCAAATCGGTTCTTCAATCTCACAAACGCTGCTGCATTAGGATGCCGTTCCGCATTTGGATACTTTTGTGCATATATTCGACTTGCAAGAAAACAATTTTCTTCACTTGCACCCAAAACGTATGTCATTTTTATTAATTCTTCTTTTGAAAAATTCATTATTGCGTTATCAAAAATTCAATAATATTAATAATAGTGTTAACAGCACTTTATTTATCTGTATGTCAAATAAATACGTTTGTTTACTTTATCAATTGTTTTTCATGGCCTCCTTTATTGCATTCATGATATATTAAAAAATGACAAAATTTGTTTATATTGTTTACTTTGATATTATAAATGTAATTATAATATGTCATAAATAAATTACATAAAGTAAAACTGAAATATCTAAATACCATTAAAGTTAGACAACCTTTAAAGACTAATTTAATGCTGATTGTGACCTAATTTCCCATATTTGACAGAAAAATGTTAATATCTCCAAAACTAATGAAAATAGATATAGGATATGTTATACAAGAAATAAAGCATATTTTATTGCGGATTTGATAAAATAAAAAATATAGGATGTCCCATTTAAAAAAATGAAGTAATGTACATTTTAAATATTAAATATTCGAGGGTAGTTTTTTACTAGGTTTTATAAGTAATATTAAAATGTGTTATAGTCAATGGATAGAGCATTCTTTACTGCATATGTGTGTAAAATTTCAGACTGGTATCTTAAAAAATACGAACACAGTGAATTTTTAAGTAAAGTACTAAAACTGCCAACATTTTCAAAAAATATTTTTTTTTTTAAGTAACGAATTACCTAAAGTGCCGATACTGATATATCTTTGTGTAGGTTATTTAAAGGCGGATCAAATAAAAAAATAATAATATATATAGTTCCATTTAAAATAACAAAGTTGGTTTTAAGTATGGAATAATGGGACACCCTGTATATTTGAAAATAATTTTAGGTTATGCAGCTCTTAAAATCAAGCAAATTTCGTGAAAACATTTTTTTTCTATCTTTAACGAGAGCTGAGATATCTTCCGAGACCGCACTAATGGGACACCCTGTATATACCGAACATATTCCGAACATATTCATAACGAGAATTTTTCTTTTAAGTATACATATGCAGATGTTGTACATTTTATAACGCTCGGTTTATTAGAAGAATACAGTTTAAAGCTTTAAACGAGTGTTTTCCACTCCCAGGCTAAGCATGAAGTAAAATTTCGAGTTTAGAAAAGCCTGAAAATTTGGTTTGGTCGCGTAGCGCGAAGCGCGGAGCGGCCAAACCAAATTTTCAGGCTTATCTAAACTCGAAATTTTACTTCATGCGCCGCTGGCACAAAACACTGATTCAATGTAAAGTTCAGCGCTGTGTTTTAAACTTCGTAATATGTCAGTGTTTGTACCGGTGGCGCATGAAGTAAAATTTCGAGTTTAGAGAAGAATGAAAATTTGGTTTGGCCGCTCCGCGCTTCGCGCTACGCGTCCAAACCAAATTTTCAGGCTTTTCTAAACTCGAAATTTTACTTCATGCTTAGTCTGAGAGTGGAACACACTTATTTTAATTTTCAAATTATACTCCTTTAAAAAAAACACCGATTATCTAAAGATTTACGGCTTTTACACCGAAATTGGGACATGAATACTTGAAAGAAAAACTCCCTGTATGTACAAGTAGAGGCATTAATTGCAATTGATTAGCTTCAATTTGTAATGGTCATACAGGCAAGCCAATTTACACATAACCTAAAAATTAAAGGTGTCAAATCATATTTTATGAAAATGTTCGATGTTATATAAAACTCTCTGTATATGGTCTATGTAAGACTAACTTGTTGTAGATTGCGAAAAGAATCGCACTTTTAATGTTTGAAGTATTCTGCAACCAAGAATTGGCAATTTCATTTATACTTATGTTTGAACGGTAACGTGACTGCCAGTCTAAAGTGTCAAATTGTTTAGAGGGAATGGCAAAGCTATACTGATGAGACATAAATCTTGAAACGCGTCTATAGATGGCCTGAATAATTTGACCCAAATTGTTACATTTGCAGTAGGTTACTGTATGTAACAGCAAACACTTGTTGTATAATTCAATGTCCGTCGGGGTATTAGCCCGGGACATAGTTGTTTCAATGCGTGTTTGATATAGTCTTTGTAAGACTATCTTGTTGTAGATTGCGAAAAGAATCGCACTTTTAATGTTTGAATTAATTAATTATTTGAGAAGTGGTAATAAAATGCCGAAAGTAATGCTCCGCCACTTAATTAATCTTTATGATGGGGTAATTAAGAACACGGCAACCATGTGAAAAACACAACCTCAAATGTATTTTGAAGGCAAAAGTCAGAATTACAAGGGGAGTATCCAACCTAATACCCAACATTATAAAAATCACCAGATCTGGTTGGCCAATCAAAGAAAAAGGCGAATATACAAGGAATTTTTATTTTATCATAAGTATACATACATATTCCAAAAGTGATTTTAATGTATTACTTTAATATTTTACATCACTGTATCTCTATAATGTAATGGTCACCGTTTATAAATAAATAAAAATAAATTTACTCCTGGATTTGGTTTCATGATATAAACATGAGTCAAATTTATTGACATGAGAGATAGAGAAGTATATATTGAGCTTAATTTAAAATCAGTCTGAAATACGCGTGGAGCATGAAGTAAAATTTCGAGTTTAGAAAAGCCTAATTTGGATTGGTCGCTCCGCTGCGCTACGCGACCAATCCAAATTTTCAGGCTTTTCTCAACTCGAAATTTTACTTCATGCTTAATCAAGGACTGAAAGACACTCGTTTGAAGCTTTGAATTAAACGCTGTTAAGAGTTTTTGATTTTTAAGTAAAAATTATCTACAATAAATAGAAAGTTTATGGATTTTCACATGTTTTGAAAGAGACATTTTAGCCAAATATCCATGATACAAATTCACGAAAATCTGTAACAAAATGTTTGAGTTATTATTTCTTAAAAATAATTTTATTTTATAAAAATTGGGTTACAAATGCTGATAATATTGTTTCAAGTGAAAATACTCAAAGGGCCGCGAAAATACTAGTTCACATTTTCTCTGAAAGCTCTTGCGTGTTTTTAATCAATCTCAAAACGAATCATTTCTTATATTTCTCTAAACCTAATGGGATTGGCAAAAAGTCGATTTATCAAGATTCATTATTTTCTATAATAAAAAAAAGAACTGGAATTCTGGCCTATTTTTATTTCTTTTTTCGTGAAAAAATTCACGAAAAACCATAAAAAAAGGTTGAAGTTATTATTTCTTAAAAATAATTTTATATTATAAAAATTGGGTTACAAATGTTGATAATAATGTTTTCAAGTGAAAATACTCGAAGGGCCTCGAAAGTATGAACTAGTACACATTTTCTCTGAAAGCTCTTGCGTGTTTTTAATCACTCTCCAAACGAATCAATTTCTTATATTTCTCTAAACCTAATGGTATTGGCAAAAAAATCGTCTTATCTAGATCAATTTCTATCATTAAATAAAAGAACTGTTATTCTGGCTGGTCAAATGGGAATATTTTTCTTTCTTATTTTTTCTTTCTTTCGCATAAGCTTTGAACATTCAGCCACTGACATCCATTCTTATCTAAAATTACTTAATCTATCTAACCCAAAAACAAAATTGCAATCAAGCGGTATGATTTATGGCTAGCCTACCTTGATTAAAAAAGCAGGTGCTCGTTACCTTTTTCGGTAATTGCGGACCGGGACAGAAGAAAAAATAAAAACAAGCGGCAACATGCGATGGTGTCATTCCCTCCTCTTTTTTCGGTGGTTTCCGAAGAAACTGTGGCCGTTTTAATTACGGCCCGATCACTTTTCAGAGGCCGGTGATTAATAACGCGGCGATGGCATTAAATCGGATGAAGTTATTATGAAAGTTAATTGCGGTTGTTTTAATTAAGTTTTTCTGACTTGAGAGAGACTTTTCTGGCTCGGCATCATTTTAATTATAAATCGTCGAATTAAAAAGTAGCCGCATAAGAAGTTTTAGTAGGTTTACTAAGAATCCTAAACATCAAGAAATTTTTGAAGTGTTCTACAATTATATGTTGGCATTTCATTGTATTTTATGATGAAGATGTTTCTTCAAAATATAACTTAGATTTTTTTTAATTTCTTTTATTTTTCATAGAATACCTACAACTATCATTTGGATTGGGATTAAGGATTGGTTGTCGGGACAGCAGCCGCAGCGGCGCCCACTTAGGTCAAGTTTTAGGCCCATTGTAGATTTGGATTGGAAACTCTAATAACCAACTTAAATGGCTACTAAACTAAGTCTTTTCAAACTTTTTGTGTACTAATTTTGAAAGAAGAATTCAATGGACACCTATTTTTTGAAAACAAAGGTAAATACTACAAAATCTCTTAAGTTGCAAAGTTAGAGATTTGTAGGTAGGTAAATATCTTGATTTGTTGGTAAATACCTATCTCTAACCTTGCAACTTTAAGAGGTTTTGTGGGTATTTAATTCTTCATTTCCAGAATTAGTAGACAAGAAATTCGAAAAGACTTAGTTTAGTAGTCATTCAAGTTGGTTATTAGAGTTCCCAATCCAAATGATGGTTGTGGGTATTCTATAAAAATAAAAGAAATTAAAAAAAAATCAAAGTTATATTTTGAAGAAACATCTTGACCATAAAATACAATGAAATGCCAATACGTAATTGTAGAACACCTTGTAGGTATTTACCAACAAATCTCTAACCTTGAAACTTTAGAGATTTTTGAAAGCTTATCTTCACTTGTGATCAATTTCAAAAATATCAAACTAAGTCTTCCTTGATAACATTTTAAGTAAGATGTTAATATGAGATGTTGAAAAGTGAAAACGATGTGTACGTTGAAACCAATCATGGTCTAGTATGTTAACGAAGCGTCCGCTGGGATCACGACGTAACAGTTTGTACCCGTATAAATATTTCATGAGTTTTAGCGCTCGAGAGTTTCTCATCGCAAATCAAACAACGCTGATTTATACAGACTTTGGCCGAAGAGGATTATATTATTCCGCATGTCCGTCAACGTCAGATGGCCTGTTCGCTCATTGTTGCCGTAATGTTGGTATTTATCTTGCGGCCCGCGAAGTAGACAAGTAATTAAGAATGCCCCCTTGGCCATCGGTTTTTTCTCTTTTCGTTTTTCTTTGTCTGGGAAGTCGAGGAATTTTAAGGTATATACCAGAGCTGGGCAGGATTCGAATCATTCAGGATTCGAATCCTTTCAGAGGATTCAATAGAGGTATTCGAATACTTTAGTTAAAATGGATTCGTGATCTGGATTTGTTACATTTTTTTTAAGAGAATTCGTATTCGAATCCAAATGCGGGTGATTCGAATCTTTATGAAAGGATTTAAATATTTATAAAAGGATTCGAATACTTACAAAAGGATTCGACTCATTAAAAACAATTCGAATTAATTGCGAGGATTAACATGAATAATTTTTTGTGTGTTTTTAAATTTCTCGTTAAATCAGTGTTTTATACGCGTGGCGCATGAAGTAAAATTTCGAATTTAGAAAAGCCCCGTAAAAATTTGTGCCGGGTCGCTGCGCGACCCCTGACAAGTTTTCTACGCGGGGCTTTTCTACACTAGAAATTTTACTTCATGCTTAGTCTGGGAGTGGACAACACTCGTTCTAAGAAGTTTGAAATTGAAGGATCACTCTAGATTACTAAGTTTATTATTCAAAGGACCGTTTTACAAAGGCTACAGCTCGACGGACCAATTGTAATCTTCGGAGACCGAAGGACTACAGGGAATCGAAGTTTTTTTACAAAAAAACAACGAATATCTGAAGGTTCATAGTGTGGGTATGAAAGAAAGAAATCCAATTTAAAAAAAAATGGGTTGGGTTGTTTTCAGTGCTTTTAACATCACATCACATCACATCTTGGTAAATATTGATCATCACATCTAAGCGTTATATATTTTTAACTTTACTATAAATCAATGTCTTATACGCGTGGCGCATGAAGTAAAATTTCGAGTTTAGAAAAGCCCCGTGAAAATTTGTCTCGGGTCGCTGGCGCGACCCTCGACAAATTTTCTACGCGGGGCTTTTCTAAACTCGAAATTTTACTTCATGCTTAGTCTGGGAGTGGAAACGCTCGTTCGAAAATTCAAACTGAATGCTTTGATATGAACATTAAATGACTGAAAATGTTTTTAAAGACAATAATCTAGTTTTCAAAATTTTGTTTAATATTATTTGAAGTAAAACTGACATGGTAGCCACAATTTGAAATGTAAAACTTTTCCGATGACCTTTTAATATAACTTTCTTCTGTGGGAAACCCCCATTTTGTTAAATTGTTTTTATTGTTTTTATCAATATTCAAGTTGGTTTTATAAATTTGTACGTCTTTTGTAATTGCTATGATGCCTGCTGATTTTGAAAAATTTAATAATATCATTTGGTTAATCAATTCTTTGATGACATCTATTTTATTACTTTTTGTTTTGTTTATTATTGAATTTAATTTTTTTCGCTAACATTTGCCATTCTTTATGTGTTTTTTATTCTGCATAAAATTAGAAATTAATTAGTTTCATATTTTTATTTGGTAAATATTTGCTTAGTGTTAATTTTAACAATTTAGAATAATTTTGATTCAATTTTTATAATCGTCTTGCTTTTATAGATTTTATATGAAATAAAAATATGTTTTTAAATTATTAACTTGTAATTTTTGAGAAATTGGTTTTTAATTTTGATGATTTCTGGGTGCGATTTCATTTTATCCATTTTTTACAAAAAAAAAAAAAAATTCAGAAATCGGAAAACAATATAATTATACTTTTCTGTTGGTTCTGAAGATTTTGACAATTTATTGATTCATTTATTCAGACAACGGAGTACATTTAAAAATACATAATATAGTACAACTAAAAATATAAAATACACATTAAAACATAATTAACAATGTTTGTTTATATTGACAACTCTATTGAAAGTTTATGTTTTTTTGTGATTTTTTTTAATATTCATGTATATATTGTTGATTTTGATTTGTTTGACTATTCTTTTATCAACTTGACGTTTTGTTTAGAATCACTTCTATAAGTTTCATCGATTTAGAAAAATTATCAATCAAAAATGTTACAATTCTGTAATTGGGTTTCCCAACAGGACAACCCAATTACAGAATAATATTACAAAAAGATAACTTCTTAGAATAATGAAATAATACATATAAAGAGAACAAAATTACTAAAAATAAAGATTTTGTCAATTTTGATCCTATTTGTTTTTTAACAAGTTTTCCTTTAATTTTGTTTGTTGATTATTATTTATTAATATTTTTGACCTTGTATTATTCTTGAATTTGTCAATATTGACAATTTTCTGCTGATTAAGTTGATTCAAATGAGTTTTTTCTATATATATATATAAACATCTTTATTGTGTACAAAAAAAAATACAGTTTGTTTATTTTTACACTATATTTTATTTTTTGGATCCTTGGCTATCGACCATCGGTCTTTCAGCTTGAGTTGTACTTGTCCTTGTCTTGTCAGTTATGATTCATGTGAGAATTGATAAATGGTGGTTTTTGGGTTGTTGAAATTTTGAGAAATATTGGGGTTTCGTGCTAAACAGAGGTGATTAAGGATGTCATGGATGTGTGGGTTAGATGCGAATTTTTGGGATAGTTGGGTAAGTCGTTGTTGGATAGGGATTATTTCTGTTTTTCCATACAATAAGGTATTGGAGGGGTTGTGGAGTGGGTTATTGGGGTGTCGGATTTTTGTGAGGATTCTAAGGGCTGATCGTTCTGCGACTTCGATATTATTTAATGTTGAGGGACGAGGGTTAAGAAAGAGGATTGAAGCATATTCTAATAGGGGGCGGCAGATCATTTTATAAATGTGGACAGCTGTTTTTGTCGTGATCCCTTTATTTTGGAAGGTTAACGATCTGAAATGCCGCGCCCTATTTTGAATTTTTGTTTTCATGGTTTGGGAATGGAGTTTGAAGGATAGTTTGGGGTCGAAAGTAATGCCAAGGTATTTACACGCAGGGGATGGGCTAATTACGGTGTTTGATATGGTTATGCTAAATGGGGAATTGAGCGGTCTGTGGAAGGGTATGAATAGATAGGATTTATTGGGATTAATGGATATTCTCCATTTGGCAAACCAAAGAGATAGCGAATCTATTAGCCCTTGGAGAGTAGAGAGAGCTTTAGGAAGGGTGGGTTGGTGTGTTATAAGGGCAGTGTCATCGGCAAAGAGCAGAAAATATGCCGAGGGATTAAGGTACTGTGGGTTGGGGTTGTATATGTCATGAACATAGATATTGTATAGGAGCGGAGATAATGGAGAGCCTTGGGGAACACCTTGTTGAGGAATAAAGGGCCGGGAGATGGTATTTTGGACGCGGACATGAAGGAGTCGATTGTTTAGGAAGTTATCAATGAGATAAATTAGGTGTAATGGGATATTGAGGGAAGTTTTTTCTATTTTAACGTTTTCTTTTAATAATTATTATTTGTATAATGTTTAATTTAGAAGACTTCTGTAATTACCAGTTTATTTAAAAAAAAAAACAAATTTAAAATAAAATCACTTGGTATGTTTCACTAATTTTACTTCTTTATTCCGACTAGTTTCGGCTATTAGCCATTTTCAAGGAATGTACAAAAATAATATTTTACAGTAAATATATACAGATTTACAAAAAGGGAGAGGGTCAGGCAATAAGAGCAGGGATGTCCAGATGTCTTCGTTGTCGTTGGCGTCATCTGGACATCCCCGATCGCGAACGCTCTTATTGCCTGACCCTCCCCCTTTTTGTAAATCTGTATATATTTACTGTAAAACATTATTTTTGTACATTCCTTGAAAATGGCTAATAGCCGAAACTAATCGGAATAAGAAGTAAAATTAGTGAAACATACCAAGTGATTTTATTTTAAATTATTTTTTTTTTAAATATTTAATCATGTTTCATCAAGCGATCAATGAGAAACAAGTTGATAATATATTACCAGTTTATTTTATCAATTAAAATGTAGACATTTTTTATTTGTTATTGTCTAAATTTGTGTAATTTATAATTGGAATAACAATGATAATTGTCAATATTAAAAATAAATATTGACAACACTAAATGTTGTCAACGCTCACAAAACTAATTGATAAAATAAACTAGAAGAAAAAAATCTTCAAAATGAATCATTACACAACTAATATTCCAGTTTATTGACTTTAATCATTTTCCAGATTTTTATAATTGTTGACGGTATTTATATATTTTCATAATTTTTTATTACTCTGCTAATATAAATATTTTTTTTATGGTTTCATGATTCTTAATAAATGTCAATAATTTTGATATTTTTCATAATTTCTGTGGATTTTGTTACTTTTCGCGATTTCTTTAAACGTTTTTCTTTCAGTGTTTTGGTCAATTTGAATGAAAATCAATGACTTTTTTTTACTTTCTCGGGTTTAATGATATTCAGTGATTTTTTTTACGTAATTTTGAGGCATTGGTCGATTTTATAAAAGAGTTCAATTTGAAGTTTTGAACAAGTGATTCCACTCCCAGGTTAAGCATGAACAAAATTTAACAGGAATAAGAAACATTTGTTGAAAAAGCTCAAGTATTTAACATGGGGGAAAGTACTATGATAGACATATCAATTTTTTTCATTCTGGCAGTTACGATACACATTTGAACACTTGTGACTATTTTAAAGTAACGAGTGTCTTCCACTCCCACACTAAGCATGAAGTAAAATTTCGAGTTTAGAAAAGCCCCGCGTAGAAAATTTGTCGAGGGTCGCGCAGCGACCCGAGACAAATTTTCACGGGGCTTTTCTAAACTCGAAATTTTACTTCATGCGCCACGCGTATAAAACACTGATTTGAAGTGAAGTTCAGAAACACACAATAACATCTTCAATCAGAGTAGCACGGAATCAGATATTTAGTCTGTTATCATTGATAACTTATCAACGATGATCAGTGTTAATAATAAATAGTTAGGTTTTGAATATTTTTTTTTAAAAACAACTGCTAGCAATATTAAAATGTTAATGGTTGCAACAAAATAATAAAATCAAATTTATTCTTGAAGGATTTGTATTCGTGATTCGAAAAAACAGGATTCGAATCATATTTATTCGGATCATATTTATCTCTTACG
Source organism: Philonthus cognatus (assembly GCA_932526585.2). Taxonomy (NCBI): domain Eukaryota; kingdom Metazoa; phylum Arthropoda; class Insecta; order Coleoptera; family Staphylinidae; genus Philonthus; species Philonthus cognatus. The sequence goes on from OW052244.1 coordinate 39,933,113, forward strand.
AATCCTTTATTTGAGTATTCGTGATTCGAATCATATTAGGTGATTCGGATACGTGATTCAAATTCATTTTACGAGGATTCGTCCCAGCTCTGGTATATACTATACAGAGAAAAAGTGATATATCGTTAAGAAGGAAAGATTTCGAATTTCAGATGTGCATTTATACTAGTCTTAATGATGAATTAATTTCTCACTTAACCCGTGGTGAATTATTTTTATATTAATAGTACAAGTAGAAGTATTTTTCTTCTCCCTTAACACAAGAGCTTAGTTGAAAAACTGAAAATAAGTTTTCTTTTCTTAAACCATTTTATAATATTTCTTAAGTTCTTGTACTCGTATACAGGGTGATTCTTGACTTATGCGCATAATTGCGAGGAATTATAGTAGGTAATGTGTATTGATAGGAAATAAAAAAAGTGTAGTAAAAGATTTGCATTTACAGAGATAACGAATTAATTATGTTGAGATAGCTGAACTGATAAAATGATCGCATTTGTCTAGAATTGTATTTCTCACTCTCTGTCACTGGTGAATGTATGGACTGGAATTGTGAATGGATTACTAATTGGGCCTTTTATAATGATAAATCGTTTAACTAGTGATGCTTGTTTAGAATTTTTGCAAGAAAACTTACCAGAATTGCTTCAGGAAGTTAATATTGACGTTCGACAGCGAACGTGGTTCCTTCACGAAGGCGCACAACTACATTTTGCTCTAGAGGTCGCGGAGGTGCAATTGCTTGGCCTCCTACCTACCTAACTATTATTTTTAAGGATACTTGAAAAGTAACTATTCTACTTATGTCATTTTATTCTAGTATAGGAGTTCAAGTTTGTTGAAAATTGTAGAATTTTTTGGTTATGATTATTATGGTCCAATGACGTGACAAGAGTAAATCGACGAAAATTTATCAAATTTTCGATCAGGTAGCTTTTTCGACGGTCGTAAAAATTAATCTTGCATGGATACGAAGCACGCATGATCATTACGATAAAGTCATAATGTTACGTTGCGTTCTTTGCAAACGCTCATTGCTTCTCATCATGCGATACCTCACTCACCAAAAAAAACGACGGCACGAAAATTCAAAAATTTCAACAACATCTATTACATTTTGTATACATTATCTTGCTGAGACTGATTTTAGAATACACAGATTTTCATGTAATTTTATTATCATTCTTATTGTTTTATAATAATTTGGAGTTAGTTAAGAAGATCAACATTTGTTTGGCTCCTGCTACCAATTAAAAAATCCTCGCTTCTTTTCTAATTACAGTGAAATAAAGGGACCAAAACCAGAAAATAGACGATAAAAAGGTGTACAAACTGTTGAAATTTCATCGCTCCAACTTAATACCAAACGGGGCTATGATTTTTCAAAAAGTATTTTTATCCCATTTTTGCTAAAATTTTAACTCCCGGCACCAATTAAAAAATCCTCACTTTTCTCCTAATTACACTAAAACAACGAGACTGTAAGGAAAGATAGACGACAAAAATCTCTACAAACTGTTAAAATTTGATCGCTCCAACTTTAAGCCGAACAGAGATATTATTTTTCGAAAAGTAGTTTGACCCAATTTTTGCTAAAATTTCGGGTCCTGGTACCAATGAAAAAATCCCCACTTCTATCCTACTTACAGTAAAACAACGGGATTTAAACTTCGTTTTGATTCTTTATTGTATTTTCCTCAAAATACGAGTTTATTTTTAGAGATAAAATTAATTTGAAGTCTCAAACGAGTGTTTTCCACTCCCAGATTAAGCATGAAGTAAAATTTTGAGTTTATAAAATCCTGAAAATTTGGTTTAGTCGCGTAGCGCTACGCGACCATATCAAATTTTCAGGCTTTTCTAAACTCGAAATTTTACTTCATGCGCCACGCGTATAAAACATTGATTTTAAGTGAAGTTACAAATATTCTACTAAAGCAGTATGCTAAAACCGTGTATTCTGAGCATCACGTTACATCAGTGTTTAGTACGCGTGGCGCATGAAGTAAAATTTCGAGTTTAGAAAAGCCTGAATATTTGGTTTGGTCGCTCCGCGCTTCGCGCTACGCGACCAAACCAAATATTCAGGCTTTTCTAAACTCGAAATTTTATTTCATGCTTAATCTGGGAAGTGGAAAACACTGTTTGAAAGTTCAATTTAAAATATTTGTAAAAACAACGAATACCTGAAGATTTACAGCGTATACAGTATATTGAGATACGTATACTTAAAAGAAAAACTCTATGTATATCTGAGATAGTAATAAATAATATGCCGTGTACAAAACATTTTTTTTTTGGCACCAGAAAAATTCCAGTGATGAAAGGGTTAAAGCATTAGCTTGAAATTGAAGCTTAATACTGACGCTTTTGGAATATTGGATTATGTTCATCCAATATTCCAAAAGTTATAAAAAATTTATATCTTGCTTGGTTTTTCTGTAGTTTTCAACTAAAATTGAAATTTAGTTGGAAATTCGCACGATAATCCTTCTAAAACTCACAGATTTAATTTAAAATTGAATGCCCCTTTAATACCTTTAGTGAAGAAAATGTAAATATCACACTTCATTTTTCTGCATTTAAAGCAAAAGTTGAACTATTTTTGAAAACAAAAAGCTCGATTTAAGAGTATATTGATTTTGAAAATGTCTAATCATTAACATTCAAAATCACTGTCGTAATCAATCTTCACTTTATACAATATTTTAAATACCTCAGCTGATTATTTCAATAATTCTAGCAAAAATTGAAAAAGTAAGAACATTTATGAAGATATTTATTTTAACAAGGTTGTGAAATTTTTTCACCTTGTAGTGACTTTTTATATGCTTTTTTTCTGTGATTTATGACTTAGGTTTTATCATAGAAAAAAAAGCATATGATAAGTTTAAACTAAAGTAAATTTTATTTTAGTAATCTAATCAAAATGTACAGATTTTATGAAATCAACAGAATAAACCTAAATATTGTTAGTTAATTAATTACAAACTTAATGATTTGTCTTCAATTTAATGAGAATATTTTTGATACTTATTAGCGTTGTTATGTTTGAAACACTTTGTTTTAAAACAAAGTTTTAAACATGTTTAAAAACAGCCGTCTTGTTATAAACGGTTTTGTTTTAAACATGTTTTAAATCTTAAATTTGTTTAAAAACTTGTTTTAAACGTTAAATTTTCTTAAAACGTTTTTTATTATCTTAAATTTACTAAATTATATTTTATACTACTTTATACAGATTTTTTGTTTACATTTTTAAATTTTAACTAAACCTTTGAAGATATTTCAGATTACATTATTTAACTTAACATTTTATTACAATATAATTTCACAACTGTGTGTGCATAAATGTTTAAAAATCACATTTATATATATTTCTACAGGGAATTTTTCTTTCAGGTATACGTATGCATACACTACATTTTACGACAATCGTTGCTTTTTTAAAAGATTTCAATTTGAATCTTTAAACGAGGGCCTTCCACTCCCAGACTAAGCATGAAGTAAAATTTCGAGTTTAGAAAAGCCTGAAAATTTGGATTGGCCGCGTAGCGAAGCGTAGCGGCCAATCCAAATTAGGCTTTTCTAAACTCGAAATTTTACTTCATGCGCCAGACGTATAAAACACTGAAATATCGGAAAGTTTAAAATATACGGCTTTAACAATTTAATATGTAGATGTGAATAAAACGTGAGTCAAATTATGCGCTGAATAAATTGATTAAAACAGTAATTATAGGCAACCCAATAACTCTAACGTATATTAGGTTGCCTATAATTGTTGTTTTATATGTGTGTTTAATGAACTTTACTGTAAATCAGTGTTTTTAAGCGTGGCGCATGAAGTAAAATTTCGAGTTTAGAAAAGCCTAATTTGGATTGGCCGCTCCGCGTCGCTACGCGGCCATTCCAAAATCTTAGGCTTTTCTAAACTCGAAATTTTACTTCATGCTTAGTCTGGGAGTGGAAAACACTCGTTAAAAGTCCCAAGCCGTTTTGAAACAACGAATTCCCGCAAATTTAAAAAAAACGCTGTAATAATCGGGATATGTATACTCAAAAGAAAAATGCCCTATATGTTCTGTTTTAAACACGTTTTAAACGTGTTTTAAAAATGTTTTAAACACGTTTCAAACATGTTTTTAATTGTTAATGTTTTAAACGCTGTTTCAATGAAATAAACACGTTCTGTTAAAAAAAACTGTTTGTTTTAATTAAAATAAAAAAAAACGTTTTTTTTAACAACCCTGCTTATAATATTTGGTTAATTTTCTGCTTTGATCAGCTTCATACAAATAATTTAGTATGAGTTTAATATTAGTAGTATATCTTCTTAATTCTTAATTTCATTGCAAGGAACAAACTTGATAAACTAAATTATCTATATAGAATAAATCTAATCCCAATTTCAATTGCCTATAAAATAAAAATAGCTTTATCTAAATTCAAGATTATTCTCTGTCCAAATTTGGTTTGAAGAAGCGACAAAGCGCGACTAATTCGTAATATCTGAAGAATAAGAAAAAAAAACGCGTCTCTCGTGCTCGCGTAGAGAAATCTAATCCACGGAAATTAAAACCAGATCTTGTACAGCGTTAATTAATTCCATCACCGAGAATCAATTAAACGACTATCGATTACTAGACCGTATTTATGATAATGAGCCCTGATTGTAACGAATCTGAGATTAAATTGGACTGATGATTAAATCGAAAATAAATTGTGATTAACCAGTGAAGCGCACGAAGTTAGGAATTTTATAGAAATTCTTTTACTGAGATTATTTTTATAAAATTATAAATTTTGTATGCTTCACTAGCAAATGATTACATTTATATTGAGAGAAAAAACGTTTCTAAAAATTATTGCTACAGCTTCCACTAGCCTTTCCTTTCTTCTTTTAGACTAGTACAGTTTCTACTTCATTAAATTCTGCTACCATCGTCTATTAACTATACCGTTCGTTTGTTTTATCGTGCTCACCATTCTGATCTGGTAACCTATTAGAGATACAAAAACGGTTAAATTAGGCAAAAGTTTTCATTTTTAATACAAAATACAATTATTAATAAAAATCGGTTTAACTTTGTTTGTGTAACACAATTTATTATTATGTGACTGCAGTTTCGGCAAATTTAGCTTGCCATTATCAAACATGTAGTCAACTGCAGTCACATAAAAATAAATTGTGTTATACAACCAAAGTTAAACCGTTTTTTATTAATAAATTAACATGTATAACGAAGTAGAAGCCTCCACAATACAAAATACAATTACTTTAACAAATTTCAACTAAAGTCATTTGTTTTCACAATATAGCGACGAATATCAAAATTGTTCAAATTTATTTTTTGCCATAACTTTCCTAACTAGAAATATAGCAAGCTAAAATTAAAAATGTACCCGAAAAAGCAACTGATAATCACAACAAATATGTTAGTGTTTATGCAGGGCGTCCCATTTTCAAGATACGACATCAAAGTTTTTTTATAATGGCAGTCATATTTGATTCTTACACTATTAAAAAGAGCAGGATATTTGAACTGGAAATCATATGTCGTATGTCGTATGTAAAATGGTAGTTGTCATATTCTATAAAATTGAACACCTTGTACATTTGAAAATTTCTTCGTATTTCTAATGACTTATTGCAGCCATGTACATTTTGTTGATGTGTGTGTATATCATTTTGAACTTTAAAGTAAATCAGTGTTTAATACGCATAACGCATGAAGAATAATTTCGAGTGTAGAGAAGCCTGAAAATTTGGATTTCCAGGGCGCGACTCGCTTCGCTCCCGCACCTTGGGAAATCCCAGATCGATAGAGTTTTTCAACTCAACCAAATCGCACTTCCGGTTTAACCGAACTTTAAACTTTAATTTTTTTCCTAAATATATATATATAGCAATTTTATTTGCTTTATAGAAAGTAAATGTTGGTTTCATAAATTTATCTTGATTATTAACAGAGTTATTAAAACATTCATTTTGATACGATATATCTAACGATAACGTATATATGCAATCAGAGTTTAGGAAAGTCGAATGAGGACCACTTCATATTTCGTTTTTGTGCAGTCCATTTCTTTTCTTATTCCACTTTACAATTCTTTAGCAATTCTATTTAGTAAAGTCTTAATCAAAACCTAAAACAATTTTAAGCTGACATTCTATAAAATATATGATTTTTTATTCGTACTAAAATTGTTGGGCAAATCTTACGTCTCGCGAGGAATTTTTCCCATAAGCAACGTAATACCCTGAAAGAATCCGGCGGTATTTAGCGATGCAAATGCGAACCTCCGGAGTCTACCCGACGCTCGAAAGAACAAATTAACTTTTGATCCAATTTTAATATAAGGTTACCATCGCCACCTGTTGTGCAAACAACTCGGGGGCCGCGGAGGTTCCGTGCGGATCGCAGAAACAAAAAAAGAGCAGCACGCCTGCAAAACTGGATTCGCTTTTTGCGGGTCGCGCTCCAGCGCCCGATGCAAATTTTTTCGTTTCTAAACAAAGCCCATTCCGAATTCGCCACACAAAGAATTTTAAACAGCATTGCAGTGATTATTTATTTTGAATATACTTACATATCCCAAAGCAATATCTCCAGATGCCGATTTTTTTAAGTGGAAGATTTAGTTAGACGGTATAAATAGTTATAACATTTATGAACGCAAGATCAAACGCAATGTATTTTGAACTTCACAATATCTGTTGTGTTTTATCCACAGGGCAGATGAATTTTCGCATAGACTTGTCACACCTTTTGAAGACATTTCTTGTGATGTGCATTGTAAGTGTTCTTAAAGTATTGAATTCTTCTTAGTTAGTACTTAAATTAACGACTTATCTATGAAACTTGGTTGTGATATCTTGTAAATTGTCTGAATTCGATGGATTAAATCTTGAAAAGTTGTCATATTTTAAGTTTAAATGATTTACATTTACAAATATATTGCATTTTTTAAAGTTTATCATCAAATGTACAAATATAGCCAATTCAAAGCTTAAGCTCAAAATTAAGTTGAAGTCGAAGCATAAAACGGAAGATAGCAGCTTGAATTTGAACCTTTAGTATTGAATGTAAATATTGATAATTGAATAAAAGTCACTTGGTTTGTTTCACTAGTGTTTTTATTCTCTCCTACTAGTTTTGACTTATCGTCATTCTCAATGAATAATGACGATAAGTCGAAACTAATCGGAGAGAACAAAAACAGTAGTAAAACAAACCAAGTGACTTATTATTCAATTAACAATATTGTAAACATATTTTATCAAGTGATTAATGAGAACCAAATTGAAGATATCAATTTAAATTATGTTTCATCAAGTGATCAATGAGAACCAAATTTAATTTATATTGATAGTTCTAAGCTTTAACTTTAGCTTAAACCTGACCACTCAAGCTGTAGCTCAAAGTTGATGCAATAAGCTTGATACCAATTGAACTATAACCTGAGTCATCTGCTTCGTGCTTCAGCTTTAGTCTGAAAATGAAGACTGCTAAAGCTTTAAGGCTTTAAGCTCAACACTGATAAAACAAATTGAAGCTTACTTGAACCTGAAGCACAAGCTTGTTTCATGTGCTTTGTGCTAAGGGCGTAGCTAAGAGGGAGGCCTAGAATGTTTGCCCAGCTATATGCAGACGATGCGGTTTTGATACACCAAACATATAATGCAGAAACTAGTCAACATAAGGGCTAAGAAAATAGAAATTATGATAATCCAGGCGAACATTAAAGAAACGAAAACAATGATTATTAACAAAAAACAAGACAACCAAAACAATAAATAAATTAAATGCAATAATAAGCTATTGCAAAGAGTAGACACGTATGAATATTTGGGGAGCCTCATCAGAGATGATGAAAAAATTGAGGCAGAAATAACAAACAGAACCACCAAGTCAACGAAAATATATTACTCAATGAATAAGACAATACTAGGACATTGATATGAAACTGAAAATAAAAATACATAATACAACAACAATACCAATAATAAAGTATGGACGTGAAAGTAGGATAATACGAAGAAAAGAAGAGGACACGATAAATACGATTGAAATTAACATCTAAGAAACAAGCCGGATAACAAAATGGGACAGAATTAGAAACGAGGACATCAGAAAAACAACAAAACAAGAAGCGATTGTCAAAAAAATAAGGAAGAAACAATTGAACTGGTATGGGAACATATCGAGAATGAAGACAGATAGAATCACAAGAAAAATAGTGGAAACAATAAGTACAAGCAAAAGACGAAGAGGGTGACTAAGAAGAAAATGGATTGACCAAGTTCAAGAAATAGGGACAAAGAAGGTAATCACATTAGAAGAAATAAAAGTAATGGCAAGAGACAGGAGGAAATGGAAGGAATGGATACAGGAGAAATCAGAATCAGGGTATAAGGATTCGAGAATAAATTTTAGTTTCGACTAAAAATGTTATTGGAGCATTTGTTTCATGAACTTGTAACTTGTTCTTTGTAAAATATCCATAGGAAATTACACAAAGTAATAGGGTTTTCGTCCGTTAAGGAATTGCTAAAGCTAAAGCGTTTTCGCAAACGTTGAAGCACGTTTTTTTTCTTGGTTTATTCTTAAACCAAGACGAAGCCATCCGACTCGGTTCGATCCATCCGACTGTATAATCCAGTAATTGAGATATGAAGGAGAAATGAGCTCTTGGTTTCGTTGGATCCCCGAAGCTGTGGTTACATGGGCGGTCTCGAACCACGATCCAAAACCCATAATTGCGGCAATTTTGTTTTCTCATACTTCATTTCACTCGGATTGCTCGTTTTGTTTGTGTGTGTGTGTATATGTGTGCACATCGCCCTCCACCTCTTCTTCTTCTCTTCTTCCCTCGGACGGATTTTCGTGTTCGTCCGTCGCGTTCGCTTTTGGGCAACAGGTTTTGCTCTTCTCGGCTTTTTCTTCTTCTTCTTCTTCTCGTTCGTCTCGTCTCTGCGCTCCGCGCGTTTCCAAATGAAGTAATCTGCGACCGAGAGCCAGCTCGCCTGCGGGCAGGTTCGCTATTAACACTTGCTTTTGTCTAAAACTAGTAGCCGGTTTGATGTTGATGATGGAGATCTCTAGCAAAAGGCGCTAATGTGTTTATTCCGAAAATGTTTGATACGAAATAAGTAATAAAATTGCCACAACAATTAACACATAGAAATATTTCTGGGAAATTTATTAGTCACTTAAATTAACTCTTCACGTAACTCAAAAAAAAAACTACAAATGCATCTACGATTAGGTTTTTTCTAAAAGCAATCACAAAGAAATGTAGCCAGAAAGAAGCATATTTAATTAGTAAAAAATCTAACCTATGAATAGATTTTAGTATTAACTCATCACTCATCAACCACCGGATTAAAAAAACGGAAAAAAATAATGGAGAAACTTCTTTTCTTTTAAAATTTAGAAAAATGATCATTTCTTGAATTTCTTGAATTAATTTCTCATCTGGCACTTGGTGAAACATATTACACTATGTAAAGTTAATTAAAGGAAAGGCACTTGGTATTGTTTCACAATAAAATCTTTATTCCGACTAGTTTCGGTTTGTTAGACCATTTTCAAAGGAATGTACAGACAAAATTATTTCCTAAGTATATATACAATATTTTTGTTTCAGGTAATAAGAGAAGTCAGAATTGGGGAATTCCAAATCTCCTCGTTGTCGTTTACGATATTTTTCCCCATTTTTATGGCCCTGTTAATCTCCAGGCCCTCTTTGAGGTTTAGTGCGTATCCCTTATTACCTGAATGCAAAATCTTAAAATTATGCGGATTAAAGATAAAGAAGTGATTGAATGCGATGCAATGTTTGGAAAAGCCAGTTGTTGGTTTATTATCTAAAACAGATTTTTTATGTTCTTTCATTCTGATTTCGAAAGATCTGCCGGTTTGTCCAATATAAATTGCATCACATTCATCACACTGTATTTCATAAATTCCACATTTCTTTGAATTATCAGTTTTCGATTTATTGTTTATTAATAGTTTGCCTAAATTTAAAGGGTTTGAACATATAATATTAAAGTCTTTTCCCCTACAATGACTGACTATATTATATGACAGGTCATTAACAAAATTCAATTTATGCCATTTGTATTCTATTGTTTGCTCAGGTGCGTAAAAGTATTTAATTAAATGTTTTTGTTTATGCTTTTTTAATAAATTATTTATAATTTCCTTGTTATAACCATTATTTTCGGCAATTTTTGTAATAACGTTTAATTCTTGTCTGAAATCAGATTCACTTAGAGGAATGTTAATTAATCTATTAAAAAAAGAGTGAAATGTACTTAATTTTATTTGTTGTGTGTTGTTTGAATTGGCTGGAATGATTGAGTCCGTATGTTTCTTTTCTGTGTATTTTAAATTCTAGTTTTTTATTATTTTTAATAATGGTTATGTCAAGGAAGTTTAAGCTATTGTTCATTTCTGTTTCAGTAGTAAATTGTATATTATTATTGATGGAATTTAGGTATTTTTCAAATGCATTTAATAGTCTTGTCGTTCCAGTCCAAATATCAGCTGAGATAAAAAGAAAAAATTATACTTTACAGAATAAAAAAAACATGAAAATCTTGCGCTATCGACTAATATTTTTCTTTCCTTTCCTTAAATGAAAAATATTTGTCGAAAGCAAGATATATCGCATTTTTATATTTCTTAAAATATCCTGCAAATTGTAATTGGCAAATTCACGGTAATTTTGGATTAAGAGAAGTTAACAGAAAGTTATAAGGCTTCCGTTCGTTTGTTTCATAGTGCTCACCATTGAGATTTTGTCAAATATTAGCGATACGAAGACAGATAAATTAGACAAAAATTTACACAATATGGTCAAATAAGTAAAAATCGACTATCTATTTAGTCGATTTTCTTTTATTTCACCATATCGTAAAAACAAATTACGTTACATGAAAATTGTTAATGCAGTTTTATTTTGTATTAAAAATGTAAACTTTTGTCTAATTTAAATGTATATAACTATAACGTTGTTAATTGCAAACTCAGGTGAAAGTAACGGCCGTGTTAATTAGAACTATAACAAGCTAAAATTTAAAATGTACCCCAAATTATATTTAAGGAACACAACACAATTGACAGATTTTATACAGGGTGTAGTATTTTCAAGATACGACATCAAACTTAAATTTTAAATAAAACAACAAAACATTAAAATGGAAAATATCATGAATATGTCTAACGACTACTTTAAGTTACTGTACACTTTGTTCATGTGTGTGTGTGTGTGTGTAATTTTAAACTTTAGAATAAATCAGTGTTTTATACGTGTGGCGCATGAAGTGAAGTTTCGAGTTTAGCAAAGCCTGAAAATTTGGTTTGGTCGCGTACCGAAGCTTCTAACGAGTGTTTCCAATCATTGATAAGACATAAAGTAAAATATGTTAAGAAAATGTCCAGGCTTTTGTAAACTCAACATTTTACTTCATGTGCCAGGCGTAATAAACACTGGTTTAATGTGAAATTCAAAACCACAACAACAAAACACAAATATTTTTGACGATTTGAATCCCTTTCTAGGATTCGAATAATTTTGCAAGTATTCGAATCCTTTTACAAGTATTCGAATCACCACATCTGGATTCGAATACGAAACCTCTTAAAAAAATGTAACGAATGGGGATCACGAATCTTTTTTTACTGAAGTATTCGAATACCGCTTTTGCATCCTCTAAAATTACTCGATTCCAATAATTGAATCCTGAATGATTTGAAACCTGTCCAGCTCTGCTTTCAACGTTATCAAATCAAAAATTGGTCAAACTGGAAGAAAAATCGTATACGTCAAAAGTTGACTAAAACATCAACTCTATTTTCGTCATAAATTTTACAATAAAAAAAAACTGAAAAATATGTTTATGATTGATCATCTAACGAGTGTTTCTAATCCCAGATTAAGCATGAAGTAAAATTTCGAGTTTAGAAAAGCCTGAAAATTTGGCTCGGGCGCGTAGCGAAGCGGAGCGACCGAGCCAAATTAGGCTTTTCTAAACTCGAAATTTTACTTCATGCGCCACGCGTATAAAACGCTGATTTAATGTGAAATGGTCTTTAACCAATTAACAAGTGAAATACTTTTAGTATGTCAATTATCAATTGTTTAAATGAGAGGATAAGTGCTATGATAGACACATCATTATTTTTTGTACATGTTTTTATATAACTTTCGAAAAATAAATTTATGATACAAAATACTAACTCAACCCCCCTCCGATAATCACAAAAAGCTGTCTACACCACTGATGTCGGAAAGTAGCAATAACTGAGTTTAGAATAAGGAAGAGGGACCAGTTTTGAACTGAGTTTATTTATTAACTTTGGTTGAAAATTACGGGATTGATTGAATTGCCGAAGCCATTAAATTAGAAGAAGTATCGTTTAGAGACGATTTGTACGCTACGATTGTAGCATAGTAAGTTTGATTATTCATATATTGTATTCTTGTAAATTAAGTAATTATTCTTTAAGTATAACGTTTCCCATACTTTCCATTCGTGCTATCCAATTTTGAATGAAACGTGTGTTTCTTTTTATACTCGACGAGAGGAAGACCTTCGGAGCACGAAACCCTTGTCGGCGGAGTGAACTAGTGGTCGAAATTCTTGTGGAGATTCTTACAACTTGACCCACGAGAGAAAGAACTCGATGAAGAGGAGGAGGTGGAGAGGCGCGGTGGGGTAGGGCGGTGCACGAACCGCAGGCCTCATTTGAGGCCCGGGCTCTCGGGTCGTGATTGAGACGTATTTAATAATTACTCAATCATAAAAGCCTGAGAAAATTACCGGCCAGTGCGCACAAAACACCCGAGCCTCTTTTCAACGGAGACCTCATCAAATCTAATTTGTAGCGAATATTTCGGTTTTGATTGATTGTTTGTTAATGTGGCACATAGGGTGTCTTTTTAATAATCCCCTATTTAAAAAAAAACACCATTGAAAGGTCAAATAAATTAATCTAATTGGCTGATTAAAAGTAAAAGAATAGTAGTCAATAATGAAACCCAATTTAGTGATAAAGTACAGTTCAAAGATGAACTATACCTATCTTGAACAAGTTTCTCATCTTTCACGTGGTGGAACATATTTAACTATGATTTAAAAAAGGAAACACTTGGTTAAATTTCACTAATATTTTGGTTTTTTATTCAAACTAATTTCGACTTTTAGTCATTCTCAAGGAGTACTCCTTGAGAATGACTCAAAGTCAAAACTAGCTGGAATAAAAAACCAAAATATTAGTGAGATTTAATCAAGTGTTTCCTTTTTTAAATCATAAACTATACCTTTTCAAGTTTAAGTTGGCACTAAACAAATTCAAGTTGGCAATAATCAAAATCAAGTTGACACTAATCAAATGCAACTCGAATGTGATTAGTGACAACTTGATTTTGATTAGTGCCAACTTGAATTTGTTTAGTGCTAACTTGAACTTGAACTTCTATGGTAGACCACTGTTAAATGATTAAATAAATAAATAAAGATATAGACTTTAAAGATACTTCATCTTTCATACTAAAGTGTTTTATTCAACTATTTCTTCTTTAATTTGTTGTAAGTATTCTGTTTATCTAATTATTATGATCATCAACATTGTCCGACATTCACGATGTTGAAAGACAAAAGGTCGCATGATGAGCATAACGATAAGATTGTTATCTTGGGCATATCGCATTGTTACACGGAACACACGCCTCATAACCGACGACGGAGAGTGAGAAACAAAACAATGCGCGCTGATTATGGCCGAGGTGTCCGTTGAATGTCCATCGGATCACGTCCAGTTTTAATTGCCGGCTTACCTAACGCCATAACTAACTAAAAACCTTGGATCGATCGAAATGGACACTTACCTGAAACAGAAAGAGAAACGTTAATTAATATAAAGGTTAAAATCAAAAGCTTGATAGAGCGTTTTTTAATATTGAACAATATTGTTTAATTTAGTTTAATGGCAATGACATTAAAAGTTAACATTTTAAAAACTTGCTATTTATTTATTTATTTATTCACGAGATACCATTTTAACATTGAAATAATACAAAATAAGAAATAACAAAAGTTTAAGAGCCGCATACGTTATGATAACTACATTGCTAATTCTAACATAATCTTAAAACGTTTTATCCAGATTAATGACCACCAGTGCTCTTCGAAAACATAAGAAATTGTTCGCAAATGGATCGAAATTCGGGGATGAGAGCAAGCAGTTGGCCGAAAGCATTAATCTGGACAAAGGATTATTGCTACCGTATGAAGTTCTATGATTTTTTTCCCTAAATAAAACTCTAGATCTCGTCAATGATCCTCCGCGCTTATGCCAGAAGTCCAGTGCTCCTAAGAGAGATAAACAGTTAATGTACCCATTTAGAATTTTAGGAAAGTAGTAAGACAATTGTTATGCAATCTGCTTTTAGATGATGAAGATTTGAAAATATTTGAAAATTTGTATCGAAGATTAAAAATTTACAGCTCAAAAGAGTTATAACTAGAGCTCGGATTTCTAAGTAAACAGCTTATGCTGAAAATTAAAAGCATCAATATGAAATTATAGAAAGTTGAATAATTTGACTCTAATTTTTTTGTTGCTTTTTATGTTTTTATTTTAGGTTTTATGCTTATTTTGCATTTATATGCTTATTATTAGCTGTACACGAAACACGAACTATTATTTCATTTCTCTAGTTCAGAGGTACTCAAACTTTTTTGGCGATGAAAACCTTTTAAAGCATTAAATATTTTACACAGCCCAAAAATAAAATATTATACTTTGTGACGCCTCATGTTTTTTTTGGAATTTTTGTTAACTCTTGAACTTGAAGTAGAAAAAAGAAGTAGAAAGTAGGAACATGCATAAATATGGTTTTACATCTTAACCCATTATGTGCCATTGATGCATATACGCAACATTATCAATTTTATGTTAATTAAATTATTAAGTAACTTAATTTGATATATTATATTATTTGACTTGACTTGAAAATGTATAAAGAAAAACGTAAATATTTTGTTATTTAAATATCTCGATTATTAATCATTTAAATAAAATGTTTTCAGTGTATTTCTAACTTCACAATATTTCAGTGTTTTATACGCGTGGCGCATGAAGTAAAATTTCGAGTTTAGAAAAGCCCCGTGAAAATTTGTCTCAGGTCGCTGCGCGACCCTCGACAAATTTTCTACGCGGGGCTTTTCTAAACTCGAAATTTTACTTCATGCTTAGTCTGGGAGTGGAAATACGCGTTCTATACTTCATATTGCACGTTTTTATACAAAATCGACGAATGCCTTGCATTTACAGCGTATACAATATTTATATTTAAAGGAAAAATTTACAGAATGTAATACACTAAGTCATTCGTAGAAATCATATAATGAAGTGTAAAATTTTACCTAAAATCCACTTTAAGAGTTAACTCTATAATTTATTTATTTATTTATATTTATTTATTTATATATTGTTGGTGTTACATATTATATTAATATAATTTTCACAAGTCAATGTACATGGAGTAATAATATATAATACAGCCTTGGTGGTAAATTAAAAATATACAATATATGCGTAATCACATATATATGTCAGGTTTTTATAAATTAGTCAGTTTATAATATATATGTATATGTACGTTAAGATTAAACACTGACTTTTATAATGTGTATAAAACAAACCCTTACATATAAGACGAACATACATACTAATAGTAATTAGTTAAGTTATTCCTTTATTCCTTTTACTTCACTTTTTATTTTAATTCTATATGTACATTTCGGGTACAATGTACCCTTTATCAATAGAAAAAACTAATTGACATTTTGTAAATAAATAAAAATAGAAATACAACTATTTTCACAACCAAGTGCGATTTATTTGAAATCAGATAAAGGCAGGCTAGTTTAAGGAATTAAATTTAAAAGTGGGTTGTTTAAAGGACTTAAATCAAAATTTAGAAGGTTATTCCTATTTTTGTGCATTTCAATAGCTTCTAACATGTTTAGTTGAAAATGGTTAGATTCTTTTAGTAATTTCAAATTATTTATAATAAATTTGTGTCCCGTGGTTAATGTATGATGAGCTATCGCAGATTTATCTGGGTTATGGTTTTTAGTATGGTAAATATGTTCTTTAAACCTAGTTTTTAAATTTCGTATAGTTTGTCCAATATACATTTTGTTGCAATTGCTGCATTTTGATGAATAAATCCCAGACTTTTCATGATCATCAATTTTCTTAAAAGTATTCCCCAATAAAAGTTTAATTTTGTTTTTTGTGTAGTATGCAGGTTTAAGATTGAATTTTTTGTAAATTTTGTTAATTTGATTAGTTAATTTTGGTTCGTGAATAATTTTACAGTAATTTTTATTTGTATTAGATTCTATTATTGGTTCTAAACGTGATGCTAGACGAATGGAATGTGTTCTTTTATGTTTATTGATTAATTTCTGAATAATGTTAGTATCGTAATTTAATGCTTTGGCTAAATCTAAAATTAATGTAAACTCACTTTTTCTATTTTCTTCAGATATTGGTAACTGGATAGCTCTATAAATCATACTATTAAAAGACGATAGTTTATGTTTGAAAGGACTATGTGAACTTGAGTGAATGTAATTAAAGGTGTGGGTGGGTTTTCTAAAAATATTAAAGGATAATTTGTTATTGTTTTTTATAACTAGTAGGTCAACTCAAAATTAACAATGATTTTTCTATTAAAAACTCTTTTGAACTGACCAAAAAACTAGAAAATGTAATTATACAAGAAGACGACTTATTGATCTCATTTGATGTAGAATCTTTATTCCCTAGTATACCAATTAATGAAACTTTAATTATTCTCGAAAATTTATTAAAAACAAATGGTAAAAATCAAGAAGAAATAAATCATTATATAAAATTAACAACTTTAGTTATGGATTTTAACACTTTTGAATTTAATGGAATATTTTATAAACAAACATTTGGCACTGCTATGGGTAATCCATTATCCCCCTTTTTAGCAAACATTTTCATGAACCATTTAGAAAATATTGCGAAGAACAGCATACAATATTTCCCAAATTTATGGTTAAGGTATGTTGATGATATTTTCACAATTATTAAAACCAATACCGATATTCAAAATTTTACAAATCAATTAAATAAATTATTTACTAGCATAAATTTTACATATGAAATTGAGATCAATGGTCAACTTCTTTTCTTAGACCTACTAGTTATAAAAAACAATAACAAATTATCCTTTAATATTTTTAGAAAACCCACCCACACCTTTAATTACATTCACTCAAGTTCACATAGTCCTTTCAAACATAAACTATCGTCTTTTAATAGTATGATTTATAGAGCTATCCAGTTACCAATATCTGAAGAAAATAGAAAAAGTGAGTTTACATTAATTTTAGATTTAGCCAAAGCATTAAATTACGATACTAACATTATTCAGAAATTAATCAATAAACATAAAAGAACACATTCCATTCGTCTAGCATCACGTTTAGAACCAATAATAGAATCTAATACAAATAAAAATTACTGTAAAATTATTCACGAACCAAAATTAACTAATCAAATTAACAAAATTTACAAAAAATTCAATCTTAAACCTGCATACTACACAAAAAACAAAATTAAACTTTTATTGGGGAATACTTTTAAGAAAATTGATGATCATGAAAAGTCTGGGATTTATTCATCAAAATGCAGCAATTGCAACAAAATGTATATTGGACAAACTATACGAAATTTAAAAACTAGGTTTAAAGAACATATTTACCATACTAAAAACCATAACCCAGATAAATCTGCGATAGCTCATCATACATTAACCACGGGACACAAATTTATTATAAATAATTTGAAATTACTAAAAGAATCTAACCATTTTCAACTAAACATGTTAGAAGCAATTGAAATGCACAAAAATAGGAATAACCTTCTAAATTTTGATTTAAGTCCTTTAAACAACCCACTTTTAAATTTAATTCCTTAAACTAGCCTGCCTTTATCTGATTTCAAATAAATCGCACTTGGTTGTGAAAATAGTTGTATTTCTATTTTTATTTATTTACAAAATGTCAATTAGTTTTTTCTATTGATAAAGGGTACATTGTACCCGAAATGTACATATAGAATTAAAATAAAAAGTGAAGTAAAAGGAATAAAGGAATAACTTAACTAATTACCATTAAACTAACCTTCACGTAACTCAAACAAGAATATCTTAGATACATACTAATAGTTTAAAATATTTCCATTCAATTTGTTTCGGAGTGAAGGTACTCATTTACACAATAGTACGGATTTTCAATGAAGAAATGTTTCAGTGCGATTTTATATGACTTTGTATTGTTTAAAGATTTTATATTTTCCGGTAATTTATTGTATGCTTTCACTCCCAAATAAATTGGCCCTTTTTGGTATAGCGCTGTTCTGCGAGGGGGAATACTTAGTGCATTGCTCTGCCTTGTTTGCATACCAGTGTTTATGTCCAAGTTCTTACAAAATTTAGTCATATTCTCTTTTACAAAAAGACATAAATTATATAATAGCAGTGAGTAAACTGTCATTATTTTCAGTTGGATAAATACAGGTTTTGCGTGTTCATCTCTCCTTTTATTTGCTATTAGGCGTATAATTTTTTTCTGAAGGATTAATATACGGCCCGTATGTGCCGAATTTGTCCAGATAATATTGGCATACTCTAAATGTGAACGTACGTGTGCGTTGTAATATGCAATAAGTACCTTTGTTCCCACTAGGTTTTTTAAGACGAGCAGAGCATAATGAGCTGAATTTAATTTTTTTATTACATGGTATACATGATCCTCCCACGATAGGTGATTATCTATTAGCACCCCAAGGAATTTTGTGACACGATCTACTTTGATAGTCTTTTCGCAACTTTTTACTAAAATACTACAGGTGTCTATATTTTTGTTTTTGTTTGAGAACTGTATAATTTGTGATTTTTTGGATTCAATATAAGTTTTTGTTGTGTACACCAATTCTCCATTCTTGTGACCACTGTCTGTGAGTTAATTGAGGCATTTACAATGCTGTCACTTTGAATTAATATGGTTGTGTCATCTGCATATTGAAAAATTTTATATTTATCTTCATTCTTTTGTTCTGCCATTAAATTTGACAACTCATTGGAGTACAGTAAAAACAACAATGGAGACAAAATTCCACCTTGTGGAAGGCCTGTTTTAATTTGTTGACACTCAGACTGGAACCTTGTATTTATTTCTACTATTGTTTCTTCTCTTATTTCCACGTATTGTTTTCTATTGCTTAGATATGACTTGTTCAATTTATTTACTAGACCTCTAATACCGAACCTTTCCAATTTTCCAAGCAGTGACTCATGATTCACGGAGTCAAATGCTTGACTTAAATCAAAGAAGACTCCTGTTGGGATTTCTCTTTTTTCTAATATATTGACAATTTCTGTAACCGCTTCATATAAAGCCCCTGTTGTGTTTCTGCCCTTTCTAAAGCCGTAGTGTGTTGGCAATAGTAGTTTAAATTTCTCCAAGTACTCTGTTATTCGTATATATAAAGCTTGATCAATTATTTTAGCAAATATAGATAGATTAGAGACAGATCTATAATTCTCTATATTTGTTTTTTCCCCTTTTTTAAAAATCGGAGTGACTCTCGCAGTTTTAAGTTTAGTGGGATAGACCCCAGATGAAAATGAACAGTTTATATCGGTCAGCGGCGCAGAAAGAATATCGGCAATTTTCTTTATGATAAAATATGGAATTTTGTCCGGTCCCTCGGATTTTTTATTTGCAACAGTTTGAATAATTTTTTTGTATTTCTGTGCAATCAACCTCTCTTAGAACCATACTACTGGGTTGATTAAATGAGGGGATTTGCAGTAAAACCTCTTTGGTTGGTACGTGTCGTTCAGTAAAATATTTATTAAACTCATTAGCTATTTCATTGGTATTTTGCACACTGTTGTTATTAATATTTAGAGTTATTTTATCCTTTATTTTATTATTGTTTATATTATTCTTAATAACTTCCCATGAGGTTTTTGTGATATTGTTTGAATTGAGTATCTTTTCTTCATTCCATTTTTGCTTTGCTGCTTTTAATTCAGTTTTATATTTCTTTTTTAATTCGTTATGTCTGGATTTCGTATTTAAACAATTTGTTGATTTATAAATCCAGTGGAGATCTTTTATTTTTTTTTGACATATCTATTAACTCACTTGTAATCCATTGATTTTGCTTTGAATTAATTTTGGTTTGTTTAGAGATGACCGGAAAAGAATTTTCGAAATGATGCAGAAAAATGTTAAAGAAATGATTATATTTATCATCTACTGTGCTGCTGTTATAACTGTCTCCCAGTTTTCTACCATTAATGAGTTATATAATGAGTGTTGATTGCATTCAGAATATCTGTAAGATATTTTTTTATTCACGCAATTTTGTGTGATTTTTAGTGGAATGTTTAATAATATAGAATCATGATCGGAAAATTCCGTGTAAATCAGTTTAGCGTGACATTCACCCTGATAGATTGTAAAGATATTGTCTAGCAAAGAGGAATAACGAGTCGGTTCTGACACACTATAGTGTATACCAAAACTATTCATTATACCTATAAATTCACGTCCAGTCTGGGTGTCATCCAACAAATTTATATTAAAATCACCGCTTATAAATACATATTTGTATTTTCTTGATAAAATGTTAAGCAGTATGTTCAGTTTATTGAAGAACATAACAAAATCGCCCGTGGGTGATCTGTATATTGTCGTCATTACGCTTAACTCGCCTTCAATTTTAAATATAATACAAGATTGCTCAAAATGTTTTTCGGCGTTCTCTATTGGTAATTTTATTGCTTTCGCGTAATTCATATTTGTACTTGCGTATAAAGCAACACCGCCCCCTCTGCTATCAGTTCTACAAAAATAATTTATCAAATTAAAATTGTCAATTTTAAAAATATTTATTTCAAATTCGTGTAGCCCGTGTTCGCAAATACTAATAATATGTGGGTTATATTTTCCTATCAGCGCGTCAATGTTTAGTTTTTTACATTTAACGCTACGCGCGTTCATGTGAATTATCTGCAGTGTATTAGTTTTTCTTGTACTGTTTCTCCGGTCTTCCGCGATATGTGTGCGTCCTTGTGTTTCGAAATCGAAATGGCCCCACTTTAATGTTTTGCGGCCACATTTTTGAGTCCATTACTAATTCCATGTCTCTTGGATCCCCCGTTAATTTAAAAGATTTTCCATTATTTCTTGTGTTCAGCTCGGATATCTGGAAGCCCTGGATTTTCAAAATTTCTTGGATATAGTCGTTAATGAGTTAAATCTCTATATTCGCTCTTTGTCCCATACACACGGTATATACAGGATATTTAGAATTAAGTGCGCACCATTGCTAACTTTAGTATTATATAACTGTATAATTATACATAAAATTTAATGACAATCACAATGGTCAAATCAAAGAAACAATTGAACGCCGTATTCTTAAGATATTAAGGAAATAAACGATTTTTTAAAATCAAATGCCCTGTACATTTTATTACCAATTGATAATTAATAATAAAGTTATTTACATATTTCTGTTTTGTTTAATAGAATCAAGAAGCCCTAAAAACAAAATACGAGTTTAACAAATGACCAAAACAAAGTCTGTTTATTGTATTTTACAGTAAAATTCTTATTTAAAGTGATTTTCATCGTTGTGTGCATTGCTATACAATTTTTAATATTTATTGAGCTTCACAAATAGAAAGACTGTTATTCCTTACTTCACTTGTTATTTTTATGTTAGATGTACATTTCGAGACACAAGGTGCTCAATATCAATAACAAACTAAATTCTTAAAACTATGTGTATGTGTATGTGTATGTAAAAAGTGAAGTAAGGAATAACAGTCTTTCTATTTGTGATTAATCACTTCACGTAAACTCGAAACAATACAGTTTTATTGAGCTTCTTGGTTTTATTAAAAGAAATAGTAATATGTAAATAAATTTCTTATTTATAACTGTTTTTAGAATGATCTTCTCTATCGATCGGTAATAAAAAGCAAATGGTCGTCGTATTTTTCAGATATTTAGAAAATAAATATTTTTTAAACTCAACACTTTAAAAAAACTGTTTTTTTTTTCTGAATATCTGAAAAATACGACGTTCAATTGTTTTTCTGATTTCACTATTGTGATTGTTATTAAATGTCCTACTAACCGACTCTGTTGCTAAAATAATAACAACGTCTAAAATAATCCATTGTTGCTTAAAATATTGCTTTTTGCAAAAAACAATGCTTTTTTTTTGCAAAAATTGGTGCTTTTTAAAGCGCCTTTTTAAATTTTGTTTGGTGCTTAGAAATCCGAGCTCTAGTTGTAAGTGTAAATAAATAAATAAGTTTAGTGTCCACCAGATAACCCAATAAGGGACATACAAATTTAAAAAAAAATAAAATTATTACAAAGTATACAACATATAACAATATAAAACATAATAAATACCTCAATCAAAATATATGAAAAGTCCGTTCAAAAAAATTAAAGAATCCTTATAAAAAGTCAAAACTTCGTTATATCTTTTGAACATCAAAAAGTTAACAAAATGCGAGGAGTTAAGATTGGCAATGTAAACATTTCCGCAACACGATTGAAATCCAATATTTTTATCGACGTTCAATGGCTTTAGAATTTAAAAAGAGTGACCAAGTGTCAGAAAACTTTAGAAAATGTAAAACAGTTTTATCTTATTAATCACCTAGTAAAACATTTTAAAATATATTGGTTTGTAAATTAAATGCACTTGCTTTTGTTTCACGTATACAGAGTGGTCTATCTCAGAGATGACAAGCGAATTTGTTGAGTTACGCGGCATTTTTGAAAAAATCGCCGAGACACGTCGATTTTTGTTTCGAGGGAGACAACTTTTAATCATATTTTCACCTTTATAACCTCAACCCCCTAACCTAACCTAACCTAACCTTACCCCCGATTTTAAATAGAGAAAATGGGTCGAGTGATATATCGTTGACAAGCTCTTTCAATTCTGAATACAACGGTGTCATTTGCTTTCGTTTTCATTGATCCCTGAGGGAATGGCAACACTTCAAAGTAACATTTGAGGTAACAAATTTTGTGCATTTATCTCAACTACATCTCAAATACATTTTAAATTTTGTTTTGACATGTGAATTTTGACACATGTCTCTTGCCGAAAGTCATGTATCTTTTATGTTAATAAACCACCCATCAATTTCTAATTCCCTCCTGGATTGTTAACTTTTTTGTAGCGTTAAACAGGTGAAATTGCAATTTCGAAATGTTTAGGAGTCAATGAATTCGAAAACATATAATACCGTTGTGTTTAGAATCAAAAGAGCTTTTCAACGATCTTTATCACTCGACCTACTTTCTCTATTTAAAATTGGGGGGTGAAGTTAGGTTAGGTTAGGGGGTTAAGGATATGAAGGTGGAAATGGGGGTGAAGTTAGGTTAGGTTAGGGAGTTAAGAATATGAAGGTGGAACTGGGGGTGAAGTTAGGTTAGGTTAGGGAGTTAAGGTTATGAAGGTGGCAATGTCATCAAAAGTTGTCACCCTCGAAACATAAATCGACGTGACTCGGTGATTTTTTCAAAAATGCCGCGTAGCTCAATAAAATCGCGTGTTACCTCTGAGATGGACCACCCTGTATGTATTTTATTTCTCTACACCTGTATCTTTCAAATATTGGATGTTTCGAAACGTCAATGGAAATACAAATCTTTAGCAAATGTCTGTTTATGAGAATATCTGAATTCCAATTTTGCTTCCTAATAAGTCATTCTATTAGCAAAATTCTTTGTGAATGATCGTAATATTAGAAAACTGAAAACTTGTATGGGTTATTATACCTGTATTTTAAACTCACAGTTTTATGATTTTATTAGAATATTGGGTTTGTTCCATGTTTTTCAATGTATACAGTGAATTTTTATTTAAGTATACATATCCTGATATTTATGTTGTACACTTTCAGGCATTCGTTGTTTTTGCAGTGTTCAATTTGAAGCTTATAACGAGTGTTTCCACTTCCAGATTAAGCATCAAGTAAAGTTTTGAGTTTATAAAAGCCTGAAACTCTCGCAAACCAAATTTTCAGGCTTTTCTAAACTCGAAATTTTACTTCATGCTTAATCTGGGAGTGGAAATACTCGTGAGAAGCTTGAAATTTAACACATTTCAAAAACAACAAATGTCTGAAAATTACAGCATACATATATATATATATATATATATACTTAAATAAAAATGCAATAACAGTAAATGTGTGTTTGTTTATAAATCATGATAGATATACTTAAAAAGAAATATTTGCTATATAAATCTGGAACAAGTGTTTTATTTTTCCCAACGTAACAATACGGTTCTATCAAGAATTTAGCACAAGAAATATCGAGCAGATTTTTACTAAGGATTGTTTAGTGGATTCTTAGTCAAATAGCATAATTGAATGATTTATTTGAAGAAGATGCGGTGATAAAAATTGTCTTTATAAACGCGTATAAAGCACTGAAATTATGTAAAGTTCAAAGTATACTCCTTTAGCATAATGTTTTAGTAGTATATTTTAAACTTCACTTTAAATCAGTGTTTTATACGCGTGGCGCATAAAGTAAAATTTCGAGTTTAGAAAAGCCTGAAAATTTGGTTTGGCCGCGTAGCGCGAAGCGCTACGCGACCAAACCAAATTTTCAGGCTTTTCTAAACTCGAAATTTTACTTTATGCTTAATCTAGGAGTGGAAATACTCGTTAGAAGCTTCAAATTGAACACTCTTCAAAAACAACGAATGCCTGATAATTACAGCATACATATCAGGATATGTATACTTAAATAAAAATTCAATAACAGTAAATGTGTGCCTTTTATAAATTATGGTATGTATACTTAAAAGGAAATATCTGGGAGTTAAAGAATCCACTAAACAATCCTTAATAAAATCTGCTCGATATTTCTTTTGCTAAATTCTTGATAGAATCATATTGTAACGTTGGGAAAAATAAAACACTTGTCTTGTTTCTGATTTATACAGCAAAAATCTGAAACAATACAGGTGTTTTATTTTTCCCAACGTAACAATATGGTTCTATCAAGAATGTAGCACAAGAAATATCGAGCAGATTATTTAAAAATTATTTAATGGATTCTTTAGTAAATAGAATAATTGAATGATTTGTTTGAAGAAGATGAGGAGATGAAGAATTGTCTGTATCGAAATCGGAATCTTGTTAGCTATGTCGTTTGGACGAGGATGTGATGAATTGTTTGAGTTAGAGGTATGGAGAGGCATCAAATAGATTGATGGATTACACGTTACAGAGTTGGAAATAATGGACGTGGAAAAGTGTTACAAATTGTCTTACAAACAAAGAAACTAATCTACAGATTTCTTTAAGAGTTTATAAGAGTATCATTTAGTATTATAAAAAAGAAAGACATTGCTTTGATAATAAATAGCATTCAGACAAGAGTTTCTCGGAATAAGTAATGCATTTTTAAAAACTAAAGGATTTTTGAAACTAATTTACATACACAAGTGTTACAAATTGTTTTACAAAGAAATTATTGAATCTCAAAGGCGGTTATTCTGCGGTACCCTTTGAATTTTGGTAGGTTAATATTGCGTTTTTCTGTAAATTACAAAGAAACACATTTACTCATTTGTTTAGGGTTTTGGAAGAGTCGTTTTGTAAGAAAAATACAAACAAGGAACATTACTGTAAATTTTATTCACGATTTTTTTATTATTTATGAAAAAACTCCCACTTATCAAAGAAACTCAAGAATTCGTAAAAACTAAAACGTTTGGAAGATTCGTTTTGTAAGAAAAATGCAAACAAGAAATATGACTAAATTTTATTCATGATTCTTTAGTTTCTATGAAAAAACTTCCACTTATCATAGAAACTCAAGAATGTGTAGACACTAAAACGGTTTTGAGTACAATTTATGTGGAAAAGTGTTTCAAATTGTCTTAAATTAAATGGACTTTCTGTCAATAAAGTAATTAATCATAAACAATAAACATTACAAATTTAAACGCACTAACTTTGTGTTAAGATTCGTAAATTAACTTTATTTTATATAGTTATAGTTAAAAGAAAATACTTCTGCTTGATGGAGCAAAAAATACATATATTTTATTTTAGACTCTACAAGATTTTAAAAATATAATTGAATTTATGAAAAATTTGTTGTGATAAAAATAGGTACCGATCGCAAATTAAAATGTTATGGACATTTGAAAGGGTCTGTCAACTTCAAAATATAATTCGCCAACGCATCGTTTATAAATGCTTTGATCAGGAAAGCAAGCATAATAAAGACAGTGCCGTAATGCGTGATTGATGATTAACCCTCGAATAATTTAAAACGTAATAACTCCACCAAATACAAAACAGATTTTAAAAATTCTTTCAAATTCTAATTTACCAATATATTGTTTATAAATATTGTGACCAGGAAAGCAATCACATGAAAGACAGTGGCGTAGTGAGTGATGTTTAACTCTCGAATAATTTAAAACGTAATAACTCCACCAAATACCAATAGATTTCAAAAATTCTTTCAAATTATAATTCACCAATGGATTGTTTATAAATGCAAGAAAGACAGTGGCGTAGCAAGTAATTGATATTTAACCCTCGAATAATTTAAAATGTAATAACTGCAACAAATACCAATAGATTTCAAAAATTCTTTCAAATAAAAAATCACCAATTATGAATGCTGTGACCAGGAGACCGAGCACAAGTAAGACAGTGGCGTATTGAGTGATGTTCGATGTTTAACCCTTGGATTATTGTGATTTGTTCGAAAATTCGCATTTAGCGTAATAATTCAAACACACGGATGAAAATACGCATACAGGATTTTAAAGCTCACGCCTGATAAATAAAATGTAAATATCTTTCTGGGGCCTCGGTGGCCGAGTGGGTAGAGACCCTGCCCACTGGCCAAGAGGTCGCGGGTTCGAATCCCGTCCGGTGGAATAATTTATGAATAAGAAATTATTCCATCCGGGTCCATGGATGTAGTATGAATGAGTTTGTATTGTTTCAGGAGTAAATGGTTATTTATCGAAAAGTTGGAATTGGTTGAAATACATTGAAGTGTGAAATTTCAAATATATGTTAATATAGATATTATAAATCAACGTTAGTGGCTGAATGGTAAAACCTATGCCAAACAAACCAAACAAAAAAAAAAAATATATCTTTCTATCCGTTTTCCTTTTTTCAAATAATCATATAAAAAAAGGTAAAAAATAAAAAGAGGGGGAGCAAACGTCATCTTAGCCCCCTCATATTTGAAACCCCCATAACTGTTTTACTATTTGTGTGCTTCCTTTAATTTTTGCTGTGCTTACTTATGCTAGCTGAGGGCTTTTCTGGGCAACGATTTTTTTCCAAAAAATCAAAAGTGGGGGGCCAAGTTGACGAAGCCCATTTGATACCATAAATAAAGAAAAAGTGCATTCCAAAATTGCTTTTTTTTAGATCGATGAAAACAGTTTTTCTATTGTTAAATGTAATCGACTAATTAATTAGTTGTTTTTCGGGAAGAAAACATTTTGGTATAAACATTTTCTTGCTATACTCCTAATACTAAGCGGCTTTCTTTCATCTTGGATGTTTATTTTTTTTATCCTACGAATGATTAACTCGAAAAATGTATCAAATTCGATCGTTTCCTCCGCGTAATTGGACTAATTGGTGTCTAATTCACGAAAACAGAGCGTTTTTCGCAGGAAGTACTTAATTACGTACCTTTTAGATGGACTCCATAATTTGCCTAATACGAATAGGAACTAGACTAGGAGATAATAAATATATCAGGCAATTTGTTACGGTAAATTGGGTGGGAAATTAAGGTTATTTTTTATCTTATTAATAGAAACTAAGAGAAAAGCAGAAAACTACAAGAAGCCAAGTATGTTTTAGATAAACAGTTAACTTGTTTTATATTAGATTTTTTGTTGTTTTGTTTAACTTAACTAAAAATTCGAGCAGATTGCTCCAACTGCTCCACGGTACAAAAAAGGATTGTAACTCACGAGTTGAGCATTATTTTTTGTTACGGATCTTTAATTATTTGTAAATTCTGAATAAGCAGCATACCACGTAGTTAATCAGTCAATTTTCAATCCATATAATTTTTTCGAATTTGCTTTTCTCTTCAGAAAACAAAACAATCCAGTCAACTTAGTTCACGATTTAAGCGCATATGCTAATATGCGCTCGGTCCGTATATTTAACATGGAGACTTAAACGCGAGATCACGCAACAAAATTAAAAGCTCGCAAAAAGTTTAAGGGTAAAATTCATTAAATGCGTGATATATCTCATTCAGAATCGAAATCTCAAGTTAAGAAGTAAATATATGTTATTTTAATGAGAGACATATTTACTTTCCGAACACTACTGTGTCCAATTTTGGTATTTCTTTACGTTTTCAGTTCCTCTGAGTACGGGGCGGACAAGAATCAAAATATTTGTTGAAAATGTATGATTTGTCAATTATTTTCACCTAAAACGTCAAAAATATACGATTTCTCTGTGTTTAGGGGGGCGGAGCAAGTGCCGCCCTGCTTTAGCTACTCCCATGGATTCTACCGTGCGATTATTTAAAACATAATTTAGAGTAGGCTTTCAATTTTAAATTAGACTACTGACTGGTAACAAACAGCTTTCCATAATCTCAAATTTTTAGGCAACCGCACAAAAAAATGCCGCGTACTCTAAATCAAAATTTAAATGCTCGCACGGTTGTAATGTTATATTTTTATTTGTATTTCAATTATTGATCGGTATGAAGTGACATGTTTGAAGAATGAAGGCGAACGTGGATAAATAGTGATACAGCGAAGTCGAAAGTAAGCGAAACAGTGGTAATTACATCGACTGTTGACTGGTGTCCGCATGATCGCACCGCAGAAACGTAATCAGAGTCCGCGAGTGAGGCGAGTTCAAAGCGCAATGCCGCTGCTCTAAAAACGTCTCATCGGCCGCCGCGAGCCGCTGAACACATGTACGCGTAATCGCCATCCAGAGCCAATCCTTTATCCCTTTTTTCTTATTCTTCCTCGACCGGCTCCGCGAAGAAATCGCAAAAATCACTGTTAATCAGCTAACTTTATTTTTCACATTCATAATTGAAGTAAGAAAAATTATGGATGATAATCAACTTTATTGATCCCATAGAGTTAGCAATTGCGGATTATTCTTTAGTCGCATGATTTTATTCAATTCTGAAAAGGAGTTGGTAGGAAAAAGCCAAGCAGGCGGCTTTCTTGCTCAGTTCAAACAGCGCCGCGGGCAAGAGGGAAAAAGAGGTCTGGATCGGAATGAGTTAAGCAGCTCCGGGGGAAGCATTTGAATTGACAAAAACGAATCCTATTATAAAGTAATCCAGTTAGAAAAATAGTGATTTTTGATGGAAATACCCGAGCTCGGCTTCGGCGCGCGGACCGGTTCCAAACTAGTTTACGTAAAGGTCGGGCCCTTTGATCATCCTCCTAATACAAACCTGCATGATTTCGTTGCTTCGCTTCACAGCGTGCAACCCATGCACGCGTTCATCTGTTTTTTGTTTTGTACCCACTCTCGCAGCAACAATGAGTTATTATTTTTCTTCGCGAAAAAAACTCATCCAATCCAATCCAATCAAGCTCTAAGAGTATAGGTAATTTTAATTCTCATTCAAATGACTGTTATTAACCTGTTATTATGAACTGTTAATGTCTTAATCGTTTACAATGGGGGGAGGGCATGCAATGGTAATAATAATCGTTTTGTTGTCGGATAACTCGTTCTGTTCTCTCTCAATGTCCGGATGATAGGCATCTCGCTTTCTGGCATGGCATGGGAGGCATGGCAGCGTGCGTCCAGATCTGATCGGGACGATCAGATAGGTAATGAGTGTTTTGATTCAACTCCTTTGTGCGTACCATTCGACGCAAATATATTACGCTCAATGTCTCAATCTACATCGATTTGTACACTATTCAATCACAAATATTTTCAAATACAACTCATCTTAGGTACAATTTATGAAATTTTAATAAACCCATGACCAAGGTCTTAGTAGAGCTCATGGATATTAGGGGGCTCACGGCCATAGAGCCTCCTATGCCCGTCAGCCTTAAAGACCTATGAGCCGGTCCTATGATTGTGTCTTTTGGGATCAACTCATCGCAAGTCTTAGCATTTATTCATATCTAATTGTTTTATATACGTTGACCAACTACAACTAGACTAAGTCTTAGCAAGAGGAGCCAATGCTTATGGAAGAACTGGAAATCGATTAGAAAAGGAGAGACTTCGCTCAAGAAGTGTGGTAAGGGTAGGACATACGACTATATACACCAATCAACGGTCTCGCTTCTGGATGCAGCATCAAAACGCGGTTACCAAATTTTATAAAAAATGGCCAATACATTCTATAGTTTTTCTTGTATACAAGGATTTTTCTTTTAAGTATACCAAGATATCCCAAAACTCTATGTGAATTTTGAAAGATTTGGCTCGACGAAATAAGCATTTGTATTCAGGGAAAGTCTTTTCTTTTAGAAGATTTCTGAGCGTTGGTTCTTAAATTCTTCCTCAAGATCGACAAAGCGCATGCCAAGAACTATAAACTTCTCTATCCTTGATCTTCTTTTCTTCTTTTTCTGGCTGTCTATTAACTTACTAGGATTTGGTTGTTTTTTGTCTATGCTAGGATATTATCATAAAATGTCTATATCGATTCTAATTTGACTACTGTTGTATTATAACTTTAAGTCGCTTGGTTGACTGTCTTTTGACTATGCTAGGGTTTTGTTATCGTGTGTCTCTATCTACAGTCACTAGGTTGACTGTATTTTAACTTATTCGGTTTTGTCATTAATTCACTGTATTTTCACTATTGCGATATTATGACTGTAAGTCACTTGGTTTACTATTTCTTGATTATGATATAATTTTCTCATTAAATCACTATATCGGCTGTATTTTCACTATTGTGACTTTTTGACTGTGTCATTATATTGACTGTTATTAGTCTATCGTGTCAACTTCACTTAAGACGACGATAGTGGGCATTTAGTCCATTGTGTCAACTTGACATGAGCCGCCGTCAGCCGACATTAGTCTATCCTGTCAACTTAAAGTGACATTTAGTCCAACGTATCAAACTTGACAGAAATCGGCGTCAGCCGACGTTAGGACTATTGTCAATTTAAGACAACTATTATTTGAAATGTATTATTATTATTATTTACTATCAACATTTGTGTCGCAAGTGGCATAAAAGAAAACAATAACATGACCATCTATGTTATTGTTTTCCATTATGACACGATACAAATGTTGATAGTTGTAACATAAGCTTTGGATTGTTTCCATTAGTGAATTTCAATACTAGGTTTAACAACAGAATAGATAACATCTTCAGTAATATACATTCATTAATAGTAAATCCCTTGTTTACTGGTTTGTCGGATCATGTGGCTATTGATGTTCGACTGAAAATACCAACAATGCACCCCTTGGACAATACAAGGGTGATAAGACCTATTACCATGTCTGGTAAGTTTCAGTTGTATCTTCTTCTGCATGATGTCGATTGGTCATTCATTGAAGAAAATACAACTTCAACTGACTATAAGTTCGATACATTCATAAATATCTTAAATAATGCTATTACGACTGCCTTCCACGAAAGTCGTACAAACAAAAACAGACTACTTCGCATACAATTAGCGTAAATATTTTAAAAATGAAAGATACCCTTCAATTAGTTGATGAGGCTTATCAGCAAAATAAAAGTGCCAAAAACAAAGAATTGCGTGACAAAACAAGATTGGAATACAAAGAACTAATCATAAACGAACACCGAGAAATTAATAAATCTAAACTGCATTCATCCTGCTTATGTGGAATATTATAAACTCCCATAGGAATAAACAGCCAAATGTCCCACTTATGCCCGAAGCAAACGATATTGCTAATTATTTCTCAATTATAGCATCCAAATTGCCAGATATAGAAAATAGTTCATTTAAAGTTACTGATTTTCAATTACTTAGTATAAATCATAATGATTCATCATATTTTAAATTTGAATTAATATCCAACATTGCTGTAAGATCCTCTATCATGTCTCTTAAAAATAGCCAATGTGGAGATATTTATGAATGTACCGCTAGCATAGTCAAGTCAGTGAAAGAGTTACTAATTCCACCACTAACACGTCTATTCAATGTAGCAATACTAGACAGGATTTTCCTTTCTTGCCTCAAAAAGGCAATAGTCATCCCAGTCTATAAAAAAGGATCCAAAACAGATGATAAGAATTACAGACCTATATCAATCTTGCCGACAATCGCAAAAGTATTTGAAGATATATTGAAATGTCAATTTATTTGTTTTATTAATAAATCTGAATTATTATCAAAGAGTCAGTATGGATTCAGATACGGACGTTCTACTACTAGTGCTACCTTACAGCTTGTTGAGAAATGCCTTGAAGCATTTAATGATCATGAGGTAATACAGGCGACCTTTCTTGATTTACAAAAAGCATTTGATAGCATGGACCATGAGACTCTTCTCAAAAAGCTATATATGTACAACTTTCACCGTTCTAGTTGCAAGCTCATTATGAGTTACTTGGCCAACAGAATACAAGCAGTTAAAACTCAAAATAAACTATCATTAGAGTATATTAGTAACAAAGGTGTACCACAGGGTTCCAAACTGGGCCCTGTAATATTTTTACTGTACATTAATGATCTATGTAAATACATTGGCGAAGACAATATCATACTATTTGCAGATGATACTACATTGATAAATCAAGGAAGGTCGCAAGACGAACTTAGAAACGAATGCTGTGTCATAGTCAATCAGGCTACTAATTGGTTCTCTGCAAATAAACTATTACTTAATAATGACAAAACAACAAATATACAGTTTAACTTGAAAAGGGTACCTGATCAAAACTTGACTCTCGAGGTAAAATGTTTAGGGTTTTATCTGGATAGTAAATTAACTTGGAAATCTCATACTTCTAAGATTGTTTTGACAATAAATAAGAATATATTCTTACTTCGTCGGCTCTCGCCAGTTGTTGATTTTGAAACTCTCAAAATGTGCTATCACTCATTAATAGAGTCACATATACGATATGGCATAATTGTTTGGGGACACTCTCCAGGCTCACTCAATGTATTTTCGGCTCAGCGTAAAGCAATTCGAATTCTTTGTAATCTGGGTTATACTGAAGATTGTAAAGACCACTTCAGGCAACTGAAAGTACTTACACTCCCATCTATATCTATATATATATATATATATATATATATATATATATATATATATAATGGAATGTCTAATTCATATTCATGAAAACATAGACCATTACTGCACTAACCAAGATCTAAGTAACAGTGCAATAAAAACAAAAAATGCAGGTGCAATACGTCCTTTATTTAACCGATTGAAACGTACTCAAATAAGCACTCGATTTTTTGGAATACGTTTATGTAACTCAATTCCAGAAAAATATAAACAGCTAACGCCAAATGATTTTAAGTATGAAATTAAGTCAATGTTAATAGAAAATGCGTTTTATTCCATAGAAGATTTCTTTGTTAAATTTAAATATTAGATGTATTATTGTTTCTTTTGTATAGACTTATGTAGCTGTGGGCATAAATAAAGTTATTATTATTATATTTTAAACTAACGAATGTTTTCTCTCCCAGACTAAGCATGAAGTAAAATTTCGAGTTTAGAAAAGCCCCGCGTAGAAAATTTGTCGAGGGTCGCGCAGCGACCCGAGACAAATTTTCACGGGGCTTTTCTAAACTCGAAATTTTACTTCATGCGCCACGCGTATAAACCACTGATGTGAAGTAAAGTTGAAAATATATACTGCTGAGATGTGACAGATATTTACCAAGATATAGAGAAAAAATGCAAGAAATATGTATTTTGTGAATATTTAGTAAATGTAATGATAACAATAAAAGTATAACAAATTTAATTAAAAATATTTTTTTATAGTCCTAATATTTAAACTATCAGCAGGGTATTTTATATGAAATAAAACATTTAAATAAATTAAAAGAATCAATTGGTTTCGTTATTTTTTCCGGAACGAAAACCGAAATGCAACAAATTTAGTTTAAGACACTTTTCCATAGTATTAATATTTAAATCATCATCAGTGTATTCAATATGAAGTAAACACATTTCAAAAATCAAAACAACCATTTGGTTTCGCAATTTTTTCCGGAACGAAAACAGGAACCAAACCGATATATATTTTAATAATTAAATCGGAATATAAACCAAAACGCAAAAAATAACGGTTCGAAGCCCTGATTGAAATTATTTCTTCGAACAATTTTTCTCTAGAATTCACTCCAATTGTTACAAAAATACCTCTAAACCATTTTGTCTCCAGATTTCGAAGCATATCTACAAAGTTCTATTTTCTTCTGGTGTTTTTTTGTTGTTGTTGTCTAGTAGGGGAAAATCCATTTACGGACGGAGTGTCCTCCAAACTGGAGGACTACCGACTAAATTCTTCTGGTGTTAAAAATATTTCTATAAACAATTAAAAAATATATCTCAGGGCAAATTTTAAGCAGATTGCGATACATTTCTATAAAATTCAAGTCTTCTTCAGATTGTTACAAAATACACCTTAACAATTTCAAAGTATTTATAAAAACTGTATGTCTTTTTTTGATTGTCACAAACGTACTTGATCCGGCAATTTCTTTCCCTAAATTTCTAAATAGGTATTTCATCAAATTAATTCTTCCTCATCAAAATTAGAGATCACGACTTTAAGGATAATTTAGATTACAAAAGTTTCCTTCTACTTGGAAAAAGATTGCATTGCAGAACAATTCCTTCCCTTTCCTATCCTGTCCTTCGATAAATATCATTAGGTTCTTTTTTTCTACTGCTTTTGTTGAAGCAATCTATACAATATAAATTTTTGTCCTTTCTTCTGGCACCTAAAACTAAAAAAATAGGGTTTAGCATCTTCTTAAGGTAATCAAGACAACTTCTTAAGATTATTAAGGCAACTTTCGGGGTCAGTCACAGTTTTGCATCAGTTTGTTTAAGCAATCTATAAAATCTAAATTTTTGTCGTCTTTTTTCTGGCACTTAAAATTATAAAAATAGGGTTTCGCATCATATTAATGTAATTAAGGCAACTTCTTAAGCTTATTAAGACAACTTTCGGTCAGTCACAGTTTTGCATTAGTTTGTTCAAGCAATCTATAAAATCTAAATTTTTGTCGTCTTTCTTCTGGCACTTAAGACTATAAAAATAGGGTTTCGCATCTTATTAAGGTAATTAAGGCAACTTCTTAAGCTTATTAAGGCAACTTTCGGTCAGTCACAGTTTTGCATAGGTTATTATTGCTAGGTAATAAAACAATTGAAGCATGTTTTGCTATAATTAAGATTTAACTATAAAATTTTGAATGCAAATAACTTAAAAGATTATTGCAGCTAAGCAATAAACCGATTTCCGGCGGAAACAAAGCCCTTCGACACGATTTTTCACCGACTTTGTGTAAACGCACATGTGCGCGTATACACACATCAGCAAACAGCCCATAAAAACCCTCCCGTGCTGTAGACGGCGCACAGAAGAACGTGACGTCCATAATTGCCGCTTTCCACGATCCCCGTAAATAATTGAGTAATTGAACATCTGTAAAATTTTAATTGAACATAGAATGCGTGTCATAGGAGTGAGATATCACGAGTCTGTTTAAAATTCACGCGGCCGGCCGCGCCGTAACCAGCGAGCTCTCTGGGGGTGGGAGGGAAGGAGAGGATGGCGAGAACGGGTATTCACACGTGTCATAAAGCAGGCTGTGCCGGGTCTCTTGGGCTCGGGCCCTCGGGGGCCTCTCTCGCTCTTGAATTATTTATTAAGTGATTAATTCGTTACCGGCCCGGGCATTGTTTCGAGGCGAATAACGCAAGCAAGCAACGAGATTGGAAAATTATACTGAATGGTAGAGGGTGAGAGAGGGTATGTGCATTTTGAAGATGATGATGGTGATGAGACTACTAATCTACATCTTATAAAAAATGAAGTTAAAGAAAATTCGTCCTTTTGCCTTTTGAAGATGATGGTAAGATTTGGTGCTTTTCTTAGAAAGAAATTTCTTTTCGATTTTGAAGAACCAAAGTCCAAAAATTATCACAAGAGAGAAGACTATTCCGCTTCGAAGAAGAGAAAAGGAACCTTGATTGAGAAATTTACAGAGCTTTTGATCACGAAAAAGAATCAAAAATAATCTAGGATCGAGAAATTCATAGTCCTTAACATGTGTTTTAATGAAGTAATTTCATCTCGATCTTAAAGAATCAACGTCCACAAATCTTCTCCAGTAAAAAGACTTTTCCGCCTTACAGAAGCAAAAATGGAACATAGATTATCAAATCAACAGATCTTTTGATTACGAAGAAGAAAAGAAGATACAGGATTGAAAGTAGTCCCTGGCATGTGCTTTAATGAAGTAGTTTTTAAACATTAAAAATTCGATTCTTTACCTAATCTTACGAGAAGTAGCTTCTTGATCTTGAAAAACCAACGTCTAGATACTTTGTCAAGAAAGAAGACTTTCCCGCCTTGAAGAAGAAAAAAGGAACCTGGATTGAAAAATCTACAGATATTCCAATCACGAAGAAAAAGAAAAGAAGATCCAGGATCCAGAAGTTTATAGTCCTCGATATGCTCTATAGTGAAGTAATTTCTTCTCGATCTTGGAGAACCGTCTTCCAATCTACAAGACAAGTAGTTTCTTCTTGATCTTGAATAACCAACGTCTAGATATCTTCTCAAGAAAGAAGACTTTCTCGTCTTGAAGAATAAAAAAGGAACCTAGATTAAGAAATTTACAGGTATTCCAATCACGAAGAAGAAGAAAAGAAGATCCAGGATCCAGAAGTTTATAGTCCTTGACATGCGCTATAGTGAAGTAATTTCTTCTCGATCTTGAAGAACCATTTTTCAATCTACAAGACAACTAGTTTCTTTTTGATTTTGAAGAACCAACGTCTAGATATCTTCTCAAGAAAGAAGACTTTCTCGCATTGAAGAAGAAAAAAGGAACCTGGATTGAGAAATCTACAGATATTTTAATCACGAAGAAGAAGAAAAGAAGATCCGTGATCCAGAAGTTTGTAGTCCTT
Source organism: Philonthus cognatus (assembly GCA_932526585.2). NCBI lineage: Eukaryota > Metazoa > Arthropoda > Insecta > Coleoptera > Staphylinidae > Philonthus > Philonthus cognatus. The sequence continues at coordinate 39,970,433 of OW052244.1, forward strand.
GACATGCGCTATAATGAAATAATTTCTTCTCGATCTTAAAGAAATCTTATTTAGAAAGATATGAGAATTGAAAAATCTACAAATCTTCCAATCACGAAGAAGAAGAAAAGAAGTTCCTGAATCCAGAAGTTTATAGTCCTTAGCACGTGCTTTAATAAAGAAATTTCCCCTCGTTTTGAAAAACCAACGCCCAGAAATGTTCCTAAGAAAGAAGACTTTTCCATCTTGATGTAAAAAAAAGGAACTTGGATTGAGAAATATATAGAAATTTGCCTATCAATTTTGGAAAAGAAAAGTAGAACCATATTAAGATATCTACAGACTTTCCGGCCTTGAACAAGAAAACTAGGAACTAGATTGAGGATTTTACAGACCTTTCGAACTTTAAGAAGTCTTTGGCACAAGGTAAATGAGTATATGAGGCAATTTCTCTTTAATCTCGAAGAAGAGCAACAATGAGCATTTTTTGTTAAAAAATATAAATCTCTAGAAACTAGAATGAGGATTATACAGACTTTACGAACTTTAAGAAGTCTTTGACACAAGGTTCGCGCGACAACAATATATTGTTTAAAAATCTAACAAATGAGAGCTATAACTTTCTGATCATTTATAATCGTTCTTCTTTGAAAATAAAGTATGTGCGTTAGGAGATTTGTTTTTTTTAATGAGATTTTTCATAAGTGAGATAGTGGAGCCGCCAAAATCCGTGGCTGGATATGTGTGGCTAACTTCTCGTCGGTGGTAAATGCGTACATGAGGCAATTTCTTTTCAATCTAGAAAAAAAGCAATAATGAGCATTTTTTGTTAAAGAAGAGAAAGAAGAACGAAGATGGAAAATTAGTTGAAGCGTGTCCATGAGGCATTTTTTTCTATATTTTGAAGATGAGCCACATCGAAAAATGTTGGCTTTTTAAAGAAGAGATAAAGAACAAAACTCGATAAAAGAATAATGTAGATCGAACACTATTTAACGTGTGTTTTTAAGGTAATGTCTTCTTTATCATAAAGAAAAACCGAGTTAAAGAAATATAGAATATAGATCAAGGAGTAGACACCCTCATATAAAGCTTTAAATTGAATTCTCTTGTAAAAACAACAAATAACGGTACATTTATTTTTTTAAATCTACTTTTCATATACTTAAATTATTGTTGAGTTACGTGAATTGAACTTTTCATAATTGCATCAATAATTCAAAAAACAGGATTCAAACCGTAAATCAAGCAGAGCAGTACTATATTTAAGTATTCGTAATTCGAATTATATTAAGTGATTCGGATTCGTGAATCAAATTCTCTTTTTTTGAGGATATGTCCCAGCTGGAGTGCTAAAAGGCGAAACATAAAAGTTTCCCAAATATCTGAAGTGCTGTGACTGCTCGAAGGGGCCTAACTATCAGGGGCATTAAACAAAAAGAAGAAGAGAACTTAAAGTATAACTGATTCTCGAAAACACCAGATGTTATAAAAATTCAAATAAATTTGTATCCTTAATATTCCACAAATCTCTCTACGCAGAATATGGGGGATACGAATTCTAAAAAATCATAACAAATAGAGATTTGTAGAATATGTACCAATTTAATCTGGTTTTCCTCAAAAATAAGGAAACTCCATAGTTTTTGGTTAAAGCTAGTTATATTTAATTTTTTTTTACAACGTCTGGTATTCCTCAAAAATGAGAAAATCCTTATTTTCTGGCTAAAGCTAGTTATCTTTAATTTTGTTAGTATCGATTAAATTCCTAATGATCCCACGAATCAATAAACTTATCCAACGGTCCGAGGCGAACGTGATTCATAATCGGGACTTGATACAATGAATCAAAATTTCTCTTTAATAAATCGAAGGCTGACGTTAAAATATTCAATTCCCTAATGGGAATAAGATAAATAGATGCGAGACGTTGTCGTTACGTATAATGGAACGTCACTAATGTCAAGTGTAATTAATCAAACGCACGACCGGGCGCAAGACAATGCGGACAGGACTCGATTTAGATAAATCCCGTAATTAAAATAAATAATCCAGTTGGCTTCGGTTTGTGAGTAGAGTTTCAGCCTTGATTTGATTCCCAAGCCTAGTCTAGACCAGCTAAATTAACACTAAATTGCTGGTATTTACCTATTTCAATGAGTATACAAATATCAAGCAAAGCAGGGGCTGCCAAAACTTTAAACATTGCGACCCACTTTTTAGAAATCCAAGTGAGTTAAGATGCAAAATTATGCAAACATTCTTGTACAAAAATATTGATCATGAGTATCAAACTTGTATGTAGCCACTTTTAGTTGGATTAGTGCACAATGTGTGAATTGTGTACTAGTAACAGTTGAAGCGTAGAATTCACCAGTACTAACTGTAAATTTAATATTAAGTCCACTTACGAAATGGAATGTACAAAAACCGTGATTATGTAAACAGTGCATTAACAACTCCTTCAATATTCCGAACGTATCCATTTAAAGAAAAAGTAAGTTATCTCATCGTTATTCCTACAACGTACGAAAGTGAACGCATCCATCATTCAGTGCAGCGCATTTTCAACATTTTAACGAGCGGCCGAAAAATAAGATTCCGAGAGGCCTCTGAAGTCTCGCATTATATCTTCCAGTTCGCGCCGGGGCGAACGTAGGTGTACATATCTTGAAATATGCAGGCGAAATAAAACTACACGAAACAAAAGGACCGTCGACCGGCCGGGGCAAGTGCAACACAATACAAACGCAACACAACATAAACAAACCGGAGACCATAAAGAACTAAAATTCGCACATGCAGCACGAACTGGTGAACATTTATATATGTGCATTATACACATACGTGTATGAATACACTGGTAGTAAAGCAAAGGCGATTCTTGATTGTTTGGTGTTGCAGTGTAAAAATCTGCAATTTAGTTTAAGTAAATTGGACTGGTTTAAGTAAGTCATGAACTTTTATTATTTCAACGTCTGAAATAATAAATTAATTGACAAGGCTGTAGTGTCTGAATTAATAAATTAATTGACAAGGCTGTAGCGTTTGAATTATCAAAATGTGGGAAAGAATTTGTTAAAAAGAGATATAATTGAAGTGTTATATAATCAAATGACCAAATAAATCTCCTTGTACTTTTTTACGAGTTTATTCAAAAACAAGCAAGTCCACCTATCCCTCACACAACCATCAAAGTAGAGACATAAACGGACGTGACGTGGAAACGATCGGGCAATTTGGGATCACCACCACCGAAAGATAATCTCCGTGCGGTAATTAAGTCGATCGTAAATTTCATGGAAAGTCATCGTGGGTTCACCTGGTACACCCAGATGAGTCCAATTACCCGAACGCCGATGGTAACACGAAATTATTAATTCATTGCCTCGTCTTCCACTTCTTTTCCTTTTTTAAAACCCATACATACTTCTTTTTCTTCTACATTTGATCGCCTGCGCGTCAACTTGCACGGACAGGCGATGCATCACCACCATCTATCTATCTTACCATCTCATCTTCGTCGACCTTAATTACTGAAGTAAAATTTAGTGGGGATTATTTTGTTGGTGGTGTTGGTAGGCCTGAGGGGGTACGGTAGCCAGGCTTTTTCGGGTGATTAATGCTTGGTGGTAATAAAGTTTGAAAATTCAAGATGCTAGGAGTTATATAATTGAGTGATTAAATCAATTTATTTTTATGAGGTACAGATTAATTAATTAATTTGGTTTATGATATCCTTTGATAGTTATAAGATTATGTTTGGAATCACAAAAATATTGCGTAGTTTCACTGAACAAATATATTAAAGTAGAGTTTCATTAACTTTAAAACAATGTTTCATGTTTTTAAAATAATGTGCCCTCTTCTGCTTAACATAAGACGACCCTCCTACCCTATCTATATCGAAATGCGGACAACTTTTTATTACTAAAGTTCTCTCAATGGAGTTTATTTTTGTGACTAATTAGTTTTTAATTAATTAGACTATGTGTGTGACTAATTAGGTGACTTGCTTAAAAATTATGATATTTCGATGCCGTAATGTGCTTTTGATAAGTTAAACAAGTCATTTTTAGGGGCGTTTGGTTTTATGTGCTTAATCACTAATAAAACACGGTTTGATTTCCTTTCTTTACGAATTTCTTCTTCGCAAATTAAATTTGTAAAGAAAGGAAATCAAACCGTGTTTTATTAGTGATTGATAACTTCACATAGTTCAAAACAAGCAGTGAATATATTATGTGCTCAATGTTTTCTTATTTCTCGCCTAGTTATATGAAAAGAATTATATCAGAGGAGGCTGAGTTTTTTGTCATTTCAAAATCTCATCGTAAAATGTTGAAAATAATCACTTAGATGTTTTATAAATTTGCTTTATAAACACTTGTAAATAAAATACTTTTTACTTTGTTTACCCATTGTATTTTGCACTTAATTTGTGACTATAGTTTCGACTATCTAGTAGTCATTATCAATCTTATAGTCACAAATTAAGTGCAAAATACAGTTGTTAAACAAAGTAAAAAGTATTTAATTTTCAAGTGTATTTAAGATGTAAAACAAAGTGAACGCCTACAACACAAAACAGTTTATAAACTTTAAAATTTCTGCAGATGTGAGTAAAATTATTATTGATTATTTCCATTATTTTACTATGAGATTCTGAAATGACAAAAAAAAGGTGCCCTACTCTAATAAACCCACTGTCCCTGATTTTTGTTTTGTTTTACTATGTGATTTTGAAATGACAAAAACTATGTTTCTCGATGCAAGTTTTTTATTATTTGTAAATATAAAATCAAACTGAGTTTGCGCAAGTCAATAAATCGGTGTTTTAGACTTTACATTAAATCAGTGTTGTATACGCGTGGCGCATAAAGTAAAATTTTGAGTTTAGAAAAGCCTGAAAACTTTTATTTGCTCGTTCGCGCGGCCCTGCAAATCCAAATTTTCAGGCTTTTCTAAACTCGAAATTTTACTTTACGAGGAGTGGAAACCTATGTTAGAAAATAAAATAAAACGCTATTAATTGAGGCATTTTTTAGCATTTAATTCAAATTTGGCATATTTGTTTGTGTTTGTGATATTGAGAGAATTAGGGGCCTAAGACAAAATAACATTAACTTTTTTCTCAAGTATTTCTAACAAAATACAGTTAAACGTTTAGAAAAAAATAAGTGTTTCCTTTACTTGTATTCTACAAAACAAGAATATTCCATATTCAAAATGAGAAAATATGTACATGAGCAAAAATAACGTATTTTGTGTTGTTCCCCAAAAATGAAAAATGGAAATCTGTTTGAGGTATATCTTTTATGATTCGTAAATGCAACATAAACTGACTGCTTTTATGATTTTAAAAAAATATATGTTTCATATTTGAGCACCATTTATTTATTTCTCAGTGTACATTATTTTGTTTTGCCATCCCTGTATATTTTATGAAAATCAGATTTTTTAGTATTTTGTTATGATTTTTAGAATACGACAGCATAAATTGACTATCTTTTGATTTTTTACTTTCCCCCGTATGTAATACAAAGGGAAAGTATTGTTTTCGTGAAAATTTTCGAATCAAAAATTTTAGCGGAAATATCCGTTTTGGGGTCCCCTGAGTCGAATAAGACCATTTTTGAAAAATGTCTGTCTGTCTGTCCGACTGTGTGTGTGTCTGTATGCGCTGTACCGCAAAAACCGCTAAAGATATCGAGATGAAACTTGAAACTTAAGCTTTTTGTTACAATTGGAAGATCTGAAAAGCTTTTGGTGAAAATCGGAAAACCGGAAGTGGTACTTTACTCTTAGCGTTTTTCAGTTTTTTCAGATTTTTTCAATAAATGTTCATCAAACAAAAAATTCTTTCAAATAAAAGTTGTAGATAATAACAAAATGAAGATATATTGTTTATTTACTTTTTGTCATAGCACTCTTAGTTTTTGAGATATTTTAAAAGTTGTTTGTTTTATCTAGTTATTGATGTGTGACAGTGTATGTGTCGATACAATTGAAAAATGTTTCAAATAAAAGTTGTAGGAAATAAAAAACTATAGATTTTTTGTGGATTCACTTTTTGTCATAGCACTCTTAGTTTTTAGGATATTTAATAAATAGTGTTTTTTATCTAGTCATTGATTTGTGTCAGTGTGTGTGTTGATACAATTGGAAAATGTTTCAAATAAAAGTTGTAGGTAATAAGATATTAAAGATGTTTTGTATCTTCACTTTTTGTCATAACACTCTTAGTTTTAGAGATATTCAATAAATAGTGTTTTTTATCTAGTCATTGGTTTGTGTCAGTATGTGTTGATTCAATTGAAAAATGTTTCAAATAAAAGTTGTAGTTATCAAAAAGTTGAAGACATTTTGAAAATAATAATGCTATAAATATTTTAAATGTGATTTAATACGCAATTTACGGGGGAAAGTACTATGATGGACACATCACCATTTTTCTAAATTAGTTTTCAACTTTAAGTATACGTTATTTATTTTTGAGTTTAAGGATTACATTTGTGCTTAGATAACAATAAAGCCATTATTTAGTTTAGTAATCTCTGAAAATGTTGTGAGAACCAGATTTTTGAGTATTTATTTATGATTCCTAGATGCAACTGGCCGTATTTATAATTTATTTAAAATAATTTTTCAACTTTAAGCACCTTTTATTTATTTCTTAGTGTCAGTTATTTTGCTTTCTTATTCCTGAAAATGTCATGAAAATCTGATGTTTGAGCATTTAGTTATGATTCATAAATGCAACATAAATTCGCTGTTTTTCAGCATTTGTTTTTATTGTTAGTTTAGTTTTAGTACTTTTTTAGAATTCTTAAATGCAATATAATTTGACTGTTTTCTTATACTTTTTAAAAAAATAAGTTTTTAGCTTTAAACATCCGATATGTATTTCTCAGTTTAAAGATTTTATTTGTGCTATGACAAAAACTAGGCCCATTATATTATTTTGTAATCCCTGAAAATGTGTTTTTAATATTTATTATAATTCCTAAATGCTAAATAAATTAACTGTTATTCTGATTACTTTATTTAAAATTATTTTCCAACTTTCAGCACCATTTATTTATTTCTAAATGTACATTATTTTGTTTTGCAATCCCTGAAAATTTAATGAAAATCTGATTTTTGAGTATTTTTTATGATTTCTTTATGATAATTTGACTGTTTTTCTGCATTTTTTTTAAATAAGTTTTTAACTTTTAATATCCGATATTTATTTCTTGGTTTAAGGATTTTGTTTATGCTTGAACAACAATAAAGCCCATTTTTTTGTAATCCCTAAAAATGTGGTGAAAATCACACGTTTAAGTATATTTTTTATGATTCCTAAATGGCAACGTATATTGACTGTTTTTCAGATTTTTTTCAAAATTATTGTTTAACTTTGAGCACCATTTATATATTTCTAAGTGTAGTCTCTAAAAATGTCATGAAAATCAGATGTTTGAGTATTTACTTATGATTTTCAAATGCAACATAAATTCATTGTTTTGCTACATTATTTTTTTATTATTAGTTTTCAACTTTGATTATTCATATTTATTTCTCAGTTGAAGGATTTTATTTCTGTTTGGACAAAAATAAAGCTCATTATTTTGTTTTGTAATCCTTAAAAATTTCGTAAAAATTAGATTTTTGAGTAATAGTTTAGGATTTGTAAATTTATTTATTTATTTATTATTATCCCAACAGATTTACATCCAATTACAGGGTAATTTAACAGATAATTTTGGACCATGCGATACTTAACTTAATCAAACTAACATAAATTAACAGCAAAATTAAACATAATGTTATCCCAAAAAAAAAAAAAAAAAAATAGTGGTAACGTTTAAGAATCGAAAATGGAAACCATAAATAATATACGTTTACAATAGAGTAATATTAAAAGTTAAATTAAAAAACACTGGGTTTGTTTCACTATTTGTTTCTATTTACTCGACTAGTTTCGCTTTTTACGGCATTATCAAGAGTGGATTACAGAAGAAACCGACCGGCTTATATATAATCAGGTAATAAGGGATTTTGCAATTGGGGAAAATTGTAAATTTAATATAAATTTACAGTTTTTCTGATTATTTTATTTAAAAAAAAAATCACAAATTTCAAAATAATTATATGAGTATTTTTTTATTATTCGCAAATGCAACAAATTGACTGTTTTTATGTATTGTTTTTAATTAGTTTTCAACTTTGAGTATCTGTCATTTATTTCTCAGTTTAAGGGTTTTATTTGTGCTTGGACAAAAATAAAGGCCATTATTTTGTTTTGTAATCGCTAAAAATGTCATGATTCTTAAATGCAACATAAACTGGTCGTTTTTCATTTTTTTTTTTAATTTAAAATATGTTTTAACTTTGAACTTCTGTTAATTATTTCTCAGTTTACTGTGCTTTCCAATCGTAATTAATTGAATTAGTATTTATTTATTTGATCATAGCAATACAATTTACCTTTAGACAGTGTTACCTGAAAAATTGGATTGGTCCCGTAACGAAGCGAAGCAACCAATCCAATTGTTCAGGCTTTTCTAAACTAGACAAATTTTACTTCACGCGCCATGCGTATTAAACACTGATTTAAAGTGAAGCTTAAAATATACTCCATTTGTTTATTTTTGATAAAATTAACAGACGTTATGTAGAAATTAATGAAATTCAGAATAACTGAAGTCCAACGATTGGAAATAAAATTGTAAAAGCTCAAAGTATGTTACTGTTATTGAGTCGACTATTATTTTAATTATTGTCACTGTTACCAAAGTGGTTTTCGAATTGGAGTAGATTAGAGCTGTAATTCAAAAAACCAAATAGTTTGTAAAGAATGATTTGCTTTTCCGATGTACACTATTGTGCAATAAAATTAAGCACACAAAATATGTTATAGTTTAAAACGGACATGATGAGTATCCTAGTTACAAAAATATGTAAATATGTCAATTTCCTAAATGTCAAAATGCTGCGCGGTTTAGACAACAATTCAAAAATTCGAATTCTAAATAAAATTGAAGATGTTTTTTTCTATTTCGGCTTTGTTGTATTTATTACGAGCGCTTTTTTCAATAGGTCTTAGTTTTGGTTATTTAATAAAGGCGTTATTTTCAAGTTATGGTGATTTATCATTTATTGAAACTGCTGCTAGGCAATTAATACAGACCCCAGTTATATAACTAGAATATTGTGAAGAGTACATATATAAAATAATTATTTAAAATAGAAACTTACATGTACTAAAAAAGACTGTTATTCCTTACTTCACTTTTTATTTGTATCGTTAGATGTACATTTCGAGACATTTTGAGACACAAGGTCGCGTAGTTTGTTATTGTTATTGATAATGAGTACCTTGTGTCTCGAAATGTACATCTAACGATACAAATACAAAGTGAAGTAAGGAATAACAGTGTAATAATCACTTCACGTAAACTCAAAAAACATACAGTTAAACTTACATGTGATGATGATGATAATACATATCTGTATATATTTTGAATATCCAAGATTCACTTTTATATCATTTTAAAAAACCACAACAGAAAAACATAGCACAAAAAAAATCCACTTTGTAACTAATTCCACACAACACTCACGAAAAAATTTCACATTCCGCTTTCCGGTATTCTCAGGACATACAAATACATCCAGTCAGCAATAAAACGGAATGGTTTTAAGGAAACCAAGCGGACCCACAAAAACTCCATCCCGTATAAGGGATCATTACTTTTGTAGTAGGGGGTGTATTCGTGGAAATCCCCGGCAGAATCGTTTGTTTTTTTGAGTACCTGAGGAATCCAAAGGATCAACAGGACCCTCATTATAATACGAGGCCCGTAAATTATGAAGAGCTGATTGGCAGGTAAATGGCGTGCGGATTCGCCTATCGGAGGTGGTGAGGTGCAAATTTTTCTGGCACCGCCGGAATTGGTCACGCTGATTATTTGCCGTTTTTCGAAATGAAATGGGTGAGAGGATGACAAGTTAATAAATTCTTCACAGCTCACAGCGTGATTTTTGCCGGGTAAATGGGAAAATAGGTTAATATTTCAATTTCTCTGACGGTTCACGTTAGAAACATTATTTTAGATTATTAGCATACCCAAGATAAACAATTTTGGTATAATTAAAAAAAAAATAAAAATTGAATTTAGATTCAGTATTGCAGATTACTTTAGTTGAATGTCGCCTCATTGCCAGGTAAATGTCGCCTAATTGCTAGTTGAATATCGCCTAGTTGCCATTTACATAAAAAAACTTTGTTATTCATCTGTTAACTGCAGATTAACTTCAATTCCGTGTCGTTTCAATGCAAAACATTGTCTAAAGTTTACAATAGAATTGCAGTTCATATACAGGGAGTTTTTCTTTAAAGTATACGTATTACAAATTCAGCTTATTTTCTTTAAATCTTTAGATATTCGTTGTTTATTAAAAGAGTTCACTTTGAAGCTTTGAATGAGTGTTTTCCACTCCCAGACTAAGCATGAAGTAAAATTTCGAGTTTAGAAAAGCCCCGTGAAAATTTGTCGAGGATCGCTGCGCGATCCTCGACAAATTTTCACGGGGCTTTTCTAAACTCGAAATTTTACTTCATGCGCCACGCGTATACAACACTAAAATATTATGAAATTTATGTATATTTGAACTTCACTTGAAATCAGTGTTTTATACGCGTGGCGCATGAAGTAAAATTTCGAGTTTATAAAAGCCCCGCAAATTTGTCTCCGGTCGCTGCGCGAGGTTCACGGGCCTTTTCAAACTCGAAATCCACTTCATGCTTAGTCTAGGAGTGGAAAACATTTGTTTAAAGTTTCGAAGTGAACTCTTTTAAAAAACAACGAGAGATTTAAAGAAAATAAACGAAACTACTTTTCTGGGCTTTTCTAAACTCAAAATTTTACTTCATGCGCCACGCGTATAAAACAGTAAAATATTGTGAAATTTATGTATATTTGAACCTCACTTGAAATTAGTGATTTATACGCGTGGCGCATGAAGTAAAATTTCGAGTTTAGAAAAGCCCAGAAAAGTAGTTTCGTTTATTTTCTTTAAATCACTCGTTGTTTTTAAATGAGTTCACTTCGAAACTTTAAACAAATATTTTCCACTCCTAGACTAAGCATGAAGTAGATTTCGAGTTTGAAAAGGCCCGTGAACCTCGCGCAGCGACCCGAGACAAATTTTCCGGGCTTTTCTAAACTCGAAATTTTACTTCATGCGCCACGCGTATAAAACACTGTTTTCAAGTGAAGTTCAAATATACATAGATTTCATAATATTTTAGTGTTGTATACGCGTGGCGCATGAAGTAAAATTTCGAGTTTAGAAAAGCCCCGTGAAAATTTGTCGAGGATGGCTGCGCGATCCTCGACAAATTTTCACGGGGCTTTTCTAAACTCGAAATTTTACTTCATGCTTAGTCTGGGAATGGAAAACACTCATTTAAAGTTTCAAAGTGAACTCTTAAAAAACATCGAATATCTAAAGATTTAAAAAAAAATAAACAAGACAGATTTTCTGGGATTTTCTAAACTCGAAATTTTACTTCATGCGCCACGCGTATAAAACAGTAAAATATTGTGAAATTTATGTATATTTGAACCTCACTTGAAATCAGTATTTTATACGCGTGGCGCATGAAGTAAAATTTCGAGTTTAGAAAAGCCCAGAAAATTCGTCTCGGGTCGCTGCGCGACCCTCGACAAGTTTTCACGGGGCTTTTCTAAACTCGAAATTTTACTTCATGCTTAGTCTGGGAGTGGAAAACACTCGTTTAAAGCTTCAAATTGAATTCGTTTAAAAAACAATGGATGTCGGAAAATTTACAACTTATGCAAATGTTTACCTGCCTCCGATTTTTTTAAAAATATTGAAAATATATTACTCAAACAAATAATTAAACATTTTGAAAGCAATAATATCCTTAGTAGAGAACAGTACGGCTTTAGGGCAGGAAAATCTACACTTAACGCTATACTGGATCTTACTGGATCGATTATTGATGCCTATGAAAATAGTCATTTCGATTTTACTACCTATGTATATTGATCTACACACTGCTTCTAAGGAAGCTGTACTCGTACAACTTCAACTCACAGAGCTTTGATTTCTTGTTATCTTTTTTAAGTAGGAGACAGCAAGCGGTCACGTATAAAGGGGACAAATCTGAATTCATGAAATCGACTTGTGGTGTCCCACAGGGATCAAAACTAAGGCCTCTTTTGTTCCTAATATGATTTTCCTCTGGACATAAAAGATGGTTAAGTGGTTTTATTCGCTGATGATACTACTATAATTAACTCATCTAATAATATCGAGACGGCCTATGAAAAAAATAAAGATCTTCTAATAAAGGCTACGACATGGTTTACTGCTAATCAATTGAGCCTCAATGCCAACAAAACTGAAACCTAAATTTATACCTTAAATAACCATCATATGGCAAATATGCCTACGGTTGTTACATTTCTAGGTGTTTACATAGATAATTCCTTGTTGTAGGACAGTCAAGGCGACGAATTTGCAGCACGACTAAATAAAAACATCTTTGTCTTGAGAGGACTATGAAATAACGTCACATACGAAATGCTCACATCGGCTTATTTCGCGCTCTTTCAGTCCCGTCTTACTTATAGTTTAGCTGCTTGGGACCATTCTGTAATGACACCACATTTTCGGACTTCAGCGTAAGGCCATTAGAATCCTATCCAACCTGGGATTTCGAGATGACTGTAAAATGGCTTTTATTATTCTTAAAATTCTGACATTTCCTTGTTTGGATATACTGCATTGTTTGTTATCTGTTAGGTCTAGCTACAACAACCATATAATGCAACCTCTAAACCATATGTATCAAACCAGAACGAAGGACAACCCGTATGTTCTAAATTTAAGATTGCAAAGATCTAGAAATGGTGTAAAAAAACTATGGCCTGCAATTTTTGTATGTTCTACCAAATATAAAAAATGTTCTTCTTAACATACCTAAAAAGTAAAGGAATCTCTTTGAATATCCAATTAATTTAAATCTAATAATTGTTTCAATTTCAATATTTGGTACATTTTATAGAACATTCGAAATGATTCTTGTTGACATGCGAAGATTTTTCTTGTCACATGATTATCCAACTAATTAATAGGTCGGCATTTGGCGCTAATGAAACGGATTGCGTTTGAACAGCTCGATGCCTAAAAAAGGCAATTCACGTCAAATCCTCGCGCGTCAACAAAGTGTCGACTCAACGTCTCAATTTGCCATCAAAGGATCTTTCATTAGCTGCAATTTGCGTGCAGATGTCGTGCGTCTTTCTTCATTTAACATCCGCTGTTCAATAAAAACACATTTAAAACTTAATTTACTAAACTACGTAACTAACTAAAACTAAAATAAATCGAAAATGGATAATGATAACATTCTATAATGAAAACTTAATAGTGTTTTAAAAGATTAATCTCCTCTGAACATCTTTGTCAGTTAGTTGACAAATCAGTAAAATCACACAAGAGTAAGGTAAAATCACACAAGAGTGAGAAGGCTGTTCCTCCATTAACGATGATCATATCAACAAAAACTTGCAATGATTATTAAAATATCAACAAAAAAAATTACAAATAAACGAATGTTAAACATGAATCATTCGATATCAACAAAAACCCAACAATTTTAAAAGATAAATCTCCTCTGTACATCTTCGTCAGTTAGTGGACAAATCAGTAAAATCACACAAGAGTGAGGATCATTAACAATGATCATTAAAATATCAACAGAAACTAGCAATGATAATTAAAGTATCAACAAAAATAATTACAAACTAACGAATGTTAAAGATGAATCTTTAAATATCAACAAAAACCCAAAAAATGTTAAAGATTAATCTCCTCTGTACATCTTCGTCAGTTAGTTGACAACTCAGTAAAATCACACAAGAGTGGGAGTGAGAAGTCTGTTTCTCCATTAACAATGATCATTAAAATATCAACAAAAACTAGCAATGATAATTAAAATATCAACAAAAACTAGCAATGATAATTGAAATATCAACAAAAATAATTACAAAATAAACATGAATGATTTAGTATCAGCAAAAACCCAAAAATGCTCATTAAAATATCAATAAAAACCGATGCATTTATCACCTTCAAATCTATTGATCGATTTGAACTGATTAATTAAACGAGCGGAAATCTAACAAATCTAATTAAACCGACTAACAAGACGGGACGGAATCGAAAAGACAATGAATCAACTTATCAAAGTCGCGTCTTTTTCGGATCGGATTGGATCGGATCGGACCTGGGGGAAGAGGAAGAGAGGAGAAGTTTCGGAGACGGCTTTGTGCGCCGGTGTAAACAAGTCCCCTTTTCACCTGCATCAAACCGCGCATAATTAAACCGAATGCCATCAGGTAGATAATAGACCCATTGTTACGACATTCCCGTCTTGTTAAGGCCGGACAGAAAAAGCGCGGTAAATTGGCAACCGCTGCGAAAAAAAACTAAAGGACCCTCTCGGTAATTTGTAAATAATGTAATCATCGAGGTTTTTCGCCATCCCCATCGAAAACGAGGAATGAGTTTTACCTGTGGTGTTTCTTTTTCTTTTCAGATGGCAATTTGAACATCGCGGCTTCTCAGATGGTGTATTTTAGTGTAATTAGCACGGTAGGAGGGATTATTGGTTTTGTTAAATGGATATAACCTATTAATAAAGAAGAAGTATTACACGTATATCAAACAAACAAAACAAGGAAATCATCAAGCTATTGAAAACAAAAAAAAAACACGTAACATAAACACACAAAACACTTGTAAATCCAAGACATTGTATAGCAACTAGTGGTGTTCCACAAGGGTCTAGTTTAGGCGCACTTATTTTTATTATATTTAAAGGAAATTTAAAATACATGTAATCAAAGGGGCTTATTGTAATAACAAGATATGCCACAAGTAAACAGAACTAATATACTGGACTTTGATATTCAGAAAAAAATGTAAAAGGTATTACTATGATATTAGGAATTAATGGTAGATTGTTGTTAGTGAAACAAACCAAGTGTTTTAATTAAATGTCCAGAATTAATAATAGATTGTTTGACAAGTTTTGAAAGCTTCGGTTTGCATGCGAATGTGAGCATACTGTAGCTTGTTATATTACTGCTTAATCAAATCGAAGAATAATACAGCATTTTTCGGTTGTGTTGCTTATCATGATATTATAATAAGCCCTTCAATTGTAATATCCTTCAAAAATCTAAACCGTTTACCAACATTTCAGGCGAATAAAGAGGTCGAGGAGTCACAGGAATGTTTTTACTGGTCAAAAACTCGATTATTGAATTTGCCATCTTTGCGCAGATTTTTTGTATTCCCAATTCATTGGTCACGTCTGATAAACCGCTGTGTGAGTCAAATTCAACTCTTCCCCGATTATTCTGACTACCAACCGACGATCTTAACGCACAAAATCCCGGATTCTGTCGACATTATTATCGGTTCTTGAAGATCAAGGCTAACCTCCTGCTGCGTGGTTCAACTTCAATTGACTTTCTTTCTTCTTAAAGTGCCTTAAACCATCAAAAAATCTGGGCCCTTGGCAGAACACCGTCTTCCTAGGTCTGCTGAAGATATGCAAAAATTTCCGTTGCGCTGTTTCTAAGTATGAAGCAAAACCTCATAGCACACCGTTGCTCTAAATTGATGTTATTCATTCTTTAGAACGCACTAGAAAAATCTGTCTCGCAAAAAAAAAATTACTTCGTGCGCCACGTGTATAAATCACTATCTTCAAGTGAAATTTCCAACTACTTGGTTAGAGTGAAATAAATTTAGTATGTCAGTTAAAGTCAGCACATTACCCATTTACCCTGATGTCATAAAAATAAAAACACACTTTTTGTTTAATTTTATTACTTCATTTATTTGACAAACCTGTCAGGGAGCAATAAAATTATTTTTATAAAAGGAACGACAAACAAGATTAAACGGAAACCCCTAGAACAATAAACCTGAGTTAAATGGGATATTTGCACATTGGATTAGTTACACAAGAAAATATGCGTTTTATATGACAATAACATTAAATTGAGCACTTTATATCTATTATTTTAAATTATTTGTTTACTTACTTCCAATCTTAACTTATTGCCCACTATTAGGAATCAGATATTTTTCTTCTTTAAATAGTTTTGAACCAACTGGAATGAAGATTGATAGGATTTTGAGCATTTTCGTCATTTCGATGCAACTGAAGTATTTTAACATGCGTTATAAATGTCATAATTATAAAACGCAAACTTAATATTCGACGTGTAAAACAATTAAAGGTGTTCTGTTTCAACCGGAATCCATTGATTGAAAGCAGATAGAAGTTAAAGACGTCAGGGTAGAAAGGTCATGTGTGTGCTATGTTATGATGGACACATCCCAATTTTTTAAATTGATATTATTATTGTGTCAAACTTGTGCTATGAACAGAACTAACAATTTTTAAATTCTTCAATGGTATTATTTGCATATCGATTAGGGCTGGGAATTTAAATATTCGCAAATATTCTGTACCACATTACTTACATTAAATCACTCACTTTTTCACGTATTTAATTAATTCAGCTGTTTGAATATTTAAATATATCAATAAATTATTGTTAGAAAATATATAATATATTTTCTAAAACTAGACAATTAATAAATTCAAACAGTTTATTCGTTTAAATATTTGACTAATTTGAATGATTCAATTTGAATATTCACGAATATTCGAATTCCCAATTCCCGTAATATTTATTATTATTATTAATTTAAAAATTCCCTGACTTTTCGCTAAAAAGGCCGACTTTTCCTGATGAATGAATTCCCTAACTTTTCCCTGACGTGCCTTGATTTCCCTGTTGACTTCCTTTAGAAGTTACTAAAATGTTAGCCAAAGATGGAATTAAAGGGCGATCTACCCTAAAGTGGCACTCGAGGTCGTTAAGTGAGAAGGATACGAAAGAAAGGTGAAAGCGGGACTGAGCGCGACGGAGAAATATTTTCCGAATGCCACTTTATCCTAGATTCAACTGTACTTGAATTTTTCTGAGCATCTCAAAGATCATTGTATAGCGGATACACGTCATTTTATTGGTATTTTGTTCATGTTTTTTAATAGTGTTAATATTGGTTGGTAATCTTGTGCCATCATCTCTTGTTGAACAGTTTCAACAAAGTATTTTGCTTTTGGTACCAGATAAAATAGCTAGAAACCATCTGGTGTAATCATCGCATATGCTTTTGATAAATGAACATGAATCCTCTTTGATATCCTATGCGAAACCATATTTATCAAAAAGTAAAAGAATCGAGGCCCGCTTATAAAGATACGTAAACAGATGGCGCTGTCAGAACGCATGCATGCGTCCGTGAGATTATCACGGTAGATTTAAGAAGCCGTCGGACGCGGCCTGAAAAATGACACACTGACTTTGTATTAATTGTACAAGACATTCCGAAACGCTGGCGTGAGTGTATGAGCCGCTGGAGCCGCTGTTCACCGAACCGGAGACGCTAACGTGCTAATGAAAACATTACCAAAGGATCGGATTACCTTTTCCAATCTCTGTGTTTTTTTTTATGTTCTTGGTCAATATTTTAATTGAGTCTGAGCGTTATCGGAGCGCACCGATCGGTTATTGAATGGTTATGGGTGCGTCCCCTTCTGGTCAATGGTATATGTGCCTCAGACATCTAGTATCCCGTGCGTGTCTGCGCATCTCATTTTGAGAGAACAACTGAAAAAACATCTATACTGATTTAGTTGTCTAGCATATCGTGGGCGTGTAGTGTTTGTATCTGGAGGTCAGATAGGTATCTCTTTCTCAAGTTCTGGATGCGCTCACGATTTATGACCGCCGGATCCGTCGGCTATAACTCTCGCTCGACGTCGTGATACCGCGGGGTTGCTCCATTGTTGGCCGGCTCTATGTTGTGTTGTGTTTATGCCCCACCAGAGGGCCACAGGAAACTGTATCGATGATAAATCTGTCCCGGGACAGGAACGGTCCTCACCCGAGGTACCGAGGAAGTTATTGAGCAGCGCTGCTCGAACACGAAAATTGCTTTATTAGCTTTTGCTTTTCCCACAATCTTTGATTTATTGGTATACGTAACAATTACCTCAACCTTTTTTGTTTCAAACAACATAATTTTTTAATTTTACGTGTATGGCGAAAAGTATAAACTTTAAATCATAGGTTTCCAAACGTTTTTGTCTAGTACACCACTTGCCAATTTTTTTCCTTGCCTTTCTAATAATAAATTTATAGACATTCATTAACTTCAAATATGTTTTTGACAAGTGACACAATTGATCCAACTCAAAAGAATATTCTAAAAATTCGCAGTAATTCAAATTCAAAGCAATTAAGTTGTTGGTTTGACCCCTCAACGGATAATGATTCCATCATCGATCTCGAAATTCCCATGACTATAGCATGAAGTTACAAAGTTCCCCAAATCTAGCTTCAAATCTTCATGTTTCATAACCAATTATGTTTTAAAAATGTTTACTTCATAGGTAATTTATACAGAGAGTTTTTCTTTTAAGTATACATATCTCAGTTACGTGCTGTACATTTTCAGATATTTGTTTTTATAAAAATTAAATTAAGATTTAAACGAGTGTTGTCCACTCCCAGGTTAAGCATGAAGTAAAATTTCGAGTTGAAAATTTTGTTTGGTCGCGTAGCGCTACACGACCAACCCAATTTTTTAGGCTTTTCTAAACTCTAAATTTTACTTCATGCGTCACGCGTACTAAACACTAATGCGATATGATGTTCAGAATACACGTTTTTAGCATACTGCTTTAGTAGTATATTTTAAACTTCACCTAAAACCAGTGTTTTATACGCGTGGCGTATGAAGTAAAATTTCGAGTTTAGAAAAGACTAAAAATTTGGTTTGGTCGCTCCGCGCTTTGCGCTACGCGACCAAACCAAATTTTCAGGCTTTTCTAAACTCGAAATTTTACTTCATGCTTAATCTGGGAGTGGAAAACATTCGTTTAAGACTTCAAATGAAACTATTTTAAAAAACAAACGATTATCAGAAAAGTTACAGCTCATGCATATATGTATGCATATTTTAAAGAACTTTGAACTTTTTAAAAACGCGAATGCATACAGTGTGCGGCAAAAGTTCTTCTTTTAGTAATATTTTTTGTATTAGCATATTAAACACAAATACAAATTACATCTTAAGAAAGAAAAGAAAAATCTTAACAAGATTATTTAAACAGATGTTCAAAATTTACACATTCAACCTCCACGAGGCTTCGAGACGATTCCGTTTTTTTTGTCGATATTCGATAGATGATGGTTCAAATTTTTGGCCAATTTTCGACTCAAGAACGTTTTCGGGGATTCTATTGACTTTGTGGTTCTTAGAGCTGGATTTTTGCTTCAAGATGCCGGTGCCGTCCCGTTGGAGCTTTCAGCGTCCCTCTTTCAAGTATTTTTTTACTCCGGGGAATCACAAAGTTCTTTAAAATGCGTTGTTGATAAACCTCGGCCTTGATCTTAATGCCTTGCCAACCAGATTTCGGGAAGTGGCGTTGTTAAACCGGGCTTTTTTTAAATTCATTTTAACTCTGAAAAAGGAGGAAAATCTGAAAAAAAAACGTTTGGCTTTTAAAGATTTTGATGTCGGTTCTTGCGATCTACAGCACGCTCAATCGTAAACATCTTTCGTATGTTGACAAAATCGACCCAAACGACTTCTTTTTTAGGCGGCGTTGCGCGTTCTTAAGTCATACGCGCTTGATTTGTTCGTCAGGCATTGTGGACAAACAAATGAAGCGCGCAAGACTTGAGAACGCGCAACGCCGCCTAAAAAGGAAGTTAGTACTTATGGCATTTCGATTTGTTCGGGGCCACCCTTCTGACTGATCTCTTGCTGATATTCATCTTTTTGGCCAGGTTTCTCATGGATTTTTTTGTATTTCGACGAATGCGACACCTGAATTTCTTTAGGTTCTTCGGAGTCGTCGCAGTGCTCGGTCTTCCACCCTGAGGTTTGTTCTCAGTCATGTTCAACTCTCTGTACCACTTAATTACGTCATAGATGGTCCTTCTTGACACATGGAGGTCCTTTAAGATGCTGGTAGTCGATTTTCTCAAATCGAAGTTAGATGATCATGATTTGATCTTCCCTAGAGCTCATAACTCTTAAAAGTTACAATTCGAAAAAACAACCAAATTATTAAGTATAAATGAAATTGCCAATTCTTGGTTGCAGAATACTTCAAACATTAAAAGTGCGATTCTTTTCGCAATCTACAACAAGTTAGTCTTACAAAGACTATATCAAACACTCATTGAAACAACTACGTACCGGGCTAATACCCCAACGGACATTGAATTATACAACAAGTGTTTGCTGTTACATACAGTAACCTACTGCAAATGTAACAATTTGGGTCAAATTATTCAGGCCATCAATAGACGCGTTTCGAGATTTATCTCTCATCAGTATAGCTTTGCCATTCCCTCTAAACAATTTGACACCTTAGACATAGATTGCGAAAAGAATCGCACTTTTAATGTTTGAAGTATTCTGCAACCAAGAATTGGCAATTTCATTTATACTTATGTTTGAACGGTAACGTAACCGCCAGTCTAAGGTGTCAAATTGTTTAGAGGGAATGGCAAAGCTATACTGATGAGAGATAAATCTCGAAACGCGTCTATTGATGGCCTGAATAATTTGACCCAAATTGTTACATTTGCAGTAGGTTACTGTATGTAACAGCAAACACATGTTGTATAATTCAATGTCCGTTGGGGTATTAGCCCGGGAAGTAGTTGTTTCAATGAGTGTTTGATATAGTCTTTGTAAGACTAACTTGTTGTAGATTGCGAAAAGAATCGCACTTTTAACCAAATTATTAACAAATTTTGATGAATGTTTGCAACATTATGTCGGTTTCTCGACATGAATAGAATAGAATAGATTTATTGGTCCGAAAAATACATGATAGTGTTATGAGGACAAGTCATTCCATAATATACTAAGAGAAAAAAATTATCCGGCACTTTTGATATAAACAAATACAAACATGTCTGCAAAAATCATTAAAATATACAACATTTATCAATTCTTTTGAAATAATTATAATCTTAATAAATTAGCTTAATGTTTCCCACTCTTATTAAATTTCATGACTTGTTAGTCATGTCTAGCCACACATATTTAACAGCCACGCATGTTCAAAAGCCATCTCAGTAATCACATCTTATGTTGATGACAAAAGAGTTGCTACCTTCCAATAGCGGATTCAGAGAGCAATTTTGATTGGGGGGGGGGGGGGGGACATTTACTATTAAAACGGTTTTAAAAATGTATTTATTATATATAAATACATACAAGGAGTTTTTCTTTTAAGTATACATGCCCCAATTTACAACGTAAATGCTGTAAATCTTTAGATATTAGTTGATTTTTTTAAGCTGAATTTAATGCTTTAAGAGAGTGCTTTCCACTCCCAGACTAAGCATGAAGTAAAATTTCGAGTTTAGAAAAGCCTGAAAGTTTGGTTTGGTCGCTCCGCGAAGCGGAGCGGCCAAACCAAACTTCCAGGCTTTTCTAAACTCGAAATTTTACTTCATGCGCCACGCGTATAAAACTCTGATTTTAAGTGACGTTTAAAATATACTACTAAATAAGTATGCTAAACGCCTCTATTCTAAACTTTACATAAAATTAGTGTTAAATACGCGTGGCGCATGAAGTAAAATTTCGAGTTTAAAAAAGCCTGAGAATTTGGTTTGGAACCAACGTTACTTAGTCTGGGAGTGGATAACACTCCTTTAAAGCTTCAAATAGAACTCTTTTAAAAAACAACGAATATTCGAACATTTACTTCAAATGCATAAGTATACTTAAAAGAAAAATTCCCTTCTATTTTATTCTCTAATTTGTTAACGTTATTATAAACTAGGGGCTATTAATCTACATCGAAAAATGTTAAATTTAACAAAAACATACAATATTTTTTAATGGACGGCCGACCATTTGGGAGATTTGGGGGGAATTCCCCAATCCCGCCGCGTATCCGCGCCTGCTACCTTCAAAAAGGGGAGGATCAAAGCACCTGACATTAAAACATATATTATCACTGGAGCATTAAACAATCCTGACCAAAATACTGCATCAAGTTGTTGTTATTGAGACTCGAAGCAAACGTAGTCTTACACTTGTTTCTTTAGATTAATGACTTCTTACAAGCTAAGCAAACGTTTGTTTAAAAATAACACATCCAAACTCATTATTTATGTGGGAATGTTGGCACATCTGGATTTTAGGTCGTCGGTGGGGTTGCTGCAAAGAGGGCGAGGGTTTTAAACGTGTCATTAAATTTACGGTAGTTTATCTTACGAGGGGATAATTTTAGAAAACTTCGTCGCTCGAGGCTTCTAATTGTCTAAATAGCAACAACAAGAAGTAACAATTTTGACCAGCTAGAAATTTAAACTTCTTAGACCTTGAAACTACACAAAGTTCCCATATTGAAAATATACAGGGTGCGAGTAAAGTATGGAATATCAAAAATTAAAACGAACTCAGCCGGTTTTCTTAAAAACGCTGATACAGATCGCTTTTTTCCATTATTGCGCCCTTTATTTGCGCGCTTAAAAATACTGTGACATCACTAGTGTTTGGCATGTGACGTCATCGGCAATTTTTTAAATGGAATTTTAAATAGATTGGTCTTTAGGTGTAACATTTTATTAAAGGCTCAACTAAGCTTAGCTTTTATTGTGGCTAATCCAAAATCTTTAAAATTTGAACAATGCACCTCAAACTGTAGTACTTAACACTAATGATTACTATCAACAATATTCAACATCATAACTCAGAACAAACATTCGTACTTAAGTATGAATACCACCTATTTTCAAGAGATTTTACTTTTTCCTCTTTCTTATAAACATTATTTATAACAAAGAACAAAAAGACAAATCCCTCGCAAACACCTATCCAATATTTCCCCATCCAACAAAACCCAATCATTAAGCTCCCAACATATTCATTTGTTTCTAATCCGCTTAGCCAGCGCGCTGGCGATGATGACAAAAGGGTTATTTGGTCATCGACGGATTTTGTGAAGGTTTCCGTCCGAACGAGCCCTTTGACAATATCGATTTCACAGGAGCGCTCCTCCCTACCTGACAGCCATTGTGCGCCTACTGGGATCTTTTAATTACGTTCGTCTCTTTACAAATATTTGGCGTAAATTCCACTCGGGAAAGATTTATTGACAGCTCAATGGAATAACGAAAATAAACGAAATAAGAAGAAAAAAATTGGAATTCAAGCTTTTTTGGGTAAATTGTAAATGCTGGCGTGCCTGTGGAGATTGTAGAGTTTCACGTCCATTCTTTAATTTATTAAGTTTCTGCAGATGCAAGTTTGTTTTTGAATACCTAAGTTGTATCATATTGAATGAAAAAAATGTTCAGCAACTAGGATCAGAAGGTTTTATGCTGAATTTAAGAAAAAAACAAAAAAGTTCTGATCCAAGTTGCTGAATAAATCTTTGTTCACGACAATCTTATAATATGTGCATTATTTAATTGTGTGGGCAGCATAAATGGGGTGCAATTAACACTTAATTACATTAAACATTAATATTAATTATTTATATAAGTCTTAAAAAACCACATTTAACAGGTTTTTTAAGACGTATATAAATAATTGCCTATCTCGATTTTTTGCCGCTATGCAGTAACAGCGCTGTGCTAGTCAAATCAGCTTCTTTTGTCTTACATTTAACCATGGTGGCGATGACGTCGTCAACGCCATTTTGTTAAAATGCGAAGTAATCGCGTCAACATCTCCGCCGATTTCACTAGTTTAACTAGCGTAACACGCGTTTGTAAACATAAATCATTCTCAAATCGGTTGAACAATTGTGCTTCTATCCGTCGCGAGTGTTTTTTAAAAGCGGAACAAACGTTAGCACCGTGATAACTCCATCCAAACGCAAGAGTTCGTTTTCTGTGCAAAGACTGTGTGAGTATTATTTATTGTTGAGCGATTGTTCATATTTATGTTAAAGTGGAATTAACCCTATTACACATTCAAATCTTAATATCGCAATCTGTCATCATTTATCTGTCAAATTATTATAAAATAAAACCGATCATTAAAACTGACGCGTATTTGATAAATATATATAATACGTGTTGTGTTATATATTGTTGTCGTCGTGAACAAAGAATAGTGTATAACTTACATATGATGGCTATTAATCACTCGAACGGCTTGCTCCACTCGCCTTCTGCTCGTTCCGTAAACCTCGTTCTCGTGATTAATAGCTATCATTATATGCTCGTTGTACAATATACTATTTAACTCTCATGCTGTAATTTGGCTAAGAAAATTCTTAGTTTTATAAAAACGAATTTAGTAGAAACAGAACAAATGCATTATATATTCCTCTCCGTTCCTTTCTTTCTTGTTTTGAAAATGTAATGCACAAACATTCAACTATGTCTTCTTCTTCCGTTCTAGAATTTGTGTCATTTTTATTATAAATGACGTGTGTTTTCTGAACTTTATAAATATTACAAATTAAACCGTAACCTTCACAAAAACCATACATTTTCGAAAAAATCCACACAGCAAAAAAACGAACAGGAAATCAGCATGACGCCAGGGGACTTGTATTATTAGGCAAGTGTCGCATTTTCTGCCTTCAACCCGACTCTCCCGGCGTTTGATTTATTCCCGACGGTAATTCGAGCTCCCCCCGAAAAAAATCCATTGCATTTCAAAAACCCTCGTGTTGTTCACCACTTGTCACGTTTCTGGGCGACATGTGGCATGTTTTGTAAACAACTTACCGAATTGTCGGAAACTCAAAACTGGTCTACTTTTCGATAGGTTTTGTTGTTTCAGGACACTTACCTAAAAATAAAAAAGAAACATATGTTAAAATTGTTGAGGATTTATGATACAAAGTAAATCAAAATAAATTGCGTAGAAGGAAATGTTGCATTATTCAGATCTTTACATTGTACTGACATTTACATCTGATGAGTATGATTCTTCTCGCAATCTACAACAAATTTGTTTCAGAGAGACTAAATCAAGCACTCATTGAAACAACTACTAGTAGTTGATTCAATCATTGATTTCCTACTAGTAGTTGTTTTAATAAATGGTTGATTTAGTCTCTATAAGACACATTTGTTGTAGAATCCGAAAATTATCGCACTTTTAATGTTTAAAAGTATTCTACAACCATGTATAGGCAAGTTAATTTATACTTATGATTGTGTTTGTATTTCATAAAGCCAGATGTAAAAAAAATAATTGTGAAGAAAGGTTATTAGTGTTTTATTTATCAATTTAGATGTAGTTTGAAAAATCCAAGCGTTAACCCTTTCTGCCCTGGCATTTTTCTGGTGCCCAAAAATATTTTTGTACACTGTATATTATTTATTACTATCTCAGATATACAGAGAGTTTTTCTTTTAAGTATACATATCTCAATATATTGTATATGCTGTAAATCTTCAGATTTTTGTTTATTTTTACAAATATTTTAAATTGAACTTTCAAACGAGTGTTTTCCACTTCCAGATTAAGCATGAAGTAAAATTTCGAGTTTAGAAAAGCCTGAAAATTTGGTTTGGTCGCGTAGCGAAGCGGAGCGACCAAACCAAATTTTCAGGCTTTTCTAAACTCGACATCTTACTTCATGCGCCACGCGTACTAAACGCTGATGTAATGTGTTTAGAATACACTTTTTTAGCATACTGCTTTTGTATAATATTTTGAACTTCATATAAAATCAGTGTTTTACACGCGTGGCGCATGAAGTAAAATTTCGAGTTTATAAAAGCCTAAAAATTTGGTTTGGTCGCGAAGCGCTACGCGCTACGCAATCAAACCAAATTTTCAGGCTTTTCTAAACTCGAAATTTTACTTCATGCTTAATCTGGGAGTGGAAAACACGGTTAAGACTTCAAATTAAACTATTTTAAAAAATAAACGATTATCGGAAAAGTTACAGCTCATGCATACACGCATGAATTCTAAATGTTAGTTGTGGCAAGTGCCACCGTCAAGGGTTTAATTAGTAAATAAAATTTAAAAAAAAAATTGAAAATTATAAGACATCAAGAGTTCTTCATATTGTGGTTAGTTCAGAATGTGCATGTGTATATTATGAAGTACAAAGTGCAGTGCGATAAGTGATGGCATTAGTCGTTAACCAGTAGCTCTGGCTGCTGGTTCTCTGGTTCGTTTCAGCATCGGACCGTGAAGAATTGATTGTGCGAATGAGAATTGATTTCTCATGTGTGAGTGTATATGTGTGTGTGTGTTTGTGCTGCGTGCTGATGAAATTTATTGGTGTGATTGGGGTTAATTGGAGTGAGTTTGGAAAGCGGTTTTTTATTGGTGTTGATTGATGGGGATTAAATATTTTCACAGATTGTTTTCATTATTAAGCAATCAGTATTAATAATACGTATTGAAAGAAAAAAATCTCGAGAATTTGAATAGCGATGTTCCTCAAGGACCAGTTTTAGCACCAGTCTTGTCAGATTTTTTTTTTCGACGAGGGCATAGAATTTCTTCGTAATCATTATTTATTCTTCAACCCATAAAATTAAGAAAAGTTTACATTTTGTCTTTAAGTTAAATACTGAAAATATAATCACATCCCAACAAAATTCCTTAGACAAAATAAACGTTTGTAAAATGTATTAACGTAAGATTAAACATAAGCAGTATATTTTAACTTCACTTTAAATGGTGAATTAGTACGCGAAGTGAAGTGAAATTTCTAATTTAGAATAGTCTGAAAATTTGGATTGGTCGCATAGCGAAGCGGAGAGACCAATTCAAATTTTGAGGGACTCTAATGAAAAAATTATGGAAAAAGTAATGCGTTACTTTGTAATTATAATTAATAAAAAAGTAATTATAATTATTGGAAAAGTAATTACATTACTTTGTAACTACGAGTATAATTACTTTTTGAATAAATCATCGTGCTAAATGTTGATTTTTGATAGAGCAATTTTTTATAATATTGTGGTTGGTTTTTTAGAACGTATTTATATAAATTTGGCGAGAACTACAATTTATATGTAAATATTCATCATTATCATTTTAACAACTTTTAATTTCTTCATTATTAAGCAATCAGTATTAATAATACGTATTGAAAGAAAAAATCTCGAGAATTTGAATAGCGTTGTTCCTCAAGGACCAGTTTTAGCACCAGTGTTGCCAGATTTTTTTTTTTTTTCGACGAGGGCATAGAATTTCTTCCTAATCATTATTTATTCTTCAACTCCTAAAATTAAGAAAAGTTTACATTTTGTCTTTAAGTTAAATACTGAAAATATAATCACATCCCAACAAAATTCGTTAGACAAAATAAACGTTTGTAAAATGTATTAACGTAAGATTAAACATATGCAGTATATTTTAACTTCACTTTAAATGGTGAATTAGTACGCGAAGTGAAGTGAAATTTCTAATTTAGAAAAGTCTGAAAATTTGGATTGGTCGCATAGCGAAGCGGAGAGACCAATTCAAATTTTTATGGACTCTAATGAAAAGATTATGGAAAAAGTAATGCGTTACTTTGTAATTATAATTAATAAAAAAGTAATTATAATTATTGGAAAAGTAATTACATTACTTTGTAACTACGAGTATAATTACTTTTTGAATAAATCAACGTGCTAAATGTTGATTTTTGATAGAGCAATTTTTTATAATACTGTGGTTGGTTTTTAGAACGTATTTATATAAATTTGGCGAGAACTACAATTTATATGTAAATATTCATCATGATAATGATGAATATTTACATATAAATTGTAGTTAACAACTTTTAATTTCTTCTTTTTTAATACAATTTCTATATCATTAAAATGTTCAATTATCGAATTATTTTAAGAATCGACTTAAATCGATTATTACTAACACTAAATTTTATCCTTCTTACAGACATGAAAGTTAATATCAGTTAGCTATAACTTTATATCACTTTATAATTAAAATGATTGCCTATAAGAGTTTTAGATTTAGAAAAGTAATAACATCACATATATAATTACTTTGTAATTATATTCGTTTAATTTCAAAGTAATGCAATTACAAAAATCTGAGGACTTTTAAGCTATTCTGAAAGAGAGAGACGTCTCGAATTTTACCATAGAATTATTTTATTACAAAAAATCTGAAGACTTCAAAGTTATTCTCAAAGAAAGAGACGTCTCAAATTTTACAATAGAATTATTTTTTTACAAAAAATGTGAGGGCTTCAAAGCTATTCTCAAATAAAGGGAAGTCTCAAATTTTACCATAGAATCCAAATATTATAATATTTAGATTTTGAAAATCAAAAATGAGACTATTTTTCGACTATAGTTTAACTTCGGGTTAAAATTATAGGAACTATACATCCTAAATATTTAAAGAATGTTTGTTAAAACTCATTCAGCATTTTTACTATCTATATTTTTTAAATTTTACCGCAAAACCTAAACATTATAATTTGTGAATTTTGATACATTTACAAAATGTTTAAGAAAATCAAAGAGTTTGATAAAGATTAGGATAAACCAGTGTATTATACGCGTGGCGCATGAAGTAAAATTTCGAGTTTAGAAAAGCCCCGTGAAAATTTGTCTCGGGTCGCTGCGCGACCCTCGACAAATTTTCTACGCGGGGCTTTTCTAAACTCGAAATTTTACTTCATGCTTAGTCTGGGAGTGGAAACAGGAGCTTTATATTTTCGCAATCGTCAAACGTTATTAAATAAAAACGATAAATTCAACAAAAAAACGCCAAATTTCGTAAATTTAACAAATAGGAGTAACAATAAACATCTTCATCAAAAAAAAACATCTATTAATATTGACATAGAAGACGAAATAGTCTTAATAGTTTTAGATTTCATTTTTCATTTTTAAAAAATTTAATTTATTTTCTTAATATTTATAATTTTACCACTAAACTCAATATTGCATTTTTTAAAATTATTTTGTATAAAATTGAAAAAGGCAAAATAAGTTATTGATAATGCCCTAAAACTTTACCAGTGTTACCAGTGTTGCATGAAGTAAAATTTCGAGTTTAGAAAAGCCCCGTGAAAATTTGTCTCGGGTCGCTGCGCGACCCTCGACAAATTTTCTCTGCGTGGCTTTTCTAAACTCGAAATTTTGCTTCATGCTTAGTCTGGGAGTGGAAACAGGAGCTTTACATTTTCTCAATCGTCAAACGTTATTAAGGGGGAGTATTTTTATAATTGTGCCAAAACTACCTGATGTTTGGCATTTTTTTGGGGGAAACTGAAAAGATTAGACACTTGCGGTTTCTCCCACAATGTTTATTCATCTCTTGTCTACAAAATCGATTTTTTTCGAAGTATAATAATTTAAAATGGCGCCCATAATAGCGGTTCCGAGAAGTCATGTTTTGAAAATATTTGTTATCTGCGGGATGGATAGAAGCCGCAATACGTCACCTAGAAGCATGAAACCAAAAAATAAGTAAAGTTTAAACTCCAAGGAGGCTTCTGAACCTAAGAAACATGAAAAATTCCTTATAGAAACAAAATGGCGGCCGTTTGAAAAAAAGGTACGAATTTTCGCATGATTTTTTCAACTTTGGCATGCTGTTAAAAATCGGTAGTCATCCAAATGTTGCGATTTTAAAGGTTCAGAGGCTGATAAATTCAATTTCCTTTTAGGCAGTCAAAACTAGAAGTCGATTGGTTGAACGGTTCGCAAGCTAGAATACCCGCAGATTTGAAAAATCTTATTTCGAGATAAACGCGTTTGAAGTTTGACAACTGCGGCGGAATTGCTACCTGAGCGGCCGGTCCGCGCTCAGGACAATGGTTCATTGAAAGCCGTATAGCGACAGAACTAATGCAGGGACCTCCATATAATTTTAACCAAATATTCTTCAGATATGTGGCATTAGATTCATGTAATAAAAAAAAATCGATTTTTTGAAAAAATTATAAAAATACTCCCCCTTAAATAGAAACGACAAAATTTACAAATTCAACAAAAAACAGCCAAATTTCGTTATTTTATATTAACAAATAGGAGTAACAATAAACATCTTCAACATAATTTTTTTTTATTAAAATTGACATAAAAGTGTTTTAGTATTTATTTTTCTTAAAAAAAATATATTTTCTTAATATTCATAATTTTACAACTTTACTCAATATTGCATTTTTTAATTATTGTGTATAAAATTGAAAAAGGCAAAATAAGTTATTGATAATAGTAGAACGAGTGTTTTCCACTCCCAGGCTAAGCATGAAGTAAAATTTCGAGTTGAGAAAAGCCCCAAGAATTTGGATTTGGACGCGCAGCGTCCAAATCCAAATTCGGGCTTTTCTCAACTCGAAATTTTACTTCATGCGCCACGCGCATAAAAACACTGATTTAAAGTGAAGTTAAAAATATACTGCCTATTTAATAAAAAATAATCACAATTGTTAAGAATTCTTCATACTTTTTCAGAATTCTAGTATTTTTTAACATTTTTTTAACATTTTATCACCTTTCGACATTTCCTTTTTTTTCACTTTTTCATAATTCTTTTTTTACAATTACAAATTGTTACATTTCACGCTCATTGTAACAATTTGTATTTTCTTTTTTATTTCAAAACATAAACAAACCAAATGTTCAATTAAACAATCTTTGCTAAAACGCATTCAGCAAATTTTACTATCTATAAACCTAAATATTAAAATTTGTGAATTTTGACACATATGACTAGCAATTCAAAATGTTTAAGAAAATCGAAGAGTTTAATAAAGATTAGATAAACTAGTCTTTTATACGCGTGACGCATGAA
Organism: Philonthus cognatus; assembly: GCA_932526585.2. Lineage (NCBI taxonomy): Eukaryota > Metazoa > Arthropoda > Insecta > Coleoptera > Staphylinidae > Philonthus > Philonthus cognatus. The sequence continues at coordinate 40,001,315 of OW052244.1, forward strand.
GTAAAATTTCGTTATTAAACAGAAACGACAAAATTGACTAATTTAACAAAAAACCGTTAAATTTCGTAAATTTAACAAATAGGAGTAACAATAAACATCTTCAACATTAAAAAAATCTATTCAAATTGACTCCCAGGCTAAGCATGTAGTAAAATTTCGAGTTGAGGAGAGCCCTAAGAATTTGGATTTAGACGCGCAGCGTCTAAATCCAAATTCGGGCCTAAACATTATAATTTGTGAATTTTGACACATTTGACTTGCAATTCAAAATGTTTAAGAAAATAAAAGATTTTGATAAAGATCGTGTCATACTAAAAATATTTAACATTTATAAAATAAACATAACGATCGTGTCATAGTAAAAATTAGAGATGCACCGAATATCGGTTTTGTCGAATAACCGAATATTTAATATTCGGCGGATTTAACGTGCCGAATACTGAATATTCGGCAACTATTCGGCAGATCAGCGAAGTGGCCACGTGGCGTTAGCCGTCGCGTTGCGCTCGGCATTTTAGTCAGTCTTCCGCTCGGCGTTACAGTCAGACACCGCACTCGCCATTCACCGCGTGTTGTTTCGTTGTATAATATTGCGCAATGTCTTCTGCAAAGTGTAAAAAATCGCCTGTATGGAAGTATTTTGTGGAGTGCACGGAGAGTACTAGGCTGGTCCAGTGTAGATTGTGCGATGTAAAGATTTCGCACGGAGGAGAAGGTAGAAAAGCCACAGCAACTGGATTGATTAATCACGTAAGAAATAAACATAACCACGAATTTCTAAAACTACAAGAATGCTCATCAGTTGCTGTAGCAACCAATCAAAAACTTTTAAAGTTTAAGCAACCATGTTTATCAGAATGCCTAGAGAAGTCCAAATTGTGGGACATAAATGATGTGAGGGGCAAAGAATACCACTACTTAATAGGGGAAATGATAGCAGTAGATAACGAAGCTATAGCTATGGTTGAGAGACTAGGATTTATGAGATTGATGAAGAAGGCTCTACCTCGGTATAACATACCTAGCAGAACATACTTTATAATATAATACCTGATATATAAATAAATAAATAATAAAATTAAAAATAACATAACAAGAACTTATGCAATATCGATTACATCTGACATGTGGACGTGTACCTATACTGGCGCCAGTTTTTTGAGTTTTACGGGCCGTTGGTTCAATGATCAGTTTGAATTAAACCATGCAGTTCTCAACATGAAGCATTTCGCAGGACCACATACTGGAGAAAATATTGCCTCTGCTTTGATGGAAATTTCATCTATGTGGGATATTCCACGATCCAAAATACATGCTGTTATACATGATAATGGTGCCAATATGGTTAAAGGTGTGAAAGATACCGGATATGGATCTATTACCTGCTTCATACACACACTCCAACTAGTTATCGTAAATTCATTAAAAATCCAGAGTGAAGTTACTGAAACGATTAGTGCAGGAAGAAGAATAGTAACCCATTTAAATCACTCGAATTCAGCGCAAGAAAAAGTGCAAACTATTCAACGAGAGTTAAGCCTTCCGCAACATAAGTTGGTTCAAGATGTTATCACGCGCTGAAACTCAAGCTATTATATGTTAGCAAGACTGCTCGAGCAAAAGCGTTCTATTTCATTGTATCTAACGGATAATTCAAATATTCCCAATTTGTCTTCATCGCAATGGGAGCTTCTACAACAGATATTGAGACTGTTACAACCGTTTGAGGAGATCACAAAAATCATAAGTTTAGGCTTATCCTGTGTGTCAGAGACCATACCACATGTAGAAACGCTTATGTGCTATGTAAATAAAGAAGAAACTGCACAGGCCACCAACAAATTGCAGAGTACAAGACTTGCTATTAAAGCGGAGCTGGAAAACCGCTTCGCCAAGCTCAAAACAGAAAAGTTGTATTTGCTGTCTACTCTACTCGATCCAAGGTTTAAGACGAGTTTTTTCATGGGCCAGAATCAAGCTGAAAAGGCTCGGCAATTAATAATGCTAGAAGCTTTAAAAAACAGTTGTGACGAATCAAGTACTGACAGCGATACTGATATTGACGCTGTGACACCTGCGAATAAAAATAATATTAGGACTGATAACAAATCTAGCCTTGAGTCTGACACTCATTTAAGTTTTTGGGACTGCTATAATGAAGTGGAGAAGATCGCAGCACAGTAAAATAATAGTGAATCTCCTAAAAAGAGAAACAATATTGCAACTGAACTTGACAGTTATTTGGAAACTGCACGCATAGCAAGAAATGACAATCCTTATACTTGGTGGGCATCCAATCGAAATCAATACCCATATTTAACACAATTTGCTGCCATTTATCTGTCTGCTCCTGCGAGCAGTATTTATAGTGAAAGACTTTTCTCAGAAGCTGGGAACGTATATGAAGATAAAAGAAACCGACTATTGCCATCAAATGCAGAAAAACTAGTATTTCTGCACCACAATTTACCACTAATAAATTTTGAATATAATATTTGATTTATAATAGATGTATTAAAAATAAGAATAATATTATCATTTATAAGTTTATATATTTCATTATTATTAATAATTATACACGAGTTTGTTTTCTTTTGCAAAATTTGTTTTAAATGATTCTTTTTTACCTTTTAAATTGTATAATTTATTAATAAATAATACACGAGTTTGTTTTCTTTTGCCAAATTTGTTTTAAATGATTCATTTTTACCTTTTAAATTGTATAATTAGAAAAAAAAAGCGTCACTATTCGGCAAATGCCGAATAGTGACGCCAACTATTCGGTATTCGGCCGAATAGTGAAAAACGTGCCGAATATACCGAATACCGAATAGTTGCCGAATATTCGGTGCATCTCTACTAAAAATATCTAACATATATAAAATAAACATGTGACAAATTGAAATATTTTCAGGGTCGATTCTCGACTAATCTTATATTTTTAGAAATTTGCTTCATATTATTTTCGTCAATATAGTAATTTATTATTGTTTTTATAAATTGGCCTCCGTAGATTTTTACATATATAAATATTTACATTATTATTTTTATTTGTTGGAAAAACGTAATATTAAAATTTCATTCAATATTCATAATTTCACACATTTTATAATCAATTACAAAATACATATACAGTAATATAGAAAAATGAAATGACTGGAATTCAACAGAATTTCCTGATTTTTACAAAGTTGTGATTTTAACTACCAAGAAAATATCTTGGAACACTGGCATTTATTATATTGTCTGAGTGAATATTAGTATATTATTCAACAAGCGCATAATGAAAGCTATTAATCATGAGAATGAGGTTTATGGAACGAGCCGCAGGCGAGTGGAGTAAATCATTCGAATGATTAATAGCCATTATGCGCGAGTAGAATACTATACTTTATCCACAACCACAAAATGTATATTCATTCTTGCTTACTGCAACTTTTCAAGAATAAGAACATAATTCATTAAATCATTTACTTTTAATTACAACTAAGAAATACATATAATAATACTATTTATTAGGATTAATGTTAATGGTAACGTTAGAACAATTATTAAACACATTAGGGGGCATTGAAGTGGGTACACCAAGATTTACGGTTTGATCCAAAATATCGAAATTAACGGAATTTGTGCTGGAAGATGCAGCTGTTACATTATTTGCTGTCGATTCTATTGACGATGCAATTTTTCTGGCCGTTTCCTTTTTGTTTTCCAAAGAATCGTTAATATAGCCTTCTGCAACCGCAGTTGACTTCCATCCTCCATGACGTTTTAACGCAGTGATGTCTCCACCAGCATCAACCAAAATGGTGGCTGAGGTTCTTCTAAAGCTATGGCCTGTATATTGCTCAGGATTGGGTAATTTCAAAAAACTGGCGATATCCCTTCCCATTTTTGTAAATTTATTAATACCAATTCGATGTTTAGTACACTTTCCATTTTGAAAATTTTGAAAGAAATAATCACAGTTTATCTGCTTTCGGAGGCACAAATATTTTTTTACAATGTGGTAAAAATTACCAGATACTGTAAATTTCCTACAAATTTTAGTTATTGTGGTTGGCACCTTAATCATATAGCAGGAATTAAGGTCTTCTTTATCTTTAATTTTCATGTTATACAGCTCATTTGAACGACCAGCGCCCAATAAACCCATAATTAATGCAACCTGAAGAAAAAATTACTGCAATTTTTAAAAAATATTAAAATAATTTAAAACTTACTTTTGTTGCAAGAAATTTGTCATCCGGTGCATTTGCAATGAAACTGTTAACATTTTCTGTGGAGAAAGTGTTGGCTTTTTTTTCTTTTCAAAAAAGCTAGAAGTTTGCCATAGTTTCCAATATTGATGTTTTCAAAGATTTTCAATGTACTTTTTAGCATCGAATACTTCTGCCACAACGATGAGGTGTTGTATTTTTTTGATAATTCAGTAAAATACACCAAAACTACCGACTCAGTTAAAGAATGTGATTTTTTCTCCTTTTTCCATTCACAAAACGTGTTGTATGTACTTTGGTATATGTTGCGAGACTTTTTAGGCAACAAATTGATGGAAGCGATTTCTGCCGCGTCCCTTATTTCCGGGGGTGTCAACAAGTCAGGATCGGATTCCATGTTGCTTCTTTCACCTTCGATAAACTATTAACCACACTATCACAACACAATTAACACAATTTGCTTTCAATTTATAAATTGTTTTTGTTTATGTCAAAATTGATTAACATGAGGTATCCTGATTTTGTAGTGATTTCTTATTATTCACAGTTGAGCAGTGATAAGTCAAAATATTACTCACAGGTTTCATAACCTATTTATAATAAACGTCATTATTATTGACTCTTAGCATGTATAATTATAATATTATAGAGTGGTTGTGGATAAAATTATTTACTTCTACATTTTGTAGAAGTAAGGCTTAGTAATTGAGTCATTTATTTCTCCTTGAAGACTGTATGCAAATCAGTTTTTGTTTTTATTTATTTCTTAAAGACAACAACGCCTAAACAATTGTCGCGTTTTGAAACGAAAACCTCATGGTTATTACATGAGCTCGAAATTCGTCACGACAGTTTGCGCTGAAAGGATGATACAGGACAAAACTTCACATCCCGAGAGATATAAATAAATTAGCATTAATTGCGGAACAATAAAGAGGGCTCCGGCACCGTTGATTATCTCCGGCGTGATTTAATTATATGACTTCTTCGCCGGAGTGAAGCATAATAAAACCATAACACCGGAGATGAAGAAGAAGACGAAGTGGAGGAGAGAAAGAGTCCAGGTTTTTGCAGCGCCTAATAAGTGAAGCCAAGCCGACACGAAAAAATTCGCTCGGGACAAGTTTTTTTTTGCGCGTTTAGCGTATTATAAATCGTCATTAAGTGCAATGGGCCCGCATAAAGATGTACCGACAGGAATACAGGAATGCGGCCCTCGAAAATAATACGACGTCCGATGCGGTTTCGACGTCAATCGCGGATGATGTATGAGGAAGGCAGACGTGGAACGTGTTTTTATTTTCAGTGTTTGTAATGTTGGATACATAGCGAGTTTAATACTTTTTATCAAAACTGCTTTCTAAAAACAATACTAGAGTTATCTTCAAAATTACCGTTCATTTCTTCAATTTTAGCCAGAAAATGATTAAATCTTCAGCCGAGTTAACAAGATAATAAACAATTTATGAAACAACAATATTTTGCCAATGTGTTTAATTAATTTCTCAGTTAACCCGTGGTGAAACATTTTTGAATCTAATTTTGGATATTTAATTAAAACACTTGGTTTGTTTCACTGATTTATATTTTCTTGGACTAGTTTCGTTCCTGCTTAAAGATGACCAATGGTCAAAACTAGTCGGAGAAAATATAAATTAGTAAAACAAACCAAGTGTTTTAATTAAATATCCAGAATTATATTTTACCAATACTAAGTTTTGTACAATATAAAAAAAAACCTCTAGAGTACCATGACTTAATTTTTTGTATCATTCAAGGAATTTTAGAAATGGAGATATAAAACGTCAGATATAATAATTATAATGTATAATTTCACAGTTGCCAACATACAATATTTTCCATTGCACTCTAGAGATTTTTTTTATTGAACATACGATATTATCGTTAAATGACAAATCAAATAGAAGTGCAACTCTATACTTTTTATACATTTTATGTATTAATGTTACATTTATTTTGTAAGCTTTAAAATATTATTTGTTTTGTATATCTATTTTGTATAAAATGGGGGTTCTCGTCAATAAATATATTATTATTATTATACATGGGCGCCCGAAGAATCTTTTGCGGGGGGGGGGGGGGTCAAAACATAATAATGATAATAATAATTTTCTTAACTCGAAATTTTACTCCACGCTTAATCAAGGAGTAGAAACACTGGTTAGAAACTTCAATTTGAACTTATTAAAAAAAAAACTTGAAGCTTATGAATACTTTGTTTCAATTTTCAAGTCCTTTTTATGTTTGCTTGAAGTGTAGTCGTAACAAATTAACAAAAAATACATAAATAATTTGTATCTGTCATTGGTTCATTTATTCTCTTTTTATTCTCCTGAATGTTAATTCGGCTTTCGCGGACGCGAACGGGTTTGTTCGTAGCCGACGTCGACGGGTGTTTATTAAAAATGTACAAGAAGAATAATGAAAAAAAAAAGAAAAGAATCGAGCAACGCACACGGGATTATTAAATGCCGATGACAGCGCACGCTGATTATTCTGCATCGGAGCCCCGGCGAATCCATCAACTCGCGCCATGACAACCAATAAAAGGAATCTTCATTGTCCCTTTTTGCCTCAGATATCGCATCGAGTTTGGTTACATTGTGTACGTAATTATGTTAAGTAATTGCTGGTTTGTGAATTAAACTTACAAAGTTAATTATCCGTTGAAATAAATACTAAATAGAAAAAAGCTTTGGTGCAGATGGATCATTTATTTTAATCCAATTTGAAGATCTCTTTCTTTCATATTATTTTTTGAGCGCACAAAAATACGACGTTTTAAATTTAAAGATCTTTATTCAAGGACATTTTGAAGTCTTGAGCTCACAACAAAGATACGTCGTTTCTAATTTGAATATCCTCTTCCTTTAAAGACATTTTGAATTTTTTAGCTCACAACAAAGATACGTCGTTTTTAATTTGAATATCTTCTCCGTCTTCAATGACATTTTAGGGTTTTGAACGCACAGAAAAGTTACCACGTTAGTAATATGAAATAATACGACGTATTCATTTTTAAGTCAAAAAAAGAATGGACGTACAGCAATTGTCAATGCTAAGCCAATAAATGTACAATAACAACAAGATTTATTTTATTTGCCGAGACCAGAAGAAGAAATCAATATGATCAATATGATCTATTAAAATGTTACGTTCGTGGTGCTGGGGGCAGAAAAAAAGAATTTTCAACGCAAAATTCAAAATCATTAAACTTGCAATTTATTTGGTGATGTCAAACACAAAAGAAGAGTATATTCATGAGTGGTTGTCATGGGCGCCTGCACATATGGGCAAGGATCAATTATTAGGATTATTTATTGCAGTACACTGAAAATCGACCAAAAATATATTTATTTATGCCATGATTTGTAAATATACGTTCATAATCAATATATTTTGAGCTTTACAATAAATCAGTGTTTTACAGGCGTGGCGCATGAAGTAAAAATTCGAGTTTAGAAAAGCTGGGAGTGGAAAACACTCGATTTAATCTTCAAATTGAACGCTTTTAAAAATCACTAATACTTGAAAATTTACAGTATACATATTTCAATATATCTTAATAATATATTACGTCACGAGAGTGGTATGCAGCATATTACATATGAGCGGATATGTTGCGCAAGAGCTGCGCAGCGGCGAGTGCAGTATTCCACGAGTATGTAATTGCCATACCACTCGAGAAAAGTATGATACTTTACCTACCTACCTAAATAAACAATGAGCATGAAAGATCAACTTATTTATTCAATAATTTTTTATAATATTCGTGTATTTACTGATTTTCGATCAATTAAAAAATTCTATTTAATTCTTCCCTCTACAAAAAAGGTAAATACATTTTGTTTCTAAAATAAATAGGCGAGCCAAAATTTGAACATTTCAAAATATGCATGGGATTTCCGCTAAGTCAACACCCGGTATATAAATCGCATGTTAATTTTAAAGTTTTCAAATATTGGCTTTGCTATTTATTTTAGAGACAAAATATATTTCACTTTTTTGTAGAGGAAAAAATTCTAAATGTATGAATGTTCATACTTGACACTTTACGTTTCTCTAAGTTAGAATAATTGAGAAAAAGTAATGTGATTTTATAAAAGTAATGACATACCATGGAATTGATACAACAATTGCGGATATTCCCTGTTTTTTTTTTTTAAGTTCAATTTAAATCTTTAAACAAGTATTTTCCACTCCCAGACTACGCTTGAAGTAAAATTTTGAGTTTAGAAAAGCCCCGTGAAATTTTGTCGTACTTCACTTAAAATCTGTGTTTTATACGCGTGGCGCATGAAGTAAAATTTCGAGTTTAGAAAAGCCCAGAAAATTTGTCTCGGGTCGCTGCGCGACCCTCGACAAATTTTCACAGGGCTTTTCTAAACTCGAAATTTTACTTCATGCTTAGTCTGGGAGTGGAAAACACTCTTTTAAAGCTTCAAATTGAACTCTTTCAAAATTAACGAATGTCAGAAAATTTACAGCTAAAATAATTAAGAAAAATTAATGCGATTTTATAAAAGTAATGATGGTTTTTTCTTGTATAGTGTAAATCATTTTGAAAACATTTACTTTAATCAAGTGACTGCGATATCTTTTGCCATTTTGACATCCGCAATTGTTGTTTCAGTTCCATGGCATGCCATTATTTTTATAAAATCACATTACTTTTTCTTAATTATTTTAACTCAGAGAAACGTAAAGTGATAAACGTTAACACGAATGAATTTAGAATTTTTCCCTCTACAAAATAGGTAAATACATTTTGTTTCTAAAATAAATAGCGGAGCCAAAATTTGAACATTTCAAAATTTACATGGGATTTTCTATGTTGCGTCCGCCAAGTTAACACCCGGTTATATATACCGGGTGGTGCATCGGACGACGCACCATAGGAATTTCAATGGTTTTCCTTAATTCTCGTTTATATACTTCCCATGTCATCTAATCAAAAAATCATAAGATAGACTTTTTGTAGAGATGAAAAAATTAGGTCTAATACACTCATTTGAGAAATTAAATTTTTATCTATTTTCTACTAATAAATTATTTTAAAATCATTACCTTAAAAATAAAAATATGCTGTGCCTTGCAAAAATAATGTCATTATTTATGACTTGTATTTACATCTACAAGTAATTACGCTGTTAAAGTACTCTTAAAATCTACTTTTTGAATACATAACGAAAAATAATAACTGTTTTACTGCTAAACAGTTCAGTTTAGGGTACAATACATACCTAAAACCGAGTTAATAGAACAGTTAAATACTAGATGGCTATTGCAAGTCAAAATAAGTGGAACTAAATATATTGCAAGAGTATTGTTAAGCATTACGTTACGTTGGGAAGGAAATAAATGACCATGTATTTTTTTTACTTCAATTATTTGCACCTCATTATTTGCCTCCCAACAGTTTATATGTAGAGTATAAAAAAATATTTCGTAATTGTTTTATTTTCTAGATTTAAAAGAAAATTAATAAAAAGAAGGCAAGGTGTATTTAATTTTTTTAAATTGTAGTTTTAATATAATGTGTATCTCAAATTTAGATAATAAATAAATATTTTAAATGGGTGTATAAGACTCAATTTTTGGATCCCCACAAAAAACCTATCTTATGGTTATTAATAAAACGACGTGGGAGGTAAATGAATACGAATTAAAAAAAATACATTTAAATCGCTATGGTGCGTCGTCCGATGCACCACCCTATATATATCTCTTGAAAAAGTTGAAAACTTTGTCGAAACCAAACTAGTTAAACGTAATCCTCCCATCAGCAGCAGCAACAGCAGCAGCAATCTTGTTCGGAACGAATCAAACAGGCCGACTTCAATTAACAAGATTAAAATATCCGGCAGGATATTAATTAATGGCAAGGAATTCGTTTAGTGCGCTGTAAAACACCGAAGCGCGGAAGCGACAATCTTCATTTGATGTGGCCGCCGAATGTGGGGCCGTAAAAACCGATTGCTTTATTGGTCGCGTTTTCGACAAACAATAAACGCGTTTATTGCGACACCAAAATCACCGCGCGAAGGGCGCACGTTGGGTTGCACAATATCTCTGAATAAAAGAGAAGAGAGCTTTTGTTTGCCTGTTGGGTGTCGTAAAAGTTTTATTAGAGTGTCAACTGCTGTAAAATGCCGGTGGTAATGGAGTTTTGCTGTATGTGTTGGTGTAAGACATGAAAAACTCATTTTTGTAAGGATATTCTAAAATCTTAGACCTTCAAGATAATTTTCTATGAATGAAAGGCTCACAAATATTATTTTAAATAATGTTTACAGTTAATATTTTGTGGTAAACCGGAGCAGTACATTTAATTTGCCATTCGGGCTCGTTGAATCTGCAGCTCGGTTTTACTCATGAATATTATCGATGATATTATACCACTCGTTATATTATAGCTGAAAATACTATTATAGTCTAAAGACAGTCGAACTAGTGGTGTACAGTCAACATTGTCAACATACAGTCGGTCGAGTGAATACTATGAAAATACTGTCATAGTCAAATTATCTTTTTGGGCCCGGCCCGGACCGCTAGTAAAATAATTGACTTGAGCCCGGCCCGGCCTGGGAAACAATAGAACAGGCCCGACCCGGCCCGGCCAATATTTTAGTCTGAATAATTCAAAATTTTCTCGGAATTTCAAAAGACTGGCTAATTAACACTTGTAAATATATTTACTTGTTTATAGGTATAGTTTGCAATTAAAATTAAAAGCAAACTATAAAAAAACAGTCAGGGCCGGCTCAGCCCAGCCCGGACTCATATTTTGGATTGAAAGCCCGGCCCGACGCGGCCCGCTTGAAAAAAATTGAGGCCCGGGCCAGGCCGACCGGGCCAGGTCAAAGCCCGGCCTGTGCAGTGCTCTTGTCAAAGTATCACAATAGTTAACATACAGTCGATCATGTAATTAATATGAAAATACTGTAAAAGTCAAAAGACAGTTGAACTAGTGACTTTCAGTCAGAATATTACAATAGTTAAAATACGGAGGGATTTTGACGTTATGTTATTTAGACTATTATGACTTTATTCAATGAGTTTTTTAAATACTGTATTGTTAAGGCTGTTAGTTGTTAAAACTCCATAATATCACTTTAATAAAACACTCAATTTGTTTAGGTTTAAAATAATTATTTATGTACCAAGTCAGTAAAATAAGACTTTATCGAACGAGTCTGAGGTTATGAGACGAGCGAGCGGAGCGAGCGAGGTGAATAAAGACGAGTTCGATAAAGATATTTTACTGACGTGGTGCATACAAAATTTTATCGCCAATCTTAAAAATAAATGAAAAAGTATAGGATTTTTTATTTAAATTAAAAAAAAAAATAGAAAATATGTATTATTATTTAAACAAACACTACGAATTAATCAAGATATTAAACCACTCTATTTGTTGTATATGTGGAAATTGATGGTGCATCCTGTGGCATTATTTAAATTTATTCCTGATGTTGACCCATCAACGGAAAAATTTTGTGGAAAATGAATATTTTCATTTTGATGTAAAGTTGTGGCAGTCTTGTCATTGATATCAAAACGGTGCGCAATTTGATCACCACCCAAAATCGTTTTTGCAATCTTCGTTTTGTTCAATATTGATTCCTCAACATAGGACTCAGCAACGGTATCACTCTTCCACCCTCCATGACGTTTCAAATTTTCTTTGCTGCCCCCTGCATTAGCAAACAAAGTAGCAGACGACCTCCGAAAACAATGACCAGTATATTCTGACGGATTTGGCAAATTTAAATAGTTCGCAATTTTACATGGTATGTTTCCAAAAGTGTGGATACCCACAGGCTGCACTGTGCATTTACTTTTTCTATATGTAATAAAAAATCTATCATGTTTGGTCTGTGCGGGACGAAGTTTGGCATATTTTTTATATAACTCAATCGGTTTAACGTGTCCTTCGAACTCTGATGTTACGACAAATACTCTTGGTTTATTAGTTTTCGTGTGTCTTATATGCACAATCAATACAGTATCCTTGTCTTCTATATCATCAACTTTAAGATTTACTAATTCATTATTACGGCAGGCTCCAGCAACGCCAAAAATAACACAAATCTAAAATAATATCTACATTAATAACAAATATGCTTCGATAATTGATTACTATCTTACCTTCATCATTAAATATATTTCATTTGGTGCATTCAATAGAAACTGTATTATTTCTTCTTGTGTGAGAACTTTCGATTTTTTTCCCGTATAATTTTTTGATTTCTGTTTTAAAAACGCCGTAAGTTTCTTATATTGGCTTATATCAACGTCGTTTTTTACCGAAAGAGATGCTTTTAACATAGAATAATATGACCATAATGTTGCTGCTTTATATTCCTTGGATTTTTCAGAAAAATATGTCAAGAGAACGTTTTCGCTAATTTTTTTAATGTTATTTCTGTCACACCAACTTGTGAATAAATCGTGTTGACGATTATAAATATGTCTAGACTTACTTGGAAGAATTTCGAGCGTTGTTTCTATCGCTCTTTCGCGTATTTCTGGTGGAGTACATGGTATTTCAAACTCTTCACTACTCATGTTTTTTTTTGACAACTAAACTGACAGGATTCGACCTCCTTAGATTTTGTTAGTATTGTCCCATAATGTTACTTGTTGAAAGTAGTAAAATAATGGGACGGTTTAGTGCCGCAAATGGCGATAATAATAGATGTATTTAGTGCCGATTGGCGATAAATTATATTTATTGTACTACGACAATCGTTTCACCACACTGTGGCTTCATTAGGTAGATGAATGGTGAATGGTCACCATTAATCTACCTGATGAAGCCACCGTGTGGTGAAACAATTGTTGTAGTACAATAAATATAATTTAGAAACCTAAACAAATTAAGTGTTTTATTAAAGTGATAAAATTAGTTTTTAAATTAACAAACGACTCTTATTTCAAAATATTATATGACATTACGTCACGTTTAGAAACACTACAATAAACTAACTTTTGATTATTGTGAAATTTTGACTGGTAATATTTAAATATCATTATAATCATTGATTGAGTCACCTAAAATATCACAATATAAGATAGTTTATAGTAGTGCTTTTAAACGTGACTGTCATCATTATTGAAAAAATAGTCATTTGTTAATTAGAAAAAAAAATCATTAAATGAAGTCATAATAGTCTAAGTAACATATCATTAAAATGCCATTGTTGATCAAAATATCATAACAATCAAAATACAGCGATGCCCTAAAATATCATAGGTGGCCAAAATGAAATGTTATGGCACAACAATTATTTTGCGGATTGAAAATATTAAATTATGTTAAATAAAAAAAAAACCGACAATTTTATACACATAAATTCCCTTTTTTTGGTATAATATAATATTTTATAAACGGAAAGACCATGTGTGTGTTGATACTGACAAGCTACGTTAAAAAAATCAATTTATGTAAATCATGACTAAGGTTAAAAACGAGAAATAATCTCAAAAATAGTTAATTAGGATAAAGAAAGAAAAAAACAACAATTTTATTCACATAAATTGTCTTTTATTTTGGCATAATTTAATATTTTCAAGCAACGTTAGAATTGTCAATTTATGTGAAAAATGACCAATTATGTTAAAAACGGGAAATTATCATCAAAAATTGTATTTTTTTTTTACCAAAAATGTTGTTTTAGAAAAGTGAATACAAAAAAGTAATCAGTGTTAATTATTTGAATATTTACAATGTATCACAAAGTAACCGCTTCCACCACAAGATATACAAATGTTGTACTGATGAAAAAATAATCTAAAACACGAACTTCAGTTTATGAGATATCGAACAAAACATTTAACATTTTCTAGAAAAAAAAAGCAAGATAATATTAATTAGTAAACTTACCTATAATCTGTTTAATAACGAGGAGGAGCGTTTTAAATTTGACGCGCCAAAACCTATAACTCTGATTGGCCGAGAGCGCGCCCATTTTACACTATGCTAATTACATCATTATTAGACGCAACAGCTGACATAACCTTAATTCGAAGCGTTACCGAGTTGCAACTTTGTCTGTTTCGTAATAACCTTTAGTGCGGTGTTTCTTTAGCATAATTAAAAGTTAGTTTTGTTTATATTGTTGTGATGGATTATCGACCCAGTACAAGCTCGGTGAAAATATCACCTTCACCTCGAAAAAAGCGTAAGAAGTTGGATTTGGGTCATTTATATCTGTCTGAAAAACAGTGCATAATAAATATGTATAAGCAGATGATAACAGATGATCCACATATGAAAATGACTGCTGTTGTTTCAGACATTGTTGGTGCAGTAGGTGAGATATCAAATAGCATAAGAATATGTATCAAATAATAAGATGTTTAATTTTTAGGAGTTGTAAATTCCACTGTCTATCGTACCATTAGCGAATATAGGAAATCCGGAGAGATTTGTAGCCCTAAACAACTTGCAGGACATAATTACAAGATTTGATGACGTAGTAAAGAGATCCGTGCATAGTTTCTTCTATAAAAATGAACTGCCAACTTTGAATAAAGTTTTAAAAGAAGTAAACGATCATGCAGGCATGCCGAAGACGAATCGTTCTACCTTGTATTATTTTATGAAACAAATCAATTTTAAGTAAGTTAGAGACCAGAGCTGGGCAGGATTCGAATCATTCAGGATTCGAATCCTTTTAGAGGATTCAAAAGAGGCATTCGAATACTTTAGTTCAACTGGATTCATAATCCGGATTCGTTACATTATATTAAGAGGATTCGTATTCCAGTCTAAATGTAGGTGATTCGAATCCTTATAAAAGGATTCGAATCCTTGTACAAGGATTCGAATACCTACAAACTGATTTGAATCGTCAAAAATAATTCGAATTAATTGTGAGGAATAACATGAAAAATGTTTTTTGTGTGTTTTAAATTTCTCGTTAAATCACTGTTTTATGCGCGTGGCGCATGACGTAAAATTTCGAGTTTTTTCTCGGGTCACTGCGCGACCCTCGACAAATTTTCACGGGGCTTTTTTAAACTCGAAATTTTACTTCATACTTAGTCTGGGAGTGGAAACGCTCGTTCGAAACTTCAAAGTAAATGCTTTGATAAGAACATTAAGTGATTGAAATTGGTTTTAAAGATACTAATCTAGTTTTCAAAATTTTGTTTCATATTGTTTAAAGTAAAACTGACATGGTAGCCACAATCTGAAATGTTAAATTTTTCCGACATTTCCCTGACTAAAGATTTTTTCCCTGGCCTTTTAATATAACTTTCTTCTGTGGGAGACCCCCATTCTGTTTAACAGTTTTTATTGTTTTTGCAAATATTTACGTTAACTTTATACATTTTTACGTGTTTTGTAATTTCCTGCTGATTTTAAAAAATTTAATAATATTATATGGCTTTTTTGTTAGTGTTTTGGTCAATTTGAATATAATTCCATGACTTTTCTCTGACTTTCCCGGATTTAATGATATTCTGTGAATTTTTTATTTACGTAAATTTCAAGCATTAGTCGATTTTGTAATAGAGTTCAATTTAAAGTTTTGAACTCCACTCCCAGGCTAAGCATGAAGTAAAATTTCGAGTTTAGAAAAGCCCCGTGAAAATTTGTCGAGGGTCGCGCAGCGACCCGAGACAAATTTTCGGGCTTTTCTAAACTCGAAATTTTACTTCATGCGCCACGCGTACAAAACACTGATTTTAAGTGGAGTTCAGAAACACACAAATGCATCTATAACCACAGTAACAGGGAGTCAGCTATTTAGTCTGTTATCAACGATGTTCAGTGGTAATAATAAATAATTAGGTTTTGAATATTTTTATTAAAACATCTGGTAACGACATTTATATATTAATGGTTGCAAAAAAATAATAAACGAACATTTATTCTTAAAGGATTTTTATTCGTAATTCGAAAAAACAGGATTCAAATCTTCGATTTGAATCATATTTATCTCTTACGAATCCTTTATTCGAGTATTCGTGATTCGAATCATATTAGGTGATTCGAATTTGTGATTCGAATCCTTTTTACGAGGATTCGTCCCAGCTCTGATAGAGACACATTATTATATAAATTCCATATTATATTATGAACATAATGTAAATATGTTTCATTTTACAGATATATGGCGAGATGCCGTATAAGCATTTTAATTGAACTGACGATATCGTACGATGGAAAAGAAAATTCTTAGCCACAATTAATAAGTACAAAATGGATATTTGATTTTATTTAAAGATAATTCCATTCCAACCTAAAATCATGCATATTTGCTAACAAACAAAATCGCAGAAGTAAAAATGCAAGTGGATATTTTAAAATTATCTTATTTACGTTCTCCATGCCAACGACTGTACGATCGCGCTGAATTAGTGACGTTAAGTTCAATCCGTCAAATCACTACGTAATGCATAATTGTCACACAAATCGTTTCGGAACAATTTCCAAGGAGGAAATTATAAGTAATATAAATTTAACAGTGCCGCTAAATACCAAAAAAAAGTGAATCGTCAATTTGGACCCAATAAAGAGAAAAAATAATCCTCACTTTCTAATAGCGGTTTGCTGTTTAATTTAAAAGTGCCTAACTGATTAATTATTACTAATGCATTGAATATAAATTATTCTTGCGCGAAACGTTTCTACAAACTAAAAGAAATTTAATAGGACATTGGCAACGCTGCAAGAGCGGATGACAGATTTTAGAATGACAATACACCTTTGTCATGGAATTATCTTATCAAATACCACTGGAGGTTTGGTTTTGGGAGGATATTTTTTCATTTAATAACTCGTGCGTGGTTTTCCAATTTTATTCGAGAAAACTTGTATAGACAAAAACACTCGAGCTTCGCTCTCGTGTTTTTGTCATCCAAGTTTTCTCTCGTTAAAATTGCTAGGCAACCACGCACTCGTCTAAATAAAAAAATATCCGGCCAAAACCAACCTCTTGTGGTATTACATACGAGTAATTATGAAATTATTTAAAATTGCCGCCAAATTTATCTAGTGATATTTCTGGTAACTTTTTATAGTGTAAATTGGGCTTTGGCACTTACTCCTTCTAGTTTTTAAACAGACTATAGTCGATGTTTCTGAGATTTAACAATTCAGTTGATATTTTACGTCACAATTGACACGTTTGACATTTTACATCAAAATTTTATTTTTGCTGGTGTGTAATACCATTTCGTTTAATTTTATTTTTGGCATATCCATTATCAATATTAATGTTTAAAACCAAAAATTACCATTTTTCAAATGCAAAATTACATTTACAACTATCATTTGTTTAGTTATTTGAAAGTTATGCTATTATGTAAATTCCTTACAATCTTACGTCAAAATTGACTTTTATTAACTTCAAAATATAGTGTGATTTTTATTATTTTCACTAAAACTCCGATAAAAATGTTTTTCATTTACAATTATTTGAAAAAAACTTTATTCGATGAGTTTATTAATTAAAAATGGACTGTTTTTTAAACGATTATGACATTAGGTGACGTAAAAAAACACTACAATAAACTATCGTTTGACTAAAGTTGACAAATGATGACGAATTTAATTCATTAATCTGTTGTTATTTAACCCAAATTGTAACGAGTGTTTTCCACTCCCAGACTAAGCATGAAGTAAAATTTCGTGTTTAGAAAAGCGTGAAAATTTAGATTTGCGGGGGCGCGCGAGCGAAGCGAGTCGCGCCCCGGCAAATCCAAATTTTCACGCTTTTCTAAACACGAAATTTTACTTCATGCGCCACGCGTAGAAAACACTGATTTAAAGTGAAATTTAAAATATGGATTACTTATACAGTTTAAAATTTCTGAATTAAATCTAAAAATTTTCGGATCTTTGGCTTCGATGGCGCCCCTGCATCAAGTAAAAAATAAAACCATTTTTTATACTTTAGAAAAATATATTTATGAAACTAAATAATAAATCAAATCCCCTGCTCCCCCTTCTTATCGCAAAAAGCTATGTACGCTACTGACCAAAGTTGTAGAAAATAATACAAGTTTCTTCTTGAATCTTGGAGACGTTTACTTCGTGATACATTTTCAATTTGATATAAAGATATAAAGAAAAGTAAAATAAAAGTGGTATAATACAAATTTATTGAACTCGTCTAATTTCAAATCAATCTAGATATTTCAGATTTAAAGTGATATATTATAATAATCTTATTATTTGATTTTAACGTTATAACAAATACCGTGTGATAATTTAAATCATGATTTAGAGTACGCGGCATTTGTTTGTACGGTTGCCCGGAATGTTAATTGAATGATGGAATAAATTTGAGGTTATGGTAAACTATGTGTTAACGGTCAGTAGTACCAATCTAATCTAAAATTCAAATTCAAAGTCTACTCTAAATCATGTTTTGAATGATCGCACGGTATGTTACATTGTTCGCATACTTATTCTTGAAAATAAAGATATTTACAAAAATTGCTGTTTTCTATTAATTATTAATTCATATTTCCGCTTGAGTAAAACTGTAAATTTCCCGTGTATATCAATAATTATGACAGAATCTATCAGCTGCATCGTGAATTTATAATAACTGGAATTTGTGTGTGGATTTCATAAACGGCCATAAAACTGAAATTGCCCTTATAATGGTCGCCGCGAGCCCTCCGGGACACCGATTTCCCATTCTAACGGGACAAACCGGGCACGCTTTGTATCACAATTATCTTATCACCAATTTCACGGGTACGTTGCACGTAATTTACATTATCACTCGTAATTTCCCGCAACATAAACACCGTTCCTCCGAGCTCTAATGGCCCGGCCTAATGCCCACTTTTACACATATACGAACACCGAAAATGTCACGCCACATTGATTCCTAATACCCAATTTATCTGAACATCAAATTGGGTATAATTTATGGCTTTATTAATAATTAGGTTACAGCGCTTTGGGAATACGTTTCGTTTTTGCATGTGCAATACAAAAAAATGCCGTAAAAATGGAAGTTCATTTGAATAAGAGTGGGGTTTCTCTAGGATCTAAATTGGTTTCATTTAATTGTTAGTAAGAACATTTGTGAGAATACCCAATTTAGATCCACTCGTATTTTAATATAATGTATAATTTTTTGTGAACAAAATGTGCAGTATACAAAGATTTAAGTTTTTCCTTACTCAGAGGCGTAGCGTAGTGGGGACAGCACTGTAAATATTGGAGCTTTTTGCCCCTCTAAATGAGGGGGCAGCGAATTTGACCTACGCCCCGAGCAACTGAAACCCGCGCTATGCGACTGTCCTTACTTCAATATTTAATTATCCTTTTTAGAAAAGGTGTTAGTTATCATTATAATTATGTTAAATATTTACAGAATAACAAAATAAAAAATGTCTTGTCCGTTTTGCACGGTTAGACGTTGAACGAGCGCCTGGCCCACAATTACTCGT
The DNA here is from genome assembly GCA_932526585.2 of Philonthus cognatus. Classification (NCBI taxonomy): domain Eukaryota; kingdom Metazoa; phylum Arthropoda; class Insecta; order Coleoptera; family Staphylinidae; genus Philonthus; species Philonthus cognatus. Next base: position 40,020,985 of record OW052244.1, read on the forward strand.
CAGTGCATGACAAAGTTTCATTAAGACGTGTTAAAATGTAATTACGGAGTGTATCTTTTAATTGCATCTCTCGCGCATTTTCATTTGATATGATTCACACCGACACAGAACCGACACGCTTTGACGACCCTTAATTTTCCGGCACGCACAACACAATAACAATTTGTGGAATTATCATCCTTAATTGTCGGTCAGGTGTTGCTGATGATGGTAAAGTTAAGTAGCAATCAACAATGAACTAGATACTATGAAAAATTCTAGTTTTCAAGAACATATTTTAATTTTGATTTTTCTTGTTCTTCAAGAACATATTGATAGATCGCTCAATATGTTCTTGAAGAACAAGAAAAATGAAGAATGAAGAAAATCTAAGCTTCGATATATCTAAATATGTTCTTGATCTTTACACTGTGAACTAGATACTATGAATAATTCTACTTTTCAAGAAAAAATTTAGATATTTTGAAGCGAAGATTCCCTCTTTCTGATTCTTTACACTGATTCAATCAGGAATGAACTAGATACTATGAGTTTTTGTACTTTTCAAAAACATATTTAGATATCTTGAAGCGTAGATTCCCTCTAATTTTGATTTTTCTTGTTCCTCAAGAATATATTGAGAGATCGTCAATATGTTCTTGAAGAACAAGAAAAATGAAAAATAAAGAAAATCTAAGCTTCGACATATATAAATATGTTCTTGATCTTTACACTGATTTAATCAAAAATGAACTAGATACTGTGAATAATTCTACTTTTAAGAACATATTTAGATATCTTAAAGCGTAGATTCCTTCTAATTTTGATTTTTCTTGTTCTTCAAAAACATATTGAAAGATCCACCAATATGTTCTTGAAGAACAGGAAAAACAAGAAATTGAGAAAATCTAAGCTTCTTTTTTTAATATTTTCAACATTAGTTTTCCTTCTTCATTTCATGAATCAAAATATCAGGAGTTCAAACCGCGAAATTAGTCACAAGATCTTTTCTCAATTCCGCGAGACGATAAATCAAAATGATCATTCCGACGACGGAAATGATTTATCGTTCGCATTCCAATGCTGGCCAACTAAAAAAAAATCGTGTCGGCGATTTTTAATAAATGGCCTTTTATTGGCCAATTACTAGCCGAATTGAGAGATCATAATAAATCGAGCGAGAACGTGTCGATCGCATTGATTCATTTATAATAATTGTTGAATGCGTATTTATAAATAGATCTGTTCTAACATTATGATAATTTAATAATGGGTTGAGAATAAAAAACCGGATAGAGTTGTGTTTGAAAAAATGTGTCAATATAATTTAATAGTTGAAATATTTAGCAGTTCTCTTATGACCACTTGCACCATTGTAATTAAGCTATGCTTATAATTTAAGCAACATTTAAGTTAGTACTTTGGTTGCACCATACTTTAAGCATAGCTTAAGAAAGGCATTAATTAAGTCGTCGTAATGGACCGCTTAATTCGGCAAACATAACCCTCAATTCGTTCCGTCAGTGATCCCTCGTGATATAATAATATTAGCTCTACCGACAAACACGGCAGAAAAGGGGATACTTTAAAATAAAAATTTGCTGAGATCACCACAGGTATCCACCGCAAAATAAAATGATATATTATTAGCATATCAATTATTCCTATCATTTATTTCTAGAGCTTACAGAGATAGAGCAACAACATTAAATAGTAAAAAACTTTTAAATAAAAATAGATACGACTAACAGTATACAAATATTGAATGATAGTTCTTATTATCTGTAACTTTTATTTAAAAAAAATTCAAATATGTTAATCATTCCCGAGATACGAAGAAAACGATAGGAGTAAACATAAACAATAAGAGTAAACAACCTCTTCCGGTTCCGCATTTTATTCAAAAGTTGAACAGTTCGAGATATTGTAAAGTAGAACCCAAATGCAAAATGAAAAATGAAAATGCCATGAGAGATATTTGCTGAAATCGTTACGCTACTGCGGGAGAGTCCGGAGCCAAATTGTTTTAGTCCAGTTAGTCTTCCATTTCACCTAAAAATTGAAATCGCTTTTGATAGATGTGTTCATGTAGCAGTTAGCTATTTGAGGCGACGAGGCATTCTATCTTACTGGTATAATGATGCAAGTGGACAGGGATAAATTTAAAAAACTTTTAGAATACTGGCTGATATATGAACATAACCTGTCATTTTTACCCATCGTGATTTCTTTATGCGCGCATTTGCCTTCTAAAATATTTAACTAAGATAAGCACATCTAACTTACCTTAAATTATTAATAATAATCAGTGCTGCCAAAAATACCATTTTACCCCAAACCCTAGCAGAAAATACCCCTATTAGCAATACTTTACCCCCAAAAATTTACAATTTACTTTATAAAAATACATTTTAATTCAGTTTTAATAAATCTATATTTCAAAACAGTTATTATTTTATAAAATTTCAACATAAACAAAAATATATTACAAACATATAAAATAAAATAATTTATTACGATTCAATTGACAGTGATTTTTTGAGGTATTTAAAAAAATCAAAATTTTCTTCGAAAAATCGCTTTTTTACTAAGTGGTAGGTAGATATGGAAACATTTCACATAAAAATATATTTTTAAAAAAATCCAAAAAAGAGACACTCATACCAATATCAGTAATAATATGCGCTATTTGTTTTTGCGGGAAGAAAATATTTGGAGAAAATTTTGTCCCTTCAAAAATTTCTGAAAATTTATCAACCTACTAAATTTGATCTTTGAGCGCTCGTATTAAGCACAATTTTTCAGTCCTAAAAACGTTTTGTACATCAAATTAAAGCTCTTTTAATTGTTAACAGTTAGCTTTTAAAATAAATTAAATCAATTCACTTTTTCATGAAACAGATCTCTTTAAATACATCAAGTGCAAAAATTAAAAAATGTGCTTTTTTTGAATAAAACGGCGATTAAGGGCAACATTTTCGAAATAAACAAAAAATATTTTTAACAGATGTATTAAAAATTGAATAACCTTTAAATCGCTGTTAATTACAAATTTGTATCATAAATATTGTATTCATAATGGCTGCTTAAAGCTGGAGTTCTGTGTTTACTACAGTTTTTAAACGATTGCTAAAGCTGAAATGATATTGAAATATTTTTTTTCTCTGGAAAATAAATCTTTTACATTATTTCAAATATTGATAAGATTAACTGTAATTTATTTCAGATTTTTAAGAAAATAAAAATTTCATCGCAAAATCGATTTTTTTTAAGGGCAAAATTTAAAAAAAAATATATTTTTAAAAAAATCCAAAAAAATCAATATTAACTACTTTTTGCGGACAAAAATATTCCGCAAAAATTTTGCACTTTTAAAAACTTTACAAAATGTATCAACCTACTAAATTTGATTTTTGGGCACCCGTACTAAGCACAATTTTCAAATCCAAAAAACGTTTTGTACATCAAATTAAAGCTCATTTAATTGTAAACCGTTAGCTTTACGAATAAATTAAATAAATTCACTTTTTCATGAAATAGATCACTTTAAATACACCAAGTGCAAAAATTGAAAAATGTGCTGTTTTGGATAAAACGTTGTTTAAATGTTCAATTTTGAAAATAAACACACGCGTGGCGCATAAAGTAAAATTTCGAGTTTAGACAAGCCTGAATTTGGTTTGGTCGCGTATACTGTTTATTTCATATGTGTATGAAAATATAAATGTTCGCGCACAGAAAAATGTTTTTGAAATGTGGATTTAATAAAATATTTTCTGTGCACTTATAAAAAATATTTTTCATTACTCGATATGTTTTATTACTTCACTTTAAAAATGTTTATACCAGCTATAAAAAATCACATTGTGAGGTGTTGGTTGCAATAATTAGATGAGTCTACAAGAAAATATTTTCCTGTGCTTATGTCTTATTTGAAGTGCACAGAAAAACATTTTCCTGTGCACTATACATTTTATTTCCTATGTGCATTTAAATAAAAATGTTTGCGTACAGAAAACCGTTTTCCCGTGCGCTTGAAATAATATTTTCCTGTAAACTTGTAAAAAATATCTTCTCTGGAAATAATTATAACAATATCTTACTAAGATGTGTCGATTAAAAAAAATTGCTTTGGAAAATATTTTCCTGTGCAAAGAAAAATATTTTCCTGTGCACGGAAAAACTAAAGAAGTGCACAAGACAATATTTTCCTGTGCACGGAAAAACTAAAGAAGTGCACAAGAAAATATTTTCCTGTGCACGGAAAGAATAGAGAAGTGCACAGGAAAATATTTTCCAGTGCAGATGCCTGGAAAAATATTTTCCTGTGCACTGAAAAATTAAAGAAGTGCACAAAAAATATTTTCCTGTGCACGGAAACCATAGAGAAGTGCACAGAAAAAACATTTTCCCGTGCACATAACTTTCAATTTTTTTAGCGCTCGCAAAAATGTTTTTCTGTGCGCTTGTAAAAATATTTTCCTGCGCACTTATAAAAAATGTTTCTATTATACATATGGACGCGCTGTACATTTTCATATATTCTTTGTTTTGTAAAGGATCTCAAATTGAAGCTTTAAACGAGTGTTTTCCACTGCCAGACTTAGCATGAAGTAAAATTTCGAGTTTAGAAAAGCCTGAAAATTTGGATTTGTCGGGGTGCGCGAGCGAAGCGAGTCGCACCCCGACAAATCCAAATTTTCAGGCTTTTCTAAACTCGAAATTTTACTTCATGCGCTACGCGTATTAAACACTAACTAATTGTTGTAAAGTTCGAAATACACGCCTTTAGCATACTGATTTAGTAGTATCTTTTACACTTCACTTGGAATAAGTGTTTTGTACCGTGGCGCATAAAGTAAAATTTCGCGTTTAGAAAAGCCTAAAAATTTGGTTTGGTCGCTCCGCTTCGTTACGCGACCTAACGAAATTTTGCGAGTAGAAACAACTCGTTTAAAGCTTCAATTTGAGTAATTTTTAAATACGATGAATATCTGAAAATATAGAGTGTATACAGTACATTGGGGTATGTATACTTAAACGAAGAACATGTCTAGAGTCTAAAATATCCAATTTCACTCCCAAATACATAAACCCCCCCCAAAAAAACCCACACCTCTTTAAATACCCCAATTTGGGATAATTTCTTCAAAATCGGCAGTACTGATAATAATGGCCAGTTTTCACCAGTTTCCTGTTCGACGCTCTTTATGTCAAAATGACAAAATCAGCTGAGGAAAGAACACCAATGTGGCCAACGTTAAAAAGTAAAAATCGCAACACTTTGAGCATGAATACAATGGTGCATGACGTTTCCCTTTAAGTATGACTTAAAATATAAGTCCGACTTTAGGTTTAGTTAAGTTTATCAAAAAAATGGTGCAAGTGGTCAGTAGTAAATTTAGCTAAGTCTATTCGAAAACCATTTAAAGTTCAAACATCAGACAACCAACCTGGCGTCCATTAAATCAGCACGACTAGCCGACTACACGAACTTGAAAAAGAAAACTATTTATTGTAACATCAAAAACGTGAAAAAGAAAACCATTTATTGTATCATCACAAACTCAAAAAAGAAAACCATTTATCCTAACATCACATGGAACAATCATCTTGTCGAATGCCGGCGTGGAAAACCGCGAACAAGATTTTTTTCCGGAATCCTCCGTGTCACCGTCGCGGCGACAGCCGTTTTCGTCGCGGTGAGCATTATAAAATTTAACGAGCGCTTTCGCCAACATGTGAAGACACTCGAGACAATAAAAAAAAAAAACGCATCGGTCCGCAAGATTCTGACTTTTCCCGCGTCCTTGTACCTCCAGACATTTATTGGTAGGATATTGATTTAGCCTCTTCGGACCATTAAAGCTCAGGATTCCGACTGAAGGGGGAAACTGCCTGACTTCTTTTTTGTTTTGCGCGCAGATTCATTATGATGTTAATTGAAGGAATCCGCACAAAGAGCGCAATTAGCGGTCGCGATGGGTCGGTGTATAGTAATTTTATCTGTGAAGGTTATTTCCAACTGTCTTCTTGCAAGTTTCTTGCCTCTGGTTGAGTACATCTTTAATGAGTTTGAGGATTTTAGTGCGCGAGGGGGTATTTATAAAAGGCGATTAAAAGAAATTGCCAATTGCTTCGCTCTTTGTTGACTTTTTCAGATTTTGCAAGAAAAAATTACAAAGTTCTGTGTATGTGTGGGAATAGAACGGATGTATTTATTTCAAACTCACATAAATTTGAAGTTAGATCTATAAATAGTTTTCTCATCGAGAATCCTTACACCATTTTCAATTGACGTATAATGCACTCAACTTTTATTCCTTTGCTCAAATTGCAATTTTTCAGTAATACCTGCAATATCTCAAAATACCTGCACCACCCTTTTCATTTTGACATTTCATGCAAAAACAATTCACACTTCCTAAGTTTTATACCAAATACAGCATCTGTCTTTGTCTTTAAAAGAAAAAAACATATGCTAAATTAAGTATAATTACCTTTTTTCAACTTGACTTTCAATTTTCTTGAATTAATTTCTCATCTGGCACTTGGTGAAACATATTACAATATATAAAGTTATTAAAATTAATAACACTTGGTATTGTTTCACAAATTAATTCCCCAATTTCGATTTCCCTTATTTCCTGAAACAAAAATATTTGTACATATACCCAGACAATATTTTTATCTGTACATTCCTTTGAAAATGTTCTAACAAACCGAAACTAGTCGGAGTAAAGTTTTAATATAAATACCAAGTGTATTTAATGTAAATAACGTTATATATTGTAATAGGTTTCACCAAGTGCCAGATAAGAAATTAATTCAAGAAAAATGAAAGTTAGGTTGAAAAAGGATACTTAATCTGCCTCATATGAGGTATTATTTAAATCAAGTAATTCACAAGTGAAGAAGTTGCTAAAAAATGAATTGAAGAATTATTTATTCATGATCTGTATAATTTAAGATATTTTTTCTCGAAACATTCATATTGGAAAAGATAAGTAACCCAAGAGAAGACGGATGTCTGGCGAGCGTTTTGAAATTTACGAGCGGTCCTCGAAAAGGGCGGAAAGTCGTAATTTTTGGAAGTCTGCTAAAAACGTATCTGGAAATCGTTAAGCTCAATCAATCCTCGAATTTATGGCCCTGATAAGAGGGCATCTGTTCGGTTTTTTTTGTAAACTAGTTCAATGGGATTTTTTTTTTTCAAAAGCAAACAGCATCAAAAGCAAACAGCATCAGCATCTTTTATATAGATTTAGAGGAAGTGCAAAAAATCAATTTCTTTATTTTTACTTAATTATTTAGAATACTATGACCAACTGTAAACTTAGAATGCTTTAAAACTATTGAATATCCATTTAACATTATTTTCATGCCTTCCTCGCACATAAAAAACAAATCCTGCTTGAAATATGCGAACATTTTCCAATAGCCTTTGACACTTGGTTTGTTTTACTAACTAGCTATAGTCAGTGAAACAAATCAAGTGTTTTTGTTTAAATATATGAATAATAATTTCTATTAAAAAACACTTGACTTGTTTCACTAACTAAGTGTACTTAGTGAAGAAAACCAAGTGTTTTTGTTAAATATATGAATAATAATTTGAATTAAACAACAACAAAACAATTGGTTTATTTTACTAACTGACTATAGTCAGTGAAACAAACCTAGTGATTTTTTGATTTAAATTATTATTCATATATTTGTATTTATACAGGGAATTTTTAATTAAGTATACATATCCCAATTATGTACTGTTAATTTTTAAATATTTGTTGTTTTTTCAAAAGGTTCAATTTGAAGCTATAAACGAGTGATTTCCACTCCCGGGTTAAGCATGAAGTAAAATTTCGAGTTTAGAAAAGCCCTGTGAAAATTTGTCTCGGGTCGCGTAGCGACCCGAGACAAATTTTCTGGGCTTTTCTAAACTCGAAATTTTACTTCATGCGCCACGCGTATAAAACACTAAAATTTTCTGGGCTTTTCTAAACTCGAAATTTTATTTCATGCGCCACGCGTACAAGACGCTGATTTCAAGTGTTAGCTCGTTTAAAATATTTTAGCGTTTTCAGTGTTAAATACGCGTGGCGCATAAAGTAAAATTTCGAGTTTAGAAAAGCCTGAAAATTTGGTTTGGTCGCTCCGCTGCGCGGAGCGACCAAACCAAATTTTCAGGCTTTTCTAAACTCGAAATTTTACTTCATGCTTAGCCTGGGAGTGGAAAACACTCGTTTAAAGCTTCAAACTGAACTCTTAAAAAAAAGCTTATTCGTACGTATACTTAAAAGAAAAATTCCTTCTATAATTTTTGAAAATTTAACGTTATTTCATAAAGAAACATGAAATATTGGGAAACTAGCATAAGAACAGCTTAACTTCGCAATTTTTTTCTGGAATATCTATTAACTAGAATGAAAAACGAATTCGTACATATTGTTAATGTGCTATTGCAAAGATTTGTATTTTTTTTTTTTCATGTAATTCCATAGTAGAATAAACTCACTAAGATGTCGCGCGCGGTTGATTTTTCGTAAAATTTCAAAAACTGTTTCACGTGCGAAATTCTAGTGAATTTATTTTAACAACGAAATAAATGGAAAAAATATCAAATCTCTCCAAAAGAATCTTTTGCAATGTATACGAGTAAGTGTTTCATTATATTTTGTAGATATTGCGCCACGCGTAAAAGACTGATCTCAAGTCAAGTTCACGTGTTTACAAAATGTCAATGTTTTCAGTGTTTAATACGCTTGGCGCATGAAGTAAAATTTCGAGTTTAGAAAAGCCTGAAAATTTGGTTTGGCCGCTCCGCTTCGCAGAGCGACCAAACCAAATTTTAGGGCTTTTCTAAACTCGAAATTTTACTTTATGCTTAGCCTGGGAGTGGAAAACACTCGTTTAAGCTTCAGATTGAATCCTTAAAAAAAAGCATATGAGTATGTATACTTAAAAGAAAAATTTGCTTTATAATGTTTTTAACATTTAAAGTTATTTCATAAGCAAATATCAAACATTTGCTTCATTCATTTACATCGTAGAAAAAAAGTCACTGGGATTGAACATTTTTCGTAAAATTTTCGTATTTTTCGTAACATTTTCAAAACACTTGTTAGAAGTTTCATAAACAAATATCAAACATTGGGAGATTAGCGTAATTACGGCTTAACGTTGCTTTTTATTCTTGAATATCTATAAAATGTAATAGGAAACGAATTTGTGCATATTGTAAAATGTACGTTTTTGTATTTTTTAAATTTAATAATAATAATAATAAGTAATATACAGGGTGTCCCAAAAGTTTGGAAACGGTTGAATATCTCGAGAACACCTCATCGGATCAAGATGGTATAAAATACGTCTTTCTTTATTTTTAAAGCTCTATTTAGGCATGCTGTGCGATAGCCACCCACACCCCTCTGGGGGGTGGTTCGAGGGGGTAGTTTTGTAAGGGTGCCACTTTTCCTCCTGCATTATGCGATGTACTGAAGTCTTGCTGATGCCTTGAGCTTGCGACACTCTCCTTACAGAAATATGAGGGTCTTCCACGAAATGCTGCAACACTTCTACCTTCTGATCTTCGTTTGATGCCGTTCTTGGCCTGCCACTGAGTTCGCGATCCTTCACTGCTCCAGTATCTTCAAATCGTTTCACTGTTTTTTGAACCGTCGATTTTGACACTGGATCACGATGCGGATTGGATGCATTAAACATCCTTGCCACCTCCTCGTAAGATCTCACATTCTCCCCGGACCCACGCATCATTAATAATGATATGCGTTCACTTTCTGAAAACCTCATCTCAAAACGACAGATAGCAGCTTAATTAATTTAGCTTTAAAGTTTCTGAGCTATTACCCATTTCTTAGAATTTCACGGAGTCGTCGAGAACGTCAACATTGACAGTCCGAAATAAATGTTCAATAACTACACTTCTGTGCTTTCATTTAAAATTGTAAATATGACAAAATGGAAAAAAAATTTCGACGATAAACTAACCGAAAACTTCCTTTTTTCACCCTCCAAAAAGTGGTTAAGGTGTGGATATTTTGCAACTCCATAAGGAGTTTTTGATAGACAATGAAACTCTGCAAGAAAAATCATTTTTGTCTAAAAAAAATGGTGGTACTTTTTTTTTAAAATACCACTTTTTCTACTTTTAAAGGGTGTGTGTATGTGTGGGGGAGGGGGGTGGCAATTTGAAAAATTCATAAATCGTTTTTGATACAAAATGCAACAGTGCAAGCAAAATATTTGTTTTCGCAGAAAAATTCAAAACTACCCTTTCCACCACCAAACGGGATTGGGGAGGGAGTGATAAAACAATTAAAAAATAGGAGTTTCCATTTAAGTTTTCTAAACTACCCCCTCGAACTACCCCCCAGAGGGGTGTGGGTGGCTATCGCACAGCATGCCTAAATAGAGCTTTAAAAATAAAGAAAGACGTATTTTATACCATCTTGATCCGATGAGGTGTTCTCGAGATATTCAACCGTTTCCAAACTTTTGGGACACCCTGTATTTGTGCTATAACATAAAGGTTTTACACGAGTCAAAATACATAATATAATAAATAGCTATAAATTTACTTCCATCGTAGAATAAACTTACTGGGATGTCGCAACCGATTGATTTTTCGTGAAATTTTGAAACTGTTATTGTTTAGCAAATAAATAAATTTAAAAATTTTCAAACCTCCGTAAAAGAATCTTTTACAATGTGTACGAATTAGTTTATTGTTATATTTTGTAGATACTGCAAAAAAAAATACTCCCTCCGTTACAAAATAAGTGTACGAATTTAGTTTTTGAATGGATTATTGAAATAATTAAATTAAATGAATCAGTAGTTATTTATTTATATTAAGCATGGAAAAACTGTGAGTTTGACATTTGTCAAAATAGTTTTTGAAGTGAACTGCTAAAGTTTTGTAGCAATTGTTAGTTTGTTTCTTACCCGCTAGCAATTTGGTTTCTTATTACGGTCGTCAAGGCAAAAACTACCCAAAAAGTGGAGAAACCATATTTAAATAGAGGCAAGGAGTTCTACAAACGTTGCTCAAATTCTTCTACAATGGTAAACTTGATAGTGGAATTTCCAGCACTTTCTTAAGGATTAATTCCCGATGTTTACGTTATCTTCCTGAATTTTTTTATTTCTTGGTATCTACATTAGCTACTGAAGACTTTAACATGGTTCTATATTCCAAATACGATTATTTAGATTTGAGGAAACGTGAAAAAAGCACACCAGTGCAGATTTTCACGTTTCCTCAAAAATCATCAATCGTATTTAAAATATAGCACCATGTTATGGTTCCGGATCTTCAGTAGCTACTGTATAATCCAAGAAGAAAAAGCGTACATTCCAAAAATTGATTAATTATTTAATTAGAATTTTGTTATACATGTTAATTATAATTTTATTATACATGTTAATTATACTTCGTTAAATATGCTAATTATACTTCCTTATAAATGTTAATTATACTTTGTTATACATGTACATTATACTTCGTTTCATGTTAAATTAATAATAAAACACAGTTTTAACTTTGTATAATACTTTGTATGTTTACCTGATCGCAGAAAAGGCAATTACGTAAAAATAAAAAGTGTTATACAAACAAAGTTAAAAGTGTGTTTTATTGGTAATATTAATTACATACAGTGTGATTGAAAAATATTAACCATTCGGCCCTGACGGTGGCATTTGCCACCACTAAAATTTGGTAAACATATTGGAAATTTTTCTTTTAAATATACATACATATATGCATGAGATGTGACTTTTCCGATAATCATTTGTTTTTAAAATAGTTTAATTTGAAGTCTTAAATTAAATTCCACTCCCAGATTAAGCATGAAATAAAATTTGGAGTTAAGAAAAGCCTGAAAATTTAGTTCGGTCGCGTGGCGCGTGGGGCTACGCGACCAAACCAAATGTTCAGGCTTCTCTAAACTCGAAATTTTACTTTATGCGCCACGCGTATAAAACTCTGATTTAAGGTGAAGTTCAAAATATTCTACTAAAGCAGTATAAAAACGTGTATTCTGGAACTTCACATCACATCAGTGTTTAGTACGTGTGGCGCATGAAGTAAAATTTCGAGTTTAGAAAAGCCTGAAAATTTGGTTTGGTCGCTCCGCGCTTCGCGCTACGCGACCAAACCAAATTTTCAGGCTTTTCTAAACTCGAAATTTTACTTCATGCTTAATCTGGGAGTGGAAAACACTTGTTCAGAAGTTCAATTTAAAATAATTGTATAAACAACGAATATCTGAAGATTTACAGCGTATACAGTATATTGAGATGTTTACTTAAAAGAAAAACTCTCTGTATATCTAAAATAGTAATAAATAATATGCAGTGTACAAAACATTTTTTAGGCACTAGAAAAATTCCAAGGCTGAAAGGGTTAAATATAAATACAAGTAAGAGAGATACATTACAAAATGTATAAAACACAAATATTTTGTCGAAAATTAAAGTTATGAGACCTGAACTGAACTGAAACCCTAATAACTTACATTGAAATCAACTATTAATAATAATAATAATAATAATAATAACATATGCGTTATTTCCGAAAATGATCAAAATAATGTACATACAGTGAACATAAGGGAAATTGTGTCCAAGTAAATAATTAACATAACAGTATTGTCTATAATAACAACAAAAAATAATAGAAAACTTATGTATCTACAAACAGGACAAAAAAAACCCATAAAAAAATCTACATTTCCATATTCTTTCATTCATATTCATTTACCTTGTAAACTCAAAACATATCAATAGTCCAAATAATGTAATAACGCAACAATATTATTTTAATTTTTTGAAATGACTACATAAGTTAATTTGATGCATTTTTTTATTTGACTTGACTTAATGTGAATATGTAAAAAAATGGTAATATTTTGTTATTTATATATTACGATTATAACAAATTAAAAAAAGTTTTGCAGTGTAATGTTAATATTTCTAACATCACAATATTTCAGTGTTTTATACGCGTGACGCATGAAGTAAAATTTCGAGTTTAGAAAAGCCTGAAAATTTGGTTTGGTCGCTCCGCGCTTCGCGCTACGCGACCAAACCAAATTTTCAGGCTTTTCTAAACTCGAAATTTTACTTCATGCTTACTCTGGGAGTGGAAACACTCGTTCGAAACTTCAAATTGTAAAATGTAAAAATTTTAGTGCTGTTCCAATAACGTTAATAAATACACATAAAAAAATGAACGCTTTTATAAAATCAATGAACACCTGAAAATTTACAGCGTCCAGTATGTTATGTAACAAGTCGTTCACAAAAACCATAAAACCAAGTGCAGAAAACTGTCAAATTTAAATATCTTCATACAATAAAAGTTATGTTTGTATACAAAATAATTTAATTTTCTTTTAAACTTTTATTAAATAATGTTTGGTAATTATTTAATAAAAGTTTAAAAGAAAATTAAATTATTTTTTATACAAACATAACTTTTATTGTATGAAGATATTTAAATTTGACAGTGTAATTTCAACTCGAACTTTTTTCTCACTTAACAGTTGGTCAAACATGTATAAACAATTAGTTAAAAATATGAGCACTATGTTTTTTTTTGTGAAACAAACCACTGTGTTTAGTTTTTTACCTAATTATTTATTTTAAATTAAAAACAATTAAAATTCATAGGAATCTTTAAACAAACAGTCACTTTTGATTATCTAACACAAACGAACAAAATATTCTGTCTAAAATGAAAGTGGTGGGAGGGAGTCAAAAGAGAACATTAAAGAAAACAAGAGACTTTAATTTGAGGAATTAGATAAAAAATTAAACACTGGATACCTGATTATTTATTAATAATCAAAATACATGAAATTAATATGTATAGAAATCTTAAAGAAAAACAAAAATTTTAATTTCCTACACAGATAAAAAAATAATCACCGTTGTTTGTTTTACAAAATTTAGATCATTTTTTATCCAAGATTCGCGGCGAAATTACTTAACATCTATTTAAATAATTTTTTGTTATCCAACACAGGAAAATCTATTAAATATAAAAGTTGTGAGACCTTTAAGTTTAATTTTTAACAGAAATTAAAAGTGAATTGTCAATTATTTACAGAATATTTACAGAATATTTCAAAAATATAAAAAGCGATTTAAATCGCTTTCTGCATTTTTTTTTGTCTCACCCAGACTTCCAAATACAGGCAAGTATTCCTTTATGAATACATATCCCGATATTTCTGTAAATTTAAAGCTTCTAACGAGTGTCTCCACTCCCAGGTTAAGCATGAAGTAAAAACACTTGTTTAAAGCTTCAAATTGAAATCTTAAAAAAAACGAATACCTGAATACTTACAGCATATAATTGGGATATGTATACACAAAAGAAAAACTCTCTGTATATTATCAATGTTTTGTTAAAGTATAATTTACTGTTGATTTTATTTAAATAGACACATTAAAAAAATATTATGCTTATTTTAAAATAATACTTAAAAGATAAGGCTAAAAGTTCATCTTCACTTTTATATAAATAAAACAATTTAAACACTTTAAAATATGTATTGTATAACGCTACAATTGTTTCGCCACACTGTGGCTTCTTTAGACGAACAATTTCAGTATTTATACATATTTGAAAGTGTTTAAATTGTTTTATTTACATAAAAGTTAAAACAATACATTTTTGTTCTTCAGTTTTTTACTTTTACTAGAGAATTAAACCAAATTTTCGGGCTGGTCTAAACTCGAAATTTTACTTCATGCGCCGCGGGTATAAAACACTGATTTAGAGTGAAGTTCAAAATATATTTCTTAAGTTTAATCTTATATTAATGATTTAATAGTTGAGGCTGTTACTTGGTGAAATTCCATATCAACACTTTTAGTAAATAACACACTTGGTTAAGATTTCACTGTTTATTGATGAACACTGCAATAATTGTTTCGCCACACAGTGGCTTCATCAGGCAGATGAATACATTATTTTTATTAAATTTATTCATCTGACTGATGAAGCCACTGTGTGGCGAAACAATTGTTGCAGTGTCAATCAATAAACAGTGAAATCTTAACCAAGTGTGTTATTTACTAAAAGTGTTTATATTAATGATTTAAATCTCAATATTTTGTCTAAATTCTATTAAAATCTGGGGTTTCATTAGTTTAAAAAAGTGTTTTAAAAAGCAAACACAAATTGACTACACTTAAAAAAACTATACATATTATAGTCGAAACATTGCTTCAAGTCTGCCATCTTGCATTTCGAAATGATCATATTAGACTATTTGAATATGAATATTCACATATTCAAAAGAATCTAATATTTAAGAGTAAGGAGAATAAAACTCGGCTGTTTTATTTCAACAAAAAAAATGACGGCAAGGATTCGAAAAATACCCTGCCTGAAAAGTAGAAAATGTTAACATTTTCTACTTTTCAGGCAGGGTATTTTTCGAATCCTTGCCGTCATTTTTTTAAAAGAAACTGCGGTTCATGTCGTTTTTATTTCCTTCTATTGTCTAAGGCAAGTTTTCCTATGAAATCTAAAGAATTTAATAACAATTATGAATAAAATTTAGTCTTTGTAAGACAAATTTGTTGTAGATTGCGTAAAGAATCGCACTGTTAATCAAAGATATACTTGTTAGAGTTACGTGAAGTGTTAGTTATAGATATGTGAGTAGTTAAATTTCTTTATCTTCACTGTTTTATTTTAATTCTAAATGTACATTTCAGGCTAGATGTGCCCTTTTTCAATAGTTTAAGGTATTTGACAAATTAGTAAATAAACATTGTGCCTGAAATGTACATCTAGAACTAAAATATTCCTGTGTCGTTTTAGTATAATATGTTTCAATTATTTCTTATTAACTCGATAATTGTGACTTTTCTTTTAAATTTAAGAAATCAATCATCATTCCGTTCACGTAATTGAAATTTCTCAACAGTATCCTCGAAAAATGCGCGCGGTATATCGCGGTACGAATATGAGCTTTCACTTCACGAGATGAGACCGAACTCTTAAGAGTTCGCGTTAATCGGAATTTTACGGCCTTAATTAAATAATATTTACGGGCCGAGCCCGGGCCGGATCGGGTCGTAAAACTTTTATTCCCATTCCACAAATAACGGCAACTTAATAAAGTCGAAATAGTTTCCAAACATGTTAAAGTTCGAATATTGTTCACCTGTTAATTAGCTCGGAATTTTCTTGTTAACACACAGATGAGCGGATAATAATAAATTATCTATTTAATATGAGAAGGTAATCAAAGACGTTTATTGGATCATCTAAATGAGAAAAGTACAAATTAGTGCATCCTTAATAATTAACCATAAAAAAATCTTGCTAGTTTTATATTTTTACGTTAAATTTAAATCAAATAATATGAAATATTTAAATTAAATAATAAATTGATTGCATTTATTACAAAAAAACTCCATTATTCTGGTCAATTCTATAAGCGAAATGTTAAATTCAATGTACATATATTTCCTTAACTTTACCTTTTAAGTGTAATTGGTATTTGCTTGAATGCTTAGATGGTGAAATGAAAGAATAATACACGTTAAATTTACAAAGAAAAAAACTCCATTATTCTGGTCAATTCTATAATCTAAATGTTAAATTCAACGTACATATTTTCTCTCAACTTTACCTTCTAAGTGAAATTTATATTTGCTTGTATGCTTAGATGGTGAAATGAATGAATAATATACGTTAAATGTAAGATTTTGTTTACTGAATTAAGTGGCGTTACCTCATTATTTTAAATAATTTACGCCACACGAGTTCGTGTAATAATGGACAACTTTCTTACCCGTTGAATAATACACTATTACTTAATTTGTGGTGGATAGAGTTCATTTAATTTAACTAAGTGAGAAATTTGAAGAAATGAACATATTTATATCTCTGTAGAGTTTATTTGTGCAATTAATTAAGATATTTTCAGAAAAATAATGCCATTTCGATAGTATAATTCATTTTTAGTTAAATAAGTCAAATTTTATGAATTTTAGTGTTACGAGTCTTCTAATTTCTCGTCAAGTTAAATGAAATGAGCTGTACCTTTAGTACATGGTCATCTTGTTGAAATGCCAATATGATGTCGTTGATGTAGAGAATTGCTTCAACAAGGTATACAGTGTTATAGTGATAAATTTATCTCCTGTTATAATGCTAAAAAAATCATTGGTTGTTTCAACAGTGGAGAAATGTATCAGTTTAAAATTGATCCTTCGGTTAAAATCCTAAAATATTGTCATATTGATCGACAATTCAGAGATTCCTTGTTTTACACACAGAGATTAATTTATTTTTCGTTATTATTATTCGAAACTACTTACATCAAACAAATGAATTATAGTTCTCATTTATTTTTTGTAAGTAGTTTTCCATAATAATAACAAAAAATAAATTAATCTCTGTATGGAAAACAAGTTAAATTAAATACATATAATTCATGTACATAATATGTAATTCTGCAATGTAATCCACATACTTAAATATAAGCTCATATATTATCGATTGAAATGCATTTGCATTTGGATACATTATTCTTAGGTACAAGATTATTTATTTATAACTTGAAAATAAATGTCCTGCCATTCGATACAGTTTACTTTACTACAAGATTATTTATTTATCAATGAAAATTAATACCATCCTACATTTTGTTACAATTTATTCGCGTGTTTATTTAAACGTATCACGGTTTTAATAAATAGTTTAAACAAATGAGCGAGTAATGTAAACTTGCGCCTGGTACAATATTTATACTTTACGATCCTCAAATTTACTCAGGCTTTTAAGTTCATTAGCTGTTGACTCGTCGTATTTGCTTTTCAAAGATCGCGCGCTTCTGTAACTGTTTGCTCTAAACCTAGGGGCGACAATAAAGAAATGGTTTTAACACGTTCGTTTTGTTATTTGTATTAGATACGATTTTTGAGGAAAGTAATCGTGACATAAGAACTCGATTAAAATTGTAAATACACTAATTTTCACTGATAAATAAATAAAATAAATAATAATAAATAAAATAAATAGTCTTGTAGTAAAGTAAATTGTGTCGAAAGGCAGGACATTTATTTTTAAATTATAAATAAATAATTTTGTATTTAGGAAAAACGTTTTGAAATCATTAACTAAATGTAAAACTGTAAATTGTTTTTTAAGCCTATTAAGTTGATACTTATGTAAAAGTAAAAATAAAAATGAAATTGTTTACTTAGTTATTTAATTTGTGTATTATTGCAGTTTAAGCACAGAAAATATTGTAACACATGTGTGGAACAGATTCAAACAGTAAAGTGCATGTGTATATTATGGATTATAAATATTCCGACTTTTTCTAATACCAGTATCTCGGTAGTTTTATCAATAAAAATCGGATTACCGGTAATTTACTGGTATTTCACAATATTCTTATTTTGTGATTAAAAGTCATTAAGTGCGCTGTAAATTAATAATAGTTAATGACTTTTATTTTTTCGCCGACGACATTGGTCTGTTTTCAATTCAATAACCAATACGCATATCATTTATTTAAATGAGGGCATTTCGTAAAATTTATAGAAAGAAATATATTTTGAGACCCTACAATTTATCTAAAATTTTTAATAAAGTTAAAAAAATAGATTTCAATTTCACATATTTTACTCTATTTTTAGTAACATCGGGTGATGGAAGAAAAAAAAATGGTTTTCCATTTCACAGATTTTACCCCACTTTTAGTAACATCGAGTTTTATAAGTGACGTACCCGTTTTTCAACTTCACTTTAAATCAGTGTTTAATACGCCTGGCGCATGAAGTAAATATTTCGAGCTTAAAGAAAGCCTGAAAATTTGGATTGGCTAATCCAAACTTTTAGGCTCTCTTAAACTCAAAATATTTACTTCATGCGTAATCAAGCATTAGAAAACACTCGTTCGAATTATATTGAGAACTTAAATAAAAACAGATTTAATTTGTATTGTATATTAATATATATATTATTATATATTAATATATATAGCTAATTTGTTTTGATAGTTGACGAGAAATTTCAAAGATTGAAAGTGTGCGATATTTTATACAGTTTACATTAGCTTCGACAAAATTGACATATCTGTCAATATAAAGTTACAATTGCCCGTAGCTTGCTTGTTTTAACAGTTGGACTGAAATTTCAAAGATTGATAGTGTGCGATATTTAGTGCAGTATTCATAAGTTTCGACCAAATTGACACATCTGTCAACATAAAGCACAATTGCTCGTAGCTCGTTAATTTTGACAGTTAAATGAATAAAACTTGAAAACTATTAACGGGGTATTTTTAGATCTTTGGATATCCAGAAAGAGCAATGCTTGCTTAGCATTTAAACAAAATTCCAGCTAGATAGCTCAAAAAATGTTCAGCCTATGCTTGTTAGAAACACCAACTTCCTTAAAAATAACTTAAAAACGAGCCTTCTTTTGACGTTTAAATAAAATGTTTCGAACGAGTGTTTCCACTCCCAAGTTAAGCATGAAGTAAAATTTCGAGTTTAGAAAAGCCTGAAAATTTGGTTTGGTCGCGTAGCGCGAAGCGCGGAGCGACCAAACCAAATTTTTAGGCTTTTCTAAACTCGAAATTTTACTTCATGCGCCACGCGTATGACACTATCTTCAAGGGAAGTTCGCTTGTTTACAACGTTTCAGTGTTTTCAATGTTTTATACGGGTGGCGCATGAAGTAAAATTTCGAGTTTAGAAAAGCCTAATTTGGCTCGGTCGCTCCGCTTCGCTACGCGCCCAAGCCAAATTTTCAGGCTTTTCTAAACTCGAAATTTTACTTCATGCTTAGTCTGGGAGTGGAAGACACTCGTTTGTTTCATCACTAAAACAATTGATAATTGATTATTGTTGTTTTATTGACAGGAAAAGTTCAATGAGGTTAAAACAGAATGTCAATTTTATTACTTGTTAAAAAGATAGCAGTCGTTTTTGTTTATGTCAGACGTCAAAAGACAATTCGCAGTCAATCAAGGGACTTAACGTCAAAATGCCATAATAGTAAAAATACAGTCGACAAAGAAACTCACAGTCAAAATGTTACAATTAAATGACAAAATACTATCAAATTTCCATAGCTGTGAAAATACCGTCAAAATGTTTCAATAGTCAATTAATGATGAAATACTATCACAGTCAAAATGCTAAGGGATTATAAAACAAAATTATTGAATAAACACTGCTAAACATGTCAAAATAATTAATATATATATATTAATTATACAAAGAGTAAATGTGACAGTTTATTGATAAATCGCTTAATTTGTGAAGATGACAAAGAATTATAATGAAGATATCGATGGCTTAGCGCACAAATGTGTTACGTGCAGTTTTTAGCTAAAATTAGTTGAGTGTGCTATCTTATACATCCGAACTTAATATATAAAATGGCATATATTTTACTCATTTTAGCCAAAAACGACACATAACACATTTGTGCGTTAAGCCATCGATATGTGGTTTTTTATATCCGTAAAAAAATATTTATTGGATAATTTAGATCGATTAAAAAAATGTATAAATTTTAATAAACGAGAAAAAGCATTTGATAATAATTAGAAGATATTTTTAATTCAAAGCTTTCTTAAAATAAAAAAAAAAATACTTACGCTTTTAATTTTCATAATTTATATTTCATAGAAGATATTTGTTTTCAAAAATTTTAAATCCTTTGAAAACTCATATATGTTGTTTAAAATTGAATCTAAATCAAATGCAAAGTTAAAATATTTCCAAAAAGTAGATTATATGATTTTGTAAAAATGTTGCATAAGGTCGAATAAGTTGCATGTATTATATTGGTAATTCTAAAATTAAAGTGACTAGCGAAAATTCATATTGAATACTTTTAAATATTCGACGCGCATTCAATTCATTTAAAACGCGGATTTTTAATAATTTCTGTTTAAAGAATTATGTTAAAATTCAGCCCGATTTTCGTGATTTTTGTAAAAAAAAGCCCTGGATGGATTGTCGTTGCATTTGCTGTGGATTTTGAGTAACATTGCTCTTTCAGAATATGTGAAAATATCAAAATATTGATAGTTTTAGACTTTTTTCTTAATACATGTACTCATGTTTCGTCTGATGTGCCTCAAGGCTAACACTATGGACCATTAAAAGGATTTAATTTTTATGCCTAATTTAATTAAAAAACTTCATTGTCAAATTGGAAAACAAACTTTAGAGAATTGCATAGAAAAATGTTCTCAGGTGAGAAATTCAGTAAAGATATAGAAATATTTTGCTAAAAAAATATTGATTCATGTAGGAATACCTACGAATAATTGAGAACATTTCAGAGATACTAAAGATAAAGCCTTGTTTAAATGGAAGCTGATGGAGATGAGCAGAACTACTTCCTTTAAATCACGATGCTACTTTCTAATATCAGTGATTTGGTTTAAAATAGGTGTTTTGCTCACAATAATTCACAGATAATTGTCTTATCAATAGTGGGAACTAAATCTGCATAGGTGAATTTTAAAAGAAAGTTTGTTGGTGATATATTTGCTTGGGTGCTTTCTTATATCCCTTAGAGCAGTGATGGGGAAACTACGGCCCGCGGGCCAAGTCCGGCCCGCGGAAAGGTTTAATCCGGCCCGTTTAAAAGTGCCGTCGTGAGAATGTTTGAACGCGTTCTTACTTCATAATGTGACGACCCGCATAAAAACTACCTACCTACGATTAAGCATTATTCTTTGGCCCGCTACGATTGTCTGGTTATTACAAATGGCCCGTCTTAAAAAAAGTTTCCCCACCACTGCCTTAGAGATTCTAAAATGTACATAGATACTAAATATATCAAGGACTTTGAAACTTAGCCTGGAATCTGATCTAGAGCTTTCTCTACTTATAATTCTGACTGCTTTTCGTTGTTGTCTAAAATTGTTTCTAACATTAATTGCAAGATGATAATTATTCCGTTTGATGCTGTAAATCCTCTGCTCTACGCTTTTTATGTAGAAGGAGACATGTCAGAATTTTAGAAACATACGGTTTGTTCTCACTAAAAGATCATTTGTGGAAATCTGGTTATCAGATTGCCATATAATGCGGAGTAATTGGGAGATTAATGAGGTTTTTGAAGCACAGATTACATTGAAGACTGCGGAAATTCACATTAGATTTTCGCTGAATATAAACTAATTATTCCCTTCAGCCATCAATTTACGGGGCAGAGAAGAAGGTAAAAGACTGTTTCGGAAAAATAACCAAAGTTGGACCAAAGAGTTGGACCAAACTTGGACCCAAAGAAAACAGATATAATATCCTCTGGTTGGACTACATTTCTTAATTTTTGAGATTTCTCTTTTTTATGAAAAACATAAACCACTGGATTGAAGACCAGTTTTTCTTCATGAAAAAAAAGGAACCATAAATTGATCCTTTTTTCATGAAGGATCAATTTGAGGATTAGGGATCAATTTGAGGGAAAGAGAAGAAGATTAAAGACTGTCTTAGGAAAATATCCAAAGTTTGGTCCAAAAAGTTGGACCCAAACAAAACAGATGTAATATCCTCTTTGGTTGGACTATATTTCTTAATTTTTGAGATTTCTATTATTCATGAAAAACATAAACCACTAGATTAAAGATTATTTTTTCTTCGTGAAAAAAAGGAACCTTAAATTGATCCTTTTTCATAAAGGATCAATTTCAGGAGCAGAGAAGAAGTTGAAAGATTGTCTTAAGGAAATAACCAGAGTTAAAGTATGTTTCTCAAATTCTGAAATTCCTCTTTTCTATGAAAAATATAGATCAGTGGATTTACAGCCCACTGTGGTCTATGTTCAACGTAAAAAAGAAAAATCTCATAGTTTGAGAGACATAGTCGACAATGGTTATTTTCTTAGGAAACCCTTTCATCTTCTTCTTTGTTCCTCAAATTGGTTCTTCATAAAAAAAACTGTCTCAATAAAGACATACTAAATTTCTATGAAAAATATAGACCAGTGGATTTACAGCAATCCACTGTGGTCTATGTTTTTCGTAGAAAAGATAAATCTTATAATTCAAGAAACATAGTCTAACATTGATTGTTTACTTAAGACACTTTTTCATCTTCTTTGTTCCTCAAATTGGTTCTTCATGAAAAAAACCGTCTCAATAAAGACATACGAAATTTCTATGAAAAATATAGACCAGTGGATTTATAGCAATCCACTATGGTGTATGTTTTTCTTATAAAAGAGGAATCTCATAATTTGAGAAACATAGTCTAACTTTGGTTATTTTCTTAAGACACTCTTTTATCTTCTTCTCTGTTCCTCAAATTGGTTCTTCATGAAAAAACCGCCTCAATAAAGACATACGAAATGCAAACGCATTTACAAGTCTGCGAATTCAGGTATCCGACCTAACGAGCCGGCCGTAAAACGTGAGGTCAACAACACTCCTCAAAAATTAAAAAAAAACGAAATCCAATTAAGACGTCGCCCTTAATGAGAGAGCCCCACCTTTCCTCCTTCGTTTTCGGAAACGTCGAAGAGATCGATTTTCGTGTATTGAGATGTAAATTGGACCCACGGCGCGGTGTTAATGCGTGCGTGTGCGTGTGTGTGTGTGTGTTTGGAGAACTCGAAACGGGGCCCGGGTAATAGAGCCGCATTCCGAGCCGTCGAGGAACAGCTCTTCGGAGTAAACACACTTTATCTAAGAAATGTGGCGAGTTTTCTTGAGCGAGGCTCGGAGACGAGGGGATTTTCAAATCTAAATCACTGCCGGCCAAATACGGTATTGTTTATGGAGCTGTCTTGCGAGCGGGGACGACTTTATTTGGCCGCTGGCTGGAATTGATCGATTAGCGCCGATGGGATCGGAACAAGATCGGACGATTCGATTCCTTGAATGATTGCTATCTGCACATCTGATTATTGTTGGATATTTCATTTGCGGACTGCTTTTATTTATTACTTCTTAAGAATTGCAATCTACTTTTTATTACATAGTGTTTGTTGCTCTGTGCATTACAAGTTCTTATTGAAATCACTTTAATGTGAATAAGAACTTAAAGTAGTAATGAAAGTGGTAGAGTTTTATCAAATTTAATTATATTTATCTCTTCACGTTACTCAAACTAAATACACAAACAACTTAAAAGTTCAAGACTAAACCTAGACCTAGTTTTTTCTAAAGCATTTAATAAAGTCCATCACACAATTTTACTAGAAAAAATAAGATCATTGGGTTTCAACGATATGTCCGTTCGTTGATTATTTAATTTTTTAAGCAATAGATTTTAAAAGGTAACAATAAATAACTTCATTTCGAAACCAATTTATGTTACCCTTAGTGTTCCGCAAGAAACTCCTCCGGTCCAATATTATTTTTCCTTTTTGTGAATAATATAGAAAGCATTATTTCTAATAGTAAGATCTTATTATATGCTGATGACATTTCATTTTTACGGACCGTGAATATATTTTACAAGATGTTCTTTTTGTCGAAAACGCGATATTATTTACTATAATCTGTTTAATAACTAGGAGGAGCGTTTTAAATTTAACGCGCTAAAACCTACAACTCTGATTGGACGAGAGGGCGCCTATTTTACACTATGCTAATTACGTCATTATTAGACGCAACAGCTGACATAACCTTAATTTGAAGTGTTACCGAGTGGCAACTTTGTTTGTTTTGTAATAACCCTTTTTGCGGTGTTTCTTTAGCATAGTTAAAAGTTAGTTTTGTTTATATTGTTGTGATGGATTATGGACCCAGTACAAGCTCGGTGATAATATCACCTTCACCTTCAAAAAAGCGTAAGAAGTTGGATTTGGGTCATTTATATCTGTCTAAAAAACAGTGAATAATAAATATGTATAAGCAGATGATAATAGATGATCCACATATGAAAATGTCTGCTGTTGTATCAGACATTGTTGGTGCAGTAGGTGAGATATCAAATAGCAAAAGAATATGCATCAAATAATAAAATGTTTCATTTTTAGGAGTTGTAAATTCCACTGTCCATCGTGCCATTAGCGAATCTAAGAAATCCGGAGAGATTTGTAGCCCTAAACAGCTTGGAGGACATGTGCATAGGTTCTTCTATAAAAATGAACTGCCAACTTTGAATAAAGTTTTAAAAGAAGTAAACGATCATGCAGGCATGCCGAAGATGAGTCGTTCTACCTTGTATAGTTTTATGAAACAAATCAATTTTAAGTAAGATAGAAACCAGAGCTGGGCAGGATTCGAATCATTCAGGATTCGAATCCTGGATTCAAATCCTTTTAGAGGATTCAAAGAGGGATTCCAATACTTTAGTTCAACTTTATTCGTGATCCGGATTCGTTAGATTTTTTTAAAAGGATTCGTATTGGAGTCTAAATGTGGGTGATTCGAATCCTTATAAAAGAAATTGAATCGTCAAAAATAATTCAAATTAATTGTGAGGAATAACATGAAAAATGTTTTTTTGTGTGTTTTTAAATTTCACGTTAAATCACTGTTTTATGCGCGTGGCGCATGACGTAAAATTTCGAGTTTAGAAAAGCCCAGAAAATTTGTCTCGGGTCGCTGCGCGACCCGAGACAAATTTTCACGGGGCTTTTCTAAACTCGAAATTTTACTTCATGCTTAGTCTGGGAGTGGAAACGCTCGTTCGAAACTTCAAACTGAATGCTTTGATAAGAACATTAAATGATTGAAAATGTTTTTAAAGATAAAAATCTAGTTTTCAAAATTTTGTTTAATATTGTTTGAAATAAAACTAAAATGGTAGCCACAATCTGAAATGTAAAATTTTTCAGACATTTCCGTGACTAAAGATTTTTTCCCTGGCCTTTTAATATAACTTTCTTCTGTGGGAAACCCCCATTTTGTTTAATAGTTTTTATTTTTTTGCCAATATTTAAGTTAATTTTATAAATGTTTACGTGTTTTGTAATTTGCCTGCTGATTTTAAAAAAATTAATAATATATGGCTTTTGTTAGTGTTTTGGTCAATTTGAATATAATTCCATGACTTTTCTCTGACTTTTCCGGCTTTAATTTTAATTTTTTTAATTCAGTATATTTTTTATTTACGTAAATTTCAGGCATTAGTCGATATTATAATAGAGTTCAATTTGAAGTTTTGAACGAGTGTTTCCACTCCCAGGCTAAGCATGAAGTAAAATTTCGAGTTTAGAAAAGCCCCGTGAAAATTTGTCGAGGGTCGCGCAGCGACCCGAGACAAATTTTCGGGCTTTTCTAAACTCGAAATTTTACTTCATGCGCCACGTGTACAAAACACTGATTTGAAGTGGAGTTCAGAACACACAAATACATCTTTAACCAGAGTAACAGGGAGGCAGATATTTAGTCTGTTATCAACGATGTTCAGAGGTAATAATAAATAATTAGGGTTTGAATATTTTTGTTTACTGGTAACGATATTTATAGATTAATGGTTGCAAAAAATAATAAAATCAAATTTATTCTTAAAGGATTTGTATTCGTAATTCGAAAAAATAGGATTAGAATCTTCGATTCGAATCATATTTATCTCTTGCGAATCCTTTATTCGAGTATTCGTGATTCGAATCATATTAGGTGATTCGGATTCTTGATTCGAATCTTTTTTACGAGGATTCGTCTCAGCTCTGATAGAGACACATTATTATATAAATTCCATATTATATTATGAACATAATGCAAATATGTTTTATTTCACAGATATATGGCGAGATGCCGTATAAGCATTTTAATTGAACTAAGAATATCGTACGATGGAAAAGAAAATACTTAACAACAATTAAGAAGAACAAAATGGATATTTGATTTTATTTAAAGATTAATTATGAAATTATTTAAAATTGCCTCCAAATGTATTGAGTGATATTTCTGTTAACTTTTTATAGTGTAAATTGGGCTTTGGCACTTACTCCTTCTAGTTTTTAGACTATATACATATCTACTACAAATTTTCAGGCTTTTTTAAACTCGAAATTTTACTTCATGTGCCACGCGTGTACAACACTTATTTGATGTGAAGTTCAAAATAGACTGTTATTATTTTTAAATAAATGTGAAGAGTAAATTAAATCAATTTTTATTTTCTCCGGAAAAACAGTTTTTACTTTTAATCTTCTAACATCACTATCACAATATCAATCAAATTCAACATTCAGTTGAATCTATTTATTTGATTTTATATCTTCAGAAAGAAAAATGCCAAACCCTATAGATCGCCATCTATAAATAAAACGCGACTGTTCTAATTTTAAAATCCATATTTTTAAACGCTCCATTTGCTATTATTAAGCCTGTACGCTTGGAGTGTGTAAAAATTTATAAAAATGCCACGCTTCCCGTCTTTTATATTTAATTTACACGTCACTCTACGCGACCATTCGATTAAATAAAAACAACCTGAATCCCGTCTCTGATAATTATAGTTAATTTCTAACGAAAACAAAATCATAAGGACTAACATGTTTATGGATTACGAACAGACTCACATTTTGAACATTGACTCGCAATTTTCGGGATTTATATTTAGTAATTGTATTACAATTTGTGAGCCGCAAATCTGCACTTCTAGAAGCTTTGTTAGAAAATAACGATTTACATATCGCTTTAATAAATGAACATTGGCTTAAACCCGACGAAGAAAACGCCCTGACAATAAATGGTTATAATATTGCTAACATCTCAACAAGGCGAACTTCACAACATGGAGGCACCATGATTTTAACCCGATCCGCGCTGGAATATGAAATTATTCACTCTATAGACAATTTATCTGTAGAAATTACATGCGAAGTGTGCGCAATCAAATTAGCCCACCCAAAATTGATATTCGTTTCACTCTACCGTTCACCTTTAGGAAACTTCGATGAATTCCTTACCATATTTGAAACTACTTTAAATAAATTAAGTTCTCTTCATACAACAGCGGTTATCAGTGGAAATTTTAATATTAATTTTAATAATAAAAACAATAATTTATTCAATTTTACAACAATTATAAATTCTTATAATTTTAGGGTAACCAACTATGCTGATACAAGAACAACAAGTCTTACAAGTAGCTGCATAGATAATGTACTAATAAATGGCAACTTAAAGTACAATTGCAAAGTAATCGATCCAGCAATTTCTGATCATAAGGCTATAGTAACTACAATATACGTAACACTGGGTAAAGATAAAGTAAAAAGTATTGCAGGTAGATTCATTTCACCATCAAAGATACTTAATTTTAATCACACATTAGCAAACATAGACTCCTCTGGCTTGTTGAAGAGGAATGATAAGAGAGTATTTAGTGAGTTTTTTGTACAATTTTTGGATATTTTTAATAAACATTTTCCTATTAGAAAGAAATGCCTAAAAGAAAGAGAGTCTAAATCTAAATTTTCGTCAAATCAAGTTTGGTTTAACGATCATTTAAAAAAAACAGTTAGATACTATAAAGTCACTTACAGTTATTTACGATTGCACACATTTAAGATGCATTAAAGAAGAAATTAAACGACTAAGTCATCAATACAATCTCAATAAATAAACCGAAAGAAATATGGAGTATTATAAACAATGCATGCAAATATAAGAATATACATCAAGCAGATAAAGTAACTGCAAGTGATTTTAATGAGTATTTTGAAAAAGCGATTTTAGATATTAACACTTCATTACAAAGTGATGATAAACATTTTAAAGCCCTCTTAAAAAACCATAAAGTGGATACACAACATTCATTCTTTCTTGAGCCTGTCACAGAACAAAAAATAAGAAATATAATTTCTAGTTTAAAGAATTCCCACACCCAAGATATCTATGGGATGTCGATTCAAATTTTAAAAGATTCATTTCAATACCTAAGTGCTATACTAACACACTTAATTAATATTTCATTCTCGGAAGATATGTATCCTATCGAATTAAAACTGTGCAAAGTATTACCGATACACAAAAAGGGTAATATTAACGAAATTAGTAACTATAGACCTATAACCATTACCCCCGTTTTCTCAAAAATATTCGAGGCTGCTAAATATTTGAGTAACAGCCATCACGGTTATGTTTCAGGAAGGTCAACTGTTACAGCCGTAATAGATCTGATAGAAAACATATATGAAGGATATGAAAGTGGGGAAATAACAACAGCAGCTTTTCTTGACTTGAGCAAAGCTTTCGACACAGTGTGCTGGAGCAAACTTTTGGAAAAACTTGAATACTACGGTATCCGGGGTATTCCTCTATAATTGATCAAATCATTCTTGGACAACAGAGAACAAGCGGTTTATTTTAAGAACGAGAGCTCCAGGACAACTTACCTCAGGAAAGCATTTTAGGCCCACTGTTATTTCTAGTATATACAAATGATTTAAATGCTAATGTAACAACAGCTGATACGTACCAATATGCCGATGACACAACGTTAGTCAGGAAGTTTAAATCAGATTCAGCAGCGGAAGAATTGCCTCTAGAATCTGAGGCAATACATTGGTTTAAATATAATAATCTTTCGATTAATGAAGATAAGACAAAAATACTTTCTTTCTCACCACGATCCGAATGTAACACAGACACAGCTATATTTCTGGGTATTATATTAAACCCAACTCTCTCTTGGGACCAGCATGTATACAAGATCGGCAGCAAAATAAGCAGAAACACATACTTGCTATATAAAATTTCTGAACATGTTAATCCCCCTATCGTTCGTACTGCATATTTTGCATACATACACAGTATTATACAAAATAACATAATCTTATGGGGGGGAAACCAAACGGCACTAAATAAAATATTTCTCCTACAGAAAAAATGCATTAGGATCCTTGTGGGTTTAAAACTAAAAGAAAGCTGTAAAGGCCATTTTGCTGCTCTGAATATAGTTACAACTCCCGGCTTATATATCTTATCGTGTTTGTTATATATCTATGATCGGATAGCCTCTTATACTTATCACGAAGATATCCACAACTACAATACTAGAAATAACAAAAATATATACCCTCCGAGATGTCATTTGTCTAAAACAAGCAAGAGTTTTAAAATTCTTTCAATAAAATTTTATAATCACTTACCGAAACAAATTAGAACTTTACCAAGAAAAAAATTTAAAGATTCAATCCAAAAGATACTAATAAAATCCGAATTATACAGAATAAGTGGTTACTTTGAAATCGATTTGAATAATACTTAAGAATTTTAACCCATCATTCATTGTGTATGTAATTATTCACTTGTCTCTTATATTTTAATCTGTCTGTTCTGTCCCCATATACATTTTATCTTAATTTTAATCTGTTTGTTATGTCCCCACATACATTTTATCCTAATTTTACACATATTATTTTATTTATTCCCATATATTTTAATACAATAGACATATTTTTATATACTTGATCAGATATTTAGTTTTAGTTTATAATTATATAGATAATTTTAATCATTAAGTATACTTTATATATCTTGTGTTCGACAAAGCCAAATATGTATTTACATTATTTTTGGAAATAAACATTATTATTATTAGTATTATTATTATTATTATTTAAAGTGTAATTGAATTTGCCAATTGTTTGCAGTAAATTTGTTTGTGCAACTCAAATATCCTATGTGTAATTCAATATCCATCGGGGTATTAGATTGGGAAGTAGTTGTTTCAAAAATATATGGAAAAGTTGTTAATATACTACATTTTGGGCAGAAAGTCGATGTTAATTCGTTTTTAATACTCCTAATTGTATTTGATTCAAACGACAGCTAACGTGTCAGTGGCGTAGAGAGGGGTGGGGGGATTTAGTGGATCAACTTTTCGGTGACTCTTACGATAGTCTTAGAAAGTCTTTGACAATTATAATATCATGTTTTTGTGTCAGAAATGACATATTTTGACGATTATAATATTTGTTGACAATTATATTAATTGTTTCGTCAATTGTGATATTTTGATACGTTATGTTTTTCGTGACAGTAATTATATATTTTGACAGTTATAACGTTTTCAATAATAGACATACTAAACTTATTTTATTTGTCAATTGGTTAAATATAATATTACATTAAATCAGCGTTTTGTACGCGTGGCGCATAAAGTAAAATTTCGAGTTTAGAAAAGCCTGAATTTGGCTTCGCTTCGCTATTGATATTCAATTATTGTTGTTTTATTGACGGAAACAGTTATATGAGACTATAACATAATGCAGGTTTTGATACAAGTTCAAGAGGAACAGTCGTATTTTTTGCCATAGTAGTGAAAATGGTCAACAAACAATTGACACAGTAATGTTACAATAATTAGGAACATTCAATTACGTCAGGTAAAGTCAAAATGTAAAGATAGGTTAGGTTAGAAAAATAACGTTACCTTCGTCACAACTTGTCATCTAAACTAAAATTTGAAACAGTTGCCAGGACTGTCTTGAAACGTCATCGTTGGCGTTTTTTTTTTGCATAATTTGATATTTTCAACATGGAATAACAACGATAAAAATATTATTAGAAAGAGTTATATGCGGAGAATTTTCATTTTTGATGTAAATGTCAAGTTACTTCAATATGTAATAGAGAAAAAATATTTTCGGTGTGATGCATCAGTTTTTGTCTATAAAATGAAATGAAATTTTATCTCTATTCGAATATTTTTAAAACGGAATGTTAATTATGGTGGAAAATATGAATTTATGATTAAAAAAGTAGTAATAATAATTTAATCATTAAATGTTAAATACTATATAAAATAATATCAAACTTTCGACATATAATGTCAAAAATAACACAATAAATGACGTGCGTCTTCATACAATTTGTGTTCAGTGTCACAAAGTTATCAAAAAATGTCATAAACCTTGTCACTATTGACATTTTAACTATATTTCACTATTATTTTGACAGTTTTGAGATTTTCAACGATATAACAAATTTGTATATTTTCAAGATTATTTGACAATTTTAAGATTTTCAACTACATAACAAATTTAACATTATTTAACAATTTTGACAGTATTTAACAACATTGGCGGTTTTTTTACTGACTATTTATGGTGATGTTGTTAGAAACAATTGTTGAATTCTAGAAATTAACACTGATAGTTTGCTTGTTTTGGCAGTTGGAGAAAAACAAGTCGGCAAATTACCGGTAATTTAGTACTTGAAAAACAAACAGAAAAACGCTACAACTCGAAAACTGTTTGAACTACAAAAAAGTATAATGTACGAATTTTAAATATTTCGACAAAATCTAAACTTTTATTTGAAACATTTTTAACATTCATAATATTTTAGGAGTTATCAAGAAAAATTAAAGAAAATGCTAAGAGTAAAGTTCCACTTTTGGTTTCGCGATTTTAACCAAAAGCTTTTCAGTTCCTAAAATTATAAAAACCTTAAGTTTGTTGTGTCGTTTTAATATCCTAATTGGTTTTTATTACTTTTATTATATTTATTATTATATGTTCGGAAAAATTTGACGAAAATCCTGAAACTTGAGAAAATCATCAAAAACGGCGAAACAAACAAACAATTATTGCAAATCAAGTATTTATTCAAATTATTGAAATTATAAATTTAACATTTTAAGGGGGTATTACCACTAGGACAGCGTTTTTTTACGGTTTTTCAGAAGAAATTTATTTTTGGGAAATTTAATACATGCGATCTTGCGGTTTCTTGCAACTTGTTTATAGATTCATAAACTATAAAAAATGAATTTTAATTCTTTTCAATCGTCCGGCTAAACCTCTAAATCTGGCCTCAAATAAGGCCGTGTCCGCCGTGTTTTTCCTCATGGCCGGAAAGATTTTTTCGATTCTGTGATTTGAAACGTAAAATGAAGTAGTAGTCATTAATCTGTATTAAATTATCTGGAGTTTGAACCACCGACAATAAAAAATCTCGATAAATAACAAAATGGAGGTCATTCGAAAAAAGTGGTCGCTTTTTGCCCCCCTTTTTCTGACTTTAAGGCTCTATGAAAAATATCAAATGTTAATATATTTGAATGACGGTGGTTCAAACTCCAGAGGAAAATGTGGAGAACCGAACACTAAAAGCTCAAGTCAATCCGTTTCATAGTTTGAAAAGAAAGTTTCCGGCCAGCGAAAAAAAAGTGGTTTCGCGTTTAAAGTTTTGACACAAGCTTTAACTATTTTTGGAGATTTTTGGCTTTAGTCAGCTATGCCAGCTCCGTACACTAGGTCCTCCTCTTCCTCTAAAAACTGGGTTTGAATGATTTACTCCTGCCAGCGTTGTTGGATGGCCTTATGAGTTGCTGGAGTCAGGCAAAATTCGTCTCACATCTCGCGCTCCGCGTCGGTCCGTACCGGAAAGCCTTGGCTTGCAGGCCGATATGGATTTCCCAGTGTCTCTATCGTCTTAAAAACTGCCGAGTATCCGTCGTTGAAAATACTGGTAGCTATGAAAGACGCGATAGCGACGGTTTTTGCACCACAGTTGAGGTGCTTCGAAGCCAGCTTCCAGACACAAGCATTCAAACTTTCGTTTGAGTTCTGCGTATTTCCACCCAGCCACCTACTCAGCATTGTTTACTTCAACAAGCAAAAATCTAACTAACGAATTCGCCTATTGTAAAACGGCTTTCGGACATGAAACTAGATACTATCAAGTATCAATACATGCAAAAAAAAAAATCAATTTTTTAAAACTTCCGAATGGTAATACCCCCTTAATGGTTTTTGTGAATATGTTGGAAAAAGCGATATTGTCAAAAATGATTAAAATATGCTAATAATTGAGATAATTGGCACAAATATTGAAAAATGATGGAAACTCTTGTTTAGTGATGAAAACCAAACACATTTAGAAAGCGACAAGTTATCTTTTAATTTAATATTTCAGCATACAAAAGGCCTAATTGGAGTTTTTGTTTAAATGTTCGCTTTTATACCAGTACTACGTGTACATTTTCAGCCATTTGTTGATTTGATGAAAGGGTTCAATTGGAAGTTTCTAACAATTGTTTCTACTCCTTGATTAACCCATTAAGCGCCATTGATGCGTACACGCAACATTATAAATGTTTGGTTAATTATATTACTAAATAAGTTAATTTAATATATATTATTTGACCTGGCTTGAAAATGTAAGGAGAAAAATGTAAATATTTTGTTATTTAAATATTTCGATTATTACTCATTTAAAAAAAAATAATGTGAGTGTATTTCTAACTTCACAATATTTCAGTGTTTTATACGCGTGGCGCATGAAGTAAAATTTCGAGTTTAGAAAAGCCTGAAAATTTGGTTTGGCCGCTCCGCTTCGCGGAGCGACCAAACCAAATTTTAAGGCTTTTCTAAACTCGAAATTTTACTTCATGCTTAGTCTGGGAGTGGAATCACTCGTTCTAAACTTCATAGTGCACGTTTTTATATGGAATCGAATATTGCCTGAAATTTTACAGCATATACATTACGTATCTTTAAAAGACAAATTCACAGTATGTAATACAATAAGTCATTTATGGATATCATAAAAAGAAGTGCAGAATTTTACCTAAAATCAACTTTTAGAGTTATCTCTATGATTGCTCGGCCGTTTATGGGTTAAGCATGAAGTAAAATTTTGAGTTTAGAAAAGCCTGAAAATTTGGATTTGCCAGGGCGCGCGAGCGAAGCGAGTCGCGCCCCGGCAAATCCAAATTTTCAGGCTTTTCTAAACTCGAAATTTTACTTCATGCGCCACCCGTGTAAAGTGCCGACTTAAAGTAAAATTTAAAACATAGATAATTGATGTAAGTTTAAATTTCTGATTTAAGAGTGAAATTTAAAACATAGATTAATTACTTATAATTTAAAATTTCTGATTTAAATTTATATTTAGTTTCGGATCTTTGTAAGTAAAAAATAAAACCAGTTTTGTACTTGTTTTTGTAAAACTTTAGAAGACAACATACTAAGTCAAATCCCCCTCCATCGCAAAAAGCTATCTACGTTACTGCATCGTGTTAATATTCTTACAAAAAAAATCGCTTTTTTATGCTCGTTTAAAAACATGCAATTTCACACCGGATTAATACCAGACGCGTATAAACAATAAACAAAAACAAAAAACCCTTATCTCCACACGCATAAAACAACCGACTACAAATCACCTGTTGTTGTTTCGCATACATTAAAACGCGTAGATAATCGGCTAAATACGCATGTAATTTTAATAATTGCATTAATCTATTCATAATCTATCGTTATCGACGTAACCACTTTATCTTTGCCAACATCCGAATGGAAATTGGTCACTTTGTATGCGAGGACTGGCCTTCGCACAGGAAATTGACGGACAAGATGCTCCGTGGTCTGACGATTTAAATGAGTAATTAAATGAAGTAATTTAATCTAGTGTTGATAGGATCGTGTTTGGGCTTGGGATGCGTTGGATTTTATTGGTTATATTAATGTTTTTCGTATGAGTTGAATGTTAAGCTGGTTGTTGTTTTTATGTAAATTTATTCGAAGGTTAAATTATTTGATAGTTTCCACGAAAACATGACAGTAATCAATATAATAAATAGAAAAATTATACTAAGTTTACCACTATACAGCGTATAATCGAACTAATGTACATCCTCTTAAGGGCGTATACACAAAATATTTTGACACCAATTGCAGCAAAAATAAAATCGGAAAAAAAATATTGGATTTATCATAATTTTTCATGCATTTTTTACTTTTTGAGAACTTCTGGTTACCTGTGTTCATGATATTTTTCGTGGATGCGTAAGTTGTTGTATTTTTTATTTACTTTTACTACTGCGAGGCGCATAAATCACTTCGCACGCACGCTGTCTCTCGAATGACTAGATGAAACTAGGTCACTCATTTGTGGTATTGTTTATTTACTGTTACTACTGCGAGACGTATAAATCACTTAGCACGCACTACACACACACACACTGTCTAGAATTACTAGATGAAACTGGGTCACGTATAAAAAAAATCACAATAAGTGTTCAAATTGACGTCCGCCACACTTAATGCACATTTGGGCTCTACGTATCCAATTTGCACGAACAATAGCAAACATTTCACGAAGTTTTTCACGAATGGTATTAGCCGCGGCGTTTACTCGTTGTATCAGCATTTCAGCATTGTCAATTTCCGTAGTGTAGACTTCACTTTTAAAGTATCCCCAAAGAAAAATATCTAAGGGGTTTAAATCCGGACTTCTTGGAGGCCATGGTACAGGGCCTCCACGACCAACCCAACGTCCTGGAAACTCATCATCCAAATATCTTCTAACGCGCCTTTCATAGTGAGCTGGCGCACCATCTTGCAAATACCACATTCTTCTAAGAACCGCTAAGGGTACATTTTCTAGAAGATCTAAAAGGTCATCTTGCAAAAATCGTAAATATCGTTCTCCATTCAAATTTAATGGGAACATAAATGGCCCAATTAATTGATAATTTAAAATACCTGCCAAGATATTAAGGGAGAAGCGATGCTGGAAATGAGTTCTACGCGTAACACGAGGATTTTCTATTGCATAAACATGCATATCATGGAAATTAAAACTTCCATTACGCGTAAAGCACGATTCGTCGGTCACTAAAATGTCTTTGGTAAAGTTAGGATTTTGAACATTTTGTGCCAAAATCCATTGACAAAATGCAATTCTTTTGGGAAAATCATGGGGTTGAAGATGTTGTACACGCTGGTAGTGATACGGATAAAAATTATTGTCTCGTATAACACTGCTGACAAATGTGTGCGATACATTTAGCTGAGCGGCGATAATACGGGTACTTAAACCAGGATCCGCTTCCAACAGATTCAAAATTTCATCTTCCGCTCGCAAATATCGCATTGGACGGTCACCACCTCCGGCGGCTCCGGCGACGGCGACGGGCTGCAAACTTCCAGTGTCGCGTGCTCTTTGTAATAAATTTCTAAATCAGTTTGGCGGTGGTAAGTGTCGTTCAGGAAATCGCTCTTGATAAATTCTTACAGCTTCCGCGGAATTACACCGAGTTTCACCGTAAATAATAAACATGTCTGCCAATTCAATGTTTGAATAAACGTATCGCGCCATGTTACAAAATGTAGATGTTTCATGGAATAAGTTTCACCATAGACTAAACAGCAAACTATTTTTATGTTTAAAAATCATCCACCCTCGGCGCTCTTATCTAAACATTTCAATAAGAGTGGAGATAAAGTGAAGTGTGAACCTTATAAGGAAAAATATTGAATTTCATTAACACGTTTAGAAAATATTCGGAATTTAGTCAGCAATGGGTACTTATGAAAACGATAACATAGTCAAAATTCTTCACAATTTGACCCACTTTTCTCTGGATGGTGTAATTCGATATCCAAATCGTTTAAAAACTACCAGTCTATGTGGAATCTCTCTTAAAATACGCAATGTGCGCGTATACCAGATACCACAAACATGTGGCCTATTATTATTAATTATTTTTAATATTTATTTGTGAGCTATCTACTAAAGGTATGGTAATTTCAAATGCAGGTATTGTTTATTTAAACGCTGCCCCTTATGTGGTAGAGAGCCTGTACAGTAGTTCGTTTACACGCTGTATAGCTTAATTAAAAAAAACACCACTCAAGTTTCGACATTTTTAGTGTCATTTTCAAGTGACTAACAAACAATGATTGTGTACGTTTTACATTGATCAATGCCACACAGCAACTAAAGGTACCAAATTAAATTATCTAAAAGCCGTTGATATTTTCCAACAATCTAGTAACTCAACTGCTAATCAAGATTGATTTTTATCAATGCATCAATGGTTTCTTGAAAATTACTTAATAGTTAAACGATATATTACAATAATCATTTAAGTGAATTATTTTATCTTGAACAAGTTTCTCATCTTTCACGTGCTGAAAAATATTATCCTATGATTTAAATCATGAATTATTTTTTTTAATAGAATGTGAGGATTTCGAAATTGTTCAATTGCACTTTTTTTAGTCTGTTTTTAAAAACAAATATCTTCATGAGTTGCGCTCATTTTTCATCCTCGTTTCAATCTTTGGCTGAAAATAACAGGATAATTAAACGAGATATTAAAATATTTATTAAAATTAATTAATATATCAATTAAATCTAAGGATTTCTAAATTGTTTAATGATGCATTGATTTTTTGTCTGTTATTAAAAACAAATATTTTCATAAATTGTGTGATTTTTTTAACTAAATGTCAACTTTTACCCAATATAAATTCATGCAAAATTACAGAATTAATCTGTTTTTATTTAAGTCCTCGAGCGAGTGTCTTCCACTCCCAGGTTAAGCATGAAGTAAAATTTCGAGTTTAGAAAAGCCTGAAAATTTGGTTTGGTCGCGTAGCGCGCAGCGCTACGCGGCCAAACCAAATTTTTAGGCTTTTCTAAACTCGAAATTTTACTTCATGCGCCACGCGTATTAAACGCGTCACTATTATGAAGTTCAAAATATACTCGCTTTAATAAATTCTACAAATTTGTACTTCATCTAACCCAGTGGTTCCCAGGAAATTGTTATGACTTAAAAAGAGACAAAGAAGAGACATTTCTTTATCTCTTTTTAGGTTCATAACAATTTCCTTGAGTTTCTTTTTCAATCTTGATTTCTTTCTTCACTCTTTTCTGGGATTCTTCGTCAATTTATCCCCTAGTAAGTGTCTTTTTTTCTAAGAACTCTTAACAAAACTTCTTCCTCATTCGGTTTCTATGCATCTTCTTTGTTTACTTTTGAGTTCTTAGCAATTTTAAGTATCCTTTTCAATCTTAATTTCATCCTTTAACTCTTTTTGAGTTTTTTTCGTCAATTGGAGTATGCTTCTATTGTTTGGGCACCATACTCAAAAAACGCTATCCATCAGCTGGAAATGACTCAGGGGAAATTTCTAAAAATTATGTCTTCTCAGCTAGGTGTAGCAAGTATCAATTTTAGTCATAGTGGCATGTTATCGCTATTGAACCTGAGATCGTTAGCTGAAAGAAGAGTATTTTTAAATTTGACTTTCTTACACAAAATTGTTAATGGTCTAATTAACTGTTGTTATTTGGTAGAGGCGCTAAATTTCTGTATACCTCGTGGTCTTCAAGCTAGACATAGGCCTATATTCCGTTTACGTTTTCATTCGACCAGATACGGGATGTCTAATCCCATCGATCGTATGATGAGGTATGCCAATGGTATTAGCAATAATCCCAACTTTATTTTATTTACACCATCAATTCATCAGTTTAAGGTCCAGTTACGTCGTATTAGGCTATCCAATGTCATTGACTGTTAGATCTTTAGTTCAACTCTTTATATGGTTTTTGTTCAGTAATAATTTAGTCGGTTGTAATCAATGTAATTCTTTATATGATTTTTATGTTTTTTGTTATTTTTGTCATATATTACAATATGTATATGTACACTTATGTAATAAAATGG
Organism: Philonthus cognatus; assembly: GCA_932526585.2. Taxonomy (NCBI): domain Eukaryota; kingdom Metazoa; phylum Arthropoda; class Insecta; order Coleoptera; family Staphylinidae; genus Philonthus; species Philonthus cognatus. Next base: position 40,060,375 of record OW052244.1, read on the forward strand.
AGATTCCGTTAATAAATAAATAAATAAAAATTTGTGACTTTCTAAGCGTCTTTTGTTTTCTCAAAACTTTACCAAAACTTCTTCCTCACTCAGTTTCTATACCTCTCTTCCTCTCTTTTTGAGTTCTTAGCAATTTTCTTAGGTTTATTTTTTTATCTTGATTTCCTTATTGGTTGTTTTGATCTCAGTTTCGATCTACTCCTGAGCCTCTCAGAAATTCTTCAAATTCTGTTCTGAATTTTTCTCTGTCCCCTTTTCCAAGTTTCTTCTCAAGATTCTCCTCTTCTTTTCTTCCAGTCTTCATAATTTTCTTTATAAGTAGGTATCTATTTTGGAAGAAACTGGAGAGGATCATTTAAAATATATCCAGAGAAAGTAGTTAGAACAGACATAGGAAAAAAATCCAAGAATTGTTAAGAAGATACAATAACTACGATAGAGGCTTAAGAAGATACTTGACAAAAAAAATGATATGAATAGAAGAAGGTTACAGTTCAACCTTTGAAAATGATTTGTCAAGACCGAAACACGTGTCAGGAAACTGAAAATATAATCATGGAACAAAACAAGTGTTTTTCTTTACCAAATTTGGAAGAAGATTAATTAAGCAATATGGTTGAATGAGGAGTAGGCCAAAACTTTTGAAGACTGTACCTTATTATATCTTCTTAACTATTCTTTTGAAGAATAATTAAGAAGATACAATAACTGATAAAAAGGCTTCTTTCTTTCAGTATTCGAAATTCTGGCCTGCTCCTCAATCAGCCATATTGCTTAAATAATCTTCTTCTATATGCATAATTTTTTCCTTAAGTATCTTCTTAAGCCTTTTTCTCAAATATTGTATGTTCTTAACAATTTTTAAATTTATTTCTATACCTATTTTTACTACTTCCTCTAGATCTATTTAAAATTCTTTACAAATTTCTTGATTTCTTCCTATAACTCTTTCTAAGATTTTCTTTCTAAGCGTCGATCTCTTTCTGAGACTTTTTCGGTTATTCTTAAAATTCTGATCCGCATTTTGTCATGTCCATTTTTTGTCTTTTTCCAACTTTGTTCTTAACATTCTCTTCTTCTACTTTTAGTCTTCTTAGTTTATCTATAGGTAGTAGGTATCTATTTTGGAAGAAACTGGAGAAGATAATTTTAAATTAATCCAGAGAAAGTAGTTAAAACAGACATGGAGAAAAAATTAAAAAATTACTAAGAAGATATAACAATAAACTTAATAAAACAGTAATACTTTCTTTACTAAAGAGTGAAGAAAGTGTTACTGTTTTATTGAGTTTATTATATTAAACCCTTAACTTAACTCAAACCAAATACATAAAAAGATATAATATTCGAGAAAGAGGTTTAAGTATCTTCTTAAGCCTTAGGGAAAAAATGATGTATATAGAAGAAGATTATTTAAGCAATATGGCTAATTGAGCAGTAGGCCAGAATTTCGAAAACTGAAAGAAAGAAACCTCTTTCTCAGTTATTGTACCTTCTTAATTATTCTTCAAAATTTCTTTCCATACCTATTCTTACTACTTTGTCTGGATTTATTCAAAATTATTATCTTCTGTTTCTTCCTAACTACTAGCAAATTCCTAATCATCTTTTCATACATATTTATTCTCTAAGCCTCTTAATCAAGTTTCGGAGTGAAGAAAGTGTTACTGTTTTATTGAGTTTATTATATTAAACCCTTAACGTAACTGAAACCAAATACATAAGAAGATATAATATTTGAGAAAGAGGCTTAAGTATCTTCGTAAGCCTTAAGGAAAAAATGATGTATATAGAAGACGATTATTTAAGCAATATGGCTAATTGAGCAGTAGGCCCGAATTTCGAAAACTGAAAGAAAGAAGCCTCTTTCTCAGTTATTGCATCTTCTTAATTATTCTTCAAAATTTCTTTCCATGCCTATTCTTACTACTTTGTCTGGATTTATTCAAAATTATTATCTTCCGTTTCTTCCTAACTACTAGCAACTTCCTAATCATCTTTTTAATACATATTTATTCTCTAAGCAAGCCTCTTAATCAAGTTTCTGATTTTTTTAACATCTTCCTCTCTTCTCAACCTATTCAAAATATTTTCTCTTTTTTACACAATGAGTAAATCTTACTTCAACAAGTTTTTTCTTTAAGATAAACCATCTAATTAATATAATTAATCTCACTTACAACAATAATTAAGGTGTGTTTCTTTCTTCATTCAAAATTACCAGACACTCGGCAATAATTACGTCTTTTCGAGCACCCACACACAAACGTTACAAGCCTCACTCACGCATGCATAAATGCGCATTAATTAAGCGCTCTTTGGATTTTTGCTCAAGGAGAGAGCGCGTGTGTCTGGCTCGCCGTAATTATATCATCAGTAATTAAATTGAGTTTTACCCCGAAGGCGTAAGTCTTTATACGATGTCCAATTAACTGTTGGCCAGAAGGATCCGCGAGGTGGCTTAATGAAGAAGCGCGAGCGATTGACGTGCGAGAAGTGTCTTTTATTGCTCTTTGTCTGTATTAGGATAATTGTTAATGATATTTTTCTAGATTGAAATAAACTAAGTCTTCTTTTACCGTCGATAACGTTTTGAAAATAATCTTAATCTCTTCAAAGATAGATAATTAAAATACAGCAGTTATATTCCTTTCTAAAAGTTAGGAAAGGAATATTACTATGTTTTAATTAAATGACTTAAATCTTAGTTAACTATTGATAATGGATACTTAGTGTCCGAAATGTACATATAGTACTTAAATAAAAACAGTAAAGAAAGAAATTTAACCGCTTTTTATTACTATTCTAACAATCTTCACATAACTCACGAATACATATAGACTTAAATCTTAATTATTGTAGTAACTGCTTTCTTCACTTATTATTTTTATTATGCTAGATGCACATTTGAATATTTACATAATTTCTACAACTTGACACCTTTTTAGACTGCCAGACCTCAATTTTTGCCCTGACGAAGCCAAACAATTTTTTGGCGAAATATAGGCACAAACATATTTTTTTAATAAAAAATAAATTACATACACATTCTACGATTAAGTCTTCGTCTCCATTTAATTTTTTGAATTAATTTTCGCCGCTAAAACCAAAGAACCGAAATAATATAGTCAACTTGACGGCAAAAAAAAGAAAAATGTCATTCGAAAGGAATTACTACAATAATTAAAGGAAAACACTTCACGTAACTAAAAGAAGAATATTGGGGACTTAAATCTTTACATAACTCAAATAAATACATTATCAATAGTAATTTGATTGATTGAGTTACGTAAAGATCAAATTATATTGACGAATAAAGCATTAAACACCTTTCTTCGCACTTTTATTTGAATTATCATGTTTTGGTGTCTGGCTGTATTTCAAATAAAAGTGTGAAGAAAGGTTATTAGTAGTTTATTCATCAATTCTTCAAAGATGTTGTATGAAAAGTCTTGCATTCCTATTTATAATTATCTGTCTAAATTGTCCCAACTAATTTGAATAAATTAGTAAAGGATGCGATAGTTGAAAGCTGGACTGGTTTATTTGAAAATAGAAGCAATTTACTAATTATTAACCCATAAATCACGTGCTCGCGACTGGCGCCATTAGGCTTTAAAAAAAAGCGAATAACGCGATGCATTCTAAAAGTGCACCTAACAGACTCTAGAGTACACGTGTGCCCGTGTAATTAATGTTTATCGAGTGGCTAATTACGCTCGGGATTTTCCTCCGGCCAATTTTCCGAACCCTAATTGCCAGCAAACATCAAGACAATGTCGGGAATCACGTAAAGAATTGAACTTGATTTTTTGAGAATGAGCAGAATTTTTAAATTACTAAATAGTTAATCTAATTAGGATTGAATGCTTGTTTTTTCTTGATTCATCGAATGAAGGTTGAAGTTTATATAAATAGTAATGGGATTAAGTAAATATTAGAGATTTTGGTTAATTAACTAAAAAAAAGAAAACCTTTATTGGCATAATGTGTTACATATTTACTAGCTACAATTAATTGCTAACCCCTCTCCTCCTTATGTTTTCCTTCTCTTCCCCCAACTTGTCCAGCTCCTTACAAATCCTTATTAATTAACTACTTTTCTTCAGATAAAAATAGTGCCTTAAAGTTGTATTTAAAAAAAGTTTCATTTCCTCTACCAATTTCTGCAATGAACCAAATTGACCATTTGAGTTATATATATTTGTGGTCAAAAACATAGTGTTTTATTCAGTGAGTATCTGTTTTATTTATAATTAATATGAAAGTTCTATAAATAAAGATGGTTTATATATATATATATATATATATATATATATATATATATATATATATATATATATATAAACCATCTTTATTTATAGAACTTTCATATTAATTATAAATAAAACAGATACTCACTGAATAAAACACTTACTATGTTTTTGACCACAAAATATTTATTGTATGTATATATATTTGTGTAATATAATATATATATATACATACAATAAGTGTTTTATTCAGTGATTATGAATTACCACGTAGTTACGGTCGCAACCATCATCATGATTAAAACAGATACTAATTTATATACAGAAATTAAAATTAATTCTATAAAATGGCTATCGACCATAGGTCCTTCAGCCTCTGAATTATATTTTCCTTTATTTCTCATATTCTTACATTTCCTGATAATGACTATTAGTCGAAACTAGTCTAAATCAGTGGCGTAGATAGATTTTTGCAATGGAAGGGGGATTTTATTTACTATTTAGTTTCATAAATGTATTTTTATAAAGTATAAAAAATAGTTTTATTTTTTACTTAGATGCAGAGGCGCCATCGAAGCCAAAGATCAGAAAATTCTTAAATTTAAATCAGAAATTTTGAATTATATAAGTAATCTATGTTTTCAATTTTACTTTAAATCGGTGTTTTGTACGCGTGGCGCATGAAGTAAAATTTCGAGTTTAGAAAAGCGTGAAAATTTGGATTTGCCGAGGCGCGACTCGCTTCGCTCGCGCGCCCCGGCAAATCCAAATTTTCACGCTTTTCTAAACTCGAAATTTTACTTCATGCTTGGTCTGGGAGTGGAAGACACTCGTTAGAATTATGTTTAAATAACAACAGATTAATGACATAAATTCACCCAGATTTGTCAACGTTAGTCAAAAGATTTATTGTACTGTTTTTATAGGTGACCTATGTCATTATCATTTGATAAGAACAGCCCATTGTTAATTAGAAAACTCATTGAATAAACTTATTTTTAAAAGAATGTAAATGAAAAACATTTTTATCGGAATTTTAGGGAAAATGATAAAAATCACACTTTAAGTCAATTTCAACTTTCAAATGACTAAACAAATGATAGTAGTAAATGTAATTTTGCATTTGAAAAATGGTTATTTTTTGATTTAAACAATAATGTTGATAATGGAGATGCCAAAATATGACATTAAATAAAATATAACATTAAATGAAATATGTAATATGTAATACTAATTACATACCAGCAAAAGTGTAATTTTTATGTAAAATATCAAACGTGTCAATGTGACGTAAATTGTCAACTAAGTTGTTAAATCTCAGAAAAACCGACTAGGTAAGTTTACTAAATATTATTTTTCTTAAATGTGTAAAACTTTTGAACAAACAAACGTGTTGTGTGTTGTATTCACCACTGTTTAATATCGTATGTTCAATAAAAAAATACCTTTAGAATGCCATTGAAAATATTGTAGGTTGGCAACTCTGAAATTATGTGTTATAATTATTATTGCTGACGTTTTATATGTCAATTCTTAAAGCGTGTAGCCAACCAAAGGTTAAACAAAGATAAAATCATGGCACTCTTGAGGTTTTTTTTTTAATTGAACATACGTTAGCTATAAAAGCTCTGTAAATTGTCAAACTTGAATATGACACTAAATATCTCGAAACTCGAGTCGTAGAATTATTCAAATAAAGTGGTAAAAAACATCGAAGCACGTCTGAATATTGGTTAATTAATATTTTTCTTGTTCTTTTTTTCTGGAAAATGGTAAATGTTTTTTTTTCAGTACGTCAAAAACTGATGAAAGTCCGTTTTTTGGATTATTTTTTCATCAGCATAACATTTTCGGTATGCCAATACAATTTTTGATAATTTCCCGTTTTTAACATTCAATTTTAATTTCAATTTCAATTTATTTACGGAAAATCTCCTTTATACAATACAATAATAACAATCATTTTCTTAAATAGTATTTTGACAATTATGATGTTTTGACTGTATTTTGACTATTGTAACATTTTGACTATAAGTAACCAGTGTCTTCCATTCCCAGATTAAGCATAAAGTAAAATTTCGAGTTTAGAAAAGCGTGAAAATTTGGATTTGCCGGCATATCCAAATTTTCACGCTTTTCTAAACTCGAAATTTTACTTCATGCGCCACCCGTATAAGACAAAAGTAAATAAAAAAATTAAAATATAGATTAATTATATAATTTAAAATTTCTGATATGATTTATGAAATTTGATGTGCTTGAGGCTTTGCGTCCTGACCATTTTCTCAAAACTCATAGGGGGGGGGGGGGGGATTGATCCCCAAAATGCCCCCTCCTACGCCACTGGTCTAAGTAAACGAATAATAGTAGTGAAATAATTTTTGTTTAGTTTACAAATACTCATTTTGTATTTTCTCATATACCGTTCGTTTTTTTATCGTGCTCACCATTGCGTTTTCGTAAACCAATGATGATACGAAGTTGGTCAAATTAAAGTTTAAATATCTAATACTGAGTAAGAATATGTCGACAAATTTCAGCTAACATAATTTGTTTTAAAAATATGGCGAAAAATGAAAAAATGGATGATAATTTATTTTTATTATAACTTTGTTATTTAATGCGATAGAGATCTGTAATTTTCTGTGTGCTATACAAGCCTTCAGAGAAATACACAGGAATTAACAGATTTTATAGAGGGCCGCCATTAGAAAAACTAAAATAGTATCTAGTATCTAGATAATGTGGCACTTATCTAGATACTAGATACTATTTTAGTTTTTCTAATGGCGAGCATATTGGATTTTTATACCATTGAAAAGATCAAGAAAAAACAGTGCGAAAACATGTGCCACATGTCAATTAGTTACAACAATTGAATAAAATATGACAGATTTTGTTTTATTAAGTCGGCCATATTTGATTTTTAGATAAGGTCAAGAAAAATTAGTACAAAATCATGTGTTACATGTCAATTAGTTTTCTTGATCTTATCTAAAAATCCAAAATGGCCAACTTGATAAAACAAAAATTGTCATATTTTATGCAATTGTTTTAACTAATAATTAATTAAAATTATGGCACATGATTTGACACAATTTTTTCTTGTTCTTTTCAATGGTACAAAAATCAAATATGGCCGCCATAAGAAAACTAAAAACAGGTGTTGTGTCAAGAAAATGGGACAGCCTGTAAAAAATCTGTTAAATCCTATGTCTTTCTTTGATGACGTTTATGGTACACAAGTAACAGATCTCTATTGTATTAAATAACAAAGTTACAATAATAATAAATAATATACATTTTACAATTTTCACAATAATTTTAAAACAAATGATGTTAGCTGAAATTTGTTGACGTATTCTTACTCAGTATCAAATATTGAAACTTTTGTCTAATTTGACCTACTTCGTATCATCATTGGTTTAAGAGATCCCATTGGTGAGCACGATAAAGAAAACGAACGGTGTAGTTTATATTTTTTTCTACAATACAGACACGTGTTAGTCTTCTCTATGAAGTAATTTAAATTCAAATCACGAGGAGTTAACTTCCTGCTAAAAGTCTAGAGGAGATGAGCGCGGGTACTCTTGGGGTAAAAACGTTAATGATACACCTGTCAGAAAGCTGATGAAACTGTCAAACGCGTTTAACATGCGGCTATTTCAATTACACCACTCGGACTTAAATGAGACTCGATCATAACGAGATAATCGTCGTCTTCTGGAAAAAAACGAGAAAAAGAAATGTTCGCTGTTTATTAAGAGACAGATGTTCTGTACAAATTGGTACTAATTCTTGGGGAGTAATTAGGTTTGATTATTAATTAATGTAAATGCAAGCGGATTGAAGAATTGAAACCAATTAAAATATTGAAGTAAAATTAGAGGCAGTTGATTTGTTTCACTTAAATCTTTATTTCTTCCAAGTAGTTTCGACTTATCGTCATTCTCCAGGAACAATGAAAAAATGGATGCATTCATCAGATAAAACTGTTGAGAGTTTGATGCCAACAGTTGGGGTATTTTCTGATAAATGCACTGTAAAAAGAAAACAAGTTCGTCATTTTTGCAAGCGTGCAAAATGAAAGGCCAGAGGAGCGTTCACTAGATACCAACGTAAAGCGTAAAAAAAAACATACATGTTAAGAGTATATTTTTCTGGTGAATGCGCCCACTGTAAAATTCTTTCTAGTAATTTGGAAGCACAATCCATTTAAATTCCAAATAACTAGAAAGCATTTCTAATATGTAATTGTTTCAAGAATGAGGTCAAAATGAGAATAATGATCACAAAAGATCGATTTTTGTTGTTGTTGTTAATAATTAGAGAGCATTTTTAGAATCATGTAGTATTGAAATAACTAATAATTATTTAAATAGTGTTCTCCTGTGAATCTGTGAAATTTTCAGATTAAAGTCTATACTGATAGCAAGGTACAGACGAAATATTTAAAAATATTTTTCGAAACATGATAAAGAAAAATGTTGCCCGATTCATAAATTGCTTAAGTTTTTGTACTGAGTACTGGCTCTAAAATCTCATAATCAGTTAGAATTAGATCACTAGGTTAACATCTACAAATGTTATCATTTTTTTCTAAAAATATCTGACTAAACTGTTCACTGTGGAGGCTTCTACTTCGTTATACATCATTATTTACACAAATAAGACAATTAACTTTGTTTGTATAACTGAGGATTTTATTGTGACTATAGTTTCGACAACTTTAACTTGTCATTATCAAACATAAAGTAATTTAAAACAAACAATTCGGCAGGTATATATATTAAAATCAGATTCAAGGAGCATCTTAGCTCTTTTCGGCTTAATTTGATTGATAAGTCGTCATTCGCTAGACATATGATTGAAAACAATCATACTTTTGGCGAGGATGTACTGTTAATAATACATTTAGCCGAAAAGGGTCGGAAGATAGACCTCCTGGAGTCTCTGGAAATTTACAGAGCACGCGCTAATCCGGAAATTCCCGTAATAAGCGACCAGCTTGACCTAATATACACCCCCATTTTTAAAGCCGTTTTGTAACCGTAATTTTTTCGTATATATACCTGACGAATTGTTTGTTTTAAATTACTTTATGTTTGATAATGACAAGTTAAAGTTGTCGAAACTATAGTCACAATAAAATCCTCAGTTATACAAACAAAGTTAATTGTCTTATTTGTGTAATATCTGACTACATTATCAAAGATGTTCGTCAATGAATAGTAAGTCTTTTTCAGTCTTTAAAGAAGATTTGCTTTCTCTGTTTTGTCAGTAAATTTTGTTTAAATAAGTTTAAGACCATCTCAGTTTTCCATAGATAACTTTCTCCTCAAATATTTCCGAAAATATCTTACTCTTATAGGAATTCGGTTTTTGAGTCAAAATTTTACTTCATGCTTAATCTGGTAGTGGAAAAACTCATTTAAAGCTTCAAATTGAACTCTTTTAAAAAAAGAACGAATATCTAAAGTTTTACAGCATGTACGCTGTAATTGGAATAAGTAATACTTAAAAAAACACGTTTTTTTTTTTAATATACATTTACTGGATTAACCATTCCATGTTTGTATTATTTCTATTTCAACTAAGTTTAAACGTCACAAACACATTCACACACATCCATGGATTGAGGTGGAATCACTTTGTACTTCAAAATGACCCCATCTGGCGGGACTCGAACTAGAAACCCCAGCTTTAGGAGGCAGGGCCTCTACCCACTACCCCACCGGGGTCACCAAAACACTTTGTATATCTGTAAAAAATATTTTAATTCTTTTTGAGAATTTCTGACCTTTAAGAATATTTTCCTTTCTAATGTTTTGAAAGAGGAAGATGAAAAGATTAAGAAAGAACTTGGTCAAGAGACTTTGATGTTTTAATAGAATAAATTAGAAATGCTTACGAAGTTAATTTGGAAGATGCTGAAGAATAGTAGGATGATACTTTTAAGAAGTTTAGGAAAAGACATTTGGAGAAGCTTACAATGCGTTTTAGAATAATCTTTTAATATACTTTTAAGACGCCTAAAAATACCTTCGAAGAAGCCCCGAAAGAGACCTTTGAAAAAGCTTATAGACTATTGCTAAAACTTTGGAAGAAACTTCTGTAGATGCTCATAAAGAGACTTTTAAAGAAGCCGAGCCGCATTTAACAGAGAATTTCGAAAAGAAGATAAAACGATATAGTAAGTAGAGCCCGAGGAAGAACGTGTTCAAATTGAACACTTGAAAAAAAACAAATGATACCCAGACTTTTATAAAAAAATACCTGCTTATTTTTTATGTCTTCAATTTCCCCTTGGAGTCTTGAAAAATATTAGGAGACAAGAAATGAGCCATTTCTTTCATTCTGAAATTTTTCAAGACTCCAGAGAGAAATTTCGGTTAGCGATTTATCTTGTTATAATGTTGATTTTATTTTTATATACATCTAAGTGAAATATAGAACCAGTTTTTGTACTTCTTTTGGGACCCTATCAAAACATCCACATTATTTTTGCCAGCTGTAATGCTGCTCTTCTATCTGTTTGGCATAATTTTGATCATTTCTTTTAAGTAAAAAAGTAAAGTACTTATTCGTATGTACTAACTTTTAGAAATTTAAATACCTATAATATTTTGCAGTTTCTCTAAATATGCAATTTACACTAAAAATAGTGTGCTTAATGTTTCGGGAATTTTACAATATTTTCTTGAAAACCAATCGTGTTGGTTTTTTTTCCAAAGCTAACTTTGCTTAAACAATAGAATTAATTTTGTACAAGAAATCTCTGCTCTTTACAAATTCATTCTAAGGCATTCTTCAGAGAGACTGTGTGAATGTTTTGATCGGGTCCTCTTCTTTCTGTAGAACTTTAGAAAAATACATTTATAAAACAAAAACTAAGTCAAATACCCCGTCGCAAAAAGTTATCTACGCCACTGGGAAGTGCATTGTAAACTTTAAGCGATGACGTTTACAATGCACTTCCCAGTGGCGTAGATCACTTTTGACTTAGTTTTTGATTTATAAATATATTTTTCTCAATAAAATTAAATCAAACAAGTGCAATTTTGATAAAATCTAGTTAAACTGCGGAAAGACTGAAACGCTTAATTCTTTTAAATATAAAAAAATATTGGCATTCAAGATTAATAATAAAAAATTTAAAATTTTTGTTATAAATCTTGAACGCCAAATATTTCAATAAACAGATTGTTGTAAAGTTATTTAAATATGTAAAGTTAACAGATTGTTGTCAGCTTCTTTATACAAAAAGAACAATTAAATACTTCAGATTTGTTTTCCTTTATTCGTGCTTTAATTAATACAATTTTGTTAAAATTTCAAGATTTCTTTAATTAATACAATTTTGTTAAAATTCCAAGATTTCACTAAAATATATAAATAATGAAACAAAATTCCAATCGAATCAATATTTTACAAAACCAAATACAAATAATAATGCTAATAATAATAATAATAATATATAATAAATTAGTAAAAAGAAAACACCTCGAAATTTGATTAAATCTTTGTAAAATATTTCAAAAAAAAAAATTTTTTTTCCTGTGGGAATTTAACCCATTACATTACTAAAAAAGTTAATTTGATTCATTGTATTATTTGACCTAACAAGAATGTGTAATGAAAAATGTAAATATTTTGTTATTTAAATATTTCAATTGTTACTAATTTTAAAAAAAGGAATTTGTAAGTGTATTTTTAACTTTAAAATATTTTAGTGTTGTATACGCGTGGCGCATGAAGTAAAATTTCGAGTTTAGAAAAGCCTGAAAATTTGGTTTGGCCGCTCCGCGCTTCGCGCTACGCGACCAAACCAAATTTTCAGGCTTTTCTAAACTCGAAATTTTACTTCATGCTTAGTCTGGGAGTGGAAACACTCGATCGAGACTTCAAATTGAACACTTTTATAAAACCGGCGAATGCCTGAAAAATTACAGTCTACACTATATATATATAAAAAATGAATTCCTCGTATGTAATATAAGAAGTCTTTCCTAGAAATCATAAAAAGAAGTGCACAATTTTATCTAAAATCAACTTTTAACAAGGAGTTTTTTAGCAGGGAGTTTTTTTTAAGTATACATATCCCAATTACGTGCTGCGAATTCTCAGATATTTGTTATTTTTTTTTAAGAATTCAATTTGAAGCTTTAAACGAGTGTTTTCCACTAACAGGTTAAGCATGAAGTAAAATTTTGAGTTTAGAAAAGCCTGAAAATTTGGTTTGGTTTTGACCAAACCAAATTTTCAGGCTTTTCTAAACTCAAAATTTTACTTCATGCGCCACGCGTATTAGACACTGATTTCAGGTGAAGTTAATTTGTTGACAATATATCAGTGTTTTCAGTGTTTAATACGATTGGATCATGAAGAAAAATTTCGAACTTAGATAAGCCTAAAACCAAATGTCCACGTTGTTCTAAACTCGAAATTTTATTTTATGAAAGTGGAAAACACTCTTTTAAGGCTTCATACTTAACTCTTAAAAAATCGTTATAGCTTCAAATGTAACTTTTTAAAAAACGTATACATATGCATTCTTAAATGAAAAAGTCCCTGTATATTTTTAATAATTATTTTCATATTTTAATTCTATTGTGTTAAAATGTGATCTTCAACAGTAAGAAATGAATGAGTGAAGAAAGGAAATCAAACTATGTTTTATTGGTGATTTATTCCTAGTATAAACTGAATCTTGTATAAATATTAAAAAACAATTTTAAAATCATGTAACAATAATTAAAAGATAACACTTTTAATTATTGTTACATGATTTTAAAATTGTTTTTTAATATTTATACAAGATTCAGTTTATACTAGGAATAAATCACCAATAAAACATAGTTTGATTTCCTTTCTTCACTCATTCATTTCTTACTGTTGATGTACATTTCGAGTACCATGTACTCGAGTACCATGTACTCAATTTAATTTTCAGCTTTTTACACTGTACTACTCTTTCTCCCATGTGAACGAAATGAATAGGTCTTCTTTCTCTCTACCTCACTCTTTTTCTCTCCGAGTTTTAATGTGTATTAATCCTTATCAAAATATTACAAACCATTAATATTTTATTACAGGATGCCTTGATTTGTACACACACACACACATCTCGCAAGTATGTAAATACTTTTCTTGATCAAATAAACAAAGCCGCAGATGGCGTGTTCACAGTTTGTAGTCATCTCCATAAAAATGTCTTCGGCTTCTATTTCTGTATCTGCTGAAAAAGAAATTTGATTTAGCTCGCGAGCGCATTTAAGCTGGCGGGCAAGTATATTTATAAAGTTAATATCAATAAATTTCAGAAGAGAGTGGTATTTATTCACACAATTATGCAAGTTGCTGCTGATGTTATTTAAATCGTCATATAAATATGCTAATGTGATGGGATTTATTCGGTGCTATAATAAAATAGCTGTAAGTGTGTGACATTATTTAATACTGTTAGTATATCAAGTGATTTTTTCAATTTAGAAACTTGGCAGATGTGATGATGGTCAATTAACCCATTAACGGCCGAGCAATTATAGAGTTAACTTTAAAAGTTGATTTTAGGTAAAAATCTGCACTTGTTTTTATGATTTCTATGAAGGGCTTATTGTATTGCATACTGAACAGTTTTCTTTTAAATAAATATAATGTATACGCTGTACATTTTTTGGCATCTGTCGATTTTATATAAAAACGTGCCATATGAAGTTTCGAACGAGTGTTTCCACTCCCAGACTAAGCATGAAGTAAAATTTCGAGTTTAGAAAAGCTTAAAAATTTGGTTTGGTCGCTTCGCGAAGCGGAGCGGCCAAACCAAATTTTTAGGCTTTTCTAAACTCGAAATTTTACTTCATGCGTCACGCGTCTTAAAAATTGAATTATTGTGAAGTTAAAAATACACTGAAAACATTTTTTTTTTAATCAATAATAATCGAAATATATAAATAACAAGATTTACATTTCTCTTCATACATTTTCAAGTCAGGTCAAATAATATAATATATCAAATTAACTTATTAAGTAATTTAATTAACAATAAATTATTAATGTTGCGTTTATGCATTAATGGCGCTTAATGGGTTAAAGACATTTTTTGATACATCTACCCAATGAAGCCTTCTGGCACTGTGTGGAAAAACAATTGTCACAGTGTTACGACTAATAAATTTGTAAGAAATGTATACTTAAAAGAAAAATTCTCTGTACGTTATAAACAAATCACACACAAGTTTTTTTTAGATCATATGAGTATTAAAAAAATAGTTTAAAGTAATTGAAACTGCCTGCATTGCCGGTGAATTTATAAAATATGGAACAGAAGCCCAATAATTGATATAAATATTCTAGACACGATTACAGTTCACTTATACACTGATTACTGTTTTATGTGGTGCCCATTTACATTCCAGTAATTAATTTGAGGCAAATTCCAGTGAGATTATTCACTCGTCCAATTAGAATGCACTCGATTTTACTGCTGGTATTTTAATGGCCATTGATACACTTTTTCTTCCTTTCGATAATTTATTTTAAACCACTCATATTCGAACGATCAACATAAACAAGGATTTTCGGATTATTTACGAAAGTTGACGGTTTTCATTTTAATTTAAACAAGCAGTCATTAATTTAAGAGTAAAAGTTATTAACCAGTATAATTTTCATTACCCAAAGAAGCTCTTCATTTACGTGATTGGCCAACAGCACTTGGATGCCAAGGCAATTAAATGCGCAAAAAATTAGAAGTATGAGTGGCGAACTCAATAACTCATTTAGTTCGCCACTCATACTTCTTATTTTTTCTTTCAAACCGATGATACAGTTTATTAAATTTTATATAATGCAGTGTTGATTATTCTTCAATCTTATTTTTTGTATTTATTTGTGGTAACTTTCACACCTCTAAGAAAATAATCGCCATTCAGTTGACGATCGTACAAAAGGCCAAAGATGCCTTCATCTGTTTAAGATCTGGTCATCTGTTCATTTAGAGGCATCTCAGCACATGTGTTCACGTCGGTCGGCGTGTCCCGATGCCCATTTATCAGTCGGATTGTTCTGTCAATAATGCCTGGACCATTCTCTCCTCTATGTCTCTTTCTCTCTCACACATACACTATTTCTTCCATCAATAACGCTCGGACAATTATTGCCTCTCTCTCTCTTCTATCAATAAAGCCTGAACCGTCTCTTTCCTTCTTATGTTACTAAAGCACGCTCTATCTCTTGTCTTCTTCTCCTCTTTGCGTCCGACGGTCACTGATTGGGCTGGTTTTTGTCACGATGTCTTTGGTATTGTCAGACAAATTCCAGCGATACATCACTCGTATTATGAGAGCTCTTGGAGACAAGTCGGAAAAATGTGTGTTAAAGGGGATTCGGGTTCTTGGAAGATGCTGAGACATTTGATATTTTGGAGATTTTTTTTTTGGCTTATCTATTGTAATAATTGTCACTTAAATTGCTTCAGGAAGAAATTAATTTAGTTATGAGCTGCCAACAGGAAAATTACAAACAGTTTAATTAATTTTTGTTTATAAAAACGTTCTCGACACGGACGATCGGGGCGAATGACCAAAAAGAGGCAGTAAAAAGTGAAGTAAGGAATAAAAGCATTTTTTAGTGTAATAATCACTTCACGTAAACTCAAAAACATACAATTAAAAAGAGGCAGGATTGACTGTTACTTTTTATTTACGACTGTTACTTCTTGCTGTGGTTATAAAAACGTTCTTCCTCAGTTTTTATTGAAGAAGCTTAGATGCTGCAAACAAAGGAAATTCAGTGGAAATTTCGTTTTATTAAACAAAAACTAATTAAACTATTTGTAATTTCCTTCTTGACTGATTAAAATATTAATAAAGTTGAATTAAAATTTTCAGGCATTTCTAAACTCAAAATTTTACTTCATGCTAAACACTGTTGTGGTATACTAAACACTGATGTGATATGATGTTTAGAACACATGTTTTTAGCATATTGCTTTAGTAAAATATTTTGAACTACACCTAAATTTAGCGTTTTATACGCGTGGCGCATGAAGTAAAATTTCGAGTTTAGAAAAGCCTGAAAATTTTAATTCAACTTTATTAATATTTTAATCAGTCAAGAAGGAAATTACAAATAGTTTAATTAGTTTTTGTTTAATAAAACGAAATTTCCACTGAATTTCCTTTGTTTGCAGCATCTAAGCTTCTTCAATAAAAACTGAGGAAGAACGTTTTTATAACCACAGCAAGAAGTTTCAGGCTTTTCTAAACTCGAAATTTTACTTCATGCTTAATCTGGGAGTGGAAAACACTCGTTTAATACTTCAAATTAAACTATTTAAAAAAACAAACGATTATCAGAAAAGTTACAGCTCATGCATATATGTATGTATATTTACAAGAAAAATTTCCAATATATTATTTCTTTATCATATTTTCTTCATTTATCTCTAGTTAATCCATCAAATACCTAAACAATCGACAAGATATGTGATGGATTAACTAAAGATAATTGAGAGAGAGAAAATATTCACATTTTTTCAAATCTTTTCGATTCGTTTGGTATGTGATGGATTAACTATAAATAAATGAGGAAAACACATTCCTTCAAAAAAATTCAGCAAAGTCATCTCGTTAATTGGAATATACACAACTCACCACAGCAAACGAAAGAAACACTTTCAGGTATAACATTCATTTCGGGCTCGTGATTTCGATGAATACATCAACGTCACGGAAGCAGAAATAAATCATCCACCTTAATATGTTCGAGACCATTGTGATCGGATTCTCTTTTCGAAAAGAGAGAAAAAAAAAGAGAAAAGAGCGAACGAGGCCGAAGAACGAGAGCTTATTACCTGGTGCATGGCGTTGCCGAATTTCGAGAGATTTGTTGGGCAACGTTACGTGATGGCCGAATCAAAGGGGAGGATTTTACTCCGAGGGTTGTTTTTATGTGTGGACATGCAGGGTGATTAAATGTTTATTGCTAGCTGGATTTTAATTTGAAACACGTTTTCGGCATAAATCAGCTTGAAAATCAAGTATAGACACTGACACCCTTGTTTTATATTTTATAGCTTAAAGATTAATTAGCGTAAAAATCAAGTATAAACACTGACACCATAATTTCATAAGATTCTAACGGTAAATTCAAATCGCTATAAAATTTCATACGAATAAGTTATATAAACAGCATATTACCACAGAAGATACCGTGTAGATCGCAATACTCAATAAAAAACACAAATGAATTTGTCAACAACACCGAACATCTCAAACTGAACCGAAAAGTATTACTCGTATCTTTTGACGTGAAAAGTTTGTTTACATCCATACCAGTAACGGAACTAAAAACCATTATCAAGGAAGCATTACAGCACTAGAAATTCACAAAATACTAGATACCCGCCTCACACCAAATTACTTCAGATTTAACGATAAATTTTATACCCAAGAAGATGGATTGCCCATGGGCTCCCTCCAACATCGCCGCCCTGCGCAGAAATATTTATGAAATCATTCGAGGAAAAACTACTAGATAGTCAGAAAAACAGCACATTGACAACATATTATTTTGGTGCAACGTGCAGATGTGCAGATAACGTTTTTTGTATTTGGGGTGGTTCACATCGACAATTAGACACATTTTTGCAAGAACTAAACAACGTAAATGAACAAATACAATTTACCATGGAAAGAAGAGGACGGACAGATACATTTCCTCGATTTATCAATAGAGGTAAAAAAGAAAACCCACTACCACTGACACCATAATTCCTAACAATTCTTTTCAATCAGCATAGATAAAACATTCAGCACTTAATGCATACAGGGTGTCAATTTGAAAACAAGCCAGTCAGAATATCTTTGGAACCGTAACAGTTAGAGAACATTTTTTTTAAAACCGATTCTAGGATATGGACGGAGAACCATTTTGCGCCACATAACAATCTTCTGCAACCAACCCCTTATGCTGTAGCCACCCTCGCCCTTTTTTTTCAAATGGCACGACCTGGCTTGTTTTCAAATTGACACCCTGTATATTCACCTTCTAGTAACAATACCCATGACAGACACGATTTACGATAATGCCACCAATAACAGATGTAATAAGGGATTAGTTACTAAACTATTAAAAAAGAAACAGAGGAGCGTAAAAACTCAATTACTGTACAAGGCAGGTCCAGAAAAAGACAAGAACATATTTGCTGCTATTAGCTTCGTCAACAACACCCGCACGAAAATCAAAAAACAATTGAAGCCACATAACATACAAGCAATATTTATAAATAAAACAAACCTAGCCAGAAGATTAGTTAATAACAAAATTGAAACGAAGGAAAAATTAAAAAAAGTCAGGAATATTTAAAATTAAATGTGGGGATAATCTGCTAAACAACCAGCACGAACTATTACAGGCCGACATCATTATTGGTGGACTTTCCCACAATTAACCATCCCATATACATATATAATACACTTTTTCATTTATAATTTAGTTTAACCTTTGATAATGATCTGTAAAGACCGAAACACATGTCAGGAAACTTTAAATAATATCATGGAACAAGACAAGTGCTTTTCTTCACCAAAAAAATAAGTTATCGTTCGCTTTTATATTATAAATATTAATAAATCATTGCTAAAAATAATGCAATAGATTGATGAAACAAAATATACATGGCAATCTAATATTAACACATTCAGTTTCCTGGCCCGTGATTTGGTCAATGATGACAATTTCTGAAGGAATTCAAAAATACCTAATATATATACGTTTTAGAATTGATTTTGTTAAAAAGGCCTAAGTCTGAAACTTGAAAAACACCATTTTAAGCAAAATTGAAGTGTCTACCTATCAACAATTTTAAATGAAAGCAATCTCAATTCCTATTTTTTTAGAAATTGAGTTTGCTTTAGTTAATAGACAGTGTCAGTGATAGAATGAGGTGTTTATTAGACACTTAATTCTGCTTAAAAGGGCGCTTATTTCAGATACCTGACTTACGAAATGATTTGCGCCCTTTTTAAAAAATACCTAATCAATTACTGTTTGTACTTTGTTGTAAGTATAACACCGATGAGAAGTTGGCCACGATTTTCCAGCCACGGATTTTGGCGCCTCCACCATCACCCGAATTTCAATGATTAATAAATTATTATCATTCATCAGCAACCACACGTTATTGTTTGCAACAATTATATTCCAGAATAATAAGTATTTGCAGTTTTCGTTAAAAATATCCGAGAAAATTAGTATTTGAGATCAGTTCATGTATCGAAACATATTAAAAATATTCATAACTTCAATTAGCAAAGAAAAACATAACATTTTTTATCGGATATGAACTAAGCATACTCTAATTAATAATATTAAGCAATTTGTTTAGAGATGCACGCTTAAATTTAGACTTGGTGCGACTTTAAAACTGACATATATTTCCAGCCATGGATCGGACGCACTATTTCAAAAAATTCATAACTTCAATTGGCAAGAAAAAACATATAATTTCTCATCGGATATAAACAGAGCATACTCAAATTAACAATATTTAGCAATTTGTTTAGAGATGCACGCTTAAATTGAGACGGTGCGACTTTAAAACTGACATATATTCCCAGTCATGGATCGGACGCACTATTTCAAAAAATTCATAACTTCAATTGGCAAGAAAAAACATATAATTTCTCATCGGATGTAAACAAAGCATACTCAAATTAACAATATTTAGCAATTTGTTTAGAGATGCACGCTTAAATTGAGACGGTGCGACTTTAAAACTGACATATATTCCCAGCCACGGATCGGACGCACTGTTTTAAAAAAATTCATAACTTCAATTGGCAAGGAAAAATACATAATTTCTCATCGGATATGAACTAAGAATACTCTAATTAACAATATTAAGTAATTTGTTTAAAGATGCACGCTTAAATTGAGACTTGGTGCGACTATAAATCTGACATATATTCCCAGCCACGGATCGGACGCACTGTTTTAAAAAAATCATAACTTCGATTGGCAAGAAAAAACATATAATTTCTCATCGAATATGAACTAAGCATACTCTAATTAACAATATTAAGAAATTTGTTTTTTACTCTGTTAATCTCTGTATATTGCACTTAATTCTGTGACTAGAGTTTCGACTATCTAGAAGTGATTCTCTAACCAAAAGTAAATAAAAATTACATGTTAAAAACTATTTATACGGCATTGAAGAGAGGGGTGTATATTAGGTTATATATTATTATATGTTTTTTTTTGCCAATCGAAGTTATACATTTTTTAAAACAGTGCGTCCGATCTGTGGCTGGGAATATGTCAGTTTTAAAGTCGCACAAGTCTCAATTTAAGCGTGCATCTCTAAACAAATTGCTCAATATTGTTAATTACAGTATGCTTAGTTTATATCCGATGAGAATATATATGTTTTTTTTTTGCCAATTGAAGTTATAAATTTTTTAAAACAGTGCGTCCGATCCGTGGCTGGAAATATATGTCAGTTTTAAAGTCGCACCAAGTCTCAATTTAAGCGTGCATCTCTAAACAAATTGCTTAATATTTTTAATTAAAGTATGCTTAGTTCATATCCGATGAGAAATTATATGTTTTTCTTTGCCAATTGAAGTTATGAATTTTCTAAAACAGTGCGTCCGATCCGTGGCTGGGAATATATATCAGTTTTAAAGTTGCACCAAGTCTTACTTTAAGCATGCATCTCTAAAAAAATTGCTTAATATTGTTAATTAGAGTATGCTTAGTTCATATCCGATGAGAAATGTTATGTATTTCTTTGCCAATTGAAGTTATGAATTTTTTTAAAATGTTTGAATACATGAACTGACTTCAAATACTAATTTTCTCGGATATTTTTAACTAAAACTGCAAATACTTATTATTCTGGAATATAATTGTTGCAAACAATAACGTGTGGTTGCTGATGAATGATAATAATTTATTAATCATTGAAATTCGGGTGATGGTGGAGGCGCCAAAATCCGTGGCTGGAAAGTCGTGGCCAACTTCTCATCGGTAAGTATAACAGGTATTACATGTTGTGTTACATGTTATGTGGTCTAACTACAAAACTCACATTCTCCAGTTTTAAAAAATTTTCTCAAATTGCAAAAAACACGTGTACTTTAATATAGCGCACATGAAAAACCCGCTAACTCAATTTTTACAAAAAGTAGAGAATGTGAGTTTTGCAGTTAGACCACTTAATTATAACAATAAAATATACATACGAAGAGTTTTATGTAACACCGAACATGTTCATAATGAGAATTTTTCTTTTAAGTATACATAAACATACGTTACACATTTGCCGACGCTCGGTTTATTGAAAGAATTTAATTTGAAGTTTTAAACGAGTGTTTTCCACTCCCAGGCTAAGCATGAAGTAAAATTTCGAGTTTAGAAAAGCCTGAAAATTTGGTTTGGTCGCGTAGCGCGAAGCGCGGAGCGGCCAAACCAAATTTTCAGGCTTTTCTAAACTCGAAATTTTACTTCATGCGTAACCGATACAAAACACTGATGCAATGTAAAGTTTAACGGTGTGTTTTAAACTTCGTTATATGTCAATGTTTTGTACCGGTGGCGCATGAAGTAAAATTTCGAGTTTAGAAAAGCCTGAAAATTTGGTTAGGCCGCTCCGCGCTTCGCGCTACGCGACCAAACCAAATTTTCAGGCTTTTCTAAACTCGAAATTTTACTTCATGCTTAGTCTGGGAGTGGAATACACTCATTCCATGTTTTAAATTGAACTCATTAAAAAAAAACACGGTTATCTAAAGATTTACGGCATATACGCTGTAATTGGGACATGTATACTTGAAAGAAAAACTCCCTGTATGTACAAGTTGAGACATTACTTGCGATTGATTGGCTACAATTTGTAATGGTCATATAGGCAATCTAATTTACACATAACTTAAAAATTAAAGGTGTCTAAATGTATTGGATAAAAATGTTCGGTGTTACATAAAACTCTCTGTATAATCATTAATGTCTGCATTTTATATTATATGTTCATAATTCCAATAAACTAAGTAGTAATAAGATACGTTTGATATTTGTAAATTAATACTATAAAAATAATACACAAGAAAAAACAGTAAAAGTGTTTAAAGAATCGTGTCCTTTCGTTTGCATCGCATAAAATGAAATATTCTCTCTCTCGGAGAGAAGCAAAGGTAGTAAAATGTTGCTTTCTGCGTTACTCGACCAAAACATAGTACCAACGTTATAAATTACTCGTGTGTGTGTGCTTTTATTGCCGATTTTGATACACTCGACTAAATTTATTATCGTGTTTACATACAATGAATTTCCAAGAGTTTATTCACATCTGAAAAATGATCATAAATAATTTGAAAACAAAAATAATAGTAATACGATCGAATGCTGTTTGCATAAGGGTCATAAACTAAACAGTAGTAAATCATGAAATGTCAAAAATAAGTCAAAGTCGAAAGAAGAAAAATATTAACATTGAGGCGCATCGGAAAACATATGTATTTTTTCGGATTTTTGAACTAAATAAATATTTAGTGAAATAAAATAAACACTTAACTTTTTTATACCACTTTGTAAATAGATTCAATTATACGATAATCATTATCATAATTGAAACTAGTTACAAATTTTTTCAGCTTCTGTATTTTTTCCACTTTTAAGCAATTTTGTTGGTGTTTGCACTAAAATAAAGTTCACTCTTTCTTTTGTAATTTCTGCAAATTTTTTGATATAAGGAAAACACTTCATTTGTTTATGATGTTTGATGTTGTTGATGTTGCTTGCACAAAAATAAAGCGCTTTGTTTCCTTTCACAATTTTAGTAAATATCACGAAAATCACATGTTTTGGTAATTTCAGCAAAATGAATGTTCTGCCTGTTTTAGCTTCTGTATTTTTTCACACTTTTAAGCAATTTTGTTGCACTTAAATTAAGTTCGATCTTTATTTTGTAATTTCTGCAAATTTTTTGATATAAGGAAAACACTTAACTTTTGTATACCACTTAAAATAAAAGTGGTATACAAAAGTTAAGTGTTTTCCTTGTATCAAAAAATTTGCAGTAATTACAAAAGAAAGAGCGAACTTAATTTTAGTGCAAATACCAACAAAATTGCTTAAAAGTGTGAAAAAATACAGAAGCTAAAAGGCAGAACATTCATCTTGCTGAAATTACTAAAACATGTGATTTTCGTGATATTTACTAAAATTGTGAAAGGAAACAATGCGCTTTATTTTTGTGCAAGCAACATCAACAACATCAAACATCATAAACAAATGAAGTGTTTTCCTTATATCAAAAAATTTGCAGAAATTACAAAAGAAAGAGTGAACTTTATTTTAGTGCAAACACCAACAAAATTGCCTAAAAGTGGAAAAAAATACAGAAGCTGAAAAAATTTGTAACTAGTTTCAATTATGATAATGATTATCGTATAATTGAATCTAGTCACAAAGTGGTATAAAAAAATTAAGTGTTTACTTTATTTCACTAAATATTTATTTAGTTCAAAAATCCGAAAAAATACATGTGTTTTCCGATGCGCCTTAATGTTAATATTTTTCTTCTTTTGACATTGAAAGAAAGAGTGAACTTCAGTTTAGTGCAAACACCAACAAAATTGCTTAAAAGTGGGAAAAAAATACAGAAGCTATAAAAGGCAGAACTCATGTTGCTGAAATTACTGAAACATGCGATTTTCGTGATATTTACTTAAATTATCAAAAAAGTAATATTGCGCTTTATTTTTCTGCAAGCAACATCAACACCATCAAACATTAACAACCGAGAAAAAAATCACAGCGGCTAAATGTTAAAACATTGCATTTTAACATGAATATTTTCAATTCAAAACAATTTGAATCTAAAAGAATAAATAAGTTAACGCTTATTTTAGTTTAAAAAACTTTAGAATAATATATAAAATTACGATCATGTTTTTATAAACTGAAAAGAGCAAAAAATAAGAAATAGTTTATGAAATTCTAAAAAGGAAATATTTTGCAAATCAAAGGGAAGAAGAAATTTGAAAATTCTATGCAAGCGAAATTTACTTGATGCGCCACGCGTATGAAACACTGATTTCAAGTGAAGTTCAAATATTCATACATTTTCCAATATTTTTGATATATCTCTGATTTAAAAGTATATTTTAAACTTCACTAGAAATCAGTGTTTCATACGCGTGGCGCATGAAGTAAAATTTCGAGTTTAGAAAAGCCCAGAAAACGGGGCTTTTCTAAACTCGAAATTTTACTTCATGCTTAGCCTGGGAGTGGAAAACACTCATTTAAATTGAACTCTATTGGTATTTTATTTATTTGTGCCACAAACTTTGTGATAATTAATATATTATGTAGAAATCCTTTGTTTTCTATTTTTACTTTCCCCCGTATGTAATACAAAGGGAAAGTATTGTTTTCGTGGAAATTTTCGAATCAAAAATTTTAGAGGAAATATCCGTTTTGAGGTCCCCTGAGTCGAATAAGACAATTTTTGAAAAATGTCTGTCTGTCTGTCTGTGTGTGTGTCTGTGTGCGCTGTACCGCAAAAACCGCTAAAGATATCGAGATGAAACTTGAAACTTAAGCTTTTTGTTACAATCGGAAGAACTGAAAAGCTTTTGGTGAAAATCGGAAAACCGGAAGTGGTACTTTACTCTTAGCGTTTTTCAGTTTTCTCAGATTTTTTCAATAAATGTTCATCAAACAAAAAATTCTTTCAAATAAAAGTTGTAGATAATAACAAAATGAAGATGTATTGTTCACTTACTTTTTGTCATAGCACTCGTAGTTTTTGAGATATTTCAAAAGTTGTGTGTTTTATCTAGTTATTGGTGTGTGGCAGTGTATGTGTCGATACAATTGAAAAATGTTTCAAATAAAGTTGTAGGAAATGAAAAACTAAAGATTTTTTGTGGACTCACTTTTTGTCATAGCACTCTTAGTTTTTGAGATATTTAATAAATAGTGTTTTTTATCTAGTCATTGATTTGTGTTAGTGTGTGTGTTGATACAATTGGAAAATGTTTCAAATAAAAGTTGTAGGTAATAAAATATTAAAGATTTTTTGTATCTTGACATTTTGTCATAGCACTCTTAGTTTTTGAGATATTCAATAAATAGTGTTTTTTATCTAGTCATTGGTTTGTGTCAGTATGTGTTGATACAATTGAAAAATGTTTCAAATAAAAGTTGTAGTTATCAAAAAGTTGAAGAAATTTTGAAAATAATAATGCTACAAATATTTTAAAAGTGATTTAATACGCAATTTACGGGGGAAAGTACTATGATGGACACATCACCATTTTTATGATTTTGTTTATATGCGTTTAACTATTGAATATTCTTTGTAAATGGAACGTTATCTGTTAATTATAAAATAAATAAATAAATTTTAAGATAGTAAATTTTACAAATGTTAATTCCATCAAAAATTGAACGCCTTTATATATAATGTAAGTATTGACACTTGTTTAAATCTTTGCTAAAATTATTGATAATTTATCTATTCTTCCTGCCTTAAAAACCATTTGTGATGAGTTCAGTCATAAATTTGACTTTTTTTAATGAATTTTAAAAGTATATTTTAAACTTCACTAGAAATCAGTGTTTCATACGCGTGGCGCATGAAGTAAAATTTCGAGTTTAGAAAAGCCCAGAAAATTTGTCTCGGGTCGCTGCGCGACCCTAGACAAATTTTCACGGGGCTTTTCTAAACTCGAAATTTTACTTCATGCTTAGCCTGGGAGTGGAAAACACTCATTTAAATTGAACTCTTTTGGTATTTTATTTATTTGTGCCACAAACTTTGTGATAATTAATATATTATGTAGAAATCCTTTGTTTTCTATTTTTATGATTTTGTTTATATGCGTTTAACTATTGAATATTCTTTGTAAATGGAACGTTATCTGTTAATTATAAAATAAATAAATTTTAAGCTAGTAAATTTTACAAATGTTAATTCCATCAAAAATTGAACGCCTTTATATTTAATGTAAGTATTGAAACTTGTTTAAATCTTTGCTAAAATTATTGATAATTTATCTATTCTTCCTGCCTCAAAAACCATTTGTGATGAGTTCAGTCAAAAATTTGACTTTTTATAATGAATACACGCAAATCTTTAAATTTTAAAGGCAACTCATGACAAACTAATAAAATATTAATTGTAACAATAAATTTTAACTGTACAAACCAACTTCTAATATACAATAAATTTAGATGTTATTAAAAATGTCAAATGTTTATGAAACGATACAGGAAATGTTTGCTATATCAAAGAAAAGAAGACTATTCTATAGTATATTGAACACTTTCTGTATCTTTTCACAAACATTTGAAATATTTAACTTTATAAGTAAAAATAGCAAAATTGCTGGAAGTTTCGTTTCACAAACATTTGAAATGTTGAACTTTATCAGCAATAAGCGTAAGATTGGGAAAAGCTGGGTTAATTTACAAATTCAATACAGTAAAAAATGTCTAGATAAATACTAAATTCCACACAGACAAAACTTTCTAGATAAATACAACATTTCCTACAGAAAAAATTGTCTAGATAAAACTAAATAAAAGGTGTCTCTTTTAATCTAGTTTTATCAAGAGAGATTTTGTTTTCTATTGAATTTTGTAAATTTAAAATGGTCTATGCAACGTTGCTTTCTTTGCTTTTAACTTCAAGATTTGAACATTACAAGTGTTTATCGGACACTTTTTTCTCATTAATCACTTGGTAAAACGTTTTAAAATATAATGGTTTTTAAATTAAATTCACTTGGTTTTGTTTCACTTATATGTATTTTATTTTCTACTAGTTTCGGCTTAATGCCATTATCAAGAATGATGTACAAATGGATTTGTTAGGACAAACCGGCAGGTCTTTTGATATCAGGTTAAAAGAGCATAAAAAAGACATAGAGAATAAAAAACAAACCACCGGTTTTTCCAAGCACTGTATCACATCTAATCACCATTTTTCTTCAAACGATTTAAAAATTCTGCATACAGGTAATAAGGGATTAACGCTTAACTACCGGAAGGGTTTAGAAATTTCAAAAGCCATAAAGGCAAGTAAAAATGTAGTCAACGACAACGAAGACCTTTGGAATTCCCCGATATTAAATGCCCTTATTACCCAAGAAAACCTAAAACTCGAAACTGTATATATTCGCAAACAAATCCATTTGTACATTATTCTTGATAATGGCATTAAGCCGAAACTAGTAGAAAATAAAATACATATAAGTGAAACAAAACCAAGTGAATTTAATTTACAAACCATTATATTACAAGTGTTTGCTGTCTACGCATGTCTACGCTGTCTACGCTCTGCATTCAAATGTTGGAGTTAAAAGCAACATTGAGGAGACTGTTAAATTTATAAAATTCAATACAAAAAAAACTGTCTATATCAGACTATTTTGCTGGAAGGCGAGCTGGAAGAGTTTATGTAAATTCTATAAATGAGATTTTTTGTAAGTCAAAAAAAATAAAAATCTCGAAAATTCTATGCAGGAAAATTTGACTATATTATTTTACATGTTTCGTAGTTTTTATTTTGTATTTATTATAAATTAAATAACAATCACTTCATTTGATAGAAAACGGTGTTACCACCAAGTGAATAACATGAAACAAGTTAAAGATAGATACTTTTTTTTTGTCAATATTTCTTGAAATATTCTACAACCAAGTTATGGCATTTTTATTCATATTTTATGCTATTTATTTTTATCTTGTAATTGGGATATGTTTCCTGTTGGACAATAAATAGATTTTATTATTATTATTATTATTATTATTATTAAAACTCTATCTTTAGTTAAGGTAGAGTACTAATTGAATTGTGTAAACGTGTTTATTAATTTACATTTTATTAATATTATTCTTATCAATTTCTACATTGCATTGAATTTAAATGTTGAAATTAAGAATTAAACATAATTTCAACATTTAAATTCGATTCTCAAACATTTCAATTGTGTGCCTATTTAACCCACTTTCCTATACTTAATTTAACACACATTTTAAAGGTGAAAATAATTAGTTTAGACATTCATCGCACTTGCGTTTCGTCCTCATTGTGAAGGAGACGTGGTGGTCTCTTCAATGGGACAAAAGGGCCCTTTCTGAAGCCCGGATGCGGGCCTACGCAAAATATCGACAAAAGGGCTAGGGTATGATTGCTTATAATAATGGTACAAGAAATGAGGAGTATTCATACATAATGCACAAACACCGGAAATTGGCGTTTAGAAAATAACTCGTAATTAAAGGATTGCGTTGGTTAAATGCCCTTTTTAAAGTAAAGATTATAATTACAATAAAATTTAGTGCTTGCAGAATTTTAAACATATTATTGATTAATGCCCGGTATTATAAACGATTAATAAATCATTAGATAACTAGTTGTGGAGTAAATTTATTTACCTAGTAAACTAATAGGCAAATAAATTTGCGTATTATAAAGCAAACCTACCAAATAAATAGCAATTCTAGAAATAAATAATTTAATTAGTAGATTACAGACCGAAATTATACATTTTCATTGTGGCCATAGCTAGAACCACCAATTTGTTAAATTAAATTGTCAATATTTCCAAAAAATTGTCAATCAAATTGGAAATTTAGTATAATTCCTTATAATTATGGAGAATAACCGTGGAATAGGACAGAATTACAAACAACAAGAAAAAGAAAGCTTAATAGAAATTATAAAAGACTTAAACGAGTGTTTTCCACTCCCAGGCTAAGCATGAAGTAAAATTTAGAGTTTAGAAAAGCCCGAAAAATTGGTTTGGTCGCGTAGCGCGAACGCGGAGCGGCCAAACTAAATTTTCAGGCTTTTCTAAACTCGAAATTTTACTTCATGCGCCACGCGTACAAGACATTAATTTCAAGCGAAGTTCACTTGTTCACAATATTTCAGTGTTTTCAGTGTTTAATACGCGTGACGCATGAAGTAAAATTTCGAGTTTAGAAAAGCCTGAAAATTTGGTTTGGTCGCTCCGCGCTTCGCGCTACGCGACCAAACCAAATTTTCAGGCTTTTCTAAACTCGAAATTTTACTTCATGCTTAGTCTGGGAGTGGAAAACACTCGTTTAAAACTTTAAATGGAACTAATTTAAAAAAAACGTATGCATAAGTATAAAGATCCCTGGTTACGTCCAACTTGAAAAACTCTATGCCTTCGACTCCTTAGAATGTCTTATGGTTCGAATTAATCACTGTCAGGGAAGATAGTATAAGCGAACTTAAATCTGACACGGATGATATGATAGACATGATAACCGTAATGAAATTAATAAATACAAGTAGTAGAATTTAAAGTAATTATAATAATATAATACACTTTTGACTTTTAACTGTCAAATTATTTAGAGAATAAAATTTAATTGGTAGAAAAGCAAACAAATAATTTACTGAAGAGATTTATTAGCCAAATAAAGTTATTTTGTGTTTATAATACCGAAATCTTTGGAATAAATTAATTTATTCCTAAAGTAAATTTTATTTAGGGAATAAACCGTTTTATAATACCGGGCATAAATCAAATAAAAATCAAACAAAATTAGATTTTAAATATTTTATTGTTAATTCAATATCCGGAGGTGTATTTTCACGGAAAGTACTTGCTTCAATTGATATTTATTGTCTTAAGTCGTCTTATTAAGACACATTGTTTGCATTTAACACGAAAAACATTTTCGTAACTTTATAAATTATATTATTGATTAGTCAAACATTCAATTTTAAATAAGGAGTATTATAATTTTAACAAATAATGATTTAATCCCATTTGTTAATTCTTTTTTCATGTAATCTAATATACAAGGATATTAAATTCTGAATTACAATGAATCAAATTGAACTGCAGTTCATCTCTGAACTGATGATTAATATCAATTTTTTACATCGTTTGTTTAACTATAGTTACTATAATTTTCTATTATTAAGACTATCTTTCAATTTAAAGTCTCTAACGAGTATTTCCACTCCTTGAATAAGCATGAAGTAAAATTTCGAGTTCAGAAAAACCTGAAAATTTGGTTTAGTCGCGTAGCGCGAAGCGCGGAGCGACTAAACCAAATTTTCAGGTTTTTCTAAACTCGAAATTTTACTTCATGCGCCACGCGTATAAAACACTGATTTAAAGCGAAGTTAAAAACATACTGCTTAAGTTTGATCTCACGTTAATACATTTTACAAATATTTATTACATAATACATATTTTTTCTATAGTCATAAATAATAATATTTCATATAACGCAATCTTTTGCTTTCAAGATATAAACAATTTTCCATGGGATATATAATGTATCATGAAAATAGAAAAATCCAAAAGCTTTTATCGCTAAAATGTTTGAATATTTATGTTTAATTTTTCGTAGGTTGTTAAGTGGAAGATCAGTAACAGGTTAAGCTGACCGAACTTCGACTACACTCATAAGATTTTGTTCTGTATTTTTTCTCTATGATAAATAAAGAAACAAACAATTCTTAAATATTAGAAATGTTACAAGAAATAAACAATTGGAATATTTGGTCATAAGAAATAAACATTTGGAATATTTGGTTATAAGAAATAAACATTTGTAATATTTATTTATATCAAACTTAAGCAGCTTATTTTAAGCTTCACTTGAAATCTGTGTTTTATATGCGTGGCGCATGAAGTAAAATTTCGAGTTTAGAAAAGCCTAAAAAATTGGTTTGGCCGCTCCGCTTCGCGGAGCGACCAAACCAAATTTTCTCGCTTTTCTAAACTCGAAATTCTACTTCATGCTTAATCTGGGAGTGGAAACACTCGTTTAAAATTAAACTTACACATACACAAATTTCAATATAACAAATTTGATTGATCTGAAGTTCCGAGATGAATTGCAGATCAAATATTTATGCAAGTTAGTGAATAATGTGTATTATTTTTAATTTTAATTTTTTTAAATGAGAGAATAAAAATTTACTAACCTGAATAAAAAAAAATATTCTATATCCCTTTGCAACATTAATTCGTCCACCTTTTTCTAACACCATTATTGTATATAATATAATAAATTATTCAACACTTTTAATTCACTGCTGTTAAACACTGAAGAAAAAAATACTCCTGATATAATGTTATAAGATCTAGCACGATTATTTTTCTACAAACACATTACACATTTATATTATATTTAGATAAGGGGGAAATAAATAATGGCGTAATATTTAATAGAACTTGAAAATAATATCGTGAACTCAAAACACGAAATTTACTCTTTCTCGCGTGGCGCTTACACGAAAACTGGCACACATTTTCGTTTGTTTCGCGCAGAAACTCGTGCGTATCGGATGAAACTTGAATCGGAATGTGCGATAAGGAATTGGTGAGTGAGAGTGCATTTATTTGGAATGTCGTTGTTGTGTGGATGTTTATTAAAAGAAAACTTCAGGTTTTTTAGACCTCGGCTCTTGGCCATACAGTCAGCAGCCATTTGTATTATTATTTTTCGATTTTTTAAATTAACTTATCCAAATACACACGTTATACAACTCATATGGACGTCACAACGCATTCATACAACATCCATGGCTCCAGAGGGTGCCAAATTTCCCCATAAGAAAGTGACACCCCCCGGTGGGATTCGAACCCACGACCCTCTGGCCCAAGAGCAGGAGCTCTACTCACTGACCCACGAGGGTCCCCAAAACTTCAGGTAAATATTGGAAAATGTTATCCATCTGTAGAGAGCGTTAATTACATTGAATTTAAAATGGAAAATTGTGCGAATTTATGAAATTTGTAACCATCTTAATAGTATATTGTACAATGAGCATATAATGATAGCTGTTAATCAAGAGAACGATGTTTGCGAAACGAGCCGTAAGTGAGTGGAGCAAGTCGTTCGAGTGATTAATAGCCATTATATCCGAGTTATACACTATACTTTGTTCACGACAACAACAAAAAGTATGTAACACAACATTTATTGTGTAATATATTTATCAAAATGAATGTTGACAGTTTTAGAAAGTTACATTACAACATTACATTAAAAATATTAACATTATCCCTATTATTTACAATATTTATCAATCTATTACAGCATTTAAAATGGCATAAATAATAAAAAATTGAGGAAACTGGAGAAATATTTGAAAAAATCGTAAATTTTAAAAAACATAACATGTTTAAAAAACGGTTAAAATCCCATTTATGCTGTGTTTTAAAACAAATGTCTAAAATTACTAAAACGTCAGATTTTCATGAAATTTTCAAGGATCGCTAGACGAAAGAATGCGTTTTACTCTCATGTAGAGATAAATCAAATTCATTACTTGAGACATAAACTACAGGTGATTAAAGTTGATTAATAAATGAATAAACATTGGGATAAAAGTGAACATTTTTGTTGCGTTTTGAAAAAATTGTGAAAAATTACCGAAACTTTTAATTATTATGAACTTTTCAGGAATCGCGAGAGCAAAGCATGCGGTTACTGCCACGTGGGAATAAATAAAATTCATTATTTGGGCAATAAATTACAAAATTTTAAACTTACGGCCGTTTGATTCAACAAGCCAATTTTAATTCGAAAACATTAACAATTGTTTCTTTCGGTTTCGTGAAATAAAAATTTCAGTTTCTTTTTGAGAGAGCACAAAAAACTCATTCTCACCAAAAAAATATTGAATGTTTAAATGAATATTAATAATAAGAATTTAGAAAACTACAAATACATTTTTTGTAGTTTTTTTTTGTCACATGAAAATGCCAAGTTTTTGAAAAAAGTTATGCTCGATTTTTGTAAAATCTAGATATTCTTTTGAAATAATGGAAACGCAGCTCAAAATTAAAACATTGATTTAAGCGTAAAAACAATTGAACGTTGCGTCACATCAAAGTTTGATTCTTTGGTAGTCGATTGCCGTTTGTTTCGTGAAATTTACAAAGTTTTCAAAAAAGTTGGGCTTAATTATTTGAGCCATCCATTTTTTTTCTTGGTTGTATTAAATTTAATTCAATTCAGCTTTACTTCAATTCAAAGCCACATTCTTCGGCTCTCGTCTGCCTTTCGTTTAATAAAAATATCAAAGCTGTAGACAAAGTTACGCTTAATTATTTGAGCAAGCCTTTTCTTATTTACAAATTATTAAAACACGGACTTGGACTTAAAATGTAAGCCTTGATTTAAATTTGAAATCAATCGAGCGTTACGTCACTTCAAAGCCACATTCTTCGGCTGTCGTTCGCCTTTTGTTTTGAGAAAATATCAAGTTCAAATGAGTTGCGCTTAATTATTTGAGCGACTATTTCTTGAGAATTTATTAATCATTAAAGCACGGACTTTGACTTGAAACTTAATTGATATTTTTGGAAATAATTAGTAAAGATATTCACAATTCAATTATAACAATTCGAAGTTTATTCGTTTCTGTGTAGATTTTTAGAATTTTATGTTAATTTGACTATTAATTTCTTTACAATTGTTTAAATAAAAAACATTCACATAAAATCGTTGATTTTATTGCATAATTTTAACTTTGGCTCAATATTTTCGGAAAACGTGGCGAGATAATTTAATTTATTTCTATAAGATGTTTAATATTGATAGTATACATTTCTAATTTTTTACAATTTGTTCAAAGATAACATTATCTCAAAATTGTTAATTTTATTGCATCATTTTGACTTTGACTGAATATTTTCAGAAAATGTGATGAGATAGTATATAATGTAAGTGCAATTAATTCTAAGTAAATTCTGAGAATTTCACGTTGATGGTGTAAAATTTTAATTTTTTACAATTTTTTCAAACAAAAAAACATTCTACAAAAATTGTTAATTTTATTGCATAGTTTCAACTTTCACTAAATGTTTAAAAAAAAACGTGGCTAGATAATTTAATTTTTATTTATAATATATAAGTGCAATCAATTCTAAGTAAATTCTGTAAATTTCACGTTGATGGTGTAAATTTTAATTTTTTACAATTTTTTCAAACAAAAAAACATTCTACAAAAATTGTCAATTTTATTGCATAGTTTCAACTTTCGCTAAATGTTTAAAACAAAAACGTGGCCAAATAATTTAATTTTCATTTATACTATATAAGTGCAATCAATTCTAAGTAAATTCTGTGAATTTCACGTTGACGGTATAAATGTTTTGTTTCTTACAATTTTTTTAAAGAAAACATTGCTTCAAAATTCTTAATTTTATTGCATAATTTCAACTTTGACTGAATATATTCGGAAAATAAATTTAAAAAATAATAATTTTTTTATATAAGATGTAAGTCCAATTAATTCTATATTGTGTAAATTTCACGTTGATGGTATGAAATTTTAATTTTTTACAATTTTGCAAAGAAAACATTCTCCCAAGATTGTCAATTTTATAGCATAATTTCAACTTTGGCTAGATATTTTGGAAAATCTAGTAGAGATATTTAAATTTCCATTAGGGCCAATCAAAGTTTATTTATTTCTGTGTAGATTCTATAAATTTTAGGTTGATTGGATAATTCCTTGAATTTTTACAATTCTTTTAAAATAAACATTCTCCTAAAATCGTTAAATTGAGGCATTCGGTAATTTTGTAAAAGTTCAAATTGAAGCTTTAAACAGTGTTTTCCACTCTCAGATTAAGCATGAAGTAAAATTTCGAGTTTAGAAAAGCCTGAAAATTTGGTTTGGTCGCGTAGCTTTTCTAAACTCGAAATTTTACTTCATGCGCCACACGTATGAAACACTGAAATAATCTGAAGTTTCAAATACATTTTTTTAGTATCAAACTGATTTAGAAGTATATTTTAAATATCACAATACATCAGTGTTTTATACGTCTGGCGTATAAAGTAAAATTTCGAGTTTAGAAAATCCTGAAAATTTGGTTTGGTCGCTTCGCTTCGCTACGCGATTAAACAAAATTTTCAGGCTTTTCTAAACTCGAAATTTTACTTCATGCTTAACCAGGGAGTGGAAACACTTATTAGAAGCTTTAAATTAAAAGAAAAATTGTATACTTACAACTTTGGCTTAATATTTTGTAAAAATGCGCTGTCATAATTCAATTTTCTGTAAAGCCTATGCAACTGCAATTGATTCTAAGTAAATTTTATGTTGATTGTATAAAACTTGATGCTTTAACGCACACGTATTTGTGTTTGTTCTAAATTTGAACAAAACAAATATTTTACGTGTATAAGTTTACAATTTTGATGTTTCTGATTTTTTTTGTCTATTATAATTTTTTGACATTATGTTTTTTCGTGACAGTGACGATATGTTTTATCTGTTACGATGTTTTTGGATATTTTTCGACAATTTTATTAAAATACTCGACTATAGTTTGCCTAAATATTTCATTCATTCTACTTTTTCGACTTTCAATTGAAAATAACTTGAAAACTGCCGATGGCGTATTTTTTGTTTTTCGCATATTCTAAAAGAACAATGTCTTCTTAAAATTCACACGAATTTTCATGAAAATTTATTGAGGAATTTCCGTGTTTTAAATGTTTAAAACATTGATTTCCCTAAATATTTCTATAAAGTTATCCGTTTTTGCCTTTCAATTGAAAATAACTCGACAAATTTTCTACGCGGGGCTTTCAAAACTCGAAATTTTACTTTATGCTCAGTCTGGCAGTGTAAAGCAATCGTTTTGTCGATTTATAAAATGTTCATGAGATATTTCATACTTTGTGATATTTGTCGATTTTGAAAAATTTCATGAGATCAATATTTCGAGATTTTCATCAATTTATGAAATGTTCATGCAGATTTTCGATATTTCGAGATTTTCGTAAACTTTATAAAATTTTAATGACATTTTCAATATTGAACTCATTTAAAAATCAAAAATATACTTAGAAGGCAAATTCCTTGTATATTTTCAATAAGAATTCTGACATACCTATTTGATTTAAAATTAGTTTATCGGAATACCAACTCAACAATGGTAATTATTTCAGTTTTTTAGAATATGCGCATCTTTAAATCTATATACAGGGAATTTTTCTTTCAGGTATACATATGCATCCACTGTAAATTTTACAACATTCGTTGTTTTTTTAAAAGAATTTAATTTTAATCTTTAAACGAGGGTTTTCCACTCCCAGACTAAGCATGAAGTAAAATTTCGAGTTTATAAAAGCCTGAAAATTTGGATTGGCCGCGTAGCGAAGCGGAGCGGCCAATAAAAATTAGGCTTTTCTAAACTCGAAATTTTAC
Organism: Philonthus cognatus; assembly: GCA_932526585.2. NCBI lineage: Eukaryota > Metazoa > Arthropoda > Insecta > Coleoptera > Staphylinidae > Philonthus > Philonthus cognatus. The sequence goes on from OW052244.1 coordinate 40,096,876, forward strand.
TTTATGCGCCACACGTATACAACACTGAAATATCGCAAAGTTTAAAATATACGGCTTTAGCAATCTAATGTGTAGATGTGAATAAAACGTGAGTCAAATTCTGCGCTGACAAATTGTTCAAAACAGTGATTATAGGCAACCCAATAACTCTAACGTGCATTAGGTTGCCTATAATCGTTGTTGTACGTGTGTGTTGTTTGAATTTCACTGTGAATCAGTGTTTTTAAGCGTGACGCATAAAGTAAAATTTCGAGTTTAGAAAAGCCTAATTTGGATTGGCCGCTCCGCTTCGCTACGCGGCCAATCCAAATTTTCAGGCTTTTCTAAACTCGAAATTTTACTTCATGCTTAGCCTGGGAGTGGAAAACACTCGTTAAAAGCCTCAAATTAGCCGCTTTGAAACAACGAATTCCCGCTAATTCAAAAAACGCTGTAATTATCAGGATATGTATACTCAAAAGAAAAATGCCTTGTATAATAGTTTTTAATTAGATTTATTTAGATAATAAATACAAAATAGTTAATACAAGAGTACATGAAATGCACAATTTTCAACAGTTTTGACTTTAATACGTTGCAACACAACAAACAGATTTAGTTTAATAGTGTTTTAGCACAATTTATCAGTAAATTTCAAAAATAAGTTTAAAAACTCGATTGAAAAAAAACATTTACATTCTCTTGTAGTACATCGAAAGAAATGTAAAGGTTGAATAGAAAATGGAAATATTTTCACAAGACTTCAGCACAATTCATCAGTAGATTTCAAAAATAAGTTTAAAAACTCGATTGAAAAAAAAAAACATTTACATTCTCTGGTAGTACATCGAAAGAAATGTAAAAGTTGAATAAGAAATAGTAACATTTTCACAAGACTTCAGCACAATTCATCAGTAGATTTAAAAAATAAGTTTAAAAACTCGATTGAAAAAAAAATTAACAATCTCTGGTGGTACATCAAAAGAAATGTAAAAGTTGAATAGAAAATGGAAAAATTTTCACAAGCATATCCTGGTGGTATATCAAAATAAGTTTGAAACGCTTAATTGAAGTGGTGAAAAATTTGATAAGATTCACTTACCCTGGTGGTGCTGGTGGATGAAAGGGCCCTCCAGGCGGCTGCATCCTGGGGTCCCAGACATACCTTCCCTCGTGGGTCCTCTGATCGACGGGCAGAGGCGCGTGGAAGGCGGCGAAAGCCGACGGGAACTGCAGGGGCAGACCGGCGGACATGGCGGCTTGGAAATCCGCCTCTTTCTCAGGCATCGCACTCGATCACATCACCAACAAAAATCATTTAGAATCCACACAACAACAACAACAAAAACACACAATATAAATCCAAATCCCAATAGATGTCGAAGAAGAACAGAAAGAAGAAAAAAGCGTTTCAAACCGGGAGCTCGAACATCACATGGCGCGCACACGCGACTGAAGGAGAATACGCGGACTAAAATTAGATGTCTCAATTAGAGCCCAAGTCTGGATCTCGGCTTTTTTCGATGATTTCTCGCACGTTATTTAAATTAAAATTGAAATAAAGTTTCACCTCACTTAAGTTTTTTGTTTTTGATCAACAACCAACTAATTAATAATAAAAGAAACAAGTCCTTGTTATCATTGATGACATTCGCTAATTGCGTAGCGCATGTCTAGTGTCTTAATGGGGTAAGTGTCTGGGCGACTACGGGGAACTAACTAGAGGCAAGAGACCAACCAGTTGACAGGCAGACCTTACAACTCAACTAACTAGCGAGTGTAGGAGAGGAGTGCACGGGGAGGGGCCAAAAACACACCACAAGCACACTCACCTCTCTTTCTCCTTCACGCGCGCTCTTCGCTTCTTCTTTCTTCCTTTACCATCATCATCATCGTCGTCGGCGTGGACGTTCTCTGGTTCTCTGTTGGTATTCTGATGTTGATTGTTGACTCGGTTGTAGCGAGTAGTAAGAGATTAAGGAAGCAATTAGGAAGCCCCGGCGCAAATACACTCCACAAATAATACCTCGTAATCTTTCTCTCTTCTGCCCAAATATTAACACCGCAAACAGCCCGCAGGGTGTAATTAAAGGTGCTTACCACGTGCGACAATACCGTAATTATCACCGATTTGTATTGTTGTTGAGTGTCTCTGCGTGAGATACACTTTTCTTCAAAAATTCTTCGATTCAAGGTGTGAAGTAAAATGTTGTGTTGATTCCTTATTCTAAATCTAAAAAGAAAAAATAACAATTAGGTATATGTGTATACGTGAGTTATGTGAAGATTGTTATAATAGTAATAAAAAGCGGTTAAATTCCATTATTCGCTGTTTTTATTTAAGTACTATATGTACATTTCGGACACTAAGTATCCATTATCAATAGTTAACTATTGATTAACTATTGATAATGGACACTTAGTGTCCGAAATGTATATATAGTACTTAAATAAAAACAGCGAAGAAAGGAATTTTACCGCTTTTTATTACTATAACAAATTAGGTAATTTCGTTAATTAGATTGGTGTTCATGTTGGATTTTATTATTAGTTAATATGTTAACACTAAAACACTAAAAACCAGTCAAAATAAGTATTACGAAATGGTGGTGTGCATTAGGGCTGCGATTAAAATCCGGATCACTTATATTAACTATCCCTATATTTCAATGTCTATTGTAATCTCGCTACAATTGTTTCGCCACACTGTAGCTTCTTTAGGCGAAGAAACCGTACACAACATTAGTCTGTTCGGGTATATAGAGGGTATTCGATAAAAAAAACGCCCAACGCCATAACTCTGTTATTCATTGATCGATTTGAATGAACTAAAAAACAAAGTCAATCGCAGTTTCAGTACCATACCATACCAAACCATTGACACTAATTATATATTTTTGCAAAATTAACTTCATTGCCAAATAAAAGTCAAGTTTGTTATTGATAAAGAGCACCTTGTGTCTCAAAATGTACATCTAACGATACAAATATAAAGTGAAGTAAGGAATAACAGTTTTTTTTAGTCAAGTTTAAATTTTTAAATGGATGCATATACTTTTCTTATTTTATTATATTGGACATTGTTTTTCTGAATCCAAATATGCTTGATATGTTGATTTTAATTTAATATTTATGCTAGAACATTTTTTAATAAATCTTGTTCACACATACAATAAATGTAGTGTACTAGGGTTCAACAAAATTGAACTTTTAATACTGATCAAAATTTATAAATAGAATTAGTATGTATAATCAGCTTAGAAAATTCAACACAATTTGTCAACCAACCGAACAAAATACAGGCTAGTATTTTTTAAACTTCACAATATTTCAGTGTTTTATACGCGTGGCGCATGAAGTAAAATTTCGAGTTTAGAAAAGCCCCGTGAAAATTTGTCTCGGGTCGCTGCGCGACCCTCGACAAATTTTCTACGCGGGGCTTTTCTAAACTCGAAATTTTACTTCATGCTTAGTCTGGAAGTGGACTATCAAGATGTTCAACATGTCGAGATTTTCGATTTTTCTAGATTTTTGTCGATATATTCACAGTTTGTTATTATATTAATGCAACTTTAATACTTAATAAGTTTTTTTTAGTCAACTTTAAATTTTTAAATGGCTGCATATACTTTTCTTATTTTATTATATTGGACATTGTTTTTCTGAATCCAAATATGCTTGATATGTTGATTTAAATTTAATATTTATGCTAGAACATTTTTTAATAAATCTTGTTCACACAGACAATAAATGTAGTGTGCTAGGGTTCAACAAAATTGAACTTTTAATACTGATCAAAATTTATAAATAGAATTAGTATGTATAATCAGCTTAGAAGATTCAACACAATTTATCAACCAACCGAACAAAATACAGGCTAGTATTTTTTAAACTTCACAATATTTCAGTGTTTTATACGCGTGGCGCATGAAGTAAAATTTCGAGTTTAGAAAAGCCCCGTGAAAATTTGTCTCGGGTCGCTGCGCGACCCTCGACAAATTTTCTACGCGGGGCTTTTCTAAACTCGAAATTTTACTTCATGCTTAGTCTGGGAGTGGACTATCAAGATGTTCAACATGTCGAGATTTTCGATTTTTCTAGATTTTTGTCGATATATTCACAGTTTGTTATTATATTAAATGCAACTTTAATACTTAATAAATTCTGTTTTTTTAGGAATAGAATATTAACCCACTAAGAGCCGAGCAAATTGTAAAGTTAACTCTAAAAGTTGATTTTAGGTAAAAACATCCGTCGATTTTATAAAAGAGTCAAATTTAAAATTCGACCGAGTATTTCCACTCCCAGACTAAGCATGAAGTAAAATTTCGAGTTTAGAAAAGCCCCGCGTAGAAAATTTGTCGAGGGTCGCGCTAGCGACCCGAGACAAATTTTCACGGGGCTTTTCTAAACTCGAAATTTTACTTCATGCGCCACGCGTATAAAACACTGAAATGTTGAGAAGTTATAAACACGCTTAAAAAATGAGTCATAATCGAAATATTGAAATAACAAAATAAAAATGTAAATATTTTTTTTATTTGAATATTTCGATTACTTATATTCTACATTAAGTTGTAACGTAGGTACTTATTTGTTGTTTCGTTATTATTAATAGCATAACCTTACAGCAAATGACATTTGTCACTTTTCTTCAAGGCACACTAATTATATTTTTTAAAAAATATAATTTTAAATAAAAAAAAAATCTACCAAAACATTGAACAAAAACAAGAAATTAAGCGTTATTGGATTTAGTAAAATAATGTCTAAAGTAATAAAATTTTTAAAAAAATATAGGCAGCCATTTAAAAATCTTAAGTTGGCTATTATTTGGGAATAACGTTATTATTGAAAAAAATCAGTATTGATGTCATTTTTTAGTATCTAAACGGCCATTGACTTCGGTTTCTAGTTCAATAAAATCGGTCAATAAATACAAGAGCCATAAGGCTTTAGGCGTTTCCTATTTTTTTATCGAACACATATACACAAGGTTTATAAGTTTATAAGGGGGCGGGATCATAAACTTATAAACCTTGTGTATATATAACCTAACAGACTAATGTTGTGTACCATTACTCCACCACCCAGCAGCTCCTCCGCGTAATTGACACTATAAAACATAACAAAAACATCAGAAAACACACAACTATGGCCACTTTGGATATAGAAAAAACTTTTGATACAGTTAGGCACGATGTAATACTCCATAGATTACAAGAAATTAACACCCCTCTGGAAATAACAAAACTAATCAAATCTTACCTAACTAACAGAAAATACCAGGTGAAGGTAAATAACACCCATTCGGCCCCAAAAACACAAATGTCCGGTGTACCCCAAGGTAGTGCACTTGGCCCTACGCTCTTTAACATCTTCATTAATAAAATCCCAATCAACAAAGACCCCCGTATTCGCTAATGATACGGCCATCCTCTGTTCTTTCCTAAACCCACCCCTCAGCATTGAAATGCTCCAAGACGCACTCGGTAGAATAACTCACTTTTTTGAAAAATGGGGACTAAAAACTAACAATGAAAAAACAGAAATAATAGCATTCCAAGCACACAATCCAAGAAAAATAGAAATCCACTTCCCAAACATCCTGAAAAACAACCCTATCCCGTTTAAAGAGCATATAAAATACCCTGGGGTCATCATAGACAACAAATTAAACTTTAACAATCATATTAACCAGAAAAAATATTCCGCCCTCAATAGAACTAACAAAATTGCATGGATAACTAAAAAAATAACTACTAAAACCCGCACATTAATGTACACATCCATGATCAGACTAATACTAACCTACGCATGCCCAATATGGTCATTAACATCCCCATCTAATATAAAAACCACTAACATAATAGAAAGAAAAAATCCTCCGTAGAATACATGACATTCCGATCGGAACAAACAACCAAAATCTCTACGACATCGCTCAGATAAGAGAAAACATAAAACAACACATAGAAAAACTAAACTACAATTCACGAAAAAAATTAAAAATTCAGAAAACACAAATAAAACATCTAATAATGGAAAAGACGCACCAACAAACAGTATATAAAAATTTACTTGCAAACCAATCTTAGTATAGGCAAATGTAAATATGTAAATAAATGTAAATAATAGGCAAATGCGTGCTCGGACCCACACAAAACAAAAAAAACAAACAAAAAACAAAAAACCAAAAATACTTTGTGTGAGAGCGATCACGCAGGAGCCACAAAATGAAAATACTAGAATGCACGCGCTTGATCATGCACCAATAAAAAAATAAAGCGGTGGATGGTAAAGCGCGAGCATTGCTAAATAAAATAAAAAAAACCTTTAGAGTCAAAACTAAAAATTTAAATAAAAAAGTGTGGCGAAACAATTGTAGCGAGATTACAATAGGCATTGAAAGACAATAATAGTGATATTTAATATAAGTAATCACCTATATTAAATATCACTATTATTGTCTTTCAATGCCTATTGTAATCTCGCAACAATTGTTGAAAGTTCATAATCATGAACTTTCAACAATTATCAGCCTCATCGATCAATTATTTAAAATCCGGATATTCGTGGTATCCGGATATTCGAATATTCGGATATCCGGGTAAAATATAAATTATTGGAATAGCCGAATATTTAAATATTAACTATTCGAATAATAGGTTATTCGTATTCGTATATCCGGATATCCGTATTATCCGAATAATCGCGTTATCCGGATATTCGCATTATCCGGATATCCGTACTATTAGGATATTTCGAATATCCGCAATATTTTCCGCAGCAATACGTAGAAGCAACGTTGCCTTAGCACGGTGAGAAGTAGGGATGTTCCGATCCTAAAATAAATATCGATATAATCGATACCCAATCGATTATATTGTATAGCCAAGTATCGATACGGTAAAATATCGTAGTGAAAAGTATCGATATTCAAATTATCGATAGTTTTCGATACCAGCAAGGCCGTAGCCAGGGGGGAGTATATGGGGGTTCAACAGCCCCTCCCTCTCCCAAAATTTTCAAAATGTTAATTTTTTGTATGTAAAAGAGTCCCTGAAAGAGGAAAAAGATAAGATATTATTGAGATTGTCAAAATTTCACAATTTCACAAGAACAATATTTAGGGATTTTCAATAATTTATAAAATTTTTATGAAGATTTTCGATATTTCGATATTTTCTTAAAATTTTCAATTATTGTCGATTTATAAAATATTAATGAGATTTTCAAAGTTTCGAGATTTTTGTCGGATCTTTAATGTTTCGAAATTTTAGTCAATTTATAAAATTAAAACAAGGGTATAGGAGGGAGTAGCTAGGATTATAAATTGGATTTTTATTATTATTATTCGAGATTTTCTTACAAAGAAATGTTCGTAAGATTTCAAGATTTTTAATACCTTGAGATTTTCGTCAATTCATAAAATGTTCATCAGTTTTTTTTATATATGAAACATTTTCCCGATTCTTTATGATTTTTTTTTCTATGAATTTTTATAAATTTTTAAAATCTTTACAATTTTCTTGGGTTTCTCAGATTTTGAAAATCATAACAATTTTCGTACATTTCTCGAATTTCCGTTAATTACACCATTTACAAAAGAGGAGATTGCTCACCGAGCTTAAATTAAAATACATATTAAAATAATATCTAAATACTAACAAAAAAAATTATCTTATCATGAATTTTCAAAAGATTTTTCTCAATTTTTAATGAATTTCTTAGATTATCGTAAATTTTAAAAATGTCAATACTTTCAATAATAATCATAATAATAATAATACTTTTCATACATTTTCTAGATTTTTGTCAATTTTTAGAAAAACGTTAACGCTTTTTGTAAATTTACAACGTTTTCATTTTAATACCTTTTCAAAATGTTAACGATTTCGGTTAATTTTCGAAAATTTCGACTCTTTTCGTGAATTTTAATTTTTTTTTAATAATTGTCAACATGTTTACAACTTTTATTAAGTGTTGACGATTTAGGTTAATTTTCGAAAATTTCGAATCTTTTCCTGGATTTTAAAAATGTTAAATAATTACCATGTTTACAACTTTTATTAATCTACTAAGGTATTCGTTAAATTTAAAAAAATATGAGTTTTTAGTGAATTTCCAAAATTTTGGTTAATTTTCAAATTCTCGACATTTTTCATCTCAAGATTTTCGTCACTTTTGAAAATGTCGACTCTTTTCGTAAATGTCAAAGCTTTTCATCGATTGTTGTAAAAATTGATGATTTCAATTTTAAATAAAAAAAGTGGGAACTTTTTTCGTTTTTAACAAATTTTATTTGTTTTCTTAGTATTCATCATTTTACAGATTTTCTTAATATTACTATTTTTTGATAAACTTGACGCTTTTGATAAATTTTCTAGATTTTCGTCAACTTTATAAAAACGTCGACGGTTTTCGTAAATTTGCAACGTTTTAATTTTAAGTACTTTTCAAAATGTTAACGATTTCGCTTAATTTTCGAAAATTTCGATTAATAATTGCCAACATGTTTACTACTTTTATTAATTTTCTAAGATATTCGTTGAGTTTAAGAAATGTGAGTTTTTAGTGAATTTCCAAAATTTTCGTTTATTTTAAAATTCTCGACGTTTTTCATGAAATCTCAAAATTTTCGTCACTTTTGAAAATGTCGACTCTTTTCGTAAATGTTCCAGATTTTCATTAATTGTTGACTTCAATTTTAAATGGAAAATGTAGTAATTTTTTTCGATTTTAACAAATCTCATTTGTTTTCTTAATAATCATCATTTTACAGCTTTTCTTAATATTACTATTTTTTTGTCTACAAAACAGAAACAAACAACAAGATATTGACAATTGTCGAACGAATGTCTTCCACTCCCAGACTAAGCATGAAGTAAAATTTCGAGTTGATAAAAGCCCCAAGAAAATTTGGGCTTTTCTCAACTCGAAATTTTACTTCATGCGCCACGCGTGTAAAACACTGATCTCAAGTAAAATTCAAATTTTAACATCTTCGCAGTTTAAAATTGTCTTTCTTTACTAGGAACTTAAACGTGCACCACCTAGAGCTCGTTCCATTCAACAAGGCGTACAATTAGAACAAATTTGTGTATATAAAATTATATAAATGTCATTCGTGACAATGCAAACAATGTCTTAATTAATAAGACAACTTAAGACGATAAATATCCATTGAAACAACTACTTCCCGTGCAAATACACCTCCGGATATTGAATTATAGAATGAAATATTTAAAATCATATTTAGTTTGATTTGTTACAACGCTCTATTAAAGTATATGTAACGTTTAGGTCAAATTCTCTTCAAACCAACTAACAAATACAAATTAAAAATGAAAGGAGAAATAACAAAAAATTAGAAGTGAAAGGAATTGGATCAAAGCTAATGTCTTAGGCCAGCTATAGACGCGTTTCGAGATTTATCTCTCTTCAGTATAGCTTTGCTTATGACGTTTTAAAAAAAATTGTGTATATAAAATTAAAACTGCTAAAAACTTAAAAGACGTTTTTACGTGTCAAAAGTTACTTACTGTACCAAAATGTCACTATTTTTAGGCAAAATACTTAATTAATCACATACATAAACTCCATAAAGATAAACATAAGTCCCCATTTTTCGTATACTTAAATGGAACGAGCTCTATTTCATTGGATGAAACAATCTGCGATTGTTTTATAGCTTTCACATATTGCTCAATTTGCACAATGTTAGAGATTTTCGCTATTTTAGATCTTAATAGTCGTTTTTGATTGTTTTTTGACAATGATGTATAGATAGATCTATACTAGTCAGAGAAAAAATGTTTTCATTTTAAAATTTTGCGAAACCACACACAGTGTTTAATTTTTATACCTAATTTCTTAAACATGTTTAACTAAGTGTTAAATAATAAATTAGTTCTAGAGTTAATAGACATCGTTGAGGAATGATTCAACTTTGTCCTAACGTTGAAAAAATAAAAACCATAATCACGAGACAAAGAAAACAGACATCTAGAAACTTAGTAGATTCAAAATGTAGTTTTAATAGTTATTGTTTGAAACTACCTACCACTACAGGGTGGCGCAAAGAAAACAGACATCTAGAAACGTAGTAGATTCAAAATGTAGTTTTCATAGTTATTGTTTGAAACTACCTACTACTACAGGGTGGTTTGAATGTTTAATAACTTTTTTATTTAATGGTTAATTATTATTATTATTATTTTGTTATATAGTATATTAATGGGGAATATTTTCGGCTTAAGTATAAAAAAAAAAATTATATCCCGCAAGTGGTGGCCATTTTCGGCTTCGCACATTCGTGCTGTTTCCAGTACATTTTCCATAACTTTTCGTGAAATTTCCGGTGTTATGGCTTGAATTTCATTGCGAATGTTTTATTTTAGCTCTGGTATGGTCGCTGGCTTTTTTACGTATACCCTTTCTTTCAAATAACCCCAAAGAAAACAGTCTGGAGCTGTTAAATCCGGTGAACGTGGGGGTCAATTGAAATCGCTTCTGCGCGAAATAATGTGTTCGCCTAAGAGGTTCCGTAACAGAGCCATTGTGTCCCTTGCAGTGTGGGCTGTGGCTCCATCTTGCTGGAATCACAACTGTGGATGGTTTTCTATAGCTGGCCTCAAAAAAATGTCCAGCATCGTTTGATATACAGCACCATTAACCGTAGCTGAGGCGCCATGTGCATTTAAAAAAAATATGGACCAATGATCCTTTCAGACGATACACCGCACCAAACAGTACACTTAAGTGGGTGTAATTGTCGCTCATGAACTGTTCTTGAATTCTCCGTAGCCCATATCCTGCAAGTTTGTTTGTTTACGGAACAATTCAATTGGAAATGGGCTTCATCGCTCATTATCAAATTGTTAATGAAATCGCGATTTTCTTCTGCTTTTTGTCGGAATGAAATGGCATAATCAAGCCGTTGTTGGTAGTCTATCGGCTTCAATTCTTGTACAAGCTGAACCTTATACGGGAACAGGTGCAATGTGGCCAAAATCCGCTGAACAGACCTCCGCGATAGCCCCAGTTGTGCCGAACGTCTTCTTGTTGATTATTCTGGACTGTCCTGTACACTATCCACAACACGTTGGATATTTTCTTCCGTGTGGACCGTACGTGGTCTTCCAGTACATGAAAGGTGTTTTACTGTACCAAGTTATCAAAAATTTGCAACCAGGCGGTTTATTGTTGATGCTGAAGGTCCAGTACGCAAATAAAAAAAACGACGATAAGCACGCTGCGTCAAAACAATTGACCATTGATTTTCAAAATAAAATTCAACAATTTTTGATCGCCGTTCTGTTGTGTACTGTTCCATTTCAAATTCCCCAAGTTTTCTTCACAAAATTCTGAAATAAGAATAAAAAATATAAATAAATTTAAAATGTTATTAAACATTCAAATTATATCGGTAGTTTCGCACCACCCTGTACTTTAATTTTTGTTAAAGAAAAATAAGCTCTATTTAAATATACCGTGCGATCATTTAAATTATGATTCAGAGTAGGCGGCATTTTTTTGTGCTGTTGCCCAGACTGCTAATTCATCGATGGAATAAATTTGAGGTTATGCTAAACTATGTGCTAACAGTCAGTAGTCCCAATCTAATTTAAAACTAAAAGCCTACTCTAAATTATATTTTAAACGATCGCATAGTACTATATTTTTCTCATAAATTGTTATAATTGAAACATAAACCATAAAACATACCAGTGATAGAATCAGAATTGTATATTTTGTATAATGGTTCGTAGATCGTTTTGTATTTCAACGGTATTATTAGCATGTAATGTGCTTCTGAGGCAGCAGAGTGTTTCAGCGTGTTTCAACAAATCACTCAGCAATTTCCATGATGTACAGGAGAGAGACACGGAAGCGACGGACCGAACCACGCAATCTGTCATCTCGAGAAATCTTGATTCTGATCGAACTGCCTGATACGACAAACGAGCTGGAATAGATTTGAATAAACTCCTCCACTTCAGGAAAAACGTTTCCAAGTCAAAATCCTACATCTTATCGTTTTTATATTAATCACCATGTCAAACATGTAAATATAATAATAACTAAATATGATTAATAGTCATTGTATTATTTTTATCGACTAGTTATCTACTTTACCACTTCTTACTGACTTAAATTGTAAAAAATATCATATGCTCCATAGAAAAAAAACCTCTAGAGTGCCATGGAAAATATTGTGGGTTTGTCTAAAATTATACAGAGAGTTTTTTGTAACACCGAACATTTTCATAAAGAGAATTTTTCTTTTAAGTATACATAATGCATACGTCGTACATTTTCCGACGCTCGGTTTATTAAAAGAATTTAATTTGAAGCATTAAACGAGTGTTTTCCACTCCCAGGCTAAGCATGAAGTAAAATTTCGAGTTCAGAAAAGCCTGAAAATTTGGTTTGGTCGCGTAGCGCGAAGCGCGGAGCGGCCAAACCAAATTTTCAGGCTTTTCTAAACTCGAAATTTTACTTCATGCGCCACCGGTACAAACCACTGACATATTACGAAGTTTAAAACACACCGCTAAACTTTACATTGAAACAGTGTTGTGTACCGTTGGCGCATGAAGTAGAATTTCGAGTTTAGAAAAGCCTGAAAATTTGGTTTGGCCGCTCCGCGCTTCGCGCTACGCGACCAAACCAAATTTTCAGGCTTTTCTAAACTCGAAATTTTACTTCATGCTTAGCCTGGGAGTGGAAAACACTCGTTTAAAGCTTCAAATTAAATTCTTTTAACAAACCGAGCGTCTGAAAATATACGACGTATGCATATGTATACTTAAAAGAAAAATTCTCTTTATGAAAATGTTCGGTGTTACATAAAACTCTCTGTATGTTATAAATGTAATGTCTGGCGTTTTATATGCCAATTCCTAAAGCGTGTAACCAATCTAAATTTATCTTGAACAAGTTTTTCATCTTTCACGTGGTGAAACATATTTAACTATGATTTAAAAAAGAAAACACTTGATTAAATTTCACTAATATTTTGGTTTTTTATTCCAACTAGTTTCGACTTTGAGTCATTCTCCTTGAGAATGACTCAAAGTCGAAACTAGTTGAAATAAAAAAAACAAAATATTAGTGAAATATAACCAAGTGTTTTCTTTTTCAAATCATAATCTAAATTTAAAAAATGATAAAATCATGGCACTCTAGAGGTTTTTTTCAACATACGATACATATTCTACATAATTAAACTATTTACTGTATAAACTCTTGATAAATAATCATCAATTTGTCGACACGTGAAATAATTTACAAATAACGGTAAAACCGTGATGATGTACATCGCTTAAACAAATTTGCTTGCATATTACCGACCCGGAGGCGATTTCTGATGAGGCTGTCTTATCAATGTGATTACTTGACGGCTTCCAGGTCTACCAACACGCTTATTACGCACCATCCATATTACGGATTATGTTAAAAGACCCCCAATTATTTACCTCTTCACGGACATAATTCTATACGAAAACACAAAATGTTATTGCATTGACGCAATTTAATTTTTTTTATAAATTATTATTAAGACATTCTTAAAATGAAGATTGTGTTTTCATATCATTATGTTTATGAAGATGATAATAAAGATAAATGCAGTTATATCATCTTTTAATGTTTGATCCTATTCTGTAAGCAAAAGCAAAATTGTTAAGTATGGCTGTAAATTTTCATTCGTTCTTCTTATACAAGCGTTAAAAAGTAATTTTGTGGATCCATAATGCAATTTTGGGAGGGGAACATTTACTAATAAAAAAAAAAGTTTTAAAAATGTATTTACTATACCGGGTGATGACTTGGCGGACGCAACATAGGATATCGCATGTTAATTTTAAAGTGTTCAAATATTGTCTTCCCTATTTATTTTAGAGACAAAATGTATTTCACTTTTTTGTAGAGGGAAAAATTCTAAATTAATGAATGTTCACACCTAACACTTAACGTTTCTCTAAGTTAAAATAATTAAGAAAAAGTAATGTGATTTTATAAAAATAATGACATACCATGGAATTGATACAACAATTGCGGATCTTCCCTGTTTATTTTTTAGTTCAATTTAAAGCTTTAAACAAGTGTTTTCCACTCCCAGACTAAGCATGAAGTAAAATTTCGAGTTTAGAAAAGCCCCGTGAAAAATTGTCGAGGGTTGCGCAGCGACCCGAGAAACATTTTCTGGGCTTTTCTAAACTCGAAATTTTACTTCATGCGCCACGCGTATAAAACACTATAATATTGTCAAATTTATGTGTATTCCAACTTCACTTAAAATCCGTGTTTTATACGCGTGGCGCATGAAGTAAAATTTCGAGTTTATAAAAGCCCAGAAAATTTGTCTCGGGTCGCTGCGCGACCCTTGACAAATTTTCACAGGGCTTTTCTAAACTCGAAATTTTACTTCATGCTTAGTCTGGGAGTGGAAAACACCCGTTTAACGCTTCAAATTGAACTCTTTTAAACGAATGTCAGAAAATTTACAGCTAAAATAATTAAGAAAAAGTAATGTGATGTTATAAAAATAATGACATACCATGGAATTGATACAATAATTGCGGATGTCAAAATAGCACAAGATATTGCTGTTACTTAATTAACGACAAAAAATATAACGCAAACATCGTGATAACTGTGGTCTGCATAATACCAACCTCTGTTAAGATAGCAGTGCCAAATGGGCAGAATGCACTGTAACCTATACTAGAATTAAGGGCTAATTAAGGGCTATTTTAGTGCATAATTGTCGATTTTAGTGCTCCACCCTTAAGGGTGCAAATCGCAACATAGCCACCTTAACATTAAGCTGGCAAGGCAAACTTACAAATCAGGAATTAAAAAACATTTTCTGTACGACATAATTAAGGGCTAATTAAGTGCCCTATAAGCAATTTTAGTGCTCCACCCTGTACTTAGAAAAAAAAATATTTTCTACTACAATTTCACTTTTCTCGAAAATGGACGAGCAGACTGCAACAAAACTATAGAATAATTTAGAGCTCCTTTCTTACTAATTAAGTGCCCCATTAGCGATTTTAGTGCTCCACCCTGTACTTAGAAAAAAAATATTTTCTACCCCAATTTCAGTTTTCTCGAAAATGGACGAGCAGACTGCAACAAAATTATAGAATAATTTAGAGCTTCTTGCCTACTAATTAAGTGCCCCATTGGTGATTTTAGTGCTCCACCCTGTACTTAGAAAAAAAATATTTTCTACCACAATTTCACTTTTCTCGAAAATGGACAAGCAGACTGCAACGAAACTAGAGAATTATTTAAAGCTATTTACCTATTAATTAAGTGCCCCATTGGCGATTTTAGTGTTAATGGTTTAAATGAAATCTCTGTATACCTATCTTCTCTTATTTTTCTTACAAATTAAAGAAGATAGGATATGCCGGTGTATATCAATGCAGAATTATATTCCGCCTAAGAATATGTAATAATGTACAGGGTGTTTATTTGAAAAGAATTGAGATTAAAAGTTGACTAAATATAGTAGTATATATTAGTATTGTAGTATATTTTGAACATTTTTTATATCATTTTTCAAAAAATAAATCATTATTGGGCTCTTTCGGGAGTTGGCATTTTAGAGGCAACTTTACATCAATATTCAAAATGCAATGTTTGATGTTTTGTCAAATTTATTTTCACAACTACTGAAATATATAGAACACAGCACACTTATGAAAATTACACATAGTTTTTTAACATACAGCAGAAACAGTCCATATACTTTTAATGTGTTTCGGCGGGACACTCTGTATAATAATAGTTCATGTAATTGTTAATTATCTCTATAAATTTAAACTGGGATCATAATGGGTTCATAGTACGTAAGATCGACGAGATCTTAATTAATGATATTATTTAAGATGTATGAACATGAAAGAAACTCACCCTGTACTTAGAAAAAAAATATTTTCTACTACAATTTCACTCTTCTGGAAAATGGACGAGCAGACTGCAACAAAACTATAGAATAATTTAGAGCTCCTTGCTTACTAATTAAGTACCCCATTAGCGATTTTAGTGCTCCACCCTGTACTTAGAAAAAAAAATATTTTCTACCCCAATTTCAGTGAGTTTCTTTCATGTTCTCAATTGGGATTTCGGAAACTATAATAGATAGAGAAACGGTTAAATGGGCAAAGTAGTGCAGTTTTACGAGCTGAATATAAAGACACTTTTAAATTTTTCGAAAAAGTCAAGGGTAACAAAATATTGTGATAAATGTGAAAAGTGGCAATTTATTCAAATCGATTTTTCTCGGTTATAAAAAAGACACATAAAAACTATAAAGTTGTAGCTAATTTTACACTAAATAATAAAATGTTAACGAATTTTTTACATCGATATTGGTTTTCGAGATGTAACACAAACTTACATTTTTTTAAATGGAAATCATAGTTTGTTATCGTCTCATTTAAAAGACATGTTTTCGTCTTTAATTAGATATAAAACTTGACATATGTATTTATAAAATTAACTGAGTTATTAACATTAATCTTTATTATTTACAGATAAAAAAGAGTTAGCCATGAAACAATGACCATAATGAAATAATTGCTATTGTTTTTCCTTACCAGTGACTTCCAAATAAACTAATTTAATAAAAATGAAACAAATTCATACATTACAAACAATCGCAATTGTTGTATAATTGTCATAGTTTCGTTGCCAACTATTATTTTGTTCTAAATAAAATATAAAATTGTTAATAACTTGTTTTTATAAATAAGTATGTCAAGTGACATATCAGATTTAAGAGAAAAACCAAAACTTACAATTCCAATCATATTGTAAATAATATCATATGGTAGATATCAAAATTATTGTTAATTTTTTCATTTGTATCTTAGTTTCGTTGCAATCTGCTCGTCCACATTCGAGAAGAGTGAAATTGGGGTAGAAAATATGTTTTTTCTAAGTACAGGGTGGAGCACTAAAATCGCCAATGGGGCACCTAATTAGTAGGTGAAGAGTTCTAAATTATTCTATAGTTTCGTTGCAGTCTGCTCGTCCATTTTCGAGAAAAGTGTAATTGTGGTAGAAAATATTTTCTTTGTAAATACAGGGTAGAGCACTAAAATCGCCAATAGGGAACTTAATTGGTAGGCGGGGAGCTCTAAATTATTCTATGGTTTCGTTGAAGTCTGCTCGTTCATTTTCGAGAAAAGTGAAATTGTAGAAGAAAATATTTTTTTTCTAAGTACAGGGTGAAGCACTAAAATGACCAATGGGGCACTTAATTAGTAGGCAAGGAGCTCTAAATTATTCTATAGTTTCGTTGCAGTCTGCTCGTCCATTTTCGAGAAAACTGAAATTGGGGTAGAAAATATTTTTTTTTCTAAGTACAGGGTGGAGCACTAAAATCGCTAATGGGGTACTTAATTAGTAAGCAAGGAGCTCTAAATTATTCTATAGTTTTGTTGCAGTCTGCTCGTCCATTTTCCAGAAGAGTGAAATTGTAGTAGAAAATATTTTTTTTCTAAGTACAGGGTGGAGCACTAAAATTGCTTATAGGGCACTTAATTAGCCATTAATTATGTCGTACAGAAAATGTTTTTTATTCCTGATTTGTAAGTTTGCCTTGCCAGCTTAATGTTAAGGTGGCTATGTTGCGATTTGCACCCTTACGGGTGCAGCACTAAAATCGACAATAGGGCACTAAAATAGCCCTTAATTCTAGTATAGGTTACAGTGCATTCTGCCCATTTGGCACTGCTATCTTAACAGAGGTATAATACCACTTTATTATGAGGTTTTTTTCTTGTATAGTGTAAATCATTTCGAAAACATTTACTTTAATCAAGTAACTGCGATATCTTTTGCCATTTTGCCATCCGTAATTGTTTCAATTCCATGGCATGTTATTATTTTTATAAAATCACATTAGTTTTTTCTTAATTATTTTAACTAAGAGAAACGTAAAGTGATTAACGTTAACAGGAATGAATTCAGAATTTTGCCTTCTACAAAAAAGGTAAATACATTTTGTTTCTAAAATAAATACGGGAGCCAAACTTTTAACATTTCAAAACTTACATGGGATTTCCTATGTTGCGTCCGCCAAGTCAACACCCGGTATATAAATACATACTTTAAACCGGGAAAACCGAAAATGTCAAGGGATTTTATTCATTGGAAAAGTCTTAGAAAAGTCAGAGAAATTAGGCCTTTTTAACAAATAAGTCGGGGAATTTTTAAATAAATAATAATTTTAAATATACAAATAATACGATTAAAGAATTGACAAATTGTTAGTTCTATATGAAGCACGAGTTTGGCACATTGAACAATATTAAACAAACAAACAAAAAAGAGAACAAAACACGCTAATATTAAGAAAATCATTCAAATTAATTAGATCAACAAAAAACCATCAAGATAGACAAATTCAAGAATAATAAGATGTCCTAATTAAAATATTTAAACAAATCGCAATCAATAATATTATAGATATTCTATAAATTGGCAAAAACCAAAAATTTATATAAAATCGTTAAGATAAGTTGGCAAATACTTTAAGAGGGCCAATTTTAGCTGGTAGTGTGCTTCTGGGGTACGAGATGGCCTCAAAGATACCAAAATTGCTAAAAGTAGTTTTGACTATGAATTGGTTCATAGTGCTTGCCGAATTTTATGACAACGAATAATAAAAATTATGAGTGCGGAGCGCCTTGTTTGTTTGTTTAGATAGCGCCGAGCGAATGAATGGGTATATTAAATTTCAGTAGACAAATAATATTCACGATTTTAATTTCAATCGACAAACTTTCAACTGTTTTTGCTTGTCTCATTTCCAATACTTATTTATATTATATAATTATGAATTACAATTATTATAAATATATATTTATTATATACAGGGAGTTTTTCTTTAAAGTATACGTATTTCAAATTTCGCCTATTTGTTGTAAATCTTTAGATATTCGTTGTTTTTTTTAAGAGTTCAATTTGAAGCTTCAAACGAGTGTTTTACACTCCCAGACAAAGCATGAAGTAAAATTTTGAGTTTAGAAAAGCCCCATGAAAATTTGTCGAGGGTCGCGCAGCGACCCGAGACAAATTTTCTGGGCTTTTCTAAACTCGAAATTTTACTTCATGCGCCACGCGTATTAAACACTAAAATATTGTGAAATTTACTTACATTTGAACTTCACTTGTTATACGCGTGGCGCATGAAATAAAATTTCGAGTTTAGAAAAGCCCAGAAAATTTGTCTCGGGTCGCTGCGCGACCCGAGACAAATTTTCACGAGGCTTTTCTAAACTCGAAATTTTACTTCATGCTTAGTCTGGGAGT
Source organism: Philonthus cognatus (assembly GCA_932526585.2). Lineage (NCBI taxonomy): Eukaryota > Metazoa > Arthropoda > Insecta > Coleoptera > Staphylinidae > Philonthus > Philonthus cognatus. Next base: position 40,116,196 of record OW052244.1, read on the forward strand.
GGAAAACACTCGTTTAAAGCTTCAAATTGAACTTAAAAAAAAACAATGAATTAAAGATTTACAATAAATAAACGGAATTTGAAATACGTATACTTTAAAGAAAAACTCCCTGTATAATAATAATAAAGTTTAATGTCTTTATCTAGAATTTTATGCTCTGTCTGTGATGCGAAACACATGGAAGAGTATTAAAATGTCATGGTAAATGTGTTTAAACTTGCCAGAATTTTGAAAAAATCGAAAACTGTCGAAAATCGATAAAATGTTTAAATTTGATCGAATGCTAACACAATGTCAAAAAGTATTGAAATGGCAAGAAATATTGAAATTTGACAACAATTTAAAGTATCTAAAAAGTGATAATCTATAATAAAAAATGTTTTAAGTATTTGAAACTTAACAGTTAATCAGTATTTTTATGCGCGTGGCGCATGAAGTAAAATTTCGAGTTGAGAAAAGCCAGAATTTGGATTTGGACGCTACGCGTCCAAATCCAAATTCTTAGGGCTTTTCTCAACTCGAAATTTTACTTCATGCTTAGTCTGGGACTGGAAAACATTCGGTAAAAAATAATAACTGGCTTTTTACAATATTTTCATTAATTTAAAAAATCTTAAGAGTTTTCAAGTTCTTGTTTAATTTTTAAAATTTTGTCAAATTTCGTGAATTTCCAAGATTTTTTTTTTTTTTAAATATGAATACCGATTTTTAAATTTTCAAAGAAATTTATTTGACAAATAATATGACGCCTTTCTTTAAAACGTTTATTAATCGTTAACGATTAATATAACGCCTAAATTAATTATCCAATGCTGAAAAATTTATGATAAATTTTAAAATTTATTAAAAATTCTAAATAAATGTGTGAAAATCTTGAAATATTCAAAATGGGCGTCTAGATTTTGAAATTTATTGAAATTCTTTGGATTTCCGAAAACCGTCGAATTTTTTAAAATTAACGGTAATGTTGGAAATTTACGAGAAGCGTTTTGGTTTTTAAAGTTGACTAAAACATTGAAAATTCCGGAAAAGTAAGATTATAAAAATTAACTAAATTCGTGGAAACTCATGAAAATTAACGAAAATCTCGAAATTCACGAATTTGATAAATTAACGAAAATCTTGGAATTTGACAAAATGTATCAACATTTTTTAAAATTAAGAAAAATGTAAACAATTTAGCAATTTTAAGAATTGAAAGAAGTCTTGGAAAAGTTACGAAAAGCGTTAATGATAAACTAAATGTTTTGTAAATTCATTAGAAATTCTCGGAACTTTCAAAATCAACTAAAATCTTTTAAACTCACGAGGACCAATAATAATAATTATTACATACATACATCTTTATTCAGACAATTACAGTAGTATAGTATAATACATATAAAGGGTGTCCCAACAAGAGCGCCGGATTTAATTATAAAGAAAAACATATTTATTTTTTGAATTAAGCAAACATTTTTGTTTCAACATAAAGAAAAATAGTTCCGATTAAACATGAAATACAACATCAGGCAAATGGCCACCACGAAACCTCTGGCACAGGGTTATTCTTTTGTTGAAATTTTCAATAACTTTTTCGCATAAATGTGGCTGTATTTCACGGATAAGGCGCCGGATTTCCTTTTTAAGATGCTGAACTGTTTCAGGCTTATTTGCATACACCTTTTGCTTCACATAGCCCCAAAGAAAAAAGTCCATCGGCGTTAGATCGCACGATCTTGGTGGCCAATGTTGATCGCCAAATCGAGAAATGACACGGCCTGGAAATTTTGTCTGCAGTAACACCATTGTTTCACGTGCTGTGTGGCAGGTCGCACCGTCTTGTTGGAAAAACATGTGCTCCACATCAATTACATCCAATTCGGGCCACAAAAAATCCGTTAACATTTCCCGATACCGCACACCAGTAACAGTTAGCGCATTTCCAGCCGCATTTTCAAAAAAATACGGCCCAATCACTCCGCCAGCCCAAAATGCGCACCAAACCGTTACTCGCGGTAACCCCAAATCCGACAGTTTTGTTTATTTACGTATCCGTCGAGTTGAAAATGTGCCTCATCTGAAAAAATGATTTTCTTCGAAAAATCCGGATTAATTTGATGATGTTCCAACACCCAATCAGCAAATCCACGGCGCTGCTCATGGTCCCTTGGCTTGATTTCTTGCACCAATTGAATCTTGTACGCGTGCAAATGCAAATCTTTTACCAAAATTCGTTGCAGAGTGGTTTTGGAAATGTTTAATTCTTGACCACGATGCCGAATGGAAGTTCCTGGATTCTCGGCCACAGATTCCCTTACTGTGTCTATATTTTCGAGTGACCGACAAGGACGACGACGAACAATGGTCTTCTGATCCATCAGCGTAAATTTGGCCTCAAATTTTGTAATTAAATGCCTCACTGTCGATTCATTTGGCGCATAATGGCGACCGAAAACTTGACGTAATATGCGAATTGTTTTCGCAAAACTTTCACCATTTATATAATGTGTTTTTACAATAATTAAACGTTGTTCGTTTGAATACTTCTCCATATTCTTAAATCGCGTGGTCTGTACTTGACAACTGTCAAAAAAAGATCACCGTACAACTCGTATTAACAAAATGGCGGCAAATTTAAATCCGGCGCTCTTGTTGGGACACCCTTTATATATATATTATACACTATGGGGTTAGTCTGTCTAGGCTATCAACCAGATATCTTTCTGCCTAATATTTATTATTATTATTATTTTAAATAAACATATTAAAATAAATTAAAATCTTTTAAACTATCGGAAAAACCAAAATTGACAATACCCTGAAAATGTTGCAACTCATCAAAAACATTAAAAATTGTTAATTTCAACGAAAACAAAACGATACAAATAATAATACTTTTAAAATATACATCTAAAAACTAATTTTATATTTGAATAAATTCGCAAAAATTAACAAACATAAAAATTACAAAAACTGAGAAAAGAAATATGTGACATTTGGAATTAGGGTTTATTTATTGCTCATATTTCTAACAAGTGCCTCTCAAGATGACTTCCCCAAGAATTACACAATGCTATCATAAAAAATACAAATTGAATAAAGTTATTTACTCCTGAACAGAGATACAAACTGAAATAACGAAATTAAATTAAATTAAATGACATTAATGAGCAAGCTGCTCGCACCATTTACATGGCTTATTGTCAACCGTTGCTAACGTATGGTCTAATCTTCTAGGCCTGCACAACGGAAGCAAATATCCATAAAATATTTACAGTGCAAAAAAGATGAATACCCGCAATAGCTAATCAAAAACCATATACAAGCTGCCGCAACCTGTTTAAAACACTAAATATTATGCCCATTATCTGTTTATATTTGTATGAGTCACTTAAATTCGTTAAAATGAACCTTAATCTCTTTAATGCTCATATAACAGAACACGGTTACAATACTCGGAAGAAGATATTAAAACTTCCCATACATAGTCACAGTTTTTACCATAACGCATGTACTATCCAATCAGCGAAACATTACAACCAACTACCTGACAATATAAAAAAAAAAATGCCTAACAAAGCATTTATCAAAAAAATTAAAACTATATTGCAAGACAATTCATTCTACACAATCGAAGAATATATACAATACTGTGATAAAATTGTACAAACCGAATAACTTTAATAGTTTTACTAGTCCTGCCCATTGCATTCTATATTAGTCGATTTAATTTAGTTGTGTAAATTTTAACTATGTACCGCAAATTTTAAAGTGTAAATTGTTTGTCATATTGTTTCTATGTGTTTGTGATTATTTACTATTTATTAATTATTCTAATTTAATTTTTACCTCAATTTTCAAATTGTAAGTTGTTTGTCTATATTGAATCTATGTGTTTGTTTTTGTTTTGTTTACTATTTTACTATTTTAATATTGTGATTATGTTTATTCACTATTTTAATATTTACTATTGGTGTATACTAAGCCATATTTGACCCACCCATGAATGTACTTTATTCTATTTGGAAATAAATAAATTGAATTGAATTGAATTGAAATTGAAATTTTTACACATTTCTAAAGTATTAGAAAACAAAACCGTTTACTGAAAGGTAAGTGAAATTTAAGTGAGGAAAAAAAAATAATTTGATATTCCATAATATAATCTAAAATATTGTAAACAAACAGGTAATTTCTGGCAACATAAAATATTAATTCAAGTTATTTGAAACTGCATAGGTAATTTAAATTTAATTATAATTTTACATAATTTAAAACCTTAGACTTAAAGTTTAGCGGTTGACAGCGTAAACAGAACTGCTGCCCGCTACACATTTTAATTTATTGCAAACCACACAAAAAGAATAGACGGGAACACTAGAGCAGGGCCTGTGTTCACAGTAACGATGCAATTTGTTATCGGTGAGAAGTGACGTCATTTTACTCTATACGGTTTGGTAAATTCTTCCCAAAACTGCGTCATTTAAGTGCGATTCTTACCGATGACAAATTGCATCAGTGCTGTGAGATACTCTAAGCTGAGTAGGCGACACCCAAAGCTGAGTAGTCTAAACCGGGAAAAAGGGAAATTACAATAATCCAATTCGAACTCGGGACCAAAAAAACCCTACGCTGACTCGGTGCCTCGGTGATCAAGTCGCCGAATGCCGCACATTCAATTTGGTAAATTATAAATGAAAAAGGATTTTTTCCGACTCAGCACTTAAATCAACATTTACTGGCATTCCACATTCCTATTCAAGACATGAATCCGGAAATGCAATTATATTTACAAAATGTATTGGGAAATATTTTAACAATGTCTTTCTTTGTTGTGTATCTTTATTTTTATTTATTTTATTTAATTATTTAACGGATTCACCTTTTTTATAATTGCTTACAAAAATAATATATATATATATATACAAATTTTCCTAAAATAGAATAAATAAAATGATCTAATCTAGAAATTACAAATTGAACGTTAAATTGGTAGAATTGAACAATCATTTTAAAAACTCTGAAAATAGGCACCTATTAATGAAATCTTGAATTAATTAGCTGTTTACATGAACGTAGGGACATATGAAACAAGACAAAATCGGGAACACAATATAAAGTATTTAAGTTTCTAACAATTATTTCAAGTGGTGAAAAATATCCATAATTAGTCCGATGAAAATTGACTCGAAATAACGGAGCGTTCCGAAGGTTTATACCATGCTGAGTACACGTTGAAATTCAATAAAGTTACGAGGCCAGAAGCATCAACATAGCCATTCAAAAGTTTGTGGATAAAGCAGATTCCTGATATTGTATGACGCCCCTGAATTGACTTTAGATTGATATTCTCATTAAATCTATAAGATAGATATCTAACAAATCGTTTCTGGATCCTTTCCAATTTTAGAATGTGCACATTATAATATGGAAACCACACCAAAGATCCATACTCAAGAGAAGATCGTACAAATGAGTTGTAAAGAACCAGCAAAGTTCTCATATTAAAATGTTTGCCATTTCGCATGATAAAACCTAAAGAACGCATTGCTTTTCCACATACGGCCTTCATATGCACTGAAAAATTTAATGCACTGTCGAAATGGACACCTAGGTCTAATGGTATCCACCCTTTCAAGAATCACATTATCGATCATATAACCATAGTTTATATGTCTTTTGTGTTTGTTAAAACTTATAAATTTACATTTGCCTATATTTAGACTTAAATCATTTATATTGCACCACTTAGACACATTATTAATATCCGCTTGTAGTTCCTCGCAGTCATTAATAGATTTTACTTCGTGTAGAATTTTCATGTCATCAGCATACAGGTAACATCTGGAAAATTTTAAATAATCAGTGATGTCGTTAATTAAAATAAGAAATAGAATTGGGCCACAGTGGCTACCCTGCGGCACACAAGACGTTACCTGTATGTCTTCAGACATGAAACTTCCAACTTTGACATTTTGTATACGAGTTGTAAGGTAGGACCGAAACCAATTTAAAACACTTGCACAAAAACCATAAGCTCTCATTTTTAAAAGTAAAATCGAATGATTCACTTTATCGAACGCCTTGGAGAAGTCCGTATAAATGACTTCCAATTGACCTCTTTCCTCCAAGACGGTCAGAATATCAGATTGAAATTCTAATAGGTTTGTACTGGTTGATCTTCCTCCATAGAATCCGTGCTGCTCCTTTACAATAATACTTTTTGCCATCCAGAATAATTGCCGTGATATAAGTTTATCTAAAATCTTTGGAATATGTGATTGGATTGCGACTCCTCGATAATTCGAAATAACGTCTTTACTGCCAGCCTTATGAATGGGAATCAAAAACTCCTTTTCCAAATTTGTGGAACGATTCTTGTTCAAGCGAATTAGCGACTAACGAATGTAGTGGTTTTGATAAAGTACACACACATCTTGAAAGAAACGCTGCAGGAACACCATCTAGTTCAAACGCTGTACTATTTCCTAACGAGCTCAACTCATTAAATACTTCATCTAGGTCTATTTTGAATTTATTGTTATTGACAAGTTTTATTAACATTAAAATTGCCTGATTTAGTACTCATACCCTTATAAGTCTCCGCAAAAAAATCTGCAAAGCCAGCTGAAATACTTGGGCCGTTATCTAGAACCTCATCCCCTGATATCATTCTATTCGGGATGCCATTGGTTTTTTTTAGCTTAGAAATATGATTCCAGAAGTGACGTGGATTCAAGCATATATCAGTTTCGATTTTATCAATATAAGCTTTATGAAGTTGAGAACTTAAATGTTTACATTGATCGCGCAATAAACTGAATTTATTGTAATCATGTGGTAGCCCGGTTTTCTTGAAAGTTACATGGGCTTCTTTTTTACATTTTAATACACTTATTAAATGTTTTTTAAACCAAACAGGGTAGTTGCTACAGTATTTCTTCTTACGAGGAACATATAATCGAATTGCTTCATCTATGTACATGTAGAATGCATCAGTCATTTCATTAATGTTTTTATTTTGAAATACACTCTCCCACTCGATTGACGCAAGGTAATAATTAATTGCATCGTAATTAGCTTTTGAAAAGTCAGGTATTTCATCATGATCATTTGAGGGGCAGAATATTTCTGATATGCGTATATTTACATTCATCGAATTGTGATGAAGCGACGGCTTATTGAGAGGATCATCGGATGAACATACATCAAATTGATGAAAATCCGTAAATATAAGGTCTAAAAATCTCCTATTATAATAACATAATGAATGAATAAACGGTCTGCGTCAGAAAAAATACATTCTCAACTCAAGGTCGGGAGCCGGGAGCCAGGATCCCGTGTCGCAACAAATTTCGTACACAAATTCTACATATCAAACCTGATTTCTTTTCACATGTTTTTAGAAATCACAATATATTTTTAAAATATTACTAAAAAGGCACGATGCTGCCCCCTATTTATTGAAAGTATAATCAAAATTTACATTGCTCTTATGGAGATTTCTAAGCAACGATTAATTTTATTTATCATTTAGTTTAGATCAATCCAATTAATATAACATGTTTATAATAATTATCTTGATAAATTAAAACAATATGAAGAAAAGATAATGTTTCCTATGGAAGTAAGACACGGATTTATGTGATCATTTGACAGTGTTTCTTTATTTAATTTATATTTAATTTAAGAAATATTAAAAAAAAGAAATACTGTCAATGTATTCGCAAAGATTCAATATACAATATGTATATGTTTCAATGCTCTATTTTCATTATTGTGGAAGATTAATCGTTGTTCGTTCTTATGGCCAAATAACATGTAAATTGCTGACCTTAAAATGTACAATTTTAACAAACGACAAACCCAATTATGTTTTTATAATTTCTGTATTTTTTAAGTGAAGAACAGATATTACAAAAAATTTAAAAAATCATATTTTTAACAAACTAAAAACCCAATTATGTTTTTTTGATGTCTGTATTTTTTAAGTGAATAACAAATATTACAAAAAATGTTAAAAATCATAATTTCGAATAATAATAATTATTATTATAAATAAAACCTTTAAAAACCAACAATTATTAAAAAACCAAATAAAGTTGACAAAAAAATAAAATGCTAAAAAATCAGAAGTAAATACTAAAGTAAAAATTTATCAAATTTACAAAAATGAACAAATTTTATAATATTAATTATGTAATATTCACAAACAAAACAAAAAATGGTGATGTGCCCAATATAGTACTTTTCTCGTGCCAGAAATACAGTGATAGTTAAATACTGCCGGAAATGTCAAAAGATTGGAGTAGTGTCAAAATACAATAATTGAAATACTAAGAATGTGCACTTACAAAAGAGTCGCCTATTTCCAAAAACCCCTAAATCTATTGTTTTCAAATGGATTTAGGGGTTATTGAAAATAGGCGACTCAACTAACGAAATATTCACAAAATAGTGATTTTTGCCATTTTTCACTGTAACTCGATAACTATTGACCTTATCACATCTAAGCAGTATATTTTGAACCTAATTGTAAATCAGTGTTTTTATACGGGTGTCGCATTAAGTAAAATTTTGAGTTGAGAAAAGCCCGAATTTGGATTTGGACCGTCAAGATTTTAAAAATTGACCAAGAACATTGAAATTCACAAACACTGAGAAAATTTAAAAAAATTGACGAACATTTATGAAAAGTGCGGAAATTCATAAAATATTTTAATATTTTTAAAATTAAGAGCAAACTGGGAAATTTAAGAAAACCATAAGTTTTTTTAATTAAAGAATTTTACGAAAAACATACAGATTTTAAAAATTAACTGAAATCTTAAAAATATAAAGGAAATTTAGATAGTTGACGAAAACTGTCAAGACTTTAAAAATGTATGAGAAGTGTGAACATTTTTAAAATCAATGAAAATCTGTGAGATTTTATAATTTTACTAAAAAAACACGTTAAATTTCTAAAAATTAACAAACATTCTAGAAAATTCATGTAAAGCAACAAGATTTTTATAATTAATTGAAATAATCACGATAGGAGTATATTTTTTGTAATTTCACGAAAACCGTCAACATGTTTAGAATTAACAGAAATCTAGAACATTTAGGAATACCATTGGAATTTTGAAAATTAAAGATTTAAGAAATCTACGACAAGCGTTATTGTTTTTAAAAAATGCCTAAAAATGTGTTATTTGTGACGTTCATATCCGCTGTATGTAAAAGTTTTGGAATTTCACGCAAAGCATCGAAATTATAAAAATGAACGAAAATTTAGGAAATTCACGAATATTTAGAAAATTTTAAAAGTTGTCAACAATCTAGAAAATTTAGGAAAACTGCGAACATTTTTAAAATTAAAGCAAGTTTTGAAAATTTACGAAAAGCGCAAAGGTTTTAAAATTTAACTGAAAACTTTTACATTCACGAAAAACCGTAAAAATTAACACAAATTTTGAAAAGTCATAAAAGCATTAACATATTTAAATTTAACGAAAACTACCAGGACTAAAAAAACTGACAAAAATTCAGAAAAAGTATCAAAATTTAAATAATTAACGAAAATTTATGAAATTCGGAAAAACTGTTAGCAAAGATTTTAAAATTTAACTGAAAACTTTTACATTCACAAAAAACCGTAAAAATTAACACAAATTTTGAAAAGTCATAAAAACATTAACATATTTAAATTTAACTAAAACTGACAAAAATACAGAAAAAGTATCAAAATTTAAATAATTAACAAACATCTATGAAATTCGGGAAAACTGTTAGAATTTTGAAAATAAACAGAAATTGTGGAAATTCATGAAAAAACATAACAAAATGATATAATCTTGAAAGCATAATTTAATAAAAAATAATCAAATATGTGCATCAATACATTTTTTGATGGATTGATTTTTCAAAATTATTAATTTTTTTAAATTTGTCACAATTTTCGCATATTTTAACCTTTTTTTGTCATTTTATCACTTTTCTATATTTTCTACAAGTTTTACATTATCGACAATTTCAACAGTTTTGACACTCAATATGTTATTTATAACCTTTATCGGCTCAGTCAACATATATCAAAACTAACATACCAAGTATCAAAGTTGTCGAAAATAGAAAAAAACAAACGATTTGTATACAGAGAGTTTTATGTAACACCGAACATTTTCATAACGAGAATTTTTCTTTGAAGTATCCATATGCATACGTTGCATATTTTTCGATACTCGGTTTATTAAAAGAATCCAATTTGAAGCGTTAAGCGAGTATTTTCCTCTCCCAGGCTAAGTATGAAGTAAAATTTCGAGTTTAGAAATGCCTGAAAATTTGGTTTGGTCACGTAGCGCGAAGCGCGGAGCGGCCAAACCAAATTTTCAGGCTTTTCTAAACTCGAAATTTTACTTTATGCGCCACCGGTACAAAACACTGACATATTACGAAGTTTAAAACACACCGCTAAACTTTACATTGAATCAGTGTTTTGTACCGGTGGCGCATGAAGTAAAATTTCGAGTTTAGAAAAGCCTGAAAATTTGGTTTGGCCGCTCCGCGCTTCGCGCTACGCGACCAAACCAAATTTTCAGGCTTTTCTAAACTCGAAATTTTACTTCATGCTTAGCCAGGGAGTGGAAAACACTCGCTTAAACCTTCAAATTGGATTATTTTAATAAACCGAGCATCGGAAAATTTGCAACGTATGCACATGGATACTTTAAAGGAAAATTCTATTTATGAAAATGTTCGGTGTTACATAAAACTCTCTGTATGTTATCACTAAACAAAAATTATCCATCTGACGGTCAATTCAAGTCCCTAATATAATTTTAAACACTCGTTTTCCAATCCCAGACTGAGCATGAAGTAAAATTTCGAGTTGAGAAAAGCCCAAATTTGGATTTGGACGCGCAGCGTCCAAATCCAAATTTGGGCTTTTCTCAACTCGAAATTTTACTTCATGCGCCATGCGCACAAAATACTGATTTAAATTAAAATTCAAAATATACATTATTTAATTTTGTTATATGCATTTTTTTATAGAAGAAAGTAATAGTTTTTTTATTATTAAAATTATCTTTTGAGAAAAATCTCAATAATCCACATTGATTTAAATTCTTGATCTGATTCGTACTTCAAGTTCCTTGATTTCTGGGCAATTATTTTCGCAACAGAAAATGTTACTTAATAATCCACAATGATTTAAATCATTGATCTGGTTCGAATCAAGCCCTTCAGGTGTGCGCAATCAAATGCGGAAATCGTTAGCGAAAATTACGCTTCAGACGTTCTCTCATCAGCATTAATCGTTGGTTTTTAGAAAGGCCGGATTGTTGATATTTATTTACGAAGCGGATGGATATCTGAAATGCTCGAAAAATGTGAAAGTGGGAGCGCGAAGCCCGAAATAAAGTGTTTTGACGATTTAATTACCCGTCTTGGGGTCAAACGCATTAACATTTCTACGGAGTCGGAATTTTTAATAAAATTAACGAATTTTTCGTGGATATTATGATGTCACTTTCGTTTTTATTTTAAGTGTTTTAAAGTTAATTAAACGTTGAAAGTGATTTTAAATTAAATACTTAATATAAAAAATAACAGATTTTTTAACATTGAGTTAACATCATTTTGAAGTTCGAACATTGAAAAATTAAGAAATCATCTGAAAATAATGTTTGTAATAAGATAATTATAATAGTTAAATAACGGTCGCGATTGAATATCAGAAAGCCTAAGTATACATTAGAAAAAAAAAAACACTTACAGAGGCTTTCTATTGCATTTCACTTTATATTATATTATTTATCTTTAATATATTTTCCATTTATCAAATACGTTTCCTTATATACCACTAAATTTCCCTATATGTCAGAACCTTATCACACACATGAATGACATTTCACTTTAACATCGAGAAATTTAACATAGAGAAAAATTTAGTTTGTCAATAGTTTGCTGAACATTTACAAAATATAAAAACGAATTAAAATTAATATCGACTTTCCGCAAAAATTTAGTCTCATTGACACAAGTCTCCAAATAGTTGTTTCAATGAACATTTGGAGACTTGTCTCAATGAGACTACATTTTTGCAGAAAGTCGATATTAATTTTAATTCGTTTTTAGATTTACATTTCACTTGTCAGCATAATCGCTGCAGTTCGTCAAAAATGCATGTTAGCAATGAACTAAGAGGCCTCGTTACCCGAAGAATAGATGTTATCGTAAGTAGTGTTACATATGTATAAATAAAAATAAAATAATTCCAGAAGAAAGTTATTATTACTGCAAAATGTGCAACAAAAATATTAACATAAGTAGTGTTACATATGTATAAATATAAATAAAATACTTCCAGAAGAAAGTTATTATTGCTGCAAAATGTACAACAAAAATATTAAAGGAAAAAGTATTTGGTATATAATGAAACTCATTTCGTAAATCGGGAAATCTTTTGGCATATATTTATCAAGGTGAAAGGTATTATTTAGTGAATCTTATTCGAACAATAGTGAAACGGAATAGAAAAACCCTGTATAAACACATTTTTGGCCCCTTCGAACCCTGTTCATAATTATAATCACTTTTATATTAGTAAATTAAAATGTATTGTAATTGTAAAACAATTTATATAATTTGAGTCTTGATTTTTCTTTTCTATAAAAAAGTCGTTTTCGTAAAATTTAGGAATATATTTGATAATTTAGTAAAAATATTAAGGAACATTAAAATTTAATGAAATAATTAGCGGAACAATAATCGTAAACCATTAATTAACGCATAGAACACGTCTGCACATTGTTTCACATGCCCATTAAAAATAACGACGCGTATGAAAATCCGTCACGAGCGGAATTTCCTCGAAAGTGCCGCTTTATTTAGAATCGCGCAGTTTGCAGATGGACGAGGCATCCGCACGATTCCGGCCCTTGGCTATTTTTGGTCCAGAAATCAATTAATTAATTAGAAAATTGCTCTTTCAAACTCCTAATTGAATAATTAATGTATTAGCCGGGGTTACGTGGAAAGAAGAAGAATTCACTTGGAGGATTCAGTGTTTACTGATGGGTAAGATTGTTTATCCAACATTCCAAATTGTTATGTTCTTAAATGATCTTTCTTTAAGCATTAAATTACCGCAACTCAATTAATAGTAATGAAATATTTGTATTTGTATAACATAAATTAGCAAGAAGCAAATGAATTATTATTTATACCATGTTATTCTTTCAATTAATTTCAATTTCTTGTTGTTCATTTAGTTCGTTAAGAGAATAATTTGAGCTGATGTTACATTTCGCATATAAATTATGCATAGAATAGTAAATCTGCTGTGTAACTCAAATACTCATTGTTTTATTCAATATCTGTCGTGGTATTAGCTCGGAAAGTAATTATTCCAATGAATATTTGGAAAAGTCTCAGTAATATAACATTTTTACAGAAAATCGAGATTAATTTAAATTCGTTTTTATATTTTGTTAACAAATGAAGTAGATGCAGATACATTTTCAATTTCATTTTATTATTTGTGCACAAATATTTGCAAATATTTCAACTGATGTATACACTGATAGATAACTAAGGCTGGGAATTTTTAAAATTTAAATATTCGAATATTTATTCAAAAATATATTCAAATAGTCGAATTATTCGAATATTCATTCAAAAATATATTGGAATATTGGAATTATTCGAATATTCTAATTATTTAAACATTTAAATATTCAAATACTTGAATATATGAATATTCAAATAGTCGAATATTCAAATATTTAAATAGTCATATATTTGAATATTCAAATATTCGAATATCAACCGCCATTGAAGGCAGACATTAAAATTTTCATAAATTTAAATTAGAAATTTTAAGATATATAACCTAAATCATTGTAATTCTGTGTTTTATACGAGTGGCGCATGAAGTAAAATTTCGAGTTTAGAAAAGCCTGAAAATTTGAATTTGCCGGGGCGCGAATCGCTTTGTTTGCGCGCCCCGGCAAATCCAAATGTTCATATACGCTTTGATTAAAACACTTGGTTTGTTTCACTGATTTTAAATCAGTGAAACAAACCAAGTGTTTTAATCAAAGCTTATTAATTAAATATGTTTCACCACGGGTTAAGTGAGAAATTAATTCATCATAAAACCAAATGTTCATGCTTTTCTAAACTCAAAATGTTACTTCATGCTTAATCTGGGAGTGGAAACCTATGTAAAAAAAATAATTCATTAATAATTGAAATTTGGTAAGATTTTGTAAGAATTAATTATGAGCTAAATTACAAACTATTATTACAATACTCTAATAAATTTTACTGTCGAAAATATCAAAAAAAACATGACGAAAATTGTCGAAAAAATGTATGAAAACGTCACACCGGTCGAAATAGTGCTAAGCGCGATATTTATTTCTTGTGGTATTATTTTGGTATTTATTTTTCTTAGGTTCTTTGATTATTTGAGTGTCCCTACTGTTTGTTATATTTTACAGAAAAGTAGTAATAACATGCCGAAAGTAATGATCCGCCACTTAATTAATCTTGATGATAGGGTAATAAAACACATGGCAACCATGTGGAAAACATAACCTCAAATAAATATGTTTAGTAAAAAAAATCTTCAGAGTGCCATGATATAATCTTTTTAAATTTAGGTTGGCTACACGCTTTAGGAATTGATATATAAAACGTCAGACATAATAATTATAATAACGGGTGGGCCATCTAGTGGTTTCTTTTTAAAAATGCAATAAAATGAACAAAATTATTTTTTTTTTCTATGTATTACGGCTTTATTAGTAAGAGCAAACATTCCTATTAATTATGGAACACAACTTCGTTCAAGTGGCTGCCTCGGCTGGCTTCGCAGTAGCGCATTCTGTCACTCCAATTTTCCAAGACATTGTTGATGGTTTCGAGCTGTAGTTCACGGATTGCTTGGATGATATTGGCCTGAAGTGCTTGAATCGTTTCTGGATTGTTGGATTAACATCGGTCCTTCACGGTTCCCCACAAAAAAAAATTCCAAAGGGGTTAAATCGCAGCTCCGAGGCGGCCAATCGACATCGCCAAGACGGCTGATAACACGATTTGGGAATTAGGTGCGCCAAAGTTCGATTGTGGCATGGGCTGTGTAGCATGGCGCGCCATCCTGCATGAACCAGAGGTCGTCCAAACCCATGTCTTCAATTTCATTTAAAAAAAAGTCGGATAACATGGCTCTGTAACGCTCACCGTTGACCGAAACGTTGTTTCCAGCCTCAAATCGTTTCCTGAATCGTTTCTGGATTGTTGGCATAACATCGGTCCTTCACGGTTCCCCACAAAAAAAATTCCAAAGGGGTTAAATCGCAGCTCCGAGGCGGCCAATTGACATCGCCAAGACGGCTGATAACACGATTTGGGAATTAGGTGCGCAAGAGATCGATTGTGGCATGGGCTGTGTGGCATGGCGCGCCATCCTGCAAGAACCAGAGGTCGTCCAAACCCATGTCTTCAATTTCATTTAAAAAAAGTCGGATAACATGGCTCTGTAACGCTCACCGTTGATCGAAACGTTGTTTCCAGCCTCATCTTCAAAGAAAAATGGTCCAATGATGCCACCACTCCACAATCCGCACTAATCTGTCACTCTCCGGGGATGCACTGGCTTCTCGACAATAACGTGCGGGTTTTCCGAGCCCCAGATGCGGCAATTTTGTTTGTTAACGTTGCCGCCAAGATGAAAATGTGCCTCGTCAGAAAATATGATTTTTCTCCCAAAATCGTTGTCCAATTCAAGCTGCTCTAAGGCCCAAACTGTGAAGCAATAACGAAGCGGATGGTCATGCGCCTTCAATTGCTGAGTCAATTGGACCTTGTAAGCGGATAATCCGAGATCTTTGTGCAGATTCTCCTCAGGCTAGAGCGTGCAATGTTGAGCTATTAAGATCGACGGCGAGTTGATGTTCGTGGATTGAGTCTTACACTCTCGGTTACAGCAGCTACATTCTCGTCTGTGCGCACCGTACGAGAACGAGTACTATGAGTGTTGTCCACTAGCATGCCAGTCTCACGAACTTTTTGCACAAACTTGCGTACAGCAAGCGCGGTGGGTGATTCATTTCGGCAAAAGCTTCTTTTCAACAAACGCACTGTTTGGGCTACCCAGCACTCACTTTGGAAATAAGTTTGCAATATTTCCCAACGTTGTTCAAGCGAAAAGCGACTCATTTCGTACCGCGGAGGAATGATACCCACTTTTTGTCAAGATTTCGAGCGGGAAAAAGATGTCAGTGTCAAAATAACCTATGATTTAAAAAGAAACCACTAGATGGTCCACCCAGTATATAATTTTAATTGCTAGCCGAGAATAGTTTCCATGGCACTCTTTTCTTTTTATTGAACATACGATATTTTAAAGGCAAAAGTCAGAATTACTGCCAACCAAATATCCAACATAATAAAAAAATTACCAGATCTGGTTGGCCAATAGAACAAAACAGAATATATACGAATTATTATTTTCTTTTTCATACATTTTTTGTAATGTTGTAAAAAGGAGAAATCCGTAAATATATAGATTTATATCACTATTATCATGAAAAACGTAATGTCAACAAAATTATAATAGTAAAAATATGTCAAAAATATAACAATGGCCCGAAACAAATCATCAATAATACAATACTGTCAAAAATGCCAATATATTTGTCGAAAATGTCATTCTGTTACAGTTAGAGAATCACATTATAAATATAAATTTTACTTCAATTATGACAATATACAAGAAAATTATCTGTCTGTGTCAAACATTTAGATTATTATTTTGTGAATTTATATTAAAATCAAATATGCTTTTTTTACAAAAATTACAATCATTTTAAAATTGTCAATTTATAACGAACTGAAAATTTTCCACAAAAACGACTCATCATGTCGAAGATGTCCATTTCTGATAAAAACGACCATTTATATAAACTACGAAACTCCAAGTAAAAAAACTGTCAATTCGTTAATGTCCAAACTCTTTCATCCTAGGATTGTTTTTATTTTCAAATAATTAAAGTATCAGTAATTTATTTTATTGACATCGTCGGCATAAATTGAGATTTTTGTCGGAATTAGTAGTTTCTGGAAATACACAGAAAATTATTGAACCCGCTAAAAAGCATTTTTGTGCACTTGTACTAAGCGTAACTTTAAAATTACGAAAAATGTTTATACATCAAATTAAAGCTCTATTAATTATAAATCTCTTACTTGTTAAATAAATTACTTTGTGAAATATAGCACTTTAAATGAAATAATTGAAAACTCATGAAATTTGCTATTGCCCAATAAACCGTTGATTTAAAAATTAATTTTTAGATCAAATTAAAATTGTTACAAGTGCCTGTATTAAAAAAAATGCTTTAAATTCATGATAATTACTTATATCTAACATAAAAATTGTGCCCATGGTGAATGCCAGAATAGAGACTTGCATTTGTTTAACAATTTTTAAATATCTTTGTAATTTGTCAAAAATAGTCATGATGTCGAATTGTAACTGCTGTAAACAAACTGTCATAATTGTGAAATACTGGAGAAAAATATCACATAAACAAAATATCATATTTTAAAATATATTTCGACGAGTTTTTCAGTAATTTTGATTCAAAATGGATTTTCATTCATATCATAACATGTGATCAGATAACCCTATTAACTTTACATATTATCAAACAAATATTATAACATTAAAAGTGCGATTCTTTTCGCAATCTACAACAAGTTAGTCTTACAAAGACCATATCCAACACTCAATGAAACAACTACTTCCCGGGCTAATACACCGACGGACATTGAACTATACAACAAGTGTTTGCTGTTACATACAGTAACCTACTGCAGATGTAACAATTTGGGTCAAATTATTCAGGCCATCTATAGACGCGTTTCGAGATTTATCTCTCATCAGTATAGCTTTGCCATTCCCTCTAAACAATTTGACACCATAAACTGGCGGTCACGTTACCGTTCAAACATAAGTATAAATGAAATTGCCAATTCTTGGTTGCAGAATATTTCAAACATTAAAAGTGCGATTCTTTTCGCAAGACTAACTTGTTGTAGATTGCGAACAGAATCACACTTTTAATGTTTGAAGTATTCTGCAACCAAGAATTGGCAATTTCATTTATACTTATGTTTGAACGGTAACGTGACCGCTAGTCTAAGGTGTCAAATTGTTTAGAGGGAATGGCAAAGCTATACTGATGAGAGATAAATCTCGAAACGCGTCTATAGATGGCCTGAATAATTTGACCCAAATTGTTACATTTGCAGTAGGTTACTGTATGTAACAGCAAACACTTGTTGTATAATTCAATGTCCGTAGGGGTATTAGCCCGGGAAGTAGTTGTTTCAATGAGTGTTTGATATAGTCTTGGTAAGACTAACTTGTTGTAGATTGCGAAAAGAATCGCACTGTTAATGTTTGAAGTATTCTGCAACCAAGAATTGGCAATTTCATTTATACAAATATTATAACCGTCAAAATATACCATAGCTGACAGAAAAAGAAATGTGTTCAAGAATATCAATATATCAAAATTTCATGATGTTAAAAAAGTACAATAATTGTCAAAAACTATCCAAAATTATCATAGCTCTCACAAAAATTCTATGAAAACTTAAAAATGGTCGGATCAGATGTCAAGTTTTTTTTCACAAGTAACTGTCGAATGTGACAAAAAACGTCAATGTTCGCACATTCAACCATTTTTTACTGTCGCGTCAGTATCAACAAGAATCTTGTATGCAAAATATTAGTAATTTACGGGAGGTTCTGAAGCCTTTTTGTGCAATTTTTCTTAATAATGCAATAATGCAACGTTTTGTTCATGTTTGAAAAAAAAACAATAAAAATTGTTCATTTTACGCAATTTAACCAAACATGCTAAAAATAACAAACTTTTAAAGTAATCGAATGAAAATGTCAAGTTTGTATAATTTTTGTTAAATTTCTAAAATAAGCGCCAAAATTACGAACAAATAACAAGAATATTTTTATTAATGAAATTAGTCCATTCCCTTATAAATTTCGAGGTTTTTATTTAAATTTGTTTAAGTATGAGTTTTGATAATTTTATCGGATTTTTAGATTTTTATAAAAAAACAAAGTATTAATTGCTCGTATGATCCAATTTTTTCACCCATAAATAACATACTTGTTTGAATTATACAAATTGTAAAATATTTACATGTATATCTTTTCCATTTCGAAGGTGTTACCTTTTTTTAAAAAGTAGTATAATTTTTGCTATTTTCAGAGACGGTGAAAAACACCAGAAGCTAACGATGTATTTAAAATATGAATTATAACTTCAACTATGGCATCGATAGAATGTTTTATCAGACTATACCTGCAGAATTTTTGTTATTTAGAGATTTAACTAATTCAAGAAATTAATTCTTTATAAATTTACTTATTTTTGTTTGTATTTTTCTTATACGTGGGTTGTTTTATAAGTTTGGTTAAAAGGGAAGTAAATAATTTTTTTTGGCACTAATCTGTTGTATTTTTCAACATAGTCTTCTTCGAGGACTATACACTTAATCCAGCGAGTTTTAATTTTTTTTATACCTACGAAAAAATAAATTGTCTAAAAGTCTGCATAAAAATCATGCGGATATTATTCAATTTTCTCCCATCAAGTTGAATTTTAAAGTTTGGGAACTGGCAGAAATCTCATGTGGCCAAATTTGGAGAACGGGATGGGTGAGAAACCAATTCATAGTCCAATTCGTATAATTTTGTGTACATTTTCTTATCACTGCACGGAATTCGTTTTTTTCGATTTTTTTAGAAACTGCTAAGCCACACGCTTCAAATAATTACCGATCATGAACTACATGTCACATTTGCTTAAATTTTGGCGTGAAAGGGTTTGAATAGTGGATCTTTCGAGATGTCAAGTTACCAAATGGATTGTGTAACCATTTTATAGAAATTTACCATACTTGTCTTACTTATACTTAATACTTAATGTACAGCGAATTTTTCTTTTAAGTATACATGTGCATGCGCAATGAATTTTCCGACATTCCTTGCTTCTTAAAAGAATACAAGTTTAAACTTTGAACGAGTGTTCTCCATTCCCAGATTAAGCATGAAGTAAAATTTTGAGTTTAGAAAAGCCCTGTGAAATTTTGTCGAGGGTCGCGCAACGACCCGAGACAAATTTTCTGGGCTTCACTAAACTCGAAATTTTACTTCATGCGCCACGCGTATAAAACGCAGATTTATTTTTAAGTTCAAAAGCAACTCATCCATCTTTAATTGTTGCCAATTAAAGTTTATTGTTTGTCTGACATTATATTTATATCAATCGCATAAATATCTGAGATTTAAATAATGGATTTAAAAATTAAAGCACTAAAAATAGAACTAAATAAAAGACAACTTCCTTGAACCGGTAATAAAAATATATTATCAGAAAGACTAAAACATGAACTCGGTTTCAGTTCATTGGAAATAGTTAAAACCACTAATATCTGCATATGTTACATTATCAAATTTTCAGGCTTTACTAAAATCGAAATTTTACTTCATGCTAAGCTGGAAAATCCTCGTTTAAATCTTCAAATTGAACTCTTAAAAAAAACAAGGAATAACTGATTGTTAACAGAATATATGCTGTGTTTGGGATATGTATACTAAAACAAAAACTTCCTGTATGAGCACGCGAGATTCTATTAAGCTCATATAATTTTAAACTGACAAGGTTGCATTCTAAGGAAAGTGCTACTTTAGATGAATTTGCGGATGAAATGTACGATAGGGAACAACGATCTTGAAATATGATAATATTTAATCTTCCAGAATCGAATTTAAAAAACGAATCTGATAAGAAAAATTATGACTTAAATCAAATTAAGGAATTAACATCCCAATTCGTCGATGTCAATGTTAAAACCGCATTTAGAATTGGAAAATTGTCTAATAATATTCGCCCTCTTAAGGTATGCTTAGAATCAAGTAACTCGATAGACTTGATTATGAAAAATCAAGGAAAAATCGGGGACATTAAAGAGAATATCAAAATCAAAAGAGATCTAACGATACTTCAAAGAAGCTATGTCAACAAAATTCATGATGAATTTAATAAACGAAAAGAGGGGGGAGAAATGGACATATATATTAAATACAGAAACAGCCGTCCTGTAATTATGAAAAACAAAAAAAGCGATTTAAGTTTAAAAAACTAAAGCCACTTAACATATATTTTCACAATATATTAAAACTAAACTTCAGGAATTTTCGGCCAATGTCAATTTATCAAATTATGATATCATTTTTATTGTGGAATCGTGGTTATCTGAGGATATACAGAACTATGAAATTAATTTAAATGGATACAATATTTTTCGATCAGATCGTAATAAATGCTCAAGTGACAAACAACGTGGAGGTGGTGTCCTAATTGCTTGTAAAAAAGAATTAAACGTGTGTGTTATCGATATCGAGTGCACAGAAGTGGAACAATGTTTTATATCACTGGTGTCATTAAATTACATTGTCGGCGCAGTATACCTACCACCAAACTCAGATCTCCGTAAATATGAACAGTACTGCTTTTGCCTGGAGCGTATCGCAGAGCTTTATCCAAACCGAAATTATTTAGTGTATGGTGACTACAATTTACCAAACGGCCAATTTTCCAACGGGCGCCTGGGAGTGTCTTCGCAAAATCCAAACAGTGAATGTGCGCAAATTGTGGCGTGGCAGAAAGCTTTGGATTTTTAAATTTGTTTCAAATTAATAACAATCCTAATTCAAGAGGGTCTTATTTAGACCTATTTTTCTGTTCAGAGGAAAGTGCTAGTGTAGTGCCGGCCAGCGATTTGCTTGTCTCTAATTCTCAACATCATTCTGCGTATGTAATCTCCATAAATCTATTAGATAAACCAGAAGTCTTGCAAATATCTGATGTTATCTATATGTATAATAAAGCAGACTATGTCTCAATTAACAATGCGATTGCGTCAATAGATTGGGAATTGTTGTTTTTTAATTTAGGTTTAGATGATCAAGTTGACATTTTTTACAAAATTCTTGATATTGTATCAGTAGTTTTATACCTAAAACAACTATTAAAATAGGAATTAACAAGTTTCCAATTTGGTTTGATAATAACTTAAAAAGATTGATAAGTCGGAAGAAAGGAGCCCATGCCAGATATAAAAATACAGGAGAGTTAAAATATTATGAAGAATTCCAAGACTTACGGCAACAATGCAAATATCTGAGTAATGAATTACACAAGGCACACATTTTAAACTATGAAAATAAAATCAACACTGAACCCAGCCTATTTTGGAAGTTTGCTAATTCCTATAGAAATAACACAAATATACCAAATTGTATGAAACTTGGTAATATAAAATGTATGGGCGGTTTGGAAATTGTAACAAATTTTTCAAATTTTTTTGCTTCTGTTTATTCTGAAGATGATTCTCCATGTTCTTCCAGCTTTGTGTTCGATAAGTCAGTTTTTGGTGATTTTATTCATCTTTCTTTGCGGGATATATACGAGGGTATTGAAAATCTAAAATATAATCATAGTTGTGGCCCCGATAATATTCCAAATAGTTTTATTAAAAACTGCATTTTTACTATTTCCAAGCCCATATACTTATTATTTGTTTGTTCATTAAAAAATGGCTATGTGCCGAGTATATGGAAGAAAAGTTTTGTTACACCCATTCATAAATCAGGACGTAGTGACATTATAGAAAATTACAGGGGCGTATGTCTCCAACCTTCTATACCTAAGTTATTAGATAAATTAATGTCCACATTTATATTAAATCAATTTAAACATGTACTTGTTGAGGAACAACATGGCTTTGTGGAGGGTAGGTCCACTACTTCAAATCTTTTAGTGTTTACAGATTACCTTGTTAGTGCTTTTGAAAACAAAATGCAAGTTGATTCTATATACACAGATTTTTCGATAGCATTTGACAAGGTAAATCACGCGATATTATTGGCAAAAATCAAAGCATACGGATTTAATGGAAGAGTTGTGGAGTGGATTGGCTCCTTTTTAAGTAATAGGGTTCAACAAGTTAAAATAAAAAACTTTATTTCAAAGGAATTCTCCGTTTATTCTGGTGTACCACAAGGTACACACTGTGGACCGATATTTTTCTTGGTTTTTACAAATGATATAATACACTCTATAAAGTCATGCAAAGCTATAATGTTTGCAGATGATTTAAAGCTATACCTAGCAATGTCGCAGCCTTCTGACTGCACATTGATACAGGACGATTTGAATAATATATTAAATTGGTGTGACAAGAATAGATTGCCATTAAACTTAAAAAAATGCCATGTAATATCATTTAGCAAGCGTCAAGTAGTCCATAAATATAACTATATGTTGAAAGGTGTCGGATTAAGTCGGGTTAACGAGATTAAAGATTTGGGTGTAACACTCGATTATAAACTTAATTTTGGACCACATATTACAAATATTACCAATAAGGCAAGTAGGGTTTTAGGTTTAATTTTTAGAATTGGCAAAACATTTTCAGTGCGAACCTTACAGTTACTTTATTTTTCATTGGTAAGGTCGATATTAGAATTTTGTTCGATTATATGGAGTCCACACTATGCTATCTGGATAAACAAGCTCGAGAAAGTCCAATCTAAATTTGCACGAGTATGTGCCTTTAGAATGGGAATTTCTGGAGATAACTTAGAAATAAATTCATTCAAATCGACGATAAATCTAAAACCCTTGATTCACAGGCGCATTTATTATGATTTATGTTACTTGCACAAACTTTTTTCGGGCTATATTAATTCTTCTTTTCTTTTCTCCAAAATATACTTAGTAGTCCCAATAACTGACAGAAGAACGAGGCAACACTGTACATTTAAGGTCCAAAGTGCAACATGCAATTATAGCTTAAATAACCCGTTAACAAGATTATTCCGATTTGGTAATATTTTACTAGATATTAATTCCTTGTACCTCTTTCAAAAATCGGAAAATCTATTCAAAACCAAAATTAAGTTTATCAATTTCGAGCTTTTTACTTAATCCATATTAATTCGGTTGCATATATTAATTATTCTTGTAAAGTTTAGTTTAGTAGTGATGGAATTAGTTTTGTATACTTAGAGTGTATATATATATTTTTTTTATGTTAATGTTAAAATGGTTTTTACCGTAAATAAATAAATAAATAAATATCAGACGAAAATTAGAATATATGGTACTTTTGTTATCTGCGATGAAAATTATTCGATCATATTATTGACTAAACAGGTCTAAACAGTGCCATAGCTAGACCTTAAGCCTAGGTTAGGCAAAACATATTTACATTTACACAAATATTCTTTTTTTTTCGCTGTTGCCTGGCCTTAGTTTCACGACTATTAGCCAACATCATTCAATTTTTTAACTTATTTATTTACTAACTTATTCAGTTATTTAACTTTATCTATATTTGGACGTCACAACACATTCACACACATCCATGGAACCGGAGACGTGTATTTTTGGTTAGAAAAATTACTCGCCCCCGCCGGAAATCGAACCCAGATCACCGCCATGAACGATTAGCGAATCCAGCGGCTCAACCGCTTGGCCACGGCGGGCCCCACAAATATTCTGTTTGTACATTTTAAACACAGCCAATGAAATCTTAACAAGGAAATACAATATTTGTTTATAAAAAAACAGAAGTAATTTTCTTGATGATAAACATCAGATACACGATTTTTGCTGTGTTTGTATGAAATATGCAAAAATACTACATATTTGCATCGCCTAGGCAAATATGTAGTATTTTAGCATATTTCACACAAACACAGCAAAAATCGTGTGTTTGATGTTTATCAACAAGAAAATTACTTCTGTTTTTTGTAAACAAATATCTTATTTACTTGTTGAGATTTCATTAGCTGTATTTAAAAAGTATAGAGTATTTGTGTAAATAAAGTCGTTTCAGTGCGCTAGACACGCCATCAGACTTATTACGCTTTGTGTGCAGTTGAATACATGAATGTTAAACGTTTCTTAACGAGATAATTAATTGATTATAAATAATATATCCGGCCACTAAATTGAAACGTCCAGCGAGTCCATAAAAGCCGTTCGCCTGTTGCGTGTATAATCAAGCAGAAAAGGCCACTCTTCGGATTTCGGTGTGATATTTCATTTCGTTGCGGTAAACCACTTAAATACAAATACCACAATAATAATTTAATAAATAATCAAGAAATTAAAAAATAATAGTGAAATGAAAAATGCTTAAGCCAGTTTTAAGTTATAAGCCAAACACAAATTTAAACTGACAAACTTGTCAAGGGTTAAACTGAAAGACTTGTCAAGGGGCCAGTTCCAGTTAAAAGTCTAAAGCCTAACTATACTGGTGAGAGATAAATCTCGAAACGCGTCTATAGATGACTCAGGACTTTTTCTATAAGATCGCCTTAGATTCTTTCAATTAATATTCATTTCCTGTAATTTTATCAATTTATTTAAATTTCTTGTTGGTTCATTTGGTTTGGTGAGAGAATAATTTGACCCAATGTTGCATTTTGCATATAAATTATGTATAGAACCATAAATCTGTCGTGGAACTCAAATATTTATTGTATAATTCAATATCTGTCAGTGTATTAGCTCGAGAAGTAGTTGTTTAAATGAATATTTGGAGACTTGTCTCAATGAGATTAAATTTTTGCAAAAAGTCCATATTAATTTTAGTTCGTTTTTATATTTTGCATAAAAACTTTGAACTGTGATTAATCTTCAAACTATAGATTAGTGTAAATTTCTTGTCAGAATATACTTTTTTTAATTGGGTTAAAGATGAACTGCAGTTTAAATATTCATATAAATGGCCAAAGCTACCATTGGGCATTCGCAGAATTTACTAATATTTGCAAACGCTTGTTTGGAACTAGGGTTAGAAAGTGTGAGGCAGGAATTCGCAGAATCCACGAATATTCGTAAACAGTTAGTATTAGACAGGGACCAGGTTCATTTACTGTAAATGTTTGGCTTTCTTGAGAATGCTACAACTAAAAAAATACTAACAAATAAGCATTTCCTGATTTCATCTATATTAAAATTTAAGTTGGCTACATGCTTTGAGAATTGACTTATAAAACGTACGACATAATAATTTTAATATATAATTTTAGAGTTGCAAACCTACATTTTTTTCCATGGCACTCTAGAGGTTTTTTTTATTGAACATACGATATAATTATTTATAAAAAGCAATCCATTGACTATTTCATTCTTGAAGCATCTTTTCTCAATGGCTATTTTAAAATTGTTTCCTCCGTCATATCCTCCACCACAAAACGTACCAAGAGCGAGATAACGTCTGGAGAGAGACGAAGAGAGA
This sequence comes from Philonthus cognatus, assembly GCA_932526585.2. Classification (NCBI taxonomy): domain Eukaryota; kingdom Metazoa; phylum Arthropoda; class Insecta; order Coleoptera; family Staphylinidae; genus Philonthus; species Philonthus cognatus. Next base: position 40,142,581 of record OW052244.1, read on the forward strand.
AGAAAATCTTCGAGAAAGAACAACGCCCGGAGCTCGGAATGAACGCATGCTTGCATGTGTGTGTGTTTCTGTGGAAGATTGGGCTGACCTTGAATGCATAAATGAAGATTAAGACATTAGGCGGTTGTAGCCAACACCAGACCGTGCTCGGTTCAACCGACTCGCTTGAATTATATTATTATATCTCTGAGCAAAATCGCGCGAGCTACATCTAATTTGACCGATGTGTTCATTAGAGAAATCGAGAAGGAGATCGTCACGATTTTTTGCTAGTTTGCTGTTTCTTTAGAAAATTGCTCAATTTTGAGGATAAGTAGGTTCTGGTTGTTTAAGGAGTGCGCATTTCTGCTGTGCACTTAGGCCTCATTAGGCCTATTGTGCTAGGATAAGTAGGTATGATAAGTCTATTTCTCCAGAAAACATCATGCCTACTTTTTCTTAAGATTGAGCGAAGACATACCGTGTGTGATTAGAGTAGGCTTGACTTTTAAATTAGATTGGCACCACTGACTGTTAACACATAGTTTAGCATAACCTCAAATTTATTTCATCATTCAATTAGCATTCTGGGCAACCGCACAAAAAAATGCTGCCTACTCTAAATCATGATTTAAACGATCGCACGGTAGATTAAGAATATTATCGGTGGTGTAGTGGGTAAAGACCCTTCCCAAAAACCCGAAGGTCGCGGGCTCGAATCCCGTTCGGTGGGGTCCTTTATAAGTAATAAAAGATTCCATTCGGGTGGGTAGCGATGTTAGTGGTAATTTACGTCGGTAATTACCACTGGTAATTTACAGTAAATTACGGTATATTACCCAGCTGTTTCGGTAACATTGGTAACATTCTTTTCAGCGTATTTGCAAGAGAGGTTAAAGGCAAAAAATACTTTCCTGAAACAAATACAATCTGACTTAATTTAGTGTTAAAATTGACATATGTACAATAAATTTGTATACCTTTTTGAAGTGATTTATTTAAAAATAATTAACAACAGTATATTTTAGTCCTTTCAGGCCTAACGGCGTGGCATTTGCCACTAATAAAATTTGGTAAACATGCTGGGAATTTTTCTTTTAAATATACATACATGTATGCATAAGCTGTAACTTTTCCGATAATCGTTTGTTTTTAAAAATAGTTTAATTTGAAGTGTTAACCGAGTGTTTCCACTCCCAGATTAAAAGGCTGAAAATTTGGTTTAGTCGCGAAGCGCGTAGCCAAATTTTAAGGCTTTTCTAAACTCGAAATTTTACTTCTTGCGCCACGCGTATAAAACACTGATTTTAGGTGAAGTTCAAAATATTCTACTAAAGCCGTATGCTAAAAACGTGTATTCTGAACACCACATCACATCAGTGTTTAGTACGCGTGGCGCATGAAGTAAAATTTCGAGTTTAGAAAAGCCTGAAAATTTGGTTTGGTCGCTCCGCGCTTCGCGCTACGCAACCAAACCAAATTTTCAGGCTTTTCTAAACTCGAAATTTTACTTCATGCTTAATCTGGGAGTGGAAGACACTCGTTAAAGGCATGTTATTAAATTTAACGTCATGAATTTTGCATGCAGTTTTAAATTAGGAAGATTTGTATCATTTTATATTGTGTTTATCAGTTTCAAAAATGAGTGTTGAAATTCAAAAAGTCGACGCTTTTTTTTAGTACCCACCTTTATTAAATTTGCGAATTTTACTTTAATAAATATATTCTGACGATTTGTGTGCAGGTATAGTATTTTTAATACCCATTTGGAATAACCTCATCCTTATTTATCAATCATAAATCAGATGAAACAAAACATTACCAACAAAAATGAACGTCGATTACTAATTAGATGTTACGTCAAAAGTTTGATGTCTGTTAATGTCATTAAATAACGCAAAAATACACTACTACAATGCGATTTTCCGATGAATTCAAAAAGCTTAGGCTTAATGTAGTAAGTTATTTTCAAAATGAATTAGGATCTTGATTTAAGGCAATAAAAAAGTGTCCGAAGTCCTAAAAGTTGCACGAAGCACATTATCCAATCTACAAGATGAAAACAGAGCATCGGATTTAGAATTTAGAATGAATATGTCTCCAAAAATGTCCCTGAGCAAAACTCGAATTACGAAGAATACTCTTCATTTTTTAAGGGAAGTGATTTACAAATTGTATGCCCGAAAGAAACATATGACTTTAGAAACTATTTACTGAAAATTTATGAAAGAATCGCCAGATATTCAAAGTTCTTGAAAAGTTCTTTATATTTGGGAATACAGAAAATGTGCTTTAGCTTCAAAAAGCAGGACGGAAGAAAACATTGCAAATGCCTGGACTCAGGTTGAAGAGAATTTTATTTTTAAATAAATATAAAGTTGCTAAAATAGAGAATATTTATAAACCGGGTTTTCTGGATAAGACATGGGTTTTTAGCAAAAGTGGTGATAGAAGAATGTGGCAAGATAGCAGTAAATACAGTAAATTTAGAAAAACTGGAAGTGGGAATCGTTACGCTATTGTTCATGCCGGAAATAAAAATGGATTTGTGACAAATGCATCATTTCTTATATTTAATAAGAAAACAGGTGATTATCACGATAATATGAATACGGAAGATTGTGTTGTCAGACTACCTCCCTATCATTGCCATTTTAATGCCATCGAAATAGTCTGCTCAGAGACTAAAAAAAAGTTATGACGAAGCTATTTTTAAAACTACGGGGTCACCTGCTGAAGAGTAAAATCTATGGAATAACGTAGTAGAAAATGTACACCAACAGCACTGGAAAAATTACATAAACCACACAGAGACATTTAATTCGGAGTCATGGGAGGTAAAAAATAAATTGGACTTGTTAAACATCGAACGAATGGTGATCTCTGTGACGAATGAATCCGACGACGAACTATCTTATTCAGAAAGCGAAAGTATTGATCAAGAAGATATTTAGACTTTACACTTTTTAAATCACTTTGTCATTTATTTAATGTAATTGAACCGTTATTAAATATTATTACTGGTTGTTACAATCATGATTTTTTTGGTTACAGTTGGTTTGCTTTGTATTTATAACAGGGCCATTGCCAATTTATTTCTCGCCATTTTATAGGTATTTTATATTTTTACTCACATTCTTGCTTTGGATAGAATCATATTTTAGAACTAATTTAAATATCTTAAAAATGCAAAGCATTCTTCGTAATTCGAGTTTTGCTCTGAGAAACGTTTCCAGACTTATTCCATCTGAATTCGAAATCCATAACGTGTTTGGATCTTCTGGGTTGTATAATATATTTTATAGAACTTTTAGTTGTATTATATTAACATAACAGCAAAACGTCCATATAAATTATTATATTCCATATTATGAAATTAATTAATATTTGTGATCCTACGCCGCCACTGGTTATATTGAATATCAAGTTACTCCACCAATGCCCCAAGAATAATAGTTTAGATGTCAGCCATTTGACATGACAAGTTCCTAACCTAATTTTGTGTGCGTGTTCAAGAAGCCGCATACGTTAAATCACTAAAACGACTGGTACTTCCAAATAGGTATTAAAAGTACTATATATTTTACGTATATTTGTCAGTTTTATTAATTATTACAAACTGTGTAATGAGTTTGTTGAGAATTGTTTTTTTTTCTTTTGAGTTAAGTTGGGCTATTTTATAATTTTTCTTGCCCAATGTAGTTAGTTATTGTCAATTTGTGTTAATTTGGACAGTTTTGAAGATTTTTATTAATTGTTGTTGTTTGTTGGTTGTGGCGGTTTTATTTAAAATCCGAGTAATTATTACCATTTAAAATGTATAAAGAAAATATTATTATAATTTAAAATGAAACACTTTTGTCAATTTTTTATAATTACAAGCTAAGGTTGTCGAATCCGTAATCATTTAATAAAGTCTCAGTGAGTAAAAAGTGTTTCATTTATAAAATTTTATAAATTTCGTAATTTCTTTACTAATAATAATTAATGTTGACGTTTTCTCTGGATTTCATTAATTTCGTAATTTCTTTACTACTATTAATTAATGTTAACGTTTTGTCTCGATTTTATCGATATATTAATTTTATTTATTTCAACAAAAAACATTTTATTATTAACGATATAAAAAATAAACTAAACTCTATGCAAATAGAATACATTTTTCTCTAAAATTCTTAATCTTTGCAAATATTGATGAGGCTAATCAATTAGCTTAGAAAACAATTCAGAATAATATATAAATATTATTATAATTTAAAATGAGAGATTTCTGTCAATCCTTAAGATGTTTGTTTTTAATTTGATTGATTTAGTAATTTCTTGAACATACTATGAATTGTACTTTTTGATTTCCTTTTTATTGAGAATCTTTGCAATTTTTGAGATTATATGTTTTTTTGCTATACACACATAATCTTAAATTCTGATTAATACTATGACTAATTAAAAGTTCGATCTTTAGAAAAAATATCGATTTTTTTAAGAATTTTCAAACACAAGACCAAGAAAAATACTAATTACAAATAAATTTTCCATTTGAATAGCTGTAAATTGTTTCTAAATTTACGGATTTAATGTCTGCTAAATATTGATCCTAGCTATCTGCTATAGCTTACCGGACGTATACCACCTAGGACTACGTCCTGTCAAAATTTCGGCAAAAGTTACAAGATTTCTTTGAAGATTAGGCCATATGTCACTGTTTCCATAAGAACAAATGTACATTTTTGTTTAAACCCTGAAGAGGTCAATTAGAAACGTCGAGATTTTGATCTCGCCGAAAACGGCGTATTTTTAGCTGTTTCGGTTCGGGAGATTTCGGCGTTTCCGTTTCTCCCATAAGAGCCCGTATAAACGAACTATTTTATTATAGGTGCTTGATAAACTCTTAATAATTCTACACTTAATTCCAAGTTTTTTAACATCTAGTACAAAATATAAAAACGAATTAAATTTAATATCGACTTTCTGCTAAAATGTTGACTCATTGAGACAAGTCTCCAAATATTCATTGTATCTAGTACAAACATTGAATTTTTCATTAATTTCCAAACACAAATCTTTAACCCAAAATGCGGTAATTATGCTGCCCAAAAACACAAAAAATCGTGAAGTGCGCGAAGTGCATTTTCGTTTGAACGCCCATTTTTGCAATAGGCTTCAATAACTTCAACACGTTGCCCGATTTTTAATCTTTCCATGGTTGAAGTTGCTAAAGACTGAACTTGTTAATTATCAAAACCAGATGTCAAAAATCGTTTCCGTTTAAGCCCTATTCACATTTAACATCGGTCCAAGCGATTTGAACACCCCTTAGAAACACTTTTTTCAAATTTTAAACAATAGTATTCATTTCGTTTCGTGTTTGTTCATCTTCCTGTACCGTTTGTTATTTCAGGGAAAATTAGTTGTGAAAACCAGATGTCAAAAATCGTTTCCATTTAAGCCCGATTCACATTTAACATCGGTCCAAGTCATTTGAACACGCTTTAGAAGCACCTTTTTAAATTTTAAACAATAGTATTAATTCGTTTCGTGTTTGTTCATCTTCGTGCGCCGTTTTTTCCTTCTGCGAAAGCCGGCATCGACAATCTGTAATTATTGCGGCTTCGGAAATTGCACTCCTTAGCGAAGAGATTGATATAGTCATTTGGTCATTTGTGCGTCAGACCACAACGGATGGTAAACCTATTTTTGGTTTCGTTCGCTTTTTCCGTTTTTGCCGCGGCGCGAATAAATTATTACGAAAACGGATTATGGCTAGGCCTGCACGTGCGTTGCGCTTCTGCTGCTAATGTCAGGTGTAGAAAAAGGAAAAACTGGCACGTCTGCGAACTTTTAATTTTGTCATTTTCTTTAGATCCACACATGACATGACAGTTTGAGAAAAGGATACGTTAAAACCTGATGTTTTCTAAAAATATTTGGAATGCGTACAAGATGATACAGAACCAGAAGCCATACAATAAAAATTCATAAAATTGTTTGTTTCTTCAGATTCTATGTACAGTTGCTAGAGAGAAAAGCTAGTAAAGCAAAATATTTGGCTATGTAAACTGGACTCTCTTTGATTTTTCAAATTGTCAATCAAATTGACAAATCTGCGGAAATGTCAAACGAAATTTAAGTAACGTCGACATGACTTAACTGACTGAAACGCAAAAGGCGATAATACCGACCCGTTTAGAGATGGTATTAGCATTAGAGACATTGCTAATGAAGTGCATGTCAACAAAAGCACCGTCTTGTTGTTAACCTGTACATGACAAGTTTGTTTTACAAGAAAAAATGACTATATTGTAGAAGTAGCTAAAGCTCCCTGCTGTACTAGTTTTTTTCTCCCGCAACTGTACAAGCTTTTCTTACAATTTTATTTTTGAATCAAACGTTGTAACTCACTATATTATTATAGTTTGCCGCTTATAATTGTAATTATTATTTTTCCGCCCGTCTTTCAGGCAATTTTTGTTCTCCCGTCTGTTTCTTTTTCCGATTTATTTTGATTTTTTTATCATGCAGTTGTCGTTTATCTTTCTTGGATGACATCAAGTGCCGGCCGACCTTCTTCACGCACAAAGCCTTTTTCCAGCGTTTTCAACCACTCACTTTATATAATTATCAATGAATGCCGTGTGTTTACTTGCACTGTGACTCGGCAGTTATTCCTGTCCACACAATTGTATCCTATAATAACACCGTTTTGACCAATTAGTAAATATCAAGAAAATACACTAGTCATTTTATAGAAGAAGAAAAAATACGAAAAAGGAAGAATCGAAATATAAATTCAAGGGGTGAAATCCAGAAATATTTAAGAAGTACATAAATTACTATATTTGGATTTAACCCTTTTAAAAAATCAAATCTTTTTTTATATTTTTGTATTACTTTTATAAAATAACCTTTTGTCATACGCGATCTACTTTTGCATACCAAGTTATTTGGCGATTTACAGGTTATAGAAAATAAAAACAAATAAAAAAAGGTAAATATAGACATTTTTTCTTATAAGTATACCTTAAAATTTATTGTAAACTGCTCGAATTTTGATAGAGCGAGAATTGATTAAAATCTCTTAAACATAAGCAGTATATTTTCAACTTCACAATAGGATCAGTGTTTTATACGCGCGGCGCATGAAGTAAAATTTCGAGTATAGAAAAGCATAATTTGGCTCGGTCGCTCCGCTTCGCTACGCGCCCGAGTCAAATTTTCAGGCTTTTCTAAACTCGAAATTTTACTTCATGCTTAACCTGGGAGTGGAAACATTCGTTCAAAACTTCAAATTGAACACTGTTCAGAAACGATGAATGCCTGAAAATTTAAATCGTGATAAGAATACGAATAGTCGTTAGATTTTGAGGTAATCTTGTTTGAGAAATTATAAGAAAATTATAAATTATTAAATCAACGTTAAAAGCTTCAATTTTGCTTATAAAAAACACGCTATAAAATTTTAAAAGTTGGATTAAAATATCTCAACTAGTTTTTCAGAAAAATCGTGTCAAAGTTGAGATTGATTGATTGAGTGAAGACAAAGTTAGAATATAAGGTAATCTTGTTTGAAAGTTATAAAACAATAATGAATTATTGAATCATTATTGTAGGAGTGGTGTACGTGAACAAGAATTGGACAGACATGAGAAAGAAAATAGATGAGAGAGCGGGCAATGCCAGAATAGTGGAAACGGGGGGAGAGATTGAAGAGGACGACTCGGTCGTGAAGAGTTCACAGGATAACTGTATAAATGGGGAGAGGGCAGGAGGATGAAGGAGTGGGTGATAGAGGAGGGATGGGAGATTTTGAACGGATGCACGGAGGGTGATTGGGAGGGGAGAAAAACGTACATCTAACCAAGAGGGGCATCAGTAATTGATTATGTGGTGGTCAAGGGGATAGAAAGAAGAGATATAAGAGGCATGGAGGTGGAAGAGGTGCTAGGATCGGATCACCTACCGGTAACTGTGGAGATGTGGATGGAGAAGGGAAGAGAAGAGAAAAGATGGCAAGAAAACGAATACCTTGAGTGTGGGGTAAAGGCGATCGAGGATATGAGGAAGAGGCTGGCAAGGATTCAATGGGAAGAGGTCAATACAATGGAGGAGATGGAAAAGATGATAGTGGGATATGGAAGGAAAAATAAGGGAGAGAGAAGAGGGGGGAATACGTGGTTCGATGAGGAGTGTAGGCGGGCGAAGAGGAAGTTGAGGAAGGCTGTGGGAGAATGCGTAAGATATGGAGGAGAAGAGGGGAAAGTGGTGGCGGCAAGGAAAGATATGAGAGTATATGTGAGAGGAAGAAGCTGCAAGCGGTGGAAAGAGTGAGCGTGGAATTGAGGGAATGCAGGAACAAGGTGAAAATGTAGATGGTGCTGAGGAGAGGGGAAAGGAAGAGGCAGCTAGGGATATCGTTGAAGGAATGGACAAGGAAGTGCAGAGAGGGTAGTGGAGTGCTAGTAGGGATGGGAGAAGACAGGCGAGGGGATGGAGAGGAAGAGTTCACGAAGTAGGAGATCGAAAGAGCGTTCAAGGAGGTGAAGGGAGGGAAGGCAGCAGGAAGAGATGGGCTGAAGGCAGAGATGTGGAAGGAGATTGGGGAAGGGCGGAAGAAAAAATTCAGGGAGCTACTGAACCAGATGTGTAGAAGTAAGGTGTGGATGTTGGTATATGCGGATAATATGGTGCTGGTGGCAAGAGAGTGGGAAGAGATGAAGGATATGCTGAAAAGGGCGGTGAGGTTTATGGATAAGAGGGGGTTGAGCGTGAATGTTAGGAAAACGAAATGGATGAGATTCAGAAATAAAGGGAGGGAGGAGAGGGTGAAGGAATTAGAGTGGATGGGGGAGATGATTGAGAGGGTTAAAAAATGCAAGTATTTAGGGTTTTTGTTCAAAGGGACGGGAGGGTATCAGGAGCATGTGAGGTGGGTGCAGGGGAAGACTAGAAAGGCGTCGGGGATAGCGTGGGAAAAGTGGGGGAAGTGGATGGGGAACACTGTAAGAGGGGCGTGTAAAGTATGGGATGCGTGTGTGGGGTAAGTGTTAATGTATGGGGTGGAAGTATGGGGGACGAGAGGGTATGAATGTATAGAGATGGAGCAGTTGTGGTTCTTGGAGCGTATGTTGGGGCTGGAAAGGTCGACGCCCGGATATATAGTACTACAGGAAACGAATAGAGAGAAACTAGAGTGTGAAGAAATGGTGAGAATGACTAGGTATGAGATGAAGTTATGGGACCTGGAGGAAAAGAGACTGGTGAAGGCGGTGTGGGTGGCGTGCGTGAATGGGAGAGAGGGTAAATGAAGGAGCGAGAGAAGGAGAATGTATAAGAGGGTGGGTTTGTCGGAGGCGAAGGTGATGGAGTGGCTGGGGAATGGGGTAAAGATGGATGCGTGGGTGAAAGAGAAGGATAAGGAGGTAGAAGCACAGGAAAGACAGGGGTGGATAAAGAGGAGTGAATTCAACGATAGGCACGGGAGGTGGCAGGTGCATAGGAGAACGCCAAGGTATTTGGTGGAGGGGGGATGAAGTAGGGAGGAAAGGGTGGTGCTGGCGAGGGCGAGGTGTGGGTCAGGGGAGAGAGGATGGAAGGTGTGGATGGGGGAAGAATATGGGAGGTATGTAATGTGTGAGCGGGGGAGGGATAAGTGGAGTCATTTGGCAGAGGGGTGCGAGGGGGTGAAGGAGTGGATGAGAGAGGATGGCGCCGGGGTAAAGACGCTGGAGAAGTTGGGGGAAGAAAGGTAAAGCAGAAGAAAGAGAGGGGGCAGCGATTAGTGTAGATATGGATGTAATGTAGTATTATGCCAATAAAGGTCTTTTTTTATTGAATCAAGTTTAAAAGCACTAATTTTTACATTAAAGTGAACAAGCTTAAAGATTACCTCAAACTCTAGTAATTTTTCCTAATCAAAAAATTAGATACATATATAATAACAAACATTAATTATATCTTTAAAAATAAACACGTTTTGAGATCCTAAAGTCGGAATTAAAATAACAACAATTTTTACTCAAAAATCATGTCAAAGCTAAGATTTAGTACTATTTTAGGGTAATCATGAATTATTAAATCAACTTTAAATGCACTTATTTTGCTCAGGTATAAACACGTTTTAAGAATATGAAGTTGGAATTAAAATATCTTAACTAGTTTTTTCTAAAAGAATTAACGAAGCAATTCATTTTGAAGCTTTAAATTAGTGTTTTCCACTCCCAGACTAAGCATGAAGTAAAATTTCGAGTTTAGAAAAGCCCTGTGAAAATTTTCTGGGCTTTTCTAAACACGAAATTTTACTTCATGCGCCACGCGTATAAAACACTGATTTGAAGTATAGATACATTTCACAATATTTTAGTGTTTTATACGCGTGGCGCATAAAGTAAAATTTTGAGTTTAGAAAAGACCAGAAAATTTGTCTCGGGTCGCTGCGCGACCCTCTACAAATTTTCACGGGGCTTTTCTAAACTCAAAATTTTACTTCATGCTTGGTCTGGTAGTAGAAAACACTGATTTAAAGCTTTAGATTGAACTTTTTTAACGAATACCGAAGATTTAAGTATATACACGCTGTAATTCTGATATGTATACTTAAAAGAAAAACTCCCTGTATGTTTACATACGAGCCTGTCAAGTAACGTGCTTCCGTTAAACATTTTAACTTGTTTGAATGTTTGATTCAAATATGTTATGTGTTTATATCAACATTCTAATAAGTTAAAATGTTTGACGGAAACACGTTACATCTTTGGGTCAAACAGGCTCGTATATTTTTTTCAGTATGGTTTGTTTACTAATTTTGTTGGACAGAAATTCCTTTCTCTAAACGAATTATCTTTAATTTTGGTATCTCAGGTTTTTTTTGAAAAATCCTCGTCCTATTGTTCGTGCAACGATTGAAAATTTCGCTCAATGTTGCCTTTTTTCGGAATAGTAATAGACGAATTGCAGATTAAATAACAATATTTTGCACCAATCATACTGAAAAATAAATTATTTTTCGCATAATCTTACCGGAGGTTGAAACCGATCCTCCGATCGATCGGTCGATCGCTATCGACGGGTTGAGCACTCCTTTGCGAATACATAATATTTCATATTTTTATTTACTCTATATAAGTATTTTATTCTAATGAGATGAAACATATAAAAATATATATTTTTAGAATGGCTCTACTAACTCAAACAAGAAAGATCGAGTCCATCTATGTTTTGTGTTTATCGATACACAAATATTTCTTGTTGAAATTGTTTTAACATTTCTTATCCAGCACTTGTATACTTTCTGTATTCGTTGACAATGACGTATTGTCGTAACTAGTCTAAATCTATTTTTTTTAAATACTAAATCTATATAAAGTAATTTAATTGATAGTTCATAGTTACTTTACTACGGGTTGAGTGAAACATTTTTGCAAGATGTAAACCAAGTACCTATCTGCTAAAGCTTATGATAAAAATAAACAATTGACACCTATAAAAGATTACAGAATATCTAAGGTTAGGTTAGATAAGAGTGATTTAAGTTAGGCTAGCGGAAACTTAACTTAAACAACTATTTTATTATTTATGTAACTTAAATTAAATCTGTTCTTTTTTTACATTCTCGTGATTCACTGAATAGAGTGAGAATTAAGTAATTACGAATTTCGATAAGATAAAAGACGATGTCTTAATTATTGTTATGGATAAAATAATTCACCAGTGGCGTGAACGCTTTTCAAAACAATAGCTTGAAAAAGTGTGTTATGGAAAAAAAATTAATTAAATCAGACTATAATTATGAATAGCGGTGAACAACAATTCATTTTTTTCGCTCGCCATTCATCAAAATGTCAAATCGCTTGTTTGGGTGTAATTAAATTAAATTAGCGAGATCGTTACGTAAATTTGAATCTTGCGGGCATATTGTATTAAAATTAAGTACGAGAAATGTCTTCATTAACATTGAATATTGTTAATGATTATTTGAAATATTGCGTGAAAATTCAAAACGTGTTTAATCGTGCAGGTACAGTGACGTAGACAGCTTTTTATGATGGGATTTGATTTAGTATTTTCTTTAATTAATTTGTGCCCACCACAGATTTAGCATTTTCTTTCATAAATTTATTTTTCTAAGGTTGTACAAAAAAAAGTACAACAAATGATGATGTGTTCACCATTGCACTTTCCCGTCATTTCAACAATTGATGATTGACATATTAAACGTATTTCATTTGTTATTTGGTTAAAGACCATTTTACATTAAAACAGCGTTTTATACGCGTGACGCATGAAGTAAAGTTTCGAGTTTAGAAAAGCCTAATTTGGCTCGGTCGCTCCGCTTCGCTACGCGACCGAGCCAAATTTTCAGGCTTTTCTAACCTCGAAATTTTACTTCATGCTTAATCTGGGATAGGAAACACTTATACGATCAACTATATACTTTTTTTCAGTATTTTTTATTGTAAAATTTATGACTAAAATAAATAGAATTGATGTTTTAGTCTACTTTTGGCGCATACGATTATCCTTCAAGTTTCACTAATTTTCAATTTAATAACGTTGAAAGAATAGTAATAGTAACACAAGTAAATCTGTAGTTTAGTTGATTTTTTTCCAGAATAAGGTATTTTACTTTTACATAATATAACCGAAAATCCTTAATGTTTTAAAAATTATTATTTTTGGTTATCCACTTCAGAATGAGATAATATTATATATTAAATTAAAGTTGTGAGACCCCCAAATTGAACACTTTAATTGAAAGATTCACCAAAAATGTATCGATAGTCAAATTTATACAAAGTTATTAAGATCCACTAAGAAACAAGCATATTTTAATATTCGACACAAAAAATATTTAATTCTTTCACGTCTTAAAGTTATGAGACCGTAAAGTTGATTTGCATAAATGAAAATAATAAATAATCTTTTAGACATTTTTTGTATTTGTATTAGTATATTTATTACGGAATCTTCAATTGAACACACTACCTAAAAAACAGACATTTTAACCCTAAGTGACTTAATCAACTACCTTCGATTACTGTCAAAACGTCACAATAGTCAAAAGTTAGTTTATTGTAGTGTTATTAAACATGACCTAATGTCATATAACATTTAAAAACGCAGTCGTTTGTTAATTAAAAAAAACTCATTAAATAAAGTCATAATAGTCTATATAATAATTAATAAATAAATAATTTAATTTAACTAGATTGTTTTTGTTTATTTTGTTCATTGTGATATTTTGACAGTAAATCACTAGTTTGACTGTCTTTTAACTATTACAGTATTTTCATATTATTCAATCGATCGACTGGATATTGAGTATTATGACATTTTAACAACTAGTTCAACTGTCTTTTCACTATAACAGTATTTTAATATTAATCACATGATCGACTGTATGTTGACTATTGTGACATTTTGACTTCAAGGCACTAATTTCACTGTCTTTTGACTATGACAGTATTTTTATATTATTCACTTGGTAGAATGTATGTTGACTATTTTGACTGTATTTTAACTATAATAGTATTTTCATACCAATCACTCGGCCAACTGACTATTGTGACATTTTGACTGTAAGTCACTATTTCGACTGTCTTTTGACTATTACATTATCTTCATAATAATCACCCGAGCACCGAGCACCCTTTTTAAAAATTATGTCGTTGTGACCATAAATGAAAGTCAACACATTACCCTTTTACCCTGAAATCACAAAAAACAAAACACAGCATTACAAACGCATGTCTACCTTTTTGTTTGATTTCATTACTTTATTTATTTGACAAACCGGTCATTAGGCAATCAAATTATTTTTATAGAAGGAACGACAAACAAGATTGAACGGAAACCCCTAGAACAGTACATTTCAGTTAAATTGGATATTAGCACATTGGATTAGCCACAATATTTAAGAACATTTTGAGCATTCTCGTAATTTCTAAACAATTGAAGTATTTTGATATGCGTCAAAAATGTCATAATTATAAAACTCAAACTCAACATACGACGCGCCAAACAATTGAAGATGTTCTGTTTCAACGAGAATCCATTTATTGAAAGCAGCTAGAAGTTAATGATGTCAGGGTAGAAAGGTAATGTGTTGACTATACTTGATCGACTGTCTTTTAACTATAACAGTATGTCCACATTAAGTCACCGTGCTGGCTGTATTTTGACTATTGCGACATTCTGATCTTATGTCAGTCAATTATTTTTTAACTATGACAGTATTATCACATTAATCACTCTGTCGACTGTATTTCGACAATTATGATATTTTGACTGTATGTCACTTGGTCGACTGTTCTTTTATTATGACGGTGTTTTCACATTAAATCACTTTGTGTGCACTTCTATCTTCAATCATTACGGCATTTCGACTTTAGGCAGTATTTTGACAGTTATAATATTTTGACTGGATTTTGACTATTGTGACATGTTGACTGTAAGTAACAAGTGCTTCCACTCCCAGATTAAGCATAAAGTAAAATTTCAAATTTATAAAAGCGTGTAAATTTGGATTTGCAGGAGCGCGCGTGCGAAACGAGTCGCGCCCCGGTAAATCCAAATTCTGAACTCGATATTTTACTTCATGCGCCACCCATATAAAACATCGATTAAATGGAAGATATTTAAATATAGATTACTTTTATATTTTAAAATTTCTGCTATAAATTTATGAAATTTGATGTGCCTGGGGCCTCGCCTCCTTTCCATTTATTTTTTAAATCCATTGGCGGTATTGATCTCCTAAAACTCCATCCCCCCACCTATGCCACTGGTGTCAGTTAAAATCAATTTCACTTCTCAGCTGGAATATGTAATGTATCTAATTACTCTAACGACTAGTTTTATTCTGGATACTTTAAGCAGCGGAAGAGTTTTTGCGCTTGTGATGTTTCGTAAAATAATTAATGAGGAGGTTGAATGCCCTGATATTCTATCACAAACTGACTTCATATTAGTGCTGATAATAAATTAACACGTTATAGACCGTTGTTACGAATACTGTTTTCCATGTCTCGGCAAGAATTGTTGCGGCATAAAAAGTTGTTGACATTAATGGAATGACAAATATGTAATAATTTAATTATTTAGGCTCAGTTGCACCAGAACACGTTGAACCGGTTTATCTTTGAACTTGAGTTCAAGATGACAGTTCCTATTGTTCTATTATGTCACATTTATTTTAAGTTCAAACATGAACCAGTTTAACATGTTTGGTGCAACTGGCCTTAATCTTATTTAATTTTAATTTTCTTGTATCATATTATGTAATAATGGAGTTTTCTGTGAATAGAAATATTATTATTGTTATTATTATAATTGAAGTGTATTGCGGTTAGGACCCGATCAAAATGTCCACACGGTCTTGACGAAGAATGTCTATAAATGCAATTTAAAAAAAAAAGAATATTTCTTGTAAAAACTAGATTTTTTATTTGAGCATTTGGAAACAAAATCAACACAATTGGTTTTAAATAAAAATATTTACATTTCACATATCATTACGCAGAATCTGCAAAATATTACAGATACACTTCTAAAGGTGAGTTCGTATGATGTTCTCTACTTTTTTTAAATTTAAAAGTGATTATCAAAATTATGTTATAACGATGTATTTTTCACCGGATAGAAGACTAGCATACCGGTAGGCAAAAATAGTGTGGATGTATTAATATGGTCCCTTGCGGTTCCTAAGTTCTGTAAAACATTGATTACAACCATAGAAACAACATTTACACCTCCATCTTTCAACATTTCCAATTGAGATTATTCGGCGAAGAATAGGACCCGATATTCTGAATACCGATCGCAATGATGTATATCAATTGTGTTTAACAAAACCAAACGAATTAGTAAGATAATCGATTTGGCACGCCTTTCACAACCATGATACTTTATACATATCACCGACTAACAAATAAAAGCCATCAAGTGCTAGGCGCTTTCCCGCGCACTTAATGAGTTTCATGTCTCAACCAGACGATATATCTTCATATCTTTAAAGAGAGCGAGGAGGAGAGTGCATTAATGCGAGGGCGACCGTGCCGAATCGCCCTTTCAAAATCCGGCGCACCGTACAAAAGAATTTTTCGCCTTTGTAAGTGCGTGATGTATTTATTACTCGACACTCCGGGGCACACCATTAGATTTCTCCCCCCTCACTCAAGATTGGTGATTACGACTATGGAAGTCCTCGCGCGCCCTACCTGTTACCGATGAAAGAGGGAGATCTGTTTCCAGGTATCGTAAAATTGTTAGAGAAATTAGGGTCTAGTTTGTGTTCACAGGTAGATGTGTTTGAATTTCACTCCTATTTTTCTTTTTTTATTCAAGGGAAAAATCAACAGTTATTTAAACTTCATTCGGATGTAAATTCATATAGAAATGAATTGGAGTGTATTTAGTTGCCTATTATTACACATTTACCAGTAGGCAACCCAATATGCATACTATATCCATTTCTATAAAAAATTTCTTAGTGAGGTTCTACCTCACCTTCCTCCTCTAAACATCAACTCTATTTATTTTATGTCATACATTTTACAATAACGGAAACTGTTAAATAAGTTTCTGATTGATCGTGAAGCAAGGGCTTCCACTCCCAGGTTAAGCATGTAGTAAAATTTCGAGTTTAGAAAAGCGTGAAAATTTGGATTTGCCGGGGCGCGCCTGTGAAGCAAGTCGCGCCCCAGCAAGTCCAAATTTTCACGCTTTTCTCAACTCCAAATTTTACTTCATGCACCACGCGTATAAAACACTGACTTCAAGTAAAATCTTCAACCATTTGATAAGAGTAAAATAAGTTCAGTAAGTCAATTATCAATTGTTTAAATGACGGGTAAAAAGCTATTATGGACATATCACCATTGTTTTAATTAATTATAATTTGTAGGTTAATGTTTTCAATCTGTAAGTATTTTTTTATGATTTAAATGTGTGTATGTGAAGGAGGGGGATGACTAATATTTCCGCACCGGGTAAGACCTAGGGGGCTATTCACAGCACCCATGCAATTTGTCATTGGTGAGAAGTTGCACGGAAATTACATCATTTTACTCCATACGTTTTAGTAAATTCTTCCTAAAATGACGTCACTTCAGTGCGAGTTTTCACCGATGACAAATTACATTAGTGCTGTGAGTAGCCCTCCTGACCTTGCTACGCTACCCTGCATTGCTTGATTTTTTTCATTATTAATATGCGAGGGAATTTCATCCCCCTCAATTCATTCTTGATTCAAATGATTAAAATCTGAGATTAAAAGCTCAATCAAGAACCGAATGCAAACAAGTTTATATTAATTAAAAAATAACTGAAACAAATAAAGCCATAATTTCCTCGTTACTGAAGCTAATCAACACATTTGCATAATCACACGCGCTGGTATCGCGTTTCCAACCGCAATCTCCTTCAGGTAGGTGGCGGCGAAGATCCGCAATAGAGAAATTAAAACGCGCATCGATTTAAACCTGATTAATGGCCGAGCGACAGAAGGCCTCTCTGCAAAAGCTAAACGCTCCTCCGGTATAATAACATATAATTTCGGCATCCCGACCACCGACACCCAGGTGGATGAAAATCAAAGAAGAATCAAGAGGAGGAAAAATAAGAGAAAAAATCCGCGCGCCGGTCTTCTTTTGAAAAGATGAAGATACCATCGGGGAACACGGTGTGGGGCATGTGTGTGATCGGTTAATATAAAGTCATCTAAACGGTAATGAAGAGAGCCTCGCGAACACCTGTCTATTCTTGGAGAAAATTAAGGGGAAGAGAGAAGTGGCGTTTTGTTGTTGGGACTGTTCGTGGTTGGTTGGGATCTCGTGTGTGCATCGCGTTCTTCGAATATTAAGTCATTTGAGTGATAATAATTTATATAATTGCAACACTTAGCCGGTTCGCAGTGGTGTAATTTAGGAGCACTGGACGGGAAGATGGGTTTTTATCTTGGCAGTGTTTGCGTAATTGGAAGATACTGGGGTAATTATCGAGCGTGCTTCTGTGCTCGAGCTTTGTGCTTTTAGACATTTTTTAATCTTAATAAATCTACAAGATGATAATACTCTGAAATAAGGAATGATTGGTTTCGTTGGCCCAAAAGTACTGTGCTTTTTGCACAATTCTTGTTGTTGGATTGCTGGCTCTCCAAAAAATATTTGCAAGATTATTGATCTAAGGATAAAAGTGGAATCCTTAGATCAATTATCTTGCAAACATTTTTTGGAGATCCAGCAATCCAACACAAAGAATTGTGCAAAAACTATAGTACTTTTGGGCCAACGAAACCAATCATTCCTCATTTCATAGTATTATTATCTTGTAGATTGAAGATCATTATAACGAGTGTCTATAAACTATCGGCATCTCGGTTGCTTTGAAAAACAAATTACGTACCTTGGATTATGCCATACGAAACGGTGAATCGTGGACACGTCAAATACATTTAATTATGTCATTGGGTAGTGTCACAGCGCTGAATTTAATTACGACATATGTTTCTGAAGTCAGAACCTACTGGAATGCCGACAGTTTATAGACACTCGTTATAATTTTTACATGAAATTAATTTTATTGATGGCAAGTTGAAACCACCAGGAGGTCTATGAATCTAAAATTACGTGAGCGGTGAGCGCGACCGCGACAAATTAAGCACTAATGGATCCAGCGCTTATTTCCGTTTGTAAACAAATATCGTAATTATTTACCTTTCTTCTTTTGTCGGCGACGAGTGAATTGTTACGCTTTAATGGGCGATAGTTAGCCGCGTAATTGATAGATTGACATATCTATTCTGTTTAAATTTATACGGCCGACAGTTGGCACTCGTTCATCTCGAGTTGATAAATGGTGGTGCTTTTCCGTGATTGGACACGACTAATTTCAAAATGATTGAACGAGACTGGATATTCTTATATGAGCACAGAGATAATGATTTTGTTTAGAAAAGATTTGAAAGAAACCTTCAGAACAACTGAAAAAACCGATACAGGACCGGGCCAAGGCGTGAGGCGATGGATGCATGATATCCGTGCGCCGCACAGTGGTCAAAATGATTAAAAAGCTGATCAAGAGCCGAATAGTGGATGAAACTATTCCTAGTTATGAAGAGTAATGAAGCATACCTAACTACACATTTTTCCATAACAGGGAATTCGTTAAGAGGGGAGTAAGGTGCTCGGTTGTCAATTTTGGCTTAAACATCCCTTGAACTTCATAGTCACTTTTTAACGTCAGATAAATAAATAAATAAATAAATGTTTATTTACGGCAGTACCATTATTACAAAATAATTGAAAATAATAAATCCAAAAAGCTTAGAAACAATACAAGAAACAGAAAATAATTTTAAAATATACATGATTGATTGATTATTACTAAAAATAAAAATTAAATATTTTAAAATTAAAAGGACTAAATATAAAATATTAACATAATATTATAATGAAAATTGATTCAATCTAAACTTAAATTCTTTAAATGACAAACCAAAGAGATCAAACCAATGAAATCGGTTGTAGTCATTTCCGGTCTTCATTAGTCTGGTAATCGTGTTCATCGATGCTGAAATTGTGCGATGAGAGTCCAAATAAAATACTGTATTCGTCCGAGTGTTCCTTGTATGCACATGTAAAGTAAAGGCATCTAAGAGGCTAGGGGAATTAATGTGTCCATTGATTATTCGATATAGAAGGCTAAGGTCGGCATTTACTTTACGATTCTGGAGAGTTTACAAATTGAAATTTTCCATTACTATTACAAACAAGTAATGGAAAATATCAATCTATCAACTCTCCAGAATCGTAGAGTAAATGCCGACCTTAGCCTTCTATATCGAATAATCAATGGACACATTAACATGGCGATGCCCGGACTTATACTCGATGCATAGCAAAAATTTCCTCTGTACAACTTCCAAACGCTCTATGTTGTAATTAGTAAATGGTGTCAAGACGGGCGACGCATATTCAATAAGATAGCAGAACGTTCAAATTAAAAGGGGGCAAGTCACTTAAACTTCTTATGTCACTTCTTAACGTCATATAAAATGGCGGAACATTTAAATTGGTTATATGGAAGCAAAATTACTTCGAATCCAGAGAGATTATCGCTTCGATGTATTGCTTCGTCTTTCACACGTCAAAAGTGATCATTATATAATAAAATGGTGCAAATAGAATCTTTATATGAACTTTTATTTCTATATAAATAATAAACTACTTTATGTAGAAAAAGACCTCTAAGCAAACAATATTTCCGTGTTGAATAAAACAGTTATAAAAAATCTGTTCGTAAAATCTTCATTCGTAAAATATTATCTTATAAACAAGGCAGGAACTGAAATCCCAACATCCAAATTTTACATGGCCTAACTCAGCTCTTAAATGCTACACCTGTGGTGTAGTTTTAGTGTAAAGTAGGCGCTTTTAGAACGACTTCTATTATACGAGCAAGTCTAAATAGTCTTATGATTGTATTTTATAAATGGGGGCGCTACTGAACCAACTCGTTGTGCTAAAAAATTACGTGTTTCGGTAGTTTTATTTAAATTGTTTTAGTGACATGTTCAAATAAAAAAGACGTGATATACAAGTATGATATTTATATTTAGTATTTATTTGTGTGATGCAGGTTCTGTGTTTTATGTTAGTACAAGATTCATTACATGGTGTGTTCTATATCAACTTTGCATTTGTAGGTTATGTGAAAGGAACTCTGACAGTAATATGATAATTCAATTAACTCATAAAATTGATAATTCATTGAAGAAAGATTAAAATTACAAATCTACCTATCACTTTCTCAAATTATTTGTATCTACTGCTAATTTAAGAAAGTCTCTCTATGAATCATTTAAATTCATCTTTGTATTAAGTCGCTAATTAAATAACAGGTACTTACGTGCTTCCAGAAAATAAATCTGCCACCGACTTTATAACATCTGTTTTCTTCATTATCTCCCCATTTATATGTTCCAAATTTGAAAAAGTTCTAATTATGTGATGTTTACTTGCAATTGTAGCGTTCTCTGTATTGGAACTCTCTGCATCGAGATAATTTGTTTGACAAATTATAATTTATTTGTCACATTGACAATCATTTACCAAGTTTATCAAAATCTCAAAATTTGATGGTTAAAATACCCTACTGTTATGGCAGGACTGCAACTGTTCGCAGTAAATACACTCTAAGTTTGGTCATGTTATAAAAACAGATTATATTTATTTATGTTCAATGGAATTCACTGTTTAAAAAAGGTGACTACTTCATAAAATATACATCAATATGTAACAGTAAATACAATTTTGTTATCTCTAGGAAAGAATTGTTTGGCATTTTGTCATTTTCTGTGCATACGCACGAAATAATGTTACCAATGTTACCGAAACATCTGAGTATTATACCGTAATCTCCGACGTGAATTACCACTTACATTACTAACTATTACTGTTATAATTTTCTCTTTCAGATTTTTTCAGAGGTTCTTCTTTGGTCTTAAGGTAGCCTAACACGCAACTGCAAGCAGTTGCGTGTGTTATCATTTTCTACGAAAATATTATAGTTTTGTTCAGCATTATTACAGTTCTATTTGTCATCTTGTGTCCTTTTAAACCTATTTCTTCTCCATCATTAGAATATCCTCTTCTCAATGTTCTCTTTGAAGAGCTTTTTCATTGTTCTTCAAAATCACGTTTTAACTTAATTTTCTATGATTTTTATTTATTTCTGCATTATTTCTTCTGTTTTCTTTTTTATCTTGTGTCTTTTTAACGCGTTTCTCTGGGCTTACTTTCTTCAATTCTTTTTTTCAATTTTTTTCTTGCTTACTTTTTCCTGTGTTATTTTTCTACTTGTGTCTTTTTGAAGTAATCTTGTTGCTTACTTTCTTCTGTTTTATGTTTTTACTTGTGTAATTTTGAAGCATTTCTTTTTAATTACTGTTTTCTATTCTGTGTATTTACTTGTGTCTCTTAAAGCATTTCTCCTTGCCTACTTTGTTTTATTCTATGTATCTACTTGCGCCTTTTTAAAACATTTCCTCTTGCTTGCTTTCCTCTATTCTATGTTTCTACTTGTGTTTTTTTAAGCATTTATCTTGCTTACTTTGATCTATTCTATGTATCTATTTGTGTTTTTTTTAAGAATTACTTCTTGATTACTTTCATCTATTTCATTTCTTTACTAGTTACTTTTGAAAGCATTTCTTCTAGCTTACTTTCTTCTTTTCTATGTCCCTACTTGTGTGTTTTTAAAGCATTTCTATTTGCTTACTTTTGTCTCTTCTATTTTTCTATTTAAGTCTTTGTAACCCTTTTGGCCCTGACGGTGGCATTTGCCACCACTAAAATTTGGTAAACATACTGGGAATTTTTTCTTTTAAACATGCGTGAGCTGTAACTTTTCCGATAATCGTTTGTTTTTTTAAAATTGTTTAATTTAAAGTCTTAAACGAGTGTTTTCCACTCCCAGATTAAGCATGAAGTAAAATTTCGAATTTGGAAAAGAGTGAAAACGCTACGCGACCAAGCCAAATTTTCAGGCTTTTCTAAACTCGAAATTTTACCTCATGCGCTACTCCTATTAAACACTGATACACGACTGCTACGCGACCAAACCAAATTGTCAGTCTTTTCTAAACTCGAAATTTTACTTTGTGTTTAATCAGGGAGTGGAAAACACTCGTTTGAGAGTTCAATTTAAAATATTTGTAAAAACAACGAATATCTGAAGTTTTACAGCGTAATAGTATATTGAGATATGTAAACTGAAAAGAAAAACTCTCTGTATATCTGAGATAGTAATAAATAATATGCAGTGTACAAAACTTTTTTTTAGGCACCAGAAAAATTCCAGGGCTAAGAGGGTTAAAGCATTTTTTCTTGCTAATTTTCCTCTATTCTATATTTCTACTTGTGTCTTTTTAATTTCATCTTCATCTTACTTTCTTCTATTCTATGTATCTACTCGTGTCGTTTTAAAACATTCCTTCTTATTTACTTTCATCTATTGTATTTTCCTATTTGTGTTTGTTTAAAGCATTTCTTACTACCAATATTTTCTTCTGTATTTGTGTAATTAATCTTCTCCGTTTTCTCTTGTTTCTTGTGCACTTCTTTCGTGGAGATTAAAATTCCGCGCGCGCCCGTCCACCGTTCGTTTCATTAGCGTGGCGCATTTTTTGCGGATAACCGTAATCGACAATTGAATTCCAGGCAACAAGGGCAAAAAGTGTTTCGGGGCTGAAAATTTCCATCGCAGAAGAGAGGTATTAGCGAAGGCATTTCGTCACAACAAACCCGAACTTATCAATTATTTATAGGTCGCTTACACACACAAATGTTGAAAGTTCGAAGAAATAAATCAGAATATTCAACATTTATAACACTTTTTGTAAGAAATACATTTTCTTAAAATCAAGTTTAGTGCACTTCTATCCCTATAATACATATTCAAAACTTATCAGTTTTTGTACTTTGAAATACATATTCTCAAAATCAAGTTATATGCACTTTTATCCCTTGCAATGCTATATGGTTCTTGTTTAAAATACTGAATAAGAACCCTAATGTTTGTATCCAAGTCGGTTAAGTTAATCAGGGATTATACTCCTTAAAAACACAGCAATTTTATGTATAAATTATTTACCTATGCCCTATCTAGTAACCGCACCATACCACACTGTCATCGTGACAAGTATAATTGACATTACGTACACATGCACGTAATAGTTTTGACAAGTGCATTACGTGCTGACAGCTGAACAGCTGATTGCTTATCGCACAACCAAATGACATTTCTTTGATGTACAGGAAGTTTCTCTTTAAAGTATACGTATTCCAAATTCAGTTTATTTTCTTTAAATCTTTAGTTATTCGTTGTTTTTTTAAGAGTTCAATTTGAAGCTTTAAACGAGTGTTTTCCACTCCCAGACTAAGCATGAAGTAAAATTTCAAGTTTAGAAAAGCCCCGTGAAAATTTGTCGAGGGTCGCGCAGCGACCCGAGACAAATTTTCTGGGCTTTTCTAAACTTGAAATTTTACTTCATGCGCCACGCGTATATAACACTAAAATATTAGGAACTTTATGTATATTTGAACCTCACTTGAAATCAGTGTTTTATACGCGTGGCGCATAAAGTAAAATTTCGAGTTTTGAAAAGCCCAGATAATTTGTACAGAACAGACACATTTTTACAGGGCTTTTCTAAACTCGAAACTTTACTTCATGCTTAGTCTGGGAGTGGTAAACACTCGTTTAAAGCTTCAAAATGAACTCTTTTAAAAAAACAACGAATGACGGAAAATGTACAGCTTTATGCATATGTTTACCTAAAAGAAAAATTCCCTGTATATTGATCAAGTAGTAATTTAGTTTTCATCATTGTCATGTTACTATTAAAAATTATTACGATAAATAAGTTTTTCTTTCATGCTCATTGTTTATTTTGTTTGAGCGTAGGTAAAGTATCGTACGTTTCTCGAGTGGTATGGCAATTACACACTCGCGAAATATTGCACTCGTCGCTGCGCGGCGAGTGCTCAACATATCCGCTCATATGTAATATACTGCATACCACTTCCTTTACATAATATATTATTACAAAATGATAAAAGAGACATCTTTAGGATATTTTACAAATTTAAAACATTCTTATATTCTAGAATTGTGACTTGATAGGAGGTTTAATCAATAAATGTTGATTAATGTTAATCAGTCGGGGTGCAAATGGGCCTTAATCTCATTTAATATTTCAAATAAGAGCCCTATTGCATTGAAATGTTTTATAAACATTTATCCCTTGCATTGGTATACTTTCCTTCTTTGAAATATTGAATAAGAACCCTAAATCTCATTTAATATATCAAATCAGAAGCCTTTGCATTACAATCTACTTAGATTAATTATCTATTAAAAATTATTAAGAATATCTTGGATTAAAAATTTATAATTATATTTTTTGGTGAAATAAGTTTTAAATTATTCTGTCTTATCCATTTATTTCATATTGCTTGTATTATTACGTTTATTTTCCGTGTGCTCATAAATACTAAATCAAACTTAAATTTAAACGATAGCTGAAATGTAGACGATTAAGTTACATCGTGCAGCTCTGAGAGGGATTAACCTCCGTAAGTCAGATAAATATGTTTTTAATCCTCGCCAGAAAAGCGTTACTTACATGGCAATTAATCTTTGCCATGTCTTAACATTATAAACGTCCACTTATTATATCTATAAATTGCGTATTTATAGTTTCGTGTAGGAGAACAAATACATCAGAGTTTCACACAAATTAGTAAATTAAAAGACGAAGCTAGAGAAAAATATATAATAATAATAATAATAATAATAATAATAATATAATAATATCTTTATTTACGGAAACTCCATTATTACAAAATACTACAATTTAAAATTTATATAAAAATAAATAAAATACAATAAAACTTAAATTAAATTAAATAAACTACGAATAAATAAGTCAACTATTACATATTTGTCACTGCATTCATGTCAACAACTTTTAAATAACGCATCAATTCCTGCTGAGACATAGAAAATAAATCAAAGTTAGAATTGCGTGAAAAATTATTAGCATAGCGCATAAATTGACTGAAACAATTTTTGATACCATAATTAGTCCTGTGGAACGGTATTCGGAATAACGGTCTGTAGCGTGTTAACTTGTTATCAGCGCTAATATGGAAGTCAATTTGAGACAGAATATCAGGGCATTCAACATCCCCATTAATAATTTTATGAAACAGCATCATAATCGCAGAAAATCTTCTGCTGCTTAAAGTGTCTAGACCAAAACTAGTCATTAGAGTTTCAAAATTTCTGGCATTCCCATTACCGATCTTATAGGAAAGAGATTTTAAAAATTTGTTTTGAACATTTTCAATTTCATCTTGATAACACTTCTGACTAGGTGACCAGACACATGAAGCATACTCCAGCTGAGAGCGCACAAAAGCAACATAAATGGTTTTATAAGATGTGGGATTTAAATTACGGGAAATTCTTCTAATATAACCTAACATTCTAGCTGCCGAATTGCATATATTACTGATGTGACTAGAAAATTTTAGCTTCGCGTCAAAGAGGATGCCAAGATCTTTAATCTTTGTAATTTTAGATAATGCAATTTCCTAGATTTTATAAATGAAATCATGGTTCGATCGTTTTCGCGTGAAAGAAATTGAATTGCATTTATCTGCGTTAAAAAATAACTGATTACGGCAACACCAACCGCGAACAGATGACAGATCTTCCTGAAGCAATGCACAATCATTAGATGATTTATTTCTTTGAACAGCTTCAGGTCATCAGCAAAAAGTAGAAAGTGTGAGTGTTTGATTACTGCTGAAATGTCATTAATAAATAAAAGAAACAACAAGGTCCGCAAAGCGACCCTTGAGGTACCCCTGACGGAACATGCACGATTTCAGAAAGGTGGTTTTTTATTTTTACACACTGAGTCCGATCAACTAAAAAATGTTTCATCCATTTACAAACAGATTCATGGAATCCTAATGATTTTAATTTTGATACTAAAATAACATGATGTACTTTATCGAATGCCTTCGAAAAATCTGTATAAATAGCATCCACTACATTTTTATTATCTAAGGCATTGCGTATGAATGATTCATAAATTAATAAATTTGTTGATGTTGACCTACCATTTCTGAAACCATGCTGTTCATTTATTAAAACGTTTTTACTCATCCAATACAGTTGTTCAGTTAATAATTTATCAAATAACTTAGGTATTGCTGACTGAATCGAGACACTGCGATAATTTGTAATGTCGTCTTTCTTGCCAGATTTAAAGATTGGCGTAATATACGTTCGTTTCCATAATGTTGTAAACGAACACAAATTTAAAGAGTGACTAAATATTATATGCAAGGGCAACACAATAGAGCAAATGCAGTTTTTTAAAAAGTTATTAGGTATACCGTCTGGACCAACACTCTTACTGGCTTCTAAGTTTGTAATTGCATCAAAAATATCTGAAACCGATCATTTGAAAGGCATGTGCAATACCTCTTTTTCGGATAAGAAATCTTTTTCTTGAGTTAGACTGTAATTATATACCGTAGAAAAGAACCTTGCAAACAAATTTACACATTTGCTACCATTTTCACTAATATCATTATGAAAGTGCATTACTTCAGGATATTCCGATGTCCGATTATTGCATTTGACAAAATTCCAAAAGAGCTTCGGATTTAGTGCAATACCGTTGTTCACTGAGTCAATATATTTACTATACAGGTAATTTCTCATTTCATTACAATTCCTTCGTAATATTTGAAAGGTTTGATAATTAATAGAAGTTCTGCATTGTTTATAATTTCTATGCGCTACTTTTTTTTACTAATCAATTGAATTAGTTCCCTGGAAAACCATCTAGGATACCTTGAGCACTTGATACGTTTAACTGGAGTGTACAAATCTACAGCTTCGTATAAAATGTCATAGAAAGAATCAATAATTAAATCAATATTTTTGATAGTCGTATCTAAAACTGACGTCCAATTAATAGAGGCTAAGTGATAATTTACCGCGTCATAATTAGTACGACTAAAATCATAAACAAATTCATCATATTTAAATTGATTAGAAGCATCTTGGTAGTAAAATGTTAAATGATAAGGAATATGATGGTGTTTTATTTCCAGTAATAATTCGGTGGCTTGTTCTACTAGCAGACTTTCCTCCGCAAAAACTAAATCTAGGAACACATCATTTTCATTTGAAATATTACACATTTGGGACAAATTATGGTAACTAAGTCTATTAACTACAAGTTTCGCTTCAGGTGATGAGCTAGTATTGGGAGAATTATCTATATTATCATCACATCATTTAACCTTGGGTAAGTTATAATCACCGCAAAGAATAAATTTGCTATCCCAATGATTGAAAGAGATGCTATCAATAGTATCACAATAAAATGTATATTTTTCTAAAGATGAATTTGGTGGGAAATATACTGCTCCTATGACTAATTTTACAGAGTTAAATAAAATATGTACAAATAATTGTTCGACTGTATTATTATCAATAGTTATATTTTGACAATTTAAATTTTTCTTAACAGCGATTAGAACACCCCCACCACGAGATTTGCTACTATTAATATTATCACGATCAGTCCTAAAAATGTAATAATAATGAAATTTTAATTCCGAGTTAAGAATATGATCATCCAATCAAGTTTCTATAATTATTATTACATCGTACACGCAACAGTTAACATTCTGCATTAGAAATTCAAGTTTGGTTCGTAAACCGCCCGCGTTTTGGGAAAAGATGTTCAGTTCTTTGTAATTATTTAGTTTTTTGTTAGATTATTTCTGTCCTTGGCGGAAAGCTCATCTGTCGGTGATTTGATTATTCTGGGGCGACCGTTGATGAATTTTAAATTTATATCTTCTTCGCCATCGCTTTTTCTTTTAGTCAGTTCCTGTAGGCATTTTTTGAGTTCCTCTCTCTGCCTAGCAGTCCTATCCTGGCCAAATTTAATCACATTGTCTATCAATTTTTTTGTTTTTATTAAGATTGAACTTGATGCCTCCTGTTTTTCTAAAATTGCTTTAATGGGTCTTAATAATTTATTCTTCGGTCCCATTCTAAACATTTTTAGAGGCTTGAACTCAATGTTTAATGGCAACAGCGTGTTATTTATCGCAGACAATTTGTTGTGTAAGATATACATGGAATTTTTCTTGAAAGTAGTAAAGCCTAAAAATTTGGTTTACTCCCTCCGCTTTGCTATGCGACCAACCCATTTTTTTAGGCTTTCTAAACTCGAAATATTACTTCATACTTTATCAAGCAGTGCAAAAACTCGTTAGACATATACACATTAGTACCCCTAGATCAAGAACTTAAATGATATCGTACTCCCAAAAACAGCGTAGTTTTCCCTCCACTCGCTTTGGAGTAACAGTATTCTGCAAAAAGAACAAGAACTAATGCAAAAAAAAAACTCTCTTCTGAAACGGAATAAAATATTTAAGATAATCGAGCGCAATCGAAACGGACCCTGCAAACAAACAAAAAGCACAGTCGACCCGTTACTTTTTCCGCTGAGCTCACAAAGTGATCCCGCGTTCTGTTTAAGGAAAGTTATTGTGCGACAAGTGTACTGGTTTTTATTGAAACAACTTAATCATACATACACGACGGCGACTCCTCCCGACTCTTTGGAGCAGTTACAAGTTGGCGAGAACGTTCTTCTGCACTCCGGCCGTCCGCTTTTCTCCTTCTCGAAAGAAAGATTGACGTCCAGATACATTCGAAATGTGACAGCCGGCGATGCGGTCTCGTCAAAAAAAAAGAAGAACGAACAGCGTCCCAGAACGTACAAATACACGCGTTATTTAATATCGTCGCAAATTGGACGAGTTTTCCCGAAGTGTTGCTTTTTATTACTTATTTTGAGAGGAATGTCTTCTCTCTTCTCTCATACTTAAATTCAATCACTTCATCTTTCTTCACCAAGTCTGTTTTATTGCAGAATAAAATTTCGTTCAATGGCACAGATTTTTATTCTTCGTATTTTTGACGAAATTTATATTGGTTTCTTCTATCTCCAAGTCCTAAGCCCTTCTTTGTTCTCTAAGTCCTATTCACATATTATCTAATAAATACAATATATATCATTCAAATTCCCTAATCATTTATTTTCTCTCTTCATACAATTTCTTCTTTTACGTGTTTTTAAAGCAGTTATTCTCTATTCAACTGGTACACTTTAATTAAATAAAACTATTTCAAGGAATGCGGTTTTTGGATGGGTTGGCACTATAACGAGAGAGGCTCCGTAATATCAAAACTTAATGTTAGCACTCGTGCAGTTCGTACACCAGAGAATATTGAAAGAGTCAGAGTAGCATTTCAGCGAAGTCCATAACGGTCTGTAATTTGATATTCACTTACACTGCAGATATCAGAGAGAAGTTTGCGACGTATTCTACACCAAGATTTGAATGAATGAAGTAGTAATTTTTGTAGACAAATGTTAGAAATAATGAACGGCGATCTAGAATTTCTTAGTAAACTAACTTTGTGAACTTTCATCTCACTGGGTATGTAAACAAATAAAACATATGTTACTGAAGAAAATCTAAGAAAGCTTCATGGAAAACCTCTTCATGATCAGAAGGTAACGGTATGGTGTGGAGTATCGACTTTTAGCATCATAGGACCATACTTGTTTGACGTAGGCGTTACAGTCAATTCTGATCATTACGTTGCAATGTTGTTGTTCTAGAGCTGCAATGATGGTTTCAATAAGATAGTGCCACTGCACATACAGCACGGCAAACTCGAAACGTGTTGCAAAATATGTTTATACATGCATACATTTGCAAATTGATAGATTTGTAATTTAGAAATAATATACACATAACAATAATCCTAGTAATTAATTATTATTATTTGCTTTGTATGTATTTATTGTAACCATGTTTGCTCATGGATGAGATTGTAATTTATACTTTGTACATCTTATTGACGTCATAAAGCATATCGAGGCTCCAGGGCGTACGTTCGCAGATCAAAAGCACGATTTTTCCGCTTATAATGATTCTATTAAGTCAATCGCGATCCCGGGACGATAACTCATCACGATCATGTCCCGGCAATCATTCCCCGCAATGCCAACAATGAAAGAAAGCACGTTCTCCGACCGGCTATCATTTATCGATATTGATTCCTTGTGTACATTTCCTCGTCATTATCTAATACAGACATTAACAAGGTATTTTAATAATAAATTTATTTAAGGAAGATTTACACAAACATGTTTGTAAATTATAAACAGTGCAGGCCAGAGGTTAATTTTATCCACTCTAGTGATCACGCGTAAATGTAGGTTTTGTAGTTTCATAATAATATTATTTCATAATTTTTAGGTAATAGTACAAGTTTCACATCAAAGACGTTGACGTAATTAGAGTTAGTGAGTTTACCTCCAATATAAAACTGCTTGGAATGCAGCTTGAATAGCCTCCGTTGATCCATCCAGCGGAGCTAATTACCCCGAAGCGTTTGAGATAATCCATCAAAATGCTTGTAGCATCAACCTCATACATCATAGCGCTATCCGCTATCTTCATCGCGTATTGTTGGCTCATTAATACAGATTATTAAAAATGTATAAATAATTCAGTGTGCGCGATGTAAATGCGCGCACGATAGCATCTCTTCTGCTCGCTCATATTTACAAGTGAAATATTTCACAATGTTTATAAGCAACACACACACACTCACGCAGACATGTTACATACCATCTTCGCCGGCTATCGCATGCATGGACACCATTATGGCAGCGCATTGTGCCGGTAGCAGCCGACCCCGACACTGTACCTATTTGCATTTGCATACACGTCCTGGGTAATGAGAGGCGCTCACCAGTCTTCTCTATTGAGTTGTTAGCTTGAATAATAATGTAATTACTAAGGTGGTGGGTAACATGGTTCTTCTTAATTAAAAAATGATAGACCAAAAGCATTACCCCGTTCTCTAACCACTCTTTCATACATTTTTCTGCGCTCCATCCTCCACTTACTTAGTTAAATTCTTTCACTAGTCTCTCACTTTCCAATTCACACAACTTCATCTCATATTTCACTACTCTCTCCATTGCCTCTCCATGCACACTCATTCTATTTGTTTTCTAAACCAGAATGTGCCCAGGGGTTGATCTTTCCACCCCCAAAATCTGCTTCAGGAACCACCACTGCTGTTTCTCAATACTTGCATACTCCCTTATCCCCCGTTTCCACCCCATACAACAAAATAGGCTTCACACACATATCCCACAACTTACACGCCCATTAGAAGTTGCCCGCAAACCATTTTCCCCACTTCTTTCTCACCATGCTTCATGCTTCAATTGTTTTCCCTTGAACTCTTTTGGCGTGCTCCCCGTACTCACCTGTACTGTTAAATATGAAGCCTACGTATTTAAATTCGTTCACCCTCTCAATCACCTTCCCCTTCCATTTCAATTCACCCACTCTTCCTTCCTTTTCTTTATTCCTAAATCTCATCCTCTGTGTATTCCTTGCATTTACTCGCAGACCTCTCTTTTCCATGTATCTCTCTACTCTCTGCATCACCACTTTCATCTCTCCCCAGTCGGTCGCCACAAACCATATCATCCACAAAACCTAGCATCCATACCTTCCTTTTTCCGATAACTACCCCGCCTACTTGCCCTTTTCTCAAAACCTCTTCCAATTCGCTAATATATAGATTAAATAACAACAGGCTCAGCGTGCATTCTTGTCTCACCCCCATCCAAATTCTAAATCTTTCAGACACATTCCCTCCCACTTTTGCCCTCACCCACGTTTCCTTGTACACACTTCTAATCCACTCCACCGTTACTTTGCTCACTCTTCTTCTCAGACACTCCAGTAACCTTTCTCTAGGTACAGTATCATACGCTGCTTTCAAATCCAGAAAAATAGCGGACATACTCCCTGTTTTTTCCAACACTATCTCCACCATCCTTGCCAGCGTAAAGATTTGGTCCCTTGTTCCCCTACAGTGAGGCCAAATTAGTGCATTTCTGCAAAGAAACGATTGATACGTGCTAAAAATATGAAGACACGAAAGAAGTGTGCAGTGAGACATCGTGATGGGACAAAAAATAATGGGCTAGCGTACTCTGGTCTGATGAATCTAAGTTTGAGTTCTTTGGAAGTAATAGCAGACTATACTCGCATATCAGGGGTCCATTAAGAGAAAGATATAATCTACATTACACTACACCAACAATAAATTATAGTGATGGTGGGGTTAACGTCTACAGATATGTTTCTTCTTTTGTTGTTGTCCCTCTTGTAATAACAGAAGGTGATATTGGTGCTGCTAGGCATAGTAGAGAAGTGCTTGCTTCTCTATGAAAACAACAAAATGCCCCAGGGTTGGATTTATCAGACGGAAAACGATTTAAAGCATGTATCTAACTGGTTTCAAGTTAACCACATACGTATTCTCCAATGACCTAGTTAATTTCTAGACATTAGCTCAATTGATCTCCTGTGGAATGAATTCGGAAACAAAGTAGAAACTAGGATTCACAAATATAAAGATGACTTCGTTGATTTTTTTAGTAATCTGATCAAATTATAGAAAAAAGCCATGACAGCACCTCATCGATAGTCTTACTGCGTTTCTGCAACGTCGCTCTAATTGCTACAAAATGTATCCCAAAAAAGTATCAATCTTAACAAAAGAATTCTCTGTTGTTTGTATTATTTATATTTTTTCTTTATCTTTATTGTGATGTTAATATATAAATATAACTAATTTCTGCTCTCCTAATTCAAGACAAAGAAAGTCCTAAATATTTATTCAAATGATATACAGAGGGACATTTTTTATATTAATATTCCTAATATATACCTATTTCCGTATATAAACAGAACTTGCTTTAGTAGTTAAGGAAATATAATAAAAAAACGTTAATTACATGTATTACAAATTTTTGTTCTCTACTGTAGATAATTATGACCTATTCATATTTTAATCAAATACAAGCGATGGGGTTCATAGTTTATAAAAAATGTAATCATCATGTCCGACTTAATGAAATCGGATTTATTTTTTAAGACACGTTTTCTTAAGAATTATGCGGTAACTGACGTTTCATAAAATTACTTTTTGGTTTTATGTCCTCCCATAAACCTCGCATAAAACAATGCTAACCGCGATGCGAAAATAAGTCATAAAGCACTCGCCACGTCTCGTCCGGAGAGCACCTCAATTCACAAGGTGGCGGTTTCGAAAAAGAGTGTCGTAATTAGTGCGGGTAGAGAGAACGAGAGAGAATAATGTGATCTATGAGCGTGGCCTCGGGTTGTAAACGTGAGCACATAAAATTAATAAGCGCACTTTTATAAACAACACCGATTTTTTCGCCGTCTTCTCCGTGTTGTGGGTTTACTGTGTTTGTGTATGTGTGTGTGCTGCGGCTGCGAGCGAAACCTTTCATTAAAAGCTAGTCAGTGTGTCGTTATGCTTGTTTCTCATAGTGCTGAGCCTGAGCTTAAATGTTAATCGCCACGTTCGAGCTTGCGCTTTTTGCCCCTTTTAAAATTCACCGACACGTTCATTGTTCCGTGATGTTTGCTGATTGCATCCACTCGGTTCGTTATATCGTGAAATGAAGAACTCTTCGCGTTGTTCGGCGAGATGTTAAGGATCGGGATGGTAATGCGGTAATGGTATGATAAATCCACAACTGGTCACTCCTTGATTTTTTTTGTTTTGCAGGAAGAGGTTTGTGGTCTTCTGCGGAAGTTCTTTTCGGAATCATTTCTTGTTGTACAGAATCCGCCAGTTATCTAGAGCGGTTTTGGTGTTACCACGCGAGCAATATTTTAATTATAAGACGACTGAATATCGTTGCGGACGACGATATTCAGTCGTCTTCTGCAGCGTTATTTTGACGCTTATGTCCAAAATTGCACAAAATGTGGATATTTTCGATGTCATTCTAGCGTCTCTGAACCGCAATCGTTGTAGCTTTGTGTAGTAAGGCACGATCGTTATTTTGATGTGGACTGCAGCATTAATTTGATGTGACCCGTAGTCATATTAAAACGCGCATGTTAAAAATTGAATATAATGCAGTGACTTATTTTTTCTGTTGATTTACCCAGTGGCTAGCGTGGGTTTCAGCCGTCCCTTCGTTTAGGTAAATGTGACACGAATATGGTAATTGTCGAATATAACGTAAAAATACCAAAAATATCATATTTGACATAGGTGTCGTTAATGTCAAATGTGAGCGTAAAAATACGAAAAAAGTCATAAAGTGGACATATCCACTAAAATTTTTAATTTGAAAATTTTCGCAAAAACGATTGTTTTAGAGATGGTTTAATCTCTGTGGTGATTTCCTTTCGCACTGGTTCGAAATTACCACTATTTCCGATGCGGGTGAATGAAGTTGAAATAAAATACTTCGTAGCACTTATTAAATTTTTAAACTTATATTCACCGTAAATAAAATGTACAGAGTTATATACACTGATTTAAATATAAAATATTTTGATGTGTTGAGGTTAGATTTTGAGTAAAATGTTGAGATGTTTGTCGTTTCAAGAATAGAATTGTTATGTCAGTTTCTACATTTCAAAAGAACCAAAAACTGAGTGTTGCAAAGTGGGGGTTGTGTTGTTATTGGTCAGCGATGGTCACGGGATGCAAATCTGTGGCAAAGGAAGGGATGCACCCTTCGTTTACCTAGATTGTATTATGCGTCGAAGGGACGCATTTCTAGGAATTAGCCACATGGCCATACAAATTATTTTTTCTGCGAATATTTCCCGAACGGACGAACAACAACACAACACCCCCCGTAGCTAACAGAGCCGTTCAACTTTACAACGGTCTATTAAAAGTACATTAAGATTTGAACTACATTCTTGTCGAAAATATACAAATATCTGGAGAAAATACAATCCAGCAATAAAGTAATAAAATAAAGATTAAGCAGAAAACATAAAATTGAATATTGAAACTGAAATGTGTTATAAAAATAAAATATTTACAGATACAAATATATGAATAAAAAAGGCTAAATATACAAATAAATTTACACATAATTTATGTACAATAAAGTGCCGCAACAACGATACTTTCCCTTTGTTTTGCATATGGGGTGAAGGAAAAAAGTGAAATTGGTGAATGCGCCGGACATGCATATATTCCTCTCCAACAGAAAATTGAAGTAAATAATAGCCAAGGGAGCTTCGCTAGTAAATTCCAAGTACTTTGCTAGTTAATATAACCAGTAAACATTGGTGTTTCATCAAGTTGAACAGGCTACCCTTCTTTTTTATTGATTGCTTCAAAACGTTGTAATTTTTTTGTTGTGCCGTTCTTTTTGTAAAATATTAAGTGGAATAAGTGTAACGTTACCTTACAGTGCCGAAACGGCAAATTTCACGCAGATTTGAGCAAGTCGACCGATCTGCAACCGAACTCCCGTTCGTGTGGGAGGAGAAGAAAACGGGTTTCGGGCCAAAACCGATTCACACCGTGCGCTCTCAAATTTCCAAAAAATGAAAGCCGTCGTTTAAACAGAAAAACGTGTTCTTCGTAATTAAGAAATTTCTTGATTGAATATCATAATCTTTATGTCACAGGCAGGTAAATATATAAACAGAATTATTCTTTAAACTGAGTAAGCTTTGTTTCAAAGACTAGTAAAAGTGATTATTTTGAGGAATTTTCACGCTTCAGAATAAATATATACAAAGCGATCGCCGCATTCTATACAATTTTGGATATAAACTTTAAAATAACGCTATGGGCGACGTCAAAATAACGTTGTGGACGGCAGCGAAGTAAAGCTTACAAGTTACTACACAAAATCACCAGATTTCACTGTCAAATACCGTACATACTTATAAGGGAAAGTATTATTTTCGCGAACATTTTAAATTTTAGTGGATATATCCATTTTGAGGTCCCCGAGTTGATTTAGACCATTTTTGAAAAATGTCTGTCTATCCTTTAGTAATTCTGTCCTTCTGTAATTCTGTCACCACGATAAAGCCCAAACCGATTGAGCTGCTAAGATGACACTATAAACTTATGCTTTTTATTACAATAGTAGTATCTGGTATTTAGTGAAAATGCGGATTTTTCTTTAATATTGATTATACAGTGTGGAAATTAAGTAGCGGATAAATTCGGTAACTCCGTTAATGTGTATGACAGAGAAAAAATTTAAAAGACGTATAGCGATTAAAATCACTGCGCATGTGAAAAATATTTATTTAGATTTTTCAAAAAAAAAATTGTAAAAGCTGTGACGTCATCAATACTTTTTTCAAACAACAACCTATATTTTTTATTTCGGTACAGTTTTTCAATAGGTTTTCAACCATATAAAATTTTGTATAGCTTACATAAGAAAAAATACAAGAAAAGCGGTCTTAAAGTTAAAAAGTAAAGATGAATTAAATTAACAGACTAATCCTAGTTATCGGGGTTTAAAACAAACAAAACATATTAGGGCTTGGACAATTATATTAAATGTTCAAACTGATGACCATGCACCATCTGACAATACCCAAGACGGTAATAAAATGCATTCACCACGTTTTGAAGCATTTGAGGCTTTATTAAACTACACTCATGCAGAATTCTTTCTTTAAGGTCCTCTAAATGATTAGGTCGATTTTTGTATACCATGTTTTTTAAGTGCCCCCACAGAAAAAAGTCCAATGGCGTTAGATCAGGGGACCTAGCCGGCCATTCAATTGGACCTCTTCTTCCAATCCATCTTCCTGGGAACACTTCGTCTAAATAACGTCGCACATCCAATGCATAGTGTGGCGGAGCACCATCCTGTTGCAGCCAAATATTATTGTTTGGTATGTCAGGGTCGTGTTCATTCGGAAATAATATCGCTAATGCAGGTACTAATTCAAACTGTAAAAAGTCTAGGTATCGTTCCCCAGTCAAATTAGCATCGAAAAAGAATGGCCCTAAAATCCTGTCACCGATTATTCCTGCCCATACGTTGAGCTTTTGGGGATATTGTGTATGAGCTTCATGCATCCAGTGTGGATTTTGTGTAGCCCAATATCGAGAATTCTGCCTGTTGACAGTTCCATGTAAGGAAAAACTTGCTTCATCCGAAAATATTATACGCCGCGAGAACATTGGATCACGCTTGCATATTTCCATCATTTGTACACAGAATTCTTGCCTAAGATCAAAGTCTGTGTCTGATAACTCATGGACCAAGTTTACCTTATAAGGATGAAATTTCTGCTTTTTTAGAAGTTTCAGTACCGAAGAATGGCTCAGATTGTGGTTAAACGCGATATTTCGACTAGTTGAATGCGGATTATCTTCATATTCCAGTAATATATTAAGCTATATATATATATATATATATATATATATATCTTCGGTTAATGTTGTCAAAGGGCAGCCAGTTTTTGGAAGATCCTGAACAGTACCATGTTCTCTAAATTTATTTTCAATTCTACTGACTGTGGATTGGGTTAATTGGTGATCAGGATATTTGTCTCTGAAAATTCGACATACTTCTTGATGGGTTCTAACTCGATCACCATACCCAATTATCATTAAAACTTCAATTCTTTGCTTCTCTGTCAGCGATGGCATTTTGGTTAAACAAGATACTTACTACGTATTAAATACTCGTACTATCCACGGGGAATGAAAAACGCACTAAACACTTTGCTTGTACACAAGCACGTGACACATGTCAAAGTGAACACACTGTTTTGTTTGTTTTAAACCCCGATAACTAGGATTAGTCTGTTAATTTAATTCATCTTTACTTTTTTAACTTTCAGACCGCTTTTCTTGTACTTTTTCTTATGTAAGCTATACAAAATTTTATATGGTTGAAAACCTATTAAAAAACTCTACCGAAATAAAAAATAAAAAATATAGGTTGTAATTTGAAAAAAATATTGATGACGTCACAGCGTTTACAATTTTTTTTTTGAAAAATCTAAAAAAATATTTTTCACATGCGCTCTTTCATACACATTAACGGAGTTACCGAATTTATCCGCTACTTAATTTCCACACTGTATAAAAAAAATGTTGCTAAGAAAACTTGTACATAATCAAAGAATTAGCATTTAATGCGTATTTACTTTTATGTCGTAGCTCTTATAGTTATTTTATTAAAATTGTTTTTAAAATGTGAATTTTACAAATTAATTACTCTGAATAAGTGATTAATATTTGTGAAAAAGTGAACACATAAGTGAGGCTTACGAACAACGTTTAACAGGAATAAGAAACATTTGTTGAATAAGGTAGGTGGAAGCTGTTATTTTAAGTATCTAACATGTGGAAAAGTACTATGATGTTACACATCAAACATTTTTTCTACTTCCGAAGAAGACCACAAAACTCTTCCTGCGAAAAAGCTAGGAGTGGACCAGTTATGGATTTAGTTGCAGCAAACAGAGATCATCTCTAAATCGCAGTTCAAAATAACACTTTTGATCAAGTCGATTAAAAAGCAAGTTAAGACTAAAATTTTATACAGAATGTTGAGTTGTCCATAGTATATCAAATTGGTAAAAACACGTCTTAATATTTTAAGAAATTTGATTTTGTAGACCAGTTTAGAATTTTATAATCCATTATTTCACGAATCGTTGAAATGCAAATACCAATTCAAGCTGTACGTAAAAAATCCGTTTATGTTTTCACTAATGACTTAATCTGAATCAACATGAGGCACATGCCCAAATAATTGTGTACACAAATCAATTCACACTAAATAATCCCCACAACAATGAGAAATATATTCACCAACAACAATGGGCGCGAATCGATGTGATTCCAAATTTGATTAATTCGCATCGATGTGAACCACTCAAGTGAGACTTTCCTGAATGGCAAAGGGTTGCACTTCCAAAGGAATTCCCGTTTAATTTTCGGTGTGCAAACAATAACAGCGAGCAATTTGATTGTTTCTGTAAATAGCACGCTCCTCCCGATTGCCGATTTCTTTGATCGACAAAAGCGCCCGAGGGGGTGACTTCTGTTTCCACCGCCGACTGCGCGAATAACCGCTAGGAATCAACCCTTTCTTTATTTATTCAATAGGTGTTTGTTGTGGGTTTTTATAATCAAGAGTGGAAAATAATCGAGAGGAAATTGATGGGGTTTATTGTAGGATATAAAAATGATTGGAAGACGGTAAAATTGCCGTACTTGTAATATCAAGCACGACAAAATTACCTTAGATAGCTAACTGAACAAAGCTGGGCAGGATTCGAAACATTCAGGACTCAAATTCTAGAGGAAATATAAAAGAGGTATTCGAATTCTGCAGTAAAAGGGGACCCGTGATTCGAATTCGTTAGATGTTTTTAAGATGATTCGTATTCGAATCCAAACTTAAGTGATTCAGATACTTATAAAAGGATTCGAATAGTGAAAATACTCAAAACGAATTTTTGAATCTTTTTGTAGATTCAGAAATTTGTTTTTTGTGTTACTGAACTTCACATAAAATGAGTGTTTTACACACCTGGCGCATGAAGTAAAGTTTCGAGTTTAAAAAAATCTGAAAATTTCTTTTGGTCGCTCCAAATTTTCAGGCTTTTCTCGATTTGAAATTTTACTTCAATGCTAACCAAGGTCGCTCAACCAATGATCTATCTATAGTGGAATTCGGGAGAGATGTCCTGTGACTCATTGATGTGGAATGTGTGGTTCACATTTTTTAGAGACTATAACGACAGTTGTATTTGCAACGATTTTTTTCTAATTGTGTCAAATTTTGACGGTACATGACAATGTCATACTGTTTAGGTCGCGAGTATATTAGTGTTCTTTCTTTTAGAAAAGCTTTAAATCATAATTTCTAGTGAAAATTTTCTTTTGAGTATACATATCCCAATTACGTCTTGTAGATTTTTAAATATTCATTGTTTTCTTAAAAGAGGTCAATTTGAAGTTTAAACGAGTGTTTTCCACTCCCAGGTTAAGCATGAAGTAAAATTTCGAGTTTAGAAAAGCCTGAAAATTTGGTTTGGTCGCGTAGCGCGAAGCGCGGAGCGACCAAACCAAATTTTCAGGCTTTTCTAAACTCGAAATTTTACTTCATGCGCCACGCGTATAAGACACTGATTTCAAGCGAAGTTTCCTCGTTCACAATATTTTAATGCTTTCAGTGTTTAATACGCGTGGCGCATGAAGTAAAATTTCGAGTTTAGAAAAGCCTGAAAATTTGGTTTGGTCGCTCCGCGCTTCGCGCTACGCGACCAAACCAAATTTTCAGGCTTTTCTAAACTCGAAATTTTACTTCATGCTTAACCTAGTAGTGGAAAACACTCATTTAAACTTCAAATTGACGTCTTTTAAGAAAACGCTACGCGACCAAACCAAATTTTTAGGCTTTTCCAAACTCGAAATTTTACTTCATGCTTAGTCTGGGAATGGAAAACACTCGTTTTAAGCTTTAAAGTAAACTCTTTAAAAAAAGCGTATGCATATGTATACCTAATAGAAAATTCTCTGTGTGTATACCTAGAAGAAAAATTCCCGGTATTAACAGATTAATCCCATGACTGCCAAATCTACTGAATGCGAATTCGATTCAACTAGCATTTTCGTTTGAGCTTACACAAAATCAACATGAATGCATTCTTTATTTCTTTAAATACCTGAACTATTTAGTAGATGTGGAAATTGTAACTATACCACATAAACTCACATTTAAATCGATTGTGCATATTAATTAAAATGATTTGTGGCTGGGTTTTTGACGTTTAACCTTAAAATTTTTAAGCTGCTTACCGGCACATACGTTTTCGCATGTTCCATCTAAAAACCATAGCAGACATATTATGAACTTTTCTGTCTCTTTTCACACACGTAATCTGATGACATCAAATTATTTTCATATTACATGTATTGGTGCAGAAAGCACTACAAATCAAGGTAACCATGGGACACGTCTCGTGAATCGTACCTTAAATGAATTTTCCAAAATTAGTGTCAATAAATATCCATCGAATTTAGTTAAAACAACTCCTTAATTCCCCTGAATTAAAATAACCTTCAAAAGACAAATGATTAACGACATCATTCCTTTATCAAATTAGCTAACGTCTTGGACATCCGGTTCACCTTTTAGTAATCGTTTTCTCGGTCGGTGCTCGCATTCAAGATTAGAAACAGCCGCGCGCTGCAAAGAGCTCTCCTCTTGGTTGCAGATTATGAAAATCCCCGGGGCAATTACAGTCGGTTTTTATGTGCGCCTTTGCAGTTTCATTGCGGTTTTATGGAAGGCCTAGGTAATGGCCGATGATAAAATTCACTAATTCACTGGACGCCCGTGTGACTGCCGGCTGGTGGGTACAAGCTGTAATTTAGTAATTAAGGGGCATATCGATTTTAGATCCATGGGAATACGAGATTCGCGCTGTGCGCGCTTATGGTTTTCCGCGTTTATTAAGGAAATTGCCCGAGGATCCTGTTTTCTTGGACTTGGAATATTCAAGAGACACAACAAGTGTTCAAATTCCGTAAAGAGAAAACATTTTCGTACGTAGAAATGTTATGAGAATGTTACCACCAGACGGTAAAATTTCCGTACGTAGAAATTCCGTAGGAATGTTACCAGACGGTAAAATTTCTGTACGTAGAAACTCCTTGAGAATATTACCAGACATCAACATTTCCGTACGTAA
Source organism: Philonthus cognatus (assembly GCA_932526585.2). Classification (NCBI taxonomy): domain Eukaryota; kingdom Metazoa; phylum Arthropoda; class Insecta; order Coleoptera; family Staphylinidae; genus Philonthus; species Philonthus cognatus. The sequence continues at coordinate 40,184,811 of OW052244.1, forward strand.
AAATTCTTTGAGAATGTTCACAGACGGTAAAATTTTCATAGGTAAAAACTCCGTGTGAATGCTATCAGACGGTAAAATTTCCGTACGTAGAAACTCAGTGAGAATATTACCAGATATCAACATTTCCGTACACAGAAACTCCTTGAAAATGTTACCAGACGGTAAAATTTCGTACGAAGAAATTCTTTAAAATGTGTTGCTATAGCATTGACGAATACACGAAAACAATTAAGTGTGACAATAATGTTATCAGGTATAATGTCCCAATAGCAATGATAATTACGCATTCATTTTGTTTAACCCGAAAGCAACAGACTTAAGGAAATTCAACAAAATTACGTAATTATCATTGCCTAAAGTACATTCAGATAAGTTTTTGAACAGACACGTATAATATAAGGTATACGCATAGAATATTACAACAAAAATAATTTAGACAAACTTCAAAAGAATGTGACAGATAAAAAGTCATTGATTACATGGAAGTATAATTTCATTATACAGTCTTTTTGATTTATTGTGACACAGCACTTATGTCCGTTATTAGTACAGATAGAAAAGAAGTTAAAGACAATAGTTTTAGTATATTTCATGATCTATTCAGTAGCAGTGTCAGAAAAACAATTGAAAATCAAATAAACACGTGAAAGCTATTAGCTTCATTTTCTTTAACACCAAATAGGTAATAACCTTAGCTTTATAATGATACCACATAAGTACCCCTTCATTATACAAATAACGCGACAATTGCAAATAAATAAAATTTATCAGTTGCCATGGATAACAATTGACATAAAACAATTTGTTAACGCTTTAATGTCAAAGTGGTGTAGTAACTTCCCGTCTTGCGTGTTGTTGATTCAAATCTTTAGAGATGGGTGATAATTACTATTCTAATGATTAAAAAATGGATATGCTAATGGTCTTCGTTAGATGCAACGATAATTTTAGAGAAGCTAGTATCACTTATGGAAACATGTATCCAGAAAGAAGACAACCACATAATAAGCAATAAGCACTTTTGCAACACTTGAACAAAATTTACGGAGAAATGGGTGTTTTAATAATAAATTACGAAGGAGAAGACAAGAAAGAGAAGAATAATGAAGTATTGATATTGGTCTATTTTAAAGCACATCCACGTAATTCAATACGCGAAGCAGTGGCTGACTTAGGAATAAGTATGCATAAAATATTTTCTATTCTGAGAAAATATAAAATGAGACCTTATAAAATTAAGTTAGTACAAGGTTTAAGAGATGGTGATTCTGACAGGAGGATAGTATTCTGTAATTGGCTTAGCAACAATCAACATTTATTAAATTTAATTCTTTGTAGTGATGAATCAAATTTCAACAACAACGGAATCTCCAACCGAAAAAACGACCATTACTGGGATACTGAGAATCCACGTCAAATTCAAGAATGCAGATTCCAACAAAGATTTCCAGTTAATGTGTGGCTTGGTGTGTTAGGTGATACCATAATAGGACCATTTTTTTATCAAGGAACGTTGAATGCGGAGCGATATGCCAACTTTCTTACGATAGAATTTGAAGATTATTTAGATGACATCCCTCTAGAAATACGTCAAGATATGTGGTTCCAACAAGATGGAGCTCCCCCCCCCCATAACGCAAGTAATGTCAAAGATATTTTGGAAAGAAAGTTTGGTTTGAAATTGATTGCAAATGGTGGCCCCATAAACTGGCCAGCAAGATCGCCAGATCTGTCTATTTTAGATTTTTTATTTGGGGATTTTTAAAGCAAAAAGTTTGTTACTCGTCCAGAAAATCTAGACGATCTGAAAAATCGTATTCGTATGGCATGTGGCCAAATAACACCACGGATGTTGCAAAAAGCACGACGAAATTTAATGAAGAGATGTGAAGAATGTATTGCAAACAACGGACGTCACTTTGAACAGACACTTTAAATAGTTATTCATGTCAACTGATAAATTTCATTTATTGGCAATTGTCGTGTTATTTCTATAATAAAGGGGTTCTTATGTGGTATCATTATAAGGCTAATATTAATGCCTATTTGAATTAAACAAAATATACAGGGTGTTCCATTAAAGAAAATGAAACTAATAGCTTTCACGTGTTTATTTGATTTTCAACTGTTTTTCGACATTACGATTGAATAGATCATAAAAAATACTAAAACTTTTGTCTTTAACTTTTTTTTCTATCTGTACTAATAACGGACATATGTGCTGTGTCACAATAAATCAAACAGACTGTATATCGCCTAGTTTGATAGTGGCAAAATTTAAAAAAAAGTAATTGTTTTTCAATACAGTTATTTAATGTATATAGCTTTAAGAGACACAAATAAAAATACATGCAAAAAATAAGATAAATCTAGTGAAGATAGATGCTTCAATATTTGAATAAATTAAAACCAAGTGTTTTAATCAAATATATGTCTTGTGAACTTTTGCAGGCTCCTGAAAAATTAACAAATTTCACTTGCACCATTATCAAAGCAAAGCAGCGATATTATTATAGCTTATAGCACACATTAGTTCATAATTTCTTACCCCGCAAATATCCTCAAAAATTTATAAATACCTGCTGTTGTGTATGAGACTGTTATTTTTTAAAATTTATTTATCTCTTCTGTAATACTTTCGTTCCGAACCGTGATGACATTTTTGATGTTTGTTAAGTTGGCAGAATAAAAAATGATGTGAGTCAACTGAAAGCATTTGAGTCAATTGGAAGCAGGGGTCTTTTCACTTGGAGCCAATTGGAAGCAGAGGGGTTATCAGAAGTGATAATTTCCCTCGGAAAATTGACGTTCTAGATTTCTGTAGAATGCTCTATGAGACGAACATAGATCAATTCCATTGATTGCTTATTTTTTAAAGAACTTATCAATTAAACTATTTTTTTACTATTTCTTTTTCCTGTGGTGCTATAACCTTTGGTGGGTTTTGGCCTCAAACACAATTTTGCACCATTCCTCTCTCATGGTTGCACGATCCTTTCATCTTCCGATACCCATTGTCCTTAAGTCGTAGAGCAATTCCATTGATTGCTTATTTTTTTAAAGAACTTATCAATTAAACAATTTTTTTACTATTTCTTTTTCCTGTGGTGCTATAACCTCTGGTGGGTTTTGGCCTCAAACACAATTTTACACCATTCCTCTCTCATGGTTGCACGATCCTTTCATCTTCCGATACCCATTGTCCTTAAGTCGGACCTCGTAATACAATATTTTCTTGGGCCTTCCTCTCGTACGTTTTTCTTGGGGACTCCATTTATATATTTTTTCACGTTTCTGTCGGGACTCATTCGCTCAACGTGTCCCAGCCACGTAATTCCTGGTCATATATCATTCTGATCATACTATTCTTATTATTCTTATAATTAATTCTTATTCTTATTCTTATAATTAATTCTTCTCCGCCATCTTTTATTAGCTCTGCTTTTAATCCGTCTAGTCCTCGAGGTTCATGGTTTTTTAACTTTTTATCAACGTCTCTTACTTCCTCGAGAGTTGGAGTGTTTATTTCGGGCTCTGCGGTCTGATACGCGCTTGTGTTTCTTTTATTTTCTGGATTGCTGTTATATGTGATAAATATATTATTAAAGTATTCTCTCCATCTCGTGAGTATGAGTTCATTTTCTGCTATGATATTTCCATCATGGTCTTTGCATGCAGTTAATTTCGGATGGTATGATTGTGTGCTCTGTCATATTGCCCTGTAGAATTTTCTTGAGTTGCTATTGTGATGATGCGTTATGATGCATTTAATTTGTTTCTTTTGGAGTTGGTTCTTCTTTTTCCTGCATAGTCTCTCTCAGCTTTGTCCTGTTGTGGTGGGCGCTGTTTTGACGTGTGTTCCTATTGAGTGTTTTCAGTCTTGCTTCTCTTTTTTTCTTCCACTGCAATTCTACAGTCAATATCATACCAGTCTTGTTGTTTGCTTTTATTGGTTATCCCTAATACTTTGGTTGCACTTTTCTCTATTATACATTTTGTACTATTCCATTCGTCATCTAAATTATCGTATTGATCTTTCTGACGATTATTTCTGATAACTTCTTAGTACTTACTTCTAGTATCTAAATTTAACCGTTTTTGTATGTTCCACTTACGTTTTTTTTTTGTAGATTTCGTTTCTCTAGTAGATGACAATTTTTATTTCATTCTTGCACACATTAAATAGTAATCAGAATCGGCGTTTGCTCTGCGGTAATTTCGTACATTTTCAAAGTCAGTTACCTACCTCTTCGACGTTAGTATGTGGTCTAGTTGATAATTATTATTATGTTATTATTTTTTTATTTATTCTACATGTATTTATCGCAATCGCTAATATTTATATTTTAATCTTTTGCTCATACAGGGTGTCCGTATTTCGACAGAATGTATGGGGATTTCGGTTATTTAAAGATATAGAGAGTCGGTTAAATTGGGGCAAAGTTGCGTATTTTAGGGCCTAACAATAATCTAAAAACAATTTTGGAATATCTTTTTTTGTTTTCTAGATATCAACAAAAAAAAACTGTTTTTTGAAAAATTGTTTTAATTTTTGTATTCAAAAACTACTGAATCTGGATATTTAGAACTTTGATAATATACAGGCACTTTTTAATAAGGAATCTAGCAGCATATTTTTTTCAAGATAACTATAACATTTACCCGGGGACCATAGCCAACGTTTGTTTTTCTTATGGGTGCCATTTTGGATTTTTATACTTTTTGCAAGATATTATTTTCTGAACTCAGTGATGTATCACACTCATAATTTATTTTAGATTTGATATATAAAATTATAATATTTTCTTTTTTTCAAAGAGTGCCTTGGAAACAATGACTTCATATCTATTAATCAATAAAATATTGACAGCAGTCAACCATTGTTAGAAGTCAAAATAATTAATGACTGTCAATTTTTTGTAATAATAATAATAAGTATCGATTATCGTACAAAACAAAGTAAAAAAATAAAAAAATGGTGATGTGTCCATCATAGCACTTTCCTCGTTTAAGATATGACTTAAATATTAACGTATCCGCCCATTTTCCCGAATACATTTTCCCGAATTACGTTTTTCCTGAATAATATATTTCCCGAGAACACTTTCCCAAATACTACTTTCCTGAATCAACTTTCCCGAATGATGTTTTTCCAGAACTAAACTATCAAAACCCAAATAGGGTTTTTCTAGTTTAGGTGAATACTTCTAGAAACTGAAGTCAGAATTTAGCTTATATTTACTGTTTAGTTGAGGCTGTTAGTTGTTAAAACTCCATAATATCACTTTAATAAAACACTTAATTTGTTTAGGTTTCAAAATTGTATTTATTTCTTTCGAAAACGGAAAATCTCCAATTTTATACAATGATTACAAAATATAACTTATATCTAATACCTAAAGTCTATTTACAAAAAAATAGGTACATTATGCACATTAATGAGGAACAAAAAATATTAAGGTGATGGAGTTTTGCAAAAATACTTTCTAAATTGGTACGCAGCAAATTACGTTTAAAAGTATTTATAGAATCAGCAAATAAATCAAAATTTTCAAAACGCTGTAACAAATTTGCAAAACGCATTATCCTCGAAAGTGGACTGCTATAAGTGTAAACCGTACGATGGTATTCTGTTCTAAATAGTTTATATTTTATTCAGGAACAATACCTTTCGGGAAATTGGATTCGGGAAATGGGATTCGGGATTTCTATTTTCAGGAAATATGGCGTTCGGGAAAAAGGTCATTCGGGAAAATATATTCGGGAAAGTGTACGGTAACCAAATATTAACAGTATGGAAAAATTGCACAAACTGTATTTATTCTACTTTTATTATTATTATTCCAAAACTATTCACAACAAAGTCATTCTTATATTGTTCGTTAGATCTCAATAAATACTGATCACCATCACATCTAAGCGTTATATATTTTTAACTTTACTGTAAATTAGTGGTTTATACGCGTGGCGCATGAAGTAAAATTTCGAGTTTAGAAAAACCCCGTGACAAATTTTCTGCACAGGGCTTTTCTAAACTCGAAATTTTACTTCATGCTTAGTCTGAGAGTGGAAGACTTTCGTTTAAAATACATCACAACTGTTAAAATATGTCTCGTATTAGTATTTTGCCATTAAATCACTATATTGACTTATTTAATATAGTGAAGTAAGTGACTTACAATCATAACATCACAATAGCCAAAATACAGTCCATAGAGACATAATCAGACAAAATCCTAACATAGTCAAAAGGCAGTCAATCAAGCCATTTAGTCACAATAGTCAAAACACGGTTAATAAAGATAAATTATGACAAAATCCTATAATAGTCTAAAGACAGTCAAGCAAATTATTAAGATTCAAAATGTCACACTAGTATTTCGTTTATAAACAAATATATTTTCTATCAGTACAGTAATTAATCAGTCCTCAGAGGTGATATGTAAGCAAATTATGGGTCATAGGAGTTGTCAAATAAGTGAGTTACTCAACTGCTTCCAAGGCACTCTTTACAAAAAACAAAAGATTAAAATTTTACATATAAAATGTACACTAAACTATAAATGTGAATTTAGAAAAAAATATTCTTCCTAAAAATATAATAATCGAAAATGGCGCCCATAAGCAAATAAAAGTTGGCTACGGTCTCTGGGTAAATGTTATAGTTATCCTAAAATAAAATATGAGATAGATTTCTCGTTAAATATTACCTGTATAATGTCAAAGTTGTAAATGTCTGAATTCAATAGGTTTTGAATATAAAAATTAAAACGAAATTTCAAAAATTCGTATTTTGACAATATCTCAAAAACGAAAGAAGATATTACACATTTGTTTTTAGATTATTATTAGGCCCTTAAATACGCAGCCGACTCTATATTTCTGCAAATAACCGAGATGCCCATATATTCTGTTGAAATACGGGCACTCTGTATACATGTTTTTATTTATTTTATATTGTATTGTCTATTTATTTAGCTAGTTATTTTTATCTGTAGGTATTAACATTATTAAAGCACTTACTTATTAATTAGACGGTAAAATGTCCGTACGTACAAATTCAGTAAATATCACCAGTCAGTAAAATTTTCATATCTAGAATTCGTTTCAGCTTGACATAAGTCGGCGCTATCCGACATTTAGTACATTGTATCAACTTGGCATAAGTTGTGAATTAGTTTTGATCTAGTCCATCGTGTCAACTTAACGCAAGTCAGCCGACATTTGGACTATAATAACAGTTGACATAAGTCGGCGGTGGCCGATATTTAAACTATAATGACAGTTGACATAAGTCGGCACAAGCCGACATTTAACCAATCGTGCCAACTTGCAACGAGTTTGAATTAAACTGTAATGAGACCGCCATGTTATTTTTTTTCTTTGTGACAGTTACGATACACATTTTAACACTTGTGACATATTTTAAAGTAACGAGTGTCTTCCACTCCCAGACTAAGCATGAAGTAAAATTTCGAGTTTAGAAAAGCCTCGTGTAGAAAATTTGTAGAGGGTCGCGCAGCGACCCGAGACAAATTTTCACGGGGCTTTTCTAAACTCGAAATTTTACTTCATGCGCCACGCGTATAAAACACTGATTTACATTAAGCTGAAAATATACAGGGTCCTGCAACAGTGTGTCGGGCTTTCCTAGCGCAATTCCCGTGAAAAAAACAAAAAAATGTTTTGTACAAAAAATTATTGATTTAAAAATATTTATGGCGTAAAATTATTTTCAAACATACAGGGTGTCCCAATTTTGCAGTATAACAAAAATATTTGTTTTTTTTAATGGAACCCCCTGTATTTTTTCAACTTTTCTAATGACATTTTTCAACCTCTACATTGTTGTCCATTTAGTTTTTTATTATGTTACAGTGTTGCCAATTTACAATTTTTTTCTTCAAGTATCATGCATAAGCAAGCTCAACTTTAAAAAATTGTAGCGACCTCGTTTTTTGAAGGTAAGAATAACTTTTAGCAAATATCTCAGTGTGGCTAATAAGCAACGTTTTATTAATGAGCAATTTAAATTTAGTAGTACAGGGCGTTCAGAGAAACATGCCAAACTTTGCAAATTTCAAAGCGGTATAACTAATTTTATTTAAATGGAATGCTCCCTATTTTATGTCATTATTCGATAGGTCTTTTTCTTCTCTTCAATTTGATGGGGCATATCTTATGTCTAAACCCCATAGTTGTTGAGATATTCAATATTTTTCACAAAAGTATCCATTTAATTACATTTCTATGCACTCTAGTACGCCATGCTGAGACGAAACAACTGTCAAAATGTAATGTAAGTGTCAGTGTGGCATTTGATTATGTCGAAATTCGAAACGTTAATTTGTGATTTGTAAAGTGATTCTTCGTTTCGTGGTAAAAGTAGACAGCATATAATTACGATGAATTTCGAAAAAGACGAACTAGTCGATATGATTTTTGTATTAGGGGAGACTGATAGAAATTCTTTATTGGCGGCTAGAATTTACGCGACACGTTATCCCGACAGAAGACACCCGGAAGAGAAAAGTTTTAGGAACCTGCTCAATAGATTTGTTGAAACGGGAAGTGTACATTACAGAAAACAAGAAAGAACAAAACCTATCACCAATGAGGAAAACCAATTTTCAGTGCTCTTAACAGCAAGTGAGCATTTCAACTTGAGCCAAAAAGACATCTGTGAAGCAACCAGCATAAGCGAGAGGTCAGTACAACGCATTCTGAAGAAAAATCGATATCATGCATATCATATTCAGTTACATCAAGAACTGAGTAATACTGATTTTCAGTTTCGTTCCGAATTTTGTATCTGGGCAAGACTAAAAATACAGGAGGATCCTGCGTTTTTCCAGTATGTTTTTTTCACGGATGAGGTGACGTTCCATAACAGCGGATCTGTCAACAGGCACAATTTTCATTATTATTCAACAGAGCTGGGATGAATCCTCAAAAACAGGATTCGAATCACGAATCCGAATCACCTAATATGATTCGAATCACGAATACTCGAATAAAGGATTCGTAAGTGAAAAATATGATTCGAATCAAGGATTCGAACCCTCATTTTTGAATCACGGATACAAATCCTTTAAAAATAAATTATAATCTATTATTTGCAACCAGTAATATTCTATTCCATCAATTTCTATTACCAAAAATGTACATTTACCGACTAAATATCTGATTATATAATGATTTTAATTAATGATGATGTATGTGTTATTGAACTTCGTTTTAAATCTGTGTTTAATACGCGTGGCGCATGAAGTAAAATTTCGAGTTTAGAAAAGCCCCGTGAAAATTTGTCTCGGGTCGCTGCGCAACCCTCGACAAATTTTCTACGCGGGGCTTTTCTAAACTCGAAATTTTACTTCATGCTTAGTCTGGGAGTGGACAACAGTCGTTCTTAGAAGTTTCAAATTAAAGGATCACTCTACATTACAAAGTTTATTACCATTTTATAAAAGCTACAGCTCGAAGGACCAATCATGGTCTTCGGAGACCGAAGGACTACAGGGAATCGAAGTTTATTTACAAGAAAACAACGAATATCTTAAGGTTTACAGCATGGATAGGAAAGAAAACATTTAATTTTAAAAAAATATCGAAGTTGGGTTGATTTTCAGTGCGTTTTTAACTTCACTTTAAATCAGTGTTTTATACGCGTGGCGCATGAAGTAAAATTTCGAGTTTAGAAAAGCCCCGTGAAAATTTGTCTCGGGTCGCTGCGCGACCCTCGACAAATTTTCTACGCGGGGCTTTTCTAAACTCGAAATTTTACTTCATGCTTAGTCTGGGAGTGGACCGTCAAGATTTTCTACATGTCGAGATTTTCGATATTTCTAGATTTATGTCGATTTATTCACAGTTTGTTATTCTATTAAATGCAACTTTAATATTAAATAAAAACGGTTTTTTAGGAATAGAATATTCACCCATTAAGAGCCGACCAAATTATAAAGTTAACTCTAAAAGTTAATATTAGATAAAATTTTGAATCTTTTTCTATGATTTCAATGAATGATTTATTATATTACATACGTCGATTTTTTAAAAAAGTTAAATTTAAAATTCAAACGAGTGTTGTCCACTCCCAGACTAAGCATGAAGTAAAATTTCGAGTTTAGAAAAGCCCCGCGTAGAAAATTTGTCGAGGGTCGCGCAGCGACCCGAGACAAATTTTCGCGGGGCTTTTCTAAACTCGAAATTTTACTTCATGCGCCACGCGTATAAAACACTGATTTAAAGTGAAGTTAAAATTGCACTGAAAACCAACCCAACTTCGATATTTTTTCAAAATTAGATGTTTTCTTTCCTATCCATGCTGTAAACCTGCAGATACTCGTTGTTTTCTTGTAAAAAAACTTCGATTCCTGGTAGTCCTTCGGTCTCCGAAGACCATGGTTGGTCCTTCGAGCTGTAGCCTTTGTAAAATGGTAATAAACTTAGTAATCTAGAGTGATCCTTCAATTTGAAACTTCTAAGAACCAGTGTTGTCCACTCCCAGACTAAGCATGAAGTAAAATTTCGAGTTTAGAAAAGCCCCGCGCAGCGACCCGAGACAAATTTTCGCCGGGCTTTTCTAAACTCGAAATTTTACTTCATGCGCCACGCGTATAAAACACTGATTTAAAGTGAAGTTTAATATGTACTGAATACCAACCCAACTTCGATATTTTTCAAAATTAGATGTTTTCTTTCCTATCCATGCTGTAAACCTTAAGATATTCGTTGTTTTCTTGTAAAAAAACTTCGATTCCCTGTAGTCCTTCGGTCTCCAAAGACCATGGTTGGTCCTTCGAGCTGTAGCCTTTGTAAAATGGTAATAAACTTAGTAATCTAGAGTGATCCATCAATTTGAAACTTCTAAGAACCAGTGTTGTCCACTCCCAGACTAAGCATGAAGTAAAATTTCGAGTTTAGAGAAGCCCCGCGTAGAAAATTATCGCGGGTCGCGCAGCGACCCGATACAAATTTTCACGTTGCTTTTCTAAACTCGAAATTTTACTTCATGCGCCACGCGTATAGAACACTGATTTCAAGTGAAGTTAAAAATATACTATTAACGTTGGATATTTTTCATGGTTAAGTAACCAAATATCCATTCACAAATATTTGAATTATTCGGAAATTTCAATATTTATATTCAAATATGAATAATTTAGTGATTTAAATATTTATATTAGAATATTTAACTATTTGAATTAATCGAATTCGAATCCCAGCCTGAATAGCGATGATTCGAATTATTTAGGAGGATTTGAATCCGTGTATGAGGATTCGAATGCTTTTATAAGGATTCGATTCCTTTTATAAGAATTCGAATCCTTTTATGAGGATTCGAATCATCTACGTCTGGATTCGAATACGAATCATTTTAAAAAAATGTAACGAATCCGGATCACGAATCCGTTTTCACTAAAGTATTCGAATACCTCTGTTGAATCCTCTAAAAGGATTCGAATCCGGGAATCGAATCCTAAATGATTCGAATCCTGCCCAGCTCTGTTATTCAACTGAAAATCCGCATGTTATGAGACAAGTTGATCATCAGCATCGATGGTCATTGAATGTCTGGGGAGGAATTATTGGAAACCATGTGGTAGGTCCACATTTCTTCGAAGGCCATCTAAATGGGCATATGTATTTGCACTTAATGCGAAATGTATTACCCGGGTTATTAGCTCATATACCTCAACATACAAGAAACAGGCTGTGGTTTCAACAAGACGGGGCACCTGCGCACTTCTCGCGAGATGTGAGGACATTTCTTGATGGTATTTTCCCCAACCAATGTATTGGTAGGAATGGAGCCACTAGATGGCCTGCTAGATCTCCGGATCTAACAAAAATTGATTTTTTCTTGTGGGGATATGTAAAAGAAATTGTTTATAAGGAAGCACCAACAACCCCAATGAATATATTTTTTTTTTATTATTTGCAAAACACTTAGTTGTATTTTACTATAATTACAATCTGATCACAAATGGATCAATGAGTAATATTTAGCTAACTTAATTTACTAAAGGTTTACAATGAATATGCAGCAACGAATTGTTAATGCTTTTGCAAGTATTTCACCTGAAATGTTAGGAAGAGTGAATAGATAGGTCTTTTCAGCGGCGAATTAATTTGTGCCTAAATGAAAATGGAAAACATTTTGAACATTTACTGTAGTATCGTTTCTCTTTTGTATTAATAATTTTGAAGTATTATCTGTATTTATTCATCTCACATTGACTTTACTTACATTTTGACAGTTGTTTCGTCTCAGCATGGCCTACTAGAGTGCATAGAAATGTAATTAAATGGATACTTTTGTGAAAAATATTGAATTTCTCAACAACTATGGGGTTTAGACATAAGATATGCCCCATCAAATTGAAGAGAAGAAATATACCTTTCGAATAATGACATAAAATAGGGAGCATTCCATTTAAAAAAATCGGTTATACCGCTTTGAAATTTGCAAAGTTTGGCATGTTTCTCTGAACACCCTGTATTACTATATTTAAATTGCTCATTAATAAAACGTTGCTTATTAACTACACTGAGATATTTGCTAAAAGTTATTCTAACCTTCAAAAAACGAGGTCGCTACGATTTTTTAAAGTTGAGCTTGCTTATGCATGATACTTGGAGGAAAAAATTGTAAATTGGCAACACTGTAACATAATAAAAAACTAAATGGATAACAATGTAGAGGTTGAAAAATGTCATTAGAAAAGTTGAATAAATACAGGGTGTTCCATTAAAAAAAACAAATATTTTTGTTATACCGCAAAATTGGGACACCGTGTATGTTTGAAAATAATTTTACGCCAGATTTTTAAATCAATAACTTCTTGTACGAAACCTGTTTTGTTATTTTTACGGGAAAGGCGCTAGGAAAGCCCGACGCACTGTTGCAGGACCCTGTATAACGCTTAGATGTGAAGGTGATCAATATTTACCGAGATGTAGCGGAAAAATGCAAGAATTTCTATTTGTAAATAACTTTGTATTAATAATAATAAAAGTACAATACATTTAGTTTGAGCAACTTTTCTATATTGTTATTTGCTATGATGCTATGCTATGCTATGATGGACACCACCTTTTTTTATCTATAATCACTCAACATTTTTGTTTTACTACTTCTTCCCTGACATTTTATCTGTTTTGTGAGATTTCCAGATGCGTAGGTAACAATTAAAGCGATTTACATATTAGAAAATAATTCTCCGCGCGTTTTGAATCTGTGAATCTCGGGCGTTTCGCGTTGCGCGTATCTTACTTTAGGCAATAAACCGCGGAAACGAACATTGCTGGTCCGAGCGTGGCCTGTGATTACACGAAGGAGGCATTTCATGATCTTACCCGTGGTACGTGGGCAGACGACGACCCGTCGTCCAGCGTATACTTATTATCTTGATAATAGTGTTACTATACAAACATGGGTTAAAAGCGCCGCTCCGGTCATTATACGAAAGAAACTAGAACCGGGCCCCGGCCGCGGCCCCGCGCCGGATCGAAACACTGATGTCTCACTCTGCCGGAACGGATTCGGGGTCGTGCGACCTTAATTTTCTCATCTTCTCGAGAAGAGGAGATGAACAAAAAATCATGCATTTCTCCTCTTTGGAATTTTTAATGGGCGACCGTGCATAAATACCCGAATATGGGAAATATCGGGGCCTCGAAACGCGACGTAAGGACTTCATTATGTGTGCCCACGCAGTTCGTGCACTGATCTGCATACGCAAACACCCGCTTTGGTATTCCTGCGGAAATCTGGAATGGAAATCGTTTCTCTTTTTGGTATTAAGGACCGATTTTCTTCTTCCCATAAAATTTTATTTGTATACTACAAAATATCTTTTCTGGCAACTGTACACAAACTTCATAATTAGTACGGTAATTTACCGTCCTTGAACGTTGTATTTAGTACAGAAAAATTGGCGTTTTTAAACGTTGTATTTAGTAGGGTAATTCAACCTCATGCTGATAATTATCTTTAATAGTTTAGCAGATATGAGTGGACAATAAAAAATTATCAACCCTGTATATCTTTTATTATTATTGGGTATGAAATTAATTAGGTTTGTACGAGAAATTGTTTTACAATAATTAAATAAAAACCTAGTAATCTGCTAGATCTAGCAATTTATTTTTTTGGAGAATAACTACCTATCTGCTAGACCAGACTGTTTTTTTTTTAGACTAGTAGATTATACGATTATAACGCTTTTTTTTCCTTTCAAATATTTTTGAAAATTAGACGTAGACAAATAATTGTTTGAATAAAATAAAATCAAGACTGGAAAAATGGTATACCTCCAGGATCTAATCATTTCTATCTTGGATTTGGTTAGCATTTACCTTGTGGTAAATCTTTATCGAGTAATTTTAGACACTTAATTTGTTCAAACAAGAGAAATTCTAATTCAAAATATTTTAATTCGAGAAAATAAGCTTACGCTTCTTATAGTTAGAAAAATATTTTCGTAATTTTATGTATTACTTAGTTCATTAATGACTAGCTTGTAGTCGAAACTATAGTCAATGTAAAAATTAAAATAAATGTGGCTAAACAAAGTTTAGTGCTCTAATCAGTCCTGCTTTTATTGTTATTATTATTTAATATATAGTCAATTTTCGAAAAACTACTCATCTTTTAAATCTGGCATTGATTTTATGGAAATAAATTGCCACTCTGCTAGATCTAACAGTTTCTTAGAATTTTATTTGAATTGTATGTTGAGCTACCAACCTCTTAAATCTAACGATTTTTTAAGGAACTACTAATCTGTTTAAGATGATTGATTGAGTTACGAGAAGATCAAATTAATTTGACAATTAAAAGCACTTATATAACCTTTCTTCACATTTTTATTTGAATTACCAAATGTATACACATTTCGGACACAAAGTGACCATTATCAATGGATTATCACTGTGAATCCATTAATAATGGTCACATTGTGTTCAAAATGTATGTAAATTTGATAATTCAAATAAACGTGTGAAGAAGGGTTATTAGTGCTTTTAATTGTCAAACTACTAATCTTCTAGATCAGACACTTTTTGGAGAATATCTAAAAATCTACTAAAATTTAGAATGTGTTAGTTATTAGATCTAGTTCGTAACTAATTTTGACAATTATTATTTTCGAAATAAACTCCAACTTGCTAGTCTGATAGTTTTTGGAAAATATCTACGAATTTTTTTTTAATAATCTTCCAATCTGCTAAATCTGATCATTTTTTAAAAATTATTAATTGTCAGATTGAGCAATTGTTTTTTTTTTAATGAAGCAATCAATCTATCATTTCTGACATTTTTTAAATATTAAGAAAAATGCAATAACACCATCACCAATAATTTTCGTAAGAAGTACCAAATAATAAAACACTAATCGTATTTTATTATTTGCAAAATATTCATCATAACACGTTAATAGGCATTTTATTTAAACCACTCATAAGACTTTTATGAGATTAAAAAAAAACACATTCAAATCGATAAACATACACTGTTGCCTATCTGATGTAATAATTCCGTACGAGTGAAGTCCCGGTGAAATGAAGAGATTCGTGGTGCGAAGCAGAAGTCGAAGAAGTGATCTTCGTCGGGCTTCGGGTACCGTCGTGGGCGTGGCTAAACCGGATCTCGCGGTGTGGCATTGGACGAACAGGTGTCCAGGTGCTTCGCCCCTTTAACTGATTTGTTACCTGTCAGCTCGGATCATCGCGTTCTGATATCTTCATGTGGATTCCTCGATTTCGGAAATTCCGAACAGTGTCTGGCTCAATACATAATCGTTGATTAATTCAAATTATGTAAACTGTTTGGAAAGATCGTTCACATCTTGGAAGGAGTTTATTGATCTTGGAATAAATGTATGACGATACCACCAGAAAATGTTAACATATTTGCACAACATTTTGGAAATAAAAACAGTTTCCCTTGTTAATGTATACAATATTTTTGAAAAGCCTAATTTATGAAAAGCAGTAAGAGTATAAGGTCTGTAGCCAGTGAGGGCAGTTTTCGATATACTTACTACACCTAATCCTCAGAGAAAGAAAGAAGGAGGAGGTATTTTAGTATATTTTAGAGAAATAAAACAAAATTATAGTTTTATTTCTCTAAAATATACTAAAATTCTTTACGTGTAAGGTAAATGTATGGAATTGTAGCATATTTTAGGGAAATAAAACATCAACATGGTATTTATCTGCTAGACAGGTCCACAAACGGCCAAAAATAGAGCCTTGTGGGATACCAATTCTTCAAAGGCTTGAAAGTTATTTAATTAATTCAAACTATTTTTGAATGAGCTCGACTAAAGGAAATGGGGATAGTAGTAAATATAAACAGAGCCTTGGGGAATAGCATTATCTAAAGCTTGGTGGTTGGTCAATAAACTTGAGTTCAGCAGCAACAGCAGGAATAGCAGTAGCATGATGTTAGAATATACCATTTTTTTGAAATCTTGCAAATGAATCACAATTTCTTGTTTAAATCTGACTGATTTTGTAAATTTTAATAATACATAGAATAAATAAAGAAATTGATCCACTACTAAACCTTCTAAGTCCCGATTTTATAAAAAAAAATCAGATGGATTACGCAGCTCATATAATAATTAACTAGTATTTTGTGCTCCTGTCAAATTTCACATTTTGCACTCTCCCAAATTCATTTAGATTTGTAAAAACTAGAGTTTTAGGGGATACCAGGACTAAATTTATTAAACTTATATTCAAGCGTTTCTATAACAAAATATTGTGTAGCTAAATTTAGTCCTGTTGTGTTTTTCTCTCTGCTCACACTTTTAATTACGGATTTGTAAGAAATAACAACCGTTTATAAACAAGTACCTAATTCAATTTCTCACATTCAACATTCGGTGATTATCTCTATTACCAACCAAACAACCTTCTGGCGATAATGGAAGAGTAACTAACGATACACCGCATCTGTTAGGGGACAATAGTGGGAATCATTAGTGGCATTACGAGCTTAGGTAAACTCGGTTTTGAAAAAGCGGATTAAATCGGGGCCCCGGATTAAAATAGGGTGGCTCTGATTGAAACATCACCCAGCCACAACGGATTTGCGGCTTCTGTTCATTGTGTAACTTTTTTTCGCTACATTTCCCTTTTGAATAATTTAAGTAAGTAGTTTACTGGTCCTGAATGTTTCACAGATATAATACACAGATTCGATTTATGGCAAATTATATCATATTATTCGGAATTTTGCTGATATATATTCAAAATTGGATGTTTGAGGAACACAACAAGCGGAAAAATTCCGTGAGTTATCAGGCGGTATAATTTTCGTACGTAGAAATTTCGTAAAAATGTTTACCGGATCGAAAAATTTCCGTACGTAGAAATTCATGTAAGGACGGTTAGATTTCCGTACGCAAAAATTTCTTGAAGATGTTTACCGGACGGAAAAATTTCCGTACGTAGAAATTCATGTAATGACAGTTACATTTCCGTACGCAAAAATTTCGTGAAAATATTTAAAGGGCGTTACAATTTCCGTATGTAGAAATTCATGTAATGTCGGTTAAATTTCGGTAAAAACGGTAAAATTTACGTATGTAGAAATTCCTGTAAATTTTCCTTACGGTAAAAGTTTACTAGAATGTTATCATATGGTAAAATTCCCGTACATGGAAATTTCGTCCATTTAACATTTAACTGCCACATATTCCTTTTGAATTATTTGACTGGTGATCAATGTGATATACGAGTAATATACAGATGTATATAAAATATAAAGTAAAGTAAGGCTTTTTCTTTAAAAAAGCCTGAGATTCAAATTAATATTCAGTCCCTGTATTTTTTAAAATTTATTTCTGTTTCTTGTTGGTTCATTTAGTTTGGTGAGAGAGTAATTTTATCTGATGTTTCATTTCGCATATAAATTATGCATAGAACAGTAAATCTGTCGTGTAACTCAAATATTCATTGTATAATTCAATACCTGTCAGGGTATTAGTTCGAGAAATATTTGAGAGAAGTCTCAACGAAACTAAATTTTTGCAGAATGTCAATATTAATTTCAATTCGTTTTTATGTTTTGCAAAATATAAAGGTTTAGAAATTTCAAAAGCCTTAAAGGCGGGTAAAAATGTGGTCAACGACAACAAAGACCTTTGGAATGTATATATTCCCAACAAAATCCATTCGTATATCATTCTTAAGCCAAAACTAATAGAAAAATTAAATACATGTACGTAAAACAAAACCAAGTGAATTTAATTTACAAAAAATTGAGTCGAAACTAGTCCTCGGCTAAAATAAAAATTGAATACTTTATTTTTTTATTACTCAAGAAGAACAAGATTGAATGCAAATGTCATTGTTTTATGTAATCTGTAAATAACTTCTAAATTTCTAAGTGGTCTGTGATTCTGAAAGGTTATTAACCACTATACAAATCCCATAACATTTTATTTTGGGGGTTGGTACGTGTGTTGGCTACAGCAGATACTATTTTTAAACTAGTAGGCTATACTAGGTTTAGGTTAGTGTAGGAGGAGATGTAGGTTAGGTTAGGTTTATATGGCAACAGCCGAGGTTGTTCACTTAGGCCCATAGGGCCCGTTGTGATACCATGAGAGATCCTTCCCCTATACAACCCAATTTGAGCACCTAATGAATCCGATCAGATCTCCCACCTTTGTAGGTGAGAGCTCCGCCAGTTCACTTGCGTGGTGCAGACCGAGGTACTTCATTCGTTTCCCCTCAAGAGCAGGACATTTACCTAGATAGTGGAGTACTGTTTCTTCCTCCTCCTCATCTAGGCATTCTCTGCAGTAGTCATTGTATTTGAGACCCATCTTTTGTGCGTGTCCACCCAGAAAACAGTGACCCGTGATGATGCCTACTGCCTTCCTTATGTCGATGTCGATGGAGGTGCAGTAGGGACTATTTAATGTCCTAATGGCGGCCTGGCTATCGGTGACGAACCTGATATGGTTTACCTGAAGGTCGGTTTTACCTATCCAGTCCACTGCCACTCGGATAGCCATGACTTCCGCCTGTAGGACGCTGCAGTGGTTTGGGAGTCGAAAATATTTTTTGAGGTTGAACTCATGTGAGAAAATTCCACCCCCTACTCTGTTTTCGTACTTGGAGCCATCCGTGAAGAGCCAGACTTCATTTCCCTGAACAATCTTGCCCTCTACCCATTCGGTTTTGTCTGGGATGGAAATGGAGAACTTGTTCCCAAAGGTAAGTTCTGGAAGACAGCTATCAGTCCTCAGTGGGATATCGACAAGCTCATTCAGGATCCTTCCATGGCCCTGTTTGCTACTATTCCATATCCCGACCGAGTTGATCCTGATCGCTGTGGTAGCTGCAGCATACCTGCATTAAAGGTCAACAGGAGCTAGATTTAGTATTACATCTAGCGCTTTGGAGGGGGTAGATCTAACCGCGCCTGTTATGAGCAGTTCGGCTGATCTCTGTACCTTGTCCAGTGCGGTCCGGTGAATTTTCTTATCAAGAGCAGTCCACCAGACTGCAGCGCCGTAGAACAGAATGGGTCTCACCACAGTCGTGTACATCCAGTGGACAACGCTTGGTTTCAGTCCCCAGTTCTTGCTCACAGCTCTTTTGCACGAGTACAGCGCGACCTGCGCTTTCCGTACTCTCTCCTGAATATTGGGCTTCCAACTTAACTTCCTATCGACTAAGGTGCCCAAATATTTGGCTTGCTCCTTTATCACCAGTCCCGTGCCGTTTAGGACGGGAGCTTTGAAGTTTGGTATCCTATGCATTCTGGTGAAGAGTACAGGCTCAGTTTTGAGGGGATTTACCCCCAGTCCACATTCCTCACACCAGCGGGTTACCTTGCGGAGTGCCCTCTCCGTGAGTTCAGATAGGATGCCTACGTGTTTACCAGAGACCGCGAGGGTCACGTCATCAGCATAGGCAATTGTTTTACACCCCGTAGACTCTAGTCCTTTCAGTAGTTCATTCATAACTATATTCCGTAGTAGTGGAGAGAGGACACCCCCTTGAGGGGTACCTCTACTGACCTCTCTTTTTGAGCGTGAGCCGCCCAGCGCAGAGACAATGTGCCTCCTCGTTAGCAGCTCCTCTACGAAGAGGCATATCGACTCGTCCATGTGCAGATTGCCAAGGGTCGACAAAATCGCCCCTGGGCGCAGTTGGCGTTGAAGGCTCCTTCGATATTCAGGAATACCGCCAACGTGAACTCTTTCTTACACATGGAATTTTCAACCTGACTTAGGAGGGCGTGCAGAGCTGTGTCTACTGATCTGCCCCTAGTGTACACGTGTTGGCTAGTCGACCAGAGGTCTGGATGTATGCGCTGTATGGAGGAGATGTAGGAGGAGATACAAAATTATAAGATCTAGCAGATTGGTGATTAAAAAAAATCCAAGAAATTGTCAGATCTAACAGATTGATGTTTCATTTATGATACAATTGTAAGATTGGTAGTTCTTCTCTAACAAATTGTCAGATATAGAAGGTTCACCTGCAACAAAATTGGAAAAATGTAATAACATTTCCACAATAAGCTTACATGTAGCAGATTAGTGGTAGATTAAAAAATATCTAATTTATTATAGTAGATTGCCAGTTCTTCAAAAAAATCAAGAAATTGTAGATCTAGCATATTGAAAATCTTCAAAAATCAACTCTATTCCATGATTCAATGGCAACATAGAAAGAAACGAATGTGCCTTGGGGTGTACCATTATTATTTTATTTTGGTCAAGGAATTTCTTGCCAAATCCTTATTGATTTTACAGTCAACAATTATATATAGATCCTTGTGGGATACCAACACAAAATTTCATAAATATTTAAAAAGAAAAGCATGCGTTCTGTTCCTAAAAACAGCAGTAACATTTCTTGTGGGATACTAAATTATTTTAGTATTTGAAGGAAAGACATTGCCTTATATTACATCCGGTGCATACGCTGTAAGTTTTCAGGCATCCAGTGTTTTTGAAAATCGTTCATTTTAAAGTTTCTGTCGAGTATTTCCACTCCTTGATTAAGGATGAAGTAAAATTTCGAGTTTTGAAAAGCCTGAAAATTTGGGTTAGATAATATATAAAGCGTTTCTTTTAATACTGCAAACTTGTAGGTTGTATAAAAATAAGGCGAGGTTTTTCATTTATATATTTATCAAAGTTGCTGGTATCCCACCAGGCTTTATCTATTATCATTCTATAGTAAAAACTAACAGTAGGCTACACAGGGACATTTTCAGCAATTCGTTGTTTTTACAAAATCGTTCAATTGGAAGTTACTAACGAGTGTTTCCACTCCCAGACTAAGCATGAAGTAAAATTTCGAGTTTAGAAAAGCCTTAAAATTTGGTTTGGTCGTTCCGCGAAGCGGAGCGACCAAACCAAATTTTCAGGCTTTTCTAAACTCGAAATTTTACTTCATGCGCCACGCGTATAAAACACTGATTCCAAGTGAAGTTTAAAATATACTACTTTTGCAATATATTTTAATCTTTACGTTTTTAGGTTTTTCTAAACTCGAAAATTTAATTCATGCGTCTCGTGTATAAAACAATGACTTAACGTGAAGTTTAAAATATATTACTAAAGTATTATATTTTAAACTTCACTTGAAATCAGTGTTTTATATGCGTGACGCATGAAGTAAAATTTCGAGTTTAGAAAAGCCTGAAAATTTGGTTTCTTCGCTCCGCTTCGCTCCGCTTCGCTCCGCTTCGCTCCGCTTCGCTCCGCTTCGCTCCGCTTCGCTGAGCGACCAAACCAAATTTTCAGGCTTTTCTAAACTCGAAATTTTACTTTATGCTTAGTCTGGGAGTGGAAAAACTCGTGGTAACTTCAAATTGAAGGATTTTGTAAAAATAAAATGTGCAGCCTACTATTAATTTTCACTATAAAATGAAAATAAATAAAGCCTGTTGGGATACCAGCAACTTTGATAAAGATATAAATGAAAAACCTCGCCTTTTTTGTATAACCTACAAGTTTGCAGTATAAAAAGAAACGCTTTATATTTTTATCAAACACATAACTTATTGAAAACGTGCAGCATCCGTAATTTCCAACGTGTAAAAAAAGGCCGGCTCGGAATTTTCATGGATGAACTGCGCTGCGGCTCGGAAAGCCCATTCGGATTCGTTATGCTTCGAGCTCGGCTGCTATTTTCATTATGATAATAAAATAGCCACAGCTCGTTTCTGAGTAATCAGCTGCAATAAATTTCGCACTTGGCGTGGCCAAATGGAAGCCTCGCGAAACGTCTGCTGAAAGAAACAATAGGCGCGTTTTCTACATGTGTTTGATTGATTCACGACCCGATCAATCGATACATATTTATTGTTAGCGTTTCATGTCTGTGATTGTATGTTTAATAAAAATCTTTATATATCTTTTCTAAACTGATTTTGTAGGTATAAAGCCAGGAATACATTAGATTTCGCACTGAAATTTAAAAGACAACTTGATTTACTGTTGCGTATGTGCATCAAAATGCAGTAAATTTTCTAATTTGTGAAAATATGCAACGAAATTGGATCCACCACGGTTTTAAATAAATAAGTTTCAAATTGGTGACCCTGGTGGGGTAGTAGGTAGAGACCCTGCCTCTTAACCAGGGGTCGTCGTGGGTTCAAGTCCCGCCATGTGGGGTTATTTTAAAGTACAAAATGATTTCGCCTGGGTCTATGGGTGTGTGCGAATGTGTTTGTGGCATCTAAATATCATCACTTTTAATAAATAAGACATTTGGTTAAGATTTCACTGTTTATTAGTTGACACTGCAAGAATTGTTTAGCCGCACAGTGGCTTCATCAGTCAGATGAATGATGCATCTAAATATAGTAAATTACAAAATACAAAGGTGAAATGGTGTAAAAGAAGTATCCAATAAATGTAAAAAAAGTTTTAAGTTTTTTCTTGCATAAATTTGCACAATATTAAATTGAGAACTCTAAGTGTGTCCAATTTTCTTAATTAGATTTTTATTATGATGTTTCCTACCTTATTATTAGCATCACCCTGTATTAATTATATTGGCCATTTTCCCAATTAATATATTTCTTATTTATAAAAAAATACACTTTCATGGGGCTTAATAACACGTTGGCGACGCAATAAAGTCCCGGGCGCTGAGCACTCGCAACTCGTTAAAAAATTAATTAGCGCCATCAGTCAGGGAATCGTGGGCCGTCGTCGTCGTCGGGAAAAAATTTACAATTCAAATAAAGCAATCATCTCGAATCGACGAAAACATAAACGCGAAAGAATTGTCCAGCTCTCTTTTAATCGCTCTCCAAAAGATTGCTAATGAAGATATTATTTCCATTTATTTTGGCGTCATCCACAAACACAATATTAATAAATTAATAAATTTATTATGTACCAAAACACTCTCCAACAAGAGATCCCCTATCTCTTTCTATCGGAGAATTGGAAATGTTTTTTGAACAAATCCATGCTAATATTTGTGTTTTGTTTAAAAAATCGCAAAAATTCAAGAATATGTTAGATTTTAATAAAATTTACAAAGAGTTTTTTTCGAGCTTTTCAACGATGTAATTATTTCATAGGCTTGCATTACATTTTAATTAATGAACATGCAAAAAACAAAACAATCAAAAGTTTGCCATGCATGTTTTTTCAATTATTAACACAAGATATGCTAATTCGGACACTAAATGACAAAATATTGCCAACTTTGCACTGAACACAGTGATTCACAGTTTAAACACTTTTTGTGATTTTTTTTGAGAAACTAATAATAGTAATTGATAAATATTTATTATTTATTAGTTTTTAATTATTTATACAGTTTAAATTTCATGCTAATGTGCCATGAGATTTAAACTTGGTCATTCACTTTATTATTAATAAAAAAACTCCATTGCCAACTTTTGTTTTGTTTTTTTGCATTTTCCTCAAAGAAAATGTAATGCAGCCTATAAAATAATTACATCGTTGAAAAGCTCAGAAAAATCTTCATAAAAGAGGGTTGTTAATTTTGTTCGTGCCATTTAAAAAAATGGCAGATGACGTCATAACGCAAGAACACCCGATTTCATAAGGTTTTTTTTTCATTTTTATTTAAAAATAAAGCCGTCACAGCTTCGATTTTTCTGATTTTTTTGATTGGCTAACCAGATCTGGTTGTTTTTTCATTTTTGGATACTCTGGTTGTAATTCTGGCTTTTGCCTTTAGAATAAATTTGAGGTTATGTTTTCCACATGGTTGCCATGTGCTTAATTAAAATCTGGTTGGCCAATAAAAAAAACCGAATATACACACTCGCACATAAATAATTGGCAGATTATATCGTAATTGTCATTATCGTCTCGTTATATAAATAGCTATCTACGTTGCTAGGGTCGGGTTTTATTATTCATTTTTGACATAAACGTTGCACATAAACTGTCAATATTAATATTTCTTGAATAACTTTCTCATTTATCACTTGGTGAAACATTTTGAAATAATATTAAAGGATAAATTAAAAAGACTTGTTTTGTTTCACTATTTATAGTGAAACAAACCAATTGTTTTTAATTTATCCTTTAATATTATGTCAATATTAATGTTGGGTGTCATTTTGCGCATGAATTATCAATGTTGAGATTTACTGAAAATGCCAAGTTGTTAAAAATTGTCAATATAATTAAATAATTCAATTAGATTATGTACAAAACGCCATAACTCGAAAACTATTACAGCTATAGAAAAGTATAATATATGAATTCCAAGTATTTCGATGAAATACACATTATATTTAGAATATTTCTCAATATGATCAATATTTTAGAAAATATCTAAAAAAATTGAGTAAACTTTCCGATTACCGTATTTTTACCAAAAGCTTTTCAGGTCCTCATACTGCAATAAAAAGTTTAGTTTAAAGTTTCATCTCAATATGTTTAGCGGTTTTGTTGTACATCGCTGACAGACACACACAGACAGTCTTTTCAAAAATCAACTCATGGGACCTCAAAACGGATATTTCCGCAAATATGTTTGATTCGAAAAAAATCACGAAAACATTACATATAGGGAAAGTAAAAAATGCCAGAATAAATGCTGTTTTAAAGTTGGAAACGAAACAAACAGTATTGATTAACTCTCAGTAACCAAAAACCAAAAGCTTTTCAGGTCCTCATACTGCAATAAAAAGTTTATTTTAAAGTTTCATCTCAATATGTTTAGCGATTTTCGCTGTACATCGCTGACAGACACACACAGACAGGCTTTTCAAAAATGGTCTTATTCGAATCAGGGGACCTCGAAACGGATATTTCCACAAATATGTTTGATTCGAAAACAATCACCTAAACATTACATATGGGAAAAGTAAAAAAAGATCAGAATAAATGTTGTTTTAAAGTTGGAAACGAAACAAACAGTAGTGATTAACTCTCAGTAAATTTACAGATGCTCAAAATTGGCCAAGTGCAAAAAGATTTTTATTTCTTTAAAAATTAATCACAAACAAATCTACAAAACGTGAGATTATTAGAAATTCTTGGATATTGCTATGAAATTAATTATAGTAGCGCCATCCAGTCGCGACTAAACAACGAACTTAAGCTTCAAAAGAATGATTTATAAATATTATGCACACCGCTTCCTACAATAAACAAATGAATACGTGTTCATTTTTATACGAAACGGGAATTATTCCACTAAAAATTACCATACAATCTGACAGCAGCCAGGCGACAAGCGACAAGGCATTAGGCACGCTAATGACATAATAAATGGAATGGTATAAAAGACGAAATCCGTTCTAGAAAATGCGGAATAACAAACAGAGACTTTGAAAGTCCTTTCGGGTTTAGTATACAAGGGAGGATTTCAGAAAAGCCAGACAGAAGAGACGTGTCCGATGGCTCAAAGAAAACCGACTCGGTTTTCGGCGTTTGCACCGCGCCTGGAATATTTAAGGGTTACTCTTTGACACTTTATAATCCTCTTGTTGGAATTATATTTTTTGTTTGTTAATCCCACCTTAACAAAGAATTATGTAAAACGATACAGGACAGGGAATTAATATGAGACATGGTAAATGTTAGAAAAATTACACACAGTAACTACTACTGCCAGAGAAATTAAATAAATATTATATTCTAAGAAATTACGAATTTATTTTTATTGTCCAAGGCCTCTTAATACAATAATTTTTTTCTTTATTACTTTTTTATATTGTTCACTGGCAAAGGTTTGAAACAAATTATTTAATCGACATTTGTGCATACCGGGAGTTTTTCCTTTGGGTATACATATTATAATATATCCTATATATCTTCAGATATTCGTTATTTTTAAAAGAGTTAAATTAAACCTTGTTTTCCACTCCCAGACTAAGCATGAAGTAAAATTTCGAGTTTAGAAAAGCCTGAAAATTTGGATTTGCCGTCACGAGCAAAGCGAGTGACGGCAAATCCAAATTTTCAGGCTTTTCTAAACTCGAAATTTTACCTTATGCGCCACGCGCATAATTCACTGATTTCAAGTGATTTTCAAAATACACCACTAAAGCAGTATTCTAAGGATGTGTATTTTGAACTTTACAATAAATCAGTGGTATATACGCCTGGCGCATGAAGTACAATTTTGAGTTTAGAAAAGCCTGAAAATTTGGTTTGGTCACTCCGCTTCGCGGAACAACCAAACTAAATTTTCAGGCTTTTCTAAACTCAAAATTTTACTTTATGCTTAACCTAGGAGTGGAAAACACTCGTTTAAAGTTCCAATTTGACTTCTGTTAAAAAAACAACGAATGTTTACCTAAAATTTTACTTCATGCGCCACGCGTATAAATCACTGATTGCAAGTGATGTTCAAAATACACCACTAAAGCAATATTCTAGGGGTATGTATTTTGAACTATACAATAAATCAGTGGTTTATGCGCGTGGCGCATGAAGTAAAATTTTGAGTTTAGAAAAGCCTAATAATTTGGTTTGGTCACTCCGCTTCGCGGAGCGACCAAACCAAATTTTCAGGCTTTTCTAAACTCAAAATTTTACTTCATGCTTAACCTGGGAGTGGAAAACACTCGTTTAAAGCTTCAATTTGAATTCTGTTAAAAAAACAACGAACGTTAATGTTAAATGTTTCATATTGAATTAGTATCTGAATTAAGTACCGACGCATTTTTGGCGGCATTGAGACGCTTTGTGGCGCGTCGAGGATCAATAAGGGAAATGTTCAATGATTGTGGTACTAACTTCATTGGTGCTAAGAGAAAACTGACAGAGTGGGCTCAGTTTTTTGCCTCTTTGAAGGTCAATGAAACGTGCGCACGAGATCTGGGGGAAAGAGTAATAAAGTGGACGTTAAATCCTCCTCATGGCCCCAACTTCGGCGGTTTGTGGGAAGCTTGAATTAAGTCAGCAAAGAGGTTGATATCAAGGGTGATTGGTGATCAAAGGCTGACCTATGAAGAGTTATATACTATTATGGTACAAGTGGAAGCTACTCTTAATTTACGGCCAATTGCTCCGATAAGCTCAGACCCAAACGATTTAAAACCGCTGACTCCAGGCAATTTGATTCAGGGCATGAGCAACACGTTCTGGCGTCGCTGGCAGCGAGAATATTTGTGTACGCTGCAGCAGCGCAATAAGTGGAATAAGGTGAATCCCAATATTCAATTAGGTACAATAGTGTTGATAGTCGAGCTAAATCTACCACCCTTGAAGTGGAGACTGGGTAGGGTAGTAAGGATCCATCCAGGTCAGGATGGAATCGTTAGAGTTGTTGAAGTACGCACGGCTAGAGGAATTCTCGTTAGGCCCACCTCCAAGCTGTGTGCTCTTCCTTGTCTATAATTGGTTATACACTTGTGCTATGTGTGTGTTAGGAATAGGGATATTTTTTTTGTTCGATTTTATAGGTTTGGTAATTTTTTTTGTTTTACTTATTGATATCCTATAAATTACATCGTGAAGTCTCCCCAATGGCCCCTGGTGAAGTGAAGTTTCGTTTCCTTACCTTTCCTTTTAATAATTTTTTGATGTATTATTTTGGGGTAAACAACTTGGTTAGCTTAATTAGTTAGTTAAATATTCACGCTTCAGAATTCGTTAGAAGTATAATTGTTTGTTGGCCGGTTCGGTCCAAGGTGGGCGGAATGTTCAGTCGTGAATTATAAAACTGCCATGCATCTTGGCTGATGAAATTAAATATTAAAAGAAAAATTCCCTGTATGTATACTTAAAAGAAAATCTCCCTGTATATGTGTATGAACAAGCTACCGGCTCACCGCAAAATTTCCCGTACAGCCCATTCGCCCCTGTTCACATTTCATTAGAAAATAAGGTATTTAATAATATTCAGTGGCGGCCAGTAGCCAACTTCATGTGAAACAAAAATGCCAAGGCAATGCATCTCGGAATTAAAAGGTGCGCCCGTTGTGCTGCTAAACGCAAGTATTAATGACGCAATTTCATGACGTGAGGAGCATTGATATACAAAATGGATACGTAGTGCTTTCAACCTCATTTTTTGTATCTTGGATTTGAGTCTCACATAAAGTTAGGCCGCGAGCCGGCAGTGAAACATATTTAAACATTAGTTCATCTTTGAGTTTCAGGTCAGTGCGTTTAGACGAAATATATTTTTCATGCGCAAGGCGTATAAAACACTAAAATATTGTAAAGTTAAAAACACATTGTTTGTGTTTAATCTCATTTTAATTATGTTTACAAGTTTTAACTTTGATTAATTCGAACGTCTGAAGCATTTTATTTTGGAATACGTAAAAGTATACAAAAAAGAAAAAAAATCCTTGTCTTTCCTTAATGTAATTTTAAATCTTTAGTCAGGGGGTTAATAATGTTCATAAATAAATACTGTGTGAAATATATAAATTTTGATTATTCTGCTTTTGTGAGCAAGTTTCCTTATGCTCGAGGGCATTTTTCTGGTCTTGTCTCACTCTGACTCGGAGAGTAATGGTGTGTACAGATCGTAAAATCTAATATTACCTGTGTTTATATTTATGTGTAACACCATTAAGCGATGTTTATTGTGGATTTTAGGAGCGTTGAAAATGCGCTCAAAGTGTACGGCTCCGAGCCTAATGTTGCTTATATGGACGTGAAACTTTATGATTTATACCAGACACAGAATTAACATCTACGAATAATTACCTTATACACGATGAATAAATATTTAGGAGAGTAATAAACATGAGTTATAAAAATGTATAGTGCACTTTTTTTAATAATTTTAAACAACATCAGATCACATTAAAGCAAAATTTCACTAATTGTTTACTTTATAAAAGTCGGGGAGTTTAAATTACTTAAGCTGTGTTGATTTTAAATCGAAATTGCGGCAAACAAATTATTTTAGCGGATTTTATAAACATAACTCATTTTTTAATGAAACCTATTAGAGCTGTTGAGAGTACAAGTAAAATGTAGTCGAGTAATGAATACAAGTACTCTGCGAAATATGTACTCGAGGACTAAGTACAAGTACGTAACAATAGGTACTTAAGTATACTTTTATGAGTACAAAGTACTAAGTACGCGGAGTGAATAAGGAAATATGATTGTAACCCCTTGACTTACGATTTAAAATTACATTTAAGATGCACACAGTGATTTTTTTCTTAGTGTGTTTTACACACCAAAAAAAAATCTCCCGACGTTCGAATTAACCAAAATAATTTGTAAAATTAATTTGCAAGAGATCAAATACCATCGGAGAGTATATTTTGAACTTCACAATGTTTCAGTGTTTTACACACGTGGCGCATGAAGTAAAATTTCGTGTTTAGAGAAGCCTAATTTGGATAGGTCGCTCCGCTTCGCTACGCGACCTATCCGAATTCTTCTAAACTCGAAATTTTACTGCATGCTTAATCTGGGAGTGGAAAGCATCCGTTTAAAGCACAGGTCTCCAAACTGCGTAATGCGTTAATAAAATATTTTATAACGATTTAGTGCTAATCTTAAAAATTATTATATAATTAGGGATTATTATATAATTGGGTAATATTACCCCACTATCCCCTCTCCTATAAAATTTATTCTGCAGCAATATATACAATACTGATGCCTGATATTTTAATCTTACAAAATACTACCTCCTATTTGCAAACGACACGGTACTTGTATCTCATACAACCACCCTAAAATATGTCCAAAAATCCCTGCAGAAATCCCTTGATTCATTTCAAAAATGGTGCTCAAAGTGAAGAGGTAAAATAAACCCTTCTAAATCCCAACTTTTGATTCCCTACCACAAAATCTCTTCCAGATCAGCTAACCTAACTATTAACAATACCTCAGTATTACCACAATATATATGCAAGTACCTTGGAATATTATTTGACACAAAACTATCCTTATCCTTTAAACCACATTCCCTCTTCATTATACTGAAAACAAAGACAATGGCCCAGCATTTCAGAGCACTGCCATATAAAAACCAGGACTCAATCAAAACATCTACACAGTCTCTCTGAAAAATGCCTAAGAATGAAATTTTAAAGAGCAGAGATTTCTTGTACAACATTAATTCTGTTGTTTAAGGAAAGTGAGCTTTGGAAACAAAACCAAAACGATTGGTTTTAGAGAAAATATTTACAATTCGCGAAACATTAAGCACACTATTTTTAATGTAAATTGCATATTTTAATGAAGAAACTGAAAAATATTACAGGTATTTAAATTTCTAAAAGTTAGTGCATACGAATAAGTACTTTAATTTTTTACTTCAATCAAATTATCAAAATTATGCCAAACAAGTAGATAGAAGACCAGCATTACGGCTAGCAAAAATAGTGTGGATGTTTTGATAGGGTTCCCAAAAACCAGGGTATTTCTATCAAAACAGCAACACATATTTATAAATCGATTTGCTGCCCCTTGTTAGATTACGGATGCATCCCCTTTAAATAAATCCATCTTTCCACACTCCACCATATTCAAGTAGCAGAAAGAACAGCCCTTAGAACTCTTACCAAACTAAGACATCCTAGCAAGCCACCCCACAATCCTTCAAATCAACTACTTTATGAAACCACAAAAGACATCCCAATATCTCAACGTAGACTAGAATTAAGCACCAAATTCTTCTCGAATCCTTAGAATATCAACATTTTAAATAAATTCTGTATCCCTCGCAATCCAAATATCCCCAAACACAATCCCCCCCCCCTACACTTTATCAATTCATTATTCCGATTCACCAAGACGGTTAAATAAATTGAATTATGATTAATGGATTCGATAGCTAACGCCATCTCATGCTCCATAGTGGAATCATCAATGACCCAAATGCACAAAGTGCATATTGAGGTCACTGTTTCGTCCACGAACGAGCTAAACTCTGTAAAACCAGATAACAAATATCAAAATTGAATTTGTATTCAGTAATCTGATACTAGATACCCACAGACGCGCGTCGTACTTCAAGGCCCTCGTCAGTGTGGTCTCGACCCAGTGCTGAGGAATACTGAACATTTTAGACTATATCAAGCCAATATGTGAAAACTATTAATGGATTCCATAGCTAACGCCATCTAATGCTCCTTGATATAGTCAGAAATGTTCGGTATTCCTCAGCACTGGGTTGGGACCACACTGATGAGGACCTTGAAGCCCGAAACGCGTCACTGGGTATCTGGTGCCAGAATACTGAACACAAATTCAATTTTGAATTATTATTATTTATCAATAACAAATAGATTCAGACAGGGCAGAAAGACCGCAGGTCAATAGCCCAGACAGACTAACCCATTATTTTTTATAAACTGTATATAAATTAAGTATAAATGTATTTGTAAAGTCTGAATAAAGATATGTGTCTCTCTCTCTGGGTAATATTACTAGAAATATTCTAACAATTCGTAATTTAAAGTTAGACATAAAACAAACAAAACCAACAAATAATTTTAAGTTATTCCATGAATTTGTAAAAATTATAAGTTTTTATGAATCTTTAGACAAACTGTCATTTTTCTCTAAAAAAGAAGATAGTAACGAATAAACTTAAACATAGAATAATTATTCAAAATGTCATTATCTAAAACTTTTATTTGAACCATTTTTCTGTATTGCTATTAGTTATTAAGTTATTCGCAACTTTGGTAAAATATAACAAAAG
Organism: Philonthus cognatus; assembly: GCA_932526585.2. Classification (NCBI taxonomy): domain Eukaryota; kingdom Metazoa; phylum Arthropoda; class Insecta; order Coleoptera; family Staphylinidae; genus Philonthus; species Philonthus cognatus. Next base: position 40,216,938 of record OW052244.1, read on the forward strand.
CGAGCGTACTTCGCCGTAAACTCTCGACATTTTTCAAATTTCACAAAAAAACGCTAAAACTCAAAATCTACTTGAGGTAAAGAAAAGTATGATATATGCATTTCGGCTTATTTGGCGAGATATATATATATATATATATATATATATATATATATATATATAAATCTTTATTGGCAGATTGTACAATAAATAATTAACATAAAAATAATTCTGATGGCTAAAATAACAAATAAATTCTTCTGCCAATTGACTATCGACCATTGGTCTTTCCGCCTGAATTTTAATTGTTTGTCCTTGTCCGTTCTTGTGTAAAAAACCTCTTGTTTGTTAGTGTCGTCCAATGTCTGTCAGATGATTACTGTTCACAAATCGTCATGATCACTAATGTCATGGAATGATGCAATGAAATCATGAATGGTGATGGTGAAACGTTTACGCTTGGGAGTGATGTTTTGGTTTCGAGGGATACATAAAGGGTGAAGGAGATTGTAGAGGATAGGATTTGAGGCGAATTTTTCAGCTAAGTGTGATAGTCGGGTTTCGATGGGAGTGACTGCTGTTAGTTCATAAAGTAGGGTATTGGATGGGTTATGTAGGGGGTTTTGGGGGTGTCGGATTTTGGTCAACACTCTAAGGGCCTGACGAGATATACAAGATGGGAATATTTGTTTTTACCCATAGTGATCTATAAAGTATTTAAAAGAAAATTTCAATTGTTTTTTTCTAAATCAAAAAGGCGAGTGTTTATAAAAGTAATCAATATTATATATGAGTGTTTTTCACCCCCAGACTAAGCATGAAGTAAAATTTCGAGTTTAGAAAAGCCTGAATATTTGGTTTGACCAAACCAAATTTTCAGGCTTTTCTAAACTCGAAATTTTACTTCATGCGCCACGCGTATAAACGCTGATTTATCCTGAAGTTCAAAAACATACACAAATTCCAATAAATAGTTCTAAGAAGTTATTCTATGATTTTGTGAAAATTATAAGTTTTTACGACTCTTTCAACAAACTATAGTTTTTTTTCAAGAAAAAAGATAGCTAGAAAAAAAACTTGTAAAAAATGTGTCCAAAATTATATTGTCTAAAACTTTCATTCTAACAATTTATCTGTATTCCCATTAGTTATTGAGTTGTTCGCAACTTTTGCGAAATGAAAAAAAAGCGAGTGCATTCGCGTCAATTCTTGATATTTTTCAATTTTAATAAAAAACGTTATAACTCAAAAATTATTTGAGCTACAGAAAGGTATAATACATGCATTTTGGATCTACAAGATGGAGGTATTTGTTTCTATACAGGGTGATCCATGAAGTATCTGTAAGAAAATGTCAATTGTAAATTTCTAATCGAGAAGGCGAGTGTTTATCAAAGTTATCAATATTATATATAAGAGTGTTGTCCACTCCCAGACTAAGCATGAAGTAAAATTTCGAGTTTAGAAAGGCCTGAAGATTTGGTTCGGTCGCGTAGCGCGTAGCGCTACGCGACCAAACCAAATGTTTAGGTTTTTCTAAACTCGAAATTTTACCTCATGCGCCAGGCGCATCAAACGCTGATTTATCCCGAAGTTCAAAAACATACACAAATCCCAATAAGGGGCCCGCCGTGGCCGAGCGGTTGAGCCGCCGGTTTCGCCAATCGGACACGGAGGTGATCTGGGTTCGATTCCCAGCGGAGGCGAGTAATTTTTCTAACGAAAAATACTCGTCTCCGGTTCCATGGATGTGTGTGAATGTGTTGTGACGTCCAAATAGTCGAAATATATGTTAATATAGATAAAATCAACGTTAGTGGCTGAATGGTAATACCTATGCCAAACAAACCAAAAAAAAAAAAAAAATCCCAATAAATAGTTCTAAGAAGTTATTCCATGATTTTGTGAAAATTAAAAGTTTTTACGAATCTTTCAACAAACTGTAGTTTTTTCGAAGAAAAAAGATAGCTACAAAAAAACTTAAATATAGAAAATTTGTCCAAAATTGTAATACCTAAAAAAAACTTTTATTGTAACAAATAACCTGCATTCCTATTAGTTACTGAGTTATTCGCAACTTTTGCGAAATACAAGAAAAGCGAGTGCACTCGGATCAATTCTTGATATTTTTCAATTTTAACAAAAAAACGTTGTAGCTCAAAAACTAGTCGAGCTACAAAAAAATATAATACATGAATTTTGGCTATTTCGTCGAGATCTCCAAGATTTGTTTTTATACCGGGTGATCCATAACGTATCTAAAAGAAAATGTCAATTATATTTTTCTAAATATAAAAGACGAGTGTTTATCAAAATTATGAATATTATACAGGGTGGCTGGTTTTTTAGTGTCCAGCTTGTATCTTCTAAAATATTGAAGATACGAAAAAAGTTTAATATGAAACTTGTCATATGCAACCTGATCTATAAGATCGAACAAATATTTTTTTTTCGTGCCCAACCTATTAACTGAAAAAGTCAACATTTATTTTTTTTTTTTAAATGGGATGGCCTGAATATTTTGGAGAATCAGATTCTTAATGAAATTCTCTTTACAATGATGTATCACAAGTACCATTTTACCTGAAGAATTGTTTAAAAAAAATGAAAAACCTATTGATGACACAGTACATCAAAGTTTTAAACATTGTTTATTTTTCTTAAAAAGTAGGTACAATTACATCAATAAAACTGTCAAATGTGACAAGTATTTGCTAATATGATCAAATTTGACAAGCAATTGCAATAAATGAAACAATATCACATGACTACAATAATTCCGCTATTAGGCATAATTTAAAAGCTAAGTAGTACTTGTGATAAATCATTGTTATTTAAGAATCTGATTCTCAAAACATATACAGCGCATTCTGTGTGAAAAAAATAATTAATGTCATTTTTCCAGAAAATGTGTAGGCCATGAAACTGGAAATATACTTATAAATAGCAATGTTTCAACGTCGTATTAGAAATATGAAAATCGAAAATATTTATTATTCCAATTTAATTTTAAAAACGCTAACAAATTATCACCCGCACAATTTTTGATTTATGTCGATGCATTTATCATTTTCTGTATTTTAGGGCGTAACCGGGAGAATAATTTATTTTTTCATCACATAATTAAGTAACGAAATCCACCCCATGAAATTCACACGCGTTTCACAACCACATGTTCAGGATATGATTCTCAAAATTTCAAATCATCGTCCATCTGATATTTTAAACCTGAACCAGCACTGATGTAAAACAACACCAGTTTTACAAAATGATAAAACCACTGAAAGGTCATGCAGTATATTTTATCTATTTGGAATGTCGTTTACAGACATTTTTAATATTGTTAACTGTTAATGAATTACAGATGTTGCACTTTTAAAATGTTTGCAAAGACAAGTAAATACGTACATAATTTAATAACAAACGGTAACCTATTATCCACAGTTATTAAAAACATAAATAAGCCACGTATACTTTGTTTGTATGACTACTGATTTTAAAAACATAAATAAGCCACTTATACTTTGTATAAGTGAGGTTTTTATTGTGACTATAGTTTTGACAGCTTTAACTTGTCATTATCAAACTAGAGTAATTTAAACTAACAATTCGTCAGGTAGCAGCGTACATAGGTTTGTTTGTATATCTGAGGTTTTTATTGTGACTATAGTTTTGACAACTATAACTTGTTATTATCAAATTAGATTAATTTAAACTAACAATTCGTCAGGTATCAGTGGCGTAGATAGGGGGGTGTAGCGGTTCAATCCCCCCCATGAGTCTTGAAAAATAGGAGAACAAAATATAAGGCTCTTTATTTGTTAGCGACAGGGCTGTTATAAAAACGTATTTATTATTTTTTTTATTTTAATCAACACAAACATGTTTCTTTTATAAAACAGGTTCTTATTAATTTAAATAACGTTGAAAACAAAAACAAAAAATTCTCATTATTAAAATTTAGAAAAAATCATTAAATTTATAAATAATTATTGAAATGAAAAAAAATGGTATTCTATTTATCAGTATATTACAAGGTCTGTAAATTTTGAATAGATTTGATTGAAATCGTTTTAAATATAATCTGTCAGCCTTAAAATGTTAAATTATACTTTTTTTAACTTTAGCTCAAACTTACAGATAAAAGCAGCTCAGATATTTAATATTCAAATACTTTCGAAGTTTACCCATTAAGCGCCATTCATGCAATAACGCAACATTAACATTTGTATGCTTACTACATAAATTACCAAATAAGTTAATTTGATATATGCTTGTTAAATAAATTACTAAATAAGTTATTTTGATATCTACTTATTAAATAAATTACTAAATAAGTTAATTTGAAGTTTCGAAAGAGTGTTTAGAAAGAGTTTAGAAAAGCCTGAAAATTTGGTATGGTCGCTATTTACATTTTTCTCCACACATTCCAAGTTAGGTGTGTGGAGAAAAATGTAAATATTTTGTTATTGAAATATTTTACTAATTACTCATTTAAAACGTATTTCTAAGTGTATTTCTAACTTTACAATACTTCAGTATTTTGTACCGGGGGCGCATGAAGTAAAATTTCGAGTTTAGAAAAGCCTGAAAATTTGGTTTGGCCGCTCCGCTTCGCGGAGCGACCAAACCAAATTTTCAGGCTTTTCTAAACTCGAAATTTTACTTCATGCTTAGTCTGGGAGTGGAAACACTCTTTCGAAACTTCAAATTAACCGCTTTTATAAAATCAACAAATGGCTGAAAAATTATTTTATCAAAACCTGTTAATAAATTCTTGATAAATTAACAAAAAATCCGTTTCGTTGGTTTTATAAATAAAAAAGTGTTCCAAAAGATAACTAATTGTAACTTTTCCTAGTTTATCCAAATTAATTCTTTGATGTTGACTATTTTCGTCAGATTTAGTTAATTCCTAAATTTATTGTACTTCTGTAATTTCTATTCTCAAAAAATATACGGACACAAATCTCTCTTTAATTTTATGATTTTTATTCTAATTACAAATGAAGTGTTTTTGATACATATTTATATACCTGATAATAGAAAAATAAAAGTTCCTATTGTTATAAAAGTCGTGTTTAAAACAAATTGGTATTAAAATAGTTTCAAAACTAATCTTCAACCAATAACCAATTAATTAATTATTAAAGTCTCAGTTATAAAAACAAAGTTAAAATCTTGTTTTAATTGTTAACAGTTCAATAACCAATTAGTTCCATCGAATGACAAAATATCAACTTTGAGGGCAAGCAATAAAACAGCTGTCATCGTTTTTTAACTTAACCCCCCAACTAAATTCAACCCGACTCGTCGTAAATCTTGTTGGAAGATAAGGTGAAATAAGAAATTCCCCCATAAGAAGGCCTATTATCCTCGCCGCCATTTTTTTGTTCTCTCGAAAAACAGGTGATATCACCAACAGGAAGTGATCACTCAACGACCCAAACGATTCAATAATTGAAATATAAGTCTGATTCGAATCCACTTTTGATTCCGTTACGGCCGTCATCTGGTGCTGGGCTTTTTTAATTGAGACGTTGAATTAACTAATTTGAATATTTTTTTAAATTACATTATATCATGTTATACTTTCACCTGCATTCATTGAATTAAAAACGAAGACTCGGAGATTTTCCTCAATTCAAAATTATTACACTAATTTTCAGTTCTTTTTATGCATTTATAATTTGTATAATTCTATGTTTATTTTATTGTGCCAATAAAGGTTAATTTCTTCTTATGCATTCATTTATTTTGAAGTACCTATTCATAAATCAATATGTATGAGTTGACATTTAAAGAAAGATGCTTGTACCAAATATTACTTTTGTGCACTTTTATTTAATTTTCAGTATTTCGTTTTATTGCATATAAAGTTCGTTAGATGTTCTTTTATTTTCCTTCATATTCTTAATGATTCAATTACAGATAGTAAGACCTGTCTAGTAATTTGGACTATTTTCTAGTAATACTTTACAATATTTCAGTGTTTCGTACGCGGGGCGCATGAAGTAAAATTTCGAGTTTAGAAAAGCCTGAAAATTTGGTTTGGCCGCTCCGCTTCGCGGAGCGACCAAACCAAATTTTCAGGCTTTTCTAAACTCGCAATTTTACTTCATGCTTAGTCTGGGAGTGAAAACACTCTTTCGATACTTCAAATTAACCGCTGTTATAAAATCGACGAATGCCTAAAAATGTACAGCATATACATTATGTATATTTAAAATAAACATTTCCAATATGGAATATAATAAGTTATTTATAGAAATCACAAAAAGAAGTATAGACTTTTACCAAAAATCAACTTTTAGAGGTAGTTCAATAATTGCTCGGCTATTAATGGGTGGTTATTGTCTTCTAATGACGACCGATTTTTTGATAAAATATAAACTAATAATTTAATGGAACAAAATTAATCAATTTTACAACACAATCTAAGAATATTAAAGTAATTTAATTGCACATTAAATTTTCGCAAAATATATTTATAAATTGATGATTTTCACAACAAAATTCCAACATTGACATAACGTTTTTCATTGCCGATTATTAATTTACATGTATTTTTAAGTTGTTTGTCATTTTGAAAATGAATCAAAAACCCATTCTTTAAATCAAATGTCCCCTTAAATCTGATGATTGTTAAACAAATAAAAGTTCAGCTCAAAATTATAGAAAAATCAACCTAGGTATTTGAAAAATCTTTGCTAATTAATGAAATACTCTAAAATGATGTTTGTACCCAATATTACTTTTGTGCACTTTTATTTAACTCTCAGTATTTCTTTTTATTGCATATAAAGTTTGTTAGATGTTCTTATATCTTCCTTTATATTCTTATGCTCATTTGTACCCCGACTGACTAACTTTAATAATAATAATAATAATAACCTTTATTCCCAACAGATAAATCCAATTACAGGGAAAAAATACATAAAAAATAAAGTAAGTATTTTTACAAACTAACGTTAAACATTCAAGAGTTACAAAATGAAGATTACAAAAAATATAAACTTACTAAAAAAAACATATAAAATTAAAAGATTGAAGATTGCAGAAAATATATACAGACTAAAAAACTAAAAAAACAAAGATATACAGATATAATTAAACAATATAACCAAGAATCATTATAACTGATAGAGAAAAAATAATAATAATAAATGAGAGCATAATATATGTATGTAGTTATTTATTTATTTATTTATATTTGCGACTAAGCGGAGATACACAATAGAAGTTCACGCAGGCTACTGGTAAAAATATCAAGATCGAAGCCGGATTGGATATAGTTGTTATATAATCGCATCATAGTATTGATGGGCGAGTTATAATATAGGTTTGTCTTACTGCGACTACACTGAAACAATAGGGGCCCGCGATTGGTAACTCTAGGCACGAATATATTTATTAAGGCCAATAGATTCTGGTCATCAATCCTACCCTGTAATATTTTGTACAGTACGCCAATGGAACCCATCGTGCGCCTCTCTTCGAGTGATTTTAAGTTAAACAACAAAAGCATATCATTGTAGCTAACTGAGTCATCAGGATAAGTATGGTTGAGTTTATAATAAAGAAACTTGTCAAATATTTTCTGCGTGCGTTCGAGTTGCTTTATATGAGTATTGTAAAATGGCGACCAGAACACATACCGTGAACTGGCGCACAGTACTCTAGCTTTGATCTCACATACGTTGTGTATAACGTCATCACTGTACGCGGGTTTTTGAACTGTTGGGACATTCTGCGCACAAAACCCAGCATCTTCATTGATTCACTTTGTATCTTATTATAGTGTGGAATAAATGAGAGCTCCTGATCAAACAATACACCGAGGTCCTTGACTAGCATGACTCGATCCAACTTAATGTTATTCAATTGATATTCATAGTCCACCCTATGCGTTGTTCTGTAAAATGACATACATTTACATTTAGAGACGTTAAGTTCTAATTTATTTGAGTCGCTCCAATGCTGTATTTTGGTCAAGTCATTTTGCAGAACACCGCAATCGCCAACGTTTTTATGACCCTGAAAATTTTTACGTCGTCCGCAAATATCAAAATTGGAGATTTGACATTAACCGTGATATCGTTAATGAATAGTAAAAAATAGCAAAGGTCCAAGATTGGATCCTTGGGGGACACCGCTGGATGGATAAAATACATTGGATTCATGGTTCAGGTATTCAACGTAATTAGTTCTATTAGATAAATAGGATTTTACTAATTCCACAAGGCCATCCGGAACACACCCTACAACGTTACTATTCAACCCACTAAGCGGATGAGAGAGTCTGCTATAAGGATCTACACAGATGGATCTAAAAGGAGAGAAGGATCGGGCCTTGGAGTTTTCTCTAAAACCCTAAAAATCCAAGCAAAGGTTCCGATGGGAATTCATGGAACTATCACGCAACTGGAACTGATGGGAATAACACTTGCGGCTGAGTACACCATAAACCGCAAGGTGACAAATGTAGCCATACTAATCTTAACGGATAGCAGGCAAGCGATTCTGTCTCTGCAGAAAGCCTATGCTTCGTCAGAGACCGAAATAGAGTGCCACGGGAAACTCAGACAGGCAGCAATGCACAACAACATTGAAGTCTGCTGGGTGAAAGGGCATGATACAGACACAGGTAACGGGAGAGCTGACGCGCTGGCAAGAGCTGCGGCTGGGATGAATCTACTCTCACCGGAGCCGCTAGTGCGGTTAGCTCCTCTCTCCCTGTGTAACATGTTACAAACCAATGCCCTGGAGAAATTCAGGATGCGTTGGGATGATATCGAGGGCTGCAAGCTCTCTAAGGAAACACTTGTGTATCCCAATGAGAGATCAGCGAAACGGTAACTGCAGCTGGCTAGAGGGAATCTCAGGCGCTTAACTGCCATCCTTACTGGTCACTGTGGACTAAACGGGCACCTCTATAGGATGGGGATAGTTGACTCCCCATCTTGTAGAGGTTGCAGCATGGAAGACGAGACTGCATGGCATTTTCTTTGTGAATGCCCGACACTATCGTCAATCAGGGAATCCATATTCGGTGATAGATGGCCTACAATGGCCTACATAAGAGATCTACCCACCTCAGCTATGCTAGAATACCTAAACAAGGTGGGCTGGCTAAACTGAGGATGGGTGATCTACGGGAGGTGGCACAATGGGCCTAATGAGGCCTAAGTGCAGTGCAGAACTGCACACTCCCCTTTGAACCAGAACCAGAAGGCCATCCGTAAAGCCCCATGCCCCGAGCTTACTCAAGAGAAGAGTGTGACTTATTGAATCAAAGGCCTTACGGAAATCCGTGTGAATGACATCCACTTAGAATCTCTGATCAAGGTGAAGTGCGACATACTCCGTGAAATTCAAAAGATTAGTTAAGGTAGACCTTTTTTTCATAAAACCATGCTGCATGATAATGATCCACTTATCATTAATTAAACCTCCGATTAAGTCAAAATTATGGAATATAACAATGTTATAAATTTGTAAAATAACCTAAATATATCTCTTTCATCAATACTAATCATTAATTAAGTTAATCGACTTGGGTGCAAACGGGCATTAATGATTCTATTACAGATAGTAAGATCTGTTTAATAATCTGAACTATTTTCTATTAATAATTCACATTATTTTTATTTATATTATTTTCATAGTATGCATTAATCAATTTCGCAATGTAGAAACATCAAATGGTTAACTTATTGTTTATTCGTGATTATCCAGTTGGATTTAATTAGTTCGTAGGTTGTTGAATTGTAGTCGCTCGGATCTGTAAACGTAATGCGCTCTGACGTGTCGTGGGTAGGAATGTTATGGTTACACGAGTTACGAATATCCACCCAGTTTGTTTTCACTTCGAATTACAATCATCTGTGATGAAACGTGCATTTATCATCAGTTCTATTTTATATAGTATACACAGTGCTCTTACTTCACAAACATGGAAGTTGAGAAATATAAACACATGCACAATTATTGACTGTGGACACTCACATTTATTGTTGTGAAAAGTAATATAGTAGAATTCGCGAGAGGTGTCCTATGATTACAGATTTAAAATCTGTTGTACCATAGATTTTTATTTGGGGTATTTTCAAATGAATATTATTTCTTCTACTTTTGTCTGCTCAATTGCAACTTATGCTAAGCTCTTTTAACTAGCAGATTCATATTGTTATAGTTATTTTATTTTGATTTTATATATCACAGAACACATACCGTGAACTGGAATATATCTAACTTTACAACGAATTTTTGTTGTATACTTTAATTATAAGATCAAGGACTTCCTTTATGTAGATCAGAATAGTTTGTTATTGTCTTCAATTACATACAAATTGTATGTTGCATTGCAAATTATTGTAATGTTAACAAGTGTATATTAGGTTGTGTACAGCTGTAAAGTCAACTAGTGTATATTAGGTTGCAAACTATTGTAATGTAAACAGAGGCGTTGAACAAACTGCTGCTCCAGGCGCGATGCCATGAATATTGCTAAAATCTTCCGATATTCATCTCTTTTTGTAAATGAGTCAAATTTAGGTTACCTAAACTGAATGTGTCTGCAGTATTTTAGCACGTTCGAATGACTTACAGACGCGTTTAGATTTGTTGGTTCTTATCAGTGGGGTCTAATCGAATGGGTTGATGTTCATCATCAACTTCTCTGTCTCACTGTTTAAGCATATTTGTAAACATATTGAAAATGTATAGCGGGTACCGCCATTTTTGTTCTCTTCAACAAAATCTTCTCTTTGTTTAATCAGCCAATGATGATGCCACTGGCTAATGAGCAATAGAAACAGGCGCAGATTCAAAGTCGGCAAATTGTTCTATGTAGTATCGTATGTTCAATAAAAAAGAACCTCTAGAGTGCCATAGAAAATATTCTAGGTTGGCAACTTTGATATTATATATTATAATTATTATGTCTGACATTTATATGTCAATTTCCAAAGCGTGTAGCCAACTTAAACTAAAAATAAGATTAATTCATGACACTCTAGAGGTTTTTTTTATTGAACATACGCTAGAATCAGCGCGTATTAATTTATATCTTGTTGGTAACATCAATTTAGCACTTTCTGTAAGGCATTAAACTCAATAAATGATATTATCTTATAGATCAAAAGTTAAGTTATATGTTTTTGAAGGATATGAGGAGGATAGAAAAAACAAATCATTGTATTTCGATTTCTATACCATTCAAATCTACACACTAATAATCCATTACGCAACAACAACTTACTTATATTATTACTTAATCCCATATATCTCCGGGGGTGTTCCCAGCTCCGAAAACGTTTCGATGGCCGGCCGAGATTAAAACAATAGAGGATTCGTTGAACTGTAATCATTAGACATCGAAGCGGGGAAATATCATTAGATTTATTCAATAGATATTGACAGCAACACGAGAGTTAGATATTTATGGGCCCGGCGCACTGGTGGCCACGGCCAAGACCAACAACCATTGCCTCATATTTATGAATCTATTAAGCACCGCACTAAAGTCATAATAAACACACCTTATTCGCTACTTTGTAATTTTGATTTATAGGCAACGATTTGATTTTATGGATTCGTTTTGAATTAACAACAAAAACACACCGGATAATAAAATCTTTGGATGTTCATGTGTTGGACCACCAAAAATTGATCAGGAAGTATAAAATACCAACAACTAGTGCTCTTTATTCCTATTATGAGTTAATAAATAGCAGGCACTCTAACATAAACGTGAAGTGAACCGAGTTCTGCACTTGATTTGCTCTGTACGCATTTTAAATGTGATGTAAGACGAGTTCTGTACTGAATTGGCTATATAAAGCACTCGGCGCGGTATGTAGACCGGGCTTTGCACTGAATTGAACTCAAACTGCTTGGAACGACATGTAAACCGAGTTGTACACTGAATTGGCTCTATACTGTATTAAAAACGAGATAAAAACCGAGTTCTGTAGAGAATTTTGTACCGTTTTTTCTTCTCTATCAAGCCTAAAAACCGGTTTTATTATACACAGAGAATTTTTATTTCAAGTATACATTTGCATACGCTTTTTTAAAAGAGTTTGATTTTATTCTTTAATCAAATGTTTTCTACTCCCAAATTAAACATGAAGTAAAATTTCGAGTTTAGAAAAGCCTAAAATTTGGTTAGGTTAGGTCAAACCAAATTTTGAGGCTTGTCTAAACTCGAAATTTTACTTTATGCGCCAAGCGTATTTAACACTGAAAACACTGAAATATTGTAAACAAGTGAACTTTGCTTGAAATCAGTGTCTAATACGCGTGGCGCATGAAATAAAATTTTGAGTTTAGAAAAGCTTTAAACATTTGGTTTGGTCGCTCCGCTTCGGGCTTTTCTAAACTCGAAATTTTACTTCACGCTTAACCTGGGAGTGGAAAACACTTGTTTAAAGATACAAATTGAACTCTTTTTAAAAAACAACGAATATCTAAAATTTTACAGCACAATTGAGATACTAATACTTAAAAGAAAAACTCCCTGTATATGTATATATTACCTTACAACATTTTTGCTGGATTTTTTTTAACATCATCATAGATTTTGAATAATAAAAACACAGAAACACCAAACCGACATTACCCGTAATCTTGAATGATAACAGGCCGTTAAATTTAACGTTTTGTTTAGGGATAATTATATCCATTTTTGTTAAACCTCGAAATTATAGTCATTTTATAAAAAAAAGTTAATTTGTAATTACCTTAATTCAAAGAAATGAACGAGCAAGAAAACGGTATATAGCTACATATAGCGGTAGGGCGATATCTTATCAATAAAAGCGGTAGATCTACCGCTAAAACGCGAGATGTAAGCCAGGTTCTTTACTGAATCGACTCTATACAGCACTCACTTTGCTTAGAAAGAGATAAAAGTTGAGTTTGCAATTAATTCGCTCTATATAGCACTAGCTTTTGTTAGAACTAGGTGCAAGTCTCTACACAGCACTATTTCTACTCAGAACAAGATGTAAACCGAGTTTTATACTAAATTGACTTCATAAGAAGAGCTGTGAACTAAATTGGCTTTACACTCTACTCAAATTGTGCTGTAAACCGATTTATGCTCAAAATTACGTCTACAAAGCAACAATACTACATAGAATTGGCTGTATATATCGCTCATCTTACTCAGAACCTGGCATTAGGTAAGTTGTGTGCTGAATATATAAGCTTAGATCGAGATGTATGCCGAGTTTACCACTGAATTAACTCTATACTGTACTGAAAACGAAATAGAAACCCAGTTCTACAATAAGTTAGTTCTATACTAAATTCAATACAAGATAGAAATCAAGTACTGCACTAAATTGTCTTTATATAGCACTCGATGCGAGATGTTAGCTGGGTTCTTTATTGAATTTTCGATACACAGCACTCACTCTGTTTACAACGAGATGTAAGCCAAGTTCTGTAATTAATACGCTCTTTACGGCACTCGCTCTTCTTAGAACTAGGTGTTAGCCGAGTTTATCTCTGAACTGGCTCTATACAGAACTATTTCTACTCAGAGATGTAAGCCGAGTTCTACACTGAATTGACTTTATACAGCAGTCATACTGCTTGGAGCTTGGCATGAAACGAGCTCTGCACTAAATTGGCTAAACATTCTACTCATATCGAGATGATAACGAGCTCTGCACTAAATTGGCCGCATTCCACTCATATCAAGATGTAAGCTGATGTATGCTTTGAATTAGCTTTACACAGCAACAGCAATGCAATTGGCTCTATATATCACTTAGACTACTCAGAATATGGCATAAGCTAAGTTTTGTGCTGAATATATAACCAGATATCTGCGATGAATTGGTTAGATACCGCACTGACACTGCCTAATATAAACCAAGTTCTGCACCGAATTTGCTTATTATAGCAATCAAAATAGTCAGAACGAGGTATAAACCGAGTTCTGCAATAAATCTGTCTGATTAATTTAAACAAAAAGACAATGTAACACAATATTTTTAGGATTTTGCACGTTTAAAAGATCATGATCGTTATTTCTCAACACAATATCATAATATGGTGTTTTAAACACAAAAGAAGCAGGGACGGTTACGGTAAAATCGGATCCGTTTTTTTACGTAACAATTTCACGGCTCCTAAAGAGGTCGCATTGTGTTTTGATGAAAATGGGATGAGTAAGTGAATTGACTTTAATTTTCTTTTTTTTTCTCGTGTTATTATTTCCGTGACTTGATATGAACAATAGAGAGGCGTGCAGAATGGACGGCGCCAAAAATGGCAATTTGATGTGAGAAACAATTTTTCACACATCGAATCAAGAAATAATAATTGAAATCATATGCAAGAAAATAATGCTAAACTAAATTTAAAATAATAATAATTTTGAATTAGCATACTGCTATCTACTGAATAGATAGTAACCTAAAGTTTGATCTCAGTTTATCTTACCATAGATATTACAAATGTGGTAATAAATATATGTAAGTCTAGTTTAAATTGACATAACTCCAACTTATATTTGTTCTAAGGAGCACCAAACAAAATAACCTACTGTTATGCCAAAATTTACTGATATACGAGTATAACACTGAATTAAAATATAATACCGGTTTACAATAACGTGGTTTAAATAAATGCTTGTGAAATAGACCGTTAAGGGGGAATCACTCTCTGTAAAAAAGAAGTTACATTTAAATGTTGGCTCATAACATCTTACAATTGTAATATTTATACTATATTGCTGAAGTTTTAGTATAATAACGTTAAAGAATGCTGCTAGCCATATTACATTTAATTTTTTGTAAAAAATTGTGTAAATTAGTTTTAAAGATATAAAATATAAGATTTTTTTAAGCTTGGCATTTTATTTAATTTAATAAGTTAATTAATTCTCCTGGCATTAAATATCTGATTACGCCAATCTATCAATATTATGAAGAATTATAGTCGGATTAGCGATAACGGCTAAGTCCGGAAGGGCGAGACGTTACCGTTTGTGTTCCGGAATTGGCTCGCGTTCCCCAACGTCACAATCGAACAATCGGCGTCGCGCTCGCACTATAATGAAGCCATTTAAATCCATCAGGCTCGAATGGACGTTATGAATTAGTGTAAGAACGTTTTAATTAAACAGAGGGCCCCGTTCTGTTGTACGCCATTATTGCGGAGAAATCGGGCGTGCTGCAAAAAATTCGCGAAACAATATTGTCTGATTGAATCGTTACCACGTGTTGAATAACATCGAGATTGCCGTGCATTTTAATTAAAAATATAATTGTTTATTGGTTTTAGATAATTTAGTTTTTATTGATAGGGTATAATATTAATAAATAGTGTTCGAAACATAATGATTACAGTATTCACATCAAGGTGCGAATGGGAGGCACATTAGCGGCCTGCGAAATACTTTTCATGGGCCCGGCACATAAGACAGAAACTGCTGATTTTGTCAATTTAGTCGTGAATGTCGTTCATTGCATCAAAATTTTATTTTTAATCGTAGACGTGATTTGTTGACATATTTTATCTGACAACACAAAGACAGTTTTCTTTTCGTCAATTTTAAATAGATAAAGCAGAAACAAAAAATGTCAAAAACCTGCCTAGATGGTGTGTTTTGTTTTTGTAAAAGAGAACCCAACATTCGTAAATTTGAGCGAATTATGAACCGAATCGACATGTTATGTGAAATATGCTGTAAAGTATGAGAGTTATTATGTGAAATGTCAATTATCTTTGTTGAGTGTCAAATAATAATGTGGCCTTTAGGCCTTACTTTGTTATTGAAAAATAGATATTTTTTTAAAAAATGATTATTTAGGTATTCTTTGTCTTATCAATATCCTATATTTACACCTGTAAGACCAATTTGCACTCCAACCAAATAATGTTATTCATTCACTAATTATTGATTAAACCTCTGATTAAGTCAAAATTGTAGAATATAAGAATCTTATAAATTTGTAAGGTATTCTTAACATACTGAAAGTTTTTCTTTATATATACATATGGCATTTATTAGCTGTAAATTTTCAAATATTCGTTATTTTTTGAAAGTGTTCAATTTGAAGCTTTAAACGAGTGTTTTCCACTTCCAGGTTAAGCATGAAGTAAAATTTCGAGTTTAGAATAGCCTGAAAATTAGGTTTAGTCGCGTAGCGAAGGGAAGCGACTAGACCAAATTTTCAAGCTTTTCTAAACTCGAAATTTTACTTCATGCGCCACGCGTATATAACACTGATTTCAAGTTAGGTTCTCTTGTTCACAAAAATTTAAGTGTTTTCAGTGCTTAATACGCCTGAGGCATAAAGGATTGCTCCGAGAAGCGGAGCTACCAAACCAAATTTTGAGGCTCGTTTAAAGCTTCAAATTGAACTCCTTTGAAAAAAAGCGTATGTATACTTAAATGAAAAATTCCCTGTATTACTTCATTTATTACTATGCGAGTATGTAAACAATTTTTAAATTAAATGTCTGTGTTTTTAATAAGTACTAATTAAGTTAATCGTTTCTGGTGCAAAACTTTCCACTTTCTTAACTTCTGATAGTTTAATTTGAAACGGGTGTGTTTTTTTAACCTCAGAATAAATCAATGTTTAATACGGGTGGCACATGAAGAAAAAATCCGAGTTTAGAAAAGAATGAAAATTTCGATTTGGACGCTATAGTCGAAATATTACCTTATGCTTAATCAAGGAGTGGAAGACAATAATTTATGTGACTTGTGGTAGGTTAATATATATCCGTTAATATATTTTAATGGCCTACTGTCAATCACAGCTGACATACATCTTTTGGGGTTGCACTACGCAGTGCAACATGAATAAGGTATTTAATGCACAAAAACGATTAATACGAGCAATAGTAAATATTAACCCGAGTAGTAGTTGCCGCAACATGTTCAAGCGTCTAAAAATAATGCCTTTAGCCAGCTTGTATGTTTATGAATCGGTCAAATTTGTTAAAAATAACACAATGCTGTTTAGTAACAGCCAAAGAAAAGATTTCAAAAAGCTCTCAAACAATTTATACTTGATCATAGTTTTTATACAGTAGATGAATATCTCAATGCCTGTGATATATAATTTTGTAATTTACATATTTTTTTCATTATTGATTTTATGTTAGTGTTGTCAATTATACACCAATTTTAATATTTTTGTAATGTTCAACTTAAGGCTAATTTTAATAATGTTTAATATTTTAATATGTTTGTTATGTTCAATTATACAGAAATTTTAATTTGTTTGTAGTGTTGTCCTATATACAAGTTTTAATGTGTTTGTAATATGTCCTATATGAGTAATCTCAATTTTACTATGTCGTAATGTCCTATACGCAGTAACTTTTATTTATTTAATTATTAATATTTTACTTGTATTTTATTCTTATTTATATTTTAATATGTATGTAATGTCCCACAAACTGTTTTTATTTTATTTCATACCATTTTAATTCTATTTTACTTGACCCACCCTCGAATAATATGTAATTCTATTGGAAATAAAGAAATGATGATTAATAATCGATTATTTCGGAACGATACATTTTAATAATCGATTAAATTAGTAGTTGAAAATTAGTAATTAATTTTTCAGTTAAAACATATGATAAGCGAGGGGGGGGGTTAAGCGATATAAAGTGATCTTGTGCTTATCATATATTCGAACAGGGTGTTTGTTTGTTTCTAGAACTGGGATTCCAAGAATGTTTTTTGGGGAAATTTTTTTTGGTGTTTTTTTAGGGGTGTTATTTGGACGGGGTGATATTAGAGACAACGTTTTTTATCGGTGGTTGTTTCGGGGGGTGGTTTTTTGGAAGTGGTATTTGGAAGGGTTTGCATTTCAAGGGGATGGTATTTTAAGGGGGTGGTATTTCGAGGGGTGTATTTTCAGGAAGTAATTTTTATAGAGGGTGTTTTTGGGGGATACATTTTAGGAATGGTTATCCGTAAGGATGATTTTTAGGGGGATTGTTATTTTTGGGAGATGTTTTTTTCGGGAGTGGGGCTGATATTACAGGAATCTTTTAACATGGGGTAGTTTTTCATGACGTTTTTTTTTTGTAGGTGTGATTTTCTATAAAAGTTTTAACAAGGGGTGATCTTTTAATGAGTACTTTTTCGAAGGAGTGATTTTAAGAGTTTGTTTTTAAGCCTGTGGTTTCTTTAGCGATTTTCCATGGGGGTGATGTTTGTTAGTAGTGAAGATTAGAATTTTTATATAATTATTATTATTTAATGATTTATTTAATGAAATACAAAATAACCTTCAAATCTGTAATTATTAATATTACTATATAATAATTAGTAGCCCTGTCTACCGAGATATTAGGCGACACAATTGTTTATAATAATTAATAGTCCAGTCTATCGATACAATAATCAGTTATTTTAGTATATTAATTAGTAATTTGCCCGACGAAATAATCGAATTAATTATTATTATTTAATGATTTATTTAATGAAATTCAAAATAACCTTCAAATCTGTAATTATTAATATTACTATATAATAATTAGTAGTCCTGTCTACCGAGATATTAAGCGACACAATTGTTTATAATACTTAATAGTCTAGTCTATCGATACAATAATCAGTTATTTTAGTATATTAATTAGTAATTTGCCAGACGAAATAATCGCTTAAATTTTATATACTATTTTACCCGATCAAATAATCGCCTAAATTAGTAATGAATGGTTAGAAATTACTAATTAGTAATTACTAATTTACCCGATCAAATAATCTCTTAAATTAGTATATACTTATTTCCGTATAATAATCGATTATATCGATATATTTTAGTAATCGACTAATTACTAATTAGTATATCGATTATTCCCATCACTAGTTAAAATATTGCCTTATTGTCAGTCAAAATATTATCTTATCATAGGTCACAATATAGCCTTATCACTGGTCAAAGTATTGCCCGATCTTAAGTCAAAATGAAACCTTGTTACAGGTCGAAATATAACCTTGCCACAGGCCAACATATAGCTTTGTCGCAGGTTACCTTATTGTAAGTCAAAATATTATTCTACCAAACTTCACAATATATTGCAGGTCAAAGTATTGCCCAGGCGTAGATCAAAACATAACCTTGTTACAGGTCAAATTATTGCCCAGTCGTAGGTCAAAATTTAGCCTTGTTACAGGGCAAAATATAGCCTTCTCACAGATTAAAATATTATCGTATCGTAGGTCACAATATAACCTTATCGCAGGTCAAAGTCTTGCCCAGTCGGAGGCAAATTTCGAGTTATGTGCATCTTCAATTTTTTTCTCATTTTTTCTGTCTAATCTAAGCAAATTTATTTGAGGAATCACTGATTCCAAATTTCCAGTTAAGTGTATCTTCAATTTTTTCTCTTTTTTTCTGTTTAATCTAAGCTTAGAGCAGTGTTTCTTAACCATTTCAGAATCCACACTTACAAAATGAGAAAAATTTTCAAGAACACGGTCTAATATATATTTTTTTTTAAATGATGATAATGATAAAAGTTCAACAAATACCACCATAGGTTTTGAATTAAAACTTGAAATATTATTGTAATCTTCGATTCTGAAAAACGTTTTATAAAATTCTGGGAATCGGAAGTAGTTGTTAATGTAAAATGCAAAACCGGTAAACTTGCTTACAGATTTACTGATAAATTGTATAAAATTATCTCTAAATTATCGGTCATTTACTGTTCTACCGATGTTCGGTAAATTTGTATAGTTTGATCGTAAAACGTTTTTATCAGTGATTATAATAATAATTATTGCAATATGTATTTTTAAACTTTACTTTAAACCAGTGTTTTATACGCGTGGCGCATGAAGTAAAATTTCTAGTTTAGAAATTTGCCGTTAGGAAGCTTTGAATATTTGTAAGCAGAGAAAGAGTGAATTTGCTTCAAAACAAAAAGAAAATATGAGAAACTCTAGATTTTACATAAATTTACAAAAATATTAAGAAACAAGAGACGTTTAAATTCATCGAACATGCAGAATATTATGTTTTCTTAAATGCAAATTTTATGTAAATCAACTCCGGGTTTCTATGAAAATCGCAAAAATGAATGAGAAATTGATAAATGTTATCGATTTCTCATTATTTTTTGCGATTTTTATAGAAATAAACATTGTAAAAATAAAAATCAATTAATTAGAAGCAAAATTGCGGATGCTAATATTAACTCTAAAAATATTGGTAAAAGCTAGTTTTAAGTAAAATTCTGTACTTCTTTTTATCATTTCTATGAATGACTTATTATATTACATACTGAGAATTTTTCTTTTAAATATACATAAAAGCGTTAGATTTGAAGATTCGAACGAGTGATTCCACTCCCATATTAAGCATGAAGTAAAATTTTTAAACTCGAAATTTTACTTCATGCGCCACGCGTATAAAACACTGGTATATTGTAAAGTTATAATTGTACTTAAACACACTGTTTAAATAATAAAAATATTTACATTATTTTTCACATATTCTCAAGTAAATATCAAAAAAAAAAATATCAACATAAATTTACGAATTTCTTTCTTAAACAATAACACACACATACACATATATATCATGCGATCGTGAAAAACATGATTTAGAATAACACAATAAAACACTTTTAACTTTGTTTGTATAACACAATTTATTTTTATGTGACTGCAGTTTCGGCAAATTCAGCTTGCCATTATCAATCATGTTTGATAATGGCAAGCTGAATTTGCCGAAACTGCAGTCACATAAAAATAAATTGTGTTATACAAACAAAGTTAAAAGTGTTTTATTGTGTTAAATTAACATGTATAACGAAGTAGAAGCCTCCACAATTCAAAATATGATTTAGAATAGATTGGCACTACTGACTGCTAACACAAAGTTTACCATAACTTCAAAATTATTCCATCATTCAATGAGCATTCTGGGCAATCGCACAAAAAAATACCGCCTACTCTAAATCATCATGTAAATGATCACACGGTAGTAGAATTCATGAGAGGTGTTCTATGATTACAGATATGAATCTACAGTACAACTTTTTTAATTTCCCCCGTATGTAATACAAAGGGAAAGTATTGTTTTCGTGAAAATTTTCGAATCAAAAATGTTAGCGGAAATATCCGTTTTGAGGTCCCCTGAGTCGAATAAGACCATTTTTGAAAAATGTCTGTCTGTCTGTCTGTGTGTCTGTGTGCGCTGTACCGCAAAAACCGCTAAAGATATCGAGATGAAACTTGAAACTTAAGCTTTTTGTTACAATCGGAAGAACTGAAAAGCTTTTGGTGAAAATCGGAAAACCGGAAGTGGTACTTTACTCTTAGCGTTTTTCAGTTTTTTCAATTTTTTTCAATAAATGTTCATCAAACAAAAAATTCTTTCAAATAAAAGTTGTAGATAATAACAAAATGAAGATATATTGTTCACTTACTTTTTGTCATAGCACTCTTAGTTTTTGAGATATTTTAAAAGTTTGAAAAATGTTTCAAATAAAAGTTGTAGTTATCAAAAAGTTGAAGACACTTTGAAAATAATAATGCTACAAATATTTTAAAAGTGATTTAATACGCAATTTACGGGGGAAAGTACTATGATGGACACATCACCATTTTTTGAAGTATTTTTATATTATTAATATTTCTTCTACTTTTGTGTGCTCAATTACAACTTATGCTAAAACCTTTTAACTAAGGGATTCGTATTATTATAGTTGTTTTAATTTAAACCTACATGTCACAGGGTACCTCTCATGAACTGAACTATAACTAATATTCCGATATCTCTCTGTCTAAATTAATAATCAAACAATAATTAATTGTGCAACTATTTGTATTTCTTGCTTATACAATTAATTAATAAATTTTCCAAATTCTTTCGTACAACAAAAAAATTGCCAATCGAATCTGGTGTGGTCAAAATGTTTGTTGTGAAATAAATGTTTTTTTCGCGAGAGCGGCGAGAAGACAAGATCGTTGCGGCGAGATAAGCAAATGGGACAGAGGCCGGCAAAACAAAGTCGTTATTAAAACCGCTTCTCTTTAACAGGTTGATTTAGGTAGCCGTCGGTAATGGGAAGACGAGCCGTTTCCCAAAATAAGTCCGGAACACACCCATTCTTCGGCGCCCTTTGTGCTCCGGGTGAAAAATTGCGCCAGATAACTCACCGGCTTAAACGAGCCGACGACGCCCAACGAAATTATACAACAAACAGGTAGAAACATACGATTTCACAACTAAATATATTTTTTAAAGATTCATAATTGTATCAATGATATTTCTACAAAAATGCTGGGAATATTGAAAATCTACTAAAACTTCTTGGTGAATTTAAATTATGCTGGTACTTTTGTATTAAAGCAAGTTTAATGATATTGATGATTCAATAACAATTAAAACACTCGTCCTAATAAGAGATGTCTTTTTTATAAATGTCTCTAAAGCATTTGATAAATTAGATCATATTTTTTTAATTAAAAAATGGTGATGTGTTCATCATAGCGACAAACAATTGATGATAATTGACTAAACTAAACTAAACTAAACTTATTTTACTCATCAATTGGTTAAAGACAATTTTACATTAAACCAGTGTTGTGTACGCGTGGCGCATGAAGTAAAATTTCGAGTTTAGAAAAGCCTAATTTGGCTCGGTCGCTCCGCTTCGCTACGCGTCCGAGCCAAATTTTCAGGCTTTTCTAAACTCGAAATTTTACTTCATGCTTAGTCTGGGAATGAAAAACACTCGTTTCACATTAAAACAATTAATAATTGATTATTGTTGTTTTATTATCAAAGTTTAAAGGAAACGAGAGAAAACCTATAAAAAAATATCGAGTTCTATCAAAGTTCCAGATTTCAATAATTCGTACAATTTTCTAAATGTTTTTCACAAATTTGATTTTATGACTATCCTTCTTATACCGTGTGTTGACTTGGCGGACGCAACATAGGAAATCACATGTTAATTTTAGTGTTCAAATATTGGCTTCCCTTTTTATTTTAGAGACAAAATGTTTATATTTATGATAGAGACAAAATGTTTGATTTTCTTTTAGAGGGAAAAAATTCTAAATGTATGAATCTTCACACTTAACACTTTACGTTTCTCTAAGTTAAAATAATTAAGAAAAAGTAATGTGATGTTATAAAAATAATGACATAGCATGGAATCGATACAACAATTGCGGGTATTTACTGTTTTTTTAAGTTTAATTTAATGCTTTAAACACGTGTTTTCCACTCCCAGACTAAGTATGAAGTAAAATTTCGAGTTTAGAAAAGCCCCGTGAAAATTTGTCGAGGGTCGCGCAGCGACCCGAGACAAATTTTCTGGGCTTTTCTAAACTCGAAATTTTACTTCATGCGCCACGCGTATAAAACACTATATTATTGTTAAATTTATGCATATTTGAACTTCACTTAAAATCTGTGTTTTATACGCGTGGCGCATGAAGTAAAATTTCGAGTTTAGAAAAGCCCAGAAAATTTGTCTCGGGTCGCTGCGCGACCCTCGACAAATTTTCACAGGGCTTTTCTAAACTCGAAATTTTACTTCATGCTAAGTCTGGGAGTGGAAAACACTCGTTTAAAGCTTCAAATTGAACTATTAAAAATCAACGAATGTCAGAAATTTTACAGCTAAAATAATTAAGAAAAAGTAATGTGATTTTATAAAAATAATGACATACCATGGAATTGATACAACAATTGCGAATATTCCCTGTATTTTTTAAGTTTAATTTAATGCTTTAAACAAGTATTTTTCACTCCCAGACTAAGCATGAAGTAAAATTTCGAGTTTAGAAAAGCCCCGTGAAAATTAGGCCAGGGTCGCGCAGCGACCCGAGACAAATTTTCTGGGCTTTTCTAAACTCGAAATTTTAATACTTAGGCACCGCAATGGGCAATCCTTTATCCCCCTTCCCTATCCTTCCTTCCTTGCGAACATTTTCCTTAATTTCTTTGAAAATCATGCTAAAAGAACAATAAATAATTTTCCCGACTTCTGGTTCCGCTATGTCGATGACATTTTCTCTTCGACATAGATACCTTTATTAATTCTTTAAATAGTTTATATAATAGTATTAATTTTACATACGAATCAAAAGTTAATAATTCTCTCCCCTTCTTAGATATTTTAATTACAAGAAATAATAGTAAACTAGAGTTCGATATCTACAGAAAAACCACACATACATATAATTATATACATTCAGAGTCATGTACACCTACAAAATATAAAATGGCAGCGTTTAATAGCATGATTTTCAGAGCAATTAAACTCCCCCTCTCTCCTTCAAACCGAAAAATGGAAATCGACTTCATACGTTCAATTGCAATTAAATTAAAGTACGACATTAACACCATCAATAAATTAATGAATACACATTAATTTAAACAAAAAATTACCTGATCTACCCGGGTAACTAATTTAAACATCAAAGAGACCACATACGCTAGGATAATTTATGTACCTGATTCAGAAACCCGATTTGATAAACTATTTAAAAAATTCAAAATTACACCTGCTTACTACGTCAACACAAATTTAAAGTCACTATTGGGTAACACCTTTGATGCAGTAGACGACTTGGAAAAACAGGGAATCTACTCCATCAAATGTTGTAACTGCAGTAAAATTTATGTAGGCCAAACTAAAAGAAATGTCATTACGAGATACAAAGAACATACATCACATATCAAATACAACAACCCTACAAAATCTGCAGTCGCCCATCACTCTATTGAAACAGGTCATAAATTCTCCCTCAACAACACCAAGCTATTAAAATTCTCCACAAATTATCACTTAAGCCTGTACGAAGCTTTTTACATGAAAAAACATAACGCTGATCTGCTAAATTTTGATTTGAGCCCACTAGACAACCCATTGCTTAAACTCGTTCCGTTGTAATAATTTTTGTACTTTTCTTGTTATATGTTTTCATGTTTTTATGTATATTGTAACTTGTGTATTTTTCTTATTTTTCTGTTTTTCTATTTTATATTATTTGTTCCAATTACACTTAAAATAGATTTAAGATGTCGGCCCAATTGTCGGTTTTCCCTTAACTCTATAACCCCCGCGCTCATTACGTAATTACTCCTTCTAATCCGCAGGTATATATTAAGCGCATTTTAGCTTTTAAGTTTGTATTTGTCAACCATTGATAATGATCACATCGTGATCGAAATGTGCATTTGGTACTCCAAATAAATAAGTGAAGAAAAGATACAAGTGTTTCATTTATTCGAAATTTTACATTCATTAAGTTCGCCATTCGAACTTCACTTAAAATCTGTGTATTATACGTGTAGCGCATGAAGTAAAATTTCGAGTTTAGAAAAGCCCAGAAAATTTGTCTCGGGTCGCTGCGCGACCCTCGACAAATTTTCACGGGGCTTTTCTAAACTCGAAATTTTACTTCATGCTTAGTCTGGGAGTGGAAGACACTGGTTTAAAGCTTCAAATTGAACTAATAAAAATCAACGAATGTCAGAAAATTTACAGCTAAAATAATTAGGAAAAAGTAATGTGATTTTATAAAAATAATGACACACCATGAAATTGATACAACAATTGCGGATGTCAAAATAGCTGATAACTGTGCTCTGCATAATACCACTTTATTAGAAGGATTTTTTCTTGTATAGTGTAAATCATTCCGAATACATTTACTTTAATCAGGTCACTGCGATATCTTTTGCCATTTTGACATCCGCAATTGTTGTTTCAATTCCATGGCATGTCTATAAAATCACATTACTTTTTCTTAATTATTTTAACTTAGAGAAATGTAAAGTGATAAACGTTAACACGAATGAATTCAGAATTTTTCCCTCTACAAAAACGGTAATTACATTTTGTTTCTAAAATAAATAGGGGAACCAACATTTAAACATGTCAAAATTTACATGAGATTTCCTATGTTGCGTCTACCAAGTCAACACCCGGTATATTTGCTAACTTCGGTGATTTACGTCAATCATGTTAAAATTTCAAAGTTATATCGTATTTTTTGTGCCATCAGTCTTTACTACTTCTTCGAAATTATGATACATTTTTGGACATTTGTAAAATTTTTAATATGATTTAGTTGAGGGGTCCAATGCAATAATCAGCCAAGTACATTTTTATAAGAAAATAGGTTAAGTATTCAATTTTCTTATAGTTTTGAAATTCTTTGTTAAAGCATGCAACAATCTGGTTTAAAGTTAATAATATATTTAATAATATATTTTACAAACAAGCCTTTGGCACAACCATGAGTAACCCCCTGTCACCTTTTCTAGCGAATATATTTTTAAACCACCTAGAAAACAAAGCCAAACAAACTATTGACAATTTCCCTAAAATTTGGTACCGATACGTTGATGACGTTTTCGCCATCACTAATAGCACCACTTACATAAATAAATTATAATCGGAATTAAACAATCTTTATCCCAGTATAAATTTTACAGTCCAAAACGGAAATAATGGAAAACTCCCCCTTTTAGACATTCTTGTAACTAGAAACAACAATAAGCTAGATTTTAATATATACTCAATGACATTAGAAGCGTAACACCCAGAAGGAGTTATTATTTTAACTTGATTTATTGCCAGTATGGTAGTCTTACATCAAGAATAAAATGATTACATTTTCAAGAAATGTTATTAAAAAACAATCTAAAAAAAATTAATAATGTGTTTGGCGACCCCTTTGCTGTATACACTCCTGTAGACGTCTGGGCATCGACAAAATGAGTTGGTCGATGTCTTCTTGAGGCATCTCGTTCCAAGCAACTTGAATTTCATCGATCAACTGTGCTAGAGTCTGTGGAGGATGGTGCAAAGAGAATATTCTTCTTCCCATGATATCCCACACATGTTCAATGGGATTTAAATCCGGCGAACGGGGCGGCCACGCCAAAACATTAACACCAGCTTCATTAAGAAAGTTCATAGTCCGACGAGCAATATGGGGACGTGCGTTATCTTGTTGAAAAAGTACGTCTGGGCGGCCATCTAAATAAGGCAACAAAGTCGGTCGTATGACGTCTTCAACATAACGCGCAGCTGTCATACTGCCTCGAATGAATACAAGAGGTGATCGACTACCATAAGCAATAGCCCCCCAAACCATTACTCCAGCAGTCCTGTGTACATGCCTCTCAATTGCAAACCTAAGATCAGGTCGTTCTCCACGGTAGCGTCGTACCCTTCTACGGCCATCATGCGTGCCTAGACAAAATCGTGATTCATCGCTGAATACGACATCGTGCCATTCTGCCTCCCAATGCTGCCGTTCTCTGCACCAGTCCAACCTTTGGCGACAGTGTCTCGCTGTTAAAGGAAGCACTAATCTTGGACGGTACGAAAGAAGCCCAAAGGATTGAATGCGGCGATATAAGGTTCGCATACTAACGGGCCTACCTTCTTCTCCAATCCATTGATCACCGATTTGACGCGTAGTAGAGAAACGGTCTCGCAGGGCTATTTGTCTTAAGCGCCGATCTTGACGTTCTGTGGTACGGCTTGGTTGACCAATTTGTCTTCTTCTTACTCCTCTACCTTCTTCTGTCCATACCTGATACACACGTATTACAGTTGCTGCAGTGGAATCAATACGGCGGGCAATTTCGCGATAGGACATACCGACATCTCGATAAGCAACAACTCGACCCCGGTCAAAATCGCTCAAATGGTGATATTGTGGACGTCTTCGGACTCGAGGCATTTTATTTAGGCTTAACACACTCAACGGAAACACGAAAACTAAAAACATCTGTACTAAACAGCTCATATAAATAGTTTTATCAAAAAAGAAAAAGTGAAATATTTTTTTTTTCACAATAAATTTAAAAGGCACAAGGTTGAAATTGTTATCAATGTATGCTTTAAATATAGTCACTCTGTTGCTAAAATATGAATTCAAAAAAATCATTCCTTCTTGGTGTTACGCTTCTAATGTCATTGAGTATATATAGAAAAGCCACCCATACTTTAAATTACATCCACGCATCATCTTCGACACCTATTAAATATAAACTATCAGCATTTAGAAGTATGATACACAGAGCAATAAAATTACCACTTTCTGAAGAAAATGGGAAAATAGAATTTAAGTTAATAATAGAAATAGCAAATTTTTAGATTATAACCCTAATACAATTCAAAAATTAATTAATAAAAATAGAAAAGCCCACATATTAAAATTAATAACTAGTCTACAGTCCCAAGAAAAACAATCTAATAAGTACGCTAGAGTCATATACGTACCTATCTTAAACAATCACATCAATAAGTTATTTAAAACATTTTACATTACGGCAGCACAATACACAAATTCGAAAATCGGCACTCTTTTAGGAAAAACATTTAAACATTTAAGTGTAATAACTGTGAAAAAGTGTATATCGGCCAAACAACCCGTAATTTAAATATTTGATTTAAAGAACACAGTTATCATATAAAAAACGTAAATTCAGAAAAATCAGCAATTGCACACCATAACTTTACAAAACAGGTCATAAATTCAACATCAACAATATGACACTCCTAAAAGAGTCTAATAAATATCAATTAAATATGTTGGAAGAAGCTATTGAAATGCGTAAAAAGAAAAATAATTTATTGAATTTCGATTTGAGCCCCTTAAATAATCCGCTTTTAAATTTGTTACCGCCATAAATATAACTCAATAAAAATTAAATGTGAACCCACCCTAGGTCTTCCCTAAATCCTGGTTTTTCACTTTAATCCACTGTAAGTATAAAGAAGCCGGACAGCAGTTGTTAGAATTAGTTGTTATTGATAATGAGTGCTTAGCACTTGAAATATATATCTAACCATTAGAAAATAAAGTGTGAAGAAAGGATACAACAGTGTTAAATATTTATTGATAATACTCTTCACTCTTCACGAAACTCAAAAACATATATCGATATTATCGTCATGTTTCATGATTTGTAATTTATTGGATTCCGTTAATAAAGTAAAGTTTTAAAGTTTTTTTTTTTCAATATTAAAAATTTCGATGATTTTCACAAATTTCATTTTATTTAAATGTTTCATCAATTTTCCATTTTTTGTTTATTTTTCATTACTATAACAAAGTGTGCGCCTCAATATTTTCTAAGTGCGTCGCGAAATCTTATTATTTTAACCTTATTGTCGGAATAAACGTGGAAAATGTAAAGCTAGTATTTTTGGAATTTTATATAAATTTGGATTACGACTTTAAAATAAGTTTTAGAAAATCAGTTAAGTCTCCTATCACTTATCAATGTCCTATACTTATATTTCACACCTTTAATTCCACTTTCAGTAGGTTTGGGTTATGAAAGATGAAATATGTATCTGTTTTTTAACTTTAGAATAAGTCAATGTTGTATACGCGTGGCGCATGAAGTAAAATTGAGCTTTCAAAAGCCTAAATTTGGATTTAGGCGCTTGTAATTTTTGTATTACAAACAGAACTTACTTCATTCCTAAATAATATTAGTAAATGTACAATAAAAATTAACTTAATAAACTTTAATTTACTGTAAAAGTAATTGTATACATCCTAAGCAGTATATTTTAAACTTTATATTAAATCAGTGTTTTTATACGCGTGGCGCATAGTTTAGGTTGTGTTTAGTTTGAATTTGATATTTGTTTGATATTTTCTGAGTTTATAAATCAACGATTTGTATTTTATTTTTTTCTGGCTTAATTTAATAATATTCGAGTATCATCAGTTAATTTGATGAATACGAGTATGTAAAAATAATTCGCATTTGATTTATATTTCTATAGATTTTTATGAGTTTAATTAATTTTTGTTAATTTTTTATGATTTTCTTCAACTCATTATCAATTTTCAAGTAACCAACTATACAATTCAATGTTCAAGTAAAGAAGTGCATAATTTCACAAGCTAGACACATTTTAATTTTCCTAAAAACGTGATCGTATTCAATTTGTATTATATTCTTATAGAATAGCTCTTACAATTTTTCTTAAACATCTATCGAAGTTCCTAATTTCAATATTCCTTATTTAATGGAATTCTTTCAAATCTAGTCACACGAATTCTCTTCAAGCCATTATACTCAAATTACGCACAGGATGTGACTCGTCTCTCTCGGCCACAAATTGGGACGGAGAGATGGAAGAGGCCGATTCTCGTGTTATCTACCTGATGGACACCTTTAATTTACACTTAAGTATACGGATCGGTGTATACTTAGCGTGCCCTATCATATACTTGAGGCCTCCACGTAATGATATATTTTGGGAACTGCTCCCAAAAAAAGGAGAATGGGAAATGGCTTCATCAGCGCTGACCGATATCGCCTTATTTTATCTAAAGCATTAGAAGATGAAAGAGAAGAGAAATGGAAACGAGAAGACATTATTTGTAGTTTTTTGTTTGTTTTTTGTTTCCTTATACGTTTAACTTTTTACACTGGATTAGGTGAGATTTGTCCAGGATAGATCTACCTACTTTTTCTTGTGGTTTGTTTGTAGATTTATCTTCTTAGACATGATTAAGTAAGATTTGTCTTGGATAGATATACCTAGTTTGTCTTATTATTTGTTTGTACATTTAGCTTCTTAAATTTGATCAAATTAAATATACTTAGGTCAGATCTAGCAAATTTATTTTATAGTTTGTTTGTAAGATCATAAGTTTGTTTGTCTTAGGCTAAATAAGTTAGATTTATCTGAGATAAATCTAGCTAGTTTGACTTAACATTTGTAAGTTTATCTTCTTAGGCTAGATAAATTAAGTAAGATTTGTCTATGATAGATCTACCTAGTTTCTGTTATGGTTTGTTTGTAGACTTAACATGTTAAACTTGATCAAGTTAGAGTTGTTTAGGGCAGATCTAGCTAGTTTGTCTTATAGATTGCTTGTAATGTGTCATCTTTTTAGACTAGATTAAGTTAGATGTCTGGAATAGATCTAGCTACTTTCTTCTATAGTTGATAAGTTTATCTTCTGAGGCTTAATTGAGTTAGATTTGTCTACCGAGTAGGTAGATCTATAAGACAAACAATATGCCCTAAACAAATCTAACTTGATCAAGGTTAAGAAGATAAATTTACAAAGAAACCATAAGATAATTCTTTGTAAATTTATCTTCTTAACCTTGATCAAGTTAGATTTGTTTAGGGCAGATTGTTTGTCTTATAGATCTACCGAGTTTATCTTATGGTTTGTTTGTAGATTTATCTTCTTAAGCTTTATCAAGTTAGATTTGTTTAGGGCAGATTACTTGTCTTGTAGATTATTTGTAAGTTTGTAATCTCCTTCTGCTAGATTAAGTTAGATTTGTCTGGGATATATATATATATATATATATATATATATATATATATATATATATATTTGTATCACTGTTTCTTCGGGTTTGGTCCCGCGTATTTTCTTGGCTCTGGTCCATTTTATTTTTAATTCGACGATTCGATGACGTCGCAGTCATCATCGTCAGGAATAACTAGTAAAATTCCATTGCTCTAGCAACCACTTGTTTGATTTTTACGTACTACTTGATGCGTGAATTTCTTGTTTGGCTTCGTGTTACTCTTCTGTTTTGTTCTTCAAATGATGTAGTAGTGACAATTTCAATATTAGTTTCGGAAGGGGTTGGATTTTGAATTTCTTGGTTGTTGTTCGGAGATAATATATTTTGACCAGAATTTATACAAGTTTTCCAAATTGGTGGTAGTCTTTTAGCATCATCTCTTTGATTTAGACTGTTCGGCCTCTTTTCAATTTCTATCGCTTCTCTAATAATCCTCGCGTGGAAGAAGTCTGTCTTTTTTAAAATTCTCGTTTTTCGAAATTTATTGTATGTTTAGAAATGTTTACGTGTTGAAATAAAGAAGATTGTGGATCAGACTTTCTTACTGCTAAAATGTGTTCATCTCGACGAGTACTAATTTTCCGGTTTGTTTGTCCTACATAGCTCTTCTCACATATACCACATGAAATTTCATATACGCCTTGAGCTTCAAGTGGGATAATTTCTTTTGGAGTTCGGAGAAAATTTTGAATTTTTGTGTGTATATTGAAACAAGTTCTAATATTGTATTTGGAGAGGACTTTTCTGATTTGATCAGTTGTTCCTTTAATATAGGGAAGGGTGACGTTGCTACACGGACTTTCACTTCTTGTTTTTGAACTTTTGTTTCTGTTTAATTTAATGATTGTTTTTTTGGAAAACCCATTTTGCATTAATGCCTTTTTGACATTGGATATTTCATCATTTAAGTGGTGTTCGTCCGATAGCGTACGTGCTCTTAGTAGAAGCGATTTTGCCACAGACGCTATTTGAGCTGGATGGTGATGTGACTTCGCATTCAAGTACCTGTTTGTGTGTGTAGGTTTTCGGTATACGGTGTAATTTAAGTTTCCACTAGGATTTCGGATAATAAGAGTGTCCAGAAAGGGTAAACGTTTGTTTTCTTTAACTTCCATTGTGAATTGAACTTTGTTGTGCATATTGTTTAGATGCGATAAAAAATGGTTGAGGTTCTCAATACCATGTTGCCAAATAACGAAAGTATCATCCACGTATCGGAACTAAAGTTTAGGTTTTAGAGAGGAAGAGTTTAGAGCTTTGGTTTCGAAATCTACCATAAATAAATTTGCAACTATTGGTGATAGAGGAGAACCCATTGGTGCACCTTCCAATTGTTTGAATTTTTGTCCTTTATATGTAAAGAAAGTGTTTTTTAGGCAGTGTGACGCAAGATCTAAAATTTCGTTTGACTGATGATACTTGGATTTTATTATTGCTATCGTCTCGTCAATTGGGATTTGTGTAAAGAGAGATTTAACATCGAAACTTACTAATATATCATTTGCATTTAAAATTTGATCTCTAATTTTGTTTACAAAATCTGCGGAGTTGATTATGTATGAATCAGCGTCTTCAGTTAGTGGCTGCCATTTTTTAGCAATATATGCTGCTAATTTAACTGTTGGGGAACCAATTCCGGAGACGATTGGTCGTAAAGGAACACCTTCCTTGTGTATTTTTGGTACACCATACATTTTGGGGCAAATAGAAGATTTTTCCCTAGGAATTAGTTTCAACGCTGTATTTTTGTCAATTTTGGAATTTTTAATTTTTGATTTCGTTCTTTTTTCTAAATAGGTGATCGGATCTGTCTCGATTTTTTTGTAGGTTGAATCATCTAAAAGGGAACACATTTTTTTGTCATACTCGTCTGTTTGCATAATGACGGTGGAATTACCCTTGTCCGCAGGAAGAATTATAATAGATCTATCTTCTTTTAGTGATTTAGGAGCCGACATTTCTCTTATTGTTAAATTATTTCGTGGTGGTATGGCTTTTTTTAAATTGTAGCTATATATATATACAGCTGGTTTTGTCTTATAGTTTGCAAGTTTGTCTTTTAGGCTAGATTGTTATTTGTCTAGGATAAATCTGCTGTTTGTCTTGTGGTATGTTTGTAAATTTACTTTGATAAAGTTAGATTTCTCCAGGATTGATCTAGCTAGATTATCTTACAGTTTATTTTTAAGTTTATCTTCTTAGGCTGGATTGTTAGATTTGTCTGGGATAGTTCTAGCTAGTTTGTCTTATGATATATTTGTTTCAACCTGTTTAGTATAGGTTAGGTTAAGATTAATCATGGTGTAAAATTTAATTCCGATGTGATTGATGGTCGTGCAAATTCAGAATTGCCCGAACAGGGAACGCACTCTCTCTTCGTTTCGCGGTGCGGACAAGTCTATCTTTTCCATTGGTCACGATTCAAGCCAATTCGAAACTCATAAAACGAAATATAATAAACTTATAAAACGCAATTTGAAGCGTTATTACTTCATAAACAACAGCTTTTTCCACCTGCGACCGTAACAATGGGCCCTTTTTTATACCTTCTGGGTAGACCGTGTTATTGCTTTCTTCGCGCATGTACACAGCTATCAATACAGATTGTTGCTCTTATCGGTAATTATTCTTTTAAAATATATTGTTTTTTTTTTATATGCATACAATTAAAATAATAATTTTGTAAAAGAAATAAACTATATCTGCAAAGTAACGCATCTATTACATTGATATGTACGGAGAATTTGACTTTAAAGTATACGTTTATGTTTTTTTTAATGAGGGTAATTTGTAGTATGGACTGAGTGTTTCCACTGCTTAATTAGTAAAAGCCCGAAAAGCCCGAAAATTGGGTTTTGAGCAAAGCAGAGCGACCAAACTAAATTTTCAGGCTTATCTAAACTCGAAATTTTACTTCATGCGCCACGCTCATAAGA
Source organism: Philonthus cognatus (assembly GCA_932526585.2). NCBI lineage: Eukaryota > Metazoa > Arthropoda > Insecta > Coleoptera > Staphylinidae > Philonthus > Philonthus cognatus. Next base: position 40,251,196 of record OW052244.1, read on the forward strand.
CGCTGTTATATTGTGAAGTTCAAAATATACCGCTTAGATATGTGCAGTTATAATTCACACCTGACTTCAACTTTATTTTATGTTTGAACTTAATTTTAAACATGCTACAAACATTTACTTCGACTAACTTGCGCTTTAGAAATGCGAGCACCTGGAGAGGGCCTCTTCAAAATGGCTAAACCAGCAAATTTTGAAGAGAGACACCCTCTACAAGCGCGGGAGTATAATGGAAGAAAAAAAACCACAATTTATCTTGCAGACTTTCCGCGTCCTCTTTCTTATGTTTTTAGGTTGTCTAATTAAGTAATGACAGTGGTAACGTTCCCTAGAATGTCAACATGTGTTCGTAGCTCCGTATCCGTCGACATCTCGCCCAAATCTGGTAGAAACTCGACGCCCGGAACTGATTTATGGACTGCTTAACACGCTTATATAAATTAACATTCCTCTAATAAAAATATGCGAGAAGAGGGAGCTTAATTAACACGTGTCCAGAAGCTGCGCCAAAATCGGACAGCGTGTATGCGTTGACAAGAATTAATTATTAGTTTTAATTAGTATAAATGTACGTAATTACTGTGTTTGTTTGGATTAAAATGCGCTGAAAAGAGTTCACAACAAAGTTGTTAAGTGAGCAATTATGGTTATTTTTTTTATATTACGAAAAATAGTAAAATAAATATTATAAATTAAAATGGAAAAATTTGATGTTGATTTGAAAAATAGTGGTGAAGAATGAGGACAAGTGCTATTCATCGGTGGTTAAATTAATTATGCCTACATGAAACTTTATGAATCCCATTTCTTGAGAAAGTACCCATCACAAAATAGTGACTTAATATATAAAACTACGATAATGTTTATATAATTTAATATATTATGTTTAAAGTGTACAATCTATAAGAAGCGTTAGCTAATTTTCTTGAATTCAAATAGTCAATTTGAATTATTCTTGTTAAAATTGTAACTATTTAAAAAATCGAGACTTTTTTTACTATATTTTACTATCTACATACAGGGATTTTTTCTTTTCTCTTCTTTTTTTGACCAATATAAGAAAAAGTCCTAAATGGGAGCCTTGTGGCACCCCTAAAGTTGCATTAATTATAATATAAGAGGTGATATTATTTTCTTTAACTAAGAGTTTCCTGTTATATCCTGTTTATATCATATACAGAGAGTCTTTCTTTAAAGAATACATACAGAGAGTTTTTCTTTTAAGTATACATATCCCAATTATATGCTTTAAATCTTCAGATATTTGTTGTTTTTTTTATGAGATCTATGTGAAGATTTAAACGAGTGTTTTCCACTCCCAGACTAAGCATTAAGTACAATTTCGAGTTTAGAAAAGCCCCGTGAAATTTTCTGGGCTTTTCTAATCTCGAAATTTTACTTCATGCGCCACGCGTATAAAACACTGATTTCAAATGAAATTCAAAATATTCTTAGAAGTACTTAGCTTTCTTCTGCCACTATTATTTAAACTTTTAAATTAAGCGATAAAACAAAGTTAAGTGTTTTATTATTATTTTATATAAAGATGTACCACAAAGTGAATGCCAACCAAATCAATAATTACAAAATATTATTGTTTAGCAGTATATTTATAATCTTCCTTCGGCAGTTTATTTTTAATTCTGATTTAAAAGTATATATTTGAACTTCACTAGAAATCAGTGTTTCATACGCGTGGCGCATGAAGTAAAATTTCGAGTTTAGAAAAGCCCAGAAAATTTGTCTCGGGTCGCTGCGCGACCCGAGACAAATTTTCACGGGGCTTTTCTAAACTCGAAATGTTACTTCATGCTTAGTCTGGGAGTGGAAAACACTTGTTTAACTCCTCACATAGATTTATTTTAAAAAAAATAAGAAATATCTGAAGATATACAGCTTATAATTGGGATATGTATACTTGAAAGAAAAACTCCCTGTATGTATACTTTAAAGAAAGACTCTCTGTATATGATATAAACAGGATATAAGAAGAAACTCTTAGTTAAAGAAAATAATATCACCTCTGTTATTATAATTAACGCAACTTTAGGGGTGCCATAAGGTTCCCATTTAGGACATTTTTTTATATTTATCAATGATATTGCTAAACATCTAATATTCTTCTGTATAGTTGAGGCTGTTAGTTGTTGAAACTCCATAATATCACTTCATTTGTTTAGGTTTCATATTTATTGTACTACAACAATTGTTTCACCACACTGTGGCTTCATCCGGTAGATTCTTCTATATGAAAGTATTTCCGTACTATATGAAAGTATTTTCATGCATGACTGTTATGGGCGCCCACTTAAAGATGCAATTGCAATTCTTAAAACTATTAAATACATTTTTTTAAATTAATAAAACTGATAAAAAAATTCACAAGAGTCAATAAATGTAGTGAAATTGTTAAAAATCATTAAAAAAGGTTAATTATTAATTGAGATGATCGAAAATATTGACAAAGTAATTAATATTGCAAAGAAATAAATTTCATAAACATTTACAAAATAATCAAGTAGAACGAATGATATTATACAGGGAATATTTTTCAAGTATACATACGCTGTAAATGTTCGGACATTCCTTGTTTTTTTAAAAAGGTTCAATTTGAAGCTTCAAACGAGTGTTTTCCAATCCCAGATTAAGCATAAAGTAAAATTTCGAGTTTAGAAAAGCCTGAAAATTTGGATAGGTCGCGTAGCGAAGCAGAGCGACCAATCCAAATTTTCAGACTTTTCTAAACTTTAAATTTTACTTCATGCATCAGGCGTACAAACACTAAAATATTGTTAAATTCAAAATATACTACTAAAGTTTGATCTAATGTTGATTAATTTTGCAAATGTTTATATGAAATATGTAAAAGTATACTTAAATTGACAAAAACAGTATATGGTTTTTATTATTAATATTTACATAAATTTAATAAATGTTACTGTTTTTAGTTAGATCACTTTGGTTATTACAAATTGCCTAACAGTTGATAATTTTGTTCAAGTCTAAACATTAAAAAATAATAATAGTAATAATAAATGTCTTTTATTTCAAGACAATACATAAATAAAAAAAAACAAAATAGGTTTTCTTTACATAGTTTAACAATTGAAATCAATACGTATCCAGAAATATGGCAAAGTTCAGCTTACATATATAAAAATATATCAACTATTTTTCAACATAACCTAAATATAATAAAAATGTACACTCATTAGGTGAACAAAAAAAACCTCTAGAGTGCTATAATTTTATCTTTTATAAATATATGTTGGCTACACTCATTAGGAATTGTCATATAAAACATCAGACATCACGTCAGTTTCATAGTTGCCAACCTACAATATATTCCATAGCATTCTAGAGGTTTTATTTTATTGAACATACGATACTTTCAAAAGTAATATAAATCTATAAAGTACCACAAATTAAGTTAAAACACAATCGTTTTAAAATCTTAACTTTATTAAGTATGGTTTTTATGCTATTATTTCAATTTGTTCAAAAATCTGTTTACCATTGTTATTTTTATTTGTTATTGAGGAGTAATTGTCCACCGTTAAAATAAATAAATAAAAGATAAAGGCTGCTATATTATATATATATTTATATATATATATATATATATATATATATATATATATATATATATATATATATATATAATATTATTATTTATTTATTTTAACGGTGGACAATTACTCCTCAATAACAAATAAAAATAACAATGGTAAACAGATTTCTGAACAAATGGAAATAATAGCATAAATAGCATAATATATATATTATATATATGTATATATGTATATATATATATATATATACATTATCCAGCAGCTGATTTGTTACCATTATGTAAATATATAATTGTCTTTAATTAAAATTAACAATTATTATAATATTCGTCGATAATTACCAGCTAGATAGAATACAATAAATTAAGCATAATATGACCGTGATGTAATTACACGGGGTAATGCAAATGGCCGGAAACGTAGATCGAAATGAATGCCAGTTTGAATGCGCCTCACGATATCATCATCGCTCGTAAAAACTTTAGTTCACATATTATATTCTAATTAAACCGAATGTACGCGTACTTTGTATAAATACCAGTTTAAAGTTAAACATAACCCTGCATCTGGCTTAAAGCATCCTCATAATTGGACAGAGCGTAAAATTGTTTTATATAAACAATCTTTATTTACAGAAAAAGCATATACATATATAAATGTAAACAGAAACAATATATATATAAAAAAAATAACAATTCCGTAAAATGGCTATCGACCTGCGGTCTTTCAGCCTAAAATTGTTATTAAAACTCTTTAAATATTCCGTCGATTTACAGGTAAAAGCCATTCATTTCTAGAGAAGTTGATAATATGAAAAAAGTGTAAGCCGAGCTCTGCACTGAATTGGTTTTATATAACAAACATATTGCCTAAGCCGAGCTCTACACTGAATTGCTTTTATATAACAAGCATATTGCCTAAACTGAGCTCTGCACTGAATTGGTTTTATATAACAAACATATTGCCTAAGCCATGCTCTGCACTGAATTGGTTTTATATAACAAACATATTGCACTAGCCGAGCTCTGCACTGAATTATTTTTATATAACAAACATATTGCCTAAGCCGAGCTCTGCACTAAGTAGTTTTATATAACAAACATATTGCCCAAGTCGAGCTCTGCACTAAATTGGTTTTATATAACAAACATATTGCCCAAGCCGAGCTCTGTGCTGAATTGGTTTTATATAACAAGCATATTTCCCAAGCTGAGCTCTGCAGTGAATTAGTTTTATATAACAACCATATTGCCCAAGCCGAGTTCTGCAGTAAATTTTCTGTATGCCGCAGTTGCAATGCTCAGAACGATGTAAGCCGAGTTCTGCACTGAATTGGTTGTATACCTCAAATCACATTGCACAGAACTATTCATTAGATCTATTTATTTTTTAAATATTAAAAATTCAGTGCGAATATCTTGTAAAGGAAGGCAATAGACGCAATTACGTGATCCCGAAGAAGGTCGTCTCGAGCGAAAACGAGACGCGGCAAGAGATGCGAAATTAGACACCCTCTATGAATAAATGCATGTCGGGAATTAGCACTGAGGTATGTGAGGCAACGGTGGACCTTAATGGAATACATTAGAACCTTATACACCGCTCCCGTGCGCACAGCCTGTACATGCGACCGCAATAAACTTCACCGAGACTACTTAATTATACTAAGCGTCGCCGTTCTTATGAACAAATAATCTTTTTTTTTCACTATACCTATCTGTAACATGACATAATATTCATATGATATTAATCCTGTATGAAACTGTTAACGGTGGAGGCTTCTACTTCGTTATACATCATAATTCACAATTGAAACACGATTTTAACTTTGTTTGTATAACTGAGACTTTATTTATTATTAATAAAGTCTCAGTTATACAAACAAAGTTAAAATCGTGTTTCAGTTGTTAATCCTGTATGTTAATTTGAAGCTACTAGCAAGTTTTTCCACTCCTTGTTTAAGCATGAAGTAACATTTCGAGAAGCCTGAAAATTTGGTTTGGTCGCTCCGCGTGTTTGATAGCAGGTCAAGTATGTGTAGCAGATATCGTATGTTCAATAAAATAAAACCTCTAGAGTGCTATGGAATATATTGTAGGTTGGCAACTCTGAAATTATACATTATAATTATTATGTCTGACGTTTTATATGACAATTCCTAAAGCGTGTAGTCAACATAAATTTTAAAAAAGATAAAATCATAGCACTCTAGAGGTTCTTTTTTATTGAACATAAGATACTTGACCTGTTATCAAACACTTGATATATGACCGAAGATAGATTAGGTTATGTAGTTATCTGTCACGTTAGTTAAGTTATGTTATGTAAAATAAATAATTTCCCTCAAATTCCCGTTCGTAAAGTTATAAAATATACATATCAAAACAAGATCATTATTTTTTATAAATTAATGTTGATTTATTAATTAATTAATCGTCGCATGCGGGTTACGGTTGCGACTCGCAACTGTTTTACACGATCGCATTTATTGATAAATACGCCCGGAGAGCCGGGGCAGTATTTCCTTCATCGCCTGAAACGTTATTACAGGAAATATTAAGGCAGTCGACACGCCGATCGTTTTATTCATTAATGAATATTTTAATTAAATTTTAGGGCGTCGTAAATTTTACGGGCCCGAAACGGGAACGGAAAACGGCGAGATAACGTCTGGCCACACAACGTAAATTATGAAAATTGCCACGGTTTATTTTTTCCTTGTGGTAATAACTTTATTAAAAACGTTATTGATACTTTTATAAAATATTTTATCATTATAATGTTGAGTTATTTGATGTTGTATGTATGTAACTTTAGCATATGATGCACTATCATACGTTATTATTCTTTCATTATTTTTTCTTTCTGTAATCTTGTTGCCTTTCTACCCTCTCAGGTGTTAAGCTGGATATGATTTAGTTACTCCGTCGGTTGTTTTCCAAATTTATTTCTATTTTTTTCTATTCTGAGTTGCCTTTTCCACTTATTTCTAGTTGATGTCCGGTATTTCTGTCGCTTCTTTTATCTCATCTATACACAGTTTTCTGGGTCTTATTTTCTTTTCATTTTTAGAGGTCCTGGCTTCAGCTCTTCTTGCTATTACTTCCCGTGCAAATACACCGCCGGAGTGTATTTCGGAGTATATTGCATTCAAACGTTTTCAATTAAAAGGAGTATTTTTTCGGACTGTATCGTATTCTAAATTTTAAATTAAACAAAACCCCTTCGTTATTATTAAGTTATTTTTTTTCTCGATAATCTTCTTGTTGAGAGCGTAAAACCTGCAAGCGTGAAATGCGGCGAAACCCTTTCGACAGGTGACATTCGATACGGGGACGCAGAGATTGGGTTTCGGCCGAGATTTGTACGACATTAAGACTTCCGAAAAATTTGCATAAACAATTCTCCGAACCGTTCCAGCCGTGAAACACCTTTCGTCCACCTCATTTAACACCAGACTTTTGCCCAATACCTCTCTTTGTAACAACCAAAACAAAACACAGAAAACCACAAACAAAAGATTGTTAAAAATTAAGAAAAAGAAATTCTTAAGTGGTAAAATCAAAACAGATGCAGATTGTTGACAAAATTGTACTAAATATAGAATAATCGAGATAAAGGGAAATAATACTGAAGAAAGACATTTTATAGTTATGGAGGCAAAAAGTTTACAGTTTGAAATCATCTGAAAAATTAATGTTCTGTTTGAAAGAATTCTAAATAAAGAAATTATTAAATAGTAGAGACAAAAAAATGTGTGAAATATATAATAACTACAGATGAAGAGAAATAATACTAAAGAATAACATATTAAAGTTATGGAAACAAATAAGTAGCAGACTATAGAAAAATTAGTACAAAATATTGAAAACACTAACTACAAAGAGAAACAGCGGCACAGTCAGGATTTCATCTTAGCTGGAGGGCCCAATACAAATTAAATCGATCAAGTTTTAAAAAAAAATTAAAATGTGTCGAAATGTGTGGTGCTTTTATGCACTTATTTACTTAAAAATTGACAACGGATTAAAAAAATTATAAAAAACTACTTTTCTATATTCGTATTCATCAAATTTTCTGTGAATGCTCAAATATTACTAATATAGCCAGAAGAAGTTTAAATAAAACTCGTCAAATGTCAAAATCTCTTTATAATTTGTGTTTTTATTTTGTGTTATTAATAAGATAAATAAAGTGTTTTGAAAATTCTATATTAAACCAGTGCCTAATACACCAGGCGCATGAAGTAAATATTTAGAGTTTAGAAAAGCCTGAAATATTTACTTTATGCTCAATCAAGGAATAGAAAATATTTCGAGTTTAGAAAAGCCTGCAATATTTACTTTATGCTTAATGAAGGAATGGAAAGTACTCGTTAGAATACTATTATTTATATGACATACATGACATATACATATTAAAGTATATTCAAGTATGTGTTTAGTTTGATCTGAAAGTAGATCTTTCAGATCAAACTAAACACATACTTGAATATACTTTAATAGCTATCTACTTAATTTAAAGAAAACGAACTTGTTTTTTTAAATTATTAAGCCACAAATAAGTTTGATTTGCAAAACAAATGGTTATTATAGAGAATCTTTTGTTTGAAAAATTCTCGAAAAATCAACAGAATCGACATATGAATTCAATGATTTCACAAGCCTATAGTTCATACAGAATTAAAATATAATAGGTCAAAATTTTATTTTATTGCCTAAAGAGTAAATTCCATTGCATTTGGCAAAAGTTTTAAAAATATACAAATACTGTAGGTTATTTAATCCTAATAACCACACGTTTTTACACATAAAAATAACTGCAGTTGATGTGAAATAAATACAAAATATGTGCAAAATCAATTTTAATTTTATAAATTTGAACTTTAAGAAAAAGTTTAATATCTCAACAAGTTTTTATTGTCTTCAATTTTTAATGGAAAAGATATTTGTATAACAACTAAAATAAATAATAAATTAAAGTTGTTTCAACTAAGTAAATAGTTTCATAACTTCTTGGCAGATAAAATCCAGAAACTACAAATAAAGGAATTTAAAATGTGGTGTAAAAATTACAATATAAAACAAGTTTTCTATTGTTTTGATGAATGTTTTGCAAAATTTGGTTGTTCGCCTCGCTTCGCGTATAAATCACTGAAGTATTGTGAAATTCAAAAGTTTTCTTGTTTTGCAGTATATTTTTAATCCCGCTTTAGCAGTTTACTTTTAATACTGATTTAGCAGTATATTGTTAATTTTACTATATTTCGCAGTTGAATATGTACGGACGTTTGTTCAAATCAACCAATCCTACACTATTTTAAATGACTCAAATAATATTTTCTAACTTCCTATGTATTTGTTTTATATTTTTTTAAGTATACATATGTGAGTTACTGCGTATGTGCTATAAATCTTCAGATATTCGTTGTTTTTTTTTTAAGTTCAATTTGAAGCTATAAAGGAGTGTCGTCCACTCCCAGACTAAGCATGAAGTAAAATTTCGAGTTTAGAAAAGCCCCGCGTAGAAAATTTGTCGAGGGTCGCGCAGCGACCCGAGACAAATTTTCACGGGGCTTTTCTAAACTCGAAATTTTACTTCATGCGCCACGCGTATAAACCACTGATTTCAAGTGAAGTTTAAAATATTCTTATTAAGCAGTATATTTTTAATACTGCTTTAGCAATATGTTTTCAATTACTGATTTAACAGTGTATTTTTAAATTCACAATATTTCTGTGATGATTTATACGGGTGGCGCATGAAGTAAAATTTCGAGTTTAGAAAAGCCTGAGTTTGGATTTGGACGCTACGCGTTTTCTATTGTTTTGATGAATATTTTGCAATGATCAATTACTAGTCTTACTGTATGCTGTGATATTAAATAAATCTGCTATCTTAATGTGTTTGTTTAGTTGTATCTTTCGTTTAAACAATGTATAGGTATTAGTTATGTTGGTCAGGATTACGTATATTCTATATTTTTTAAGTTATTTGTTTGTTTTTATTAATTTACTTATAACTATTTTAATTCTCTTATTAAAATTGTAACCCTCTAATTTAATTTTTTAATATTTTAAATTGTTATATGTTTTGTACCAACTAACGTGTGTATGATCTGTGATCCTAAACATCAATAAAGTATTCTATTCTATTCTAATTCATATTTTTTATTTTTCTTATAATATTGTTATTTCTCTTATGTGTAAATTTATAATTAAAATATGTAAAGTTATAATAATCATATCTAAAATTGTTACTGACTCGCTTAAAATAAACATTTATCAACACCAATAAATTTATTATATTCTATACGATTTTGTTAGAAATTATGTTTGTACTAAATTTATTAATTCTCTCGAATATCTTAAAAGATATATATTTGGTTATATGTAGGTACTCGTATTTTCAAAGTGCAGACAAAGTTTGTATTTAAATTAAATGAAATTACAAGAGTCCAATCGAAAATTAATCAGAAATTATAAATGAAAAAAATAAAGACTAATTTATTTTAAAACTTTGCCAATATTATATTATATTATTAAATTAACAAACTAAAAATCCTATACGTTCTATAAATTTAAATTCATTTGATAATTGCTAGGATTATCTTTTAAATCGTGAAAAAAACGTACGCTAATTTCTATACCAGTTTCCGTAACTTCTGGGGTTCCTCAAGGAACTCACTTTGGATCAAGTTTATTGATACTTTTTGTTAACGAAACTTTTAAAAATTGTTTCCACTCCTTAATTAAGCATGAAGTAAAATTTCGAGTTTAGGAAAGCCTGAAAATTTGGATTTGTCGGCGCGCGAGCGAAGCGAGTCGCGCCGACAAATCCAAATTTTCAGGCTTTTCTAAACTCGAAATTTTAATTTATGCGCCAGGCGTATAAAACACTAATTTAATATAATGTTTGAAATATACTGCTTGTGATGTGTACATTTACTTTTATAGGAAGAAATAGTGGTTTAAGTTATTTTTATTGTATACTATTATTTAGGAATAAATCATTTTCAATTCGTAATTCAAACATAATTTTCTTTCTTTGCTTTTTTATGCAGCCCCCTTGGCTGTGCCCCTAAAGAGAAATAATATTGAATAAATACATTGTACACTTATAAAAACAAAGTTATTTAAAAATTAAAGAATATTAGACATTCATCATTTGTAAACAAAACACTTCGTTTGTTCCACTTAAATTCACTATAAATAAAGTAAACTAAGTGATTTTAACACAAAAACGAACCTAGTTCAAAATACGTTATTTTTGAATAATTATTTATAAATGAAAACAGGTTGAAACAAAAAACTAAACTATTAGAAATAAAACAACACAGTTGGAAGGGTTTCACTTTTATTGTTGAACACTGCTTATCATTGCATTGGCAGTGTTCAACAATAAAAGTGTTAAACAATAAAAGTGAAACCCTCCCAACTGTGTTGTTTTATTTCAAATAGTTTGCATTGGCAGTGTTCAACAATTAAAGTGTTCAACAATAAAAGTGAAACCCTCCCAACTGTGTTGTTTTATTTCAAATAGTTTAGTTTTTTGTTTCAACCTGTTTTCATTTATAAATAATTATTCAAATATAACGTATTTTGAATCAGGTTCGTTTTTGTGTTAAAATCACTTAGTTTCTTTATGTATAGTGAATTTAAGTGGAACAAACGAAGTGTTTTGTTTACAAATGATAAATGTCTAATATTCTTTAAATTTTAAATAACTTTGTTTTTATAAGTGTACAATTTATTTATTCAATATTATTTCTCTTTAGGGGCACAGCCAAGGGGGCTGCATAAAAAAGCAAAGAAAGAAAATTATGTTTGTATTACGAATTGAAAATGATTTATTCCTAAATAATAGTATACAATAAAAATAACTTAAACCACTATTTCTTCCTATAAAAGTAAATGTACACATCACAAGCAGTATATTTCAAACATTATATTAAATTAGTGTTTTATACGCCTGGCGCATAAAGTAAAATTTCGAGTTTAGAAAAGCCCCGTGAAAATTTGTCTCGGGTCGCTGCGCGACCCTCGACAAATTTTCTACGCGGGGCTTTTCTAAACTCGAAATTTTACTTCATGCTTAGTCTGGGAGTGGACGACACTCCTTTATAGCTTCAAACTGAACTTAAAAACAAACAACGAATATCTCAAGATTTATAGCACATACGCAGTAACTGACATATGTATACTTAAAAAAAATATAAATCAAATACATAGGAAGTTAGAAAATATTATTTGAGTCATTTAAAATAGTATCGGATTGGTTGATTTGAACAAACGTACGTACATACGCGTATTCAACTGCGAAATATAGTGAAATTAACAATATACTGCTAATTCAGTATTAAAAGTAAACTGCTAAAGCGGGATTAAAAATATACTGCAAAACAAGAAAACTTTTGAATTTCACAATACTTCAGTGATTTATACGCAAAGCGAGGCGAACAACCAAATTTTGCAAAACATTCATCAAAACAATAGAAAACTTGTTTTATATTGTAATTTTTACACCACATTTTAAATTCCTTTACTTGTAGTTTCTGGATTTTATCTGGTAAGAAGTTATGAAACTATTTACGTAGTTGAAACAACTTTAATTTATAATTTATTTTAGTTCTTATACAAATATCTTTTCCATTAAAAATTGAAGACAATACCTATTAAAAACTTGTTGAGATATTAAACTTTTTCTTAAAGTTCAAATTTATAAAATTAAAATTGATTTTGCACATATTTTGTTTTAATTTCACATCAACTGCAGTTATTTTTATATGTAATAACATGTGGTTATTATTTACTTTCCCGTAAAAAAGTTGAGGATTAAATAACCTACAGTATTTATATATTTTTAAAACTTTTGCCAAATGCAATGGAATTTACTCTTTAGGCAATAAAATAAAATTTTGAGCTATTATATTTTAATTCTGTATGAACTATAGGCTTTTTTGTGAAATCATTGAATTCATGTGTCGATTATGTTGATTTTTCGAGAATTTTTCAAACAAAAGATTCTCTATAATAACCATTTTTTTGCAAATCAAACTTATTTGTGGCTTAATAATTTAAAAAAAACAAGTTCGTTTTCTTTAAATTAAGTAGATAGTTATTAAAGTATATTCAAGTATGTGTTTAGTTTGATCCGAAAGTAGATCTTCATATAAATAATAGTATTCTAACGAGTATTTCCCATTCCTTGATTAAGCATAAAGTAAATATTGCAGGCTTTTCTAAACTCGAAATATTTTTCATTCCTTGATTGAGCATAAAGTAAATATTTCAGGCTTTTCTAAACTCTAAATATTTACTTCATGCGCCAGGTGTATTAGACACTGGTTTAGTATAGAATTTTCAAAACACTTTATTTATCTTATTAATAACACAAAATAAACAAACAAATTATAAAGAGATTGACATTTTTCATGTTTATAATTTGACCAGTTTTATTTAAACTTCTTCTGGCTATATTAATAATATTTGATGACTAGCATTGGCATTGGCAGTGTTCAACAATAAAAGTGAAACCCTCCCAACTGTGTTGTTTTATTTCAAATAGTATTATGGAGTTTCATCATGTATCCGCGTCATCAATTAAATATATATATATAAAGAAAAAAAAACTAAACTGTTCAAGAAATTCATACTCTCCTTCAGTTTCATTCCACTTTTGTTGCTTTTCATTCTTTATTTTCAAATGGTTAGACCGGCATCATGATCAAAATTACACCAATTTTTCTGTTACAAATCCATTAGCGGCGCGTTCGTAATTACCCCTTGTGGAATCTTTACGATTCGTATCCCCTAAAGCACACACGGAAACGCACATTTACCGCCTGTAGGGCCAGGCACTTATGCAAATCCGAGGTAAATTGTCGGGTTCGGCCAAAAGGCAAAAGCGCACCACCCTAATTAACCGTAATGCGATTCCGCGATGCCGTAATTGAGATGTGAGCTTTCTTATAAATGCGCATCTCGGGAAGGTCGTTAACAATTACAACATCTCGCTGAAGAAGAAATTGTATGGTGAAATACAATGTTGCTCAGGAAAGATAAAAAAAACTGGTATGAATTAAATACAAAAATCATATATTATACGATTTATAAATGCTGCGAATGGAAGCATATGTTTATGCTATAACAATGTATGCGTTAAAAATAAGATAATTATAAATTAATATTGCTACAAATCATTCGATGTATTATCAAAATATAAAAAAAGAATTAAAATGAATATCGACTTTCTGCAAAAATGTAGTCTCATTGAGACAAGTCTCCAAATATCTATTTTAACAACTACTTCACGAGCTAATACCCCAACAGATATTAAATTATTCAATGAATATTTGAGTTACACGACAGATTTACTGTTATAATAATAATAATAATAATTCTTTATTAACGGACAAGCCATTTACAATGTAGAGCCAAAAACATATAACTAAAATGTAAGACACAAAACATGAATCACAAATATGCACAAAGACACATATGTTAATCTGCGTAAACCACAATAGGGTTATAACATTTAGTGCACACCATCCGCGAGACTCCTCCTAATTAAACCTAAAGATGAGTTAAAAAAGTCAATACCGCTACAAATGTCATTAGCCGTGCGCGTTAATCGAGTCATGGGGCAATTTAAACTGCAAGTCGTCCTGCAAAATTCGTTATGAAGTAGCATGCGGCTACGTGCATGTCTATGTATAATTTATATGCAACATGCTACATCAGGTCAAAATATTCTCTCATTAAACTAAATGAACCAACAGAAAATTGAAACAAATTGAAAAAATATAGGATGTGTATTATCAGTTTAAAAGTTTGTTTATCTTTAATCTGACTGATAGTACCCAGTTTATACTAAAAAAAGACATTTCTTAAATAACTTTCTCACTTATCGCAGGGTAAACTATTGATAAAATAATAATGTCACAAAATAATAAAATCATATTTGGTTGGATTCATATACTCTATCAGATAAAGAAATGTTTTTTCTCAATATCCTGAACACTAAAGACCAATTGTTATGATGACTTTCGTCGATATTCGTCAATTGTCATGATTGGTTACACGCAAGGACGGTCGAGTATACGGTAAGAAGGATCGACAGAATCGAAGATTTTGAAGTGGGAGTAGAGATCGCTTACGTCACAAATGCGCGCTGAATTTAAATGTGGTTACTTCATAATTAAGATAATTACAAGTAATTATAGTAACTGAATAATAATTCTTACTATTAAATTATATTAATACTATAGAATTTATTTCAGATAAAAGACAATTCGATTTAGAAATAGCATTAGTACCATAATGATTTAAAAAGGAAAACACTTGGTTACAATTCACTAATATTAATATTAGTGAAATTTAACCAAGTGTTTTCTTTCCTTTCTAAATCATAGTTAAATATGTTTCAGCACGTGAAAGATGAGAAACTTGTTCAAGTACCATAATGTATTTCCACATTTAATTCTTCGTAATATTGCAATCCATGTGTATTTTATGCATATTTATTTTTATTGTAATATGATATACATTTCCAATGTATAAGCATTAACAACTAAAATTACAAAATTGGACTGGCTTAACCTTAAATTTTATAAGTCCGCATTCAAGTGACAAATTAGTTGTTCATGCAAAGCGGATTATAATAAGGCTGAATACTCTAATATTTAAATATAAGTTTTGATAACGTTTAATTTTAAACCAATGTATTCAATTAAACTATACGGATATTTAGTGTTACTAGTAGTTTTACATACTTTTAAACACTAAATAATTCAAATAATTTACCTATATAAATATTTGACTATTTTATAAATTCAAATTCACAGCCTTAATGTATCATAAACTTTAAGGCACTGCTAACTCTAACTTACTCCAATTTATTTATTCCAGGAGTAAAAATAATAGCAATTTAATAAAATCACTTTGTTCGTATAACATACTATTTTGTAGTTATGACTGTAGTTTCTGTTATACATTACCGTTATACAGGAAATGTTTCTTTTAGGTAAACATGTATAGGCTGTAAATTTTCAGAGATTCGTTGTTTTTTAAAAGAGTTCAATTTGAAGCTTTAAACGAGTGTTGTCCACTCCCAGACTAAGCATGAAGTAAAATTTCGAGTTTAGAAAAGCCCCGTGAAAATTTGTCTCGGGTCGCGCAGCGACCCGAGACAAATTTTCTGGGCTTTTCTAAACTCGAAATTTTACTTCATGCGCCACGCGTAGAAAACACAGATTTTAAGCAAAATTTGAATATACATAAACTTCACAATATTTTTGTGATTTATACGCGTGGCGCATGAAGTAAAATTTCGAGTTTAGAAAAGCCCCGTGAAAATTTGTCTCGGGTCGCGCAGCGACCCGAGACAAATTTTCTGGGCTTTTCTAAACTCGAAATTTTACTTCATGCTTAGTCTGGGAGTGGACAACACTCGTTTAAAGCTACAAATTGAACTTAAAAAAAACAGGGGAATAACTAAAGATTTACAGAAAATATAACCCAATCAAAGTCAACATTTTTTAAAATTTAATTATACGTAGCACAAACTATTATTTTAATTACATTTAACACTAACACAATGTCTTATTTTAATAACACTTATTTTTAACACAAAATATTAAAAAATCCATCTATAAAAGTAGAGCGAAACCGAAAAGAGAGGTTATGATAGACTCAAAAACGTAACCAAATACAACGTCATTGTTCTCTCTCGCACGAACTATGGCCTGCGGGGAAAGGGATAGGGGAAAACATGAAAAGATCCAATTCTGTCATACCTTGTAACACATATGTGTTCATGTGTTACGCCCATCGACGTACCTTGGGTTACACGAACAATGTTAAAACGATTTTTACGCGACAGGGGTCAAAACATTGATCCTTGAGGTACCTAAGTTGTCGCGAAAACCTTGGTGTTAAATGAAAAAAATAGAAACATAAGTCGCTTATAGAAATGTTCAAATTAAAGTGTACTGGCTGCATTACTCAACAATTTATATTCCAGTATTTGCTCTTATTAGTTTTAGAACACAGATAAAAGCAAATTGTGTATTTTTTTTTTTTGTAAATTCATATGTAAATTTATTCAAACAATTTACCAAACACCATTCCTATACACTTACATAAACAATTGCGCCGAGACAAAACGTGTTATTATTGTTGCAGCGCACAATCTTCTGCATATATGGCGGGCTTTACGTCGGGTCATTTAGTGACTGGCGTTCGGAATTGCGGTCCTTGCCGCGCGGCCGCGCGCTATCAGATAAGTCGCGCGCGAACGAGAAAGGCCTGAATTAATATAGTTTTATTTATGCTGATTAACCATCAGCATATCTTGCGGCCCACGCGATTAATTGACTCGACATCATTCGGCGGACTTTCCCATAAATTCTGCTCAGGAACGACACTAACGAAGTTGTAAGTTGAAAATGAAAATTGTCGTTTGCGTGCGCGCTTAATTAATTATTCAAATCGGAATGTATTAGCACTATATCATAAAGTATGTTTGATTTAAGACTGTTTGTTTAGTAACTAATTAAACTCTCAGCTCTTTCATCGTGTTGCAGAGCTGGGCGGTACTCGAGTACAAGTACTCAAAATTTGTACTTTTCTTTTCACTTTTCATGTACTCGGTACTCAGGCCTAGAGTACTTTATTTTCTAAGTACTTGTACTTGTACAAAAATATGAATTACATATGTCAAAAAAATTGTCGCCAGTTGCATATGTTAGATATACATCTGTCAACTTAGGTTAGATGACAGGTAGTATAATTTTGTTATAGGTTAAATTAGTTGACAGTTGCATTGGTTAGATATGCAATTGTCAATTAATCTAACCTATAACCCAACTTCACTAACTGTTATCTAACCTAACCAGACATACAAGGATTTTTTTTAGGTACATTTGTTGATTTTTATACATTTTCGCAAAATGATCTCGAATACATTTAGATGCACCTACTTAAGTTATATTTTGCTATCACTGTAAAAAAAACAACGAGTTATATTAGTCTGAATCTTTGTTTTGACAACTCATTCAATTTTAAACAAAATGAAATTAAGTAAAATTTCGAGTTTAGAAAACCCTGCAAAATTTGGTTTGGTCGTGTAGCGAAGAGAAGCGACCAAACCAAATTTTGCATCCTTTTCTAAACTCGAAATTTTACTTCATGCGCCACCCGTCTACAACACATATTTAAAGTGAAATTCAAAATATACTGTTTAAGAAATATTCTGAAGTTGTATATTTTGAACTTCACTTGAATCAATGTTTTATACCGGTGGCGCATGAAGTAAAAATTCGAGTTTAGAAAAGCCTGAAAATTTAGTTAGGTCGCTCCGCTTCGCTACGCGACCTAACCAATTTTCAGGCTTTTCTAAACTCAAAATTTGACTTTATCCTTAACCTGCGAGTAGAAACACTCGTTTGAAGCTTAAAATTGAACCTTTTTAAAAACAACGATTGTCTTTTAAACTTACAGCGAATGCATCTGATATGTATACTTAAATGAAAAATTCTCTGTGTGCAACTGTCAATTAACCTAATCTATAATCTAAAACCAAACATATGCAACTGTCATCTAACCTAACCTAACATACACAATAGAGGTATCCAGAATGCTGTCACTTGACTCTCGACTGTCACTGTCATGTCTTGAAAAATATGAATAATTAAACATTTTAAAAATTCATAAGACTTACTACTTTTAGTATTTGCTACTTTCAGTAAGTAAGTCTCATGCATTTTCAAAAACATTCACGAACTTACATTATTCAAGATTTTTAACATAATTCACATTTAAGCTAATTCTTAGTTTAACTTTAAAGTTTGATAACTAACTGAACCCAACCGCAATACAATGTAATACCTAACATAACTTTACAACTTGTCACATAACCCAACTATACTAAATTGTGACCCTAACCTTACCTAACCTAACTTCACAACTTGTCATGTAATCCAACTACACTAAATTGCGAACCTAACCTAACTTCACAATTTATCATCTAATCCATTGACACTAAGTTGTGACCTAACCTTACTTCACAGCTCGTCATCTAACTCAACCACACTACACTGTGAACCTAACCTAACATAACCTAAATTCACTACTTGTCATCTAAACCAACTACATTAAATTATGAAGTTGGTTATGCAAATTTCACAATTCGATAACAAATCGTAAAGATGTGTTAGAATACCTAACTGACGTCACAGTCCATATATATCCAGTAATCGTTTGGATGCTGCATCCAGAATCGAGACCGGTGATTAGTGCAGAGCTGGGACAAATCCTAGCAAAAAGGATTCGAATCACGAATCCGAATCACCTAATATGATTCAAATCACGAATACTCAAATAATCTCTTCGTAAGAGATAAATATGATTCGAATCAAAGATTCGAATCCTGTTTTCTCGAATCACGAATACAAATCCTTTAAGAATAAATTTGATTTTATCATTTTTTTGCAACCATTTATGTGTAAATATCATTACCAGTTGTTTTAACAAACATATTTAAAACATAATTATTTATTATTAACACTGAACATCGTTGATAACAGACTAAACATCTGATTCCCTGTTACTCTAATTAAAGATGTATTTGTGTGTTTCTGAACTTTCATTCAAATCAGTGTTTTGTACGCGTGGCGCATGAAGTAAAATTTCGAGTTTAGAAAATCCCGAAAATTTGTCTCGAGTCGCTGCGCGACCCGAGACAAATTTTCACGGGGGCTTTTCTAAACTCGAAATTTTACTTCATGCTTAGTCTGGGAGTGGAAAACACTTGTTTAAAGCTTCAAATTGAGCTCTATTATAAAATCGACGAATGCCTGGAAATTACGTAGATAAAAAATTCACTGAATATTATTAAAACTGGGAAAGTCAGAAAAAAGTCATGAAATTATATTCAAATTGACCAAAACAGTAACAAAAAAGTCATATGACATTATTATATTTATTAAGATTAGCAGGCAAATTACAAAACAAAATATACTGGTCTTTACTTATTATGTTTGAATTTTATAGCAAATTCAGTTTGATTTTATTAGAAATGTCTATATCCCGAGAAATCCAGGGAGTTTTTCTGACATCACACATGAAATTCCTCGCGTGACGTGAAAAGTCAATGTAATTAAACTAACAAGGTCGACTCGGTTTTAAATTAAGACAACCTTATACACTAACCACCTTGGTTGCTGACATCACGCCTAAAAGTCCTCACGTGACGTCAACAATCAAGGTAATTAAACTTACACACCTTGGTTGATATCATCACGCGTGGAAATCCGTACGTGACGTTAAAACCAAGATCATTACTGTGCAAGTTTGTCTCGATTTAAACTGAGCCGACCTTATCACGCGCGGAAATCCTCACATGACGTCAAAATCAAAGTCATTCTGTATAAGGTCGAGTCGGTTTGAACTGAGACAGTCTTACATAAGGTTGTCTTCATTTAAACTAGTGTTTTCCACTCCCAGACTAAGCATGAAGTAAAATTTCGAGTTTAGAAAAGTCCCGTGAAAATTTGTCGAGGGTCGCGCAGCGACCCGAGACAAATTTTCGGGCTTTTCTAAACTCGAAATTTTACTTCATGCGCCACGCGTATAAAACGGTAATTTAATGAGCAATTTAAAAACACACAAAAGACATTTTCAATGTTAATCTTCACAATTAATTCAAATTATTTTTGACGATTAAAATCCTTTTGTAAGTATTCAAATCCTTTGATAAATATTCGAATCCTTTTATAAATATTCGAATCCTTTCATAAGGATTCGAATTCTTTTATATGGATTCGAATCACCCACATTTGGATTCGAATACGAAGCCTCTTAAGAAAATGTAACGAATCCGGATCACGAATCCAGTTGAACTAAAGTATTCGAATGCCTCTTTTGAATCCTCTAAAAGGATTCGAATCCAGGATTCGAATCCTGAATGATTCGAATCCTGCCCAGCTCTGGATTAGTGTATATAGTCATGATCATAGTCTCTCCTTTTCTACTCGATTTCCAGTTCTCCCATAAGCGTTGGCTCTCCTTGCTTACGATTTGTCATCTGACTTAACCTAGCTTCACAGTTTGCCATCTTCTTTAATGTGCTAAGCGAAAATTAAAAAAGAACATATTTTTATCATATCCCTTAGTCACTAAATGTACTCAGTACTTTGTACTCATATGAATACTTAAGTACTCACGGTTACGTACTTGTACTTGGTACTTGAGTACAATTTGATTAGAGTAATTGAAATTGGGTGAGTTACGTGAAGATTATAATAACTTTAATTAAAAACACTTTTAACCTTTCTTCACAATTTTTTTTATATACCAGATGTACATTTCGGTCACAAGGTGACCATTATCAATTGATAATTATCAATTGATAATGGTCACCTTGTGACCGAAATGTACATCTGGTATATAATAAAAATTGTGAAGAAAGGTTAAAAGTGTTTTTAATTAAAGTTGATTAGAGTACTTGTACTCAATACTTGAGTATATTCTACATATACTCGGAACTGCTCTGTTGTGTTGAAGGCGGAATAAAAAAATAAAAATAAATACAACGAGATTTAGTTAAAAATAACAATTATCATTGTTTAAAATAAATAAGAAGTTATAAAACGTATTTCTAATCTGCTTTCCAGTTTAGATAATTACATCTAATGCACCACTTTAACGACCGTTACGCAATCTAATTGAGTCCGTGGGTGGAGTTATAATAACAACTGCAGCAGCAAACAGAGAAAAGACATCAGGCAGTTTCCTCCATCCGGAAATTGACCGGTCTCATTAGCGATGACAAATGTTGCTGGCCGCTGATTGATGACTCCGGTCCGGTCCGGTTTATTTCGAGGCAAAAGTACACGTTGTACAAAAATGTAAAACGCGACGTTTTAAACGGCGTTTTACCAGACGAAACAAAAGATCCTTTTTCATCATTATCCACATAACATTTCGGCGTTCTGCAAGGAGTTTTTTTTTTGTACAACGCTTGTGACGAGTGACAGAGGAGAGATGTCTCAGTTATGGATGAACTTTACCTGTGTGTGGTTTTTGAATATGGGCATTGTTGTCAGACCAGAGGGGGTTAATGGTTGGCAACTTCGCTTTTTTATTTCTCTTCTGAGAAACTTTTGAAAGGTGAGCTTTTTCAGACAAATAAATGTAACACCTCTTTTATTGCATCAATATGATAGTAGAACCACAGAGTAGAACCAAAGAAGATTTCATAAAGAGTGGCAATCTAATAGGCTTATTTTTTATCACGAAATACAAATCTAAAATGCCCAATACGACAGTTTATATATATATCCAGTTATCTAGTCTATATAAAATTTGGTAACCGTGTTTGGATGCTGCATCCAGAAGCGAGACCGGTGATTGGTTATATATACCAATCACCGGTCTAGCCTGTCTCGTCTGTCTTACTCTTACCCCACATCCTGACCATAGTCTCTCCTTTTCTACTTGATTTCCATTTCTGTCATGAGCATTGGCTCCCCTTGCTACTACACATTTTTAAATTGTACTGAAAATGACCAGAATGTTAGAATGTTCTACATTGAGAATCTGTGAAATATAAGTATACTTATATAATTTAGACAACTATTATTTTTAGATATTAAGTTGAGGCCCCTAATACTGTAACTGGGTCATTTGCCCATCCTGCTAGACCAATGGTTACCAACGTGGGGTTTACAGCTCACAGGGGTCAATTTGTGTTTTAAGGGGGGCAATTAAAAATGAATATAATTGTAGTAATCATTAAACTAACCCAAATCCATAAAATCTGCGCGTGTAACACGGTATTTTTCCCGTCGCGATATTTTACCGCGCGATTAAAACACCGTTTTATTTAAAACTGCGAATGATCATCATCCCATCAAATTATTATAATATTTAGTCCTTGCACTTAATTAGTATCACATATATCCCTCAAATCAAAATCTTACGATTTACTCTCTCTAGATATTATACAATCCAGAAAGGGTTCACCTTTTTTAACCGGCGAGATTTTCGTGTCTGGTTCGCCGGTTCGTGTGTGTTGTAATGTGGAATAGAGTGAGAGATACCATGACAGGGTGTAATATATAACGTCTTCAACAAACAGCGGCCGGTCCTCCTCCTCCCACCGAGATCTTCATCACAGCTGGTTTTATTCCGAGAACACCTCCGGTATACACGTACGTATATATACCTGTTGCGTTTCTCGTCTCCCCTTCGGCCGGGTCTTAACTCAAGAGCGCACGGCGTGCCTCTAATCAAAAACGAAATTCCAAAATTTATACCACCCCGACATATAAATAACCACAAATACAATGCTATCAGATTCAAACAACTACAACAACACAACATGGACGCGATCTCAAACCTATGACTCTTTCAGGAGTTGTTGTGCTTGTTTAGGATTCTAGAATAAATTGAATTTGGATAATCAAGCAGTTACGGAATCAATGCAGTGGTTTTTGTTAATATTCGTGAATATTCGCGTGAAACGTTGCTTCTTCTTACGAGTTATTATGCCCTCAGCATGAAACCAGGAAATATTTAAATAATAGCGCTCTTGAGGGCCTAGATGGGCTTCAAAATTGGCTCACAGGAATGCTCATTTTATCGCGTTGTGGACTGAAAAAAAAAACGTAAGTGGAACTAAGGGGTATAAGACCCTACAATGCAGGGATAGGTACATACGATTGTCGCCCTAAGGTATAATGGGTATTAACGAGCAATTAAAAACAAAAACCCTAAAGTTGGATTTTGTTGGATCGATTTGTTTTAAAAAGTAGAAAAAAAGCGGGAGTATATTTTTTATCGGGAGTTCTTTGTAATGTTTAAAAGAGTGTCAAACATTACGAAGAACTCCCAATAAAAAAATATACTTACGTTTTTTTTCTACTTTTTTTTTCTACTTTTTAAAACAAATCGATCCAACAAAATCCAACTTTGAGCGCTTGCAATTTTTAAGCATCGAAAAAGTACTAAAAATTATACACTTTTTGAAATAGTAAAATCTTAGAAACCGCTCTAGTTCATAAATGTTTTACTATCTTCGCAATCGCTCTAATTGCGAAGATAGTAAAAAATTTACGAAACGACTATTTATAAAAAAAATCATATTATGCATTCAAATTTGTCTACATTATTTCTTTAAGTTAGCGGATTTGGTATTAAATGAGCTTTAATTTAAGTTTAAGCGCATTTCTGTAATTTAAACATTACGTTCTGTAGATCGCTCAAAGAGAAGAAAAAAAATTGTTTAATAAAAAAATGTCATTACTACTTCACGCGTCAGAGCAATAATATTTTTATTTCGGTGAATGTGAACGAGCGTTTCAACTTCAACTAGACTCAATATTTTATACGCGTGGCGCATGAATTAAAATTTCGAGTTTAGAAAAGCCTGAAAATTTGGATTTGCCGGGGCGCGACTCGCTTCGCTCGCGCGCCCCGTCAAATCCAATTTTTCAGGCTTTTCTAAACTCAAAATTTTACTTCATGCTTGATCTATCTAAGGAAACCTTTGTTAAAAAAAATTACAACTGATAAGATCTTGAAATCGGTGCAACTAATAATATAGTTAAAAACATTGAAAATTAAAGCAAATTTATAAATAAATATAAGGACGAATATCTCTTAAAATTTATACATTTTAAATGTTGTTTTAACACAATTCACATCTCGTTCATTCTTGGTAACTTAACCTTATACAATATTTGTCTAAAATGAGATTCTGTTACAGTCAGAGAATCACATTAATAATATATAACTATAATAATAATTATGACAATATATGAAAACATTACCTTTCTTTGTATCAAAAATATAGAATTTTTAACAAAGTCAGTAATAAAAATATATTGATTGATAATCGACTCACTAAACTTATTTCACTTGTCAATTGGTTAAATTTAAGACCATTTCACATTAAATTAGCGGCTTATACGCGTGGCGCATGAAGTAAAATTTCGAGTTTAGAAAAGCCTAATTTGGCTCGGTCGCTCCGCTTCGCTCCGCTTCGTTCCGCTTCGCTACGCGCCCGAGCCAAATTTTCAGGCTTTTCTAAACTCGAAATTTTACTTCATGCTTAATCTGGGAGTGGAAGACACTCTTTTAAGCATTAAAACAATTGATATTGTACATAACACATTGATTCTTGTTTTATTGGCGGAGAAAGTTATATAACGTCTAAAGAAAATGTCAATTTTAGAGGAAGCAACCGTTTTTTATGTCGGACGTCAAAGGACAATTCAGAATCGAACAAGAGACTCAACATCACAATGCCATAATAGTGAAAATACAGTTGATGTAAGAAACTTACAGTTAAAATGTTACAATAGTCATTGATTAATGAAATTCTATCACAGTCAAAACATTAAATGATTTTATTACTCAAAAAACAATTGACACAGTGATTTAATGTCCTAATGCCAAAATAATCAAGCATATTTAACATGTCAAAATGTTATAGTAGTCAAAAGACAGGTGAGGTTACAAAAATAAGGTTTTTTTTTCGTTTAACTTCACAACTTGTCGTCTACCCTAACTGAACCTTATTAAGTTTTATACGAAAAAATTGTGCTAAAACGTCATAGTTGGCCAAAATTGTTTTCTACGTTGAAAATATCAAATTATGCGAAAGAAAAAAAAACGTCCATTTTATTCACATAAATTGTTTTTTGCATAATTCGATATTTTTAACACGGAATAACAATGTATATCAATAGTGACAAGTTACACTAAAAATATCAATTTATGTAAAAAAATTGAAATTGTGTTATAGACAGTAAATTATCTCACTATAATAAAGAGTAAGTTATATGCCGTAAATGTCAATTTTTGATATAAATGTCAAATTACTTTATTACATCTTAATAAACATGATTTAAGATTTCTCTTTACTATAAATATAAATATTCGAATATTTATACATTCGAATATTCAAATATTTGAATATTTAATTCAATGACTAATTTGGTGATTGAAATATTCATATTTAAATATAGAAATATTCGAACATTTGAAGTTACACTAAAAATATCAATTTATGTAAAAAATTTGAAATTGTGTTATAGACGGCAAATTATCTCACTATAATAAAGAGAGAGTTATATGCCGTGAATATTTCAGTGCTTTCAGTGTTTAATACGCGTGGCGCATGAAGTAAAATTTCGAGTTTAGAAAAGCCTGAAAATTTGGTTTGGTCGCTCCGTGCTTCGCGCTACGCGACCAGACCAAATTTTCAGGCTTTTCTAAACTCGAAATTTTACTTCATGCTTAGTCTGGGAGTGGAAAACACTCGTTTTCAGCTTCAAAGTGAACTCTTTAAAATAAAGCGTATATTTTGCTTACCTAATAGAAAATTTATATGTATTCTTAAAAGAAACATTCCCTGTATTAACAGATTAATCCGATGACTATTTACCAAATCTACGAAATGCGCATTCGAATCAATTAACATTTTCGTTTGAGCTTACACAAAATTAACATAAACGAATTATTTATTTCTGTAAATATTTAGTACACGTGAAAATTGGAATTATACCACTGAAACTCACATTTAAAACGATTATGAACATTAATTAGATTGATTTATAGCTAGGTTTTTGCAGATTTGTTTTTACGAAGACATTGTCAAAATATAACGTTTAACCTTAAAATTTCAAAGCTTTTCGAATATTCCATCTAAAAACCATAGCAGGCATATTATGAAGTTTTCTGTCTGTTTTCACACACGCAATCTGATGACATCAAACTATTTTCGTATTGCGTGTGTTGGTGCAGAAAGCTCTACAAATCAAGGAAACCATGGGGCACCTCTCGTGAATCGTACCTTATGTATATACTTTGATATTTTAGAAATTGTCAATGTAATAACAGAATATTCACTTTCTGTAAAATTTATGAATGTGTAGTGGGGATTTTGGATTTTAGACGTATGACAATGGTAAACACATGTGAAGTCAATGGTGCGGATACGCCCGTATTTAAGAAGATTATAAAACCGTATCCACCCATTCCCGACCATGTGATATTGTTGATGGGTCGAGTTTTGAATGGAGTTGTTTGCGAGTCGGGCAGCTGTCAGCGGCTTTGGCCGAGTGCCGGTGAAATTGGGGACCAGAAAAGTCGCCGATGAACACGCAGGATTATCGGATTAGTGACTAATAGCACAGGGTACAGAAAATCGTATCATGACCCATCCAGCATGAAAGCGTGCATGTTTTTTTTTGTCGGATATATTCTCACAAAAAAATTACTTGCGGTTAGTTTGTCCATGGACGGCAAATATATAAAAAAAAATCAATCTCCTGAGAATGTACACTTCTGTGCAATAAAATTAAGCACACAAAATATGTTATATTTTAAAACAGACATGATGAGTTTCCTAGTTACGAAAATATGTAAATATCCCAACCTCCTTCATGTCAAAATGCTTCGTCATTTAGACAACAATTAAAAAATTCGAATTCTAACTATAATAGAAGTTGGTTTTTCTATTTCGGTTTTTTTTATATTTATTATAAGCGTTTTTTTCAAAAGGTCATAGTTTTGGTTTTTTAATAAAGGTGTTATTTTTAAATTATGGTATTTTAGTAGTAGTAGTACATCTTTATTCAGACAATTACAGTAATATAGTATAATACATATATATGAGCCGTCTATTTTGAAAGTGACCCAACTCCATTTCTCAATTTTTTGTTCTTGACTTTAATAACCTTTATAACTTGAGGCTATCAGTTATAAAAAACAATTTGGCTCAAGTATATTCACAATACATTTTATTTATTTTAAATATACTGAACCAGAAATTGTTATTTTTGGCAGAAAGCCTGAAATTATGAAGATTATTTTGGTCAACAACAAAAAAAAAATGGAGCTAGGCCACTTTCAAAATAAACGACTCATATATTATTACACCATGGGGTTAGTCTGTCTGGGCTATTGACCAGAGGTCTTTCTGCGCTGTCTTGAATTTATTTTATTTGGAAAATTTTATCGTATTGGTATTTTATTATTTTTTTTTTATTGATGCATCATATGTCTTATTTCAAATACTTCGCAGCGTGTTTAAATTCAATATTAAAACACGCGCGTGTGTTAAAGTTGCTAAGGACAACAACGTCAATTCAAACTTAAAGTCAAACATAAATGTCACTATCTATTAAACTTTAATAACTCGTTCATTTTATTTATAATAAATATTGAATATACAATCTGTATTATTTGAAAAATTAATATTTCCGTGCTTTAACTCGGAATCAACATTGCTCACATGAACATTGGTAACTGATTTACTTCCAGATGTGCATGCATTCGTATTTCCGCTAATAGCATTTGATATAATATTGGAAACACTGTTTTTATTGTTGATGGACTCTTCGACATATCCAGTAGCCACCGATGCCGATTTCCAACCAACTTGCCGCTGTATTTGATCTATAGTCATCCCACCGTTGGCCATAATAGTTGCAGAAGTACGCCGGAACGCATGTCCTGTGTACTTCTTTGGTTCGTCTAAGTTAAGGAAAAGTGCAATGGGCATAAACCAAAAGTATTAATACCCACTACTTGTTTAGTACACTTTCCCTTATCAAAGCGTAAGAAAACACGGTCAGTACTCACATTTTGAGGACGCAACAACAAATATTTCTTAATAAACCCAACGTAGGGTATACCATTACTGTCAGCGACAGTAAAACGCCGAGCCTTTTCTGTCTTAGACGGACGTATGAGAATAAGTAAGGTATTACCCTCTTCCTTAATGTCGGATAAACGCATATCGCACAATTCGCATCTGCGACAAGAACCAAAGATTCCAAAAATGGCAACAACTTTCAAAAACAAATACGTTATATCTGAAGCATCTTCAAAAAACTTTCTTAAATCTTCCTCTCTAAAGGCATAGGACTTTTTTGCGTTACAATTCTTACCAATCGCCTTCATAAATGCTTGCACTTTTCCAAATGATTTGATATCCACTCCCTGTTGTAATCGTAACATACATTGTAATTTGGAATGTATGGCCCACATTGTGGACGACTTGTACTTCTCTGACAATTCCTGTAAGTACGCAAGCATAACTTGTTCTGTTACACTGGCAACTTGGCATTCTTCCATCCATTTAATCAAACGGTTGTACTCTTTTTTGTAGGCTACTTCCGACTTTTGCGGAATCAACCGATTCTCAGCTTTAGCGCTCAAGCTATCAATCTTTGATTGCATTTTCAAAGGGTAATGACAAACTGATGAGAAATTGATAATTTGTTTATTTCACACCTTGACAACCAAAGGTACATTGATTCCGTCATCTTAAACATGCTCGAAATTTCAAAATTTCGGGCCAATTTATGGTCTTTAAATGCATCAATAAAAAAAAATTGCGTAAAGTATGCGTGGATATCTGGTCTTTAAAGCACTTACTCTATTGCAAGCACTCCGGCTGGCGCCGTCGTGCTTGCAAAATCGTGCGTGCTTTAAAGACCTAAATATCCACTTATACTTTAATATACTATTATAGAACTAGAATATTGTAAAAAATAGTTATGAGACTTGTGCTTAATTTTATTGCACAGAAGTGCACATTTTGACTTCATAAAACGATTTTAAAATTTATGTTTGTGTCATAATCAAGTTATTTAATCAATATATCAATAAAAACTTGGATTATTTCTGATTTTTTTTAAGAGATAAGGAGGCCTTTAATAAATAATAAGCATTAAATAAATAATGACTTTATTAAGTATATCTTATTACGTCATTCAAACAAATTACCCATGAATTCAATCCACAATGTCCGATTAAATACA
The DNA here is from genome assembly GCA_932526585.2 of Philonthus cognatus. Taxonomy (NCBI): domain Eukaryota; kingdom Metazoa; phylum Arthropoda; class Insecta; order Coleoptera; family Staphylinidae; genus Philonthus; species Philonthus cognatus. The sequence goes on from OW052244.1 coordinate 40,280,602, forward strand.
ATGTTTACACAAAACTAATTAAACCAGATGAATTGTACGATAGCGGTTTATAGTGACTCTATTATATACAGGGCCACCTTCTGTACAAACAGGCGTGGTCTAATCACGATCAACGTGATACGAAAATGATGAAAAAAAGGAGACCGGCCACGACTCGGGCCTAATAACAGCCTTCACGTCAAAATCGAAAACTCGAATTATTAATTGCGGGTTTTCCTCGCAGTGAAAATAAGAAGAAGACAAAAACGGGGAAGAAAATTAAGTGGAAATAAAACGCGGTACGCGTAGCGTTCATTACCTTGTGGACTGGATGGTCTTTATTAAATTTTAATTGCTCTGCGTTAGCTGAGGCTTCGCTGTTCGTTTGTTTCTTTGGAAAACGTTTCAGGAAGATGTTTAATGTATGTAATCTAAGAAGCCTTATTTATTATCAATTTGTGATTTTTTTAATAAGTAGATGAAATATTGATGGAAATTGATGATTTTAGCTTAGAACTCATATATGGCATCCGAAAATAATTCGAAAGAAAATCGCATATGAACACATTATATATGTATAAAATACCATTAAGTATTGTTATTTTATGCATACATAATGTAATTGATATGCGATATTCTTTCAAATTTTTGCAAAATATTACAATTATATTAAAAGTGTGATTACAACGACGAATTTGAGCACCCATTGAAATACCTACTTCCCTTATTATTGGATGTTTCTTTAAGGACAGATTATTATGAAAAAAGACTACTAGGTAAACGATGTAACATCGTACCTAACCTAACTGTTGACACATTTATGTAGTCACCGTGTCAAGTTTAGTTGTATCTCACACCATCAAGGTTTTGACATTGTGTGGACTAAATGTCGGCTAACGCATACTTACATCAACTGCAGTTATAGTTCAGATATCGACTTACCTTCAACTGTCTTTATGGATTAACGTAGAACAATCACAGTAATTAAGATACAAATTTAAAATAAACATAATAAGTGCCATAGAAATGTCATAAGTGATAGAGTGGCAAACAAAACATGTTCACGACTGTCTAAAACTGTTACAACGTTCATAATTTAACAAAATGATAACTATTAATGAATGTATTGTTGATCATTGATCACTTGGTAAAAAATTATTATTATTTTTTTAATATGAGGTGTTCACTTAAAAGTCCGATCGAGTTGGTTGTGAAATTTTCAAAACATTGTGAAGTACTCGTAGGTCGTATTTAGCTGTGAAAACAGCTGATTTATAAAAAGAAACAACACAACAACTATAAGATCAAGGCAAACTAATGATCTATTGATTAACACAATCTGACATTTATGTCAAGTATAAAAAAACGTAAATTAAGCTGCGACTTCACTTTTTCGTTCCATTTCCTTCTATAAAATTCAAATATAAAATGACTTGATTTGTATAAAAAAGAATTTAAACCAAATGAATTTAAATTTAAATTTAGACACTTTTGAAAGTTAAATTTAAAATAAAACTACTTAATTTAAAAGGTAAATAAGTACAGGCATAAGTTTTTGATAAAAATATTCTTTATCTAGGATCATTTGCTATACAATAACATAGAAATATACTCAATGACATTAGAAGCGTAACACCCAGAAGGAGTTATTATTCTAACTTGATTTTTTGCCAGTATGGTAGTCTTACATCAAGAATAAAATGATTACATTTTCAAGAAATTTTATTAAAAAGCAATCTAAAAAAAAATAATAATGTGTTTGGCGACCCCTTTGCTGTATACACTCCTGTAGACGTGTGGGCATCGACAAAATGAGTTGGTCGATGTCTTCTTGAGGCATCTCGTTCCAAGCAACTTGAATTTCATCGATCAACTGTGCTAGAGTCTGTGGAGGATGGTGCAAAGAGAATATTCTTCTTCCCATGATATCCCACACATGTTCAATGGGATTTAAATCCGGCGAATGGGGCGGCCACGCCAAAACATTAACACCAGCTTCATTAAGAAAGTTCATAGTTCGACGAGCAATATGGGGACGTGCGTTATCTTGTTGAAAAAGTACGTCTGGGCGGCCATCTAAATAAGGCAACAAAGTCGCTCGTATGATGTCTTCAACATAACGCGCAGCTGTCATACTGCCTCGAATGAATACAAGAGGTGATCGACTACCATAAGCAATAGCCCCCCAAACCATTACTCCAGCAGTCCTGTGTACATGCCTCTCAATAGCAAACCTAAGATCAGGTCGTTCTCCACGGTAGCGTCGTACCCTTCTACGGCCATCATGCGTGCCTAGACAAAATCGTGATTCATCGCTGAATACGACATCGTGCCATTCTGCCTCCCAATGCTGCCGTTCTCTGCGCCAGTCCAACCTTTGGCGACAGTGTCTCGCTGTTAAAGGAAGCACTAATCTTGGACGGTACGAAAGAAGCCCAAAGGATTGAATGCTGCGATATAAGGTTCGCATACTAACGGGCCTACCTTCTTCTCCAATCCATTGATCACCGATTTGACGCGTAATGGCGAAACGGTCTCGCAGGGCTATTTGTCTTAAGCGCCGATCTTGACGTTCTGTGGCACGCCTTGGTTGACCAATTGGTCTTCTTCTTGCTCCTATACCTTCTTCTGTCCATACCTGATACACACGTATTACAGTTGCTCCAGTGGAATCAATACGGCGGGCAATTTCGCGATAGGACATACCGACATCTCGATAAGCAACAACTCGACCCCGGTCAAAATCGCTCAAATGGTGATATTGTGGACGTCTTCGGACTCGAGGCATTTTATTTAAGCTTAACACACTCAACGGAAACACGAAAACTAAAAACATCTGTACTAAACAGCTCATATAAATAGTTTTATCAAAAAAGAAAAACTGTTTTTTTTTTCACAATAAATATAAAAGGCACAAGGTTGAAATTGTTATCAATGTATGCTTTAAATATAGTCACTCTGTTGCTAAAATATGAATTCAAAAAAATCATTTCTTCTTGGTGTTACGCTTCTAATGTCATTGAGTATATATATAATTAATCACTCCCAGTTATGTAAAGCAGATCTTTTATGCAAGGTCTATTATAAAAGCGTTAAATTTTGATCTTTTAACGAGTGTTTCCACTCCCAGATTAAGCATGAAGTAAAATTTCGAGTTTAGAAAAGCCTGAAAATTTAGATTTGTAGGGGCACGCGAGCGAAGCTTTTCTAAACTCGAAATTTCACTTCATGCGCCACGTGTATAAAACACTGATTTCAAGCGAAGTTCAAAATATATTTCCTATAATTAATGTGTCACTTTGTTTATGACACAAAATTGTGTTTTCCAGTATTTTTTTGTTTCAATGAAAAATCTTGCAACACATTTTGTCTAATAGAACTTAGACACAACGCATTTTCACAATGTGCGAAATGACAGACGAATGCAATTTTATTCGGCTATTGTCTAAGAACATTGAACAACTCGCATTTTGTCTAGACAAAACGCGTTTTGTCCATATTTCGTGTTTTGTCCGCAACATATACATCGACATACTACAATTTAGTTAGTCTTGGGGGGGAGGGGGGGGCTCAAGCTCTCGAACCGCTTCTCTGGGCGCGCGCCTGATTATAATGATTTTTTCTCTACAACATTTTTTTTAACATTATGTTTTTGCGACAGTATAATGATATATTTTAACAGTTCCAACGTTTTTAGTTACGTTTTTGTAAATTATGATATTTGACTATTTCAATGAAAATGTTGAGTTTTGATAGTTATAAATAAAATATATTAGTATGTTGTAGTAATTGTCGTTTCACACGATTTGACTTGTTTCTCAGAATTATTTTTTATGGTCATTTCTTTAAATAAAGTTGGTTTATTATTATTATTAATAGGAAATAGTCTATTTTAGATAAAAAGTGGCGTAACGTTTGAAATTTTGCCAGTATGAGTATCCTAACTATCTTTATAAAATCTTAAAAAATGTCAATTATTGGTTATTGTTTAATTTTTAACATAGGCTTCCACTCCCAGGCTAAGCATGATGTAAAATTTTAAGTTTAGAAAAGCCTGAAATTTTTATTTGCCGGGGCGCGCGAGCGAAGAGAGTTGCGCCCCGGCAAATCAAAATTTTCAGGCTTTTCTAAACTCGAAATTTTACTTCATGCGCCACGCGTATAAAACACCGATTTAAAGTAAAGTTCAAAATATAGATTACCTATATAATTTTAAATTTTAAATCAGAAATTTAAAATTATATTTTTATGAAATTTCTGATATCTGGCTTCGATGGCGCCCCTCCGCTTGGCCCCCCTTACTGCAACCCTGTATTTACAGGTAGTAGAAGAGTAAACTTGGGTGTTGTTATTATTATTCATTGAATTATCTGACAATGAGTTATTGTTGATTATGTGGTTCCACTTGCCCCATCTTGCGAAAACCACACATCAGTCACAAAATTGGCAGGAAATTAATGGAACCAACCCTTGCAATTCCTGCCAAGTTAAATCGTCTCAACAGTGTAAAGGTAAAAGTCATTAGGTACAAACTAATCCAACAGTACGTAATAGCTTTTACCTCTAAAGCGATTTTTTTTAGTACGACTGAATAAAGTAAATAGACCTTTTGTTGGAAAACAGTTACAGAAGAAGCGTACGAAATTGATTAGTTCATGATGCTTTCATGGGAACATTATTCAGCGTATAAAAAATATAAAGCAAGACTCTCTGAAAAAAAAGAGGAATAGTCAACAGATGGAATGATAATGAAAATTTCTGATAATAATTACGACACCCCGATGGAAACAAAACGCCACAATCGCGATTCCCATAAAACTTTTTACGCCGACCGTAAATAATACACCGTACACGTATAAAACCGTTGAAAAAGCGACACCGTCCGACACATTCGTCCAATTATAATATTACAAGCTAATGATGAAATCTCGCGTTACGGCAACGGCCATTACTGACTGACTGTGTGGATGGTAGGCGAAAAAAAGGGGGCTTTAATAGTCGTAATAACTTGTTTACGTTCGGACTGGGCTTTAATACATGTGCGCATGCAGACGCATAAAATAGATGAGAGAAGACGGGGCCCCCATTATCTGCTAAATCATCGTTTCAATTCGTACTGATGTCTGATTTTTTGGTTTTATTCTTTCCGAACGCAAGGCTATAATTGTCTTTCTCCACAGGAAGTAATTATGGTTTAAATTTATTTTCGGGGCGCATCTGGTATTGGATCTAGGAAATATTTACAAGCTGTTACTTACAATAATCTAATATAGATTTAAATGTTTCAAAGGTCAGAAAGGCGAAAAAAATATTTAGATAGAGTCTCCAAGAAAAACTTAAGCGAGGAAGGCCCAAGAAAATATGGTATGACGGGGTAGTGTCCGACTTAAGGACAATGGGTTCTGGTTTTTTGAGGAGTGCGTATTTCTGCACTGCACTTAGACCTCATTAGGCCCATTGTTGGGTATCGGAATATGGAAGGACAAATGGAAGAACTATGAGATAGGAATGGTGCAAAATCCACTAGAGGTTATAGAGCCACAGAAAAACAAATTTCAATGACAAATTCTTACAATAATCCAGTTAACCACTACTACAATTCCAAGTTTTTTGGAGGGGGTACCAAAAGTCATGTATACTTTAGATTGAACCTCTCCCTCAACATATTTTGAAAAATAGCTTTGTATGATTCAGTTTCAAAAGAAACACATTGAATAATTCTAATTCAAACCTTTTTACCTTTTGAAAAATGGTTTAGCCTATAACAAAAAACATTTTTTTCTATATTATTCTAATCCATATTCTTACACATTTACAATTCTAGTTATTCAACACCATTCAATAGGTAATAAAGCAATTTCTTTTTATAATCATTGAAAATTATCTTCTGCTAGGATTGAAACGAATAAATATTTACATATTTTAGTCCGAACACGAGAGAGCACAGGGAGATAATACAAGAGCCCGAGCGTTTTCAGATCGTGATTACGAGATGATTACAATGTAAATCATATCCGGCCGTGTAATTAGCGTGGCCCGTGTTTATGTAGATCGTCCGGGTAGTGCGAGAGCGATCCTCGCCGTGTAGTTAGACATTATCAATCATCGTCGACAGCTTTATAACTTGGCTCAATCCGGCAACGCATCAATATAAATTACGCTCGGAAAATTTCAAATATAATTACCGGACTAGGAAGACGAAGCAGAGGATGATGAAGAACTTAATAGGAAGGTTAATTCACTTCTTCTTCATCTTCAGTTGTCCCTTCTTTTGAGTTCTACCGAGAGGAACTAAAGAAGAATAAATATCATTACTGGAGGAGAATAAGGAAGTAAAATTCAAGAAGAACTAAAGAAGTACGATGTAAATATAATTACTGGAAGAGATGCCAAAAATAATGAACTGCGTGATAAGAAGATGAAGAAGAAATAAACTGAAAAAGAACTTCTCAAACCCGTATGAGATGAATAAATGATGAAGAAGCACTGACATCTTAGACAAAGAAATTAAACAGAGCATTTTCTACTTAACTCAAAGTAGACCTTCTAAGAATCAAAAAAGAAGAAGCATTCAGGACGTAAAAGAAGATAAAAATAAGAATTTTCTGCTTATGTCGAAGAAAACTTCTTAAGAATGCAAAAAAGAAAAAGTAATGGAAAGTAATGGAAGAAATAAAAAAAGAGGAAAATTCTCTTTTTCATATCTCCCTTTACGACTTCAGTGCTTTTTCTTGCTTGAGTAGAGAAAAAAAGACCTTTATTCGCATCATACCTTAAAACTAAAGAGTAGAGAAAGACTTCTTAAAAATAATTACCCAAAGAAATAAAGAAAATAAAGAACCACGCAAAAGTTCTACTTCAATTCTTGCTCTACTGATAAAGTTCTTCTTTTTTCGTTTTCTCAGTAAAGTTAATCTCCTTTCAAGCAAAAGAAGCTTAAAATGTTATTCTTCGGCTTAAGAAAAGATCGCCTCTACTGAGAAAACGAAAAAGAAGAACTTTATCAGTTGAGTAAGAATTGAAGTAGAACTTTTTATACTGGAGAAGTCGAAGACCTAAGAAATTATAACAAGTAGAAGAAAAATAATAATTACACGAAATGATAAAGAAAGCAAAGACATCAAAACTTAGGGAAATAACTGAACGAAATCGTCTTCAGCCTAAGAATGATATTACTTCTCTTTAGAAAATGAAGAATATAAGAAAAAAAGAACGTTAGCGATAGACATTTTTATGCCTAAGAACACAAGAAATATGATAATCCTAGGAGATGGAAAAAAATAATAAAACAAAAGCAAGCACCGAAGAAGAAGAGAAAGAACTGAAGAATACTGTCTTTGTGTATTTACTTAAATATTTAAATTGTAAAAATGTTCCTAAGGATTGCAATTTAAACTCTATTTTTTTCATCTTCTTTGCTGGTTCATTGTCGTCATTCTTCCTTCATTATTTAACTTAAAAATGAGATGAAGAAGTCATCCCGGAATTATTCTTCTTATCTGATTCATTTTTGTCCTTCAGTTGTTTTGATTATGCAATGAAGACGTCAAGGAGCAATAATTATTCTTCTCTGGTTCATTATTATTCTTCTTCTTCAATTCTTCCTCTTTAGCCCTATTTTTTTAGATAAATAGGAAGAACTGAAGACTATGATGAAGAGAACAGCGACGAACTAAAAAAACAGCACTGACGACGAAGGGAAAGACATGAAGACCAACTTATTTGGCTTAAGAAGTACTTCGTAGTGCGACTAGATGAGCCAAAGGATGCAGATGACTCGTTTGTCTCATTTTGATGCTGGAGAGATCCAAATTTTAATTTGATTATTTTCATAGACAAGTAAGGAGCCAAAATGTGAGATTGCGTCCGGGACCAGAATTTATATTCAGTAATGGAAACAGGTACATCTTTGAAAACTTGAAGAATAAGAACATGCAGAAGATGACATAAAACTAAATAAAATTAAAAAAATTAAGTAGAGAGCAAAGAATTATATAAGGATCACTAAAAATGCAAAAGAGAAAGAGACAATAGGACAATGGAAGAATAGTTACAAACGGAGAATATCTATAGAAAATCTTCTTTTATTTAGGAAGAAGATACAAAAGTTAACAAAGAAGAGCCAAAAACGATGAAAAACTACAAATGGATATGAAGAAGAACTGCAAATGATTTTAAAGAAGAACTGCAGAAGAATATGAAAAAGAATTAAAAAAACGTATTGAATACACACAATAAAACACGTTTGACTTTGTTTGTTTGTACAACACTTTTTATTGAATGTGACTGCAGTTTCGACAAATTTAGCTTGTCACTATCAAACATGTGAAATTAACGTGTATAACGACGTAGAAACCTCCACAGTACAGAATGTATTGAATATACTTCGATTTTAGTTTAAATAAATTTATTTTAACTAATCAAAATCACTCTTAACTTCCAACTGTTATCTGCCTCAACACTTAAGTTATTGAATATAAAGAGACGTTTCTTTGATTATAGTGACTGTAGTTTCAACAACTTCAACAAAGTGTTGATGAAGATAGCGTTAGTGTTTTAATTATTATTTAATAATAAAGCAAAATAAACTTTTAGTTGCTTTGAGTAAAAGATGATGAATTGTTAATAAAGAGAAACATGATTTCTTTTGTCGATGAATGTTATGGAAAATATAACAAAGATCTGAAGGAGAAGATAAAAAAAGTTGCGAAGAACTGATAAACAACTACTGAATATAATTACAGCAAGAAATAGCCATATCAAAGAAAAGAACAACTCACCCACTCGATAAAGTACTGTAGACAAGTCTTCTTTTGCTGATGATCTAAAGAAAACGGTAAAGAAGACAACGAAGAAATGAAGGTGAATTTCTTGCGCTTAAAAGGAGAAGAAATGAAAAGGTAATCGTCCCCTTGGATAATCCAGAAGAGAGCGAGCGCGCGTTTATTGTGACCAATTATTATTTTATAGCGTTACTTTATTACTCAATTATTATTAATTGACTTGTAGCTTTCTGTACCTTGAGGTAATACTAGATTACTGATTTTATATGTAATCATCTGGTAAGCTGCGAGCTAGGTGAGTACTAAAGCTCTTAAAATACGTTTTGTTTATAAATTTCGTTTATTAAAGAGTAAGTAACTGTGAGCTAGGTCAGCAAAAGTACGCAATAATTGTAAAAATAAGAACGCATTCGAAGAACTTTAGATTGTTGGTACTTTTTAAACTATTTTAATTTTCCAAGAACTTCAGACTGTTGTAAAATTGAAAACCATCGATATAATAATTTTTAAAAATCAAAGTATTATATCGATGGTTTTCAATTTTATAACAATCTGAAGTTCTTACAAATTAAAAATAATTCAAAAAGTACCAACAATCTAAAGTTCTTCGAATGCGTTCTTATTTTTACAATTTTTTTTATATTGAAGGGGAAGTTGGTTGTGCATCCAGCGGGCCGAGATGCAGGTGGATAATGTACGATTCCCGGGAGAGTCATCAATCATTCTTTGATATTACGCCGAGGTGGATACTTTTAAGTACTTTCGCTTGTTAATCCGCTCGGGGATCCAGCGGGTATTTCTAAATCATCGCGCGCCGCTCCGAGCTCGCCTTCGTATTAATTGATGATCTCTTTTAAGTAGTGTAATTGCTAATCTATAACGTACGTTTCGAAATTAATGTTCCTGTCGCTTCTCAACATTTTTTTCTTCTTCTTTCGAACATTTGTGTGATTAGTCGGTATAATCGCACTCAACATAATATCAGAAATATTCAATTTAATATCCAACTGTTAATTCATATAATCTAACTCAGCGGTTCTCAAACTTTTAAACATTGCGAACCACTTTTCGGAAACCTAAATTATGGCAACCCGCTTCAATGCTAAAGAACTATGTTATTTTCGAGTTACTAGAGTTACCTAAATCAGATAGTATATTAACTGAAGTCAAGGTTACGATGGTTGCCAGTTACTTAGGGTAGTTGTTTTTTAGGGTATAACTGACAGTTACCCATGTTTAGAATGGGTAACTATGAAATTTACAACCAACGTAGACAATTTCATAGGTTAAGCTATTTAGATAACCCATTCTAAATAGTTTAACCTATGAAATGCCATTATACCCTAAAGAACAACTACCCTGAATAACTGGCAACCATCCTAACCTTGACTTCAGCTAACCAGTTAAACTGAAGAGATGCCGTGAAATTAGGTTAGGTCATGATTCACAATTTTTAAGTTACATCAATCGCCAATTACTAAAGTAACCAATCTAACCTAAGAAACGTTCAGGTTAATTTCGTATGTTAATTTTCAGTTACTTAGGTTGTGTTAAACGCCAGATATTAAAGCAATCGACAATCGTAACGAAGGGCAGAAAAACGTATCCAAAAAGTAAACAAAATAGTTGACATTTATGATAGAGCTAGGTTAGATGACAGATTGTGAAATAGGGTTAGATTATACTAACTATTTTCAGGTTAGGTTAAGTTACCAATTTCTTGGGTCAAGTTGGACGCTAGCCTAGATAGGGATACGTTGGTCTGTCATAAAACCTAACATTATTCAGATTTCTAAAATTTTGTTATGACATATGAAACTTTTTAGATTAGATTGTTTCAAGATTTGTTAGTTTGAGTGTTTTCCACTCCCTGATTAAGCGTGAAGTAAAATTTCAAGTTTAGAAAAGCTTGAAAATTTGGTTTGGTTGTGTAGCGCGTAGCGCTACGCGACCAAACTAAATTTTCAGGCTTTTCTAAACTCTAAATTTTACTTCATGCGTCACGCGTACAAAACACTGATAGACTGAAGGGTAAGAAAAACGTATCCAAAAAGTAATCAAAATAGTTGACATTTATGATAGAGCTAGGTTAAATGACAGATTGTGAAATAGGGTTAGATTATGCGTAACTATTTTCAGGTTAGACTCTTACCAATTTCTTAAGTCAAGTTAGACGCTAGCCTCCATAGGGCTAGGTTAGTCTGTCATATAACCTAAGAATATTCAGATTTCTAAAATTTTGTTGTGACATATGTAACTGTTTGTAGATTAGATTGATTCAAGATTTATTAGGTAAAGTTTGGCAATTTGAATTTATAATGAATATTTTCCACTCCCTGATTAAGCATGAAGTAAAATTTCGAGTTTAGACAAGCCTGAAAATTTGGTTTGGTTGCGTAGCGCGAAGCGCGGAGCGACCAAACCAAATTTTCAGGCTTTTCTAAACTCGAAATTTTACTTCATGCGCCACGTGTACAAACACTGATTTTGTATGAAATTCAAAATATACTGCTTAGGTTATAGAAAATCGATCAAAAAGGCGCCTACTCGATTCTTACAAATTACTTTAACTGCTAGATTATCAAATTAATTGGATGAGTTACGTAAAGATCAAATTTAATTGATAAATAAAGCACTAATAACCTTTTTTCATACTTTTAAATAAAATAAAAAGTGTGGAAAAAGGTTATTAGTGCTTTATTTATCAATTCCTAGATTATCGCTCACTTGATTATTAGGATACACGATCTTTCCCATCACTAATAAATAATATGTAAATGTGTAAATAATATATCCTGAATTATTTTATGTCGCGACTCATCAAAAATAGACTCACAGTTTAAAAACGCTGATCTAACTTAATATATCTGGACTCTATGTCTCTATTTTAATTAAAGTGTGTTCTTTTAAATCATAATTAAACATGACGATTCCTTAGAGTACTGGCTCAAGTCTGCCCTGCACTTTAATTACTTTAGGTGATTAACTAGTGGGACGACCCCTTTAGTCGGCCCTGTACGTTAATCCCACTCGCTCCAATAACTAATCGGACAATCCCCAAGGTACTAGCTCAGGTCAATTACTTTAGGTAATTAACAAGCGGAAAAGTCACTCGGTTTCTACGCTTAATTTTGCGATATATCTTAATCTCCTACTGCGATTAACTAGTGGGACGGTCCCTCACAGTACTAACTCAGGTCCGCCTTGCACGTCAATCGTAGTCTGCACTTAAGTGATCCGATCCCTCGCTTTCCACCCTCAAATCGGCTCTGCACGCCAATCGTAGTTAGAACTTAACTAATGGGACGATCCTTTACGGTACTAACTTTAATCGGCCCTACACGTTAGTCGCTCTGATTCGAGTAACTAGTGTAATCAACAAGCCGGACGATTCCTCGGTTTCCACGCTTAATTCTACCCTATGCGTTAATTTTCTACTGCGATTAATTAGTTGGACGGTCCCTCACAGTACTAACTCAGGTCGGCCTTACACGTCAATCGTAGTCTGCACTTAACTGATACGATCCCTTACTTTCCATACTCAGATCGGCCCTGCACGCCAATCGTAGTCAGAACTTAACTAATGGGACGATCCTTCACGGTACTAACTTTAGTCGGCCCTACACGTTAGTCGCTCTGACTCGAGTAACTAGGTGGACAATCCCTTGCTTTCCATGCAAAAGTCGGCCCGGTGCGTTAATTGCATTAGTCTTATTTATTGTTCTTTCTTTTATAACTTTCATTTCAAGATCAATTGATCAATTTTGTTTACCTGATTTAAGCTTACTCTTTTGTTTTGAAACCAATAAAATAACCTATAATCTCACGTGACTCTAACCACAGTTCATATATATCCAGTTAGCCAGTCCCTATATACAATTTGATAACCGCCTTTGGATGCTACATTCAGAATCGAGACCGGTGATTGGTGTATATAGTCGTCTATCTTACTCTTACCCCACATCCTGACCATATTCTCTTCTTCTCTACTAGATTTCCAGTTCTCCGCATTGGCTCCCATTGCTCTAGCGCCAGCGCTCCCAACTCTCTTTTCAAAGAGCTTATTCTCTCAAATTTAAATTTGAAATATTTATGTTTTAATAATATTTTCAATAATTTGTATCTTAGTTTTTCTATCTTCGTTAAATAAAAAAATGCCGTTATGGAACAACGTTTTTAAGTATTGTTTAATTTATTTTAAGTAATCCCAAGAATATATCATAAAATCTCTTCACGTTAAATCACACGAACTGTATTTTACACATAATTTAAACATGATAAACGTCGTTGACTTAATCATACAAATACCCACAAGAAAAATCTCAACAATACAAATTCATTAAATATGATGCATTGCTGTTGATACGTCGCGTCGTGTGTAAATTTTACCACCTTTGCAATTTGCGATGAAATTATTTACACTTGATAAGAAAAAAGCCAAGATTAATGCGCACCAATTCGAGTCGAGCGCTAAATAATATATTCTCGCATTAAGAGACATTCATCATTATCAACAATCGCATAATAAGCGAATGATAATAAATCGCCCGTAATATTTTACGGCCCGACACCGACGGCATTAAAAGATTATGTAAAGTATTCCAATAATTTCAACAATACAACAAACAGATTTCACGTGATGAATGTTCTCGAGGACATAAATATTGAGATAATTGTGTGGAAGAAGTAATTTTGATATGATTATAAAAAATGTAATAAAACAAAATTTAGAGATTATTTACTTGAAATCTACGAGCTTAACTACTTTTTTAATCAATCGTTTTGTCGGCTAGCAGTTATTTGAACCAGGGTTGTTAAAAAAAACGTTTTTTCATTTCAATTAAAACAAACAGTTTTTGTCAACAAAACGTGTTTTTTTTCATTGAAACGGCGTTTAAAACATTAACAATAAAAAACATATTTAAAATGTGTTTAAAACATGTTCAAAAAACAAAACATACAGGGCATTTTTCTTTTGAGTATACATATCCCGATAATTACAGCGTTTTTTAAATTTGCGGGAATTCGTTGTTTGAAAGCGATTAATTTGAGGCTTTTAACAAGTGTTTTTTACTCCCAGACTAAGCATGAAGTAAAATTTCGAGTTTAGAAAAGCCTAAGAATTTGGATTGGCCGCGTAGTGAAGCGGAGCGGCCAATCCTAATAGGCTTTTCTAAACTCGAAATTTTACTTCATGCGCCACGTTTAAAAACACTGATTTACTCTGAAATTCAAAAAACACACACTTACAACAACGATTATAATCAACCTAATATACATTAGAGTTATTGGTTGCCTATAATCACTGTTTTAAACAATTTGTTCAGCGTTTAGCTCACGGTTTATTCACATTTACATATTGGATTACCAAAGCCGTATATTTTAAACTTTGCGATATTTCAGTGTTTTATACGCGTGGCGCATGAAGTAAAATTTCGAGTTTAGAAAAGCCTAATTTGGATTGGCCGCTCCGCTTCGCTACGCGGCCAATCCAAATTTTCAGGCTTTTCTAAACTCGAAATTTTACTTCATGCTTAGTCTGGGAGTGGAAGACCCTCGTTTAAAGATTCAAATTTAAATCTTTAAAAGAAACAAGGAATGTCGGAAAATGTAAAGTGTATGTATATGTATACCTAAAATTACATTTATGCACACATATTTGATATTTTATTGTAATAAAATGTTATGTTTAATAATGTAATTTGTAATATCTTTAATAATTTAGCTAAAATTTAAAAATGTGAACAAAAAATCTTAATGAAGTAGTATAAAATATAATTTAGCAAATTTAAGATTTATTAAAAAAACGGTTTAAACAAATTTAACGTTTAAAGCATGTTTTGATTAAATTTAAGATCTATAACTTGTTTAAAACAAAACCGTTTAAAACGCGACTTCTGTTTTTAAACATTTCATATTTTTTGTAACAAGAGAATTCATCAAAATGTTCAGCATTCAACATGTTTGGATTTGTTTGTGATGTATGTATCTAATGAACGATACTCCGGTCAGTCTATTTTGTATGATTGCAAAAATTCCAAACACGTTTACGATTAACGATCCGGTCATCAGAGAATTCCCCAACAGTTGACAGTAACTATTGTCTCTGATGAACGGACCTAATGTTTACGGAAACCGACTGCGCAATTTTTCTAATACCCGAAAATACAATTAATGTTAGTGTAAATCTTTACAAAATAAATTATTAAATATAAAGAACAAACTTTGGATTTAAACAGGCCCAGCAAATTGTATTTCTAATCAACTCATTAGTTCAATCAGTAAACCTGATTTATATATTCCTTTTATTACAGGATCTGGAAATAAATGTCGCTTAATCGCGTTAAAAAATGCACAAATCCAGGCTCGGTCTTTGTCCTGGTTGTTGCTTTTTGTTTTCTCTCCTCGAGTCGACTTTTGTAAAATAATTAATGACACTAACGGTAACAACAAATAACATTAATTGCATCTGACACGCTGCGGCCGATCGCGACCATTAATTAAAATTCACGCCAGTGCTACCAACTTAGGCACACCCACTTACCGAGCTTGTTAGGTACTTTTCATTCTCATGTGCATACGATTAAGATGTATGACTCGGTAATTATGGATGGGCTTTCGTTATCTGCTCCTTTTCCCATCTTTCGTTTTATTTTGATAGAGTGCGATAAAACTGTATATTTAATGATGGATCAAATGATTGGTTTAGTAAATAATTATATAAAAAACGTGCCTTCCTTTCATAGCAGAGTGCGGTTAGTAAGTACTGTGAACTTAATTTTTTTAATAATAATGTATTTTGTAAAAATCCTAGCGACTGCGCCATGTTTGTAATTACATAAGAACGAATGTTTGTTTACAGAAAATTTGATCCACACGTAAGCTAGTGTGTGTGTAAAGTCTGTACTGAAGTGAATTAGTAAAGAAAAAATACAGTAAAGGTTAGATCAGTGGTTCTAAACCGGTATTCAAGGAAAAATTTCAACATCGATCAAAAATAAAATGGGTTATTTAAAGAAAAAAAAAATATGTGAGCATGTGATTACAGACAAAATATCTGATTTTATGTTGTTCTAATTAAAGATGAAGTATGTATGTGTTTTTAAACTTTACTACAAATCAGTGTTTTATACGCGTGGCGCATGAAGTAAAATTTCGAGTTTGGAAAAGCCTGAAAATTTGGTTTAGTCGCTCCGCTTCGCGGAGCGACCAAACCAAATTTTCAGGCTTTTCTAAACTCGAAATTTTACTTCATGCTTACTCAAGGAATGTAAACCATCGTTAGACGACTATCAAAACCTTATTTTGAAGCTAGATTACACGTTTAAATAAATTATGTTGAAAATATTTGTAGATTATACTTTAAAATTCCTATCGAACTTCTAAAAATATATTCAATTCGAACATATCTGTATGTGGGAGGTAAACTAGGTGTACTTTAAAATGTTTACAGAGGACCCCAAAAACGTTTAAAAATCACAGAGATAGAAGAGTTATCTCTCCAATAATTATTTGCCATACTATCCCCACTATTTTTATTGCTTTCAGATATATTTTTTTTCAATGATATGATCAATAATACCCTTAATAAAATTATGTCACATATGTTACACTTTAAATGAATTAAATTAATTTAGCTTGGTGCTCTTCACCTGTAATCACTTTAGACTTAGTGTTATTTAGAATTGTTTTATCTCGAAAACTATACTAGATAGGAGTAAAAAAATCCTTATGCCGACAGTATAATAGACGTATTTTGAAAAAAAATGATTTGTTGCAGTTTACCTCCCACACACAGATATGTGACAAATTTAAAAAGTAAGCTACGAAAAATCAATGTTTTTCAATATTTTGTGTTGCATTTTTAATTAAAGAAACAGTTCTGAAGATGATAAAAAAAATTGAAAAATATTGTGGCTAACTATATTAAACCAATACATTATTTAGAATTGTTATATCTCAAGAACTATACTAGATAGAAAGATAGAACTAAGTGCTATTTTCCGATTGATAGTGTAAAAAAATCTTAATGCCGACAGTATAAAAAAAGTAAAACTATAGTAATAATAGTCTTCATTGTCCTAATGAAAAAGTACAATACAACGCAAAATCAAAGCAAACTATCATATGTTAAATATAAAAAAACCTCTAGAGTGCCCCGATTTAATCTTTTTTCAAATTTAAGTTGGCTACCCACTTCAGGAGTTGACATATAAAACGTCAAACATAATAATTTTAATGTATATTTCCAGAGTTGCCAACCTAAATTATTTTCCATGGCACTCTAGAGATTTTTTTTTAATTGAACATACGATATATATAATATTTATCGTGCTCATCATTCCAATTTATTAAACTATTATAAATCAGAAGACGGTTAAATTAAACAATAGTTTTTTATTACAAAATAAAACAGTGTTACCAAATTCTAGTTCAAATTCTTAGACAATTATCTCTTTACTATATCTTTGTGAAATAGAATGGCAAAAATCTAAAAGTTGTAATGTACCCCAAATAATATTCCCAGAACATAACAAAATTGACTGATTTTATACAAGGTGTCCAATTTTCAAGATACGACATCTAAGTTCCATTCCTATTATAACAATAATATTAGATTGTAGCAACATTGAAATGGCAGGAAATTATGTCGTGTATCTCAAAATAAAATTGTAATTATCTCATCGAATGTAACACTCTGTATAATTTAACAATTTATTCGTATTTTTTTATCTATTACCATTACGTTTATCTTCTAATTATTGGTAATATTAATGAGTTTATTTTAAAATTTACAGATAACTTTCATGTTGTCTTTTGTTCTTTTTATATTACCTTAAATCTTGTTTTTAAATTTTAAAAATAAAACTCTAGTCTCGTGTTTGTACAAATTTACTGTTTACATATAAATATTTATTATTGGATGCTTCATTTTGCCAATGCTATTTTTATGACAAATGTAAAACTTGTACGAGTTAATAACATGAACAAACTACATTAAAATTTATGGAAATTTTATAAGGTGCTTTCAGATTTTTATACATTTTCAAACAGCAATGTTTACTAAATATTCATACAACATTTCAAAGGGATATTTCAAAAATGATCAAAATATGATTCTTTGAAATGTTCATCTTTCCGAAAAATCCCTTATTATTAATCTATATTTACGTTCAATTGGAAATAACTCAAAAAATATTGATAGCATACTTTCAAATCCGTACACATTTTCAAAGAGAAATATTTATTTAATATCTACATAGAATTTCATAAGGATATTCCAAAAAAATATCAAGGTATGAATCTTTGAAATGTTCATCTTTCCAAAAAATGGCATAAAATTAGTCTATTTTTACATTACATTCTATTAGAAATAACTCAAAAACTATTGATATTGAGGGTATTTTCAGATTATTACACATTTTTAAAGAACAATGTTTACTAAATATCCACACAAAATTACAAAGCGATATTCTAAAAAAATATCAAGATATGAATCTTTGAAATGTTCATCATCCCGAAAAATTGCAGAAAATGTATCTAGTTTATGTTTAATTGGAAATAACTCAAAAACTGTTGATATTTTCAGATTTTTACATATTTTCAAAGAACAATGTTCACCAAAACTTTTCAAAATTTTTCAAATTTTTGGTGGATGTTAAGTAAACATTGTTATTTAAAAATATATAAAAATCTGAAAACGCCCTATCAATAGTTTTTGAGTTATTTCCAACTGAACGTAAAAATTGATTATTATTATCTGATTTTTTGGGAAGATAAACAATACAAAGATTCATATCTTAGTACATATTTTTGGAATATCTCTAATTCCAAAAATATGTACTAAGATATGAATCTTTGTATTGTTTATCTTCCCAAAAAAATCAGATAATAATAATCAATTTTTACGTTCAGTTGGAAATAACTCAAAAACTATTGATAGGGCGTTTTCAGATTTTTATATATTTTTAAATAACAATGTTTACTTAACATCCACCAAAAATTTGATAGAGAAATTCCAAATAATTATTAAGATATCAATCTTTGAATTGTTCATCTTTCCAAAAAGTCACATAATAATAATCTATTTTTACGTTCAATTCAAAATAACTCAAACACTATTGATAGGGTATTTTTAGATTTTTATATATTTTCAAAGAACAATGTTTACTTAATATCCACTAAAAAATGTATAGGCATATTCCAAAAAATTATTAAGATATGAATATTTGAATTGTTCATCTACCCAAAAATTCACATAAAAATTATCTATTTTTACGTTTAATTGGAAATAACTCAAAAATTATTGATAGGCTATTTTCAGATTATTACCCATTTTCAAAAAGCAATATTGTACTTTGGTGACATCTCATTACAAATTAAAAGCATTTTATCTAAACATAGCATTTCAATAGCCTTTAATCCTTTTACAAAAATCAGATACAGTATTTATAATCCGAAAACAAAAATACCGTGCTCACAGATCAGGGATATATAAACTAACTTGTAGCGATTGTAAAGGAGTGTATATTGGTCAATCTGGTCGTAATTTTAAAATCAGACTCAAGGAGCATCTTAGCTCTTTTCGGCTTAATTTGATTGATAAGTCGTCATTCGCTAGACATATGATTGAAAACAATCATACTTTTGGCGAGGATGTACTGTCAATAATACATTTAGCCGAAAAGGGTCGTAAGATGGACCTCCTGGAGTCTCTGGAAATTCACAGAGCACGCGCTAATCCGGAAATGCCCGTAATAAACGACCAGCTTGACCTAATATACACCCCCATTTTTAAAGCCGTTTTGTAACCGTAAATTTTTCGTATATATACCTGACGAATTGTTTGTTTTAAATTACTTTATGTTTGATAATGACAAGTTAAAGTTGTCGAAACTATAGTCACAATAAAATCCTCAGTTATACAAACAAAGTTAATTGTCTTATTTGTGTAAAAATAATCAATTTTTACGTTCTATTGGAAATAACTTAAAAGCTATTGATAGAGTGTTTTTAGATTTTTATATATTTTCAAAGAACAATGTTTACTTAATATCCACCAATAATTTTATAAAAATATTTCAAAAAATTATTAAGATATGAATCTATGAATTGTTCATCTACCCAAAAATTCACATAAAAATAATCTATTTTTACGTTCAATTGGAAATAACTCAAAAATTATTGATAGGCTATTTTCAGGTTATTACACATTTTCAAAAAACAATGTATCCTTAATATCTATTCAAAATTTCTCACAATTATTCCAAAAAATTATCAAAATATGAATCTTTGAAATGTTAATTTTCTCGAAAAATCGCATAAAATTAATCTATTTCTACGTTTAATTGAAATAATTTTCAATATGTGATTTGTCTTTTGTAATTCTCATAACTATATTATTGATTTTTAATTCTGTTGACTTTCCAAAAACAAAACCAATGTGATGTAACGCTATCCAGATTTGTAAAATTATGTTCTTTGATATATGCCACTATATTTAAATTAGATTAATTCGCGATTTGTTAGGTTAGGTTTGGCAGTTCGAAACTGAAACGGGTGTTTTCCACTCCCAGGCTAAGCATGAAGTAAAATTTCGAGTTTAGAAAAGCCTGAAAATTTGGATTGGTCGCTCCGCGAAGCGGGGCGACCAATCCAAATTTTCAGGCTTTTCTAAACTCGAAATTTTACTTCATGCGCCACGCGTATACAACACTGATTTATTGTAAAGTTTAAAATCACACACACACATCAACTTGAGTTACAATAACAGATGACGAGATTTATAAGATTTACGTGTTAATAAATAAATAATTATTTTACAAGATAATGCAGTTTTTACATTTGGATGTGAAAAGAACACAAAACTTCCATAGATTTCCATAAATTGAAATTATTGGCGTAATTATCATATATTATAATAGTATTATTAGTGCTTTATTCGTAAAATTAATTTGATCTTCATGTAACTTAATTTGTAATAATATATTTGTTAGTTCTAGTAATAATAGTTTGATACTTTGTTTACAAAATGTACATTACCTAAAAGAGTCGTTCGGAATACAAATACATTGTTAAATTTCATACAGGGTGTTCTATTTTATGATTTCCAACTTCTATTTACTGCACATGAAAATACTGTTATTCCTTACTTTACTTTAATAAGTGAAGTAAGGAATAACAGACTTTTATTGTGTAATAATCACTTTACGTAAACTCAAAAACATACAGTTATTATATTTACTGCATTACAAAAAAAATAATTTGTCGATGTTCACGTTTTTGCTATATCTCGAAAAATTTTATGATAATTGAAATTTTTTAACGCAATTTTTTTGTATTTAAAATGGAAACTATTGTCTAATTCAATCGTCTTTGTCTTTGATTTGGTTGACGTTCACTTTGGGGTATATCTTCATAACAATTTAGTTAAAACACTTAACTATGTTTTACTACTTTCATTTTACTTTTCAGTGACTTAGTCACTGAAAAGTAAAATAAAAGTAGTAAAACAAAGTTAAGTTTTGACTACAAGCTAGTCATTATCAAACTAAGTCAAACTAAGTTAGTTTGATAATGACTAGCTTGTAGTCGAAACTATAGTCACTGAAAAGTAAAATAAAAGTGGTAAAACAAAGTTAAGTGTTTTAATTAAATCGTCTTTGTATCTCTAATAGTTTATGAAATACCAATAGCAAGCATAATAAAACAATCGAAATTTGAGTACATAAAAAATGTTAAAAAAGTTATAAAATTAAAATAAATTGAAATTTTTTAAATATAAAAAATTATAAAAACTAAAAAAATATATTAAATGATTATTCATTATTATGTGACTAGAATTTGTTTTTAACATTTTATATACAATTTTTGCCATTAACAATCGACTAAACATTGCATAGACATTTGTAATATAAAGCTGGTTGTTGATATATATGATTTTAAATAAAACATTTCAAAAATATTAATGATTTCTTGTGACATATTCAGAATTTCAATTGCGTCGTGAGCCTTAATGAAGAATTACACAATATTATTTTATTTGGATTTTCGTCTCAGAATTGATTATTGAATCAAGTTACTTAAAGTTTTTTACTCATTTTCTGATCACCTTGCCCATATGTGCAGGCGCCTATGATTTCAAATATAATCTTGTCAATGGTTGATACAGTTTTTTTAAATCCAAAAATTATCATGAATTATTGTAAACTAAAGCTTTATCGATTTTTTTCTTTCGTTATTCTCTTTGATCGGTGAACAAATGAACAGAACCGCAGACGGGCTTCAGGTTTTTGCCAAAGCGCGCTCGGCGGCCTCCTCAAGAGAGAGCCGTGCCGATGTGAGCGATTGTGTGTGTGTGTTTTGTTCAGTTAATTTGAAACGCACGGCCAGATACGTTTCATTAATATATTATTTTCTCAGTAAATTAACCGTAAAGTTAAAACGCCTCGTCTCGCTCGCCTCTGCCATTGCCTACACCAGAAGACACAGAGCTGCAATAATTGAGTGTTAACGATCGAAAACAGCTCACCTAAGGTTTAAACAATTGATTTCATTTTGAAGTTATCAAACTTGTGTATTTTTCTAAAAAAAACATGGTAAATAGAGTGTTAACAATCGGAAAGAAAACATTATTTCCTCAGCAAAGAAGGTTGAAAATTATCTTTTTTTTCAAGGAGTTTAGTGTGATCCATCTGGCCAGTGGTGGTCCTAGCTCATGTCTTATGGTGGCGCACAATGGGCCCAAATTAGGAAAAAGACGCGCATAGGAAGAAAAAGTAAAAGTCATTGTAACGGCAAAATTGATAAATATTTGCGGTGTTTAAGTCCATATTAAGTGATGTTTAAGATTTATAGCAATACCAGATCATGTCGTTTATCAGGACAACGCTCACAAGATGAAGGTTTTAACTCAATAATACTGTTTCCATATAAATTAAATGGGAATTTACGTGTTTCTTAGAAATGGTGCAACTTTTAAACACATCGAAGCACAAAGCTGGGATTTTCCCAAAATGATGTCCATTCAATGGACTATATTTTGAGCTTAATTGCAGTTGCGTCCACAAATAGTATCAAAATTGTATTTTCGTTACTTACGTATTTAGGTCATATATTATCCGATTTTCATTAATAATAAATTATCAGTCCAACTGAAAAATTCATATGGAACAGAGCTGGGACGAATCCTCGTAAAAAGGATTCGAATCACGAATCCGAATCACCTAATATGATTCGAATCACGGTTACTCGAATATAGGATTCGTAAGAGATAAATATGATTCGAATCAAAGATTAGAATCCTGTTTTTTCGAATCACGAATACAAATCCTTTAAGAATAAATTTGATTTTATGATTTTTTTTAAACCATTTATATATAAATATCGTTACCAGTTGTTTTAACAAAAATATTTAAAATATAATTATTTATTATTAACACTGAACATCGTTGATAACAGACTAAACATCTGATTCCCTGTTACTCTGATTAAAGTAGTGTTTGTGTGTTTCTGAACTTCACTTCTAATCAGTGTTTTGTACGCGTGGCGCATGAAGTAAAATTTCGAGTTTAGAAAAGCCCGAAAATTTGTCTCGGGTCGCTGCGCGACCCTCGACAAATTTTCACGGGGCTTTTCTAAACTCGAAATTTTACTTCATGCTTAGTCTGGGAGTGGAAAACACTCGTTTAAAGCTTCAAATTGATCTCTATTATAAAATCGACGAATGCCTGAAAATTAAGTAGATAATAAATTTACTTAATATCATTAAAACCGGGAGTCACAGAAAAGTCATGAAATTATATTCAAATTGACCAAAACACTAACAAAAAAGCCATATGACATTATTAAATTTGTCAAAATCAGCAGGCAAATTACAAAACACATAAAAATTTATAAAATTAACTTAAATATTGACAAAAACAATGAAAACAATTTAACAAAATTGATAAAGTTATATTAAAAGGCCAGGGAAAAAATCTTGAATCAGGGAAATGTCGGAAAAATGTAACATTTCAGATTGTGGCTACCATGCCAGTTTTACTTCAAATAATATTAAACATAATTTTGAAAACTAGATTATTATCTTTAAAAACAATTTTAGTCATTTAATGTTCTTATTAAAGCATTCAGTTTAAAGTTTCGAACGAGAGTTTCCACGTGCGTGCGTGTCTTTTTGAAATTTCGCATTTACCACAACAAACCACAAACCTTGCAAGTCTTGAAAGCCAACATTGAAGAAGAAATCACCAATTTGGGGTCAGATGTTTTACGAATAACAATTCAAAATGTAAAACGAGCACAATTAACATCAACTCAGGAGATGGTCATTTAACCGATATCATTTTTTTTAACTTTATATGATCAATTTTACACCTTTAAATTAACTTTCAGTCAAAACATTGCCCATTTTTTTCATTTCTAATAAAATGGCAGCCAATTCATAATATGACATTACTTTTGCCTTATATTTCACGAGACAAAAAGTTTATGTCTTAAAAAATGTTAATTTTTGTTTTTTTAACGTAGATTTACTGTCCTTGTTTACGCACGAAGTAAAATGTAGAGTTTAGAAAATTCTGAAAATTTGGTTTAGTTGCGTGGCGAAACGGATAAAACACTGAAATATTGTGAAATTGAAAATATACTGGTTTTTCTTATTATGTTTGAATTTCATACGAATTTAGTTTGATTTTATTAGAAATATCTATGTCCCGGGAAATACAGGGAGATTTCCTGACGTCACACGTGAAATTCCTCGCGTGGCGTGAAAAGTCAATGTAATTAAACTAACAAGGTCGACTCGCTTTTAAACTAACCACCTTGATTGATGACGTCATACGTGGAAGTCCTCATGTGACGTCAAAAATCAAGGTAATTAAGCAATACAAGATCGGCTCGGTTTAAATCAAGACAAACTTACTTACACACCTTGGTTGATGTCGTCACGTACGGTTTTCCACGCGTGACGACATCAACCAAGGTGTGTAAGTAAGTCCAAAACCAAGATCATTACTGTGCAAAGTTGTTTCGATTTAAGCCGAGCCGACCTTATCACGCGCGGAAATCCTCACATGCGGGCAAAATCAAAGTCATTACTGTATAAGGTCGACTCGGTTTAAACTGAGGCAGTCTTGTATAAGGTTGTCTTCATTTAAACGAGTGTTTGCCACTCCCAGACTAAGCATGAAGTAAAATTTCGAGTTTAGAATAGCCCCGTGAAAATTTTCTGGGCTTTTCTAAACTCGAAATTTTACTTCATGCGCCACGCACAGTGATTTAACGAGAAATTTAAAAACACACTAAAGATATTTTTCATGTTAATCCTCACAATTAATTCGAATTATTTTTGACGATTTAAATCCTTTTGTAAGTATTCGAATCCTTTTATGAATATTCAAATAACTAAGATTTCCATACATTCTGTCGAAATACGGACACCCTGTATATACTCGTAGATGTGATACAATGATTATGCAATCGATTTTTACTAACTCAGAACAGTGTTATATTTGATTGAAATTTAGCCTCTCTACTTTTTAAGGCGAATTAGATGTTTTTAGAACAATAAAATCAATGTCTAATACGTCTGGCGCATGAAGTAAATCTTTCTAATTTAATAAAAGCTAAACATTTAGATTGGTCGCTCCAAATATTCAGGCTTTTCTAAACTCGAAATATGTACTTCCTTTATATCAGCTATCTCTTGAAATATATACGTTATGTAAACATAAAGCGCGATTAGAAATATGTTTTGATATTAAAATTGGCGCAGTAAGTTGATGACACTAATATGAGATCAAAATTGGCGACCGTCTCGCCGAAAACAGCCGAAAACGAAAAAGAGCTCCAATTTTTGTGTTCGCAGGGGCGCCACACAGTGGGGCCAAAATGGCAGGAAAAGCGCGGATAGACTGTATTTCATAATGTTACTGTATGTGAATCTCTACAAAAGGTTTTCTATAGGTTTTATGGTCCGAAAAATTCTAATCAACTATTATTCTGAACGATTGGCAATTGACAACAATATAAAATTACGTTTTTTCAACAATTTTATAATGGTTATAGATGATTCTGAGTAAAATTTACTGAGTTCAAATCATTTATCATCTGATAGATTGTCGTATGAAATATTGCCATGACAACTGTCAATTTGATCAAAATAAATGTCATTAACGCATTTGTCATTGGCTAAACTTATTTGATTAATTCAGGTTTCTTAAAGATATTTTTGGTGCATATCAAATACAAAATCATTTCAAAATTTGATGGTAGGTAAGGTAAGCGTATTAAGCTAGATAAGCGTGTAACAACAAATATTCATTGTATAATTTAATATGCTTCGGGGTAGTTGTTCGGAAAATAGTTGCTACGATAAATATTTGATTATAATATATCCTCTCAGAGGCAAAAGTGTGGAGAAGCGAAATAGTTCAGCAATTTTATAATTTTTGATAAATTTGTTACTTATATAAACGTTGCAAGGTTATGTCGGTCTTTTACGATTGTCCACAAATGAATAAAATTTATCAGTCTCAATAAATAATCCATATGGAATATTCTTCTGATAGTATAAAATTTAATACTTGTACCATAAACATTTCGGGTTGCCGGACAAAATATTAGAAAATTGAAATATCCCTTGAAAACGCGGAATTTAAACTTTCATATTAAAAATGATCTCATGTCATCAAAAATGCTTCCAAAATACTGTCAAAATGAATATTCCCTATCAGAGCTGGGCAGGATTCGAATCATTCAAGATTCGAATCCTAGATTCGAATCCTTTTAGAGGATTTAAAAGAGGTATTCGAATCCTTTAGTTCAACTGGATTCGTGATCCGGATTCGTTACATTTTTTTAAGAGGATTCGTATTCGAATCCAAATGTGGGTGATTCGAATCCATATAAACGGATTCGAATCCTTATAAATGGATTCGAATATTTATAAAAGGAAACGAATATTTAAAAAGGAATCGAATACTTACAAAAGGATTTAAATCGTCAAAAATAATTCGAATTAATTGTGAGGATTAACATGAAAAATATCTTTAGTGTGTTTTTAGATTTCTCGTTAAATCACTGTTTTATACGCGTGGCGCATGAAGTAAAATTTCGAGTTTAGAAAAGCCCCGAAAATCACGGGACTTTTCTGAACTCGAAATTTTACTTCATGCGCCACGCGTATAAAACAGTGATTTAACCAGAAAATTTGTCTCGGGTCGCTGCGCGACCCTCGACAAATTTTCATGAGGCTTTTCTAAACTCGAAATTTTACTTCATGCGCCACGCGTATAAAATAGTGATTTAACGAGAAATTTAAAAACACACTAAAGATATTTTTCATATTAATCCTCACAATTAATTCTAATTATTTTTGATGATTTAAATCCTTTTGTAAGTATTCGATTCCTTTTTAAATATTCGTTTCCTTTTATAAATATTCGAATCCTTTTATAAGGATTCGAATCCGTTTATATGGATTCGAATATATAACGCTTAGAGATGCTATTGAGATATAGCGAAATATGCAAGAATTACTGTTTTTGTGAATAGTTTCTGGAATAATAATAATAAAAGTAGAATAAATTTAGTTTGTGCAACTTTTCCATACTGCTGATATTTAAGTCATTATATCTTAAACGGGGAAAGTGCTATGATGGACACATCACCATTTTTATACTTTATGTTTTGTGTGATTATCGATACTTATTATTATTATTAGAAAAGATTGACAGTTATTAATTTATTTTGACTGCTAACAATGATTGACTGCTGTCAATATTTTATTGATTATTAGATATAACGTCATTGTTTTCAGGGCACTCTTTGCAAAAAAGAAAATATCATAATTTTAAATATCAAATCTAAAATAAATTATGAGTGTGGTACATCACTGAGCTTAGAAAATATGAAAATAGATTCCTTATTATAGAGTGCCTCTATAATGTCAAAGTTCTAAATGTCCAGATTCAGTAGTTTTTGAATAAATAAATAAAGACCAATTTTTCACAAAACAGGTTTTTGTTGATATCTCTAAAATAAAAAAGATATTTCAAAATTGTTTTCAGATTATTGTTAGGCTCTAAAATACGCAACTTTGCGCCAATTTAACCGACTCTCTATCTCTTCAAGTAACTAAGATCTCCATACATTCTGTCGAAATACGGACACCCTGTATATACTCGTATATGTGATACAATGATTATGCAATCGATTTTTAGTAACTCAGAACAGTGTTATATTTGATTGAAATTTAGCCTCTCTACTTTTTATGGCGAATTAGATGTTTTTAGAACTTTACAATAAATCAATGTCTAATACGTCTGGCGCATGAAGTAAATCTTTCTAGTTTAGAAAAGCTAAACATTTGGATTGGTCGCTCCAAATATTCAGGCTTTTCTAAACTCGAAATATGTACTTCATTTATATCAGCTATCTCTTGAAATATATACGTTATGTAAACATACAGCGCGATTAGAAATATGATTTGATATTAAAATTGGCGCAGTAAGTTGATGACACTAATATGAGATCAAAATTGGCGACCGTCTCGCCGAAAACAGCCGAAAACGAAAAAGAGCTCCAATTTTTGTGTTCACAGGGGCGCCACACAGTGGGGCTAAAATGGCAGGAAAAGCGCGGATAGACTGTAACCCAAAATGGCACCCATAAGAAAAACAAAAGTTGGCTATGGTTCCTGGGTAAATGTTATAGTGATCTTAAAATAAAAGATGTCTCTAGATTTATCGTTAGAAAGTGCCTGTATAATGTCAAAGTTGTAAATGTCAGGATTCAATAGTTTTTGAATAAAAAAATAAAAACGAAATTTCAATAAATCCGTTTTTTGACCATATCTCAAAAACGAAAGAAGATATTTTAAATTTGTTTGTAGATTATTTTTTAACCGACTCTCTATCTCTTCAAATAACCGAGATCCCCATACATTCTGTTGAAATACGGGCACCCTGTATACATAAATGTGCATTAATACTCGTGTTTAATGTTTAATTGTAAAACTCTGTTTCAATAAGAAAAGCATATTTTGCAAAGAACATGTTTGTTTTAATTATAATGATAAACACGTTTTTCTTTAACAACTAAACTCGAGAAGTTTAGAATTTCAGGTTCATTATTATTTAAATTTATTTCGTATTATTTGTTATGTCTAACTATAATCTTTTGTTATTTTTCGCTCCCAGAAAACCAATTTCCTCGCCAAATGAGTTCCACGATTTCGCCTCACCAACATGCGAGATATTCATGAGAGGTCCAGCGCGCTGCCCGCCTGAAAGCATCCGAGTCGCGTCATTGTTTCTGCCATTTTATGGCGTTCCCGCATTAATATAGTTGTAAACATCTAATCAAACCGAACCGCTTAATAACGAGCGAACGCGCATTACGTCACGGCCCGCTCGATCCCCGCGGAGTTCTTCAAATTCCACCGT
Organism: Philonthus cognatus; assembly: GCA_932526585.2. Classification (NCBI taxonomy): domain Eukaryota; kingdom Metazoa; phylum Arthropoda; class Insecta; order Coleoptera; family Staphylinidae; genus Philonthus; species Philonthus cognatus. The sequence continues at coordinate 40,309,811 of OW052244.1, forward strand.
CCCCGAGACCGTTCTCATAAGGTTCAGCTTACCTGACCGTACCTGTTTCGAAATAACGCTCGCCGTATAAAACTACACACCTCGTTAAAATACTAACGTATTGTTTAGTGATGGATTTGTATTTTCTCGTTCTGTTTGGTTAAATTTAATTTGATTCAATAACATTTAGTTTGATCCAACTGACTGCGCCATTTTTTTTATATCTTGTATTAGTGTCATTCAAATGACTGCACTAATTTTAATATGTCGTATTAGCAGCAATATAAACCAGCAAAAGTCCTCAGTTAAACAAGGAAGAACTCTTCGGGTCCCCGTAATATGTATTACGGGGACCCGAAGAGTTCGTTCTTGTTTCTCTCTTATTTGAAAATTTGAAATTATTACATAGTATCTAATATAATTGAAGGGCTTATTATAATAACATGATAAGTTACACAAACAAAAAAATCTCTTTTATTCTTGGATTCGATTAAGCAGTTATACAAGGTGTCTCCTAAAAATCGCCGTAGGCCATAACTTCTTTATAATAAATTTTAGAAAATATACGTAGTCATTTGAAAGAAAAGTGGAGATATTTTAATAGTTTTTTGTTTTTTTGAAATCGCTCAATAAATGAGCGATTTCAAAAAAACAAAAAACAATTAAAATATCTACACTTTTCTATCAAATGGCTACGTATATTTTCTAAAATTTATTCTGATAGAAGATATGTTTCTAAATTCAAACACGTACAACAAGTTGACTTTTGTGTAATATTCATATGAAAAAAAAATAGTATATCAAAGTATAAGTGAACATCGTAAAGAAGGCGTAGGTTTTTATTTATACCTGACTTTATTTCAATTTGCTGATGTTGCTCATAGCAACTTTACAACACGTATTTTTAATAGTTAATTTATACACGCTCCAGCGTGTTTTAAATAAGCAAAATGATGCACCAATGGTAATATAAGGTTGTTTTATTATAAATATTTTAAGTGTGCCATGGCAAACAATGTGGAATACTTTATTAAAATAATGTAAAATATGCATCATACAAAATTACAAACATATCTACAAGAACTGCTCAAACTGATGAACACGTTGTTGAATACATAACTGGCATCTTCTCGTTACTGGGTAGGTCGTATTTAATATACATTTACGGGGTATTTCGCGACAAGATTTAATAATTCTCTGCCTCAGAATTTCTTCTTTGTCTGGTTTGGTTACATACACACTATCTTTAAGATAACCCCAAAGCCAAAAGTCGAGTGGTGTAAGATCGGGCGAGCGTGCAGGCCACCGAACTGGACCATTGGTTCCAAGCCACTTTTCACCGAAGTTTTCATTTAACCAATTAATATTTCTTCTGGCATTATGAGGTGTTGCTCCATCTTGTTGAGAATAAAGTCTTCTGCGTTCTGCAAGAGGCAAATCATCTAACACATCTTCAACACCTTCAGTCAATAGTTGATATTTCACTTGATTTAGGTTGCCGTCTATGAAAAATAGCTCAATTAATCGATCGCCCAAAATACCGCACCATACATTCACACCAAATCTTTGTTGAAAATTATTTTTAATAAAAATATTTAGATTTTCCTGTGCCCAATATCGATGGTTGTTTCTATTATAAATACCATTATTGGTAAAAGTGCATTCATCTGTCCAAATGATTTTTCTATAAAAAATCGAATCTCTTCTGATCATATTTAAATAAAAATGGCAAAATTACTGTCGTCGGCCCGGATCATTTTCCTCCAACCCATGTACTTTTTGAGGTATGTATGGTTTGACTTTGTGTTTCTTTAGAATTAAATTTACAGTTCTCTTTGAAGTGCCAATGCTATCTGATACTTCCCGAATTGATGTTCTTGGATTGTCTTGCACACTAAGAATAACATCTAATTCTACATTTCCGCGAAATACACGTTCCTCTTTCTTGGGTTTCTTAAAAGCACCGTACTTTCTTAAGTTGTTTTCAAGTCTTCCAAATTTTCGAGGTTCTGAGACCTCCCTGTTCGGAAAGCGGTCCGTGTACAGGAGCTTGATCGCGATTTTTATTGCATTCGACATTTTTATTGGCTGACAAAAAAATAGAATCTGAGACACTATCACTTAGATAACAGTTACTGTTTCATGTGTTCAGTTTTATTTTTCCATGGCACACATAAAAAAATCTATGACTCCAACTTTATGTTATTAAACATTTTTTTTTACTAATGAATATTGCACCAAAGCCAACTTGTATACGTTTGGATTTAGAAAAGTAACCTCTATCAGAATCAATTTAAAAAAATATACGTAGCCGTTTGAAAAAAAAAGTTGACTATCGCTGACATGAAACTTGATTTGGTAAAGAAGTAAAATTAGGGCTTGTTTGTAGATCTTGTGGAGCCATTTTAATTGTTTTTTGATTTTTTTTAAATCGATCAATAAATAAAGAAGTTATGGCCTGCGGCGTTTTTTAAGGGACACCCTGTATAATAAGCCACAGTAGATGAATTGTGGTCATCGTCCAATAGATATCGTCACCATACCTAAAATCAAGTTCAAGCATTTTAGGGGTTTTGTATAAATATCGCTTTAAAACATGATAAGCCATATCGAAATGGCAACAGTATTATTACACCTTCCGAAAAAAAACGATTTCGTGTGAGAGTTTGAGTTCAAGTGATGAAATGCATGACACAATTGACGAGAGTGTTATTGATTAAGACTTTGTGCTACCAAACGGTGGTAGGCCTGCAGATACAAGTAAGCTATGTATTTTATTGCTTTTTGTGGCATATCATGTTTTACCAACAAAAAAATATATATATATTTAGCATAGCTTACCATCAGTGACGGCTCGTGATCTCTAAAGTGAGTCGGCCAAACGAAGGCAAGCTGCAGGTAGTCAACTTAATGTTTTGGTAGTTATTAAATATTATTTATATACTGTCGATGCACTGTGTGGAAATACGGTCCCGGCAAAACCATTTAATCGTACGGAAAATCTAACGGCCAGTGCTGCCAATCCTAAAGTACCGTTTTACCCCAAACCCTAACATAAAATACCCCTTTTAGCAATACTTTACCCCCCAAAATTTAGAATTTAATTTTTTAAAGAAAATTGAATTCAATTTAAAACAATATATTTTAAAACTGTTTTTTTTACTTTGCCCTCTATGTAAAGTAACACTAAGAGAAATTATTGCTTTCGGGAAAAATTGTAAATCAAAAATGTTAATGGATTTTAAGTTCCCCTGAGTTAGTTAAGACCATTATTTAAAAAAAGTGTGTCCCTCACCATTGTACACCCTAAATCAATCAAGATGTTAATATGACACTATAAACTTAAGCTTTTTATTACAATCCTAGGATGGGAAAAGCTTTTCGTGAAAATGTGGAAACCGGAACTGGTAGTTTACATCTTAGCATTTTTTTAAATTATTCTTTAAAATGATCATGTAAAAAATATTTTTAATATATATAAACAATCTTTATTTGGCATCAAACATCAACTTACAATGCAGTGTACAAAATGAACAAAAATATATAAAATACCAACCAATAAACACAAATTAACTAAAAAGGAGAAAAAAAAAACACAAAAAAACAAATGCTTTTCCTTTCAAAATTAAACTAAATTTACCTGCTTTTAAATTCTCTACGTCCCCTCTTTACTTAATAATATTTTTAATAAAAGTTGTAGATAATATAAAAATTGCCGGTTTAAAAAATATTTTGTTTTGTTTCAACCATCAAATACGTATTATTGTTAAAAAAGTAAGAGAGGAAAATAGAAAGTTTCATATTATTTTTAATGAAAGAAAAAAGGCAGTGTATTTAATTTCTTTCTAAGTAATTTTTAAAGGAAGAAAATGCGCAATGTTTTTAATTTCTTTTTAAATAATTTTTAATATAAAGATTAACGTCGTTTTTATTTTAGGCTGTGAAAAGATAATTCTGGTCTAAATTTAGATATTGAATTTTTATACAAATAAAACCCAAACGTAAATATTCAAGGCTTGGTTTTTCTGTTACACAAGTAGTAAAAAAAGTATAATTGTTTTAGGACGTAAAACAAAAATGTTAACCCAAATATAAAAAAGTGTAGTAATCCGTCTTTGCTCGTGCTTTAAACAGTTAATAAATAACATACTAAATTTATTTCACTCTTATTAATTGGTTAAAGATTCCACTTTAGGTCAGGCTCTAGTACGTGTGGTGCATGAAGTAAAATTTCGAGTTTAGAAAAGCCTGAAAATTTGGTTTGGCCGCTCCGCGCTACGCGTCCAAACCAAATTTTCAGGCTATTCTAAACTCGAAATTTTACTTTATGCTTAACCTGGGATTGAAAACCCTCGTTAGACGATCAATCAGACACAAAATTGCAAAAGTTCAAAACGATCAGTAATTATTCAGAATTAATGGAATTGAATCAAATTTTAACTTTGATTTAATATTTTGGAATATCTAGTAAAGATATTTTTTAATTATAACCAATCAAAGTTTATTCACTTCTGTGTGAATTTTTAGAATTTTAAGTTAATTTGATAATCTGTTAATTTGTTACAATTGTTTCAAAGAAAACACTCTTCAAAAATCGTTGATTTTATTACATAATTTCAACTTTCGCTAAATATTTTTAAAAAATGTGGTGGTATAATTTAATTTTCTTTCTACAAGATGAAAATGCAATCAGTTTTAAGTAAATTATGTGAATTTCATGTTGATGGTTTAAAATGTTTAATTTTTAGCAATGTTTTTCCAAAAAAAAGTCTCCCAAAATTGGAAATTTTATTGCATAATTTCAATTTTGGATGAATATTCTAGGACGTTAAGATGATTTAATTTTCATTCTATAAGCGAAATGCATTCCAAGTAAATTCTGTAAATTTCATGTTAATTGCATAAAACTTTAATTTTTCATTATTAAGTTTTTTTTACGAAATTTTAACTTTGATTTCATATTTTAATAAATCCAGTAGAGATATTTAAATTTCTATTATAACCAATTAAAGTTTATTCATTTCTGAGTAGATTCTTTGAATTTTAGGTTAATTTGATAATCCGTCTTTTTTTACAATTCTCTCAAAATAAACATTCTTTTAAAGTGAACGAATTTTTAAATTTTAGCAATTTTTTTCAAAAAAAAGTCTACCCAAAATTGGAAATTTTATTGCATAATTTCAATTTTGGCTTAATATTTTGAAAAAATACGTTGACATAATTTTATTTTCAGTAAAGCAAATAAGATAACATAAAGATAACATACAAATTTATTATGTCCATGTTTTTCTGTGATTCAGATTAAATAATGAAAAAAGAAAAATTCAAATTTGAAAAGTTACCTAAAACTAACGAAAGTAATCAACATTAAAGAATATTGATCAATATCCATGTACAAATAAGTCTAAGAAAGCAAATTTTAACAAACTTAATTTTCACAATATTTGATTTTGATTTGAAGAAGCAATTGAGGTGTTAGTATAATCTTTGTCTCATTTCAGAATAATAAAATCACAACATAGATGACGTATCTGTAAATTTAACAAAGAAATTAAGAACAATAGCGATAAAATAATAAACTGATGAATTTCGGGGGTAAAATACCTAATTTCACCCCTAAATATATATAAATCCCCAAAAAATCTACACATCTTTGAATGCCCCAATTTGGGGTAAAATCCCTAAAATCGGCAGCACTGGTAACGACAGAAACTGCAGCGACACTCGTGATGGCGTAGCGCTTGCATTAATCCTTATATTCTGAAAATTTACGGTTGGCCGATTATTGCAGATACGAAGTTGCGTAGTAAACATTTATTAAATGAAAATAAATTTCCGCATTTATCGGTCTTATACTAAGTGCTCATTAATATTATTATCTATTAGCCTATTATATATTAATTACAAAAAATGCGCAATATTTATTTCCGAAAAAATCAAAATGTATAATATATGTTCAATCAAATTTAACGGTACGGCCCGGCCGACCCTTGCCGTCCCTGACGAGCCGTCACTGCTTACCATGTTATTGCAGTAATTACATGATAACATTAACCAGAGTAACAGAAACAATACCTGCCATTTCTTTAGAGACAAAGACGAGACGAAAGTTATAAACAAGTTATATGAAAAAGAAGAAGCAAATTAGGAAAGCAAATATTCAACAGCAAAAAGCAAGATAAGTATTAAACCTCGTGAGTTGGGGTTACCATGCAGATGCACGAACAATTGCAGAGAGAAACTCAGTAATACCATCAATATCAATATTAAATTGGGAATAAGCAATAATAAATTGAGACTTCAAGCATAGGTACCAATTTATTCGCAATCAAATTGGGAATAAACAACATCAAATTGGGAATCAGCATATTCAAATTGAGATTGAACTAATATTATTTAAGAAATAACCAGTCGCAAAAATAACAAACTATATTGATTTGACATGTTTTGTATCGTCTTCTAAATTTAGAGTATTTTTGAATGTGAGCAATATATAGAGAGTTGTTCTTTTAAATATACATTTTCCTATTACAGCGTATACGCTGTATATCTTGAGATATTCGATGTTTCTTTTTTTAAGAGTTCTTTTTGTAGATTAAAAGGAGTGTTTTCCACTCCCAGGCGAAGCATGAAGTAAAATTTCGAGTTTAGAAAAGCCCCGCGTAGAAAATTAGTCGAGGGTCGCGCAGCGACCCGAGACAAATTTTCACGGGGCTTTTCTAAACTCGAAATTTTACTTCATGCGCCACGCGTGTAAAACACTGAAATATTGTGAAATTCACAATATGCTACTAAAGCAGTATGCTAAAGACGTATATTCAGAACTTCAATTTAAAGCCAGTGCTCTCCATTTTTAACAGTTAATACAGATTTACAAAATATAAAAACGAATTAAAATTAATATCGACTTTCTGCAAAAAGTTTGTCTCCAAATATTCATTGAAACAACTACTTCTCGAGCTAATACCCCGACAGATATTGAATTATACAAAGAATATTTGCGTTACATGACAGCACTGCTGTTCTATGCATAATTTATATGCAAAATGCAACATCAGGTCAAACTATTCTCTAACCAAACTAAATGAAACAAAAGGAAATTGAAATAATTTGAAAAAAATTGAAAAAATTACAGGGAATGAATTTTAATTGTCTTAAGCCATCTATAGACGCGTTTCGAGATTTATCCCTCATCAGTATAGCTTTCCTTTAGACTTTCAATACAAAAAATATTAAAATAAAATAAACAGGAAACTTACAGGAATGTCGAAGTGTGTCGTCGAAACAGGTACACAAAACTGGGGCGAGTGAAAATGAAGGAATGTTATTTATAGGTAAAGGATTAAGTCATTAGTGGGTGCAAACAATTTGATACCTGACAGTGACATACCGCCATTAACGGTACAGTTTCACATAAAGACAATTTATCATAAAGAAAAATTGAGTTTGTCAATAGGTTGCAGAATATTTACAAAATATAAAAACGAATTAAAATTAATATCGACTTTCTGCAAAAAGTGTGTCTCCAAATATTCATTGAAACAACTACTTCTCGAGCTAATACCCCGACAGATATTGAATTATACAATGAATATTTGCGTTACACGACAGCACTGCTGTTCTATGCATAATTTATATGCAAAATGCAACATCAGGTCAAACTATTCTCTAACCAAACTAAATGAAACAAAAGGAAATTGAAATAATTTGAAAAAAAATGAAAAAATTACAGGGAATGAATTTTAATTGTCTTAAGCCATCTATAGACGCGTTTCGAGATTTATCCCTCATCAGTATAGCTTTCCTTTAGACTTTCAATACAAAAAATATTAAAATAAAATAAACAGGAAACTTACAGGAATGTCGAAGTGTGTCGTCGAAACAGGTACACAAAACTGGGGCGAGTGAAAATGAAGGAATGTTATTTATAGGTAAAGGATTAAGTCATTAGTGGGTGCAAACAATTTGATACCTGACAGTGACATACCGCCATTAACGGTACAGTTTCACATAAAGACAATTTATCATAAAGAAAAATTGAGTTTGTCAATAGGTTGCAGAATATTTACAAAATATAAAAACGAATTAAAATTAATATCGACTTTCTGCAAAAAGTGTGTCTCCAAATATTCATTGAAACAACTACTTCTCGAGCTAATACCCCGACAGATATTGAATTATACAATGAATATTTGCGTTACACGACAGCACTGCTGTTCTATGCATAATTTATATGCAAAATGCAACATCAGGTCAAACTATTCTCTAACCAAACTAAATGAAACAAAAGGAAATTGAAATAATTTGAAAAAAATTGAAAAAATTACAGGGAATGAATTTTAATTGTCTTAAGCCATCTATAGACGCGTTTCGAGATTTATCCCTCATAAGTATAGCTTTGCTTTAGACTTTCGACGACACACTTCGACATTCCTGTAAGTTTCCTGTTTATTTTATTTTAATATTTTTTGTATTGAAAGTCTAAAGCAAAACTATACTGATGAGGGATAAATCTCGAAACGCGTCTATAGATGGCTTAAGACAATTAAAATTCATTCCTTGTAATTTTTTCAAATTATTTCAATTTCCTTTTGTTTCATTTAGTTTGGTTAGAGATTAGTTTGACCTGATGTTGCATTTTGCATATAAATTATGCATAGAATAGCAGTGCTGTCGTGTAACGCAAGTATTCATTGTATAATTCAATATCTGTCGGGGTATTAGCTCGAGAAGTAGTTGTTTCAATGAATATTTGGAGACAAGCTTTTTGCAGAAAGTCGATATTAATTTTAATTCGTTTTTATATTTTGTAAATATTCTGCAACCTACTGACAAACTCAATTTTTCTTTATGATAAATTGTCTTTATGTAATACAGATTTGTTTGGTGGCAAATATTAACAATATAGAATTACATATTTTCTTGTAAAAACATTTAGACTTGTTTTTGTAGGCAATAACATGATAAACCACAATATTTTAAAATAAATTTGTTTTTCAGAAGACAATTACATTTTTGTATCCCCTTTCTGAGCATATTTGTCAGAAAGATACCTAAAAAACTTATTAAAAATGCTTTAGTTTTAAATTTCATAATAATACATTTTTTTACAATTTCAAACTCCAATAACTCACTTTTCTTTTCTTGTGGCATATCACGTTATTACAATAAGCCATTCAATTTATTGATAATCTGTTTTACCATAACGGAAATCCACCTGGAATTAGATATATTACGAAAAGTCGTAAAAGGATTTTTCCTTTATTCTGTTGATTTTTTTCGTGGGGTCTGGCTGTGCGTTAGTTTTACGACAACAAATAAAATTTACATTTTTATTATATTTATAACCGGTGGAATGATCACCACCTGAGATTAATTCAAACACATCACAACATAGTGATTTTATGACTCCGTGGAATGCTGTTGTCTTAATAATCATAAAACTTCAACATCCTACAATAAATACTAATCATTGTTTCCTAATTAAAATATCAACAACAAAAGTCGAAATTTATTTAAATTCTCCGAATTGTAAAATTAAATTTAAAAGTGCTACGAACTGTAACAATCATTTAATTATAATATCCATAATAAAAGAAAAAAAAAGTATAAATTCTCGGAATTATTAAATTAAAGTTTTAAGTACTACATGCACTGTAACCAGCATTTAATTAAAATATTAACAACACAAAACAAAAATTGTAAAAATTCTCAGAATAATAAAATTAAATGGAAAAGTGCTGTAACAAGCATTTCAAATAGAATTGAATAGAATATGTCTTAATTTTAGAGTGTTATTTACAAACAAAATGAAAATAGTGACAAAATAGCTAAAACTAAGTTATTCTGTCACTATTTTCACTTTGTTTGTAAATAACACTCTAAAATGAAGACATATTCTATTTTATTCTATTTGAAATGCTTGTTACAGCACTTTTCTATTTAATTTAATTATTCTGAGAATTTTTAAAATATAATCGGGTATATATAATAATCATACATTTATTTATTCATTCAACTTAAAACATTAACATCTTAAGGCTAAAAATAACATGAAATATAAATACAAATACATAATAAATATAAGTACATAAAAGAGTAAAAAACCAACAACACAAACACAAACAACACTGTATTTAAAAATACCATCACATGTTTTGTTTCATTTTTCTTTTTTACTTATTATAATTTTACTTCTTGTGTGGTGTTTAAATGTTTTCGTATCAAATTAGACGTAACTAGGAAATTCAATTTAGAGATAAAACGTAATTAATGTTCGGAACGGCTGCTAATCCGCTGCCAAACACTCGGCAAACGAGCCGTGATATATATTTTTCGAGTCCGCTTGGAACTTGGCATCGGGCCGTTATCAATTAATCATTACATCATTAAAACCCATTGCAAGGAATGATGTATGTAACTACACGGCCAACTTATGTGAATCGCAAGACTAAGATAATATATCCAATAAAATGTTTGATTTATTACAGTAATGAATAATATCTAAATTTACAGAATAAAGTCATGCAAAAATTGGAATAAAATAAGAATTTGAATAAAACCACTAAGTCTCAATTGCACCACGACTGGTTTATCAACCACTAATCATTCATGAAACCTCTGATTAAGTCAAATTTATTTATTTAATATAATAATTTTTAATAATATATATTCAAACTTTCCGTCTTCTCGGATATGACGTTAAATGTATACCGTTTTGATAGAGATACCAGCAAAGGCGGTGGTGTGTTAGTAGCACTAAGTAGTGAATTTTCATCTGAGTCGATTCCCTTTAATATGGAAAATCTTGATTGTATCGAAATTGTAATATTGAATGTTAAGGTTGGTAAAGCTTACGGGTGCTTTACCAACCTTGTATGCGTATATATAAAACCAGCGACGCCATCTGAACAATATTTGATACTTTTTGAACGATTGGAGCTTCAATTTTCAGGAAAAAATATAATCATAATTAGCGATTTCAATATCCCCGGATTTGCGGAAGGATCTTCATCCAGTCATTTAGTAGCATTGAATACGTTCCTAGATTATAACGACTTTAGGCAATACAACCGAATTACTAACAAACGCAATAGAATTCTTGATTTAATTATTGCATCTTCGGATATCATACAAGACGTTCAACAATGCACATCACCATTGGTAGCAGAGGACAACCACCATCCTACCTTAACGTTCTCAATAACATTTCTTGACACTGTCTACACAAATTTAGAGCCGATGGGATATAAATACAATTTCAGAAAAGCAAATTTCCCGTTGTTGTATAATGATATTGTTGAAGCTGATTGGACCGAAATTTATTTGTGCAAGGATGTTAACATTGCTTGTGATATATTTTACAAAATCATTTACAACATATTTAATAAAAGTGTGCCTTTCTCAAAGAAAATGTCTCCTAACACCTACGCACCATGGATTAATAAGTCTGTTATGAAGAAAATTAAACTAAAAGATAAGGCTCGCAAACGTTACACATCATCAAGTACCGTAAAAAATCGCGAGGAATATCACGAAGCGCGCAGATTATGCAAACGTGAAATTGAAGCTGCTCATTCAGCATATATAGAGCGTACACAACAACGACTTTCTTACGAACCAAATCTATTATGGAATTACATAAACATTAAAAGAAAACGCTCTCGTATCCCAGGATCTATGACCTACGACAATTCGATCAATAATACCCCATGCGATATAGTAAACGGCTTTGCGAACTATTTCAGTCGGTCATACCTACCTTCAAATAAATCTCTGCTGGACATGGACAGCTGTAAACACTGTTTAGGTGATTATCGCATGGATTCACTGGAAGTGCTTAAACAGCTTAAGTCACTCAAGTCCAAATTTACGAAGGGATTAGACTTGATTCCTGCCATTATCCTAAAGGATTCGGCGTCAGTAATCTGCGAACCACTCACCTATATATATAACTTGATTTTGCAAAATGGTATATTTCCGGAGAAGTGGAAGGAGGTTAGGGTATGCCCCGTCTTAAAATCTGGGTCTAATAAATCTACTGAAAACTACCGCCCGATAGCTATTCTGAGTAACCTTTCAAAGGTGTTTGAGTCCATCCTGTACAAGCATATATACACTCAAGTAAGTCCCCATTTGTCAATAAAGCAGCATGGATTTGTTGGACGTAGATCCACTACAACGAACCTCATCAATATAACACAGGATATAGCTCAGGCGATTGACAATAACAAACAGGTTGATGTATTCTATGGGGATTTAACGAAGGCTTTCGACAGGTTAGATCATGCCTTATTGATATCAAAACTCACGAAACATGGTTTAAACAACAATATAATCTCTGTACTGACCTCATATTTACATAATCGTGGTCAAATCGTTGAAGTCGATGGTCATTTTTCGGAACGCTACGTGGCCTCTAGTGGTGTACCACATGGGAGTAATCTAGGACCTCTCCTTTTTCTACTTTTCATGAACGACGTGTGCATAAAATTGAAGTGTAACGTACTATTATATGCGGATGATATTAAAATATATAGTGTCGTTGAAAACAGTGATGATTGTTCTCATCTCCAACGGGACATCGATGTGTTTGCGCAATGGTGTGTCATTAAAAAACTATCGCTCAACATAAAAAAGAGTTTTCTTGTCACGTACAGCAGAAAATCTAACTTAATTCCTTATTCCTACTTGCTTAATGGAATACAATTGCAAAAATGCTCAGAAGTTAAGGACTTGGGCGTATATTTTGATTCAAAGTTGACTTTTAATAAACATGTAGAACAGATTTCAAGAGATTGCAACCGTTTGTTGGGTTTTATTTTACGAAATTGCAAATCATTTAATAATGTTAAAGCAATTAGCTTATTATTTCGTACGTTTATTCTGAGTAAATTGTCATATTGTGCAATTGTTTGGTCTCCTATGTATTCTAAATATATCAACATTATTGAGGGAATTCAAAAGAAATTCCTACGTTACTTGTATTTTCGTTAGAGTATATAGGTTCGACGTTCCCTATGAGAAGTTGTTAAACGAATTTGATTTTATATCGATAAAAAATGTACACATTTATATAGGTATGTGTTTTCTTTACAAGATTATACATGGCTATGTAGACGATCAGCGGATTTTGGGACTGTTTAATTTAAAGATTCCACGTTCCTGCGCTCGTGACAGTGAGACCTTCAATTATTGTACCACACGTTGTATTTATTATCTTAACTCACCTATCATTAGATTATCTCGTACATATAACGATTTTTGCAGAAATAATGATATATTTGCTCAGAGCTTTGCGAAATTTAAATACGACCTCTTGAAATGTCTGAGACCTGTAACATAGTGTCAATATATAGTATTACTGTACATGTGTATTGATAGCGCGCGTTTTAATAAAATTTATAAAATTGTGTATCTGTATGTTGATTTGCATAACCATGTTACTTACTTGTATTGTAGATACATGTAAACCCTGTAACTGGACTTTGTCTGTTGGGTTTTTATATGAATAAATAAATAAATAAATAGATAAATGAATGTAGGACCCGTGTACTGCCTAGATGTTGCATGCACGTTAAAGATCCCTACTGGTGGGTTGGAACTCCCACCGGGTTCGGCAAAATTCCCGGATAGCTGTAGACCTAATCTCCGGCGTCATGATAGGCCATAGTAGAGGAAATAGGCAACAAAGATTGTTGTTGATAAAAATAATAAATTAAAACACTCCGTAATCGTAATCGTAATCGTTTTCGGTGGATGCGCCGGGATAACGTAAAATTCACCATAGTATTGCACGGTCCGGGCTTTGGCCCGGGCCGTACCTGGTCCAGGCCTTGAATTTCTTTAAGCAGACCGAGCCGGGCCAGGCTTCCAATCCAAAATAGGAGACCGGGCAGCGCCTGACTGTTTCATTTTTAAGTTTGCTTTTATTTTTAATTGCAAACTATATCTATAAACAAGTAAATATATATTTACAAGTGTAATAAATCTTTATTAGCTAGTGTTTTGAAACTCCGAGAAAATTTTGAATTATTTAGACTAATATATTGGCCGGGCCAGGCCCAAGAACATTGACCCGTGCAGGGCTCTAATTCACCATTTGACAAAATTAAAAAGTCCCAGTTTGAATGGTTTTTATGTTTAAAACATGTATAAAATAGAATCGTGTTTATATAGGTCTTGTTTTAAACAGAAATAATTGATTTAACTGAATTTAAATATATATATTTTTTTTGTTTTAACACAAAGTTTGAATGAAAGTAACAATACTTGTTTATAGAATATTTCAAAAATATTAAATGTGAGATTATTTTTCTTTTTTTTTACTGTGCAATGTTTCAAACACTGTTTAAACATAAAAAATACAATTGAAGAAAAAACATGTTTGTTTTATTTAAATTTTAAAAAAATCGGTTGTTTAATAAACCCTGGTTTTAAAGTACTCAATTTAACAATTGGAATTACCTTAGTAGTTAGAAAGTCTCAACTTTTACAATTAAAACCATTCTAATGGTATATTTAATTAAAACCCTTGGTTTGTTTCACTAATCAGTGAAACAAACCAAGTTTTAATAAAATATACCATAATTAGATTAAAAATCGCTTCACCACGGATTAAGTGAGGTTTTAATTAAATATAAAAGCATTCTAGCAGCTAATACTTTATTTGACAGCTTTTATAGCATTCTCGTTAAGTTTTAACGAGGATAAGTTACGGATTGAACCCATTCAAGCAGTCAATTTAAGTAGTTTAAATAAAATACGTATTTAAAGCAGCAACATCATTATAAAAAACTCGACCAAATTATTTAACTTAATTATGTATTTTATTAAGCTTACACAATTTAGTAAATTTTACACAAATAGTTACTCGATAATTGCTTCTGTTTGTAGTTTTCTAAAATAATACCGTAAATATAATATTTACAAAAATATTGGTGGATGCGCCGGGCAAACGTTTCAGTTACTAAACGTAGCACTACTGTAAATGCAGCAAAGCTATACTGATAAGAGATAAATCTCGAAACGCGTCTATAGATGGCCTGAGTAATTTGACCCAAATTGTTACTTTTCCAGTAGGTTACTGTTTGTAACAGCAAATACTTGTATAAAAATTTAATAGCTGAGGCTGTTACTTGGTAAAATTCCATATAAACACTTTTAGTAAATAACACACTTGGTTAAGATTTTACTGTTTATTAGTTGACACTGCAAAAATTGTTTCGCCACACAGTAGCAAATGAATAATCTTTTTAGAAACTTAAACTAACGCTGAAATACTAATGACGTAGGGGAAATGGTTTTGTTTAGGGATTGGGGTGGGGGTGGTAATTAATATCTTAACAAATATATACATATACATCCATAAAAATATATAAAACATTAACATATAGCACATACATATATATATGCAAACTGATGAAGCCACCGTGTGGCGAAACAATTGTTGTAGTGTCAACTGTTAAACAGTGAAATCTTAACCAAGTGTGTTATTTATAAAAGACTTGTTGTATAATTCAGTGTCCGTCGGGATATTAGCCCGGAAAGTAGTTGTTTTAATTAGTGTTTGATTTAGTCTTTGTAAGACTAACTTCTTGTTTGAATGTTTGTTTGAATGTTTGTTTGAATGTTTGCAGTATTCTGCAACCAAGTATTGGCAATTTATTTATACTTATGATTAAAATTAATGTTTACAGTGCTATTGAAACGATAAAATACCAAAATTAAATAAAATAGAAACTTGGCATTTGCTTGAGTTAGGTTAGGCTATGGACTAATATCGATTGAAATTAGAAATATTCAATTCAGTGTCAGTTGACTTTTTTAAATGGAACCATATAAACTGTTTTTTTTTTTTAATATAAGGTGTATTTACTGCAAACAGTTGCAGTGCTGCTTTAACAGTAGGGTATTTTAAACATTAATTTTTATCATTTCAATGTGATAAATAAATCATAATTTGTCAAATAAATTGTCACGGTGTAGAGAGTTTCGAAAAAGAGAACGCTACAACTTGCAACAACGTACGGGGATTTTTCTTTTAAATATACTTTCACATATTCCATATAAACATTTCTAAAATTAATAAAAATGTGATCAAAACTAAGCAGTATATTTTGGTCTTCACTTTAAATCAGTGTTTTATACGCGTGGCGCATGAAGTAAAATTTCGAGTTTAGAAAAGCCTGATTTGGCTTGGTCGCTCTGCTACGCTACGCGACCAAGCCAAATTTTCAGGCTTTTCTAAACTAAAATTTCGATTACTTCATGCTTAATTTGGGATTGGACACACTCGTCACTAAACTGAACATTTTTAATGAGATCACGAATCTCTGAAAATTTACATTAATAAGTCGTAAATCATAGAACTTTTTCAAAATCAGAACATATAAATGGGCATTTACCTGATCCTCAGAGACACTTTATTAAATTGGTAAAAATCATTTGAGGCGGTGGTAGGTACATTTGTAATCGTAATCTTTGTTAAACGAATTATCTATTTCATAGTTAATTGAATTGTCATATTACTGTCAGATTTCCCTTAACAGCATAACATGTGATTAATCTTGTCTTAACCTAAAACACCCAACCTGCATCACACCACTAAATTCTTGAAATGTCAAATTTGGTTGGTCATAATAAAAAAAAGATTTTATGTACGAGGGTAGTTTGATCAGTGACTTTTTTAATTTCCCGCCTAGTAACATTAAATACAACACTGCTTATATCAACTACCATCTATCAATATACTTCAATTAAATTTTGAGCAAGCTGCGTCATTTAGTTTGTGTTTGCCAGCTATTGCAAAGAAGGTCAAGGTGCGTCTGTCGGCCAACAAGGTCATGGCGACAGTTTTCTGGGATGCGCACGGTGTCATTCACATCGATTACTTTAATAAGGGTAAAACGATCACTGGTAAATACTATTCAGATCTGTTGGACAGATTTGGCATTGATTTGAAGCAAAAACTATCGCATTTGGCAAAGAAAAAAGTGTTGTTTCACCAGGAAAATGCAGGGGTGCACAGGTGTGTAGTCTCCATGGCAAAAATCCATAACCTAGGCTATGAACTGCTACCCCATCCAGAATATTCTACCGATTTAGCCCTATGCGACTATTTTCTGTTTCCAAACCTGAAAAAATGACTTGGCGGTGAGAGATTTGGGTCCAATGAAGAGGTTATCACTGAAACCAACGCCTATTTTAAAGCCCTTAGGGGAACCTATTATGAAAAGAGATACAAAAATTGGAAAAACGCTGGTCTAAATAAAATGAGCTAAAAGGAGATTATGTAGAGGAATGAAACGTTTTTTTACCCAAAAAAATTCTTTTATTCAAAAAGTCACTGACTTATCAAATTACTCTCGGATTATTTTAAAAACAGTCGGCAAAAATTTATTTATCCTTAGATTGAGTTAATAGTTGTTGTTCGAGCTCTTGAGAAAATGATTTTACATCTACGAATATAAATTATTATCAAATATTTGTATAATCAATTCAAATCACTTGGGTGCTTTATTATTAGTTATATTCTGACAATTTAAGTTGGCACTAATCAAAATCAAATTGTTACTATAGTCTGTTTAAAAACTAGAAGGAGTAAGGGCCAAAGCCCAATTTACACTATTAAAAGTTATCAGAAATATAACTAGATAAATTTGGCGGCAATTTTAAATAATTTCATAATCACTCTTTAAATAAAATCAAAAATCATTTTGTACTTCTTGGTTGTGGTTAAGTAGTTTCTTTTCCATCGTACGATATCGTCAGCTCAATTAAAATGCTTATACGGCATCTCGCCATATATCTGTGAAATAAAACATTTATATTATGTTCATAATATAATGTGGAATTTATATAATAATGTGTCTTTATCAGAGCTGGGACGAATCCTCGTAAAAAGGATTCTAATCACGAATCCGAATCACCTAATATGATTCGAATCACGAATACTCAAATAAAGGATTTGTGAGAGAAAAATATGATTCGAATCGAAGATTCGAATCCTGCTTTTTTTAATCACGAATACAAATCCTTTAAGAATAAATTTTATTTTATTATTTTTTTGCAACTATTAATATATAAATATCGTTACCAGTTGTTTTAACAAAAATATTCAAAACCTAATTATTTATTATTGCCACTGAACATCATTGATAACAGACTAAATATCTGACTCCCTGTTACTCTGGTTAAAGATGTATTTGTGTGTTTCTGAACTCCACTTCAAATCTGTGTTTTGTACCCGTGGCGCATGAAGTAAAATTTCGAGTTTAGAAAAGCCCGAAAATTTGTCTCGGGTCGCTACGCGACCCTCGCCCTCAGCTCGAAAAAGCCATATGATATTAAATTTGTCAAAATTAGCAGGCAAATTACAAAACACGTAAAAATTTATAAAATTAAATATTGGCAAAAACAATGAAAACTATTAAACTATTCCTACAGAAGAAAGTTATATTAAAAGGCCTGGGAAAAAATCTTTAGTCAGGGAAATGTCGGAAAATTTCAGATTGTGGCTACCATGTCAGTTTTACTTCAAACAATATTAAACAAAATTTTGGAAACTAGATTATTATCTTTAAAAACATTTTCAATCATTTAATATTCTTATCAAAGCATTCACTTTGAAGTTTCGAACGAGCGTTTCCACTCCCAGACTAAGCATGAAGTAAAATTTCGAGTTTAGAAAAGCCCCGTGATAATCTGCCAAGGGTCGCGCAGCGACCCGAGACAAATTTTCTGGGCTTTGCTAAACTCAAAATTTTACGTCATGCGCCACGCGCATAAAACAGTGAATTAACGTGAAATTTAAAACCACACAAAAAACCATTTTTCATGTTATTCCTCACAATTAATTCGAATTATTTTTGACGATTCAAATCCTTTTGTAAGTATTCGAATCCTTTTACAAGGATTCGAATCCTTTTATAAGGATTCGAATCACCCACATTTAGACTCGAATACGAATTCTCTTAAAAAAATGTAACAAATCCGGATCACGAATCCAGTTGAACTAAAGTATTCGAATGCCTCTTTTGAATCCTTTAAAAGGATTCGAATCCAGGATTCGAATCCTGAATGATTCGAATCCTGTCCAGCTCTGGTCTCTACCTTACTTAAAATGTATTTGTTTTATAAAACTATATAAGGTAGAACGACTCATCTTCGGCATGCCTGCATGATCGTTTACTTCTTTTAAAACTTTAATCAAAGTTGGCAGTTCATTTTTATAGAAGAAACTATGCACGGATCTCTTCACTACGTCATTAAAACTTGTAATTATGTCCTCCAAGCTGTTTAGGGCTAAAATCTCTCCGGATTTCTTATGATACGATAGACAGTGGAATTTACAACTCTTAAAAATTAAACATTTTATTATTTGATGCATATTCTTATGCTATTTGATATTTCACCTACTGCACGAACAATGTGTAATACAACAGCAGTCATTTTTATATGTGGATCTTCTGTTATCATCTGCTTATGCATATTTATTATGCAGTGTTTTTCAGACAGATATAAATGAACCAAATCCAACTTCTTACGCTTTTTTGGAGGTGAAGGTGATATTATCACCGAGCTTGTACTGGGTCCATAATCCATCACAACAATATAAACAAAACTAACTTTTAACTATGCTAAAGAAACACAAAAATATCTTTAATTAATTTCTCACTTAACCCGTGGTGAAACATTTTTGAATCTAATCCTGGATGATTTAAATTAAATTTAAATTTATTCCTCCTTGAAGATGACCAATGGTCGAAACTAGTAGGAGAAAATATAAATAAGTGAAACAAACCAAGTGTTTTAATTTAAATTTAATTTAAATCATCCAGTATTAAAAACACAAAAAGATTATTACGAAACAGACAATGTTGCAACTCGGGAAAGCTTCGAATTAAGGTTATGTCAGCTGTTGCGTCTAACAATGACGTAATTAGCATAGTGTATAATGGGCGCGCTCTCGGCCAATCAGAGTTGTAGGTTTTGGCGCGTGAAATTTAAAACGCTCCTCTTAGTTATTAAACAGATTATAATTAGTGACAACATGATTTTGTTTTGGGTGAACTGGCATAAAGAGTTTAAATGAAATATCTTAACTAAAGAGAAATAGAATTTCATAGAAAATGGGATTCAGAGCTTGAGGATTCAGAGAAGACGACGGACGTTTGTAGCGTACATAATTTCAATCTTCGCTGTGCGATCTCGGGACAATTCCTGACATACCGACAGAGAGAAAGGTCGGGTATTATTCCCCAGCAGCGCTTCGAAAAATCCGCCATCTTAGCGAATAAATGGCTGCTTTAGAATTCCGAGCATGTAGGACTCACGGTTTGAACATTTGTAATACAGATTCGCGTTCACGAAAACAAATGCTGTGAAATGGATGGTATTATTTTTTTTAACATTACTCATTTACATTTTTATTAAATTTAAACATTCTTATCTACATTTAAAAATTCAATGTAGCATCCAGCAATTAGTCGGTATTTATTTAATATAATCCTCATCATTATCATCGTCAGCCACAAGGCCCTAGCCCTAGGGGGATATCGGGGTTCAAACCCCTCCCTCGAAATTTTAAAAATGTTAAATTTTTGTATATAAAAGCGGCCCTAAAAGAGCAAAACAATATGTTTACTAGTAAAGACTTCTCCGGAGGATTAATCAAAACAAAAAAACAAATGAACCGTTTAGCATAACACGCAAAAACGTGCCTTGGAAATGATCAGTGCCTTTCCGCGGTTAATTTATTACGCAATAACGGTGGCGAGTGTTTATTATTTTTCCATTTAATTTAGTCTGGGCGCGGACGGAGAGCAAACAGGGCTCTCATGTGTCCACGAGCACCCGTTCGCATATAAATAACTACTTTGCCTCTCCCTTTTTATTTTTTTTTATTTCACTCATTTCTCTTCTGGTTTTTTGGCGCTTGGAAGGTTCGTTGCCATGGAATAAAACTGTTTAATTGAATGTCAGCGCCGAGTCAAAACACAATTTTACAGCCGATTTCAGAACGCTACTGATTTATTTAAATATGCACATTAAATTAATTAAATAAATGCGAATTGTTGGATATTACATTTAGTGATGGACGTTAACGAAAAATTTCAATAAAAGAATAATCGGTACTTGAATTATGTTGATAATCAACTGATCATTCGAATAATCATTTAAATGATTATTTGAATGATATACACGTGATAACCTCTTTTTCTGAGATATTAATAAGGGCGTTAACACATCATGGCTAATTTGATTAGTTCGGAAGATATGAGGCGTTTTTCAATTGTTGGCTGTTTTAAAATATGCCTTTATCTTAAGAACTATAAGATGTGTATCTACGCCACGGTCCAAAATAAAAATGTCTTTAAAAACATTGATTTTCTGCATAGACTCTAATTTGGAAACCCATAATACATCAACATGTTTCATGTTATATTATTTTGTTTAGGTAGAGAGTGATAATAAATCTATCAATGAAAAGGCGAGTGTGTAATTTGGAATGAGATATTAATGTCCAATTAATATTCATAATAAGAAATGTCAATTTAATTATCCGTTTGTGTATTCTCTTCTAGGATTGTGCCCGGGGCCAACAGACGATATTAATACGAATAAATTATCGGGCGTTTCGTAATTGAAAATGATTATTCATTAAAAGAGTTATGATTCATTACGTCCACATGCGGTTGCGTTCCGGCGAGCAAATGATTTTTTCAATTAATTATTAGGACGGACTGTGCCCGAATTTTACTTTGTTGTTGTCAATAAAAGAAACAGTGATATACAAGATAACAAGTGATAATAGAAAAGTTTAGTTTTAGAAGAACAGCTAAGTTTATTGGTGTTTGAGGAAGAATTCGCCATGTATTTAAGGGTCAATAAATTTGATACGACTAATATACGAATGTACGCAATAAATTTGGCGAATACGAATATAAAAAATTGCGAATATTGACATGATAAATAAATCTCTGTATATTAAAAATAAATAAATGAGCCGTTTATTTTGAAAGTGGCCTAACTCCAATATAACTAACTTTGTTGTTATCAATAAAAAAACAGTGATATACAAGATAAGAAGTGATAATAGAAAAGTTTCGTTTTAGAGAAAGAAGAAGAAGAAGAAGAACAGCTAAGTTTAATTTGTGTTGAGGAAGAATTCACCATGTATTTAAGAGTTAATAAATTTGATACGACTAATATACGGATCTACGCAATAAATTTGGCGAATACGAATATCAAAAATGAAGCGAACATTCAATGCGAATGCGAATATTGACATGATAAATAAATGAGCCGTTTATTTTAAAAGTGGCCTAGCTCCATTTCTCAGTTTTTTGTTGTTACTGTTTATAATTTGAGTTTTCAGTCTTCTTCTTCTGTGGCTTTACACTCCTTGTGGAGTTTGGCCGCTCCTCTTGGAGCACTTCTAATCCATTTATCTGGGTGGATCAGTCCCAATGTTTCTTCATTTGTTGTACAATTTTTCTCCATTTCTCCCTGTCCTTTGATATGCTTTTCCAGTTTCTAACGCCCAGTGAGCTCAGGTCTTTTTCAACTTCTTCTTTCCATCTATTCCTTGGTCTCCCTCTTCTTCTGCTACCGCTTGGTTTCCATTCTGTTATTAACCTTAGCCATCCATCATGATTTGACGTCCATATATGTCCTAACCATCTAAATCTTTTCGCTTTTATGTTATTCACTACGTCATCTCCTAAGACCTCATAAATTTCTCTATTTGTTCTTTTTCTTGGCTCATTGTTTTCCTCTTAAAAGGTCCAAATATACTTCTCATTATCCGTCTTTCTAGCACTCTTATCCTTTGTTGTTCTTTCTGTGTGATTGTCATCGTCTTAGCTGCATACATAATTATTGGTCGTACCAGAGCTGGGCAGGATTCGAATCATTCAGGATTTTAGAGGATTCAATAGAGGCATTCGAATACTTTAGTTAAAGTGGATTCGAATCCAAATGCGGGTGATTCGAATCTTTATAAAAGGATTCGAATATTTATAAAAGGATCCGAATACTTACAAAAGGATTCGAATATTTATAAAAGGATCCGAATACTTACAAAAGGATTCGAATCGTTAAAAATAATCCAAATTAATTGTGAGGATTAACATGAATAATTTGTTTCGTGTGTTTTTAAATTTCTGGTTAAACCAGTGTTTTATACGCGTGGCGCATGAAGTAAAATTTCGAGTTTAGAAAAGCCCCGTGAAAATTTGTCTCGGGTCGCTGCGCGACCCTCGACAAATTTTCTACGCGGGGCTTTTCTAAACTCGAAATTTTACTTCATTTAGTCTGGGAGTGGACAACACTCGTTCTTAGAAGCTTCAAATTGATACATCACTCTAGAGTACTAAATTTATTACTCAAAGGATCGTTTTACAAAGGCTACAGCTCAAAGGACCAATTGTAGTCTTTGAAGACCGAATGACTACAGGGAATTTAAGTTTAAAAAAAAAACAATATCTGAAGGTTCACAAAAAATCGAAGTTAGGTTGTTGTTTTCAGTGCATTTTTAACTTCACTTTAAATCAGTGTTTTATACGCGTGGCGCATGAAGTAAAATTTCGAGTTTAGAAAAGCCGAAGACACTCGTTACCTTAAAATATGTCACGCGTGTTAAAATGTGTATCGTAACTGTCAGAATGAAAAAAAAATTGATATGTCTATCATAGTACTTTCCCACATGTTAAATACTTGAGCTTTTTAAACAAATGTTCTCATTGATGTTACCTTTGTTCATCTTTAACCTAGGATTGGAATCACTGTTCAAAACTTCAAATTGAACTCTTTTATAAAATCGACGAATGCCTCAAAATTACGTAAAAATAATTCACTAAATATCAATAAACCCGGGAAAGTCAGAGAAATTGACTAAAACACTGAAAAAAAACGTTTGAATAAATCGCGAAAAGTAACAACATATACACAAATTATGAAAAATATCAAAACTATTGACATTTATTAAGAATCATATATATAACATTTTTCTTTCAATCCACGCTGTGAACCTTCAGATATTCGTTGTTTTTTTTGAAAAACAACTTCAATTCCCTGTAGTCCTTCGGTCTCCAAAAACTACAACTGGTCCTTCGAGCTATAGCCTTTGTAAAACGGTCCTTTCAGTAATAAACTTATTAATCTAGAGTGATTCATCAATTAGAAACTTCTAAGAACGAGTGTTGTCCACTCCCAGACTAAGCATGAAGCTAAATTTCGAGTTTAGAAAAGCCCGGCGTAGAAAATTTGTCGAGGGTCGCGCAGCGACCCTCGACAAATTTTCACGGGGCTATTCTAAACTCGAAATTTTACTTCATGCGCCACGCGTACAATACACTGATTTGAAGTAAAGTTCAAAAACACACAATAACATCTTCAATCAGAGTAACACGGAATCAGATATTTAGTCTGTTATCAACGATGATCAGTGTTAATAATAAATAATTAGTGTTTAATATTTTCCTTAAAACAACTGCTAGCAATATTAAAATGTTAAAGGTTGCAAAAAAATAATAAAATCTAATTTATTCTTGAAGGATTTGTATTCGTGATTCGCAAAAACAGGATTCGAATCTTTGATTCGAATCATATTTATCTCTTACGAATCCTTTATTCGAGTATTCGTGATTCAAATCATATTAGGTGATTCGGATTCGTGATTCGAATTCTTTTTACGAGGATTCGTCCCAGCTCTGGGTCGTACCATGGTTTTATACACTTTAATTTTGTTCCTTATGTGTATGCTTTTACTTTTGAAAATTTTGTTATTTGCGTAATATACTCTGTTGGCGGCTTGTATTTCCACGTGTATTTTAGTTCTTTTTTCATTATTGTTACTTATCATCGTGCCTAGGTACTTGTAGTTCTCGGCTTCCTCAAATTCGTTGTTGCCTATGGTTACTGTCCTTCTTTTGTATATCGTACCTATCCGTAGTAGCTTTGTATTTTCACCGTTTATTTCTAGTCCCATTTTTTCTCTTCTGTCGTTAATTCTTTAAGTATTTCTTCTAACAGTTTCCTTTGCTTGGTTTTTATAACGACATCATCTGCGTATGCTAATACGCTCCGCTTGCTCTTATAGTTGCTATTTCTTTTTTATATTTCTTAGCGTGTATTCCAGTGCCAAGTTAAACAAGGTTGCAGATAGTGTATCGCCTTGTCGTACTGCTTTATCTGTTTCAAATTGTCCGGTTCTTCCATATTCAAATAGTACTGTTGCTGTCGTGTTATTTATCGTCATGGCAATAAGGTTTCTTAGTTTTTTTGGGATTTTTAGATCGCGTAGTGCTTCCATTAGCTTATCTCTTTTGATTGAGTCGAATGCTTTTTTATAGTCTATAAATAGACATTCAGTTTTCTTATTGTGTTCATAAGCTTTTACGGTTATTTGCTTTACTATATGTATCGCATCTGTTGTTGATTTTCTTCCTACATATTTCTGTAGTCTTCCTTGAATTATAGTTGATAGTATTTTATATCCGTTGTTTAATAATGTTATTCCCCTGTAATTTTTACATTCTTTTGGGTTTCCCTTCTTATATATAGTAATTATTTTTCTCTCATTCCACTCTTCCGGTATTACCTCGGTGTTCCATATTTGATCAATTATTTGGTATATCTCTTCGTATAATTTGTCTCCCCCATACTTAATCATTTTCATATTTATGTTGTCTGTTCCCGGAGCTTTTAAATTTTTCCATCTTTTAATTATATCTTGGACTTCTTTTTATGTAGGCTTATCTATTTCGATGTTATCTTCAATTTCTTTACTTCCTTGCGTCATCAGTTTCCCATTGTTATTATCAGTTAGGAGCTCCATAAAATACTCTTTCCAGGTGTTTCTTGCTTCGTCTTCATCTGTTACCATTATTCCTTATTTATTTTTTAGTCTTGTTATTCTTTTTGTACCCCCTTTTCTGTTATCTAATTTTTTTTGATAAAAACTTTTAGAATTTTTGTTTTCTCTTTCGATCTCCTCTATTTTTTGTTGTCCCCATTTCTGTTTTGTGCTTCTTATAATCTTGTTGCATATATACTTTTTCTTGTTGTATTTATCTTTTTCACCTGTATTTACTCTTAGCCATTCCTTTCTAGCTTCAGTTTTCTCATCTACTTTCTTGCTATATTCTTCATTCCACCAGTCGTTCCTGTATTGTTTTTTCAATCTTCCAATATTCGTTTTTTCCGCTTGATTTACGATTTCTTTTAAATTTTCCCAGTTTCTATTTATGTTATCTTCTGTTTTAACTCTTTCGTTATTTGTGATGTTTTCTTCAATATCTGTTACAAAATTTTGTCTTACGTTATCGCGTTTTAGATTTTCCAAGTTCCATTTTTGTTGTTTGTCTCGTTTAACATTTTTTTCTATTTGTTGTCGAATTACAGCGGTGTCCATAAAATGGTCAGTGTCTGCATTCGCTCCTCTATATGATCTTACATCTATGATCATTTTCTTTCTCTTTTTATTAATTACTATATGGTCTATCTGATTTCCATATCTGTTCCCGGGTTCCATCCATGTTATTTTATGTATATTTTTGTATTCAAATTTTATGCTTGATATTGCCATTCCCAATCATAAAAAACATTTTCTGGTTAAGTATATTCAAAATATATATTATACAGGGAGTTTTTCTTTAAAGTATACATATTCCCAATTTAGCTTATTTTCTTTAAGTCTTTAGATATTCGTTGTGTTTCTGAACAAGTTCAATTTGAAGCTTTAAACCAGTGTTCCACTCCCAGACTAAGCATGAAGTAAAATTTCGAGTTTAGAAAAGCCCCGTGAAAATTTGTCGAGGGTCGCGCAGCGACCCGAGACAAATTTTCTGGGCTTTTCTAAACTCGAAATTTTACTTCATGCGCCACGCGTATAAAACACAAAAATATTGTGAAATGTATTTATATTTGAACCTCACTTGAAATTAGTGTTTTATATGCGTGGCGCATCAAGTAAAATTTCGAGTTTAGAATTGTTAAGTTTAAAACTTTAGATATTCGTTGTGTTTTTAAAAAATGTTCAATTTAAAGCTTTGAACCAGTGTTTTCCACTCCCAGACTAAGCATGAAGTAAAATTTCGAGTTTAGAAAAGCCCCGTGAAAATTTGTCGAGGGTCGCGCAGCGACCCGAGACAAATTTTTTGGGCTTTTCTAAACTCGAAATTTTACTTCATGCGCCACGCGTATAAAACACTAAAATATTGCAAAATTTATGTATATTTAAACCTCATTTGGAATCAGTGTTTTATATGCGTGGCGCATGAAGTAAAATTTCGAGTTTAGAAAAGCCCAGAAAATTTGTCTCGGGTCGCTGCGCGATCCTCTACAAATTTTCACGGGGCTTTTCTAAACTCGAAATTTTACTTCATGCTTACTTTGGGAGTCCAAAACACTCGTTTAAAGCTTCAAATTGAACTCTTTAAAAAAAACAACAAATATCTAAAGATTTGAAGAAAATAAGCTAAATTTGGAAAACGTATACTTTAAAGAAAAACTCCCTGTATATTTTGAATACACTAACGAGAATTTTTTCATTTATGACAGAAATCCTCAAATTATGAAGATTATTTCAGTAAACAACAAAAAATTAAGAAATGGAGTTAGGTCATTTTTAAAATAAACGCCTCAAATATACATTTATAATATCATCACTAAAACACAAATTACCTAGTTCTTGTAATTAGTTGACAATATTCAGTTAATTATTCTTTGAAAGTGAATTATAACATTCTTGGGGTGATGAAAATAAGCATTTCCCATTATTTCATCGTTCGTGCGTTGCCTGGACGTGGGCGTCGAGAGATGTCTCAGTTTCTTGAAATTTCCCATTAATATCAATGTCACGTTACAGTGTCAGACAGGCTTCATGTAAATGTTAATTTTAACACTCTGGTAAATGTAAATTTCAATAGAAACACAATAAAAATAACAACGTCAAGCAAACGTCTACGCACTCGTCTACTGCTTGTTATTGAAAATAATATATTTTTTAAAGAAATTGTCATTGTATACTACAATTTAAGTTTTGCTAAAAGACAATGTTTGATTGAAACATACAAAATAAATATAGGACGTACTAACAAATTCATTTATTATATTTATTTCTGTGTACAGTATGTAAGTTATGTCTGAATAAAGATAATAATAATTCTTTATTCCATTGACTGAACAGATACATATAGTTACATATATCGTACAGTATTAGATGCGTCAAAAAAGAGAAATGTTACATAATATAAATTAGTTTCTTATAATTATGTTATACAATAAATATTATTTGATAATATGATTTATATCGTAATGTAATTTTTCTAAGAGAAAGGTTTTTAAGCTCTTTTTGAATTTGTGAATAGATTTAATTGATTTTATATCATTCGGCAAATTATGATGATGTATAAATGAATAAAAATTGGAAAAGGACAGAAATAGAATTGAGCGAGATTCAAAGGAATTCTGAAATGAAGAGCTCCACTACTCTTTGATTAAGAATTGATTCGTAGTTAGAAAATTAAATTTGAGAAAAACTGTATACAGAACAGAAACTGTCGACAAAGTCGACTTAATGTCGAAATTGTTAAAAAACGGTCAAACTTAATATACTTAATGTCGAATTTGTTAAAAACAGTCAAACTCGTTACATTGATGTTTCTTAATTATAAAAAATTCGTAATATATCGATTTTTGTTTCACTTTTCGGCAATTTCCCGAACTTCATTTAATTTCACATTTCGTGGTTTATAATGTTGAAAATATTAAAAGTATAGCCATAAAATAAATAAATATATCAACATATTTTTGACGTTTCATCACATTTCGACATCTTTGACAGTTTTCGCAAAATTTCAACTTTTTGACATTTTCGACAATTCTCGCATATTTAAACTTTTTCTTTAAGTTTCATCACTTTTTAAACTTACTCCACAATTTTCGTTAATTTCAACGTTCGTTTCGTTATTTAAGTCATTAATTATTCTCTGTTTTTCACTCCCAGGCTAAGGATGAAGTAAAATTTCGAGTTGAGAAAAGCCCGGAGAATTTGGATTTGGACTCTGGCTGTTCTTAACTCAAAATTTTACTTCATGCGCTATGCGCACAAAAACACTGATTAATTGTTAAGTTTAAAATATTGAAACATTTTTTTTATTAGAAATTATCAGTTTTCGACATACTTCAAAATATTGTCAAATCTCAACACTTTTTGACTTTTTATCACTTTTTGAAATTGTTTCAACATTTTCTTAAAGTTAAACTTTTCATCGTTTTTCGACAATTTTCAATTTTTTCAAAATTCTGGCAAATTTCAATATTTTACCTTGACATTTTATTACTTCTCCATGGTTGGACAGACCGTAAAATTGTAGATAATAAACTCTATTATTATCATTACTATATTTATTAAAAATTAATAATTATAAGAAAAACAGTCATTTTAACAATTGATCATTTATTATAATACAATATTTACTCTTCTTGATTTTTATATTAGTAAAACACTTGTAAAAAAACATCCAAATGTATTCTTTGTAAACTCATTACAATCCAATATTTATATAGCATTAAGTTTATTTTTTGTAACATTATTACTATATGCTTTTGTAAAAAGGTGATATCCGTTTAAAATAAATAAATAAATAAATAAATCGTGAATATAATAATAATATATAATCTTTATTCATAAATAACATACACATAAACAAAATGTTGCACATTACAGAGAATAACGTCAGATAATAATAATAATAATAATAATA
Source organism: Philonthus cognatus (assembly GCA_932526585.2). Lineage (NCBI taxonomy): Eukaryota > Metazoa > Arthropoda > Insecta > Coleoptera > Staphylinidae > Philonthus > Philonthus cognatus. The sequence continues at coordinate 40,339,564 of OW052244.1, forward strand.
ATAATAGTTTATTCGTGCTATCACAGTAAGTTTACACATGTCAATATTAAGAAAGGGTACAAAGTCCATTAAACAGAATTCAATAAATATAAATATAAAATCACATTATAAAATCACATTCACAACATCTTAGAAACAATGACGTTATAAATAATGCTATAGGAAAATAATATCACAGATGGCAGCCTATAAATTATCCACATCAGCAAAATTGTCATTGATGTGCTCCTCTATGGTATAATGGCACTTATTAATAAGATACGACTTCATTTTTGTTTTAAAATGTTTACTTCCAAGAGACTTGACACATTCCGGAAGTTTATTGAATATTTTCGGCCCATAATAGTTTATTCCATTCATTGACTTGGTAAGTCGTGGACGTGGTAAATAAATATTGCGTTTAGTTCGTGTATTATATGTGTGGATATCATTGTGTACTTGGTATAGGTGATTGTTTTTATGTACATGTATGAGACACTCTAGGATATACAACGATGGTAAGGTTAAGATTCCAAGTTGTTTAAAAGCTATCCTACAATCGTCCATATATCCGAGCCCGTGTAATAGTCTGACTGCCTTGCGCTGAAGTCCGAATAATCCGAATAATCGGTTAGTTATTGACGAGTGGCCCCAATGTATGATTCCGTATGTTAAATGTGATAACTAGAATACTAAGCTACAACGTAACAGAATCGAAATTATAAAATTGTACATAGATGTTTATTTTATTATAATTCATTAATATTGTAGATTTCTTTGTCCACCAGATAAGTAAGTAATTCTTGCTTAAAACGTTTCAGTTTTAATATTCTGTATATATTGTGGCATTTTGTTGTAAAATTTAAGTCCGTTATATATGGGAGATTTTTCTGAGAGGGTTAGCCTGTGTACAGGATAAGCATACAAATTGTTATTCCTCGTATTATAATTGTGGTTAGTTATATAGGCTTGAAATCTTGGCTTGTATTTAAAATTATATATTAAACTTTCGTAGATATATAGCCCTGGTATTGTTAATATACCCAATCTTTTAAATTGACTTTTACAGGTTTCATTGTATTTCAATCCCAATAATATTCGAACAGCACGTTTCTGCGTAATAAATAAATTATTCGCCATGGTACTATTTCCATAAAAAATAATACCATACCTCATAATTGACTCAATGTTGGATTTATAAACCATATAAAGTGCTTTAAAGTTAACCAATGGTTTAAGTACTCTCATAGCGAAACACAACGAGTTTAGTTTGGAATTTGATTCCACGCAATGACCTTTCCAATTTAGTTCACTGTCCATGATAATTCCGAGTACTCTACAGCTAGAATCTAGCGAGAGATCAAAAGTTCCAAGATTTAATCGACTTAGTTTTATATTTGTACGTTTTGTATGAAACTGTATTGCATTAGTTTTATTTTCATTCAGAATTAATTTATTTTGTAACATCCAGTTTTTAGTAATGCCGACAATTTTAACTGCTTTGCTCTGAAGATCGTTAATATTTTGGCTAATAACTAATAGATTAGTATCATCTGCATACATTTCAATAATTCCATCATTCTCCTGAACCAAATTGGGAAGGTCATTGGTGTAAATAACAAATAACAAGGGGCCCAAAATGCTTCCTTGGGGCACCTCAATATTAGTTTTTCCGACCGACGAGTATGTTTTATTACAACCAGTTTTTTGGCGGCGATCTTTTAGGAATGAATTTATTAGATTTAGACATAGTCCTCTTACTCCATACATCTCAAGTTTTGATAGCAACATTCCATGATTCATGGTGTCAAAAGCTTTGGAGAGGTCCAGGTATATTCCAATGGGAATTTCTGACCTCTCCAAAGCTTCGACAATATGCTGTAAGTAATTAAATAAAGCTGTTCTGGTTGATTTCAATTTCAGAAAACCGTGTTGAGATGAACTAAATAAATTATTATTATCAAATAAATCGGCTAATCGATTAGCAATAACTTTTTCTACAATTTTCGAAAAAACGCTTAGTAACGATATTGGTCTATAGTTGCTCGGATCTGATGGATTACCTTTCTTGTAAATTGGGGTAATTAATGATAATTTAAGGAATTCTGGGAAAATGCCGGTTTCCAAGCAACCAATTACCAGGTACGTTAGAGGTTCAACCAATTCTATAGCCGCAGCTTTTAATAATTTAGAATTTATTTCATCATATCCACTACTTATAAATAGAGTATTACTATTTTTTTTAATGTTCCATGTACTTGTTGTGTTTTGATTAATATGTTTAGTTAATTGAATAGGAATGTTTATAAAGTGATTGTTAAATTTATTCAAATCTTCTGTATTGATGCAATTTATTTTTTTTTTGATTTCCCCCGAATGTTGTTGATAATTGACCACGTTGATTTCATTTTGTTATCACTTGTCAGTATGGTACTTTCGATTCTGTTACGTTCCGCTTCTTATAAAAGTGAGCTATATTTTATATTTAAAGCATTATATTGAATTTTAGCATCTATATTAAAATGTTTGACTACATATAAATAATCGAGTAGTTTTTTACATTGGCGTATTTCAGCTGTTGCTGGTTGTTTGTGGTCTCTTTTTTTATTACAATCTTTTTTATAGGACAACTTTTGCTAAGACTAACATTTATGATATAGAAGAATTTATTATATATATGCTTCTTTCATCAAATTTAATGTGATTATAGTCAACACATTACCCTTCTACCCTGGGGCAGGCGCGCACCCAGTAATGTCTTATGGGTATACCATGTATATACATCGAAAATACTACAGTTTAGTTAGTCTTGCGGGGGGCTCAAGCTCAATGGATTTTCTCCGATATAAGTACAGATTTTTTCTCTAACATTTATTAATAAATGCAGTGACTCATAGTAATAAAGATACAATTAACATATTTTTTTATCTCTATTTTTTTTCCCGGGAAATTGGCTAGGCAACATTTCAGACACAAACTTGCCCCTCTTAAGGAAGAAACTTATGGGATTTCCAATAGTGGGCAAAAGGTTTGCAATAAAAGTAAGTAAAAGAATAACTGAAATGTTAGAAATAAACAGGATCCATATAGATTGATCACTTACAATTTGTCGTAAAACCAAGAGAAAAATATTATAAAAAAATATGCGTTTTAAATGTAAAACGCATATTTTTTTGATAATGTGACTAATCCAATGTGCTAATGTTAAATTTAACTGAGGTTTGTCTTCTAGGGATTTTCGGTCGTTCTTGTTTGTCGTTCCTTCTACGGGGAGTTTTTCTTTTAAGTATACATATCCCAATTACAATTTAAATTTTCTACCGTTAGTTCTTAACCAGCAGTCTTAATAATGACAATGACAAAAAAAGCATCGACCATTTGAGCTAGCTTAAAATATTGTACACAAAAGCACAAAGACAACTGAAATATTTAAGGGTTTGCTTTTAACTAGTATTGAATTTAATAAAACTGCGTAGTGATGATAATAAAAAAATGCTTTTTTAACGGTAAATGCCTATAATTTCTAATAATTAAATTTTATTTCAATCTAATAGTTCATTAGATTAAAATAACATGTAATTATTGGAAATTATAGGCACTTGCAGTTGAACACTAAATTTTAAAATTTAAATAAACTGAATTTAAATAATTCAATGCAACATTTTATTTTACAAAATATTAATGTGAATGTTGTTTTCAGAATTACACTGTTTAAACGTTGAAAAAATGGAAATCGAGCTACTGAAATTAAAGTTGCAGACGCTATAACTTTTAAAGGTGAAATTACCTTGTCAAATGTGTCATAACTTTCAAATTTATTAAAACAATTGCTGATGTCATATAACTATTATAACCGTCATAGTAAAGTGTCACAAACGTCGAAATAGGTCAAAAGTGTATGTTAAGTATACAGGACGTCGCATTAGTGCGTTCTCGGAAGATATCTTGGCTCACGTTGAAGATAGAAAAAAGTTTTTTCACTAAAGTTGCTTGGTATTTAGAGCTTATCAAAGATTTGGCTTTGTTCAAAAAAGGTAGAAACAAACTTTACTTGCACAGACACCGTGTAAAGTAAATTTGTTAAAACCCCGGCTGAACAATTGGAAAAGTTGAAAAGCTTTTAAAGTAGAAAAGTAACAAGAAGAAAATAAACTAAAAATTACTTGCAGAGACACCGTGTATCGTAAGCTAACAAACTTCCTGGTCTTGTACTGAGGGAGGACAACACAAAAGTAATTACTATGTTTACTTGCATAGACACCTTGAATAATAAACCAGTTAATCCTCAAGAGTTTATTTTAAATTGATTTAATGGTTGTTATATTGAAGTTATAATTGAATACACTTTTAATTTTATAGTACAGTAATGATAACACTCTAATTCATAATTTATTTTAAGTTTGAAATTAACCATACCTATTATTGAATGCTAAGAATTGCAACGCAATTTTTTATACGATCGTGAACAGTTTTCATGAGAAGGTCTTTCGTTTTTTTTTTCTTCATGTTACTAAAAAATTTCAGAAACTTGTCCATGACCAGTGAACGTTTGCCGATTCAGAGGAATCAGCAAATTTAAATCCAATTTTAAAATTGAGAGTATGCTTTCACATATCCCTGCCGGAAAATTCAAAATCGAGGTCCGTTCCAGAACCTCCACCTCGAGGGCGAATATCTTCTGGGTTTGTAGTTTTGCTGAGTGTCATCAGAACTTCCGAAGGAAGATCAAACTCGACACCACACAACGAATGGCATGATGGTATGATGATGGTATGATTTTGTGATACGATTCGTTGTCTATTTTTTTTTTTTATTTTCCTCCTCTAACAAGTTTCAGTTCTAAAAAGAAACTTTATGACTTGTGGTCATGTGCTGGATCTTGTGAAAAGTGTTTTCACAAGATTTTTTCCTGGCTCCTCAAGGGATTGTGTAAGTTGAGGCTTTGAATTGATTAATTAACCAGTTAGTGAATTAATTAATCAATTCAAACCCCTCGCCGATTCTCGCGATTTCTTCGTTTGGGTGGGCCTTTAGCCTTTCAATCATATCGGATCTTCTTCGTTTGGCTGTTTCGATGGGATCGGATAAGTTTAAGTCGGTTTTCATGCTGTCATTTGATATATAATACGGTGCACCCAGGGCGCGTCTGATAAGCACGTTGTTCGTTTGTTGTATTATATCCAGCATCCAGATTGGTTTAAGCACCGAGTTCAGGATTCTTCTGCGGTTCCTGACGCTCATCGGGCTTTCTCTTTTGAGCAAGTTGTACAGGCTTCTAGCTCGTTTTTTCGCCATTCCTCCTCTTCTTCTGACGTGTTTTAAAAAGCTCAACCGCCTATCTATGGTAACACCCAGATAGGTTATTGAGCCTTTCAAATTGATTTTCTTCGTCCGGTTTATGAATACATATTTACGCGGGGGTATTTTACGCCCCAGGTAAATAGCTTCCGTTTTTGCGGTGTTGATCTTTATTTTCCACTTTCTGGCGTAAACTTCTATCTTTTCCATTGCAGCTTTCGTCCTCGAGCTGACAGACTCGAAGTTTAAGCCGTTCACCAGGAGAGCGGTGTCGTCGGCGAATTGGAAAATCGAAATCCCCACCGTGCTTTTAAACTTCGGGATGTCGGTTACGTGTAAGTTGTAAAGCACGGGGGATATCGGCGATCCCTGTGGTAATCGTTCTGTGGCGACTTTCCACGTCGAAAGTGAGTTATTCAGTTTCACTCGGAACGTTCTGTTTGCCAACCAGCTATCCAGCAGTTTGACTAGCCAAAACGGGAAATCTTGTAGTAGCAGCTTGTACATCAGTCCGTCTCTCCACACCCTGTCATACGCCTTCTCCACGTCCAGCAGCGTAATCATGACCGCGGATCTCGGTTTAAGCATCAGCTTTTTCGTTGAATCGATCATATACGCGGCTTGCTGGACGGCGGCTAACTTGGTGCGGAAACCGAACTGATTTTCCGGAATTAGCTGCTTTTCCTCGCAAATTTGTTGTAATTCATTTTTGATGGATTTTTCTACGATTTTGGCTAGTCCTGAGATTAAACTGATTGGCCTCCGATTCTCTACTTTCGACGGATCTTATCCTCCTTTGAGGATGGTTACCACGATCGCCTTTTTCCAACACGCCGGAAAAACTGCGTGCCGCCTGATTCCATTCACTAACCGAGCAATTCTCTCTATTGCGTTATTGTGCAATAGTTTAATTGCACGGTTAGGAATGTTATCTTCTCCTGGTGCTTTCTTTTCAGAGATGGTGTTTATTGTAGTTTTGATGTCCTCGCTCGTGATCGGACGTGGTTTCGCTGCTTTCGCAGCTCGTATTTGTTCTAGTGTAACACGAACGCAGTACTCCGTCGCTTCGTCGGACATTTCTGTGTTCGTGAATTGCTGCTCAAAGTGTTCGGCAATTCTTTCTGCTTTATCTGCATCAGAGAAGTAGAGTTTTCCCTATTTCTCTACAGGTGCATTCGGGGAGTTCCTGCGTCCGCACACTTTGAGCAGCTTCCACAGTTTTCCATCTCCTTCTCCGGCTTCCTCGATTTTCGTCGCCCATTCGCTGTTTCGCCTGTCTTGCAGCATTTTCTTCACTTTTTTCTGTAGTTGGTTGAGTTTGCTTTTATCCTCGAGCCGTCTGAATTTCATCCACTTCTTCTTAGCTTCGTTTTTGCGCTGCAGAAGGGCTTTTTCGTCGCGGTTAAGTCCTAGCGGATTTTTAACCGAGGTTTTTGTTTGGCATTCTGTCAGAAGATTCTGAACTTCCTCGGTTAAGCGGTGTGCTTTGTCATCGATGTCTTCCTTTTTTAGCGAATTTCTTGGTGCTGAAATCCGACTCAGATAGCTGAATTTAGTCCAGTTGGTTTTCATTCGCAGCTCGGATTTTTGTTCGCTTTCGCCCCAGTTGATAATGACCGGAAAATGATCGGAGTTTAACTCGTGGAGAGTTTTAATTCCCCACGGGTCTCGGCTTTTGTGTGTGATAAAGACATCGATGACATCTCCGCGGTGGTTAGGGTTTCTCGGGATCGAAGTAGCATCTTCTGGGCCCCAAACGCTGAACCTTTCGATTTTGTTGCAGAAGGACAGGAGCGTTCTTCCATCTCCGTTTGAGTTCCGGCTCCCCCAGGCCGGTTTTTTGCAGTTTAAATCACCACCGATCAACGTGTTGTCGGACTGAATCAGTTGTCGAAGATCGGTTTTCAAAAGCGTTTCACGCGAGCTTTTATAAACCGAAATGATTCGTGCTATTTTTCCGTCTATTTCTGTTTCTAGCCCGACAGCTTCTATTGATTCGATGGCGAGTTCCACTTTTTTCGCGCAGATGCTGGTACGGAAGTAAACTGCAACTCCTCCTCGAGCGCCGTTGGTCCTGTCCTTTCTGAACGATTTGAATCCCGGTACGTTGGCTATTGTGCCGGGTTTCAAAAACTTTTCAGTGATTAAAATAACCGAAAGGTCGTGTTCGTTGGCGAAGTGTCTCAGCTCCTCTGTTTTCCCCTCAATTCCGGCGGCATTCCATGTCGCGATCTTGATATTTTTTGTCTTAGGAATTCTATTGAAGAGCATGCATGTTTTTGGCCAGCATCTGGGTAAACATTTCTTGCATGATTTCTCTTATTATGTCTCGCATTTGGGAATTCATGCCGGAATTTTCCGCGTTGTTTGTTTTTGAGGCGAAGCTCACTAGCTGTTGGGTTCTGCTTTCTTCTAATTTTCGGTGTTTTTCCTCCTCCTTTGCGCGGTTGATATTCTGCGGGTGTTTGGCGCATTTATTTGAATATGCCGAGTGGTTGCCTTGACAATTCACGCATTTTTTGTTTTGTTTGTCTTTTTCCAGGCATTCAAATGACGGGTGCTTTCCGGCGCAATGTGTGCAGACAAATTCTGCAGTGCATCGGAATTGCACGTGTCCGTATTGTTGGCATTTAAAGCATTGTTGTTGTGTTGTTGATCGCCTCTTTGGCTCCACCGTGATTTTGTGCTGTAGCACGCTCGTGAATTGGAAAATTCTCTTTTCATTTTCCGTTTTCGGCAGCTTGAGCAGGATTAGCGGGTATATCCTGGTTCCATTTTTAAGTCTGCTGGCTGAATTGATGAGAATTCCTTTCTCGCTCAGTTCTTCCAGGATTTCGTCCATATCAATTTCAATCGGGATGCCTCTCACCACGACTTTTAACTCTTTTTCCTCCTCCAGGAGAAAGTGGTGCTGAGCAGCATTTAATTCTTTCAGAATTCTAACTGTTTTCCTGAATTGTTCTGGGTTAGTTGTAAATATGTTTATTCCTCTGGCGTGAGAGGCGTATTGTAGGACGTTTATGTCGTTCTCTTTCGAGGTTTGCTTGACTATATTAATCTTGGAGGTGTCGGTCAGCACTATCGGTGGCGGTTTTTTGTCTTTAGTTTCCTGTCGAGGAGCAGGGGTTGGAGGCGGCGGTGACGGCGTCCGCGGTGTCGTAATAACCGGAATTTTCAGTCCGCAGCTTGTGGTTTTGTATATCGTTTGTTGTGATGTGCTCGGAATTGATCGGTGATCGTTTCTATTGCCGTCCGACGGGGCTGGCGGTACGACGCTGTTGGCTTCCTGCGACTTCGGGAGTGCTGGGAAGTTTTCTCGTTTTTGCGGAGTTATGAAATCCTCTTTGTTTTTAAAAACCGCCCTCGGCGGTTTTTTGGTTGTGCCGGCGGTTGTTGGAGCTGCCGGTGGTGTGGCATTCTGTTGGGGGTCGAGTCTTGAGGGTTTTAATGCAGGGATGATTTTCGTCGCAGCCGTCTGGGCTGGCAAGTTGGATTCGCCTGTGTGGGGTTTTTTTGTAGGTTTCTTCTTGGAGGCTGGCTTCCTCCGTTTAATCGTAGTAAACATAGGACCATCCTCGGTTTGTAACTTCAAGAGCTCCTGCCTCAATTTCGTCATCTCTTGCTGAATCTTATTGAACAGGACCTCTTGGTTAGTTTGGCGGTTTGTAGAGTGGAGATTCGTTCCGCCCTGGCCTCCTCGTTGATTCGCCGTAGTGTGGCGGGATCGTCCTCCAGCTCTTCGCTGTCGGTCAGAGGTTCACTTTGATCCATTTCTGAATCGCTGTTCAACGCATCATAGTAGTTTTTGTTTCCGGGACTGCCGGTTCGCTGCGAAGTCATAATTTCGTTTGAACGCTACTCAATTCACGCTCAAACGAAACTACCTTGATCACTTATCAGACTTACTCAATTCACCCTGATAAGTAACCGTTCTCTATCGCTGTCTGCTCTCTTCACGATTCGTTGTCTACTAAGATTTGGCGCATATGTGTGTGCGGTGTTTACCCGCGGCAGACGGCAACAGGAACGCGTGATCTGCGCTTACGCTAAATTTTAACGCGATAAATGCGGTAATTTGTTATGGTTGGTTTTACTTTAAATCAAGATTGCAATTAAAGTTACAGTTAAAAATATATTTTAACTTCGGTTATCACTAAAGAATAATATGTTTTATCATTAGCCGCAATATATAACAAAACTTCTGGAGTATGCATAGGTATGCATATTTATTAAAAGAAAAAAAATACATGTTTCTATCTTAAATGTAATTTTAAATCGTAAGTCTAGGGGTAATTAGCTATTAACATCCAGGATAACTTTATAAATTACTATCTACAGTTAAACGGGTATATTTGTTAATCAGATTGAGATTCGAATATAAATTTTTACGAGACCTAATTCACATATTGTAATGAATATATTAAAGTTTATAGTTAACGTGGGAGTCCACGAACAACAACAGAACAGAAAAACTAAATGCTAATTCTAAAAGTCCTGCCAATCCGCATCCATTGTCCTTGCCGTCTTCATTCCTCCACTTACTAATTCCTGATGTATTTATGTATGCTAATTCAGTCATGACTGGGTTGTAACGCGCGCGAATACATCCATTTGACATGCGTTTTAATGCCAACTTCATCGCCAATACGATTTCTCTTGAGATATCAAATTTTGTTTAGTTGTCATGGAAACATGGCCGAAACAAAAATCCAAAACAACATTTTTGATGTATTCTACACAGTGGCGGCTCGTGAGATTTTTTATTGGTGGGGCTGCAGACATAAACATGCAGTGAATGTTTCTTTCAAGTTTTCATATCCCGAAGCGTATGCTTTTTGAGGCATTCATTGTTTTTAATGAGTTCAATTTGAAGCTGGTTCCTTAAGGAGTGCGCATTTCTGCATTGCACTTAGGCCCCATTAGACCTAATGTACAGTTTGAAGCTACCAACGAGTGTTTCCAGTCCTTGATTAAGCATAAAGTAAAATTTCGAGTTAAGGAAAGCCTGAAAATGTGATTTGGTCGCGTAGCCAAATATTAAAATTTTCAAATATTCAAATATGTCCAAAAATATCACAATGGCAAAAAAAAAACATCAGTAATACAATACTGTCAAAAAATGCCAATATATTTGTCGAAAATTCAGGCTTTTCTAAACTCGAAATTTTTACTTTATGCTTAGTCTAGGAGTGGAAGACACTCGTTTGTTTCATTTTTTAAACAATTGAAAATTGACGTAATACGTTTATTGTCGTTCTATTGACAGGGAACGTTCTGTATTGTTAAAACGGAACTTCATGTTTGATACAAGTTAAAACGGATTCAAAAGATAATAGTTAAATTAATCAATTAAATGATAAAATACTATCAAAATGTCATAATGGTGATATTACCGTCAACATGTTAGCAATAGTCATTTAATGATGAAATACTATCATAGTCAAAAGGCTAAGTGATTTTAAGACAAAGTTTCATTATGGTCAATAAACAATTGACACGCAGTAATGTCACAAAAGTTTAGAAAAGCCCGAAAAATTGGTATGGTCGCGTAGCGCGTATCGCTACGCGATTATTTCTAAATTCGAAATTTTACTTCATGCTTATTCTGGGAGTGGAAAACACTCGTATAATGTTTTAAATTGAACTCTTTTAAAAAACTACGAATATCGTAAAATGTACATGCATATGTATCAGAGCTGGGCAGGATTCGAATCATTCAGGATTCGATTCCCGGATTCGAAACCTTTTAGAGGATTCAAAAGAGGTATTCGAATACTTTAGTGAAAACGGATTCGTGATCCGGATTCGTTACATTTTTTTAAAAGGATTCGTATTAGAATCCAGACGTAGATGATTCGAATCCTTATAAAAAAGGATTCGAATTCTTATAAAAAGATTCGAATTATCGCTATTAAGGCTGGGATTCAAGTTCGATTAATTCAAATTGTTAAATATTCTAACATGAATATTTAAATCACAAAATTATTCATATTTGAATATAAATATTTGAATTTTCGAATAATTCAAATATTTGTGAATACATATTTGGTTACTTAAGCACGAAAAATTTCCAACCTTAATAGTATATTTTTAACTTCACTTGAAATCAGTGTTTTATACGCGTGGCGCATGTAGTAAAATTTCGAGTTTAGAAAAGCCCCGTGAAAATTTGTCTCGGGTCGCTGCGCGACCCTCGACAAATTTTCTACGCGGGGCTTTTCTAAACTCGAAATTTTACTTCATGCTTAGTCTGGGAGTGGACAACACTCGTTTGAACTTTAAATTTAACTCTTCTATAAAATCGACGAATGTAATATAATAAATCATTCATTGAAATCATAGAAAAAGATGCAAAATTTTACCTAAAATTAACTTTTATTGTTAACTTTATAATTTGCTCGGCTCTTAATGGGTGAATATTCTATTCCTAAGAAAAACCGTATTTAATATTAAAGTTGCATTTAAAATAATAACAAAGTGTGAATAAACCGACAAAAATATAGAAATATCGAAAATCTCGACATGTAGAATATCTTGACGGTCCACTCCCAGACTAAGCATAAAGTAAAATTTCGAGTTTAGAAAAGCCCCGCGTAGAAAATTTGTCGAGGGTCGCGCAGCGACCCGAGACAAATTTTCACGGGGCTTTTCTAAACTCGAAATTTTACTTCATGCGCCACGCGTATAAAACACTGATTTACAGTGAAGTTGAAAACGCACTGAAAACCAACCCAACTTCGATATTTTTTCAAACTTGGATGTTTTCTTTCCTATCCATGCTGTAAACCTTCAGATATTCGTTGTTTTCTTGTAAAGAAACTTCGATTCCCTGTAGTCCTTCGGTCTCCGAAGACCATGATTAGTCCTTCGAGCTGTAGCCTTTTTAAAATGGTAATAAACTTAGTAATCTAGAATGATCCTTTAATTTGAAACTTCTAAGAACGAGTGTTGTCCACTCCCAGACTAAGCATGAAGTAAAATTTCGAGTTTAGAAAAGTCCCGGTAGAAAATTTGTCTCGGGTCGCGCAGCGACCCGAGACAAATTTTCACGGGGCTTTTCTAAACTCGAAATTTTACTTCATGCGCCACGCGTATAAAACACTGATTTAAAATGAAGTTCAATAACACACATATCATCATTAATTAATCAGATATTTAGTCGATAAATTAACATTTTTGTTATTGGAAACTGATGGAATAAAATGTTACTGGTTGCAAATAATAGATTCAAATTTATTTTTAAAGGATTCGTATCCGTGATTCAAAAATGAGGATTCGAATCTTTGATTCGAATCAAATTTTTCACTTACGAATCTTTTATTCGAGTATTCGTGATTCGAATCATATTAGGTGATTCGGATTCGTGATTCGAATCCTGTTTTTGAGGATTCATCCCAGCTCTGATATGTATACGTTTAAGAAAAATTCCCTGCATTTCACACACACACACACACACACACACACACACACATACTTATATGAAATAAATGAGGGCTTTAAATTCAACTTGCTGCTGAAGTCCCAGTAGTTCGTTATCAATGTCAATGCACCACAAATTTATTGGACTGAAACTTTTGGTATCATTTGGCATTAGAAATTTTCATTAATTTAATACTTTTTATTTTAATGTTATCAAAACTAATTGAGTCGCCTATTTCCAAAAACCCCTAAATCCATTTAGGGATTTTTGCAAATAGGCGACTCAGTTAACTGTAAAGTTTATCTAAAAATGATGGAAAATGAAAAGAAGTATATGGGGGCGCACACAGGTGGGGCCGATAGTTTTTCTTACCCCGATAACTTTTAAGAACCAGTCCGCCTCTGGACGAGCCACCACTGATTTTACATTACATTTCGTAATTTTTGTGCTATTACAACTTTTACGCTTCATAAAAACGCTACTTTACAACAAAAATTACACATTTTACGACCTGTTCACTCAACATTCCACATTGAGCATAAAAGTTTTGTAGTTCGATCAGATAAAGTCGACCTGTACGTGTTAAGACGATGTGAAAAATATGACAATCCGGTGGCTGTGCGGCACAATCTCGGCCCTGACCGTTTTTCGATTTTATCAAGCAGGCGGCCATAAAGGCTTCCGTGACGCGTGGGACGACCAAGTTCACATTTTCAGCCGCGGTTCGTTGTTATTCCGAAGTACAAGACGTTATTCTGAATAGCCGGATTTCTTGATGTATCTATAGTTTATCTTGAAAAAGTCACTCGCGTTCCGCACTCTCATCCTACCAGATAACACCATTATGGTAATGAGAAAGACACAGTTGGAGTTTTGTCTGGATTTGAAAGGGTGTGTTTGGTTTCGAAATTATAAGCGCTATAATCTAAGGAACAGAGTAAGGATTACTCTTTACTCTGTGCTATAACTAGCCCTTAGACTATAGCGATGATTTCAAAGCTTACTTACGTAAGTTCTTCCTTACTCTGTGGTTATAGTAAAAAAAGAGCTAAGATCAAAAATGTTTCTGTGAAAATTGGAAATTGCTAACATTAACTACCGTGCGATCATTTACAACATGATTTAGAGTAGGCTTTGAATTTTAAATTAGATTGATGACAGACTGTTAACACATAGTTTACCATAACCTCAAATTTATTCCATCATTCAATTAGCATTCCTGGCAACTGCACAAAAAAAATGCCGCCTACTCTAAGGGCCAGTTGCACTAAGCACGTTGAACTGGTTCATCTCTGAACTTAAGTTCAAAGTGACATTGGAACAATAGGAACTGTCATCTTGAACTCAAGTTCAAAGATAAACCAGTTCAACGTGTTCTGGTGCAACTGAGCCTAAATCATAATTTAAACGATAGCACGATATTTCCATGTACTTATAAACTCTGTTTTTTTTTAATATGACTAAACTTAGGATGTATTTACTGCAAACGGTTGCAGTTATGCTATAACCGTAGGGTATTTTAAACATCAAATTTTGAGATATTTGGTAAATTATTATCAATGTGACAAATAAATCATAAATTGTCAAATAAATTGTCACCAGGGCAGCTTGGTGGTGTAGTGGTTAGAGTGTTGTACTGCCACGCCACGGACCGGGGTTCAAATACCTAACAAGTTGTCTGCATTTATATAGGTTATATAGGTTGTCTGCATTTATATAGGTTAGGATAAAAATGCCAAACACTCCGTCTTCTCGGATATGACGTTAAATGCATGTAGGACCCGTGTACTGCCTGGATGTTGCGTGCACGTTAAAGATCCCTACCGGTGGGTTGGAACTCCCACCGGGTTCGGCAAAATTCCCGGATAGCTGTAGACCACCTAATCTCCGGCGTCATGATTGGCCTTAGCAGCGGAAATAGATGACGTAAAACCCAAAATAAAACAAACAAAAAATTGTCACCATGCAGAGAGTTTCAAAATAGAGAACGCTACAACTTGCAACTTTACAACACATACAGTGATTTTTTTAAAGTATACTTTAACATATTCCATATGAACATTTCTAAAATTAATGAACCTGTGATCAAAACTAAGTCAAAGTATATTTTGAACTTCATTTTAAATCAGTGTTTTATACGCGTGGCGCATGAAGTAAAATTTCGAGTTTAGAAAAGCCTAATTTGGCTCGGTCGCTCCGCTCCGCTACGCGCCCGAGCGAAATTTTCAGGCTCTTCTAAACTCGAAATTTTACTTCATGCTTAATCTGGGATTAGAAACACTCGTTAGAGTCTTTAAATTGAAGGTTTTTAATAAAATTACAAATGTCGGAAAATTTACATTAAAAAATCATAACATGTATACCTAATAGAAAACTTTCTTGTATTTAGACTTTTTTAAAATATGAACATGTAAATGGGCAGATAATGAAGAAGACAGTTATTCCTGAGCAACGAGGATTTACCTGATCCTCAGATTATTATTATATTATTATTATATTATTTTTTTCTCTAGATCCGATTTTCTATACAAATTATTGTGATAAAAATTTGATTTTAATTGCTGTGACGGTCGCCATTACGCAAAAAAGGATGAATTATGAAGTTATTAATTGACACGTCATATGTCCAATGACAGTAAGCTTGTAGACGTTTACTGTCATTGTCATAATACATCTGTGACCTGAATATAGCAACATATGACGTCAGTGGGTACATAGGCCACTGTGGGGTTACGGATTGGAAACCAAAGCGAGATACGATTGTATAGGACCTAAAGGGTGTCCCAAAAGTAACTGACATTTAAAATTTTCCGCCATATTTTTTGCGGTAAAACTAGCGTACAGATATTCATATACTGTCATTAGTAAACATTGAGGTTAAGTTATTTAGAAGTACACTTCTGTGCTATAAAATTAAGCACACAAAATATGTTATAGTTTAAAACGGACGTGATGAGTTTCCTAGTTACAAAAATATGTAAATATGTCAATTTCCTTAATGTCAAAATGCTGCGTCATTTAGACAACAATTTAAAATTAGAATTCTAACTAAAATAAAAGATGATTTTTCCATTTAGGCTTTGTTTTGTTTTGTTTTCTTTTGTTTTTTTTTAATAAAGGTGTTATTTTCAAGTTATGGTGTTTTATCATTTATTGAATCTGCTGCCAGGCAATTAACACAGACCCGAATTATACAACTAGAATATTGTAAAAAATAGTTATAAGACTTGTGCTTAATTTTATTGCACAGAAGTGTACACCATCGAACAACGGGTAGAAATTGTAAAAATTAACTTCAAACATGGTGACAATTTTGGAGAAAGAAATATGGTTTCAGCGAGACGGTGCAACATGTCATACTGCTAATGAAACCGTGCAGTTATTACAAGAAACATTTAATTGTCGTGTTATCTCTAAGCGAGGTAATGTGAATTGGCCACCAAGATCAAGTGTCTTGACACCGTTTGAATTCTTTCTGTGTGGAAATTGCTAACATTAACTACCGTGCGATCATTTAAAACATGATTAAGAGTAGGCTTTGAATTTTAAATTAGATTGGTGACACTGACTGTTAACACATAGTTTACCATAACCTCAAATTTATTCCATCATTCAATTAGCATTCTGGGCAACTGCACAAAAAAAATGCCGCCTACTCTAAGGGCCAGTTGCACCAAGCACGTTGAACTGGTTCATCTCTGAACTTAAGTTCAAAGTGACATTGGAACAATAGGAACTGTCATCTTGAACTCAAGTTCAAAGATAAACCAGTTCAACGTGTTCTGGTGCAACTGAGCCTAAATCATAATTTAAACGATAGCACGATATTTCCATGTACTTATAAACTCTGTTTTTTTTTTTTTAATATGACTAAACTTAGGATGTAATTACTGCAAACGGTTGCAATCATGCTATAACCGTAGGGTATTTTAAACATCAAATTATGAGATATTGGTAAATTATTATCAATGTGACAAATAAATCATAAATTGTCAAATAAATTGTCACCATGCAGAGAGTTTCAAAATAGAGAACGCTACAACTTGCAACTTTACAACACATACAGTGATTTTTTTAAAGTATACTTTAACATATTCCATATGAACATTTCTAAAATTAACATTTTCAAAACTAAGTCAAAGTATATTTTGAACTTCATTTTAAATCAGTGTTTTATACGCGTGGCGCATGAAGTAAAATTTCGAGTTTAGAAAAGCCTAATTTGGCTCGGTCGCTCCGCTTCGCTACGCGCCCGAGCCAAATTTTCAGGCTTTTCTAAACTCGAAATTTTACTTCATGCTTAATCTGTGATTAGAAACACTCGTTAGAGTCTTTAAATTGAAGGTTTTTAATAAGATTACGAATGTCGCAAAATTTACATTAAAAAATCATAACACGTATACCTAATAGAAACATTTCTTGTATTTAGACTTTTTTAAAATATGAACATGTAAATGGGCAGATAATGAAGAAGACAGTTATTCCTGAGCAACGAGGATTTACCTGATCCTCAGATTATTATTATATTATTATTATATTATTTTTTTCTCTAGATCCGATTTTCTATACAAAATATTGTGATAAAAATTTGATTTTAATTGCTGTGACGGTCGCCATTACGCAAAAAAGGATGAATTATGAAGTTATTAATTGACACGCCATATGTCAAATGACAGTAAGCGTGTAGACGTTTACTGTCATTGTCATAATACATCTGTGAACTGAATATAGCAACATATAACGTCAGTAGATACATAGGCCACTGTGGGGTTACGGATTGGAAACCAAAGCGAGATACGATTGTATAGGACCTAAAGGGTGTCCCAAAAGTAACTGACATTTTAAATTTGCCGCCATATTTTTTGCGGTAAAACTAGCGTACAGATATTCATATACTGTCATTAGTAAACATTGAGGTTAAGTTATTTAGAAGTACACTTCTGTGCAATAAAATTAAGCACACAAAATATGTTATAGTTTAAAACGGACGTGATGAGTTTCCTAGTTACAAAAATATGTAAATATGTCAATTTCCTTAATGTCAAAATGCTGCGTCATTTAGATAACAATTTAAAATTAGAATTCTAACTAAAATAAAAGATGATTTTTCTATTTAGGCTTTGTTTTGTTTTGTTTTGTTTTTTTAATAAAGGTGATATTTTCAAGTTATGGTGTTTTATCATTTATTGAAACTGCTGCTAAGCAATTAACACAGACCCGAATTATACAACTAGAATATTGTAAAAAATAGTTATGAGACTAGTACTTAATTTTATTGCACAGAAGTGTACACCATCGAACGGGTAGAAATTGTAAAAATTAACTTCAAACATGGTGAGAATTTTGGTGAAAGAAATATGGTTTCAACGAGACGGTGCAACATGTCATACTGCTAATGAAACCGTGCAGTTATTGCAAGAAACATTTAATTGTCGTGTTATCTCTAAGCAAGGTAATGTGAATTTGCCACCAAGAACAAGTGGCTTGAAACCGTTTGAATTCTTTCTGTGGGGTTATCTTAAGGATACAACAATAAACCACAAACAACTGAGGACCTTAAAGATGAAATTCGACACAACATTGCGAATATTTTCCAGCAATTATGTGAAAATGTTGTAAAAATGAAATTATAAGAGTGAATATGTGCTCCATCAGCAGAGGCGGTCATTTGTCAGATGTTTTGTGTCACATATAACCTCCATGTCTCTACTTTCTAAATCAATAATAATATTATCAGTTATCAAACATAAAATGTGTTTTATTAAACGTTGCACATAATCTACAAATTAAAAGTTGATTTACAACATAACATGTGATTAATCTTGTCCTAACCTAAAACGCACAACCTACGTCACACAACTAAATTCTTAAAATGTCAAATTTGATTGGTCATTTAACAAAAATAAATAGATTATATGTATTTCTCTCTAAAAAATTAATCATATAATCCGAAGAACATTTGTGCAACATCTCAGTGTAAACGACGCAATAAACTCCATCCATAAACTAAAGAATCCCATAAGAGAACATATTAATACTCTTTTCAAACGATGAAGAATCACCGATAGAAAGAATCCAGTTCGAGCGCGAAACGTCTCGACCGCCGCAAAAAGCCTAATATAAACATTAAGATGCAAAGGGCCGTCCATAAAAAAAGACGGAGAAAAGTTCGCGGAAAGCCGATGAATGGAACATTAAGACGTGTCGAGCATTCCACATAAATAAAATACAAAACAACCACCAGTAGAAGGAGAAAATGAAATAAGATATAACGGGCAAGATATTCAGAGCAACTTTATTAACCAAACTTAAAAAGAAGATGAAAGATGGAAGCAGATGATATTGGTTAAAAGTGCGAAAAGAAAAAAGAGGACGCTTAAAAGACGGCTTATTCATTTAGTCCATATCTGCATTATGAACTTAGTCTCAGCTCTAAAATCGTGTCCATACTGTTTGATATTTATAGAAATTCAATTCTAGGACACAAATATCAAGAATATGAATTTGTGTTCAGTACTCATTTATTCACCAGATAACTATAAACGCGTTTCAGGCTTCAACGCCATCATCCGTATAGTCCCGAACAAGTGCTTGAAGAATACTGAACATCTTTGACCATTTTTATGGCTCGTGCAATTTACATATGTTCGAAATGTTGACGATGCTACTTAAACTAATGGGCATTAGATCGCGTTTACGCTTTCGAACATATGTCAATATTAGGTAGTGACTTATTTTCTAATTAATAAACGTTAGCAAAAATAATATCACTTTATTTGTTTTGCATATTTTTTAAGGTCTACTAAAAATATTTCTGAGTACTTGTAATTTTCTTAATAACTTAACTTATACCTATTGATAACATAATTTGAAGTAATTTGAATACACATGCAACTGGGAAAAAATATCTGAATCAAAATAAAAGAAGTTTTTCTCTTAAGTATACATACCCCAATATACTGTATACATGTAAATCTTCAGATTCGTTGTCTTTGTAAAGAGTTTAAATTGAAGCTTCAAGAGTGTTTTCCACTCCCAGGTTAAGCATGAAGTAATATTTCGAGATTAGAAAAGCCTTAAAATTTGGTTTGGTAGCGTAGCGCGTAGCGCTACGCGACCAAACCAAATATTCAGGCTTTTCTAAACTCGAAATTTTACTTCATGCGCCACGCGTATAAATCGCTAATTTTAAGTGAAGTTCAAAATATACTACTAAAGCAGTATGCTTAAGACGTATATTCTAAACTTTACATGAAATCAGTGTTTTATACGCGTGGCGCATGAAGTAAAATTGTCAAGTTTTCAGTAATGGAATACTAATTGCATTTGATTAGTTAGTAACAAATTGATTTTAATAATTACAAATTTGTATTTGTTTTGAGCCAACTTAAACTTGAAAAAATTAAAAAACTCTATACGATTTCAATTGTTAAATGTGCTTACGTACTATATCAAAACTGAATAGTGTTTATTATTCAAAAACTAAATCTAAATTTCAATTCTTCTCTTTTACATCTTCTGTTACCTTTACTAGAGTACCAGAAACACAAAAGAAGTGAAGTTCTGAGTTTCTATACTTCTCATTTTTTTCTTCTAGTACTTCTACTATAGTATCAAAAACTCAGAAATCGAGAAAAACAGATTACGTGTTCTTCTTCTGAGTATCTATGGTTCTCTTTTTCTTCTTCTGTTACTTCTACTATAGTATCTGAAACTCAGAAGAAGAAATAAGGCAGATTACGGTTTCTTCTTTTGAGTTCCTTTGTTTCTCCCATTCTTTCCTTTTCTATAATATCAAAAGCTCAGAAGAAAAGGAAAACAGATTACGTGTTCTTCTTCTGAGTATCTATTTTGCTCCTTTTCTTCTTCTGTTACTTCTACTATAGTATCTGGACCACAGAAGAAGAAAAAAGGCAGATTATTTTATTATTATTTATTATTATTATTCTTTATTTACGGAATTCACCTTTTTTACAATTGAAATTAACACAATTAGTTGTATATAGTAACACATCATACTCATTACGTTACTAAGTATAACCAAAATTAATGTATAAACAAAATAATATCAAAAAAAAAATATATATATATATATATGAGAAATATGTTTTACAAAGGGATAACCTGAATCGCTAACACTAAACGGTTCAATGGCTAAGGTTAAATTAATGTTGCTTATCCGATTATATAAAATGCATTAAATGTGTATGTGGACGAATATAATAAATATAAAAATATTCGATAATAGATTATTCGATAATAGATTATGTTTTCTTCTTCTAAGTTTCTTTGTTTCTCCTTTTCTTTCCTTTTCTATAGTATCAAAAACTCAGAAGAAGAAAGAAAACAGATTACGTGTTCTTCTTTTGAGTATCTATGGTTTTCTTTTTTTTTCTTTTGTTACTTCTACTATAGTATCAGAAACTCAGAAGAGAAAAATTGTTGATTACGTGTTCTTCTTCTGAGTTTCTATGTTTCTCCTCTTCTTTCCTTTTCTATAGTATCAAAAACTTCTACTATCGTATCAAAAACTCAGACGAAAAAAATAAGATTAGGTGTTCTTCTTCTGAGTATCTATGGTTCTCTTTTTCTATTTCTGTTACTTCTACTATAGTATCTGAAACCCAGAAGAAGAAAACAGGCAGATTACGTTTTCTTCTTCTTAATTTCTTTATTTCTCATTTTCTTTCCTTTTCTATAATATTAAAAACTCAGAAGAAAAGAAAAACAGATTACGTGTTCTTCTTTTGAGTATTTATGATTCTCTTTTTCTTCTTTTGTTACTTCTACTATAGTATCAGATACTCAGAAGAAGAAAAAAGGCAGATTACGTTTTCTTCTTCTGAGTTTCTGTTTCTCCCTTTCTTCCCTTTTCTGTTTCTTCTTGTATTATACGAGAAACTCAGAAGAAGAAGAAGAAATGGAGTGTGTTTTGTTTTTCGTCTCCTTCTTCTGAGTTTCTGGTACTACACTAGACGTAATAGAAGAATAGTAAGCAAAGCATAACATATTGTTCTGGTTCCACGACTTTTACACAATATTTACTCTTTTATTGGCCACAATTATTGAAGAAAAATATAATGTAAGAAAACATACTATATACATATCAGAAACAAACAACAAACTGGAACAGTCATAACATAAGAAGAAACCAAATAAGACACCATACCATCCCTCAATACCAATAGCCCGAGTCGGAGCTAACGCCCACTACCTCGAGGTGAAGAAGGAGGGAGGAAATATCTCGACACAAATAAGATACATTAACTTATATATTTTGTACGAAAGTGCATTTGATTTGATAATAAATTATTATTATTAAATATATATATACAGGGTGTCTCAGACCGCCCGTACCAGCCTTTTATTTCGACAACGCTTGATCGAATGTGACTGGGACAAAAAAATGTATTACCAAAGGGAACCCAAGGAATCCACTGATGAATTTATTTTTTACCGGAATAATCCGGAAGTACCCGGAACCGGAAGTAACTTTAAAATTTCAAACGACAGCATAGGTCGAGTATGGTATTAATTGATAGGTCTTTTTAAAAGAAACAACTTTTATTAAAATGTTTTTTTAATATTTTGCATATTTACAAAAATAAACAAAAAAAAAACTAAATTGAAAACTAGTTATCCATTCAACACTCAATTTCCTCAAGTAGGCTTTGCTTTTTTATTATGTCAAAATAATTATGTTTGTGAATATTTGAAGTAAAATAATTTTTTTTATCAAAGTATTGAATGTGTCAACATGGTTTTTACAAACCTCGAAGGTTTTGATATACTGATGATATTAGGTGAATGCGGCCAAAACTATACCCTCAACGAGCCAGTCAAAAAATGTTTATTGGCGCCTTGCAGAATGAGTTAAGACAACTGGTATGCTACAGCCCAGCCACAACAAAGGTCGAAGTATCACAAAACGTGTACAAGATGAAAGAGCACCAGATATTCTTGCAGCAATTGCTCTGGACCCGAACATTTCAACTAGAAGAATTGAAATCGATGCTGGAATAAATCGCTCCACTGCTTGGAGAGTTTTAAAAACAAACAAATTCGATCTATACCATATCTCTTTACACCAGAAACTTGAAAAGCGGGATTTTCAAGATAGGTTGAATTTTTGTAAATGGATATCTCATAAAAATTATAATTTCCATTACAAAATTTTATGGACAGATGAGGCGACATTCAAAAGGAACGGAATTGTTAATTTACATAATGCTCACTACTGGAGTAATGAAAACCCTCATTGGTTAAGAGAAGTTGATATTCAACACGTGTGAACCTTTAATGTTTGGTGTGGTATTTTAAGAAACCAAATAATTGGTCCGCATTTTCACCTAATATCATCAGCATATCAAAACCTTCGAGGTTTGTAAAAACCATGTTGACACATTCAATACTTTGATAATAATAATTTATTTTACTTCAAATATTCACTAATATCAATTATATTAGCAAAGCCTACTTGAGGATATTCAGTGTTGAATGGATAACAAATTTTCATTTAGTTTTTTTAGTTTATTTTTGTAAATATGCACAATATTAAAAAAAACATTTGAATAAAAGTTGTTTCTTTGAAAAAGACCTATCAATTAATGCCATACTCGAACTATGTTGCCATTTGAAATTTTAAAGTTACTTCCGGTTCCGGGTACTTCCGGATTATTCCGGTAAAAATAAATTCATCAGTGGATTCCTTGGGTTCACTTTGGTGATACATTTTTTTGTCCCAGTCACATTCGACCAAGCGTTGTCGAAATAAAAGGCTGGTACGGGTGGTGTGAGACACCCTGTATATATATATATATATATATATATATATATATATATATATATATATATATATATATATATATATATATATATGTAACTTAATAAATAAAACTCTGAAGAAAAAAAAGAAGAACAAGGAACATTAGGCATGTCAAACGAGAAGAAAACGAGAACGTTTAAAAAGCATATTACCATAACCTCAGAAGTAGAAGAAAGGATAAGATAAGAATATATTAGCAAAAATTATTTAAAAAGAGAAAAGATTATGAATATAACCATGTATGCATTCATACCAACCTTATCAATCTATCATAGAAAAGAAAGAAAAATTAAGATCACAGCTAAAGGTCATAGACAAAGAAAAATAATATATACTAGAAACTCAGAAGATGAACAAGAAGAAGAAGAAGGAAATTGTTACATAGAATCTTAGCGAAATTATTTTAAAAAAAGAAGAAATAGAAGGCAGTTACTATTAATTCATTGCCTAACTATAGAAGAAGAAGAGAACAGATGATTTTATCCAAAGGTCTTGAAGAAGGAAAACAAATATGTTATCACAATATTATAACATCGATCCATCATCAATCGCTTCGCTCGCGCGCCCTGATAAATCCAAATTTTCAGGCTTTTCTAAACTCAAAATTTTACTTCATGCTTAATCAAGGAGTTCAAACCCGCGTTAGGAATAAAATAAAACCATTATAATTCACAATTCTTAAAAGATTTACATTAAATCACTGAAATGAAGAAATAATCAATTGAGGTTTTTCGAAAGTGCCTAGTTACTAAGGTCATTAAATTTGAAGAAGAAAAAGAACTGCACTCTGTGCGAATGAAGAAATTAAAACGTTAAGGACACCGGCCTTGGAACTTGAAGAAGATCATTGAAGGGAAACAGATCGTATTTTCTGACGTTATTTTTAGGAAAAGAAATGTAAAGAGGCACACAGAATATTAGCTAAAGCAGATATTGTTGTAAAAGTGAAGAAAATGAAGCTGAAAAGCGCAAGGTAAATGAGAAGAAGTATGTAACGATGCAAAGATAAAAATGTAACATGTGTTCTGTGCACGTAACGCGCGCGGCATTCACCTTATATCTTCTTACTTGTCTTCTTCTTCTTCCATATACCTGCTGGCTCGTTTGAATCGATCGCCTGAGCCGGCGAATCTCGTTAGAGAAAAGGACTTCCAAAGATGTGTTTATTTATCACTCATTAAAGAATGCGCGCGCCGGTCGCTCTTTAAAACCAGTATTTCATAAATAATTTAAACGTTAAATCCTTTTAGACCGGAATTTATACGGGCTTTTTACCCAGGCGGTTTTGAATGTCCCATCGGACAACGGCAATTATGTAATTCCCTCTTCATTCTCTTCTGAGGCTGGGAAGTACAACATTTGAATTCGAATGGGGCACTCGAGTCGAGATTAAGACGGGATTTCGTCTTGATTTATACATTATTAATCAGTAGGAAAAAATCCACAAAAGAACAATAAAACGTGCAAATATATTTCCTTTAAACACAACTTAAACAAAGGCTGGATATATACTGCTTAAATAAAGACTGAAGACAGAGTTAAAAAAAGATTAATATTCTCAGTTATCAGCAAAATTAAGTATATATATAGTCTTTATTCAAAAATGGATACATGCTTCATTTAAAATCACAATCACAAAAAAATTACATATTAAAAGAAGTACTGCTGCCAATTGAATGCGTCAATAAACATAAGTGGTGCATAGATACACATAAAGAATATACAAGTACAAATAGTATAATAATATTGATATAATAAAGACGTTTTTAAATGAATATGTTATAATGCTAAGAGCTATTTAAATAATCTAAAATTGTGTAGTGTTCTTGTTCAATTAAATATTGTTTTAATTTAGTTTTAAATGTGTTTTTAGAGTTGATATTTTTTAAATGCACGGGTAATTTATTAAACATCCTCAACGCGGCATATATAGCCGACGACTCAAATAATGAGAGTTTATGAGGGGGGAATGCATATGTTTTTAAATTCCGTGTATCATATGAGTGATTTGCATTATACATGCAAAATTTTTCTTTATATTTAAAATTGAAAACTAAAAGTTCATATATCTGAATCTTCCTCTACATGTTTCATTATAGCCCAAATTAAAAATTATTCTTATTGCTCGTTTCTGCGTGATAAATAAAGCTTTTGCAGCACTAGAACCACCATAATGTATTATTCCATACCGTAATAAACTTTCAAAATTTACTCTGTATATGAGAAGTAACGTTTCTACATCTATTATCTGACGTAACATTCTTAGGGTATAACATACCATATTCAATTTATTTTGCAATTTCGCACAATGGGAGTGCCAATTTAAGTGTCTATCAATTACTAATCCTAACACTTTGGCTTCATCTTTTACATCATATAACTGATTACACTGGTCTGCAAAAAAAAATTTTTTTTCGAGCCCTGACACCATTCCTGCTGATTTTATGTAAAATGACCTCCTGAATCCGAATATGACCTCCGCTTTTCCCCATCACCCACAGTTTTCGGGCGAAAACTGCTAATAAAACGGAAAAATCGATCATTTTTAAGGATTTTTTTACAATTTGAGGGGGCAAATCTCCCCCCCCAAATCTACCTCCTTGCTACAAATGTTCATGTTTTGGAACTTTTCACCTCTCTAGCCTCTCAGAAGAAACGTAAAGGCTAAAATAATCCTTTTCATCCCTCCAAATTATCGAAAAGTGATAAAAATAGGTGGGGGGGCCTCCCCCGAAAACGGTGGGTGATGGGGGAAAACGGAGGTCATATTCGGATTCAGGAGGTCATTTTACATAAGAATCAGCAGGAATGGTGTCAGGGCCGATTTTCATGCCGACCAGTGTTATTTAATAATATATTTATGAGAGAATTTTTATTACGTTTGGCTTGGAACAATACCAGATTAGTTTTTGTATTATTCATCAATAATTTATTTAGTATCATCCAGTCTTGCGCTATTTTGAAGGTATTATTTGCATTTAGTATAAGTTCTGTTTGACTAAGACCGCGGGTAAGTAGATTCGTGTCGTCGGCATATGACGTTACAAAGCTATCATTCTTTATCACATTAGGCAAGTCGTTGACATAAATAATAAAAAGAATCGGGCCTAGAACACTTCCCTGAGGAATTCCGATGTTAGTACTCAAAGTTTCACAAGAAAGTTGATTTATTTTCGTTCTGTATCTTCTGTTTTCCAAGTATGACATTATTAGGTTTTTTCCAACTCCTCTGACACCGTAATGGTCCAGTTTTTCCAATAGGATTGCGTGGCTTACGGTGTCAAAGGCTTTGCTTAGATCAAGGAATATCCCTAAGGGCATGTTAGCATCTTCAAGCGCTTTCATAATTTCAGTTAGGAAATCAAAAATGGCCGTGTTTGTCGATTTATTTTTCATGAAACCATGTTGTGCATTTACTAGTAAGTTATGCTTTTGAAAATAGTCTACAATTCGATCAGCTATACACATTTCAATTATTTTGGAAAATGCTGATAATAGTGTTACTGGTCTGTAATTATCGAAATTAGCTGGATCGCCCTTTTAATAAATAGGCGAAATAACGCCTTCTTTTAGGCAATCTGGAAACATTCCACTCTCAAAGCTGATGTTTATCAAATGAGTTAAGGGACCCATTAGAACACATGCACTACTTTTAATCAATTTCGCCGTGATTTCATCATAGCCGGATGAGTTTTTATTTTTTAACGAATTTATTTTATTAAATACTTCATATTCCGTTACCGGTTTAATGAACAACGTACTACTTTCGTAGTTTATTTTACATTCAAATGGGTTATTTGGAATTTTCTTGGCTTCGGCTGTAGCTATTCTATTAAAGTAGCTGTTTAATTCACTTTCTCTTCCCTTCATATGAATAAGTTTGTCGTTATTTTTATTGCCATTTCCTGACATTTTATTAATTATTTTCCAAATCGTTTTAGTTTTATTGTCACTGTATATTATTTCAGTTTTGATATCATTTTTCTTTTGTTGTACTAATAATTCGTCATATTGTTTTTTTACTTTAGTGTATAAGTTCTTGGCATCATCATTGAAGTGCCTGACTGTTCCCAAATAATCTAATAATTGTTTATAGTATATGATGTCGGGATTGTTTCTATTATTTTTATTGTGTTTATTTTTATTATTATTATTAACAGAAACCAACGGACAGGTAGCGTTCAATGTCGCATTGATAATGTCAAAAAAACTAGCTCAAGCTATATCAACATCATTGACTAGATAAATTCTATTCCAGTCTATTTGAACACTTAATAATTTTACAGACTTATGTATGTTACACGCAGATAATTTACGGATTTTTGTAATTTATTTTTGTAATTATTTGCATTTTGAGACCACTCAATTTTTTGGGCTAGATGATCTGAAACATGCGTATCGAAAATAGAAGTTTCATAATCATCATCGACCATATTGGTAATGATGTTATCTAAAGCGGTTTGTGTAGAATTTGTTAATCGTGTTGCGCTCTTGATTGTGAATGTTGCATTAAATGAATTAATCAGGTTTTTAAATTTACCAGATGCTGTTGTGTCTTGACTTATATCAATATTAAAGTCTCCTGCGATGTAATAGGTAACCTGTTCGGAAAGCAGTTTAACTAATAATTGTTCAAGCTTAATTAAAAAATTATCTATTGTATTTGATCCAGGCGCACGGTACACTACAACACAAACATAGGTTTTACGTTGAGATGTCCATTCGGCCGCTGCACATTCGAAACTTTCCAACGTAGACAACTTCTGTAGAGACCAATAAGGATCTCAGAGTCGAGTTTTAGGTAGAATTGGATTTAAATCCGTATCTTTTGTCCAACACAAATATTACTTACGTTGAAAAGAAAATTATTAATTTAAAGTTACCTTAAAGTTAATTTTAAAATGATTTACTTATAGTGGGATTCGGGTGAGATGTCCTATGACTCATTGATGTGGAATGTGTAGTTCAATTTTTTTAGAGAATATGTCGACAGTTGTATCTGCAACAATTTTTCCTAGTTGTGTCAAATTTTGACGTTACATGACAATGTCATACTGTTTAGGTCGCGAGTATATTAGTGTTCTCTCTTTTAGAAAAACTTTAAATCATAATTTCTTCATTTTTTTTTCTTTTGAGTATACACATCCCAATTACGTGTTACAGATTTTTAAATATTCGTTGTTTTCCCAAAAGAGGTCAATTTGAAGTTTAAACGAGTGTTTTCCACTCCCAGACTAAGCATGAAGTAAAATTTCGAGTTTAGAAAAGCCTGAAAATTTGGTTTGGTCGCGTAGCGCGAAGCGCGGAGCGACCAAACCAAATTTTCAGGCTTTTCTAAACTCGAAATTTTACTTCATGCGCCACGCGTATAAGACACTGATTTCAAGCGAAGTTTACTCGTTCACAATATTTTAGTGCTTTCAGTGTTTAATACGCGTGGCGCATGAAGTAAAATTTCGAGTTTAGAAAAGCCCCGTGAAAATTGATCTCGGGTCGCTACGCGACCCTCGACAAATTTTCAGGGGGCTTTTCTAAACTCGAAATTTTACTTCATGCTTAGTCTGGGAGTGGAAAACACTCGTTTTAAGCTTCAAATTGAACTCTAAAAAAAGCGTATGCATATGTATACCTAATAGAAAAATGTATGTATACTTCAAAGAAAAATTCCCTGTATTAACAGATTAATCCGATGACTATTTGCCAAATCTACTGAATGCACATTCGATTCAACTAACATTTTCGTTTGAGCTTACACAAAATCAACATAAATGCATTATTTATTTCTGTAAATACCTGAACTATTTAGTAGATGTGGAAATTGGAATCACACCACTTAAACTCACATTTAAAACGATTGTGCACATTAATTAAAATGATTTGTGGCTGGGTTTTTGCAGATTTGGCTTACGAAGACATTGTCAAAATGTGACGTTTAACCTCAAAACTTTAAAGATGCATACCGGAACATACGTTTTCGCATGTTCAATCTAAAAACCATACAAGACATATTATAAAGTTTTCTGTCTCTTTTCACACACGTAATCCGATGACATCAAACCATTTTCATATTACATGCATTGGTGCAGAAAGCACTACAAATTAAGGAAACCATAGGACACCTCTCGTGAATCATACCTCATCTTACATTCCACTAAAAAAATACGAAAGTCTTTTAAAACTCCACAGAATTCTAAGTAAATAAGTTAAGTAAATAAAACATGTGTTTTATTCTTTCGTAAAATACTTGTTTTTGAATTTAACAATTTCCCGAATCCAATCTCAATATTTCACGATAAACATAACAGTAAACACTCTGACATCTCACCAAAAGGAAGAAAAAAAAATCGAGCCGACCGACCAAAACAAACTGAAGATAACTGGTCTTAACGCATAAAACGTCCGAAGAAAGTGGGTTAATAATTCCCATTCGAAATCCAACAGCGTCTCCGGCCAAAAAAATTGCACCGACTCCGAAAACTCACTAATTATCCACTTAAGCGAAAAAAATCCGCGGTAATTGAGACGTTTGTCGGATTGGACCGTTCGCGTTTCGGAAAAATAGCGACTGTTTTAATAAACCCTGCCTCCCTTTTTTTATTTTATTTTCCATTTCGCGCTGACCGGTTTAATGATTTCGAAAAGTTAAAAAAGGAATAAAGAGGAAATTGAGACGAACTCCTCCTTGTGTCTTCTTCTTCTTTATCCTCCACTACTTCTTCTTCATGGTAGAGTGCGCGTTTCGAAAATGTTAATTATACATCTTGCTGATTATTATATACGGTGCATTAAGTGAAAATTATTTAATCCGCTCCTCGGGTTGAATTAAATTAAGTTCGACATCAGATTACATTTTAATAATGAATTTTACGTTATTATAATCCGATTTGCGTTAATAGTTTTTCACACTTAAATAATTAAGCTCCGGATTGATTTATCCAGCCGCACACGGGGGTTTTAAATTATTATGCAAATCATCAACATCAGATTACAATCATCTTGTCTTTGTTCAAAGATAATAATAACTTCATTCCAGATTAAATTACCTTTATTTTTTATAATTTCATCACACCTGAATATGTACTATGAAATTATGAACAAATTATGACTAACAATTATTTTTTTTTTGTCTCTCCTGTTTTTAAAATTGTATTCTGGCCTTTCTGGCTTATGACAAGTCTACATTGACTAACAATTATTGCAATTGTTACTTTTACATTCTTGACAATATTTAATAATCTGTAATACATTTTAGGTTGGTTTTATGTCATTGAAAAGTTGGATGAAGTGTTTTTCAAATTTCAAACTGAATTACTGTTTTATACGCCTGGTCTCTTCCTCGCCGCGCGACTCGAGCGCCGCTCTAGCGGCAGCGCCGCTAAGTTGTTGACTGGGGCCGTTTAAATATCCTGATTAAACCTGTTACGGCAGATTGTGGTTTTTCATCGTTACATACCGTTTTGACGGCAAAACATGCCAACTATTGTGCAGTGCGGATTTCGAGCTGTCGATTTATCTATATTTCGCGAGAAAAGCTTAAATAAAGGGCGAAAATTGCTACATAGCTTCCACGTCAGTCGAGTTCACACTTTTCTTCTCGTTGCGAAGGGCAAGTCTCTGTCTGCGAGCTTCACAGGATTCCTTTGCCGGTTTCCACGGGAATATTGTCGGGTTAAAATTTTCCTCTGTGGGATTATTTGATTTCACACCGCCAACAAAGTGTTCAGCGCAAATTCTTGTGTGCTTCGTTGGCACCCAGGGTCCATTTTCATCTCTGAAATAAGGACACTTCAATTAAAATATGACTTTTTATTCGCATTGTTGCATTCAAATTATTTTTCTCCAAGCATTATCACGGTTACTTTTATAGGTTAGGAATGCTGCTGGCAACATGAGGTTTGTTTTCATTTTAATATTGCAGATTGATTGAATAGTTCTATTCAGGTGAAATAGGAATGTTAACATTATTACTTACCCTTCTCGTCGTACACGCGCAATCCACAACTTCTTCCGCTGTACTTCATAATCACGATTCGGGAACGTATAAAATGTCAAACCGACATTTTTCAACTGCGCGTTGGGACAGCCAGGCGCGCACACACTTTTCCCTCCGATTTCCTGCTCATTTCGTTGCTTATTAATAACAAAAACACGCGTTTCACAGCTGTGCGGCATGCGAACCGCTTGCGCCTGTCAACGTGACTCCCAGTCAACAACTTACAGCTTTGGCCGCATGAGGGCGCGTCGGGCGTGAGAGACCAGGCGTATACGCCTGGCGCATGAAGTAAATATTTCGAGTTTAGAATAGCCTGAAAATGTTATTATTTTAATTTTATTTTGAATTTACTCGAAAACTATTGACTCTAAACATTCACAACTTTGGCATTGTAGAGGCACTTTTTAATGAGCAATCTAGTACCATACTTCATTTTAAGATAAGTTTAACATTTGCTCAGAAACCATAGCCAACTTTTGTTTTTCTTATGGATGTTCGTATTTGTTGAAAGAGTTTTGTTTTGTGAATACAGTGATGTACCACACTCGTAATTTAATTTAGATTTGATATTTAAAATTCATGTTCCTAATTTATTGAAAATATTAATAATTCACTAATTTGACAACTTCTATAGGGCGCATAATTTGCTTACATGTCAGGCCCGTGTTGATAATATTTTTATTTTTAAGCAGTATATGGCGATGTTCCATTTTTCCAAGATGTATGATACACGTGTATAAGTGTTAGTATTCCAACAACAGATGTTATGATATATTTTTATATCTGTAGCACCTGTAAATAGGGGGTCAAAAGTGACCGATCTGTGAATCACACGATTTTATATACAGGCAATAAAGGCAACGAACAGATTAAGAGCATAAAGTGTACAAAATGCTGCACTAGTTCATGTAATGACCAGACCTTGTGTTTGTTCATTAATTATTAGTTCTAGGCCGGGATTCCCGAAATTCATCGTACGATTTGGTCGTATGAAATCTCTCATTTAGATAGGGATTTAACACAGACCCAGTCGACTCCATATGACTCTGTAAGTTCACATATATAGTTGACCGATCCACTCGATGGGAGGGCGCATATGTCGGAACTTCAAATTTCCCGCAATTTCTAACGTGGGCTTGTTTTCAATCAACAGCTGTCAGATCCGTCGGATCTGAAGGCACAAAAACGCCGATAAGACGAAATCGTCTCGAGATGAGCGTTAATAAATAAAAATAATTACAACCGTAAGTATGTATAATATTTTTAAATTTTAACCTATTGCGCATTATTTTAAATAAGTCTACAGTCAAACAAATTTAAAACCAGGGTGTTACATTATTTCTCTTTATTTCTTCCTAGTACATGAGGATGATCTTCAAGTACACTAAATATCCATGGTCGTGGATATTTTCATCATACTGAACTAGGAGCATTTTTTCATGGAGTGTATCCCCGTTGTTGTTGGATTCAGCAATTCTGAATACTTGGAGATGGGCGTTAACATAAATAATTAAAACCGCAAGTTTATGTAATATTTTAAGTTTTTAAGCCATTGCGTATTCTTTTAATTAAATCTGCAGTCAAACACATTTAAAACCAGTGTGTCTACATTATTTCTCTTTATTTCTTCCTAGCATTCGTGAATGATCAAGTACTATGCATGAAACAACCACGGACGTGGATATTTTCTTCACACTGGGCTAGGAGCATACTTCCATGGAGAATGTTCCCTTTGCTGTTGGATCAAGCAATTCCGAAATTCCATCTAGTCACAAAGTGCGATCCCAGAACATAATATAATGTCTTAAATTCAATTACACGGTTTTTCTGTTGCATTTCACTATTGATCAAATGAGATTCATTGTATCCCAAATATCTTTCACCTTGTCAAATATAGTCAAAAGATTTCCCGATTTACGAAATAAGTTTCACTATATACCAAATACTTCCCTTTAATATTTTTGCTGAACATTTTTACAGTAACAATAACTTTCTTCTAGAAATATTTTATTTGTATTTATACATACAAGGAGTTTTCTTATAAGTATACGTATTTCAAATTCAACCTATTTTCTGTAAATCTTTATATATTCCTTGTTTTTTTTAAAGTTCAATTTGAGGCTTTAAATGAGTGTTTTCCACTCCCAGACTAAGCATGAAGTAAAATTTCGAGTTTAGAAAAGCTCCGTGAAAATTTGTCGAGGGCCGCGCAGCGACCCGAGACAAATTTTCTGGGCTTTTCTAAACTCGAAATTTTACTTCATGCGCCACGCGTATAAAACACAGATTTCAAGTGAAATTAGAATATCATAAATTTTACAATATTTTAGTGTTTTATACGCGTGGCGCATGAAGTAAAATTTCGAGTTTAGAAAAGCCCAGAAAATTTGTCTCGGGTCGCTGCGCGACCCGAGACAAATTTTCACGGGGCTTTTCTAAACTCGAAATTTTACTTCATGCTTAGTCTGGGAGTGGAAAACACTCGTTTAAAGCTTTGTATTGAACTCTTTTGAAAAACAACGAATGTCGGAAAATTTACAGCTTATGCATATGTTTACCTTAAAGAAAAATTCACTGTATGGAACACTACTTACGCTAACATCCTTATTCGGATAAGGAGACCTCTTATTTCATTTCTAAGATGCATTTTTTGACGAACTGCAGACATTTTGTTGAAAAGTGAAATGAAATTAGGTTTTGACATGTAGCGAAATATATTTGTAATAACTTTTTAAATATACATTTAACATGTTCATTAGGTCTTTGGTATTTTTTGCATCGCACTGTAATTTAATACCGTGCGATGTTCCCCGCACCGCACGCCCCCTTTCAATGTTATGACCCCCTGCACCGCTCACCCCGCTTAGCAAGAATCCCGCCCGCTCCCCGCGACCAAAGACGTCATTTGCGATTGCAGCGCCGTCTCATCGAGTGGGTCGGTTAACTAAAATCATGATACGTGGAGCCCCCTATGAGTTATCAATCTAATTTAATCTATGATTTAACATGTGAATTTAACAGTTGGCGGGTGACTGATCGGTTGATCAGTTTTAGGAATACCGGCCCTGTTGTTAATTAATTTAATTAAGACTAGAAAAAAGTAAGAAATTATTGGTAAAATCTGCAAATCAACATCTATGAGCAAATTGTTGTCCATAGAACCAGTCCATAGACAACCCATTTGTACCACAACAATTATAACAACTTAAAATCGGTAAATAAAAACTCCCCAAGGGAAAATATATTATTACGCATTAAAACAAACATTTTTTCTATTAAGAATCCGTTAAAATGAACAAAGATCACTTATATTTTGATTTTGTTGTTAAGTAATCAAATATATTAACAATTATCAACCCCTTCATTTTTTATTATTTCAATGTTGGCTATTAATTCAATTGTTTTTTTTTTCCGTTTGAACATAACGGTCGGTCGGTTAACCTCAAACAAAGGTTTTGTTTTCACCCTCACATTAATTTTGAAATTAATTCACTTTTTACCCCGCATGTGTACATTTTCCAGTGTAACGACTGAAAAGTGGAAATTTTACAGTACCGCACGCAAGAAAACGATGTCTTCTTTTCTAAACAGTTTCAAAAACACGCACAATGGCGATTCGAAATATTACAACATGATTGAGTTTATTAACGCTGTTAATGTCTACATCAGGACCAGAACGGAGGAATCTGCCCATTTGATTAACAGACATTTGCAGGTAGGTTTGATTTTGAGTGACTCGATTGAATGTCGAAAGAGTTTCTGACAGTTTTTAAAGCGACAACAAAGTGTGTTTGTGTTTATAGAGTTTGGATTATTCTAAGCTAAAGTTAGTCTGTTGGGCCTAGTGGACTTACCTATGCCTTATTCTGTACAAATCCAACATGTTTCAATTAAAGAATATCATTATTTAAAATGTTAACAATATTTATAACATTTTATAGTTATTCAGTATAAGACTCACTTATGCCTTATTCTATGTAAATATTCACTATTTACTCATATTAAAGAATAATATTATTTGAAGTGTTGAACGATATTTATAACATTTTTTTAGTTATTGGGTGTAACGATCGATTATTCAATTTTTGATCCGAATACGAGTGTGGTGTGTGAGTTTTTTGTCAGCCTGCACGAACTGTTGACGAGTTTGGAGCCCCGCTCGTCTTTAGCATGGTCCTGCATAAATGTTTTGAGTGTGGCGTGCAGAAATCCGTCGGCTCGGAATCAGCTTATACACACTTACCAATTCATTCCAGCACTTTCGAGATTGCTCGGTGAACATTTGAACATTGACAAAAAAGTCAGCTTGCTCACAGTAATGCAGGTAATAACGTTAATATCTATATTAATATTCTATATTTATGTTTCATTTTTCTTTAATAATCAGTGTTTATCGACCAATAGGAAAAAATGTTATTTTAAAAATTATTTGAAATCCCATTTTTACCCTCCCCGGTGTTGAGATTTTAATTTTTACCTGTTCACTTGATTTTGTCTATACCAGTGGTGGGGAAACTTCTTTAAGACGGGCCATTTGTAATAACCAGACAATCGTAGCGGGCCAAAGAATAATGCTTAATCGTAGGTAGGTAGTTTTTATGCGGGTCGTCACATTACGAAGTAAGAACGCTTTCAAACATTCTCACGACGGCACTCTTAAACGGGCCGGACTTGGCCCGCAGGCCGTAGTTTCCCCATCACCGGTCTATACAATCTAATTATTACCTTCTATCCATTGCCATTTTTATATATTAATTAACTAGAAGTATGTACTTTTTTTTAACAAGGGATACACGTTTTTCTAGGAATTATCCTGCGGGATAAAAATTTCATGGCAGATCCCGCACTTGTCCCACTTGATGTCGACGTTGATCCGTTGGATAGAAATAGACCAACAGAACGAACAAATAACGATGCTCTCACTCGGAGTTTTAGTCAACTTGTGCTATAAAAACCTGCCAGCGATTTACACGTTATCGAAATGCGTCGATATTAAAAAATTCATCAAAACCTGCACGACACTGAAGGTATGAAAAATCCACGCAAAAACCATACACATTTTTTATACGATGATTTATCTTTGTAGGGACACAAAATGGAGGTGAACGTTTGTAAATTGTTGATAATTCTAGATTACGTGCACGGCGTCGTGCCGAGGGAAGTTTTTTTGAAGTTGATCAGCGTGACGTTCAAGTCGATCCGGGAGGCTCTGGAACTCAGGGATCCGATCCTTCTGAGGCACGTCGTCGAGTTTTATTTAGACGTTAAGGATCAGAATGAACGGACTGATGTGAATAATTTCGAGGTTTTTAATGAGAAATATGTGGCATACGTAGATGATGTCGAAAAATTGATGGAAGTAAGTAAACAAAATTAATGAAATGTTAAAAAATGTTATACAAAAAAAAATCAAAATGAGAGTTATTGACACAATCCACAAAATATCAAAAGTGACAGTAGTGCATCAGAGCTGGGCTCTGAATATTTCATGTACTCGGTACTCAGTCCATAAATACTTTATTTTCTAAGTACTTGTACTCAATACATTTTTGGACCGCAAAATGACCTCGAGTACATTTGGATGCACCTACTTAAGTTTATTTTGATATACTTGAAATCTTTGTTTTGACAACTCTCAATTCTGACATTACTCATTTAAGCAAATAAAAACTACAGTAAAATCCAAACAAATTTCATCTTTGAAGCTTCGCTCTAACTGTCGAAACAAATAAAAGCTATACCAAATTCTACACAATTTTTATCTATGAAATTTGACT
Source organism: Philonthus cognatus (assembly GCA_932526585.2). Taxonomy (NCBI): domain Eukaryota; kingdom Metazoa; phylum Arthropoda; class Insecta; order Coleoptera; family Staphylinidae; genus Philonthus; species Philonthus cognatus. The sequence continues at coordinate 40,376,856 of OW052244.1, forward strand.
TAAAAGTCGAAAGTATGTCAATAGTGATGAAACTAGAATCGCTAAGTTAGGTTAGATTGTACTTTGCCAAGTTAGGTTGGATATCACTCTGTTGTTTCCAACATATTTTTCCATTCCTTGGTTAAGAATTTTGGTTTGTAGGTGGTTGACAACAATGCGACAAACGCCGCGGGGGATGCATCGCAACACGATCCCGAATGCATGTCCCTAATATTCACATTCCTCCACACCCTAATTGAACTGAAACTTCCAAAACTTCTCCCTATTTACCCCCGATTCACGCAACTCGCCCTACGCTGGATTCAAACCGAGTTTGCCAGCTCGGAAGCCTTATCTGTTCTCAAAACAATCTCACTAACCCCGAATTTAGAAAACGAAACGATCTTTGAGTACCTACTGAGCGCCCTGCCGATTTTCAGCGCTAGCTTACAAAGTATCGAGGAGAATATGATTATGAACATCGATCAGTGCAAGAGGTTATGCTCCGTGATGGAGTTGCTGCGGGCGTTGGTTTTGGTGCAGGGGACGAGGGAAAAAGTGCTGTTGGCGTTGAACGAGCAGATGGTCTGTCAGATTTTCGTTCCGCTGATAGGGGCGCAGTCACCTAGGGTTAAAACAGAGGATGCCAATAACTGCACGAAGGAGGCGATCGCTCTTTACGTGCACACTCTGGTTCTGCTGAAGGAATTGGCGAATTACAATCCGGCTTGGGTGAACCCGCTAGGGACGTTGCTGCAACACAGGTACGTTTCTTTTTACTGCTATTGTTTGCTTTGATTCGAGTGTTTTTCATCACAACAGACAAATCCATGCGATATTAGCAGAAGCCCTCTACAGCGGCACACAGGAAATAAAATCCCTAATCCTGAACATGGCTGCCTTTTCTTTATTCCCTGGCAAGCAAGTGGGTGCCGCCATGTACGAACTCTACCCCTACACGAAAGCCGCACCGCAACATTCGAACAACACCAATGTGCAGACTAACTTCATGTGCTACCCGGTCACGTCCATCGCCCAATCTGACAAACTCGACGAAACAATTGAAATGCTGAAGGAGGCATGCGCGCAGAAAAACATAGTAAACACATCGACATCGGAAGTAATGGAGTTGTACGAGTATAAAATTGCGACGATGGGTCACGCGGAGCGCGCAGCAATGGCCAGCGTTGAAGCAGCCTCACAACACTGCACGCACTTGCAACACCAAACCGCTCAATTAACCGCAGAAATCTCCCGAATCCGACAGTTATTTATTCACACGCAACAATCTTGCGAGGATTTTTGTAAATCCAATAATTGTTTGGAGGTGAAAAATGCTGAGTTGATTAATTGTCTGGAGGTAGAGAAGGGTAGGTGTAAAGTGGCGCAGTCGCAACTCGAACAGAAGCAGAAATTGTTGGTGGAGAAGGAGGCGCACTTGGAAGTTTTAAGCAAGAGGATTAAAGAGAGGGAGGCAGAAAAGGTCGTGTTGGTCGAGCAGAATGAGAAGTTTAAAGGTTGTGTTTCGAAGTTGGAGGAGAATTTGAAAAGGCAGGAAAGGAATTCGGAAAGAAAAGATGAGATTATCAGGAAAGCCAACGCTTCAGCGGAGGATTTGAAAGCGGTAAGTTAGAATAACATTTGACATTAAAGTTTGAAATTTTGTCACTTTAGAAATATATGCTCCTATTTAACATTTCATGACTTGACAAATACACATAACCCAAAAATGTATGTACATATAGAGCTTACATTTTGAGTAAAAAATTGGACATAAATGTAATTTTGGTCATTGTATTTTTTTTAATTTATTCAGAAAATCAATCAATTGGAAAAACAATTGAAACATACTGAGGTGGAGCTGAAATCACGTACAGAAGATTTAGATCGTGTCAGAAATGAATTGATGGAGAAATCCCAGTTGATCGACGCAATCTCACGACATCTAGAGCGGCGAAAATGATGAATATACACACACAACACATACATATATATTTTTTAATAAATGATTTAGACCTTATTTATGTATATATTTAAAATTTTATGTAAATATTATATTTGGCACGAGTAATTATACATATATTTTTTATGAAGAAGCAATTCTTTTTATCTATTATTTCTTCAAACGTAGTTGAGTTTATTAAAACAATCAAATAAAAAAGAGTTGCATATTTACATGAAAACAAATGGAAGAAATTGTGTTTATTAAAAAAAAAAGTATTAAATCTTTGCGTTATTAAAAATAAAACAATCTGTGGAACTCGCAAAACCTGATCCAAAATACAACATTTTTCACGATACGCAAAAAATGAGTTTTGATTCTACCAAAATACCTATGAAAGACATTTTGATTTGAATTTTAAAGGAGATTTAGGGGGATTTGCTCACAAATGTAAATGAATTCGTGTAGATCTCACCTAAAATTATAAGTAACCATTAAAAAATGAAAATTGCCCGTGAGTGGATTTATCGGGCTTTGCGCGTGAGCTCGTCAGTAAATCATGAAAGTAAATCTAATCAAAGATGAGTTCAATTTTAAATCTATATTTATAAATAAAAAACAAACTCTAATTTAAATTACAAAGGTCCACACAATTGCATTAACTTATAAGGGTTCGAAGCACTTAAAAAGTGTAATTCGTCATCCTGTCCCGGCACTGGATGCACCCACCGTCTTTCCCGGTAATAATCCATACAACTGAGAAACTCTTTCTTCGTGTAAGTCCCAACTTCCAGAGGCACGAATGGATCCAAGTGTTCGAATCCAGTTTTACCAAGTAAATACCTTAAAACAAAGAAAATTATAAGGAATGAATCAAAACTTCTACTAGATCTGTACAAACACAATACTACCATCTCATATTAATAGTACAAAATCTACATGGTATTAGTTAGTTTTGAACTATTAATAAAATTATCATGGCAACATTGCATTTTTATGTGTTCTAACTTCACTCTGGTTAAAATTGGACTAATTTAAAAGGATATCTTACACTATTTTTGTTGGTTTGTGAAAATTTATTTCTTCCGCTGAATTATTTAATTGAAATTTACTTCTACCGAGTGTTTTCTATTAGCAGCATAAGGTAAAATTTCGAGTTTAGAAGAGCTTAAAAATTGGTCGCGTAGCCAAAACTAAAACCAAATTTTCAGGTTCCTCTAAACTCGAAATTTTACTTCCTGCGCTACATGTATAAAATACTGATTTCAAGTGAAATTCAAAATATCTGATTAGGTATTGTTATATGATTTCATGATGGTACCACACTGTTAAGTTATTAGTTGTGAACTAACAATAGTAATCTACTAAAATGTTTTTTAATACGAAAATGCTAATATCTTTTATAGAACACTGTTAGAACTATATACCCATGTCTATTAATCTTTAAATAATTCATCTTCCAGTAAGTTACAGTTATGTTAATTATTTACCTCGGTAAATGCGAAATTTGATCCTTCTCGGCAATTGCGATTTCATCCACTGTAAGCACGCAAACCCCGTTATTCCAATCATTCCTCGTCATATCCAAAAATGCCTCGGTTAAAGTAACCCTAGAAGGGGGCACCATCTCCTTCTTCTCGGTATAAACCCTCGTATTGGGGTAAAAAAATGCGTTAAACCCATCAATGGCGACCATCGTCTTACACTTCCCTTCCTGAGACAACTTCTTAATCTCTCTGCACAAAACCACAACACAATCGCTCGCGTATTTAACTCGACTAATCCCGTGATCGATCAGCTCCAGTAAAGACGCCCCTTTTTCTGTTATCTCGCGTTTGCTCCACGTGTAAGTTTCATAAGTTTTAAACTCAGGTTTCGTTAACAAGTGCGAGTTTTGGGTCTTGAAGTGTTTCAACCAAGCAGCTGCGTCCAAGTTTAAATCAACGTAACCTTCTTTTGTTTGCGAGTTGCTGTATTCTTTGCACCTCCGCATCCACTCTCCGACCCACGGGACGTGCAACAGCAAAAACCCGGATTCGTAACCGTAATGAATCAGATTCGCAAGAGTTAAAGATTTTCCAGTTCCTTTCTTTCCATACAAAACATACCGAACTACAGGTTTTGAAAAATCCGTCGATTTGATAGAGTTGATTAGATCCAAACCTGGTTCTCGGATCATCAAGCAAGTTTCGGCGAAGGTCTTTGCTTGTATTGCATAGGATTTCGGGATTCCTCCATGTGCGAACAATTTGGACTTAACTTCGGGGGCGATTTTGTAAAATTGTGCTGCGTTATTGGTAGAATGCTTACTTGGTTCATTTTGCGCGGAACGGAACGTCTGGAGTTTTTCAGTTGATAAATACGCGCAAAACTTCTTGCTTCTGTTTAATATTAGTAAATCATTACTCACTGCTTTCAACATTTTCCTAATTAGAGGAGTTTTAAAGTGATTCAATAATATAACCTTAAAACTTATTTTTTTTAAACACAACCTTAAATTATTTAAAAGTCTATTACCAACAAAAATTGATATTTTAAGTAGTGGTATTTAGTCACCATTTACATTGGTTGCAATGATCGTTATCTATGATTACTGATGACCACAAAACTAGCGCCAATATAACTTCATTAAAAATTCTTAGTAAAACTAGTGATTTTAATTATCTTAAAATTGGCTACAGGCATCATTATCTATCATCACTAGGAACTCAACAGTGTTGCAAACATAACATCATTAAAATATCTAGAGACTTTTACTAAAATCACGTTGCCGGCAGTGAAAAACAGCAAATGCACATTGCGAATTGAAAATGGCGGACGAGCAATTACCTGCCGGTTGGGAAAAACGTTTAAGTCGGTCCACAGGTGAGTTTTTTATAAATACATTCACGTTATTTTCGTGTAATTATTTACCGGGGAGTAAATTTTTGTTTGGATACTTTTGTGGAGGGTGTAATTTCAATTTTCTGAATGGGCGCGTTCTGACCCCCTTTAAAAGTGCCTTTAATGCTCTAATTAATCCGAAATTATGTTTGAATTCAAGTATTAATCGTATTTGATTTAATTACTGGCTTATTTGTTGGTGTTGAATTAGTTTAAATTCGTTTTTAAACTTTAAATTTTACAATTGTGTCAGGTGCAAGGCTTTTTGAAGGTTATGTTTATTTGTTTTGGTGGATTTAAATCGTGTTTTTATCTGGATTTTTATGAATGTAATTTTTAAAAATTTCCATTCAGGTCAGCACTACTACTTGAATGTATACACCAAAGAATCACAGTGGGACGTGCCGGATAAACCCGCTGAGCCCAACCCATCTATGGGTCCCGATCAGGTGCAATGCTCCCATCTGCTGGTGAAACATAAAGACTCCAGGCGGCCCTCTTCATGGCGGGAAGAGAACATCACCAGGACAAAAGAGGAGGCACACGATATGATAAAATGTGAGCACATAATTTTTTTTATACATTTTTTTCAAAAGGAATGTATAATTAAAAATCACATACAACAGATCATAACAAATTGTATTTTATTAAGATTAAAAATCACACAACAGATCATAAAAAATTTAGATTTATTAACACGTTGACTGCTGTGCCAGTTAAATACAACTCACACATACTCTTGGCTATGGCACGTGTGAGTTATATATGATTTCACGGCACCTTTGCCATTTCGTAGCGTGGCAGTTAATGTGTTAAGATTATAAATCACAACAAATCATGGTTAATTAAATTTTGTTGTTTGTCTTATAAAATTTGTCTTTGATTTTTCTATTTTGAAACAATCAAAAAGTACTTTCCTAAAAATCCAGTGTGAAATCGTACATTCTCTTTGCAGCGTACCGCGAACAGATAATATCAGGAAAAGCCCAGTTCTCAGAGTTGGCCCAGAAATACTCCGATTGCTCGTCGGCGAAGCGCGGTGGCGACCTGGGCCCGTTCGGGCGGGGCGCCATGCAGAAGCCCTTCGAGGAGGCCGCCTTCGCCCTCAAAGTGGGCGAACTCAGCGAGCCCGTCTTTTCCGATTCCGGCGTGCACATCATCCTGCGCACCGTCTAACCTCTCATTCGTTTTCGTTTCCTTTTATATGTTTTACGTTTAGACTACGGGCTTAGCGTTTTATATGTTTTAAGATAGAAAAATTTTAAGATAGTGTAATGAGTGTACGAGTAAAATTGTTGTTAGCTTTTTTTATATGGTGAAATTTAATTTTAAATATTCAATTCAGATAATAATGCTTTTTGAATTCACATTAGGCATGAGTTTTAACACTTTATTAAGGTGTATACAACATGATTAATATATCGTTAAAACTATACGAACATCGATTAATAAGACAAAAATTGTTCAACAATTGCACTAATTTATTTTTTGATTAAAAAATTAATATTCAAAGCATTTACTAAGCTTTAGCTAAAAGACAAGATAACCAACTTTATTGCATTTATTTTTTGTTAGAACAAGCATGTTTTCCGATAAAAAATAACAATTACATAAGAAATAAACATGTATAAATTCTGTATTATAATTATATGACCAACAAGAAAAAGCATTGTTTAAAAGTTCTGTTTTGTTTCTTTTTTATTTCCAACTAATTTAATAATATTTATGGTTATTTGACACAAGAATGGCCTTGTATTCATTGTATTTTAACTTCAAACTGCCCTTCGGGTCGTGAAATGTCAATTTTAAGTGGTAATGGGTAAAATGACTAATTTTGGTGACCCTGACTCACTGAAAAAGAGTTGACCGTGAGTGGCTCAAAAATGTCTTCATATTTCAAACTGATTTACTTGGCTCACCTTTTTAAAATGGATTTAATATTTACAAGATACCTGGTGTCAAATGTCATTGTTCCATCGAAATGTCAATTCTTAAGAATGGGGCTAGAAATGTTAATATTGAAGTATATGCAAGGAATTTTTCTTATAAGTATAAATATGCATACACTTTTTTTAAGTTGTCAATGTCTCATGGAAATTTCTGTGTCAAATTTCAAAATTCTAACCTATAAATTTGACATTTAAATGTAACATGGAAATGTCACCTTAAGACAACCTACTTTGTCTCAAATAAACAATTCATTTTGTTTATTTAATATTTTTGTTTAATTTGTTGGAAATTCATTATTTTCATTTATATTATATCTTTTTTTTCTTTTTGTCATTTTTATATGTGGTATATCATGAGAACAGTCTAGTGCTTTAGTCTAAGATGACAAACATTGTTTGGGTTTCCATTGTTTTTTGCACTTTACTGTGACCGATGCACAAAGATGTTAAATTATTATTGAATAAAAAAAAATAATCGCCTTAAAAGTTCAATATTTTCCCCACCTTTCTGATTTCAAGGATAACTTGATTTTTTGAAATAGAGCCATATAATTTTTTTAACATCAATCGGCTTAAAATTCAAATCCCTTTTGACTAAGTTTATAATTTGTATCCCTAACCTTAAAGTTTTTATTATAATTATATTACATCTACATATTAAAAATTATTAACAAACTCGAAAGAGACTTTAATTTCAAGTAGATTAATGTTAAAAACGTTATATGGGTTCATTCAGAAAAATCAAGTTACTCTTTATTGAAAATTTATAAATGTAACTATTTTTATTTCATAGCTAAATAACAAGCGCAACAACTTTATAGTGCAGCTGATAGCGCCCTCTATTCCTAAGAGAATGCCGAAATCTGCAACTCTTATTTAGTTTCAGAGATATTTTAGGTTTACAAAACCACTGCAAACATCATTTTTGTCAATAAATGTCAAATGACTCCGTAATGCTATGACCTAGACGAAATGTTTTTTATAAAATGAATCTCAATTTTGATTACGAATTCAAAAACCAAATAATATACAGGTGTTCTCTTTAAAATAAGCAAGTTGGGTTCGCTACTGTCTTTATAGCGCACCCTGTATTATTAAAAATATTTCTAGGTTATGCAGCTCTTAAAACCAAGCAACTTTGGTGTGTAAAGAATTGTTCTATATTTAACGTGAGCCGACATCTCCGAAAACGCACTAATCGGACACCCTGTATATTATATGATTTGGTTTGCTGGGAAAATATTTTGTTAAATTTACATTAAAAAATCTCAGCAGTGTTGAACACAAATTAATGTCAGCAAGTGTTGTTACCATTTAACCAACGATTTAAGGATTTAATTAATAAGCATCACACATATGTAAACTAAAATACATTTATTCAAAAGAATAAAAAAATAATAAAGACGAAATCTCAAAAAATATATATAAAGGCATCAAATGCGACAGTTTTTTCTTCTTTCCAAAGTCAGAGAACAATATAAATTAATACTTAGTACAGGAATATATTATACACATACAAATATGATAAATGCGATCGGTTTTGGAATGAAACGAGAAACGGAAATGCACAGATAGTGATGCGAGTTAAGTTAAGCTCAAAAAATTCAAGATTTAAAAGGAAAATAACTCCGTACATTATTACTGGAAGATTCGAAAATTCACAAAGCGCTGATTACTCTTTTTTTCCGTAATTTCATTATATCTTATCGGTTTCAAGGTAGAAAATCATTAAGTGTATAGAAAATTGATAGGATTGAATGTTTTTTGTTAAAAAAAAATCATTAAGTGCGTAATGAATTAGGTTTGTGACGCACTAAGTTGAACTGAGTTAAAGTTTGTGACGTCACCAGTTCAAGTTAGTGTAACTTTACATTTACAATTGCATATGTCCAGTTCATGTAATGAACAGATTCAGTGTAAAAAGTGCTGCACTAGGTTATGTAGCGAACAGACCTAATATGATAATAATTTTTGTTAAAAAAATCATTAAAAGCATAGGAAATTGCAATCAATGATTTTTATTAAGAAAAAAACATTAAATGTGTAGGAAATTATTGACACTCAATGATTTTTATTCAAGAGTGCATAGAAAATTGATTGTGTTCAAAAAGACAAAGATGTTTCAAACTTAGTTTAAATCTTTACCTAGAAATCGTTAAGTGTGTAAGGAATTAATAACACTTGATGATTTTTACCTTTCAACCAGCGACTTTTGTTTACATTTCTCCAAATATGTTAATACACAAAGGGAAATTATTGTTTATTTTTTTGTGACGTCATCATCTCCACACAAACCCTATTCGATAAACTCTAATAACTTATGTAACAAATATAAGGACTATACATATGTTTTTTTTTATATAATATACATGTACGAGTTGTAATAATGTTTTTTTAAGTCCGAACAAAAATAAAATAGAATATCATTTTTGTATATAAAAGTCATTCACGTTCTATTTTAAAATAAACACTGGGTTATTCAGACGGAGAACTTTTATTTTATTTTTTACAAATCCCGATGCATACTTTGTAAATGTTTAAGCATTCACTGATTTTATAAAAGTGGTCAATTTGAAACTTTTAACGAGTGTTTCCACTCCTTTATTAAGCATGAAGTAAAATTTCGAGTTTAGAAAAGCCTGAAAATTTGGTTTGGTCGCGTAGCGAAGCGGAGCGACCAAACCAAATTTTCAGGCTTTTCTAAACTCGAAATTTTACTTCATGCGCCACACGTATTCAACACTGATGTAATGCGAAGTTTAAATTATACTTTAGCATACTGCTTTTGCAGCATATTATAAACTTTACAATATTCCAGTGTTGTATACGCGTGGTGCATGAAGTAAAATTTCGAGTTTAGAAAAGCCTGAAAATTTGGTTTGGTCGCTCCGCTTCGCTACGCGACCAAACCAAATTTTCAGGCTTTTCTAAACTCAAAATTTTACTTTATGCTTAATCAGGGAGTGGAAACACTAGTTAAAAGCTTCAAATAAGACGTTTTTCAAAAACAACAAATATCTAAAAAATTACAGTATACAAATCGGGGTGTGTATACTTAAAATAAAATTTGTCTGTATGTTCAGTTTTAAATTCACCAGATTAACACATCAGTGTATATTTTGTTGCCTATATCCAGCTATCAGTTTACACATAAATGCATGTGTGTGTATTCAGTTGTCTATAATCAGTTGTCAGATTACGCATAAATGCAAGTGTGTGTGTGTATTTAATTGTCTAAAATCAGCTGTGTGATTACTCATAAATGCATTTGAGTAAATTTAGTTGCCTATAATCATCTGTTAGATTACCAAATGCATTTAAGTGAATTTAGTTGCCTATAATCATCTGTCAAATTACACGTAAATGCATTTGAGTGTATTTAGTCGCCAATAATCATCTCTCAGATTACACATAAATGTATTTGAGTGTATTTAGTTGCCTATAATCATTTGTCAGATTACACATAAATGCATTTGAGTGTATTTAGTTGCCTATAATCATTTGTCAGATTACACATAAATGCATTTGAGTTTATTTAGTTGCTTATAATCAGCTGTCTGAGTAAGACAATACAATAAAAAATTAAATATAAACAGCTTTCTATTTGTTTGAGTCCTGCAAAGAATTCATATTTACGTTCCATTGTTAATCCATCAAATATGGATTAAGTTTTAACACCAAATTAATTAATGAACTCTACAAGATAGTTTTTAGACTCTGTTAAGCATTTTATGCGATGCTTAGTGCAGTCATACTGTCTATCTAAGGCAGTGAACGTTTTACATGTTTTTTTTTTTCGCAATGAATAAAATATGAATGACGTTTATATATAAAATTTAAAAATTGTGGTCCTTGATATTTGTATTTTTTTTAATGAAGACCTGAGGTGGTGTGTATGTTGGTGAGCACTTTTACAGATTGCGGCATATCCGCAGTCTTCTGACTAGTAGACAACTGGAGGAGAGGCCGCAGGACGCTTTCGCCAGTTGGGAGACGTTCAGCGATCTTCTTTGATAATCGATTTTATCACAGAAAATCTGAAACAAATCACAAATGTTTCGTTATTAAAAGAAACAAAAAACTCAATCTTGAGATAGTAAACCACACTGACGAAGACCTTGAAGTCCGAAACGGGTCTGTGGGTATCCGATGCTGATGAATACTAAATACATATTATTGCACTAGTTTCCATCAGATATTTCGAGGACACATTATCGGACCAATCTTTCTAAGAGAAAGTTTAAACGCTAATCAAACAGTAAACAGCTATCTTTTCCTTTTATTATTTTATTTAATAATGTGAAAAGCACAAGTCGCATATCCACCAAACCCGACATCATTGTAATTGTTTAACAAGTGTTTATCCAAAAAGTTAAAAATAAACAGGGTTTCATTAAAAAAAAAAAAATGGTGATGTGTCCATCATAGTACTTTCCCCCGTAAATTGCGTATTAAATCACTTTTAAAATATTTGTAGCATTATTATTTTCAAAATGTCTTCAACTTTTGATAACTACAACTTTTATTTGAAACATTTTTCAATTAGATCAACACATACTGACACAAACCAATGACTAGATAAAAAACACTATTGATAAATCTCAAAAACTAAGAGTGCTATGACAAAAAGTGAAGATACAAAAAATCTTTAATATTTTATTACCTACAACTTTTATTTGAAACATTTTCCAATTGTATCAACACACACACTGACACAAATCAATGACTAGATAAAAAACACTATTTATTAAATATCTCAAAAACTAAGAGTGCTATGACAAAAAGTAAGTGAACAATACATCTTCATTTTGTTATTATCTACAACTTTTATTTGAAAGAATTTTTTGTTTGATGAACATTTATTGAAAAAATCTGAAAAAACTGAAAAACGCTAAGAGTAAAGTACCACTTCCGGTTTTCCGATTTTTACCAAAAGCTTTTCAGTTCTTCCGATTGTAACAAAAAGCTTAAGTTTCAAGTTTCATCTCGATATCTTTAGCGGTTTTTGCGGTACAGCGCACACAGACACACAGACAGACAGACATTTTTCAAAAATGGTCTTATTCGACTCAGGGGACCTCAAAACGGATATTTCCGCTAAAATTTTTGATTCGAAAATTTTCACGAAAACAATACTTTCCCTTTGTATTACATACAAAGGGAAAACACCGATGAGGTCATACCTCGAGAAATAGGATAGTAGTTAAAAATCACATTACGCCCTTGAATACCAGCGTCACATACAGGGTTGAGCAAAAGTTTGGGAACACCGGATTTCTGGCTAAACTATACGTACGATAAAAAAAGTACTCCTAATATACATTTTTGTAGTCGTTTAATACAAAAATGTATACAAGGAGTATTTTTTTTCTTCGCACGTATAGTTTATCCAGAAATCCAGTGTTTCCATACTTTTGCCCAACTCTGTATGTGACGCTGGTAGCGAACGTATTTAACTCAGTTTAACTTAGTGCAGCACAAACAAACAAACCTATTATTATTCTTCAAGAATTTATAAAAAAATACTTACATCGTACGATTTAGGTATTTCGTCCTTCCCCCGATGCACCAAAGTCCCGTTCAAATATAAAACATTCGCCGCCTCGTCTTCGGGTAACGTCAGAGTCTGATAACTAAAGGTCGCCTCGCGTTCCATCCTCTTGAGGACTTCTTGTGCTTCCTTTCCCGCCCCCACGCACAACAAACAAGGCCCTCCTACCGTCACGAACGATTTCAGTTTTTTAGGCGAGGGAACCTACAAAAATCAGCCAAGATTCAGTAAAAATAAAAAAGGCGGCAAATTCTAAAAAATGCCAAAGAAAAATAAAAATACTCAACTACTCAATTCGATCTAATAACTAAAACAAAAATATGCTTGAAATGAGAAGTTGAATGGTTTGTGGAGAAAAACGAGGTGAGTCTATTTTTTTGTTTAGAAGATCTAGACTTAAGAAGCATTTTTAAAAGGATACAGACAATTGAATTTCTGAATTGGGTTCAAAAAGTATGTATACAAAAACGTTAATTAAATTCATCTCTCAATTGAGATCATCTCTTGATTAAATATTCGATCACTAATGATATTGAATTCCAAATGACAAAATATACATTAAAAGGTCACAATGACATACTCGCTGGTTAAATTATCAGCGGTCATAATGCCCGCCGTAGCCGAGCGGATAAAATGACCACCATTGGGCTCAATTTGTTAATAATTTCAAAACAATCGCCATAAAATTGACTTAAATCAATTTCTTCCACTCCCATTCATCGAAATTCTAAATTCCAGACTGTGGATTCCATTTGATGTGCTTTCAGATAAGTAACATCAATTCTGTTCTGCGAAGCAAACGAACTAAAATAAACAAACTAAGCCGAAAGATAATTTTCATCAATTGTTTGTGAAGCTTTGAAGCGTGCTGATGGGTGCTGCGTTGGTAACTCTTTGAGCAAAATTCTGATTATTTGATTTTGTAAATTTCGTAATGGAACGCTCACCTGCGGCACACCATTTGTTAGGTCACCAAGGACCAGTGTCTGAGGTTTTACCTTTATGGGCGTGCAAGGGTACTCTGGGAAGGCGGCCGCAACGGCTCTAGCCCCTGCCTCGTTTGTCCACTCCGATATACCAACAAAAAATTCTTGACCTGCAAAACAAAACAAAAAAAAGAAACATTATATTTTTCTACTCCTATAAGTGAAATATCGATTTCACGTATACAAATGTGTACGCAAAGTATAGTTTCACACATCGATGCGTGAAATACAATCACAAACATCGATGTGTGAAATACAATTTCACACACACACATACTCTATTTAATTTCAGATACGTGCTAAAATCAAGTAGCATGTAGTATATTTAAATATGAACTCTGTTTTTTTTAATATGACCAAACTTAGGGTGTATTTACTGCGAATAGTTGCAATCCTGCTTTAATAATTTAATTTATTGGTAAATGATTATCAATGTGACAAATAAATCATAAATTGTCATGATGCAGAGATTTTCAAAAAAGAGAACGCTACAACTTGCAGCTTTACAACACATACAGGGATTTTTTCTTTTAAGTATACTTTCGCATATTCTATATAAACATTTGTAATGTTAATGAACATGTGATCAGAACTAAGCAGTGTATTTTGAACTTCACTTTAAATTAGTGTTTTATATGCGTGGCGCATGAAGTGAAATTTCGAGTTTAGAAAAGCCTGATTTGGCTTTTAGAACTTTTTTAAAATTTGAACATATATATGGGCAGATAATAAAGAAGACAGATATTTCTAAGCAAGGAATATTACCTGATTCTTCTATCCTACCTGATTCTCAGAGACTCTTTATTAAATTAGTAGTAGATACAAATAATTTGAGGTGGTGATACGTTTGTGAGTTAATTGAATTGTCATATTAATGTCAGTTTTCCCTTCACATAACCTACAAATTAAAAGTTGATTTACAACGTAACATGTGATTAATATTGTCCTAACCTAAAAAAAAAACACATCTTGGATCATACTACTAACTTCTTGAAATGTTAAATTGGATTGGTTATATTAAAAAAAAAACATATTATATATTTATACTGCCTTTCAAAAAAATCAGAACACCAAGTATTTATTGCACGATTTTAATAAAATTTACACAATTTGATCATGTAAACGAACTGTATCGATGATCAAAAAATCAACTTGAAAAACACAAAAACAAATGAATAAAAATTAATAATGTGTTGGGCCTCCACGATTTCCCAAACACTCATTAACACGTCGAGGCATGCTAGAAATCAGGCTGTCAATATCGACTTGGGGTATTTCATTCCAAACTTCGATAATTTGACCTCTAAGTTCCATTACAGTGTTAGCGGGGCGCTGTAAGTTACTTATTCTAACACCTATCATATCCCAAACATGTTCTATTGGCGATAGATCTGGAGAACGAGATGGCCAAGGTAACAAATTGATTTCGGCACTATCAAAAAACTGTCTTGTAATGGCCGCTGTGTGAGGTGGAGCATTATCTTGCTGAAAAATGGGGTTCTGCAAGCCATTTACATAGGGCACTAACACTGGCCGTAAAATGTTGTCAATACACCGAATCGCGTTAAGGCTTGCTTCTAAAAAAACTAGAGGAGACCGACTACCATATGCTATCGCCCCCCAAACCATAACTCCCTTTGTAAGAGCCGTATGTCTTTCAACAGCAAATTGTAAAATTCTGCGTTCACCGCGTCAACGTCTCACTCTTCTGCGACCATCATGAGCCCATAAAAAGAACCGAGACTCATCGCTGAAGATAATGTTATTCCATTCATGGGTCCAATGTTGTCTTTCCCTGCACCAATCAAGTCTTGCTCTGCGATGCTGCGGAGTAAGAGGTAGACACAATTGTGGACGGTAGGATCTTATACCAAAACTGCGGATTCTTCTGTAAACAGTAGCCATGGATACTCTTTGGCCATTTAGAGCCAACCAGTCATTTCCCAATGCCCGCGACGTTGTAAATCTGTCCCTTAAAGTTGTAAGACGAAGAGCTCGATCTTCACGTTCAGTGGTGCTTCTTGGACGTCCTGATCAAAGTCTACGTCGATTCTCCCCAGCTTCGGACCATCTAGACCAGCAGCGTACGATCACCGATACACTACGGCCTACCCTTTCAGCAATAGCACGAACCGAAAAACCCGCTTCTCGCATTCCAATAATGCGACCCCTTTCAAATTCACTTAGATGATGATATAGTGCACGCCGACGAACACGGGGCATCTTTTTATGTTTTACAAACTGAAACGTCAAACTACTCAGAGGCCACTTGGATATTAGAAGCAATTACATTAAAAAATCAGCAGCTCTTCATAATGGTGAAATCAAGAAAAAATACCATTAAATAGTAACCAAAACAATTGATTTTTTGATCATCGATGCAGTTCATTTACATGATCAAATTCTGTATATTTCATTAATATCGTCCAATAAATACTTTGTGTTCTGATTTTTTGAAAGGCAGTATATATATATATATATATATATATATATATATATATATATATATATATATATATATATATACAGGGTGAGTTCTTTTCGATGTTCTCTATGGCGATCTCGGAAACTATAAGAGATAGAAAAACGGTTAAATGGGGAAAGAAGTGTAGTTTTATAGGACGAATAAAATGACACTTTCAAAATATTTGAAAAAGTCAAGGGTAACTAGATATTTTGAATAAAGGTAAATGTGTCAATTTTTTGAAATCAATATATCTCTATTATTATCATAGATAGAAAAAAACTGTAAGGGACAAAGTTGTAGAAAACAGATTAATAACAAAAAATCAAAAATTAAATCGCCCATATTTTGGGAGATATGACACAAACTTACCTTTTTTTAAATGGATGCAATAGTTGGCTATGACTTTATTAAAAGGGCTATTTTTTTCCCTTCAATTCGATATAACATATTCCATAGTTATTTTTAAAATAAAGTAAGTTACAGTCGTTTTTAATTTTACCATACACCAAAAAATAGTTAGCCATGAAAAAGACAAAAGTAAAACAATTGCAGTTGTTTATTCTAAACACATAATAATTTATTTCCATATTTGGTTTATTTCGATAAGTTTGTTTTGTATTTATTTGGTGGTGAAAGTTTTTTAAAGTGATAATGAATTTTTCCAACGAAGAAAAGCGTGATATGCTTGTTTGTTACATTCAGTGTAATAAAAACGCTGCGGATGCTGCAGAACAATATTATAATCAATATATCGATCGTCGGCAGCCATCTTTACCAACATTCAGAAGAATTTACCACAATTTGGGTGAGTACGGATCCTTTACAAAGCCGAAACTTGAAAAAACGAAATTAATGAAGTTTCGGAAATAAACGTATTAGCATTGGCGATGATAGATCCATCCACATCGACCAGACAAATTGCAACAGAAGCAAGCATATCTCAACGGACTGTAGTACAAGTTTTGAAAAAACACAAATATCACCCATATAAGGTATCAATTTCACAAAATTTACATGACGGTGATACCAATAAGAGAATGGTCTTCTGTATGTGGTACAAAAACATGTGCCAAGAGGATAATACGTTCCCTACAAAAATAATTTGGACAGATGAAACGCGATTTACTAATTGTGGGATTTTTAACCGGCACAATGAACATGTTTGGAGTCAGGAGAATCCACGAGAAGTTGCACAACGTAGACCACAAATTAAATTTGGATTTAATGTATGGTGCGGTGTGTTCGGATCCAGAATTCTCGGCCCATATATTTTTGATAACACATTGAATGGAAATGATTACCTTCGTTTTCTTCAAGAAACATTTGAAGATATGCTCGATGATTTAAATTTATCAGTACGGGCAAGATTGAAGTGGTTTCAACACGACGGAGCTCCACCTCATAGCAAGTTGGCTGTGCGAAACTATTTAAATGATGCTTTTCCTAATTCATGGGTGGGAAGTAATGGACCAATCCTATGGCCACCTAGATCACCCGACCTATCCGTTTTAGACTTTTTTCTGTGGGGTTATGTGAAGAACAAAGTGTATCAACAATCATATCAATCCGTGGAGGATCTTAGACTAGCTGTACTTGAAACATTTAATTCGATTGACAGAAAAAAAGTCAAAAAAGCCACAAATTCGATTTTAAAAAGATGTACTTTATGCCATAATAATAATGGTGGACTGTTTGAGAATCTTATGTAATATTTAAAATTTTCTTCTATTATTATTTTGATAATTTTGGAATTATTTTACTTTATGTTGCTTTTGACAAATCTAAAGAAAGATAATAAATTAAATATTGATTTCGTTGCTATAAACAACCGCAATTGTTTTACTTTTGTCTTTTTCATGGCTAACTATTTTTTGGTGTATGGAAAAATTAAAACGACTATAATTTTATTTTAAAAATAACTATGGCATATGTTATATCGCATTAAAGGGAAAAAAATAACCTTTCCAATGAGGCCATAGCCAACTATTGTTTCCATTTAAAAAAAGATAAGTTTGTGTCATATCTCCCAAAATATGGGCGAAATTTTTTTTTGATTTTTTGTTATTAATCTGTGTAAAATTTTTAACCGTTTTTCTATCTCTTATAGTTTCCAAGATCCCCATAGAGAACATCGAAAAAAACTCACCCTGTATATATATATATATAGATTAATAATAGTGTATATTTAAATAAAGAACGGTATCTGAAATAATAGTTCGTAGTTAAAGAAAATCAAATCCTTTGTTCATATCCATGTATATTGATTTTAAGTTGATAGTCGTAGAAAAAGTATAGTATGCAACATACGCGTGAAGTCCTTCAATACACTTGTTCGGTTTACAATTTCCGCCTGCGACTCATGATGCAAACTCTTTGCTCATGTATAAACTCTTACTTCACGCACTTGTTATACAATGTACTATTTCGCGCAGTGGCTCTTCGATATCCCAACAGAAATATTCTTGAAAATTAAAATGTTGTCATTTTATATTTTAGTCGCCCGGATGCAAAACCAGCCTTACGTGTTTTAACAAACTTGTGGTAAAATGACAAACACTGATTTTGCAGCGTCTTTTAAACAAATTAAAATCAGAGCTGGGCAGGATTCGAATCATTCAGGATTCGAATCCTAGATTCGAATCATTTTAGAGGATTCAAAAGAGGTATTTGAATACTTCAGTTAAACTGGAGTCATGATCCACATTCGTTACATTTTTTTAAGAAGATTCGTATTCGCATCCAAATGCGGGTGATTCGAATCCTTATAAAAGGACTCAAATATTTATAAAAGGATTCGAATACTTGCAAAAGGATTCGAATACTTACAAAAAGATTCGAATACCTACGGATTTTAATCATCAAAAATAATTTGAATGAATTGTGAGGATGCGAGGATGCACACAAATAAAATGTTTATTTTTGTTTGTGTGCTTTTAACTTTTAACCTTCACGTAAAATCAGTGTTTTATACGCGTGGCGCATGAAGTAAAATTTCGAGTTTAGAAAATCCCCGTGAAAATTTTCTACGCGGGGCTTTTCTAAACTCGAAATTTTACTTCATGCTTAATCTGGGAGTGGAAACACTCGTTAGAAGCTTCCAATTATATACGTTGATAAAAACATGAAATGACTGAAAATGTATTTAAAGAAAATAATCTACTTTTCAACATTTTGTTTAATATTATTTAAAGTAAAACTGACATGGCCATAATTGAAATGTTAAATTTTCTCGACATTTCCCAGGTTCGTGAATTTTTTCTTTAGCATTTTAATGAAATTTCTTCTATTTTATTTTTATTACCCTTGAATTTGTCAATATTGACAAATTTAAGTTAATTTTAATGATTCTTTCAATTTTAACGTTTTTGTTTTAAATAATTATTATTTGTATTATTCGGGAAGTCCGAAGTAGTCCAGGAAAACAATTAAGGTGGTCAATCGAAAGATTGCGTATACTCGTTTCAAGTTGTCTCTCGTCAGATATTTGTATAATATTAAATTTAAAAGATTTCTGACATTTTCGGTTTATTTTACCAATTAAAATGTTGATCATTTTTATTATGATTCCCATTATACATTATATTTATAGAATTTATTATTGTCTAAATTTATATAATTCATAATCTGAATAATAATGATAATTGTCAACATTTAAAATAAATAATGACAACAATTAATATTATCAACGCTTACAAAACGAATTGATAAAATAAACTAGAAAGAGGATTCTTGAAAATTGAACATTGCAAAATTATTATTAAATTTTCTTAACTCATAATTTTCCATAATCGTAATATTTTTTTTAAGAATGAAAATTACGTAATTAATTAAATCTGACGAAAATACACTAAAGAATAATTTGGATGAATTTACTTATAAATTAACTTTAACTGGTTGCAATCTAAATTTAAATATCTGGACTGGATTTTAAAAAATGTCAAATCAAAGTTGGCATTTCGTAAAAAAAAGTGATTGAGGGATTTATTTTATTTTGCTAGAAATTTAAAAAAAAATCGAAGTATAATACAATCAACATGAAATTCAGAAAACTTACTTAGAAAAAAATAAATTGTTAAGGAAAATAAATTATCTACTTCTATATTTATTGACGGTATTAGTATTTTTTTATGATTTCCTATTACTCTGCTAATATTAATTTTTTTATTGTTTCAATTATTCTCGCTCTTTTAGTGTTTTAGTCAATTTGAATAAAACTCCATGACTTTTCTCCGGTTTTAAGGATATTCAGTGAATTTTTCTTTTACGTAATTTTCAGGCATTCGTTGATTTGCTACAAGAGTTCAATTTGAAGTTTTAAACAAGTGATTCCACTCCCAGACTAAGCATGAAGTAAAATCTCGAGTTTAGAAAAGCCCCGTGAAAATTTGTCGAGGGTCGCGCAGCGACCCGAGACAAATTTTCTGGGCTTTTCTAAACTCGAAATTTTACTTCATGCGCCACGCGTATACAACATTGATTCCAAGTGAAGTTTAAAAACACGCAATTACAAGTTTAATCAGAGTAACACGGAATCAGATATTTAGTCTGTTATCAACGATGTCCAGTGTTAATAATAAATAATTAGGTTTTGAATATTTTCGTTAAAACAACTGAAAGTGATATATAAATTGTAAATGGTTAGTGTACTAAACTAAAATCATTTCTTGAATTAATTTCTCATCTGGCACTAGGTAAAACATATTAGAATATGTAAAGTTATTTAAATTAAAAACACTTGGTATGACTAGTTTTGATTTGTTAGACCATTTTCAAAAGAAAATGGTCTAACAAACCGAAACTAGTCGGAATAAAGTTTTAATTTGTGAAACAATACCAAGTGTTTTTAATTTGAATAACTTTACATGTACTAAAATCAAATTTATTTTAAAAGGATTTGTATTCGTGATTCGAAAAAACAGGATTCGAAACTTTGATTCGAATCATATTTATCTCTTTATTTATTTATTTATTTAACGGTTTCACCTTTTACAATAGTGTATACATATACATATATAATATAAATCAAATACAAGTTTAAAGTAACTAATTAAAGTAAAAATAAAAGAAATAAACAATAGTAGCACTATAGCAAATTAATAATATGGACATAAATTGTATCTCAACTAAGAATTGAAAAATCAATAGATCTTAATTGAGATTTGAAGGCTGTAAATGAAGTCCCAAAGTCTCTTAAGAATCCTTTATTCAAGTATTCGTGATTCGAATCATATTAGGTGATTCGGATTTGTAATTCGTATCCTTTTTTTAAGGATTCGTCCCAGCTCTGATTAAAATAGTGTTAAATGAGCGTTGTATCGAATGGGGACAAGAAACATTTTGTTAAACTGTGTAAGAAGTTGGCAGGGTATTCAACTGAAAAATGTTGTACGCTTTTGTATCAGAAATGCATTCGACAGGATTTTTCTAACTTAATTTTTTAAAGTTTAGGATGGGTTTTGAAGGTCAATGTATTTTCAAAATTGTAGTTTGATACGAGTAGAGTCCAGGAATAACAAAACCTCAAAATAAAAAAATAGGTATATGGCTAGTTTTCAATCTGGGCTACTCATTTGATATACAACATATTTTTTTAAATAATGGCACTTTTGTGCACTAGGCCTTAAGGTTGCGATTTATTATGAGTTAAATTCAACGTTTTACGTAGTAACTAGCAGAGCTGGGCAGGATTCGAATCATTCAGGATTCAAATCCTGGATTCGAATCCTTTTAGAGGATTCAAAAGAGGCATTCGAATACTTTAGTTCAACTGGATTCGTTAAATTTTTTTAAGAGGATTTGTATTCGAATCCAAATATGGTTGATTCGAATCCATATAAAAGTTTCGAATCCTTATGATTCGAATATTTATAAAAGGATTCGAATAATTATAAAAGGATTCGAATACTTATAAAAGGATTCGAATACTTACAAAAGGATTTGAATCGTCAAAAATAATTCAAATTAATTGTGAGGATTAACATGAAAAATTCTTTTGTGTGTTTTTAAATTTCTCGTTAAACCACTATTTTGTACGCGTGGCGCATGAAGTAAAATTTCGAGTTTAGAAAAGCCCAGAAAATTTGTTCACGGGGCTTTTCTAAACTCGAAATTTAACTTCATACTTAGTCTGGGAGTGGAAAACACTCGTTTAAATGAAGACAACCTTATACAAGACTGTCTCAGTTTAAACCGAGTCGACCTTATACAGTAATAACTTTGATTTTGACATCATGTTAGGATTTCCGCGTGGGATAAGGTCGGCTCGGTTTAAATCGAGACAACCTTGCACAGTAATGATCTTGGTTTTGACGTCACGTACGGATTTCCACGCTTGACGACATCAACCAAGGTGTGCAAGTAAGTTTGTCTTGATTTAAACCGAGCCGACCTTGTATTGTTTAATTACCTTGATTGTTGACGTCACGTGAGCACTTCCACGCGTGACGTCAGCAATCAAGGTGGTTAGTGTATAAGGTTGTCTTAATTTAAAACCGAGTCGACTTTGTTGATTTAATTACATTGACTTTTCACGTCACGCGAGGAATTTCATGCGTGACGTCAGAAAAGCTCGCTGTATTTCTCGGGACATAGATATTTCTAATAAAATCAAACTGAATTTGCTATGAAATTCAAACATAATAAGTATAAACCAGTATATTTTCAATTTCACAATATTTCAGTGTTTTATCCGTTTCGCTACGCAACTAAACCAAATTTTCAGAATTTTTTAAACTCTATATTTTACTTTGTGTGGAAACAAGGATAGTTAATCTATGTTAAAAAACAAAAATTAACATTTCATAAGATATAAACTTTTTGTCTCGTGTAATATAAGGCAAAAGTAATGTCATATTATAAATTGGCTGCCATTTTATTAGAAATGAAAAAAATTGGCAATGTTTTGACTGGCAGTTAATTTAAAGGTGTAAAATTAATAAAATAAAGTTAAAAAAATAATATCGGTCAAATGACCATCTCCTGAGTTGATGTTGATTGTGCTCGTTTTACAACATTTTGAATTGTTGTTCGTAAAACATCTGGCCAGAAATTCGTGATTTCTTCTTCAATGTTGGCTTTCAAGACTTGCAAGGTTTGTGGTTTGTTGTGGTAAATGCGAAATTTCAAAAAAACCCACAGGGAGTGGAAACGCTCGTTCGAAATTCAAACTAAGTGCTTTGATAAGAACATTAAATGACTAAAAATGTTTTTAGAGATAATAATCTAGTTTTAAAAATTATGTTTAATATTATTTGAAGTAAAACTGACATGGTAGCCACAATCTGAAATGTTAAATTTTTCCGACATTTCCCTGATTCAAGATTTTTTCGCTGGCCTTTTAATATAACTTTCTTCTGTGGGAAACCACCATTTTGTTAAATTGTTTTCATTGTTTTTGTCAATATTCAAGTTAATTTTATAAATTTTTACGTGTTTTGTAATTTGCCTGCTGATTTCAACAAATGTAATAATGTCATATGGCTTTTTTGTTAGTGTTTTGGTCAATTTGAATATAATTTCATGACTTTTCTCTGACTTTCCCGGTTTTAATGGTATTCAGTGAATTTTTTATCTACGTAATTTTCAGGCATTCGACGATTTTATAATAGAATTCAATTTGAAGCTTTAAACGAGTGTTTTCCACTCCCAGACTAAGCATGAAGTAAAATTTCGAGTTTAGAAAAGCCCCGTGAAAATTTGTCGAGGGTCGCGCAGCGACCCGAGACAAATTTTCGGGCTTTTCTAAACTCGAAATTTTACTTCATGCGCCACGCGTACAAAACACTGATTTGAAGTGAAGTTCAGAAACACACATATACATCTTTAATCAGAGTAACAAAGAATCAAAAGTTCAGTCTGTTATCAACGATGTTTAGTGTTAATAATAAATAATTAGGTTTTGAATATTTTTGTTAAAACAACTGGTAACGATATTTATAATTAAATGATTAAAAAAAAATAATAAAATCACATTTATTCTTACAGGATTTGTATTCGTGATTCGAAAAAGCAGGATTTGAATCTTTGATTCGAATCATATTTATCTCTTACGAATCCTTTATTCAAGTATTCGTGCCTCGAATCATATTAGGTGATTCGGATTCGTGATTCGAATCTTTTTTACGAGGATTCGTCCCAGCTCTGGTAACTAGTTCCAACACCATTGATGTTCTGATTACGGGACAACATTGCATATTACATCAAAATAATGATGAAACTTATAGGATTTTAATGTCACTAATTCAGGATTTTTTTACAAAAAAAAACTAAATATCTTAATCGTTTTAATTAAGATATTTAGTTTTTTTTGTAAAAAAATCCTGAAAATAGCTATTTTTGCGTCATTTATTTACTCATTTTTAGGCAACAAAACGTTAAGGGTGTTCGTAAACTCTGCATCCAATTAGCTCAACATTCATTTTTTTTTTTTTTTATTATATGTTACGTTTTATGCTGGAAATAGTAATATAGGTAACAAAACTTTAAGGGTGTTCGTAAACTCTGCATGCAATTAGCTCAACATTCATTTAAGTTTTTTCTTTTATTATATCTTACGTTTTATGCTGGAAATAGTAATATATAGAAAAACCGCAACCTTAAGATACGTAACAAAAAGTGGGGTTTTACCTGTGAATAGAACATCTCCTCCATCCAATTTCGCATTTTGATCGGATATTTCTATAATTGGCAGGTCTAATTCCTTTTTCAGCACTACTCTTATCGTTTCAACCTGCAACAAAAATAAATCTCCGTTAGTTTTGTGTTTTAGGTTCATTGAGCGATTCTTTGAAGTTCAATTAAAAATTATTTATAGGGCATTTTTAAATATTAACATAATTTGAAAGGCATTATTTACTCTATACCCACACGAAATTTCATGAAGAAAGCTCAATGAGTTTCCATGCTATGATTTGTTTGTAAATATCCCTTAAAATTAGACAGAATACTCATCTTTGACTTATGATACACGTCAAGGAAGAGTCGAAATAATTCGAAAACATTTTTTAGATCTTCTATAGAAGCAAGTTTTGTTTAATATTCATAAAAAAAAATCATGATGATATCAAAAAGAATTTCCTAGTTATGGTATTGTAGAAATTTTTTTTATGAATTTATTGGTCAAATTAATTACGACAGAAATTACTCATCTTCGTTACCCGTCAAAGGAGAGTGGAAATAACTAGAAAACTATTTATAGGGAACTTTACATTTTTTTATATCTTTTGTAATAACAAGACTTGTTTAGTATTTATAAAAAAAATTATGATGATATTACAAAGAATTTTCTAGTTATGATTTTGTACAAAAAATGTTTATAAATTTATTGGCAACATTATTTATACTATAAGCAGAATGGCAGAAAGCCCAGGTAAAAATAATATTGACTTGTGATTATTTCTAGGGATTGTAAATTTAACGACATTTTTAATTACTGGTAATTCGAAAATTTAAAAAATATTAAATTACGATAATATTTATCATAATTTTATATTCTGCAAACTGAAAGCATAAACTAGTTTTTCGAATTCAAAATTGCTTTAAATTTAAAATATACTTATTGTTCGGTAAATATGTTAATTAAATCAACAAATCATTTTACAAATACCCCCTTCCCAAATTTATCCTCAGACTACTGAAATATAAACGACAACTGTACAGAGACATTAGACTTACTGATACACCAGAACTTAGACAGAAATTCAACAACATTAATAAAGACATCAAAAGACTAATTTTTCAATACAAGACAGATTTTTGGCTAAACACCTGCAAAGACATAAACGACCTTCAAGGGAAGACATTTTGGACACAAATCAATAAACTCTCGAAATACAAAAAACGGACAAACTTCAACAGATAATAGACACGGACACCGACGAGACTATCACCGACATAGAGATAATTGCTGAAAAATTCTCCCAATACTTCAACGATACCTATAAAATATCACAGGATACAGACTTTGACAAACACTTTTTAAAACACGTTGACAGCTGGAATGACGACTTTTTCAATACGACAGATTTGACAAAACCAACTGACCTATTCACTGAAGACGACTATAACCACATCCTAAGAAAAGGAAAAAACACTGTACCCGGACATGACTATATACACAGACGCATTCTTAAATCCCTACCTCCTCATATCCATCACCACATTCTCAACATCCTTAACTATTCCTACCAACACAACTATTTCCCACCAGAGTGGTAAACTGGTATAATCATATGTATCCCCAAACGCGACCATAATCCATCCTTTATTCCTAGCTACCGTCCAATAACACTCCTGCCAGTCCTAGGCAAAATGTATGAATCCCTCTTAAAAAATAAAATCCTTTCCCTTATTGCAGACCGTATCCCCAAATATCAATTTGGTTTCCTTCCCAAACGCTCCACCAGTCTCCCACTTACTATTCTTACATCCAACCTTCAGACCACCCATATCGAAGGAAAATCCTCTGCAGCACTCTTCCTTGATATCGAAAAAGCGTTCGATTCCGTATGGCACAAAGGCCTCCTTTACAAATGTCAACTCCTCAATATCCCCTCACATCTGATACACATCCTACATTCATTCCTTTTCAACAGATCCCTTAAAGTGAGAATAAACAACTGTCACTCCTCTGCCTTCACACCCGAACAAGGGGTCCTACAAGGTTCCCCTCTATCCCCACTCCTTTACAACATCTTCTGTTCCGACATATATAACCCCGACCCAAAACACTTCAACCCTTCCAAATATGTTTTACAATTTGCTGATGACACCGCCCTTATATCACATGCTCCTTCCCTACCGAAAGCCCTGCAAACCCTACAAGAACTTATTGACACACTAGAACGCTGGTTTGCCAAGTGGAGAATCAAAATTAATCCCCGAAAGTCGCAGCTCCTTATTCCCTACCACAAAATTACTAACTATCCATATACTGTTTCCATATCACAAAACCCCATATATCCATCCACCCACATTAAATACCTTGGATATACTCTTGACCCTAAACTTAAGCTCAAAAAACATACATGTGATATTAAAAACAAGATAACAATTAGGGCAAAACTATTTAGAAACTTGACATACAAACAAGCGGGCATAAACACCAAAACAGCTGTCCTGATCTATAAGATGATATGTCGCCCCCTAATTGATTATGCACCCATCCTATTCTTCACAATCCAGAATCCCACACTACACCACATCCAGGTTAGTGATAGAGCTTCCCTTAGGCGGTCTAGGACGTTTCATCGCCGCCGATTCATCGCCGCCGATTCCTCGCCGCCGTTTCATCGCCGGGCCAGTTCATCGCCGGCCGTTTCATCGCCGGGCCAGTTCATCGCCAATATTTTTATAAAATAAATTTTGAAAGAAAGATCATATCTAATGATAAAATTTCAAATATTACCCAATTCTGGAAATTGTCCACTAATTTAATATTAGATTTTATAACCAAGTAATTGTTACTCAAACTTAATAAAAATCGAATGAGAATGATGTCATTTTTGACATATGTCATTTGCAAGTATGGAAACACAAATTTTGACCAAAAGAGGGAAAGAAAAGTTTATCCACGGAGGACGTCAAAATAGACGCACTAAAGGAAGACAGCCTGCAATGTTTCCACTTGAAATATGGAATCTTTATGAGCGTGTATTGCACGAAGAAGACCGAACAAATAATCATGCTGAAGCTGCGCATCGGCGACTGCAAGTTGAATTAGGAGTTCATCATCCTACAATTTGGAAATTTATTGACGCATTACGGAAAATACAAAAAGGTCGAGACACCTACTACGAACAATTAGTTGCAGGGAATGATCAACCTGTTAAATTCCGCAAATATCGTCAGGCTGATGAAAAAATAAAAAAAATTGTGTCGGATTATGATAATAGGGAGCGTATAGAATATCTTCGTGGAATAGCACACAATTACCAATTTTAATTAAATAAATGTTTTCTAGTTGTTGTATTTAATGGAAATATGTAGATTCTAAGTTTGTTATTCTCATATTAATCATAAATAATTTAAATGTCATATTTCCTAACCTATCCTAACCTATCCTAACCTATCATAACCTATCATAACCTATCCTAACCTATCCTAACCTATCGTAACCTATCCTAACCTATCCTAACCTGTCCTAACCTATCCTAACCTATCCTAACCTATCCAAACCTATCCTAACCTATCCTAACCTATCCTAACCTATCCTAACCTATCCTAACCTACCCTAACCTATCCTAACCTATCCTAATCTATCCTAACCTATCCTAACCTATCCTAACCTATCTTAACCTATCCTAACGTATCCTAACCTATCCTAACCTATCGTAACCTATCCTAACCTATTCTAACCTATCCTAACCTATCCTAATCTATCCTAACGTATCATAACCTATCCTGACCCATCCAAACCTATCCTGACATATCCTATCGCAATTGGCCTGGCGATGAACTGGCCTGGCGATGAACTGGCCTGGCGATGAAACGGCCGGCGATGAACTGGCCCGGCGATGAACTGGCCCGGCGATGAAACGTCCCATCCCCTCCCTTAGGACCCTTACTAAACTCCGACATCCTTCAAACCCATTACACAATCTTTCAAACCAATTCCTCTACGACGCTACCTCTGTAATTCCTATAGAAGAACGCCTTTAATTCCTCTGCGAAAAATTCTCCAAAAAACCTTTTAATTACCAAATCCTATCCCTATTTTGTTTTCACAGAAATCCCGAAATTCCTCCGAAATACAAAACCCCCCCAAACATAATTTTCGAATACATTTCATCATTTCATCCTTTCACCCATTAATGACTGACGCTTGACAGAAATGACAAACCTTGCCAAAAAGACCTCTGGTCGATAGCCATTTGACAGTGACAGTTACATAATTACCTTATTTAATATTATGTAAGTTCAATACAATAATAATAATAACTATGTATCTGTGTGTTAATAAAGATGTTAAATTTAAATATATATATATATATATATATATATATATATATATATATGTATATATATATATATATATATATATATATATATATATATGTATCATTGTTTCTTCGGGTTTGGTCCCGCGTATTTTCTTGGCTCTGGTCCATTTTATTTTTAATTCGACGTTTCAATGACGTCGCAGTCATCATCGTCAGGAATAACTATCAAAATTCCATTGCTCTAGCAACCACTTGTTTGACTTTTACGTACTACTTGATGCGTGAATTTCTTGTTTAGCTTCGTGTTACTCTTCTGTTTTGTTCTTCTAATGATGTAGTAGTGACAATTTCAATATTATTTTCGGAAGGGGTTGGATTTTGAATTTCTTGGTTGTTGTTCGGAGATAATATATTTTGACCAGAATTTATACAAGTTTTCCAAATTGGTGGTAGTTTTTTAGCATCATCTCTTTGATTTAGACTGTTCGGCCTCTTTTTAATTTCTATCGCTTCTCTAATAATCCTCGCGTGGAAGAAGTCTGTCTTTTTTAAAATTCTCGTTTTTTCGAAATTTATTGTATGTTTAGAAATGTTTACGTGTTGAAATAAAGAAGATTGTGGATCAGAAGCCAAACAAGAAATTCACGCATCAAGTAGTACGTAAAAGTCAAACAAGTGGTTGCTAGAGCAATGGAATTTTGATAGTTATTCCTGACGATGATGACTGCGACGTCATCAAAACGTCGAATTAAAAATAAAATGGACCAGAGCCAAGAAAATACGCGGGACCAAACCCGAAGAAACAATGATACATGTTACGCCCGCGAAAATCTACGTTTTGTAAACTTTCGAGTTTACAAAAGCATTAAAATTTCTGGCTTTTCTAAACTCGAAATTTTACTTCATGCGCCACGCGTATAAATCACTAATGTTAAGTGAAGTTAAAAAACACGTACAACAACGATTATAAGCAACCCAATATACATTAGATGTTTAGGGTTGCCCATAATGACAGTTTTA
This sequence comes from Philonthus cognatus, assembly GCA_932526585.2. Taxonomy (NCBI): domain Eukaryota; kingdom Metazoa; phylum Arthropoda; class Insecta; order Coleoptera; family Staphylinidae; genus Philonthus; species Philonthus cognatus. Next base: position 40,406,571 of record OW052244.1, read on the forward strand.
AACAATTTATTCGATGGATTTGAGTTGTGTTGTATTCAGGTATATAATTAATTATTATTCCTCTTTACTCCTGAATAAACACGCACAACAACGATTATAAGCAACCCAATATACATTAGATGTATTGGGCTGCCTTAAATCACAGTTTTAAACAATTTGATCGATGGATTTGAGTTGTGTTTTATTCAGGTATGCATACTGTATACAGGGTGCGTAAAAAGTATCGCACCAAAAGGAATTATATGAAAACGGTTTGACATTTAGATTTTATGTTTGGTAAGTTTAAATTTGATATGAATACCTACAGAGAGTTTTAAGTAACACCGAACATGCCAGAAAATGTTCACTGGAAATTTTCCTGTGTTCGATTTGTTCTGGGACGCATCAAAGCATTGAGTGCAATGTGATTGGCTACGATTTCCAATGGTAATATAGTCAACCCAATTTACATTCTTCTGGATGCGATTTCATTGGTTACGATTTTTAGTAGTTCTAATGCAAATTGGGACTAATGTAAATAGGGTACATGTAACGTCAAAATAAAATATGTCAGTTATTATATCTTCTGCGTTTATGATAAGTGCAGTGTGTGGGAATATGGAACATACTTTTTTATTCAAAGCAGACATCGGCATATCAAGACAATCAAGATTAATACTATCGTGAAACATACAGCGAGTATTTCTTTTTTAAGTATACGTATTCCAAATTCAGCCAATTTTCCGTAAATCTTTAGATATTCCTTGTTTTTTTTTAAGTTTAATTTGAAGCTTTACACGAGTGTTTTCCACTCCGAGACTAAGCATGAAGTAAAATTTCGAGTTTAGAAAAGCCCCGTGAAATTTTCTGGGCTTTTCTAAACTCGAAATTTTACTTCATGCGCCACGCGTATAAAACACTAAAATATTGTGAAATTTATGTATATTCGAACTACACTTGAAATCTGTGTATTATGCGCGTGGCGCATGAAGTAAAATTTCGAGTTTAGAAAAGCCCAGAAAATTTGTCTCGGGTCGCTGCGCGACCCTCGACAAATTTTCACGGGGCTTTTCTAAACTCGAAATTTTACTTCATGCTTAGTCTGGGAGTGGAAAACACCCGTTTAGAGCTTTAAATTGAACTCTTTTAAAAAACAACGAATGTCGGAAAATTTACAGCTTATGCATGTTTACCTAAAGAAAAAAATCAATTCAATGTAAGTTACGCATTCAATAAATTAATAAATACACCTACATTATCTTTATTGAGTATTATGTTAACAAATAAATGAAAATTGAAATGTTTGCCAAATGAAGCAGCACACCTAACACCCCAGTGTTGTTGTGCCGGTAGCAGACCTAGGTGCGGTACTTACAAACCTGCCTCGCCACGCTCTTGAAATTTGGAATATTTATATTTAAAACTGCCGAACGGCAGTTTTGTAAAGGCATTTTAGCTGGTACACCCAATGCAACGTACTTGGGGTGGTCCTGATCAAATGGTTTACACAATGGTTACATCAAATGGTTTACACAATGGTTACATCAAATGGTTTACAACAATAGATATACAACGTGGTACAACATTAGTATAATGTATTCTAAAATAACGATGAAACTAAATAATTTAAACAAAAACTCAACTCAAAATATGGGCATTTATATCTGATTTAAACCTACCAAATGTAAAATCTAGTGGTCAAACCGTTTCTATATAATCCCATTTGATGCGATACTTTTTACGCACCCTGTATGTATACAGATAAAATAGTTTTCTATACAGAGTATCCACAGATTCATTCTCAACATGGGGCGTGTTTCAACATCTTTTGTAACTCGGATTTTACTACCTGGTTTGATTTATTATACCTTCGTTTCATGTAAAGTATAAATATTTTTCAAAGCGTTCTATTTTTAATAAATTCTTATTATAAAATACATTGTCTTTATTATTTTGTTTTCAGAGTCTTCAATTGTCAAGCTTTCAGTATTAAAATAATTTATTTTGTGGTTTACACCATTAGTTTTCATATTAGACATAACAAATTATACATTTCTGAAAAGCGAAAACGAATCTCGTTTCAATGGTACCATAGGCAACCATGTCCCCCATAAGAAAAAACGAAGTTGAGCATTCTAACTCTAATATCATAAAAAAAATTAAAAATCTGAGTACACTACGATATTCCTAATAAAAAAGTGAAAATGCAAATTAAACTCGACTTCCTCTAAAAATAAATGAGCTACAACAGAAAATAAAAAGATCACCTTTTTGTTATAACGCCTGAACTACATAAAATATCAAACAATTTTTTATGGGGTTTAGTACAATTATAACTAAGGAGTATTTCATCCCATTTAACCAAATCTCTATCTCTGAGTTGAGAATGAATCTGTGGACACCCTGTACACCGATAAAATATCTTTACAAATTCATCGAAATACCGATAAAAACAGCAAATGACTAATCAATTTTAGAGATAATTTTTTTCTGAACAGATTTTCCGGTATCATAACCCCTAATTATTTTCTTTCAAGAAATGTGTGACAATATTTTGCACCCATATTATTGCATACATTATAGTTATTTTACGTGTCCAGTTTGATAAATTACCATTGCTAATTTCGTCCTAAAATGGGTCTGTAATTGATAAGGGACAGTTAATTGACGCATTGTTTTCCGCGTTGGTCTCATGCCGCTCACGCACCGGAAATTACACGCTCTATTGTTATTTTTGTAAGCGCGTGAATCATAAATATTATATTGTGTTATTTTGTACTTCATAAATCACCTGTAACATTGTTATATTTAAAAACATATTAACATTAACATTAAAAAATTAAAAAATATTAAGCAATGGTGAATTGTTAACTTCTATTTGGTCGTTTAATATTATAATAAGTTGGGCATAATATTAAACGACCAAATAGAAGTTAACAATTCACTATTGCTTAATATTTTTTAATTTTTTAATGTTGTATTTTATGTTAGGTCTTTGTTATAATTTGTTATTTTGTATTAACTTTGTCTTAGATTAAGCACTTTATAATTTTAAACTTATTAAATGTGTGTATTTTGTTTCTATGTTGGATTTCTCATAACGTTATATAATTGTGTATATGCTAGTTTAAGTGATCCCTGTATTGTTACCTGTTTAACATCCCCTCCCCCTTCTTAACTAATTAATATTTAAGGCAACTGTAACCAATTTGTAACATCATTCATCTACCTGATGAAACCACAACTCTAGAAGCCAAGGGATACAAGTGCATACAAATAGATTTATGCCAGGTATTATAAACGATTACTAAATCATTAGATAACTATTTGTGGAGTTAATTTATTTACCTAGTAAACTAATGGGCAAACAAAATTGCGTATTATAAAGCAAACCTACCAAATAAATAGCAATTCTAGAAATAAATAATTTAATTAGTAGATTACAGACCGAAATTAAACATTTTCATTGTGGCCATAGCTGGAACCACCAATTTGTTAAATTGAATTGTCAATATTTCAAATGAAATTGTCAGTCGAATTGGAAATTTAGTATAATTCCTTATAATTATGGAGAATAACCGTGGAATAGGACAGAATTACACAGAACAAGAGAAAGAAAGCTTATTAGAAATTATAAAAGACTTAACCGAGTGTTTTTCACTCCCAGGCTAAGCATGAAGTAAAATTTCGAGTTTAGAAAAGCCTGAAAATTTGGTTTGGTCGCGTAGCGCGAAGCGCGGAGCGGCCAAACCAAATCCCTGGTTATGTCTGACTTGAAAAACTTTAGGTCTTCGACTCCTTAGAATGTCTTGTGGTTCGAATTAATCACAAATTATTTAGAGAATAAAATTTACTTGGTAGAAAAACAAACAAATAATTTACTGAGGAGATTTATTAGCCAAATAAAGTTATTTTGTGTTTATAATACCGAAATCTTTGGAATAAATTAATTTATCACTAAAGTAAATGTTATTTAGGGAATAAAACGTTTTATAATACCAGGCATTAGAAAAACCAATTTTGAAAGTTGAAAAAAGAGAGTAAACTAAGGAAAATGCGCACTCAATGTCTTGTATTAAACTAGAATTATCTTTTATTTGCCAATTACACAATTACATTTCTAAACCAATTTCTGTAACATAAGGGGTTCCGCAAGGAACTCACTCTGGGCCAATATTATTTTTACTATTTGTAAACGACATTGAAGACATTATTACTAACAGCAAGGTTTTATTGTATGCTGACGACATCAAAATATATCGGATCGTCAAATCGTTTGAAGATTGTAAAAGCCTGCAGGATGACTTAAATAAGATTAATGACTGGTGCTACTCCAATAAATTACACCTTAATGTGAAAAAATGCAATCTTATTTCATATTGTAGAAAACGCTCCAGTCTCAATTACGCATACAGCATTGATGGAAATGATTTAGCTAAATCAGCAGAGCTGAAAGATTTAGGAGTGACATTCGATAATAGGCTTGCATTCAACTCACATATCAGTAACGTTTGCTCCAAAGCTTTAAAAATGTGGGGTTTTGTCTGGAGGGTGTGTAAAGATTTGGGTCCATCGTGTTTAAAACGATTATATTGTGCATTGGTTCGCTCCAACGTTGAATATGCTTCGGTAATATGGTCTCCATATCAATCAACACATATTAATAGATTGGAACAAATACAACATATGTTTTTACGTAGCATGGAGTTCAAATTGGGTAGATGTCATAGGCAAGGTTGTTACGAGGAAATAATGACCGATTTGAACATTAGACCTCTAACTGATCGTCGCTTAACAGCAGATTTATGCATGATCTACAAAATAGTAAACAATTTAATTGATTGTCCTAATATTTTGGAGCAACTTCATTTTTATACTCCATCCAACTGCCGAAATTTGAGGAATACGCCCATTTTCCGCTTGCAGACATTCACTACAAACTACTCCCACTACAATCCACTGGCCAGAATGATGAGGACAGCAAATAGCTTGGCCGATAGGGAGTGGTTCGATTTATTTAATTCAAATTTTGATAGTTTTAAGTGTAAACTGAAGAGGATGCTTTAGATTTGTGATTTTTATTGTTATTATTTTGTGAATAGTTTTAATTTTTTGAATGACTCGAATTAATAATATTAATAGTATTATTTAATGTAATGTGATTTTGATTGTTGTTTGAATTATTAGTGCTCTATTTTTGTTAAAAGGGGTTTTCCGTATAAATAAATAAATAAATAAATAAAAATATCGATAATATCCTGTTGCCAACAAATGATTGAATGTATCTAAAAACCCATTTTTACACTTGTAACTATAATTTTATAAAATTTGCAGTTATATTCGTTGGCTTCTAGAGTCCTCAATTGAACAGTGCTTTATTTTGTAAACTAAACTTCATTTCATGTAAATTATACAAGAATTTGCAGTAATGGTAGAGCATAGACAACCATTCTGGTCTGCGGCTAAAGTTTCCAGGTGTTTTTTTTCCGTGCGGTAATTTCCTGGTATTGTTAAAAAAATGAGCCTGGAAAATAATAAAACGGTAATTTGTTTCTTATTTCTCAAAGCTATTCTTTAACATTAAGCATATTAATAATAAAGAAAGTAAGAGAGAATATGAATAAAAGTGGTACAACGGAAAATTACCGTACAGCAAGGTGTTTTCCCGCTTGTACCAATTTTTCGTATTCTCTCTGAAAAAAGAGGATACCAAAAACATGGAAAATTAGCAGAAAATGTGTTGACAGATTAAAATGTAACTCATTTTCTGCTAGTATTTGTATTGTTGTTTAATTCTCAACATCTACATCAACCATATCAATCTTAAAGAAATTTGACATACTGTAATTTTCCGTTTTACTATGTGTTTCGTACATCTCTAAGTAAATCGTGGAGATAGTATCATAAATACAGGGTGGGCCATCTAGTGGTTTCTTTCTAAATCATAGGTTATTTTGACACTGACATCTTTCTCCCGCTCGAAATCTTGACAGAAAATCGGTATCATTCCTCCGCGGTACGAAATGAGTCGCTTTACGCTTGAACAACGTTGGGAAATATTACAAACTTATTTCCAAAGTGCGTGTTGTGTAGCCCAAACAGTGCGTTTGTTGAAAAGAAGTTTTGGCCGAAATGAATCACCCACCGCGCCTGCTGTACGCAAGTTTGTGCAAAAAATTCGTAAGACTGGCATGCTACAGTCTATTTCACGAATGTTTACACTCACGTCATCAATTATAAAATTCCGAATCAATCTGTTCAAGGTCATATGTAATTGCGCGCATTGGCGTAACGTTAAAAAGGGATTTGGTGTTTCTATTGTTTACTGAATCCTGCATTGAAACCCTAGAAATTGCATTCCAACATGTAATCTTAGGAAGAACTCATGCCAATGAATACGCTATTGGAATGCACTTACAAAAAAAAATCCAAAAGAATGATTACTGTTATGAGATTGACATTATTCCATGTAGAATAATAATAAAATGCAATACAATTAATTTTAATATAAAAATGTTTATTTTCAGCTCTATCGCGTCCATTTCAAAAAATATGAATCTTCATTCATAATTTTTAAAATGGACGCGATAGAAATCTTGTTTGTGTGGGTGTTTATGAGGCTATTTATTTTAAATTATCTAATTTTCAAACCACGATTAAAAATAGTTAACGACGTTGGATATTAACCAAATAGCGACCTTTCCTCTAAAATTATTATCACTGTCTGTTACATCATCGTCTGAACTACTTCCATCCCCAATACGAATAATAAATTCTGGCACATTATTCAGAACGTTTTGGCTGATGTACCATCTGTCGATAATTGATTCTGTGTGTCTAACAACAGAGTCCCACCTTTCCGGAGTACATTTTTCTAAGGATTTGTGCCACATGACCAACACTTCATTGTCTCCATATCCTTTTTCGCCTATATGAGCATCATAATATTGTTTTGCCAGTGCCCATATTAGTTCTATTACGTTAAATTCGCAGTGATATGGTGGGAGTCGCAATATTTCATGACCGTGTTCGAGCAGATATTCGTCTACCACATATCTGTTAGGTCTAGCATATCGTTTGTCTAGGGCTAACAGTTCCGCCTTGAACTTGTTACTTCCTCAGGTTTATTGCTATCTTGTAGCCAATGTGTGATTTGTGCCTTCGTCCAAGAAATTTTGGGCTGCTTTTCTACGAATACGCTGTGGCAAGGTGCATTCATAACCAGTCTGCAAGATTTGAAGTTGTTGCATAAATAAGGGAAGCATTCTCCACGAAACCTGTACTCTGACCAGCATGCAAAATAATGAAGCACTTTCCCTCACCGACAGCTCTCCTTATTTTAACAATTCACCTCATGGACTGCATCTAAAGGTAAAAAGGGACCTCCATTGCATTTTTCCTAGTTGAAGTAGTCCATTACTTTAATAATCATATCTCGGGATACTTCAGTAAGTCTTTTTTCAGGCATTTTGAGTTTATGGTTATAAAAAACTGGATCTAATTTCAAAACAATTAATTCTACACTTACTTACACTATTAAAAACACGAAAAACTCACAAAAAAACTAAAACAAACAGAAATACTTGGAAACTTGAAAACTTCTAACGGATAGTGACGCTACTGACGTTTCTGGGAAGCGTTGTGCTGGAGTAGACATGCACTATAATGGCGTCTTAGTTCTATGCATCGCCTCACGTTTCCGAGCGGTGAGCACTGTTGTCGGTACTTGTATCAGCAGTCACGAGACATATGGTTCTATTATTTACTACGATGATGCGCGTATAATAGTATGAAATGGTAGAATAACTGCTTGTCTTTGATACGTACATAAATTGATGACGTGACTGCCAACATTCGTGAAAAATACTGTAGTGGACAACACTCGTGGTCCTCGATCTCGTACGGTGCGCACAGACGATAATGTGGCTGCTGTAACCGAGAGTGTTAGACTCAATCCACGAACATCAACTCGCCGTCGATCTCAACAGCCCAACATTGCACGCACTAGCCTGAGGAGGATTCTGCACAAAGATCTCGGATTATTCGCTTACAAGGTCCAACTGACTCAGCAATTGAAGGCGCATGACCATCCGCTTCGTTATCGCTTCACAGTTTGGGCCTTAGAGCAGCTTGAATTGGACAACGATTTTGGGCGAAAAATCATCTTTTCTGACGAGGCTCATTTTCATCTTGACGGCTACGTTAACAAACAAAATTGACGCATCTGGGGCTCAGAAAACCCGCAGGTTATTGTCGAGAAACCAATGCATTCCCGGAGAGTGACAGTTTGGTGCGGATTGTGGAGTGGTGGCATCATTGGACCATTTTTCTTCGAAAATGAGGCTGGAAACAACGTTTCAGTCAACTGTAAGCGTCACAGAGCCATGTTATCCGACTTTTTTTTTAATGAAATTGAAGACATGGATTTAGACGACCTCTGGTTCATGGAGGATGGCGCGCCATGCCACACACCCCATGCCACAATCGATCTTTTGCGCACCAAATTCCCAAATCGTGTTATCAGCCGTCTTGGCGATGTCAATTGGCCGCCTCGGAGCTGCGATTTAACCCCTTTGGTTTTTTTTTTTGTGGGGAACCGTGAAGGATCGATGTTATGCCAACAATCCAGAAACGATTCAAGCACTTCAGGCCAATATCATCCAAGCAATCCGTGAGCTACAGCTCGAAACCATCAACAAGGTCTTGGAAAATTGGAGTGACAGAATGCGCTACTGCGAAGCCAGCTGAGGCAGCCACTTGAACGAAGTTGTGTTCCATAATTAATGGGAATGTAGGCTCTTACTAATAAAGCCATAATACATAGAAAAACATTTAATTTTGTTTATTTTAATGCATTTAAAAAAAAACACTAGATGGCCCACCCTTTACATGAAAAAAAAAACGTTTCATATTTTCAACTCACTATTTAGGTAAAGAATCCACGCCTGGTCTAAATACACACTTGTCTGCTTGTATTTGCGATATTTCGTTATTTACGTAACATTTGCATCAACCATAACACTTATAAAGAAAATTACCGTGCGGGGATTTACCGTTTTACCATTTGTTGTATCCTCTGTAAAGAAAATCGTAATTGTCTGTATACACAAGTTTCTGCATGTATTTGCAATCTTTTCTCATTTACGTAATATCCACATCAACAACGTAGATTTTAAAGAAATTTAACGTACGGTAATTTACCGTTTCGCCATTTTTTTCGTTTTCTCGCTAAAATAATACAGTATAATTGTCTGTATATAGTAGAATTGTGTGTCCTATGATTACAGATTTAAAATTTGATACAATTTTTCTTCGAGGTATTTTCATATTAACATTATTTCTTCTGCTTTTGTGTGCTCAATTGCAACTTATGCCAAACTCTCTAAACTAGGTCATTTATATTATTATAGTTATTTTAATTTGAACTTAAACAGGACACGTCTCGTGAACTGGCCTATACGCATGTTTTTGCTTGTATGCACAATATTTTCTGATTTACGTAACATGTACATCCACCATATCAATTATAAGAGAAAATTTCCGTAATAATAACAAAATAATTTATAAATGTGTGTATACACATTTTTCTGCTTGTATTAGCACTATTTTATCATTTACATAATATCGACTTCGATAATATCGATTTTAAAGAAATATATTGTACGGTAATTACCCGTTTTACCATGTTTTTCCTAGTCCCTCTAAAATAATCCTTTATAGACATGTTTTTGCTTGCACGCATTGAGAATTTCCTCAAAGGATCAACATCCCAACGTTATTTATGAAATTCGCTTTGATATCCATCTGATAGTGTTTAGATATGGACCGATTTGATGCGAGCTTGTGGAAGCAATAGCGACCGAAATAGGTCAGCCATAACAAACTAATCCCAACATTTTGCTTCATATATTATAGACAATAAATACATGTGTAATATCCCGCACACGGACGACAATTTCACACGGATCTGAACGCGAATTGCAACGTCATGAACTTGCACGCGTGTCTGGATAATGTGACATGTTATCCAGATGAACATTCGCATACAGATTATGATAATATTGAGATTGATATATTGTTTTGGGATTAACTATTTGGTTATTACATAATAGTAGCTGAATGTTTGTGATGTTATTAAACTTTACTGTACTTTTAGTAGATACATGTTCTTCAGCTGCTTTCTTTTGCCCTTTGTAGAGTTCGGAGAAGTAGATAGAACAGAATTGAAAATGTTCTCAGTTACCTAGTTTCTACAGCCAGATAATGGTAATGATATATGCATCATTTCCAAGGTAAAAATTCTTTGCGACCACCCCTAAATTTGTCCTTTTAGCCTACAATACATAAAGTTTAAGTTCAATTGGATAACATTAATCCATGCCGACTTGAGTGACACGTTTGAATATAAGTTAGGTTGTGATGACAAACTTTAATAACTTTGTTGACTAAACTCTTAAGCCAAAGTGGTTCATTTTTATTTGTATTTGATTACTTTCATGTAAATGTGTAAAAATATGTAATTATACCCTTAAATTAGGATACTTTTGCATGTTTCAACGAGCTTAATTTATACGAATAATATCCGGTGGGTGAAATTGGGTTAAGGGTGACGCAAATTGCGGGCAGTAAAAGATGCATAAGTGTTCCAGCCAGACAGTCGGGCGTCGCGCGTCGGTGTAACGATGCTCTTGCTCAGATCGATCTCTGATTATTTGAGTGAATGGAGGAAACAGGAATTAGCATTGCAGATTTTTTAGGTCACGATTCAACAGTGAAAATGAGGCCGGGGCCAATCGATACCGAGCTTTACCTTTTCACGTCAAAACAATTCGCAAAAATTAACCATGACTAAAAATTAAACAGTTGAATTGAATTTTTAATTAAGACAGTCAATTATAACATAATCTTATTTAGATCTCACCCTTTGTTGGGCGCCAAATGATCAAACAGTCTATAAACGTAAGATTATAATCTAATTAACTATTTAATGCCCGGTGTTATAAAACGTTTTATTCCATAAATAAAATTTACTTTAGGAATAAATTAATTTATTCCAAAGATTTCGGTATTATAAACACAAAATAAATTTATTTGGCTAATAAATCTCCTCAGTAAATTATATGTTTGTTTTTCTACCAAGTAAATTTTATTCTCTAAATAATTTGACAGTTAAAAGTCAAAAGTCTATTATATTATTATAATTACTTTAGATTCTACGACTTGTATTTATTAATTTCATTACGGTTATCATGTATATTATATCATCCATGTCAGATTTAAGTTCGCTCATAGTATCTTCCCTGAAAGTGATTAATTCGAACACGACATTCTAAGGAGTCGAAGACCTAGAGTTTTTCAAGTCAGACATATCCAGAGATTTTTATACTTATGCATACGTTTCTTTTTTTTTAATTAATTCCATTTAAAGTTTTAAACGAGTGTTTTCCACTCCCAGACTAAGCATGAAGTAAAATTTCGAGTTTAGAAAAGCCTGAAAATTTGGTTTGGTCGCGTAGCGCGAAGCGCGGAGCGACCAAACCAAATTTTCAGGCTTATCTAAACTCGAAATTTTACTTCATGCGCCACGCGCATTAAACTCTGAAAACACTGAAATATTGTGAACAAGTGAACTTCACTTGAAATCAGTGTCTTGTACGCGTGGCGCATGAAGTAAAATTTCGAGTTTAGAAAAGCCTGAAAATTTGGTTTGGCCGCTCCGCGCTTCGCGCTACGCGACCAAACCAAATTTTCAGGCTTTTCTAAACTCGAAATTTTACTTCATGCTTAGCCTGGGAGTGGAAAACACCCGTTTAAGTCTTTTATAATTTCCAATAAGCTAATTTTTATACTTATGCATACGCTTTCTTTTAAATTAGTTCCATTTAAAGTTTTAAACGAGTGTTTTCCACTCCCAGACTAAGCATGAAGTAAAATTTCGAGTTTAGAAAAGACTGAAAATTTGGTTTGGTCACGTAGCGCGAAGCGCGGAGCGACCAAACCAAATTTTCAGGCTTTTCTAAACTCGAAATTTTACTTCATGCGCCACGCGTATTAAACACTAACAACACTGAAATATTGTGAACAAGTGAACTTCACTTGTAATCAGTACACACGTGAAATATTGTACACGTGGCGCATGAAGTAAATACGCGACCAAACCAAATTTTCAGGCTTTTCTAAACTCGAAATTTTACTTCATGCTTAGCCTGGGAGTGGAAAACACCCGTTTAAGTCTTTTATAATTTCTGATAAGCAATTTTTATACTTATGCATACGCTTTTTTTTAAATTAGTTCCATTTAAAGTTTTAAACGAGTGTTTTCCACTCCCAGACTAAGCATGAAGTAAAATTTCGAGTTTAGAAAAGCCTAAAAATTTGGTTTGGTCGCGTAGCGCGGAGCGACCAAACCAAATTTTCAGGCTATTCTAAACTCGAAATTTTACTTCATGCGCCACGCGCATTAAACACTGAAAACACTGAAATATTGTGAACAAGTGAACTTCACTTGAAATCAGTGTCTTGTACGCGTGGCGCATGAAGTAAAATTTCGAGTTTAGAAAAGCCTGAAAATTTGGTTTGGCCGCTCCGCGCTTCGCGCTACGCGATCAAACCAAATTTTCAGGCTTTTCTAAACTCGAAATTTTACTTCATGCTTAGCCTGGGAGTAGAAAACACTCGTTTAAGTCTTTTATAATTTCTAATAAGCTTTCTTTTTCTTGTTCTGTGTAATTCTGTCCTATTCTACGGTATTCTCTACAATTATAAGGAATTATACTTTATTTCCAATTTGATTGACAATTTAATTTGAAATATTGACAATTCAATTTAAAAAAATGGTGGTTCCAGCTATGGCCACAATGAAAATGTTTAATTTCGGTCTGTAATCTACTAATTAAATTATTTATTTCTAGAATTGCTATTTATTTGGCAGGTTTGCTTTATAATACGCAATTTTATTTGCCCATTAGTTTACTAGATAAATAAATTTACTCGTTTATAATCCCGGGCATAAGTGTAATAAATGTAACCCAAATTGTTACATATTGCAGTAGGTTACTGTATGTAACAGCAAACACTTGTTAATTCAATGTCCGTCGGGGTATTAGCTCGGAAAGTAGTTGTTTCAACGAGTGCTTGATAAAGTCTTTGTAAGACTAACTTGTTGTAGACTGCGAAAATAATCGCGCTTTTATTGTTTAATTAGCGTTTATTTTAAGCTTAGAAATGTACTTATTAAGCTTAGAAGTGTGCTTATTAAGCTTAGAAGTATGCTTATTAATGCACTTATTGTAGTAGTAATAAAGTATTTAACGCAAAAATTCTTTGTGATACGTATCTGCTCTAAAAGTGGGCGCCAATTTGTATTCATATAACATTGCTCAATTTTAATACAATGCGATTTCATTTAGACTGTTTTACAAACTGATTATCAACTCACTAATTGGAGCATTAAAATTGTTCGAGCGAAATATTCTTTTGATACGAATCGGCCCTAAATTTGGAGCGAATTCGTTATTGCGCGCCCATTAAGTTCAAGGCGCTAACACCAAAGAATAAAAGTAATTGGGTCGAAATGCGATAATTGGGGCCAATGCTAATCATAATATAATTAAGCTAATTAAGGAACAGATGAATAAATTAGTGTAGTTTAAATGTTAGCTCACCGCTTGTAACAAAAATGTGGTTTTGTTGTCATATAAAACTGAATTCTGTTAAACTTTAATCGGGGCTTAATTGAAAGCAGGGTGGTAAACATTTTTTTTTCATTTTAATTAAATAAAACAGTATTTTTTAAAGGTATATTTTTTTTCATTGAAACAGCGTTTAAAACATTAACAATTAAAAACATATTTAAGACACGTTTAAAACGTGTTTTAAACGGAACATATTTGAAACACGTTTTAAATCACATTTATGCACACACAATTGTGATATGTTATTGTAATAAAATGTTGTGATTAATACTGTAATTTGAAATATCTTGTAACAATTTAGCTAAAATTTAAAAATGTAAGTGTGTATCGATTAATTCGTATATCAATGTATCGATATGGTAAAATATCGTAATAAAAAGTATCGATATTCAAAATAACGATTCTTTTCGATACCAGATATTTTTGATTTAATATTTATAATTATTTAATACTGCAAATTAATTTTTGAAAGACCTTTACCTAAGATACATAATATTGCTAGAAATAGATTAATGGCGGTTACAAAATTATCAAAAATCAATTTTTAGAAAAAAAATGTAAACAACAAGTCAATGTTTCATACGCGTGGCGCATGAAGTAAAATTTTGAGTTTAGAAAAGCCTGAAAATTTGAATTTGCCGGAGCGCGACTCGCTTCGCTCGCACGCCCCGTCAAATCGAAATTTTCAGGGTTTTCTAAACTCGAAATTTTACTTCATGTTTAGTCTAGGAGTGGAAGCAGTTTTTAGACAATAATCAAAATCATAATTTTATAGTTTACTTTATTTTAAAATTGTAAGTAAAAATTAATAGAGTAAACGTTTTTTTTATAGAAATTCAGTCTTTGTGGTTTGATTAATTCTCAATATTTATGTTTGTAAATTTTGTAGTACAGTGAATATCAATAAAATTTGCAGTTTCATTGATTAGAAAAATGTTTCATTGTAGTTAATAAAAAGAAATCCATGCTTTTAATGCCCGGTATTATAATAGTTCTTTATGTAATAAGTGTGTAAAATTGAGCTTTATGGCATGAGTTCAGATGATATTTCGTGACGAGCCAAAGGCGAGTCACGAAACATCTGAACGAATGCCATAAAGCTTATTTTACACACGCATTACATACATAACTTTTTGCACGTCATACCGTAAACAAGTACAATATAGTATTTAAAAATAAGGTTTATTTTGACTTTAAATTTCAATGGGAATTATTTGTTATTATTAACAGTTAACTTTATAGTAAAATGGGAGCAATTTTGTATATTGACTCCTGAAGCTGTAAGTGCTGGTAACATAACATTTTGGGAATCGGCATTTGCTTCTGATATATTATTTGTAATATTCACATCTTCACGGTTTTGGCATTCCTTAATAGAACTACTATGTGCGATTATAGTGCTTTCTTTTGCCTTATTGGGTTCTATATATTCTATATTATCATTTGTAGTCAAATTTTCTATTCTGGGTTCTACATAATTACTTGAACTTGGACCTGCTACAGATGGATTTTTCATAATTGCGACCGCTGTTTTGATTTTATTATAAAGGGAATTATCAATGTAGCCTTCGGCTACAGCTGACGATTTCCATCCACCATGTTTCTTAATTTGTACTAAGTTAGCTCCAGTATTGGCCAATAATGTTGCGGATGAGCGTCGAAAACAATGACCCGTGAAAAGATGTGGATTTTCTAAATGTAAATATTTCGCAATAATAGAAGGAAAGCTTCCAAACGTGTTAATGCCAACTACTTGATTGGTGCATCGTCCGTTTGCATATTTTATAAAGAATTTTCTATCTGCCGCACTTTTATTGGTCCGCAATTTTGAATACTTTTGGTAAAAAGAGATATAATCTATATCAGATTCATTATCGTTGACAATAGTAAAGGTTCTTGGATTGTGAGTTTTCGTATCAGGAATGCTAATAATTAACATATTGTCAATTTCTTTTATATCCTCTTTCTTGATATTGTACAATTCGTGTCTGCGGCATGCCCCGAAAATCCCAAATATTAATGCCACCTGAAATGCCTATTTCAATATATTGTTAAAATGGTTTAATTAAAAATAACCAATTGGTTCGAATTAATCGCTGTCAGGGAAGATACTATGAGCGAACTTAAATCTGACACGGATGATATGGTAGACATGATAACCGTAATGAAATTAATAAGCACAAGTAGAATCTAAAGTAAGTATAATAATGTAATACACTTTTGACTTTTAAGTGTCAAATTATTTAGAGAATAAAATTTACTTGGCAGAAAAACAAACTAATAATTTACTGGGGAGATTTATTAGCCAAATAAAGTTATTTTGTCCGAAATCTTTGGAAGAAAGTAAATTTTATCTAAGGAATAAAATGTTTTTTGCACTTATATCTTAAAAGTTGACACTTTACAAACTCTAATCAATCTCAAAAGGTGGCATTTAGCAAATGTTACATTGTTTATTTGTATCCAACCATAAAAGTGGTATCGAATGCATAAAGGAATTTCATGATACGCTGTCATCGAAATACCTGCTGTCAGAACAATCAATCAAATTTTCGCGACACGAGTACATCGATAGTAGTTCATCATGGAAGTGTAAAGGAAGCAGAGATAGCGAGTTTAGAACTACTACCGAAAAATTCAAGGATAATATATGAAAAACGCTACCAGGAATTTATCAAGTGGTGTGAATCTAGAACCATTAGAAGGTATTCAGAGAATACTTTATTAATTGTTTGGTGTTGTAGGCGTTCACTTTGTGGTACATCTTAAATACACTTGTAAATAAAACAAATACTTTATTAGCATATTTTGCCGATCTTTGCAGAAAATATAAACCCTCTAGCATTTGGTCTATATTTTCAATGTTAAAATGCACCCTCGCTACAAAACATAATGTGTAAATTGGAAAATATAGCAAATTAATAGCTTTCATCAAACAGAATGGCGTAGGATTTAAGGCAAAAAAATCTAAAACTCTCTCGAAATCTGAAATATTGGCATTTTTGAAGGAAGCCCCAGATGACAGTTTTCTTATGATTAAGGTTGGTTATTTTTAATTAAACCATTTTAACAATATATTGAAATAGGCATTTCAGGTGGCATTAATATTTGGGATTTTCGGGGCATGCCGCAGACACGAATTGTACAATATCAAGAAAGAGGATATAAAAGAAATTGACAATATGTTAATTATTAGCATTCCTGATACGAAAACTCACAATCCAAGAACCTTTACTATTGTCAACGATAATGAATCTGATATAGATTATATCTCTTTTTACCAAAAGTATTCAAGATTGCGGACCAATAAAAGTGCGGCAGATAGAAAATTCTTTATAAAATATGCAAACGGACGATGCACCAATCAAGTAGTTGGCATTAACAAGTTTGGAAGCTTTGCTTCTATTATTGCGAAATATTTACATTTAGAAAATCCACATCTTTTCACGGGTCATTGTTTTCGACGCTCATCCGCAACATTATTGGCCAATACTGGAGCTAACTTAGTACAAATTAAGAAACATGGTGGATGGAAATCGTCCGCTATAGCCGAAGGCTACATTGATAATTCCCTTTATAATAAAATCAAAACAGCGGTCGCAATTATGAAAAATCCATCTGTAGCAGGTCCAAGTTCAAATAATTATGTAGAACCCAGAATAGAAAATTTGACTACAAATGATAATATAGAATATATAGAACCCAATAAGGCAAAAGAAAGCACTATAATCGCACATAGTAGTTCTATTAAGGAATGCCAAAACCGTGAAGATGTGAATATTGGAAATAATATATCAGAAGCAAATGCCGATTCCCAAAATGTTATGTTACCAGCACTTACAGCTTCAGGAGTCAATATACAAAATTGCTCCCATTTTACTATAAACTTAACTGTTAATAATAACAAATAATTCCCATTGAAATTTAAAGTCAAAATAAACCTTATTTTTAAATACTATATTGTACTTGTTTACGGTATGACGTGCAAAAAGTTATGTATGTAATGCGTGTGTAAAATAAGCTTTATGGCATTCGTTCAGATGTTTCGTGACTCGCCTTTGGCTCGTCACGAAATATCATCTGAACTCATGCCATAAAGCTCAATTTTACACACTTATTACATAAAGAACTATTATAATACCGGGCATTAAAAGCATGGATTTATTTTTATTAACTACAATGAAACATTTTTCTAATCAATGAAACTGCAAATTTTATTGAGAATTAATCAAACCACAAAGACTGAATTTCTATAAAAAAAACGTTTACTCTATTAATTTTTACTTACAATTTTAAAATAAAGTAAAGTATAAAATTATGATTTTGATTATTGTCTAAAAACTGCTTCCACTCCTAGACTAAACATGAAGTAAAATTTCGAGTTTAGAAAACCCTGAAAATTTCGATTTGACGGGGCGTGCGAGCGAAGCGAGTCGCGCTCCGGCAAATTCAAATTTTCAGGCTTTTCTAAACTCGAAATTTTACTTCATGCGCCACGCGTATAAAACATTGACTTGTTGTTTACATTTTTTTTCTAAAAATAATTTGACACTTAAAAGTCAAAAGTGTATTACATTATTATACTTACTTTAGATTCTACTTGTGTTTATTAATTTCATTCCGGTTATCATGTCTACCATATCATCCGTGTCAGATTTAAGTTCGCTCATAGTATCTTCCCTGACAGCGATTAATTCGAACCACAAGACATTCTAAGGAGTCGAAGACCTAGAGTTTTTTAAATCAGATATAACCAGAGATTTTTATACTTATGCATACGCTTTTAAAAATTAGTTCCATTTAAAGTTTTAAAAGAGTGTTTTCCACTCCCAGACTAAGCATGAAGTAAAATTTCGAGTTTAGAAAAGCCTGAAAATTTGGTTTGGTCGCATAGCGCGAAGCGCGGAGCGACCAAACCAAATTTTCAGGCTTTTCTAAACTCGAAATTTTACTTCATGCGCCACGTGTATTTAACACTGAAAACACTGAAATATTGTGAACAAGTGAACTTCACTTGAAATCAGTGTCTTGTACGCGTGGCGCATGAAGTAAAATTTCGAGTTTAGAAAAGCCTGAAATTTTGGTTTGGCCGCTCCGCGCTTCGCGCTACGCGACCAAACCAAATTTTCAGGCTTTTTTAAACTCGAAATTTTACTTTATGCTTAGCCTGGGAGTGGAAAACACTCGTTTAGGTCTTTTATAATTTCTAATAAGCTTTCTTTTTCCTCTTCTGTGTAATTCTGTCGTATTCCACGGTTATTCTCCATAATTATAAGGAATTATACTACATTTCCAATTTGATTGACAATTTAATTTGAAATATTGACAATTCAATTTAACAAATTGGTGTTTCCAGCTATGGCCACATTGAAAATGTGTAATTTCGGTCTGTAATCTACTAATTAAATTATTTAATTCTAATTGCTATTTATTTGGTAGGTTTGATTTATAATACGCAAATTTATTTGCCTATTAGTTTACTAGGTAAATACATTTACTCCACAAATAGTTATCTAATGATTTATTAATCGTTTATAATACCGGGCATAAATATAATACATATTTTATACGTTTTGGTATCACCTTTTCACAGCCACCATTGCGTCGTTTCGATTTTTTATTGTTCAGGGAAGCGTATTTTTGAAGTGAACCACGAAAACGCACTGCAGCATCCTTAAAAAAATTCAAAGTTCTCTAAAACGATTAAATTTGGAGGTTATGTTAGTCAATGACTTTTTTCACGCTATTTCACGCAGAATCCAAATTTGAAATAGAATATTACTGCGTTCCGTTTAAAATAAGGAAGTTGGCGTCGACTTCCGGTACAACCGGAAGTGGAATGAGCTTGAACATATTTTTATTGAAAAGAGCACACTCGCTTACGCAAATGCTAAAAATCTCATTATAATACATTAATTATAACTCCGTATATTTCTCTTGTCCGGTTTTGGTGGGACACCCTGTATAGCTTAACAATAGTTGTTAATAATATAAAAATCTGGCATCAAAATTAAATATACAATTTTCAAGAGAAAACATTCAAATGCAGGTACACAAAATGAACGTTGATTATTCATTATTGTTTGTAATTTCCGAAACTTCTATTTTTCCTGTTTCTCTAGAACACGCATTAATCAAGTCACAAAACGTGCCCAATTTCAAGCTTCTAACGACTGTTTTCCACTCCTAGATTAAGCATGAAGTAAATTTTCGTGTTTAGAAAAGCCTAAAAATTTGGATTTGCCGGTGCGCGCGATCGTAGCGAGTCGCGCCCCCTCAAATCCAAATTTTCAGGCTTCTCTAAACTCGAAATTTTACTTCATGCGCCACGCGTATTAGACACTGATTTCAAGAGAAGTTTAAAATATACTGCTTGTCACTTCTTTCAAAATTCGATCAATCAGCTTTATGTATAAGTATACTTAAAAGAAAAAAAAAATGTAAGAAAAAAAGATCTAACTTGAATATTATTTTATTTCTTCCTTAATACAATAGATGGCTTTTAACACTAGCATCGTATGTAACGATACCGACCATATTGTATACTTGCGATATATCGAAAAATTAAATATCGATATAAATATCGATTTATTTGCACCAAAATATCGATATAGCCTTAAAGTTTTCACACTCTTAATCGTTGATGTTGTATGAACAAATCTTAGAATTATAAAAAGATTAATAAAAAATTTGTTTACAGACAATTTTTGCCCTTTGGGTTCAAAAAACAAGTGGCAAGTGGCTAAAATTGCCTGTAATCAAATTTTTCCTCCTTGGAATACATTTTTCTAAATGAATCGAAACTACTTAATCATTTTTTGAGTCAAATAGAAAGTTGTAAGCCAGGCATTAGTCATAAAATACTGAATACCCATTAAAACCCATAATCACCACACTTCTCTTGCAAATCCCAACGTCAATACGGATTTCGAGCAAACGATTCAACAGACTCGAGTTTTCAATTCATTTCCAAATAAAATCGCGCTCGTAATGTAAAATCCAGTCGTCGGAGTAGTAGAAGATAAAACTCCGGCTCGTTTCAAAAGCCCTTTTATGCTTTTATCAGCAAACATCGGCTGCACACTCTCCATCCTACTTCGCTCCATGTTGCAGCCATAGGTAATTAAGTTATGTGTGTGTTCCGCATGCTGGAGTAATGAAATTACTAGCTCCAGGGACGACATCAATTTCAGATGAAAGAGTAATTTACGATGAGAAATTCCTATTTTTAGATATAAATAAATTGGTCGTTGATAACAGAAGTTGCATAATAATGAATGGCATATGAGTGTATAACATCATTTCATTTTGATTATTTATTAATATTTTGATTTGTGTTATGACAGTGTTGCCAAAAAGCAGTAGATCGGTTGCGGAAAGATCATTAAAAAACTGTACGGCAAAGACTATTTAAACAGTTATTTAAAAAAATGCATTACTGAAAAGAAACAAATTACTAAAAGGAAATAAACTAGAATACGAATTAAATATATATCTTTTAATTTATGCAGCTCCTTATGGACGAGCCGCCACTGAATACAACTATTGTGTTTTGATCAAAAATTCATGAGGAAACCGATGAAATAACATTATAAATGAAATCAATACCTACTAATAAATTCTACATAAAAATAATAAAATATGTCAAGTGTTTTTGTGTTTTTATTGCGTTTTTCAACAGAATTCCAGTTTAATTCAATGTTATTAATAATGTTCATTCAGCTCTTAGAAAATCGCAAAATAAATTTAAATTAGGGCATGCTCAGACATAAATTCTATTCCCTTCATGTATACAAGTATATACAGTGTATACATTTCATCGAGTTGAGCAAAGGACAAAATAGAAATAGGGGGAGAGAGAAGATATATAGGTCACTGCAGCGGCAGTACGAATATATAGCGCACAAAAACAATCGCAATACATTGTATAAACACAAGCATTTCCCTCTTCCGGTTCCCCCCACCCGGAACAGCACAAATTCATTAATTCCCGAGCGGATCTATCCCGACAAAATGAAATCACGTATATCCATAAAATTATTTTTTCTAGTTAACTAACTGCGCCCCTTTGCTAAGGGGTGCGCCTCTGGTAAGTATTTTTCCTGATCCTTTGGGGGTAGTTGGGGGTTGCTTATTTTGCATAGGGGAGCGACTGAGAAGCCGCAATTAAGTTAGGGAGACAGATTATGTAAAATGACTTCCCTTATCTTATCTTTATAATTACTTATAACTCTTGTAAGAGTAATACAGGCATGATATAATATCGTATGTTCAATTGAAAAAAGTGCCATGATTTAATCTTTTTCTTTATTTAAGTTGGCTGCATGCTTTAGGAATTGACATATAACCCGTCAGACATAATAATTCTAATATATAATTTCAGAGTTGCCAACCTACAATATTATCCATGGCACTCTAGAAGTTTTTTTTATTGAACATACGATACATAAAATATATATTTTTTATTTAAGTATAAGTATATAATTTCCCAACAATTATCGTTTTTTTAGAGTTCAATTTCAAATTTCTAACGAGTGTTTTCCATTCCCAGATTAAGCATGAAGTAAAATTTCGAGTTTAGAAAAGCCTGAAAATTTGGTTTGGTCGCGTAGCGAAGCGGAGCGACCAAACCAAATTTTCAGGCTTTTCTAAACTCGAAATTTTACTTCATGCGCCACGCGTATAAAACACAAACATTTTATGAAGTTTACAATATGCTACTAAAGCAGTATGCTAAAGACGTATATTTTGAACTTCACTTAAAACCAGCGTTTTATACGCGCGGGGAATGAAGTAAATATTTCGAGTTTAGAAAAGCTTGAAAATTTGGTTTGGTTGCTCCGCTTTGCTACGCGACTAAACCAAATGTTCAGGATTTTCTTAACTCGAAATATTTATTTTATGCTTAATCAAGTAGTAGAAATACTCGTTAAAATAAAATCGATAAAAACAATATTAATTCTGTTTTATTAATTCAATTCACAATGCATGTGTTTTTGTTTAAAAAGTTTACCAATTTCCACGAATTTGTATAAATTATTTCTCCGACTTCTTATCTTATTATTTATTACAATTTAAATATATTATTTATTCGTTTAAAAGCATTTTTTTTCTTCAAAAATAAGTAAACATGTTGCAGTAGTTTCAATCATTTTTAATATTTACTATGTTTTGCCAATCATTTTTATTGTAGATTTTATAATCGTTTTTGTTCGAGATTTTGTATTATTTTTGCGAATTTAATTAAACTTCTCAATTTTCGTAATCCTTTTGAAACTTTTATTTTACAAGAGAAATTATGAAACTTCTCGAGAGTAAGAAAAATTGACATGCAATTAAAGACAGTTTCAACAATTATAAAAATTAACTAAATTCCAACGAATAACATAATTTTGTAAGCATTTGTGAAAATTAATAATTTTTATGATATTTTGATCAATTTGCATGCATTTAGTTTTAATAATATATATATAAATCATCTTTATTTAGACATAACATTTTTTTTGTGTACAAATAAAGTAATATAATAAATAAATGAGTTTGTTAGTACGTCCTTGTCTGGGCTATCGACCTTCGGTCTTTCTGCCCTATCGTTTGATAATTATATCGTTATTATTAATTTTCAATGTTCCTCTTAAAACTCGAATGGCTCTCTATTATGAACCAGTTCTCTAGAGTTTAGTGTAAATAGACTACAAAGTCGTAGAGTACTAGTCCATAATAAAAATTCTAGATTTCAGAGTACTAGAAATTAAAGTCCATAAACTAATCTAGAGGTAAACGCATGGAATCCAGAGTCTAGGTTTAGAGTTTACATTCTAAACTTTTGAATCTAGACGCTGAACCAAAAACCGACTCTTTAGTTTAGCGCCTAGAATCGAAGTCTAAAGTCCAAGAAACTAGGAACTCGTGTAAACACTCAAGTCTAGAAACTCTTTATTCTAGCGTTGTTTCCACTCCAGTGTGGAATCTAAATTGTGTAGGTTCCAGAATCTAAAGTTTAAATCTATAATACCGAGTCTAGATTTGAGAGTGCTAGAGATTAGAGTTTAAAAACTAATCTATCGGCAAATGCATGTAATTTAGAGTTTAGAGTCTAGAGTTTAACTTACACTTTTGAATTTAGATGCTAAAGACTGATTATTTAGTTTAGCGTCTAGAATCAAAAGTTTAGAGTTCCAAAAACTTGAAACTTATGTACATACCAAAGTCCAAAAAGTCTTTATCCCAGAGCTGTTTCCATACCAGTGTAGAATCTAAATTATCTAAGTTACAGAATCTGGAGTCTAAATCTATAATGACGCGTCTAGATTTCAGAGCGCCAGATATTAGAGTTTATAAACTATAAATATACAAATACATGGAATACATGGTTTAAGTCTACAGTTTAAACTCTAGACTTTTAAATCTAGGCGCTGAACTAAAGACTGATTCTTTGGTTTAGCGCCTATAGAAACTAGGAACTAGTGTAGATACTAAAGTAAAGACTAGATTCTGGAGCAATGTAGATTCTACACTGGTATGGAAACAGCGCTAGATTAATGAGTTTCTAGACTCATTAATCTAGCGCTGTTTCCATACCAGTGTAGAATCTACATTGCTCCAGAATCTAGTCTAGATGTATAATGACGCGTCAAGATTCTAGAGTGCTACAGATTAGAGTTCTTAAACTAATCTGGAGACAAATGCATGGAATCAAGAGTCTAGGTCTAGACCTTAGACTTTGAAGATCAGTCTTTAGATGAGCGTCTAGAGTGCATAAAACAAAAGACTAGTGTTGAACAAAAGTCTAGAAACTCGTCATTCTAGCGTTTAGTGTCCATTTCCGGTCTTGAATCTAAATTGTGTATGGGTTTAGAATTTATGTCTTCTAGAGTACATAGCACTAAAAATTACAGTTTAGACGCTGTAGTCTACAGATTGGACTGTTGTAGGCTGTCTCTAGACTGCTTAAAGCCTTCCTTATGCGGAATACAGAATTCAGAGTCTGAGTCGACTGTTTAAAGTCTAGAGTTTAGAGTGTCTAGAGTACAGAGATTAGAGTCTAGAAACTATAGTCTAGGCTGTTTAGAGTTCAAGAAACTAGGAACTCGTGTAGAGATTAAAGTCTAGAGACTCTTCATTCCAGCGTTGTTTCCATTGCAGTTGTTTCCATTGTAGTGTTGAAGCTAAATTGTGTAGGCTCGAGAATCTAAAGCCTAGATATGTAATGACGTATCTAAATTTTAATGTTAGAGATTCGAGTCTATTAAGGAATCTAGAAACACATGCATTTAATCCAGAGTCGAGGTCTAGACTTTAGAGAACAGAGTCTTTAGTTGAGCGTCTTAAGTCCACAAAACTATAGACTAGTGAAAAGCTGAAGTCCAGAGACTCTTCATTATTGTAAGTAGTCTCCATTTCCGGACTAGAATCTAGGCCACATAGAGTAAATAGCTCTAAAAATTAGTCTAGACACTAGTGCTCAAACTCTAAAGTGCAGTCTGAGTCGACTGTTCAAAGTCTAGAGTTTAAAGTGCCTAGAATACAGAGATTAGAGTCTAGAGAGTATAGTCTAGCTAGACTTTAAGGGAGAGAGTCTTTAGTTGAGCGTCTTAAGTCCACAAAACTATAGACTAGTGCAGAGCTAAAGTCCAGGGACTCTTCATTATTGTATGTAGTGTCCATTTCCGGACTAGAATCTGGGCCACCTAGAGTACATTGCTCTAGAAATTAGTCTAGATAATGGAGTTTACAGAGCTTTCTATAGACTCCAGAAATTTTACTCAAGCAGTCTACATTAGTCGATTGCTTAAACTTAAAAGTGCAATCTGAGTCGCCTGTTCAAAGTCTGGAGTTTAAAGTGCTTAGAGTGCAGAGATTACAGTTTAGGCTGTCTAGTCTCCTTTTTATAGTCTAGCGCTTTTTTGAAGTCTAGGTCTAAGGTTTAAGCTTTAGAGACTAATCTTTATTTTAGTATGTTATCTCCAATCTGGTATAGAATGTATACTGTTTAGGGTTCAGAATGTAGAGTTCAGACCAACTACCTGATGTCCGAAGTTTAGAGCGTCTAAACTACAGCTACAGCTTAGTCTAAAGACTACAGAGCTTAGACTCCAGTTTAGAGTCTAGGTCCTGTTTAAAGTCCAGAGTTTAGAGATATTCGATTCTAAAGTGCAATAAGTAAAGGCTAGAGTCTACGTTGGGCGCCAAGAGTCCAGTTTATAGATCAGAATTTATACTGTGTAGGGTTCAGAATGTACAGTTCAGCTCAACTGCCTGATGTCCGAAGTTTAGATATTAGATTCTAAAGTTCATATGTTTAGCGCCAAGAGTCCAGTTTATAGATCAGTGTGTATATAATAGAGTCAAGAGTTATGTATACTTAAAATGCGAAGCTGAAGAATAACATATAGGTTAAATTTACCATTTTGTTTACAAAGCCACGGTGTTATCAATATTTGTAAAAATTAACTGTTAAAATTCACAAAAGCGCACAGAAGCCGTTTTCGTTTCATTTCTTGTTTGCCGATTCTCTGGTATCGTAACAAAACCAGTTATCGTTTTAAAAATATCGACGTAAATCAACGGGCTCGCCTTTGCAGATGATGCAAGAAGGCGGCATTCGCACGTGTGAAAAATATTTTTAGTCCACCGTGCAGAGATATCGTCTATCTACGAGGAATGCGCACTAGAAATAATGTTCTTGTGCAAATATTTACAACGGGGTTAAACTGATTTACAATCCTAACGCCAGAGCACGCACTTCTGGTTTCAGCAGGATGTGGACGTAGTCCCATCCTGACTACTTGTCGGTCCCGGTCCATTTTGCAGTAAATACTTCTTAGGCATCTGATTTCGTTGTAGATTTATCTCACTGTAAATCCAAATAAAATTAATACAATTCTTAATTGTAATTTTAATCATTAATACATAACAGTACACTAATTGAAGTCCAGAGATGAATACTTTTTGCTACATAGCAAACGTAATGATAATAATATCGTATTTTCAATTAAAAAACAATCTCTAGAGTGCCTTTTTTTTAAATTTAGGTTGGCTACGCGCTTTAGGAATTGTCGTATAAAACGTCAGACATAATAATTATAATACATAACTTCAGAGTTGCCAAAGTACAATATTTTCCATGGCACTCCAGAGGTTTTTTTTAATTGAATATACCATAGTATAATCATTACGATTTGTTCCTACCCTTAAATGTTCAACAGCAACGTGCGCTTTTGCTCATTAACCTCGGTAAAAGTAATTTTAATTAAGGCGACCACGAAACCTCGTTAAAATTACATCACACATTTAAAAAAAAAGCCGTCGCGTGCTTCTGGTCCCCACTGAAAAATTCCACGCGATGAAAAATGAAGCGCAGAAGGGATGATTTATTCCCGGAGATGTTTTATTGCCGAATAAACATGGTATTGTGCTTCCTAGTTCTTATTTTCTGTGCCGGGCGAATAACAAAGGATAATCTAGGTCAGAATTAAATTTTCTAGAGCAAGCACGAAATACAATTTTGCTAAACTATTACTCCGTCTTTTGTTTGTGTGCACAAACTTGGCGAATATAAATTATTTGAGCGAGCGATTTGTATTAAAATTATCAGTTATACAAGCAAAGTTTAAGTGCTGTTCTACTTGAGAGGTAACAATTTCTAGTAGATCACGTTTCAAGAACATGTTTACTATTTAATTTGATTTGTTCAAGCTATTTTCGACTAGTCCGAAAAACGAGGAGTTTAGAGCTCGTTTGATTTTACTAGGCGAGAAATTAGAACGCATTAGTGCACATAAAACCAAGGGATCTATTTAATTTATCAAAAGTGAATTACGTTATCCAAATGTATTTATTTTTAGGTAAATTAGTCGCCACAATCTAAAATATTAAATTTCATTGACTTCTCACTGATTCAAGATTTGGTATCTAAGCAGGATACATATTTTGAACTTCACTTGAAATCAGTGTTTTATACGAGTGGTGCATGAAGTAAAATTTCGAGTTTAGAAAAGCCTGAAAATTTGGGAAACCAAATTTTCAGGCTGTGTTTAAAACAGTCAACATAGGCAACCCAATAACTCTAACGTATATTAAGTTGCCTATAATCGTTGTTGTATGTGTGTGTTTTTTGAACTTCACTGTAAATCAGTGTTTTTAAGCGTGGCGCATAAAGTAAAATTTTGAGTTTAGAAAAGCCTAATTTGGATTGGCCGCTCCGCTTCGCTATGCGGCCAATCCAAATTCTTAGGCTTTTCTAAACTTGAAATTTTACTTCATGCTTAATCAAGGAGTGGACGACACTCGTTAGAAGTTTCAAATTGAACCGACTATCATTCCATTTCTAAACGACATTTTTTACAGTTGTTAAAAAGTTCTTTGAAATTATATGAAAATCCAAAATCATAGTTTTTTTGTCATGGCCGTCGCATTTTTTGTTGAGTAGCCAGGTTAAAGAATTATGTTAGGTTTATATGTACTGTCCTTTTTTTAGTTTTTGCTTGCTTGAAGCGTGTTTGTAATTTCTAAGCAAAACAATTCACTGTATACCAAAATTTTACTACTAGAGTGATTTAAAATCAAAAACTGCCAGTAGTAGTCAATTGCAATCACATAATAACAAAATCAGGCTATTATGGTAATCATTAGTCCGTTTAAACCTGAAATTATACTTCATGTTTAATAAAGGACTGGAAACGCTCGTTTTAATCTTCAAATTTAACAATTTTGAAAAACAACAGTTGCCTGTATATTTACAATATACAGGGCATCTTTCTTTTGAGTATACATATGTCGATAATTACAGCGCTTTTTCAAATTTGCGGGAGTTCGATGTTTCAAAGCGGTTAATTTGAGGCTTTTAACGAGTGTTTTCCACTCCGAGACTAAGCATGAAGTAAAATTTTGAGTTTAGAAAAGCCTAAGAATTTGGATTGGCCGCGTAGCGAAGCGGAGCGGCCAATCCAAATTAGGCTTTTCTAAACTCGAAATTTTACTTCATGCGCCACGCTAAAAAAACATTGATTTACAGTGAAGTTAAAAAAACACACATACAACAACCTAGGCAACCTAATATACGTTAAAATTATTGGGTTGCTTATAATCACTGATTCAAACAATTTGTTCAGCGCAGAATTTGACTCACGTTTTATTCACATCTACGTATTAGATTGCGAAAGCGGTATATTTTAAACTTTGCGATATTTCAGTGTTTTGCGCGCGTGGCGCATGAAGTAAAATTTCGAGTTTAGAAAAGCTTAATTTGGCTCGGTCGCTCCGCTTCGCTACGCGCCCGAGCCAAATTTTCAGGCTTTTCTAAACTCGAAATTTTACTTCATGCTTAGTCTGGGAGTGGAAAACCCTCGTTTAAAGATTCAAATTGAAATCTTTTAAAAAAACAACGAATGTAAAATTTACAGTGTATACATATGTATACTTGAACGAAAAAATCCCTGTATATATCGGCATGCACATATGTACATATTTAAAAAATATATTTAAAAGAAACAAACATTCTTTGTATTATTTGTTTTAAATGGCCAATTGGTTTGAATATCAAATCACAAGAGCGAAACGCAGCGTGAACTAACTATTCTTCTATTATTTCTGTTTGAAACGTGAACGGCATAACATTTTTCCAATTACTTTTCGTGGCGCATTTTCATACGTGTCCAATTTACAAGTTACAATTCTGCACGGTCGCTGTTTTCTCGATGCAATATTTGTTGGGAGATTAGTTATGTTTTTTCGTAGAAAAGGTTGAGGTCAATGTCAAGGTGGGTTTCGCGTTTCCACGTCCCAGATTCATTTACATAAGAGTTCTTTTGATGAAAACGAGTCCGTTCGGCGTGTCGTAATATGATAATTTAATTGAATCGATTCATTCTAAATATCTTAGATAATTGTACGGGTGGCTTCTTGGCCTGTACCACCGCGACCTTTGCAGATCTATTGTGGATCTAAATATCTTAAATAAGTTTCTCATCTTTCTCATTGTGAAATAATTCTCTGAGAATTCCATATGTTTGTTTCAGCCAGAGCAGGAATGAATCTTAAAAAAAAATGGATTCGAATTTGTGAAAATCAGACTTTTATTGTTTGTTATTCGGGCTATTTTCACTGTATTCCTTCTTGCTTAATGACTTTTTATTTAAAATCGACAATTTGAAGACTTAAAATTGAATAAAAAAGAGGCAGCGGAGCAATATTGCAGAAACCGTTTTTTGGCGCCCAACGTGGGGCCAACCGCTTTCTTTATTATATTAAATTAGTTGTAATTTAAATTGCGTTTATTTAATCCGTTATAAACCACTAACACTACACATACATACACACACACACACACACACACACACACACACACACACACAATCTTAACATTATCCAATCATCTCCCGACATTAGATAAGCCATGTAAAATGTGTGTAATTAAGAAAGACCTCAATTGGCAATTTCTCCGCGAGTTCAATGCATGAACGAAGGCATTTATGACAGATTTGTGAAAATCAGACTTATATTATGTGTTATTTAGACTATTTTAACTGTATTCCTACTTGTTTAATCACTTTTGTATTTAAAATCGACTATTTATAGACTTATATATATTATTCAATTTTAAGTCTTCAATTAAAATTGAATAAAAACAAGGCAGCAGAGCAATATTGCAGAAACCTTTTTTTGGCACCCAACGCGGGGCCAACCGCTCTCTTTATTATAATAAATTAGTTGTAATTGTAAGTGCGTTTATTTAATCCGTTATAAACCACTAACACCACACACACACACACACACACACACACACACACACACACAATTAATCTCATCATTATCCAATCATCTCCCGACATTAGATAAGCCATGTAAAATGTGTGTAATTAAGAAAGGCCTTAATTGGCAATTTCTCCGCGAGTTCAACGCATGAACGAAAGCATTTATGACGAACAACAATGACGAAACGTATCAAACCATCGATCTCACGTCCGTCGGCGAGATTTAATACGAAGAGGAAGTCGCCAATGAATAAATGGGCTATTTTTGTCAGGGGCTGATACGCTTGATTGCCCGTCTCTCGGACAATTGGACAGATTCGTTCGAGCGATCAGATATTACTCGTATGTGTGTATGATACCCTTCACTTGAATTGAATTGAAAGGAAAATAAATTGATTTTCGATTATTATTTATAGAAAATAATACTTTCCCTTTGTATAAAACACTTCGAAAGTAAAACAAAAATAAAACTAAACTGTAATATACAGTTTAACGAATAAAGCACTCATAACCTTTTTTCACACGTTTATTTAAATCAACAAATGTACAGGGTGGCCCAAATTTGATGTTTTTATAAGGTGTGTCAGTAACCCGAATAGTTAGACAAAATCTGATATACATGCCAAGACCTCTTTTTCAGAGAAAAAACAATGTAATTAACAGATCATGGCTAGCTTGATTAGTTTTCGAGATATCGGGCGTTTTTCAATTATTGGCTATTTTTAAATACGTCTTTTTCTCAATAACTATAAGATATACAAATAAATAGTTTCATAGGGCAGCTTGGTGGTGTAGTAGTTAGAGTGTTGTACTGCCACGCCACGGGCCGGGGTTCAAATACCGGCCTAACAAGTTGTCTGCATTTATATAGGTTAGGATAAAAATGCCAAACACTCCGTCTTCTCGGATATGACGTTAAATGCATGTAGGACCCGTGTACTGCCTGGATGTTGCGTGCACGTTAAAGATCCCTACCGGTGGGTTGGAACTCCCACCGGGTTCGGCAAAATTCCCGGATAGCTGTAGACCTAATCTCCGGCGTCATGATTGGCCTTAGCAGCGGAAATAGATGACGTAAAACCCACAAAAAAAAAATAGTTTCATAGTTATTTGTGTAGTTTTCAACGTAGAATTCAGTGGCGTACTTAATTTTAGAGGTATGACACAAAGTTGCATTTTTTTAAATGGAACATCCTGTATGTTTTTGTTATTAAATAGCATTTTAAATTAGCTTTACATTGATACATATTTAACAAAAATTCGTAAAAATACGCAAAAAACGATTATATTAAAAACTAAGTTAGTTTAAATATAAATTTTATAATTTTTGAAGACTTTTACAATCAATTACTACAGATTCTACAGATCAGATTCTACAGATCACTTCATTATTAATAAATAATACTAACATCTCTGTAATTGTAATAGTATGTATTATCAAATATTTATCTAAAAGCTTCAGAGTTAAAAACAAGATTTTACAATAATAAAAAAAAAACAATTATAGAAAAATGTAAAGCCAATTTAATATGCTATTCAATAACATAAAAATATATAAGGTATTACATTTAAAAAAATGCAACTTTATATCATAACTCGAAAATTAAAAGTCCGAATAAAAAAATAAGTACTCCACTGCATTCTACGCTGAAAACTACATAAATAATTATTGAACTGTTTTTTGTATATCTTATAGTTATTAAGATAATGACATATTTAAGAATAGCCAACAGTTGAAAAACGCCTGATGTCTTCCAAACTAATTAAGTTAGCCATGATCTATTTACGCCATTTTTTTTTCCTATGGGGGCCGTCTTTCTTTCGGATCCGGATGCACTGCAGCCTAGGTGGCTTATTGTACTGCTATTTACGCCATTATTAATGTCTCGTAAAAAGAGGTCATGACGTTTATATTAATTTTTTGTAGCCCTTCAGGTTACCGAGATACCCTATGAAAACATCGAATTTGGGCCACCCTGTACATACATTTCGGACACAAAGTGACCATTATCAATGGATTGATAATGATCACTTTGTGTCCGAAATGTATGTACATTTAGTAATTCAAATAAATGCGTGAAGAAAGGTTATTAGTGCTTTATTCGTCAAATTAATTTGATCCTCACGTAAAAAAAATAGATTCGAATTTGTGAAAATCAGACTTTTATTATTTGTTATTTAGACTATTTTCACTGTATTCCTACTTGCTTAATGACTTTTTATTTAAAATCGACGATTTGTAGACTTAAAATTGAATAAAAACGAGGCAGCAGAGCAATGTTGCAGAAACCGTCCAACGCGGGCCAACCACTTTCTTTATTATATTAAATTAGTTGTAATTGTAATTGTCAATCAATCAATGGAATATACAGACTAAGGGAATTTTAAGATAAAAATTAGAAATGTAGTAAACAGTTCAATAATTCTATTAGAAATTAGAAATATATTGGAATAATTCAATAATTCTATAGGAATATTATCAATTTATTCCAGTTTAGTACTTTCACATTTCTAATTTTACACTTGCCTAAGTAACAATTAACTTTGGCGTCGTTAGGGTGAATTATTTTCCCGTTTGCCATTGATTTACATACAGAATCGTGCAATTTGCAAACCTGTGTCTGTGTGTGAGTGTGGAGGCAATCAAAATGCAAATTGTGTTTGTAGTCGCGAATTTAAAACGAGCACGTAGTTATCATTTTACTGCGAAAGGTGGGTGTAGCGCGTTGAACCACGTACATATCACTCTGAATGGAATTAAATATGACGCCATTAATCATAAAACTGGAATCCGCTGAATATTTGCAAGGAAAATAAATGGTTACCTCATTTTTACACAGAAAAACATCAATTTTAAAAATGAAACCCCACGGAGAATGCAACATTAATCACGGCTTGAGAGAAGTTTCAACGTGTTGCACTATTACTTACGATAAGACTCAACTCACTAAGCTCAATTTTTAGGAATACAATACTAATTATGAGTTCACAGTAGCATACAAAAAATACTTAAGAAAAACACATGGTAATTTTTGGCGCCCAACATAGGGCCAGGATTTGAGAGGTCTTCGATAAAAACCCGCTTTTTTATTAAGCCAAAACTCATTCATTAATAAACGTTAGACCAAAAAATTATCGAGAAAAACACATAGTAATTTTTGGCGCCCTGCATGGGGCCAGTGTTTGAGAGGTGTTCGATAAAAAAACAACTTTTTTTTATTAAGCTAAAACTGTTTCATTAATAAACGTTAGACTACATAAAGCATGGTAGTAATGCCTTGGTATTATCTTAAAACTATCTATTAGTCGTTTTAGAAAAGTCGTTTTTGAAAAGTAAAACATTTTGCGATCATTTTGAGAGTGCAAAATGTATAAGTAACGCTTCGTGGTGCTTCGCAGTCACTCGTATATTTTCGCCATTTGACATATTTATTACTAAAACGGTACCCGAAGAGAATATTTGCAAGGGAAATAAATGATTACCTCATTTTCACACAGAGAAACATCGATTTTAAAAATGAAACCCCACGAAGAATGCAACATTAATCACGACCTGGCAGAAGTTTCAACGTGCTGCACTATTACCTACGATAAGACTCAGCTCACTCAGCTCAATTTTTAGGAATTCAATACTAATTATAAGTTCACAGTAGCATATAAAAAATATTTTAAAAAAACACATTTTTATCGCCCAACATAGGGCTAGGATTCGAGAGGTCTTCAATAAAAAATGAACTTTTTTTATTAAGCCAAAACGCATTCATTAAGGGGATTATTGCAGTGTAACACGTCGATCGTGTTGGAAAGACCCACATAGTTTAGAGTAGCTCATCCGATGCCAAATTTACAGCATAAGTGGGGCGAATACAGGCAGAAAGAAAAGCGGCAGTTCGCTGTGCATTTGTGCATTGCTCCTTGGCATGAACGGGTGGGGTCTCGCGTCGCGTGGAATAGACGAAAAAAAAGCGTATAAAAAAGACGGACCGAAAGAAAGTGTCGATTCGTATTATTTAAACATGCTGATAATACATACAAGCTATGTATTGTTTTCAATTCGTTAGAAAGCAATCCTGTGTTATTTTTCGGTATTTACAAAACTGATGATTCTTATTGTTGTCATTATAACACATTATTTTTATGTGTTTTATTTTATTAAATTATAGATTATTTCTTAAAAATATAATAATAAAGTAATTCATGTTCATAAGCTCATTGTGAATATTTATATGCCGGACATACATATATGAAAAAACGGAAGATAGGATTTTCAATGATATTTTTTAATTGGGAATATTATCTTCCCTAACTGCTATTGCCATGAAAATAATGTGTATTAATTTGGCCTCTGCCAAATTGGGTAAATACCCCAAATTTTGGGGAGAATTTCAATTTATATTCGGTCAAATATTTTAGTTTTTATGAATGCAACAAATAAATAATAGATTGAGAAAAAATTAAACGGAAAGCTGCCCTGTTTTTTTATGTTTAGTACAGGGTTTACAAAATGAGGATGTGTATAAATAGGCTCAGTCAACTTAGCCCCCCGAAGTTCGACTTTTTTGAATAAAGCGATTGCGCTAGACCGGCCTTAGTTAGCGCCACAAAAATTAGAGCTAGCGCCATTTAGACAAGAAAACTACGGGGATTTGAACGTTCGGGGGGCTAGGTTGATGCTAGCCCCCCGAGTTTGGATTTTTTAAGTTTTTTTACACTATTCGGATTCCTCAGAGCTACACAACCCCAAAAAATGATAAAACATTTTTAACCCTGGCCCCCTAAAATGAGATGTTTTAATCAAATTGGGTGGAAAATATAACTTAGAGCTAGCGCCAAAAGAATATGACAAAAATATTCTCTCAAAAATATCAGGTAAAAAAAAGTTCACATCCAAATTTTGATGCGAGAGCTTTCAGATTCTGAATTTTAATACAAAATTATGTTTGGCATATAATATACCGCTTCCAACAAATATTTCGGCGTTGTAATTACTTTATTTATGTTCATAATCACCAGAGCTGGGCAGGATTCGAATCATTCAGGATTCGATTCCTGGATTCGAATCCTTTTAGAAGATTCAGAAGAGGTATTCGAATACTTTAGTGAAAACGGATTCGTGATCCGGATTCGTTACATTTTTTTAAAAGGATTCGTATTCGAATCCAGACGTAGATGAATCGAATCCTTATAATAGGATTCGAATCCTTATAAAAGGATTCGAATCCTCATACACGGATTCAAATCCTCCCAAATAATTCGAATCATCGCTATTAAGGCTGGGATTCGAATTCGATTAATTCAAATAGTTAAATATTCTAATATGAATATTTAAATCACTAAATTATTCATATTTGAATAAAAATATTTACATTTTCAATAATTAAAATATTTGTAAATGCATATTTGGTTATTTAATCATATAAAATTTCCAACCTTAATAGTATATTTTTAACTTCACTTGAAATCAGTGTTTTATACGCGTGGCGCATGAAGTAAAATTTCGAGTTTAGAAAAGCCCCGTGAAAATTAGTCTCGGGTCGCTGCGCGACCTTCGACAAATTTTCTACGCGGGGCTTTTCTAAACTCGAAATTTTACTTCATGCTTAGTCTGGGAGTGGACAACACTCGTTCTTAGAAGTTTCAAATTAAGTGATCACTCTAGATTACTAAGTTTATTACCATTTTACAAAGGCTACAGCTCGAAGGACCAATCATGGTCTTCGGAGACCGAAGGACTACAGGGAATCGAAGTTTTTTACAAGAAAACAACGAATATCTGAAGGTTTATAGCATGGATAGGAAAGAAAACATCCAATTTTGAAAAAATATCGAAATTGGGTTGATTTTCAGTGCGTTCTTAACTTTAAATCAGTGTTTATATGCGTGGCGTAATAAAATAATTGAAGTTTTTTTTACAAGAAAACAATGAATATCTGAAGGTTTAGGGCATGGATAGGAAAGAAAACATCCAATTTTGAAAAAATTATCGAAGTTGAGTTGGTTTTAAGTGCATTTTTAACTTCACTTTAAATCAGTGTTTTATACGCGTGGCGCATGAAGTAAAATTTCGAGTTTAGAAAAGCCCCGGGAAAATTTGTCTCGGGTCGCGGGGCTTTTCTAAACTCGAAATTTTACTTCATGCTTAGTCTGGGAGTGGACAACAATCGTTTGAACTTTAAATTTAATTGTTTATTAAAATCTACGTATGTAATATAATAAATCATTCATTGAAATCATAGAAAAAGATGCAAAATTTTACCTAAAAAGAACTTTTAGAGTTAACTTTATAATTTGCTCGGCTCTTAATGGGTAAATATTCTATTCCTAAGAAAAACAATATTTATTTAATATTAAAGTTGCATTTAATATAATAACAAACTGTGAATAAATCGACAATAATCTAGAAATATTGAAAATCTCGACATGTAGAAACTCTTGACGGTCCACTCCCAAACTAAGCATGAAGTAAAATTTCGAGTCTAGAAAAGCCCCGCGTAGAAAATTTGTCGAGGGTCGCGCAGCGACCCGAGACAAATTTTTACGGGCCTTTTCTAAACTCGAAATTTTACTTCGTGCGCCACGCGTATAAAACACTGACTTAAAGTGAAGTTAAAAACGCACTGAAAACCAACTCAACTTCGATAATTTTTTCAAAATTGGATGTTTTCTTTCCTATCCATGCTATAAACCTTCAGTTATTCGTTGTTTTCTTGTAAAGAAACTTCGATTCCCTGTAGTCCTTCGGTCCCCGAAGACCATGATTGGTCCTCCGAGCTGCATCCTTTGTAAAATGGTAATAAACTTAGTAATCTAGAGTGATCACTCAATTTGAAACTTCTAAGAACGAGTGTTGTCCACTCCCAGACTAAGCATGAAGTAAAATTTCGAGTTTAGAAAAGCCCCGCGTAGAAAATTTGTCGAGGGTCGCGCAGCGACCCGAGACAAATTTTCACGGGGCTTTTCTAAACTCGAAATTTTACTTCATGCGCCACGCATATAAAACACTGATTTAGAATAAAGTTCAATAACACATATATCATAATTAATTAAAATCATTATTTAATCAGATATTTAGTCGGTAAATAAACATATTTCTTAATAGAAACTGATGGAATAAAGTGTTACTGGTTGCAAATGATAGATTCAAATTTATTTTTAAAGGATTTGTATCCGTGATTCAAAAATGAGGATTCGAATCTTTGATTCGAATCATATTTTTCACTTACGAATCCTTTATTCGAGTATTCGTGGTTCGAATCATATTAGGTGATTCGGATTCGTGATTCGAATCCTGTTTTTGAGGATTCATCCCAGCTCTGATAGACACTGGCTATTAGAAACATGATGCCTAGAAGACAGTAGCGTAACTGACAATTGTGTTTTCACTCCTAGCTAATTTAAATCGTTATAACTCAAGAACTTACCGTACGATTTAAAAAAACTCTTTTGGCATTGTAATTACTATACTAATGTTTATAAACACTGGCAACGAGATAGCTTGCGCTAGTAAGACAGTGGCGTAACTGACGATTGTTTTTGATAATTGAAATCGTTATAACTCGGAAACTAACCGTCAAAATTTATTTTGGCATTGTAATTGCTATACTGAAGTCTATAAACACTAACAACGACATAGCTAGTAATATTAAAGGATAAATTAAAATCACTTGGTTTGTTTCACTATTTGTTTCTATTTACTAGACTAGTTCAAAGTTCACTCCTGATAATGCCATAAAAAGCGAAACTAGTCAAGTAAATAGAAACAAATAGTGAAACAAACCAAGTGTTTTTAATTTATCCTTTATTATTATTTCAAAATGTTTCACCAAGTGATAAATGAGAAAGTTATTCAAGAGATAGCTAGTGCTAGCAAGACAGTGGCGTACCTTACGGTTGTTTTCTTTTACTACCTGATAACTTAAATCGTTATTACTCGGTGGCAAACACTCGTTGGGAGTTTCAAACTGAACGCTTTTCAAAAACAATGAATGCCTGAAAATTTACCTAGTACACATCGGGTTATGTATGTACCTAATCAAAACATGGGTATCTTTTCGATGCTACAAAATTGTGATTAAGCTCCTTTCGTTGCTATTCAATTGACTTTATTTTCATTCTAACACAATCTATCTCAATATCCTAATTCTACAATATACAGGGAGTTTTTCTTTAAAGTATACGTTTTCCAAATTTAGCTTATTTTCTTTAAATCTTTAGATATTCCTTGTTTTTTAAAAAAAGTTCAATTCAAGGCTTTAAACGAGTGTTTTCCACTCCCAGACTAAGCATGAGCCCAGAAAATTTGTCTCGGGTCGCTGCGCGACCCTCGACAAATTTTCACGGGGCTTTTCTAAGCTCGAAATTTTACTTCATGCGCCACGCGTATAGAACATTAAAATTTTGTGAAATTTATGTATTTTTGAACCTTACTTGAAATCAGCGTTTTATACGCGTGGCGCATGAAGTAAAATTTCGAGTTTAGAAAAGCCCAGAAAATTTGTCTCGGGTCGCTGCGCGACCCTCGACAACTTTTCACGGGGCTTTTCTAAACTCGAAATTTTACTTCATGCTTAGTCTGGGAGTGAAAAACACTCGTTTAAAGCCTTGAATTGAACTTTTTTTAAAAAACAAGGAATATCTAAAGATTTAAAGAAATTAAGCTAAATTTTGAAAACGTATACTTTAAAGAAAAACTCGCTGTATGTTATTATGTTGTATTCAACTTAAATATTATTAAGTTATTACTCATATTAAGTTTAAGATTAATTTCTTGCCTGATGAAGGAGCAACTCTCTAAGCAAACCTAAATATCTAATCCATGTTACATATCAAATATTTAGCTTAAATGTTTTGATAGTTGTTGCTTACATTATACGGCTCAGTCAACTTAGCCCCCCGAAGTACGACTTTGTTGAAAAAAACTTGTCAGTTAGGCTACTGTTTTCTAGGCATCATCTTTGTAATAGCCAGTGTCTTTGAACATACATAAAGTAATTACAACGCCAACATATTTCTTGGAAGCGGTATTTTATATGCCAATCATGATTTTGTATTGAAATTCAGCAAGTAAATGGTAATACGCATACAGGAGCTGAAAGCTCTCACATCAAAGTTTGGATGTGAACTTTTTTTTACCTGATATTTTTGAAAGAATATTTTTTTCATATTCTGCACCCAATTTGATTAAAAAATCTCATTTCGGGGGTCTAGGGTTTAAAATGTTTTATAATCTTTTGGGGTTGTGGGGGTGGCGCTAGCTTTTAAATTGGTAGCGCTAGCTGGCGCTAGCTCTGAGGAATCCGAATACTGTAAGAAAACTTGAAAAATCCAAACTCAGGGGGCTAGCATCAACGTAGCCCCCCGAAAGTTCAAACCCCCGTAACTTTCTTGTCTAAACGGCGCTAGCTCTAATTTTTGTGGCGCTAGCTAAGGCTCGTTTAGCGCAACAGTTATATTTTAAAAAATCGAACTTCGGGGGGCTAAGTTGACTGAGCCGTATAAATAGAGGATTGCAATAACATTCAATTACAATTCATTTATTCCTTATTTACTTACTATCAAAATATGACTCATAAATCAGCCAAATTTGAAAAAAATATATTGGGCTAGGTGCAATGTTGAGCAAGAAGCTTGTTATTTGAAATGCATTATAATAACTACCTTATTATTATTATAGTTCTATTTTTTCGAAAATAATTAACAATGAATATGCACGCAGTTAAACCCTACATTTTTTTAAACATTCGTCAAACAAATATTACCTGTGCTCAGTAAAAAATAGTTGATTTGTAACATAAATCTACAACAACGTCATATTGGTGTTATTCTTACTATTCTTATAGTTTTGATATCATTGATTCGTTGATGAAGTCGCAGTTGGTTCAAATAGATCCGATTGCTAGAAACTTTACAATTTACTTTAATAGTTTTATTGCGAGAAGTTTAATGGCATTTAACAACTGCTTTAACAACGAAAGATTTAAGACGAAATAATGATTTGAACAAGACTGATTGTTATTCGATTGCTTCTGGCTTATTAATCAGCTTAAAAAACTTTAAAAATAATTTCGTGTTTTCTATATTAGTGAACATGCAGTATAAAAAAATACTTATTCCATTAGTAGTCAGAAAGCATGAAAATAAAACACTAGTACAATAAAATATCGATTATAATTGCGAAATATTCATTTTACGAGAATAAATGCTAACGACGCGAGCCGTTTTTGTTAACTATGATTGAAAAAAGAAAAGAAAAACAAACGCGAAGCCGCGCAGCGTTCGCCGGCCCAGGGATAAACGCTGGCCGCATGCTGCTCGCCCCTCCACTAATTGTGCAGATGAGTGTACAACGCGTTCAACTAAGAGAAGATCCGCAAGGCGGCGGTATTTTACGGTCTTATTTTTCAAGATTTTTATTTTAACCTGACTCGGGCATGAGCTATCGCATCCTTATGAAATGTTCACATTATATGCCTTATAGTATAAACTAGTAAGATATGGGAATATTTTTTTTAATTTTGAAAAATTTTACATTAAATTTTTCATACCTCTGAAAGCAAATTGTTTAAAAAAAAAGTACTTCGATATTTTACTAGATAATTGGGCTTAATATACGCTGTCAAAATTTCAACTTTCTAGGACCTTTAGTTTTTAAATAAACCTAACATTAAATTTCAGACCACTGTTATATTCCCCTTAATAAACGTTAGACTATACATATAAAGCATGTTAGTAATTCCTTGGTATTATCTTAAAACCATCTATTAATCTGTGAAAATACTAATACGCAAGAAAGTCTAGTTTCGCGGTTCCAAAATTTAACCATACGAAAAACTCATATGATTTTTGGCGCCCAACATGGGGCTTTGATTCGAAGTCTTCGATTAAAACAGTTTTCTTTTATTAAGCTAATACTGCTTCATCAATCAACGTTAATAGACAGTTTTAAGACTATATAGAGTATGCTATTCAGCCTGATTGCAGTCTTAATACTATCTATTAACCTCTGCGAATATTCATCTCGTTTTCGCTCCTCTAAATCTTAATTATTAATTTATTGTGTGGAGATAATGGTGGATTCTTTCATTTTTTTAATCGAGTTATGCTGAATGGCCTGGACACGCATTATCCATTAAATCAGGAGCATTAGGGTCACGCACAAAGGTCGCTTCAATTACCGGCGACTTCTTTTAATTTTCAAGACCTCGTTGGTTGTAATTGAGTAACTGCTGCGTTTAACGCACAAGGAATGTGTATTGTTTCTTAATAAATAAACGTATCCATCCTAAAGTATTAACTGCTGGTTTTACCAAAGCATAGACTCAATTAATAGTTACTTTGGTCCTAACACACCCTGTCATTAGGGTTACCTTAGTCTAAGTTCTTTAATTTATTTTATTTGTTATAAAGAAGACACTTAACTTTTTTATACCACTTTTATTTGTGTGGTATAAAAAAGTTAAGTGTTTTCTTTATATCAAATTGAAAATGTGCCACGAAGTGAACGCCTCCAACATTCAAGAATTATTTTATTTGTATTTATTTATTTTATTTTATTCCCAACGGATATAAAAATCCAATTACAGGAGAAAAAGTAACTATATATATATATATATATATATATATATATATATATATATATATAATAACACTTACAATAACATATGTATGTAATAATAATTATAATAAATTTAAATTAAATTATTTTTTAGGTACTATAACAATACTAATAATAATTAATGCATTGGTCGAGCCTATTAAGCGCCATTGATGCAATAACGCAACATTATTAATTCTTTGTTAATTAAATTACTAAACAAGTTAATTTGATACATTGTATCATTTAACCTGATTTGAGAATGTGTGAAGAAAAATGTAAATATTTTGTTATTTAAATATTTTGATTATTATTCTTTTAAAAAAAAGTATTTTTAAGGGTATTTCTAACTTTGCAATATTTCAGTGTTTTATACGCGTGGCGCATGAAGTAAAATTTCGAGTTTAGAAAAGCCTGAAAATTTGGTTTGGCCGCTCCGCTTCGCGGAGCGGCCAAACCAAATTTTAAGGCTTTTCTAAACTCGAAATTTTACTTCATGCTTAACCTGGGAATAGAAAAAACTCGTTTACAGATTTGAATTGAACTCTTTTAAAACAAAAACGATATCTGAAGGTTTACAGCATATAATTAGAATATGTATACTTTTTTTTAAATTATTACAATTATTGGCACTTAACTTATTTCACTTGTCACTTGGTT
Organism: Philonthus cognatus; assembly: GCA_932526585.2. Taxonomy (NCBI): domain Eukaryota; kingdom Metazoa; phylum Arthropoda; class Insecta; order Coleoptera; family Staphylinidae; genus Philonthus; species Philonthus cognatus. The sequence continues at coordinate 40,449,251 of OW052244.1, forward strand.
AAATTTAAGAACATTTCACATTAAATGAGCGTTTTATACGCGTGGCGCATGAAGTAAAATTTCGAGTTTAGAAAAGCCTAATTTGGCTCGGCCGCTCCGCTTCGTTACGCGCCCGAGCCAAATTTTCAGGCTTTTCTAAACTCGAAATTTTACTTCATGCTTAGTCTGCTAGTGGAAACACTCGTTCGAAACTGGAAATCGAACGCTTTTAAAAAATCGACCAATGCCTGAAAATTTGCAGCGTATACATTATGTATATTTAAGAAATACATTTCTAGTATGTAACATAATAAGTCATTTATAGAAATCCTAAAAATAAATGCAAAATTGTACCTAAAATCAACTTTTAGAGTTCAAGAAAAACTCCCTGTATATTAGACGTGCCAAAAACATATAGTTTTAAATTGTAAACAAAAATCTATGTCAGTATCATTCATTAGAGAAATTTATTAAATTCCAAAGAAAAAAACGGCAACACTATCCTGAGCTAACTTTATAAAAAACATCATAAAGGTTGTAAATTTGGATCCCATCATGAAATCAGAAGATGTACCCCATATATTTATATGCAGCCATTAGAAAAACACACTTGAATCAGACAATAAAGCAAATACGAATCTCACCACAAATTGAAATTGTATCCGATTCAGTGTATCATAAAAAGTTGCTATAAAAATGCTTTTAGAAAAATGTCAAAACAACAAATTTATTCGCATGTTTTATAAATCTGGAAAAATGTCAAAATAACCAATTGATTCGCATGTTTTATAGATCGAATCTTTCAATTATTACAAAAAGCGATCTATGGATGTTTTTTGCTATCAAATAATTCCTTTTACAATCAAATAATTATCGTAGTTTAGTCGTTATTGTACACGCAGAATTATACATCGTATAAATAGAGAAATTATCGTACAAACACGATAATTATCATACATCTGGCAACATTTCGGACGTTTTTGTCGTTTCAGAAAAGTACAAAATTTTGTGATCATTTTGATAGTGCAAATGTATAAGTAACGCTTCGTGGCGCTTTACAGGTACTCGTATATCTTCGCCATATCGACATCTTTTTTTAAATTTATTTTTAAAACGGTACCGGAAGAGCACTCTAGGCGGTCGGAATTGGCAACTGACTACCTAACCCTCTTCTTAACGTCCGTTAACTATTTGATTCTTGAGTCAAACAGTGCGACATTACATTCTAAAGTCAGGTGGTCTGTTTAGTTGCTAAGCCTTTTAACTAACTATTCCTTTAATCTTAACGACCTTTAACTAATTGTTAATAATAATAATAATGTTTATTTTCAAGGTGTAAACATTGTACAAAATGAGAATTGCGTCAGTTTGAGTTACTTACTATTTAGATAATATAATATACAAAATAATTAAAAACTTACATATAATTTATTTAGAATTTGAAACACAAATTCATAAGAAATTCTTGTATAGAATAAGATTATTTTTCTATTACATATTTTATTAGATGCGTTTTAAGAGATTTTGTGTCGTACTTTAAGTTTTTTTATTTTGTCCGGCAGAGCATTAAACAACTTAAATGCTGAGTGTCGAACCCCGTCTTCTGTAGATTTTTGTGATGAGGGAATTAAGTCTGAGCTTTCTTAAACTAATGCTACGATCAAATATTTTCGCCAATAAAAAATTATGATCATGTATTTTGCGACTTTAAGTTAATTAGATACGAAAACAAAAACTCGATTTAAAGGGAAACTAATAAAACTTTATAACCCGCCTTTTAATGCCCTATTACTTTTATTATCGCGAAACGTTCACATTTACATTTTTCCCTATCGCCTGTGACGTGTGACCTCTTTTCATCGCGGGTCGTTACCCCAAACATGTGTACTTTTTTTAAATAAATAATTCGCTTGCGGATCGAAAAGGGCACTTGTTCACAAGAGATGGTTTCGCGTCTTTTTCACCCTAAAAATGAGGGTGATGAGTGACACTTAAAGAGCACTTTTCATCCCCCACTGTATACAACAAGAACAATAGAGTAGATAGTGGAGAGGATTAATCAGGGACGAAGTTTGAACATAGGTTGAGATTTAATAGGCTGAAGTGGTGGTTTTATATTGATTTTTACTTGTATGGCACTTTACTTTTGTTTTTTTTTTTAATAACGTGAGATCACCTCAAAATCAAGTTGACTATGCCAAACCAAAAATGTGATGCTGTCAAGTTTTGGTAGAGCGTACACGATACTTTCTTGTTCTTATATTTTAGTAGATAGTAGTATACAACAAGAACAATGGGGTAGATAGTGGAGAGGATTAATCAGGAATGAAGTTTGGACATAGGTTGATATTTAACTTGATTTTGAGGTGATCTCACGTTATTAAAAAAATTAAAGCAAAGTGACATACAACTAAAAATCAATATAAAACCACCACTTCAGTCTATTACATCTAAAGTGGTGGCTTTATATTGATTTTTAGTTGTATGTCATTTGCTTTTATTTTTTTAATAACGTGAGATCACCTCAAAATCAATGACTATGCTAAACCAAAAATTTGATGCTGTCAAGTTTTGGAAGAGCGTACACGATACTTTTTTGCTCTTATATTTTAGTAGATAGTTTTAAGACTGTACCAAGGCATTCTATTATTGCTTTAGTTTTATTAATGAAGCAGTATTAGCTTGATAAAAATTAAACTGACCCTGACCCTATGTTGGGTGCCAAAAATCCCAACTGAAAACAAATACCTCAAATTACTCCAGTTTCTTTATAATCGAGTCTGCTTCTTTTAAAGTCTTTCTATCGTTTTATAAATTAATCCAATTTTTTTAAAGTGTTTCTATCGCCTAGACTTTCATTTTATGGAAGAACTTAGTCAGTTAACACATTTTCAAGTTACATAGTTTTTATGTAGTTTCTTTATAATCGAGTCTACTTCTTTTAAAGTCTTTCTATCGTTTTATAATTTAATCCACTTTTTTAAAGTCTTTCTATTGCCTAGATTTTCATTTTATAGAAAAGCTAGTCAATTACCAGATTTTCAAGTTACATAGTTTTTATGTAGTTTCTTTATAATCGAGTCTACTTCTTTTAAAGTCTTTCTATCGTTTTATAATTTAATAAACTTCTTTTAAAGTCTTTCTATCACCTAGACTTTAATTTTATAGAAGAACTTAGTCAGTTAACACATTTTCAAGTTACATAGTTTTTATGTAGTTTCTTCTAAGGTCTTTCTATCGTTTTATAATTTAATCCGATTCTTTTAAAGTCTTTCTATCGCCTTGACTTTTATTTTATGTAAGAACTTAGTCAGTTACCACATTTTCAAGTTACATAGTTTTTATGTAGTTTCTTTATAATCGAGTCTACTTCTTTCATAGACTTTCTATCGTTTTATAATTTAATCCACTTTTTTAAAGTCTTTCTTTTGCCTAGACTTTCATTTTATGGAAGAACTTAGTCAGTTAACACATTTTTAAGTTACATAATTTTTATGTAGTTTCAAGGTCTTTCTATCGTTTTATAATTTAATCCGATTCTTTTAAAGTTTTTCTATCGCCTTGACTTTTATTTTATGGAAGAACTTAGTTACCACATTTTTAAGTTACATAGTTTTTATGTAGTTTCTTTATAATCGAGTCTACTTCTTTTAAAGTCTTTCTATCGTTTTATAATTTAATCCACTTCCTTTAAAGTCTTTCTATCGCCTAGACTTTCATTTTGTGGAAGAACTTAGTCGGTTAACACATCTTCAAGTTCGATAGTTTTTATGTAATGAATTGTTTATGAATGATTGTTTATTATTCTCCTTACATTTTAATAGTTGCTATTTTAGTATTTTTGAATATCATTAGTAAATTTTTCATTTAGCACTTGGTTAAACTCATTACACTATGTCTGGGTTTTCAAATTTGTGATTCAATACCATAGTTCATATATATCCAGTTAGCCAGTCTCTGTTTAAAATGCGATAACAGCGTTTGGATGCTGCATCCAGAAGCGAGACCAGTGATTGGTGTATATAGTCGTCTGTCTTACTCATACTCTACATCTTGACCATAGTTTATCCTTTACTACTAGATTTCTAGTTCTCCCATAAGCATTAGTTTTCCTTGATAGTACGAAGTTTTTTTTTTATCTCAAAAAATGTGTCTGTTTTTTTTAAATTAAATTCACCAATGCCATATAGAAGTACCAAGTAATATTTCATTCTTAATGTTTGACGGGTGCATTTATGGGGCAATTCAATGGCGTGTGTGATATAACTGGAGAAACTCGTGTTCCTGAAATTGGGAAATAACTTCAAAGGGCGTTCGCCCTTACACTAGATCACGTTAGGGAACTCCAACATCGATGAGAAGTTGATACTGTAAGAGGGGTGAAATAACGGCGAAGCGAAACGTAATCATGTTCCAAAGTTTGAGTCCCCTTAAGAAGGTAGAGAAACAGAATATAATAACTGTGATTGAAACTTGATATCGGTTGGTTATGCATAGAATATTTTAATTTGAGAGCTATAGAAAACAAAGTAGAGTATGCAACGTATGCCCGAAGCCCTTCTTCTCTACTCGTGTATACACTTTGATTTCTTGCACTTGTTTCATAATACACTATTTATTTTCAATTTAACCCATTAACGAGGCAATTATAGAGTTAAATCTACAATCGGATACTGGATGATTTAAATTAAATTTAACTTAAAACACTTGGTTTGTTTCACTTATTTATCTGCAATCTGATTTTAGGCATAACTTTTTTTATGATTTCTATAAATAACTTATTGTATTACATACTGGGAATGTTTTTTTTAAATATACATAACAATGCATACGTTGTAAATTTTCAGGCATTCGTCGATTTTTTAAAAGTGTTCAATTTGAAGTTTCGAACGAGTGTTTCCACTCCCAGACTAAGCATGAAGTAAAATTTCGAGTTTAGAAAAGACTGAAAATTTGGTTTGGTCGCGTAGCGCGAAGCGCGGAGCGGCCAAACCAAATTTTCAGGCTTTTCTAAACTCGAAATTTTACTTCATGCGTCACGCGTATAAAACACTGAAATATTGTGAAGTTAGAAGTACACCGAAATTATTATATATATAGTTTTTTAATGAATAATTATCTAAATATTTACATTTTTCTTCCTACATTCTCAAGTCTGGTCGTATAATGCAATGTATGAAATTAACTTCTTTATTAATTTAATTAACAAAAAATAAATAATGTTGCGTTGTTGCATCAATGGCGTTTAATGGGGTGAAAAAGAACTTTCTTGTAATTAACTAGTTTTAATGCAAGAAACGACTGATTCGTTTAATATAATAATATTACAATATAATAATATTACAACATAATACAGGGTGTCTCGCGAAGTTTTCCCGGCACTTAAGAAGGATGTTCTAGAGATAATTTCAAGCAATAAAGTTCATATAAATATGTGTCCTATTCTCAGTATTTACAGAGCTGTACACATTTAAAACTATCTTAATCTTGAATCATTTTTATTTCTATAATATTAAATAGAACATAAATAATTAAATAAACATAAATAACTGCAGACTAATAATTTAAAAGAAGATAGTCATAGATACTCAAAAATTCATACTCCTACTTTAATGCATATAGCTGCACACCTGTGAATACCCCGTGTTCCATTTTTTATTTTTGTTATTTCGATACATATTCATATGAACTTTTTTGCTTGAACTGATCTCAAGAACATGCCTCGTAAGTGCCGGGAGAACTTCGCGAGACACCCTGTATATACTAAGTCTTACTAACAAATAACTAAGTCTTAATTAATAAAAAATACTGTCTTAATTAATAAGACTACTAAGACAAAAAATATCCATTGAAACAACTACTTTACGTGCAAATACACCGCCGGATATAATTTCTTGTAATTAACTTATTTTAATGCAACAAACTTCTGATTCGTTCCATATGAACAATTTACATTCTGTAAACTTTTGCAGAACGTTTTCTTTCAGCAGGGGGAGCTAAATATTAAATTAAAAGTTGGTTTGTGTTAGATGCAAGATTACAGCACGCGCTGAAGTTTTGTTTGTTCGGAACACGCCCTCATCAAACTAACAACATCTAATTCAATCTCGCACGCACAACAGGAAGAGAATTGGTTAAGTGTATATCTGATGCGAAACTAGATTAAGTAATCGATAGTAATACATGGAACACGAAAGATAAAACATTTCAACAGATATTTATGAAATTTAAAGAATATCCATGTCGTGTTTAAATCGTATAAGCCTAAGTTAGATTAAGTAATTGATAATAATACATGGAACACAGAAGATATAACATTTCAAGAAAGATTTATGAAATTTAAAGAATATCCCTATCGTGTTTAAATCATAGAAGCCTAAGTTAGGTAAGTCTGGTTAGGAACAAAAAAATTGAAATTTCGGTTTACAATTCAATATCCTAGTCGTGTTTAAATCGTACAAGCCTAAGTTAGATTAAGTAATCGATAATAATACATGGAATACAGAAAATATAACATTTCAAGAAAGATTTATGAAATTTAAAAAATATCCCTGTCGTGTTTAAATCGTACAAGTCTAAGTTAGGGTTTGGAACAAAAAAAATAAAATTTTGGTTTACAATTTAAGTGCTTCTACAGTGCATTATATCATATTTTCTACAAAAAAAAACCAACATGGGATGGGTGTTAAATGACAATTTAATACGTGGGTGGATCAAATACAAACTAGCCTTGATTTTTTACAGAACGTACATAATAGAAAACATCTACATTGCCATAAATATTTTTTACATAGTATCCCCTATTTAAAATACATTTTTCCCAAAGTTTTGGATGTTTTTTAACTCCGTTATCGTAAAATGAAGCCGGGCGTGTATGTAACCAATTGTGCACAAACGTTTCCACTTCCTCGTTGCTGTCAAATCGCTTGCCTCTAAGTGCTTCGTTTGTGGGTCCAAACAAGTGGAAATCGCATGCAGACTGGTCTGGACTGTCAAGTGTTTGCCAAGTAATGTCTATCATTTTCTGCTGCTTTACAGCTCATTTATAGGCCCTAGCATTGTGACGGAGGAGCAATATTTCGCAGATGGGACAATCTCGTCTTGTGTGTCAATTCTGAAACTTAACTTGATCTGGTTTTTTGGTGAGTGCGCATTTCTACACTGCACTTAGGCCTCATTAGGCCCATTGTGCTTCTAACTTGATCTAGGAGGTAGCAGTAACAAATTGCGTTGTTGGTTCGACGTCTGTGTAAGAAATCCGCCAGAAGGACCGCCCTCCACTCCCAAAAAACCCCAGCCAACTCAGAATTTTCACTTTCACAGGTTTTTCATATTCTTTACTTCTCGCTTGATTTCGATTCACCAAATCTTCTTCTCAGACTTTTTCCATAAAATAGCATCTTTCCCAAACTGGACCTGCAGTCTGTGGCAAATTTCGACTGGCTTCACATTTTCACGGGCAAGGAACTTTAGAATTAGGCTTTGCGCAAGAGACAGGCCCACTCTCCACATTTATTGTTATAGCTACTAAATAACGAACAGAACAAGCCGGCTCTTGTAGTTCCCTTATGTAAGGCATCCCAATCTAAAGACCTCAACAGCAAAATTACAAATTAATATCATTTCCAACGCTCGGAAGACAAAGGCTCGTTTATATTTAATCGACACACGTATAATAATTATAACTAAACTTTATTATTTGAGAAGTATGTACAATAAATATAGTATTAACAAAACAAAAATATTAGTATATTGCGTTCCCAAATAAGGGCTATCGACCATAAGTCTTCCTGCCCTTGTTTTTATTGGTGGTATGTTTTTTGAAAATTTAGTAGGGGTAGGAGGGTGCAGTGAGAATATATATTCGAATAGGGTGATGGGCGGGTTTTTGAACCTAGGAAGAATGTCAGGATTTCTGGGGATGCACATTTGTTTGAGTAGATCATAATTATTATCGTTGCATGCAAATCGGCCGGTTGGGAATCGAAGTCTATCTTCAATTGGTAGCACTTTTGTTGTTTGGTAGAGAAGGATATTTGAGGGATTATAGAGAGGATTTTGGGGGTGCCAGAGTTTTGTAAGAGTACGGAGAGACGATCTCTCCGCAACCTAGAGGTTGTTGAAGGTGGATTTGGAGGGATTTGGGTACAAGATGGAGGAGCACTCTAAGATAGGGCGACATATCATTTTGTATATAATTGCAAACGTATTTGTATTTATTCCTTGATTTATGTACGTGAGGCAGCGGAAATATTTTGCTTTCTTAATTGTCTTGTTTTAGTTAATGATGTGTGTTTCTTAAATGATAATTTGTTATCGAAATAGATACCAAGGTATCTACATGTAGGAGGATGAATTATGGTGTTGTTTATGGATATCGATGGGGAATTAGGTGTTAACAGGTGGTAGGGTACACGTATAATAAAAAACTATAAATAATAATATTATTAATAATTAGATGTCTTAATTTCATATATTCTTAAACTAACATTCCTGGACCCATGTTGGGCGTCAAAAATTGTATTACGAGTAATTCAATCTCCCAATAGAAATACGTTGATGTTTTTTCATCTTTTTTGATGTACAGTGATTCTAAATTGATGGGCATTTGTAAAACTTGTTAATTAGTCGTTTTGATTTCATATATTCTTTAACCTACATTCCTGGCCCCATGTTGGGCGCCAAAACACGTATTACTAGTAATAGAAAAAAACTATTTTACAATAATAATTTATTCAATAAAATGTAAACGTCAAACTGTTACAAGAAAATGTTCAATTATTTACCAGTAAAAATTCAATGTTTTTGCTCCATAAATTTCTTTGTATTACCATCCAAACTCAGGGGTCAACGCTTTTGGTATTAGTTCAGTTCAATCTTCCATTACATATACATTAACGTTTTTTTCTATTTAATGTACAGTGATGTAAACTATAGTAATTCCAAATTCACGCCCACATGTGTACCTTGATAATTAATTGTTCTAATTTCATATTTTTAAAAATCTGCATTGTTAATGCGATTTTTTTGCGGTTTAACCCTTTCAGCCCTGGAATTTTTCTGGTGCCCAACAAAATGTTTTGTTTACTGCATATTATTTATTACTATCTTAGATATCCAGAGAGTTTTTCTTTTAAGTATACATATCTCAATATACTGTATACGTTGTAAATCTCCAGATATTCATTGATATTACAAATATTTCAAATTGAACTTACAAACGAGTGTTTTCCACTCCCAGACTAAGCATGAAGTAAAATTTCGAGTTTAGAAAAGCCTGAAAATTTGGTTTGGTCGCGTAGCGCGAAGCGCGGAGCGACCAAACCAAATTTTCAGGCTTTTCTAAACTCGAAATTTTACGTCATGCGCCACGCGTACTAAACACTGATGTGATGTGATGTTCAGAATACGCGTTTTTAGCATACTGCTGCAGTAGAATATTTTGAGATTCAATTAAAATCAGTGTTTTATACACGGGGGCGGATGAAGTAAAATTTCGAGTTTAGAAAAGCCTGAAAATTTGGTTTGGTCGCGTAGCGCTACGCGAGCAAACCAAATTTTTAGGTTTTTCTAAACTCGAAATTTTACTTCATCCGCCCCGTGTATAAAACACTGATTTTAGTTGAAGCTCAAAATAATTTAGGAGTGGAAAACACTCGATTAAGACTTCAAATTAAACTATTTTAAAAAAGAAACGATTATCGGAAAAGTTACAGTTCGTGCACATATGTATGTATATTTAAAAGAAAAATTCCCAGTATGTTTATCAAATATTACTGGTGGCAAATGCCACCGTCAGGGCTGAAAGGGTTAATTGGTATTGAATACAAATTCATTAACATTTTCTTCTTCTCCTTTTTTTGTGGACTGTAAGTTTACGCACACATGTAAAATTGTTACTTAATAATTTTTTTTAATATGAATAAATTGCATTCATTTTAAAAAACGACGAAATAACAATTTTACTTGTAATTAAACTGTGAAGATTAGTAGAATTTTAAATTTAATTTTAATCAGCTCTTGTAATTTCGTTCTTGTTTCAGGTGAGTTTACTTTAAGATAGCGAGACTAATCGATAAAGAGGATAAATTAACCAAAGACGCGGGGTGTGACACAATAAGGGCGTTTTAGGGGTAAGTCTCTAATTAATTACTAGGCTAAGTAATTAATTAGAAACTAAATAAGGGCAGGGCTATGCTAAGTACGTGTTTGTGTTTATAATATATTCCATTTGTTTCTGGATCTCGCCTAGCTATCAGGGTTTTTAAATGTCACTGTCAGATGTTAGATTTTAAGGTTATAATTTCTGACTATTGTGATCTTACACTGTTGCCTGTTTTACAAATTTTCAGATATAAAAGGATAATAATATGCAGTTTTAAGATTAACAAAATTTACTACTTGGTTTTTGTACATACAAACACAGCAATAATATTGTATATAACAAATATAATGAATTCGGCTCTGCAAACTTGATCAACTCCATCCATCCACCTTAATTTTGGTCATTCGCTCTTCTGTTGGCCCTCAGTATTTTTTTGTAGAATTGCAAATTTATTCCCACCCTCTTGTGATACTGATAATTTTCATGTCAAACAATTTTTAAGCCCTCATTCCACTTTTATTATTTAGTCAAGAGAACCTGCATCTGAATCTTCTGATGTTTGTTCTGAGCCAGATTCCCCAAGCGAAATAATAAAAGGAGGAATGGTTTCAAAAGAAAGATTCCCCATGCCTTTTGTCCAGTCATCCGAAATAAGTTTTTCACAATGATCACAGAATTTTTTTTTTGTCGTAAAATTAATTGTAATGAAGATCTCCCTACCTGAAACGTAATTATCTTTAATTAAATATATATGATAATTAAAATACTAGACATACCCCAAAAATATCTATTAAAATCGTAATAATATTGTGATGCCGTAGATTTGGATTACTTTGCCTAAAATGTTTGTAGGATTTCAGAATTTGTAACCTTTTTGATTCAGAGATAATCTTTGGCATGTTAATATTTAATATGTGCCTGAAATTATTTTTTACTTTGACATTGACACAGCATTGCAACACTAGATTAATTTGATTTAATAATAAAATGCTCGAAGAAGCGACCGAGTGGCGGAATAATTGTTGCAAGATTAACAATAAACCTCTTGAAAATTAAAAAGAGGATTACTTATGATATCATAAATTATTGCAACACTGTTAAAATAAGGAATCAGGAGTGCCAATTAATAAAAAATGTAAATGTTGATACTGCAACATAACAACACGAAGGCATGGCTAGGCGAGATCCAGAAACAAATGGAACGGTGTATATACCAAGTCATTTTTAACACACAAAAAGTAGTGAGTAAACTAGAGTTTTAAGTGATCATTACTGCAACATAGAGTTTTATATTATTTGAAATGTTTTATTTGTGTTTATTATTGTTAATATTGTATATTTTATGTAATAATTAAAATGTATTTTGTTACTTGTCGTGTATTGGTTTCTCCGTTGAAAAATAAAGTTATTATTACTATTATATGAGATATTTTTGTTATGTTGTTGTTGTTGTTGTTATGTAATAAGATATTTATTCAACATATTATAAGTTCTAGGTGAGAAATGTATTCATCGTAGAGTTTTAAGTGAAAAGTTGATTTAACGTATAGTTATAAGTGAGACATTCTTTTCAAAATACAATGAATTTTTCTGTAAAAAAAAATCTTTTAGGTATAAATATATGTATGAGTACGATCTACATTTTAAGGCATTCGTTGTTTTTAAAAAAGGTTAATTTAACTAACGAGTGTTTCCTAACGAGTATTTCGTAACGAGTATTTCCTAACGAGTGTTTCCACTCCTTGATTAAGCATGAAGTAAAATTTTGAGTTTAGAAAAGCCTGCAAATTTAGTTTGGTCGCGTAGCAAAGCGGAACAAAAAAATTTCAGGCTTTTCTAAACTCGAAATTTTAATTCATGCTTAATCAAGTAATAGAAACACTCCAGAAAAGCTTAAAATTATTTGATTTATTAAAACAAATTAAGTATACCCAAACACAAAATTCCCTGTAGAGTTTTAAGTGAGAAATATATTCAACATAGAGTCTTAGATGAGAAATTAATTCAACATAGAGTTTTAAGTGAGAAATGAATTCAACATAAAGTTTTAAGTGGGAAATTAATTCATAATTCAGTGGATACGTACAGAAATTTCTATACATATCCAGAAAAGTTTTGTTCGAATGCGGAAATCGATTTTCCTCTGAACGTCATCGTAAATACTCCGCCAAATTGCGGAAAATTGGGTTAATGCGAAAAATCGCCGAAGGCTGTGGAGCGAGTGCACGATGCCAAGAGGCATTCATCATCCCATAATTACACTTCTTTATTCGAAAATTTCTCTGTAAAAGTGATTGGAATTTAATAAATTTATTTTTAAGAAGGTTTCACTTTTTTCTGTGGCACTGCATTAGTATTATTAATAAAATAGTTTTGGTACACTCAATGCTTTATAAAACTTAAAATAGAAGAATATTTGAGAATGTTCTGGCATTTAAAGTAATATATACTAGTCAAATTAATTAAAATTATTCCTAAATATATTACAAAACTCCTTTCATTGATAAAGCTGTGTTACAACGTTTTATTTCTGGAATTTTCTGCAAATAATAATTGGCAAATTCACTTTTAGTATACGGTTGTATTAAATCAATGGAGATTTAAAGATTTTCTTAAATTGCTTTATGTATAAAGCAATACGTTATTAAACATTTATAAAACAATCATGGAACGTGCAAAATGCGCAACAGCATTCTTTTCTATAAAATATGTAAACCTTGAAGTTTTATCATGATCGTAATGCATTTAATGTACTTTTCTGAACAATACTCAGTCTAAAGAAAATTATAACTATGCTAGTTAGTTTTTAGACGATAATATTTTTATGTAAAACCTATTTAATTATATTATCCTCAGGAAAAAATTACGAAATGCACTTTTGTCTTCTAATCGTAAAAATAAATAATATTTGTTTGATTTTGTTTCTAGCTTTTCTTGTGAAGTAAATCTTTGTTTTAACAAGTTTATCATTACCAGCAAAATGTTAAGATATAAACAGCCATCTTCTAGTAATGATAATCATTTTATTTATTATACAATATTATATTATCACAAAAGAGTTAAGAGAGACACGTTTATCTTCTAATCGTGAGCAGAATGTTATTACTGTACAGATGTTCGTATTTTTTTCCTCATTGTGTAATCTGTATGCGGATCAACATTTCCTCGTTTCTTTCCCCGACTATATGGACCTATTCCATATATGAGACAGCAAACGTAGACTCGGTAAATATCCGGTCAAATCGATATTGGCGGGATCCCCCGGGTCTTATCATATTGAAATGGAAAAGGGCAATCCAACGAACTTTTTTTTATGCAAATAGACTCCGACTTACTTCCGTTTAAACATACTCCAAATATAAATAAAGTGTGTATTATTGAGTTAATTTATGTTTTATGTATACAGGCTTGTGTAAGTATAATCTGAAAATAAATTGAACTAGACAAAATAGATTAATTATGAAGTAAAATTTCGAGTTTAGAGAAGCCTGAACATTTGGATTTGCCGGCGCGCGAGGGAAGCAAGTCGCGCCGTAAAATTTTTAAGCTTTTCTAAACTCGAAATTTTACTTTATGCGCCACGCGTATAAACCACTGATTTCAAGTGATGTTAAAAATATACTTAAATTGATTTGATGTTTAATGTTTGATGTTTGATCCTGACGTCAATAAATAACCCAATTTTGCGCCTTTGAAATTTAAATTCGTAGATTTGTTAATGCATCCACAGACAATTCTATATTCAGGGACGGATTTCCCATTAGGCGTCCATGTATGTCAATTTTTAAAACTGTCAAATGTGACGGAAAAGGCTAATTAATTTTGTATGGGCCTAGGGAGCATCTTGCTATAAATTCACCCCTACACATAATCATATCTAAAATGATTATAACAACAATAATCCGAATCTTATCAATAATACAAGCAACAAAACTCATTTGTATGAATTATGTAAATATCGCATGTGTTTGCCGATATGATCGGTAAGTGTAAATAAGAGCGCGTGCACATTTTCTCCTGCTATTTTTTCAAAGGCGAAAAACTTTTCCGAATAGAGTGAACTTTCACGGTGCAACGAGGCCAGATCAAAGCGATTTGCAAGGAACTAGATCCTCAAAGGACGAATTCGATAAAGGAGAGGGTTTGATTTAACTTGGTGTACGGATAAATAGCCCTTTTAAAATTATAGGAATTAGTCTCAGAACAAAAATTTGTAAAATTGCTAAACAAATTATTTTTAAAGAAATATTAAAGTTGAATTATTATAAAATTATTAATATGCGCCTCCCAAAAATTCACAAATTGGAAACTTGAGGAAATTGCGGCATTAGCTGACATTTTCGTATCTTTGACTAAGATGAGATATTTTATATTTTGACGTTTATTTTGATGCTTTCGTGCATAATAATGTTTCCAAAATAATTTAATGTAAAGCAAAAACACTAGAAATATTAACAATGGTATAGATTTAAATATCTTTATTATGATTATGATTTTTTAAATATGCACGATTTAAATGAAGTTTCAAAGGTTTTTTTTTTGTATTGTATTAATTTAATCGATACTAACATTTTATTTAATTGTATATACTTTTTCAAAGCAATTGATAATTTATTCATAGTTCAAAAAATCAACATGATTGTTTGTTTGATGAAAGCTATGTATTCTGGGAAACGCAGTGCATCTGGTTCGCATTGAATAAAATCGCATGTTGGCGTAAAATATCTCTTTATTATTTTACAATCGATAACCCAGTTTCGAGCGTTCCAGAAATATTATTAGTGCGTGCGAAATAATTTAAACCGATTAATAATACACAATACACAAATATTGTGAACAATATCTATATAATCATATTATTTTTATAAATGTATTGCTTTCAAAATTAAAACATGATGTACGTGTATATTCAACAGTAACCTAATTTAACAGAAGAGGTTAAAACTATATGGAAATTTTAAGCTTTGCTAACCAATTAGATCACGCGTAATTTGTTCAACAATATCAATACATTAAACAATTATTTGAAGAGTCCGTCAATATCCACTTTTTGGCTAAAATGACCTCATGAACGAAGCGAGTCGCGTATCGGCAAATCCAAATTCTTAGGCTTTTCTAAACTCGAAATTTTACTTCATGCACCAGGCGTATAAAACACAGGTTTAAAGTGAAGTTCTAAATTTAGATTACTTATATAATATAAAAATTAAAATTTCTGATTAAAATGTATGAAATTTATGATCATAATTTACGATTTTGCAAAATATTCATTGGATTCGAAAGCAGTAGTCGTACTTACAAAACAAACGCGTGTTTTTATTCAAATTCCGCTTGTTTACAAAATCACCAACGTTCAAGGATAACTTAAATAGGTTACGTAATTTTGCAATAATTTAGATTAATTGTTGCTTTCGTTTCGAAAAGTTCACATTTAAAAATAGTATGAAGATTATTCACACTTAGATCGGCGATAATAACCACATTAAATTGGGAAAAGTTGGCTATATGCAATAAGGCAAAACATTAAAATTAAAAACGATAGATCATTTTCATTTAGTATTTACAAAATTTATAATTCCATACCCAATCTACTCAAAAATCTCACAAACAATAGTTTCAAGCAAGCAATGAAAAAATATATATTATGTAATAAGTTTTCCCCATAGAATCTTAGTTTAATTATTGTCATTATAAATATATATTTTTTTTCTCTCTCTCTTTATTTCTTTTTGTTATAAAACAGTTAATTTCTAGAACGAACATTGAATTAAAAAAAAAATCTGTAATTCTTTTAGCACTCTTAAACGATATATATATATATATATATATATATATATATATATATATATTTCTTTTTCCTCACAGGTTAAGTGGAAGAGCAGAGATAGTTTTTTTTAAGCTATCGCTGAACTTCGCCTGTATTTTGTTTTTTGTTTACTTTGTATTTTCTTTCGATTGAATAAAGACAATTTATTATTATTATTATATAAAGCAATTTATAAATAAAAATTATAAGTACTTATCGACCTAGGTTGTTGGCCATTTATAACTCAATGAGGGGTGATCCTGTTTTATGTTACACCCGGTACACACCAATCACCAATCCAGCAACAGCATACAAACACGGTTTTGAAAATTTATATTTGATATGTCAAATTATTATTTTTTTTAGTGTTTTGTAAAGAGTGCTTTGGAAATATTTGGGTCACTCACTCATTTGACTACCTTAACCTAACAACTCCACAGCGTGACATCTAACCTAACTTAACTCCACAGCGTGATATCTAACCTAATAAGCTTAACTCCACAGTGTGATACTAACCTAACCTAACTTAACAGCCTGACATCTGACCTAATTCCACAGCATAACAAGCAAAATATTCATCATTTTGCGATACAAAAGTAAAGTACTCAATAAGATATTACTTATTGTCTAACGAGTGTTTCCCCTCCTAGATTAACCATGAAGTAAAATTAGAAGAGCCCAAATATTTGGATTTGAGCGTAACTCAACTACACAGCGTGATATCTAACCTAACTCAACTCCACATTTAACCTCCGCGTAATATCTAAAATAGTTTCATTTTACGACTTTTCTCGATATTACATATTTTTGCCTGCAAAAATAAATTACTCAATGAGATACTTATTATTGTCTAACGAGTGTTTCTACTCCCAGATTAAGCATGAAGTAAAATTTCGAGTTTAGAAAAGCCTGAAAATTTGGTTTGGTCGCGTTGCGCGTAGCGCTACGCGACCAAACCAAATTTTCAGGCTTTTCTAAACTCGAAATTTTACTTCATGCGCCACGCGTATAAAACACTGATTTAAAGTGAAGTTCAAAAACACGCAAATACATCTTTAATTAGAGTAACACGGAATCAGATTTTTAGTCTGTTATCAACGATGTTTAATGTTAGTAATAAATAATTAGGTTTTGGACATATTTGTTATTAAACACTGATAGAGATATTAAAATGCTAATGGTTGAAAACAAAAATACAGTCAAATATATTATAAAGGATTTTTATTCGTGATTCGAAAAAACAGGATTCGAATCATATTATTCTCTTACGAATCCTTTATTCGAATTTGAGTATGTGTAATTCGAATCATACTGAGTGATCCAGATTCGTGATTTGAATCCTGTTGGATACCGGGAGTGAAAAGTCAATGTTGCACTTAAACACTTAACTTAACTTTATTCTTATAACAATAATTACAATACAGCATGTATTCAGAATGACGGTTGGGTACTAACTAACTGCTTAAGTTCTAGAAAGGATATATATATGGAGGTAAGACCACACGCGTGAGGACAGACAGAGGCCCGTTTTTGGGGACGTTCCCACGAGGGTGGTATTTACCTATCGTCGATACAGAAAAAGGCTTTCAGACTTAAGGGTGCCTAATAAATACAGGTCTAAGACATTAATGGTAAAAGTTACTTGATGAAATTAAAAGAGAATGGTACCTAATAAATATACATATATCTACGACACTAATGGTAAAAGTCACTTAATGGAAAATAATGAAATGTAATACAAAAAGGGTGTCTAGTACACCTGCTAAACTTAAGATACTATATAATGGGGTTGTTTCCCACGAACGTTAGGGTAGATAGTCTTTATATGGCGACAGTCCGTCTAGCACTTGGGTGGTCATCTAACACCTCCCCGCTGAAGACGAAAGATGGGGGGAAGACACAGGTTTCGTCCTACAAAGGAACGGTGCTGCGTCTGGATTTTGGGAAACTCCTGTCGTCTCGTCTGGGAGCTGAGGCCGTTACTGCATTGTAACGAGGTGGTTGAAGTTCGATTTCTTCGGAGGCACGTTCGTAAATTGCAATTTCTCCGGTGTGATACTGACGTTCAGATCGGAGGTCCGATTCGAAGTTGCAATTGACGAAGTTTTTTATAATGGGTGGCATCAATTCTCCATTCCTTGGATTCCTTGTGAAGCAGCAAAGACGTCTTAACAAATTCCACCAACCACACCAACGACAGATGTTACAACATAACATTAGCGTTAATGTAACACCTAGCAGGCTAAGGATTAGTGTATACCAGCTAGTATGTTTTACGATGAACGGTTTGTTCATTTCGTGGTCTAACAACTCGTCGAATTCGTTGAGTTTTTTATCTGCATACTTTAATTCGGTGAGGTCGATATTTGATAGTTTAATGGGTTGTATTCGAAGTGGTATGGAATCGTTGATTTTCTTGTCGACACAGCATTCGTCTTGCAAAATATTAATTTTTGGAACGTAGTCGACGGATATGTTGGAGAACATTTCGCTGGTTGCTTCGAGAACATAGTAATCGGTGTATCCCTTGCAACCGGGATACAATCGGATGATTCCTGTTTTATTAAGAATTACGTCCTCCATGTAGTCATCACAGAGGATTGTTAACGTTGTTGATTTCAGCAACACATATATCCATTCGTTATTCCGGATGGATTTCCAAGTCTGGATATCGGCTCTGATGGTTCTAGTTGAACATTCTTCTGGAATCTTGGAGAGATGCGGCGACAACAATTGGATTTCGCAATTGGCGATTTCAGTTCTTCTTGTGGTGGAGACTCCTTGGCAGATGAACGATCCTTTGATGAATTCGTCGCATTTATTCAAATCTTGCATAAGGTTATATAAGGTTTTTGGTTGTGATATTAGGAGATATCGATAACTAGGTTGTATGTAGGAATATATTAGAGGATCTTGATGTTGCATAGGTAACGGGATCATTTCAAAAATAGTGTAGGATAGTTTGTCTAATAACGGAATATTCAATGCAAATATGACAATGTTTCGCTCATCAACAATGACATCTAAATGTATTAATTTGTAGTAAGTTAGAGCGTTTTTATAAGATGGTGATAAAGGAAGTTCATATTCGCCTTTGTATTTCAATAGCTCATTAATTAAGATTTTTGGAGTGACAATCTCCGGAGATAGAATTCCATGTTTAGCAATATTAATGGCGTGAATATAATTATCAAATTCCTCCATTACTCTATTTGCAAGACTGGATAATGTTGAAATATGTTGAATAATGATTGAATCCAATTCTAAATCATTGGTTTTTCCTTGATTGTTTTGTGCAAGATTTGCAATTTTGAATAAATTTTTATTTAATTTTGATTCGTTTTCCTTTAATGCAACAAAAGAGTTATTAAAATTTCGAATCGTGCTCGAAATTACTTGAATTTGTGATTTTAAGAGACCGTTGATTTGCTGTCTATCGTCTATTATCGAGTGAATACTATCGGAATAATATTTCGCATCATTGGCATCGGGTGTACCAATTAGCCAACGTAGTGCTGTAGATACGCCATTTATTAAACCACGGCGTTTCCTGTTTTCTTTGCCAATATAATGATTCAATATTTCTTGTTTTTTATAAATTAGTTTTAGTTGATCGTTAATGTTTCCTAAATTTTGTTCGCAATAAATTGACGAATGTGAATTCTTATTGCCTTTTGATAGAGAACCACAAAGATTTATTGATTTGAGGATTGAATTCTCAAGTGTTCCGCGAGCCTCAGATAAGAAAGAAATGTTTAAATGGGATAGTAATGTTATTTTTGAATTTGATATTCTAGCGTTTCCTAAATTATTGTAGTAAATTCCGCTTGTTTGGTTTAATTGATATATTTGATAGAGATCATTACAATGGACCAGGATCGGTAGGATCGATAGGATCAAGATTACAATCGTCGTCATCTGAAAACGAGGAAGGTTTCAGTAAGTTTTTATGATATTTTACCTTTTTGTTTTTCAATTGCAATTCTACTGTTTGGTTATCGAAGATTCGTGTTATTTTGTATGGTCCTTTGAAATTCGGACAAAGTTTCTTGGAAAGTTTGGGGTTAGTTGATTTGTTTTTAATGTAGACTTTATCGTTTACCTTAAATTCACACGAGTTATTCTTTCTATCGTAAAGACGTTTGCTTGAGTTTTTTGAATTTATTATATTTTCGCGGGCTATTTTGAATGAATTGTTTAATTTGTTTTGTAGTGACTTGACGTAATCATCATAAGTGTAGAGTAGTTTAGGTTCCTGTGTTATGGAAGATGGCAAATATGGTTTATGACCAAATAATAGTTCGTAAGGGGTATGATTAGTCGATTTATGAGTAGAACTATTATAGCTAAACATAGCAAAATGGATGTATTCATCCCAATCAGACTGATTAGGTTTGATGTAATGTTTTAGGTAATCTTTTAAAGTTAGATGTGATCTTTCCAATGCCCCGTTAGTTTGAGGATGGTAAGGTGTGGTGGATATATGTCTAGTTTTAAATAGTCGCGTTAATTCCTTAATTAATTTGGACATAAAATCTGGACCTTGATCGGTTAATAAAGTTTTAGGAATTCCGAAGTATGTGATTATTCGAGTGAGTGCACTAGCAATTGTTTTAGATTCGTGATTGGGGACTGGTTCGGCGAAACTGAATTTAGTTAAATCATCTTGGGCTGTTAAGATGAATCGATTGCCATTTTCTGTTATTGGTAGGGGACCTACAATATCTAATGCTAAACGTTCTAGTGGTTCGGTTGACGTAGATGTGATCTCCATAGGTTGTCTTGTTGGTTTAAAATCGGTTTTATTAATCTGACATGACTGGCAGTTCTTAATGTATTTTCTTATGTCTGATTTCATTGAAGGCCAATAGTAACGTTCTTTAATTTTTGAATAGGTTTTGTTGAATCCGTAATGTCCTGAGAATTTGCTGTCGTGATTGTCAATTAATATTTGTTTTATCTCGTCTTGATTCTTTGGAGTGATTTTAGTTGTGTTGTATATTTTTATTAAATTGTTTTTAAAGACAAATTTTAGCATTTCATACAATTGCGGTAATTTAATGTTATTATGATGATCTGGTGGTATTAAAGTGAATTCATTATCTTTAATCGTTTTTCTAAATGTTTGCAAGCAATGTAAAATGTTCTTGTATTCGAGTTTATCGAAGTGAAAATTAGTAGGGAATAGTAAATAGACAGTTTGTTTAGAATTACTCAGTTTATTACAACCGTTTATGGTTGGTTTAATATTTTCTAAATTAAAATGACTTTGAATAAAATCTGAGTATGGATTACTTTCATCGAGATCCTGAGACCAAAACATTACTATAGGAGTTTTTATTGAAGTTAGTGGTCGATTTTCCTAATCATAAATAATCACTTCTTGATTGTTATAATGGAATTTAATGAATTCTCCATAAGAATCACTGTTAACATAGTTAACAATTCCTGTTTCAGGAAATAATCTACTAAGTCCATCGGCGTTTGAATTTATGCGTCCAGGTTTATATTTTACTTCATACTCATATTCGCTGAGACGAAGTCTCCAACGAACGAGCCGTGACGAGGGATTTTGCATGTTAAAGAGCCATTGTAATGGCCTATGATCGGTGTATATGGTAAATTTTCTTCCATATAAATAAGGACGGAAATGTTCTGTGGAGTTTAGAATAGCTAGAAGTTCTTTTTCCGTGGTTGAATAGTTTGTTTCCGCTTTATTTAATGACCTGGAGTAATAGGCGATTGGGAGGTCTTCTCCGTTTTTCATTTGTGAAAGAACACCACCGACTCCTACGTTCGAGGCGTCTGTAGTTAAGATAAAGGGTTGTGTAAAATCTGGATATTGCAATATAGGCTCTCGAATTAATTTATTTTTTAGGGTTTGGAAGCTTGTTTCTTGTTCATCTTTCCAATGAAATTCGACATCCTTTTTTTAATAACACCGTCAGGGGTTTGGCTATTGTGGAAAAGTTATTAATAAATTTGCGATAGTAGCCGATCATGCCTAGGAAAATTTTGATCTGTTTCGGATTTTGTGGACGAGGTACTGATTTAATAGCTTCTATTTTATTAGGATTAGGTTTAAGACCTTCGTCTGAAATTATATGTCCTAGATATTGACACGATTTGTTCAGAAATTCGCATTTGTCTGGCTGTAGTTTTAAATTGTTCTGCCGTAAGCGAGAGAATATGTTTTTTAATTTACGGTTATGATCATCGAGTGAGACTCCATAAATGACAATATCGTCGAGATAAACAAAACATTGATTGTGAGTGAGCCCCATGAGTACGTTATTCATTAGCCTCTGAAAACAACTAGGCGCATTTTTTAATCCAAAAGGCATCCTCGTGTATTCATAGTGGCCATTGGGGGTGCTGAATGCAGTTTTTGGACCATCATCAGTGTCCATTAATATTTGATGGAATCCGCTGGCTAAATCTAGCGTCGTGAAATATTGTGCGTGCCCTAATTGGTCTAAGATATCTTCGATGTTAGGTAAAGGGTAGGCGTCACCGACCGTTTTTTCATTTAATTTGCGGTAGTCGATAACTATCCGCCATTTCCGTTCGCCTGTGGCGTCTAGTTTTTTCGGGACAACCCATAAGGGGCTGGACCAAGGGCTGGTGGACGGTTTTATTATCCCTTGACTTAACATCTTCTCGATTTGTTTATTTACTTCGTTCTTGTGTACCTCTGGATATCGATAAGATTTTGTATGAATTGGAAGCGGGTCTGTAATGGGAATTTTATGACAAGTAGCGTTTGTATAACTTAAGTTATCGTTTGGTAAATAAAATAAATCTTTAA
Organism: Philonthus cognatus; assembly: GCA_932526585.2. Taxonomy (NCBI): domain Eukaryota; kingdom Metazoa; phylum Arthropoda; class Insecta; order Coleoptera; family Staphylinidae; genus Philonthus; species Philonthus cognatus. The sequence goes on from OW052244.1 coordinate 40,471,949, forward strand.
ATTCTCGACAAATTTTCGTGATTGAAGTTTTCTCTTCTGAGTTGAGATGATCTAGCCTTAAATTTTGATTTAGTAGTTTTTCTCTTTCAGGATTGTTTATGCAATTTTGATTTATTTGAAAGATTGAATGAGTGTTAGAAATAGGTTCAATTGATATAGAAGGGACTGTGACAATTTGTTTTATTGATGATTTGTTTATTAGCGTAATTAAACACTGATTTTGGTCATTGATATAAACCATTGAATTTGGAATTAAAAGAGATTGATTGGCTGCGAGATTTTGATTAATAATTATACCCTCTTTGAGGTTGAGTGGATTATTTACGTTGATTCTGACGACAGTTTCCGTTCGAGGTTGAACAGTAATATTTATTGATGATGATTGAGGCGTATTACGATGAATTGGAATTGGAATAGAAATTGAATTTAGAATTAGAGAAAAAGAACTATAGTCGATTTTTGCGCTATGCGTTCTTAGAAAATCGTCGCCTAGTAAGCCGTCGAAAGGGATATTAGTGATTGCATCTATGATTTGGAAATTAGATTTTATTCGTTTATTGTGAATTTGGAGGTTGATTTCGGTTTCACCTAAGGTGTAAATTGGAATGTTTGGTGCTAATCCGTTAAGAGCAACTGGATTTTTATCGTGGATTTTGAATTTTGATAAGCTCATAGCTTTAATTAAAGATATGGAAGCGCCCGTGTCGATTAATAATTTAATCGTTTTATCTGGACAATTGGACATGTCAGATTGAAATGTAACATAAATTAAATCATTTGAACTGAAGAATGAATTAGAAATATTTACGTGTTGGATCGTTTCAACATTTGATTTTGTATCTTCATTAGTTATGGGATGCAACTTAGATTTAGGATTTGATTTAATTTTTATTAGAGATTGATTCTCTTGGATGTTTGATTTGGATTTAGGATTTGCGATTGCATGCGAGTTTGAATTAGAATTTATTTCGGAATTTGCGATTGGATGCAAGTTTGAATTCATTATAAATGGAATTGTTCCAGTGCTTGAGTGATTTGATTTTGTTGGTTTGGTATAGGAGGAGGGACTCGATTTATCAGTCGCTCCTGAAAATTTACTGACGCATTTTGATTATTTTGATTTTGTGATGTTGATTTTTTTGAATTGTTATATTGCCTTTTACGACATTCCTCGAGTACGTGACCTGGCCTTTTGCAATATCTACATTGTTTTTGTTGATTCGCTGGATTTCTAGGAGTTTGATAGTTATGAGAATTGTTAGAGAAATGTATAGATTTCGTGCGGATTTGAGGTTTATTGCGGAAGCAATCTTTTGTAAGGTGATTATTTTTTCCACAAGTTTTACATTTTATTTCAATGGACTTGTAAGTTAATCTCAACGCTTTTTCCTCGGCAATTGCTGCGGTAAGCGCTTCGTTAATAGTTTTAAATTCGCGATACCTTAACATTTGAGATAAATTAGGATTCGAGTGATAGATGAAACGGTTCAATGCAATGTCTTCAATCATTAGGAGGCGTCCTTTTAGGCGTTCTTTATCATTTTCGGTTGAATGTATAATAGCTAATGTACGGGAAGTTAAATCTTCTAATCTCTGGTAGAATTGTGACACGTTTTCATGTTGTTCGTGTTTAATATTAGTTAGCTCTTCAAGTAATTGATCAAGAGATTTCCTATCCTGATATAAATTAATTAATAATTCTGAAATATCCTCCCATGTGGTTAAGTTGCAGTGAATATCGATCTGTTCGCGAGCTTTACCCGTAATTTTACTTTTGACAAATAAAAGAAGTGGAGGTATTTGTTGATCACTAGCGAGTTCGAAAACCGAATCGACTTGCTTAATAAAACTTCTTATTTTGTATCTATCTCCGTCGAAGTTATTCGGAATAAGTTTAATTAAGAAATCAAGTGAAAGTGAGTTAGCATTGTCATTTTGTTCGGAGTTAGGCATGATGTTTTTGTTTGTTTAGGAAAAAAGAGTTAAGGATGCAAGACTGAATAAAAAGCGACTCACCGTTGTTCCAATATTTTCAGACAGTCGGAATGTTGCTGATCGCCGTTCTCTGGATCGGGCCTGAAATCTTCTTATGTTGCACCAGGAGTTTCCTCTGGGAAGACGAATTCGTTGGCTTATTTCGCGAACCGGATGAACGTCCCGACTATCCCACTTCTGACACCAATAATATGTTGGATACCGGGAGTGAAAAGTCAATGTTGCACTTAAACACTTAACTTAACTTTATTCTTATAACAATAATTACAATACAGCATGTATTCAGAATGACGGTTGGGTACTAACTAACTGCTTAAGTTCTAGAAAGGATATATATATGGAGGTAAGACCACACGCGTGAGGACAGACAGAGGCCCGTTTTTGGGGACGTTCCCACGAGGGTGGTATTTACCTATCGTCGATACAGAAAAAGGCTTTCAGACTTAAGGGTGCCTAATAAATACAGGTCTAAGACATTAATGGTAAAAGTTACTTGATGAAATTAAAAGAGAATGGTACCTAATAAATATACATATATCTACGACACTAATGGTAAAAGTCACTTAATGGAAAATAATGAAATGTAATACAAAAAGGGTGTCTAGTACACCTGCTAAACTTAAGATACTATATAATGGGGTTGTTTCCCACGAACGTTAGGGTAGATAGTCTTTATATGGCGACAGTCCGTCTAGCACTTGGGTGGTCATCTAACAATCCTTTTATTTTGAGGATTCATCAAAGCTCTGGTATCCGGAACAAAAACCATAACCGAACTGATATATTTCTGTATAATTGAACCAGAACGAAAACCGAAACAAAAAGAATAACGGTTCGAAGCCCTGATAAAAAATACACCAACCAAAATGCACATACCATCAATTTATTTCAAACAATAAAGTATCTCTAAATTGAATGAAAATAGATATGATTTTAAACACTTGCTTTTTCATTAAATTGACGAATAAAGCACTAAAGGTTATTTTCACATTTTTATTTGAATTACCAAATGTACATTTTGGTAACAAGGTGACCATTATCAATGGATTAGCACTAAATTTGATCTTCACGTAACTCAATCAATCAATTTATTTATTATTTGAATACAATATTTCACTATCCTAAGCACGCGAAGGAAACAATAAAATTAACAAGGTATGTAACATAGGTTATTAATAATTCTTGATTATTAATTAAACCTCTTGGTTTGTTTCACTAATTTATATTTTCTCCGACTAGTTTCGACCATTGATCCTCTTCAAAGAGGAATGTAAGGTTTTTAATAATTTAGATAAGAGAAGGTACGTGTATTTTTTATAGATGAGAATACCCGTTGTTTCCTTTTATTATTTTAGAAAGCCGCTCGTCCGCAAAAGAATACGCAATTCACCTGTGGCTCGTAAAGTACATGAAAAATTCAAACGCAACTCGAGCAAATGAATATTAGAGAACAACACCCTACCTCTTTTTCCCTGTGGGGTGCACCCGGTCTGGTAATAAGCGCCGTACCGTTACAAACCACCGCCGTGTCCTCGACGAAGACGCACTCAGGAAGATTCTCGTCCGGAGGCAACTCGATGACGTCCAGCCCGATCTCCCGGAGCAGCCTGACGTACGCCTCGTGCTGCTTCTTCGCCTCCTCCAGCTCGATCTCGCCCCGGGTCCTCAGGGACAAGGGTATCCTGCAGACGACGGCGTGCGTGTAACGGGTAGCCGCCATCTCCACCACAAACAATAACAAAACTTTTCAAATGTGTGTGTGTTTTTTTGTTGTGGGTATGTTGCCCACCGGGTGTGACTGGTCGTGACGCGGCGCGAACTCCAACTGCTGGTGGTAAACTGGTCAAAAGGTGCGTTCGGGTTGGCGCACGAGCGGAAGGCGCGGAAATTCTCTCTATTGTAGTTATTGACTCGGCGGGATCGCAACGAGGGACCGGACTCGGTCGACATCTGTCGACGGCCTTCGCCTAGACCGCTTTCTACGGACACTTGTTCTCTTCGGTTCATCACAGCGAAAAAAGTTGGGAAATCACTTCCCAATTTGGAATATCAACAAACGTTAAATTACTCTTTGTTTTTTATGAATGTAACTCTAGAAGAACAAAAACAGCAAACGATATAATGCATTATTTACGGTGAATAGCTCTTTCTAGAAATTGAACGTGCTGCATTCGGATGATTCAGTGCAGAGCTCGGCTTATGACTCATTTTGTAACGTAAGAGTGGTGTCCCTGATCAATTCAATGCAGAACTTGGCTTACACCTGCGAAATTAGTTTGATGACTGATTCATTAAATGCAGAACTCGGCTTTTGGCTCGTTATAAGGATAATACCCTAGTATCGTGGAATTCGGAAAGATGTCCTATAACTCTTTGATGTGGAATGTGTGGTTCAAATTTTTTAGAGAGTATGTCGACAGTTGTATCTGCAACGATTTTTCCTAGTTGTGTCAAATTTTGACGTTACATGACAATGTCATACTGTTTAGGTCGCAAGTATATTAGTGTTCTTTCTTTTAGAAAAGCTCTAAATCATAATTTCTTGTGATTTTTTTCTATTGAGTATACATATCTCAATTACGTGTTGTAGATTTTATTTTTAAATATTCGTTGTTTTCTTAAAAGAGGTCAATTTGAAGTTTAAACGCGTGTTTTCCACTCCCAGGTTAAGCATGAAGTAAAATTTCGAGTTTAGAAAATCCTGAAAATTTCGTTTGGTCGCGTAGCGCGAAGCGCGGAGCGACCAAACCAAATTTTCAGGCTTTTCTAAACTCCAAATTTTACTTCATGCGCCACGCGTACAAGACACTGATTTCAAGCGAAGTTTACTCGTTTACAGTATTTCAGTGCTTTCAGTGGCCGAGTAGCGCTTCGCGCTACGCGACCAAACCCAAGTTTTCGAACTCGAAATTTTGCTTAGTCGAAATTTTGCTTAGTCTGGAAGTGGAATACACTCGTTTTAAGCTTCAAATTGAACTCTTTAAAAAAAACCGTACGCATAAGTATACCTAATAGAAAATTCCTTGTATTAACAGATTAACCCGATGACTATTTGCCAAATCTACTGAATGCGCATTCGATTCAACTAACATTTTCGTTTGAGCTTACACAAAATCAACATAAATGCATTATTTATTTCTGTAAATACCTGAACTATTTAGTAGATGAAGAAATTGGAATTATTTTCCTTAAACTCACAGTTAAAACGATTGTGCACATTATTTAAAATGATTTGTGGCTGGGTTTTTGCAGATTTAGTTTTACGAAGACATTGTCAAAATGTGAAGTTTAACCTTAAAATTTTAAAGCTGGATACCGGAACATACGCTTTCGCATGTTACATCTAAAAACTATAGCAGACATATTATAAAGTTTTTTGTCTCTTTTCACACACGTAATCTAATGACATCAAACTATTTTCATATTACATGCATTGGTGCAAAAAGCACTACAAATCAAGGAAACCATGGGACCTCTCATGGGACCTCTGGCGAATCTTACCTTAGAAATGAACCTCGTATTTACATTTTAGCAATATGGTTAATCAATGTGCACACAATATTGTCACAATATAATTTGCGGTTATTGATACTATATTAATATTAATTAAAGATACAATATTGTATAAATCCAGTATACAAATACTTTAGTTTTCAATATTGTATAAACAATGAAAATTCTATAATAGATATTCAGTTCTTGTAAAATATTGTGTCAATAATAAATATAATTGATCACTTAATAACAGATATTCATTTTTTTGTGCAATATTGAATCAATGGTATCATTTAGTATATCATTCAATATAGATATTCTATACATGTCAATATTGTATCAATATTTAATATATTGATTGATATGCTGCATAACTCGACCTATACCTTATTCTTGATTATGAGAATATGGCTTGAAAATTATTCGGTGCAGAACTTGGCTTACACTTATTCTTATAATGTTAGTAGATATACAATAAAAAAAACTTTATCTATCTATAAATGTAAAGATACACACCTCAAACAGTATATTTTGAACTTTTAGTATATTTTAAACTTTTAGTATATTTTGAACTTTGAATTAAATCAGTGTTTTATGCGCCTGGCGCATGAAGTAAAATTTCGAGTTTAGAAAAGCCCGATAATCCAAATTTTCAGGCTTTTCTAAACTCGAAATTTTACTTCATGCTTAATCAAGAAGTGGAAACACTTAGTCGAAGTTTCGTTCACAAAAAGTATAAATAATGTTGGCCTGAAGTGCGTTCTTTGAGGCTAGGGTTCCTAAAGGAACGCACTTCAGGCCAACATTATTTATATGTTAGGGAAACTGGCTTCGGTGTTTAGGCACTTTTTTCACGAAAAATGAATTTAGATTTGTAGAACATAGGATTTTTGGTTTGTTTTTGACAATATGGCATAAACGTTTTCGAATCATTTTGTTCATTCATTTATAATTTCCAATTCAATTTCGACTGGCCTCTAGTAGTTTCATTTAATTTAAAAAACAAACTTGTCAGCACTTTGAAATTTAGAGTACATATAAAAAATATGTATATTTTTCTAAGATATCCGCGAAAATTAATTAATTAAGTATAAATATAATTTCTAACAATTGAATGAAATGCACAGATAATTTACTCTCCAACGATTTATTAATTGAAACTAATTTACTTTATTTATGTTCATGTTACGAGACAAGGTATGTGAAAAACTTGTTAAGAAATTTAACTTTTCCTTGAGGTTATAATTATCAAATTCTGTATAAATTCAGTGAACGTGAACATTATATTAGATAAGAAGTTATTAAGAATATATTACGTACCGAGAGTGGTATGCAGCATATTACATATGAGCGGACATGCTGTGCACGAGCCGCGTAGCGGCGAGTGCAGTATTCCGCGAGTATGTAATTGCCATACCACTCGAGAAACGTACGATACTTTACCTAAGCCCTAACATAATAAACAATGAGCATGAAAGAACAACTTATTTATTGAAATAATTTTTAATAGTAACATAAGAATAATGAAAACTAAATGACTACTTGATGAATATACAGGGAATTTTTCTTTTAGGTAAACATATGCATAAAGCTGTACATTTTCTGACATTTGATGTTTTTTAAAAGATTCAATTTGAATCTATAAACGAGTGTTTTCCACTCCCAGACTAAGCATGAAGTAAAATTTCGAGTTTAGAAAAGCCCCGTGAAAATTTGTCTCGGGTCGCGCAGCGACTCTAGACAAATTTTCTGGGCTTTTCTAAACTCGAAATTTTACTTCATGCGCCACGCGTATAAAACACTAAAATATTGTGATCTATATGTATATTTGAATATCACTTGGAATCAGTGTTTTATATGCGTGGCGCATGAAGTAAAATTTCGAGTTTAGAAAAGCCCAGAAAATTTATCTCGGGTCGCTGAGATAAAATTTTCAGAGGGCTTTTTTAAACTCGAAATTTTACTTCATGCTTAGTCTGGGAGTGGAAAACACTCGATTAAAGCTTCAAATTGTACTCTTAAAAAAAACAACAACGATTAACTAAAGATTTGAAGAAAATAAGCTGAAATTGGAATACGTATACTTTAAAGAAAAACTCCCTGTACATCAAAGTAACGTCATTTGGTTGTGCGGTAAGCAATCAGCTGTTCAGCTATCAGCAAGTAATGTACTTGTCAAAGCTATTACGTGCATGTGAACGTAATGCCAATCATACTTGTCAAGATGACAGTGTGGTATGAAGCGGTTACTAAATAGGGAGTAGGTAAAGTAAATTTAAGTATGTATTTAGTTTCATTTCTTACTTTTAGATCTTAATATTGATTTAAGTGTTTAATAATATTCGAACAAGTATTTTCCATTCCTTATTTAAGCATGAAGTAAATACGCCGAGTTTAGAAAAACCTGCAAATTTTAATTGGTCGCCTATGCCTTGTTCTGCATTTGATAAATTTAGTGCAAAACTCAGTTTTCAATTTTTTTATTTTTTTGAAGAATAAGTAATAGACACAGATTGATTGCTTCAGAACTGAATTCGGCTTAAGCTACGTTCACAAACCAAGCGATCGATCAGTGTATAGGTAACTTAGTTTTCGCTCCATTCTAAGGAAGGCAAATATGTGTGGGATTAATTGATTAATCGCGGAACTCGGTGTATGACTCGTTCCAAAATATTTCAATCAATTAATAATACTAATAATATTTATTCACGGCAATGCCTTTTTTCACAAAAATCATAACAGAGAAACTAAAGTAAATGACATAAAAATAAAGTAATTAATTCAGTGCAAAACTCTGCTTTTACCTTGTTCTGACGACAGCACCAATTGGTTCAGTGCTAGACTCGGCTTACGCCTGACTCAGGATGGCGAGAAAATGCTTTTAGATTAATTACTTTGATAAATTCAGTGCACAATTTGGTTTTCTCCTCGTTCTGAAGATTTATAAATGCAGCGCTGATAAGGTTTTACATCGATGCAGAACTCGGTTTACAAAGCGATTCTTATGCTTCTGATTAAATTTACTTACGACTTATTGCCCTGTGACCTGCAGCCCATTAGGTTACTTAACCTATGATTGATCAACCAAGAATTATCTATCTCCAAATTGGGAATCTTGCGACGCGTTTGTGACTCATTTAGTTAGTTATTAACAACGCGTCATAAAATTGTACATATCATAAAGTCGAGCGATTTTATCTTAACACTCACGGATCGCAATTGCAAATTATTTAACAAACGTGCTGAAACTCAGTCACACACTTGAGACTGACTTCTTATTTTAACGACTGATTAGTTTATCTGTTCTCTATGAAAAGCGATTATGGTTGCAGGTATTACGAAGCCTCTGTGACTTATCTAATTATTGATTCATAAATCACTGAAATATTGTGAAATATACAGTGTGTATCAGCCAAATAGAATAATTTTGATAATAAATAAATGGGGGCGTGTTAAAAAAAAACGCTCTTACACATCGATTGGTATTTTAAGTTGCTCACTTTTTTCAATAAATACTGTTCATACAGGGTGTGACATGTAACAGTGGCCAAAATCAACTTTATTATTTTAAATAAAACACTCTGTATATTATTCAATTTTTGGATTCTTCATAAAATTCTAGACATATTTCATGTACAATGTCCTATACCTATCTTCAACTGTTTCGGAAATATTAAGTGTTTTCAGATTTATTGCAAAAATTAACATTAAACAAAAGAAAATGATTTGATTACAGAAATTCATTACAACACACTTAAAAACTAATAAGTAATACTGTTTATTTCTTAGTAATATAAAAAAAACCATTAATATCCATGTAGGAGATGTTCAAAATGCTCTGAAAAAAAATCTGAAAAGACTTAATATTTCCGAAACAGTTGACATTGTACATGAAATATGTCTAGAATTTTCTAAAGAATCCAAAAATTGAATAATATACAGGGCGTTGCATTTACAATAAGACAGTTGGTATTGGTCACTGTTACATGACACACCCTATACAAAAAGTTTTTGTTGAAAAAAATGCGCAACTAAAAATACCAATCAACGTGTCCGAGCGTTTTTTCGAACACAAATAAACTTCTAAAGTAGTATAAAAAATATACTTCTAAACAAGAATATTTTGAAATTCACAATATTTCAGTGTTTTATACGCCTGGCGCATGAAGTCAAATTTGGAGTTTATAAAAGCCTGAAAATTTAGTTTGGTCGCTTCGCTGCGCGACCAACCCAAATTTTCAGAATTTTCTAAACTCGAATTTTTACTTCATGCTTAATCAGGGAGTGAAAACACTCGTTCGAAACTTCAAATTGAACACTTTTAAAAAAACCAATGAGTTCCTGAAATTTTACAACGCATGCTTTGCAATATGTACACTTAAAAAAAAATCCCTGTATAAATAAATAATTTAAATAGGTACCCAAATTATACACCCCAAAGTTTTAATGAAAAGTTTCTTCATGCTGCGTCAAGCTAGAAAATTGAGTGTTTTGTAGATATTCTACGGATTTTTTCGCTACGTTCATTTCTACAAAAATATATTACTAAAAGTAAACAAATTCCTAAAGGAAATAAAGTAGAATACGTCTAAAATATTTTTCGTTTAATTTATACTGGGGGGATGGGGCTGCAGCTCCGGAGCCCTTATAGACGAGCCGCCATTGGTCTGAATCCTCTATTTTCGCTACACTACGCTACTGGCTGCCATATATTAATTGGGGTCGTTCATCAAAATATTCAACATTAAACATGTTTGGATTTTGTTTGTGATGTATGTTGGTATCTGATAGCCGACAGTCCGGCCATTTTGTGTTTGTTGTTTTTTTTCGTTTTAGCTGTATATTAAATACTTGTATCGATGGATAATGCCCAATTACCCCTTGTTTTATTTGATGGCTGAGAACATTTAGTTTCATTGCTGAATATAATTAGTTATATACTCACATACACAAACAATACTCCATTTACACAAACACTATTATTTTCTGGCCTTACAGTAATTCACGAATGTCCTTACGTTTAGTAATTTCATAATAGATATTAATTAATACATAATTTCGCACATCTATAACCTCGACCAGCTTAAAAGTTTAATCTGCCAATGCCGATCGCCAACATCAATCGGTCTAAATAGCACGATTGCAAAAATGGCGACCGCTGCCCTAACATGTTCACGATTAACAGTCCAGTCATCAGATAATTTCCCAACAATTTGCAGTTAACTCCCAACTGTTGTCTCTGATGAACGAGCCCATTGGGCAAGTTCATCATAGACAACAGTTTGGAGTTTACTGCCAACTGTTGGGGAATTGTCTGTTGACCGGATTGTTAATCGTGAACGTATTTGGAACTTTCGCAATCGTAAAAAATAGACCGACCGGAGTACCGTTCATTAGACACATCAGAAAACAAATCCAAACATGTTGAATGTTGATCATTTTGATGCCCATTTACACTTTGTACTAATGCGTTACTCGTGGCGCTCAAGCAAACCCATAAAGATAAAGTGGGTATAATTCAGGAGCCGCTACAAAAAAGAAAAACCTACAGCAGCGATTGTTTGTTTAATTCCCTGAACGCAAACGATAGACCCATCTAGTCTAAAATGAACCAGGCCAACAGAAAACAAAAGAAGGCGCGCACACTTGAGCACGCTGAAACCCAACAGTACTCCGCAATGTTATGTTATCCTGGTAGTTACAGGCGTTTGCAGCGTCGCCCGATCGTTGTGTACGATCGCCAAACCGCTAACTTTCAAAGCTACTAACGTCACTAAGCTACCGTATACATGCTTTTTTATTACTATATATATTTTATGGTAACGCGAGCAGCGTCGCGCACAAAGCGATCCGTTCTTAGAACGCTGTTTTCGATCGGGAAAACATAGTTTCAGGAAAGCGTGCAGAGATTCTAAATACGGACAGCTTCTCGCGTTCATGTTTTCCTGGTTAAAAACAGGATTTAAACCTAGTTTAGTCGCGTTACTCACATTGCACCATCGAAGAGATGCGATTAAACGTCGATTAGTAAAGTAAGCGCTACTGTGTACTAATTAACCACAATTCAAAGCTTGTTTAGTCCCGATTCGACTACCTTTGATTTGGTTCACATTTTAATTTGAATTGAAGTAAATAATTGTATGTTTTTTTTTACTTTATGCTTAATTAAGGAGTGGAAGACTAACTACGTACAACGTAGCTATGCGTTACGCGAACAAAGCAAATTTTCATGCTTTTCTAAACTCGAAATTTTACTTCATGCGCCACGCGTATAATACACTAATTTCAAGCGAAGTTTATTTCAGTGCTTTCAGTGTTTAATACGCGTGGCGCATGAAGTAAAATTTCGAGTTTAGAAAAGCCTGAAAATTTGGTTTGGCCGCTCCGCGCTTCGCGCTACGCGACCAAACCAAATTTTCAGGCTTTTCTAAACTCGAAATTTTACTTCATGCTTAGTCTGGGAGTGGAGAACACTTGTTTTAAGTTTTGGATTGAACTCTTTAAAAAAAAGCGTATGCATATGTATACCTAATAGCAAATTCCCTGTATGTATACTTAAAAGAAAAATTTCCTGTATTAACAGATTAATCCTATTTGCCAAATCTACTGATTGCACATTCGATTCAACTAACATTTTCGTTTCAGCTTCCACAAAATCAACATAAATGTATTATTTATTTCTGTAAATCCCTGAACTATTTAGTTGATGTGGAAATTGGAATTATACCACTTAAACTCACATTTAAAACGATTGTGCACATTAATTAAAATGAATTGTGGCTGGGTTTTTGCAGATTCATTTTTACGAAGACATTGTTAACATGTGACGTTTAACCTTAAAATTGTAAAGTTGCATACCGGAACATACGTTTTCGCATGTTCCATTTAAAAACCATAGCAGACATATTATGAAGTTTTCTGTCTCTTTTCACACACGCAATCTGATGACATCAAACTATTTTCGTATTATATGTATTGGTGCAGAAGGCACTACATATCAAGGAAACCATGGGACACCTCTCGTAAATCGTACCTTGTGTCTCAAAATGCATACGCATCATCATATGTATACTCAACAGAAACATTTCCTGTATGTTTATGCCTGCAGCCCACCAATAAAAATTCTCACGATCCGCTACTGTATTAAACAATTGACAACAGGGCGCTTAAGTTTTATTTGTGACGTTTTGCTCTAACTGTCAAAACAAACGTGATATTCGCTTAACTCTCAAAAAAAAAAAACAAATTGCGGACGTAACTTCGCAACGCCTTATCAATTCATAAAAATGTTCAACATTCAACATGTTTGGATTTGTTTGTGATGTATATTGGTGTCTAATGAGCGGTACTCCGGTTGGTCTATTTTGTACGATTGCAAAAATCAGAGAATTCCCCAACAGTTGGCAGTAAACTCTCAACTATTGTTTCTGATGAACGGGCCCAATCAACAATTGTTCTTAAATGTCAATCAATATAGGGATTACAATCTTGAATAACATAGGGATTAAAATTGTTAATCAATATAGGTATTACAATTGTGATCAACATAGGGATTAAAATTGTGAATTAACATAGGGATTAATATTTTGAATGCAATAAAAAAAGGAAACAAACGAGGATTTTCATTTTTTATTAAAGGCCGATGACTGGGCGCGAAAATACAAACATAACAAACATATATCCATTTTCTTTCCATTTTTTGTTGTTGTTATGCACCTTATGTACAGTTTTATTTATATACATGTTTTTCTGAAAAATATACACATTTATACTACAGGAGCTGACGAGTACGAGTCTTTGAATAAATTAAAGCACGTCCAGAAATGGACCGTGCTCGGCGGTTTCTTTTATGTAAAAGTAAATTAATGCATATCTATTAAATCGAAATACTAAAATCCAATTGCGCTCGGGTCGGTAAATAAGGCGGACGCGTGACAGCGACGCCAGATAACCAAAGTTTCAATATTTACTTGTTTTTGTTTCCAATTATTATTTTTGACTTAGGCTTTGACCATTCAGTCACGATTGACTTCTAGTAATAATACCTTAAAACAAATATTTACTTGATTTTCAACGGACTTGATTACAGACTTGACTTGAATTCATTCCTTGTTCAAAATAAATACTCCTATAGTTTATAGTCTCTAGACCAAGAAATCAAGCTACATATTTTTTTATGTACTTAAGTAATTCAAGTTATCTAGATTTTACATAAATCAAGTGAAATATTGAAACTTTCAAATTTGACGTCCACGTCCGGAATGATAGCCACCCTTAACGGCGCAATTAAAGCTAGTATTTTGGTTGTACTAAGTAATCCAATCTGGAGAATCGATCGGATCGTTTTTTGTGTTTCTTTATAATTTTTACGTGTTTGGTTGTTACTTGCACAGACCAATGTCTGTGCAAGTAACAAACAAATGATGTGTTTTTTCATTAAAGTCTTTGTTCGCCTTAGAAGAGGGCCTTGATTTCGTCGTACATGACCAGCACGATGGCGCCGCCGGTACCGCGGAGGACGTTGGAGAAGGCGCCCTTGAAGAAGGCCTTGGGGCCCTCTGTCTTGGCGATGGTGGCCCAGCAGTGGACGGTGCTCTTGTAGAGAATCTCGGACTTGGCGCGGCCAGACTGCATCATCATGCGCCTACGGACCGTGTCGAATGGATAAGAGATGATACCAGCTACGGTGGTGACACTCTATTGAAAAGAAAATCAAATTTTATTGAACAAACAATGATGTTAAAATGGAATCAGGCATTCAATAAGGTCTTCTGCTGTTGAAGACTTCAACTACTCTAAGTAATCAATGTATACAATATCTTGATCAGTGATTCTAAACGTTTTTAGAGACACGAAACACAGGATTTTAAGATCTTCTGATTTCGGCCCAGTTGCACCAAACATGTTGAATTGGGTTCATTTCTGAATGGAGTTCAAAGTGACATTGCTGTCATTTTCAACACGAGCTTATAGATGAACGCAGTTCAAACGTTTTTGGTGCAACTGGCCCTTAGAATTTAGAGTCTACAGTCAAGCGTTTAGCTTCTAGACTGCTGGAGATTACAGTCCAGAAATTAACTCAGAGTAGTCATTTGATTCACAGTCTATAGATTAGCTAAAGTTGACAGACAATCGTCTAGAAATCTAGAGTCTAGAGATTTGAGCTGCAGAAACTAGAAACTTGTTTAGAGACTGTAGACCCTTTGTCCTTTACTAGTCTTAAGACTAGAGTTCATATACCAAAGAGTCTTCACTCAAGCGTCTAGAGTCCAGAATCTAGAGCAGGGCCGGCCCTAGGAGTGCTTCTCTGCTGTCCACGGTCACAAATAACGTTCTTTGTGTATTGATGTTGTTTGATTTGGCGAATATTCGCTTACTTTTTTATTATTGCGAATACAATTCGTATTGTGTTGGTTTTGTGTTATTGTACAAATTAAGTGTTTTCTTTTTAACTACATTAAATCAGTGTTTAATACACAATTCAACATTTGTTTAAAGCTTAATAATCCTAATTAAAATATTAGCAGTGTGTCTTGAAATGTTCGTGTTCGAGTGCCAAATCTAAAAATAATTGAGACCAACTGGAGTGGAGTCTACTCCAGTTTAGAGCCTTTGTCGACCGTATATAGACCAGATTTTAAAGAAGCGAGTCTAAAGTTTAGAGTCTAGAACAGATGTAAAGTCTGCAGGAGACAAAAACGGATGTAGACTCCAGTATATCCGTTTTTTTGTTTGAGGAGTTCAATTTCTTCGGTGGGCGCTTCGATTTCAATCTCCGGAATTTTCGCCTCTGAAGTACGTTTAGTGTTTATCTTCTGAGGACTCTACAGTCTCCTGCAGACTTTACATCAGCTTTTAGAGTGTTTGTATCTTTAAATATGTTTAAACTTCTGTAGACTGTAGAATCCCTAGATGGTTTATTTAGGTATCTTTAATTATTTTGGTTGTGCTTGAATTTCAGCAGAGTCTACAGTATAAACTTCCAGATGGTTCAATTTTTTTCTTTTCAAGTTTTTTTCTTTTGTAGACTCTACAGTATAGATTACCAGATAGTTTACTTGTTGCATCTTTTAATCATTGTTAATGTGTATCATCATTTGCAAACGTTACAACGGATACTGTGTCACCAGTTGGGTAATTTTTTGTATATTTAAAGCATTTTAGTGTTTATCATCTTCTGCAGAATCTGCAGTATCAGTTTCCATTAATTCTTGTATCTTTACGATTTCTTTTTTGGTATATCATTGTCTGCATATTGCGCGGTACTGCGAGATGGTTTATTTTTATTCTTTTGACTTTATGTTTGTTTTCTATAGACGCTTCACTGTCAGTCTCCAGAGTTTTTTGTATGTTTACTTACCTGAGCAATAGCCCAAGAGACAACAAGAGGAGTGGTTTTGGGGTTGGGGAGGAGACCCTTGGCAGTGTCGTAGATACCGAAGAAGGCGGCACGGTAGATGATGATACCCTGGACGGATACACCGAAACCACGGTACAAACCGGCGAGACCGTCGGCCTTGAAGATCTTGGTCAAGCAGTTGCCCAAGCCGCTGAATTCACGCTGACCGGCACCTTTGCCGACATCAGCAGCCAACCTGAAAAGCATATCAACATTAGAACAAAAACAACATACACAAATTAACACGCTTTGTTAAGAGTCTGAAATTAAATGAAGCATCAATGCAAATATGAAGAGCATCAACGCCCATCTGTGATTTCAAAAGAGCACATAACCGAGGCTAATATGATCGCGAGAACAAAAAGCATGGTAATGTGTTGGATACCACAGAATGTTTGACAATTGCTAGAATTATGCAGGTTAAAATGTTACATCATCATTATTGTCACTTTTAGGGACTTGTCAGTTTTGTACATACTACTGTTTCTGGTTTTTAAATTATCAACGAAATTATCGAATCTATCTAATTGGCTAGGAGGTACAAATATTTTTTCGATGATGAACAAATTTTTACAATCCAAAACGTCAGCTCAACTGCAAACGACACTCACTCATTAAAGAGAAATTGATCTATTTTTGCATACCGGTAATGTTCATTCATACAAAGTTATAGCAATAGCGAATTCGTTTAAAATTCTTCGACACTTAGCGAGTTTCATCTCCGCATCGAAGAATTTTAAACAAATTCACTTTCTATGAATGAAATTTGCCCGTTTGCAAAAATAGTTCAATTTCCTTCGGAGAGATAATTTTAGCAATGTTATTACAAATACTATGGATTAATATTTATGTAATTTTTATATTCAAAACCTTCCAATGTTCTATTTTTTTTTCGACTCCTGAATCATGTAACACGTTTTACGCGCACATGCTAAATATAAGACCCACTCCGGGACCAAAAATAGATGCGTTCAAATTGCGATTGTGCGCCAAACGTGAAAGGATTCTTTATAATTTAATCGGATATCGAAATGCATGATAATTTCGTTGAATGAAGAGAAACTATTCAAAATCAAGAGACTGCTGAGACTGATACTGTAAACTCTGCAAAAGACCAAAAAAACCTCAAGTCTTTTTATTCTCAGTCTCTAAAATATCGAAGTCTCATCATTCCTAATGTTCAATGAAAAGAACTATTCAGCAAACAAATTAATAATACTGTAAATTCTACAGAACACTCAAAAGATTTTAAGTGTTTTTTAGTCTCAGTTTCAGGAAAGTTAAAGAACCTTGTTATTCTTATCTCTAAATGAAGACCATTCTTCAATTATCAAGGGGCTGATACTTTCAATTATTTAGAAGACTAAAAAGACTGGTACTGTAAATTCTGCAAAAGACTAAAAAGATTTCAAGTCTTTTTAGTCTAGAAGGTTGAAGAGTATAATCATTCCTACCGTTAAATGAAAAGAAACTATTCAATCATCAAGAGACAGATACTCTACATTTTGCAGAAGACGCAAAGACTAAGGCCCAGTTGCACCAGAAACGTTGAACTGAACTTGAGTTCAAGGTCACAGTTCCTATTGTTATAATGTCACTTTGAACTCGAGTTCAGAGTTGAACCAGTTCAACGTGTTTGGTGCAGCTGACCCTAAGCCTCTAGACTGATACTGTAGATTCTCAAAATTTGATGATTCTAAATTGTTATTGTTTTGTTACTTTTTTGTGATGATTGTATTTTACCTGGTTCTGGCGAAATCAAGTGGGTAGACAAAGCAGAGGGAGGTGGCACCAGCCGCACCACCGGAGGCCAAGTTGCCTACGAAGTAACGCCAGAACTGGGTGTGCTTGTCAACTCCGCTCAAGAAGATCTGCTTGTACTTGTCCTTGAAGGCGAAGTTGAGGGCCTGGGTCGGGAAGTATCTGATCACGTTAGCCATGTTACCGCGCCAGTAGGCCATCACACCCTGCTCCTTCGGGATGCGCACAAAACAATCTACCATACCTATATTGATAATAAAAAAAGGTAATAAGAAAATATTCACTACAACTCCACAAAGGCTGATTATAATCCAACAGAAATAATGGAATTTTACATTTATACCTTTAATTTTAAGAAATCTTCGTGGACTTTAATGTTGGGAGATGTTGATACAGTTTTCAAACATCTCCAAGTGTATACAAGTTCTGGAGATCATTTCAAGTGAAGACCTTTGTTTTTGAGTTATGAAAGTTTAGTTATAACAAAAGTCAGTCAGTCAGTTTAGTTATAACAAAATAAATGCTGATTTTCAGAAAACAAACGTATTTTTGATCAATACTTGATATTTCTACAAATCTCTGCATTTCCTCTAAACAAATACTTTTGTATTTGCTGTATATAAAGAAATCATAAATTAAATGAGATAAACGTGACATTATGGTTCATTGTTTTTTAACCATCAAATGTTTAACCTTCGGAACGTGCGACGTTCCATTTAAATAATTAAGCCGGGCTTACATAACGCTCTGAGCGTTTAGTGCCAAGTGTGATCGAGAAACGTGCTTTGGCAATATCTGATTTAGGTGAAGTTTAAACGGCACTGACACACTTCGAAACATATTTTTAAAACTCAGTCGAAATCTAAAAACTAAAACTAACGTTGCATAACCGATTTTTTTCGGTTCTGGCGTTTCGTTCTTATCTTTAATACTTAATGACTCTATACATTTTTTTCTGCTAGATATTGAATCTTTAGTTAAGTTTTTTGAACAACAACAGCCTTCTTGCTCCTTCTATTTTTTACTAGACTTTGGATTTGACAATGAAGACTTTGTGCAATATTTCTAATAGGTTATAAATCTATCGACAATTTTTGCTAAACAGCAAACGCATTCTTTCTCTTTGTATTTCGATGTCAAGATTCTTTACTATATAAAAGTTTCATTACACGAGGATTAATTCTATTAGGTACTAAATGATATTACTATTATTATTAATTAAAATTGAAAGTTCAAAATATTCAACATTTGAATTCGTCTGCTTCCTCTTTGGATTTTTTAATGTGAAACTCAAGATTCTTAAGTTACGAGTCATTTTTTTTTAATATTTAATCTTTGTAGCCTTTCTTTAAAGACCAATAGCCTTCTATCTCTTTGTATTTTTATTTCAAGATTTTGAACGTTAAATTAAAAATTTATTGCGTTTATATATTTAAAACCTGAATCTTTGAGTAAGTTTTCTGAAGCTCAAAATATGTATTTGTCCTTGGATTTCGATTTCAAGATTTGAGTGTAAAAATGCATTTGTCTGTTGAATCTTTGCCAAATTTGTTGAAAACCTTCTTTCTAGTTGGATTTTTATTTCAAGATTTTGAACGTAAAATTGATGACTCATTGTAGTTTTCGTTTGCTAGATATTGAATCTTTGGGTACGTTTTATTAAAGACAAAAGGTTTATTCTCCTTTTATTTTGATTTTTGAGTGCGACATTTTCTGCTAAATATTGAAACTTAACCAAATTTGTTAAAAACAAATCTCCTTTCTCTCCTTGAATTTTGATTTTAAGATTTAAAACTTAAAATTAAAAACTCAATGAAATTTATCAAAGGGCCTTTCCCTTTCTTCTATTATCATTACTAGACTTTATATTTGAAATTTAAGACTCAATGCAGTATTTCTGATAGATAATACATCTTTGGCCAACTTTTCTGAAAAACAAAAGCCTTCTTTTACTTTGCATTTTGATTTCCAGATTTCTAATCCCATAACCCTCGAAAGAAACTTTAAGTAAACTGGATTTGTTCCTAAGGTTTTGAAGTTGGATCTCTTTGTATTTTGTTTTCAAGATTTTTACCGTGAGATTGAAGACTCCATTCTTTTTTTTCCAGTAGACGTTGAATCTTTGATCAAGAGTTTTGAAGACCAAATTCTTCCTTATTCTTCTATTTTGATTTAATGCATTTCTTCTAAATCCCAACAACCTTGAAAATAAACTATTATCTGCTAGATATTGAATCTTTGGATACATTTTTTTTAAGATGTAATATATATAAGGCTTTTGTTACTCCTACTTTGTATTCTAGACTTTAAATCTTAAATTGAAGGCTTATGTAATTTTTCTGATAAATATTAAATCTTCAGCCTTGTTTTCTGATAACCAAAGATCTTTCTACTTGTATTTTTGTTTCAATATTTTGAATCCCAAAAAGCTCATGACGAAAAGTTTATACACAACGGAATATAATTTTTTTCCTCTTTTTTATTTTGATATCTAGATTTTGAGAGGATCTTTAAGTAAACTCAATTTGTTTTTAGGTTTTCGGAGTTGGAACTAAACAAAACAAAGAATCATGATTTAGAGTATATCTTGTGTTGCATAACGATTGCATCTTAAATTTAGGACTTCCTTGTATTTTTATTTCAAATTTCAAAATTTTAAAAATCTTCTATGAGCTTTGAGTAGGTAAAAGAAAGAATCTAACAAACAGACTTTTTACTTGTTTTTACTTTTTTCTGCTAGATATTCAATCGTTGCCGAACTATTTATTGAAGACCAACAGCGTGTTTTCTTTTTGTATTTTGATGTGAAATTTTTAAACGTAAAATTAAAGACTTAATGCAATTTTACTGATAGATATTAAACCTTTGGCCGTTTTCTGAAGCCTAAAAGTCTCTCTCTTTGTATTTTGATTTGAAGATTCTTAATCCCAAAAACCTTGAAAAAAGCCTTAAGTATACTGAGTTTGTTGATAGATTTTTATAGTTGGAACTAAAGAAGCAAACAATCACGATTGAGAGTATATCTTGTTTTGCATAACGCTTGCATTTAGAACTTGATAATCTTCGATGCTGAATGCAACATTATTTTTAGAGAGGATTGAAATTAATGATTGCTAATTTCTGAACCAATTAATTTGTTGGAAATCATATGTTTGAGTGAGTTTTCTTTAGCACACAAAATAATCTTGAACGCAATGTTAAGTAAACTGAATCTATTTCTAGGGTTTTGGAGTTGCTTTATTACATAACTAACTTGGATACATTTTTGGATTTTACTTGTTTTTTTTCTTTCATTTTGTAAAGGAACCATAATCAACTTAACTACGTTTTTTGATTTACCTTGTTTTTATTTCCTTTCATTTTCTTGGAGTTTTAAGGAAACGAATCTATTTCTAGGTTTTTGGAATTGGTTTACATAACACTTTCAACACTTTTTTGTCTCGGATTTAACTTTAACCGACTTACCTTTGTAGCGTTGTTCTTCGGAGATTTGTTTGGAGATGTGCTGGACCTGGAGGAGCAACTTGACGCGCTCGATGGGGGCGACGGCGGTCTTGGAGATGGCGGCGGAGATTCCACCGGCCAAGAAATCCTTCATGAAGGTAACGGGATCGGCGAGAGACATGTTGAGTCTTTTTTGTTGAACTGTTGTGAGTTAAGTGAAGAAGTAGATGGAAGGTATGATAGACTGTATGTGTGTGTTCAGACCGCGCACTGAACTGCAAGTGAAACTGGGAGCGGAGGCCGATGCAGACGACGGCACGCGTCGGTCATGTGCTCTCCCAGGACAAGCGCCGGGAATAGAACCCGACGTCACCGAGTAGACACCGGCGATTGGTGGTTACCTAACGTTGGCTTGTTTTGAAGAAACTCGGATGGCCTTAAAGCTACTGGAATTTACTCAATGCTCTTTATCAAAAAAATCGACTAAATATTTAAAAAAACAGTATTATTACCAAAAAATTTTTTAGTAAAATTTTTCGAAAAGTTACTTTTTGAAGCCTAAATAATTTCAAACTTGCTTTTCTAAACATTGTTTTAAAGTACCTAGTGATCAGACACATTTAAGATGTTTTTTACTTTCCCCCATATGCAGAATAAAGGGAAAGTATTGTTTCGCGAAAATTTTCAAATCAACAATATTTATAGATATATCTATTTTGAGGTTCCCCGAGTTGATTAAGACCATTTTTGAAAAATTTCTGTCTGTCCTTCTGTAATTCTGTTATTCTGTCGCCACGATAACGTCTAAACCGACTAAGCTGTTAAGATGACACTATAAACTTAAGCTTTTTATTACAATTTATTTATATTCGATCAACTTTTGGTGAAAATGCGGAAACCAGAAGTGGTAGTTTACTCCTAGCATTTTGTTTATTTAATATTGATCATATACCAAAATCTTGAGCATATACAAAAATCTTGTTAAGAAAAGTTGTAGATAATCGAATAATTAGCATTTAATGCATATTCACTTTATGTGGTAGCTCTTTTAGTTATTTTATCAATATTGTTTTAAAAATGTAAATTTTACGAATCAATTCTTCTGAATAAGTGAGCTATTGCTATAAATGACGTTGACTTTGTCATAATATTTTGAGGAAATGTAAACACATAAGTGAGGCTTACGAACAACGTTTAATAGGAATAAGAAACATTTGTTGAAAAATAAGGTAGGTAAAAGATATTGACTTTAAGTATCTAACATGGAGGTAAGTACTATGATGATACATCAATGTCTTTTAAATAATGACTACGTTTTATGTTGCTGTATTGTTAATTAACATTATATAATGTTTCTTTCTGAGTGGATAACTACTAATCCAAATATTTATTGATAGTTCTAATTCATTGAGAATGCAGAGTTAATGTTGTAATGTTTAATCAACATCGCTACAATGTTTTTATAATGTTGATGGAACATTTTTTTTACTTGATGCCAAATATCTTTAATACATTTTTATTAAATACTTTGGGTCATTAGGTTCATTCTTTTTTTCTCAGAACAGTAAAAGTGCAACTTTTACTTATTTTTTAAGTGAATCAAACAAATTTTGCAATTTCTGTATATATGCTTTGTAAAAATAGACCAAATAAGGCTCGTGATAACGATAAATGCCTTAATCACATAACCAAGGGCAAAGCCAGCTGCCAAAAGAATTAGGAAAGAAGTCCCGTGGCCGAATGGCCTATTCGATTTGATTGTCATTACGAACTATAATTACGACACGGTACAGATTCTTGTCCTTGCCCCTTTTGCCAAAATTAATCACAACAGCTTTGACAAGAAAATTCGATCGAAGGACAATTTGCATTAGATAATAGGTAGCGTCATTTTAAAAATAAACAGTTTAATCCTTACAGACAATCAATTCAAAACAGAAATTGCGATTGTTATCGTTCATTGAGAAAATCATTTTGGACTCAGAAATTCTCATTGGTGTGTAAATAATTTAATTCATTTTAAAAATCATTTTGAAACAGAAATCCTGATTGTTGTGTAAAAAAATTAATTCAATCAGAAACAAGTTTGGAATCAGAAATTCCGATTGTTGTATAAATAATTTAATTAATTCATAAAATTAAAATCAGAAATTAACATTTTAGGACTTTTTTAATGTTCACATGTGTATCAATTTCTTCTTTTCCCTGCGTAAATAATGGACTTAGTTTCGCATTACTTTTAGGAAATTCTTCAAGTATATTTGTTTAAAGTAAACGTTTTCATTTTTTAACATATTATTAATTAAATTTTTAGGCATTCGCTGTTTTTATAAAAGCAGTAAATTTAAACTTCGCGGAGCGACCAAACAAAATGTTGAGGCTTTTCTAAACTCAAAATGTTACTTCATGCTTAACCTGCGAGTGAAACACACTCGTTTAAAGCTTCAAATCGAACTGTTCTAAAAAACAACGCACGTCGGAAAATTAACATTGTATGCATATGTAAACTTAAAATAAAAATTCCCTGTATATAGATAATTTAATTGCCCACTGATAGCTTTGTCAAATGAATGAAGTAATAAAATCAAATAAAAATGTAGACATGCGTTTGTGATGCTGTGTTATGTTATTTTGTGACGTCATGGTTAAAGGGTAATGTGTTGACTTTACCAAAACTCAAATAGTCGGTTCGACAGGACAGTTATGGCGGTTATAAAAATCACGAAACGCGCGTAACGTTTCTCGAACCGAGCACTGATTGTGAAAATAAATTTTGATGATTTGCATATGTTATTCAACGCTATAATTTTCCATGGTAATTTGCCATACACTACTGAACAACTTACAACAAATTTGACAGATGTTGCTTTAACAACATAGCTATACACCATTCCATTTGTTTCTGGATCTCGCCTAGCCATGCTTTCGTGTTGTTTTGTTGCAGTATCAACATTTACATTTTTTATTAGTTGCCACTCCTGATTCCTTATTTTAACAGTGTTGCAATAATTTATGATATCATAAGTAATCCTCTTTTTAATTTTCAAGAGGTTTATTGCTAATCTTGCAACAATTATTCCGCCACGCGGTCGCTTCTTCGAGCATTTTATTATTAAATCAAATTAATCTAGTGTTGCAATGCTGTGTTAATGTCAAAGTGAAAAATGACTGGACAAAACACATGGGGAACCTTTCTTTTGAAACCATTCCTCCTTTTATTATTTCGCTTGGGGAATCTGGCTCAGAACAAACATCAGAAGATTCAGATGCAGGTTCTCTTGACTAAATAATAAAAGTGGAATGAGGGCTTAAAAATTGTTTGTCATGAAAATTATCAGTATCACAAGGGGGTGGGAATAAATTTGCAATTCTACAAAAAAATACTGAGGGCCAACAGAAGAGAGAATGACCAAAATTAAGGTGGATGGATGGAGTTGATCAAAATGTGTTAACGGGAAGACCCAAGCGAGAAATACAAATGGATGACGAAATAAGTTTGCAAAGCCGAATTCATTATATTTGTTATATACAATATTATTGCTGTGTTTGTACGTACAAAAACCAAGTAGTAAATTTTGTTAATCTTAAAACTGCATATTATTATCCTTTTATATCTGAAAATTTGTAAAACAGGCAACAGTGTAAGATCACAATAGTCAGAAATTATAACCTTAAAATCGAACATCTGACAGTGATATTTAAAAACCCTGATTTAAAACACAACCAGCCCCATTTACAATACTTAAACTGTCACTTTTCCATGGCTAGGCGAGATCCAGAAATAAATGGAATCGTGTATATAACTTAACAAATTTCGAGCGTCCATATTGGAAGATCCTTTACTATAATAATTTTAACTTTCTTAGGATTAAATTGCATCAAAATCAAGTTAATAATTGATACTCTATTTGAATTGACAAGAAACATTTTTCTTTAATTGAAACACTTTTAACCTTTCTTCACAATTTTTATTATATACCAGATGTACATTTCGGCCACAAGGTGACCATTATCAATGGATTGATACTGTATCAATCCATTGATAATGGTCACCTTGTGAAATGTACATCTGGTATATAATAAAAATTGTGAGGAAAGGTTAAAAGTGTTTTAATTAAAGTTATTATAATCTTCACGTAACTCACCCAAATCCAACATTTTTCTGTTTTTATTTTTCTTTCATTATCTCATTGCTATTGCATGCGTCTTCATTTATAGTAATTTAAGGTTTAGATAGGAGACTAGGTATGCATTTTTTATGCTAAACTTTTTTTTGCATCCCTACTTATTAATATTGTTTCATATTGGTATTTTATTTTAAATGTGCTTTGATAATTACATATAAAGTTTATTATTATTATTATTATTATATAACTACCTAATTGATTAATCGAGTGGTTTGAAAATCGCGTTAAGAATGATTTTCTTCTTCATAAACAAGAAGACTAGTAAAATTATTAATTATGAATTGCATCTGTTTTAATTGAAACGTGTGTAGTGTGTCGATACGGAATCTACAACTTACATAATTTCAAACTTTGATGAAATGCCAACGGATTTATGAATAACTTGCTCAAGGACGACTTATTTTATACGTTTACGTTAATTGATTTCGTTTATATAATACAACTTATTTTTACTTTGTTTCGATTCCAATTCTTACTACAAAACAAAAAAGTGCAATATTATTATAAATAAAAATTAGAATTTATTTCTGGTCAGGTTGTAACCTAAACAAAATCTGCTAAGAAATAAATTCTAATTTTTATTTATAATAATATTGCAGATTTCTGTTCTGTAGTCAGAATTGGAGTCTAAACAATGTAAAAAAAATGTATAATACGAGGGTCATTCAATAAATAATATGTGCATTATTATTATCTCCCTGCTTCTCAATGACCGAGTCTCAACGTCTGGGAAGCTTTACAATGCCATCTATTACGCCATCTTTCTTCATCTGACTTATGGCTCGGGTACCGGCGACAAAAATTTTTTTTAGAGACGAATAACGACGTACTCGCATAGCTTGTTTCAACTTTGGAAATAAGTTAAAGTCTAGTTAACTTATGTCAAGACTGTAGGGTGGATGAGGTAACTCACAGCTTTTTGTTTACGGCATTGGCAATGTGCGGGCGTGTATTGTTGAGTGGCCCAGCCTTAGGCAACTGAGGTCGGTTTTTTTTTAATATTTTTCGGTTCAGTTTTTGAATGAAATCACAATGATATACTCTTGTGATACTTCATCCACTTGGAACTCTGTCTATGATGATGATTCCATAGTAATCATAAGCAAAGACCATCAGGATTTTTGATTCCAAATTTGTTTCTGATTGTACTGATATATTTTAACAACAATCGGGATTTCTGTTTCATTTTTTTTCTTCTTTTAAGTATATATATATATATATATATATATATATATATATACCGAGTGTCTGGGATAAGGGGCGAACATAGGAATTTAACATGTAAAATTAAATATGTGTAATTATTAGCTCCCCTATTCATTTCAAAGAAAAATCGTAAAGAAATATTTTTTAGAGTATTAAAAATTGTACTAAATGTATCGTTTTAATTTACGTTTTTACCAGAATCCTTTTAATCGAAATGATATCAAAGAAAAATGATGAAAAATAATTAATGCGTTTGGGATAAATCATAATAATAACACTTAATTAGTGGAAGAAAAATCATTTATTCATTACCAAGATAATTTATAGTGGTGTCAGATTATAAACAGTTCGTGATTTATTCTAGTTCTAATTTTTATTTTAGTGTATCTACGTCCAATGGGAAATGTTAGAGCAAGTACTCAAAAAGTTGTCCATTCTGGTGTAAACAATAACTCAATCTGTTATAAAATGCCTGCATTACATTAGCCAAGTGCCTATCTGTAATTAATCTGCAATCCACATTCAATTCAATATTTGGATGGCGCTTTTTTATAAATTTTGTTTTTCAGGTGACCCCATAAAAAGAAATCGCATGGTGTTAAATCAGTAGATCTTGATGGCCAGTTGATAGTGCCACCGCGACCAATCCAACAATTGGGAAAATTAGCATCTAAATATACCCTCACATTTAAACCATAATGGGCCGGACATCCATCATGCTGATACCATATCTCCTGATTTTCACGTGCAACTTTTTCTAACGCAGGGCCAACCTGGTCGATTAAAAGGTCTAAATAAGAATTTGAACTTAAATTTCCATGAATTTTAAATGGCCCAATAATATTATTCTTAAAAGTACCAGCCCAAATATTTATTCTTTTGCGGGAACTGGGTTCTAGTTTGTAAGCATATCCGTGGATTTTCCTGGGTCCAGTATCGCGTGTTCTGTGTGTTGGGCTCGTTATTAAGAGTTAACGTGAATTCATCAGTAAAACAGATAGACTGCAAAAAGTTTCGGTCTGTGTTTGATCAATCCTGCATTACTTCACAGAATACACGCCTGTTTTTTCATCCACTAGTAGTATCTCCTGATGACATTGATGTTTGTAGGGATGATATCCATGCTTCTTCAGAATCTTATGTACAGAGAATTTAGACACGTTGCTCTCACGAGCAATACATCGTATGCTAGTTGTTGGTTCAGCATTTATCAAACCCAAAACTCTTTCTTCCAATTCATTGTTGCATCTTCTGTTCCGTTTGTCTGTAAGGTTTTTGAATTAATATTTGTTGAAATTGGACCATTAAAATACCTTTTGAATCATCTGCCGCCTCACTTGCTGTATTTTCAAACTTGTTCACAAACTTGGTAATTGTTGATACAGACGGAATTGGTCGATTATTAAATTTAACCGAAAATAAGTCACGAACTCTGCGTAAACTGACGCCAATGTAAAATGTTTTTATAATGAATACCCTCTCTTTATTGGAATAACTCAGATTATTATTCATAAAAATTATAATGCGTAAAATGATATCTAAGTAGCTAAATTATTTTCACTATAACAAAACATTTGTCAAACTCATGGCAAGGGTTTTTATTAAATGATACATTGTTCAACTTATTTTTATTATTTTTGAGGTGAATTCTGGTACAAACGCAAATTAAATTGTTACATTTAATACAGTTTTTAATACTCTAAAAAATATTTCTTTGCGATTTTTCTCTAAAATTAATAGGGGAGCTAATAATTACGCATATTTAATTTTACATGTTAAATCCCTATGTTTGCCCCTTATCCCAGACACTCGGTATATATATGCATACAATGTTAATTTTCCGACATGCGCTGTTTTTTTAGAAGAGTTTAATTTGAAGCTTTAAACGAGTGTTTTCCACTCTTACGTTAAGCATGAAGTAAAATTGAGATTTTTTAGGCATTTCTAAACTCGAAATTTTACTTCATGCGCCACGCGTAAAACACACTCATTCAGAGTGAAGTTCGTAATATACTGCTTAAGCTTGATCAGTATTTTATACGCGTGGCGCATGAAGTAAAATTTCGAGTTTAGAAAAGCCAGAAAATTTGGTTTGGTCGCTCCGCTTCGCTACGCGACCAAACCAAATTTTCTGGCTTTTCTAAACTCGAAATTTTACTTCTTGCTTAACCTGGGAGTGGAAAACACTCTCTTAAAGCTTTCAATTTAACACTAAAACAAGCAATATCTGCAAATTTAAAGCATAAATGCTGTAATTGAGATATGTATACTTAAAAAAAACTCTGTAGAAGGAACGACAAACAAGAACCAACGGAAAGTCCCAAAACACAAATCTCAGTTAAATATTTAAATATTATTTTCTTGAATACTGTCACTATCCAATGTGCTAATGTCCAGCACATTGGATTAGTGACAGTATTCAAGAAAATATGCGTTTTAAACGATAATAATTCCTTCTTGGTTCTGTAACAAATTGTAAGTGATCTATCTATATGGGTCCTCTTTATTTCAACATTTCAATTATTCTTTCACTTACTTTTAATGCAAACCTTTCTTCCTTTGGGGCTATCTGAAATCGCAGGTCTATGCGAATAAACCGAAAACAATTGATGCCCTCGAAGTCAACATATCGAAGGCTATCCTGCAAATTCAGCCAGATTTATGCGACAAAGTCATGGAGAATTGGACGTCACGAAAACGTGCCACCAAGCAAAACCGCGGCGGACATTTGAAAGACGTTATATTCTATAATTAATGCCATAAAATATTTTTTGAAATAAAATAAAAAATGTGTGGATATCTCCCACACAACTCATTTTATTTACATTTCAAAATCGAGCGTCCTTATTAAAACACCCTTTCTAATAGAGATCAAGTTTTTTAAGCTTCCTCTATATGCACTATCAACTTAATTTGGAAGCTATTTCACAATTAAAAAGTTGAAATTATGTTACCAAAGTAAATTTAAAAGTGTTTAATTAATTTCTCATTTAACCAGTGGTGAAACATTTTTTAATCTAATTTTGAAGAGAATTAAATTTAAAAGTCTTTCAAGTTTCTGCTTTTTTCAGAAATGTATTATTATTACTCTATCTGCATAAAAAAACTTAAAATCTATGGTCTGTTTAAAAACTAGAAGGAGTAAGTGCCAAAACCCAATTTACACTATAAAAAGTTACCAAAAATATCACTATAAATTTGGCGGCAATTTCAAATAATTTCATATGAACTCTTTAAATAAAATCAAATATCCATTTTGTAGTTCTCAATTGTGGTTAAGTATTTTCTTTTTCATCGTACGATATCGTCAGTTCAATTAAAATGCTTATACGGCATTTCACCATATATCTGTGAAATAAAACATATTTACATTATGTTCATAATATAATATGAAATTTATATAATAATGTGTCTCTATCAGATCTGGGACAAATCCTCGTAAAAAGGATTCGAATCACGAAACCGAATCACCTAATATGATTCGAATCACGAATACTCGAATAAAGGATTCGTAAGAGATAAATATGATTCAAATCGAAGATTCGAATCCTGTTTTTTCGAATCACGAATACAAATCCTTTAAGAATAAATTTGATTTTATTATTTTTTTGCAACCATTAATATATAAATATCGTTACCAGTTGTTTTAACAAAAATATTCAAATCCTAATTATTTATTATTACCACTGAACATCGTTGATAACAGACTAAATATCTGACTCCCTGTTACTCTGGTTAAAGATGTATTTGGTTGTTTCTGAACTCCACTTCAAATCAGTGTTGTGTACGCGTGGCGCATGAAGTAAAATTTCGAGTTTAGAAAAGCCCGAAAAAGTGTCGAGGGTCGCTGCGCGACCCTCGACAAATTTTCACGGGGCTTTTCTAAACTCGAAATTTTACTTCAGGCTTAGCCTGGGAGTGGAAACACTCGTTTAAAACTTCAAATTAAACTCCATTATAAAATCGACTGCCTGAAATTTACGTAAATAAAAAATTCACTGAATATCATTAAAACCGAGAAAGTCAGAGAAAAGTCATGAAATTTTATTCAAATTGACCAAAACACTAACAAAAAGCCATATGATATTATTAAATTTGTCAAAATCAGCAGGCAAATTACAAAGCACGTAAAAATTTATAAAATTAACTTAAATATTGGCAAAAACAATGAAAACTATTAAACAGAATAGGGGTTTCATACAGGAGAAAGTTATTTTAAAAGGCCAGGGAAAACATCTTTAGTCCGGGAAATTTTGGAGAAATTCAACATTTCAAATTGTGGCTGCCATGTCAGTTTTACTTCAAACAATATTGAACAAAATTTTGAAAACTAGATTAATATCTTTAAAAACATTTTCAATCATTTAATGTTCTTATCAAAGCATTCACTTTGAAGTTTCGAACGAGCGTTTCCACTCCCAGACTAAGCATGAAGTAAAATTTCGAGTTTAGAAAAGCCCCGTGAAAATTTTTCGAGGGTCGCGCAGCGACCCGAGACAAATTTTCGGGCTTTTCTAAACTCGAAATTTTACTTCATGCGCCACGCGTACAAAACACTGATTTGAAGTGGAGTTCAGAAACACACAAATACATCTTTAACCAGGGTAACAGGGAGTCAGATATTTAGTCTGTTATCAACGACCCGAGAGAAATTTTCTGGGCTTTTCTAAACTCGAAATTTTACGCCATGCGCCACGCGCATAAGCGAGAAATTTAACGAGAAATTTAAAAACACTGAAAAACACATTTTTCATGTTATTCCTCACAATTAATTCGAATTATTTATAACGATTCAAATTCTTTTGTAAGTATTCGAATCCTTTTATAAATATTCGAATCCTTTTATAAATATTCGACTCCTTTTACAAGGATTCGAATCCTTTTATAAGGATTCGAATCACCCACATTTAGACTCGAATACGAATCCTCTTAAAAAAATGTAACGAATCCGGATTACGAATCCAGTTGAACTAAAGTATTCGAATGCCTCTTTTGAATCCTCTAAAAGGATTCGAATGCCTCTTTTGAATCCTCT
This sequence comes from Philonthus cognatus, assembly GCA_932526585.2. Lineage (NCBI taxonomy): Eukaryota > Metazoa > Arthropoda > Insecta > Coleoptera > Staphylinidae > Philonthus > Philonthus cognatus. The sequence continues at coordinate 40,503,471 of OW052244.1, forward strand.
TAAAGGATTCGAATCCTGAATGATTCGAATCCTGCCCAGCTCTGGTCTCTATCTTACTTAAAATTGATTTGTTTCATAAAACTATACAAGGTATAACGACTCATCTTCGGCATGCCTGCATGATCGTTTACTTCTTTTAAAACTTTATTCAAAGTTGGCAGTTCATTTTTATAGAAGAAACTATGCACGGATCTCTTCATTACGTCATCAAAACTTGTAATTATGTCTTCGAAGCTGTTTAGGGCTACAAATCTCTCCGGATTCCTTATATTCGCTAATGGTACGATAGACAGTGGAATTTACAACTCCTAAAAATTAAACATTTTATTATTTGATGCATATTCTTATGCTATTTGATATCTCACCTACTGCACCAACAATGTTTGATACAACAGCAGTCATTTTCATGTGTGGATCATCTGTTATCATCTGCTTATACATATTTATTATGCACTGTATTTCAGACAGATATAAATGACCCAAATTCAACTTCTTACGCTTTTTTTGGAGGTAAAGGTGATATTATCACCGAACTTGTACTGGGTCCATAATCCATCACAACAATATAAACAAAACTAACTTTTAACTATGCTAAAGTAACACCGCACAAAAGGTTATTACGAAACAAAGTTGCAACTCGGCAACGCTTCGAATTAAGGTTATGTTAGCTGTTGCGTCTAATAATGAAGTAATTAGCATAGCGTAAAATGGGCGCGCTCTCGGCCAATCAGAGTTGTAGGTTTTGGCGCATGAAATTTAAAACGCTCCTCCTAGTTATTAAACAGATTATAGTGTATTTAAAAACAAGGTATTTATAAAAAAATTGGTGTAGTGTCCCATCATACCACTTTCCCCGTCTTTTAAACAATTGATAATTGACATACTAAATTCATTTAACTCGAACCTATTAGTTAAAGATTTCACTTGAAGTTAGTGATTTAAGAAACGATTCACGAGAGGTGTCCCATGGTTGCTTTGATTTGTAGTGCTTTCTGCACCAACATGTATGCAACATGCGAAAATAGTTTGATGTCATCAGAGAACGTGTGTGAAAAGAGACAGAAAACTTCATAATATGTCTGCTATGGTTCTTTAAAGTTTTAAGGTTAAACATCACATTTTGACAATGTGTTCGTATAACTAAATCTGCAAAAACCCAGCCACAAATCATTTTAATTAGACAAAGTTGCAACTCGGCAACGCTTCGAATTAAGGTTATGTCAGCTGTTGCGTCTAATAATGAAGTAATTAGCATAGTGTAAAATGGGCGCGCTCTTGGCCAATCAGAGTTGTAGGTTTTGGCGTGTGAAATTTAAAACGCTCCTCCTAGTTATTAAACAGATTATAGGTTCATAACATGATTTTAATTATATTTTGTGTTTTTATAAAATAAATATTTTAATATTAGAAAAATATATAATAATCAAAGTAAAAGTCTTTAAGTATTTAACATCTTATGTACTGCGTGAATTCTTGCCGCTAAATTAATCAAACTAGGTCACTAAATTAAACATATGACTTTAAATTGTAGTAAATCTGACGTATTTAAACAGCGGCTCAATGGTCTAGGGGTATGATTCTCGCTTTGGGTGCGAGAGGTCCCGGGTTCAAATCCCGGTTGAGCCCATTTTTTGCAAGATTTATTATTAAAATTTATTTTTTGATGTCTTTTGAATAATTATGTAGCATATCATCAAATAAGCAAATATCCACAGAGCGACCAAACCAAATTTTCTGGCTTTTCTAAACTTAATGCTTAATCTGGGAGTAAAAGCACTAGAAGCTTCAAATTGAAAAGAAAAACACAAATAATTACAGCCCTGTTAATGATCATTCTTTGCAGCTAGAATTTGTTAAAACACCAATTGACATTATTGAGTTGTTATTTACTGTCAAATATCATCAACTTGTCATTGGCTTGAAACTATTAAGTTATTATTAACTGTCAAACATTAATAACTGTCACTGCCTTATCAAGTTTAAATTGCCAATTGGAACTATTTAGCTCTTGATAGCAGTGAAATGTTGTTAACTTATCACTGTAATTAGCTTGACATAATTAAAATTGTCAATAGAAAGTGCAGAGTTTAGTTATTAACTGTCGAACAGTAATAACTGTTACTGTTGTATTGACTTTAAACTATCAATTAAAACTATTAAGTTCTTGATAATTGTGAAATATTGGTAACTTATCACTGTATCAGCTTGATACAGTTAACACCTAAACAACCGTTACTGTTATCAACTTAAACTGTCAATTGAAACTATTGATTTCTTGATAACTGCCAGATATAGGTAACTTATCACTGTAAACAGCTTATATTGTTTTTATATTGTATGCACATTGAATATCTATAATTTTTATTTAGGATATAGACAATATTGTTTCTACATTGAATATTAAGTAACAATATATTTAATCTATATTGTTTCTATGTTGTATGCACATTGAATATCTAATATATTTATTCTGGATATAGGCAATATATATTGTATGCACATTAAATAACAATTTGAAGATATTAATAAAGATACAATATTGCTACAAGATACATTTCTACTAGGGGTTGGTTCTGGTTCTGGTTCTTTGGGGAGTGCGCATTTCTGCACTGCACTTAGGCCTCATTAGGCCCATTGTGCTTTCCTCCCGCTGCTACGACGCCGGAGATTAGGTCTACAGCTATCGGAGTGTTTTGGCACTTTTATCCTAATATATAAATGCAGACAACGGCCGGTATTTGAACCCCGGTCCGTGGCGTGGCAGTACAACACTCTAACCACTATACACCACCAAGCTGCCCAACTAGGGGTATTACAAGTTTATTTTACTTTATGGATAAGTATTACTCTTTTTTTTCTTTTCGTTATTATTAACGTTGAACTTATAAAATTAACCCTGAAATAAATAAATAAATAAAACACTCGGAATATTATTTCAGTTAGGAGTATATTTCATAAAATTAAATATTTAAAAACAATACAATATAATATAAATATTAGAATTTTTCTTCTCTTAAAGCGTCGAGCCGCACTTAGTTTTTTTCTTTTATACAGCGCCTCATTTCCACAAAACAAAAAATATATTAAATAATACCTAACATTTACAATTATTGCCACCGACAAAGAATTACAAATAAAAATAAATACAACAGGAAACAAAACAGAAGTACAACAAATAATTAAGTATCTTTAAAAGAAACTGGAATTACACAATCAATATAATAATCTCGTTTTAATGCAGCCACTATTAATTTTAAAAAAATAATTCGAGTATTTTCAAACTTTTTAAATGTAAATTATATAATTAGCACTCTGAATGGTACTTTTTTAATGTTAATTAAATAATTAGAACTTTATTAAGTATTTTGTTTATTTTATTATTGAAAAACCTGCTTCGTGCGTTAGTTTATTTTTTTTAAATAAATTTCACGCACGTTTCGATGTGGAATGTCATTTATTTTGGAACATTGTTTTCTATGAATAAAAAAATAATAAGTAGAATACTGAATGTTTAACACAAACAATAAGTGTATGGAATCATGAGCAAAATAAAGCATTAAATGCAATTAATTAATAATAAATATAAATTAAACACGCGTGATTTTGAAGAAAAAAGAAACAACCATGTTTAATTCAGAAAATAAACGAATACCAAATATATTTATTTCATTTCTCACTCAACCCAAGATTAAACATTTTTGAATCTAATTATGGTATATATAATTAAAACACTTAGGCCCCGTTGCATCAAAAATGTTGAACTTAAGTTCAAGCTGAACTCGAGTTCGAAATGACAGGTCCTGTTGTTCTAATGTCACTTTGAACTAAAGTTCAGAGTTAAACCAGCTCACTGGGTTTGGTGCAACTGACCCTTGGTTTGTTTAAAAGACAAAAACATAGCTGACCTTAAGTTAATTTGAATCAAGCATGATGTTTTTTAAATCATAAGAAATTAATTGTAAAAAAATAATAGGACGGGTGATCAAAAAATAAGGGCACAGTGTCTGCATTGAAACGTGTACATTTTGTAACCTTACGTTTTGATCACCCCTCGTAATAAGTTGATTTGAATTAAATATAAATTTGAATTAAAACAATAAATATTGTTTGAATCAGAAAAACAAAAACAAAAAATAGCTGTCCTCAAGATGATTCAAATTAAAAATGATTTACAATAAATTTTAAATTTATAAAAATACATCCTGTTCGCGCACACTTGTTTCACATTTACATTTTTTAAATTATTGATATTGTTATTAAATTTTCATTTTTTTTAAGTGTTTGCATAACTTTTTCTTATTTATCCACACACCACACTATAATTATAACACAGATAAATGTAAGACATTAGAAAAATTCTAAATCTAACAGCTCATTTTTTTAGGATCTCACTTTATAAATATTACTAATAATAAATTATTATTCGTACATCTATGGAAAAACATAATAATAAAAAATAATAATACGTGCGTAAATTAGATTGTTTAAACCCCGATTCTGTACATAATATAAACTTCTTTTTAAGTAAATGAACAATGAAATTAGCAAAAAGAAATTGTGTTTCCTTAAACAAAACAAAGAAAAAAATAACAGTGATGACTTGATTTTTGTGCGTTTTTTTCGATCTTGACAATTTAACGTTTTTATCTTTAAACCCTTTTTTGTTATTACAAAATGTCCGCTTCGTTAAACCCTTTTTTGTTGGTTTAAAACAACAACAAAGTATGTAAAAAATGTCATTCACACTTTTATTTTTCATTCAACGTTTTTAGTTGAATGAAAAATAAAAGTGTGAATGACATTTTTACATATTTTGTTGACTGCGTAAAGAATCGCACTTTTAGTGTTTTTAAAAATAAAAGTGGTATAAAACATATTAATAATTACATCAAGTTTAATTTTGAAAAATAACTTAATGAAAACAGTCATTATTATTTCCTAATCACTTACTGATTAGGAAATAATAATGTTAACCTTTAAATACAGGCAATTTGTCTTTTAAGTATACATACATTTCCGAAAGCAAATTGTTTTAAGATTTAGTTAAATAATATGAACATTTGTAAAATTCATTAAGGTTAAAAAAAAAATTGTGTATTTTAAACTTTAATTGAAATCAGCGTATTATACGCGTGGCGCATGAAGTAAAATTTCGAGTTTAGAAAATCCTGAAAATTTGGTTTGATCGCTCCGCTTCGCGGAGCGATCAAACCAAATTTTCAGGATTTTCTAAACTCGAAATTTTACTTCATGCTTAACCTGGGAGTGGAAAACACTCGTTTGAAGCTTCAAATTGAACTTGAAAATATACAGCGTGTACATCGGGATATTTATACTTAAAAGAAACATGTATAATCAACGCATATTAAAAAAAAATTGTTTTTAAATTTTAATCGCACGCTAATTTTTTTTTTATAACGGTCAACACTTTAAGTCAAATAATAATGTGGTCAAAAATTCCTATTTCGTTGAGACTTAAAAAAATAGTCATCACTGTACGCATAACTAATTTAATATCGTCGGTAAAAATAAAAGTCATTAATTGCGCAGGATCCAACTAGATTCCTGGGAAATTCACGGCACTTAATGAGTTTTACTTTTAAATCGAACTTATTTGTATATACACTAATATTCACTCATACAGCAACAATAAAAAAAAACCTGCACGCTTTTTAAAAAATGTATTCCTTTGTTAAATACCTATCTTATTTTAATATTGTATACTCCTATTTCTAATTAAGCCTTTCGGTTTTTATTTATTTTTAATTTACTTGTTTATTTATTCATTATTTATATTTTTTTTGATAATGAGGAAGCTACCCTGAATTCACCAAATATGTAAGAATACTTGATTTTGACTTAAGTCAATACTTGATTCTGACTGAAATACACCAACTCTTGGCTTATATACAAGTCAAGTCAATACTTGATTTTGAATTAAGCCAATACTTGATTCTGACTGAAATACACCAACACTTGGCTTATATATAAGTCAAAAATAAATGATTCTGACTTTATTTTGACTTTAAATAGAGTACTAGATTTTGTGTTACGTCAATACTTGACTCTGAGTTGTTTTAAATTAAGCCAGTACTTGATTTTAACTAAATTACACCAACACTTGGTATTTATATAAGTCGAAATATTTGATTATAATTTAATTTTGACTTAAAATAGAGCACTAGATTTTGGTATTTATATAAGTCGAAATATTTGATTATAATTTAATTTTGTCTTAAAATAGAGCACTAGATTTTGATTGTTGTCAATACTTGGCTCTGAGTGAAATACACCAACAGTTGATTATAATTTTAGTCAAAATACTTGATTCTGACTCAAACACACCAACACTTGGTTTCTATAGAAGTCAAAATACTTGGTACTGACTTGATTTTGACTTAAGTTAAAATACGTGATTTTGAATTAAGCCAATACTTGATTCTGACTGAAATACACCAACACTTAGTTTATTTACAAGTCAAAATACTTGATTCTGACAAAAATACACCAACTCTTGCTTTCTATACAAGTCGAAATACTTGATATTGACTTGAATGTGACTTAAGTTAGAATACTTTACTTTGAATTAAGCCAATACTTAATTCTGACTGTAATACACCAACATTAGGTATTGATAGAAGTCAAAATACTTGATTTAAACTTTATTTTGACTTAAAATTGTGTACTAGATTTTGTGTCAAGTCAATATTTGACTCTGAGTGAAATTTACCGACAGTTTCTTATTATTTTAGTCAAAATACTTGATTCTGACTTCATTTGAATGTAAGTTAAAATACTTGATTTTGAATTAAGGTAATACTTGATTCTGACTGAAATACACTGACACTTGGTTTCTATACAAGTCAGATACGCGACTTTGACTTTAGTTGAAATACTTGAGTTTAAATTACAATAATACTTGATTCTGACGGAAATGCACTCACCATTGGTTTGTAATTAAGTAAAAATACTTGATACTGGCTTGATTTTGACTTATGTTGACATGCTTGATTTTGAATTAAGCCAATACTTGATTCTGACTGTAATATACCAACACTTGGCCTATATACAACTCAAAATACTTGATACTGACTTAATTGTGTATGGCTTACAAGAGACGTTATCAATTATAATTTGAAAAAGTCCAATTTTTGATTGATCTTTTAGGTATACAGATCAGGTTTTTGCTGTAAATTTTCTGACATTCGTGGTTTTTCTAAAAGTTTTTCAATTTGAAGCTTCTAACGAGTGTTTACAATCTCAGATTAAGCATGAAGTAAAATTTCGAGTTTAGAAAAGCCTGAAAATTTGGTTTGGTAGCGTAGCGCGTAGCGCTACGCGACCAAACCAAATTTTCAGGCTTTTCTAAACTCGAAATTTTACTTCATGCGCCACGCGTATAAAACACTGAAACTTTGCGAAGTTCAAAATATACTGCTCATGTTAATTAATTTCTAAATTAATCTCGATGCCTTTCTATCCTTTCGGGTGGTTTCCATACAAGTCAAAATACTTGATTATGAACTGACTAAACATCTTGATATACTTGAGTTAGAATCAAAGTATTAAAAAACTCAAGTACAATTTTACCCTTGCTTGAAGCGTGCAGGTTTTTTAAACAAATTTTCTTTTACGAATACTATTTGTTATGAAATACAATCGTTTTATATTTTATTCGCTAATTTAAAGTAGACTTGTGACGCAATTGGTCGGTGCTTGGGGGAATGTTCTTTTGTTTTGTTTTTTTAAATTTTTTAAGTAGGGAAAAGGGGATTTTTATTTTATTATTGCACAAGTCTGGAATTGACCTGGAATGTACAGTGATGCGTTTTCTTTTTCGCTAATAATTTCGTGAAGCTTTCATTTAAAATGACAACCATCCATTTTTTTGTCGTCAAGTTGTCAATCAATTTAATTTCCTTACACAAAATAATCATCACTGTACAAACCCTAAACACAAACATTTCTATTTTTTTTAATCTTACCTTCTAAAAAACCTGTATTTTCTTTCTTTCTTGATTTTTTCTATTTTAAATCGCTAAAAAATTTACATCAATTTCCTTATTCTGTTTTTGTCGCCATTTTTTTCTACTGATGATGTCCGCTCTTCACCATTTTTTTTTCTACATCAAGAAGATGGCCGTTCTTTTCACCATTTTTTTCTACATCAAGAAGATGTCCGTTCTTTTCACCGTTTTCTTTTTGTAAGTGTATAAAGAAGCTGCTACTCAACGAAAAGCTTCACAGAACTTCTCAATTTCAGAATTCTTTTTGATGATAGCTAAAGAAGCTTGAATTTTTCCTTGTTGGAGTTGTTTAAAACGAAGAGTTTCCATTTGAATTCAGATCACAAAAAAATTCCTTTTCTCAATTTCCTCAAATTGTCTAGAGAAAACCTTCACACAACATTATTTTCACTATTTTCTTTGAAGATGATTAATGAAGAAGCTATTGCTCAACGAAAAGCTTCACAAAACTATTTGATTTAAGAATTTTCTTTGATGATGGCTAAAGAAGCTCGAATTTTTCCTAGTTGGAGTTGTTCAACGAAAAGTTTCCATTTGAATTCAGATCACAAAAAATGTCCTTTTCTCAATTTTCTTAAATTGTCCAGAGAAAATCTTCATACAACATTATTTTCTTTAAAGATAATTAGTAAAGAAGCTATTGCTTAACGAAAGCTTCACAAACCTATTTGATTTAGGAATTTTCTATGATGATGGCTGAAGAAGCTTCAACTATTTTTTCTCGCAGTTGTTCAACGAAAACCTTCATATTTGAAGATCACAAAAGAAATGTCTTTTTCGTAATTTCCTCAAAATGTCCAGAGAAAACTTTCACACAACATTATTTTCACTATTTTCTTTGAAGATGATAAATGAAGAAGGCTCAACGAAAAGCTTCAGGAGTTTTCATGGAAGATGGCCAAAAAAGCTTCAATAATTTCTTCTTGCAGTTGTTCAACGAAAACCTTCACATTTGAACCTCACAATGAAATGTCTTTTCCTTTTTACAATTTCTTAAAATTGTTCAGAGACAACCTTCACACATTATTCTCACTATTTTATTTAAAGATGATTATAGTTATTTCTTCATGCGATTCTCCAAAGAAAATCTTACCACTGTTTTCTTTTTTTTATTCTGTTTTTCACTTCTTCTTTTCTGTTTTCACTACTTCTTTTCTGCTTTTCACTTCTTATTTTCTGTTTTTCACTTCTTCTTTTCTGCTTTTTACATCTATTCTGTTTTCTTTGAATTCGTTTTGTCATCAATTATTTCTACTTGTGTTTGACAAACGATTTCTTTTTTATATTTTTGAAGATCGCCAACGAAACATTATTTTAACTATTTCTTCTAGGAGTTTTCCGAGGGAAACATTCATGCAGGATAATATTTATTATTTTGTTTGGAGATCAGTAAGGCTGTTTATTCGTACAGTTTTCTAATGAAAGTCTGGTCACTGTTTTCTTTGAAGATCGCTTATCTAAATTTAATTTCACTATTTTTTGAAGGTCACCAACGAAAAGTTCTTTCGACTATTTCTTTTTCACTAACGAAACCATTTTTCCACTATTTCTTCTTTATTAACGAAACGTTTCTTTCAGTATTTCTTCTTCATCAATGAAACATTCATTTCACTATTTCATCTTCACCAACGAAACGTTTTTTTCACTGTTTTTTCTTCACTAACGAAACGTTCTATTCACTATTTCTTCTTCGTTTTCTTAAAGAAAACCTTCGCATAATATCCTTCTTTCCGCTGTTTTCTTCGAAGATTACCTAAGCTATTTCTTCTTACACGTTTTTCTTCCACCATTTTACTTTCACTTTCACAGTTGATTGACAAACACCTTCATACACATTTTTTACCTTTGAAGATCACCAAAGAAAATACCTTTTCGTTGCTTCTTCTTCGAGTTTTTTAAAGAACATTTTTACACAGCACTCTTTTCTTCAAAGATGACCTAAGCTATTCTGTCTTGCAGTTTTTCATGTCAACTTTCTCACTGTTCTCTTTGAAGATCATTTGACTCTTATCCTTAAAGATAATCGAAAGAAGCTTCTTCTACTATACACATATGTTTGATAAAAGTTATTGTTTCTCATTTTCTGTTCGCTGTTTTTTATTCTGTAAAGATGGAAGAAGAAGTTTCTTCTGTTTGTTTTCTTGTTGTAGATGTGGTGTGAAGATTAAACTTAATCTAATCATTTGACTCTTATCCTTAAAGATAATCAAAAGAAGCTTCTTCTACTTTACACATATGTTTGATAAAAGTTATTGTTTCTCCTTTTCTGTTCGCTGTTTTTTATTCTGTAAAGATGGAAGAAGAAGTTTCTTCTGTTTGTTTTCTTGTTGTAGATGTGGTGTGAAGATTAAACTTAATCTAATCATTTGACTCTTATCCTTAAAGATAATCAAAAGAAGCTTCGTCTTCTTTACACACATGTTTGATAAAAGTTATTGTTTCTCCTTTTCTGTTCGCTGTTTTTTATTTTGTTAAAATGGAAGAAAAAGCTTCTTCTGTTTGTTTTCTTGTTGTAGATGTGGTGTGAAGATTAATATTCTTGTAAATTTCTTTTGAAGTTTCTTCAATTCACTATTTATTGCTATAGATGTGTAATAAAGGTGCATCTTTCTCTAGTTTTTCTGATCATTACTTTTCGATTTTTTTTTTCTTGAGATCTTGTTGTAGATGTAGAATGAAGGTTATTCTTTTTGAAAATTCCCTTTTAAGTTTCTTCATTTTAATATGACTTGTTGTAGATGTGTAATAAAGGTTTATCTTTTAGGAGATTTCTTTTGAAGTTGATGCATATCACCATTTTTTTTGTGGATGTGTGATGAGGGTTCATTTTTCAGGCATTATCCTTTGAACTTTCTTCATTTTAATATGTTTTGTTGTAGATGTGTGATGAAGATTCACCTTTTTATCAATTTATTTTGATGTTTTTGCATTTCACCATTTCTTTTTGTGGAGGTGTAAAGAAGGTTAATTTTTGAGGCAATTTCCTTTAAAGTTTCTTCATTTCAATATGGCCTGTTGTAGATGTGTGATGAAGCTTTACCTTTTTGAATTTTTTTAAGTTTCTGCGTTGATTTTTGCAAGGATAATCTTTCAGGCAATTAATTCTCCTGAAGTTTCTTCATTTCAATATATCTTGTTGTAGATGTGTGTTGAAGGTTTACCTTTTTGGCAATTTATTTTAAAGTTTCTGCAATTCACCATTTCTTTTTGTGGATGTGGAAAGAAGGTTAAGCTTTTAAGCGATTTTCTTTGCAGATTCCTTATTTTAATATGTCCTGTTGGAGATGTGTGATGAAGGTTTGCCTTTATAATTTTATCTGCGTTTTTTTGTAGATCTGTAATTTCAGGCAAATTCCTTTGTACTTTCTTCATTTCAATATGCCTTGTTGTAGTTGTGTGATAAAGGCTCATCATTTTGGAAATTTCTTTATTTTAATATGCCTTTTTGAAGATGTGTGATCAAAATATGTCATTTTAAAAATTTCTGTTGAAGTTTCTGCATTTCACTATTTCTGTTTGTGGATGTGTAATGAAGGTTAAATGTCTTGGTAATTTCCTTTGAACTTTCTTCATTTTACTATTTCTTGTTGTAAATGAGCACTTATGGAAGTTCCGCACTTCTTTTTCTTCAATATTTCTCGTTGTAAGTAACAGGTGAAGCATTTTCTTACTCACTACATCTTCTCGCAAATGTCTTTCATCTTCTTTTTCACTACTAATTGTCCGAACGGAAAGGAAACGAAAACACTATACAACAGATATATAAATATTTCCTATTGAGTTTTTTTGTTTGTTAAGAACTAGAGTGGTCAGACTTGGGGGTTGGAGTCGCGGCGGTTGGTCAGGTTCATGTTGTCGTCCTGCTGTTGGTCGCCGCCGCCGCCTTTGGGGTTGTTGCACGAGTCGGTGAAGTGGATGTCCTCCGACTGGGGACTCGGTGAATCGGCTATCGTCAGCCTTAACGAGGGGTCGTCGATGATCCGTATCCGGGACTCTTCGTCCGTGGAGTCGATGGAGGCGGTCCGGGCCGACGGCAGCCGGACTCCGCTCTTCACGAGGAGTTTAGACTCTAATCTCATGACCTATTTTTTTTCCACAAACATCCAACAAAAAAAAAATCACATTAGTTTCAGAAATATTAATATATAGATTGATTTGTAAAGGAGAGAAAGAACTGTCAATTATGACCGAACTAAAACCATACCTAGCTTATTGAATTAGAAAGTATTTACACTATTAAATACATTTAGGCCCAGTTGAACTAAACACGTCGAACCGGATTCATCTCTGAACTGAGTTTAAAGTGACATTACAGCTATAGTTGTTTCAATGGATATTTATCGTCTTAAGTTGTCTTATAAATTAAGACATTGTTTGCATTTTCACGAATAGTTTTTTCGTAATTTTATATATTATGATTACAGCTATGAAAACTGGGCCCGTATTCCCAGTACCGATGCAATTTGTCATCGGTGAGAAGTGACGTCATTTTACTTCATACGGTTTGGTAAATTCTTCCCAAAATTTTACGTCATTTTAGTGCTCACTGATGACAAATTGCATCGGTGCTGTGAATAGGGGCCCAGGTCATTTTAAACTCAACATTAGATATGAACCCAGTTCAAAGTTTTTGCTCTAATTGGTCCTTCAAAAAATTGACAGCTAACACCATTTATTGCTAAGGCCGTGGTAAATAGATTGTAGACAATATTGTTGTTAAAAGTCTACAAATTAGTACACAGTGTAACTTTCGAATACAATTGGATATAATTTCGGCAGGTAAAAATTATTAAGTGCTGTTGATTTTCTACATGCTTAATAAACTGATTAGGTATGCAGTAAATCAGCAAGACTTTGAGAACCGACTACATTATGATTAATTATATTACATACATAATGCATGCAGTAAATGCACTATAATATTGATTACATAAGTCATAAGCTAGATATTTGCAAAATAATCAAATATTTGTATTTGTATCAGGGGAACTGCATCAAAAGTGGATACATTTGCAATGAATGTATGATTACGAAATTCTCTAAATATTGATGAATTTGCAAAAAATCATGAATGTACTAAATAGAATTTTTAAAATCAACAATCTTAAGGAAAAACATTATTATTTAGTAATTGCATTATTACATTCTACATTCATGCTGCATAATTTTTGGTACCTATTTAAATATGAATATCATGCAGAAATTTATGAGTATATACAAAAATGTTTCATGCTAATCAACGCACATACAGTTTAATTAACCATTAGAACTTACTCGAGCCATTTCCACGGCTCAGTGTCGGGACTTGTTATTGGCGTAGGGAACTGCACAATATTGTTACATGTTAATATACACAAACACACATACGCAACAAAACAATGGTCTGTATGATTTTTTCTGTTTGTTAAGTTGTAATAATCTAAATATCTCATTAGAATGAATGGAAAGTTCCTTCTATCTCTGCTATACTTGTTAATATGAAACAAAGGCTGTTCAAATGCTTTTACATTAGTAATACACAACCTACTTTAAGGTTATGTTTCAACAGTGTTCTGATATCAACGGATTTTTAGATCTACAGGTTTTTAATCAATTTAAGATTTTCGGTTTTTTTCAAGAGTGGCTTGTATTTGCCCGGATATATTTTATTTTGCCTTAAAATGTTATTAAAACTAGTCATATAAGAGCAGAAAGACCAATGGTCGATAGCCCAGACAGGGACGTACTAACACATTAATGGAATTGTACATATTTGTATAAATAAATAATGTAACTGTAAATAGTATGCCTGAATAAAGATGATGTATATATAGTCATATTATATCAAAATGGTAATAGAAATAGTCAAATTATACCTACTGAAACTTGAATGAAAATAGTCAAACTATATCAAAATTTGAATAGATATAGTGAAATTTAAATGGTAATAGTTATATTATATCAAAATTTAAATGGAAATAGTCAAATTATATTAAATGTTAAATAGATAGTTAATTAAGAACAACATTTTAACAGAAATAGTCAAATTTAGACTAGTACGCTCGCTTTCTTTTGTGTTTTGCAAAAGTTGCGAATCACTCAATAACCAATGGGAATACAGAAAAATGAGTTAAACAAAAGTTTTGAATAATAAAATTTTGAACAATTTTTCCATCTTTAAGTTTTTTCGTAACTATCTTTTTTTTGGTGAAAAGCGACAGTTTGTTGAGAGATTCGTAAAAACCTATAATTTTCACAAAATCATGGAGTAACTTCTTATAACTATTTATTGGAATTTGTGTATATTTTTGAACTTCGGGATAGATCAGCGTATATCGCGCGTGGCGCATGAAGTAAAATTTCGAGTTTAGAAAAGCCTGAAAATTTGGTTTGGTCGCGTAGCGCTGCGCGCTTCGCGACCAAACCAAATTTTAAGGCATTTCTAAACTCGAAATTTTTCTTCATGCTTAGTCTGGGAGTGGAAAACACTATTATATATAATATTGATAACTTCAATAAACACTCTCCCTCTTGATTTAAACCCTATCTAATTAATAACACTTTCTTTTGTATTTTGCAAAAGTTGCGAATCACTCAATAACTAATGGGAATACAGAAAATCAGTTAAACAAAAGTTTTGGATATTGAAATTTTGAACAATTTTTCTATCTTTAGGTTTTTTCGTAACTATCTTTTTTCTTGGTGAAAAACGATAGTTTGTTGAAAAATTCGTAAAAACTTATAATTTTTACAAAATCCTGGAATAACTTCTTAGAACTATTTATTGTAATTTGTGTATATTTTTAAACTTCGGGATAGATCAGCGTTTTACGCGCGTGGCGCATGAAGTAAAATTTCGAGTTTATAAAAGCCTGAAAATTTGGTTTGGTCGCGTAGCGCAGCGCGCTACGCGACCAAACCAAATTTTAAGGCTTTTCTAAACTTGAAATTTTACTTCATGCTTAGCCTGGGAGTGGAAAACACTATTATATATAATATTGATAACTTTGGTGAACACTCGCCCTTTTGATTTAGAAAAAAACAATTGACATTTTCTTTTAGATATGGATGGATCACCCTATATAATTAACAACATTTTCTTTTGTATTTTGCACTCAATAACTAATGCGAATACAGAAAATGGGTTAAACAAAAGTTTTAGATAATAAAATTTTGAACAATTTTTCCATCTTCAAGTTTTTTCGTAACTATCTTTTTTCTTGAAGAAAAACGACAGTTTGTTGAAATATTTGTAAAAACTTATAATTTTCACAAAATCATGGAATAACTTCTTAAAACTATTTATTGGAATTTGTGTATATTTTTGAACATCGGGATAGATCAGCGTTTTAAGCGCGTGGCGCACGAAGTAAAATTTCGAGTTTAGAAAAGCCTGAAAATTTGTTTTGGTTGAACCAAACCAAATTTTAAGGCTTTTCTAAACTCGAAATTTTACTTTATGCTTAGTCTGGGAGTGGAAAATACTCTTATATATAATATTGATAACCTTGATAAACACTCGCCCCCTTGATTTAGAAAAAAACAATTGACATTTTCTTTTAGATATGGATGGATCACCCTATATAATTAACAACATTTTCTTTTGTATTTTGCACTCAATAACTAATGCGAATACAGAAAATGGGTTAAACAAAAGTTTTAGATAATAAAATTTTGAACAATTTTTCCATCTTCAAGTTTTTTCGTAACTATCTTTTTTCTTGAAGAAAAACGACAGTTTGTTGAAACATTCGTAAAAACTTATAATTTTCACTAAATCATGGAATAACTTCTTAGAACTATTTATTGGAATTTGTGTATATTTTTGAACTTCGGGATAGATCAGCGTTTTACTTCATGCTTAGTCTGGGAGTGGAAAACACTCTTATTTATAATATTGATAACTTTGATAAACACTCGCCCTCTTGATTTAGAAAAAAACAATAAACATTTTCTTTTGGATACTTTATAGACCACTCTATATAAAAATAAATATACCCATCTTGTAGATCTCGTCGAAATGCATGTATTATACTTTTCTGTAGCTCAAGTAGTTTTTGAGCTAAAGCGTTTTTTTGTGAAAATTGAAAAATGTCGAGAGTTTACAGAAAAACAGCTCAAATAAAAGTTTTAGGTAGTCAACTAATAACAACATTAAACATAAATAGTTAAATTAGCTTACGCTTCTTATAGTTTGCACACTTTAAACATAATATATAAAATTACGAAAAAACTATTCGTGAAAATGCAAACAGTGTCCTAATTAATAAGACAATTTAAGACGATAAATATCCATTGAAACAACTACTTCCCGTGCAAATACACCTCCGGATATTGAATTATACAATGAAATATTTAAAATCTTATTTAATTTGATTTGTTACAACGCTCTATTAAAGTATATGTAACGTTTAGGTCAAATTCTCTTCAAACCAACTAACAATACAATTTTAAATAAAAGGAGAGATAGCAACAAATAAGAAGTGAATGGACTTGGATTAAAACTAATGTCTTAGGCCATCTATAGACGCGTTTCGAGATTTATCTCTCTTCAGTATAGCTTTGCTTATGACGTTTAAAAAATTAGGAATTAAATTAAAACAAACTTACTTGGAAAAAGTGTTGTGTGTGGAATGAACAGGTACACAGAAATGGAATGAGTGAAAATGATGGTCGGTATTTATAGGTAAAAAAAGGGGATTATGTCATTAGCAGGTATGAAGAATGTGAGACCTTATTATTTACCTTACGGTACAGTTCAAACAAGATAAATTCAAATTCAAAACTATTTGAATTCGAGAAAATAAGCTTACGCTTCTTATAGTTTGCACACTTTAAACATAATATATAAAATTACGAAAAAACTATTCGTGAAAATGCAAACAGTGTCTTAATTAATAAGACAATTTAATTAAGACACTGTTTGCATTTTCACGAATAGTTTTTTCGTAATTTTATATATTATGATCAAGATTTGAATAGATATAGTCAAATTATATCAAAATTTGACTGGACACAGTCAATTTACAACAAAATTTGAATAGAAATAGTCAAATTATATCAAAATTTGACTGGACACAGTCAATTTACAACAAAATTTGAATAGAAATAGTCAAATTATATCAAAATTTGAATAGAAATAGTCAATTTATATCAAAACTCGACTTTAAATAGTTAAATTATATCAAAAATTTGAATAGACAGTTAATTTATATTAAAATTTGAATAGATATAGTCAAATTATATAAAAAATTGAATAGAAATAATCAAATTATGTCAAGAATTAAATGAAAATAGTCAATTTATATCAAAATTTGGATGAAAATATTTAAATTATCATCTATGTCTAACACGAAACCCAAACATCCACACCCAATTCTCACATCCACAAATCACTATTCATCAATTCATAACATTTCACGTGAGTTATGACTAACAGACAGACAAAGAACAAAATCATTGACAAGAACTCAGGCTGAAACACCAACGGTCGATAGCCTCTTATTTGAAATTTATTTTTATAATATTAATAAATGTAGATATATGTAATATTACACAATAAAGATGTTTGTATATATATATATATATATATATATATATATATATATATATTTAAATTATATCAAAATTTAAATGGAAATAGTCAAATTATATCAAAATGTGAATAGAAATAGTTAAATTATATCAATATTTAAATGAAAATTATCAATTTATATGAAAATGTTACCGATACTAGTCAACTTATATCAAAATTTGAATGTAAATAGTTAAAATATATGAAAAGTTAAATAAAATAGTAAAAATAGTCAGATATAGTTAATTTATATCAAAATTTGATCAAAAATTGTCAATTATATAAAAATGTTAATAGAAATAGTCAATTTATATCAAAATTTGTATGGAAATAGTCAATTTATATCAAAACTCGACTTTAAATAGTCAAACTATATCAACATTTAATTTAATTCATATGAAAACTTTAATTTATATTAAAACTTGAATGAATATAGTCTAATTATATCAAAATTTGAATAGAAATAATCAAACTATATTGAAATTTGAATGAATATAATCAAATTATATCAACATTTTAATAAAAATAGTCAATTTATATCGAAATTTAAAATAATATAGTCAAATTATATCAACATTTTAATAGAAATAGTCAAATTATATCAAAATTTTAGAGAAACTCCTACATTTTAAATTAACGTTTCCTCATCAAATCTTCTAATTAATTCAAATTTTTGAAATATTTAAATACATTTGAAATAATTTTCTAAATATTTTTGTTTTATATATTGGACAAAGAAAAATAGTCAATTTTTAAATTAGGCTGAGGATTTAAAATTGATTTCAAATGCAGATAATTTTTTAATTAATATTGATATTAAAGTCTTATAAGAAAATCGATTATTTTTATATCATAAAATATTATAATTTGATTTTGGGATCTTATAACTTTGATAATTTTGTTTTCTATATAAATATAAACAAAAATTGTTAGTTCTGATGATTTAAAAAAAAATGTAAACGTAGATAATTATTTCATTAATTTTTGTTTTTATGGAAAAAAAAAAAATTTTTTTATACAGTATTGTGCTTTGATTTTGGGATCTTATAACTTTAACATTCACCAGAATATTCTCGTTTTTCTGAATTTAATAATAAAATATGATTATTTATAAATGGACTATTCGTAATTATAAATAATATCCGTTAATGATATTTTTTTTTGTGAATATTTGAATGAAAGTCTACAAAAAATGTCAACATATAATTTTGTGCGTGTGTTCATTAATGTCCAAATATTTTAATTTTCTGCATTAGATAATAAAAAATATCAAGACAATTGTTTAACGAGTGTTCTCCTAAGCTAAGCATGAAGTAAAATTTCGAGTTTAGAAAGCCCAGAGAATTTGGATTTGGATTCGGGCTTTTCAAAACTAGAAATTTTACTTCATGCGCCACGCGTATAAAACACTGATTTTAAGCTCGAAAGTTGAAAATATATCAAAACATTTTGGAATTCTAGTTATTCGTATTTTCATTTATTGTATTCAATACTTTGTACTAATAAATGTATTTAAGTACTCGAGTACAATTTGCGTGGAGTACTTGTACTCAATACTCGAGTAAATTTTACTTGTACTCGGAACAGCTCTGATTTCAATAAACGTAATGTGTGTACCTAGACAATGATTAAAGTCAAAATAATCCCTTAATTTTGATGTAAATCAGGGGTTCTTAACCTTTTTCAGGTCACGCCCCCCCTCCCCCCCCTCATAACTCCACGCCTCCCTCCTTGATTTAATTTAGGTTTTTTAGTTAAATTAAAACACCATTATAGCCTCATTTCACTTCACCTACTCTTTAGGAAATCTGTTGCGCACTCCCTGACATCTTGCCGCGCCCTCCTAATGTGGCGTGCCCGCCCGGTTGAGAACCCCTGATGTAAATCATTGTTTATATGGAAGTAAAAACATGCGTTTGCTGTATCACAAACATGAGAATTTATACAAGTATAGAAGGGATAAAAAAGAGATTTTCTCTAAATCATATAGACCAATTGTTGTTTCTCAATGTTTTCCTGGCAACACCGAGCAAATAATTCAGGAGAGCCACATAATACACGAAACGAAGAGACAAACTAAATAATGGATTATAAAATCGTATTATAGTTCTTTTTGAGTGAATAAGCTAACTGAAATATCGCTTGATAAGATTTAAAATTAAAACTAACAAACGCGATCAAGTTTTGAACTAATCATATTCAGTTCTATGCCATATTTAATACATTCCATTGGTTACATCAGGTTAATCAACAAATCATATTTAATATATTACATTTAATAAATTTTATTGGTTGCATCGGCCCAATCAGAGATAGACTTCGACGTGTTGAGTTCAATAGTCGAAGTGACAGCATATCGACGACGTCGCCAATATAAATAACATCAGAAATACCATACAATACAGGTGATTATTACGTACAGGTATATGTTTTGCTTATGGATATTTTTGGAAGTTTTGAATACTTTGTTAAATTCCTTAGTATCTGCCACAACGGCGTCGCATTAAGTTGAATAGCCACTAACTTAAAACTCGGCCTGTCTTGATTGCCATTACCTTACGCTAAATAATAATCGACAGTAAAAACTTTTTTTCCGTCGTGAGGCCCATTTTCAACTCGAACCTCACAGCACACCGTTATTTGCACTACTAACAACACATAATGAAGGTGCAATAATTCGCTGATGAACGAACATGCGCATGAGAACTGCGCGAAATCTAGTACTGTATATTTTGGCGCATATTGTATTTGAATCTCAATAGCATTTATGCTATGCAATAAATTGCATAATTCAGAGCAACTAATATAATTTATGCTGGAATTCGGAGCATAAATGTTTTATATAATGCAAAGTCCACGCAAAAAGAACAATAAAACTGAATGAGAACCCCGAAAGACAAGGGATGCAAGTGCAACATTTCTAAAATAGGAGTTACAAGTGTCAAGATACATTCGTGCATCTGATCGTGACAGGATATTACTGATACTGGTAGATAATAGTTAATACTAGTACTCATGTTTAAGCTTTGTATCCCTATGGATACTTATACCCTTATAGGGTCCAAAAATAGGGTTATAGGGTCCAAAAATATAATTTATCTTTTTTTGTAATCACTAGCTTGAAAGTGTATGTCAAACAAAATCGCGAAAATATTACACGATCCTTTATTCGGTTTGTCTCTTCAAAATATGAATTATTTACAGGTGAAGAAGAAACATCTCTGCTTTCTCAGAGAATAAGCTCACAAGCGCTTGCATTTAATGCATTCTGTGTTAATTTTGTTTAAATTGAACCACGTGTTATACAATATTTTCAGTGTATTAGTAATAAGTGTGCAATGAAGTTGATTGAGAACTTACTTCGGCTTGAAGATCAGCGACTTTGTCCTGAAGATCGCGCACTCGCTCGTTGTCGTCTACTTGGTGGCTCCTTAACTCGCCTTCAGTCGCTATTTCTTCATTCTGGATAAATGGTGAACAATAAATTATTTGTATGAAAACTTAAAAACAAACAGTAAGGAGTTTTTAAGTTGTGAAACAGTACCAAGGGTCTCTTCCATTCAATACCTATGGTATACATAGTTTATAAAGGAAGTTTTTATTTTAAGTATACATATCTCAATATGAAACGCTGTAAATCTTTAGATATTCGTTGTTTCGTTGAAAATAGTTCGACAGAACCTAACTTTTTACTTTATGTTCCCCGCGTGAAAAACATTGATTTCAAGTGAAGTTTGAAATATGTATACTACTAAATCTGTATGCCAAAGACGCATATTCTGAACTCCACATTAAATCAGTGAGGTCACAAGCCGCACCTATTCCTTAGCTAATCAAGTTCAAACTTACCTTTAATTCTAGCTGACTGATCTTCTGCCTCAACTCAGCCAAAGCTTGGGCCTTCTCTGCGTCCCTGATCCTAGCGTTCAGCAATTCGTCCTTCATCTGACCGTCCAAATCGGCGTATCGTCTTTGTTCCTCCAAAAGCTTAGCGGCCGAATCGCGATCCCTCAACTCCGCTGCTTCGAGCGCCTCTCTTTGCTTCTTGATTTCCTCATCCTGTCTGCGCAACTGGTTGGTGCTGACTTGGATTTGGGTCTCGAGTTCCATGACTTTCAGGCGCAGTTCCTTCGTTTCCGTCAAGGCTTCCATGTGACGCATCTTCGAGGATAGGAGTTCCTCTTCGAGTTTTTGGGTGTCGTTCTTGTTGCCCCAGAGGAGCTTTTTGGGTGTGCTCAGAGCGTCGCTTGTTGATGATGATTCAAGTTTGTGTTCCTGTTTTAAAAAGTATTTATATAAAAAAAACTGATTTTAATTCAAATCAACAACATTGACAATGTATACTGTATTGCGCTATAATTGTATTTTTCTAATTTATCCTATTATTAGATCTTATGAATCTGTTGGATAATAAATAAATAAATAAATAAATAAATAAATAAATAAATAAATAAATAAATAAATAAATAAATAAATAAATAAATAAATAAATAAATAAATAAATAAATAAATAAATAAATAAATAAATAAATAAATAAATAAATAAATAAATAAATAAATAAATATTTAATGTTCTCCAGAAGACTTATATAGGTCAATTCGTTATTAAATGTCTTTTTTTCTTATTTATAAAATGATATAAAATCCAAAACCGTTCATTTTGTTACTAGTTTATAGGGAAACATACTGGAGGACAATGGCGCAGAATACGAAAGCTAGGGATTAAAGGACTATATTATTGCTATCACTGGTAGACAGGCATTTGAAGCCAGGGTCATTGAGTACGCAGAAGAATGCAAATATTATTGGAGATGTACATAAAAAATAATTCTACATACTCGTATACACATATAGTTATACAGGGAATGTTTCTTTTAGGTAAACATATGCTTAAGCTGTAAATTTTCCGACATTCCTTGTTTTTTGAAGCTTTAAACGAGTGTTTTCGACTCCCAGACTAAGCATGAAGTAAAATTTCGAGTTTAGAAAAGCCCCGTGAAAATTTGTCGAGGGTCGCGCAGCGACCCGAGACAAATTTTCTGGGCTTTTCTAAACTCGAAATTTTACTTCATGCGCCACGCGTGTAAAACATTAATTTCAAGTGAAGTTCAAAAATAAGTAAATTTCATAATATTTTAGTGTTTTATACCCGTGGCGCATAAAGTAAAATTTTGAGTTTAGAAAAGCCCAGAAAATTTTCACGGGGCTTTTCTAAACTCAAAATTTTACTTCATGCTTAGTCTGGGAGTGGAAAACACTCGTTCAAAGCTTCAAATTGAACTCTTGAAAAAAAAACAACGAATATCTAAAGATTTACAACAAATAGGCTGAATTTGGAATACGTATACTTTAAGGAAAACTCCCTGTACAATTTTACCTGTAAGTGTTTTTGTAATTGCACGCTGTAATCTGCCAATATCTGTCGAACTTCCTTGAGGGACAAGTTGGCTTCGGCCTCCCTCAATTTCACGGCGATTAGCTCCTCTTGCAAGTGAGCGACGCTGTTATCTGGCGTCGTTTCGCGCAAGGTCTTTTTGTCTTCTTCCAGCTCGTGAATGCGGGCGCGCAGATCCCGGATGAGGGCATCATTTTCCGCTTCCCTCAAACGAACTTTGACTAATTCGTCCTGGAGACACTCGATCATCGAATCGCGTTGTTGGAGTTGTTCGGTTTTTAAAGACATTTCCTCGATTGATGACTGCCGTGAAGAATGCTGAGATGTATTACCATTTTAATACAATAGAAATATGTTAAACTACTAAGGCGCAGTTGCATCAAAAACGTTAACTTCGCGTTCAAGCTGAACTTCAGTTCAAGATGAGAGTATTGTTCTAATGAGCCCGTTCATCAAAATATTTAACATTTAACATGTTTGGATTTGTTTGTGATGTATGTTGGTATCTAATGAACGGTAGGAAGGTCGATCTATTTTGTACGATTGCAAAAATCCCAAAAACGTTAACGATTTACAATCCGGTCATCAGAGAATTTCCAACAGTTGGCACTAAACTCCCAAATTTTGTCTCTGCTGAACGGGCCCAATGTCACTTTGAACTGAGTTCAGAGTTGAACGAGTTAAGCGTGCTTGGTGCAACTGGCCCTAAGAAGACTGTAAAGACTTACAGTTTCTTCCATCATCAAAGACAAAGACTTGATCTTCTCCTGGGCCAAGGCGAGCTCATGCGTCGTGGCAATGTATGTGTGTCTGAGATTATCAAGTTCCCTCTGGACCACGAACGTCGTTTCTTCCTCCTCCGCTCTGTTTACCTGACCCCTTACCAATCTATCAGCCAAAGTCTTACTCTCCTCTTCCAACATATCACACCTGTGTCGTAATTGTTTATTTTCCGTTCTTAACCTCTGAAATAAAAAAGTATAGTATTTTGGTAAAAGTTCATTTCTAGAGAGAATACAAAGTTGTAGACTCACCTTCAATTCAACCATTTCCTCTTGTTCCTTCGCTTTGAGCACCGTGTATTCCTTCTCCAACTTCTTCATTTTCTTCGTGTTGATCTTCATGCCGTATGCGAGCTGCATGAGCCCTTCTGGGTCGGACTCGGCCCGCGAAGGCAGCTCTTTTTGGAAGAACTTGAACATCACAAATGCATTTATAAAATAACGAATTACACTAGCACACTTACTTATCGGGGAATTCGTGATAAAATCACATACATTTACACAATTATTTTAAATCGCTGAACGATATAAACATACTTATAATTTCGTATTTATCTATCTCCTATTACAAATACAATTGATTAGAGAATATATAAAGTGTTTCATATAAAAATAAAAATAAAAAAAACAAAGTTACGAAATTCACAGTGCTATTATTAAATAAAATATAAAAACTTCTCTCAAGAAGTCCTGAAATGGCCTCAAAGCATATCTTACTGGAATTATTAACCAATTGGTGTATCTTTACAGAGCTTATTAATAACGCGATGATTTGATCTGTTTCTTTAGTATCTAATAATAATTTTGTAAGGTTACAAAATAATATGAAAATATCAACGGGAAAGCATACATTCTTTTTTAAACTTCAACAACCATCACTTACTTTTAACATTCCCTCCATGTCTAACGTGAGCAACTCCTCTTTACCAAGCGTCAGCATCGAGAGAGCGACTTTGAAGATGATTTCCATCCCTTCGGAGAGAAACACGTCCATAATTCGACAGGCGAGAGCCAGGGAGAGAGCAGTGGTGAACAAGGTGAGGAACCAACTGGATGCGTACATGGAGGTGTGGAAATTCTGAGACTGAAAGTGCTTGCATAATTCCGGCAGTTGTTCAGCAACTAGACTCTCCAATTGGAACATGCACAATCCCAATTCCGCCATGCTGGGGGTGAACATCCCACGCATTCTGTAGTCTTCCATTATTCGTACCAGGACTACGAAGGTTTCTTCTTCTGGTACTTGCTGTAAAAGAGATAAGCACATTTTCTTCAGTATATCTGAAAGCCTTACGGATTATCTAAGTTACCTGCGTTAGCAGTGAACTTTTAATGCAGGTTTAAATTAATTATTGTGAATCATCTAAGTTACCTGCAGTATGTCTTAATGCATTAATGTAAATCCCTTTAAAATGATTTAAGTTACCTACACTGGCAGTAACTGCAGGTAACTTCGATGATTCTAAGGGAATATTGTGAATCATCTAAGTTACCTGCAGTATGTCTAAGTTACCTGCAGTATGTGAATGCCTTTAAAATGATCTAAGTTACCTATACTGGCAGTAACTGCAGGTAACTTCGATGATTCTAATGGATTATTGCGAATCATCAGGGTTACCTGCAGTATGTCTTAATGCATTAATCTGAATCCCTGTAGAATGATCTTAGTTACCTACACTGGCAGTAACTGCAGGTAATTATGATGATTCTAATAGAATATTATAAATCATCTAAGTAACCTGCAGTATGTCTTAATGCATTCATGTAAATCGCTTTAAAATTATCTAAGTTACCTACACTGGCAATAACTGCAGGTAACTTCGATGATTCTAATGGCATTCATTCAGACATGCTGCGGCTGATTCTAAAGGCTTTAAAACAAACTAAACAAAAACACTTCTGTACACACGTATCCATTTAAACTTTTATTGAAATTACTGCTAACTTGCAAAGATGATTTTTCTGTACAAAAGTTGCGCAAGCAATTTTGAGAATCATCCAACTTACCTGCATTAATAGCAACCCAACGATGAAACCAATTCCCTGGCAGTAACCGACCTCCCTGTCGTGCAAGGAATACGCCTTGATAACGTTAAAGAGAGATTCCTGGCCGAGGCCGTCTTTTTCTTTAAAGAAGTCATGTTCGGGGTACGTCCGTGTGATATCCCTCCTGATGCTCTTCTCACAAGGAGATTTGTCCTGTTGGATAAAATTGTTGAAATAGCGTAAAAAAATTTGTATAAGTAGTACCTTGATGTACTCCGCGTACAATTTCTTTTCTGGAGCGTCATTGGCGGAACTTAGAAGTTGCCAGATGATGGCTCTGAAGTGCGTGGGAATTCCCTTGCGCACCAGTTCGCGGATTTGGGCGTTTTGCTTCTTCCACACGTTGGGCCAATCGCTCGCGATTTGGCCCCAGATCGCCCACGAGTCTTCTCCATCGTCTGTTCTGTCTTGTGTCGAACTCGTACCTGTAAAAAATGACAAAGAAACATTAGAATCACAAACAAATACATGACACAATAAAGACAAGACGTTTTAATTAAATTAATCTTTAAAAGTGTTGTACACTAAAAGCAAGTACTAAAATACACACACAAGAGGGTAATTAGGATGTCGACCAGTGATTTCAATAGTCGCTATTTTTATTACTCTCTCGTGTGTGTGTATCAACGAAGTACGACTGTTTGCACTCCTTGGGTTCTAAATATACTTAAATATATTCAAAACATTGTGAGCAAGTTGGACACTTCTGCTGAAAGTGTGCTCAGCATGTCTTCTCAAAAAACGGACAAGACATGTCAAAGACGTTTACTGGAAGTGTGGCCAGCATTTCTTCTCAAGAGGTGGAGAATATATGTTGAAGACTTCTACTGAGAGTGTGTCCAGCATGTCTTCTCAAGAGGTAGAGAAGACATGTTGTACACATCTACTGAAAGTATGTCCAACATGTCTTCTCAAGAGGCGGAGAAGAAATATTGTACACTTCTAATCAAAGCGTGTCCAGCAGCAGCAACATTTTTACACTTAAACTGTAATTGTTTCCAGCATTTCTTCTTAAGAGGTGGAGAAGACTTGTTGGAACTTCTATTGAAAATGTATCCAGCATGTCTTCTTAAGGGGTGGAGAAGACATGTTGTATTGGTATCTGGTATAGGGGGGAGTACGCATTGCTGCATTGCACTTAGACCTCATTACACCCATTGTCCTGCCTTCCACTACGGGTCATCCATCCTCAGCTCAACCATCCCACCTTGTCTAGGTTGTCCAGTATTACTGAGGTGGGCAAATTTCTGATGATATCCATGGTCTCACCCAGTATGCATCCTTTCGTAGACGAGAGTGCCGGGCATTCACTGAGGATGTGCCTGGCAGTCTCGTCTTCAATTTCACACCCTCTACATGTTGTACATGTTGTACACTACTGCTGAAAGTGTTTCCTGTGTGTCTTCTCAAAAGGTGGATAAGGCATGTTTAACACTTCTACTAAAAAAGTGTGCAGCATGTCTTTTCAAGAAGTGGAGAAGATATGTTGTAGACTTCTACTGGAAACAACATGTTGGGCACTTCTACTGTAATTGCGTGCAAGATGTCTTTTCAAGAGGACAGAATGATTTTAAATTATTTCCAATACAAACAGCATAAAATCAATGCTTTCCTGTAAGGATCATGTTCGAAGAACCTACTTCTCTCACTTGGCTAAGGTACTGCGGTAACTTGTAATGGTTATATTATATTTTTTCTGTGATTACCTGAGTTGAGTGATATTTGTGAAGTGTCTGAGCTTTTTCTCGAGTGTCCCGAAGCCGAAGCGCCGCTCAACGAGTTGAGGGACTTGGCGTCGGACTCGTACAATCGGTTTGCTTCCTCCAGCTTGGCGAGCAGGGCTAGCTCGTCACCAGAAACTGCGTTGTTGTTGTTGTTGTTATTGTTGCACGGCTGACTCTCCAGCCTCATGGCCGTCGGTGGCATCGTGTAGCAGCCCCCATCGGGCTCCACCACCAGACAATTTAACGATGGACCGTTGCTGCGAATAACAAGAAAATATAAATTAATTTCATAGTTAACAAATGAGACGGGGAAATAAAAAAAAACACGATAAGATAAAGTTTGAGGAAAAATTGGGACATATTTGTATTGATGAAAATTGGGTTAAGTAATATTTAATTTAGATGAAGATATCAGGATTATTAGTCATTTGAAAGTAGATTTTGACTTCTCCTAGTGTGCAATTGTAGTAATTCTAATCTTAAAGAAAATAAATTAATTATGATTTACCAAATTTAGGGCCAGTTGCATTAAACACGTTGAACTGGTACAATTCTGAACTCATGTTCAAAGTGACATTACAACAATAGGAACTGTCATCTTGAACTTTACTTTAGCTTGAACACGAGTTCAACGTTTTTGGTGCAACTGGGCCTTAGTTGTTATCTACTGTTCCTTTTGATGTTCCGTTTATTATTAGTAGGTTGCCTCACTTGGAACATCTTTACCCAAGTGAGACAGTAAGTTAAGTCGTTTAAGTAAATTAGAATAAAATACTAACTTAAGTACTTTATAAACTTAGAATCAAATATTAACTTAAGTAACTTCTTCTATTTGGACAAGGACACAGTTAATGACGACGGGTGTTGTTTAGTTTAAAATGAATCACAATAACAAATGTCGGCTTTATTTATCTTTTTGTTATCATTCCCAAATTTGCATTATTCTAAATATTTATGGTTTCAACAGTGCTTCCCGTGGTTTGCTGTTCTTTTCCTAAAACGTATCCATAAATTTTAAGCAACTTAAAATTTGATTTGAATTACTGAAAGCAAAAGCAATAAGTGAGTCATTTCGAATATATTTTTAAATACTTCAAAATAAGGAAACAGAACTACTTTTAGATTCTATCTTGAATTAATTTTTCATTCAAATTGATGTGAAATATTTTATGAACTGTTAATAAATAATTAACTATTTTAATTCAATAATTATACACATTTCTGTGAAAGGAACACTCTACACTAAAACTAAAATCTACTAAAAAAAGTGCTTGAAAGTAGTGCGTAGCGTTAAAATATATATTTTTTAAGTTTTAGTGGTTATTCATATGTATGTATGATTTTATTTATGCTATTATTTCCATTTGTTCAAAAATTTGTTTACCATTGTTATTTTTCTTTGTTATTAAAATGTAATGGCCCACTGTTAGAATAAATAAATAGTTTATAGTTAGTAGATTCTAATTTTAGTGTATGAAATGAGATATTCTCAAAAATATGTTTAGTCAGATTTTATTTTTATTATTAATAAAGAAACCTAAACTTAAACATTTTCAAAACATTAAAAGTGCGATGTCTTACAAAGACTAAATAATTTATTCATACTTATGTTTAAACATTTTCATTTAAAATAAAAATCGTAACAAAATCAAAGATACCTTAGTATAAATTTAATCCTGTATAAATATTGAAAAGCAATTTTACAATCTTGCAACAATAAGTAGTAAATGTTAACACCTAATCATAACAGTATAGAATTAAAATATAGAGAATATATTGTATTCTATATTGAATAATTATTGTATCAATATGATCCATATTGATACACTATTGATTTAATTGTTATTTATACAATTTTTAATCTCTCTACAATAATATTATAATTTTGAAACTTCGAAAGGGTTATTGATACAATATTGACATGTATTGAATATCTATATTGAATGATACCGTTGATACAATATTGTAAATATGATCCGTTAATTTCTGATCTAACTACATTTCTCAATTTTTATTATTAACTGAAATAATTTTCAAAATTTGAGGCGTCCAGTCATAAGCAAGAAGTTATAGTTAAATGTACTCAAAATATATGATATATATGTTTAATATACCTAAACACAAACTGTTGTATATGACTAAAAACCTTAAATAATAAAGGTTATTACATTCAACAACAAAAAATTGAGAATTGGAGTTGACCACTTAAAAAAACGGCCCATATATCGAATTTTAATATTGAAGGATGAATGATATTCATTATTGATACAATATTGTACAGAAATTAAATATCTATATTGAATGATACGATTGATGCCAAACCAAATTTTCAGGCTTTTTTAAACTCGAAATTTTACTTCATGCCTAATCTCGGGGTAGAAAACACTCATTTAAAGCTTCAAATTAACCTCATTTAAAAAACAACAATTGTTGGAAACTTTACAACCTTTTCATATGTATACTTAAAAGAAAAATTCCCAGTATTTTTAATATTTCAAAACAACGGAACTAAACAGTTTTAAGAGTAACTTATTTTATTTGCTAATAACAAAATGTATACTTTGCTGTTTTATTAAACAGAAAATTGTTTAGTAAAATAAATATTCATTAAACAACAAACAAGTTTTAAGTAAGTATTAATTTTATTTAAGTTTAATTTTTCTTTAGTGAATTTCTGTTATTTTTTAGACAGTAATATTTGTTATTGAAGTTAACTTTTTTTGACGAATAAAGCACTAATAACCTTTCTGAACACGTTTATTTGAATTACCAAATGTACATACATTTCAGACACAAAGTGACCATTATCAATGGATTAACACTGTGTGAACCCATTGATAATGGTCACTTTGTGTCCGAAATGTATGTACATTTGGTAATTTAAATAAATGTGTGACGAAAGGTTATTAATGCTTTATTCGTCAAATTAATTTGATCTAACTTAATCAATCAACTTAACTTATTTGTTAGTGAATCTCTATTTAATTAATTAAATAAATTTATTCTTCTTTAACATGTTGAAGAATCTATACATTTTTGTTTAAAATACATACGGATTGTTTTTGATTAAGTAACATTAATATAAGCTGTCTATAAATGAATACGTCGACAATTTATTACAAACAAATGTTGTAATACCAGAAGTGGCAATATAGAAACATTAAACCATGAAGCAATGAAGGTTGAATTTCTATCGAACCAATTAATGTTTAACCTATATTTGTTAAATAAAATACTACTTTCGATGCAATTAAAAACGATTGTATTCATGAAATTTGTTTTAAAGAAAATTCAGTCATTACCCACACTACTAGGAACTAATGATGGGAATTTTTTAAAATTAGGCATTCAAATATTAGAATATTTATTCAAAAACAAATTCTAATACTGAAATATGTGTATAATTTAGTGATTGAAATATTCCTATTTGAATGTTGGACTATTTGAATTATTCGTATTCGAATTCCAATCTCACTAGGAACCGTTATGAACTGAAACTTATTGACTGTATACGTTAAATGCAGAGTATAGCTTTAATTACAGAAAATAGTGACTTAATAAAAAACATTCAAAGTCGCGTTAATCGTGAGCCAATTGTCTTGGCTATTTCTCTATGTGAAAAAAATCATACTCAGGCGATTTAAAAACGTTAAGAAATGCTCACATTTACCTTTTTCGGCCGTGATGGTGGCTTTTGCCACCACTAAAACTTGGTAAACATACTGGGAATTTTTCTTTTAAATATACATACATGTATGCATGAGCTGTACCTCTTCCGATAATCGTTTGTATTTTAAAATAGTTTAATTTGAAGTCTTAAACAAGTGTTTTCCAATCCCAGATTAAGCATGAACTAAAATTTCGAGTTTAGAAAAGCCTGAAAATTTGGTTTGGTCGCGTAGCGCTACGCGACCAAACCAAATTTTCAGGCTTTTCTAAACTCGAAATTTTACTTCATGCGCCACGCGTATAAAACACTGATTTTAGGGGAAGTTCAAAATATTCTACTAGAGCAGTATCCTAAAAACGTGTATTCTAAACATCACATCACATCAGTGTCTAGTACGCGTGGCGCATGAAGTAAAATTTCGAGTTAAGAAAAGCCTGAAAATTTGGTTTGGTCGCGTAGCGCTACGCGCTACGCGACCAAACCAAATTTTCAGGCTTTTCTAAACTCGAAATTTTACTTCATGCTTAATCTGGAAGTGGAAAACACTCGTTTAAAAGTTCAAATTGAAATATTTGTAAAAACAAGGAATATCTGAAGATTTACAGCGTATACAGTATATTGAGATATGTATACTTAAAAGGAAAACTCTGTGAATATCTGAGATAGTAATAAATAATATTCAGTGTACAAAACATTTTTTGGGCACCAGAAAAATTCCAGAGCTGAAAGGGTTAAATAGTCGGTTTTTAGTATGATTACAATACTTACAACTTACATAGTATTACTAGGAAAGTAAGAATTACAAACTTACAAGTTGTATTTGGATGTTTCCGTATATAATAATTTTAATTCAGAATAAATTTTAATTACAAAACTAATTAAAACGAATTTATATCTGTTTTGTGCTGTAGGCGTTCACTTTCTGGTACATCTTGAATACACTTCTAAATAAAAGACTTTTTACTTTGTTTAACCACTATAATAAATATAGTGATTAAACAAAGTAAAACGTTTGTTATTGATAATGAGCACCTTGTGTCTCAAAATGTACGTCTAACGATACAAATAAGTAATTAGTAAGGAATAACAGTATTTTTTATGTGTAAAAGTAAAAAGTGTTTTATTTACAAGTGAATTTATATCATTTATTTTTGTACAAACAACTGTTTAAAACTTTCAATTTCAAGCTACAATTAACCTGCTTACATCACACGAAAAAATCATGCCACACGAGAATATTTCAACTCTTGTTAAAGTAAAATTACTTACATCACTTAAAAAATCCATTTTGAAATTAATTTCAATCCAGTTGAATAAAAAGGAAAAGCATCCAGAAGTGTTGTGGGTTATAAACCACCTCGCGAATTATTGGTAGTGTATTTGTTGCACTTAACCAACTTTTCTGTCACGTGTCAATATAATTCCGCACCGGATTCAACAGCTGTTCAACGCAGAATGACTCTTCTGGTAGTAAAAGGTGTACCGCTCGTCGAACAATTGCCCGCGGCGGAAGAAACGAAAAAGCGGGAATGCAGGTAAGCAACCGGTATTTCATAAAAGGTGATCGTTTTCGAAATGAACTGTTTTTTATTTGTATAAAAATGATAAACACGGATTTTTATCGAAGTGGATTCATACTGTTTTATTCAGACTTTTTTTGAACGATAAAGAAATAAACCAGCATTTTTATCTATTGTTTATTCATGCTGATTTTTATTTTGAAATGTTTTATCTTTATAGCAATTGATAAACAGGTATCGTACTTTAATTTTATTGGTGATTAAGTGATTTCGTACATTCAGATTTTAAATGATTCATATAAAAAAAAAGATGATGTTTATAAATTATTGCTCACTAATGATAAACAATGAATAGAAACTATTGTAACTCATCAACAAATAAACTGCTCATGCCTGTTTTATGACATGATCATGTGCATTTTTAGAAAACAAAACTCTGGACATTAAAAAATGTATATAGTTTCCATATGTTCAAAAGCGTAAGCGAACATATGTAAATTGCACAGGCCATATTAAATGGTCAAAGATGTTGAGTGTTCTTCAAGCACTGGTTCGGGACTCTAATGATGATGGCGTTGAAGCCTGAAACGCGTATATAGTTATCCGGTGAATGTATGAGTACTGAGCACAAATTCATATTCTTGATATATGTATTC
Source organism: Philonthus cognatus (assembly GCA_932526585.2). Classification (NCBI taxonomy): domain Eukaryota; kingdom Metazoa; phylum Arthropoda; class Insecta; order Coleoptera; family Staphylinidae; genus Philonthus; species Philonthus cognatus. Next base: position 40,536,844 of record OW052244.1, read on the forward strand.
TATATAATAAAACCCTGTTGTGGACGAACAATTGCTGTATACAAACGATTAGCTTGTCAGCTATTGACGATGCTACTTAAGCTAATAGGCATTAGATGGCGTTGACGCTTTTGAACATATGTAAATTGCATAGGCCATAATAAATGGTCAAAGATGTTCAGTATTCTTCAAGCACTGGTTCGGGACTATACTGATGATGGCGTTGAAGCCTGAAACGCGTTTATAGTTATCCGGTGAATAAATAAGTACTGAATACAAATTCATATTCTTGATATTTGTATTCTATATAATAAAGCTCTGTTGTGGACGAACAATTGCTGTATACAAACGTTTAGTTTATCAGCTATTGACGATGCTACTTAAGCTAATGGGCATTAGATGGCGTTTACGCTTTCGAACATATGTATATATTTTTGTTAGTGATAAGTTTGCTACAGGCATGAGCGCAGGCAAAATCTCATTTAGGTAGGGGTAAAATGTAATAATAATAATAATCAGGAGCGTAACTAAATGAGGGGGCTTAATTGAAGTTCGAAGTATGCGTCCTTAGCATACTGCTTTAGAAGCATATTGTAAACTTCATAATGTTTTAGTGTTTTATACGCGTGGCACATGAAGTAAAATTTCGAGTTGAGAATAGCCTGAAAATTTGGTTTGGTCAGGCTTTTCTAAACTCGAAATTTTACTTCATGTTTAATTAGGGAGTGGAAACCCTCGTTAAAAGCTTCAAATTGAACATTCGAAACAGCATATACACTGTCATTTGAATATTGTATGTCCGCCCTTGCCCATACGTGCAGGCACCCATGGCTATATACATTCTCTTTTGAGTTGATTTTCAAGCTATTTGAATTTATTTCGACTATTTTGACTTAATTTTTAAGCTACTTTATTTAATGTTCCAGCTACTTACTTGAATTTTTAACTATTTGAAACAATGGCGTAGATAGATTGAAAATAACGTTGACATACAATAACAATATGTATCAAAATTGAATTTGTGTTCAGTATTCCGGCACCAGATACCCACAGACGCATTGCGGACTTCAAGGTACTCTTCAGTGTAGTCCCGACCCAGTGCTGAGGAATACTGAACATTTCTGACTATTTCAAGCCAATATGTGAAAACTATTAATGGATTTCGATAGCTAACGCCATCTAACGCTCCATAGTGGCATCGTCACTGGGTCGGGACCACACTGAAGAGGACCTTAAAGTCCGAAACGTGTCTGTGGGTATCTGGTGCCGGAATACTGAACACAAATTCAATGTTGATATTTGTTTTTTGGTTTCACAAACAGAGCTTAGCTCGTTCGTGGGCAAAATAGTGACCTGTACATGCACTTTGTGCATTCGTGTCATTGACGATGCCACTATGGAGCGTTAGATGGCGTTAGCTATCGAAATCCATTAATAGGTTTTACATATTGGCTTGAAATAGTCAGAAATGTTCAGTATTCCTCAGCACTGGGTCGGGACCACACTGAAGAGGACCTTAAAGTCCTAAACGCGTCTGTGGGTATCTGGTGCCGGAATACTGAACACAAATTCAATTTTGAGATTTGTTTTCTGGTTTCACAAACCGAGTTTAGCTCGTTCGTGGACGAAATAGTGACCTGTATATGCACTTTGTGCATTCGTGTCATTGACAACGCCACTATGAAGCGTTAGATGGCGTTAGCTATCGAAATCCATTAATAACAATATATATATATTGACGATATCGACATAAACTTGAAATATTAACGTTTTGAAAGTGAAATATCCACACTGGTGTAAAATGTCAGTACCCAAATTGACATGAAATACAACACTGACATAAAATGGCTGAAAGTTACAATACTAACTTAAAATAAAAATATCCGAAAAAATCGACATTGACCTAAAATAATAATATTTGTATAGTATTGAGCGTTACAAAATTGAATTATTTAGAAGCCGCTGAAATTTTTAAACAATCCCGTAATCCATGTGTAAAACTCTTAAACGAACAATCGGATGTGTTGTATTCACCACTGTTTAATACTTTTTAGCTATAGAAACACTGTAAATTGTCAAACTTGAATATTACACTAAATATGTCGAAACTGGAGCCGTTAAATTAATTAAACAAAGTGGTAAAAAACATTTAAACACGTCTCAATATTGACAATAATAATAGGTTAGGTGTCATTTTATAGAATTACGTTAGGTTAGAATTAATTTTGTTGAGTTGGGTTAGTTTATGTTAGATTTCACTTTGTGGATTTGTGTTAGACATTTCTAATCATAATGTAGATTATATTAGATCATATTCAAGTGGTATTTTTTTTTTAAATTCACCAAAATTTTTTACTCAAATCCCTCAGTATTATTCTAACGAGTGTTTTCCATCCCCACATTAAGCATGAAGTAAAATTTCAAGTTTAGCAAAGCTTGCGAAATTTTACAAATTGATAAAAATCCCGCAATATCGAAAATTTGACGAAATATTGAAAATCTAAAGAGGATTTTAAAAATTGTCAAAAAAACTCGATACGTTGAAAATCTTATGAACATTTTATAAACTGATAATTTCGAAATATTGAAACTCTGATAAAAATTTTAATAATCGTCAAAATCTCGATATATTGAAAAGCTGATGAAAATTTTATAAATGGACGAAAATCTCTAAACATCGAAAATCTGATGAAAATGTAGAAATATTGAAAATATCATAAACATTTTAATAATCGTCGATAATTTCGCGAAATATTAAGAAACTCATGAAAATTTGCCACACGAGACATTTTATCAACCATAATTCAATCGACATTGACACGTGCGACATTCGACATTAACATTATCACTTCCGAACGAGTGTCTTCCACTCCCAAGTTAAGCATGATGTAAAATTTTGAGTTTAGTAAAGCCCGTATGAAAATTTGTTGAGGGTCGCGCAGCGACCCGAGACAAATTTTCACGCGGGCTTTTCTAAACTGGAAATTTTACTTCATGCGCCACGAGTACAAAACACTTGGATATTGTCAAGTTTAAAATACACTTGGCTCGATTTTACGTTTTTGTCGACATGAAACACGTCACTATTGATATTTGTGATATATCCATATTAAATAACTCAAATTAGGACATTTTCGATGTACCGACAATAAACACGACAAATTTGATACATTTTGATGTACCAACATTGACATTTTCGACGAATAGATCTAAAATGTGTAGCAGAGTTACAACTGCTTGGCCTCCTAGATCGCCTAAGCTAAATCCTCTTGACTTTTATTTTTGAGGACACTTGAAAAGTTTGGTGTACTGAACCGAAGTGGATACTTAGGAATAGTTGTAAAATCGTGTAAATCCTGCTACCGAGATAATTTGACAGCATGCTAGTTTACGTCATGCGTGTGTTGGAGAATGGATTCGACGCGCTCAACTGTGCATTGAAAACGAAGGAACTCACTTCAAACACTTACTGTGATATATCAGTTTTAGCTACATAATTATGTCATTATCTCTGTTAATAAAAAACTATAATTACTTACAATTATGCGTATAAGTCAAGAATCACCCTGTATATGTTTCAAATATATATTTTAAGTTAGTGACAAATCTATAATTACTCACAATATATATATATATATATATATATATATATATATATATACTTCTAATATATATTTTAAGTTAGTGACAAATGTAACGATAATTTTCTACAAAATTAAGTAAAGACTGAAAAATATTTCACGTTGGAAGACTTGAGATAACTTTAAAACTCGCATTCAGTGTTTGAGCTGTAAATAAGACTTTGAAATATTCTCGTTGGCCGGCCCATAAATTCGGATCGGCGAGAAGTTTCGATTTTTAACAGGAAATTTTGCCAATGGCGTAAAAAGGACGATAAATATCCTCCTGAACTGAAAATTCCACACTAAAATGTTTCACGATGAAAAATTGCAAGGAGCACGAGTAATTTATAAAAAAAGATATAAAAACACATGTATTTAGAATTAGAGAAATAATATACAGTTCAAAAAAAAAACAACATCGGTCTGGTTGATTGAATGTTATGATAATTGATCAGAAATAGAGAAATGATAGATAACACTTGGAGAAGTAAAGTTTTAACGTGTTTAATTTATAGGACCAATGAATTTATATTTTACTATAATTCTGTTGTTATAGTTGCTTGCTAAAAATTTGTTGCTATAATTGCTTGCTATAATTGTTTGAAAATAATACTAGTAACCATAAGTATGTTTCGAGTTAAAAACTATTTTAAATTCGAAAACTATTTTGAATTCGAAAAAAATTGCTTACGCATTTACTTTGCAAAAAACATTAAATATTAAATATAAAATTACAATTAAATTTGTATATATACGAATTATATCGTCATTTTACATTTAATACTAGTAATGTTACTCTTTATCGACATGAAATTGATGTTTCCAAATTCTAGCATGCACAAAATTGTGAGTAGCGCATATGATAAATATACTGTATTTACAAAATTAGAGGCCTAACTAATGCATTATTTTATTCAGGGGCACAGAAATGAAGAAAAACAGGTTTTACAAATGTCTGTCATAAATATAAATTCTTTGTTCCTTTGTCCTGTGTTATTCATCTCGTAACCTATAATGAATCCATATTAATATATAAAATTACGAAAAAACTATTCGTGAAAATGCAAACAATGTCTTAATTAATAAGACAACTTACGACGATAAATATCCATTGAAACATAGATATTTCAATGGATATTTATCGTCTTAAGCTGTCTTATTAATTAAGACATTGTTTGCATTTTTACGGATAGTTTTTTCGTAATTTTATATATTATGTTTAAAGTGTGCAAACTATAAGAAGCGTAAGCTTTTTTTCTCGAATTCAAATAGTTTTGAATTTGAATTTATCTTGTTTGAATCCATATTAAATAAGCGAAACAAAAATGATGCACTAAACATTAAAAGTGTAATTCTTTAAGCAGTCTACAACTTATAAATACATTCATACTTATATATAAATGTGCTTTTTAATTAGTGATCGAAATAATCAAGATTAGATAATCGAATTACTGGATTATGTAATTTCACTTATTGAATATTATCGTATCGATTATTTATCATTGTTTAGTGGTTTTGTAACTTGATTTTGATTTTGTTTCACTTATATGTATTTTATATTTCTACCAGTTTCGACTTCATGCCAATCAAGAATGATAGTAGAAAAATAAAATACATATAAGTGAAACCAATCCAAGTGAATTTAATTTACAAAACCAATATATTTGAAAATGTTTGACCAAGTGATTAAGTAGAGTATCCGATATATTTATCATTGATTACATCGACTAATTAGTCGATATGCAATAGTAAAATCAATATAAGAATCAATACAAAATTGTATTGGTTGTTATATTGATAATTATACAGATATCGTATGTTTAATAAAAAAAAATACCTCTAGAGTGCCATGATTTAATCTTTTTTTAAATTTAAGTTGGTTACACGCTTTAGGAATTGTTATATAAAAAGTCAGATATAATAATTCAAATGAATAATTTGAGAGTTGCCAACCTACACTATTTTCCATGGCACTCTAGTTTTTTTTATTAGACATACGCTATATTGCTCTTTACGTATGATGAGTGCAAGATTTAAGTCTTGGGACTGGAAGTGAGACAATTTAATTACTCTTCACCTACGATAGAAGATTCTTTTGGCTCTTCACTTATCAAGAATAATCGATATCGATTGTAAAAATGTATCGCTCCAAAAATATCGATTATTAAAATGCTCTATTGATCCCATCACTAGTTTGCTCAAATTTCTTGGAAATTATTTTTAGCTTGTTGCTGTAAGATATCATTTCCATTTGATTAAATTATTATTTTAACTTGTATTCTCTATTTTATCCCGAGTGCCATACCATGTCCATTTAGGAGCATTAACGTTCGCATAAAGTTACAATCCAAGCAATGAAAAGATAAAAGAGTTCGCCATATTAAATGTCTTTTCCACGCCCGACTTCCATTTCTAGAATTATTTTCCCTTTTACATCTCGCATGGAAAATACAGCTTTTTCCAGGATTTTTTATCAGAATACATTTCTAGCAAATCTTTAGAAATATGCGAAACAAACAATAAAGGGACTTATTGTAATAACATAATATGCCACAAGTAAACAGAACTGAGATATTGGACTTTGAAATTTAGAAAAAAATATAAAATGTATTACTATGATATTAAGAATTAATAGTAGATTGTTTGACAAGTTTTGAAAGCTTCGGTTTGCATGCAAATATGAGCATACCAGAGCTGGGACGAATCCTCGTAAAAAGGATTTGAATCACGAATCCGAATCACCTAATATGATTCGAATCACGAATACTCGAATAAAGGATTCGTAAAAGATAAATATGATTCGAATCGAAGATTCGAATCCTGTTTTTTTGAATCACGAATACGAATCCTTAAAGAATAAATTTGATTTTATTATTTTTTTGCAACCAATAACATATAAATATCGTTAACAGTTGTTCTAACAAAAATATTCAAAACCTAATTATTTATTATTAACACTGAACATCGTTGATAACAGATTAAATATATGATTCTCTGTTACTCTGATTAAAGATGTATTTGTGTGTTTCTAAACTTCACTTCAAATCAGTGTTTTGTACGCGTGGCGCATGAAGTAAAATTTCGAGTTTAGAAAAGCCCGAAAATTTGTCTCGGGTCGCTGCGCGACCCTCGACAAATTTTCACGGGGCTTTTCTAAACTCGAAATTTTACTTCATGCTTAGCCTGGGAGTGGAAACACTCGTTCAAAACTTCAAATTAAACTCTATTATAAAATCGACGAATGCCTGAATATTACGTAAATAAAAAATTCACTGAAGATCTTTAAAACCGGGAAAGTCAGAGAAAAGTCATGGAATTATATTCAAATTGACCAAAACACTAACAAAAAAGCCATATATTATTAAATTTGTCAAAATCAGCAGGAAAATTACAAAACACGTAAAAATTTATAAAATTAACTTAAATATTGACAAAAACAATGAAAACAGTTTAACAAAATGGGGGTTTCCCACAGAAGAAAGGTATATTAAAAGACCAGGGAAAATAATCTTGAATCAGGGAAATGTCGGAAAAATTAACATTTCAGATTGTGGCTACCATCTCAGTTTTACTTCAAATAATATTAAACAAAATTTTGAAAACTAGATTATGTTATGAATCTGTCATCGGTAATCGAGGCCTACGTGACTTCGGGCGTGAGAGTGAAGCCGAGAAACCCGAAGATGCGAAGGTGGCTGAAAATATGCAGATGAGGGGAATAACGGGAACTTCAAGGATTCAAGAGCGGGCGTTGTCGAAGAGTGGTTGGTTTACAAACATCTGTTAGTTTGTGAATAAATCGAATTGAATTGCTGAAACGCTGATCTTTTATTTTACGTTAAATTAATTTATAACATCAGAAGTGGGATAAAGGACCCGATAATAGTAATTAGTTAGTGCAATAGTTAGTGTTATTTGTGAATAGCAGCGTTATTACGAGCAATAATAACAATGCCCAAGCACGAGAGGAGGAAGCGTCTTCCCGCGAAAAATCGTAGCCGTTGTAATGTACCCTGTACATCATTACATTTTATTATTATATTATTTCTCATTATTATTATTATTATGTATATTTCGCACAGATAACATTAGGGCCAACAAATAGTCAGAAACCGATCAATAACAATTTGTTTATCAGTACTTTCACTAAAGATGTTATTTCAAATCATTATCTTAAGTAAATGTTTTCTACCGCGCTCATTAGACATTGCCCCTAACGTTATGCGCGTCCCTTTTGTTATAATCTCTTTCTTCCAGAGCTTGATTAGAATAAGTTGTTAGTCTTATTTCAGACATCGCGAAAAGCACTCTTACTCTTGTAATCCGTTTATACTAATTCTTTTATATTAATAAATCTGTTAAAGTCATAAACAGTATATTAATAACAATTAATATCCGCCTCCCGCTCAACCATTACACTGGCGCAGTCGGTAAACGTGAAATAAATAAGTGTAAAAAGTAATTAGCGGGTTTTTTCGCGAGTAAATAATACAAAATTGTGCATAAAATCCGAAGTACGTTCCTCAACACATAGAAGGACGCCAAAATCGTAGTGCCGTTCCCAAGCTACCATCTCAATAGCGTCCTACTCCTGTAACGATCATATCCACAGAGTGCCAGAAGGAAGCCATCCACGTCGTTAAGTTCCAAGCATTTAAACAACGAGCTACCATATCAAAACTGAGTCGTCGTACTCAGAAAAGCGCTAAGCAGATTACCCGAGAGGGTAACACAACAACCGTTTCCACAGCCCCACCAGGAAGTGCGCGTACCACCAGAAGACGAGTGATTAAATCGTGCGACGAAATGCTCATCGTAATTTTCTTCTCGATTCTAAGGTAGGAAAGAATACACTCATTTATTTTTTTGCAACCCACATTGACCTTTTATTTTTCAAAATTATTGAATTTTCAAAACTGAATTTAAATTGTTTCAAATCTTTTTAAATTATTTTTCATATTGCTAGTTTTTTTTTTTTACAAACAAAAAAGTTTACATAATGGAAACTTTAAATTTAGCATTTTTGACTCTGTCCGAAGCTAGATTCGATAACTCAAAAAAATCAAATTTAGAAGACTTTATTGGTCAGTGCAACAATGCTACGACATTGGTTACTGCTGAGCAACAGGCAACATTATTAATTTTCATTAAAAATAGAATCACTGGCGATGCAGGTGCTCTTGTTAGAGGTCGTGTTACTAATACTTGGAACGAACTTAAACAATTGCTTCGCGAGAATTTTTCAGTTAAAAAAATCCTTCGATCATTTACAATCAGAACTTAGGTGCATCAAACAAGAAAGTAATGAGTCAGTAGTAATGTTCGGTAACAAAATCAAAAAGTTATATCAAGAATTAATTAATTCATTAGATCTTACATTAGATGATGCTGTTTTACAAGCACAAGCAGATTTGTTAAACAAACAATGCTTAAACGTTTTTATGGCCGGTCTAAATAGAGATTTATGCGTTATTTTGAAAGCGAGAAACTGTGATTCACTAGAAAAAGCTATAAATATTGCATCTTCAGAAGATTTTTCATCGCCTCAAAACAATTTTCAAATAAATTTAAATCAATGTCAAATATGTGGCAAAAATGATCATATTACAGCAAACTGCAGGTACAACTCGTTTCCCAAAAACAATGGAAATTCAACAATCACATGTAATTATTGTAAAAATGTTGGTCATTCTATAAACGAATGTCGCAAACGAATGTATAACAACTTACAAGGAAATTTTAGATCTCAGCAACAAAATACTAATTTACGATATTCACAAAATCTTAAACAGCCAAATTTTAATAACTCAACCCGAGAGCCACAAACCATACATTCTAATATTAACAAAAATAATTCAACACACAATTATCAACCGCGTAGTTTAGATATTTCACCTCGGCAACGTGATAATAATTTACATCAAAATCAATCATTTCCAAAAAATTCTAATAATAGATTCATAAATTCTGATTTAATTTCTTCTCAGCAGTTAAATTTAAACTCTTTGGAGTCCGAAGTTGCGGACGAACTTCGGACAGCATCTCAAGTCCCAGAACATCAATTTTTTCAATAGACATCGACGCAATTTCTTCCTATGTCAACATAATCTCACCTCAATTAAAATCCCAAGGTACATTTTTAATCGACACTGGCGCTGAAGTCTCTTTAATAAAATTAAACAGACTACAACCTCACGTGTATGTTTTTGACGATTTGAAAATTACCTTGCACGGCATCAATGCATCTAACAAACCGATTCACACCTTATGTTATTGCACCTTACATTTTGAATTTGATAACAATTATAAATTTGAGCATGTGTTTCACATAGTTCCTAGTTCTTTTCCGATCCCTCAAGATGGACTTATTGGGAATGATATTCTTAAAAAGTTTAATTCTATTATTGATTATAATAATGATACAATTAAATTTGGTAATGCTTTATTAAAATTACATACTATCAAGAAAGTTTTAAAGAAAAGTACACCCAATAACAGAACTAATCAAATCAATCAACAAATTCCTAATAAATCTATTGTTCCAAATTCCAAACCTAATCAAATACAATGTGAACCGAAAACATCTCCTAAAATTCCTCGTAATGTATTCAAAAATCCTAATCTTCAAAAAGATATAATCAATGCAATCAATGCAAATAAAACACCCTTGCCAAGTCCAGCAAGTCCAACCCCATTAAACATCGAAGTAAATAAACTAAATTCTGATAAAATTTTTGTAAAAGCTAGAACAGAAAAAGTGATTAAGATTAAAATCGATAACCCAGAAATAATTGTGGGAATTGTAAATAAACAAGAAATATTTCCTAAAATTTACTTATGTAGTAGTATTGTCACCGTAGATAAATCAAATAATACAGCAATAACAACACTGCTAAATACTAGTGATAATGACTATGAATGCGATAATATTTCTGTTACATTAGAGCCATTAGAGTCAACAAAGAAACAATTATCTTTAAATAAAATAAATACAAGTGAATATTCGAACGATAGTAAAGACATTAAAAGTTATAATATTTATTTAAATATACTTAACAAATTAAAACCACAAACTGTTAATCACTCTTTACCTGTTTTCTCATTTTTAAATTCTTCTTTAAAACAAAGCAAAGTCACGTTTCATTTTATTCATGATCGCACCACAAAATCTGATGGCACACCTTTTGGTTATGCAGGTTTTGCAGGTGAAATAATGTCAGACTGTGGTTCATCATATTTTATAAGTCATAATTTGGAAGCAAAATTGCAGTGTAATTCCATTGACAATCGTCTTTTTACTATAACACAAGGGAAACATTTTGGGATTTGTATTAATTTAATCTGTAATCCAACAAATTGGGCACAAAAATTCACTAACTTCTTAGATATTTTTCCTAAACTGTATAACAAACCTCTGAACATTCGTACGATTCTATTAGGTACAGGTTTATTTAATATACCAATCAACGATATTGTAGATTTTCTATGTAATTTTTCTAATAATAACCCCTTCTATCCACATCACTATACGGTATATATTCCTGAGAAAGAAAAATTCCATTATGTTGCAAGTTATTCCGAAAATTTTATTCAACCTACTCTAAATTACACATTTAGCTCTAAATGCATTCAACATTCAAAACATTTTTCAACACAAAAAGTGCCAAGCGACGGTAACTGTCTTTTCCATTCAATTATTTACTTAACGGGTTTCTTTAAATCAGTAGAAAAGCTTAAAATATTTTTATTGAATTCAAAACATATTAAAAATTGTCTGTCACCAAAAGAAGCAGAATATATACTCAGAACTCCTAATGCTTTTGCAACAGACGACGTCATTAAAATTGCAGCATTAGAATTAAATATTTGCATATGTGTTCATACTCCTGAAAATCATAACTTTGTTTTTGGGAATCCGAATAACGAAATTATTCATATTTTTCATTCAAATAGCCACTTTGAGCCTTTAATTACAATTTCCGAATCTGGCAATAATCAAGATTTACAATCCAACCCATCCGAATTCGTAAATAATAATTCCAGTAGATTAAACATATTAAAAGAGAAGTTACAGACGAGTCATCTGAATTCAGAAGAATATAACTCATTAATTTCACTGTGTCTCGAGTTTAACCATATTTTTAATTTAGAAGGAGATATTTTATCCAGCACGGATTTAGTTTACCACGAAATTCACACCTCTACCGACATACCCATAAAATCAAAAACTTATAGGTTCCCCCAGTCTTTGCAAACCGAAGTAGAAAATCAAATTGACTCAATGCTAAACCAAAACATCATAAAACCTTCTTTCAGTCCCTGGAACTCACCTATCTGGATTGTTCCTAAAAAACCTGATTCCGAGGGAAACAAAAGTTGGCGGTTGGTCGTCGACTACAGAAAATTAAACAGCGTTACGGTAGGCGACGCTTATCCTTTACCTAACATAGAGGAAATTCTCGACCAACTCGGTCACTCCAAATACTTTTCTACTCTCGATTTAGCATCCGGTTTCCATCAAATAAATATTCATCAGAAAGATATTCCTAAAACCGCATTTAGTGTACCTTCTGGGCACTATGAATTTTTACGTATGCCTTTCGGGCTAAAATCTGCCCCCGCAACCTTCCAACGCTTAATGAATTCTGCATTAGCGGGTCTACCCAACCATTTGCGCTGTCTGTGCTATCTCGATGATATTGTTATTTATTCCAACAACCTCGAAAATCACTTAGATAAATTACGAGCTGTTTTTACTCGTTTAGAGAAATTTAATTTAAAACTTAAGCCGGAGAAATGCCAATTCTTACGCCACGAAATAGTTTATTTAGGCCATCTTATTACTAAAAACGGTGTGCTCCCAAATCCTGATAAAGTATCATGTATAAAACTTTTTCCTCAGCCAAAAAATACTAAAAACATTAAGTCGTTTCTCGGTTTAGCAGGCTATTATAGACGTTTCATTCCAAATTTTAGTAACTTAATTTTTCCTTTAACAAAATTATTGAAAAAAGATGTTAAATTCAGGTGGACCAGTCTTGAACAGGATTGTTTTGAAAAACTAAAAACCCTATTATCAAGTGAACCAATTTTACAATTTCCTGATTTTTCTCAAGAGTTTACTATAACTACTGACGCATCGAATTACGCAATCGGTGCCGTACTTTCGCAAGGCCCACCCTCACAAGATTTGCCAATCGCGTATTATAGTAGAACCATGAGCAGAGCAGAACAAAACTATGACGTTTCCTCTAAGGAATTGTTAGCTATTGTGTCTGCCGTCAAGCACTTTAGGCCCTATGTTTTTGGTCGACGATTCAAAATAGTTACGGATCACATCGCTTTAAAATACCTTGACAGTGTAAAGGACCAATCGTCCCGACTCTTGCGATGGCGTTTATGCCTATCAGAATACGATTACTACATTGAATACAAGCCGGGGAAATCTAATCACAATGCAGACGCTCTTAGTAGAATTCAAATTAAAAATGATTCGAACATCACTAACATTCCTACCGCGAACACTTATATCACAAATACCATTCCAGATTACACGGATTTTTTGAAAAAATTAGAGAACACAATAATACAAAATGCAAACGTAGTCGAGAAAGATGAAAATATTACAATTTCTCATGGTAATAAGGCATTCTTTCTTTCTACAGACTTGAATTTAGATTATATCAATTCCAAAGAAAATATAGAAAAATATAATCATTTAAACACACTCCAACAGGAGTCCCTCAAAGTTTTTGACATTGTAAAATTTAAAGACAAAGACAATTTCATCTTCTACTGTTTCTACAAACAACATTTTTGGAATTCCTCAACATTTGAGATCATTTTTAAAACCCTTCAAATCTTACGTGACGAATTAATTCAAAACAACATTAACTCTATTAGCATTCCAAAAATTACCACAACTCTCGATAATTTACAATGGAATAAAATTCGCCCTATTATTAGGTATATTTTCAAAGACACAGATATACTAATTAATATATATCATAATAAAGCTATTCTCCCGCAAACAAAAGATATCCCTGACATCCTAAAAGAAAATCATGACAGTCCAGGCGCAGGACATCCCGGTTTTCATAAGACATATCGTAGGATCAAAATGAACTACAAATGGCCAAATATGAAATCCACAATATACGATTACGTCAAAAGTTGTAAATATTGCCAAGAAAATAAATTAAATCGTAAAAAGAAACACGCGCCTATGGAAATCACCACAACCTCAATTAAACCTCTTGACAAAATATTTCTTGATGTAGTTGGCCCTTTGCCACTTACAGAATTTGAGAATAGATTCATACTTACTTTACAAGATGACTTAACTAAATTTTCTCTAGCTTTTCCTATTCCTAACCATGAAGCCTTAACTATTGCTACTACATTCACTGAACATTTTATCTGTAAATTCGGTATTCCTAAGTGTATATTGACAGATCGAGGGAAAGAATTTACCTCCATTTTGCTTAAAGAGGTGACGAAATTATTTAAACACATACTAACTACCGCATACAGACCTCAAAGTAATGGTGCTCTTGAAAGATCACATTTAACACTCGCCGATTATTTGAAACATTATACCTCTAAACAACAAGATTGGGATAAATACGTTGCATTTGCTACATTCTCTTATAATACGTGCGTTCATTCTTCTACAAACTACACCCCTTACGAACTAATGTTTGGCCATAAACCTAATACACCTAGAGACTTAACACGGGAACCCGAGTTTAAATACACATATGATAATTATGTAGACGAGTTAAAATTACGTTTCCAATATTCCCACGATATAGCAAGAAAAAATCTATTAATTTCCAAAGAAAAAAACAAATTCTATTATGATAAAAATTCAGCGATCCCCCAATTTCAAGAAGGCGATTTAGTCTATCTGCAAAATGAACAGTTTCAACCAGGAGTTTCCAAAAAATTATCTTCCAGATATTGTGGTCCTTTCAAAATTATTAAAATCAATTCTCCCACTAACTGTACAATTAAAATTAAAAATAAACATGAATTAGTACATTTCGATAGACTAAAACATGCTACTGTTTTAGAATCTCCGGCTCAGTGATGGCCAACGATTTCTAAACAACAACCCGAACGTATTGCTGAAGATAATATTTGCGAAATAGATATTTTAGTTAACGGAAAACTTAATAAATATTGTAATACGAGACTTATACCATTAAAGAACGTTCTATGGAAAACACTTAATGAGAAAAACACCTGGTTATATATTTCACCCGCGAACAAGACAATTTCTATTGCTTGTAATAATAGAGATACTTTCGACTTAATAATATCCAATAACGGAATCTTGCAGGTAGCGCGCAATTGTAAAATATTTACAGGTGACACAACCTTTTCTAGTACTACCTATAACTTCACAAGCAATCTGAGATACATTTTGCCAAATTTTAATATTTTAGACCATGAATGTTGTTCCAAAAAGGTTTTAAATGTTTTCAAAAATATATCTTTCGGAAAAGTTAAAATTAACTACTTTGATAATAATGATCTAAAAATGGCTAGTCATAAACTCGATGAAATTTCAAAACTTAGTGAGAATATAGTAAATAATAGGAACTATAGTTGGATTTCAGAAATTCATTACTCTTTCCTATCATATATTTTGCTTTTTGTTATAGTTATCTTTATTCTTTACAAGATTATTAAACGCACTAGAATTTTGCATTCATTTAGACAAATAAGACCTAACCATAACAGAGTCGCCGCATATGTACCAGAAAATATACCAATGAATATTAGAGACATGAATATAGCTCCAGACATGCTTAATGATGCTCCTGCAGTTCCGCCATTAAGAAGAAGCGAACGAATTAGATTCAATCGTAATCAATAAAGTCAAAAAAAAAAAACTATGTCATTACTTGGGTTTGCAAAAGATAAATATTTTTCTTTCCTTTACCTGTTTTGTATTGTCAAAGAAATACCATATTTAAATGTACGTTGTGTATATAAGTACTCTGCATTTTCTGTATAAACAATTATTGGTATTGGTGTATTTTTATTTTCAGTATCACATATTTTTATCCATATTTAAATGTACGTTGTGTATATAAGTACTCTGCATTTTCTGTATAAACAGTTATTGGTATTGGTGTATTTTTATTTTCAGTATCATATATTTTTATATTATTTCATGTACATATGTATTTACAAATGAATTCATTCTATTGTGTATTCATATTTATATTATCTATAGTTCTTCAAATTAGGCAAAAAAAAAAAAAAAAATAATAATAATCAATTTATCACATTACCCTCTATTCAAGTAATTCTTTTAACTTTTTAAATTTACATTATAAATTTTTTTATAAGGGGGGGAGTGTAATGTACCCTGTACATCATTACATTTTATTATTATATTATTTCTCATTATTATTATTATTATGTATATTTCGCACAGATAACATTAGGGCCAACAAATAGTCAGAAACCGATCAATAACAATTTGTTTATCAGTACTTTCACTAAAGATGTTATTTCAAATCATTATCTTAAGTAAATGTTTTCTACCGCGCTCATTAGACATTGCCCCTAACGTTATGCGCGTCCCTTTTGTTATAATCTCTTTCTTCCAGAGCTTGATTAGAATAAGTTGTTAGTCTTATTTCAGACATCGCGAAAAGCACTCTTACTCTTGTAATCCGTTTATACTAATTCTTTTATATTAATAAATCTGTTAAAGTCATAAACAGTATATTAATAACAATTAATATCCGCCTCCCGCTCAACCATTACACCGTTCTGCTGGACATCGTACACCGGGCGAAAAAGAACACCATCGTCGCCGACATGGAGGGCGTAGACGAAGTCCAAGCTCAGCTAGCTTGAGCTCGGAAAGTCCAGCGGCAGGCCGAATGATTCCGGGTCGCAGAAAGGGGAAGTTTTGTTGAAGGGTATGGACCGTTTGGTCAACGCGAAGGTAAATAATGGAAGACCAACGGCATACTTAGCCATTCAATAACATAATTGAAAAATTAATTTAATCCGTTAAATAATAATTTAGCGATTGGATTAGTGCCGTAGATGAATTTGTTTTCCATGGGTGGGACGACAGAACCACTTCACATCTGGCACTAAGTTTACCAACACGTATATTTTCTTGGGGTGAGTGGAAGGAAATGTTATCGGAAAATTTTCGCGTAAAAAGAAATTTACATAAAGCAATGAGAGAGATGATGGACTTTATTTTAAAACCAAATCAATCCATGTACACCTATGCGTTTGAAAATATAGCATTAATTAATAAATTAAAATTGCCAATAAGCGACGAGGATAAAGTCAATTTAATAATGGGGGGGATACCAAATAAACAAATTAATTTCGCGGTAGAAACCGCTAATATTACAGAACCTAGCGTTTTAGCTAGTCATTTTAAAGTGCTAGATGAGACGCGAAAATCAGATACAAAAAAAATAAACACGCCAACCGAAACAAACAAAACTTCTGAGCTTGGCTGCTACAGTTGTAGACAAACAGGCCACATGAGAAGAAATTGCCCTAACCTAAATAAACAAAAGGCTATAGAATTTCACCACGTCAATTATTTAGGGAAAAGCGCTAATGATAAATTTTTACAAAATGTTTTGCTTAATAATGAATTAGTGAGATGTTATATTGACTTTGGCAGTGAATGCTCAATCATAACAAAACAAAAAGCTGAGCAACTCTTTTTAAAATTAAAACCAACTACAAATGTTGTCTTATCCACGTTAGGCAATTCAGAAATCAAACCGCAGTACACTGTTCAAGCAATATTTAAATTAGACGGAATCAAAAAGGTATTAGAATTTTATGTTGTAGATTCTTGCGTAATGGGGGTCGAAGTACTCATTGGGCAAAATTTTACCGAGTTAGACGATGTTATGTACACAAAAAATAAAGATTCACTATCATTTTCGCAAACCAAAAACTCTCAAGTTTTAAAAGACCTCCCTCAAATTATGAAGTCAGCGATAAATGTAGGCACTAACGATCCCAAACAACAAATAAATTTGTGCGATATTCTAAAACAGTATCCAATGTGTACAGCAAGTAATCTTTCGCAGTTAGGGGTTTTCACGGCGTCAAAAATGGAAATAAAATTAACCAATAATAAGCCCATTGCTCAAAGGCCCAGACAGTATTCCGATTTTGAAAGAACAGAAATTAGAAGTATTGTAGATAATCTTTTAAAAAATGAAATTATTAGAGAATCTGTGTCGCCTTACGCGAGTCCCGTACTTCTAGTGAAAAAGAAAGATGGGTCAAAAAGACTATGTATTGATTACCGAGCAATAAACAAAATCACAATAAAGGATAAATATCCATTACCGCAAATAGAAGAGCAATTAAGACGACTTTCTGGGTATCAGTATTACTGCAGTCTAGATTTATTCTCGGGGTATTACCAGGTACCGATGTCACAAGAATCGATTCCCATAACCGCGTTCATAATACAGGACGGACATTATGAATTTTTGCGTGTTCCTTTCGGGTTATCAAATGCACCCGCGGTTTTACAGAGAGCTTTAAACATAGCATTGGGACAGCTGAGGTTTAGTAAAGTGCTGGTTTATCTAGATGATGTGCTGATACCAACCAAAACTCCTCAAGCCGCTTTATTGATTTTACAAGAAGCTCTAGAGGTTTTCAAAAAGAATGGGTTTACTCTAAATTTAAAAAAAAAATGGTATTTCTTAAAATCAGAAATAGAGTACTTGGGATATAGAATTAGCGGATCTACTATTCAACCCAGTTTAAACAAAATTGAGGCTGTTCGGAATTTTCCGAAGCCACAAAATATACATCAAATTAGGCAGTACTTGGGATTGACCGGATATTTCCTAAAATTCATTAGGGACTATTCTGCCAAATCCCGACCCTTAACCTTACTGCTTCACAAAGACTCTACTTGGGAGTGGGGGAATATGCAGGATGAGGCATTTGATGGATTAAAACAAAGCTTAGTTTCGGACCCAATATTGACTCTATTCGATCCTGATTTAACAACGATCTTGTATACACATGCAAGTAGGTGGGGTTTAGCTGGCATTTTAGTACAACTTTATAATAATAAAGAAAAGGTGGTAGGGTATTACAGCCGACAAACGTCTGACGCTGAACAGAAATTCCATTCTTACGAATTAGAGGCTTTGGCGATTATGTCGTCAGTGAAAAGGTTTCGACAGTATTTACTGGGCAGAATGTTCACGATAATCACTGATTGCGCGGCTGTCAAAAGTACATTTGCCAAAAGTGAAGTGAACGCCCGTATTGGTCGATGGGTGCTTGCGCTAAACGAATATCACTATGAAATTAAACATCGTAGTGGTCAACAAATCCAGCATGTCGACGCATTAAGCCGGAATCCGCCGACCCAGTATAAGAGTGTTTGTCTGGCTGTAATACATGAATTCGATTGGTTGTTAGCAGCACAGCAGCATGACAAACAAATCCAACATATTAAAAAACAATTAGAATCTGGGGAAATTGAAAAACATAAAGACACCTTTAATAAATATTCTTTGAAAAGGGGTAAAGTTCACAGAATTACTGAATTTGGACACAAATGGGTAGTGTCGAAGATAGCTCAATTCCCACTATTGCGAATGACCCATGATGATGTTGGTCATTTCGGAATTACAAAAACACACGAATTGGTTGCGAGTCAGAATTGGTTCCGCAAAATAAGACGGTTTATAAAAAAATATGTCAGTAATTGTCTGAATTGCTTGTTCTTTAAATCCGTGCCTGGGAAACCTCCTGGATATTTACACCCTATCCCAAAACCCCTGGTTTCACACTATGGACCATTTGGGGCCTTTTGTAAAATCGATATCTGGGAATACTCAAGTTTTTGCAATAATTGATGCATTTACAAAGTTTATTTTAATATACCCCGTACAGAACACGAGAACCAAACTTGTTATTAAATGCCTGAAAGAAATGATAAAGGTATTTGGAGTACCGACAAACGAATTATTAGTGACAGGGGAACATCATTTTCAAGTAACGCCTTCCAGTCATTCTGTGCAGAAATAGGCACTAAACATTATTTAAATGCGGTAGCTATGCCAAGAGGTAACGGTCAAGTAGAACGGTATAATCGCACTATTTTAAATTCATTGGCTTCAATGGGAGCTAATACCGAGAATAACAAATGGGATGAAAACATCCCAAATATTTAACTAGGACTGAACGGAACCTTTAATTCTGGGATAGGGGTAACGCCTAGTCAAGCATTAATGGGTTATCGTGTATTTTCACAGGGAATATTAGACAATGACGAACGGTCGGAAGTGGACGTGACCAAGGTACGGGAGTGTATGAAGGAATACGTGGAGCAGTACCAGGCCGAGCAGAAGCGGCGGTTCTATCGAAAACGGTCGGAAGCACATCAGTACGCCACCGGGGATCTGGTGCTGCTGAAAACGACGAGTGCTCCTGTGACAGGAGTTAGCCAGAAGCTTCTGCCAAAATGGAGAGGCCCGTTCCGAGTCTCCGAGGTTCTGGAAAAGGATCGGTACAGGGTGGTAGACATTCCTGGATCCATGCGGGCTCAGATTGCATATGATAGCGTAGCTGGCATTGACAACATGCGGCCATGGATTCACCATGACAGTCAGTTAGGCTGACTGGGTGAGTGAGGTGTCAGGAATACTGGTCTCCGTTGACGGGCTCTGCAGTGTAGCGCTGTAGTTGAGGGTCGTCTGATGGAGAGGTATTGGAAACCTGAGCGATCACGGGGAATAAGTGTTGGGCCAGCACTTCGTGGTCATAATTAAGTAGATAGTGGTACCATTAGAATTAAGTGTAGAGTTAGTATCCTTATTGTTGTGTGAATGTTGATCTTGGCCAATGATCATATTTTGTTAGTATCATTTTTGTATGTACAAAGGTCACACTTCGAGTTCCTGTTACAGATGCCTTAAAGGCATAATAGATAACGTTCAATTTCACTCATACTGTGTCACATTTCAGTTACGACTGTTATGAATTTGTCATCGGTAATCGAGGCCTACGTGACTTCGGGCGTGAGAGTGAAGCCGAGAAACCCGAAGATGCGAAGGTGGCTGAAAATATGCAGATGAGGGGAATAACGGGAACTTGAAGAAAAGGGGATTCAAGAGCGGGCGTTGTCGAAGAGTGGTTGGTTTACAAACATCTGAATAAATCGAATTGAATTGCTGAAACGCTGATCTTTTATTTTATGTTAAATTAATTTATAACAATTATTATCTTTAAAAAAATTTTCAGTCATTTAATGTTCTTATCAAAGCATTCAGTTTGAAGTTTCGAACGAGCGTTTCCACTCCCAGACTAAGCATGAAGTAAAATTTCGAGTTTAGAAAAGCCCCGTGAAAATTTGTCGAGGGTCGCGCAGCGACCCGAGACAAATTTTCTGGGCTTTTCTAAACTCGAAATTTTACTTCATGCGCCACGCGTATAAAAGAGTGATTTAACGAGAAATTTAAAAACACACAAACGACATTTTTCATATTATTCCTCACAATTCGATTTATATTTGACGATTCAAATCCTTTTGTAAGTATTCGAATCCTTTTATAAATATTCGAATCCATTTATAAGGATTCGAATTACCCGCATTTGGATTCAAATACGAATCCTCTTAAAAAAAATGTAACGAATCCGGATCACGAATCCAGTTGAACTAAAGTATTCGAATGCCTATTTTAAATCCTTTAAAACGATTCGAATCCAGGATTCGAATCCTGAATGATTCGAATCCTGCCCAGCTCTGGAGCATACTGTAGCTTTCTATATTACTGCTTAATGAAATTAAAGAATAATACAGCATTTTCTAGGTGTGTGGCTTATCATGCTATTCCAATAAGCCCTTCAATTGAATTACTTGTACTGAACCTAATTTGGCAAAAAAAAGAGTTTTTCATTTGTGCAATCACATACTTTACTTGTTATTTAGAATAATTTGTAACAAGAACTTTCTAAATAGTTAGCTATCCATTACTTCAAACACTAAAACATTTTTTTAACAAGGCGTCCAAAAAGTTAATAATGGGGTGTCACATTAAAAATAACAAAGTTATCTGACGTCCAGAAATTATTTTACAGTGTATATGCAAAAATAATGTTGTGTAATGAAGAAAATGGGCAATTATTTCGTAAATTATAAAAACATAGACCATTATATAAAGTTCTTTTTTTGGTGAAGAAAAACACTTGTATTGTTCCATGATTTTATTTTCAGTTTCCTCACACGTGTTACGGTCTTTACAGATCATTCTCAAAGGTAAATTAATTCAGATTAACCTTGGAGAATGACCGAAACACGTGTCAGGAAACTGAAAATAAAATTATGGAACAAAACAAGTGTTTTTCTTCACCAAATTTCTACATCTGGTTCCAACATCCAGTTAACTATATTTTATAATGGATTATAGGAAATAGGGAATAATTTTGTAGATCAAATGGAGAATAATTCTATAATATTGATCAACTATTTAGGCAAATTTATTTACATCTTTTAGAAAAAGTAAAAAACTGAAAATCTGTAAATAGAATTATTAAATAAAGAATCAAATTTCTGGTAAATAAAACTGCATTGTTTATATTTATGTTTCAATATTAAAACTGTCTCAAATAAAAATTGTAACCAATTAAGTTTTCTACAATCTTACGCCCTTGCGCAACAAGCATTAACTATATTTTATAATGAATTATAGGAAATAGGCAATAATTTCGTGGATCAAATGAAGAATAATTCTTTAATATTCATCAACTATTTAGGTAAATTTATTTACATCTTTCAGAAAGAGTGAAAAACTGAAAACCTGTAAATAGAATTATCAAATAAAATTTCTGGTAAATAAACCTGCATTGTTTATATTTATGTTTCAATATTAAAAATGTCTCAGATAAAAATTGTAACCAATTAAGTTTTTTACTTTATTACTCCCTTGTTTGACACATCATCATATTGTTGAGAGATGATAAACCCTTTTGGCGCTGACGGTGGCATTTGCCACCACTAAAATTTGGTAAACATACTGAGAACTTTTCTTTTAAATATGTGTGCATGAGCTATAACTTTTCCGATAATCGTTTGTTTTTTAAAATAGTTTAATTTGAAGTCTTAAACGAGTGTTTTCCACTCCCAGATTAAGCATGAAGTAAAATTTCGAGTTTAGAAAAGCCTGAAAATTTGGTTTGGTCGTGTAGCGCCAAGCGCTACGCGACTAAACCAAATTTTCAGGCTTTTCTAAACTCGAAATGTTACTTCATGCGCCACGCGTATAAAACACTGATTTTAGGTAAAGTTCAAAATATTCTACTAAAGCAGTAGGCTAAAAACGTGTATTCTGAACATTACATCAGATCAGTGTTTAGTACGCGCGGCGCATGAAGTAAAATTTCGAGTTTAGAAAAGCCTGAAAATTTAGTTTGGTCGCTGCGCGCTTCGCGCTGCGCGGCCAAAGCAAATTTTCAGGCCTTTCTAAACCCGAAATTTCACTTCATGCTTAATCTGGGAGTGGAAAACACTCCTTTGAAAGTTCAATTTAAAATATTTGTAAAAACAACGAATATCTGAAGATTTACATCGTATGCAGTATATTGAGATATGAATACTTAAAAGAAAGACTCTTTGTATATCTGAGATAGTAATAAATAATATGCAGTGTATAAAACATTTTTTGGGCACCAGAAAAATTCCAGGGCTGAAAGGGTTAAACGATATTTTGCGAAAATATTAATCGATATATTAATTATTTTATGTAAAAATTATTCTATTTTTTGTTATCTGCTATACCAACACGTAACCTCGTAAATAATTAACCTGCACAAACAGTCCATATTGCAAAGCTACTTAAGCGTTTTGCTTTATCCGAGTAAAATAATCAAGATGAGGAAAACTGACCTTCATTATGTACATCGATTAAATGTAATCCATACGCAGATGATATTCACGAAAATTATTGTTCAAAATAAATCGTTTCGCTCTGGCAAACACACACATACATACACACACAAGTTGAGTTGACTGACGATAACACGGTCCACGTTTACTGATAGCGATATGGCAGAATTTCGTGATAGTTCGGATACGATATCAGCGCCTCTATATTTAAAAAAAACATATAAGTATATTATACAAGGATTTTTTCTGTTAAGAATACATATTTATTTGTATATTTATTTACGGACTTCACGGACTACAGTATAACAAAAAATGTATATATGCATAACCTTATTTAAGAAAATTCAATTTAAAGCTTTAGACGAGAGTTTCCGACTCCCAGATTAAGCATGAAGTAATGAATAGAGATTTCGAGTTTAGAAATCCCTCAAAATTTGGCTTGGTCGCGTAGCGCTACGCGACCAAACCAAACTTTCAGGCTTTTCTAAACTCGAAATTTTACTTCATGCGCATAAAACACTGATTTTAAGTAAAGTTACAAATATATGCGACTGTGATGCCATGGATTTATATTTACCTAAAATTTGGTTTTGGACCAAACCAAATTTTTAGTCTTTTCTAAACTCGAAATTTTACTTCATGCTTAACCTGTAAGTGAAAAACACCCTTTTTTAAGCTTCAAGCTTTTAATTTAGCTCTTCTAAAAAAACTGACATCTGAAGAATTGCAGCATATATATAGGACATGTATACTCAAAAGAAAAACTTCCAGCATATTTAAAATAAGTTATTTTGAAATTATGAATACATATTGATAGAAATTATGGTAACCCTTTTATATTCATAAGTTTAACCACAATTATTAGGACAAAATCTAAACGGTGGGCCATATCTTGGAATCTTTTTGAACTACCACTTTATTATTACTTTCATGATATTGGACATCTGATGTATGATAGTTCTTCAGTATTCAACACCCAGTTAACGAAATGGCACGCTATACGCTCGATGAACGTTGGGAAATGTTAAAAATTTACTTTGAATGTAATTCGTGTATTGTAGAATTATTGCTAAAATTGCGTACAAAATTTGGTCGCGAATATGCACCAAATGCAAGTATTCTGAAAAAATTTGTGCACAAAGTTCGTGAGACTGGTATGCTGGTGGGCCGTACTAAAGTTCCCCACGCTCGTCCGGTTCATACACCGGGAAATATTGTTGCTGCAGCCCGTAGTGTGCAAGCCAACCCGAAAACATCGACTCGTCATCGCTCTTAGCAATTGAACATTAGTCGCACTACCTTGAGGCGTATTTTCCATAAAGACATCTGTTTATTCGCCTCTAAGGTCCAAATAACACAGCAGTTGAAGAGAGTTGACCATCCACTTCGATACAACTTTGCTAATTGGGCCTTAGAGCAGCTGGAAGCCGATGGTGAATTTTGGCGAAAAATTATCTTTTCCGATGAAGCGCATTTTCACCTCGGGGGCTATGTAAACAAGCAAAACTGCAGGATTTGGGCATCACACGTGATCGTTGAGCAGCCAATGCATCCCGAACGAGTGACTGTATGGTGCGGGTTATGGGCCGGCGGCATCATCGGCCCATTTTTCTTTGAATCTGGCGAAACGGTCAACGGAAACCGCTACAGGACCATGATAGCAAACTTTTTTTGGAAGCAAGTTGCTGGTTTGGATGTGGGCAACATCTGGTTTCAACAAGATGGGGCGACATGCCACACTAGCAACGAAACTATCGACTTATTGCGGTCAAAGTTCGAAAATCGTGTAATCAGCCGTCGTGGAGATCTGAATTGGCCAGCAAGGAGCTGCGATTTGACGCCCATGGACTTTTATCTCAGGGTGCCGTTAAAGAACGTTGTTATGCCAACGATCGAGCAACGATTGACGATCTTAAAGTCAACATGCAAAATGCCATTGCTGAAATAGAACCGCAGACGTTGGAAAAGGTTCTGAAAAATTGGGTCGAGAGAGTGGACTATTGTAAGGCCAGCCGTGGCAGCCATTTGACTGATGTCATATTTCATGTATAACCGGATACTCTTGGCAACAAAATAAATTCAAGATCATGAAATTCCATCTAGCCGTTTGTGTTTTAGTAACATTTAGAAAGATTCCTTGCGATGGCCCACCCTTTATAACTTATTGTAATGTTTAAAAAAATCCATTCTATTCGAATACTAACATTTAATTAAATCCAAAAATAATACTACATTTGTATAAATAAAAATAGGTCCTTAAACATGCAGAAATAGTGGAAAGGTAGGCTAACTAAAATCCGACCACCCCAAAACCCACTCCACAATCCCTCGAACGACTACTACTACTGTATCAATTTACTACATGCATTCCCATACAAATTCGCCTCTGCCACCTAGTAGAAAAATTTGCCTCAAACTCCATTTACTTCGAGTTGGGTCTAATAACTCGTAGTAAATAGTGTGTTCAATTTGAATCTTTTAATGAGGGTTTTCCACTCCCAGACTAATTTGACTAAGACTAAATTTGGATAGGCCGCTCCGCTTCGCTACGCGGCCAATCTAAATGTTCAGGCTATTCTAAACTTGAAATTTTACTTCATGCGCCACACGTATAAAACACTGAAATATCGAAAAGTTTAAAATATACGGCTTTAGCAATCTAATATATAGATGTGAATAAAACGTGAGTCAACCCAACCCAATAACTCTCAACGTATATTAGGTTGCTTATAATCGTTGTTGTATGTGCGTGATTTTTAAACTTACTGTAAATCAGTGTTTTTAGGCGTGGCGCATAAAGTAAAATTTCGAGTTTAGAAAAGCCTAATTTGGTTGGCAGCTCCGCTTCGCTACGCGGCCAATCCAAATTCTTAGGCTTTTCTAAACTCGAAATTTTACTTCATGCTTAGTCTGGGAGTGGAAAACACTCGTTAAAAGCCTCAAATTAACAGCGTTTTCTAAATATGTGGAAGTTCGATGTTTCACTTCCACAAATTTAGAAAACGCTGTAATTATCGGGATATGTATACTAAAAAGAAAAATGCCCTGTATGCTCTAAACATATATTTTAAACACGTTTTAAACGCATTTTAAGCACGTTTTATACATATTTTTAATGGTTAATGTTTTAAACGCTGTTTCAATGTTAAAAAAAAACTGTTTGTTTTAATTAATATGAAAAAAGGCGTTTTTTTAACAATCCTGATTTGAGGCAATATTTTGTGTATTCCCCGAAATACATATAAATATCATCCCCGAAAAAAATATAATTCCCTAAATAAAAAAAAAGAATTCCCGAACGAAGAGATTCCTCCTCCACCATTCACGATTTAATCTCATCATTTCGTGACATTGGCAATAATGACGATTGAAGGACAGCTCCACATTGATACCAAGGCCGTAGCCAGTGGGAGGATATGGGGGTTCAAACGGTTAAATTTTACTATGTAAAAGCTGCCCAGTTAGGTCTAAAACAAAAGTTTTACCATTAAGCAGCCCCCCCCCCCCCCTCCGAAATTTGTATATCCTACCCCGATTTATTTTTTCTGGCTACTGCCTTGATTGACACTACTGACGACATTAATAACCATGTCCTTTTTTTATACCAAAAATGATTGTGACAGATAATAATAAATTCAGGCGGAAAGACCAACGGTCGATATGCAATTAGCAGATGTATTTTTCTAAACTTATAGTTATACTTATTTGTACAAACTTTGTTTTTATATTTTATATAGTTTGTCAATACAGATATATTTATCAAATAGTTACGGCAAACAGATAACAAGCAGACATCTATATCAAGGCAAACAAGTTTTATATGTGAATAACTGAAAAACATTTATCAAGAAGCGCAATGAAATGTTTTGTGTCTGAGTTTCGCATGCATTCGGCTAGCAACAAACAGTCAAACAACAAGCTCTATGTTCTCGATAAAAGGAAAAGTGGTCTTTCTCACCGGTGCGCTAGGTGGGATCGGAAGGTGTTTTGTGAAAGAATTGCTCAAAAATGAAGCGAAGGTATTTTAAAAAATAAATAATTCAGTCAACTAGAAGCAAAGGGGAGTAAATAACTAATAACAAAATTGAGAAACCTAGTTTTAACGTTTAAGTTATGTTAAAACCACTAAAAGAAGAGAGGTTTAATACTAACTCGAGAGTCAATTCACTAATACTTCGCATAGTTAACATCTACAACAACTTTTTTAGTGACTGTGATATTTTTGCCTCCAATAAAAAACGATTTAAACAAATGATTAAGAGAGTCGCAGTTCCCGAGCAATTATGTTGTTTGTTATTATAATTGCTGTTTGTTACTTCTGGGGTCCCACTTTGTTCATACTTCATTCATTCATTATATACGTAACAATCTTAGATTTGCCATCATCATTACATAAATATAACTACTATTGTTTGTTATTTACTATAATTGTTATGTTAGGTTTACAATATTTATAATATTGTTATTGTTATTTGTTGTTATTTATTAGTTGTTAATTGTAATTAGATACTATTTTGGGACTTGTCCTGTCTGTATCTTATCATTTTCTCAAATAAATAAAAATATAAATAAAAACAAAATAGTAAAGTGTGTGTGTCGATTTACAGAAAATATATTGAATAGCAGTACATATCAATGAAAAAGCTCTGTATATCTTTGCTAATCAACAAAAAAAACTGTTCCCTTTGCATGTACTCCATTTTTGTTCAAATTAGGTGTTTGTATCTAAGTGCCTCAATTCATTTATTTGAAACATTTACATAGTTTTACAAATATTTAATAATTCTACTACGTCTCTACCTGTAATGAGATATAATTCTCGAAACGCGTTTATAGATGGCCTGAATAATTTGACCTAAATTATTGCATTTACAGTATGTTACTCTATGTAGCAGCAAGCACACGTTGTAAAATCAGCTGGGGCATTGGCCCAGAAAGTAGTTGTTTTAACAAGTGCTTGGATTAGTCTTTGTAAGAAAAATTATTTGTAGTAGATTGCCAAAAACATCGCACTTTTAATATTTTGAAATATTCTACAACCAATGATTGGCAATGCCATTCGTTCTATAAATTAATCCTCAAGGTGAATTTTTTTCAAGTTCTCTATGGGAATCTCGGAAACTATAAGAGATAGAGAAATGTTTAAATGGGCAATGTAGCACAGGTTTACTAGGCGAATAACATGATATTAATAACATTTTCTAAAAAGTCAAGGGTAACTAGATATTTTGAAAAATGCGAAAAGCGTCAATTGTTTCAAATCGATTTTTCTCAGTTTAAAAGATATAGAAAAGAAAATATAAGAAAGTTTTAGATATTTTTACACTAAATAATAAAATGTTATCAGATCTTTTCTGTTGACTTTAGTTTTCGAGATATAACACAAACTTACATTTTTTTAAATGGAAACAATAGCTGGTTATGTCATCATTAGAAAGAGATTTATTACGGCTTTAATCAGATATGTCACTTGACATATTTATTCACAAAAATAACTGAGTTTTTAACCATTTTCTATTTTATTCACAACAAAAAATATTTAGCCATGAAATAATGACAATAATAAAACTATTGAAATTGTTTGTAACAGTTAGTATCATTATTATTATTTTTTTCAATTAATTTGATATTAAAAAAACATTTTTTTTATACATTTTTCCCTGCCAATTTCCATTTCTTCCTACATACAACCTCCGAATAAACTTATTTGATAAAAATTTAACAAACTCCTATGCTATAAAAAGTTGCAATTGTTCTATAATTGTGTTTTGTTTAATGGCCAACTATTTTTTTGTTGTAGAAAAAGTAGAAAATTCCTAATAACTCAGTTATTTTTATTTATAAGTATGTTAAGTGATATATTAGTTTAAAAAGAAAAAAAATCTCTTTCCACTTTTTCGAAAATTATAGAAATGTCCTTTTGTTCAACTCGTAAAACTGCATAATTTTGCCCATTTAACCGTTTCTCTATCTTCTATAGCTTCCGAGATATCCATAGAGAACATGAAAAAAAACTCACCCTGTACAAGAGACGTCAATTATTATGTTGTAAATACAGGAAATTTTTCTTTTAACTATACATATGGATGCGCTGTAAATTTTTTAAAAGAATCAAGTTGAAACTTTAAACGAGTGTTCTCCACTCCCAGATTAAGCATGAAGTAAAATTTTGAGTTTAGAAAAGCCCCGTGAAAATTATTCTCGGGTTGCTGCGCGACCCTCGACAAATTTTCTGGGCTTTTCTAAACTCGAAATTTTACTTCATGCGCCACGCGTATAAAACAATAATTTCAAGTGAAGTTCAAATATACATAAATTTCACAACATTTTAGTGTTTTATACGCATGGCGCATGAAGTAAAATTTCGAGTTTAGAAAAGCCCCGTAAAAATTTCTGGAGGGTCGCGCAGCAACCCGAGACTAATTTTCTATGCAGGGCTTTCCTAAACTCAAAATTTTACTTTATGTTTAGCCTGGTGGTGAAAAACACTAATTTAAATCTTCTAATTGAACTCTTTTAATAAACTATCCGAAGATTTAATTATTCAATTGAAGTGTAAATTTACATAAATTTTAGAATATTTTAGTATTTTATACGCGTGGCGCATGAAGCAAAATTTCGAGTTTAGAAAAGGCCAGAAAATTTGTCTCGGGTCGCTGCGCGACCCTCGACAACATTTCACGGGGCTTTTCTAAACTCGAAATTTTACTTCATGCCTAGCCTGGGAGTGGAAAACACTTATTTAGAGCTTAAAATAAAACTCTTTTAATAAACTACTAATATCCGAAGATTTAAGTACATACGCTGCAATTGGAATATGTATACTTAAAAGAAAAATTCCCTGTATAGAATTTTTCTTTTAGGTGTATATCTCGATTTTTTGCTGTACATTTTCAGACATTTTTTGCTGTACATTTTCAGGCAAAGTTGGATTGGTCGCGTCGCAAAGCGCAGCGACCAATCCAATTTTTCAGGCTTTTCAAAACTCGAAATTTTACTTCATGCGCCAAGCGTATAAAACACTGAAATATTGTACAGTTGAAAATATAATGCTTATGTTTGATTCTATATTAATTAACTCCAGATATATATATATATATATATATATATATATATATATATATATATATATATATATATATATATTTATATATATACATTTTCATTAATTTGCACGTTTGGAGAAATTTGTTAAGGAATACTTAAAGTATACTTAAAACAAAAATCCCTGTATGTTAATTCAATTTTAAATCCTAAGTCAAGAGATTAAGGCTTCAATAAATTCTTTTATTTCAGGGGATTGCGTTAGTGGACATAAACAATAAAGTGGCCAGCAGTTTCCAAAAGGAAATGAGCAGCGAGTTTGGAGATCACAAAACTGTGTTCATGAAAGCCGATTTACAAGATCCATCTCAGATTGAAAGTTAGTATTTTTATTGTTTTTTTCATTCATTACCAAAGTTGCTTGACTTTAAGAGTTGCATCATTAAAAAATACGTTCAGATATTCAAGGTATACCATAAAACTAGTAGCTGATGCAACTTGCTTATAATAAAACATAAAATTATTTAAAAATTTGAAAATGTTTCTTCCGAAATCATTGTTGTTTTATTAGGTCTATAATATTCTAAATCACGAAAAAATGTTACGGTATTTATAGTTTTTTCAAACAAAGTTTTGTAATTATTTCATTTATTTATTTAATTCATTTTAGTGGCTTACGAGAAAACTATTTCCCATTTTAAACAACTGGACATCGTCATTAATAATGCTGGTATCTTCTCTGAAGATAATTACTTAAAATGTTTACAAGCTAACTTTGTAAGTATAAAAAATATAACAGTTTTGTGTTGTGGGCGTTCACTTTGTGGTACATCTTAAATACACTTGTGAATAAAACACTTATTACTTTGTTTAACCACTGTATTTTTTACTTAATTTGTGACTATAGGTTCGACTATCTGGTAGTCATTATCAAACTAAAATACCTTTAGTTTGATAATGACTACTAGATAGTCGAAACTATAGTCACAAATTAAGTGCAAAATACAGTGGTTAAACAAAGTAAAAAGTGTTTTATTTACAAGTATAAAAAATATATCTTAAATGAATGTACACTTCTGTGCAATAAAATTAAGCACACAAAATATGTTATAGTTTAAAACGGACATGATGAGTTTCCTAATTATAACAATATGTAAATATGTCAATATCCCTGTCAAAATGCTGCGTCATTTAGACAACAATTAAAAAAATCGAATTCTAATTAGAATAGAAGTTGGTTTTTCTATTTCGGCCTTATTGTATTTATTACGAGCGGTTTTTTCAAAAGGTCTTAGTTTTAATTTTTTAATAAAGGTGTTATTTTCAATTTATGGTGTTTAATCTTTTACTGAAACTGCTGCTAGGCAATTAACACAGACCCGAATTATACAGCTAGAATATTGCGAAAATAGTTATGAGACTTGTGCTTAATTTTATTGTACAGAAGTGTACCAGTAAATATTAATAATGACAGGTACATTTTTCGTAACTATTGTTCAAATAATCTATAATAACTTATACGGATAAAATCAATCTACGAAAATGTAAATTGTACTATTATTTAATAAACAGTATAAATTTTCAACAATCATTCAAAAAAAGTTGAATGAAAGATAATTTATCCGTAAATTTTAAATAATAAGTTATTGGATCAATGATTTCAGTCAAAAACCTCAGGATATAGTAAACAAGTGAGAATCATATAATTATGTTCAGTGTTTGATCCGTGAAATTTAGGATTAGACTTAAAATCCTATAACAGAAGCTGTTGCAGTTTGTTATGTGTTTTGAGGAATTCATATGATCTTACGATTATATTAACTTAAACAATTTGACAAATAGTTATTTATCTAAGTAGTGCATGAAAGGTCTTTGCGCATGATTTGAGAAATTGGGAACTAGTGCTTGTTGTTCATTTCAATTTCAGATTCTAGTTGTTGAGCTACCGTGCGATCATTTAAAACATGATTTAAAGTAGGCTTTGAGTTTTAAATTAGTTTAGCATTACTGACTGCTAACACATAGTTTACCATAACCTCAAATTTATTCTATCATTCAATTAGTATGCTGGGCAACCGCACAGAAAAAATGCCGCCTACTCTAAATCATAATTTAAATTATCGCACGATATTTACGAAGTAGTTATTTATCTAACACCTGATGGCCTTTTGTGCACTATTTTTCTGCTTATGGTACAAGTGGTTGCTCATTTGATCGTCAGGTTATAGTTGTCGAGCTATTCACTAAAAAGTTATTTATCCAACTAGAGCGTGGTGGACTTTTGCGCACGATTTGCTTGCTTAGAGTAACAGTGCTCGTTAATTTTCTCAGGATTCTAGTCGTAGGGGAAATTCACTTAATATTATTTATCTACGACCTCACTAAAAAAGCTTAATTTATGCATGGATTAATATGCGTGAAGCTCTACTTTTCAGCACTAGTACTCAAATTACCAATGGAGTTTAAATGGGAGTTACTTTTTTAAATACTTTCATCATTTCACCCATTCACTTATTATTGACTGACGTTGGACCGAATAACTAATCCAGACGGATAGACCTCTGGTCGCTAGCCATTTGACAGTGGTATAGTTACAGTTACATATCCACCCATAAATATTGTAAATACACACATGTACATATTGTAAAATGTAATGTTATTTGTCAATAAAGATGTTAAATATATATATATATTTTATATATATATATATATATATATATATATATATATATACATATGTACTTGTATAAATTCTGGTCAAAATATATTATCTCCGAACAACAACCAAGAAATTCAAAATCCAACCCCTTCCGAAAATAATATTGAAATTGTCACTACTACATCATTAGAAGAACAAAACAGAAGAGTAACACGAAGCCAAACAAGAAATTCACGCATCAAATAGTACGTAAAAGTCAAACAAGTGGTTGCTAGAGCAATTTGATAGTTATTCCTGACGATGATTACTGCGACGTCATCGAAACGTCGAATTAAAAATAAAATGGACCAGAGCCAAGAAAATACGCGGGACCAAACCCGAAGAAACAGTGACACACATATATATATATATATATATATATATATATATATATATATATATATAGGCGCGCAGCTGTAGTTTTTAGCACTAGTGTTAAAATGGTCAATGCATTTTAAAATCCATTTTTGACTTCCATTTTTAATCAATTTACGGTTCGTAGACAAAATGTTGTACGCAACTTGTGTGGAAAGTAGGGTTTTTGGGCACTTGCAACGCCCTAGATCACACACTAGTTACTTAAAAAACTATTAGCTAACTAGTACGGGAAGGGCTTTTGCGCACTAGTGCTTGAAAATAGAGCATACATTAGGCATTTGGCAATGATGTAGATACATGTTTTTTTTTACTGCATTTATTTAAAATTCTGTTCAAAGATTCTAAATGCATTTTCTTATTTTGAAAAGTAACTACCTTTCATTGTGAAGGTACTGTTTCATAAAGCTTGCAATGAATTTTATTTGAAAAATCCAACTCTTTTACTAACAGTTTTTTGTTAATTAAAACAATAAACTTGCTAAAAAAAACAACCAATTCTAAATTAATTTGAAGAATGATTATTTATACTTAACTCTTTCAGCATTTGAATTTTTCTGGTTTCCAAAAAATGTTTTGTACACTGCATATTATTTATTACTATCACAAATATACACAGAGTTTTACGTATACATATCTCAATGTACTGTACACGCTGTAAATCTTTAGATATTCGTTGTTTTTACAAATATTTCAAACAAGTGTTTTCCACTCCCAGATTAAGCATGAAGTAAAATTTCGAGTTTAGAAAAGACTGAAAATTTGGTTTGGTCGCGTAATGGGACTAAACCAAATTTTAAGGCTTTTCTAAACTCGAAATTTTACTTCATGCTCAACCTGGGAGTGGAAAACACTCGTTTAAGACTTCAAATTAAACTATTTCAAAAAACAAACGATTGTCAGAAAAGTTACAGCTCATGCATACATGTATGTATATTTAAAAAAAATCCAGTATGTTTCCAAATTTAAGTGATGGCAAATGCCACCGTCAGGGCCGAACGGGTTAATTACTATAGATAAAGCAAGTTAAGCTTGTATTAGACGACACTATTTACCTATACAAGAAAATACTATACTATTTTCTATCATGCTCTACGAAATAGAACATGTCCAATTACCATTTACAAAACTGTACAAGATTCGCGTTTGGTCATATTTTGTGTATTACACCATGATAGAAAATAGTATACTATTTTCTTGTACAAGAAAAGAGTGTCGTCTAATACAAGCTCTATAGAGATAGTTTGTTTAAATTAAAAAAGTGTGGTGAGTACAATTGCGTAGAGGTGAATTTATTAATTGATTTTCTCGATTGTTTTCTTGTAGGTTGCTACTGCTTATAGCACACATCTAGCTTTCAGAAAATATTTACAACCAAATCGAATATCTGAGGAAGCTATAGTCATCAACATCGCATCGATCGCTGGACTATATCCTTTTCCAATATTTCCCGCCTATAGTCCCTGCAAACAAGGGATCGTAACACTGGGCCGTTGTTTCGGGCACGAAGCGCATTCCAAGGTGAGGAACATCAGGATCATGACGATTTGTCCAGGACCAACCAACACAGCTCTGCTCGATCAGCTCCCTGATTTTCCCGACGATATCAAGGAAATGACACTTGAAGTCGCGAAAACATTTAATATTCAAAAGTAAATAAAGAAAGTATATGTTTATAAATTTAACACATTTATTAAGTAACATAGTATAATCAGAAAATGTATCGTATGTTCAATTAAAAAAAAACCTCTAGTGACACGATTTAATGTTTTTTTAAAGTTAAGTTGGCTACACGCTTTAGGAATTGTCATATAAAACGTCAGACATAATAATTATAATGTATAATTTCAGAGTTGCTAACCTACAATATATTTCATGGCACTTTAGAGGTTTTATTTTATTGAAATACGTATTTCACTGAAAAATATATTGTCGTTGAGGATAATTACAGGTAAATTCACCAAACATTAGAAACAAAATGAATGCAAAATAATTACATTACGCTTCTAACTTCGAAATACTTATATTAGATTTTAAATTAATTTTGTCTAAACGAAAGTTAAAACGTATGAGATTTTTAGTTACTAGTTTCTCCCAGCTCTATAGCTAATACTTCTGTTTTTAATTTTA
This sequence comes from Philonthus cognatus, assembly GCA_932526585.2. Lineage (NCBI taxonomy): Eukaryota > Metazoa > Arthropoda > Insecta > Coleoptera > Staphylinidae > Philonthus > Philonthus cognatus. Next base: position 40,572,620 of record OW052244.1, read on the forward strand.
TTGTAGACCTGAAAATGTGGCAACTGCGTTGATTCATTTAATCCAAAATGGAAAATCCGGCTCAGTATGGGTGGTGAAAGCCGATAAGCCTGCTGAGGAAATTGACTGGACTACTATTGATGAAGAAAGTCGCAAAAATATTTATTAATAAAACTACAAAAGCTTTAAAAATACATGTATATTATAGAGTAAAATTAATTCAGAAAAATGACTTCTTCAAAAATGGCTTTGACTCGATTTAATTAACTCCATTGTTACTTAAAGCAAACAAAAAAACGTTTAACTCACTTTAAATCAGTTTAAATAACATATTTTTTTAGAAAACTTGGTTAGATTCCACTTTAAGAAAAATTGAGTTTGGCAATAGTTTGCAGAATATTTACAAAATATAAAATAGAATTAAAATTAATATCGACTTTCTGCAAAACTTTTGTCTCATTGAGACAAGTCTCCAAATATTCATTAAAACAATAGTTGTTTCAGTGAATATTTGGAGACTTGTCTCAATGAGACTAAATTTTTGCAGAAAGTCGATATTAATTTTAGTTCGTCTTTATATTTTTTAAATTTCACTAATATTATTAAAATGTAACCAAGTATATACTTTAAAAAACAATAGTAAAATATGTTTCACCCCGTGAAAGACGAGAAACTTATTCAAGATTACGTTTGTTTTTAAATAAAATACGTTGACTATTTTCCGATATAACATTAAATTATTCACCTTTCTTTGGTTAACGACCTGACTGACACTATTTGTGATTATTTTTAAATGATGTTTATTAAAGAAATACTCTTCAATTCAAACACAGGGGTCAAAACTTTTAAAACTGATATTGGTGCTTTTATTTTTGTGAAACTCATTACTTATTTTTTTATTTTATTTTTTATTTAATAAAATAATTTATAAAGTATTGACCTAAGACTAGTTAATTAAAATTGATTAATTGCTTCTCCTTGATAACCTTTTTGTATTGGGGTTGGAGGCAAACAACTCCTGTAATCTAAGAGCAAATGTTAAAAAAATTCCACCCTATTATATCATAATTATAGGAAGCTATTTTATTATCTCCGCGATTAATTAGCATACGATATACAATATATTTCATTGTAATTACTTATTAACTTAAACAAAAAAAAACGAAACGCTTACATTGTTGTGATCAATGAATTATCAATTTTTATTATTAAGTACACTGGCGGTCAATTAAAAGTTAATTACACTTGTGAATGGTTTTCCAAAAAAATAACCTGAAGTAAAGAAAACATTGCGTTTTTTCTTTCATCACTGAATAAAGATTATGTTTCTACTGTTATTTCGAAATACAATTTAAAGATGAATTTAAATTTTACGGAGCAATTGATCCCAATAGTTTTTTACACAAGGACGTGTTAATTGCACCTTTTTTAGCCATGATCTTAATATTAATTATTATCATTCGAATGATAATATTAATAATCATTCAAATGATAATATTAATGGTCATCCAAATGGTAATATGGATGATCATTCGAATGGTAATATAAATGATCATTTGATTGATCATTGAAACAGTTGTACACGGATTTTTTTTTAAGTATACATATGCATACGCCTTTTTAAATATTTCAATTTGAAGCTTTAAACGAGTGTTTTCACTCTCAGACTAAGCATGAAGTAAAATTTCGAGTTTAGAAAAGCCTGAAAATTATAAAAAATTATAACACGTTAATTATCATACATACAAATATTTAAATGATCGTCAGAAAGAAAAATACACATCACAATTATATGCTGTAAATCTTCATATATTCGTTGTTTTATTTTTTTTTCAAGCGTTTAATTTAGTCTCGAACGAGTGATTCCACTCCCAGACTAAGCATGAAGTAAAATTTTGAGTTTAGAAAAGCCTGAAAATTTGGTTTGGACGCTCCGCGAAGCGGGGCGACCAAACCAAATTTTCAGGCTTTTCTAAACTCGAAATTTTACTTCATGCGCCACGCGAATTAAACACTAAAATCATTGAAATATTATGAACAAGTAAACTTCACTTGAAATCAGTGTCATATACGGGTGGCGCATGAACTAAAATTTCGAGTTTAGAAAAGCCTGAAAATTTGGTTTGGTCGCCCCGCTTCGCGGAGCGTCCAAACCAAATTTTCAGGCTTTTCTAAACTCGAAATTTTACTTCATGCTTAGTCTGGGAGTGGAAACACTCGTTCGAGACTAAATTAAACGCTTGAAAAAAAAAATAAAACAACGAATATATGAAGATTTACAGCATATAATTGTGATGTGTATTTTTCTTTCTGACGATCATTTAAATATTTGTATGTATGATAATTAACGTGTTATAATTTTTTAATTATTGAGGAACAATTGTTAATTACTAGAAAACGTGAATTTGTTCAAAACAATGTTCATTGTCTTTCTTGAGCACTTCTGCGAAAGTAATAGTCCCCTGTAACTACAAAATTATTAGTCAAAGTTATGAATTTCTTCTGTTAAATTTGATATAATTTCTTTTTTTCTTGGATTCTATAGCTCGCATGAGCTCAGAACTGGATCGTTGTCGCTCGTTGCGCTCACACCTGGCTCGCTTCGCGCGCTGGCTCTCGCTTCGCGCGTTGGCTCTCGCTTCGCTTGCTGTCGCTCGCGTCATATTTTAACAACAGCTAATAGTTTCGATAGGCGCAAAGAAGAGTGGACGCAGTGCTCGGCTAACACCTTGTGCTGCTGTTGGGGGTCGATTTAGTGCAGAACTCGGCTGTCGCCTCGTTCTGCGGGGTGTGCAGTGGCGCAGCACTCGGCTGGCGCCTCGTATTGCTGTTGTGGGGTTGTAGTGCAGAACTCAGCTGTCGCCTCGTTCTGCGGGATGTGGAGGGGCGCAGTACTCAGCTGGCGCCTCGTACTACTGTTGTGGGGTCGATGAAGTGCAGAACTCGACTGTCGCCTCGTTTTGCGGGGTGTGGAGTGGCGCAGCACTCGGGTAACGCCTTGTGCTGCTGTTGTGGGGTCGATGTAGTGCAGAACTCGGCTGTCGCCTCATTCTGCGGAGTGTGGAGTGCGCAGCACTCGGATGGCGCCTCGTGCTGCTTTTAGTGAACGTTGCTATAGTGCAGAACTAGGCTAACGAGTCGTTCTGTGTGTAACTAAGATGCAAAATGCATATTTATTGTTAAGAAGTATATCAACAAAATTGTGAGTTTTTTATGAATATCTAATGGTTTTTGATTAAAATAAGGCAAACATTAAATATGCATAAAAAACTTACACTTTTGTTAATAGACCTCTTAATAACAAATATGCATTTTGCTTATAATTCGAGCCTTAGTTATCAATGTTCGATTTATGAATTATACAGGGTGGCTGGGTAGTAGCTAGGTATTGGAAAAGGGGAATAAATTCTATATTAACAGCACTAATTTATTCAAAAATAATATCATAGATACAGTGTTATATAAGAATGTTGATGGATAACTTAAAATTCAATGTACGCGCCTGCGGCCTCAACCAATCGTCTTAAACGGCCAAGTATAAAATCATCTGTAGAAAGTCGCGTGGGGTATTAATATTTATAACGTCCTGAATCCGTGCTTCCAATTGTTTCAGTGTGCGGGGTTTTCTCTGGTACACTTGATCTTTTGCCCAGCCTCATAAAAAGAAGTCACATGGTGTCAGGTCTGGACTTATGATTCTGCCGATATTAAAATTTCTGCAGCTATTTTATAATACCTAGTTACTTTCCAGACACCCTGTAGAATAACGAAATATTAATTTGTGTAAAATAATGAAACAATTAGTTTTAAGGTAATTTAATCGAAATCCATATCATAATCACTAGTTTATTCCTCATAATCACACACACAATTAACAAATACATTTATACGACCGGAATAGGCCAAAGAGAAAGTCCGAAATCGCATTAAAACCGAGCCAAATCGAACGTTATTACCCGGCGAGCCAAATTTAATCAAATATAATAAACTGACAATTCGGATCTGGAAACCATTCAAATGATAATTGTAATAATTAAACTAAATCTAAAACGTTTTATTTATCAGGTTTTGCTAGAAACATTTAAACTAGGTATATAAAATAACCCATATTATACTTAATTTCTTTGTATGTCTTGTAAATTGCACAGTAAATAGTTGTTGGTGTAAATTGTAAATCTTCTCGGCATACCGAAACCCCGCGAAGAATCCCACGGAATTCCGGTTTCCGCGTTTCCTGCGGTTACATAACGCCAACAGGAGGGCATTCCTCAAGTCAAATACTCGTGTAGAATTTTGTCGTGCAAACAATCGAGATGAATTACGGGCATTTGTTTAATAACATAAGAATATGTCCTACGCAATTTTCTCTAAGCGGAGAAAAAATGCAAATCCGGGAAAAGATTATTGCAAATGTCTATGTTTATTTAACAATGCAACTCGAAGTAAGACAAAAGACACAATCTAGTATTCCATAAAGAAGTTCAAATATACAGAACCAACGAACAAACAATTGGTATGGAAGAGGTTCATAATTGAGGCGTGTCATATGCAAAAAGTCGTAAGTGCCAATTTTTAAGTAATGCGTTTTATATACGGAATATGTTCTAAATGTCATGCTTTACTTGTACAATAAATGCTGGAGCGATAATGCTACTACAAGTGGCAAAAATGGGGACTGGCGTATCAAAACGTCATAAGTGCCATAGTAGTTTTATTTACAAAGTGCTGTCTCCTGTAAAATATGTCATTTAGTACTTACGACCTTTTGCATATGGCACGCTATATTTGGGGAACAGAGTTTAAAACTAAGCTTTCTCAGTTTTTGCCTAGATACTATGCAAATTTGAGTTATTTCGCACAAGTTCTAACAAGACAAGTTCTAACACTAATTTTTCATACAAGTTCCAATATATAATTAATTTGATTGGGTATTAAAAATCGGAGCAAATGATTGGCTAACAAAGATTGAGTAATAAAAAAAACGACATACGATTGAGTAATGAAAAGGGCGACATACGATTGGTTGACAGAGGTTGAATAATAAAAAGGCGACATACGAGTGATTGACAGAGATTGAGTACCTATAAAGGTGACATACGATTATTTGACACAGATTAAGTAATGAAAAGGGCGACGTATAATTGGTTGACAGAGAATGAGTACACACGATTGGTTAACAGAGATTGAGTGATGAAAATGGTGACACACAATTGGTTGATAGAGATTGAGTAATAAAACATTCAGCATATTATTGGCTAATAGCATACATTATTAGCCCCTTTAAATTTTTAATAAATCATTAATAATAATCAATTTTTATGGTTTTCTCGCAATTTTTTCACATATTTTCTACGTATTACAACATATTCCAGTCAGTGCTATACTTTAATTTCTTCATATTTATTGAATAGTGCAATAATATAGGAAAGTGTGTTTTCCACTTCTTGATTGAGCATGAAGTAAATATTTCGAATTTAGAAAAGCCTGAAAAGCGACCAATCCGAAATTTCAGGCTTTTCTAAACTCGAAATATTTACTTCATGCGCCAGGCGTATTAAACACTGATTTAATGTGAAGTTTTAAAAACATTTTATTAATCTTAACAATAACACTAAATAACACAAAAATTCTTCAAAATGTGAACATATTATTCGTTTCTTTATTGGACAATATTACTGGTTAAACATTTTTTTATTGAAAAATCTCCTTTAACACAAACACAAACATTCTTCAAAATATGAAAATATTATAATTTTCTTCGTTAATCATTTTTTATGGCTATCTTTCTTCATATAAAAGAAATTACTTTAACCAAATTACTGGCAATACTGGTTTCAGGAAAGCGTCCTCCACTTGGTCACTTGACCCATCTAGCAATCGTTTTCTTTTGCATTTTATATTGGAATACTGTTGACTATACACGTTAAAACTTGAATATAAGCAAAAACTATAGCGTGTTGAAATCTACGGTAATACCGTGTGATCGTTTAAAACATGATTTTAAGTAGGCTTTAAATTTTAAATTATATTGGCACTACTGACTGTTAACACATACTTTACCGTAACCTCAAATGTATTCCATCATTTAATTAGCATTCTGGGGGGCAACCAGACTAAAATATGCCGCCTACTCTAAATCATAATTTTTAAGATCGCACGGTACTAGTTTGTACTAGAAATAGTAGAATTTACTAATCAAAGCTAATTTTCATTAAACTAGTATTTACTAGTAGAAACCACTTTTGACTGCGTTCGGGTTTCACTGTAACATATACACAGATAAGTATAAATGAAATTGCAAACACTTGGTTGTAGAATACTTTAAACATTAAAAGTGCGATTCTTTTCGCAATCAACAACTAATTAGTCTTAAGCTTGTGTACGACGACACCATTTTCCTGTACAAGAATATGTATATATCATCTATCATGGTGTACCAAATAGAACATGTCCTATTTCCATTATACAAAACTATACAAGATTGGCGTTTTGGCATATTTTGTGTATTATACCATGATAGAAAATATTATACTATTTTCTTATACAAGAAAATAGTGTCGTCTAATGCAAGCTTTACTAAGACTACATCAAACACTCATTAAAACAACTACTTCCACATATAATTAAGGATCAAATTCTGATTTGAAAAATCTTCAAATGTCTAAATAACAGAAGACAAATTTTTAACTCAAAACCATTAAACAAGAACACACCTGTTCAAATGTGAAGAATTGTCTTTAAAAAGGGATACACCTTTTTAGAGGTAATTCTGCATATGATTTTGTGACATTAAAGATGTTTGCTTTGATATTCTGAACAACGCTGAAATGTTAAAATAATAGGAGTAGTTGAAAACTTTTCGGCACCGGAAAGTCTGCTTGTTTACGACGAGCGTCACGTTCGCTCGTGCACAATCTGCCAGACCAAAAGATCATCACATAGAAACCACCGACAAATACGGATAAACAAACGAAAAGTAATAATATGAGATAAACGGAATGGGGTCGCGTTAGGGTCACGGATTCTACGACTTTAGCATAAACCAAAGCGATTCCAATTAACTCAAATTAAAAAATATTGAGTTTAATCATTGGTTACAAAAACTATTTTACAAGGAAATTGCACTGTGATTGCACACTAAAACATTCTAAAATTAAAAAAAAAAAAACTACTTACTGCTATTTATTTCTGCTATTTTTGAGGTTTACACACGTCACTCATAAAAATAAAGGGTGTCTCAACAAGAGCGACGGATTTAATTTTCAAGAAAAACACGTTTTTGTTCGAATTAATCAAATATTTATATATCAACTTTTTTTTTGGCTTTTGCCTGGCCTTAGTTTCACGACTATTAGCCAACATCATTCAATTTTTAACTATTTAATTTATTAACTTACTTATTCAGTTATTTTACTATATCTATATTTGGACGTCACAACACATTCACACACATCCACGGAACCGGAAACGAGTATTTTTCGTTAGAAAAATTACTCGCCCCCGCCGGGAATCGAACCCAGATCACCACCGTGAACGATTGACGAAACCAGCGGCTCAACCGCTCTGCCACGACGGTTAAAGAAAACTTAATCAAACGATAACTATTCTTAGATATTTGAATAAAACTCAAGAAAAAAAGATGTTTTTTAAATAATTTATTTAATTGTACATTTTTTCGCAACATTAATACTTCAAGAAACTTGAATTCGATACTCTAGCGTTTTACATTTGGCAAGAAGTTTATTTTATGATTGTAACCCAAAACAGACATTGTTCGAACATTTTTGTTTTGCGGTTTTATGTGTAAACATAACAATTTTAGCGAGGAGGGTTATTTATGGCGTTTAATAGGATCTTCGCAGGGCGGCGAATGCATCAACATATTTTTACGAGAGCGGGCTCATTCATGCCAACGCAACGGGAGAAATTATGGGGGCATTACAAATTTTATTGCGCCCCGCATTTCCCATATATGTATACTTTTCCAACGCGAACAATAAAATGTAAACACAACAATAATAATTCTGGGAGATATCGAATTAAATATAGATGATGTAAGAGCACTTTAATTTCTGGCAAAGTTTATCGTTTTCGGGAATATAAAATAATACGCAAGTAAACTGAAATGAAATATATGAGTGTTTGAATTTATTTTTGTAGATTGCAAAAAATTGCACTTTTATTATTATTAAATTAAAAATTATTTTGTGTTATAGGCCCTATACAGTATTTTTTCTTGTAAGTATACATAACTATATGTTTAAACTGTAATGTTCAGGTATTCGTTGTTTTTATTAAGTGTTTAATTCAAAACTTCTAACGAGTGTCTTCACTCCCTGATTAGGGATAAAGTAAAATTTTGACAAATTGTTAGTTCTGTTCGAAACACGAATTTAATACTTTAACTTATATTAAACATAATTAAAAAATGGTGATGGACACTTTATTCGTAATTTGAACAATTAATAAAGGACATACTAAATTTATTTCACTCTAACCAATTAGTTGAAGATTTCACTTGAAGTTAATGATTTATACGCGTGCCCATGAAGTAAAATTTCGAGTTTAGAAAAGCCTGAAAATTTGGATTTGCTGGGGCGCGACTCGCTTCAGGCTTTTCTAAACTCGAAATTACACTGCTTTCGAGTTTATAAAAGCCTGAAAAATTTATTTTACCGCGTAGCGCTACCAAACCAAATTTTTAAGCTTTTCTAGAAAAGCTTAAAAATTTGGTTTGGTAGCGCTACACGGTAAAATAAATTTTTAAGCTTTTCTAGAAAAGCTTAAAAATTTGGTTTGGTAGCGCTACGCGGTAAAATAAATTTTTCAGGCTTTTATAAACTCGAAAGCAATGTAATTTCGAGTTTAGAAAAGCCTGAAGCGAGTCGCGCCTCAGCAAATCCAAATTTTCAGGCTTTTCTAAACTCGAAATTTTACTTCATGGGCCACGCGTATAAATCACTAACTTCAAGTGAAATCTTCAACTAATTGGTTAGAGTAAAATAAATTTAGTATGTCCTTTATAAATTGTTCAAATTACGAGTAAAGTGTCCATCACCATTTTTTAATTCTGTTTAATATAAGTTAAAGTATCAAATTCGTGTTTCGAACAGAACTAACAATTTGTCAGTTCTTTAATCGTATTATTTGCCTATTTATTATTATTATTCATTTAAAAATTCCCTGATTTTTCACTAAAAATGCCGAATTTACCTGACTTTTCCCGACGAATAAAATCCCCTGACTTTTCCGGTTGGTCGCCACCTTGTTATTTACTACGTTAAATCAGTGTATTATACACGTGGCGCATAAAGTAAAATTTCGATATTAGAAAAGCCTGAAAATTTGTTTTTTTCTAAACTCGAAATTTTACTTCATGCTTAACCTGGGAATGGAAACACTCGTTAGAAGCTTCAAATTGGACGTTTTTATAAAAATGACAAATGCTTGGACATTTACAGCATAAACATCGGGATATGTATACTTTGAAAAAATCCTTGCTATATGAAAAAACTCTGAACTCTGATTGCAAATAACGAAAATATCTAGACTTATTACTGATTTATCACTTGGCAAAATGTGATTAAAAATTACATTCAAATAAAATCTCTTATCTTTTATTTTCAGTGTATTCATTTCGATGAATTGGCGCTAGTTTATACAATTTATTTTTTTGTGTGATTAGTGAAACTAATTTGAAATATTGTTGGTGTTAAAAACAATATTTTGAAAATACATAACGGTTTCCAGAAATCGTCGTAAATATTATTCAACGCTAATTATCAGCAAAACAACGGAACCTTGAGAATAGTGTTAGGGACTAATTCGTTGACGAAACCTTGACCTAAATAATTAACACATTGGATATAAGGAAAAATCACATATTTGTGAAACTATCTTTAACAGATAACATTTCACCGAGGCGTTAAAATCAAATATTTTTGCAATTATCTTTAACAGATACAATTTCACCGAGGCGTAATATGAGAAACGTATTTAAGATCATTCAACAATAAACACTTACAACAAACTACCTCCAAATATAAAATCATTAAAATTTTACTTTAATAAAACACTTAATTTGTTTAGGTTTCAAAATTATATTTATTGTACTACAACAATTGTTTTACCACACTGTGGCTTCATCAGATAGACCATTCATCTACCTGATGAAGCCATAGTGTAGTGAAACAATTTTTGTAGTACAATAAATATAATTTTGAAACCTAAACAAATTAAATGTTTTATTAAAGTGATATTATAGAGTTTCAACAACTAACAGCCTCAACTGTACAGATTCATTAAAATTTATTCCATTTAAATTAAAAATAAAATACGAACTAATAAACAACGAAATACTATAAAGAAATAGTCTAAATCAGAAGAAACTATAAGTTTCCTTCAATGCCGATAGCCCGAGATAGGGTCCAACCCTGACTCAACGAGGCGAGGAAAAAAGGAAGTGGGGTCCTTCCTTCTTTCCTCGCCTCGTGATGTCTGGGTTGGACACATAGGAGAAATACAAGGAACAACCGACAACAAAAACAAATTATGTATTAATAATAAACAATATATACAACCTTGTAATTTTAACAAAATAAGTACTTCTCTATATTCCAAATATTAGTAATTTAATTTAATTAATTCGTACTCAAGGAGGTGACCAATATTGATGTGTTTCCGTAGTTGAGTTGACGTAAGAAAAAAAGTAGAAGAAGAGATATTTTTACTATATTGTGCAATAAAGTTTTTAGTTAGTGCGACTAACATACCTTGGTTTTGCACCGGTAGGCCAATCCTCCAATATTGTAGGAAAAATATTTCTGTAAAAAAGGAAAACAAATTTTGCGAATGAATAAATTAATTTGAAACAAAAAAGTTGTTAAGAATACATTCATAAGTTCTTCTCTGACTGCCTATCCCATTCCAAATGTTAGATTTAATAAAATGTGTTAATTACATTGTTAGTAAGGTTTTGGAGTAAACGGCATTTTTAAAAAAATATGCGTATAAATTAAGCAGAACTTTATTATTAATTGTGCCAATACTTTGCTAGATGTATAACAAAGTTTTGGTTAATTGTTGTTATAAGATAATATTTTACAAATGTTCTTTTACAAAGATATGCATTGAACCTTTCATAACAAAATGGCGGAAACAGATTTTTTGTAACTGTTTTATTTAACGCAGAAATATTCTTTGTTTAGACGTCTATTTCGATATAAAGTAATTTATTATTTATATGGAAATAAAAGTTTATAAAAAGATTCTATTTTCACCATTTTATTATATAATGGTCAATCTTGACGTGTGAAAGACAGAAAGCAATACAATTACGCGATAATCTCTCTGTATTCGAAGTAGTTTTGCTTCCATATAACCAATTTAAATGTTCCGCCATTTTATATGACGTTAAGAAGTTCAAGTGACTTGCCCTCTACTAATTTGAATGTTCTGCCATCTAATATGACGTTGAGAAGTTTAGGCCAACATTGACAACCGAGCACCTAACCTCCCTCTTAATCATTCTACCACCAACGTGTTTTTTTCCTTTTTGTGCCATAATCTTCTGAGCGTCCTAATGTCTTTCCCACCACTTTCTGTGCCAATTTTTCTACCGACAGAAAGCACTTCTAAGAATCCCAATATAACAAAAACATATTATATAAAATTACGTAAAAACTATTCGTGAAAATGCAAACAATGTCTTAATTAATAAAACAACTTAAGACGATAAATATCCATTGAAACAACTACTTTCCGTGCAAATACACCTCTAAGGTGTATTTGCACGGGAAGAAGTTGTTTCAATGGATATTTATCGTCTTAAGTTGTCTTATTAATTAAGACATTGTTTGCATTTTCACGAATAGTTTTTTCGTAATTTTATATATTATGTTTAAAGTGTGCAAACTATAAGAAGCGTAAGCTTATTTTCTCGAATTCAAATAGTTTTGAATTTGAATTTATCTTGTTTGAACAAAAACATATTCAAAATTTACTGATCTGTACACAAAACAGCAGTAAACAAAATATAAAAACGAATTGATATCAACTAACTAAATTATTTTGATTTTAAAGCCTTGTTTATTTAGATAGCGCCGAGCAAATGAATGGGTATTTAATTACAGAAGGCAAGTGGACTGGATAAATAAATATTCACGATTTTAATTTCAATCGACAAACTCTCAACTGTTTTTGCTTGTCTCATTTCCAATACTTAATTTTATTATATAATTATGAATTACAATTATTATAAATATATATATTTAATATATACGGGGTGTTTTTCTTAAAAGTATACGTATTTCAAATTCTGCCTATTTGTTGTAAATATTTAGATATTCGTTGTTTTTTTAAGAGTTCAATTTGAAGCTTCAAACGAGTGTTTTCCATTCCCAGACTAAGCATGAAGTAAAATTTCGAGTTTAGAAAAGCCCCGTGAAAATATGTCTAAAATCGCGCAGCGATCCGAGACAAATTTTCTAGGCTTTTCTAAACTCGAAATTTTACTTCATGCGCCACGCGTATAAAACACTAAAATATTGTGAAATTTACTTACATTTGAACTTCACTTGAAACCAGTGTTATACGCGTGGCGCATGAAGTAAAATTTCGAGTTCAGAAAAGCCTAGAAAATTTGTCTCGGGTCACTGCGCGACCCTCGACAAATTTTTACGGGGCTTTTCTAAACTCGAAATTATACTTCATGTTATGTCATTAGTCTGGGAGTGGAAAACACTCGTTTAAAGCTTCAAATTAACCTCTTTAAAAAAAAACAACGAATATCTAATGATTTACAATAAATAGACGGAATTTGAAATACGTATACTTTAAGAAAAACTTCCTGTATAATAATAATAGAGTTTAATATCTTTATCTAGAATGTTATGCTCTGTCCGTGGTGCGAAAACCATGGACAAGTGATCCAAATCCAAATTTATAGGGCTTTTTTCAACTCGACATTTTTCTTCATGCTTAGTTTGTAAGTGGAAAACATTCGTTAAAAAATAATCACTGGCTTTTTACAATATATTCATTAATTTACAAAATCTTGAGGGTTTTCAAGTTTTGGTTCAATTTTTAAAATCTTGTCAGTTTTGGTGAGTTTCCAAGATTTTAATTAATTTTCAAAATGTTCTCGACTCGGGAATTTTGTAATACGTTTGTCAATTTTCAAACTTTTTATAATTTAAAAAATTTTCACAAAAACCAAGCATTTTCCAAGATTTTGTTGATTTTCAAATTCTTGACTGCTTTCGTTACTTTTTGAAACTTTGACGCCTTTTATGTATTTACTAGATTTTTTTAATTTAAAAAAATACCGTTATTTATGAATTTTTAAGAATTTCCTTAATTTCCGGGTTCGCATTTATAAGAAGTATATTTAGCAAAAAATATGAGGCCTTTCTTCAAAACGTTTATCAATCGTTAACGATTAATATAACGTCTAAATTAATAAATCGATGGTAAAAAATTCATGATAACAATTAAAAATTATTAAAAATTCGCAATACATTTTATTTTGAAAATTAACTAAAATTATGAAAATTCCGCAAAGCGGAGCGACCAAACCAAATTTTCAGGCTTTTCTAAATTCGAAATTTTACTTCATGCGCCACGCGTATAAAACACTGAAATATTCTTAAGTTAGAAATACACTGAAAAATATTGTAATAATCGAAATATTTAAATAACAACATATTTACATTTTTGTTCACATTCTCAAGTAAGGTCAAACCAAATTTTCAGGCTTATCTAAATTCGATATTTTACTTAATAGTGCACGCGTATTAAACGCTGAAAATACTGAAATATTGTGAACAAGTGAAGATTACTTAAAATCAGTGTTTTATACGCGTAGCGCATAAAAGTAAAATTTCGAGTTTAGAAAAGCCTGTAAATTTTGGTTTGGTCGCTCTGCTTCGCGGAGCGACCAAACCAAATTTTCAGGCTTTTCTAAACTCGAAATTTTACTTCATGCTTAACCTGGGAGTGGAAATCACTCGTTAAAAGCTTCAAATTAAACTCTTAAAAAAATAACGAACATATGAAGATTTACAGCATACAATTGGGGTATACAGGGTGGTGAATTTTTCGATGCTCACCACTGGTATCTCGGAAAACGATAACATAAACGAGGTCGCTTAAATTAGAGAAAAGTTGCTCATTTTAATGGCGATTGAGAATCTGAAAAAAAATATGATTATTTTGATAGGTTCCTGATTTATCGCGAAATAACTGAAAATTGGGATTTTAGAAAAAAAAAAATAATATCTTCCCTGCCATTGGCGGTGTTTACATCAAACTTCACAACTTCATATATTTAAACCCTCTGTATCGATTGGCGTCGCCAGAAATATTCTACTTTAGATTTCGAGTCACGATATTCAACTTATTTATTTCTTATGGCAGCCATATTAGATTTTCACACTTTTAGGTAGACCAAAAAAAAAATGCTTTTTAAAATGGCAACACACATAACCTCTGATTACCAAAAAACCTGTAGAAATTTAAAAAAGAATGTATATATTTGCTTAAAGTGCGAATGCTTTGAAAAACACTTGGAAGAATAATTAAAGTGATAATTGGTAGTGCGAACTGTCAGAGTAGTTGTTTCTTGGTTTAATTAAACATGTACAAAGACGACGAAAAGCAGGACATGTACGAAGTCTACATTTGGCGCAATAGAAATTCTGTTTTGGCAGCTGAATCATATGAAAATATGTATCCAGAGAGACGACAACCCCATCGAATAATGTTTAAACGGATTTCGAGGAATTTGGCGATTTGTTGCAAATTTAGAAGACCGCGGGAGCCGTATGGTAAAGATATTAATCTGAACGAAGTAAATGCGTTGGCTAACGTTATGATGGATCCAACAACTTCGAGTCGAAGAATTTTCTTAAGGTCGCGGTATTGAAGACTCATATGTAAGGAAAATTATAAAAACACATAAGTATCATGATTACAAATTCAGACCGGTACAAACTCTTCATCCTGGTGATTCAAATATTGGAGTTTTGCAATTGGTTTCACGAAAAATTGCGACACGATAATAATTTTCGAAGAAAAATATTATGGAGCGATGAGTGTTTATTCACAAACTCCGGAATCTGGAATAAAAAAAAATTTGCACTACTATACAACGGCGAAACCTCATTTAATAAAAGAAACGAGGCTGCAAGTCCGATATTCTTTAAACATATGGGCTGGTATTTTAGGTAATCCTATTCTTGGTCCATTTTTCCTCGATATACGTTTAAATGGTGCTGCGAATTTAATTTTTTTGCAGAGAAATTTACAAGATATGTTAGACGAATTACCACTACTCACAATTGAAAATCTTGAGTGGTATCAGCAAGACGGAGCTAGGCCTCACAACTCCCGCATTGTTGGCGATTATTAAAATGCACGGTTTCCATATTCATAGTTCGGTACGTTTGGTCCTGTTCGTTGGCCGCCACGATCGCCCTGCTTAAATCCATTGGATTATTTTCTGTGGGGTACTGTCAAAGATCTTGTTTATTCAACTAAAACTGAAGATATCGAACATCTCCGACTGAAAATCAGAAATGCGTTCGACTTCATTCAAGCAAACAATCTAAAGAGCAGTGGATAAAATGAATCTTAGGACCAATCTTTGCATCAGGCAAAACGGCGCACAATTTGAACAATTTAAATAATTATAATTATCTACTAGTGCTTTTTTTTCTTATCTCGTTAAAGTTGCATTAATAAAATGTTTTGAAAAAATATTTCGTTTTCTATCTAAGGATGTCAAGATCCAAAATGGCGGCCATAAGAAAACAACATGCACTACCAACCGTCACTTTAATTATTCTTCTAATTGTTTTTCAAAGCATTCGCGAATCAAGCAAATATTTACATTTATTTTTAAATTTCTACAGGTTTTTTGGAAATTAGAGGCTATGTGTGTTCCCATTTTGAAAGCCTATTTTTTTGGTCTACCTAAAAGTGTGAAAATCCAATGGCTGCCGTAAGAAATAAAAAAGTTGAATATCGTAACTCGAAATTTTTTGATGAAAATGTCGCCAATGGCAGGGAAACCTATGAAAATTATCATATTTTTTTCAGAATCTCAATCGCCATTAAAATAAGCTATTTTTCTCTAATTTAAGCGACATTGTGTATCTTATCGTTTCCGAGATACCAATGGTGAGCATCGAAAAATTCACCAACCTGTATATACTTGAAAAAAAAAACACTCTGTATTATAACTTGCCTGTTTTGATCAACTGCAGAAGTGGAAGTCTTTTCCTCAACACTAGAACAACTTCACTTCTTTGAGTGATAAGATAAGACTAATACGTGCGCGTATAACATAGAATAACAAAACGAGATCATAATTACTAAAAATAGATTGTAAATATGAAAAATATTAGATTTACGAATTATTTGCTATTTCCAATAACGATAATTATATACAGATTGATTCATAAAAACATTAAATATACATACAAGTGTCAGATACATTACACTAATATCAATTTAAACTTGTTTATTTGGCAATAAAACACTTCTAATTGTAAACAGTAGGTGTATTTTTTTAAGGGACTTTACCGGCTCTGTTTCAAGAACTTCCAAACATTTTGAAAATGTTTTTGTATATACTTGATTTAATTATAAGACTTTTTTCGCATGGATTTATTTTCTGCATTTACAGATTTTTATTTTATAAATTTTAATCGGAATCAAAATTGCATACGAGAAAGCGTTTGCATTAAATTCATAAATACCGATTAGTTTAAATAACTAAAATATTTTAAAGGCGAAATAGCAATTTTAAAAACGTGCAATTTTTTCCCATAATGATATTGAATATATCGATTGTCCATTATTTTTGATTTAATTAAACGTGTAACGATGCTCGTCCGTGACACAAGTTCAGGATTAGATAACCGACTAAGAGTGTGTGTGTTGAATTGTGTTTGAGAGAAATGTTTCGTGATGGAATATCACCGAAGGCCACTGTCAATTTGGCCATTGGTGTGTATGGGACCCATCTCTTGCCATCATCTGATTCGAGTGGATTTTGATTGATATTCAAGGAAGCCCAGGTCAAACAGTCCACTCATCTGAACTTACACACGCACGCCATAGATTTTCTTCCAATGAAAACAGATTTCGCAAGTTGCTCAATCAATCATGTTCGAGTTTTCTTGTGATTAATTAAAACTGCAACATTCAATGATGATGCCAAATTCAATGATAATGATGTACGTGACAAATTCAACGGAGTACGTGACCTGGAGTTAAAGGTAAAATTCGTCAAGTGCTCAGGAAATTAATGAGGATTAACAAGTTTTGCCTTTAAACCAGCGATTTTCAGATTTAAGTCTTTATTTTATTTGGATTTCTTGTGATTTGTGAAATAAAATCGACTCTCAAATTTTAGTATTTATTGAATATTTATAAGAATTTGCTGAATCTAATTAAGACTTTAAAAAAATAGACGTAAAAGTGGTGTGGGTAGATAGCAGGATGATCAATCATTCAACTTTTTTATTGTGAATTACAACCTTAATTTCAATTGATATTAGGATCCTTTTTGTAGTTCACACAATGTCTTTCAATAAATTTAGCATCCCGTTATAGTTGCAAAATATTATTAGCCTGAAGAAGCCACAGTGTGGCGATACAATTATCGCGAGTACAATAAAGTGTTTTTGAAAGTAATCAGTTTTTTAACTTAAACTAAAACCAAAGTGATCTATGATATCATATATCATACCAGCTTCGCTCGCGCACCCCGACAAATCCAAATTTTCAGGCTTCTCTAAACTTGAAATTTTACTTAATGCTTAATCAGGGAGTGGAAACACTTGTTCGAAGATTCAGACTGAACACTTTTTAAAAATAGACAAATGCTTGAAAATTTGCAAAGCGCACATCGGGACATGAATGTATACTTGAGCGAATAATTCCTAGTATAAATAGAATAACAAATTATTAAAAATTCAATAATTTTGTATTGTGGAGGCTTCTACTTTATTATACATGTTAATTTATCAATAAAAAAACGTTTTAACTTTGTTTGTATACCACTATTTATATTTACGTGATTTCAGTTTCAGCAAATTTAGCTTGCTATTAGCAAATATGAAGACTTCATGTTTGATAATGATTAAATGTAAAATAACCCGTTTTCTAAAAAAAGCGTTTTGCGACAGTGGGTGATGTTAGAATAGTTATAAATGCTTGTTTCGGTCTAATATAAAAAAAATCATTGATACGAGGATCCCCAAAAACGCGTTCTTATACTCAATAGTTTTATTCAGGATTAAATATAAAATTTCATTCATTGGTTGGATCATTAATAACAAAATGGACATCTGTGATAAAATCCGTCGTTAATAAAGTAAAACTCTTTTGAACTGACTGCTTCGATAAGCCCGCGGAGTTTTTTCCTTTTATCAAACCGGACAGGAAATAACGACGAAGAAGCCGAATTAATAATAATAACAAATCCGACAATGTACATTTGTTTTTATCCTTTATCGAGACTTGACCTATTATCGTGATATAAGACCTCGTATAAAAGCATTTGGTTCATTCGGCGGACGCAACTTGCGCGGTTCGGTTAACTTTACTACTATTTTTTCTCTCTGTTTCTCTTTTCTCATCAATTATTGAGATCTCGAATCGGGTTTAATACATGTGAAGGAAGTATATACAGAGCATCATTTATTTAAATAAAATAAATAAATTATATATAATTGATTCTAAATAAATCATTTATTTGTTGATGACAGAATAATTCGCGGAAAGAGTATTTATTGCAACTGATTATTGCATGAAATTAGTGATTTCTGTTGAGTTGTTTTGTGCGAAAATAACAAGATGAAGATTTGGATTTTTGTTACGTTTTTCGTGATGGGTGTTGTTGGAGTTATGGGAGCTTACATAAGAGAAGGTACGTTTATTTTTAAATAACAATTTAAAATGAAATTTTCATTTAAAAATTTTGAATCAAACAAGAATAATTCAAATTAAAAACTATTTAATTTCGAGAAAATAAGCTTACGCTTCTTATAGTTTTTTGTAATTTTTCCTTTTATTTTTCGTTTTTATTTGTTAGTTGGTTTAAAAAGAATTTGACCTAAATGTTACAAATACATTGATTCAGCGTTGTAACAAATGAAATTAATTAAATTTGAATTGAATATTTCATTGTATAATTCAATATCCGGAGGTGTATTTGCACGGGAAGTAGTTGTTTCAATGGGTATTTATTGTTTTAAGTTGTCTTATTAATTAAGACACGTTGTTTGCATTTTACACGAATAGTCGTAATTGTTGTATATTATATTTTAAATCAATCCTTAATTTCTTAATTTTCAATTTCAATTTTAAATTAATAATATCTTGCGAAATCAGAGCAATTAGCTAATGTTTTCATATAATAACTTAGAAAGCGATTTATTCTTATAAAATCAAAGTGCTTACTGATTTATTCAAAGTTTTATTAAAGGTTTCTTTGTAGGCTTCAAAATTTTCTCAAATTTTGTTACATATCTCTCTCTAGATAATGTGGTGAATCTCAGGCGAATTTCTATATAATTTGGTGACTAATTATCTTGAAATTCCGAAAAGACACTGGAATGTCCTCAACATCATTTTTTTAGAACATAAAATGTACTTAAATCATTAGGCACCATTGGACGTTCTGGGCAAACAATAATATCATTTATGAATTAAGTTTTAAATAAGAAGAAATTTCAACATGACATGTTTATTTTTTATATTTTGAATTTCGGAGGTAACTTACATTCCAACTTGAAATTCCTTTATATTTTATTTATTCATCAGTAAATAATTGACTATCTTTACAATTATTTTTTCAATGTTCTCTTCAACGTTAATCTATAAAATATAATAATAAAGGATAAATCAAAAATACCACTTTCTTTTACCATTTGCTTATATTTACTCGACTAGTTTCGCTCATCAGTTAATGCCGTAAAAAGCAGAATAAGTAAATAGAAGCAAATAGTAAAGCAAACCAAGTCTTTTTTCGATTAATCCTTTATTTTAACATAAAGAAACATTTAATTTGCCAATAGTTTGCAGGATATTTACAAAATATAAAAACGAATTAAAATTAATATGCAAAAATTATGTCTCGTTGAGGCTTCTCTAAATATTCATTGAAACAACTACTTCCTGAGCTAATACCCCGACAGATATTGAATAATACAATGAAACGACAGATTTACTGTTTTATGCATAATTTACATGCAAAATGCAACATTAGGTCAAATTATTTTCTCACCAAACTAAATGAACCAAGAGGAAATTAAAATAAATTGAAAAAATTACAGGGAATAAATATTAATTGAAAGAATCTTATGCGATCTTAAAGAAAAAGTCTTAAGCCATCTATAGACACGTTTCGAGATCCTTTATTATTATTAGTTCCAAATGTTTCACCAAGTGATAAGTGAGATAGTTATTCTACAAAATATTATCTAACCTTCAAGATATGTTAAAAAATTATGCACTAAAGATCTTTATTTGTTTTCGTTTTTACGATTCTTCTTTAAATATTAAATTCTTTTTTAACAAACTTCACCAACTGAACAACTTGGAATATTAAATCGAATATTGAAGAGACATTCAAAAATAATGCACAAAAAATGTTATTTTTCAATATTTTTAGAGATCATTTAAAAATAAATTCACACACCGAGATTCGTTATCAAAAACAACGTGCGAAAATAATAATTTCTTTTTTTTTCGTTATTTTTTAATGTTAGATAATTCTTTTAAGAAATTTTACAAACTGAGAATCTTAGGCTACGTAAATTTTGGCTTCAAGTAAGACTTCATAAACTGAGAAATGAAAATGGAGATGAAATGTTGCATTTCCTTTGGATACGAATAAGAAAAAAGTAGAGATCGAAGAGTAACATCTTTTAGTTAGGAAATTAACAAAATCTTGAGTTTCAGTGTAAATAGTTTTTTTCACATTTTAGAAAAAAATGTTAGCTTTTGTATAAATAGAATAGGGGATTTTTCTTCAAGTATTCGTGCATATCGTCGGCTTACCTATAAATCCTTCTAAGCATGAGAAACAATACTTTTCAGGAGATACAAGAAACCTGCTGCCGCTACTATTTTCTAGGCCTATATTTCAATTTTTTATATTTTATTTATTCTTACGGGTGGCCAATTACATAGAAAAAATGACATATATAATAAAAAATACAATAATACAACAATACAAGAACATTACTTATGAGTTAGAATCTAAAACTATACGACACGTACGCTTAATATCATTTTAGCATTATTTCAGTTATAATAAACAAAACATTATAGTGTTTAATATTTTTTCGTAATTTAATACAATTATTTCCGTAAAAAGCAAAATGCCCAACAATTGGACTTAAAAGGTATTACAGGTAAGCCGACGATATCCCAAAGCAAATTACTTTAAGTGCTCGATTTTGAAAGTAGAAGATTTGACTTAATTTTACTTCATGCTTAACGTGGGATTAGAAAACACTCGATTAAAGCTTGAAACTAAACTCTTTAAAAAAACGAATATCTGAAATTTACAGCATATAGTTTGGATATGTATATTAAAAAAAACTCTCCGTAAATTTATAAACGAAGTGCAAAAATTACCATTTTTCGGTTTCTTTTTGATCACTAGATTAATTTTTAAAACATTCCATTTGTCGAGAATTTTTACTAATCAAAAGCTGCATTAAATGTTGGTTTTGAGTAAGTAAAAAACCGGGAGCTTCTATTTCTTTATTTAATTTTTTGGTGAATCATATTATAATATGTAAAATTACTGGCATAATTTTGAATGTGAATTGAATTCGTTCACATCACATAATCATAATATCCAAGAATTCAATTCAAATATAAAATAAAGTTGCTTTTATTAAAAAATATACTTACTCGAGGCTGAAATTTAGTGGATCTATTTGGCTTTTCTTCAAACAACTATTGCCATTTTTACTCTTTCGTTTATATCACATCATCGTGATATAAAAGAATTTAATTCAAATTGAAAACAAAGACAGTTTCGTTAAAAAAATGTACAGTTGCGAGACAAAAAAACGAATACAGCAACCTATTTGGCTATGTGAACCGGACTCACTTTGATTTTTCAAATTGTCAATCAAATTGACAAATCTGCGGAAATGTCAAACGAAATGTAACTAACATCAACTGCCTCAACTGACTAAAACGCAAAAGATAATAAAGACCCGTTTACAGACGGTATTAGCATTAGAGACATTGCTAATGAAGTGCATGTCAACAAAAGCACCGTCTTGTTGGACAAGAAAAAAAATATTGTTAGCCTGTACATGACAAGTTTGTTTGACAAGAACAAAATACGATATTTTTTAAGTGGCTAAAGCTCCCTGCTGTATTAGTTTTTCTCTCTCGCAACTGTACTTACTTGAGGTTGATATTTAGTGCATCTTTTGGCATTTTTTTAAACAACTATTGCGATTTTTACTTATTATACGGCTATAGTGAATAAAGCTTCCTGCTGTACTAGTTTTTTCTCTCGCAACTGTACTTACTCGAGGCTGAAATTTAGTGCATCTTTTGGCATTTGTTTAAACAACTATTGCTATTTTTCCTTATTATATGCCGCACTGTTTTCAGGATTCTGTCAAAAAAAAGTGTGGAAAGTCATAACAATTTTAGTTGTTATTATTTACAAATAATTGCAAAAAATATTTCAAACACTGATAAAATGCAATTGTGCGACGAAATAGGTCATTGCGTGTAATCATGGTATCGCGTTTTATAATGACCTCACGAAATTTCGTAACTTCATTGAAGAGGATTCGAGTGCGTAGATACGAGATTGTTGAACAACAAACTAAAACGGAGAGAAAAATATTGATTGCGAGATAAAATTATTACTTTGTTTATAAAACAAGTTAATACATATATTTGTAACAAAATAAGCAATTATATACCATAATTGGTTATTTTGTTTAATTAAAACACTTTTTAATTCATTTCTTACTTAACCCGTGGTAAAACATATTTGAATCTAATTATAGTACCTATATTCAATGTAATATATCGTATGTTCAATAAAAAAAATCTAGAGTGTCATGGAAAATATTGTAGGTATTATATATTATAATTATTGCGTCTGACGTTTTATATGTCAATTCCTAAAGCTTGAGTCAACTTAAATTTTAAAAAAATATTAAATCATGGCACTCTAGAGGTTTTATTTTATTGAACATACGATATCATTCATTGAATATAGTATAATTAGATTACAAAATATTTTAAAACCTGTTAAGTAAGAAATGAATTAAATAAACAAAATAAGTCTTTGATGATGATAATTTTATCTCACATACAAATTTTTATATTTTTCAATATATAGTAATAGATATCTAATTTGATGGTAGAATGACTAGGAAAATAACAATACATACTTTTTCCTAAAGCTAATTTGAAAATAAGTAAATATTAATAGCGAACAGCATACATAAATTACAAATAATTTTAGTCAATTTTTCTTTTGAGGATTGATACATGTATGCATGAGCTGTAACTTCTCCGATAATCATTTGTTTTTAAAAATAGTTTAATTTGAAGTCTTAAACGAGTGTTTTCCACTCCCAGATTAAGCATGAAGTAAAATTTCGAGTTTAGAAAAGCCTGAAAATTTGGTTTGGTCGCGTAGCGCGAAGCGCGGAGCGACCAAACCAAATTTTCAGGCTTTTCTAAACTCGAAATTTTATTTCATGCGCCACGCGTATAAAACACTTTTTTTAGGTGAAGTTCAATATATTCTACTAAAGCAGTATGCTAAAAACTTGTATTCTGAACGTCACATCAAATCAGTGTTTAGTATGCGTGGCGCATAAAGTAAAATTTCGAGTGTAGAAAAGCCGGAAAATATGGTTTGGTCGCTCCGCGCTACGCGACCAAACCAAATTTTCAGGCTTCTCTAAACTCGAAATTTTACTTCATGCTTAATCTGGGAGTGGGAAACACTCGTTAAACCTTTAAATTAGTCTTTTAAACAACAACTTATGTAAAAATTTAACACAAATTTTAAATAGGTTTAATTCGTGCATAAACTTTGAGCTTCTATAATTTCATTTCTATTCTATCGATCATTTTTGTTTGCATGAAAAGCGAACTTGTTAATTCCTTTAGTATTGCTACTAAATTTATCCAATTATCCAATTCAACATTTTAGTCAACTTTCAGCTTCTGTGTAATGTTACATCCAGTTTCTTAATTTTTATATTTCCGACGTTAAGACAGCGTATATTAATTTCTCAATAATTTTTGGAAATTTTATCACCATTTGAAGTCTTATTACAAAAGAAACTTTACGATCACCCCAATTTCCAGAGTTTTTCTTTGTTTAAATAAGACTAATATTTTCCAGTCTTATTACAAAAAAAACTTTGAAACCACTCTAAGTTCCAGAGTTTTTTTTTTTGTTTAAATAAGACTCATATCTTGGACACTTTTAAAGAAAATCATCATTGTTCGGTTGCAATTTTATTTCTCCTTCAGCAAATTATATTTTTTTCCAATATTAAAAGAAAATGTTTAAACAATCTGTGAAAATTAGATTAGTAAATTGAATTTTCGATCATTTTTGAAGGTTATTCTTTTAAGAAGATACACATTATCTGCACTTCATATAAATACACAAATTAGTTCGACTGTCGTTTAATTTTAAATAACTTTATTAAATTTGAAGGCTTATAAAACGAGTTATGAAATATGCCTAATGTCGATAAAAATGTAAAACAAATTCTTGAACAGTTTTTGTAATCAGTGAAAGTGTTAGCACCAAATTGTTTGGTAGTTTTTAACGGATTTTATTAATTTCTTAAAATGTTCACAATTCTTAGCATATTTTCCAAGTATGACAGAATTTTAATCATTTTTTATCTATTTTTGTCTCGATTTGTAGTCTTCATCAAGTTTATTAAAACTATACCTACTGATAACACTACTTTCTAATAATATCATATGTTCAATAAAAAAAACCTCCAGAGTGCCTTGGAAAATATTGTAACTTGGCAACTTTGAAATTGTATATCATAATTATTATGTCTGACGTTTTGTATGTCAATTCCTAAAGCGTGTAGCCAACTTAAATTAAAAAAAAAGATTAAACCATGGCACTCTAGAGGTTTTTTTAATTGAAGATACGATAATAATATTGACTGCCGATTGACTACAAGTCAAAATGTGTTCTTTCTGACTGTGCTGACAACCTTGACTACACTGACTACATATTGACTATTTTCAACATTTTTGTTAGCAGAAGCAGTTAAATTGGTATTTATCAATAATAAGTAAAATTGCATCTTACTGGAAATAAAATTGCACTCAAATTTAACTAAATTATGTACGATATTTGAAAGCACAGAAACTGTTTTTTTAATACCTTAAAAAAAAAACAATATTTTAATATACAAAACTACAGATTTTACAAAAAAATTGAAATTTACAAAACTTGAACACAACAAAAATTGTCAATCACAGAAAAAAATCATTTCAACAAATCATCATTCATTTTTATCATATTCGCGTTTATCAATTTAGGTCGGGTCGTGATTCTAGTCACTAGCACAGTGCATATTTTAAATGGCAACCTAATAACCCACATATTATCAATCATCTGGCGAATTTCTGAACAATAAATACGCAAACTTTTCCAACAGTTATCATTATCGATTAGATAATGCACACAACATAATTCGTAACGTGTTTGCAAAAGTTATCATTGGTTAGATAATGGACGTATAAATGCATCGGAATCGTTTCATTGCGGACTTCTACGCCGATCGATTATTTATATGAATTATTCATGCACATCTGGAGGAGATAAGAGGATAGGAAATTTCCATGTACCACAGTGTTATCAGTGTAATGAGTGGCTGATATGTTGCTCGAGTTCAATGCGAGTTGTGTTTTATTTTTTGTTTTGTCGGAGATAAATTCTTTGAGAAGCGTGTCTCGCTTGCTTGCGAGCGATTAAAGAATGGTTCAATGAATGACGAGCTATACACGTGGAAATGTATAAAATGTTTTTGGTTTTTATTTATTTATCTTGGTTGGTTTTTATTGTTCGTCTTAATCTTGGAAATAAGGTATTAATATCTTTAACTAATTCTATGTCGAATTACATCAGAACTTGTATCGCTCAGATAATTTAAAAAAAAATAAGTATGCATTCGCTGTAATTTTTTTGACATTCGTTGTTTTTTAAAAGAGTTCAACAAGTTTTTCTAAACTCGAAATTTTACTTCATGCGCCAGGCGTATAAAACCCGGGTCTTAAGTGAAGTCCGAAATATACGTCTTTAGCATACTGCTTTAGTAGAATATTTTAAACTTCACCTAAAATCAGTGTTCTATACACGTGGCGCATGAAGTAAAATTTCGAGTTTAGAAAAGCCTGAAAATTTGGTTTGGTCGCGTACTTCATGCTTAGTCTGGGAGTGGAAAACACTCGTTTAAAGCTTTAAATTGAACTCTTTTAAAAAACAACGAATGTCAAAAAATTTACAGCGGGTGCATTTGTGTACTTATTTTCTTTTTAAATAAACTGAGGAATACAAGTTCTGATCTAATTCGAACGCTCTATAAAAACAACAAATGCCTGAAAATATGTCAGTGGAAATATTCGTTAAACGTTTCAAACTAAACGTTATTATTAAAATAGCGAATGCCTAAAAAAATGTACAGCTTATACATGAGGGTATGTATATTTCAAAGACAAATTCCTTGTAATTATTACATTTTCACCGAGTACTTTAACGAAAATCAACCGTGTCCTTTATTGAACTGAAGTGAGCTAATTGTGATTCAGATTAAATAAATATGAATAATTTAATTTTTTGAGACCCAGGTATATACAGGGTGAGTCGGGAGGAGCGCACCAAACTCTAGGAGTGTATTATACACGTGAAAATAATGTAAAAAAACTCATTTGTTCTTATCCGATTTTCATTTGTTTTCAAGTTATGGCGTAATTAAAAATGTTCATCTAGCTTTCCACTTCTATCTGAATTTTAACATTATCAAAGTATGCCATGTTCTAGGCTTATAAACATTTGATAATTCTGACGTTTTGATGAACTGTCAGTGTACGGTGAACAGTAACTGAACGTTTAAGTTCGAATTAATGTGATTGCTAGTGTTGCAAAATGCCACATACTTATTCAAATTTAGAATATGCAAATATGGTGTTTGTATATGGTTTCTGTAATGGAAATGCTACAGCTGCTGTTGAAGAATATCGTGAACGTTTTCCACACCAAAGACATCCTGATAAAAACATATTTATTAGAGTTTTCAACAAATTGTGCGAGACTGGTAAGCTTCTCAGTGCTAACATAACATATGAGCGCGCTGCTCGACAAGGTTTTGTAGAAGTAGAAAATATTCTGCATCTAGTAGAAGAAGATGCAACTACTAGCTCACGGAGAATTGCCACTCAATTGGCAATTCCACAAAAAAGAGTGATGAACACGCTACACGAGCAAGGCTTATATCCTTATCACGTTCAGAGAGTACAGCACCTACAACCAGGGGATTACGCTAACCGTACGGAATTTTGTCGGTGGATAAATAATAATCATCGTAATGTATCGAGTATACTCTTTACGGATGAAGCTACATTTACCCGTGATGGCATTAAAAACACTCGTAACTCTCATGTATGGTCTGATGAAAATCCCCACGCAACAGTCGAAAGCAATTTTCAACATCGGTTTTCTGTAAACGTGTGGTGTGGTATGGTTGACAGTTATTTAATCGGCCCATTCATTTTGGAGAATCGTCTCACAGGAGGCAACTACCTCAATTTTTTACAAAATGAATTACAAGGCCTGCTAGAAGATGTTCCTATAAATATTAGAATGCAGATGTACTATCAGCACGATGGAGCTCCTGCACATGTAGCTCGTCAAGTCAAGCAACATTTGGACGAACGTTTTCCAGGGCGTTGGATTTGTCGTGGAGGTCCTATTAATTGGCCTGCAAGATCTCCAGACCTCACACCACTAGATTTTTGATTATGGGGCTGGATGAAAAATGAAGTCTATAAAATAAAAGTGGTCACACGGGAATCACTAATTAGACGAATTGAGAATACTGCAGCCCATATAAAAGAAGAAAGAAATGAATCAATTGGGAGAGCAACAAACGCTCTTCGTAGACGAAGCAGAAAATGTTTAGAAGTCAATGGCGGTATTTTTGAACATTTGTTGAAAGAACGCTATGATTAAGAAAATTTTTTTGTATAATAACTTGTTTATTTGTTAATATGCTATAACTTGAAAACAAATAAAAATCGGATAAGAACAAATGAGTTTGTTTACATTATTTTCACGTGTATAATACACTCCTAGAGTTTGGTGCGCTCCTCCCGACTCACCCTGTATATTTATATATACATACATATATATATACATATATATATATATATATATATATATATATATATGTATATATATATATATGTATATATATATATATATATTTTATTTTAGTGGATAACTAGAAAAATTATTAGATCAAATTGAAGCTTACAGAATATGATCTAAAACTAAAAGTAAATGTTTTCCAATTATCCTGCAGGATATAGTAAGACCTCACGACATATAGAACTGTGCTGGAAATCTTATAAAACAAAATTGAACTTAATAATACAATTATTTATAATTTCAAGTGAAACTGGTAGGCATTTCGATATGACCGCTGGTCCTGAAATTTAGTTTTTGCCAAACTGGATTTTGTTGACACTGGTTTCACAGCTAAAAAATAAATAGTAGTTTAAGTAGATAATATTACCCGTAGCCAGGCCCTCCACACCTCTGCGGTGGTCCAGCATCCAGCATCCCCCCACAGATTCATCTCTCGAGGGGATGCTGGGGAGGGGGATGCTCATCTCGTGAGATGAATTTCTCGAGATGGATCTGTGGGGGGAATGCTGGGAGGAGGATGCTGGATGCTGGACCGCTGGACCACCGTGAAGGTGTGGAGGGCCTGGCTACTGGTAATGTTATCTACTAGTTTACTTTTTATAGTGTTATTTCAGTTCAACGGAAGACTCGGTTGAATTTCACTTAAGAACTTGGTAAAATTTAGGTCAAATTTGGTGAAAATAAATAGTAGCTTCCTATTTATTTTCACAAAGTTCGTTAGCGCAAATCAACCTAGCCCTCTACTGATCTGGTACAAGATAACTACTGATCTTAAATGAGATATTGCTGATTTAGATTTAGGAGACTAGCGTTACTAGTAGAAACTAAAACTAGCATTTGAAGGGTTAAGGGGGAAAACCAAATGAGTCCCAATTTTGAAATTTTACAAGGTAACAAAATGAAAGTTCAGAATTCGTATGTTTAACAGGCTATGACATTTTTTCGTTGTGAATAACTGGGACCCAATTGTTCGTTTCCCATTAAGTTTTCCTACGTGAAAATACTTGGTCTAAGCTACAAAATGGCGCCAAAAACTCTTTTCTGTACTTTTTGGACTCATTTGGTTTTTCACTTCAACCCTTCATTTATTTCAGCCGAGTCCTTAGGTGAAAATTAACCGAGTTATTTACTGAATTAAACTTAGCTCAAGAACACAAGCACATTTAATTGATTTTATTTACTATTTGAAACTGAAACAGGTATCTATGCTTACCTGTTTTTTTTTTTAGCGAAAACCAATCGAATTGTTCACTAGACTAGATTGAGCTAACACTGATGCAAATTCTAGAGTATCTAGGCCTATATACATTGTATACATGTATTATAAAACTCCATAATAATACTTAAACTAAAACAACAGAAACCCTCCAATCAATTTATTGTTAAACATGTAATTATGTTGTTTTATTTTAAATGAAACTAGTAGATATGTTTACCAAGTTCATTAGTTAAAATTAACTAATATTCATATTTAACAACCTAACTTAGATCATTTTAATTTAGTTCTAATCAAGTCAGTCCTCTAAACTATACAAGGTAGCCACAAAATAAGTAAAAACTTTACATAGCACCATTCGTTAATTAATTTTAAGTAGTTAACCTACAAACAAAATTAAAAGATAAAAAATAAGTTCAAAATATAAAAATAATTAAAAACTTAAAAAAAAATAGATGATTATTCTGTAAGCCTTACGAGGGCATTAATGTTCTCAATATGTGACTAAAATTATTTTGTAACATTTTGTGCATAATTATTGAAATTAATAATCAACTAAAAATTACATTAACATTTGCAATGTTTACCTGGATATTACCG
Source organism: Philonthus cognatus (assembly GCA_932526585.2). Lineage (NCBI taxonomy): Eukaryota > Metazoa > Arthropoda > Insecta > Coleoptera > Staphylinidae > Philonthus > Philonthus cognatus. Next base: position 40,602,898 of record OW052244.1, read on the forward strand.
ATTTCTAGTCACATATTTATTATTTCAATGGCCTCGTAAGCCTTAACCCTTTCAGCCCTGGAATTTTCTGGTGCCCAAAAAATGTTTTGTGCACTGCATATTATTTATTACGATCTCAGATATACAGAGAGTTTTTTTTAAAGTATACGAGATATGATATGAAATATGTATACTTAAAAATAAACTTCTTCAGATATTCGTTGTTTTTACAAATATTTCAAAATGAACTTTCAAACAAGTCTTTCTAGTCCCAGATTAAACACGAAGTAAAATTTCGAGTTTAGAAAATCCTGAAAAGCCATGCTTTTCTAAACTCGAAATCTTACTTCATGCACCACGCGTAGTAAACACGGATGTGATATTCAGAATACACGTTTTTAGCATACTGCTTTAGTAGAATATTTTGAACTTCACCTAAAATCAGGGTTTTATACGCGTGGCGCATGAAGTAAAATATCGAGTTTAGAAAAGCCTGAAAATTTTCAGGCTTTTCTAAAATCGAAATTTTACTTCATGCTTAATCTGGGAGTGGAAAACACTCGTTTAAGACTTCAAATTAAGCTATTTTAAAAAATACACGATTATCGAAAAAGTTACTGCTCATGCATACATGAATGTATATTCAAAAAAAAAATCCTAGAATGTTTACCAAATTTAAGGGATGGCAAATGCCACCGTCAGGGCCGAAAGCGTTAATGAAGAACCATACGTTTTTTATTTTATTTGGATTTTCTACTCTAAATTAATTAATTAATGAATCAAGTTATCTAAAGCTTTTCACTAATTTTCTGGCTACCTTGTATCTGGCTAATACCTATCTCAATTCAAGAACTTAGACAAATTTAATCGGTTTTTTTTTTTAAGTAGATTGCAACTGGCCTTAGTAATATAAATCGGAAGAGGTATTTATTAATCAACCTAGATTAGACTAAGATATAATTCCTTAGTCAACTCCATTTAGTTTCTAACTCAAATAGAGTGAGTTGGTATTGAGTTCCCTGCTAGATTTTTTTGAATTTGCAAAATCTTAATGTATTTAACAAACCTGAAATTGTAAAACTCTATTAGTAATTAAGTCTGAATATTTAATTAAAACACTTGGTGTGTTTCACTGATTTATATTTTCTCCAATTTCGACCAAGGAGGAATGTACAAGAAATATCTAAGCAACAATGTAGATATTAGTAATTATTTCTCAACAAAACTGCATAACCCTTTTCAAACTTTGAACATGCATAAAACCAAACACGATCAATACTCCAATATTTATATCCTGTAACAAACTTCCTCAACTACTGTTTTTATCAATATATCCCCAATTCCAATCCCACTACTTTTTTCCTGATATTTATGTACATTCTCTACAATAAGAGTGATGGATCTGCAGACGTCTGGCTATCCGTATTGTCGACGTTTTTAGCTGAAAGCTCTTTCTTTATTTGCAGAGAAAAAGTACTGCACAGACGACAAGGACCCGACGTTCAAGCTGGCTATCGGGGAACAGGGACCGAGTCCCAGGGGAACGTGCATGTTCGTCAAGTGCAGGGACGTCGTCGATGGCAAATCAGTCTTCACACGGATAGGGTGAGTTTGACATGAATTATTTATCACCATTTTGTAATTGAAGAAAGTGATATTGATGATTTATTTGTATCTACCAGCATATATTATTGAGATGTATTGATATCAAAAGAATCTTGATATAAATTGCAAATTTTCTATTTGTTTTAATTAGTGTTTAATATTTTTAGTTGGAAGTTTGTCTATATGTATACTTAAAAGAAAAACTCCCTGTATGTGTTCCATTGTATATTTGATATTTTATCAAATATACAATGGAACACATACAGGGAGTTTTTCTTTTAAGTATACATATCTCAACTATTCTGTAAATCTCAATATATTTGTTTTTTTTAAGAGTTCAATTTAAAGCATTAAACGAGTGTTTTCCACTCCCAGATTAAGCATGAAGATAGAGTACGAGAGAGAGAGAGAGAGAGATAGATAGAGAAAGAGGCTATAAGTCAACTTAAGATTGTTTTAAGATCTCTGAATAAAAATTCTCTTACACACACAATTAATAGTTTTTGTTAACTCGTGTAATCTTTTTCTCTCAATTATGAGGAAGTATATTAAAATATAGTAACATGGTAGAAAGAGTAAAAGAGAGAAAGAGAGATAACGTTACAGTACGAGAGAGAGAGAGATAAAGATACAGTACGAGAGAGAGAGAGAGATAAAGATACAGTACGAGAGAGAGAGATAAAGATACAGTACGAGAGAGAGAGAGAGAGATAAAGATAGAGTACAAGAGAGAGAAAGAGGCTATAAGTCAACTCAAGATTGTTTTAAGACTCCTGAATAAAAATTCTTTTACACACAGAATTAATAGTTTTTTCAACACTTCTAATCGTTTTCTCTCAATTATGAGGAAGTATATTTAAACTATAGTAACGAGGTAGAAAGACTAAAAGAGAGAAAGAGATGAAGATAAATTACGAGAGAAAGCAAGAAAGAGGCTATAAGTTAACTTAAGATCGATTTAAGATTCCTGAATAAAAATTCTCTTACACACAGAATTAATTCTTTTTGTTACCTCGAGTAATATTTATCTGTCAATTATAAGGAAGTATATTTAAATATCATGTTTTCCTTGTTGATTAGATTAAGAGAATAATCAAACTTGATGTTTATTGTAAATGAAAATAAAATGCAAAAGCTAATTATTATAAATCCATTTTGAGTGAGCGGTATTCGTGATGTGGAAACAGAGCACTCCCTAAGGGTGTGTTATAGTTGGCCTATTTTTCACGTTCAACCCTAGACATTGAAAAGTCGGGAGGATTAGGTGTGTGTGTAATTTGATGTTATGAGAATGCTTTACTTGAAAGAGAGAGAGAAAAAACCCACAGGTTGCAAACAAAGTAAAATTGATGCTAAGTTTTTCAAACTTTACTGAAATAAATGAAAGTATTAACCTTCTAGTGGACAGAACCGACTTGAGGCAGGAGTTAGAAGAATTGTTATAAAAATTGGATTAGCCAAAGTTCCAGCTATAGCTTAAAAACATCAAATTTTTGAGCAAACCTTAATTTAATGTATAATAATCTTGGTTATAGATATGTAAGTAGTTAAATTCCTTTATCATCACTGTTTTATTTTAATTCTAAATGTACGTTTCAGGCACGATGCGCCCCTTTTCAATAGTTTAACGTATTTGACACATCGTGCCTGAAATGAAAATTTAGAATTAAAATAAAACAGTGAAGATGAAGGAATTTAACTACTTACATATCTATAACTAACACTTTAACTCCAACAAAAATATTATTGATTAATCGTAGTGATTGTTTGTTTCTTCGTCATACACTTACAGTAGTGTTGGTACAGGACGAAGAAATAAAATTCGGCACTAGAGGGTAATTAAAATATAATTAATTAATTATAATTAATATCTGTAAATCAAACAATTTTTTTTCTGTCGATACTAAGGTTAGTATTCATACCTCGCATTTAGTAACACAGATGTATTTAGATGTGTTAGAAAATGTGAACTTCATCACAATACTTTTCTAAAGGCCACGTTTTTTTTGTTTTTATTAAATATTAATTTTCTTTGTATCTCTGTAGACCGTTTACTTGTTTTATTAACACGAAATAATAGAAATTTTAATTTGAAACTAGCAGTTTCTAATTTTGCTGTCTATGATTAAGAGTAAAAGTATTTATACAGCGAATTTTTATTTTAAGTATACAAATGGATACGGTGTAAATTATCCGACACTTGTTGATATTGGTAAAAAAAGGTTAATTTAAAGATTTAAACGAGTGTCTTCCACTTCCAGATTAAGCATGAAGTAAAATTTCGAGTTTAGAAAAGCGTGAAAATTTGGTTTGATCGCGTAGCAAAGCGGACTGACTGAAACGCAAAAAGCGATCATAAAGACCCGTTTAGAGACGGTATTAGCATTAGAGGCATTGCATGTCAACAAAAGCACCGTTTTATTGGCCAAGAAAACAAAATTGTTAACCTGTACATGACAAGTTCGTTTTACAAGAAAAAAATACGATATTTTAGAAGTGACTAAAGCTCCCTGCTGTACTAGTTTTTTTCTCTCGGAACTGTACGCTTAAAAGAACAATTCCCTGTATATGATCTGATTGAGGCAAATAAACGATATGTTTACCTAAAAAATCGCTAAAATTTAATTTTGAATTAATTATTTTTAGATGTGGAATTTTTGTGCCTACGCCTGGATGCAATGCAACGGAATTCGATAAGTCGAAACTCTACCCAGACTGCTGTCCAAGTGAAGTGTGTGAACCCCAGTAGTATTAAAAAAAATATATAAATATTTTTGAAAATCATGGAAAAAGCACGAGGAAGAAGAGGAGAAAAAAATGTTGATAAAATAACTGTATTTTTTTAGTAAATAAGTCAGTATACACAAAGAAACATTAAAATCACATAGAAATGTATTAAAATTATCTTTTAACGTTTACTAAAAAACAAACATGACTAACAGACGGACAAAGAACCAAATCATTGGCAAAGAATCATACTGAAAGACCAACGGTTGATAGCGATTTATTTAAAATGTATGTATATGATATTAGTAAAAGTGTAGATATGTATTACTACACAATAAAGATGTTTGTATACACTGCATTTTATTTAAGTATGGCCATAGGGATTTACATTGTAAAAAATGTACCCCATGTTAACTTTTGTTGTCGTACAAATTTGACACAACTTTTTAGTTTCTACAATGCTAGAACTACATAAACATGTTAGATTTCTTTATTTTCGCTTTCAAAGTTCACATAATACCTAAGCCAAAAAATCAACTTGGCAAAAATGTCATGATGTAAGTATTTGTTTTGCTAAACTTGAAAGCTAAAATAAAGAATTTTAACATGATTATGTCTTTCTAACAATGAACATTTTGTAGAAAAGTGTTTGATTTATTAATAAAAACAAAAAATCGTTTCAAATTTAAACGACAACAAAACATGGGGTACATTTTTTACCATGTAAATCCTTATGGCTTAAACAAAATGCAGTTTATACAAACATCTGTATTGTGTAGTATTACATATATAAAAGACAAATGTTAGAAAAGAGCTCTACTGGAGTTTCACATCAAGTTTAAAAATCAGAATTGATGTGATGCTTGGTCATTTGAAAGAACGACAAGTTAAAATCATGTAATAAATCTACTTTTATTTGACATTGCTCAATGGTTCTTCAATTCAACAAATAATTCAAATATTAAATAATAATATCGCACTCTAGCAAAAAAAATGAAATAGTTTGACTGTTTTATCAGGCCGTAACAAGTTAACCTAATAATTTTTCAGTTATGTTTAATTAATTTCTCACTTAACCCATAGTGAAAAAATGGTAGAAACTAGTCGGAGAAAATATAAATCAGTGAAACAAACTAAGTGCTTTAATTAAATATCCAGAATTTATTTTTTTAATTGTTTTAAAAATTTAAGTAGTACGATATGTTTAGCAAGTTGGGTTACTTAAATCAAGACGTATTAAGCTAAGTTTTCTTAAGCTTAGTAAAGTATAGGCACAGACAAGAGTCGCCTATTTCCAAAAACCCCTAAATCCATTTGTAAAAAATGGATTTAGGGTTTTTTTGAAATGGTCAACTCAGTTATACAGACATACAGTCCAATATAATTATTTAGATGCAAAACATTAAATCAAGAATTAGATTGCAAGACAAATTTTGAAATCTAGGAGGCTTTTACCTTTAAGTAAACTAATAACATTTATTAATTGATAGCGTACTTTATATTTAGAATTATTATATCTGATTAATAATGAAATTGCGAATGAAGATGCCATCTGTAAGATTTTGTTATAATCATAACTGTGTTTCCCTGAATCGCTATCGCATAGACTGCCTGCATATTTTTATGTGGTATGGGTTTCTTCGTCCCAAATGGAATTTGAGAACTATTTTCCGACATCTATTAATAAGACAATAATTATTTAAAAAATGTGATTTAAGTGTTTTATTTGTGTTTACATAATGTAGTATTTAGTGGACTTAAGCTCCATTGAATTAAATTAGGATCGTTTTCGATCTACATTAGTTGTAATAATTAACATATTGTACATATTTATTTTTTCTGTATTTAAGTTTACTTAAAAAAAACGTCGTTGGTTTTTAAGCTGTTTCTTATTAAACAATTTTATTTTTCTCTGTAATTATTTACCAACCAAAACAAATGAGTCGCCTTAATGTAAACTCAGCCATACACCTTTTTTGATTTTGAGGTTTTACTATCTGTGGATTCTACTCGTCTTAGGCTGCAATTTAAAAAGTATATTGGCCTTTAAAACCCATACTAAATCTTTTAAAACTAAGTTTGAAAAATCCTGTCGAATGCAAAACCTGCTACATTTTTCGATTGCAAAGCTGACATATTTTTACTTATTTGGTGAAGAAAAACACTTGTTTTGTTTCATGATTTTTATTTTCAGTTTCCTGACACGTGTTTCGGTCGTTACAGATCATTCTCTAAGGCTAAACTAAATTATAAATGAAGAAGTGTATTATATATAAATGAGTTTTTTTCCTTACTTTTACACAATTTTCTTGTCCTCATTCGGTAGAACGCTCATTCAACAATATTTTATTGTATTGAAAATACGGCAAAAAAATCAGTTTTTGTCATTTTTCCACAAGTTTGTAAAAACACGTATGGCTTATTTTCTATCAGGGCGACTCAAATGTAAGTTTTTTAGCGTATTTCTTATTAAACACTTTTATTTGTTCTGTTTATAAGATTACTTAACAAACCAAAAATGAAATGTTAGTTGTATAACTTGTTTCTAATTATTCACTTTTTTTTTAATAAAAAGCCATATTTAACGAATTTGATATTTTGATGTATTTAAAATACGCTTAAATATCAGTTTTTGTCATTTTACCATAAGTTTGTCAAAACACGTATGGTTTATTTTCTATCAGGGCGACTCAAATGTAAGTTTTTCAGCGTGTTTTTTTTTTACTAAATACTATTATTTGTTCAGTTAGCTATTGATAATGGGTGCAAAGTATCCAAAATGTACATCTAGCATCGAAAAATAAAAGTGAAGAAAGGAATATAACAGAGTTTTAATTATTTGTTCTGTTTATAAGATTTCCTAACAAACCACAAATGAAATGTTAATAGTATAACTTGTTTCACGTTAATCACTTTTTTTTAATAAAAAGCCATATTTAATGAATTTTTTAGACTTACGATTAGCCCTCTCATGAACATTTGCCCTTTGCCGAAGTGCACTCACCTGTAACAAAGAGAAGGAAATACAATTAGACACATCCTGCTTTTAGTGTTTACCAGAATTCACCCTCGTAAAATCGGTAAAGTGTTTTCCGGGATTTTATTCTAACTCGGAATGTTGAATATATGAGTCGTAAAAAGTGAGCGAGAAATAAAAATAAATAGATTAAATTGGTGTTGTTTTTGTCGCTGATAGAAATGGCGGAAGCGCCGGGAAACTAATTATAAATGCCTTATAGTTTTGGCATTATGAAGTTAGTCTCAGCTTTAGAATTTTGTCCGTTCTTTTTTTATATTTATAGCAATTCAATTTTATGAAGTAAGATTTCATAATTAATAACCGTTAGTAGAAATAAAATCACTATACAGGGAAGTTTTTCTTTAAAGTATACTTATTCCAAACTCAGATTATTTTCTTTAAATCTTTAGATATTCGTTATCTTTTTAAAAGAGTTCAATTTGAAGCTTTAAACGAGTGTTTTCCACTCCCAGACTAAGCATGAAGTAAAATTTCGAGTTTAGAAAAGCCCCGTGAAAATTTGTCTCGGGTCGCGCAGCGACCCGAGACAAATTTTCTGGGCTTTTCTAAACTCGAAATTTTACTTCATGCGCCACGCGTATAAAACACTGATTTTAATTGAGCTTCAAATAGACATACATTTCACAATACTTTAGTGTTTTATACGCGTAGCGCATAAAGTAAAATTTCGAGTTAGAAAAGCCCAGAAAATTTGTCTCGGGTCGCTGCACGACCTTCGACAAATTTTTACAGGACTTTTCTAAACTCGAAATTTTACTTCATACTTAGTCTGACAGTGAAAAACACTCGTTTAAAGCTTCAAATTAAACTCTTAAAAAAAAACAACAAATATCTTAAGATTTACAGAAAATAAACTGAATTTATAATACGTTCTTTAAAGTATACGCAATCCAAATTCAGCTTATTTTCTTTAAATCTTTATATTCGTTATTTTTTTAAGTATTTTCTGGGCTTTCTTATTTTTTTAAAAGAGTTGAATTTGAAGCTTTAAAATAGTGTTTTCCAGTCCCAGACTAAGCCTGAAGTAAAATTTCGAGTTTAGCAAAGCCCCACGAAAATTTGTCTCGGGTCGCATAGCGACCTGAGACCAATTTTCCGGGCTTTTCTATACTCGAAATTTTACTTCATGCGCCACGCGTGTATAACACTGATTTCAAGTGAAGTTCAAATATACATAAATTTCACAATATTAAAGTGTTTTATACAGGGAGGGGCAGAAAAAGCTATCCGATTTCAAATCCCTTTTTCTCAGAAGAGGGAATAGGTAGAGTAGTGGGGTAAAAACCGTCAGAAAGCCGGTTTTATGCCATTTGTCATTAGTCAACATGCCTTGGTCTGGTGAACATCGTGCCTTTGTTATTGAGCGGTTTATCGAAAACGGCGGTTCGATAATTGCTACACAACGTGCTTTTCGAATTCATTTCAGACTCGGGAGTCATGATCCTGTTCCACATCACGCTACGATTAAAGTGTGGGTGTCAAATTTTCGACAGACGGGTTCAGCATTGAAAAAGAAGTCGCCTGGACGTCCCAGGACAGCAACAGCAACAGGACCTGAAAACGTGGCCAATGTGAGAGCCGCGATTGAACGTTCCCCGCGTCGTTCGGCACGAAAACATTCGCTCGCTTTGGCGATTTCCAACCGCAGTATTCGGCGAATTTTGCACCGGGACCTCAAAATGCATCCCTACAAAATGGTTGTTGCACAGGAATTAATTAAAAGGGATTTTGAAACCCGTATGAACCTGTGTCGCGATCTGCGAGAACTCCCAATAGACGATGTTGTGCTCTTCACGGACGAAGCCCATTTTCACCTTTGTGGCGCCGTAAACAGGGAGAATTTTCGATATTGGAGTGACGAAAATCCTCGGAAAATCCATCAGAAACCCCTCCATAGCCCAAAAGTGACTGTGTGGTGTGCTCTTTCCCGCCTAGGCGTCTGGTGGCCTTACTTTTTTGAAGAAAATGGGCAAACCTTAACGGTCAACAGCGAGCGCTATTGTTTCATGCTGGAAAATTTTCTTCAACCCAAAATAGAAGAAAATGGCGTCGAAAATGTGTGGTTTCAACAGGATGGTGCAACCGCCCACACATCGCGACGATCAATGGATATTCTCAGGGAAATGTTTCCCGGACGCCTCATTTCTCTGAGAGGTGATATTGGCTGGCCGCCGCGCTCACCGGATCTCACTCCATGTGACTTCTTCCTTTGGGGTTACCTCAAATCGAAGGTATTCCAGCATCGACCCAGGACCCTTCTTGCTTGACGAAGGAAAATTGCTCGGGCAATTGAAGAAATTCCTGTGGAAATGACGGTGAAAGTCATGGAAAGCTACCGCGAGCACCTAAATCAGTGTATCCGCTCCCAAGGACGACATTTGAGTGATGTGCTTTTCAAAACTTAAATATAAAAATGGCATAAAATTTGCGATATGTTAATAAAAATTTTTTTTGTCAAGTTGAGTGGTTTAAATTTTATAACGTTTTGAAATCGGATAGGTTTTTCTGCCCCACCCTGTACGCGTGGCGCATGAAGTAAAATTTCGAGTTTATAAAAGCCCAGAAAATTTATCTCGGGAAAATTTATCTCGGGAAAATTTATCTCGGGTCGCTGCGCGACCCTCGACAAATTTTCACGGGGCTTTTCTAAACTAGAAATTTTACTTCATGCTTAGTCTGGGAGTGGAAAACACTCGTTTAAAGCTTCAAATTAAACTCTTTAAAAACTCCCTGCATTTGTTTCACATATTTTTTAAATACTACTAAATATATTTCTCAGACAATGTTGGAATATCTCATAAATTTATAACAATCTTATATTTTAGAATATAGACTTAATCAATGATTAGAGGACGATTAAAGTTAATCAGTCGGGGTACAAATGGGACACAATCATTTAAATCATTATTAAATAACAATTTGGCAAATTAAAAAAATATTATGTAGCATAGAAATAAAAGAAACGAGTCCATAGAACAATTTTATTCATGTTCAACGTCATCAGGAAATGTACACATTGTATACTTAAAGGATAACTTCCCTGTATGTCCATTACTAATTACTAAAATGGACTTGTGCAAACATTTTTTTTGTACCAACCATTAAATAAGTAATGGGTACTTTACACAAAAATGAGCAAACATTTTTTTTGATGTATGTGTATATTTCTGCAAATTATTAATAATAAAAAGCCATATTTAATGAATGTTTCCTCTCTCTCGCAGCAATATTTCATTAAACAAAGAAAAACAAGAAAAAATTGATGGGTGCGAGGGTTAGCAGCGCTTTGTTTTAATTTGTTATGCTGGAAGGAAGGCAAAGTAGGGCAGAGCCTGCTTAATAAATATTTCATAAAGAAGGCGGAGTTTCCTAGGGGATTGAGATAAAAGTGAAATATATCGACGCATTAAACTAATCGAGTACGGGAATAAATAAAATTTGATGCTTCAGGCATTTATAACACATCAAATAAGAATAAACAAAATAAACACTCTAGGTACACGAACTAATTGCGACTACAAAAAAAAACACACTAAACATGTTTTTTTAAAGTTCGTTTAAAAGAGCTGTCCACTCTTTGGTTAAGAATTAATCAAAATTCATAATACATTAAACATCAATCTTTATTATTATAAATACAACGAATTCCTGGAAATCACCACTATAATTATCAGGATATTGTAAATTAACAAGTAAAAAAAAAAGTCCCCGTACATGACAAAATAGGTAAATTACCCAATATAACCAAGATGATTCCAATTCAAAAATATTTGAATTGGAGAAAATAAGCTTACGCGTCTTATAGTTTGCACACTTTGAATAATATATAAAATTACGAACATGTTTTTCGTGTAAAATGCAGACAATGTGTCTTAATTAATAAGACAACTTAAGACAATACATATCCATTGAAATAACTACTTCCCGTGCAAATACACCTCCGTATATTGAATTAACAATGATATATTTAAAATCCTATTTTAATTGATTTGGTACAACGCTCTATCAAAGTATATTTAGGTCAAATTCTCTTCAAACCAAGTAACAAAAAATAAAAATGAAAGGAGAAATTACAAGAAATTGGAAATGAAAGGACTAAGATTAAAACTAATGTCTTAGGCCATCTATAGACCCGTTTCGAGATTTATCTCTCTTTAGTATAGCTTTACTTATGACTTAAAAAAAAACTTTAGGAATGAAATGGAAATAAACTTACTTGGAAAAAGTGTTGTGTGTGGAATGTTATTAACAGGTACAAAGAATTGGATTAAGTGAAAAATATGGTCGGTATTTATAGGGTAAATTAATATAACCAATATTCTTAACCACCTTTGTATCCCTCGCAACTCAAACATATACCCTAAATTTAAATTTCCTATCACAACAATTTATCAATTCATCTCATTACATCAGCCGTACTCAGACAATGACGTTATGGATCATGACGTGTAGAACATAAAAAAATACAGAAACAGAGACTAGACAAAGACAAGCGGAAAGACCAACTACGGTCGATAGCCAATATTTGAATTGTAAAAATGGAAATGTAGTGTAGTTTATTTTAATGTACTGTAAAAATAGTGTTGTGTAAATATAATTCAGAAATAAAGATATTCATATTTATATATAGGCAAATTAATTTCATTAATATATAATTTGATTAATATATAATTCGATTAATATATAATTCCATTATTATACTTATAATATCCATAATAAATTACATACATAAATTTCGTGATTATTGATCAAAGTATGTGCATATATCAAGTTTCGGCTGTAATTTTGTTATAAAAGGGGTGTTATTCCTCCCCCAGTTTCGCATCTGTGCCTAGGGGTGTTAAGTTCCTTGCATATTTTATGTCATAATTGGTTTACGGCAGCGGTGGCGGTTTTTGTTGCGGACTTTAACAACGTTATTAATAATCCAATTTCGGAGGCAGTATCGCACCCATTTATTTCACAAAAATGCACTTATTATACACTTAAACTTACTGTAAAATAAAAAAGACAATATAAAGAAAAAGGTTGTGAATATAAAATATTTTTAATTATCTGTACTATTTTACTTGCAAATCTAAGTTTTAAACGGATTTGCAGTAAATCAAAAGGTCTTTAGTTCTAAACCAAACTGGGAATCCGTCTAAAACTTAGATTTGTAAGTAAAATAGTACAGATAATTAAAAATATTTTATATTCACAACCTTTTTCTTTATATATATACGAATATTTTATATTCGTATCTTTTTTACGTTATTCTGTCTTTTTTATTTAACAGTGAGTTTAAGTGTTTAAAAAGTGCATATTTGTAAAATAAATGGGTAAGATAATGACAGCGAAATTGGATTATTAATAACGTTATTCATAAATATCTCAAATGAGTCAACTTAAAAATCAATCACATTTACACCGCACATTCACGCATTTACCATTATTATTATTAAGATAATTATTTGCTTGATTTAATAATAAAATATAAAACATGCACGAAATGTTTCATTTAAGTATACATATCCCAATGCATACTCTGTAAATGTTCAGGCATTCGATGTTTTTACAAAAGTGTTGAATTTTTTAAACTGTTAACTCCTTGATTAAGCATGAAGTAAAATTTCGAGTTTAGAAAAGCCTGAAAATTTGGTTTGGTCACGTAGCGAAGCGGAGCGACCAATCCAAATTGGGCTTTTCTAAACTCAAAATTTTACTTCAAGCACCAATCACTTAAAACACTGATTTAACGTGAAGTTCAAAATATACTGCTTTACTATATTGCTTTAGCAATGTATTTTAAACTTCACAATACTTCAGTGTTGTAAACGCGTGGCGCATGAAGTAAAATTTCCAGTTTAGAAAAACCTTAAAATTTTCAGGCGTTTCTAAACTCGAAATTTTACTTCATGCTTAATCAGGAAGTGGAAACATTTGTTAGCAACTTCAAACTGATCGCTTTTTAAAAACAACGAATACCTGAACATTTACAGAGTACACATCGGGATGCGTATACTTAAAAGAAAATCCCTGTACATAAATTTGATTTTATTGAACCCGGCGCATTCACCATTTGAGCGCTATTTCTAAAAGTTTTTTGTTATAACCCGTTTTATTCAACTAGGCGAGAAATTAAGAAATACTAACATTTATGTTTTATAATTATATGTATAAGTTTACTTGTGAATAGCTTATTGGTTGAATGAAGATATTATTATTTGTATTCACGTTTAATACAATAAAGTAACCTCTTGGAACTGTTGGTTTTATACTTCCGTTTGCGGGACGTGTTGCATATCAACTACGCAAGTATAGGAGACGTATATACATATTTTTTAACGTACAAAATAGTTTGGTATCCGCGTTCTGGCTGTTTATTTAAGTAGATTTGAGTCTAGCGATCAGATTGGATTGCGTTCTCCGATATACTTCTTAATTATACAATTGTGAATTTTGATACATTCTAGTGTTTGATATATATATATATTTTTTAATATGTAAAGGTATATTCCAAAGAAAAAAATGCAAGTATGTACCTTCAATGTAATTTTAAATCATAAGTCAAAGGGCTGAGTTAAATTTTTGAAATCAGACACAAGAATGAATGTTCTCTCAAGATTTGTGAGCGAAATGTTCAGAGAAAAAAAGTGTTGTGTTTAATTTTTAAAATCAGACACCAAAATTAATGTTCTCAAGATTTGTGTCCGAAATTCTTAAAGAAAAAAACAATTAAAAAGGTTTCATAAAACTTACAAAATTTATTCATTCAGTTCGTTATCATTAAAACAGTTTTTTTTTCTGTATAAGTAAACGAAATTGCTAAGGCTGAAACGTGTTGAAAAAAGCATTTCATCACATTTTGAGCTCCGATAAATTCATTTATACCAAAAGATATGATTTTTCCAACATGAAAAAACAAAATAAGTACACATTTCTTTATTTTTGCTGTAAACTAAGTTTGATAATGATTACCGTGTGATTGAAACTAGTCACAAGAGTAAAGTAAAATAAAACTTGTATAAAAAAGTTAAGTGATTTTAATTATCAAAACTGAAGATGTACCAGGAAGTGAACGCCTACAAAATTTAAGGACAAAACGTTTATTGTTGAAAATCCATATTACTTTACGAATTGTAAAGAAAAAACATCTTAATTTAAAAAAAAATGATTAATTGTTTCAAATATGTATTGCCAAAGAGTGGATATTTATAGTCTTAGTAATTTTATTAACTAAGACTAATTGATATTTTATACACTGTTTAGGTTTAATCTGACGTCAATAAATATTACAAATGTTTATTAAATATGCGAAAAGAATCGTACTATTAATGTTTTTGAAATATTTGATACAACCGCGTAACATGTTTAAATTAAACATTCAAACAAGTTAGAATGTTTGACAGAAACGCTACTTGGCAGGGTCGTGAATAGAGATATTACTTCATTATACCATAACCTCAGGTCATAAGTTTTTGATAAACAATACAAAACTTCTAAAATGTTTATCAAAAAATAAGTTAAATATGTTGGAGGCAATAGAAATGAAAAAACAGCAAACCAAACGTCTTAATTTTGATTTAAGCCCATTAAATAATCCTTTGCTAGATTTGGGGTATTAAATCAGCCCCGATTACCACATTTGTTAATCGTATCTAGGTTTTTTCTGATAATCCATTTAATCAACACAATTTTCCGAAATCCCTTTAGGTATAAATGCGCCGCATCTTTTGTAAACTAGTCAGTATGTTATTGATAATGAGTACGAAATGTACGTCTAGCAAAAATAAAAAATATTATGAAGAAATTGTTAGTGTTTTCATTCCAAGTTAGTTGAAATCTTCACGTAACTCAAAAAAAACATATTACTTCGTTAAAGTTATTATTTATTTTTAAAGTATTGGCAATTTCATTCATACAATACAAATGAGGCGTTAATTTCATAAACAGCATTTGTCCAAAAAAGACCTTTTGAGAAAATCGAAAAAAACTGTTTAAATTAGTAACCGTTACAACTTCTATTTATACAATTATTTTTATTACTTATCATAGATAACTAATAGTGTTAAGTGACTAATCATTTGAACTGCTGTTATCTCTGTTCTATACTTCTGGTTGTCCATATCCATTGCTGCACCTATTCAGAAATGATGTGGACTTATGCTGATTTTGCGAATCAGTTACAATTTAAAGCGGTGTAACTTTGTACATGTGTGGTTTTTAAATGAACTACTTCTGCCATCGGATAGCTTAAAAATTGCTTTACCAGATGCCGCTAAAATAGCGATTTTTACAATTTTGGACATACGCTGTTTATAAAATCAACGCCTCAAATGTTAATTTCGTGTAACCAAATCTTCTAAAATTCAAGCGCTTGGAGCAATATGCTTTTGTATTTTTTGCTTAATATTGTCCTTAAACTATGTTTTAATATTTAATAATACACTTGTTTGTCTTTACATATGCGACGGTCTTTTACAAATGGTGGCCGCGCCGGGCTCCTCTCATTTACAGCGTATATCAAAGTTTTATATTGTCAATATTTTGTTACAATGTTTCAGATTGTAAATATTTTATTTAAAAGTTTTATATTTTACCCACAGTTTCAGATTAATCATAATTAACGGAGAATTGGAGCAAAACTTTCCTCCTAACTCGATTAAAAAATGGAAATAAATGGCAACTGAAATGCCCGCAGGATAGAATTTCCGCAATTACAACTTATACCTCCAGAGCAATCCCTTTGCGCGCACACACACACATATATCTAGGTCACCGTGGAAGTGGAAGTTATGCAACCCTTTTACGGAAAGTTCTCGGAGCATTGTGCAACGGCGATTGCTCTTTTTCTTACAACTAAAAGCGGAATTGTCCTCGGGCGCACAGTAATGGATAAAGCACAAAAGATCCATTGTTAGATATAGGAGAAATGAAATGCGATGATGGTAAATAATTTTTAGTTTAAGTGTGTAGGTAAAACGAATAAAGAGAAATTATACAGGGAATTTTTCTTTTAGATTTACAGTTCTATTCAATAAAAAAGCGTAGACTTACAGTTTTACATTGTAAATGTGGTTTATAATTCAATTATAATTATTAAATTTGATAAACTGATAATGTAATGATAGTAATTTCAAAACATTGTCATTTCAGATTTAAAATGACAACAAATTTGTTTTTGAGGTAATTTAGACTTTATCCAGGAAACATCGTAACTCAAACTATTATAATTTTTATAACGTTTGTGATTAGCAGTTTAATGATAATGTTGCTAATTTTAATCAAAAATTTCTTATTAAAATTCTGAAATAATTTGGATAACGAATATTTTGTTTGTGGGTTTCTTGATGATGATTTTATATTGCTAATGTTATTTTACCTAACAATAACTATGCAAATATGTTTTTTGTAATTGCAATTTTCCTTTATGTGTTTAACTAATGTTGGCATGTTTTGTGTCTTGTTTCTTCCCTTATCAATGCAGTGTGACGAAACAATTCTAGCGAGTAAACAATATATATTTAAAAGTGTTTCAAATGTTTTTATTTATATAAAAATATTTCAATAATTATTATATTATATATTCTAGTCATTTAATCACTGCTTACAAATATACTCTAACCATTTTAGTCTAAACATTTGCAGGTCATATCGTAATTTATTCTCCACTAATTCTAAACTTAAATGTAATTACGTCCACACTCTTTACAAACTATCATAAATTCCGAACTAGGGTTTACATCATTATAAGCATCCGTTTGTGATTATATAAGCGTGCTTAAATGCAATTACAAACTTGGTGGATTCCTGCGGGTCTTCCTTAACTAAGGTGATGACCTGTCGGGTCACGGATTCCCCGACCTGGACCCTAAACTTGGGCAATGACGGGGAACAGCTTTTCGTCCCACAGGAAACGGATATTGATTTTCAATGGGGAGTATCAGACAATATATTGCCGAAAATGAGGTTTTGGGTAGTGTTTAGTGTGAGAAAAAAGTGGAAGAATTTAGTCAGAAGACAAATATAACAGTTTTCCGTTGGCATAATCCGGGCTGTAAATTTTCAGAATTTCTTAGATTCCAAATTTAAATTCATGCGCTACACGTAAAAACACTACTTAAAAAATATGCAAATTCATCAGTATGTATGCAACAATATATTTTAAGTGTTTTGTTAATATTTACAGGGAATTTTTCTTTTAGGTGTAAATATCCCAATGATTATTCTGTAAATGTTTAGGCATTCGTTGGTTTTATATCGTGCGATTGTTAAAATGATGATTTAGAGTAGGCGGCATTTTTTCTGTGCGGTTTCTCAGAATGCTAAACGAATAATTTTGAGGTTATTGTAAACTATGTGTTAAAAGTCAGTAGTGCCAATCTAATTTAAAATTCAAAGCCTAAATGTATACTGCTGTGATGTGATAGATATTTACTAAGTTATACCGAAAAAAAGTAAAAAATATTTATTTTGTAAAGGTAAAAATAATAATAAAAGTAGAACAAATTTAGTTTGAGACACTTCCATATTCTAAATATTTAAATCATCATATTTATAATTTAAATTAAAAAAGGTCATAAAAAATATGCTACTAAATAGAGTTGTATACACAATTAATGACTTCAAGTTTTAACCTCGATCGGTGGCAAAAGTGTACCTGTACATACTATACAAAATTTGTTTTGATATTGTTTTGACGCTTCACATCATCATATACAATGTATTGTATCATTGCATTATGTAGCATACGTGAAAAAAGTTATTATTATTATTATTATTATAATAACGAGGACAGTGCATGATGCACACATAAAGATTTTTCTTTTAATATGAAATAAAAACATTTGAAAAATTAAAGCAATTACTGCTCCCAGAACCGAAAACCGCAAAAAACCGTTATTTTTGCCGGAACGAAATAAATAACGGTTCGAAGCCTTGATCAAATCCACCCCTTTACGAAATTTTAAAACCCCCTGCGACATTTTTTTTCTGGCTACGGCCTTGGTAATAGGTACTTTTATTTTATATTTAAAATAAATTATCGAAATTATGCCAAACAAGTAGATAAAAGACTAGCATTTCGGCTAGCAAAAATAGCGTGGATCTTTTGATAGGGTCCCTTTTTTTCGTTTTAAAACTTTTTCTACAGTTGTGAAATTATTATTATTCGAGATTATTTTTAGCGAAATATGCAAAACGAGATTATAAACAATTCATTCAGAGATTTCTACAAAAGGAAACAATTGCGAAACCTTACCGTGTTGTTCTTGTTCTCCTTGAATGCCAATACCTGGTGGGCACCAATTTCTGCAAGACCATGTTGGCTAGTTCAACACCTCTTCAGGCATTTTGTCGCAGTCTTTTCGACAGTTTCTTCACAACATTTTATTCACAATTTTTAAAATACATAACA
Organism: Philonthus cognatus; assembly: GCA_932526585.2. Lineage (NCBI taxonomy): Eukaryota > Metazoa > Arthropoda > Insecta > Coleoptera > Staphylinidae > Philonthus > Philonthus cognatus. Next base: position 40,621,647 of record OW052244.1, read on the forward strand.
CTATTTAGTTTATTTTCACAATTTGTTTACCTACAAATCGATTTAGTTAAAAATCAATCTCAATCTCTGTTGGTTATGAATGATTGGGTGAAAAATGACATTGTGAGTAAACAGATAAGTTGTTTTTTGTGCTTATTTCGTTTTAAAAAGCAATACATTTATGTACCCTAAAGCCACTTCCATCAGATTCTAAACCCGCCTCGACGTAATATCGAATTAAGTGTGATTGATGGCAATTTCCACCACAGACAATATCCATTTTCACCGCAATTTATCAATAATGTTGTGCCATCATTTCAAACAAGGATAACGTTACAATGCAATAAATTTCACGCCAGCCGGACAAATATACTTGTATCTATTAAAAAGAGCAATTAACGAATTACTCATTTTGAACTATACAGATAGATTTTGTAAAAATATTGTATCTATTCTTTATTGGTGCTTTAACAATTGTTTTACACAAGCCATACATATAACAGTAATAATAATGATACAAAATTATTACTGTTCATATTTATCTAAGTCAATTGCGTTCATTAAAATATTAAGAGTTATATTAAGAGAAGTAAATTTGATTCTATAGACATATTGATTGGAATATTGTAAGGGATTTATAAATTAACATTGAAAGTCTCTTAGTTAGGTTAGTTATAACTAGAGCTCGGATTTCTAAGCACAAAAAAATTTAAAAAAGCGCTTTGAAACGCACCAATTTTAGCAAAAAAGCATTATTTTATGCAAAAAAACATTATTTTATGCAAAAAAGCATTATTTTATGCAAAAAAAGCATTATGTAATGTCAAAAAGCATTGTTTTATGCAAAACGCATTATTTTGAGCAAAAGAGGATTATTTTAGATATAAAAGAAGCCATAAAAATATTACAACAATGTATAACAATGCACAGAACGATAAAAATCACTTTACATTTTACTGACAAATACAATAAACAGATTTTGTTTTGATCATTTGTTAGAATCCTCTTTTGTTTTTAGGGCTTCTTGGTTGTATTGAACAAAACAGGAATATGTAAATAACTTTCCTATTTTTTTTGTTGTAACGATGTATTATAACTTGTTGGTTAAGAATAATTTTCTTTATTGTTCAGTAGTAAAATGTATAGGGTGTTCTATTTAAAGAAGCGTTTACTTTCTTAATATCTTTAAAATACGATGTTGAATTGTTTCTTTAATTTGACCATTGTGATTGTCATTAAATTTTCTACTACTTTGCTAATTTAACCCATTCTGTAAATGAAATAATAGCAAAGTTAACAACGGGGCGCACTTAATTCTAAACATCATGTATACAGGATGTTTTAAACCTCCCATATAAGTTTTTTTTTTTTTTTTGAAAAAACGGCTAGTCGTAGAGAGTTGGACAACAAAATTATTACAAAAGCCGTACTAAAGAATCAAATGGTGATATTGTTTTTTTTTCAAAAAGGTTGACATCCGTTAATATTTGCTTAAAAATGTCAACATTTCCTGCGTTCATGGTCTTAGAGGAAAATTACAAGAGTAAACAAAAATTAAGAAAAAAATTAGACGACACAAAGCATAATAAATCATAATAAAATATTGAATGCTTTAACTCTTTCCATCGCCAAAAATGGTTGAAAACCGCGGAACTAGATAAATTAATAAATGACTCGTGTTTTGATCGCACAGATAATAATTGTCCACAATATAAAATTTGACGAAATAAGCACCAAATAAGCATATAAATGCAAAATAAGCATAAAACCGAAAAAAGACGGAAAAAGCAAAAATAGCAACAAAAAAATAGTGTCAATTGATTCAACTTTCTATAATTCGTACATATTTTATTAAATTATGTTGATGTCTTTAATTTTTAGCATAGGCTGTTTGCTTAAAAATCAGAGCTCTAGTTATAACCAGGGTTGTTAAAAAAACGATTTTTTTAATTAGAACAAACAGTATTTTTTACAAAACGTGTTTTTTTCATTGAAACAGCGTTCAAAACATTAACAATTAAAAACATGTTTAAAACATGTTTAAAAAACGTTTTAAAACATACAAGGCATTTTTATTTTGAGTATATATATTCCGGAAATTGCGGAAATTCGTTGTTTTAAAGCGGTTAATTTGAGGCTTAAAAACATTAATTTACAATGAAGTTAAAAAAAACGCACACACGCAACAACGATTATAGGCAACCTAATATACGTTATAGTTATTGGTTGCCTATAATCACTGTTTAGCGCAGAATTTGACTCACGTTTTATTTATATCTACATATTAGATTGCTACAGCCGTATATTTAACTCTTTACGATATGTCAGTGTTTTATACGTGTGGCGCATGAAGTAAAATTTCGAGTTTTGAAAAGCCTAATTTGGATTGGCCGCTCCGCTTCGCTACGCGGCCAATCCAAATTTTCAGGCTTTTCTAAACTCGAAATTTTACTTCATGCTCAGTCTGGGAGTGGAAAACCCTCGTTTAAAGATTCAAATTGAATTCACTAAAAAAAAAAACAACGAATGTCGTAATATTTACAGTGTATGCATATACCTGAAAGAAAAATTCCCTGTATTTAAAAATCACATTTATGCACACACAGTTGTGATATTTTATTGTAATGAAATGTTATGTTTAATAATGTAATTTGAAATACCTGCAATAATTAAGATAATGTTTAAAAACGTAAACAAAGAAATCTTAATAAAGGAATATAAAATATAATTTAGCAAATTTAAGATAATAAAAAAAGTTTTAAATAAGTTAAACGTTTAAAACATGTTTTAAACAAATTTAAGATTTGAAACATGTTTAAAACAAAACTGTTTAAAACACGACGGCTGTTTTAAACATGTTTAAAAAACAAAGTGTGTTAAACATAATAACCCTGGTTATAACTAAACAAAATGTTGTAAGGGATTTCAATCAAACAGTTAAGAACAATTTTCCTAGGGCTCACATTTTTGACGAACCAGTTGCATATGTTACGGGTACAAGAAACTATATTTTTAGTGTTTTGAAGCAAATATATAAAAGGTAATATTGTTCCTGTTAATTAAATGTAATTCACTAATTTTAATTCATTTTTGGGGAAAAATGTATTTTAGGACTTACACAATATTATAAAATGTCGATTATTTATAAAACTATCTATTCCAGTTATTATTTTTTCATACAATGATTCGTTCAAGTTTTACTCTAAAAATACTCGTGGAATAATAACCAGGTACAAAATATTCCCTGTTAATTTACTTTTATTAAAAAAAATGTATACGACTATTTATTAAAAAGTGTGTACGACTATATTGTATTAAAAAGTGTGTACGTCTTATAACTACATCAAAATATTATTTTATACTTCACTATTTTAGTTAGAAGAGACCAGAAGTTAGATAAATACATTTTAATATCACTGAAACATTTTCACAAATGATTATCGAAGAGTGCAAATCGCGTCTGCAATTGTTATCAACAAATTACAAACTACTCCACTAGTCAATGCAAAATTGCCATTCTGACGTATCGTGCTGAACTTGACACAGATTCCTGCTATAAGTTGGAATTCGTTTGATTATTTGTAAGATAAAGTGTCTATTGTTGCTTTGTATTCTCAATAAAATACATTTTTAAAATCTACTAATAATAATTTGTTGAAAATATAAAAACGAATTAAAATTAATATTGACTTTCTGCAAAAATTTAGTCTCGTTGAGACTGAGAGAGAGAGTTATTAAAGATATAGAGAAAACAAAATTCGCTGTCTTGATTGAAATATCTGGTCAATTTTTATTCGCAAATATTTAAAAAACCATAAATATGACAACTAGTAAATTTATTAAAAAAAATTGTACTTGATGGACACAAAAAAATGTAGATTCTTTATTAGATTAGCCACCATAACTTCAAAAAAATGAACAAATCCAAATCACGAGTTTTTAAATACACAGGCCAACAAAAAATTCGTGATTTGGATTTGTTCATTTTTTTGAAGTTTTGGTGGCCAATCTAAAAAAGAATTAACATTTTTTTGTTTCCATCACGTACATTTTTTTAAATAAATTTACTAGGTGTCATATTTATGGTTTTTTTAAATATTTGCGAATAAAAATAAAATGACATTCTAAAAATTGCTACGCCACTGAGATTAAATTGTGTACAAATCAATAGAATAGTATAGGGGAATTCACGAAAATAAAATCTAATTGCTGGGATTCCCTGATTTGCAAATACAATGATCATAGTTGGAAAATTTGTGGGGATTTGAAAATTGTGGGACTTCTACCAGGACAGCAGTCAGGGTATACAAAGTACCCATGTTTTTTTGTGTGAGTGGGACAGTCGAAATAGACATCAACATTGGAAGAAAAAGGACTGGATAAGAAGGGATAATTTAACTCCCGGATCAAAAAATGTTCTGCACGAAAGTCTTGTTGATTCACAAAAAATCTTGATACCTGCACTGCATATTAAACTAGGATTAATGAAACAATACGTTAAAGCTTTAAATAAAGATGGAGACTGTTTCAAATACCTTTGTAGAAAATTTCCCGCTATCTCAGATGCAAAATTAAAGAAAGGATTTTTTGTCGGTCTTCAAATAAGGAGATTAATGAAAGATCAAGAATTTGTTAATACCATGACCGAAACTGAGAAAGATGCATGGATTTCATTTGCTATTGTTACTGAAGGTTTTTTGGGAAACAACAAGGATCCTAACTACAAGTAAATTGTAAAAAACAGACTACAGAAATTTATGGAATTGGGATGTAATATGAGCATAAAAGTTCACTTTTTACACTCGCATCTTGATTACTTTAGCAAAAATCTTGGTGATGTGAGTGAGGAGCAAGGTGAGAGGTTCCAAGACATGAAAGAAATAGAACGCAGGTATCAAGGTCGGTGGAATGTTTCAATGATGGCTGATTACTGCTGATCAATAAAAAGGGACAATCCGGCCCTGGAATACAGAAGAAAATCCACTAAACAGAGTTTTTTTATTCAAGAAGGAAAGATCTTCTGGAAAGAAAAGAAATTAAAGATTGTTTAAGACTTTTTTTAATTTAGTTTACTATTTGTAATTTGTTTTTGCCTCTGTATCAATAAAAGTAACGTTTATTTTGACTAAACTTTTTATTAATTTATTTTCAACATTGATAAAAAAAAAACCTTACGTGATAGGGCAAAATGACACTCGGATTTGAATTCAGCAGATCAACATTATATAAAATCAGATGTCAGATGGAAATCAACTTTCAAAAAGTCGAAATTTGTTGGCCTGTGTTATTTGCCAGATAAAATGTCTATTGTTTCTTTGTACTCTAAATAAATTACATTTTTAAAATCTGCTAAGAATAATTTGTTGAAAATATAAAAACGAATTAAAATTAATATCGACTTTCTGCAAAAATGTAGATTTGTTGAGACTGAGAGGGACTTGTTAAAGATATAGAGATAATTGAATTCGCCGTCTTGATTGAAATATCTGGTCAACACAGCTACAAATTGAATATTAATTATTCCTTCTTTATTTGCATGGATAAATAAAGCCAAAGTCATTAATCATGAAAAATAAAAGGACTTGAAATAACATTTACGTTTTAACTGTAAGTAATTAGGTACTTTTTAAAAAAAATGCAGTTCTCCTCAATTATACATTCTTAATAAGGCTTGTGAAACGTTTCCATTACTTTTTTATATAAATAATTAATGTTTTCTACGTGTTCTGTAAATTGTCGGCAATCAATAATTGAAACGATCTCCAGAGATGTGTCGTTTCGAATCGCTCGGGAAAACTAGGGAAAGGAATTTTATGGGCCTGGAGAAAATTCATTTCGATGCGCTTAAATTGGAAATTAAACTAACATTCTCTCAATTATTCAATCGTGTGAATAAATAAAAAGGTATAAATGAGAATTGATAAGTTTGGATCGCTACTTACTAATTTATTGCTGTATTTATTGTCGTTTGTATAACTTTTTTAATACTATTAGTTAGTTTATTGCCCTACGTATCATATTGAAATAGTGATAGCATTTTTTTTATTTCTACATTTATTAACCCTGTATATATTTTTTTAAATATACAGGGTCCCTAAAGAGTATGAATATAGCTAAATATTTTTAGAACAGTTTAGCGGAGCTCGTTGAAATTTAGGATACAGCTAGAAATGTTCAAATTCTATCATCTTAGATTTTTTTCAATTTTCTATCATCATTTATTTTGAAAATACAAGGCTAACTTGATTTTTCTTAATGGCACGGGTGTATCTCAAATTCCAATGAGCTTTACTAAACCGTTCTGAAAATATTTAGCTGTATTCATACTTTTTAGCGACCCTGTATTTTTCTATTAGTATACATACAGAGATTTTTTCTTTTTAGTATACATAACCCATAACCCATAAGTGTAAAGCTCTGGAAATTAAATATTTAAATTAATAACATAATATGTAATTTTATATTTTATACAAATTATGGGGACTATATAAATAAAATACACAGGGAGTTTTTCTTTTAAGTATATATATCCTAATTGTATGCTGTAAATATTCGTTCTTTCTTTAACATAGTTTAATTCGAAACTTTAAACGAGTGTTTTCCACTCCCAGATTAAGCATGAAGTAAAATTTCGAGTTTAGAAAAGCCCCACGTAGAAAATTTGTCGAGGGTCGCGCAGCGACCCGAGACAAATTTTCACGGGGCTTTTCTAAACTCGAAATTTTACTTCATGCGCCACGCGAATAAACCACTGAAATATTGTGTGCTTTTAAAATACGCACATCATAGTCTTAATAGTAATAATAATACATAACAAGATTAAACAAATGAAACTGACGAGCATCATTAACATTAAAGAAAGTTGGTTAGAACTTTGTCTAAGCGTGAATTTGGACAAACTTTTTTTTTAAAATACATCTAAGCGGACTAATCGTTGATTTAGTAATTACTTTTCACACATGAAGCCAAATTTAGAGTTTAGAAAAGTCTGAAAAACACAAATTTTCAGGCTTTCCTAAACTCGAAATTTTACTTCATGTGCCACGCGTATAAAACCCTGATTTCATGTAAGGTTCACCTGTTCGTAATATTTCAGTGGTTTCAGTGTTTAATACGCGTCCCGCATGAAGTAAAATTTCTAGTTTAGAAAAGCCTGAAAATTTGGTTTAGTCGCTCCGCGCTCCGCGATACGCGACCAAACTGTGACTGTGATTATGGTTCAGCCTCATTCTCTATAGTATTAATAGAAAATTGTCTCGTGAAAAGTAGTTACTAAATGAAGGATTAGTTCGCGTGGCGCATGAAGTAAAATTTCGACTTTAGAAAAATCTGAAAATTTGGTTTAGTCGATCCGCTTCGCTCCGCTTCGCGACCAAAGCGAATTTTCAGATTATTCTAAATCCGAAATTTTACTTCATGCTTAGTCTGGGAGTGAAAAACACTCGTTTAAATTTGCAAATTGAGCTCATTTAAAAAGAGTATACTTAATAGAAAAACTTGCTGTACATAAATATTGGTCGCTATGTACTTTGTACAACTTTGTTTTTAATATCTCCAGTTAGTTGCCCTGAGTATGATGTTTAAATATTTAGCGTGCGAAAAATAACGAGTAAAACATTTGACATAGATTTTCATTCAGCCTTAGAATGTTGAAAATTTCGTGCGGATTCCCTTATAACATAAAAGTGGCACGAGGTTTTGCTTTCTGAGGTATTTAAATTGTTTTCACTCGCGCTATCTATGCGCATTTAATTTTGGAGGCATTTTCTTTATCTCGGGCGAAAAGTGATATTTTTCACCGATTGCCAAGAGCGATTGAAGGCCTTTAAAATAAACACAACATAAAAAATCCTGAATATTCCAGTACAGTAAACAATTTATACATACATATTATCAAATATCATTATCATGAGATAATATCTTCATTAATTGATCAATAAATATTTTTTCTCTTATATAAATCATACTAAAATTACATTTTCTTTAATTCAAAAATTAAATAATACTGCATTTAGCTGCTTTTAATGTGTTGTCTATCGTTTTTCATCTACTTAGACATATAATAATATAATTTATTAATAATTTATTATTTTATTTCTTTACTTAATTAAGTCATCATTACATTTTCAAAATTGTCCCATTGGATATGATCTCCTAGTATATTGTTATAAAGTTGTATTTATTACATATGTATTTCACAAATGTAAGTATTGTAAGTATTAACATAAATAAATTACTATTACTATTATTTATAAATTCACTTCTGTGCAATAAAATTACGGATACAAAATATGTTATAGTTTAAAACGGACATGATGAGTTACCTAGTTACGAAAATATATAAATATGTCAATTTCCTTAATATCAAAATGCTGCGTCATTTAGACTACAGTTCAAAAATTCAAACTTAAACTAAAATAGAAAATTGTTTTTATATTTTGGCTTTGTTGTATTTACAACGAGCGTTTTTTTTTTTCAAAAGGTCTTAGTTTTGGTTTTTTGATAAAGGTGTTACTTTCAAGTTATAGTGTTTTATTATTTATTGAAATTGCTGCTAAGCAAATAACACAGACCCGAATTATACCACTGGAATATCGTGAAAAAGAAACCGATGTTAAGATAGCCATAGATTTTCCAGCCACGGATTTGCCCGGCGCATCCACCATCAATCGTAAATTAAAATAAATGTTTTTCTGAATTTATGGCATATTATTAATGAAACAAAAAAAAAACTAAACTAATTCAAGCCCTAAAAATATAGCTCATCCAAACTTAAATTTATTTTCGTATATAGGCTTTATCAAACACAAATAGATAGTCCTCCCAAAAGCATGTAATAAAATGACCAGATTTCAAACTTAAATTAAAATTATGTAGTTGTGATTAAAATTATTTCTTTTAACTCTCACGTGTAGCTTAAAGCCTAACTAAGCCATTTCAGCTATAACATATTGGCAAAAATGTTAAATGAATTTTTTATAATTTTTTTCCATCCGAACGACTCGAATAAAATGACCAGATTTCAAACTTAAATTAAAAATATGTAGTTGTGATTAAAATTATTTCTATTAACTCTGACGTGTAGCTTAGAGTCTAGCTAAGCCATTTAAGCTATAAAATGTTGGCAAAAATGTTAAATGAATTTTTTATAATTTTTTTCCACGTGTAGCTTAAAGCCTAACTAAGCCATTTGAGCTATAACATTTTGGCAAAAATGTTAAATGAATTTTTTATAAATTTTTTCCATCCGAACGACTCGAATAAAATGACCAGATTTCAAACTTAAATTAAAAATATGTAGTTGTGATTAAAATTATTTCTATTAACTCTGACGTGTAGCTTAGAGTCTAGCTAAGCCATTTAAGCTATAAAATTTTGGCAAAAATGTTAAATGAATTTTTTATAATTTTTTTCCATCCGAACGACTCGAATAAAATGACCAGATTTCAAACTTAAATTAAAAATATGTAGTTGTGATTAAAATTATTTCTATTAACTCTGACGTGTAGCTTAGAGCCTAACTAAGCCATTTAAGCTATAACATTTTGGCAAAAATGTTAAATAAATTTTTTATAAATGTTTTTCATCCGAAAGACTCGAATAAAATAACCAGATTTCAAACTTAAATTAAAAACATGTAGTTGTGATTAAAATTATTTCTTTTAACTCTGACGTGTAGCTTAAAGCCTAACTAAGCCATTTAGGCTATAAAATTTTGGCAAAAATGTTAAATGAATTTTTTATAATTTTTTTCCATCCGAACGACTCGAATAAAATTACCAGATTGCAAACTTAAATTAAAAATATGTAGTTGTGATTAAAATTATTTCTTTTAACTCTGACGTGTAGCTTAGAGTCTAGCTAAGCCATTTAAGCTATAGAATTTTGGCAAAAATGTTAAATGAATTTTTTTAATAAATTTTTTCCATCCAAACGACTCGAATAAAATGACCAGATTATAAACTTAAATTAAAAATATGTAGTTGTGATTAAATTATTTCTTTTAACTGTGACGTGTAGCTTAGAGCCTAACTAAGCCATTTAAGCTACAAAATTTTGACAAAAGTGTTAAATAAATTTTTTATAAATGTTTTCCATCCGAAAGACTCGAATAAAATGACCAGATTTCAAACTTAAATTAAAAATATGTAGTTGTGATTAAAATTATTTCTCTTAACTCTGACGTATAGCTTAAAGCCTAACTAAGCTATATAAACTATAAAATTTTGGCAAAAATGTTAAATGAATTTTTTATAAATTTTTTCCATCCAAACGACTCGAATAAAATGACCAGATTTCGAAATTAAAAATATGTAGTTGTGATTAAAATTATTTCTTTTAACTCTGACGTGTAGCTTAGAGCCTAACTAAGTCATTTAGGCTATAAAATTTTGGCAAAAATGTTAAATGTATTTTTTATAAATTTTCAATTATATTATATTATATTATATTATAATTCAAATTCAAAACTATTTGAATTCGAGAAAATAAGTTTACGCTTCTTATAGTTTGCACACTTTAAACATAAACATAATATATATATTCAATATCCGCAGGTGTATTTGCATGGGAAGTAGTTGTATCAATGAATATTTATTGTCTTAAGTTGTCTTAAGACATTGTTTGCATTTTCACGAATAACATTTTCGTAATTGTATATGTAATATCTTCTTAAACTCAACCATGAATTATATTTTTATAAATATAAATATTTATAAAAAATTTGATCGATGAGGCTGATAATCATTCAAAGTTTATTTTCACATTTATATAAATAAAACAATTCAAAACACTTTCAAATATACATTGTATAATCGATACAATTATTTAGTGCCTGAAGAAGTTACAGTGTGATGAAACAATTGTAGCGAGTATACAATATATATTTGAAAGTGTTTTAAATTGTTTTATTTATTTAAAAGTATAAATATTTAATTATTGGTTGAATAAATATTTATTGATTTTTCAATAAATATTAATTCAGCAATAAATTTAATGTTTAAGAAATATAACACGACATCTCATTTATTTCAAGAATGAATTACATTTTTATGCATAGAAATATTTATTAATAAAACATACTGAAATAGTATCTCTTGTATCTGTTTTTTCCACTCTACCAAAAATGGAGATAATTTTGTGGGCGTTGAACCCAACTATTGTACCCACGGTATTATTATAATCTGGCGGGGCTCATTTAAATCGAAATTTACATGCAAAATTCCGACATGATTGTTCCCGTTCTTTTGCAACATTGACGCCATTTCTGCGCTAATAAACAGACCATGAATATTCAAGGAGGCTGCGACAGGCCTGGGCCAGAGCTGATTGAATTGTTAATAATAATGTGATGTTGCTTTAATTGTTAGCAAGAAGTGAAGCGCGCTGACAAATCCAAATTTACAGGCTTTTCTAAACGGAACATTTTACTTTATGCGCTACGCGTATAAAACACTAAAATTTTGTGTAGTTGAAACACCGGGTGTTGACGTGGCGGACGCAACATAGGAAATCCCATGTAAATGTTTAAATGTTCAAATACTGACCCCTATGTATTTACCTGTTTTGTAAAGAGAAAAATTCTAAGATCATTCGTGTTAACGTTTATTACTTTAAGTTTCTCCGAGTTAAAATAATTAAGAAAAAGTAATGTGATTTAAAAATAATGACATGCCATAGAATTGAAACAACAATTGCAGATGTCAAAATTGCACAAGATATCGTTGATTAAAGTAAATGCTTTCGAAATGACACAAGAAAAAATCCTCCTAATTAAGTGGTATTATGCAGACCATAGTTATCAGGATGTTTGCGATATGTTTCCAGACAGACCGATACTTAATAAATCTAATGTTCAACGATTGAAGCTACAGGAACAGTTTTGAATAACTGCAAGTGTGAAAATAAGGACATACAAGAACGAGATCCAGCAAGACAATATAAAAAGAGGTTAGATATCTTGCTGTTCGTCGAAGAAAATAAAGACATTAGTACGAGAAAAAAAGGAGTTCAGTTGAATATAAACCATACTACTGTTTTTAAGGTTTTAAAGAAATACACATTTATTTCTTTTAAGTATGAGTGCCATGAAGAATTAAGAGAATGTGATGGATAAAGAACGGCTGAATTTTGTTTCAAAATAATAGAAACAGAACACTGATAGAGACTTTTTAAAGAATATTTGTTTTACTCTAAATAATGAACCTAATGTGCAGAATTGTAGATACTGGAGCAGGGAAAATGAACCGCTTTATCACAACCAGGACGCAGTACCCACTGGAATTCTAGCTCATTATATTATTGGACCCTTTCTTTCTTGATGGAGATTTGACTGGGCAAAGGTTTTTGGAATTTCGGGTGGAAAAGTTGGATCTGCGTTGGACGATGTTGCACTCGGAGACCAGGAGATCAGGTTCCAGTTGGATGGTTGCCCAGCGCATAATACACGTGTGGTTAAGGAGTATTTAGTAGACACGTTTCGAAGAAAGGTTGTTGGTCCTGGTCACAGCCAGGTCTCTTGATTTGTCTCCTATGATTTTTTTCTTTATCAAAAAATTCACACAAACACACATTTTGGGAACGTACAAGTATTAAAAAACGCAATTTCGGCAGAATGTGAGAATATCTCCAATTATCAATCGGCTAATGTTCGCTTGGGATATTGTTTGGGTGTCAATGGGGGTTTATTTGAACAGTTAATTTGAATTACATAATTATTGTTACTATGTTTCGATAGCTTTAAAATATACAACTTCTATTTTGTCTTGCTTATCGTCGTACAGTGTATTCTGTCTTGAAACTGGTTAGAAAACATATCGCAAACATCTTAATAGCTGTGGTCTGCATATTACCATTTAATAGGAAGGATTTTGTCTTATGTAGTGTAAATCAAGATAAATTCAAATTCAAAACTAATTGAATTTGAGAAAATAAGCTTACACTTCTTATAGTTTGCACACTTTAAACATAGTATATAAAATTACGAAAAACTATTCGTGAAAATGCAAACAATGTCTTAATTAATAAGACAATTTAAGACGATGGATATTTATCGTCTTAAATTGTCTTATTAATTAAGATATTGTTTGCATTTTCTTGAATAGTTTTTCGTAATTTTATATACTAGTGTAAATCAATTCGAAAACATTTACTTTAATCAAGTAACAGCGATATCTTGTCATTTTGACATACTTAATTCTTGTTTTAATTCCATGGCACGTCATTAGTTTTATAAAACCATATTAATTTTTCTTGATTGTTTTAGCTTAGAGGAAGGTAAAGTGTTAGGTATGAGCATTAATAAATTCCGAATTTTTCCCTCTACAAAAAAGTTGAACACATTTTGTCTCTAAAATAAACTGGGGAGCCAATACTTTAACACTTCAAAATTAACATACGATTTCCTATGTTGCGCCCGCCTAGTCAACACCCGGTATACTGCTTATGTTTGAAATCTTATGCCTCTAATTAGACTGTGCTGATATTTTTCATGCTCATGTAACTACTTTATTAACTTTTAATTACGAAAATTACATATTAATTCTATGAAAGTAAACCACTCTGAAAAATAATAGGATATGAAATCTGATAATTTCATTACTAAAAAAAAAAAAAACTGTGTAAATATCATTTTATATTTGTGAAATATTTATGATGTAAACCGACTTGTACGAATAAATATTCGTATATTTTGAAAAGAAATAAAATATATACTTTGCTCGTATTCGCGAATATGAAATTCGCATTTACATAAGAGTTTGCCAGAGCGAAATTAACGAAAACCAGCGCTTCGCATAAACATCTTATTTCCTATGTAAATTCGCTGCATTCAACGTCTATACGGAATTTTGCTCAAAAATCTTTTCGTATTCATTCATGTGCGTGTGTTCGTTAAGTGTAAAGCTCTGGAAATTAAATATATAAATTATATTTTAATGATGAATAACATAATATGTTATTTTATATTTCATACAAATTATGTATTGTATTTTATCCTGCTATATCCTGACTATATAAATAAAATACACAGGGAGTTTTTTTTAAGTATATACAGGGTAGGCCATTTTAATCAATCCACGCAAATAACTCCGAAGATATATTCGATAGCGAAAATTGAGCATAACAAATGTTATATGGCTGGTAGGGGGACATTCGATGATGGCCTTTAAACTGACCTTGAATGTGACTTTCAAGGTCATTTGAAGGCCAACTTCCAAATTTTAAATGGCAACCCTACTTTTTTAATATTTATTTTGAAAGAGGGCCATCATGTTAGTACGGCTGCATAAAAATTTTAATACTTCACATAAGAAAATTTTCGAGAAAAAACTTGAAGAAAATTTTACTAATAGACTTCAATTCAAAAGTTCAATACTTCATTAAATAAGAAAACTAAACGATATTTCCTGCCACCAACATATCATTTCAATACCTACTTCACTTCTTCTAATTAAAAAACTAAAAAATTAAACTAGATATGTAATTGTACTACATTATGATCAATATTTTAAATAAAAATTCAAAAATGAGTGTTGTTCGTGAGCTTAGGGGCGATAAACAATTGGTCGTTGAGGTTATCATGCAAATAAATAGTGTCAATCAAAATTAAACTACAAAATGCATTCGTTCATTTTTTAATGGAAATTTCATTTGAAGAAGTAAACACTTGGACAAGATATCTTATGCAAATCAAATAAAATATGGCTGACTATCCGGCGGTAGAGAGAGTCGATATGCTGTTGATTCTAGGAGAATGTGGAGGTAACTATCGACAAGCTGCTATCTTGTATCGAAATCGATATATTCAAAGACGGCACCCCAATCACTCTGTAATTCGAAACATCCATCTGAAAGCCCGACAAGGACATTTACGACGTGTTAAACCAAGACATATTTATAACCAAAATGACGTTAGTGCAATAACTGTTCTGGGAATGGTTCACATTAATCCTCATATTAGCAGCTATGATATTGAAAGAGAATCTGGCATACCCAGACGTACTTCACTGAGAATATTGAAGAGCCTACGTTATCACCCCTATCATATCTCGCTAACACAAGCGCTTACACCCAATGATATGAGGAAGCGCGTAGAGTTTTGCCAATGGGCAGAACAAATAATAATGAACGATCCCATTTTCTTTTTCGTTATGTTATGTTTTCCGATGAGGCAACTTTCAAAAGCAACGGACAGCTTAATAGACACAATTTTCACTATTGGTCTGACGTGAATCCTCACTGGCATAGACAGGTCAACAATCAACATCGTTGGAGTCTTAATGTATGGTGTGGTATCATAGATGGACATTTGATTGGTCCACATTTTTTCAACGGTAACGTAAATGGGCAAATTTTTTAAATTTCTTGAGAGATGCACTCCCAGTACTACTGGAAAATGTGAATTTGCGAACAAGATTGAGAATGTGGGTTCAATTGGATGGATCTGGACCACACTTTGCCCGGATAGTTAGAAATTATTTAAATGAGAGTTACCATAACAGGTGGATTGGACGTGGTGGAACTGTTGCATGGCCACCAAGATCACCAGATTTACCTTCTCCGGATTTTTATTTATGGGGTTATTTGACAGATGTTGTTTATGAGCATGAAACAACAAACAGAGATAAAATGATAGGTACAATCCAGACCGCTTGCCAAAATATTCCAAGGACAGTTTTGTTAAGAACAGTTCAGGACTTTCAGCGCCGAATTAATTTATGTATCCAGCAAAATGGAAATGTCTTTGAGCATCTTTTTTAATTTTCTTTATTGTGTATTGTTTAGTTTTGTCAACGGCTTGCCGTATTAAGGCTTCATTATGTTGGTGGCAGGAAATATCGCTTAGTTTCCTTTTTAAGTGAAGTATTGAACTTTTGAATTAAAGTCTATTAGTAAAATTTTCTTTAAGTTTTTTTTTCTAGAAAATTTTCTTATGTGAGGTATTAAAATATTTATGCAGCCATACTAACATGATGACCCTCTTTCAAAATAAACATTGAAAAAGCAGGGTTGCCATTTAAAATTTGTAAGTTGGTCTTCAGATGACCTTGAAAGTCAACTTCAAGGTCACTTTAAAGGCCATCATCGGATGTCTCCCTACCAGCCATACAACCTTTGTTATGGTCAATTTTTGCTATCGAATATATCTTCGGAGATATTTGCGTGGATTGATTAAAATGGCCTACCCTGTATATCCTAATTGTATGCTGTAAATATTCGTTCTTTCTTTAACATAGTTTGATTTGAAGCTTTAAACGAGTGTTTTCCACTCCCAGATTAGGCATGAAGTAAAATTTCGAGTTTAGAAAAGCCCCGCGCAGAAAATTTGTCGAGGGTCGCGCAGCGACCCGAGACAAATTTTCACGGGGCTTTTCTAAACTCGAAATTTTACTTCATGCGCCACGCGTATTAACCACTGAAATATTGTGTGCTTTTAAAATACGCACATCATAGTCTTAATAGTAATAATAATACATAACAAGATTAAACAAATGAAACTGACGAGCATCATTAACATTAAAGAAAGTTGGTTAGAACTTTGTCTAAGTGTTAATTTGGACAAACTTTCTTTTAAAATACATCTAAACGGACTAATCGTTGATTTAGTAATTACTTTTCAAACGAAGTAAAATTTCGAGTTTAGAAAAGCCTGAAAAAAACAAATTTTCAGGCTTTTCTAAACTCGAAATTTTACTTCATGCGCCACGCGTATAAAACCCTGATTTCAAGTAAGGTTCACCTGTTCGCAATATTTCAGTGTTTAATACGTGTGGCGCATGAAGTAAAATTTCTAGTTTAGAAAAGCCTGGAAATTTAGTTTGGTAGCTTCGCGATACGCGACCAAACTGTGACTGTGATTATGGTTCAGCCCCATTCCCTATAGTATTAATAAAAAATTGTCTCGTGAAAAGTAGTTACTAAATCAACGATTAGTTCGCTTAGATGTATTCTAAAAAAAAGTTTGTCTAAATTAACACTTAGACAAAGTTCTAATCAACTTTCTTTAATGTTAATGATGCTCGTAAGTTTTATTTCTTTAATCTTGTTGTGTATTATTATTACTATTATGATGTGCGTGTTTTAGATGCACACAATGTTTCAGTGGTTTATACGCGTGGCGCATGAAGTAAAATTTCGAGTTTAGAAAAGCCCCGTGAAAATTTGTCTCGGGTCGCTGCGCGACCCTCGACAAATTTTCTACGCGGGGCTTTTCTAAACTCGAAATTTTATTTCATGCTTAGTCTGGGAGTGAAAAACACTCGTTTAAAGCTTCAAATTGAACTCTTAAAAAAAGCGTATGTATATGTATACTTGAAAGAAAAATTCCCTGTATAAAAAAAAAATGTCGATTGTTTTCTTAGTGACGTAGTGTATTATATCGTTCTGTGTAAACTTTTTCAATAAATACAAACGGATTCAGTCGCTTTAAGTATCAATATACTGATTTTTTTTGCTTTCTTTGTGAGAACGTGGTATTCATTTTTTCGTGGGGATAAATAAACACAAACAAAATTAGTTACAAAGAAAAGTATTATTGTAGGAAATTAAGGTAGAAATACACAAAAGCTCCTCAGAATTAAACCACTTTCAGGGTTTTCTCCTTCGTTCCGTTGCACGCGAAAGGGGGAAAGAAAAAGAAAAGTTTCGTCCACTTTTCCATTATTATTTTAGTCCTGTGTGCGGGAAAACACAGAACAATTGGAAGAGTTTGTCAAGTTGGAAGGCTGAGGCGAAATAAGTTATATGCGGGCTCATCTTAAAATAATCAAGCAGGATAAAACACAATACAAAAGAAAAATAGTCTTTAATTACTTTATTTGTCTGTAATGGAATAAAATTATAAACAAATAAATTTTACTTTATCATACTTAATTAGAATATGTTGCTGTCGATTCTTATTCAAAACAAAAATTAATCCGGGTATGTCCATCCTTAACGACCAGGTTGATCTGATGTACACCCCTCTCTCTTCGAAGTTTTCTAGATTTCAAATACAAGGTGCGGCAGGGAAACTTGCTGATTTGAATTGGGCGCCAATGAGCGAGACGTGGTCAGAAAGGGGTAGGAAGGGTCTCATTCGATAGAGGGGGTCTTTGAGTTTTGTTACCGCTCAAGCCAGTTGTCGTCATGCGTTGGACAAAGGAGGAGCGTGAGTTCGCCGTCGAGGAATACTTTTCCAATGGCCGTTCGGTTGTTGCCACTCAACGTGCCTTCCGAACTCGGTTCAATATTCATCCCACGGGTCCCGTTCCTGGCCGGCAATCAATCGTTTCATGGAAGGACGTATTCAGGGAAAGTACTAAAAAGGGCCTGGAGGTCAACGGGATAATTGGGCCTTACTTTTTCGAGGAAGAAGAACGCACTGTTACTGTGAATGCAGTTCGCTACAGAGAAATGATTGAGGCATTTTTTCTTCCAAAACTTAAAGAAATGGAACTTGGGGACGTATGGTTCCAGCAGGACGGAACCACGGCACACACAGCGAGAACTTCAATGGAACTTTTAAGGGAACACTTCCACGAGCGCCTAATATCCTTGACGGGTGACGTACTGTGGCCGGCGCGCTTCCCCGATTTGGCCCCCTGTGACTTCTTTGTATAGGAATATCTTAAATCCATTGTTTACAATAACAAACCACGGACCCTGCAACACCTAAAGGACAGCATTCGCCAAGCCATCGCCAACATTCCCGTCGATATGCTCGAAAGAGTGGAGCGAAACTTCAAAAAGCGGGTGGATCAGTGTATCGCTAATGAGGGCCACCATTTGTCCGATGTCATTGTTAAAACCACTTGAAACAAAAATTCAGGATGAGTACAATTCGATAAAAAAAGAATTAAATCGATATGTGTAATACTTTTTCTTTGACCTTTCAAATCAGCAAGTTTCCCTGCCGCACCCTGTATATACCTGTGTAACTCATATTTTAAGTACTTAGTTTGACAATTATTAAGGTGTAATTGAAACTAGTCACACAAAAAAAGTTAAGTGTTATCTTTATATCAAATTGAAAATGTCCCACAAAGTGAACGCCTCCTAGATTCAAGGAATAATAGCATGATTCCATGTTTACTCTAGAACTAAATAGTTTATAAGTTTATTCTAAAATAACTAGGGACCATTTATACTCTCTTTGATTTGTTTAACAATAACTTAAAACAATCAGCCAAAATATCACATATCAATTACTCACTACACATCCATAAATCACACGCACGCACACAATAACTTCAGCAAAACCATTAGCAATTTGTCCTTCCACACAAGAAACAATACATTAAACCAGGAGACACAAATCAATGGCAGCAAATCGTTACAAATGTTCCCTTGAAGGGTCAGCCCCATACAATTGATCTCAAAGGTATATCTTGCATGAGGGAGGGCCTTTTTGGTAATTGATTAGGTCCCTTTCACGTGACCACAAGATTCCTCCTGAATCGATGCGTAATTCGAGGGAAATTCAATTTTGATCGCCTCGGTTTAGCGTTAATGACACGTGACACGTGTGCCGTACGGCCGAAAGCTGATACAAGGGATGATTTTAATTAAGGTTAATGGGATAATAATGCGTGTTCTGTGTAATAACTGTTGTAGTTTGGATTTTTATTGGAGTTTGTTGTTGAATCGTGTAATTATCTACAAATTGTTTAGATGGTGGGATGCCAAGTTTGTTTGTTTATACGGGGAATTTTTCTTTTAAGTATACATACATTCGTTATTTTTTTAAAGAGTTAAATTCGAAGCTTTAAACGAGTGTTTTCCACTCCCAGGTTAAGCATGAAGTAAAATTTCGAGTTCAGAAAAGCCTGAAAAGTCGGTTGCTGCGCGGAGCGATCAAACTAAATTTTTAGGCTTTTCTAAGCTCGAAATTTTACTTCATGCGCCACACATTCAAAACACTGAAATATTGTAAAATTTGTATATATTTTGAATTTCACTTGAAATCCGTATTTTATACGCGTAGCGCATAAAGTAAAATTTCGAGTTTAGAAAAAGCTAAATTTTCAGGCATTTCTAAGCTCGAAATTTTACTTCATACGCCACGCGCTAAAAACACTGAAATATTGTGAAATTTGTATATATTTTAAACTTCACTTGAAATCTGTGTTTTATACGCGTGGCGCATGAAGTAAAATTTCGAGTTTAGAAAAGCCAAAAAACTTGGCTTGATCGCTCCGCTTCATGCTTAACCTGGGAGTGGGAAACACTCGTTTAAAGCTTCGAATTTAACAATGAATATCTAAAGATTTACAGGATACACGCTGTAATCGGAATATGTATACTGAAAAGAAAAACTGCCTATATACTCGTAATTAATACTTAAAGTCTTAACTGTTTTAATCGCTCCACGCAGCGAAGCGATCAAAGCAAATTTTAAAGCTTTTCTAAACTCAACATTTTACTTCATGCGCCACGCGTTCAAAACACTGAAATATTGTTAAATTTGTATATATTTTGAACTTCACTTGAAATCAGTGTTTTATAGGCGTGGCGCATGGAGTAAAATTTCAAGTTTAGAAAAGCCCTTTCTAAACTCGAAATTTTACTTCATGCTCAACCTGGGAGTGGAAAACACTCGTTTATAGCTTCAAATTGAACAATGAATTTCTTATGATTTACAGGATGCACGCTGTAATCAGGATATGTTTACTTAAAAGAAAAACTCTCTGTATAGTCGTAATTAATACTTACAAGTCATAACTGTGTGACAATTATTTAACCTAATAATCTGGATCAAATTGTTTTATATAAGATATGTTGTTAAATTTTAAAGCTAATAATACACAAAGAGCGGACAAAATAATAACTAGATACTCAATCTTTGCTAGGAAAAATACTGTGCGCGAATCAACACGATATGCCAAAACAATTATTTATAAGATTACTAGATTTAAAAATGTATATAAACATTTTTTTTTAAATGACTGTATTTTATTTTAAGAAAACCAAACTGTTTCTTTACTAAGTTTACTCTATTTGTTTTGGAGGATAAAAGCATTACTCGGTGCATAATCCAGTAAACTAGGAAAGTTCATCTTATATTGAAACGGTTTCGTTTTGAATAATTTAGACGTTCCTGTTGGATAAAACACGGGTCGGAAGATGGATGTGGAAGAGCCATATGTGTGTGTCTGTTTTTGGTGTTGGTTTATTTACATATGAATCGTGAATGCAGCCTTGGATGTGAACTTCTGCAAACCGTGACAGAACGCATGGTTGACCCTCATACGAAGGTACTAACAGCATAGAAAACACGTTGAAATGGAAATTGCAGAGAAAATAATCAATAGAAAAGTAAATTTTAGAAAAAAATGACAGAAATGCAATTGTGTAAAGAGGAGCACATACATTATCGATACAATCATAACATCAAGTTATTCTTTTAAAATTTTATATGTGACTAATCGAAAGAACCTAGTTGCCAAGGCAATTAAACGAGAAACATATTTTGAGTGGAGTACAGGGATGATTTTTTTGGTGCATAAATGTTACTCATTAATTAATGAGTGAGATGTTAGGTGGTGGAAATGCAGTCAAAAATAATTATCATTTAAAAAGTAAATGAATTAGTTTATTATCCAAAAGTGCTTTTCATTCAAAAAAAATAATAAAATAATTTTAAAAAAACCTGGCCGCATAATCCAATTCCCAAATGAGCCTCTATTACACATGAATTGGTTCAAAATTGCAGTCATAAATAATTATTATTTAGAAAAGTGAATAAATTATTTTTTTCCAAAAGTGCTTTTATTTAGAAAAAATAATAGAATAATTCATAAAAAATTTTAAAAAAACTGGACGCATAATCCAATTCCCAAATGAGCCTCTATTCTATTACACATGAATTGGTTGAAAATTGCAGTCAAAAATAATGATCATTTAGAAAAGTGAAGACATTAGTTTTTTTGAAAAGTGCTTTTCTTTAAAAAAAATAGTAAAACAATTTAAAAAAAAACTGGAGGCCTTTATCCAATTCCCAAATAAGCCTCTATTACACATAAATTGGTTGAAAATTGCAGTCAAAAATAATTATCATTTAGAAAAGTGAATACATAAGTTAATTTTACAAAAGTGCTTCTCTTTCAAAAATAAATATTAAAATAATTAAAAAAAAAACTGGAGGCATTAATCCAATTCCCAAATGAGCCTCTATTACACATAAATTAATAATGAAAAGTTATAATTTGTTACTGTCGAGCTCCCTTTTGTGCGCAACCCACGAAGCGTCGCGAAATTCTCTTTTAATTTCAGCGTTTTTAACGTTAATTAATGTCACTCTCGCAAAAAAACAAACGTGTGCGAATATTGTACGGAAGCCGGATGACAAAGGAAATCCAGGGACAAAGGAACAAGCGGCACTTTTTCGCGTAAATGACGGTCGCTCTAATAACGCCACAAAAAGTTCAGCGCATCTTTTCGGCACACTTTTGCTCATTAGTGAGTGATCTGCACAATCGAGATCAACAGTTCTTTTATTGTAGATCAAATGACTGAAGAAACAAAAAAGACGGATAAATAATGAGTATAATAAACTACGAGCAAAGTAGCAACAGCTAATGAACAATAGATGGCGATACGCGAAATATATTGTTAATGTTATTTTTGAGCTAATGAATAGATGGCGATACTCGAAATCTATTATTAATGCTATTTTTAAGCTAAAACAATAGATGGCGATAGTCTCCATATATTGCTCATTTTATTATGATCACAGCACCTCTATATAAACTAATTATAATATCCATATTGTTTAAAATAGATAAATAAAAGTTACAATAGACTGTGTCAACATAACAACAGCTAATGAGCTATAGATGGCGATATTTGTAATTACTTTTTATTATGATTACAACACCTCTAAATATCGCTGCAGGAGAGTGCAGCAATTCATACGAGTGGTAAATGGTCATTCCATGCGAATTGTATACTATACTTTTTCTACGACTGTACACATATATTAAAAAAAACAATGTTATTTATTATAAAACTAGCACTACTTATCGCCATTTAAACTTTTAAACGCTCAATTCTGCACGGAATTCCTTTGGGTTTTCTTAATTGTGTAGCCTGATGTGTCCCTCTCGCACTATTGCTCCGTTCTTTCACTTTGAACCGCACAACGGCACTCGGAATTGACCCATTTTTGTTTTTATAACGCAAGCCGAGCGTATAAAATTTTGAATTTCTGACATTTTGTCAGATTCACGTATTCTAGGCAGGGTTGTCACGATATATGTCATCAAATATCTGTCACGATATTTATCATGTTATATATATATCGATATTTATAAACTACGATTTGTATCTGGGGTGCCCAATCATTTGTACTACGCGAGCTACTTTTGCATACCAAGTTATTTGACAATAGACGGGTTATATAAAAAAAATTATATACAAAGAATTTTTCTTTTGAGTATACCTTCAAATGAATTGTAAATTGTTCGATTTTTTATAGCACATGTATTGGTAAGACGAAATGAAATTTGCAAAATGTATTAAACATAAATAGTATATTTCAAACATGAGAATATCGTTGGATAAACAATTATAGGTTAGTTTATGCATTGAAAAATTGTAATAAATTTATTTTTCGCTCTATCGCTATCAAAATTCAAAATCGCTTGTGAAACAACCAGTATCTAAGATTTACAGCATATACACTGTAATTGGGACATGTATACTTAAAAGAAAAAATCCCGTTATAATTAATAAATAATATAAATATTAACACCATATCAGCTGAAAGTTGAATCCTCTGGAAGGCTATAAAATTATTTCTAAAAAATATTATGTTGGTAATTATTGAAAAAAATAATAATTCTCACTGCAATTGTCACTCTCAATATTTTGTATATAAAATACATACACACATAACCTTATTGTCGAGCGTCAAATGTTGGGCCGTGTCAGATCAGGCGGATTTGTCAGTGGTACCAACTCACATTTAAATGCAAACAAAAGTCATAGCATGCTAGAGGATAAAACTTTTTGCTCATATGGTATTTATGAACAAGAATAATGACTAAGACGTTGTCATATATCGGATAAATATCCGATACTTTGATATGTATATAAATATCATGATATTTTAGAACCCTGATTCTAGGTCGCACTCAGTAAGGATTTATTTTGTTATGTGGTCGCTGCCATAGAAACCATTACAGTTCTAGAGGAACAATACACCTATTGTAACTCTATGATTTCTATGGCAACGATCACATAATAAAAATCGCACATAATGCATTAAATTTACTAATCAGTGATAGACTCATAATTAAGAAAATTTAGAATAGGAGTAGAAAAAATAATTATAATATCCATGATGTTGATGTTGCTAATCTATTAACTTTAGTTATAATTTAGTTGCATACGTACATTAAACACTGAGATAACGTCTGAGTAATAAATATAGTAGGTTTCCTGATTGTGTTCTACATTGTCGGTGAGATTAATTAACTCGAAAGCAACAGCGACACGCAAGAGGTTGCTCAAATCAATTCACATGGCGATTGCATCGCTAATTACGTAATGACGGACTTGTACGCTAAACGAAGAAATTCCGCTGGGCGGTAAACGGTGAATCAGTCTGGATCGGTAATGTGTATATTAGAGAAAGAAGGTCGTTAATCCGAGGAGAATAAGTGTAACGGAATCGAAATAGAAATCGTATAGTTCATAAATTAATGGATAAAAGTTGGTTTTTATTTTTAATAAGTTCGACATTTTTAGAAATTATATGATAAATTCAAAAAAAAACATATTATTTTATTAATTTACACAACTTGGTTTAAAATATCATTCTGTAGATTAGCACCATAATCGATTAACATAATCAGTATTATATTGGTTTGTATATTAAATTCACTTGGTTTTGTTTCACTTATATGTATTTTATGTTCTACTAGTTTCGGCTTTATGCCATTATCAAGATTATCAAGATTCTTGATAATTGCATTAAGCCGAAACTAGTAGAAAATGAAATACATATACGTGAAACAAAACCAAGGGAATTTAATTTACAAACAAAAATATTTCACCACGTGATTAATCAGAAAAAAGTGTCCGATATAATCAGTTTTATTTACAAATTGTCTACACAGTCGCTTATTAACCCTTTCGGCCCCGACGGTGGCATTTGCCACCACTAAAATTTGGTTTGGTCGCTCCGCGAAGCGGAGCGGCCAAACCAAATTTTCAGGCTTTTCTAAACTCGAAATTTTACTTCATGCGCCACGCGTATAAAACACTGATTTTAAGTGAAGTTTAAAATATTCTACTAAAGCAGTATGCTAAAAACGTGTACTCTGAACATCACATTACATGAGTGTTTAGTACGCTTGACACATGAAGTAAAATTTCGAGTTTACTTAGTTTAGTTTAGAAAAGCCTGAAAATTTGGTTTGGTCGCTGCGCTTCGCGGAGTGACCAAACCAAATGTTCAGGTTTTTCTAAACTCGACATTTTACTTCATGCTTAATCTAGGAGTAGAAAACACTCGTTTGAAAGTTTAATTTGAAATATACAGTATATTGAGATATGTATACTTAAAAAAAACTCTATGTGTATCTGAGATAGTAATAAATAATATGCAGTATTGAAAACATTTTTTTTGGCACCAGAATAATTCCAGGGCTGAAAGGGTTAATGAAGAGACATGTTTAGGATATCTTACAAATTTTTAACATTCTTATATTTCAGAATTTTTGACTCTTAATCAGAGTATTTTCACCACAGTGTAATAAAAAAAACCTTTATTGGCATAATGTATTATATATTTACAAACTACAACTAATTGCTACCCCCTCTCTTCCTCCTGGTTTCCTTCTCTTCCCCCAACTTCTTCAGCCAGAGTGTAATAATATTTGTTAATTTAATTTATTTATTTTGTTTTGTATAAAACGTAAGAACTTTTATATTTCTCTGTTTCATTTATTTATTTTGTTTAACATTAAACACAAAAGTATACTGTTTGTTTTTAAAGTGCAGCAAAAAAATATACATAATTACTTTTCAACGTAGGCTTATCAGCATTTCTTGTTTGAATCTCCGAACCGGACTTTTTTTAACATACCTGGAAACAGAAAGAAATAATTATTAGCCATGTAAAAAATACAAATATTATTTAATCATTTGTATACGTAAACGAAAATTAAGATGAAAGTAAGAAGATTTATGCTGTCCATTTATCTATCTATCACTATAATCTTCTTTTCATTTCTCATAAGCGTGTAAAGCTGTCCTCGATGTAGGGGAAAGTTTGTCGATCGCGCATAATTAGATATCCTTTCACTCCGGTGCATAATTAGACAAATAAGATAATTACAGGCGTGCGAGAAACGAGAAGAATCGTGATTGATTGAAAGCGACTAAATCTGCAATTTCCCCCAAATTGGTTAAGGAATTAAGATTAGGGGGATGAAATCTAGATTGATCGTGTAATTTTCTTTATGATTATCACGCACAGGGATGAAATATAATGATGAACATTATTTGGATAGTTGAGAAAAAAAAAACAAGAAGATCGCAATAAATAGTAAATATACTCAATGACATTAGAAGCGTAACACCCAGAAGGAGTTATTATTTTAACTTGATTTTTTGCCAGTATGGTAGTCTTACATCAAGAATAAAATGATTACATTTTCAAGAAATTTTATTAAAAAACAATCTAAAAAAATTAATAATGTGTTTGGCGACCCCTTTGCTGTATACACTCTTGTAGACGTCTGGGTATCGACAAAATGAGATGGTCGAGGTCTTCTTGAGGCATCTCGTTCCAAGCAACTTGAATTTCATCGATCAACTGTGCTAGAGTCTGTGGAGGATGGTGCAAAGAGAATATTCTTTTTCCCATGATATCCCACACATGTTCAATGGGATTTGAATCCGGCTAGCGGGGCGGCCACGCCAAAACATTAACACCAGCTTCATTAAGAAAGTTCATAGTTCGACGAGCAATATGGGGACGTGCGTTATCTTGTTGAAAAAGTACGTCTGGGCGGCCATCTAAATAAGGCAACAAAGTCGGTCGTATGACGTCTTCAACATAACGCGCAGCTGTCATACTGCCTCGAATGAATACAAGAGGTGATCGACTACCATAAGCAATAGCCCCCCAAACCATTACTCCAGCAATCCTGTGTACATGCCTCTCAATAGCAAACCTAAGATCAGGTCGTTCTCCACGGTAGCGTCGTACCCTTCTACGGCCATCATGCGTGCCTAGACAAAATCGTGATTCATCGCTGAATACGACATCGTGCCATTCTGCCTCCCAATGCTGCCGTTCTCTGCACCAGTCCAACCTTTGGCGACAGTGTCTCGCTGTTAAAGGAAGCACTAATCTTGGACGGTACGAAAGAAGCCCAAAGGATTGAATGCGGCGATATAAGGTTCGCATACTAACGGGCCTACCTTCTTCTCCAATCCATTGATCACCGATTTGACGCGTAGTAGTGAAATGGTCTCGCAGGGCTATTTGTCTTAGGCGCCGATCTTGACGTTCTGTGGTACGCCTTGGTTGACCAATTGGTCTTCTTCTTGCTCCTCTACCTTCTTCTGTCCATACCTGATACACACGTATTACAGTTGCTGCAGTGGAATCAATACGGCGGGCAATTTCGCGATAGGACATACCGACATCTCGATAAGCAACAACTCAACCCCGGTCAAAATCGCTCAAATGGTGATATTGTGGACGTCTTCGGACTCGAGGCATTTTATTTAAGCTTAACACACTCAACGGAAACACGAAAACTAAAAACATCTGTACTAAACAGCTCATATAAATAGTTTTATCAAAAAAGAAAAAGTGAAATATTTTTTTATTTCACAATAATTATAAAAGGCACAAGGTTGAAATTGTTATCAATGTATGCTTTAAATATAGTCACTCTGTTGCTAAAGTAAGAATTCAAAAAAATCATTCCTTCTTGGTGTTACGCTTCTAATGTCATTGAGTATAGTAAATAGTAAAAACGAACAGGCACGCACGTAAGGCGGTGGCTCGCGGGCTTGGGCCCCCACCACTCTCCAAGACTAACCAAACTGTAGTATTTCGATGTATATACCTGAGCTGGGTAGGATTAGAATCATTCAGGATTCGATTCCCGGATTCTAATCGTTTTAGAGGATTTAAAAGAGGTATTCGAATACTTTAGTAAAAACGGATTCATGATCCGGATTCGGTACATTTTTTTAAAGGATTCGTATTCGAATCCAAAGGTAGGTGATTCGAATCCTTATAAAAGGATTCGAATCCTCATAAAGGATTCAAATACTACCAAATTATTCGAATCATCGCTATTTAGGCTGGGATTCGAATCCAATTAATTCAAATAGTCGAATATTCTAATTTGAATATTTGAATCAAAAAATTAATCATATTTAAATATATTTTTAAACAAATATTGCAATATCGAAAATTTAAATAATTAAAATTTTCGAATAATTCAATATTTGTGAATGTATATTGGGTCGCCGTCAGTTTTTATTAACAAAAATGTTCTAAACCTAATTATTTACAGACTAAATATCTGATTAATTAATTATTTTAGTAAATGATGATATATAAGTTATTGTACTTCCGGATAAATCAGTGTTTTAAACGCGTGGCGCATGAAGTAAAATTTAGAGTTTAGAAAAGCCCCGTGAAAATTTGTCTCGGGTCGCTGCGCGACCCGAAACAAATTTTCTACGCGGGGCTTTTCTAAACTCGAACTTTTACCTCATTTTATTAACACCCTGTACATGATTAACTTCTGAAAATGGGTACATTCTGTTGTAAAAATATCTAGATGATTTTATATAGAGTAATAATTTCTCGTAAAGTTGAAAATAAAAAAGTGTTTCACCTATCCTGGGACGATCTGTATGCGTACTTAACAGAAAAAATATTTGTACACTTGGTTACCATACTTTCTTGTCACGTGTAAGAGATTTTTATCAAAACATTATTAAATTAACAAAATTTATCTTTTTGGGTATACTTTTTAGTAGCGATTCTTTTCAAGTAATTTCGGTTGTAGAATGAACTTATATTTTTATTATTCTTAAGATTTTAAAGAGATTTTTTCTTAAATAAATAACCAACAGATTTTAAATGTTTCTACAAGTCTGGTTTTTGTAATAAATAATTAAAGTCGAGCTCATTTCTATCCGTCCACTTGTAAAATTTCGTAACCGTCAATAAACTAGTCCTGGCAATATTATCAATCTTAGGTGAAGGCCTTTCAAAAAATAATTTATAGCAATAAATAATTGTAAATATTACATTTAAAATATCTGGTATCGCAAATTACCGATATTTTCAATATTGATAATTTATACTATGATGTGATGTATTTTAAACTAACGAGTGTCTTCCACTCCCAGACTAAGCATGAAGTAAAATTTCGAGTTTAGAAAAGCCCCGTGTAGAAAATTTGTTGAGGGTCGCGCAGCGACCCGAGACAAATTTTCACGGGGCTTTTCTAAACTCGAAATTTTATTTCATGCGCCACGCGTTTAAAACACTGATATTTACTCTGAAGTTCAATAACTCATATATCATTATTTACTAAAATAATTAACTAATCAGATATTTAGTCTGTAAATAATTATGTTTCGAACAATTTTGTTAATAAAACTGACGGTGATATTAAAAATGTTAATGGTTGCAAATAATAGATTAAAATTTATTTTTAAAGGATTTGTATCCGTGATTCAAAAAAGAGGATTCGAATCACATTTTTCTCCTTTAATAATAATAATAATAATAATAATATATTTATTCTGTTACTGCCATACAGGGTATAGATACATTCGTCAATATAGTACATTACAAAACATATACACGTTTTACAGTAAAATTAGTACTTGGATAATAGTTCAATAAATTCTTGACTAGAATACACTGCATTTTTGCACAAAATGTTTTTAATGGTATTTTCAAATCGTTTGAGTTGTAGATTCTTTATAGATTGGGGAAGTTTATTATATAAATTGCTTCCTGCGTATAACGGTGATTTTTTATATTGCTCTGTGGCAAATTTTTCAATGCAAATATCGTCAGAAATTCTTGTCTTGTAGCTATGTTTGTCTCTATTTTTGGAAAGAGAGTTTTTATTTTTATGTATATACTTTAATAATTTATAAATGTAAATTGATGGTGTCGTCATTATATGCTTAGTCTTGAATATCAATCTGCACGAATCTCGGTATGGTATATTAAACATTAAACGGATGATCCGTTTCTGGACTATGAATATTTTTTTCGCTTCAGATGCGTGTCCCCACACCGTAATTCCGTAACTTAGCAATGGATATACTATGCCAAAGTACGCTGAAATTAGCCCCGTTTCGTGCA
Organism: Philonthus cognatus; assembly: GCA_932526585.2. NCBI lineage: Eukaryota > Metazoa > Arthropoda > Insecta > Coleoptera > Staphylinidae > Philonthus > Philonthus cognatus. The sequence goes on from OW052244.1 coordinate 40,651,972, forward strand.
TTATGTACTTTAAACGGCTTAAAGCAAAAAACGATTTATTTAATTTCGGCACTAGGACACTTATATGAACCTTCCATGAGAGATTTTTATCAACTTTTATTCCTAAGAATGTTGTAGACTTTTTTATTCTAGTATTCGTGATTCGAATCATATTAAGTGATTCGGATTCGTGATTCGAATCCTGTTTTTGAGGATTAATCCCAGCTCTGCTATATACATAGGTTTAAATGCGCAAGACGCTCCATAAGATCCCTTCAGAAAAAATACTTACTTAATAATAATAAGATTTTTTATGTGTAAGTGGAATCAAATATTCTCTTTTCTTACTTTGAAACAATTTCTGGTCCGTCATGTTAATCTCCTCTGAAATTAGGTTATTGAAGTATCCTTTTTATATAAGTGGGATGATATCATCTTTTCGTAATGAATTCCAAAGCCCTAAATAGCGCCACAGCCGGAAGTTGGCCGGTTAATTAATTTTGTTCCAGCAAGTTTAATTGAAAATAAGTTAGCGGAAAGATGTACATTACCCCACTTTAAGAATTCACAAGATAGCTTGAATACACAATTTGTATAGAGATTTTTACAAAATGTAAAATTGTAAAAAAAATGCAATAAAAATATCTGGACTTTTATACGTACTGAAATGCTGAACTCGAATCCAGTCTAAATCAGACGTGCAAAAAGTTTTATCATTGTTACGCGTTTTTGTTTTAAATATTTTTTATAACGGATTATTGCACAGGTCAACATGAATTTTGTCTTTGAAATTAATGTACACAATTACGATAGGTTTATGAATAGTCTTTCGAAAAAAAAAAGTATGTTTCATTAAAAAGTTTGCTTTTGTAGCCAGGAGAACGTTTGTACAATATTTCTAAATAAAGGGACACCCTTTATTATCAGGACCGCATATTTTCAATATACCGCCATTTTTTACTAAACTAAACTAAAAAAAAATATATTTGAGTGTTTTTTTTTATTAACCTTAATTAATTAGTAATAAAAGATAGTCAATTATGTGATGAAAAAGATATTATTCACATTCCATGAATTTTCATCAGCGCAACACAATTACCCCAGAAGATATAAACATCAGCTTCAGCCACCATTTCATAAATAACTACATAATTATAATTACATAAAGTTATTATTTAACAATATGAAATATATAAATAATCCCTTTTTCAAATAGGGTTAAGAAAAAGGGATGATTTATATATTTCATATTGTTAAATAATAACTTTATGTAATTACGGAAGAAATAATATAAATAAGCAGAAAGTAAATATTTATAACAGAAAAAGTACGTTCACGCAATATGTGTACACAAAAAAAACATAATTATAATTTCCAGGTAGCAAAGTAGACTGGATAACGTAATTATGACGTCGAAAAAAAGTCGAAAGATTTTCTTTGACAAAAAAAGTTACGTTCTTGGTACGTCATATTTCTAACTAGAAATATTTTATGATCATTTTAATTGAATTATTTTAATTAAAGTTGATGTGTGTGTTTTAAACTTGACACAAAATCAGTGTTTTGTGCACCGGGCGCATGGAGTAAATATTTCAATATATCAAAATATGGACCAATCCAAAATTTCATGGATTTCTCAAGTCGAAATTTTACTTTATCTTTAATCCACTCGTTAGAAAAAATCGAATACTTTAATAATAAAAAAATAAAAATATGCGCCCGCTCTCTTTTTCGGGGGGCAGGGCAAACTATAATATTAATAATAGTGTTTATTGTCTTAAATAAAAAAAAGTACAATAGAACGCAAAACAAACTAAAATATACCGTTCGTTTGCTTTATCGTGCTCACAATTTTTGGTAATTTTGTAAACTGTTGGGTATACGAAAACGGTCAAATTAGACAAAAGTTTATATTTTTAATACAAAATAAAACTAGGTTCATAAATTTGATCTTGCGTCATTTGTTTTACAGATATGGCCAAAAAAGTGAAAAACGAGAAATGTTTATTTTTGGTATAACTTTGTTAATTAGTAAGTTGAGCTGAAATTTAAAATGTACATCCAAAAAAACAATACAATTGACAAATTTTATGCAGGGTGTCCCATTTTCAAGATACGAATCAAAGTTCAATATTTCTAATAGCAACCATATTGGATTTTTATACTATTGAATAAAGCACCCTTTATAAAATCTGTCAATTTTAATGTATTTATGAGGACTTATTTAGAGTATGTATTAAATTTTAATTCCATATCTCTTTAATTAACATAGTTATTGAACAATTGCATTTAATCGATTTTCACTTCTTTCATCATTTCTTTAAAACAAATGACACTAGATGATTGTTGTTGATATAATTTTACTTATAGTCAAAAGTATAAACTTTAATCTAACTTAACCAATTTAGTGTTTCTATTAGTCTATATTTTGTATCTAGAATTTGTTTCAAAGATATCAAAAAACTGAAAGTCGATAAAATATTATTTTTACTATAACAATGTTATTCAAGTATTATTATCTCCTTCAATAACAAAGTTATAGTAATATAGTAGCTGAAATTTTGTTCTTAGTTTAAATGAGTCGTAAAAAATACGAAGAAATTCAGATTTTATACAGGGTGGCTTATTTTATGAAATATGACAATTGCCCTTTAAATTTGACATATGACACATTATTTAAAACTCAATTTTCCTGCCCTATTTAATGGTGTAAAAATCCAATATGGCTGCCATTAGAAAAATATTACAATTATGTCGTATCTTGAAAATGCGACACCCTGTATAAAATCTGTGAATTTAGTTGTATATCTCGGATGCCATTTAGGATACATTAAAAATTTTAGCTACTTCTCTGTCTAAATAACAAAGTTATAGCAAAAATAAATTTTGTCGATTTTCCTCTTTTTCAGCAAAACAATGACGCTAGGTAAAATTTATCAACGCAGTTTTATTTTGTATTAGAAATGGAAACGTTTGTCTAATTTAAATGTCTTTGTACCTCCAATAGTTTAAAAAATCCCAATGGGGAGCACGATAAAGCAAACGAACTTTATATAAAAAACAATTATATATTTTATAAATAAATAGGAAATCAGAATTCCAGTGTGTTCCTATATTCATGTGTTCCCATTTCACTAAAATTAAATTTGAAATAATTTAGAAGTTACGTTACACTGTTTTTTGTTTATGTTTGTGATATTGTATTTTATCTGCTGAATTATTTAATTAAAATTTACGTCTAGCAAGTGTTTCCACTCCCTGGTTACGCATGAAGTAAAATTTCGAGTTTAGAAAAGCCTGAAAATTTGGATTTGCCGGCGCGCGAGCGAAGCGAGGCGTGTCGGCAAATTACAATTTTCAGGCTTTTCTAAACTCGAAATTTTACTTCATGCGCCACGCGTATAAAACACTGATTTATAGTGAATTTCCGAATTTATTCATTATTTATGTACATTTGTAATACATACCATAAATAAATATATTTAGTCGATTTTACTCGTTTAAACAGTTTTCTAATCATTTTGTATATACGAAGTGTTGGTGAAATATTATTTTGGGCAGGAAATAAACTAGTTTATAATTGACGAAAAAATCTTTGATTTATTTAAGATTTTTTAAAAACGACTTTTTATCGAAAATTTCCAAACACAAATCTTGGAAGGCCCATGAACATACTTCGAACACAGGCCCGCGGTGGCGTATGGGCGATATGCCACTGCAATCATGGGTAAAGTTTAGTCAATATAGTTTAAAAAAATTATAATAAAAGACTGTCAACACGTAACAAATGTAATTTCTAATAAAAATACCGTCAACTATGTATTAGGTGTTCAGTTAAAAACCCGATCGAGTTGGCATTGAAATTTTGAAAACATTGTGAAGAAGATCGTACGTAATTTGTCAGTCGCTCCTGTCAATGTTAATCTAACCCAGTTTTATAAAAGTTGTCTATTTTATTCTATATTGCAATTGCCATTGTTTATTTAGCTGCGAAAACAGCTGATTTATAAGAAGAAATAACACAACAACTGTAAGAACAAGGCGAACTAATGAGCTACTGATTAACACAATCTGATATTTATGTCAGTGATGACAAAACGTAAATTAAGCTGCGACTTCACATTTTCGTTCCATTTTCGTCTATCAAAAACCAACGCCTTCTCGATCGGACTTTTAAATAACCACCTAATATAAACAAATCTCATCGCTTACAACAACTGTAATTTCTAATAAAAACACAGTCAATTAAGTGTGGACAATGTCATTACTAATCAAAACTACCGATTTTAGTCATGACAAATGTCATTTTTAATAAAAGCTGTCGATCAAGTTTTGACAAATGTGATTTCTAATAACATTGAATGTATTTTATTAGAAATCGCATTTTTTAAAACTTGACTGGTTTTTATTGAAAATGACATTTGCTAAGATTGAGTGTAGAGTAGAAAATTCTGATTGCTAAGAAAAGACAACTTGAGTCTACTAAAAGCCGATCTGCGTACCCTGTTAATTTTCAGGCATTTTTCGATTTTATAAAAGCGTTGAATTTAAAGTTTCGAACGAGTTTCCACTCCCAGACTAAGCATGAAGTAAAATTTCGAGTTTAGAAAAGCCTGTAAATTTGGTTTGGTCGCTCCGCGAAGCGGAGCGGCCAAACCAAATTTTCAGGCTTTTCTAAACTCGAAATTTTACTTCATGCGCCACGCGTACAAAACACTGACATATTGTAAAGTGATGGGGCTTTTACACTGCTGTAAGTTTTTGTTGCGCAATTTTTAAATAGCAAATTGCATTTGCAAACAACAACATTTCAGTTTAAAGTCACTCAAATCTATCTGTATCTGTGATTAAAGCACAAATTATAAGAAATTCTAAATTAGGTAGTTGAAATATTTCAATAGTAGAACTTTGATTAAAACACTTGGTTTGTTTCACTAATTTAAATCAGTGAAACAAATCAAGTGTTTTAATCAAAATTCTACTATTAATTAAATATGTTTCACCACGGATTAAGTGAGAAAATAATACAACAGAAATATTTCAAATTAAAACCTAAAATTATTTCAACTTTTTTAAACGAGATGATATGTTTTTAGTCAAACAAAAATTAATTTGCCCCGGTGAGTCTAACTCTACTTTAAGTAAACAAAATACCTACTTTAAATTCAGCTTAAACACAAACACACGTTACATATTAGTTTAGGTATTTACGACCGACATTCTTCAAAATTGTGATAAAAGGGGCGGTTTTGAGAGCGCGCGTGAGATTTTCGAGATTTTCCGGGAGCGGGCGAAAAGGGACGCCCCGCGACCCGGCCGACGGGAAACTGCGCTCACCCTCGGGATCAACCCGCGTTCGGCCGGGATCGGCTATTCCGGGAACGGCATCCGACAGGAGCCGATCGATAAAGCACTGTCGGAAAATGTACACAATTCAAACGCATAGGTGTGCACAGAGGTATAAGAAAACGACCGCGATTAGAACCAAAAAATATGGGAATTTTAGCACATGCCGAAATTTAGTTGATTAATAAAAAATGAGTGGTTTGATTTTATTAAGGGTAGGTAGGTTAAGAGGAATACTGAATGAAGGGTGTGCCCGGGTTTTTCACACGCACATTTTTTTGCACGTGGGAGGGTTGAGTAATTTTATTTATTTTCGTGTTTAATTAAAGTGGATGCGTTAAATTTCATTAATTATAATTTCGTGTTAAGCAAATTTGACACAAATTTGAACACGCAACGTTAGTATTTGCATACACGGAATTTTACTTTTAAGTATACATATCCCGATTTGTAATTTTTCAGACATTTGATGTTTTTGCAAAATGTTCAATTTGAAACTCCTCACGAGTGTTTCCACTCCCAGTTTAAGCCTGAAGTAAAATTTTGAGATAAGAAAAGCCTGAAAATTTGGATTTGCTATGGCGCGCGAGCGAAGCGAGTCGCGCCCCAGCAAATCCAAATTTTCAGGCTTTTCTAAACTCGAAATTTTACTTCATGCGCCACGCGTATAAATCACTAACTTCAAGTGAAATCTTCAAGTAATTGGTTAGAGTAAAATAAATTTAGTGTGTCAAATATCAATTTTTTAATTTTGTTGATTGCAGCGCCATCTATCAAAGTAACAAAAAATGTTTTTAGATAAAACTTACCTACTGAATGAAAAAATGTTTCAAATAAAAGTTTAATGATTTGGAGGGGGGCATCAATTTCTGTAGGAAAATTCAACCCCATTATTTTTCATAAAAGATTTTGATAGAGTTTGGAAAAGTAGGTAAGTTTTATCTAAAAACATATTTTTTACTTTAATATATAGCCCTGCAATCAACAAAATTAAACAATTGATAATTTACATACTAAATTTATTTTATTCTAACCAATTAGTTGAAGATTTTACTTAAAGTTCGTGATTTATACGCGTGGCGCATGAAGTAAAATTTCGAGTTTAGAAAAGCCTAAAAATTTGGATTTGCTAGGGCGCGACTCGCTTCGCTCGCGCGCCCCAGCAAATCCAAATTTTCAGGCTTTTCTAAACTCGAAATTTTACTTCATGCTTAATCTGGGATTTGAAACACTCGTTAGGATACTGCTGAAACGTTTCATAAAACCCCTGCATTTTTTCTTACATGCCATTCAACTGTTTCATGCTTTCTACAAAATTGTGAATTTATAGATAACATACAAATTTTAAAAAATATTGAAGTTTAAAGAAATACACTGCTAAATTTAGATTTAATAATAATATCATAAAAATCACCCACCTATCCATATTTGTTTGATAATACTATGATGATTTGAAGAAAAGAAAAAACACGCATGCTCTAAATGTTGACTACAATTTTTCAACATACAGAAATCTAAATGTCCAAATGTGAGATTTCATTTAAACTTACAGATTTTTTTATTATCTCTTAATTCTGAAATTCGACTAGATTAATTCCACAATGTAACAAAATCCATGGTAAATTTCCTAAAAAAAAACAGTATTACGCTAGATTTGTATAAAATTTGATAGCGAACATTTGCAATTTGAAATAAAAATGTATTTAAGAATTATAACATTAACACAAACATCAAAGGTCATTAACACTTGAAAGAAAACTAACAATAATTATATATATAAAAGTAAATAAATTTGGAAATGGACTAAAAATTAATAAAATAATAAATTTATGATTTTTAGAAACAATACTTGGTTAATTTTTACTACATATTGGTGAAAATTTGGATTTGCCGAGGCGCGCGAGTCGCGCCCCGGCTAACCCAAATTTCCAGGCTATTCTAAATTCGAAATTTTACTTCATGCTTAGCTTGGAAGTAGAAAACACTTGTTCGGCAACCGTTAGAACCTTTAACGACAATGCCTATTCCTAAAAAAATGAACAACGAGATAATTAACGAAACTCATAAAGATTATGAAAATAACAACATTTTGTTTGTTTTTCATTTTCTTTAATAAATTAGTATTGTCATCAAAGGTTCTTATAGTTGTCGAAAAAGTGTTTTGCACTCCCAGACTAAGCATGAAGTAAAATTTCGTTCAAGTTTAGAAAAGCCTGAAAATTTGGTTTGGTCGCGTAGCGCGAAGCGACCAAACCAAATTTTCAGGCACTCGAAATTTTACTTCATGCGCCACGCGTATAATGTGATGTTTTAATTACGAAAAAATAAAATGATTCTATCGTGTAAACATTTGTAAAAAAATAAAAATTGTTCAATGAACACAAATTCTTCAAATTTAAATTTATTCAACTTGATGTAGAACCAAAATTTGAATACTAGACATTTTGGAAACCTATTTTAGAAAGCAAATAAATAAATTACCTAACCAAATCAAACAACTGAAGGGCAATTCATTCAAAAATAAACAAACATAAACTTATTAAAAAATGTTATTATAGTATCAAAGAATATATACCAGAGAGTAACATCTAAAAAAATGTATATTATCTATTTTTACTTTACATCACATAAACGCAAAAATATAGCGCACATAAATACACATTTTCAAGATTAAGTACAAATGAGTTAACATACATTAACTCATTTGCACTTAATCTTCAAAATGTGTATTTATGTGCGCTATATTTTTGCGTTTATGTGATGTAACTTTTATTTTTCTTCTAATTATTGTTGTTTACTGCAATGACCTGTATATTCATTAATATATGGCGAAATATCAATAAATATATTATTATTGAAAAAAAAATGAAGAAAAAAGAACAAAATCAATTATCTGGATAAATCCAGTTTCAATATATTTCATGTTTTTGTGGAAATATTATCAATATTTGTTGATTATTTTCGTGACGAATTAACGCGTTTGTAGGATTTCGTTGTGTTAACAGGGGAGGGTGGCGTTTAGCCCCCCCCCCCCCCCCCCCCCCCCCCTGTGGACGCGTTTTGGGGTCTTCAGAAAGCCGGGATTTGTTTTTGCCGTCTGCAAAGCCTGAGGGGTGGGTTCCCTCCAGTTGAAGGATTAAATATTTCATTACCAGCTCGCGCAATCAAAATAAGATGGCGTGAAATTTAACCAGACGCTTTTCACCCCTGATACCTATTAACTATTTATAAATAAGAGGAATAAAATAGACTTTGAAAACATTATACTTTGTCTCAAAAGTAGGAGTACCACAACAAAGTTTCCGGTTTACACAGCCAAAATATAAGTGAGTATTTTGATGATAACATTGTTCAATCGCAAGATGTTTAAATAGGCACAAATTGCTAGTTGGAAAAGAAAAGTCAGTTTGGATTCTAACATGACAGCCGAAATTTTGCGTGGTTAGATGATCTGCATTGCTTCTGTTTCGGCGGCCAATAAGGTCGCGTAATTTGAACAGCTGATTTTTGTTGTGATCCTCTTATTTTTGACACAAACCATAGTAATCATGACAACTATACTGTCATTTCACGCAGACTCAAATTTTTGTCTTTTTATTATTTTCTGCTTATTTGTAATTAAATTCATTATCCTTGAAAATTTAATATCAAACTCCATATTTCACATTTTATACCCAACATATCATTTCGGACAGACATGTAGAGTAGTTCATTTCCATCTTCAATAGTTAGTGCACATCTGAATGGATTTTTCTGCGGTGGCCATTTATCATTGGCGGAGGGGCAAGGCTTTATCGGATGTATAACTTTTTTCGGGACATAAATCTCCTCTTTAAAAAGGATTGCCTGTGCGCCGGCTGCGCCCTATTCTACGAAGTATTCGCGCCCAATTAATTTTTGCACCACGTTTCTACCGACAACCATACATTTTGATAAATTTTAGCTAATTAGAGTGCTGATACAGAGGTCACAAACTTTACAATGAATTGATTATACACACACGCACACACACACACGCACACCATCACACAAAATATCTTCTAAATATATAAAACAGTCTGTTCACTGTGGAGGCTTCTACTTCGTTATACGAGGGTTGCCTTTTATATTTCGGGATTAGAGAACAAAAATAAATATTAATCATTGCAAATTGCTTTATTGTTTTTCAAAATATTCCCCCTTAAGATCTATACACTTTTACATGCGTTTGAACCAATTGTCGAAGCACTTTTGCCACTCTGATTGAGGTATCTCCAAAACATGCATTCTGAACGCATCAACCGCTTCTTCAGGTGTCGACGTTGACCTCTGATTTTATTTTTTACGGATGGGAATAAAAAGAAGTCATTCGGTGCCAAGTCAGGACTATATGGCGGATGACTCATCAAATCGATGTTTTGCGTGCTCAAAAATGCAGTTGTTTGAGCCGATGTGTGAGAGCTCGCATTGTCGTGGTGAAGAGTGATCCGTTTTCGGCGGTTGGTTTTCCTGATTTCTTGGATGACAACTGGCAAACAAATGGTTGTGTACCACTCAGAATTGACTGTTCTGCGTTGTTCTAGTGGTACGGTTGCGACATGTCCAGTTTTTCCGAAAAAACAGGCGACCATTTGCTTGGAAGTGCTTCGTGCGCGAACAACTTTTGTTGGATTTGGCTCATCTTGAAACACCCATACGGACGACTGCTGTTTACTTTCGGGCTCATACGCGTAAATCCATGATTCATCACCTGTCACGATGTCATAGACGTGTTTCGAAGCACCGCAATCGTATTTTTTGAGCTTTTCTTTGCACAAATCGACTCGAGCCTTTTTTTGAGCGATTGACAAATTGTGTGGGATCCAACGCGAACAAATTTTTTTGACAGTCAAATGTTCATGCAATATTGAATGTATGCTGGTCCCACTAATGCTTAAGGTTGTCTCAATCTCACGATAGGTCACATGACAATCTTGCAATATTTGTTTGCGCACAGCATCAATGGTTTCCGGAACAACCACTAATTTTGGACGACCTCCACGAAATTCGTCTTGGAGTGAACTACGACCTCGGTTGAATTCACCATACCATCGATAAACACTGGTCCTTGATGGAGCTTCATCGCCAAAAATTGAATTAAGTTCATCCATGCACTGTTGTTGAGTTAATCCACGTCGAAAGTTGTAAAAAATAATCGCACGAAAATGTTCACGATTTAATTCCATTCTTTGGCCGGGATAAATCTTTTAAGTTAGTGTAAACGACACAAATAACGCTCATAGTCAAAACGTTCTGACTACGTATAACCTCAAAAATGTCAAACTTTACGATAGAGCTCTCAGTTGCCAGATTGCAACACTAGGGTTGCCCAATCCCGAAATATAAAAGGCAACCCTCGTACATCATTACTTACACAAATAAGACAATTAACTTTGTTTGTATAACTGAGGATTTTATTGTGACTATAGTTTCGACAACTTTAACTTGTCATTATCAAAAAGTAAAGTGACTTTATGTTTGATAATGACAAGTTATAGTTGTCGAAACTATAGTCACAATAAAATCCTCAGTTATACAAACAAACTTAATTGTCTTATTTGTGTATATAAAACAGTAATTTCAGGTTCATATCAGAAAATCTAAAAAAAATTAGTAATTCTAGAACCGTTGATTGATATATTTATATAATAGCTTATATAATATTTATTTATATTTATATAACAGCTTAATCAATGCTAGAACCATAACATTTATAGAATAATTACACAGGAAATTTTTGTTAACACGTTGATCGCCACCTTTATAACAATACAAACATTACCTCAGGCCACACCAAATATCGAAGTTTTTGTTCCAATTATACAGAATAATAAAGCAAACATTTGAAGGGACATACACGTTTCTAAACGTTCAGGCCACCTAGTTTATATGTCTATATAGTTATACTAGTTCCGCGGGACGAGCAGTATGATACTTTAACAGTTGTTTCTAGATGCGGCACAAGGTACATGCCGCGGGCCTAAACGCAAATTTAACTGCGGCACAAGTGAATGCCGCGCGGTGTTCAACGTGGTAAAGTATACATATCCCGATATATACATTGTGCTGTAAATTTTTAGCCATTCGTTGTCTTTTAAAAGCGTATAAAACACAGACCTAACGTGAATATCAAAATATCCTTAGATAAGTACGTTTATAATTTATAGCAGACTCAGTCCATTTGCACCCCGACTGATTAACTTTAATTTTCCAGTAATCATTGATTAAACCTCTGTTCAAGTCAAAATTCTAGAATATAAGAATGTTATTTGTAATATATCCTAAACGTGTCCCTACTATCAATATGCAATTATGTAAACAATTTGTAAATACAATTGTTGTGTTTTTAAGAAGTATTAATCACTGATTAAGTTAATCGACTTGGGTGCAAACGGGCATCGGATTGATTATAATTGTTGATAAATATTTATTTTATTAAACCTAATGTTGCGCCTTTAAAAATCCATTTAAAACTGTTTGCTCCAACTGCTCCATCATATTAGCTATGCCTCTGGCCGTATTAATATCCAACAATCCCGTTTTTTATCCTCCCTGTTGGTCATTGCAATCCTGATAAATAGCTTCGTTACGCCCTTCCTATGACACTCTCTCATCTTTCAAAGCAATTTTTTATTCATCCCCCAGAATATTAATATTGCATGAGATCTAAAAGAAGGAAGAACGTAAATTACGTCCTTTGAGATTATTAAATCGGGGCGGATGGCGGCCACTCGGGTCAATATTAATTCCTCGGGCCGATTCATTCTCTCCGAAGTTAGGACAATATTTTCGGAAGTTTGTCCTCAAATACGATTTATTCGGGGTCTATTCTGACCCACGTTAACCCAAATTGTGATTAAGATTAGTTTTATGAGGGTGTTTAATTAAATGTTGAAATAGTTTTGCCTAGTTAAATTAATAGTATAGTGAATAATAATGAAGTTAATGATTTACAATTTAAAAGCAACTTAAATGTTATATTTTTTACTATTATGTACCAACTGTGCTTTTTTGAAATAAATACAAATAAAATAAATAACGTATGTGTGTTATACAAGGATTTTTTTTAAGTATACATATGCATGTGAAATAAATTTTCCGATATTTGTTGTTTTTTAAAAGAGTTCAATTTGAAGCTTTAAACGAGTGTTTTTCACTCTCAGATTAAGCATGAAGTAAAATTTCGAGTTTAGAGAAGCCTGAAAATTTGGTTTGGCCAAACCAAATTTTCAGGCTTTTCTAAACTCGAAATTTTACTTCATGCGCCACGCGTCTAAAACACTGGAATGTTATGAAGTCACAAATATGCTACTAAAGCAGTATAGTAAAGATGTATATTTTGAATTTTACTTAAAACTAGTGTTTTAAACGCGTGGTGCATGAAGTAAAATTTCAAGTTTAGAAAAGGCTGAAAATTTGGTTTGGTCGCTCCGCTTCGCGGAAAAAAATTTTCAGCCTTCTCTAAACTTGAAATTTTACTTCATGCTTAATCTGGGAGTGGAAAACACTCGTTTAAAGCTTCAAATTGAACTTTTTTTAAAAAACAACAAATATTGGAAAATTTACTTCGCGTGCATATGTATAATTAAAAGACCAAGAAAAAAAAATTGTAGGCTTTTCAAAAACTCAACATTTTACTTCATACTTAATCTAGGAGTGGAAAACACTCGTTTACAGCTTTAAATCGAAATCGTTTAAAAACAACCAATATCTGAAGGTTTACACTGCAATTGAGACTTGTATACTTAAAAGAAGAACGTCCTGTATTATGAATAAATAATATAAATATTAATATTTATGAACAAGAATAATTTTCAAGAAGTTGATATATATCGGATAAATATCGATATATATCCGAAATTTTGATATCTATATAAATATCACGATATTTCCGAGCCCTGATTTCTATAAATAAAAGATACAATCGCTGTCTTACTAGAATTTCGTAACTGATTAAAATACTTTTAAGAACTATCGATACAAAATTTAATTAGCTTTAAGTTTGTATAATTTTCTGACTTCTAAGATTTATTTAAAAAAAAAATATAGCTACATTTTTTACATTCAAGTAACTATTAAATAAACGTTAAAATAATGTAGGCAAAATTATTACACCTATTAAAAATAAAGTGTACATTACTTTAAAATAAAATTTCGAAAGACTGTTACGAAATAAATTTCACAATCTCAGAAAATTTCAACAAAGTTTGATTTTTCAATTTTTTCTAACGCTTAAAAAACGAATGCCTTGTGTTTTATTAATGTAAGCATTATCAACACTATTCTATGTTTGTTCTAATCCGCCTAATCGTGATTTTTTTTTATTGATCTATAATTTTTCTGTTCATGAAGTAGCACAAATAGTCAACAAAATTTCAGTTGCCAATGTTAACTAAAATATACCGAGTGTTAACCACCAGAAGCCTCATCGTTGTGTAATTTAGATTTTATTTATACTTTTAAACAGTGTTTTCATTCCTTGATTAAGCATATGGTAAAATTTCAAGGCTATCTAAACTCAAAATTTAACTTTCAGCGCCACGCGTAAATACACAGCTTAAATTGTAGGTAAAATAATGTAATCAAAATAGCTCCATTTTGCTACAGTCAGGTTTAATGGTCAGCACTCGATATGTATTTTTTTAAAGAGCAAAATAGTTTATTTTAATTTAGTAAATCGCAAAAAAGATTTTAATAAAACTGGATATTTAATTAAATAATAATAACAAATGTCTTTATTTTTCATAGAGAAAGCATACAGAAAAAATCTCATAAGTGTAGGCGAAGTTCAGTCAGCTTAACCTATTACTGATCTTTCACTTAATCTACGAAAAATTAAACATAAATATAATTGCAACATGTGAGATATAAAATACAAACATATTTCCACATCAGTACTTCTGAATTAATTTGTAATTTCGTAATTTCAGAGCCCACCCCGTAGTAACATAGAACGCAAGTTAGATCTGAAGCTGTTAGATTCTAATTTTTTTAGGTGCTGGGGAATTTTATATATAACTTATAAATGGTTTGAAAAAGAAAACACTTGGTTTAATTTAAATATTAGTGAAATTTAACCAAGTGCTTTCTATTTCAAATCATAGTTAAATATGTTTCACCATCACAATAAATCCATATAAATCACAATTATGCATCCCTCACCATTACCACCATCCTTGCACCCACAACGTCACAATAAATAATAACCCAATATCGCCCTCCTCTACATGTAAATATCTCGGTATTACATTCGATACAAAATTCACCTTTAAAACCCACTCCCAGAACCTCAAGGCAAAAGTCAGGTTGAGGGCTCGGCACTTCAGAATCTTAACCTACCGCAATCACGGTATCACAACAAAAACTGCAGTGCATATCTATAAAATGATATGCCGTCCTCTACTCAACTATTCTGCCATCCTTTTCTTTAACCCCCGTCCTGCTGTCCTAAATAACCTCCAAGTTGCCGAAAGATCAGCCCTTAGAGTGCTTACCAAAATTAGACACCCCCAAAACCCACTTCACAACCCGTCAAACCAACTCCTCTATGAAAAATGCAACATTATCCCAATTGATAACCGCCTGAAACTCCTGGCAAATAAATTCGCTCTAAACCCATTTATTCAGAATATCATCCACAACCTATACATTCCACGCAACCCCAACATAACCCCTAAATGTAGATATCCAGAAATCACCATTCATCAATTCATTTCATCGACAATGACGAATGACCATGACGATTAATCATTCAATATCATACACAAACCTGTATCATTCACTTTCTTATATCATATAAAAAAAAATAAAAAAAAGAAATAAAGATATTTATATATATATATATATGTTTCACCACGTGAAAGATGAGAAACTTGTTCAAGATAGCTTATAAATGTTGTAAGAAAAACATGAATCTCCAAATCTCCAAAAACAATAAATAAACAATTTCTAAAAATGTAATTGTTGCTGTTGTTTTTTGCATTTTGTTTTTAAGAAAACACTTATTGTAAAAACTTTGCTTTAAACTTTGAAAAAATAAATTCTAAAACACAGATATTACAGACGCTCGACTTTTAAGTTGGTTTTGACTTAAAGTTCCAATAATTCCCAATAAAAATGATAATCCTTCTCAACGTATTATTTCGTATATAAAATATAAATTTTTTATTGATATTTAACTTTTTCCAAACAGAAATTTCGATTTGAAAACTAGATCCTCCATATATAACATAATAAATTTCAAAAGTATTATAAGACACTTGAGAGTTTTCTATTAAAAACTTTCTGGAAGCGATATTTTTAAGTTCGGAGAAGTTTCATTATCTCCGCGGAGCTAGTTCCCGTGTAATCTCTAGTTTTAATCATCGGTTTTTAATAAAAACTCCAACCCTTCTTCGGGAGAAGAGTTTAAATTCCGCCCTCATAAATTTCTCGCCGCTAATTAAATTTCTTCCTAATTATTAGGTTGCTCGCGTTAAAATTACATTCTTAATTGATGGCCTGATTAATCGCAAGAGTGCACATTTCCATACCGAGGCACAGGATATAGTTATTTATTTTGTAAATATTCTGCAAAAAATTGCAAATTCAGTTTAACTCGATAAGGATTATCATCATTGATTTTTTCTTCCACAATTGAATACTGTTATACTCATAATATATCAAATAACAAACATATGTAACGTACCCCTATTTCAATTATATTTTCTATGTTAATTATATTTTAATTGAACTACGATTACTTTGTAAAGCACAGATAAAATCGGAGACGGCAAACGCTAGCCCTAATCAGACAAAACCAATAATTCTAAAAGTAAATATTATTCAAATTCTAAACCTAAGCTTGTATTTTTTGCGATTTTATGCGTGTTGGGTCATGTAGGCCCTTTTTACACATTGACCTGTCTAATTGTAATTAGGGTGGGGAAGGTCTTTGCGAGCGTTCTAATGTTTTTCAAGAGCAGTGCTTTCTTTGACTTGGTATTAGACACATTAACTAATTTTCTATAACTTGTAAATTATCGTTCATTCGAAATAAAAAGTGTTGAAAGTTTAACGAGTTTCAAAGTTTACTATATCTAAAAATTCCACGATTAAACCTAACTACGACACGAAACGAGTTTTAAAATTGAAAGTAGTGTTACAAAGTTAAATTAGTGTTACAAATATTCGTGTACACCAATATTTTCGTAATTTTAAATAATAAAATAACTTCATTTAATTTTGATATGGATTACCACGTAGTAACGGTCAAAACCATCGTGATGTTTATACATATATTATGTTTAAAGTGTGCAAACTATAAGAAATGTAAGTTTATTTTCCCGAATTCAAATAGTTTTGAATTTGAATTATTATTGTTACACTCTATTACATGGTTTCTGCAATGACAGGTGAATGCGAATATCGAGATATCAGTCAAATCAGACCCTCGTCTTGGTCGAACAGGGACCCTAATCCCACATTGTGCACAACTAGGTAAACGAAATCCCGACGCACATGAAACAGGGATTATGCTTGATGGGATGGGATGTAAGTGTTATAGTCTTAACTTGTAACACTTAAAGTACGCGCTACACAACGTGTAAATTATAATATTTAATAACACTAAAAACCGCTTTAAAAATCGTCGGGTAAAAACCCGATAAAATAAATGAGAATAATTTACTCTTACAGTAAAACATAAATATAAACAAATATTCACATCAAAATAGAAGCCACAATTTAATGTTACTCCTTGTTTAAGACTAAATAAAGACATGCCTTGAGTAAATCATATCCTACTCCAAACATCATAGTATTTGAAGATCTTAGAGTAAATGTAAACTAACAGTTTATATTTATTATAAACAGAACAATGTAATGTTAACTAAATTGATTTCAAAATAGTTTCAAGGGCTTTTCATTTAATAAGTTTAACGTTTAAATGGATGGATTATCAGACAGACAAAATATTCATTCAGAGATACATATTTGATAGCGTCTATCAAAAGGTAAATAGCCTATCGATTTAAACGTTTAACTCATTAAATGAAAAGCCCTTAATGAATTTCACCTTTAAACCGATGATTTGTAGACGTAGAAATAATATAATAATAATAATAATATGTTTATTTATTTTCAATGACATAAAAAATGGTACACTGCACATGAAAATATAATCAAAAGAAAATAAGAAAAATTAAGAATGGCTCTAATCGCATAAAAATTTAAAGAGTATATTTTTCCTTGCGGATATATTTCTAGCCTGTGTAATAGACTTTGGGAGGTTAACTATCCTAATACAGGGAGGGGCAGAAAAAGCTATCCGATTTCAAATCCCTTTTTCTCAGAAGAGGGAACAGGTAGAGTAGTGGGGTAAAAACCGTTAGAAAGCCGGTTTTATGCCATTTGTCATTAGTCAACATGCCTTGGTCTGGTGAACATCGTGCTTTTGTTATTGAGCGGTTTATCAAAAACGACGGTTCGATAATTGCTACACAACGTGCTTTTCGAATTCATTTCGGACTCTGGCGTCATGATCCTGTTCCACATCACGCTACGATTAAAGTGTGGGTGTCAAATTTTCGACAGACGGGTTCAGCATTGAAAAAGAAGTCGCCTGGACGCCCCAGGACAGCAACAGGACCTGAAAACGTGGCCAATGTGAGAGCCGCGATTGAACGTTCCCCGCGTCGTTCGGCACGAAAACATTCGCTCGCTTTGGCGATTTCCAACCGCAGTATTCGGCAAATTTTGCACCGGGACCTCAAAATGCATCCCTACAAAATGGTTGTTGCACAGGAATTAATTGAAAGGGATTTTGAAACCCGTATGAACCTGTGTCGCGATCTCCGAGAACTCCCAATAGACGATGTTGTGCTCTTCACGGACGAAGCCCATTTTCACCTTTGTGGCGCCGTAAACAGGCAGAATCTTCGATATTGGAGTGACGAAAATCCTCGGGCAATCCATCAGAAACCCCTCCATAGCCCAAAAGTGACGGTGTGGTGTGCTCTTTCCCGCCTAGGCGTCTGGGGGCCCTACTTTTTTGAAGAAAATGGGCAAACGGTCAACAGCGAGCGCTATTGTTTCATGCTGGAAAATTTTCTTCAACCCAAAATGGAAGAAAATGGCGTGGAAAATGTGTGGTTTCAACAGGATGGTGCAACAAATCGCGACGATCAATAGACATTCTCAGGGAAATGTTTCCCGGACGCCTCATTTCTCTGAGAGGTGATATTGGCTGGCTGCCGCGCTGACCGGATCTCACTCCATGTGACTTCTTCCTTTGAGGTTACCTCAAATCGAAGGTATTCCAGCATCGACCAAGGACCCTTCTTGATTTACGAAGGGAAATTGCTCGGGCAATTGAAGGAATTCCTGTGGAAATGACGGTGAAAGTCATGGAAAGCTACCGCGAGCGTCTAAATCAGTGTATCCGCTCCCAAGGACGACATTTGAGTGATGTGCTTTTCAAAACTTAAATTTAAAAATGGCATAAAATTTGCGATATGTTAATAAAAAAAAATGTTGTCAAGTTGAGTGGTTTTAATTTTATAACGTTTTGAAATCGGATAGGTTTCTCTGCCCCACCCTGTACATGAAACCTCCCCTCTCGTACTTTAATAGTCTATAGTTTGGTAGGCTAATCTGTTGTCTATGCCTCGTATTGCATGTGACTGACAGTAAATTTGTGGTAAATGTTTCTACATGATTCCAGATGAATTTGGCACATTCATAGATGTAAATGGCAGTGGTTGTTAATAAGCTATTACTTTCAAAAATACCCCTACACCTGTCATAATACTTCATTTTGTGGAAATACCGGGTGTTCGATAAAAAAAAAAACGCCCAACGCCATAACCCTGTTATTTATTGACCGATTTTATTGAACTAAAAACCAAAGTCAATGGCTTTTTATATACTAGGAAATGAAATTAAAATAAAATTTTTTCAACAATAACTTCTTTGCCAAATAATAGGCAACTTAACATTTTTAAATGGTTGCCTATAATTTTTTTAATTTTATTACATTAGACATTATTTTTCTAAATCGAATAATGCGCAATTTCTTGTTTTTTGTTCAATATTTTTGTTGAAAAAAAATTTTTAATAAATCTTTTGTTTAAAATTATATTTTTCAAAAATTATAGTTAGTGTGTCTTGTAAAAAAAGTAACAAATGTCATGTAGAATAAAATAAATAAGTAGTGATAGTATTACTTTATTCTATTAAGCGCCATTGATGCAATAACGCAACATTATATTATTTTTTAATTACTAATAAAATCAGTTCATTTGTTACATTGTATCATTTGACCTGACCTGAAATTGTGTGAAAAAAACTGAAAATAGTTTGGTATTTAAATATTTAGATTATTACTAATTTTTAAAGAATATTTCTAACTTCACAATATTTCAGTGTTTTATGCGCGTGGCGCATGAAGTAAAATTTCGAGTTTAGAAAAGCCTGAAAATTTGGTTTGGTCGCGTAGCGCTACGCGCTACGCGACCAAACCAAATTTTAAGGCTTTTCTAAACTCGAAATTTTACTTCATGCTTAGCCTGGGAGTGGAAACACTCGTTCGAACTTAGAATGTAACTTTTCTATAAAATCGATGATTGACTAAAAATTTACAGCGTATACATTATGTATATTTAAAAGAAAAAATCTCAGTGTGTAATATACTCAATGACATTAGAAGCGTAACACCAAGAAGGAATGATTTTTTTGAATTCATATTTTAGCAACAGAGTCACTATATTTAAAGCATACATTGATAACAATTTCAACCTTGTGCCTTTTATATTTATTGTGAAAAAAATTTTTTCACTTTTTCTTTTTTGATAAAACTATTTATATGAGCTGTTTAGTACAGATGTTTTTAGTTTTCGTGTTTCCGTTGAGTGTGTTAAGCTTAAATAAAATGCCTCGAGTCCGAAGACGTCCACAATATCACCATTTGAGCGATTTTGACCGGGGTCGAGTTGTTGCTTATCGAGATGTCGGTATGTCCTATCGCGAAATTGCGCACCGTATTGTTTCCACTGCAGCAACTGTAATACGTGTGTATCAGGTATGGAGAGAAGAAGGTAGAGGAGCAAGAAGAAGACCAATTGGTCAACCAAGGCGTACCACAGAACGTCAAGATCGGCGCTTAAGACAAATAGCCCTGCGAGACCGTTTCGCTACTACGCGTCAAATCGGTGATCAATGGATTGCAGAAGAAGGTAGGCCCGTTAGTATGCGAACCTTATATCGCCGCATTCAATCCTTTGGGCTTCTTTCGTACCGTCCAAGATTAGTGCTTCCTTTAACAGCGAGACACTGTCGCCAAAGGTTGGACTGGTGCAGAGAACGGCAGCATTGGGAGGCAGAATGGCACGATGTCGTATTCAGCGATGAATCACGATTTTGTCTAGGCACGCATGATGGCCGTAGAAGGGTACGACGCTACCGTGGAGAACGACCTGATCTTAGGTTTGCTATTGAGAGGCATGTTGTTGCCTTATTTAGATGGCCGCCCAGACGTACTTTTTCAACAAGATAACGCACGTCCCCATATTGCTCGTCGAACTATGAACTTTCTTAATGAAGCTGGTGTTAATGTTTTGGCGTGGCCGCCCCGTTCGCCGGATTTAAATCCCATTGAACATGTGTGGGATATCATGGGAAGAAGAATATTCTCTTTGCACCATCCTCCACAGACTCTAGCACAGTTGATCGATGAAATTCAAGTTGCTTGGAACGAGATGCCTCAAGAAGACATCGACCATCTCATTTTGTCGATGCCCAGACGTCTACAGGAGTGTATACAGCAAAGGGGTCGCCAAACACATTATTAATTTTTTTTTAGATTGTTTTTTAATAAAATTTCTTGAAAATGTAATCATTTTATTCTTGATGTAAGACTACCATACTGGCAAAAAATCAAGTTAAAAAATAACTCCTTCTGGGTGTTACGCTTCTAATGTCATTGAGTATATAATAAAAGTCATTCATTAAACCATAAAAAGAAGTGCAGAATTTTACCTAAAATCAACTTTTAGAGTTAACTTCTCTAATTAATATTTTATTTCTAAGAAAAGAGGTATTTATTAAATATTAAAGTTGCATTTAAAATAATAACAAACATTGTTTGTGCCAGAAAAAAATTATAATAAATCTTGTTGACGTGATTTTTGGCCAATAAATATAGTGTGCTTTTTTTCAAAGCACCACTACATTTATTGGTCAAAAATCATGTCAACAAGATTTATGATAATTTTTTTCTGGCATAAATAATAAATTAAAATCAACATATTAAGTATACTTGGATTCAGGAAAACAATGTCTAATATAATAAAATATTACAAATATATGCAGCCATATAAAAATTTCAAGTTGACCATTATTTGGCAATTAAGTTAATTTTGAAAAAATATATAATTTCTCTCAATTTATAGTATTGAAACGGCCATTAACTATGTTTTTTAGTTTATTCAAATCGGACAATAAATAACAGAGTTATGGCGTTCGGTATTTTTTATCGAACACCCGGTGTGCTGATAGAATTCCGCAAACAAATTTAGTACAGTTTTCTAGATTACAAACGTTTTCATAGTTGCGCAATATTATTCTTTTTCTTTGTTAATTGTTTGATTAATTTTTCTAAATATTAGGGGTTTAAACATTTAAATTTAATATAAACACACCTTGTTGCTTTCAAAGATGAACATTCCGAGGCCCTGATTAACACAGCCAGCTTGTACGATCGAACAGACACTTAGCCTAATTAATCTTCGAGATAAATAAATGCAAAAAATCACTTTAAAGGGTTTTATTTAGAATCCACTCTACTTTTAATTAAACGAACTCATGCACACACACCAGCGTATTGAGATTCACAGCGAACACTGAACGTTAACACCGTTCGTATCTCAAAAAAACGGATGGACACGACTGATTGTGCGTTCCAGCAACAGCAAAAAAGTTATCAGTTACAATAAAATGTACTCCATACGAAAAATACTAATCGAGTCTGGTGAATTGTTTATCGATGTTTTAACAGAACAATGCTATTTTGACTAAGTGTTTAAAGGAATTATTGTTGTGTGCGTATTACTTAACGTAATTTAGTTTAATACAAAGAAAACGAATTAAATAAATATGTACACAAAAGTTTTATTTCCATATTATAATAACAAATAAAACAAATTAATTTAAAAGTGTCGATGAGAAATGAATATTTGTAGAAGGCGAGATAAAACGCATTTTTATATTTCTTAAAATATCTTGAAAATAATAATTAGCAAATCGACTTGTAAATAAAACTATACGCTAATATCCATTAAATCATTAGAGTTGAAACATTAATCTACTTACATTATAATAGATTATTTTAGGGTTACACTCACCATGTTACTTGTAATTATTAGTTAGGTAGTTGATTAAAGCAAATTCGGAAATGTATTGCCTTTACATTAATCATCACAAATTACTATTATTATCATTAATTACTACAAACAAGTTTGGTGTTTTCATTATCAATAAAAATTGCAGTTAAGGTACGATTCACGACAGGTGTCCCATCGTTTTCTTGATTTGTAGTGCTTTCTGCACCAATACATATTATACGAAAATAGTTTGATGTCATCAGATTGCGTGTGTGAAAAGAGGCAGAAAACTTCATAATATGTCTGTTATGGTTTTTAGATAGAACATGTGAAAACGAATGTTCCGGTTAAAATTTAAAGGTTAAAAGTCAAATTTTGACAATGTCTTCGTAAAACTAAATCTGCAAAAACGCAGTCACAAATCATTTTAATTAATGTGGACAATCGTTTTAAATGTGAGTTTAGATGGTAGAATTCCAATTTTCACATCTACTTAATAGTTGAGATATTTACAGAAATAAATAACGCATTTATGTTGATTATGTGTAAGCTCAAACGAAAATGTTAGTTGATTAATCTGCTAATACAGGGAATTTTTCTTTGAAGTATGCATACAGGGAATTTTCTATTAGGTATACATATGCATACGCTTTTTGTAAGAGGTTAATTTAAAGCTTAAAACGAGTGTTTTCCACTTCCAGACTAAGCATGAAGTAAAATTTCGAGTTTAGAAAAGACTGAAAATTTGGTATGGTCGCGTAGCGCGAAGCGCTACGCGGCCAAACCAAATTTTCAGGCTTTTCTAAACTCGAAATTTTACTTCATGCGCCATGCGTATTAACACTGAAAGCACTGAAATATTGTGAACGAGTAAACTATGCCTGAAATCAGTCACTTATAAGCGTGGCGCATGAAATAAAATTTCGAGTTTAAAAAAAAGCCTGAAAATTTGGTTTGGTCGCTCCGCGCTTCGCACTACGCGACCAAACCAAATGTTCAGGCTTTTCTAAACTCGAAATTTTAATTCATGCTTAACCTGGGTGTGGAAAACACTCGTTTAAACTTCAAATTGGCCTCTTTTAAGAAAACAACGAATATTTAAAAATCTGCAACACGTTAATGGGAATGTATACTCAAAAGACAAAAATCACAAGAAATTATAAATTAAAGCTTTTCTATAAGAAAGAACACTAATATACTCGCGACCTAAACAGTACGACATTGTTATATAACGTCAAAATTTGACACAATTAGGAAAAATGGTTGCAGACACAACTGTCAACATACACTCTAAAAAATTTGAACCACATATTCCACATCAATGAGTCATAGGACATCTCTCCCGAATTCCACTATAGGTAGTTTATTCAAGCAAATTCGAAAATGTATTGCCTTAACATTAATTATCACAAATTATTATTATTATCATTAATTATAACAAATTACTGTCATTATCATTAATTACTATAAACAAGTTTGGTGTTTTCATCATCAATAAAAATTGCAATTAGTTCATTGTTACTAATTCATCAATGAGTATTTATTGTTCTCATAAACACAAATATTTTTTTAAGCAATGCACTTCAAACAAATACCCCGAATCTCTTTAACAAATTCAACTTCTCGACTGATAAATACGTGCCCTCAATCAATCTTGAATTTCTTTTCAACAATAACAAAATAAACTGCTCAAATGTTTAACTTGAGTCCTCGATCAATCTTAAAGTAAATCAACGTGTAGTTATCACTTCGTTTCAGTGCCAAATTATTTCGCATCCTTCGATTGGAAATCTATTTCCATCCAGAAAGACAACACTCATTTTAACGTTCGAACGAGGCGACGTCGCTCGCTAAAAAATCAATCACACAATGGTCGAATCAAACAAAGTTTACGAGAATAAAATAAAAATAAACCACTGGGAGGACAAACTGATGGAGCACAAGAAGATCTTCTACTCGGCCGAATTGAAAATGTATCAATTGGAAATGACATTAGCGTGAGTATAAAACATGATAAATTATAGAACACAACTTGAAACGATATTAAAAGACAATTTTATTACTTTACTAAGCGTATTAACGGTTCAAAACTCATAAAATCTGGCGCAATGTAAAGAGAAGCTCTGAGTAAAGAGTTACTTTTGTCTGTGGTTCTGGTGTAATGATTTAATCATGTCTTTTAATCATTTCTAAACTAAGACAAAATGTTAGCCTCAAAACCCAAAGATTCACGTCCGATTTACTCGATTTTCAAGTTACTAATAATATAACTTTAGTGGAATTCGGGAGAG
The DNA here is from genome assembly GCA_932526585.2 of Philonthus cognatus. Classification (NCBI taxonomy): domain Eukaryota; kingdom Metazoa; phylum Arthropoda; class Insecta; order Coleoptera; family Staphylinidae; genus Philonthus; species Philonthus cognatus. Next base: position 40,676,963 of record OW052244.1, read on the forward strand.
ATGTCCTATGACTCATTGATGTAGAATGTGGTTAAATTTTTTTAGAGAGTATGTTGACAGTTGTATCTGCAACGATTTTTCCAAGTTGTGTCAAATTTTAACGTTACATGACAATGTCATACTGTTTAGGTCGAGAGTATATTGTTCTTTCTTTTAGAAAAGCTTTAAATCATAATTTCTTGTGATATTTTTTTTAGTATACATCTCCCAATTACGTGTTGTAGATTTTTAAATATTCGTTATTTTTTTAAAAAGAGGTCAATTTGAAGTTTAGACGAGTGTTTTCCACTCCCAGGCTAAGCATAAAGTAAAATTTCGAGTTTAGAAAAGCCTGAAAATTTGGTTTGGTCGCGTAGCGCGAAGCACTAATTTCAAGCGAAGTTAACTCGTTCACGATATTTCAGTGCTTTCAGTGTTTAATACGCGTGGCGCATAAAGTAAAATTTCGAATTTAGAAAAGCCTGAAAATTTGGTTTGGCCGCTCCGCGCTACAATCAAATTTTTAGGCTTTTCTAAACTCGAAATTTTACTTCATGCTTAGTATGGGAGTGGAAAACACTCGTTTTAAGCTTCAAATTTAACTCTTTAAAAAAAGCGTATGCTTATGCATACCTTTTAAAAAATTTCCTGTATGTATACTTAAAAAAAAATCCCTGTATTAACAGATTAATCCGATGACTATTTGCCAAATCTACTGAATGCGTATTCGATTCAACTAACATTTTCGTTCGAGCTTACACAAAAGTAACATAAATGCATTATTTATTTCTGTAAATCCCTGAACTATTATTTAGGAGATGTGGAAATTGGAATTATACCACTTAAACTCACATTTAAGACAATTGTGCACATTAATAAAAATGATTGTGGCTGGATTTTTGCAGATTTAGTTTTACGAAGACATTGTCGAAATGTAACTTTTAACCTAATGATTTTAAAGCTGCATACCGGAACATACACTTTCGCATGTTCCATCTAAAAACAATAAGACTTATTATAAAGTTTTCTCTCTCTTTTGACACGCGTAACCTGATGAAATAAAACTATTTTCGTATAGTCGTGTATTGATTCCGAAAGCACTACAAATCAAGAAAACCATGGGACACCTCTTGTGAATCGTACCTTATGTAATTGTTAAAAGTAACGTGATTATTCTTGAAGTTCTTGAAAAATGTAAGTTGTATGCTTGACTAAGATTGTTTAGGCATGCTTAAAAGTCAAAAATTTATAAAAATTATTTACAAGCTTGAAAATCAAATACAATTTTATTTTCACAAATTTCTCTGTCCAATTTGTGTTCATTTCAATTCCAGTCGTGTACACGAAGTTTACAGGCATTAATTTAAACAAGCAACTCGTTTAATCCCCTCTTTAATCACTACTCCTAAATTCCTCCGACAATGCAATAAAATCCAGAAATCCCGTGCGGTTTTACAGCAATACTAATCTCCCTGTATCTAACAAAAAAAGTAGAGTAAATAAAATTCCTAGCAGCTAACGGATTAAATGAATAATTCAGGCTGATTGCCCGGCGACTTAATTTTCTTATTTCTTGCACAGGAAATGGGACAATTCGCGCAAATTGCGCTGGTCTTTCAGGAGCTGCGAAATTCCGTCGCCGGTTTACCACGAGGAAAGGAAGCCCAGGATGAAGCCCTGGATGGAGATGCAGGAGGAACCAAAAAAGGAGGAGGAAACGGAATTGCATTCGAGCTCGAGCCAGACGAGGCCGAGGAATTGGAGAGTGGGTTAAGGCATTTATAACTTGCTTAATAAAGTTGTATCTTGGATTTTCCAACTGGTGTAGTTTTTATTTCTAAAAAAAACTGTGAAATTGTAATAATTGAATCGAGTTTAAATAACTTTTTTAATAAATTTTAATAGCTAAACAAACCCCTTAAATAGATTCTTCCAATAAGTCTATCAAAGATACAAATAAGAAAAAAAGTCCATGAAAGACGCAAACAAGAAAAATATAAGCGTGGTTTAAAGTAAAAATCAATTAATATTAATTAACAGAGCAAGACGATAAATAATTGGCCATTAAAGGTAATTACCTGTTACCTTCCAGCGCACTCGTGCCACAATTAAGCATGGAAGAGTTGATTCGCGAGTCAGAAACTGGGCCGATTTTCCGATCGACTGCCCACCGGAAATAAACCTGTCAATGACACCTCATAATTCATCATTAATTTCCCCCGAAAAAAGTAAAAATAGTTAATGACTCCAAAAATATTAATATTATCGTAACTCATAACGAATTCCCAACCTAAAAACGTAAGAATCGTTAATGACACCAGAAATATTAAATAACTCAATCATAACTCATAATTTTATTAATTCCCACCAAAAAAGTAATAATAGTTAATGAGTGCAGAAATATTAATTTCATTAATTTTCAGAAAAGAAATTAATGCTTTCATAATTAGATCTTTAAAAAAACGAATTGTGCAAATAACTCTAAACTAGTTTCACGAACTCTACATAAAAAATAGCTATTCATGGATTTTTAATAGTAGGTTAAGTTGTGTTAAGTTTTGATTACTTTATAATAAATATTATTTAATCAGAGTTTAAACTAAACTTGGGTGGAGCCACTATTAAACAACTAATTGCAATATCTCAACAAATTACCTTTGTGAGCAGTGTCGAATCCAGACTGGTTAAGATTCGTGGCTGTAGCAAAAAATGAGGCCCCATAATCCAGCCTTTTTTAAATTTATTTATTTAGCAAAAGACATGTACAATTTTTACACGAATTGCATTTGTCATATAAAATAAGATACTTATATAATACAAAATATCACTTTTAGCTCCGAATTTAATATTTTTACAAAGGTATACAGGGTGAGTCGGGAGGAGCGCACCAAACTCTAGGAGTGTATTATACACGTGAAAATAATGTAAAAAAACTCATTTGTTCTTATCCGATTTTTATTTGTTTTCAAGTTATAGCATATTGACAAATAAACAAGTTATTATACAAAAAAATGTTCTTAATCATAGCGTTCTTTCAACAAATGTTCAAAAATACCGCCATTGACTTCTAAACATTTTCTGCTTCGTCTACGAAGAGCGTTTGTTGCTTTCCCAATTGATTCATTTCTTTCTTCTTTTATATGGGCTGCAGTATTCTCAATTCGTCTAATTAGTGATTCCCGTGTGTCCACTTTTATTTTGTAGACTTCATTTTTCATCCAGCCCCATAAACAAAAATCTAGTGGTGTGAGGTCTGGAGATCTTGCAGGCCAATTAATAGGACCTCCACGACCAATCCAACGCCCTGAAAAACGTTCGTCCAAATGTTGCTTGACTTGACGAGCGACATGTGCAGGAGCTCCATCGTGCTGATAGTACATCTGCATTCTAATATTTATAGGAACATCTTCTAGCAGGCCTTGTAATTCATTTTGTAAAAAATTGAGGTAGTTGCCTCCTGTGAGACGATTCTCCAAAATGAAAGGGCCGATTAAATAACTGTCAACCATACCACACCACACGTTTACAGAAAACCGATGTTGAAAATTGCTTTCGACTGTTGCGTGGAGATTTTCATCAGACCATACATGATAGTTACGAGTGTTGTTAATGCCATCACGGGTAAATGTAGCTTCATCCGTAAAGAGTATACTCGATACATTACGATGATTATTATTTATCCACCGACAAAATTCCGTACGGTTAGCGTAATCCCCTGGTTGTAGGTGCTGTACTCTCTGAACGTGATAAGGATATAAGCCTTGCTCGTGTAGCGTGTTCATCACTCTTTTTTGTGGAATTGCCAATTGAGTGGCAATTCTCCGTGAGCTAGTAGTTGCATCTTCTTCTACTAGATGCAGAATATTTTCTACTTCTACAAAACCTTGTCGAGCAGCGCGCTCATATGTTATGCTAGCACTGGGAAGCTTACCAGTCTCGCACAATTTGTTGAAAACTCTAATAAATATGTTTTTATCAGGATGTCTTTGGTGTGGAAAACGTTCACGATATTCTTCAACAGCAGCTGTAGCATTTCCATTACAGAAACCATATACAAACACCATATTTGCATATTCTAAATTTGAATAAATATGTGGCATTTTGCAACACTAAAAATCACATTAATTCGAACTTAAACGTTCAGTTACTGTTCACCGTACACTGACAGTTCATCAAAACGTCAGAATTATCAAATGTTTATAAGCCTCGAACATGGCATACTTTGATAATGTTAAAATTCAGATAGAAGTGGAAAGCTAGATGAACATTTTTAATTACGCCATAACTTGAAAACAAATGAAAATCGGATAAGAACAAATGAGTTTTTTTACATTATTTTCACGTGTATAATACACTCCTAGAGTTTGGTGCGCTCCTCCCGACTCACCCTGCATAAAGATAATACTAATATTGCTATTATTACTTCGAAGATTTTTGACATACATATGTCAAGAAGTGAAATATAAATCGACGGATTATCAACTCGAAAAATATTTATCTTTAATACCTTTTGCGGTGCTTTTATAATATTGGAAATATGTGAAAACTATTAATGATTTCGATAGCTAACGCCATCTAAGGCTTCATAGTGGCATCTGGTGCCGGAATACTGAACACAAATTCAATATTGGAAATATGAATCAAGTGTTTTTAAAACTTCACTATAATCAGTGTTTTATACGCGTGGCGCATGAAGTAAAATTTCGAGTTTAGAGAAGCCTGAAAATTTGGATTTGCTCGCGCGGCGGCAAATCCAAATATTCAGGCTTCTCTAAACTCGAAATATAAATCGACGGATTATCAACTCGAAAAATATTTATCTTTAATATCTTTTGCGGTGCTTTTATAATATTGGAAATATGTGAAAACTATTAATGATTTCGATAACTAACGCCATCTAATGCTTCATAGTGGCATCTGGTGCCGGAGTACTGAACACAAATTCAATATTGGAAATATGAATCAAGTATTTTTAAAACTTCACTATAATCAGTGTTTTATACGCGTGGCGCATGAAGTAAAATTTCGAGTTTAGAGAAGCATGAAATTTTGGATTTGCTCGCGCGCCGGCAAATCCAAATATTCAGGCTTCTCTAAACTCGAAATTTTACTTCATGCTTAGTCTGGGAGTATTTTCTACTCGTTTATAGCTTCAAATCGAACTCTGTTAAAAAAACAGCGAATGTCGGAAAATTTACAACGTATGTATACTTGAAAAAAACTCCCTGTACAAGAATTCAAGTAATTTTCAAAAAATATATCTTTAAATTCTGAGTATGTGTTGACAATTATCAACACATACTCAGAATTTAATTCCAAAAGCGTTTTAGAGATTATTATAGACGTATATAAAAACTTTAACATCAAATTATTATAAAAAAATGCAAGAGCAATCAATCATATGGTTATAAAAGCAGCTTTACAAAATTTTTAAATATTCAAATACTAAAAAAAGTGCAAAAGAGTCCTAATTTTTTAATATCTGACAAATTCAATTCAGATCTAATCATGTGTATTGACAAGTGTAAAGCTAATTGCTCTAAACACAGTTAAGCAGCAAAAAAAAATTAAAGCCAACGACAATTATTTCAAAGCAGCCGATATCTCTAGGTTTAGATATCGGTTGCTTAGCTTGTGGGCTAGGTTTCTTTAAAGGCCAGTTGTTCAATATTAGGCTTGGTTTGAAATCCATTACGGTAAATGTAACTTAACCTAATCTTAAGCTAAACTTTGGTTCAAACTACTGTTGAACAACTAGCAATTATAAATTAAAAACCATTGAAACTAATTGAAATATCTGGACAAAGGATTTTCATGAGTTGAATGTATTTAATAATATTCAACAATTATTATTTAAAATTACAGTAAGTGCACAATTATGACCTATTTGTTACGATATTCGTAAAATGGCAAATATTAAAACAAATTTATCAGCAGAAAAATTACTGAATCCGCACAAAAATTACAAACAACGCAAACTTGTGCAAAATAATGTATTGATAAAGCACGTAATTTATTTACAAGCCTTGATTTTACTACACTTTTAATATTATTTTACATTACACATTCAAAAAATAACCTTAAAGAAACATTTCTTTTAATATTTGAATTATGTCCGGTCTTACCAACTTCAATTAAATCTTATTCGTAGATTAATACATTTGTTGATCAGAATAGACATTTTTCATGAAATAAAATTCAATTTAAATGAAACTTAATTGTATTATTAACATGTATGTAACTAGTACTAGATTTTAATCGATGAATTGGTCGATGCAACTAACGTTGGTGAAACCCGGTATAAGTCCTACATAATTTGTCTAAGACTAAGGCCCACTTGCACCACGACTAATTAACATTAATCATCCAGCAATAATTAATAATATTTTTATATCCTCTTATTTTCATTTAATCTCAGGTTTATTATGTTAAATGAGAATATAACTCAAGCGTCACATGACTACAATTCCTCCAATCAGAATCGCTTATTTCCATAGATACATGTTATCACAGCGGTGATAGAATCCTACCACCTTGTTTTGGTCGTTGCTACGAAAATTATTTGTCAAATCTGACATTCGATAATTAAAAATGTCAACCGGACGATAGGGTGGGCTTTCCAAGACAGAAATATAGTGAAATTCGTTATATTCTCTCATCGAATATAACTCGTGGTATGTTAATAATCAATAATATTCATTCATGAAACCGGATAATATTCATGAGTGAAACTCGATTTCACTCATGAATATTATCGATGATCTCGATGAAACCAGTTGGCACCAGCAATGGGGCCGACTGGTAGCTGCAGGCAGAGGCTACCGAGCGCGTCTCCAGGTGGTGGATAGGAGCATGACCGAGCATTCGGCCAGTAGCTGGCATAGGGTCGGGCAGGTGGGACACCCCCGCATGACCGGCCTAAACCAGTTGCCGCGAACCAACTCCCCCAAGCTACGGTGTACAGATATCGTGCCAATAGCTGTATGGCACAGGGTTAAGTGTCGCGAACGATTCCGTTGGGATACCGGGCGACCTCCCAACGTAGTGAGCCTTCTGTGCGTATCGGGGCACTGCGCACAGCGACCGGTTATTTCCTCCGTACTCGTGGGACCAAAATGGAACCAACAAAAATTAAAACAAAAACAACAACCATAGGGGGCTCTTCGGAGAACCCTACCTCCACTGGTGCCGCCGCAGCCGAACCCGAACGCCCTAAACAGCCATCGGGGGCGACCAAGCGACGCCAGAGGAGAGAAAAGCACGCCCTGAGGGCAGGGACGCCTAGGCGAAACCTACCTCAGGGAAAGCCGACGCTAGGGGGGGGGACGCATCCGCGATACCCTGGACCAACGTCAGCACCCGGCTCGTCAGGGACGCCAAAGCGAAACCTGTCGAGCGACTGCACACCTCCGGGACTCCTCAAGAGACCGGCGAAAACCCCAAGGGAGGAGAAAGGGCCTCCGCCAAAGAGGACCTTCAGCGATATCCTTACGGGCATAGCACTCGCTATTATACCGAAAGGATATCCCGAGAATAGCATCAGTGCAGAGGAGGCCGAGGTTATTAAAACCTCGATCATCCAATGCATTGATGCCACGGCGAAAGGCGAAGCATCGCCGAGATTTCAGGAATGCACCCACAAAGGGGGATTCCTGAAAGTAATATGCTCCGACATGCAAACCAGAGCATGGCTCGAGAGCATCTCCAAGGAGAAAAACCTCTTGGGGAACGGGAAGGAACTTCAGATCATTTATCTGAAGGACTTACCGGAACCCAGGAGAGTGCTAACCTGGGCTCCAGGACCACCCATAGAGGCGACCACCTTCCTCAACAGAATATCGGTGCAGAACAACCTGAGCACCGATACCTGGAGAGTGGTTAACGAGAGGCCGGACCCCAAGGGAACTCAGTATATCTTACTGATGGACAAGTTCTCTTGGGGGAAGGTCAGCGAGAGGAAGAAGCTGCACTTCGGCCTCTCAACGATCACCCTCAGGGCCCTGGCGGCAAAGACCGACGCCAAACCTGAGGAGACCAAAGGGGAAACAATGGAAGACATTCCATTGCCCGGAGAGGGAGCAATGGACAGCAGTCCGTTGCCCAAATCACCGAAGGGTAAGTAATGTTCAAATTACTTCAAATTAATATACACCACTGTAGGGCGGCATCCGCTGCCCTCAGTGCATATATCCTTAATGAGAATATTGACATTGCACTTGTACAAGAGCCATGGCTCTACAAGGGAATTGTAAAGGGGTTAAACATACAGGGCAGGCGACTGATAGTGGCCGAACCTATGTGTAACCCACGTACATGTATAATCGTAAAACATGAACTGTATCTAATGCCCCTATGGGACCTATGTTGCAGAGACCTAGTGGCAGCACGGCTGGAAGTAGTGGAAAGGGGAACGCGGAGGGAGTTTATACTCGGATCCGGTTACCTTCCCTACGACCAACCAGGACCACCGCCGCCAGACATCGTCCAGCGGCTGATAAATCGCGGGAGCCACGATGGCATACCGCTGATCCTTGGATGCGATGCCAACGCACACCACATTATATGGGGGAGCACGGACATCAATCCAAGAGGTGAGAAACTATTAGATTTTATCTTAGAGAATGACATTGAAATAGCAAATATTGGAAATGTACCCACGTTCGTAAACGCGGCGCAAAGCGAAGTAATTGACATTACACTTGCCTCTCGCAAGGCAAGTGAACTGATAAAACTTTGGCATGTGTCTGATGAACCATCATTATCAGACCATAGATATATACGATTCGATATCGAATCAGAAAAACCAACGGAAACCCAAAACAGAAACCCGAGGAGAACTGACTGGGACCTATACAATGAGGTACTAGCCAGCCGAATCGGGGACTGTCCAACAGGAGCGAGAACAACGCATGAGCTGGAGTTCATGGTGCAAAGCATCACGGACTCCATCAATACGGCGTTTGAAGCAAGCTGCCCAAGAACTACCAAACCCACTTCCACCAGGGTCACCCGGTGGAACAGGGATCTTGATAGGGCAAAGGCATGCACCAGAAGGCTATTCAACATAGCCAAGAGAAACGGTGAATGGGCGCAGTACAAAACGGCCCTCACGGCATATAACAATGCCATCAAAAAAGCCAAGAGAGACTCTTGGCAAAAATTCTGTGGGGACATAGAAAGTGAACCCACAAGCTCCCGTCTACTTAAGACGCTCAGCAAAGATCATGCTGGGAACATCGGCTCACTGCTGACCAAAGATGGAGAGTACACAGACTCGGTAGAAGGGACCCTGCAAGTATTACTGCAGACGCACTTCCCGGGTTCTGTAATACTTGAAAATCCTGTATCCGGGGACCTAAGCGAACCCAATACATGGGCTCCAAAACAGGACTGGGACACAGCGAAAACAATTATCAAACCTGGTGACATTGAGTGGGGAATTAACACGTTCAAACCATTCAAATCACCAGGTCCTGACGGGATATATCCTGTCATGCTACAAAAGGGGATAGCAGCGCTGAGGGGACCACTATGTGATATCCTCAGAGCTAGCCTTGCCCTTTCATACATTCCAAGCAGCTGGCGGACTGTAAGGGTGGTATTTATACCCAAACCAGGGCGTGCTTCGTATGCCCTGGCCAAATCTTACAGACCGATCAGCTTGTCATCATTCATTTTAAAACTACTAGAAAAACTAGTAGACAGGCACATACGGGAAGGAGTCCTAAAGGACTCACCACTACACCGTCAACAATATGCCTACCAAGCGGGAAAGTCATGCGAACTGGCAATCCACCAGCTAGTGAGCAGATGCGAAAGGACCATACAATGCAAAGACATTGCGTTGGGGGCCTTTCTGGACATTGAAGGGGCGTTTGACAACACAACCTTCAACTCCATAGCAACAGCAATGGAGAAAAGAGGGATCTACCCGCAAGTCCGACACTGGGTGAACAAGATGCTCAGGAGCCGGACTGTAACAACTACTCTATACGGAAAGACAGCAGAAGCGGTGGTCGCTGGCGGGTGCCCCCAGGGAGGGGTTCTCTCGCCGCTCCTGTGGTGCCTCGTCATGGACGACCTTCTGCTGCTACTTGAAAACCAGGGCATTTATGCCCTGGGGTACGCAGATGATCTGACCATTCTAGTTAGCGGGAAGTTTGGGACCACTGTATCAAGCCTGATGCAGAGGGCACTAACTACCGTGGAAAGATGGTGCAAGAACGAAGGGTTAGCTGTAAACCCGGCCAAAACGGCGATAGTCCCCTTTACCAGGAGACGAAAAACCGATGACATAACATCGCTACGCATGTATGAAATGGAAGTCCCAATCAAAAATGAAGTAAAATATCTAGCGGTCATACTTGATACCAGATTGAACTTCAACTTCCACCTGGAGAACATCAGCAAAAGCGCCATGAGAGGACTTTTTGCGACCAGGAAAATGGTAGGACGCACATGGGGACTGAGACCCAGTATGACCAAATGGCTATACACCGTGGTCATAAGACCCATAGTGACATACGCGGCGCTCGCTTGGGGAGAAAAAACCCAAACCAAGAGCGCAGCCGCAAAACTCGAAAGAGTGCAACGACAGGCGTGTCTGCTGATTACTGGGGCAATGAGAACAACGCCCACAGCAGCCATGGAACACATATTATCGCTTCCACCACTACATCTATATGTTATGATGGAAGCCAGACAGGCAGCCTACAGACTGCACATAAATGGACACACTTTAAATGTAGGGTCATCTAGACCGGAAACATTTAAAGTGCTACAAGAAGAAGAAATCCTAAAAATGAGGTCCGATTTCACTAAAATCGTACACCCATCCCGCAGATTCAAAATAATCATACCACAGCGGAGTGAATGGACAAATGGAACATACCCGGGAACGAGTAAAGGAACCATCTGGTACACAGACGGGTCCAAAAACACTAAAGGAACCGGGGCTGGTATCTATGGAGGCTGTAACCGGAGCAAACAATTCACGGTTGCTCTGGGGAAACATGCCTCCATCTTCCAGGCTGAAGTGGCCGCCATTGACTGGTGTGCCCACCATATAATGGAGTCGGGACTCAACAAAGGACCAATTACCATTATGTCGGACAGCCAGGCAGCCCTAAAAGCGCTAGCCTCGCCGATAGTTCAGTCCAGACTGGTTATAGACTGCATAAACAGGCTGGACGCACTGGCGACAACAACAAAAACACAGCTAGTATGGATACCCAAGGACCAAGGAATTATTGGACACTTGGGGGCCGACCTGCTGGCCAAACAAGGGACAATAGGTGAATTTATAGGACCTGAACCCGCTTTCGGAATACCACATGAAACCGGAAAGGAAATAATCCGACGCAAGTTAGCAGAGGAGCATACAAAGGCATGGCACAACCAAATGGGAATGAGGCACACGAGACTCTTCCTAGATGGCCCGGTACCTGATAGCGCATTAGCGCTGTCAGGACTGAGCAGAATGAAACTAAGGAAAATCACAGGACTAATTACTGGGCACTGTGACCTGAATAAGCACAAACATAGGATGGGTCTTGAGAAAAGCCCCCTATGCCGTGGGTGCTTATAAGAAGAGGAAACTCCCCAACACCTACTGTGCACATGCGAAGCCCATAAACGGCAACGCACGGAGCAACTCGGGAAGCCCGTGCTTCCTGAAGAACAGCTCAAGAACATCCTCTGGCCCAAACTCCTGGACTTCTTAGAAGACGCAGGAATATACAGGGAGTAAAATAACCAGAGGAGCACAAAAGGACTACGGAGACCGTAGTGCAGGGACGCAAAGCGATACCACCTCATGTGGAAAAAAAAATTATCGATGATAATCATATCACTTGTTATATTACAGCTGAAAATAAGAGAATATAAAAAAGTTATACAGTTTTTAGATTTCACAAACAAGTTTATTTGGTCAATAAGCACGTGCGTAAACAATTTCCAAATAAAATAGCTGTTTTAAAGAAGTACTAATTACTGTTTAGAGTCACTGCTTAGTAATTTTAATCAGTTAGTACCTACTTCTTTTAAACACAGCCATTTAATTCGCACAAGTAGCCATAATTACATATAAAAAATGTTTTAAATTTGCGAAAAGTTTAACTCTTTCAGGACTATACTTTTATAAGTTCAAGTTGTCACAAATCAAATTCAAGTTGGTAATAATCAAAATCAAGTTATCATTAATCAAATGCAACTTGAATGTGATTAGTGACAACTTGATTTTGATTATTGTCAACTTGAATTTGTTTAGTGCTAACTTGAACTTGAAAAGGTATAGTGGTTTTCTCAGAATACCACAAATATAACTGATCACTAAGTTCACATTTTTATCTTAGTTGAACGATTTACAAACCTAGTAATATTGTGACGTAACCACAACTTGCAGGACAATAAGTGAACATTTTATTTTCAGTTTTTGTAGGCCTATATGTAAGCCTAAATTGATGATAACTAACTAACAAATTCACTAAAATTCAAGATTAAAAATATTTGGACTTTAAAAAGTTAAATATTTACGGAAATATTCCTTAATGTTTTCTTCGTTTCATTTCTATATAAGATGCTTATTTGATAAAGCAAATGAAAATCGTGTATATCCGTTGTTCTCTTTTATATTTACGTTTTATCTGTATTCAGAAGAATAGTCCTGACCTCAGATGTTCACGCCCCGCTTGAGTCGCACTTCATTTCCGAAATATCCAGAAAAGGAAACGCTTTGTGGATCTCGCCTTTCCGGTGTGTAAACGCGCGTCCACGGTTCGACGAACTTCTTATGTAAAGAGGTTGGAAAGAAAAAGAAAAAGAATTTCATGTTGTTTTTTAACAGTACTATTTATCTATGTGCATAAAATATAAACCTACATAAAACTAGAGAGAGAAATCAAGTTCAATGTTATGATGTTCATGGGGTCTTTTTATATGTATATTCAAATATTTTGAAAGAGCAATGTTTTATTAAAATTCATACAAAATTTCATAAAGATATAGATATAGACATCCATGTAATTATTCCTGAAAACCATAATTTTTATAAATATTCGATAGAACAACCGATTTTGTAGTTTAAACGATAATAACTTAAAACGTGCTGATGCAGTATTTTTGGGCTTTCACATATTTTGAAAGAGCAATGTTTAGTTAATATTTACACAAAATTTTGTGAAAATGTCTCAATAGATTTCTAAGTTATTTATTCTTGAAACTCTGATATACATACAATTTCAATAATAATACAACTCATAGCCTACTAAAACTAATTTTCAACCAATGAGATGCAAGAAAAGCCGTAGGTACATGTTTATCACCCCTATAATAAATTTAAAAAAACAAAAGAAGCGGTGATACATTGTTTTGGTCTTGTCATTAAAAGCGTCAGTGAAATAAGTAAAGTAGTGAAAAGATATACAGGGAATTTTTCTTTTAATTATCAATATTGAACATGTTTCACCAAGTGATTAATGAGGACCAAATAGAAGATATTTCTTTTAAGTATATAAATGCATATACTCTTTCTAAATTAGTTCAAGTTTAAACGAGTGTTTCCACTCACAGATTAAATTTCGAGTGTAGAAAAACCTGAATATTTGGTTTGGTCGCGTAGCGAAGCGAACCGACCAAACCAAATTTTCAGGCTTTTCTAAACTCGAAATTTTTCTTCATGCGCCACGCGTATTAAACACTGAAAACACTGAAATATTGTCAACAAGTGAATTTCACTTGAAATGAGTGGTTTATACGCGTGGCGCATGAAGTAAAATTTCGAGTTTAGAAAAGCCTGAAAATTTGGTTTGGTCGCGTAGCGCTACACGCTACGTAACCAAACCAAATTTTCAGGTTTTTCTAAACTCGAAATTTTACTTCATGCTTAGTCTGGGAGTGGAAAATACTCGTTTAAAGCTTGAAATTAAAGAAAAAAACAACGAATATCTGAAGATTTACAGCAAATAATTAGAATATGTATACTTAAAAAAGCACCCTGTATTACGGCTGAAAATAAGATTTTTTTTTAAACACATGACAATAGACTCAAAAACTGTCTAAACTGTCACATATTTTAAAATAGCAATGGTTATATTCGCTCAAAATTTCTTAGAGATATCTTAATAGATTTCCAAATTATTAAGTCTAATTTCAATAAAATTACTCTTTTTGGGAGTTTAAATAAAAATATCTGAAAAACTTGTTGGTGTGGTATTTTTGAAATTTCACATATTTTCAAATAGCAACATTAACACAAAGTGTCATAGAGTTATCTCAATATATTTTAAAGTTAATACCTCTCGAAACTCTAATTTGACAGGGATTTTTGGTATTTTCACATATTTTGGAAGAACAATGTTTGATTAACATTCAATAATCATTTTATAAACATTTCTCTATAGATTTCCAAGTTATGACACTAATTTCCATAAAATTTCGATACAATTAAACTTTTTGGAGTTTAAACGAAACTAAGTCAAAAACTGTTAAGCAGTATTTGATTAACATTCAAATGCAATTTTATATTAATATCTCAAACAACTCATGATTAAATATGATTTTATACAATATGTAAATACAAAATTTATAAAAAAAACGCTTGATTGGTACTTCCTGACTAAAAAGTTTTAATATTGGAGTAAACTTTTACCAAAATTTAAAGTTGAAAATAAATCTACCTACATATCTATCCCGTTTTAGAGATTTTGATAAAAGTTGATACGGGTTTATTTAACAACATATATACAGACAGATGCAGAATCAACATACAGAGAGTTTTATGTAACACCGAACATTTATAAAAATAATATTTCTTTTAAGTATACATATGCATACGTCGTACATTTTCCGACGCTCGATTTATTAAAAGAATTTAATTTGAAGCTTTAAACGAGTGTTTTCCACTCCCAGGTTAAGCATGAAGTAAAATTTCGGGTTTAGAAAAGCCTGAAAATTTGGTTTGGTCGCGTAGCGCAGAGCGGCCAAACCAAATTTTCAGGGTTTTCTAAACTCGAAATTTTACTTCATTTATTTATTTATTTATTATCCAACAGATTCATAAGATCTAATAATAGGATAAATTAGAAAATACAATTATAGCGCAATACAGTATAGTCACAATCGTTCACAATATAGCACTGCATATACTTTGAAATACAATGATTTTTACATAACTTAAAAACGCCACCGGTACAAAAACTGATTCAATGTAAAGTTTAGTGGTGTGTTTTAAACCTCGTAATATGTCAGGGTTTTGTACCGGTGGCGCATGAAGTAAAATTTCGAGTTTAGAAAAGCCTGAAAATTTGGTTTGGCCGCTCCGCGCTTCGCGCTACGCGACCAAACCAAATTTTCAGGCTTTTCTAAACTCGAAATTTTACTTCATGCTTAGCCTGGGAGTGGAAAACACTCGTTTAAAGCTTCAAATTAAATTCTTTCAATAAACCGAGCGTCGGAAAATGTACGACGTATACATATGTATACTTAAAAGAAAAATTCTCTTTATGAAAATGTTCGGTGTTACATAAAACTCTCTGTATGTACATACAGATGCAGTTAACTGTATACTTAGCAATATTAATAAACATTTTATTTTACTGGAAATAAACACTCAAACTTAACTAAAATATGTATTTTGAAGCATGGAAACATTTTTTTTAATAACTGCAAAAACACATTGTTCAGTTTTGTTTAAACCCCGTGAAAAGGACCAAATGTAGAATATTTGATTTATATTTTGAATATTCGCGCGCTTGGAAAGTGCGCGCGTTACGGGTGACGCTCATAGCGGAACTTGCAAAGAAGTCGAGTGAGACGCGTGCAACGCGAGTTTGTTCTTTAAAATACAACTCTAACTTAAAAAGACTATTGTTTCTTTAGGCCATTGAATCACCGAAGCACACATAGCACAAAACCGGGGTAAATCACCCTTAAAACACCACTTTCCAGTGGGGTCCGCAGATCAGTAAAATAAATAATAAGTATAAGCGCCTGTATACGCGCATCAAAACCCTTCAGTCAAAAACTGAAGTTGTGAATTATACAAACATTTTTCTAATTATTAAAACTGCAGATTTTTTTTTTGATATTCACAGTTAAAAAAAATCTATCAAATTCATTTTACTACAAAAGTCACAAACAAAAATATTCAGAATTTATCAAATCAAAGACTGAATTTCTATAACAAGAAAACCTTCCACTTTATTTATTTCTACTTGCAATTTTAAAATAAAAAAAATAAAACTAAGACTATGATTATTGTCTAAAAACTGCTTCCACTCCTAGACTATCCAGACTATCCACTCACGGCAAATCTAAATTTTCAGGCTTTTCTTAACTCGAAATTTTACTTTATGCGCCACGCGTATAAAACTCATTTCTAGTAAAATTTAAAATATACTGTTATTATCTATTTTTTTAATAAATCAATTCAATGAGTGTATTTTATATAACAATAAATAAAAATAAAATCTCATGTTTTTCTAGGAATGGTTTTTGACATATTCTTATCACTTGCGCATGCACACGAAAGAATGTTACTAATGTTACTGAAACATTAGGGTACTATGCCGCAATTTACAGTAAATTACCAGTGGTAATTACCGAAGTAAATTACCACTTACGTAAAATTCCTTCTTTATTAAATTACTTTTCTTTTTGTTTAATTTTTAAAACGCCTCCCCAAAAATATACAGCATTCAGTAATTATTCAAACAATACTTTATTATTTTTTTGCTGTCGGCTTTTCGCAATAAACTCTGAACGCGACGTTTTGCTAATTTGAATAGAGCCCGCCTGAATACGAATAGGCTCGCGAAAAACGGGCCGGTTTTTTCGTGCTCGAAATAATCCATACAAATTCGTGAAAATCCTTAACAAATCACGAGCGTTTAATCATAAATTTCCCACCTATTGTCCCATTCCTGTTTTTTACCTCTCCATTGTCGTTCCAGTGAAAGTTATTTTTTTTTTTTCAGTGGTCGGAAGAAAACAATGAGAATTTTTGTATGGGTGTTGGTTTCTATAGATATCGATTACGTATGTTTAAATTATATTGAACTGGCCATATGGACTGGTTTAAATTAATTCATTATTGAATAGATAAATATAAAAAAATAAATTAATTGTGAGTTACGTGAAGATTAATTTAACAAATAAAGCACCTTTCTTCACACTTTTATTTGAATTACCAAATGTACATTTCGGACACAAAGTGACCATTATCAATGGATTAACACAGTGTTAATCCATTGATAATGGTCACTTTATGTCCGAAATGTACATTTGGTAATTCATATAAAAGTGTGAAGAAAGGTTATTAGTGCTTTATTCGTTAAATTAAGATAAAAATAACATTGTTTTATGAACGCATTATTTAAATCCCTATTATTTGATGGATAAAAGACCTTGGATTTAATAAAAATGTAAGAATAAATTAATTTCTGAAATATATGATTTTATTAAGAGTGAGCTCTACCCTATGGAAACTAAGAATACTGCTTTATTGTTATCATTTTGAATTTCTTTTGTTCTTTCTTTAAACATCTGTCTAAAATTGAATTGCAGAAGGCTTGATGATTTGATTTTATTTTTTATTTTAGTATAGTTAAAAATAAAATTAAAAAACTCTAAAATGCGACTTCATAGTGCCCTCTATAATGATTTTGTGATTATATAATTCTAATATAATTTTCTTATAAAATGTACAGTTATCTAAAAATCCACTTTTTCCTTTATAAAAAGAATCGTTCATAATATTAATTTAGACCATTTTATCAGATAATAACAATGTTTTTTTCCGCAAGAGTGGACAATTATAAATCAAAATATATATTTTTAAGCCATAACTTTATATGCCTTCATATTATTAAACGATTGTAAATTGGCACGACAGTGCGGATTGAGCGCAGCCTTAACGTATTATTTTGAACCACTTGATAACTGCTGAAAAAAAAAGATAAGTTTAGAAAATTTGGTTTGGTCAAACCAAATGTTCAGGCTCTTCTAAACTCGAAATGTTACTACATGCTTAATCAAGGAGTGGAAACATTGGTTAGAAGTATAAATAAAATATAAAAACAAAATTCTAACACACACTACCTTCTTCATTTATTTATTTTATATTTTAATTAGAGGTAAGGTATTCTATATACTTTATTATTAACAAAATTTGTGTTAGTATTGCTTTTCCCTTCTATACTAAAATCATAAACTAAACTTAATTTGCACATCCTCGATGTTGGAACATCGTTAGTCAACTTCTAATAATAAACCATTATCGTGCATTATTGATGTTATTACAACATTCTGTGTGTTCACCGGGAGATGGGTTTCATCATGAAATTCACCCTTTTGTCTCAATGTTTGTTTAACACACATTCACACACATATATAGGAGGAGTTAATTACGTTCGTCTTACACGCATTTCCTAAGGTGTGAACTAAAGCGTGAGAAACTATTCGCTCAGAAATTAGTCTTGACACCCGCAGTATCTTATAATTTAATTTGTAACAAGAAATTATTATAATTAATAGTATCACAGATAAAATTAAAATTTAAAATAAGAAGAAGAAAATTTTATTTGACTAAACACAGAATAATATAATACGAATATTCTTGTAACTTATTATTTCATTTTTAAATATATAATGATTTTTTTAATATTATAATTTGTTTTCTTTTATTCCATGTCAAATCAACACACCAGCAATAATAGATTTCTTTTTAAATGTTGTTCACGTTTTGCCTTTATATAGAATAACAAAAATATCTAATTTTAGGATTAAATGTTAAGCCATTTTCAAGCCAATCCATATTTCAAGCTAAGCAATTTTTTTAATTTCAGAAAAATGGGTTGAAATCGTAATTCGATCAATTTTTAAATTGCGATTACTGCTCCCCAAATTGAGCTAAAGATGTAACACAGGTCTCATTTTTTAACCTTTTCAACTTTTATATGATAAACAACACAATAATTTGCTATTTTATCCTATTTTTTTATTCAAAATAAAAATATCTCAAAAATCGCATCTTCAAAAATGTTTAAAAAAATATATAATAGTTAATAAAATTGTTAATTATCCCTATACATTTTAAAGTGGGATCATGATGGGTTTATATTAAAAAAAATAAACTCATTGAGTTTTATTTGCAAAACATTTTTTAGATGTATAAATATATACATTAAACTATTTGAAATAAAACAACGCAGTTGGGAGGGTTTCACTTTTATTGTTGAACACTGCAACATGTTTCACACAGTGGCTTCATCAGGCAGATGAAATGATTATCATTATTTCATCTGCCTGATGAAGCCACTGTGTGGTGAAACATGTTGCAGTGTTCAACAATAAAAGTGAAACCCTCCCAACTGCGTTGTTTTATTTCAAATAGTATTATGGAGTTTCATCATGTATCCGCCTCATCAATTAAATATACATTAAATATTTCTTAAATAAAGCTCAACAAGTTATTTTTTAATATGAACCCATTATGATCCCACTTCGAAATTTATATGGTTAATTAACAAATACATGATATATACATTATATATATTATTTTAAGCATTTTTGAAGATGCGATTTTTGAGATATTCAAAATCAAAATTTTAACTTTAAATAAAAAGCATGAAAAAAATTGTATTGTTTTGGTGTTATATATCATAACAAATTCATGAAAAATGCTACAAAATGAGACCTGTTTCACAGCTCTAGCTCAATTTAGAGACCTGTAATCGTAATTAAAAAATTTAGCTATTTCCGATTTTAAGTATTTAAAAAAAAATAAGTGCTTATATCTTCAAAACGGCTTGACATTTTGTTCTAAAATTAAGTATTTTTCTTTTTCTGTATAAAGACAATAAGTGAACAACATTTAAAAAATCTGAGATGGTCAAGTTAAAGACTGTGTTGATTTGACATGAAATTACCCCTAGGGCTAGTTGAATTAAATTAAAGTGCTTAGTGCATCTTACAACTTCAGATAATTACATTGTTTTAATGCCATTTTTAAGTACAGTTCAGAAATGGAATGATTTTAAAAATCTTGCATAAAATCATTAAACTGAACAGCAGATCTTAGATGTAATTTCTAAAGAATAGAAATTTGAATTTGATCGAAGTTCAGGAATGAAGTGCAGTTCAAATAGACAAGTTTCTGCTTTCTTGGACCTCGTCGGTGCAATCTGTCTACAAGTGCATTGAACAAAGGCCTAATATACTTAAGTTTAATTGCAGGCTTATTATACCATATGAGCGAAAAGTTTCTCGCATGCCATGACTTTTGTTTGTATTTAAATGTGAGTTGGTACCACTGATAAATTCGCGTGATCTGACGCAGCCCGACATCTGACCAACGACGGTAAGGTGATGTATATATGTATTTTGTTTACAAAATATTTACAGTGACAATTGCAGTGGATTTTTTTATTGGTTGCAATAATTTGTTAATACATTTTTTTTTTTAGAAATAATTTTATAGCCTTCTAGAGCAGTGGTCTCCAAACTACGGCCCGCAGGCCAAATCCGGCCCGCGACTTGCATGAATCCGGCCCGCGGTTGTTTGATTTTTTTTTTGTAAATGTCATATTTTGAAATATTGTAACAATTGTTCCTTAAATTTTTCATAATATTATAAAATTTGTCGGATCTTGGCCGACTTTATTATGTAGAATTGTATTTGTGGCCCGCGAAGAAGATAGTTTGGAAACCCAGGTTCTAGAGGATAAAACTTTTAGATTATATGGTACTTAAGTCCAATTGTAAATGAATTATATTAACACGTCCAAACAATATTGGACATCATTAACTTGCTTATAACAATGATTAACCTATTAACGGCTGAGCAATTATACAGTTAATTCTAAAAGTTGATTTTAGGTAAAATTCTGCACTTCTTTTTATGACTTCTATAAATGACTTAATATATTACATACTAGGAATGATTTTTTTTAATTATACTTAATGCATGCTCTGTAAATTTTCAGCCGTTGGTCGATTTTATTAAAGCGTTCAATTTAAAGTTTCAAACCAGTATTTTCAGTCCCACACTAAGCATGAAGTAAAATTTCGAGTTTAGAAAAGCCTGAAAATTTGGTTTGGTCGCTCTGCAAAGCAGAGCGGCCAAACCAAATTTTCAGGCTTTTCTAAACTCGAAATTTTACTTCATGCGCCACGCGTATAAAACGCTGAAATGTTGTGAAGTTAGGAATACACTAAAAACTTTTTTTAATGAGTAATAATCGAAATAATTAAATAACAAAATATTTAAAAAAAATTCACGGATTCTGAAGAACTAATTTAAACGAAAGTTTGTGGACGTTAAAATTTTAAGAAATTTTAACAAAAACATTTTTCGGACGAGTTTCTGTTTTCTTGGACCTTATCAGTGCAATCTGTCTACAAGTGCATAGAACAAAGGCCTAATATAGTTAAGTCTAATTATAGGTTTATTATACTTAAGTCCAATTCTAAACTCGAAATTTTACCTCATGCGACACGCGTTAAAACACTAAAATATTTGAATTTAGAAATACAGTAAAAACTTTGTTTTCAATGAATAATAATCGAAATAATTGAATGACAAAATATTTACATTTTCTTCGCGCATTCTAAAGTCAGGTTAAATGATGCAATGTATCAAATTAACTTATTTATTAGTTTTAAAAAAATATATAATTTGACGTTATTGTATCAATGGCGCTTAATGGGTTAAAAACTAAATTTAGGCAGATAATAGTTCACTTCAAAAAGATTTAATGTAAACGTAAGTTTAAATCTTGATCCTAATTTTATCTAAACAAAAATATGTTCGATATTTTATTAATGTAAAGTATTTTGTAGTAAGTTTAACACGTTGATCACCTGAGGCCGCTGCTTAATTTATTCCAATTATACAAATATTATTAATTATAACACAATAATACAGCAAAGGAAGGAACATAAACGTTTTAAAACGTTCAGGCCAACGTTCCGCGGCACGGGCAGCATGCCACGATTTTTTAAAAGTTGTTTCTGGATGCAAATTTAACTGCGGCACAAGTGAATGCCGCGCGGCGATCAACTTGTTAAAGAATTTAAATTGTAATAACTGAGATATCTTTACAAAAATATACTTTTTTTAAACCTATTTTCTTACGTATTTCTTGTAATTGTTGAGTTGTTGGAAACGTCGCTCACCTGCAACAAAAAAGAAAATATGAAAGCACGCGTCACTTTTACTTACATAACGAGCAAATTATTAAATCTCTCTCCGTCTTGTGTAGACTTGTATTGTGCTTCAAATTGCGACGTCGCGCAATTATTCAATGGAAACTGACTTTCTATGAAATAATTGCAATCGTCGGCTGTAAGCATCATTAATTATTCTAATTATAATTATTAACGATCTCTTAATACGATTTGATTTGAAATTACAGTAGAGAAAAGTGAACTTATTCTCGATTAAAGTGTGAGAACATTAAGAATGAAATAAATTAAACTTTAAAGAAATTCAGTAATAAGACACTTTTATTGTTACCAATTCATTTCAATAACTTAACCCTTTCGGCCCTGACGCCACCACTAAAATTTGGTAAACATACTAGGAATTTTTCTTTTAAATATACATGCATCTATGCATGAGCTGTAACTTTTCTGATAATCGTTTGTTTTTTAAAATAGTTTAATTTGAAGTCTTAAACGAGTGTTTTCCACTCCCAGATTAAGCATGAAGTAAAATTTCGAGTTTAAAAAAGCCTGAAAATTTGGTTTGGTCGTGTAGCGCGTAGCTACATTTTCAGGCTTTTCTAAACTTGAAATTTTACTTTATGCGCCACGCGTATAAAACACTGATTTTAGGTAAAGTTTAAAGTATTCTACTAAAGCAGTATGCTAAAAACGTGCTTAACACACGGTGCGCATGAAGTAAAATTTCGAGTTTAGAGAAGCCTGAAAAACCAGATTTTCAGGCTTATCTAAGCTTGAAATTTTACTTCATGCTTAATCTGGGAGTGGAAAACACTCGTTTGAAAGTTTACTTTGAAATATTTGTAAAAACAACGAATATCTGAAGATTTACAGCGTATACAGTATATTGAAATATGTGTACTTAAAAGAAAAACTCTCTGTATATCTAAGATAGTAATAAATAATATGTAGGGTACTAAACATTTTTTTGGACACCAGAAAAATTCCAGGGCTGAAAGGGTTCATATAAGTGTGAATTGAAAGTTTGTTTATGAAAACAATCTTGCATATTTAATTGATTAAATTCTAAAAAATTCATTATTTTTAACTAATATAACATGAACATGTGGTCATCATGTTATATTAGTTAAAAATAATGAATTTATTAGAATTTAAAACTAAGAAGAAACTATTGAGGTATCTTTTCCTTGCACTGAAATCAAATTATTCATAATTCATTTATTTCCAAAAAGACCTATTATATTCATTGGTGGGTCGACAGTAATAATAAGCAATTAACATAAATAAAAGTAAATACTGAAAAGCATTGGTTTACAGATTAAAATAATGTATTATTGAAATGAACTGGTGCTAAGTTACATGTTTATTTTTATTTCACTTAAAAACACAATTTGTAAATATTTTAACATTTTCAGTTCAAATTTCTGTAAGTGGGTTGTACTGTTGGGTAATGAATATTATGTTTATATTATTATTATAAATCGTGCATAACAGATAAATATAAGTTTCATTCTAAAAAAGAATTATACAACATTAATGGTGAATTCGCCGGGTAAAACATGTGTAAGGCCAGAGAATGTAAATTAAAATTAGCACATATTTCAAATAACTTTAGTTCTCATTGATAACTTGATAAAACATTTTTACTAATATTGAATTTTAAATAAATACAGTTGCATTGCTTAATTTATTTCTTTCTTTCACCTTGACTTATGGTTAAGGAATAATATTTTATATTTCACTTTATCGAGTTATATTTCTTCCTTGTTGTGATTTTTATCTGTTTGAAGCATGTGTGTATAAGTCTCGCGTAATTACCACGGGTAGTAGACACTGGGAAAGCGCGAAATTTTGCCCGTCAGCAGGATATTATGCACAAGTGCCTGCCGAGGGCACTCCAGTGCAGACTTGTCACTAGACTTGAATACATTATGCATTTAATGAATAAAATATATGCGCAAAGCAAGCGCACTCCTGCAATTTATATTCATTACACTAAGCTTATTATATTAGCACACTATCCTTAAAAAAAAACAATTTGCGCCTATCCATTTTTTTGCAAATTCAGAAGGTAAATTAAACAGAGGCGCGCCTTTGGAATCGATAAGCAATAAACTGTTTGGCGAAAACGACCTATATTAGCCCTCAATCGCCCACGTCGGCACTTCCGGTGCGAAAAAAGGGCGCAAAAAGTCGTGCGAGCGAATCGTTCGCACCCAATCCATCAAAATGACTAAAAAATACTATGCTGATGACAAAAAAATAAATTAAACCGATTGATAGATTTTTCTCTTTGGCTTCCAATCGCTTTAGGATCTTTCAGAAAGTATTACAAACTCCCAGTCGAAAGAAAAAATAGCAGGGTATTTCTGCGAAGACGGAAAGTTTTGTAGCTCTATTGAAAAAAAATGTAAGTCAAAATTGTATGAAATCATTTTCTTGGTAACATAACATTATTTTCGTATGCACAGTTGCGAGAGAAAAAAAAACTAGTACAGCAGGGAACATTAGCCACATCTAATATATCGTATTTTTTTTCTGTTAAAACAAACTTGTCATGTACAGATTAACAACAATTTTTTTCTTGGCCAACAAGACGGTGCTTTTGTTGACATGCACTTCAATAGCAATGCGTAGCGCGCAGCGCTACGCGGCCAAACCAAATTTTCGGGCTTTTCTAAACTCGAAATTTTATTTCATGCGCCACGCGTATAAAACACTGATTTCAGGTGAAGTTCAAAATATTCTACTAAAGCAGTATGCTAAAAACGTGTATTCTAAACATCACATCAGTGTTTAGTACGTGTGGCGCATGAAGTAAAATTTCGAGTTTAGAAAAACCTGAAAATTTGGTTTGGTCGCGTAGCGCTACGCGCTACGCGACCAAACCAAATTTTCAGGTTTTTCTAAACTCGAAATTTTACTTCATGCTTAATCTAGGAGTGGAAAACACTCGTTTGAACGTGTAATTTGAAATATTTGTAAAAACACAAATATCTGAAGATTTACAGCGTATACAGTATATTAAAATATATATACTTAAAAGATAAACTCTCTGTATATCTAAGATAGTCATAAATAATATGCAGTGTACAAAACTTTCAGCAAAATTTCAGGGCTGAAAGGGGTAATATAAATTTAAAAAAAAAACATCACATCAAATTTGATTATTCAATTTGTATTGCTGAATACAGCATGCATTACTAATTTAGATAAATAAAACTATGCAAAACTGAAAATAATTCCCTTAACAATTTTATTACTAATGCACACAAAATATTTTCATAATTGAAATTTCATTTGGGATAACATTTTAATTCTATAAATTTTACTCGCTCTGGCCAACATATTGCTGTAACAGATGCCGCTGTGGCCGGGTCTGGCCGTCATGCGAATATGATTCGTTTACGGTTTCATGAAACGAAAAACAAAATACCGATATTCGTTACACGGAGAGCCCGTTACACTGAATTAATAATAAATTCGCACTCCGGGGTGGGCTCGCATTTTCTGCCTAACTTTTATTCTCCAATTAACCTGAAAAATAACGCACAGATGATTAAAATCCCTCGCAACTGTTACCACAATTTTACATTAAAAGATTCTTTTCGCAATCTACCACAAGTTAGTCTTACAAAGACTAAATCAAACACTCATTGAAACAACTACTTCTCGAGCTAATACTCTGACGGATATTGAATTATACAACAAGTGTTTGCTGTTACATGCAATAACCTACTTCAAATGTAACAATTTATGTCAAACGGCAAAGCTATACTGATGAGATATAAATCTCGGAACGCGTCTATAGATGGCCTGAATAATTTGACCCAAATTATTAGTAGGAGGAGGCCATATACCTGAAATCGTGTTCAAAACATAATGTCAGAAGACATTCTTTATAATTGTGATGTACTAATGTATTATGTTAATGTCTTTATTATTGTATTATTATTATTTCAATGTCCTCCTGTCTTATTGTATATTTTCGATTATCTTATTTATCTGTTATATTCATATATCTTCATTTATGTATATTGCGTTTATGTTTATTTTATAATTATGGGCGAACGCAGATAATACTAGGAACAGCAAACATTTAATTCCTCTTTTGAAACTTTCTAATTTTCTATCAATAGTCATTATTTTATCATATCTAATTCTTTGTCCAGCATTATGCGCGTCCGCACTAGATTTAGGGGAGTTAGTTTCTGGACTTCAATGGAGAAGGTTAGAAACAGTCACAAATTCAAAAAGTCTTAGTTCATATTCTAAATTATAAAGCAAACTAACTGTAAAAGTCAAATTTCTAAGTCTCAAATAAAACAACACTTCTGTTAAACTTGGATAATTACTTCACTGAAATCACACACCCAGAATAGAACTTAAAACAAATAAAGAGTACAACAAAAGTACTCTTTACATAATGAATAAAGATTTTTGATACAAACTCAATTCCAATTCCGTTATTATTTAAAATAAAATACGTTCTATCTTTCTTAAGTATGTTATTTTTATGTAATCCTAGCAACACCAATGTATACTATAATTCTCCGTTAAATACTATGATGCAAAATTATAATAATAGTATCCTTATGCCCGTTTGCATACAAGTCGATTAACTTAATCCGTGATTAGTACTACTTACAAACACAGCAATTTTATGTATAAATTATTTACAACATCGCATAATGATAAAAGTGACATGTTTAGGAAATCTTACAAATTTAAAACATTCTTGTATTCTAGAATTATGACTTAATCAGAGGTTTAATCAATGATTAGTGGTTGATTAAAGTTAATAAGTCGGGCTACAAATGGGCTTTAGTTGCACAAACATTTATAGCTGCACTTATAAATCCTTTATTAAACAAGTCGGGAATCTCTACTAAGCTTTCACTTTAGTTAACTATATTTTAGATATTACTTGCATTTCGAATTTATTCGTTACCTGTTAATAACTATTTTTGTATTTCACATATACACGCATTTGTTAATTTGTTAATTTCTATTCTTGCATATTTTCCCTGTAATAGGATAACTTGTATATCGGTTGGGAAATAAAAGTATTATTATTATTAAAAAAACACCCCTCATTAAAAATAAAGATAAAAGGAAGCACTAATTTCTATCAATTTTTCTGTACTTACTTAATTGAATTTAGCGCTTATAAAGTTTTTCAATGAATTGTAAGACGAAGTTCGAGATGTAGTCCTAATTGGCTAATTGAATAAGACCTTAAGTGAGGCGGAATTTAGGGCAAAAGGAACAAACATCCACACTTAGGCTGAATTCGATTTTAATTCGACTAAAGCGTCGAGTTTCTCAGCAAATTATTCCGTCCCGTTTATTCCGCTAAATTCGACTCTAATTCTAAATTCACACCCCTTCTTGTACGATACAAACTTCTCCAATAGAGTTCTCTAATAATAAAATTGGGTTTTCAATAGATTTGAAAATATCCTCACGTAACTGCAAGAGATGGGATAAATCTAACTTAAATTAATTAAAATTTTTCAGAAAAACTATTTTGTATCAATAATAAAATTGAATTTTTAATACATTTGGATATATCCTTACGTAACTGCAAGAGCTGGGATAATTATAACTTAAATTAATTAAAATTGCTCAGAATAACTATTTTATATCAAGTTATTTTATGCGCTGTTTCTAATTAATGCGATCATTTTGAAACTTCTAACAAGTCTTTCGCCTCCCTGTTTAAGCATGAAGTAAAATTTCGAGTTTAGAAAAGCCTGAAAATGTACATGATACACGTAAATTTTCTAAACTCGAAATTTGTGTATTCGTGTACACTGTACATTTTCAGACATTCGGTTTTTTTATGAAGACGTTCAATTTGAAGCTTTCAACGAGTGTTTTCCACTCCCAGACTAAGCATAAAGCAAAATTTCGGGTTTAGAAAAGCCTGAAAATTTGGATTTTCCGGGGCGCGCGAGCGAAGTGAGTCGCGCCCCGGCAGGGGCTTTTTCAGGCTTTTCTAAACTCGAAATTTTACTTCATGGGCCACGCGTATTAAACATTGATTTAAAATGAAGTTCAAAATATTTTACTTATAAAAACTTGTCATTGGCGCTATTGTCGGTGTATCGTTCATAAAATAAAATGATTTTTTTCCAATGGAAAATCTTAAAACGCATTTTGTCTAAAAGCATTAAGACGCTACGCATTTTGTCTAGACAACTTGCGAAATGACAGACGAATACAATTTTATTCGGCTCTTGTCTAAAAACCTTAGACAGTTCAGGTTTTGTTTAGACAAAACGCGTTTTGTCCGTATTTGGTGATGTGTCCGTAACGTATAAAACATCTAATTTTAAAATATAAAGTGACAAAATGAATAATTGTTTCTTGTATATATATATTTTAAGTTATGTTATGTTTATTAATGTAAAATTTTAAAACGCATTTTGTCTAAAGCCCTTAGACCCAACACATTTTGTGTAGACAAAGTGCAAAATGACAGACAAATACAGTTTTATTCGGCTATTGTCTAAAAACCTTAGACCAGGGTTTCTCAACCGGGGGGGCACACCGCATTAGGGGGGCGCCGCAAGATATCAGGGGGGCGCGACAATTTTCTTAAAGAGTAGGTGAAGTGAAATAAGGCTATTGGTGTTTTAATCTAAGCAAAATACCTAAATAAAATCAGGGAAAAGGGCGCGGAGCCTTAGATAGTTCGAGTTTGTTTAGACAAAACGCGTTTTGTCCGTATTTTGTGATGTGTCCGTAGGGTACAAAACATCCAATTTTAAAATATAACAAAAGTAATAATTGTTTCTTGTATATATATTTTTTTAAATTATGTTTAATTAAATATACATCATAACAGTGTTTATTAATTATTCGGCTCATGAATTGCGTTCCTTTTTGCATGCATTAAGTGTACAGTTAGACTAGCTGTGCCCGTTCGCAATAAATTAATATTAATAAACGAAATTTGTTACCGCTTTCCAAGCATATTAATCTTCGTTTCTCGGGAGAGACACAGATGTTACACTTACAGGTAATCTTCGTAAAATACAAGCAACGTTACATTAATGGCTCAAAATGATATACCTGTATGATTGCCACATTACAATAATAATTTCGTTTACTGTTTATTACTCTGCAAGACAACCCAATTAGGAAGTAATAATACAAGGAACAATAACAGAATTATAAAAATTGAATTTGTGTTCAGTATTCCGGCACCAGATACCCACAGACGCGTTTTGGACTTCAAGGTCCTCTTCAGTGTGGTCCCGACCCAGTGCTGGGTCCAATATGTTAAAACTGGCGTTGGCGTTAGCTATAGAAATCCATTAACAAAATTATACATGAATTTAAATAAGTCGATACAGTCATTTAGTTAGGATAAGCTTTACCATTTTTTGTTCCATTTTGGTTTTACTTACGCCCACTTTTACAATATTTGGGTAAATTAAACAATCGTTATTTTATCCAGCAGTTTAAATTAGATTCCTACCAAAGGGTTTCCACGTTACTGTAAAACAACAACCGGACGTTAACCCTTGAGTAGCCGTCATGGGCGTAGCCAAGGCGGACAGGAGGGTGACATCAAGAAATCATATATTTTAAAATTGTTGCAGGTAAAAAAAGAACAAGTTTTCAGAAATAATGAAATGTCGTGTCTTGAAAATGTAATCGCTGAAGCTGTTACTTGCTGAAATTCCATATCAACACTTAAGTAGTAAATAACACACTTGGTTAAGATTTCACTATTTATTTATTAGTTGACACTGCAGCAATTGTTTTACCACACTGTGGCTTTTAATAAGTCTAATGCCAAATTATGTTTTAACCGTATTATTAAGATACTATAACATTAGAACAGTATTATATTTTTGTTATGTAGACCAGCGACGACTCGCAGCCTAACTTCAGGGTAGGACACAGCGCCAAGGCCCACAAAATTTGAGGTTGGGATCGCGCTTTATAAATACAAGGAATTGAACAACAAAGTCACCTTTCAATAATAGATACATATTAACTTGGGTCTCTGGGCTACCCTGAAGTTAGGCTGCGAGCCGCCGCTGATTAAAGTTAGATTAAGTAGAATACTACTATACTTAGGAAATATGTAAAATACATTTCTGTAGTTGCATTACAAATAAATAAATAGCTGGTTACTAAAATAAGATTTCATATTTCATCTGATACTTATCTTGTTTGAGTTACCAGTTATTTAAACTAATGCAAGGCTGGATAACTTGAGAGTTGAGTTGTTGATTATTTGGAAATAAAATAGTATATTGTTAGGTTAGTTAGCAATTCCATAGGTTAGCCTATTTAGTATGGGTAACTTGCTAGTTATAACTCAACCAACAACTAACCTGAGTAACTGGCAACCAGTCTAAGCTTGGGATAAAACAATCAAGTATTCAGCTACTAATTTAACTAACTCGTGCCCCAATAAATCATAATTTTCAGGCTTTTATAAACTCGAAATTTTACTTTTTTTAATCACTAACTTTAAGTGAAATCTTTAACTAGTTGGTTAAAGTGAAATAAATTTAGTATGGCAATTATCAATTGTTCAAATTATGGGAAAATGCTATGATGGACACTTCACCATCATAGCACTTTTAATATTATTTCATATTTCGTGATGTGTCCGTGAAGTTTAATATTATTGAATGTGTCAAACTCGTGTTCCGAACAAAACTAATAATTTGTCAATTATTTAATCGTTTTGTTTCCATATTTATTATTATAATTAATTTAAAAACTCCGTGACATTTCGCTAAAAAGGCCGAAGTTCCCTGACTTTTTCCAAGACTTTTCCCGACGAATAAGATCCCTTGACTTTTTCCTGACTTTCCCGGTTGGTCATCACCCTGAATATATATTACTAATATATTTTAAAATTTATGATTTTAAAGTTATTAAATATTTGAAGTTCAGGGGCTGGGGTAAGTGCCTCCCTTGGCTACGCTCATGCTATAAAGCATACGAAATGTTCATTCTCTTAACAAAACAGTTAATCTTTAACGAATGGCTAAGTTTCAAAACTTTCTAATACTGCTTAGTTTGTCTTATTCACGGTGATGTGAGCCTCGTAAGCTAAATAGCTTGCTTCTAAGCAGTTCAAAGTTTCGGGACGCGAACGATTTGATTTGTGGTCTACCCAAGCATGTGTGGGTTAAAGTTTCCAGCAAGAATCGCTAGACTGGATCCAACTGAAATACCGCACGTATCGCGAGTTCTTGACTCTCTGTATTAATTAAGTGCACTCCAATTCTACTCCGTGCATTAAAATCTGAGTAGATAATTAGGGATGTTCGAATAAAACTAAATATATACGAGAGCTCTAGAAGCCCAGGGGTATGAGTGTAACATTGAAATTACAAGTGTGGAAATAGGTTTTAGATACATTTATTAATTTGGTATCAATAGAATATTAGTGATATTGGTGAATAATAGGTAATACTAGGGTTATCAGCAGGATATTAGTGATATTGGTAAATAATAACGAGCGTCTATAAACTGTCGGCATTCCAGTAGGTTCTGACTTCAGAAACAGACGTCGTAATTAAATTCGGCACTGTGACACTACGCCATGACATAAAGGGAGTTTTTCTTTTAAGTATACATATCTCAATCTTCGGTATTTGTTAAAAAAGTTCAATTGAAAGCTTTAAATGAGTGTTTTCCACTCTTAGACTAAGCATGAAGGAACATTTCGAGTTAAGAAAAGCCCAGAAAATTCGTCAAATTTTCACGGGGCTTTTCTAAACTCAAAATGTTCCTTCATGCTTAGTCTAAGAGTGGAAACACTCATTTAAAGCTTTCAATTGAACTTTTTTAACACATACTAAAGATTTAAGTATATACACGCTGTAATTGGGATATCTATACTTAAAAGAAAAACACCCTGTATAATTAAATGTATTTGACGTTTCCAAGATTTACCGTCTCGTATGGCATAATCTAAAATATGTAATTTGATTTTCAAACCAACCGAGATATATAGACACTCGTTAATTAATACTAGGGTTATCACCAGGATATTAGTGATATTGGTAAATAATACTTAATACTAGGTAGTTAATAGGACTTATTGTTTAATTGAGGTATGTGGAGTATTTAATCACAATGAAAAACTGTCCATTGCTTACATCTCTTTTACTAATAATAAAAGTGAAGCAAGGAATACAAATGTTTCATTGTGAGTTATTAGAACATTGAATGCAATTTTTTAAATTTCAAAATTCGGAAATACAATTTCCAATAATCAATTTTATGCACTCTAGAGCCAAGGGATTCGGCTTTAGAGTCCTCATATGAGATGTAACATTAATCATCCTTTATTACGTATGCTTATTGTTTGTAAGTAATGTAATGTACATACAATGCATAAATCAAGCCAATTTCTGTCTCCTGTTTGTGACCCAAGCAAACCCGACCAGACAGCTGAACACTCCCGGATTAGGGGAAGTAACACATCGGAGTTTGCACAGCGAGAAACAGAATTGGAAACCTCTCGAGCATTGTTTGCAGACGTGGAAATTTCGCGTGGTGTTTCCATAATCGCGGTTAGTTAGTCATTTTGCAAATGCTGTTTGTGTAGATGCAGACAATAATTCGAGTGGAGGATAATTGATTGGTAAAGAGATGTGTCCCACATAATTTTGTTGGTTATAAAGAGGAATCTGATTTCTAGAAAGATTCAAGGAATTAATCGGAAGATTACAGTAAAGTGAGATTCATTAAAAATAAGTAAATTTATCAAAAAAACGTAATTGTGGTCAGTATTCTAACAATATTTGGGTTATCCAGACGAGTTTCGGATTTCCTGATCTTTGTCACTGAGGTTTGATAGAGTGCAATGGTATTCCATTTAGCATACCGAACAACTTTGCAGTCTGACTTTTTAGGATTCATATTAATATTAATATTTATTGATGTATTAACATGTTTTACATAAGTCAACTTAATAGCTATAGTGTATAATATAAAAACAGAATAATAATAATATATAAATAGTATAAAACGTTATAATTTAGACAAGAATAATTCAAATTCAAAACCATTTGATTTCGAGAAAATAAGCTTACGCTTCTTTTAGTTTACACACTTTAAACAGAATATATAAAATTAAAACAATTCGTGTTTTACACAAATTTTCGTAATTTTATATATTATTTTGTAATTTAGTGTAGTCAAAACATCAAAATAAATAAAAATGTATACGTATAAAAACAACACAACAGACGTTCACAATTTTAAATGTGTTTTAAAATCAAGATTATAGTTACACTCATATTTAATAAATTTCCAATACTATTATTTTTAGTCACGCCAGGGGCGTAAAGGTAGTGGTACACATTATAAGCAATATATTTTATTTTACACGCCTGGCGCATAAAGTAAAATTTCGAGTTTAGAAAAGCCTGAATATTTCTATTTGCCGGCGCGACTCGCTTCGCTCGCGCGCCGGCAAATCCAAATGTTCAGGCTTTTCTAAACTAGAAATGTTACTTCATGCTTAATCAAGGAGTGAAAACAGTCATTAGAAGTTTCACTTACAAAAATTATAAATTATATTTGCCCAGAGCGGGTTCCTTGAGGAACCCCTGAAGTTACGGAAACTGGTTAAGAATTAAGATACCTTTTTTCACAATTTGGTAGATAATCTTAGCAATCAATAAATTTATCGAATTAAGTTTTTAAAAACGAGATGTACAAAGACTTGAAATGTCTTCGAGTTTAGTTCAAGGCATTTGAAAAACTAGTTTAAATTTAAATAAATGTAATTTATTTATTTATTTATTTATTGACGGGAATTCCCTTTTTTAACAAAAACAATATAATTACATAATATAGCGATGATATATACATATATAATAAAAACTATAACAAAAAGATTATGTTCTATAACAGTATTTGCTATTTAGTTTGATTTACTACTTTCAAACCTTGATATTGATTTAAGTGTTTAATAATATTCTAACAAGTGATTACATTCCTTGATTAATCATAAACATTTGGCTGTAAGTTTGGATTTTCGTAGCGACCAATCCAAATTTTCAGGCTTTTCTAAACTCTAAATATTTATTTCATACGCCAGGCGTATTAAGGACTAATTTAGTGTGGAGTTTTAAAAACACTTTATTCATCTTATTAGTAACATAAAATAAACAAAAACGTATTAAGAGATTGATATTTTTCTAGTTGACGATTTCTATTACAGTTTCTTCTGGCTATATTAAATATTATTCGTGTATTCGCAGTGAATTTAGTGAGTACGAATATAGAGAAATAAATCGAACCAGCAAATCTAATACGAATAGTTCTTTAGTGATTTATAGGACTTTTGTCGATTTTTGATAACAAAAAGTTCAATTATAAAACCAATGTTGATGTTCTTCCGCTTTAAAAATTGTGGAGTGTGAAAACACTACTATGAAAAATATTGTTTGTAATGATTTTAAGAAAAAAAAAAATACTAAGTAAAAATATTTAGTAAACATTTTTTTTTCGGAATTTGATTACACAAATGTCGATGTTCGAATAAACATGTTCGATTTTTAAAAAATCTCAAAAATGCACAAATTCCTATTAATGCTAAAAACAATTCATTCCTTAAGAAAATAAACAATCTTAAGACCTACACTTGAAATTAAATGTTTCGACTATGGGCACTTTTCTAAATTCGAAATTTTACTTAATGCGCGACGCGTATAAAACACTGATTTTAAATGAAGTTCAAAAACATACTTTATCTATAATAATAGTAATACATTACAAGATAACATATATTTTGTCCATGTTTTCCTGTATATCACAATTGGAAAATTAACTTAAACTGATGAAAGTAATCACATTAAAGAACGTTTATTGGAATCCTCAATATGTACAAAGAAGTCTTAGAATGTCTAACCACAATTTTGGGAGCGCTGATCTAGAATATTTGGACAAAGGACTTCTCAAGTGTTTAGCCCCTAAAAATCCTTTTATTAATATTTAGCAAAGGACTTTAAAGCGACAAAAGTCCATTATCCAAAAATCCTGGATTTCGAAATTTAGAATATTTTTACACAGGACTTTTCCAATAAATTTTTAACTCCTAAAAATCCTGTATTGAAAAATCCTAATTATTTTAATCTTCTTCCTAGTTATACGGCATTTGGTTGAAATACTCTCAACTAACAAATATCCTAAATTCAGAAATGTAGAATATTTATACAAAGGGCTTTTAAATGTTTTTTTAACTCATAAAAATCCTGCATCAAAAAATCCTGTTTTTTTTAAATCTTCTTCATTGTTTATTAGCCTTACCTTGAAAACACTCTCGTCGAAAAATCTAGGATATCTGGACAAAGAAATTTGAAGCAATTTTCTCACGCAAAATAATAAAAATCACTAGATTGTTTTAACACGAAAATACAACAGCTTTTATTAAACCACTGGTGTGGAATGCATTTCGAATAACGAGATAATTGTATGAATCATCGCAAAACCACGACCAATAATTGCAATATCCTATACATCAGTGACTCACATCCCAAGAGTTTGCAAACATTCAATAACGTAAGTACAAGTTAAAAAATAAGTTTAGATTGTCTGTGGTTATGAATGTACGTGTATGATACAAACCATTGATATTTTTAATGATTTATATTACTTATGAATATACCACACAGAATAGAGTTAAATTGAATGCAGAAGTATTCATAACTGTATGTTTTCGAGTTTACGTGAAGTGATTATTTACGAGACTGTTATTCCTTACTTCACTTTTTATTTGAATCGTCAGATGTACGTTTCGAAACACAAGGTG
This sequence comes from Philonthus cognatus, assembly GCA_932526585.2. Classification (NCBI taxonomy): domain Eukaryota; kingdom Metazoa; phylum Arthropoda; class Insecta; order Coleoptera; family Staphylinidae; genus Philonthus; species Philonthus cognatus. The sequence goes on from OW052244.1 coordinate 40,712,931, forward strand.
GTCATTATCAATAACAACAACAAATTTGCGAGGTATATAGTTCTAAAGGGATTTATGCAAAAATTAATAAGTAATTAAGCTAGGTGTTATGTAGGCTAAGGGCACAAGTTTTCAATTATAACATAACAATCTTCCAATTTTTACAAACTTTCACACAACTTACACTGTCGTCAATTTAAGTTAAATTGTTGTTTTATATTTAATTTATGATGGAGTTTCATCCTTAAAGAGCTCAGTATTTTTAACCGCACTGGTATCAGTCCTCTGAACCATAGCGGGTATTTTGATCACCAGCCTGATGATTTACCCGTTTGGACCCAAGCCGATTAATAGTAAATAATAAAAAATACAAATTTTTTATAACCCATTGAATGCATATTTTCATTAAATTACTGTCTTTTCTCAACTTTAAGAATCATTCAAGTTTCATACTTCCAAGATTCCGTGCGATCATTTAAATTATGATTTAGAGTAGGCAGCATTTTTTTTTTGTACGGTTGCCCAGAATGTTAAATGAATGATGGAATACATTTGAGGTTATGGTAAACCAAGGACGGTCGAGTATACGGTAACAAATGCGCGTTGAATTTAAATGTGGTTACTTTATGGTAAACTTTAGGTCAACATGCACAAGCTGTAAATTTTCTGACATTTTGTTTATTAAAAAAGTTCAATTTGAAGCTTTAGACGAGTGTTGTCCACTCCCAGACTAAGCATGAAGTAAAATTTCGAGTTTAGAAGTGTCCCGTGAAAATTTGTCGAGGGTCGCGCAGCGACCCGAGACAAATTTTCTTTGCTTTTGTAAACTCGAAATTTTACTTTATGCGCCACGATTATAAAACACAGATTTTAAGCAAAGTTCGAATATACATAAATTTTACAATATTTTAGTGTTTTATACGCGGGGCGCACGAAGTAAAATTTCGAGTTTAGAAAGGCCCAGAAAATTTGTCTCGGGTCGCTGCGCGACCCTCGACAAATTTTCACGGGGCTTTTCTAAATTCGAAATTTTACTTCATGCTTCGTCTGAGAGTGGAAAACACTTATTTAAAGCTTCAAATTGAACTTAAAAAAACAGGGATCATCTAAAGATTTACAGAAAATAGGCTGAATTTGGAATATGTATACTTTAAAGAAACACTCCCTGTATAATGTAAATACATATTTAAGGAAGGTGCGAATAGGGGAAATTAATATTTAATAATGTTAACATGTTAAGAATTTGATTTATTTACAATTTATTAAATTTTGTCCTCTTTGCATTTTAAATGCTCTTTAAATCTTCGTTATTTTTAAAAACTTGATATTGTTAATTTAAATAATTAATTCTTTTAAATAATCTTTGTTTCAAATACGTTTTAATTATAACCCAATCAACGTCAACATATCTATTCAAATTTAATTACACGTAATACAAACTATTATTTAAATTACACCTAACACTAACACAAAGTCTTATTTTAATAACATTATTTTTAACAAAAAATATTAAAAAATCTATCTATGAAAGTACAGCGAAGCCGAAAAGAGAGGTTATGATAGACTCAAGACCGTAACCAAATACACCGTCATTATTCTCTCTGTCTCAAGCACTAGAGCCTGCAGGGAAAGGGGTAGGGGAAAACATGGAAAGATACAATTCTGTCATAACACATATGTGTTACGCCCATAGACGTACCTTGAGAGTAAACTCTGTTTTAACAGTCAGTAGTGCCAATCCAATTTAAAATTCAAAGTCTACTTTTATATTTTAAATGATCGCACGGTACTTACTTTTCCAATGAATCGCCTATTTGTAAATTCAATTGTGTTTTACTCGATAATATATGAATTAAATAATCTAACACATAATAGCAATTAGCCTAAAACAATTCGCGAAAGGCAACAACAAATAATAACAGTTGAACAACGGCGAATTTCGAAGTTGAACGGACTTTGCTTTTGCCGTGGAGTTTATTCGCCCGTCGGCGTCGCTTTCGCGTCCTACTTGTCTTTTCACGACAAACAGTATCGATTTTAGTTTCTGCTATTAAAAGATGCATTGCCAATATCCCTAAGCTTCAGAAAAAACGACGGATGTAATTTCGTGAAATTAAAATACAATCATTTGCTGAATTAGCAAGGTATTGGGTTTGTCGCATCAGATGAGGCTTTGTTTTTTTTTTTTACAAAACTTCTGGTTTCAATATGCAGTTACAAAAATGTGCATATATCGATCAACTACTTCCAAAACCTCGTAAGTGCAAAATGTGAAATTTGACAGGAGACACAAAATACTAGTTAATTATTATATGAGCTGCGTAATCCTTAAAAAAAATTATGGTACGTATAGCTTCATCAATACTTTTCATAAGTATTTTAAGTACCTCATATGTTTATACTAATTTTGGTAAATTAATGATATCTGACTTACGAGGAAACATTTTTTGTAAAATCGGGACGTACGAGGTTTCGGAAGTAGTTGATCGATATAGACAACTTTTTCATTTGTTTTGAGTGGCCATTTATCAATTTTAAATTTATTTCTCTGAGAAGTCTGTTCCATAAATTTGCATGCGACTTGTAAATATCAGCAATTTTTTCCCCGGCTTTTGCTTATATTGGCCCTCCCTTTCATTTCAGTGACAGTCCTAGGTGAAACGGAAATGGAAGTAAATATATTGGATTGGGGTATTTCTTCTCCATTGCGTGTTTTTCTCCATGCGAAGTGAGTTTCTGAATTTGGAGGGATGAGGAGTTGTTTACGGTGCGTTTTCAATTTCAATTCAATTCAAGCAAAAACCGATTAGTTTCTTTTCAGTGATTGTAATTAAAGCAGGGATTTATTAAAAAAAACTGCTTACAGTTTCTGATTTTGATATATCTTTGTATACAGGGTCGCTACAAAGTATGGACACAGCTAAATATCTTGAACAAGTTTCTCATCTTTCACGTGGTGAAACATATTTAACTATGATTTAATAAAAAAACCCTTGGTTAAATTTCACTAATATTTTGGTTTTTTATTCCAACTAGTTTCGACTTTGAGTCATTCTCAAGGAGTACAATAAATTACATTTTTACAAACATTATATACAAGAGAGGTTAATTTAAATTTTATGGTTAAGCAATAAGGGCTGTTATGATGGGTGAGCTCCACAGATCTTCGATGTCATTAACAATTGGTTTTCCCTGTTTTATTGCTTTCTGGATTTCCAGTCCTTCGCGATAGTTGAGATGACGACCTTTATTGCCTGCGTATAAAATCTTTAGCGTTTGGTTATTAAAAAAGTGATTATTGTCAATGCAGTGTTTAGCTAACCCAGTACAATATTTTTTATTTATGATTGAAGTTTTGTGTTCTTCCAGTCGTTTTTTGAAATTCCTCCAAAACAGTACCAAAAATATTTTTATATCCGAGACAAGAAAGAAAACACAAGTTGGTGTAAGTTAGATTTTGTTAGCGACTTTTCTCCAAAAGTTAAAAAATGTATTAAAGGGCAAGAATTTAACATAATCATGACTAACCCAATAAATTTAGGCAAACTCCTAGTGAATAGTAAACAAAAAACTGATAAATTTAAAAAGTGTGGAGTGTATGAATTCCAGTGCGACGATTGTGACTCAATATACATTGGCCAAACCGGGAGGAATTTCAAAAAACGACTGGAAGAACACAAAACTTCAATCATAAATAAAAAATATTGTACTGGGTTAGCTAAACACTGCATTGACAATAATCACTTTTTTAATAACCAAACGCTAAAGATTTTAAACGCAGGCAATAAAGGTCGTCATCTCAACTATCGCGAAGGACTGGAAATCCAGAAAGCAATAAAACAGGGAAAACCAATTGTTAATGACATCGAAGATCTGTGGAACTCACCCATCATAACAGCCCTTATTGCTTAACCATAAAATTTAAATTAACCTCTCTTGTATATAATGTTTGTAAAAATGTAATTTCCTGTACTCCTTGAGAATGACTCAAAGTCGAAACTAGTTGGAATAAAAAACCAAAATATTAGTGAAATTTAACCAAGTGTTTTCTTTATTAAATCACAGCTAAATATTTTCAGAACGGTTTAGCGAAGCTCGTTGAGATTTGGGATACAGTTACAAGTGTTTAACTTCTATCATTTTAGATTTTTTTCAATTCTCTACTATCATTTATTTTGAAAATACAAGGCTAACTTGATTTTGTTTAAAGGGTACGGGTGGTCAAATTTGTTATTTTTAAAAAGAGTATTTTATTCTGAATTCAGTAATTTTTTTCCGAATTCAGTAATGTAACACATGCGCACCTTTATTTTTATTAAAAGGTAGTAAAAAAAATCAAACATGTATTTCGTATTTAAGCTTTTTTCTTTTATTAAAATGTGTTCTGTTTCAGTTAAATGTCATAATTTTATTTTACATTTATTATTAACTTTTACTTATTTTTTGGTTAAAGTTCAGGCGGCAAAGAACTAACGATAGATAAAGAGAACATTTCCAAGGCTAACAATTTTACATTTTTCAAAATTTTGTTAGTTCGATAATTTTTTTTAAGGTTTTGATCAAAATGAGATATGCATGTGTTACACCACAGAACTCAGAAGAAAATTTTCTTTTCAAAAATAACAAATTTGACCACCCGTGCCATTAAAAAGAAATTAAGTTAGCCTTGTATTTTTATTTTTTATTTTTTTTTTCAGTGTAATACATTTAATTTACATTATAATGAATACACAACAAAAAAAAAGAAAACCACGTTTTCATCTCTTCGTCTTCGCCTCGGGATTGGTGGATATGATCTCCATCTCGGGCTATCGGTATTGAGAGCTTGTTTGGGGATTTATTTATAATACTGTTGTAGGTACAACCACATCATCTTATCATCTTATCATTTATCAATAAATCCTTTATTTTCAATTTAAATGGTACGAGTTTTAAATTTTGTATTATACTCGGTAATTTGTTATATATTTTTATGGCTTCTGTTGTTAATGCCTGATTATACTTTTTTATAGTTGATGTTTCTGATCTTAATTGTTACTTTCTTCTTGTTTTGTAGTTATGTATTTCCTTGTTTATTATTATGGTAGAAAATTGAGAAAAGTCTGAGATGATAGAATTTAAACTCTTCTAACTGTATCCCAAATTTCAATGAGCTCTACTAAACCGTTCTGAAAATATTTAGCTATATCCATACTTGTTAGCGACCCTGAATACAGATTTAATATTATTAAAGATTGTTTGAAAATAGAAGTCTTCGGGTTTAGAATATTTCAACACATATCAAAATCAGACACAATATTAATTTTCATCATTTTTTCCCTATAATTCAACATTTTCTATTGAGAATAAATAAATAATGCTAAACCTGACGTTCTCTATTCAGCACCTCTTTTGAACAAGATATATTTTTGTCTCACAGCATTTCCTTCATAATTCAATAAATATACTTTAAAACGTATTGGATATGTTTGTGTTTGGCACATGAGGGATGAGAAATATTTGTTCACTGCTTACAAGAGTTATTAACCAAAAAGGATGAGATATGTCTTACGATTTTTAAAAGTTGTCTATCAAAAAGTCTACCATTTTAAAAGCAACACTCTACGGATAGAGAACATTTAAGTGTTAATATTGTAAACAAAAATTTGAAATATAAAATGGGTTGTAACTCTGTATCCAAAAATCCTTGATTTTAAAAGCTAAAATATCTAGAAATTGGACTTTTAAGTATTAATATTGTACCTGTACATTGAGTAGAACGTCAACTTGTGTAAAGATGCTGTATGTACATTTAGTTGCCTATATTTATACGTAACTATATGTTTAGGCAACTCATTACACAGTAAAAAGGCGTTTAGGTAATCTTATTAGTTGTATAGGCAACTCAATGTGCATTGACTCACATTTTAGTTTGAAACATGGCAATCCAGTCGTGCAGGAGAGTTGATGAATACATATTCTAGAAAAATAAATAAGCAAATATGTTAGCAAACTGAAAGCTATGCCGTTATAGTCACTTTAAAGGGTTTTAAATAATTCTTATACATATATCTGCAATTATGTGTTTTTTATTCCAAGTTAAAACGTATTTTTCAAAGTTATTTATTGTTATAGTTTGTGTTTTTAAATTTCAATCTCTGTATAACTTTTATAAATAAAATAAAAGATTTATTTTATGTCAACTACCACGTCCTAAAACTACACTACATACCAGAACTGGGACGAATCCTCGTAAAAAAGATTCGAATCACGAATCCGAATCACCTAATATGATTCGAATCACGAATACTGGAATAAAGAATTCGTAAGAGATAAATATGATTCGAATCGAAGATTCAAATCCTGTTTTTTCGAATCACGAATACAAATCCTTTAAGAATAAATTTGATCTTATTATTTTTTTCAACCATTAATATATAAATATCGTTACCAGTTGTTTTAACAAAAATATTCAAAACCTAATTATTTAATAATAACACTGAACATCGCTAATAGACTAAATATTTGACTCCCTGTTACTCTGATTAAAGATGTATTTGTGTATTTCTAAACTTCACTTTAAATCAGTGTTTTGAGTTTAGAAAAGCCCGAAAATTTGTCTCGGGTCGCTCCGCGACCCTCGACAAATTATCACGGGGCTTTTCTAAACTCGAAATTTTACTTCATGCTTAGCCTGGGTGTGGAAACCCCCGTTCTAAACTCCCAATTGAACTATATTATAAAATCGACGAATGGTGAAAATTACGTAAAATAAAAAATCACTGAATATCATTAAAACCGGAAAGGTCAGAGAAAAGTCATGGAATTATGTTCAAATTAACCAAAACACTAACAAAAAAGCGATATGATATTATTAAATTTGTCAAAATCAGCAGGCAATTTACAAAACACGTAAAAATTAATAAAATTAACTTAAATATTGACAAAAACAATAAAAACAATCTAACAAAATTGGGGTTTCCCATAGAAGAAAGTTATATTAAGAGGCCAGGGAAAAAAAAATCACGAATCGAGGAAATGTCGGAAAAATTTAACATTTCAAATTGTGGCTACGATGTCAGTTTTACTTCAAATAATATTAAATAAAATTTTGAAAAGTAAAGTATTATCTTAAAAAACATTTTCAGTCATTTAATTTCTTATTAAAGCATTCAGTTTGAAGTTTCGAACGAGCGTTTCCACTCCCAGACTAAGCATGAAGTAAAATTTCGAGTTTAGAAAAGCCCCGTGAAAATTTGTCGAGGGTCGCGCAGCGACCCGAGACAAATTTTCTGGGCTTTTCTAAACTCGAAATTTTACTTCATGCGCCACGCGTATAAAACAGTGATTTAACAAGAAATTTAAAAACACACAAAATACATGTTTTATGTTAATCTTCACAATTAATTCGAGTTATTTTTAATGATTCAAATCCATTTGTAAGTATTCGAATCCTTTTATAAATATTCGAATCCATTTATAAATATTCGAATCCTTTTAGAAATATTCGAATCCTTTTATTAGGATTCGAAGCACCTACATTTGGATTCGAATACGAATCCTCTTAAAAAAAATTTAACGAATCCAGATCACGAATCCAGTTGAACTAAAGTATTCGAATGCCTCTTTTGAATCCTCTAAAAGGATTCAAATCCAGGATTCGAATCCTGCCCAGCTCTGCTACATACACATTTTATACAAAGCACCATCCATCAATTATAATGCAAAATCGATTCAATATTTTTGTGCAAACACGCGAGCGGATCCAATTATTTTGGAAATTTCGATTCCGGCCGGTCGCGCACCGACAACTATTATTAATACCAACGTTGCGGCAGGAATTCCACTCGATTCACACGTGGAAATCGTGTGCACGTTAAACAATAAAACGATTTATTTTCGCGATAAAACGAGGATCTGTTCAGTTGAACTCAATGCGGAATCGTACACACACTAACCCACACAACAAGCTCAATTCGCAAGTGAAACTCTTGCCAACTCTTTATTGGAATTGTAGTTTGGGAATAATAATGGGTTTTGCAGAAAAGTTTGGGTATTTGGTGTGTTTGTTGGGACTGTTTATAGTTAAAAGTATTTAATTGTTCAATGTAAAAATTAAGAATGGACATAAAACTAATAAAAACATAATGTTAATTTGACAATATGAATAACATTTAAGAATTTTCAATAAATTTAGCAAATATGAATACAAATACGAATATTAAAAATTCGCCAAATTGACTAGAAATATCAATATTTGAAATATCCCTAAAATAAATAATATAATTTTATTTACAACACTGATTGCTGCAAGCTGTTACTTATCTATCTCAGTCTACCTTGCTCGCCTTGTAAGTAAGTTGTGTGCACTTGTAACTGAATAGTCGACGAATAAACTAGCGATGAAGTCATGCGTGTCTCATCTCGCCTGGTGAAAGTTTTTTTTATTTTTCGCTTTTCAATGACAAAACCTGGATGCTATTGAATTCCACTTTCGGTGATGAGCTCGACGTGAAAACCGTTATATGAAAACCGTTCGCCGTGCGCTTCTTTCAGAATTCCTATTCTTCGGGTTGCTGAACTCGTACGAAACAAGTTGAAATTTTATAGACTGCTGAGATTTAATAAAAAAATGTGAAAAGGATTATGTGATAAATATGTACTAGTAACATCATATGTTCAATAAAAAAAACCTCTATAGTGCCATGGAAAATATTGTAGGTTACCAACTTTGAAATTATATATTATAATTATTATGTCTGACGTTTTATATCACAATTCCTAAAGCGTGTAGCCAACTTAAATTTAAAAAAAGAATAAATCATGGCACTCTAGAGGTTTTTTAATTGAACATACGATATATGTGTAAAACAATTATATTAAACCACCAATAAAGGATAGAAAAGATAGATACAATTATTGATCTAGTAGTTATTCGATATTGTAAAATATTTGCAGTTTAATGTCAATAGAATACATTTTTGACATCGAATTGCAGTTTTCTTTTATTCACAAGAATTCTTGTAAAGAAAGGAAACTCAGTGTTTTTAATAATTGGACAACCACGAATATCGCTCTTTTTATTCATCCCTATGGGAGTAATCCACACACGCACACCTTAACATAACTTTATGTGTTCACATAAACACCCAACGTGGCAACTGCAATTAAGTCCAACAAGGGCTTTAATTATCACCAAACAGACCACCTTTATTGACACGTAATCAGGGTTAAGGTCGTCCAAAGGCAAACGAAACGACCCCATGAATTATTTAACGGTCACCCACACATACACACACACACACACAAAAACCTGGAAGTAGAAACAAATGAGCCCGACGATAATATAATGTGTTCTTTATTGATTGGTACGCCCACTGAAATAAAAATATGTGATTGATTTTCATTTCCTTGTAGGAATTTCTAATCAATATATTTCCAGTAACATTAATGAAATCGAAGTAAGTTGAACTTAATGCAGAAACAAACATGAGCCACATTTCAACCCTCCAATCGCGAATCATAAACCAATCGAAGTAAACTATTAACTAAAACACTTGGTATTGTTTCACTGATTTAGTGAAACAATACCAAGTGTTATAATTATTAATTTATCGTTCATAATGTTTCACCACAGGTTAAGTAAGATATTATTTAAAGATACAATCGAAGTAAGTTGAACTCTGTGTGATATATGTAGAAACAAATTCGAGCCACCCATTTGCCCTTCAATCGCGAAATTTAAGCCAATGATCGTCAAGGATTTCCTAGCGACCAATCAGAATTCAATTTGTTCTTATACTGGAGGGCAACACGTAAGTATAGTCTTCATTCCATCTTCACTTAATCTCAAGTACAAGATCAAACATGCAATTATCTAAGCAGTATATTTTAAACTTCATTTTAAATCAGCGTTGTATACGCGTGGCGCATGAAGTAAAATTTCGAGTTTAGAAAAGCCTGAAAATTTGGATTTGGGCGCTACGCTTCGCTCCGCGCCCAAATCCAAATTTTCAGGCTTTTCTAAACTCGAAATTTTACTTCATGCTTAATCAAGGTGTGGAAACACTCGTGAGCAGTAAAAAAATATTAAAATTCAAACGATTTGTTTAATTACATACATGTATCTACACTAATTGATATAAAGTTTAAAAGTTCTTTTAAAATTGTTGTTGATATTGTTTCTAAAATTCTGCATCGTTCTTACCTGTGTACCCATTTTTGCACAATCTTAATTAAAACTTTCTTCTATATCAATATTAGCATTCATATTTCGTAATTGCAACGCACCGAGGACATTGACATTTGAAGCAGACATAGAGAACAGTTGCCGGTCAGTTGACGATAAAAACATAACGTAATTAATTCAACAGAGTTTGCCTTTATGAATTTGATTGTGCCCATTCTAATTTAGATCTATTTTCGTTTTGGGCAATTTAACTCTTATTTTTTTTTAACGAAATTTACATAAAATCTTCTCGTAATATAATTAACCCAGTTTACTCGAAAACATAAAAATTATAAAACGATTATATTGCGAAATGTGATGCTATTTAAGGTTGGTGGATTATGTCACTGAGGCTTCCGTTGCTTTCACTAAATACTAGCTGAGTTTTAGAGTAAATAGTGTTTTTATCATCAACATCTTTATTACTTTTTACATTAAATAAGATATATATATATATATATATATATATATATATATATATATATACAGTCTGTTTGATTTATTTATCTGTTAGTACAGATAGAAAAAAAGTTAAAGACAATAGTTTTAGTATTTTTCATGATCTATTCAGTAGCATTGTCAGAAAAACAATTGAAAATCAAATAAACACGTGAAAGCTATTAGCTTCATTTTCTTTAATGGAACACCCTGTATATTTTGTTTATTTCAAATAGGTAATAACCTTAGCTTTATAATGATGCCACAAAAGTACCCATCCATTATACAAATAACGCGACAATTGCAAATAAATGAAATTTATCAGTTGCCATGGATTGACATAAAACAATTTGTTAACGCATTAATGTCAAAGTGGTGTAGTAACTTCCCGTCTTGCGTGTTGTTGATTCAAATCTTTAGAGATGGGTGATAATTACTATTCTAATGATGAAAAAATGGATATGCTAAAGGTCTTCGTTAGATGCAACGATAATTCTAGAGAAGCTAGTATCACTTATGGAAACATGTATCCAGAAAGAAGACAACCACATTATTGCACTTTTGCAAGACTTGAACAAAATTTACGGAGAAATGGGTGTTTTAATAATAAATTACGAAGGAGAAGATAAGAAAGAGAAGATAATAATGAAGTATTGATATTGGCCTATTTTGGAGCACATCCACGTAATTCAATACGCGAAGCAGTGGCTGACTTAGGAATAAGTATGCATAAAATATTTTCTATTCTGAGAAAACATAAAATGAGACCATATAAAATTAAGTTAGTACAAGGTTTAAGAGATGGTGATTCTGACAGGAGGATAGTATTCTTTAATTGGCTTAGCAACAATCAACATTTATTAAATTTAATTCTTTGGAGTGATGAATCAAATTTCAACAACAACGGAATCTCCAACCGAAAAAACGACCATTACTAGGATACTGAGAATCCACGTCAAATTCGAGAATGCAGATTCCAACAAAGATTTGCAGTTAATGTGTGGCTTGGTGTGTTAGGTGATACCATAATAGGACCATTTTTTTTTATCAAGGAACGTTGAATGCGGAGCGATATGCCAACTTTCTTACGATAGAATTTGAAGATTATTTAGATGATATCCCCCTAGAAATACGTCAAGATATGTGGTTCCAACAAGATGGAGCTCCTCCCCATAACGCAAGAAATGTCAAAGATATTTTGGAAAGAAAGTTTGGTTTGAAATTGATTGCAAATGGTGACCCCATAAACTGGCCAGCAACTCGCCAGATCTGTCTATTTTAGATTTTTTTATTTGGGGATTTTTAAAGCAAAAAGTTGATGTTACTCGTCCAGAAAATCTAGACGATCTGAAAAATCGTATTCGTATGGCATGTGGCCAAATAACACCACGGATGTTGCAAAAAGCACGACGAAATTTAATGAAGGGATGTGACGAATGTATTGCAAACAACGGACGTCACTTTAAACAGACACTTTAAATAGTTATTCATGTCAACTGATAAATTCCATTTATTGGCAATTGTCGTGTTATTTCTATAATAAAGGGGTACTTATGTGGTATCATTATAAGGCTAATATTAATGCCTATTTGAAATAAACAAAATATACAGGGTGTTCCATTAAAGAAAATGAAACTTATAGCTTTCACGTGTTTATTTGATTTTTAACTGTTTTCTGACATTACGATTGAACAGATCATAAAAAATACTAAAACTTTTGTCTTTAACTTTTTTTTCTATCTGTACTAATAACGGACATATGTGCTGTGTCACAATAAATCAAACAGACTGTATATATATTTTATATACAGGTTGGTTATTAATACATGCGACAAACTTTTGTAAGGGCTAAATTCTGGGGTTATTTTGATCATTCCAGTGAGATAAATATATTATACACGGCGATTCTTAATATATGCGACAAACTTTAAGAGCAGATTACTAGGATTATTTTGATCATAAATCACCGAATGTGTTAGTCCAGCATGAAAAAAAAACTGTCTTTAACAAAAAAAAAATCCTGTATATTTTTTACATTTTTACTTCTTCTATTCCGCATGTTTCAACTTCAAAAGGACTTCACGGAACGCAGATAATTAATTCTCCTTCAAAACATAATCCTATGTGGACGTAGATTTCTACTTTATACAAAATTTGTTTCATTTATGTCTTAATACGATAACATTTAATAAATGTCAAGCACAAAGGGAGCATTATTAATGGATTAATACTCTAATAATTTAGATTTAAACGAAGTGTGCCATATTTTTTTGTCTCGTGGCCCTCCCTGTTAAAATCCTGGCTATGCCGATGCCTTCACTCCTCTGTATGTATAAACATTGACTTCATGCGCTTGTTACATAATATACTATTAATAATAATAATAATAACCTTTATTGCCCAACAGGCCAAAAAAAGAATTACAGAGTATTTGATTACAACTATATTTACTATATTGTATATAAATTGCTTACAATTGTATTCTAAAAATACACCAATCAATAAATTGTGTAAAAACAGACGTCTAGATATCGGCTAAGAAAATATACTTCACTGAATTAATTCATTCAATAATTAGAGTATCGCTGCAGGAGCGTCTGTTTCACATCCAAAAGTGAAACAGATGGAAGATCCTCGTGCTCGAGTTTATTTTGGTAAGTGTTTGTTAAACTAAACACTGCACTTCGAAAATACACTCCATAATAAAATTAGCCTCATAAATAATATAATTTGAGTTTGTTTCATATACAGGGAGTTTTTATTTTAAGTATACACATCCCAATAACAGCGTTTGTGCTGTCATTCTGCAGGTATTCGTTGTTTTTTTAAGAGTTCATTTTGAAACTTTAAACGAGTGTTTTCCACTTTCAGATTAAGCGTGAAGTAAAATTTCAAGTTTAGAAAAGTCTGAAAATATTCAGGTAAAGGTAAAGTAAAACTTGACGTTATATAAAAAAGAACGGAATAAACTAAAGTTAGAAGTAATTAAGTACATTTATTTATTATACACTTCATGATTGTACTGTTATACTAACGATATTAGATTTTGAGTAGAAAGTAAAACACTACTTTGTTAACAAAAATAAGCAATAGAATTAACTAAAATATCCCCAGTGTAAAATTAAAAGTCACATATGTCCGGTTTCACTAATTGCAATTAAGTCTTATTTTTTTAATAACACACTTAATATGTTTAGGTTTCAAAATAATGTTTATTGTACTACAATAATTGTTTCACCACACAGTGGCTTCATCAGGTAGATGAATGATGAATGATATCATTCATCTACCTGATGAAGCCACTCTGTGGTAAAACAATTGTTGTAGTACAATAAACATTATTTTGAAACCTAAACATATTAAGTGTGTTATTTAAGTGATATTATGGAGTTTCAACAACTAACAGCCTCAGCTATACAATATTTTAAGTCACATTTGATGATTATATTTATTTATTTATCGATTGGAATACACATTTTCCATGTCATAAACTTTAATGTCATGTGAATTGATTCATTTTTTGACATGTATGTAACTATTACTAGATTTTAATCGATAGTCAATTTAACTGACGTTGGCGAAACCCGGCATTAGTGTTATAAATTTACTAAGCATTGATTTTTTACTTTTATAGTAAAGATATTACAATCAAACTTTTATTTAAATCTTTGATTTGGTTGGCATTCACTTTGTGGTACGTCTTTGTACAAAAAACTAATAAAACTTTTATTTATATTCACAAATCATGTTAACAAATATTTATTGATATATAGTATTTTAACTGTACTTTCTGTAGTAAGAAAGATCGCATATTTTATAATAATGTTTATTTCTTATTACACAATACACTTCAATTAACATTTAAATTCCTATTTTCATAATATATGTGGAACTGTGTCACCGTGAATTTAATCTGTGGGATAGTGATTTAATTACAGCATTTCTGATTGTGCTGCATTGAGTTACGTAAACACGATTATTTTTTTTATTTGAAAATTATAGCGTCGTGTTTCATAATGGGAGCAGAAATTAATTGTGCTAAGAGTGCTTATTTCAGCAATTAAACCTCGTTGCGTTTGTCGGCTGAATTTATTACAAATAAACGGATATGCAGCGGAATTCTGCCATGTGGACTAATTGCGTAAGATGGTTATTTGTGTGCCTAGGGCGGAAAACTGAGTATTAGACATGAATTTAATATATTTTAAAAATAGTATAAAACACTAAAAATAAAGTTCACTCTACCTTTAACCCTCGTCAGAAGCTTCAAACTGAACTTTTTTTAACAACAAAGAATGCCTGAAAATTTACAGCGTATGCACGGGGCTATACTTAAAAGGAACATTTTCTGTATACCTAGCGCGTAAATTTCAATAAAACACTCGAGTTCGAAGTATTATTAAGAGAAAAAAAAACTGAACATTAAAATAGAGTTGTGTGTAAAATGGTTACTTATTTACCTAGGGCGAAAAATTAAGTGTTTGAAATATTTTAAAGAGAATAAATATATGTATACAGGGTGTCCCAGACCACCCGTATCAGGCATTTCTTGAGAAAACGGCTAGTCTTAGAGAGTTGGGATAAAAAAAATATTACTAAAGCCATATTGAAGAATCGAATGGTAAAATTCTTTTTTTCCAAAAAGGTTGGCATCCCTGAGATTTCGCTTAAAAATGTCAAAAACTCAAGATTTTCAAACGGTATGATAGGTCAAAAGTGGTATCATTCAAAAGGTCTTTGAAAAATATGCAACTTTTGTAGGAAAAATATTTTTGTAACTGGCGTTTGTTTCGATTAATTTTGGATTGAAGTTACCAAATATCAATATCTCATGGCTACCTTATTTTAAAAGAAGATACTTAGGGCCACTGGTATTAGGACCAGAACAGTTCAACAGTGTTTAGAAGTAAATGGAAAACAGTTTGAACCAGTGTTGTGAACTCTGAGTCAGAGTCAAAACTGGGGGTCGGAATTTATGTATTTTTGTGATGAGGAAATCGGAGCCGTGGAGTTGGAAATTTCGTATAATTCCGACTCCGATTTTCATATAATTATTTAAATATAAATGTGCTAAACATATATATATTTTTTTTTTTTTTTTTCTAAAATTTGAACCCAAATAGAGTTTTTAATTATAATGGAAATTAATGAATTTGCATATGAGAGAAAACCAAAATTACGATTTTTTTTCAAAAAAACTATTAGATTGCAATTATGCAGTTGTAGTAACCATTAAACATTAATTTTTATTGCAAAAAAATGCATTATTAAGTAGATTTTTAAAATGTTTACATGATTCGAAGCAGCAGTCGGAGTTAGCGTAGGATTAATGAAAAATAAAGGAGTCGGAGACGGAGTTGATGTCGAATATTTCTTTAGCGACTCCGCGGCCTTGGTCAGAATGTATCTGAGAGGTCTAACTGACATTTGAAACTCAATCTTTTGAAATAAGTTAGCCATGAAAAATTGAAATTTAATAACTTTGATCAGATATTACTCAAAATTATGTTTCTTACAAAAGTTGCTTGTTTTTTTAAAGACCTTTTTAATGATACCACTTTAGACCTATCGTTTCAAAGCAAACTCTCAGGAATGCCAACCTTTTTGCGAAAAAACAATATCACCATTCGATTCTTTAATACGGGTTTTGTGTTACATTTTTTTGTCACAACTCTCTAGAACCAGCCGTTTTCTCAAAAAAAGGCTGTTACCGGTGGTCTGGGGCACCCTGTATATGTATCAGAGCTGGGATGAATCCTCAAAAACATGATTCGAATCACGAATCCGAATCACTTAATATGATTCGAATCACGAATACTCGAATAAAGGATTCGTAAGTGAAAAATATGATTCGAATCAAAGATTCGAATCCTCATTTTTGAATCACGGATACAAATCCTTTAAAAATAAATTTGAATCTATTATTTGCAACCAGTAATATTTTATTCCATCAACAAACATGTTCATTTACCGACTAAATATCTGATTATATAATGATTTTAATTAATGATGATATATGTGTTATTGAACTTCATTTTGAATCTGTGTTTTATACGCCTGGCGCATGAAGTAAAATTTCGAGTTTAGAAAAGCCCCGTGAAAATTTGTCTCGGGTCGCTGCGCGACCCTCGACAAATTTTCTACGCGGGGCTTTTCTAAACTCGAAATTTTACTTCATGCTTAGTCTGGGAGTGGACAACACTCGTTCTCAGAAGTTTCAAATTGAAGGATCACTCTAGATTACTAAGTTTATTACCATTTTACAAAGGCTACAGCTCGAAGGACCAACCATGGTCTTCGGAGACCGAAGGACTACAGGGAATCGAAGTTTATTTACAAGAAAACAACGAATATCTGAAGGTTTACAGCATGGATAGGAAAGAAAACATTAAATTTTGAAAAAATATCGAAGTTGGGTTGGTTTTCAGTGCGTTTTTTACTTCACTTTAAATCAGTGTTTTATACGCGTGGCGCGACAAATTTTCTACGCGGGGCTTTTCTAAACTCGAAATTTTACTTCATGCTTAGTCTGGGAGTGAACCGTCAAGATTTTCTACATGTCGAGATTTTTGATATTTCTAGATTTATTCACAGTTTGTTATTGTATTAAATGCAACTTCAATATTAAATAAAAACGGTTTTTTTAGGAATAGAATATTCACCCATTAAGAGCCGAACAAATTATAAAGTTAACTCTAAAAGTTAATTTTAGGTAAAATTTTGCATCTTTTTCTATGATTTCAATGAATGATTTATTATATTACATACGTCGATTTTTTAATAGAGTTAAATTTAAAATTCAAACGAGTGTTGTCCACTCCCAGACTAAGCATGAAGTAAAATTTCGAGTTTAGAAAAGCCCCGAGTAGAAATTTTGTCGAGGGTCGCGCAGCGACCCGAGACAAATTTTCGCGGGGCTTTTCTAAACTCGAAATTTTACTTCATGCGCCACGCGTATAAAACACTGATTTAAAGTGAAGTTAAAAATGCACTGAAAACCAACCCAACTTCGATATTTTTTCAAAATTAGATGGTTTCTTTCCTATCCATGCTGTAAACCTTCAGATATTCGTTGTTTTCTTATAAAAAAACTTCGATTCCCTGTAGTCCTTCGTTCTGCGAAGACCATGGTTGGTCCTTTGAGCTGTAGCCTTTGTAAAACGGTAATAAACTTAGTAATCTAGAGTAATCCTTCAATTTGAAACTTCTAAGAACGAGTGTTGTCCACTCCCAGACTAAGCATGAAGTAAAATTTCGAGTTTAGAAAAGCCCCGCGTAGAAAATTTGTCGAGGGTCGCGCAGCGACCCGAGACAAATTTTCACGGGGCTTTTCTAAACTCGAAATTTTACTTCATGCGCCACGCGTATGAAACACTGATTTCAAGTGAAGTTAAAAATATACTATTAACGTTGGATATTTTTCATGGTTAAGTAACCAAATATGCATTCACAAATATTTGAATTATTCGAAAATTTTAATATTTATATTCAAATATGAATAATTTAGTGATTTAAATATTCATATTACAATATTTGACTATTTGAATTAATCGAATTCGAATCCCAGCCTTAATAGCGATGATTCGAATTATTTAGGAGGATTTGAATCCATGTATCAGGATTCGAATTTTATAAGGATTCGATTCCTTTTATAAGGATTCGAATCCTTTTATAAGAATTCGAATCCTTTTATAAGGATTCGAATCATCTACGTTTGGATTCGAATACGAATCCTTTTATAAGAATTCGAATCCTTTTATAAGGATTCGAATCATCTACGTTTGGATTCGAATACGAATCCTTTTAAAAAAATGTAACGAATCCGGATCACGAATCCGTTTTCACTAAAGTATTCGAATACCTCTTTTGAATCCTCTAAAAGGATTCGAATCCGGGAATCGAATCCTAAATTTCGAATCCTGCCCAGCTCTGATATGTATGAATATTAATTTAAATAAAAATCACTTTGTTTGTTTCACAAAACAGACCAAATCAAGTGATTTTTATTTAAATTAATATTCATACATATACACTGGCGAAAGAAATTAACGCATCACATTAATTTTTTTAATTTAAAAATAAAGTTTTGATGTTTAAAAACAAAAAAAATAACAACAAAACCAACTGAACTATAATAATGATTTTCAACACATTTTCTTTCATTAATGACTAAAATAATGCCATAAATAAAAAGAGGAAAAAAGTTAACATGTGATTATAAGACTTAATATCTAGTGTTTCCTCCTCTTGCTCGAATAACTGCCTGACAGCGACGGTTCATACTGTTAATTAATGATCCAATTTCATCCTGGTTAATATCTTCCCAAATTTCCTGCAATCTTTGTCCAAGCTCTTGTTGATTGCTTGGACGCCGAGGAAGTGCTCTAAGGCGTCTGCCCATCGCGTCCCATAGGTGTTCGATCGGATTAAGATCGGGACTCCTGGCTGGCCATTGCATTGTGTTGATACCCACTAGGTCAAGATACTGTTGTACAATTCGGGCACTGTGTGGTTTTGCATTGTCATGCATAAACAGGAAATCGTTTCCTCCAAAGGGAGCAAAAGGCATTACGGATGGTTCTAAAATGTTTTCAATATAAGACGCTGCCGTGATGCTTCCTCTTGGTATGACCACCAACTCCGTACGAGCCTCTAAAGTGATACCACCCCACACCATAACAGAGCCTCCACCAAACATAACAGTCGGAACAATGTTACACTGCGCATAACGTTCACCTGGCCGTCTGTACACATGCATTCGTCTGTCACTGCCGTAAAGACAAAATCTGGACTCGTCGCTAAACATAACATTAGCCTAATCGGCCTGTAACCAGTTTACATGTTCTTGCGCAAATGTTAACCTGGCTCTGCGATGGTCTGTGGTTAATTGTGGTCCTTTTGCCGCTGTTTTCGGAGTTAAATTAAAACCACGTAACCTTTTTCTGATGGTAACGGAACTTACATGAACATTGTGGATCTCTGCGAGCATATTTTGTAGCCTAGGAGCAGTAATAAACCGTTCGCGTAACGTCTGCATCATTAAAAAACGGTCTTGAACAGCAGTTGTGGCCCTTTTTCTCCCTTGTCCTGGCCTTCTTGAGTATGCCTGAGTTTGCCGATGTCTCTTCAAGACACGGGATACGGTCGATTGATTAACACCAAGACGCTGACTGATGTAACGCTGACTCCTACCTTCTTCTGCAAGTGTAACCACAATCACAGCTTCTTCACTGCTTAAATTAAGATTCGGACGTCTATCCATATTCATTCTTCACTATTTAGCACTTAATTTTAACAATTACTTGAAAACAAACTCAAAAAGAAATTTTATATGAACCTTTCTTACAGTCAGAATAATGAAAAGTGCTTCATTTTATTTATTGACAGAAAACCATGAGAACAAAAGACAAAACACAACATGTAAAACAGCATGCTTGAGAAGATTTCTTATTGTAAAAATATGTTTGTGTTCAAAGAAAACTCGATTCCAAGATATCAAAAAAAATCACAAATGATGCGTTAATTTCTTTCGCCAGTGTATATTTAATCATGTTTCACCAGGTGATTAATGAGAACAAGGCCGTAGCTAGAAAAAAAAATCGGAGGGGGGGTTAAAAATATTGTTTTTGCTATTTCAGGGCCGATTTTACATACAAAAATTTAACATTTTGAAATTTTCAGGGGAGGGGGGGTTGAACCCCATATCCCACCCCCGGCTACGGCCTTGAATGAGAACATAGTCAAAGATAGAATATATCTTAAGACAAGCCTGTACTAAACTATAGCCTGCTCGAAGCATGGGAGTATTTCAACACCCTTCAATACACACATAGACGTTTCGAATTAAACACTCGATAAATCCCACTACATTTTCCATGGCGCGCTTTTCTTTGTAAGTAAACTACGCGTTTATAGAAAACATGGGTGAGTTGTGTGCGTGTCTGCACGAAACCTCAATTATGAATGCCAACATTACGGACGTATCACCTGTTCCACTGATTTACCGCTTATAGCCCCGTTTAAAATTTTAACTGCCAATTATTGCCGTCGCTCGTAAAATTCCACCTGAATTAACCCCTTAAAAGGGGTGGCGCGCTCGAGGAAAGGGAGATCGGCATCTTCGAGGGCTCGTTTTTAATTAAGGCGGATCAAGCCCGGTATTAATGGCAACACTGGCTTGGAAAACGAGATTGGCAAAACGATTAACGAATTTAATTTTTACTAAATTATGAAATGTAAAATTTAAGGATTAAATACTTTGTCAGTTTTTATTAAAGGACGTTTTTGTTGTTATTGTAAGATAAAGTATAGTATTTAATTCGCGCAAAATGGGTAGAGTAGATTTGAGTGATTCGTGTCGTAAATTAAACTAATTTGGCTTGGTCGCTCCGCTTTGTTTGTTTTTTTTTCATTAGTTCGTTTATTTTTTAAAATAGTTCAATTTGAAGTCTTAAACGACTGTTTTCCACTCCCAGATTAACTCTAAACTCGAAATTTTACTTCATGCGCTACGCGTATAAAAATCAGTGTATAAAAATCAGTGTTTTAGGTGAGTTTCAAAATATTCTTCTAAAACAGTATGCTAAAAACGTATATTCTAAACATCACATCACATCAGTGTTTAGTACGCGTGGCGCATGAAGTAAAATTTCGAGTTTAAAAAGCCTGAAAATTTGGCTAAACTCGAAATTATACTTCATGCATAATCTGGGATTGGAAAACACTCGTTTGAAAGTTCAATTTAAAATATTTGTAAAAACAACGAATATCTGAAGATTTAAAGCTAATACAGTATATTGAAAACAAAAACTTTCGGTATATCTTAGATAGTAATAAATAATATGCAGTGTACAAAGCATTTTTTTAGGCGCCAGAAAAATTGCAATGCTGAAAGAGGTAATTAATCAATGAAATAGTTTTCTGAATTCATCGGGATGTAACACTAATACATAGATTGTTAAACATCCCGATGCATTCGGAAAACTATTCCATTGAACTCCACACCATAAAAACAATGGTTACAATGAAAATATTATCGATCAAATAATTAAGTCAAAAAAACAGAAACAACTCATGAAATATTTTTAGATAGAAACAGAGAATGAAAAGAAAAATTGGAATAAGTTAGAATATGTTGAAAACCTAACACCGTTAATCAAAAATTGTTTCAAAGGGAATAAATTTAACATCATTATGACCAACCCCATTAATCTTAGCAAACTTTTAGTTAACAATAAATTTAAAACTATTAATGATTTCGATAGCTAACGCCATCTAATGCTTCATAGTGGCATCGTCAGTGACACGAATGCACAAAGTGCATATACAGGTCACTGTTTCGTCCACGAACGAGCAGAACTCTGTTTGTGAAACCAGAAAACAAATATCAAAATTGAATTTGTGTTCACTGACGATGCCACTATGAAGCATTAGATGGCGTTAGCTATCGAAATCATTAATAGTTTTCACATATTGGCTTGAAATAGTCAGAAATGTTCAGTATTCCTCAGCACTGGGTCGGGACCACACTGAAGAGGACCTTGAAGTCCGAAACGCGTCTGTGGGTATCTGGTGCCGGAATACTGAACACAAATTCAATTTTGATATTTGTTTTCTGGTTTCACAAACAGAGTTCTGCTCGTTCGTGGACGAAACAGTGACCTGTATATGCACTTTGTGCATCCGTGTCACTGACGATGCCACTATGAAGCATTAGATAGCGTTAGCTATCGAAATCATTAATAGTTTTTACATATTGGCTTGAAATAGTCAGAAATGTTCAGTATTCCTCAGCACTGGGTCGGGACCACACTGAAGAGGACCTTGAAGTCCGAAACGCGTCTGTGGGTATCTGGTGCCGGAATACTGAACACAAATTCAATTTTAATAAATTTAAACAAGAGAAACTATGCCACAGTGGACGAACTGCAATGTGGAGAATGTGATGCAATATATATTGGACAGACAGGTAGAAATTTCAAAACAAGATTTGATAAACCCGTAGACTGTTTATTATTAATTATATCTTTACGGTATATAATTAATAATAAACAGTCTACGGGTCTGTCCAAACATTGTAACACATTCGGACATTATTTCAATCCGAATAATTTTAAAATCCATTATACAGGAAATAAAGGTCGTATCCTCAACTTCCGAGAAGGCTTGGAAATTAACAGAGCCATAAAATTAAAGAAAAACATCGTCAACGACAACGAAGACATCTGGACATCCCCGATCGCGAACGCTCTTATTGCCTGACCCTCTCCCTTTTTGTAAATCTGTATATATTTTTTGTATAACATTATTTTTGTACATTCCTTGAAAATAGCTGATAGCCGAAACTAGTCGGAATAAAGACGTAAAATTAGTGAAACATACCAAGTGATTTTATTTTAAATTTAATTTTTTTTAAATATTTAATCATGTTTCATCAAGTGATCAATGAGAAGCAAGTTGAAAATATAATTATTAATAGTTTCATCCAATCCTCACAAGAGATGTTGAATCCAAATTGAGCTGCAATTTCTTTATTTCGATTAGGATTTGGGGATTAGCGATTTGACCTGCTTTTCCGCCCTTATCAAAGGGCCGACGTTTCCCGTCTCCGAGTAATGGCCGATTGTAATCTGAGGGCTGATTTACTGAAGCACGGTACAGATGATCGCCGACAAGAGAGACGCTCAGTGACGATAATGGGCGATCGATAACTGTACTCGAATGCTCTGATTGGAATGGCCCTTCGAACCGAAAATGTAGGAAATGGGACGCGAAAGAATAATTTAGCACTTCACAAAAATAACGAATTGAAATACGGTTGTGAAAATGTACAATTATCTACGGAAAAGTTGCACGAAGCAAAATTGTCATGAGTACAACAAATACAATGCCTGTATCCTTCATACTCTATTCGTTATTTTACGCTACAAATTGCTTTATACTGATGTAATTCCAACCAGATGCAAATCTTTATACTTTACAAATTGCATTATAGTAATTTTTTTTGTTTTCTCAATTCTTCTGACACAGACAAGACATACAAAATTGATGCTCACAAGTAGAAAACTATTCGGTCGAATTTATTTCCTCTTAGTCAGCATATTTTCACTTACTTCAAACAATTACGTTAGATAATTTCTACGTTATTAAATGAAGAAATAAAATTCGGAACATCGCCTTTATAAGTTCAACAAACAAAAAATTAAACACTGAGAACTGAACGCAAGAAAGACAATAAAAATATACCTTGGAACAATCCCCGTATATTCTAACTGATATACACCTGATTTTGTGGTTTTATTAGACTTGTATTCTTCCTATTCGTGAAACTATTAATCTGGTATCCCTATAACACACAAAATTGGGAATTTAAAAAACTAACGAAATTTGTACTATTTTAAAAGTTTTGAGTTTATCAAGGCAACGAGATTTCTCATTTAAAGTTGAGATTTTATAAACCTGTAACTTTTCCAATCCTTATCTCTGTCATGCAATCATCTTCATTAACAATTTAATACATCTTTTCATCCAAGGATTACGGCATAATCTCGTTTGAGTGGAAATCACGCCGACTGTACGTCCATTATTCAATGCCGCCACCCTTCCAGGGCTCGCCCACCCCATGCACACGGGGAGGAAAGAACAGGCCAGCCGTTACTGCTCTTGCACTGCATTCGGAATAATTGGGTTTGCATCGATTTTCTTCTTTAATTCGCACTTCTCCGAGAGGAGAAACGACGCGCAAAGGTCGAGGATTCGTGACCATTGTGATTTTAGGTAATTCTTACTCGAGACGTGTTATTAGCCTTGGCGGTCTGAGGTAATCGCCGGTGTTTATTTGCGAAACAATGAATATTTTGATGATTGTTAGTAGAATTAATGGTAATTGTACATTGTGTGTATTCAATTCTTTGACAGCACAGAAAATTGTATATGACTAAGGACCACTGAGATTGGTCAAAAGGGCATATAGTCTCTGAGATTAGAAGAGAGAGTTGAAATATATGTGTTATGTAAATAGAAGGCGTTTTTAGAAATATAGGTAGAATGATAAAATCGCATGAAGTGATTTCCTTAGCTAATCATTGAATCACGAGAAAGAAGACTAATGAAGTTTTAATGAAAATACCGTGATATCAAAAATTATCTTGGTCAAGGGTCGTTATGGAATGAAAAACGGCTGTCTCAGCTTATAGTATAATTTTAAAATAATTCCGTTTTTCTAAACTCGAAATATTACTTCATGCGCCACGCGTATAAAACACTGATTCCAAGTGACGTTAAAAATATACTACTAAAGCAGTATGCTATAAATGTATATTCTGGACTTCACATCAAATCAATGTTTAATACGCGTGGCGCATGAAGTAAAATTTCGAGTTTAGAAAAGCCTGAAAATTTGGTTTGGTCGCGTAGCGCTACGCGCTACGCAACCAAACCAAATTTTCAGGCTTTTCTAAACTCGAAATTTTACTTCATGCTTAATCTGGGAGTGGAAAACACTCGTTTAAAGCTTCAAATTGAACTCATTTTAAAAACAATGAATAGGGCAAAACTTACAGCGTATGCAATAGATATGTATACATAAAAGAAAAATTCCCTGTATAAATACAAACTGTAGATACAAATATATTTATTCAGCAAATACATTTTGCGATTTTGCTATTGACATGTTAATAAGATTTACATTACATCTTATAGAAATATTTTATGTTCTGAATGTTTTAGGGATTTCGCCCAGTGATCTTTTGGCGTTTTTTAAAAATATATTTACCTATTATTATATTATAATTTAGTTTCACGTTATTGCTTACGTTACAGAAAATAAAGCATTTATTAAATCAACATACTCTTAGTTCTCATCTCAACAACTTATAGTATGATACAAAAATCCATCCCCCCTTACTGTACTATTTAATAACTGTCCTCTTGCATGAATAGTACGTAGCAAAATCCACCCTAAACTACACCCAAGCACGCTTCTTTCTCTGTAATTACTTTTTTTACGCTTCCTACGCTGCATGGGTGGAGAGGGTGCGACCGAATTGCGACATCGAATTTGAGGGGGTGGAAAGAAATGTGCGAAAGCAATATTCATATATTTTCACGAATGAAAAAAAAAAACTACACACCTGTTTCGTGGGAGTTTCCACAGAAGTTCACATAAAATGTCGGATGGATTGTTTCAGATCACGCAAGTTGGGCTACTGGAATTATGTCTTTGTTTCATCGAAAATGAATTGTTATTAATGAAAAAAGGGGAAATGTGGAATTTATGGGTGTGTGGAAAGGTTTTTTTCTCCTAATATTCTGGGGGAAATATTGGTTGATAGAGGGTCAATTGATATTTATAAGAAGTTGTTGGATGGCAGGTTACGAAAATATGACGAAGGATGAATATAATTATTATTACATTAGAAAAAGGAATTATATCAAATATAAATAATAATTGATTTGTATTGACTTAATGTCGAATAAAGGTTTTTACTTTCCCCGTATAAAGTAGTGTCCCTGTATTTAAGAGAGTAGCGCAAACTGGCATCCACTTTGACGCCTTTAGGCGCAAAATTTAAAGAAAACCTATCATATTCTATAATGATTGACGCGCGTCCTGTTAATTTGATTTAATTTGAATTTGGCGCCTAAAGGCGCTAGTTTGCGCTACTCTCTTAAATACAGGTACACTAGTATAAAGGGTGTCCGAAGAAGAGTGGAACATTTAAATTTTAAATAAAACAGTTTTTTGAAAAAATACAGAAATTTTGATTAAATCATAAAGTAGACATGTGAGAATTATGTATGAAACAGCATAAATGCCCTCCTTCACTTTGCTGGCACATTTGCGTTCTTTTGACGAAATTTTCAATCACGGTTTGACATAACTGTAGCTGGATTTCAGTTATACAGCGGCTAATCTCCTCTTTCAAAGCTTGGGTGGTCCTTGGCTTGCTAACATACACTTTTGACTTCGAAAAACCCCCGAGAAAAAAGTCAAATGGCGCTAAATCAAGGACCATAACAATTTAGTTCCGGACCCTCCCGCAGCAGTGTAAAGATATTAGGAAAAACGGCTAATATCACTTTCATCAAATTTTGTATTTAGGTTCTACTCCACAATATCTCGAACTGATCAACATTTGGATAAAATGCGGAAACCCGAAGTGGATGTTCAGCTACTGTTATCATTTATGTTTACTTTTAACGTTTTTTTCGTATCTCGTAAATGATTAACATAATTCTAATTTTTCTAAATAAAAGTTGTAGATAATCAAGAAATTAACATTTAATGTGTATATACTTTTAGTCGTATCTCTTTTTATTAAACAGTTATTTTAAAAAAAGTGAATTTTTTAATGTTGATGCTCTATCTCTGTAAGCTCTACAAATAAATGATAAATGAACAATCGATATATTAATCCTATATCATAATAATTTGTAATCGGTACCTGTATTGATCACACCAGATTTTTATTTCAAAGTGTCCCCTTTTCTGCCAATAAATCACACAATCTAGGCGACCAATTCTGGTCGCCCAAACGGGAGATTACACGGCCAGGGAATGTCTCGTGCAATAATGCCATTGTTTCACGTGACGTGTGGCAAGTGGCACCGTCCTGTTGGAACCACATGCCTTCGAGATCCATACCATTCATTTGAGACACAAAAAACTAGGTTATCATTGCCTATATTTCTCCATTTTTTTTTTTGCTTCGTCAGGACATAAATTCTAAAATTGAGAAAAAGAAACACGCAATATAAAAAAAAAAGATTTTACCAAAAACCATTAAATATTGATCATATCGAAAAATGATTAAACTAAAAGTTGTAGATAATCAAAAAATGAACATTTATTGTTTAATAGCGTATGAGAATCTGAAAAAAAATATAATTATTTTGATGGGTTCCTGATTTATAGCGAAAAAACTGAAAATTGTGATTTTAGAAATAAAATTATATCTTCTCTGCCATTGGCCGTATTTTCATCAAACTTGGCAACTATATATTTTTTTAATTTTTTCGCGATAAATCAGGAACCTATCAAAATAATATATTTTTTTTCAGATTCTCAATCGCCAGTAAAATGAGCTACTTTTCTCTAATTTAAGTGACCTCGTGTATCTTATCGTTTCCGAGATACCAATGGTGAGCATCGAGAAATTCACCCACCGAAATCCCACATTAAAAGAGTATGGACTTCTAATTAATATCGTATGTCAATAAAATAAAACCTCTAGAGTGCCAAGATTTCATCTTTTTTTTAATTTAAGTTGTCTACACGCTTTAAGAATTGACATATAATATTTCAGACATAATAATTATAATTTCAGAGTTGCTAACCTACAATATTTTCCATGGCACTCTAGAGGTTTCTTTTTATTGAACATACGATATATTGTAATGAGATTTTTAGCATTTATGTAATCGGTTATGATCTTTTCAATGAAAATATTTTCAAGGTTATTCGACGTCCTTATTTTAAACAGAATGCTAAATTTTTTATTTCGAATTTGGATTCTACATGCAATTCAGTGAAAAAAATCATAATGTAACATAACCTACAAATGTAACCGTTTTCGAGATATTTGACATTTAAAAAAAATTATTGCTTTTTCGTGACTCACTTTAAAATTCGTAGCTTGGTTTAAATTGCATTGCAATACAGCAGAGCTGGGATGAATCCTCAAAAACAGGATTCGAATCACGAATCCGAATCACCTAATATGATTCGAATCACGAATACTCGAATAAAGGATTCGTAAGTGAAAAATATGATTCGAATCAAAGATTGGAATCCTCATTTTTGAATCACGGATACAAATCCTTTAAAAATAATTTTGAATCTATTATTTGCAAGCAGTAATATTTTATTCCATCAGTTTCTATTAACAAAAATGCTCATTTACCGACTAAATATCTGATTAAATAATGATTTTAATTAATGATGATATATGTGTTATTGAACTTCATTTTAAATCTGTGTTTTATACGCGTGGCGCATGAAGTAAAATTTCGAGTTTAGAAAAGCCCCGTGAAAATTTGTCTCGGGTCGCTGCGCGACCCTCGACAAATTTTCTACGCGGGGCTTTTCTAAACTCGAAATTTTACTTCATGCTTAGTCTGGGAGTGGACAACACTTGTTCTTAGAAGTTTCAAATTGAAGGATTACCCTAGATTACTAAGTTTATTACCATTTTACAAAGGCTACAGCTCGAAGGACCAATCATGGTCTTCGGAGACCGAAGGACTACAGGGAATCGAAGTTTCTTTACAAGAAAACAACGAATATCTGAAGGTTTACAGCATGGATAGGAAAGAAAACATCCAATTTTGAAAAAATATCGAAGTTAGGTTGGTTTTCAGTGCGTTTTTAACTTCACTTTAAATCAGTGTTTTATACGCGTGGCGCATGAAGTAAAATTTCGAGTTTAGAAAAGCCCCGTGAAAATTTGTCTCGGGTCGCTGCGCGACCCTCGACAAATTTTCTACGCGGGGCTTTTCTAAACTCGAAATTTTACTTTATGCTTAGTCTGGGAGTGGACCGTCAAGATTTTCTACATGTCGAGATTTTCGATATTTCTAGGTTTTTGTCGATTTATTCACAGTTTCTTATTGTACTAAATGCAACTTTAATATTAAATAAATACGCTTTTTTTTTAGGAATAGAATATTTACCCATTAAGAGCCGAGCAAATTATAAAGTAACCACTAAAAGTTAATTTTTCTATGATTTCAATGAATGATTTATTATATTAAATACGTCGATTTTATTAAAAGAGTTAAATTTAAAGTTCAAACGAGTGTTGTCCACTCCCAGACTAAGCATGAAGTAAAATTTCGAGTTTAGAAAAGCCCCGCGTAGAAAATGTTCACGGGGCTTTTCTAAACTCGAAATTTTATTTCATGCGCCACGCGTATAAAACATTGATTTCAAGTGAAGTTAAAAATATACTATTAAGGTTGGAAATTTTTCATGGTTAAGTAACCAAATATGCATTCACAAATATTTGAATTGTTCGAAAATTTAAATATTTATATTCAAATATGAATAATTTAGTGATTTAAATATTCTTATTAGAATATTTAACTATTTGAATTAATCGAATTCGAATCCCAGCCTTAATAGCAATGATTCGAATTATTTGGGAGGATTTGAATCCGTGTATGAGGATTCGAATCCTTTTATAAGGATTCGATTCCTTTTATAAGGATTCAAATCCTGCTATAAGAATTCGAATCCTTTTATAAGGATTCGAATCCTTTTATAAGGATTCGAATCATCTACTTCTGGATTCGAATACGAATCCTTTTAAAAAAATGTAACGAATCCGGATCACGAATGCGTTTTCACTAAAGTATTCGAATACCTCTTTCGAATCCTATAAAAGGATTCGAATCCGGGAATCGAATCCTGAATGATTCGAATCCTGCCCAGCTCTGCAATACAGTATTAAGCTTGCCTTAAACTCAGTTTAAAATACTATTGAACAACTGGCGCTAACAGTAATTTAAACTGGGCTTAAGGTAAACTTGGTTTAAGCATCAAATTGTATTGAACTTGATTTTAAGTTAACGGAATGACGTTGAAATCTTCTTAAAATCAATCGTAAAATTTTCCTTTTTGTTGCTAGATCATCGTATTTTAAACAAAAAATTATAAAATTACGATAATGTTCGCATAAACTGCAAACAATAAGTCTTAGGCCCAGTTGTTGAATCGTAGCTTAAGCTGTAGTTTTCGCAAACTGCTGTTTTAGATAAGCTGGGCTTTATTTCGTAATGTGTTTCTGAATCATATGTCAAGCCAAGCTTATTTAAGTGTAGCTTAAGTTATGTTGGTATACTCTGTTCCAATATGGTACATGTAATACTAACGGACATGTGCTGTAGATAACAGAGCTGGGCAGGATTCGAATCATTCAGTATTCGAATCCTGGATTCGAATCCTTTTAGAGGATTCAAAAGAGGCATTCGAATACTTTAGTTCAACTGGATTCGTGATCCGGATTCGTTACATTTTTTTAAGAGGATTCGTATTCGAATCCAAATGCGGGTGATTCGAATCCATATAAAAGGATTCGAATCCTTATGAAAGGATTCGAATCCTTGTGAAAGGATTCGAATCCTTGTGAAAGGATTCGAATATTTATAAAAGGATTCGAATACTTACAAAAGCATTTGAATCGTCAAAAATAATTCGAATTAATTGTGAGGATTAACATAAAAAATGTCTTTTGTGTGTTTTTAAATTTCTAGTTAAATTGCTGTTTTATACGCGTGGCGCATGAAGTAAAATTTCGGGTTTAGAAAAGCCCAGAAAATTTGCGCGACCCGAGACAAATTTTCACGGGGCTTTTCTAAACCCGAAATGTTACTTCATGCTTAGTCTGGGAGTGGAAAACACTTGGTAAAGGTAAATCTTTAAATTCTATTAATTATCCAGGTAACGTATTTAATGAATTTTACCCCTGAAACAACGATATCATGATTTCTCGGTGAAATATCGGTAAACCGGTTTAGATTTATTAATTTATTGAATCACGGGTAATTTACAATTCTTAATAAATATATGTATATTTATTAAGAATTGTAAATTACCCGTATAATTACCCTGTATTAAAAATGTACGAATCAAATGAAAGCGTATTTAGTTATTAATCAATAAGTTAAAAAAAATTATTAAGCGTTCATTTTGAAGCTTAAACGAGTGTTTTCCACTCCCAGACAAAGCATGATGTAAAATTTCGAGTTTAGGAAAGCCTGAACGTCAAAATCCAAACTTAGGCTTTTCTAAACTGAAAATTTTACTTCATGCACCACGCGTACAAAACGCTGATTCAGTGGAAAGTTTCAAATTTAGATACTTGCGATTTATGGCGCCCAACTAGGTGCCACAGCGTTAGCCTGGCTTCAGGTTGGGCGCCAAAAAACCTCAAATGCAAGCGTTTTAAGTATTTTTAAACGAGTGCCCTCCACTCTTAGCTTGAGCATTAAGTAAAATTTTAAGTTTAGAAAAGCCTGAGCGTTTTGATTTAGACCCGTAGCGTCCAAACTCAATCTTTTCTAAACTTGAAATTTTACTTCATGTGCCACGCGTACGAAACACTAATCAGTGTGAAGTTTTTAACTTTTACTTTCACAAATTGTGGCGCCCAACAAGGGCCCAGCGTTAGCATGGCCCCAGATTGGGCGCCAAAAAAACTTCAAATCTATGCAAGTATTGGACAATTTCTAGATAATTAAGAACACACACAGTTTTACCGTTTCGTATAGCATAAGCTGAGATATGTAATTTGTTTTCCAAAACAACGTTTTCATAGAGTTTTTATTTCTTAATTATAAAATTCTTCAAGTTTTGATTAAAAAGCAGTTGACAAGTCCATTTTTAGTGTCTCTTCATTATAATTATTTGTTCAGTTTACACTGCCATGGCTGGATACACTGCCGTGGTTGCTTTCATAATCTAATGAAATTTTTCTGTGACGAAATTTTTTAAACCAACTTTGACATTTTCAATTGTCATCGAGAGGACTGCAACTATTTTTTTGCCAATTTGGTTTTTTTTCAATTAGAACTTAAACAGCGTGCAGTGATTAATGTGTTTATTTTTATTTCGAACATTTTTAATTGTTTCAACTGAAAAATTGTCATCATTTATCTGGCTGTGTGGCAAAACAAGTGTTGCAGTGTCAACTAATAAACAGTAAAATCTTAACCAAGTATGTTGTTTACTAGAAGTGTTGAAAAATTGTTGTTGTTACGCAAAAATCGTGGTCACTAAACTTTAAACTATCTGTACATATAAAATGTTTTTATGTTATAATGCTTAGATTATTAACAAACTTTATCATCTCTATCAACGCGCACAATAAAAACAACATTAAATATTACTAATTACTAATGATATATTTTTTCAGTAATGCGCCAAATCAAGTTATTCCATGATTTTTAAAAATTAAAAGTTTTTAAAAATCTTTCAACAAACTGTTATTGTTCTCTAAGAAAGAAAATAGTTAGGAAAAAACTTAAAGATAGAAAAAAAATTGTCCAAAATTTTCTTATCTAAAACTTTTGTTTGAACGATTTTTTTGTATTCCCGTTAGTTATTGAGTTATTCGCAACTTTTGCGAAATACAAAATATCGTAAATTCTCGAATTTCCTCAATTTTGACAAAAACATTATAACTCAAATACTATTCGAGCTACAGAAAAGTATTACACATACATTTAGGCTATTGTGGCGAGATCTACAAAATGGGCGTATTTTGTTTTTATATAGGGTGATCCATAAAGTATCTAAAAGAAAAAGTCGATTGTTTTTTTTCTAAATCAAGAAGGCGAGTGTCTATTAAAAGTTATCAACAATATATACAACACTGTTTTCCACTCCCAGACTAAGCATGAAGTAAAATTTCGAGTTTAGAAAAGCCTGAAAATTTGGATTGGTCGCGTAGCGCGTAGCGCTACGCGACCAATCCAAATTTTCAGGCTTTTCTAAACTCGAAATTTTACTTCATGCTCCACGCGCGTAAAACGCTGATTTATCCTGAAGTTCAAAAACATACACAAATTCCAATAAATAGTTCTAAGAAGATATTTCATGATTTTGTGAAAATTATAAGTTTTATACGAAGCTTTCAACAAGCTGTCGATTTTTTCCAAGAAGAAAGATAGCTACGAAAAAACTTGATGATAGAAAAATTCTCGTAAATTTTATTATCTAAAACTTTCATTCCAACAACTTTTCTGCATTCCCATTAGTTATTGAGGTATTCGCAACTTTTGCGAAATACACAAAAGCGAGCGCGCTCGCGTAAATTCTCGGCATTTTTCAACTTTGACAAAAAACGTTATAACTCAAAAACTATTCGAGCTAAAGAAAAGTATAATACACGCATTTAGGTTATTGTGGCGAGATCTACATGATGGGCGTATTTGTTTTTATACAGGGTGATCCATAAAGTATCTAAAAGAAAAAGTTGATTGTTTTTATTTTCTAAATCAAGAAGGCGAGTGTTTATCAAAAGTTGTCGATATTATATACAAGACTGTTTTCCACTCCCAGACTAAGCATGAAGTAAAATTTCGAGTTTAGAAAAGCCCCGTGAAAATTTGTCGAGGGTCGCGCAGCGACCCGAGACAAATTTTCGGGCTTTTCTAAACTCGAAATTTTACTTCATGCGCCACGCGTACAAAACACTGATTTGAAGTGAAGTTCAAAAACACACAAATACATCTTTAATCGGAGTAACAGGGAATCAGTTATTTAGTCTGTTATCAACGATGTTCAGTGTTAATAATAAATAATTAGGTTTTAAATATTTTTGTTAAAACAACTGGTAACTATATTTATATATTAATGGTTGCAAAAAAATAATAAAATAAAATTTATTCCTAAAGGATTTGTATTCGTGATTCGAAAAAACAGGATATTTATCTCTTACGAATCCTTTATTCGAGTATTCGTGATTCGAATCATATTAGGTGATTCGGATTCGTGATTCGAATCCTTTTTACGAGGATTCGTCCCAGCTCTGGTAGATAATATAATTATGTATGTATTTGTTTACATAATAGTAAACATATCGGTGTTAAAATAAAACTATTAAATAATAAATAAAATGCGCATAAAGTTCTGTATCACCTAAGAGCATGTCCGTGACAGTCTCGTGTTGTAACAAATGTCATCATCAGAAACAATTATTATGACAACTGTAATGACAGTTATTCATCTTTCGCTTGTTAGCGTATTATGTGATAGAAGTGATTTTTGTTTTTTATTTAAATAAGTACAATCTTTTAAGTAAAGTATTAGTAGAAATTAATTTAAGGAAATAATGATAATACTATTGTTACATCATTGGCCCTTCTCGAAGGAAAAGAAGAGGAAGATACACGTACAATTAGTAAGGATTTAATCTAAAAAGGATGTGACCAAAAGGATGCAAAAAGATAGGGAAATCTAACGTGTTTGGCTGTGTCAACGATCCTGCCAGCACAAGAATGATAAATCGAACTATAGAAATAATCTGGGCCGATTCAGTAAGGAACACGTCAAAATTAACATGATCATTAGCCATCAAATATTATATTACAAGTGAGTTTTGTATGCATAATAAATCCACAAATCCGTGTAGAGTCGAAGAATAAGATATACGTTAAATTTAACATTTTTGCTCACAAAATCGGCCTGAATATCTACAACATATTAAAAACGTCAACTATTTCTGATGTTTGAGGTTATCAATTCAAGCTTTAGACGCTAAGCGGTGGTGGGCGGCAGTTTGCGAAAACTCCAGTTTAAACCACTGCTTAGTAATAAGCCGTTATTGAAAAACACTGAAATGTATTTAAGCCAGGTTTAAGACTAAACTCGGCTTAAGCCATGATTCAACAACTGAGCCTTAGAGATAACGTTTTATAACTAACTATGTCTAATTGACATGTCAAATCCATGTGACATGGCATTCTTGATAAATAAACATTAATATTATAAGACTACTAAAACAACAAATATCCATTGAAACAACTACATCCCATGTAAAAACACCGCCGGATATCGAATTATACATACAATGAAACATTTTAAATCTTATTTGTTTTTTATACGAACATAATCGTAATTTTATATTTTATGTTCAAAGTTCTGCAAATTAAAAGAAGCTTATTTGTTCCAATTGAAAATAATTTTCAATCCGAAATATTCATTTTATCATATTTTATTTCCTTTGTTTCCGGTTATTCAATTACTGCAGCGAAACGAAGCCGTTTTGGTCCAATTAAAAATTATAATTTTTTGCCTTCGTAATAGCATAATTCGGAACCGTTTTCGGTTTAACTTGTACGGTACTTACTCACCTGTTCCACGCTTTGTTAGTCATTCTTTTCGTGACTAATAATTTCTGAATGCATAATGGACGCGTTCACCAACGAAGATGGTCAAGGTTAACAATAAAATGTTGGACATAGAATGCGATGAGTGGACGTCAAAAACACACAAAAATCGATTACGTAAATTTTATATTTGCATTTCTTATGAAGTTTACTTCTTGTGAATAAATTAGTGGTGTTGATCAATTTGATATTCTCACTGATACATAATTCAACAGTTTTTTTTCGAAGCTATAAGCTACTACAAAACTTGAGAATAAACTGTTTAAAATCATCAATAGTAAAATTGGAGTAAAAGAAACTATAATTTTAAAATCGGTGCGTTGGATTGGAAAAATTCCCTATATTTATCCCAGAGTGATTTAAAACAAGCTCAAGTTAAAGCACTATGGAACAACTGAAACTAAGCAAAACAAATTTGATTTAACTAATATACAGGGAATTTTTCTTTTAGGTATGCCTAAGCTGTAAACTTTCCGACATCCGTTGTTTTTTAAAAGAGTTCAATTTGAAACTTTAAACGAGTGTTTTCCACTCCCAGACTAAGCATGATGTAAAATTTCGAGTTTCGAAAAGCCCCGTGAAAATTTTCTGGGCTTTTCTAAACTCGAAATTTTACTTCATGCGCCCCGCGTACAAAACACTGATTTCAAGTGAGGTTTAATTATACATAAATATCACAATATTTTAGAAGTTTACTTCTTGTGAATAAATTAGTGGTGTTGATCAATTTGATATTCTCACTGATACATAATTCAACAGTTTTTTTTTCGAAGCTATAAGCTACTACAAAACTTGAGAATAAACTGTTTAAAATCATCAATAGTAAAATTGGAGTAAAAGAAACTAATTTTAAAATCGGTGTGTTGGATTGGAAAAATTCCCTATATTTATCCCAGAATGATTTAAAACAAGCTCAAGTTAAAGCACTATGGAACAACTGAAACTAAGCAAAACAAATTTGATTTAACTAATATACAGGGAATTTTTCTATTGGTGTGCCTAAGCTGTAAACTTTCCGACATCCGTTGTTTTTTAAAAGAGTTCAATTTGAAACTTTAAACGAGTGTTTTCCACTCCCACACTAAGCATGATATAAAATTTCGAGTTTCGAAAAGCCCCGTGAACATTTTCTGGGCTTTTCTAAACTCGAAATTTTACTTCATGCGCCCCGCGTACAAAACACTGATTTCAAGTGAGGTTTAATATACATAAATTTCACAATATTTTAGTTTTATACGCGTGGCGCATGAAGTAAAATTTCGAGTTTAGAAAAGCCCAGAAAATTTGTCTCGGGTCGCTGCGCGACCCTCGACAAATTTTCACGGGGCTTTTCTAAACTCGAAATTTTACTTCATGCTTAGTCTGGGAGTGGAAAACACTCGTTTCAAATTAAGCTCTTAAAAAAAAAACAACGAATAGAAAATAAGCTGAATTTGGAATACGTATACTTTAAAGAAAAACTCCCTGTACCTTTCAAACGTTTGTTTGATACGTAACTAAAAAAAAAAAAAATCCTTGGGAACAAAATTCTTGCATTTAGGTGACGAATTAAAATACAACTCTATCGTATGTTTAATAAAATAAAACTAGAGTGAGATGGAAAATATTGTAGGTTGGCAACTCTGAAATTATACATTATAATTATTGTCTGACGTTTTACATGTCAATTCCTAAGGCGTGTAGCCAACTTAAATTTTAGAAAAGATAAAATCTTTCACTTTAGAGGTTTTTTTTTATTGAACATAAGGTAGTTCTTAATTATTAAAAATAATAGTTATTTAAATTATCAATCAAGGCATTTACAATATTTATAAATAATCTATGCAACACCAATCATTAGTGGATGCATGTGTAGACAAGAAACGAGCTAATGCATAATAATCACCTTGAAATATTTATCAGCGAAAGATAATGCAAGCGCGTTATCATCCGGAAAAAAAGAGCTTCAGTTAATATCCATTTCCGGCGTTCATTTGTTTTCCCGTCGCGGTCGGAAAAACTGCCGTGTAATAACAATCTTTTCAGAAAAATGGAAAATGTTTCACGAGCCCGACGCCCATAAAACACGATTAGGAGGGGAGAAAAAATGTAACCTGTGCCGGTGTTTCCACATAAATATTTACGCAAACAACAAATCACTTACCTAAAAAGAACATAAAAAAGATAAGTTAGTAGGACCTTAAAATATGTTGGGTTCAGCTTAAAATGAAAAATAAAATAATTTTAAATCAAGCGAAGTAATGAAATCATCGCAAAACTTGTCTGGATGAAAAAACCTTAGGAAATTGATGACAAATCACTTACAAAGAACATAAAAAAGAAAAGTTAGTAGACCTTAAAATATGCTTGGTTTAGCTTAAAAAGGGAAAATAGAATAATTTTAAATCAATTGAAGTAATGAAATTATCACAAAACTTGTGTGGGTGACAAAACCTTAAAAAAATGATGACAAATTTTAAACAATAAACTATTAATTAAAAATTAAAACACTTGGGGTTCTTTTATTAATTTATACCAAGTGTTTTAATTAGCAGTATATAGTTAAACCACGGGTTAATTGAGAAAATAATTAAGGGCAAATTTTGATTTAAAATGTAGATAATGTTGAATCGAAATAATCTCGAACTTGTAAGGGAGAGTAAATCTTATAAAATTAATAACACATATACTGCCTTTCAAAAAAATCAGAACACAAAGTATTTATTGGACGATTTTAATGAAATTTACAGAATTTGATCATGTAAATGAACTGCATCGATGATCAAAAAATCAATTGTTTTGGTTACTATTTAATGGTATTTTTCCTTGATTTCACCATTATGAAGAGCTGGTGATTTTTTAATGTAATTGTAAAACATAAAAAAGATGCCCCGTGTTCGTCGGCGTGCACAATATCATCATCTAAGTGAATTTGAAAGGGGTCGCATTATTGGAATGCGAGAAGCGGGTTTTTCGGTTCGTGC
Organism: Philonthus cognatus; assembly: GCA_932526585.2. NCBI lineage: Eukaryota > Metazoa > Arthropoda > Insecta > Coleoptera > Staphylinidae > Philonthus > Philonthus cognatus. The sequence continues at coordinate 40,751,409 of OW052244.1, forward strand.
TATTGCTGAAAGGGTAGGCCGTAGTGTATCGGTGATCGTACGCTGCTGGTCTAGATGGTCCGAAGCTGAGGAGAATCGACGTAGACTTGGATCAGGACGTCCAAGAAGCACCACTGAGCGTGAAGATCGAGCTCTTCGTCTTACAACTTTAAGGGACAGATTTACAACGTCGCGGGCATTGGGAAATGACTGGTTGGCTCTAAATGGCCAAAGAGTATCCATGGCTACTGTTTACAGAAGAATCCGCAGTTTTGGTATAAGATCCTACCGTCCACAATTGTGTCTACCTCTTACTCCGCAGCATCGCAGAGCAAGACTTGATTGGTGCAGGGAAAGACAACATTGGACCCATGAATGGAATAACATTATCTTCAGCGATGAGTCTCGGTTCTGTTTATGGGCTCATGATGGTCGCAGAAGAATGAGACGTCGACGCGGTGAACGCAGAATTTTACAATTTGCTGTTGAAAGACATACGGCTCTTACACAGGGAGTTATGGTTTGGGGGGCGATAGCATATGGTAGTCGGTCTCCTCTAGTTTTTTTTAGAAGCAAGTCTTAACGCGATTCGGTATATTGACAACATTTTACGGCCAGTGTTAGTGCCCTATGTAAATGGCTTGCAGAACCCCATTTTTCAGCAAGATAATGCTCGACCTCACACAGCGGCCATTACAAGACAGTTTTTTGATAGTGCCGAAATCAATTTGTTACCTTGGCCATCTCGTTCTCCAGATCTATCGCCAATAGAACATGTTTGGGATATGATAGGTGTTAGAATAAGTAACTTACAGCGCCCCGCTAACACTGTAATCGAACTTAGAGGTCAAATTATCGAAGTTTGGAATAAAATACCCCAAGTCGATATTGACAGCCTGATTTCTAGCATGCCTCGACGTGTTAATGAGTGTTTGGGAAATCGTGGAGGCCCAACACATTATTAATTTTTATTCATTTGTTTTTTTGTTTTTCAAATTGATTTTTTGATCATCGATACAGTTCGTTTACATGATCAAATTGTGTAAATTTTATTAAAATCGTGCAATAAATACTTGGTGTTCTGATTTTTTTGAAAGGCAGTATATATTAGAAAATAAAGAATAACTGCCTTAATAGACGTTAACATACAACTTCAACATTGTACTAAGGATGATATAACATATTCGTATTAATGAAACATTTTAGTAGATTGCTATTGTTAGTTTATAACTAATAATTTAATAAAATGGTACTCCTAGTTCAAGGCATGAAATCCGTGTTATACATAACCTCAAATGCCCTAGCAAAACGAATTTATTTAATTATAATGCTATGATTTATTTAGGGTTTATAACTGTACAGTCGGCGCAACCCAAATCTGAATGTAAAAATGTAATGGCGTAATATACACTTTGCATCATAGTCTTCGGTCGCAAATAAATTTGACAGCTCTCAAAAATTATTGTCCAACATGTATATTCCCCCCTCTCTTTGTAATACCACTGGCCAAAGCTAGAATTACAGTAACAAATACCATGACAACCAAAGAACGTTCACATTTGCGTTGCGTCGACTGTACATACCTAAGCAGTATAATTTAAACTTCACTTGAAATTCGTATTTTATACAGGTGGGGCATAAAGTAATTTTACTTCGAGTTTGGAAAAGCCTGAATACAATACCACTTGGGTTAGGTTAGGTAAGATGTCACTTTGTAGAATTAGGTTAGATGTCACTTTGTACAATAAGGTTAGATATCACTTTAAAGGATTGGGTTATGATGTCACTTTCTACAGTTAGGTTAGGTTAGATAACACTTTATGAACTTGGGTTAGATTGGATGTCACTTTGATGACTAAGGTTAGGTAAGCTGTCAATTTGTACTGTTTGGTGAGATGTGAATTCTTGAAATGTCAAATTTGATTGGTCGTATTAAATAAAAACAGATTATAGGCAGTATATTTTGAACTTCACTTTTAAATCGGTGTTTTATACGCGTGGCGCATGAAGTCAAATTTCGAGTTTAGAAAAGCTTAATTTGGCTTGGTCGCTCCGCAAATTTTCAGGCTTTTCTAAACTCCAAATTTTACTTCATTCTTAATCAAGGATTGAAAAACCGTCGTTAAAAGCTTCAAATTTAACGCTATTTATAAAATCAACGAATACATACAAATTTCACATCGGAATATGTATACTCAAAAGAAAAACTTTATGTAGAAAAAAAAAAACAATGAGAACAGGATATATCGAAAAAGCATGTATTTATTATCATGAATAATACTACAATCAAAATCGCCAATTAATCACACCATCCATTCATAATCATAACCTGCAGCCACGTTACTCACACACACACACACATACTCTCCAATTTAAACAAGAATTCCAATTAGAAAACATAAAATCACCATTTCCAATTCTGACCCACTTGCTCGCACATTTACTATCAATCCATCGTAAAACTGCCCAGAAAAAAAATGCAATCAAAACGTGGGCGAAAACGACTCACCTTATCTACAATATTTATTTATTCCCTTTTCCTCTCCTCCTCAGGAACACGAACAATACCTGTTTGTTTACACCCCCGCACCAGCACAAACATAAATCAAGCACCACTGATAATTCAATTTGAAATAAATCACTTTTCTACACTGTATTTTGAGAGTTTCGTGGAGGAGAACAGGTTGTTGTTGTTGTTGATGCTGTTGTTGTGGAGGGTTATAAATTAAAACGTGAGCGTGTCGAAAACTTACGTTCGCTCGTGTAGCGCACACACAAAACGATAAAATCGAACTGGATCTGTCACCACCCAGCTGACAGACACCGACTTTCGCCGCTAACTTCGGGGCTGTTTGTGTGGATCGTGAGCGATTGGCGGGATTTGAATGGGTCGGCAAATCGGTGTGCTGAATTCAACGCGGGAGAATTAAATTAATGATCATGGAGGGAGTAAAGTGAAGTAGGATTGTCGTAAACTAGCGCTATCTGTATGAATACGTTGAAACTAGCGTTTTCTTATACAAGTTATTAGGCAACCTAAGTTACATATGCCGGTTTTCCCAAAAGTTATTCTAATCGAAAAATAGTTATTCATCGATTCAAATCTAGTTATAGTTACCGCTAACTTCGGGGCTGTTTGTGTGAATCGAAAGCGGTTGGTGGGATTTGAATGGGTCGGCAAATCGGTGTGTTAAATTAAACGCGGGAGAATTAAATTAATAGTCGGGGAGCGAAGTGGATTGTCGTAAACTAGCGCCATCTGTATGATTACGTTGAAACTAGTGGTTTTCTTATGTAAGTTATTAGGCAACCTATTTTACATACGCTGGTTTTTACAATAGAAATATTCATCGATTTAAATCAGTAATAGCAAGGGTAGACAATGCTTATGGGAGAACTGGATTCCGAGTTTTCGAGGATAGAAAAGGAGGGACTGTGGTCGGGAAGTGGGTCCATCTACTTATGAATAGAGTGAAGGTAGAAAGAAGTATTCTAGAGAAAACTGCTCCGGTTGCTTCTACATACACACACAAACACAAACGCGCTCGCTCTTATTTCGTAGTGTAATTTGATCCCGTCTACACCACTTGTAAGATGATAAATTTGATGACCTTCAGAAAAAATAAACTGTTCCGAAACATTTCTTTTATTTGAAATAAAACAACGCAGTTGGGAGGGTTTCACTTTTATTGTTGAACACTGCAACATGTTTCACCACACAGTGGCTTCATCAGGCAGATGAAATAATGATTTTACAAAGTACAGGTAAAAGCTTATATACTAATGCAATTAAGTTAATAGAAGGGGGGGGGGGGGGGGTAATAAGGTAATTAGGCTGAAACTAATACAAATAATTTTGAGCGACTAAATATTGATTAGGGGTGAATTGTTTACTTCTATTTGGTCATTTAATAGAATACCTTTTTTGTTATATTTATTAATTTCTAATTCTTCTACTAAGTTTAATTTACGACTTTTGTTACATTCGTGCAAAATTTTGAATTTAGGGTTAAAGTTATGTTGGTATTCGATTAAATGATTGGCGTAGGTTGAGGAGGTTTTCTTAAATTGAAAGCATTTTTGATGTTCTGAAATGCGATCTGGGAAGCTACGTCCAGTTTGTCCAACGTATACCTTAGGGCAATCTCCACATTCTAGCAAATACACGCCAGAGTTCGTAGTTTTATCAGATTTGTCTTTAGAATTATTAATGAATTTATTAAGTGAGTTGACCGTTCTAAAAGAAGGAGTTAGGTTTAAGGATTTGAGTTTTTTGCTGATGGCAATCGAAGGGGGACCGTTAAATGTTAATGAGCAATATTTATTATTCTGATTTTGAAAATTGGTGGGATATACTAATTTCAGGGCTTGTTGTTTTTGTTTTTTATAAAGGATGTCTAAGATAAGCTTTTGACGAAAGCCGTTGTTATTAGCTATTATGAGAATTCTGTTAAGCTCATTATTAAAATTATTAATTGATAGGGGGATAGTGGTTAGCCTATGCAACATGGAATGGTAAGCTGCTAGCTTATGTTGCATAGGATGGAATGATGTGCTATGGATCGTAGTATCTGTATGGGTCGGCTTGTGAAAAATATTGAATTCATGTTTTTGACCTGGATGTGAAATTGTTAAGTCTAAAAAATTAATAGATTTATTAGATTCGATCTCCCTAGTGAATGAAATATCCTTGTGAATTGAATTAATGAAATTTAAAAGTTGATCTAACTGTCTCTCCGTTCCTGTGAAACAGGTGAGAATGTCATCAACATATCTGAACCAGTATAGGCATTTATTAAACAATGGGTGTTTACTAATTATTTCCTCTAATGAATTCATGAAAATTTCGGCAAGTAACGGACTAAGGGGATTACCCATCGCTAATCCTTTGTTTTGGATGAAGAAGTTGTTATTGAATTGAAAGTAATTTTGTCGTAAACATTCATTAAGGAGATCGAGAATCTCCGACTTAACAATCGGATTAGTACCCCGGGCGGTCAGCAATCCCTCAACCAGGTTTACCACCTCTTGAGGCGGCACACTAGGGAAGAGATTACTGACATCAAAGGACACCAACCGGCTTTTCATCGGAACTTTGAGGTCTTTAATTCTAGTGATTAGGTCTAATGAGTTTTTAATAGCAAATGTGGATTTGAATTTTGTGTGTTCGCAAATCTGACTAATTAAATATTTTGATATATTACGACAAGGAGCCGAAACATATGATACTACTGGCCTAATAGGGGAATCTTCTTTATGGATTTTTAACAATCCATAAAGTTTAGGTGGTTTGGGATTCATAGGGATAAGGAGTTTTGACTGAAACTCGGAAAGGATGGCATTGCAGTTTTTGGTGATAGACTTAATCTCTTTTGTAAATTTAATGGTGGGATTTGATTTTAGTTGAACGAAGTTATTTGAATTGAGAAAATGTAGGACTTTCTCAATGTAGATTGGTTTGGGGATTGCAATAACTGAATTACCTTTATCTGCTTTAGTGAAAACGATATTGTTTTTAATTGATTTATCCTTAAGGGATTTCGCTGTTAGGAGTTCTGAATTTTTAGAAATCAGTTTTGAAATCAGATTTTGAAACACAAACAAGTTTCAAAACTGATTTCTAAAAATTCAGAACTCCTAACAGCGAAATCCCTTAAGGATAAATCAATTAAAAACAATATCATTTTCACTAAAGCAGATAAAGGTAATTCAGTTATTGCAATCCCCAAACCAATCTACATTGAGAAAGTCCTACATATTCTCAATTCAAATAACTTCGTTCAACTAAAATCAAATCCCACCATTAAATTTACAAAAGAGATTAAGTCTATCACCAAAAACTGCAATGCCATCCTTTCCGAGTTTCAGTCAAAACTCCTTATCCCTATGAATCCCAAACCACCTAAACTTTATGGATTGTTAAAAATCCATAAAGAAGATTCCCCTATTAGGCCAGTAGTATCATATGTTTCGGCTCCTTGTCGTAATATATCAAAATATTTAATTAGTCAGATTTGCGAACACACAAAATTCAAATCCACATTTGCTATTAAAAACTCATTAGACCTAATCACTAGAATTAAAGACCTCAAAGTTCCGATGAAAAGCCGGTTGGTGTCCTTTGATGTCAGTAATCTCTTCCCTAGTGTGCCGCCTCAAGAGGTGGTAAACCTGGTTGAGGGATTGCTGACCGCCCGGGGTACTAATCCGATTGTTAAGTCGGAGATTCTCGATCTCCTTAATGAATGTTTACGACAAAATTACTTTCAATTCAATAACAACTTCTTCATCCAAAACAAAGGATTAGCGATGGGTAATCCCCTTAGTCCGTTACTTGCCGAAATTTTCATGAATTCATTAGAGGAAATAATTAGTAAACACCCATTGTTTAATAAATGCCTATACTGGTTCAGATATGTTGATGACATTCTCACCTGTTTCACAGGAACGGAGAGACAGTTAGATCAACTTTTAAATTTCATTAATTCAATTCACAAGGATATTTCATTCACTAGGGAGATCGAATCTAATAAATCTATTAATTTTTTAGACTTAACAATTTCACATCCAGGTCAAAAACATGAATTCAATATTTTTCACAAGCCGACCCATACAGATACTACGATCCATAGCACATCATTCCATCCTATGCAACATAAGCTAGCAGCTTACCATTCCATGTTGCATAGGCTAACCACTATCCCCCTATCAATTAATAATTTTAATAATGAGCTTAACAGAATTCTCATAATAGCTAATAACAACGGCTTTCGTCAAAAGCTTATCTTAGACATCCTTTATAAAAAACAAAAACAACAAGCCCTGAAATTAGTATATCCCACCAATTTTCAAAATCAGAATAATAAATATTGCTCATTAACATTTAACGGTCCCCCTTCGATTGCCATCAGCAAAAAACTCAAATCCTTAAACCTAACTCCTTCTTTTAGAACGGTCAACTCACTTAATAAATTCATTAATAATTCTAAAGACAAATCTGATAAAACTACGAACTCTGGCGTGTATTTGCTAGAATGTGGAGATTGCCCTAAGGTATACGTTGGACAAACTGGACGTAGCTTCCCAGATCGCATTTCAGAACATCAAAAATGCTTTCAATTTAAGAAAACCTCCTCAACCTACGCCAATCATTTAATCGAATACCAACATAACTTTAACCCTAAGTTCAAAATTTTGCACGAATGTAACAAAAGTCGTAAATTAAACTTATTAGAAGAATTAGAAATTAATAAATATAACAAAAAAGGTATTCTATTAAATGACCAAATAGAAGTAAACATTTCACCCCTAATCAATATTTAGTCGCTCAAAATTATTTGTATTAGTTTCAGCCTAATTACCTTATTACCCCCCCCCCCCTTCTATTAACTTAATTGCATTAGTATATAAGCTTTTACCTGTACTTTGTAAAATCATTATTTCATCTGCCTGATGAAGCCACTGTGTGGTGAAACATGTTGCAGTGTTCAACAATAAAAGTGAAACCCTCCCAACTGCGTTGTTTTATTTCAAATAGTATTATGGAGTTTCACCATGTATCCGCCTCATCAATTAAACATTTCTTTTATTTTCAGATTTCCAGCGTGTTCGAAATTATGGACTTTGGGAATCAGATATATTTAAAAAGCTCCTAAATAAACCTAAAATTTAACTAAAAATCAAAAAATAAAATTCAATTAGTTTACATTATAGAATTCATTTGATATTATTTTTATCTTGATTGTTTTTTTTTTCTTCGTAAATTCAATTAAAACTTTGGTATGTACCAAATTTGGCAAATAATTTATATTATTGATTAGTTATACAGACAGTTTTTTAAGTATAAATAACTCAATATACAGAATACACTGTACATTTTTCTGGGCTTTTCTAAACTCGAAATTTTACTTCATGCGCCCCGCGCACAAAACACTGATTTTACGTGAGGTTCAAATATACTTAAATTTCACAATATTTTAGTGTTTTATACGCGTGGCGCATGAAGTAAAATTTCGAGTTTAGAAAAGCCCCGAAAATTTGTCTCGGGTCGCTGCGCGACCCTCGACAAATTTTCACGGGGCTTTTCTAAACTCGAAATTTTACTTCATGCTTAGTCTGGGAGAGGAAAACACTCGTTTAAAGCATTAAATTGAACTCTTTTAAAAACACAACGAATATCTACAGATTTAAAGAAAATAAGGTGAATTTGAAATATGTATACTTTAACGGAAAACTTCCTGTATGTGAACTGTGGTAGACGAATAATAAAATTTATTATCCAGACAAAAAGTCTATTCAAAAATATTTCTTTTATTTTGAGATTTCAAGCGTGTTCCAAATTATGAAATTCGGGAATATATTTTATAAAAACAAATTTACAATGAAATTAACAATTCTAAAATATATTTTTAAGGTTTTTAGTTATTTTATATATTTTTAATAAAAAAATTGTTAAAATTATTAGATTAATAGATTATTGTTTCAAATATTCATAATTTGTATAAATAAACAAAGTCATTTTACAATGAAAAAATGTAAAATATATTTCCAACATTTTTAGTTATTATACCGGGTGACCCATTTTAATTTATCCACTGGAATATCTTGTGAAATATGCATCGTAGAAAAAAATATTCCAAACAAAAGTTTAATGGTTTCGAGGGGGCCAACCGATCCTATAAAATGTTCGTCACCCCCACTCCCCGGGGGGTGGGAGAGGGGGGCAACTTTAGAATCTTAAATAGGAACCCCTATTTTTTATTTCAGATTCAGATTATACACCAAAAATGACGTAGGTTTTATACGAGAATTGTTTTTGAATTCGTGATAGATGGCGATGTATTCGCTTAATTTATCCATTAGATTATCTCGACAAATATGCATCGTACAAATAAATGTCTCGAACAAAAGTTTAATGGTTTCGAGGTGGCCATCCGATCCCATGAAATGTTCGCCACGACTACCCTCCCGGGCTGGAGGAGGGGGGCAACTTTGAATTCTTAAATAGGAACCCCTATTTTGTATTTCTGATTCGGATTCTACGGCAAATATTATGTAGGTTTTATCCAAAACATTTTTTTGAATTCGTGATAGATGGCGGTGTAGTCGCAAAAATGAAGACGTTTCCGGAAAAAATGAAAAATTGCCTTCAAAAAATCAAAACAAACAATTCGACGACGCTTGCTTGGGTATTTTAATTCCGACTAGTTTTTCTGACACTTCGTACACAAACCTCGATGTCTTGTGACGTGAGAACTGAGAACGCTTTGTAGAAGAATCCGGAATGAGCGATTATTCTCCGAATGAAACGGTGGATATTCTCCTTGTCCTAGGAGAATGTCGCCATTTTTATCGAAGAGCTGCGGCATTATAGAGAAGACGATTTCCCCAACGGCAGCATCATCCCAATCATTCAGCGATTCGTCATATTGAATCGAGATGTAGGAGAGGAAATATTCAACGTCGACAGCGAAACCCCATCAATGATCATCGTATGAATCCGCGCATTTTAACAGTTTTAGCGATGATCCATTTAAACCCCCAGATATCACTTCGCGAAATACAGCACCAAATTGGCATCCTGAGAGAGACTGCGAGAAGATATTTAAAACACTCGAAGTATCACCCGTACCACGTGTGTTTGAACCAGGCATTAAGTGAACAGGATCATGAACAACGGCAAATGTTTTGTCAGTGGGCAATACAGCAAATGCAGAATGACGCAGACTTTTTCAAATTCGTGATGTTTTCTGACGAGGCTACATTCCGCAGTGACGGGTTATTGAATCTCCATAACAGTCACTATTGGTCGCCGGAAAACCCTCAGTGGATGAAGCAAGTGAACCACCAACACCGCTGGACTGTGAATGTGTGGTGCGGTATTGTCAACGGGTACTTAATCGGTCCATATTTTTTCGAGGGCACTGTAACCGGTGCGAATTACTTGAATTTTCTTCAAGACGATCTTCCCGGCTTAATCGAACATGTGGATCTGGAGACAAGGATGAGACTGTGGTTTCAGCAAGATGGTGCTCCTCCACATTTTGAAAATATAGTGAAAACATATTTAGACCAAACGTATCCTGGCAAGTGGATAGGGAGAGGGGGTACAATTAGATGGCCAGCAAGGTCACCAGATCTGACAGCTCCCGACTTCTACTTGTGGGGGTTCCTGAAAGATACTGTCTATCGAGAAAGACCAACTACTAGAGACGACATGATTCAAAGGATCCAAGCTGCGTGCAACAGTATTCCGCGCAACACCCTTTTGCATACAGTGAGGAATTTTGAACGTCGAATTCATCTTTGTCATGAGAACAATGGTGCGACTTTTGAACATCTAATTGCTTAAATGGCTGTTGAAATGTCAGCCCTTGTTAGGGCTACTTGATGTACAAAAGAATTATTGTAAAAAGACTAATGTTTAAATAAATTTAAAAAATCCGACCTAACATGCCGGCGGTAAGATGACGCTTCCTATGTCGATAGTGAACAAAATTATGAATAGGTATTTTGTGTTGCAATCCGTCTGCCCGTTAACAAAAGACAAGATTTATTTATCTACCAGGAGTTAAAAAGACTCGTGAAGTATATTTTTCATACTTATTATTACTTATTTTCATTCCACGACTCACGGTCCCCGTAAATGCCGTTGAAAAACTAGTCGGAATTAAAATACCCAAGCAAGCGTCGTCGAATTGTTTGTTTTGATTTTTTAAAGGCAATTTTTAATTTTTTCCGGAAACGTCTTCATTTTTGCGACTACACCGCCATCTATCAAGAATTCAAAAAAATGTTTTGGATAAAACCTACATAATATTTGCCGTAGAATCCGAATCAGAAATACAAAATAGGGGTTCCTATTTAAGAATTCAAAGTTGCCCCCCTCCTCCACCCCCGGGAGGGTAGTCGTGGCGAACATTTCATGGGATCGGATGGCCACCTCGAAACCATTAAACTTTTGTTCGAGACATTTATTTGTACGATGCATATTTGTCGAGATAATCTAATGGATAAATTAAGCGAATACAGCGCCATCTATCACGAATTCAAAAAAATTCTCGTATGAAACCTACGTCATTTTTGGTGTATAATCTGAATCTGAAATAAAAAATAGGGATTCCTATTTAAGATTCTAAAGTTGCCCCCCTCTCCCACCCCCCGGGGAGTGGGGGTGACGAACATTTTATAGGATCGGTTGGCCCCCTCGAAACCATTAAACTTTTGTTTGGAATATTTTTTTCTACGATGCATATTTCACAAGATATTCCAGTGGATAAATTAAAATGGGTCACCCGGTATATATTTTTAATAAAAACGTGTTTAAAAATTAATAGATTTTTAATATATTTATGTTATTAAACATTTTTTATTTAAAAGTTAGATAAATACAAAAATCTTTTTACAATGAAAAAATCAATTTGAAAAATGTTTGATGGGTATTTTAATTGGAATTGATAATAAAAAAACAGAAATTATTTCAATAAAATAGATAAATTTTTTACGAATACACAAAACTAAAAACATAGCAATATAGATTCATATAAACATTCATATATACAGAAAACTAACAAACATTAAAAAACTATATTAAATATACATATAACTGTTTTCTTATTTATTAACGATATTTTAGAAGCAGATTTTTCGTTTTTTTTTATTTAGTAATAATTATACAGAATTGATCGAAGTGTAACACAAAATCAACAGAATATATTTTAAATAAAAAGCCAACAAATCAACACCATTTGCTTGTTTAATTTCATGACACTCCGGTTTTTAAAAATGCAATAAATAGCAAAGCTCGGTGTGTATATTTTTACTCTAACCAAATGAATATCATAATTTCCCTGAAATAATAAGGGAAAATAATATTTTAATTTTGAGAAATTAACATTAAAAATGCTACGTTCCGTTTCATCCATTTACACTCTAAATAACGTGTATGAATATCGAATTTACTCTTTTCCTTGACTATTTTCTTTTTGGACAATATTCATTATTTTAGTGGGGATAGCTTTATTGAAGGGATGAAAAATCAAATTCTTCGAAGTGATCTATCTATTTTTACCTATTTGTAGCCATTTTTTGGACCACGTTTTTATTATGGTGTATACCCTCAAGCATTGCGCGACCAGAACAATACCACTGCAACTTACAGATAATCCGCAACCTTCTAAAAACCATAAATATTTTGGGATTTAAAAAGATTATTTACTGTTGACACATTTAATCCGTATCCGCAGAATCCAATTCGGTAATTTCTTATCATGTTTTTCACTAACCGATTGCGACGCTACTTTTTAGCTACTGTGTACTTACCGCTCGGCCAAACTAACCCAGTGAAGAAGGGGGGTTTTCAAATCAAAGATTTAACAAAAAGGGCGCCACGTGATTACGGGCGGCAAGGTAGCTAAATATAAAGGAAAATCACGAACCCAGATTTTACTAATACATATGTTCAATTCCCCATAAGTAAAATGCATAATTGAAATATAATAAACTATTTTATTTCCTGTAGATCGAACAACACAAAAACTATATATATATTTCAATTTAATATATGAAAGAAACGAATTGAATTAAAAAAAAATAAACTATTAATTTTAAGTAAAATATGGAATAATACCAAAAATAATTTTCGTAATTCATTCAAATTAATTACAAACCTCGGTAGATAAATATAGCTATATATACCCTTACAAAAATCATACAAACTCCAACCGAAATAAACATAATAAATTTAAATTCAAAGCATAAATTAAAAATATTGAATTATCTGTAATAACTCTAAAATAAACGTTTAAATATTCCTTAAACGGCAAGAATTATCTATTCTTTTATTATTATTTTTTTTTCTTCAAACAAAAAAAAATTATAAATTGAAATGCAAAGTATAAAGTGAGAATTAATTATTATTTTTCAAAATCAAAGCTTTCCAATTAAATTAGTATTAATGTATATATTAAACATCAACAACAAAAAAAATAATCCTTTACGTTTCTCATTCGAACAATTTACAAAACAAAATACGAATTCCTCTGGAGGAAACCACAACGGTTTATAATTTCTTAATCTTAATTTACGCGTGTCGAACTGGACGTGTGAAACGTATACGCCTGAAGAGTTAAAAATGGACGGGACAGAGCGCAGTGGAAAAACTCCTCCGCGACACCGAATACAATAGAACAAAATCAATCGCAAAAAATTCCAATATTTAAATTTAAATGCGAAAATAAAATTGCCTATGTTAATTCATTAGAATTAGAATAAATTGAATATAAATTATTAGTTTTACCAAAAATTAACGTAACACGATATTTTAGTTAGACACTTTTTGATCGGGTTTTCTTAAATCATTTTGAATTATTTTTACTTACCTATTTAGTCTGTAACATAATCCCATCGGTACCTTTTGTAAATGTAATCTGACTAAGAATAAAACCATTGAAATAATTGAATTAACCTGACATACAAAACATTGTAAACTGGAAATAGAGTATTCAATAATTTTTGCAATTACACTTCTCAGAGAAAATCTATTATACTTATTCTATTAAAAGACATCTTGTTGTTTTCTAAATGTTTTTGATTATCATCACTTAACGAGACTTTTCAACATATTTCAATATTTGAGCCAATTATCTCAAATATTATCGATAACACTTGTTTCTGATTCCTGGGACCCTAAAACGTATATTTCCGTACAAAAAAAGATAGCCGTGAGGTCGGTAACAATTATTAAAATGTAAAATTTATAATGTTATTAATGTGACTAATTACTTGATTTAACAAGTTTATTTGTACAAGATAAATTCAAATTCAAAACTATTTGAATTCGAGAAAATAAGCTTACGCTTCTTATAGTAGTTGTTTCAATGGATATTTATCGTCTTAAATTGTCTTATTAATTAAGACACTGTTTGCATTTTCACGAATAGTTTTTTCGTAATTTTATATATTATGTTTAAAGTGTGCAAACTATAAGAAGCGTAAGCTTATTTTCTCGAATTCAAATAGTTTTGAATTTGAATTTATCTTGTTTGAACTGTACCGTAAGGTAAATAATAAGGTCTCACATTCTTCATACCTGCTAATGACATAATCCCCTTTTTTACCTATAAATACCGACCATCATTTTTACTCATTCCATTTCTATGTACCTGTTCATTCCACACACAACACTTTTTCTAAGTAAGTTTGTTTTAATTTTATTCCTAATTTTTTTAAACGTCATAAGCAAAGCTATACTGAAGAGAGATAAATCTCGAAACGCGTCTATAGATGGCCTAAGACATTAGTTTTAATCCAAGTCCTTTCACTTCTAATTTGTTGCTATCTCTCCTTTCATTTTAAATTTGTATTGTTAGTTGGTTTGAAGAGAATTTGACCTAAACGTTACATATACTTTAATAGAGCGTTGTAACAAATCAAATTAAATAAGATTTTAAATATTTCATTGTATAATTAAATATCCGGAGGTGTATTTGCACGGGAAGTAGTTGTTTCAATGGATATTTATCGTCTTAAATTGTCTTATTAATTAAGACACTGTTTGCATTTTCACGAATAGTTTTTTCGTAATTTTATATATTAAGTTTGTTTGTTTCGCAGTTTTTGATAATATTCTCAATTATAAAGTTTCATGATTTTTATATAATTTGTACTTTCTCTATATAACATTTCGTGTATCTCGGGAAGTATTGAGAATATCGAAAAATATTTCTGCTTATTCTTTTTTAAATTATCCCCATGCAGCCGCACGACGGATGCCATAAATTTTAATCCAAAAATTAGGTAACATTTTAGTGCCCGCTGAGTGTTGTCGGTGTTGGTCAAATGGCACACAATAAGCGTTTATAAAATTTCAATCGGAAAAGTACAAGTTGATCATGTAACAATCGTTCAAAGTAAACGGATAATTAAAGTAGTCAGTGCAAAAACCACAAATTTCTGAAACTGCTAATATTTATTAAAAGTATGGTTCATTTAATAAAATACGCATCGTGATTAAAATAAATACTGAGTCCATTTTGGGATCTGATTTTTTTCTTTTGAAGAATAAACACTCATTTTGAATTGAATTATTGCTTTGTGTTTTAATAAATTTGATGCCAAACACTGACTTTTCGTAGCAACTACTGTGTTGACGATTTTATTTTCGTATAATCGTTCACTATTTTCAAGCTATATTTCAAATGAAACTGAGGAGAACTCAAAAATAATACCTTGAAAATACTGCTAGTAGGTAAAGAAATGATTTTAATTTTATTGTAATCGTTTTGTTTCAATAAGCGATACAAACTCAAATTCCAATTACATTGGAAATCTTTACATGAAACATACAATGCGCCTTGAAACGGGACACATAGTATATTTAAAACTATTTTAACCCATTAACGGCCAAGCAATTTTAACTCTAAAAGTTAATTTTAATTAAAATTCTACACTTCTTTTTATGATTTCTATGAATGACTTATTGCATTACATACTGTGAATTTTTTCTTTAAATACACATAATGTATACGTGAATTTAATAAAAAGTTAAAAATCATAAATAGTTTATTATTATTATATTAAAGTGATAATGGATTTTCAAAAAAATAGTGCCTCAACAATGTAATGCATACGCTGTCAATGTTCAGGCATTCGTCGATTTTATATAAAAACGTGCAATATGAAGTTAAGAACGAGTGTATCCACTCCCAGACTAAGCATGAAGTAAAATTTCGAGTTTAGAAAAGCCTGAAAATTTGGCTCGGGCGCGTAGCGAAGCGGAGCGACCGAGCCAAATTAGGCTTTTCTAAACTCGAAATTTTACTTCATGCGCCACGCGTATAAAACATTGCAATATTGTGAAGTATTTACAAGACACTTTAAATAACAAAATATTTATATTTTTCTTGGTACATTTTCAATTCAGGTCAAATAATATAATATATAAAATAAACTTATTTAGTAACTTAATTATCAAAAAATAATAATGTTGCGTGTATGCATCAACGGCGCTTAATGGGTTAAAAACTTCAAACGGTAATAATTCAAAAACTAAAAAAAAAATTACAACTGTATTTTGCACTGACCCCTTTAATTAAAAAAGAAACCCTTATCGATCAGTAGATTTGATCTGATCAATATGATTGATCTGATTAGTTAATAAAATGATAAGTTGATGTATTTGTTTTACTTTTTATCAAAAGTTAAATAGTTTTGTATTTTAAGTTTTTTGTACAAAATAAATAATACTTAATGAATTTTACAACGTTCACATATAATTTCATAAAATCTATTCTCTAATAACGCAGAAAATAAAATTGTAGAAGGAAACGCATGAATGAATGTAACACGCATCCTTAGCTCGTTAAAAGAAAAAAAACGTGTTTTCAAGATTGAAAAATCAACATCTGGAATATGATACAACGAGGAGCGCGGAATAGAGGGAGAAAGAAATTGTCTCTCTCTCACTCTCTCTCTCGGAGACTTGATTTCGCGACATCTGGAGTAAAATAGTCGTAACCGACCGACCGCAGGAAGCCAGACTGGGGTATATAGGCAGCCATATACACCAATTTGGCATCCAGCGCTCTGCTCCCATTCGCGTGTACCCAAAATTTATATGGGGACTGGCTAACTGGATATATATGAACTGTGGTAATAGTAATAATACATATCAAAAAATTAATAAATTCACATGATATTAATGTTTATGATACGGGAAATGTCTTTTCTAATCGACAAATAAATGTAATCAACGAATAAGGTTTAATTGAACTTGGTGAAACTAGACAATGGGCACGTTCATCAAAATGTTCAACATGTTTGGATTTGTTTGTGATGTATGTTGGTATCTAATGAACGGTACTCCGGTCGGTCCATTTCGTAAGATTCCAAAAATCTCAAACACGTTCACGATTAACAATCCGGTCATCAAACAATTCCCCCAACAGTTGGCAGTAAACTTCCAACTGTTGTCTCTGATGAACGTGCTCATTAGATTAGTAATTTTAATAAGTTTGATTTCGTATTGTTGTCAAATTTTCTTGTTACCATATTATAAGTAGGACTAGGAATTTTTAAATTTGAAGTATTTGAATATTTCTTCAAAAACATATTCAAATGTTCGAACTGATTTCATTATTTATCCTTTCATCCACTTATTTTTTGTCTCAAAAAAAATTGAACTAACTGGGATTATTAAACACAGGGTCAGTAAATTATTACAATAATAAGTGATTTTTATTTTGAATATAAAAAGTAATACATAAACTTGGAAGCATGTTTGTACACTACATGTATCTCATTCAATTAAAAACGTTGAAAACAAAAAAATTAATTGAAAAACAACGCACTATTTTGATCGTCGTAATAAAAGTAGGTATGACTTACGAAAAAAAAACATTAAAAATGCGAATATCACAAATGATTCGAAAGCCGACAGTAGTGATTAAATCAGTAGTAAAACAATCGAAGAGATAAACAACTGCGTATACACAAAAGGATATCAGAATGGAAAATACGGAGACACAAAATAATATTTCAGAGATGACTTTGAGGAAAAAGTAACGTGTTTAATAGTTCAAAAGTCTGTTTGATTTTGTTCTAATAATGCGATATGTTTATACGAGTCTAGTAGATATTAATTGTTATTAAACTATAATGATATTAACGGCAATTCTATTGATAAAGCTGTCAAGTGCCATCAATTGTCCACGTGAAACAAGTAAAATTTAACATTTCTTTGTAAAATAGTTTATAAATTTGTTTTATACGAAGACATGAGTGCGAATCGGTGTTTTTGTTGGCCTTCTCTAAAATACCATTTCATGTCTTGCACATTAGTAGACAAGAAACAAATAAACATTACTTATCAGAATTAAAACAAAAAAAAAGAAATGGCATCTACACAATCCATAGTTTATCATAAATATGCATATTATGTACAACGCGAGTCGTACTCAAAATTACAAATATGTACAACACGAGTAGTCGAATCGAATTTTTTTCACTTACGAAAATATTTCAAAGTTATTTTTTTGTTATTATTTCAAGTTTCAAATTTTCACACACGAAAAACAATTAAAATAGAAAAGAGATATTAAAACAATTTAAAAAAATAGACATTGATATCTTTCATTAATAAAACAATTTCAAAAATACGAATAGAGGAAGATATTGAAACAATTTCAAAAATAGAAATAGAGAAAGATAATAAAACAATTTGAAAAATAGAGACATAGATATTAATAAAACAGAAAAAAATAGATATAGAGACAGATATTGAAACAATTTGAAAAACAGAAATACATAAAAATATTAAAACAATTTGAAAAAATATAAATAAAGAAAGATACTAATAAAACAATTTTAAAAACAGAAAAACAGAAAGATAATAAAACAATTTGAAAAATAGAAATAGAGAAAGATATTAATAAAACAATTTAAAAAATAGAAATACTGAAAGATATTTAAACAATCTGAAAAATAGAAACAGACAAAGATTCTAAAACAATTTGAATAAATAGAAATAGAGACAGATATTAAAATAATTTAAAAAATACAAATTGAGACAAATATTAAAACAATTTAAAAATAGATATAAAGGGTGATTCATTAGCCTCTTTACAAACTTTGATAATGAAAAGTAGCTTTAATTTCAAGAAGAAATGTCAGAAAATTCTTCATTAGAAAATAGATTCATTACTAGTTGTAAGTAAAACTGTACAAATACAAACTTAAGCGAACATTGTAGAAAACATTAACATAGCCAAACTATTTTTGACAGGTGATTATTTAAAATCATAGTTACTAAATTTTGCTAAATCATGACTACTACGTTTTTCAACTTAAACATTTTAAAAGTGTTATAACTTCTAAAGAAAGAAAGATAAGACCTGCAATTATATAAACATTTCCTTTGAAATTAAATCTACTATCCATTGGCAAAGTTTGTGAAGATGCTTTATTAGGATCTGTAGAGTAAGATATTAACACAATTTTACACATAAAAGATAGAGAGATATTAAAATTATTTCAAAAATAGAAATAGCGAAAGATATTACAACAATTTTAAAAATATAAAAGGGAAAAATATGAAAACTATTTGCAAACATTAAATTCTTCTTAAAATCTTCATTTATTTGTGTGCGTCCAATTTTTTTCATCATCATCAAAATTTAAGTTTTTTTTATATATTTACAAAAATTCATAATTTCATCGGTTTAACAGTAAAAATAATTAAGCACATTTGTAATAAACTGCACTTAATGATTTCTCCCTGTAAACTGATCATTTATTTCAGTCTGGAAAAAGAGAGTAAACAGCACTTAATGATTTCAACTTATGAACTGAAATAGAATGTTTTTTTCAGTCTAGAAGAAGAGAGAGAAAAGTTTATAATAGAGCGTTTTTCAGATTTATTAGACAGTTTTAGTTGATCGTTTTACAAAAGACGGTGAACTGTATGATTTTCCCTCCGATAAGGTTTTGATTAACTAAATAATTGATTAGAGTGAGTGGAAACATATAAACACTAATATGTAAAACAAAGATGAATAAACTTAACGACTGTCTCTAACTTACCAACGCTAAACTTGCTTATAGCCTGGTAACTGGCTACGTTACCGGGTAACAAGCAAGTTTACTGTAGAGAATAGCGTTACCATACTTCGTAAAACGATATACTAAAACTATCTATTTAATTTTTGTTTTTTAATGGGATTGCTTAATTTATTTTATTAAGTTTCCTTTATTTTTATTTATTCAAATATATATTTTCTTATTTCTTATCAGCTCAACGAGATCTAACATCCTAACTATTTACGTAGAACCTGTTTTGTTATTTTTCATTGAAACACATCATTGTTTTACTTTTCTTAAACTATAACTGTTTAAAAAAGAATTCGAAGAAAAGTGTTGTGTGATTGAAAACAAAAGTCGTTTCACAGAAAGCAGTGAAGTATTTCTTTTTCTGTATTGTTTTTATCCAAGGCTAGGGTAATAATACCGGTAACCCAGTTTACGTACTTACTGGTAAATCGAAAAAACGTGGCCACGGCCTTGATTCAATGCATTTAACTCGCATTTTATTCATGTATATAAATATAAAATAAAACACAAGTTATACTGGTTAAAACAATTGGCAATTCAATAGTGGTATATTGGGTGCCTATGACTGATGTATAGGCAATCCAATAGCAGTAATGCATATTGGGTTACCTATGATTGATGCATAGGCAACCCAATTGGATTGTCTAATTGTTTTAAACAGTTTAACTCGCGTTCTATTTTATATTTATATACATGAATAAAACGAGAGTTATTGTATTGAACCAATTTAAAAAAAATAATTATATGCAGCGTTAATATGTTTTTGAACTTCAGTTGAAATCATCGTTTTATACGCCTGGCGCATGAAGTAAAATTTCGAGTTTAGAAAAGCATGACAATTGCCTCTATATGCTCGCGCGCCGTCAAATCGAAATTTTCAGGCTTGCCTAAACTCGAAATATTACTTCTTGCTTAATCACGGATTGGAAACCCTCCTTTAAGGTAAGTCATTAAATAAATGTTATAAAACGACGATATTTTGCTTCACTAATAAACCAGTTTTGATTGATAAATTTAATGAATTACCGGTAACTAAAAAAGGCGGTAAATGTACAATCATTATTCAAGGCCACACATAATACGTGTATTCTTAAATGACCTTGGTTATCTTCTGCAAAATTAATGGCACTGACTATTTTCATTTTTTTATTCAAATTAGTAAAAAGTGAGGTTACTTTTTGTTTAATTCGTGTTTCTTCTTTAAATGCTGCTATTATTTGATTTTTAAAAAGTTCTGTTTCACATCGACACGAATAATAATAATCCTATCGAAATTCATACGTTTTCTTATCATCATTGCTCGAAAAGAAAAATTGTAAAAATTAATTGCTAAAGAAAAATTACATATTTACATGATCAAATTGCCCCGCGGAAATTGCACCTATTTACGTATGTTTATACATAAAAACAAAAATAATTATAACATAAAAATACGGTGTACTAAAATCGAAACAATCGATATCGTAACTAAAATCTAAAGTATCACATGTGAAATTATAATAAAATTATAAAATACAAAACGTTTTTCTTTTCTGTTCAGCGGGTTGTTAAATAGTGGGATAAATATTGGATTATCGGATGGGAAAAGGAGGACTTACTCAAAAAAAAGATTGTCATCAAATTATGGAAGTCAAATAAAATCGATTGTAGGTTAACTGTCAAATTGTTGAAGTGGAATAAAACTGAATAATTGAATTCTTTAATTTGAAAATACCAAGCCTTAACAGTATATTTTAAACTTCGCTTGAAATCAGTGTTTTATATGCCTAGCGCATGAAGTAAAATTTCGAGTTTAGAAAAGCCTGAAAATTTGGTTTGGTCGCTCCGCTTCGCTACGCGACCAAACCAAATTTTCAGGCTTTTCTAAACTCGAAATTTTACTTCATGCTTAACCTGGGAGTGGAAAACACTTGCTACATAGCTATTGGAACTTTTAACGACAATACTAACTTCTTAAAGAAAATTGAAAACAAATATAAACCGTAATTATTTTCATAACATTACGAGTTTTGTTAATTGAGTCGCCTATTTCCGAAAACCCCTAAATTCAGTCGAAAAAACTGGATTTAGGGGTTTTTGGAAATAGGCGATTCAATTATCTTGTCTTTCATTTTTTTTTTTAAGAATCTGGTGTTGTCGTTTTAATAGATTTTTAACAAGGGTTTTCCAATCCTTGATTAAGCATGAAGTAAATATTTCAGGCTTGTCTAAACTCGAAATATTTACTTCATGCGCCCGGCATGTAAAACACTGATTTAATATGAAGTCAAAAAATATACTTAGTTATCACAATAAAACACTTTTAACTTTGTTTGTATAACACAATTTATTTTTATGTGACTGCAGTTTCGGCAAATTCAGCTTGCCATTATCAAACATGAAGTACTTCATGTTTGATAATGGCAAGCTGAATTTGCCGAAACTGTAGTCACATAAAAATAAATTGTGTTATACAAACAAAGTTAAAAGTGTTTTATTGTGTTAAATTAACATGTATAACGAAGTAGAAGCCTCCACAATTCAAAATATACTTAGTTATCGTTAATCTATTACAAGATTTAAATAAAATAATGATACATGTTTTTGCTAATGCTGAGAATTTCTAAAATTGAAGTATTCCAATATTCTTTCAAAAACATATTCAAATATTTGAAATATTCGAATATTCAAATAATTGAAATATTCGAGCATTTAAATATTTGAGTAATTTGAATATGTTTTAGAATAAATATTCGAATATTTCAATTTTAAAAATGGATATTAGGTTAACTGTTAAACTGTGGAAGTGGAATAAAATCGACTTTAGGTTAAACGTCAAATTGTGAGAGTGGAATAAAATCGTTTTTTTAAATTTTTTAAGGGAGGAAATGTTAACAAATTGTGTGGAATATAAACAGAATTTGTTCATCGAAATGTGAATAGTATGCCGCATTAATTCTAATCTCTTAAAACCTTACAACACTAGAAGTCTCGATAAAAATAGATGTATATCATTTTGTTTTTAGTTCTTGCGTCGTGTTCAAGCTACCCTTAAAATATAGTCTTACAATTTTTTTTTATTTCTTATAAACATATACGTATGTATATCATCGATTCAAAGGTAAAAGTCATTAAGTGCCTTCTCTGTATGAGCTTTACCTTTCAACGGAAAACGTTTTTATAGGTTAAAAGGTAAAAGTCATAAGCATTTTCTCTATATCGATCAACTACTTTCAAAACCTCATAAGTCCTGATTTTCCAAAAAAATGTCCTCGTAATTCAGATATTATTAATTTATTAATATTAGGAAAAATAAAAATCTACTCAAAATACTTACTAAAAATCGCTCATGATAAAGCTATGCGTACCATAAAAAAAAATCAGAAGGATAACGCAGCTCACATAATAATTAACAAGTATTTTGTCCTCCTGTCAAATTCCACAATTTGCACTTACGAGGTTTCGGAAGTAGTTGATCGATATGAGTTTTACTTTTCAACTGACAGCATTTTTATTGGTTAAAAAGTCATTAAGCGTTTTCTCTATATGAATTTTACCTTTCAACTGAGAACGTTTTTATTGGTTAAAAGGTAAAAGTCGATTAATGCTCGTTCTTTTTATGAATTTTGCCTTTTCGACCGACGATGATTTGAGTGTGTTTGTGTGTATTTAATAAATATGCGCGTTTGTTTTTTTTCTTTCTTTGTTTGTTTCACTATCACCTACCAAAGTGGGCATCTTCCGTATCCTTGCAGTTGTAATTGCTGTCCCGTCGCCTCTCGATGTTGCTGTGATGGACCAGAAGACGCTCTCTGTCAACCACTATCCCCTGGTACAGATAAGAAAAGTCAAATGTGATAGAAGAAAAAATAATGCAGGCAATTTTTATTTTATTCTCTGTAATATACCTAAACTCTGTTTCCATTTTAATCTCACAGCAGAAGGCTTTGTTAACTAAAAAAAGTTACTAACAATTTGGTTATATCATTGTATTTTTTTAGTTATGTGTAGTGCAATGTTGCACTTTATAATATCCCTCATTTACATGTAAAAATATTACGATAGATCTTAATAAAGTATCTAAATCTGTCTACTACTAAGGTACCATTAGTTGATGGTTGAAAGACTTGATTAAGAATAATATTTAGTAGCCTAGAACAGATAATTTCTATTTATACAGCAGTTTTTCAGACAGACGACGATGATCTAAATCTGTTACTGCTTAGTGTTCATACTACAATTTAATTTAAATAATGAGAAAAATGTAAGGCAGTCAAAGTGTTAATTCAGCATTCCTCATACTTTTTTTTCCAACCCAACCAATTAATTATGTTTGTTTGGCAATCCAGTAAAACTGTTTATTAATCAATAAGTAAAAGCGATGATGGTGATGATTAAAAAATATATTAAAAAGGAATACGGAACAAAAATGTTAAAAGTGTTAGTAAAAAAAAAATAGAAAAGCAAACGATAAAGTACCTTGTTCCTCAGCTGGATTTTATAATCGTCACGGACGGGAAAGTAGCTCTGCAATAAACCTTCGGCGAACGAAAACGAAAACAACGTAACGAAATGAAAGCGAAACAAAAAACAAAGCGCTGAAATTAAAAACAAAGCGGCCAAACAAGTCAGTTTAAACGTAAATGCCATTAAGTGCCATTAGAGACCACTGCAATTTCATGATTTATATTTTTTTATAGATGGTGAATAAATATCGTGTTTATTATAAAGGCAAGTATCGATTAGAGCATTTGCCCGTTGCGTGTTATCG
This sequence comes from Philonthus cognatus, assembly GCA_932526585.2. Taxonomy (NCBI): domain Eukaryota; kingdom Metazoa; phylum Arthropoda; class Insecta; order Coleoptera; family Staphylinidae; genus Philonthus; species Philonthus cognatus. The sequence continues at coordinate 40,775,743 of OW052244.1, forward strand.
AAACATAACATTTAATGACACAGGATGGCACAATGGATTGCTTATTTTAATCCGTATCATCGACGCGTGTCTTGAAAATAAGCATGATACGAGCAAACAACACGGAAATGAGAGTGAGTAATTCTTTTGTTGCAATGGGCATAATTCGCCAATTGGCTTTGTTGCTTTCCACCGTGTCATGATATGACATGCTGCAACGCAACGCAACGCTTACCCGTCTCCAATAAGTGCGACGGGACGGGACAGTGACACACAACAGGAATGTTCTAGTCGATACGGGCCTTAAAAGTTTGGGCCTAATTTATTGAATCTAACACTTAATGATAATTACCTTTAAAATGATGAAACAAAGAGAGATGATGATTAGCCCCAATTGTTTTTTTCATGTAATTTTTAAGCAATTAAATTGAATCAAGCGTAAAAATAAATTTAAAAATTATAATTGTAAAAAGCAATGAATAATAATAAATATAAAAATTATAAATGTGAAAAGCAATGGATAATAATAAATATAAAAATGATAATTATGTAAAGCTATGAGGAAGGTTACACGATCAGTCTGGTATATATGATAATCCGTCAGTCATTGTGTCACACGATCAGTTTGGCGTCATTCCAACCACAATCATGGACTAAACTGATGACAGACTGATTGTGTAACCTCTCTCTATAGAATTTAATTTAATGTTTTAATGATTTTATTAATAACAATTAATAACTAACTTTAAGTGAACATTTATAACCTAACCGAACTTATACAACTTGATTTTTGTATGTTGATTAATATTACCTGCTTTTTTGGCTTTCAAATCTTTGGCTAATTTCCTGTCGATGGACGACGACTCCGAACTGTCCAACGCGTCTCCGGAATCCGGCGTGTTTCCGGTGGACTGAGCAGGCGAGGAACCGTCGCTCAGCAAAGACTCCCCAGATTTGTGTTCCGAATTGACCATCGACCAAGGTCTCGGTTTGGGCGCCACTGCCGGACCTGGCTTCAGTTTCAATTGTTTCACTGAATCCGAATCATCTTAAAAAAAAATGTTAAAATAACTTTGAAAGTTGCAACAATGTAACTGTAAACATTTCATATCATTGCTGTTGATAGAATTGACGTCTACCCCTTTTAAAAAAAATATATACTGAACTAAACAAGAATGATACTTTAAATGCTCGGTTTTTAATATCTAGTTTAGTGATAGGCCGACTCGAGTGAGAATAATCGAATAATTCGATTATTAAAATCATCGATTACTTAATAATCTGTTAACATCATTCAAATAATGATTTTAATGAGCATTCGAATGATGATTCTTTTAAGTGTACATATGCATACATTTTTTTTAAAGCTTGACGTAAAATTTCGAGATTAGAAAAGCATGAAAATTTGGTTTGGTCGTGTAGCAAAACAGAGTAACCAAACCAAATTTTTAGGCTTTTCTAAACTTGAAATTTTACTTTATATGCCATGCATATTAGACACTGAAAACACTGAAATATGAAAAAGTGAGCCTCGCTTGGAATCAGTGTTTTATACATGTGGCGCATGAAGTAAAATTTCGAGTTTTGAAAAGCCTGAAAATTTGGTTTGGTCGCTCCGCTTCTCTACGTGACCAAACCAAATTTTCCGGCTTTTCTAAACTCGAAATTTTATTTCATGCTTAGTCTGGGAGTGGAAAACACTAGTTGAAAGCTTCAAATTGAACTCATTAAAAAAAACATCGAATATCTGAAGATTTACAGCATATAATTAGGATATGTATACTTAAAAGAAATGAATTATCTTTCTAGCCATCATTTAAATATTTGTATGAATAATAATTAATGTGTAATCATTTTTATAATTATTAAGGAACAATAATTATTTATTATAAAACGTGAATTTGTTCAAAATAATGTTCATTGTCTTTCTTGAGCACTTCTATGAAAATATTAGCTCCTAATAACAAAAAAATTGTTGGTCAAAGTTATGAATTTCTATTGGGAAAATGTGATATAATTTCTTTCGTTTTCTATCCTAAAAGTCACCTATATTTAGATGTGTATTGTAACACTTCCCCGTGCGGCCCAAGAGCGCGCGACCCTTTGCAGGTAGCCAAGGCGCCCGCCGAACCGCGTCGTACCCCTACCAGGGAAGGACATCCCTCTCCACTCCCACTCACTCATACACCAGCATCGCACCCTACTTAAGGGGAAGCCGCCCTTACAATCGGCAGTCTGTTAGCGCTCGTCTTCTCGGCCTAGCAGCTCTCTTTAGTAACGCTCGTCTACTCGGCTTACTAAATACACTACGCAACCACGACTACGCTACGCTACCACGATCACGCTGCTCACCGCCTGAAACCCCAGTCCGTGACTACGCTACACCCGGTACCGCGTCAAGACATCGCCCAGCCCTACGCCTGGACGCCGACGCCTGGAACAAGCCCTAGCCGCCCACGCCCGCTCTCCGCACCGACCACTACACCTCAAATACTTACGATTACGATAATCTGTACATTCTGTAAATAAACGACTACAACCATAACCAGTGTGTTATAGTATGCAATAAAGTACATTTGTCCTTAATACTAAAATAATTAACATTAATTAATTAATTAATATTTTACTACCTTTTAAAGCTTCCGGTGTGCTGACTTTTGAAAGTGTGCCCGACGGCGAAATGTCGGAATTGACGGTGCACACTTCAGTGGCAATGCTGCTGGTGCTGCCCTCGTGAGAGTGCAAACTATCGCCAGTCATTCGCCTCGTCAGGGGAGACGCCGTTTCCGAAAATGCTCTCCTGGCCGAAGCTGGAGAATACTTCTCTAAATTGTCAGTCGATCGTGACCTAGGCGCCGGAAGGAGTAATCCTAAAAAATTCCATTCGTACAAAAATCATACATAAATGTAAAGAAACTTCAAATTACTTAAATTTGAATTAAAATATTTTTTCCATATTTCCATATTTCTCCAAAATCTGTCCCGAAACATTGGGATTCAGATTTGTTTGTATATTATATTGTATATTCATTTGAAGTACATCCAGCGAAATCATTCCGGTAAGCTGTAAACCAATCCGCCTCACAAAAGTGACACATCCTAGCGGTTTCCAAACAATTTTTTCTACGTTTACATCTATGCAAAAGTTGTTATTTATCGTGCGTATTTTTATGGCACTTAAACACTTGTTAAACAGCAAATGGTAAAAAATCTAGAATTTAGGAAGATTTAATCATTTCAAAGGTTTCTTGACCGTCATTCGCTACTAATGATGCAGAACTTAGAAATAAGAGCCAGTGTTCAAAATTATTTAGGGTCACTGGTTGAAAATATCTCCACTACAGTTGTCCTTTCCGTTCCGTGAATTATGCTTGTCTTTATCTTGTAATAAAAGCAAGTTTTTGTTCTTATTGTTATAACCTGCCCTGCAAGCCTAGTGGGATGAAAATCATAACAGGGCGATTACACAGCCCGATCCTTTCATTGTGCCGAAGATTTATACCTTAAGTGGTTTACAGCTTATCAGAACGATTTTGCTGGATGTACTTTACCTTTTAATTGAGGTGAATTTCGACACAACTTTGGCGTTTTACGTCCATCACTCAAAACCGGCGAAGAATAATCATGATTAGGGCTGCCTTCAATAGTTAACGACCCGCATTCATCCGAAGTAGGCGTCACACTCCCGGGCCTGAAGAACGTGTCCAAGCCCTCTTTGAGATCTGGAGTGCCGGAATCCACAATATCACTCGGTCTCAGTAAGGGTCTCGTCGGGGCACGAGTTTTCGCTCTCCGAGGCCGCCCTAGATTCACAAAAAACAATAAATAATCCACTCTATTGAATTTCTTACTTGTTCATCTAGTTTGGATGAAAATAATTTAACCTGAATATTGCATATAAAATATTCCTAGAAACAGTAATAGTGCGTAACACAATAATCATTGTATAATTCAATATCCTTCGGGATATTTGCTCAGGAAGTATCAGGTGTTTATTTTTTTAATGATCTACATGAATCAGGAGTGAAAATATGCTGTACCTTTAACCAAGTGTTGAAGCTGGTAAGTAGCGTTCGGGAGTTCCGTAACCGAATCGTCCTCTTCGGCGTTCTTTGGAGAAGGCATAAGACTCGGAATATCGTCGGCAGAAAGACCTTCAACACTGTCGACAACGGATTTCGGACGTAATTTTCTCCCGTGTAAACTCTTTCTTTTAATGGAAAGATGCGGCGTTGCCTAACATTAAATGTATACATTAGAAATCAAATCCCATCAAAAATAATTTTTAAATACAATAACAATCGACAGTCCAGATTATTTGGAATATGATATTTCATTCAACATATATTGTTAAAACTAAACAGTGTTTTAGATCATTTAATGTGATCAGATAAACCCAAATTGCACACATAAAATTTAAAAAAAATATTAGTGCATAATCCAACATACTTTTATTTGTTGTAAAAATTCTACAATAATGTGCAATTTGATCAATATATTATGATCACAACATTTACTCTAATGCATTACAGTGAATACAACTACTTAAAAAAAAAACACACTAATAAAGCTTTGTTAAAAAGTGACACAATTTAACTTAGATACGAATCGAGCCATGTCCAATACACGTCTTATATGTTAAATAAATGTTATTAATAAAAAAATCATTCATGAACTAACAATTTGAAACATCTTGATAAAACCTTCAGAGTGTAGTAGTCAGGTGTTTTTAGTTGGACATGGCTATTTCAACTTGTAAATAAGTAAATAAATAACAACTCTACTAAACCCACACTGATGTACTTACAAGATTTAAATATTCCAATTTCTGCATGTTTGAGAAAATATAATCAAGAGACGATTAATGTTTGTAAAAGGGTAAATTAAATAAATTCCATTAACACAATCAAACGAGAAAAGATGCAATCCTCCGATGTTAACTTTTTAATGGTTACAATTTTCCAATGTTAATTGATTAATTATATCAAAATACAAAGATAACAAAAAAACTACAAGATAACTTACCAAAGGTGAATGATCGGATTGATGGCTACTATCGGTTATACTAATATCACTCGCTCCATGCCTCGAACTATCCGAGCTGCTCAGCCTGGACCGCCTTGGCGGAGAATCTATCCTAATCCCCGTATTATCTCCCAATAAAATCTTGTAAGCTCGCATCAGCGTCTCGAACACTTCATCAGTTATTTGCTCCGAGACGTAAGACGCAATCATTAAATTCAATTCACTAAAAAATTCGGATAAAAATTGAAGCAATTGTTTTTCCTTAGGTTACTTTAAATTACCCTAATTTGTTCATAATGTCAGTTCCCGCTTGGTGCTTAACGCAGTTCGTCACGAATTCTAAGGGTATTTGCTTTTTGTTCTTGCAGTCGCGTTTTATGTCCTGTATTACATGGTTGTCGGTCAGCACGTAAGGACATAACTCTTTGCTGCTTTTTAACATTTTGTCAGTTATCATCTAAAAAAATATACTTCTAAATAAAACACTTTATAACTTTATTTTAGCATTGGTTATTTTATAGATTTTTGTGTACATACTAGTGGAAGGGATTTGTCGTAATTTTATTCTTATTTTATATTTCACGACAAATCACAATCAATGCACACAAGAGTTTGTAAACTCCTTGGACCATTTGAATGCTACAATTAGGACAACCTTAAGTTTATCAACGATGCAAATAGAAATAGCCAAAGATCACGATGGGAAATCTGGAGAGAGTTATATTCTCGACATTAAAAAAAAAACTTCAACTACAGAAATAGCCGAAAACTGACTAACCTGTAAATACTCATTAATACAACTGTGGACATCGGAAGAAACCTGCTGCAACTTAACCTTAACAGGATGCACCTCGTCCTTCTGCTGCGCCACTTCTTGCAAAATCCCGAACAACCTCTTGCAATTCTCCGCATCATGCATGACACCCGACGCATGGTTAATATCATTATTCGTCGCCACAGATTCCGAACCTAAATTCTTGATTACATCATTTGTCTGATTCACCAACCTATCAACAGCGTGCTGCTTGGAACTCAACAAAAATCCAGGCTGCAAAACCTTCATTTTTTTCATATTGTTTTTCCTGGGTGAAACATTCCTGTTTAATAAATCCTGGATTTTCCTCATCACCGTATCGGCTCTCTCAGCATTTGCCTTCATGCAAGGCGTGATGTCGTAAATGGGAAACGGCATGTGTTGCACAGTCCGGTTGCTTTCCAAAGCATAGGCGACATCCGTGTAGCCCTGCAACGTTATATTATTCCTATCGTAACTGATGCTCTTTAACTTCGTGTTTATTTGAAGGGCTTTGGCTAGAAGCCGAGCTCCCGAGTCGCCGATCATGTTTCCGCTGATGTCGATAGCCTCGAGGCATTTGTTGTTGCCCAAGGCGGAGAAGAAGTTGTGCAGGTCGGCTTTTAGTTTGCAATCGGGTAAGTGTAGCGATTGCAAGAGGCAGTCTTCGTCCTGTATGACTTGCACGACGGCGTCCATCACAGTCGAAATGTGTTTGGCTTTCATGTTAAGCATGTTCCGGCCCATGCTTAAGTGTTTCAGGGATTTGTTTTTGTTTATGGCTATTACCACTTGAGCCAGATCAACGTCCATACCTAATAAAACATTGAAAATTTTAGAAAAATTTGAAAAACACATAGATAATAGAATGTACATAAGAGCAATTATTGTCTCATTGTGAAGGTAGGTTTGCTTAGATAACGGATTGTCTAATAATTACACAATTAAAAATTCCCCGTTTAATCTACGTAATTCCTTTGAAAATGGTCTAACAAACCGAAACTAGTCGGAATAAAGATTTAATTGTGAAACAATACCAAGTGCCTTTCCTTTAATTAACTTTACTACGTAATATAATTATTATATTACGTAGATTACAAAGGGAATTTTTCTGTTAAGTGTGCACATCGATATACACTCTGTAAATATTTAGGCATTCGTTGTTTTCTTAAAACTGTTCAATTTGAAACTTCTAGCGAATGTTTCCACTCCCAGACCAAGCATGAAGTAAAATTTCGAGTTTTCAAACGCCTGAAAATTTGGTCTGGTCGCTTAGGTTATGTAAAGTATAACATTAGGCATCGATTAAACTAGCATAACCTGTACACTTGTGGAATATATAAAATTCAAAAGTCTATGATAAAATAAAAAGTGGACGTACTATTTTCCGAAATATCCAAACTCGATATACACCTCACTCCATGTATGCAGGATTCGATGACGTGGGCTCCCTGTGCCCCCAAACTGTTATTGCTCAAATCCAAAGTTATCTCCTTCGTAAATTCATTACAGGCTAATCCAAGTAATAAGTTCCTACAAATCCAAGAACAAATATATAAAAAAAGAACCATAAACCCACAAACAAAATATATTTTCTATGCCAGGTTTATAAGACGGTTAACGATTATTGATTATCTTTGGTGTTTAACGAAATGATGCCGTTCATATTAGAATTAAGGTTTAAGCATTTTAGATTATTTGTCCGCATCTCGACGTTGCCAACTATTTTCATCACAAATATTGTTTTACAGGTGATTCTAACAATTAGAGAAAAAAATTAAAACTATTGTTTATAATTTCAAATTCCGCTTTTTTACCCTTAACAATTCGGGAAAATTGTTAAAATTACTTTACTGTCATATTGTAATAGCTGACTCAGTGAATCTCCTCACTCTTAAAGGCTAAACATTAATTCTTAAAATCCTTAAACGGCGTATTAACATTTTTCTCTGCTTAAACACGCTTAAATGTTAAACGTCTTATAAATCCAGCATAAGTTTCTAGAAATCCAAGAAAAAATATTAAAAAAAAAAAAAAACCCTAACCGAACAAACTAGATTCTCCACGTAGAAAACAAAAAAAAAACAACATGAGAGAAAAAACTTACTTTAAAGCTTCTTGCGGCAATTTACAATGTGCCATGTTCAAGTATTTCAGGTTGAACGTCGTGCTGAAAAATTGTTTAAAAGCGATCGGCGCTTCTTTACTCTTTTTACTGCTAAAGGGATTCCGGCAAACGTTCAAATGAACCAAGTTCGTTGTGCAACCTTTCACAAGAGCCGGAAATAACTAACAATAAAAAAACACAAATATTTAACTCTCTCTGATTTTTTATAATAATAACACTTACATTTTCTAAAATAATGTCTGTCCCAGATATATCTAAATAGCTTAACGTGTTCGGGTGTGTTAAAAACATGTGTAAATGCTGAAAATAAACAAAAGTGTAATTATGAGCACTTTAATATTGGGAGCATTCATCAGATAAAACTGTTGCAAGTTTGATGCCAACAGTAAACACGTTCGTCAGTTTTCTAAGCGTACAAAATACACCGATTGGTGTTGAATTAAGCGCTTCATTTGTCAAGGCCATGGACATGACAGAGTTTACATGGAATTTTAGGTTAGATGCAAAGTAAAATGGCCAGAGGAGCGTTCACTAGATACCAACAAAAAAAAATCCAAACATGTTGAGAGTACATTCTTTTGATGAATGCACCCATTTTTTTATTCACATCTGCCACTTCCGAACTCCAAACAAGACAATTATTTCACTTGAAAATTAAAAAATAAATCTAATTTTTACATATTATTCCTATAAATTACTAATTGTAAATAATATAGCATCTTTTGATTGCAATCAAATACTTTTACACCTCATAAGCAATATATTTCTAACTACCTACCGTAATATCATCTTTCAAGTTGTTGCCGCTTAAATTTAAATGCGTGAGCGTGTTGTAAAGGCTGCTCTTGTTGTTCATTAAGTTCGCTAGCTGGTTGACGCCCTTCGAACTCAAGCCGCAATGCGACAGATTCAAATGCGTCAGTCCTTTGTTTAATTCAATTATACAACCTCCCAAACTTATAGCACCTAAAATATTAATTATGTACTTAAGTAAATAGTATGCCTTAAAGAATTGTCTAAAGCTAGCAAGGCCATAATAACCAAAAATCAGAGGGGTTTTTAAATAAGATTTAAAATTGGGAGTAAACTCCACTCCCAATTTTAAACCCTATTTTAAAACCCTTCTGACTCTGATAAAAAATTAGAGTGGGGTTTTAAAAATGGGGTGGGGGAAAACTAAAATGTAGAGAAGGGGCTGAAAATAGGGTGAGAGGAGACTGAAATGATAGAGAAGGGGTAAAAATAGGGAGTGGGGTTAAAAGAAGAGGGTGTGGTTAAAAGTTAGGGGTGGGGATTAAAAATAGGAGGAAATTAAAAATAGGGCAGAGAAAAAATCGTAGAGTAGAAGGTCAAAAATAGGGTGGAGGGACACTATTAAATGATAGAAAAGTGGTTAAAATTAGGAAGTGGTTTAAAATAGGGGGAGTTAGAAATAGGGAGGGTTAAAAATAGGAGGAAGTTAAAAATAGGGCAGAGTGGGAGGTCTGTTAAGAGGTGAAAATATTCTTCCACATCTATTTAACATTAGGAACACTTTTAAAATAAGTGGTGTGTCACTAACCTTTATCTTCGATCATATTGTTGGACAAGTCGATCGTGTGCAGAGGTATGATGCGGTTGGACTTAATTATGCTGGTCAGCTTGTTGATAAAATCAGACTTGAGCGTTAAATTATCCAAATAGAGCTCTTCAAGACTCAGCGACTTTCTCAAAACGTTCAGGACTTTCTCCATGACATCGTGTGATAACTTCACGTGGTTCACCCGCAGCCTCGTGAACCACGTGTTATACTCCAATGCACTTATTATTGGTATTAAATCTCTAACAAAAATCAACACATATTAAAATCTTTATTAAGAAAATGTGATACCAAAGTTATGTTTCAAACACATGTAACATGGTAACACAATGAGCTGCATCAAAGAGATTGAATAGACAAGAGCAGGAGGGTGGCACTGCTATGCTAATTACATTTTTTCAATTTTCAGTGTATACGATTTTATTCACAATAAACATTTTCTTGCATGTTCGGTATTAGATAAAACTCTCTGCACGTGAATAAATGAATATATTTTTTATTGTGAATAAAATCATATACGAGTGTTTTCCACTCTGTAACTGAAAGTTTAGTTTTTTGTAGTTCTCACTAACACATACACACATCCACAAGCACACCAATATAGATATGTGCGTTTGTGTCGGTGATAGTTACTGCCACGAGATAGCGCTCAAAAATGGAAAACCATACGTTATTCCCTTAAACTAGGGGGAGCATGCCTGTGTCTCGTTATTGTTTGGTGGTTACTCAGTTGCTTTGCATGAGTAAAAAAAGGATAGATAATTTGTTGATATTTCTATCTCTTACTAACAGAGGCTACACACAGTGTATAGTTCAATGGATGACACTGATGATTTTGCACCATACTTGAATTTTGGAGAGACAAACAAATGCATCTTTTCACCATAACTTTACTTGTCTATACTATTCTTAGTTTGAAAATGCAACCAATTTAACTCAACCTAACCTATTTTAACATTGTAACTTACTTTTGATCAAGGTGGTCGAAATCTTTCAAGCACAATTCCCGTGTGTTCAGCGATACATATATGTTGTCGACGTCCCACGCCACTTCTTCCCGATAGGGCATGTTGTGGTAGTCGCACATGCAAGCATACTGCGTGGAAAAGCCTCCACATGGACCGACCTCGCGGACGTTGCTGCCGACGGCTTCGATGTCTCTTAAGACTTGAAGTCTAGAGCTTGGAATCACTTCAATCTAAAAATAGATTAACATAAAATTACTAAAATGGTAAGGGTGTTCTTCTATATTTATACACTGCATTTAAACCAAAACATATTGAGGACTAATATGGTCCAACATTAAAAATTAAACAAATTTTTTTTGTCGAAAGGGATATATATTTACAGATGGAGTGTCGAACTCCTTTCCTAAAGAGTCCGACACACCGTCCCATAATAGATTTTCCCCTCCCACACCTCAAAAAAAAACTTAGTTTAATATAACTTTATTATTTATATAATAATTATAATATTACCTTTCTAATAATATAATGAAGTGATACGGTAGGAAAAATGTTACGGATGGCAGTGGCAAGCGCGGATATCATGCTATCCACCTCCTGACTAGACGTGGAGTCGTCCCCTGTAAGGAACGAGTATGGTTTGTCGTTGAAAGTCAGACACAGCTGGTTGCCGCGTTTGCTTTCCAACGCCTGAATTTCCAAATAGTGGAAATGGCAGTCGATCTGTAAAAAATTAACACACACACACTATTAGTATTAAAATTTGAAAATGAACACATGGTACTTACTCTTGTTGGCACTTTAGCCGTGAGGAGTAATATACGGCATGGCGAGAACACCTAAACAGACAAAAAATACAACTTAGAAAAACCCAAACTTAAGTTGAATTAGTGATGGGAGTAATTTAAGAATCAGACAAAAAAAGGCACTTAGATAAAATTGTCTCTCGAAGTTAAACCTGGTGTAGTAGCCCAACAAATTACTTCATCTTTTGAAAAATCCATACATATTTTTTTACCGTGTGATAAAATAAATTATAAATTAGAGTAGGCATTTTTTTGTGCGGATGCCCAGAACCAAGGCTGGTAGAATAGAATATAAAATAGGTTGGTCCATATCCGCGCATGCGCAGTAGCAACTGCCAGTGGGTGGAAATATAATAATAAAAGTTAATAGGGGTTATGTCAGATGTCAATATAAAGTCAGGAATATCGAAATTTGTTAAACAGGATTGCACAAAATCTGATGTCATTATTGGAAAATAAAACATGTCCGAAAGTGGAATTTTACATCTGTCGCTGCGCAACTGCATAAACAAGCCGGCAACATGGCAAAGCAGCAAATGGACCAACCTTCTCAATATGTATTTTACAGATTTTGTTAAGTATACTTAAAATGTGAGGTTAAACAATAACAAACGTTAAACTTAACATTTTGCTTACAGAATCGACCCAAATAAAAAGCAAACATAATATAAAAAACTTTATTTACCAAGGCTTAAATAAAATAAAAATAATACAATTAGTTGTAGATTTACTGCTTTTATATCACTTCATGCTTAAACATTTTGATAATTATATAATATTAATAATAATAATGATAATTATATACAAACAAAACATAACCTAAAAAAATTACTCCTGATTCAATTTACTGCATTTTTATTACTTTATAATTGAAAAATATGATAAATATATACAAACGAAGCATAACCTAAAACAATCACTCCTGATTCAATTTACAAAAATCCTCATACTGAACCCCCTTCACTTTTCTACCCTGCAAAACCCCGCTGGCAATCTCCAAGTCCGCACAAAAATTCCTCTCGTCGATCGACAAGAGCGTCGCAATTTCGCCCCTGTAGGCCCCGTTTACAATCACCACCGGCTTTCCGATCGCCGGAATCACAGTCTCCAAATGCTCCTGGTCCAGCTTCAACTTCTTTCCGCAGTCGAATAACTTAACGACGGCCGTGTATTTATCCTTAACTTCCCTGATGACGCCCTTTGCTTTGTAAAATTCATCCCCCAGAGATTTCGCCACGACTTTAACGACGATATTTTCCGTCAGCCAGTAGTCCTTGCGGTTGGCTTTCTCCTTTTTCTTCTCCTCGTCCTCCATGAGTTCCTCGATTGCCGACTTCTTTATTTTCGGTTTTTTGAAAATATCCGACGATGAGGATGAAAAGGAAGTCGAAGCCTCCGTTTTAATCAATTTACTTAAGGGTTTCATCGAGCTGATAATTTGCTTCGGTTTTGGTGTTTCCAATTTAATATCCAGCGATAGTTTCTCCTCCTCGTTCTCCCTTTTCAACTCGGTGAAAACCGGCTCTTCCGAACCCGCCGCGTGCTCCTGAGCGTGCTTCACCTGCTTCTCGATGAACTCCAAAGTCCTCTCCTCGTCATCCTTATCCATCTTCATCTTCTTGTTCTTCTTCTCCTCCTTCGCAATTGTATCAGGATCCCGATCGATATACGTAACGAACCAACCCTTTTCCGTTTCATCAACTATACACTTCCCCGCTTTTCCCAACCACTTCACGAAACCGGTCAGCGTCACCCAACGGGTCGAATTCATGTGAATATGGTTCCTATCGGAGATGTACTCCTGGTAGACCCGATTGGCGGCGACTCGCTTCGTCCCGAACTGCCGACGAAGTATTTGCAGGTACTCCTTGCTGAACTCGAAGGAGAACTCGTCCATGTATTTCTTGGCGTTGTCGGCGAAGAGTAGGAGTTGCCGTTGGTGGGATTCCGACATCGTGTGGCACTTGAAGCCGTTTTCATCGCGGCACTGTTTTTGGCACATCTGGCAGTACCAGCGGAGCTTTTGTAAGCCTTTGGCTTTCATCTTGTTGGCGATGTATTTCGGCGTGCCGACTTCTGCTTTCCCCATTTTGTGATTTTAATGTGAAACTTATTTAACGTATTATATTTATTTGTCAAATAGTAAAGTTTTACCAATCTTAACTTTTCTTTACACTATTATAATTTATATTATTTAAATTATAACAGTAACGTTCTCACCAATTTTGATTTTTTGTTTACACTGTTATAATTTAATGTTATTTAAACAATTTAACTGAATTAAGGAACCCAATATCCTTATGTTTAATATTCTATGTATTGTTTTTACGTTCACTTTAAAAGTAAGTTTATTTTGTGCGAGTGTTTTTTTGACCAACTTTTCCTTTTCAAAACACAATCACTCTTTTCATACTATCCTCTTCCTTATTTTATGGTTATTTTTTCTGGCCAACTTTTGGTTTACACCGTTATTTAAACACTTTTACTGAATAAGAAAAGCTAATTTCCTTGTTTTTAATATTTTGTGTATTGGCTTTACATTAACCTTAAAAGTCTGTATTGTGTGGGTGTTTTTTAACAACTATTCCTCTATAAAACACAATCATTTTTAATCACACTATCGTTTTCTTAATTTTGTCGTTAATTATTCATTATTTATCAATTAATTAGCGTATATTCACGAATTTCGTTGAACGTTGTGAAACAAAAAACATACGCAATGACAGATCTGTCAAAAACTCAATTAGATGCAGTGTTCCCAACTGTAGCTACATAAAAAGAAATGCGGTGACCGGTCGAGACATCGAAAAGTTCGATACATTGAGCAGTTTAATACACCGAAAAGTTCGATACATTAAAAGTGAATCAAAAATCTTACAACATTTAATAATTACATCGTAAACAATTTTTTCTTGTAAGTATACATACAAGAAATTTATGTTTAAAGTATACATATCACGCATATACGCTGTATTTGTTCAAGGAATCATTAATTTTGAAAATTGTTCAATGTGAAGCTTCTAATTGTTGAAGCATGAAGTAAATTTTCAGGCTTTTCAAAACTCGAAATTTTACTTCATGCGCCACGAGTATTAAACTTCGATTCAAAGCGAAGTTTAAAATATACTTCTAAATGAGTATATTTTGAACTTCTGAGTATTTCAGTGTTTTATACGCGTGGCGCATGCCGTAATATTTTGAGTTTAGAAAAGCCTGAAAATTTGGATTTGCCGGCGCGACTCGCTTCGCCCAGGCTTTTCTAAACTCGAAACTTTACTTCATGCTTGATCAAGGAGTGAAAACATTCATTAGAAACACAATTCAATTAAATGACTATGAAAATAGAAAGGTTTTCTTTATTAGGTAAAATAAAAAAATTACCAATTGTTTGAAGAATATTTAAAAATTGCGAATTCATTGTGTTTCTGCAATAATTTTGCCTCGTTGAGTATTTTCAATAAAAATTTGGAAACGTCATCGAGACAAAATTATTGCAGAAGACGATAAGTTCGCATTTTTTATATTTACAAATGTTTTTATTAAACTAAAGTATAAAATAAACCATCTATAATTTGAAACAGTGTTCCCAGCTGTGGCTGAATTCACAGAAATCAGTATCTATAGCTAAGCTCATCATAGATGTTAAATATAGTTTAACATCTACGATACTCTAGAAACCAGTGTTCCCAACAGTAGCTAAATTCACGGATAATCTGTAGTCCGTTCGATGCGTCGAAATGTGTTTACGTTTCGGTGTAACGTACACTTGGCAAGATCGCACTAGATCGGGCGTGTTCGGAAATTTGTTTATGTTAATCGAATTTAAATTTATTATCGGGTTTTTTTCGTTCGATTTGTGAATCATTTATGTAAATTTCGCGCAATTGCAGCCGAATCGAATGATTAAGTGTGTTTATTGATTCATTTCCTCATAAATAGATAAACAACAAATGGGCGTAATGTTTATTCATATGGTTTAATTGTTTAACAGTGGAATGAATATAAATAAACGCATAAATGGTCATTGTTTTGTTTAGAACGAAAACATTTCCTTTTATGCTGCAAAATGTTTTTATAGGCATTCGTCAATTTTATAAAAGTGGTTAATTTGAATTTCTAACGAGTGTTTCCACTCCCAGACTAAGCATGAAGTAAAATTTCGAGTTTAGAAAAGCCTTAAAATTTGGTTTGGCTGCTCCGCGAAGCGGAGCGGCCAAACCAAATTTGCAGGCTTTTCTAAACTCGAAATTTTACTTCATGCGCCACGCGTATAAAACACTAAAATATTGCGATGTTAGAAATAACTTTAAAATAGTTATTTAAAATGAGTAATCATAAACTTAAGAATGTGTGAAGAAAAATGTAAATATTTTGTTATTTAAATAATTAGATTATTGTTCCACAAAAAACAAACATGTTTTTAGTGTATTTCTAACTTCACAATATTTCAGTGTTTTATACGCGTAGCGCATGAAGTACAATTTCGAGTTTAGAAAGGCCTAAAGATTTGGTTTGACCGCTCCGCTTCGCGCAGCCACCAAACCAAATGTTGAGGCTTTTCTAAACTCGAAATTTTACTTCATGCCTAGTCTGGGAGTGGAAACACTCGTTCGAAACTTCAAAATGAACACTTGTATAAAATCGACGAATGCCTGAAAAAAATGTGTACAACGTAAGGAAATGTTTTCGTTCTAAACAAAACAATGACCATTTATGCGTTTATTTATATTCATTCCACTGTTAAACAATTAAACAACATG
The DNA here is from genome assembly GCA_932526585.2 of Philonthus cognatus. NCBI lineage: Eukaryota > Metazoa > Arthropoda > Insecta > Coleoptera > Staphylinidae > Philonthus > Philonthus cognatus. The sequence continues at coordinate 40,791,778 of OW052244.1, forward strand.
AATAAACATTACGCCCATTTCTTGTTTATCTATTTATAAAGAAATTAATCCAAATTTTAAGGCTTTGCTAAACTCACAATTTTACTTCATGTTTAATCTGGGAGTGGAAACACTCGTTAGAAACTTTAGATTGAACGCTTTTATAAAATCGACAAATGCCTGAAACTTTAATGCGTATACATTACGTATATTTAAAAAAAAATGTCCAGTATGTAATACAAACAGTCATTCATAGAAATCATAAGAATTAGTGCAGAATGTTAACTATTTGTAATCAACTTTTAGAATTAACTCAATTGTGTATTGTATATTTTCTTTGATATCTGCATGCACTCGAAATATCATGCATCAGAGAATCGAGAGCAGGAAACAGGAAATTGGGTAACAATGGAGGGTTTATTAGATGAACAAGATTTATTATATTTTTCCAGAGATTTGCCATGAATTGAACACAAAAATTAAATGAAAGAGTGGGCCGGCTGTCTCGTTTTTTTTTAGCAATGGTCACCGACCCCAATTAAATTAGGATTCACAATAGTCTATCGTAGTAAATAAGTAGATAGATGAGATCAAATTTGACAATGGATGAAAAAAATGAATAAGCAATTGTCGGGGTTTTAAGAGCGTGACTTGGTTTTCTAGTGAAATTAATTTGTTAGCCTACATTATAATTTAATGTGATAGAAGAATAAGTAGATATTTTCATGGGCGTAGCGAAACAGTCATAATTGAAAAAGATTTGTTGTTTACGACAATCTTATAATATGTGCATTATTTAATTTTGTGCGCAGCATAAATGGGGTGCATTAAACATGGTTTTTAAACACGGGCGTGTTTAATATGGTTTTTAAACACGGCCGTGTTTAATTTGGTTTTTAAACCGCGCTAATTCGCGTTTTGATACAAGCCCTATTACACGTGTTTAATATGGTTTTTAATCACGAGCGTGTTTAATATGGTTTTTAAACAGGGCCGTGTTTAATTTGGCTTTTAAACCGCGCTAATTCGCGTTTTGATACAAGCCCTATTCACGTGTTTAATATGGTTTTTAAACACGGGCGTGTTTAATATGGTTTTTAAACACGGGCGTGTTTAACTTGGTTTTTAAACCGCGATAATTCGCGTTTTGATACAAGCCCTATTACACATTCAAATTATGATACCGCAATCTGTCGTCATTTATCTGTCAAATTATTATAAAACAAAACAGAAAATAAAAAATGAATTAGTGAATCAGCGACTCAGTGTAATATTTATAATAATACTTTATATAATTGCCAACATTCGTTTTCATAAATATATTATACAATAAATGTTGGGTTATGTTGTTGTCGTGAAAAAAGTATAGTGTGTAACTCGCATATAATGGCTGTTAATCACTCGAACGACTTGCTCCACTCGCCTTGGGCTCGTTCCGCAAACATCGTTCTCTTGATTATTAGCTATCATTATATGCTTGTTGTACACTATACTATTTATACACATGTATGGTGCTTATTTAAAATCTTAATAAACAATAAGTCTAATAGACAAGAAGCGATATAACTTATTTTACTATTTACTTCGCAGAATGTCTTATTAAATTTAAAAAAATGTACCAGACAACTATGTTTACAACAAGCATTTTCTTTCCAAAATTCGTTAATTCTCGCACAACTTAAAACTTGTTTTGAGTTTGTTTACGCTCGCAATTATCGCCGGCGCCTTCGAAGGCAAAATGGTTTCAAAATGGCAGGTGTAAATAGTCGAAGTTCGTTAGCCCAGTAACAGTTCTTTATAATTAAATCAGTAAACGCACACACTACTGGAATAATCTATTCAGGAGAGGATTCAATTAGAGAGTCCGACCAAAAATGAAATTGTGAGAGAAAAACGCGTTAATCCGACATGGGAATGGATTAAAAATTAGCGTGCAGTGCTCGAAAAATACAGTTGTGTAAATTTTAATTTTGATCTTTTTTAATTGTTTTTTTTTTACCTAAATATGAAAATATGAAAGAGTTAATTAAATACATTGTAGTTATTTAATAGCAATATCAATACATTTGTAATAATATTTTGAATAAAATAAAAAACAACTATCTATTGATAGGCGCGCACCCAGAAATTTGTCTTGGGGGGCTTACACGTCTTGAAGGGGGCCAATCCCGGTCTTATCGGGGAGGGGGGAGGTGGGTGTCTCACGCAATTAAATCTGTGTGTGTATGTTACAGACAAAATACGAAATTGGACAACACGCGAAATGTCTACCGCTCACATAGTCCGAATTAAAACATAATTTCGGGTTTTGTCCAGACAAATCGTGTTTTGTCCGCATGAGTTTAGACAAGTCATAATATGCTGTCATAAAAGTGTCAAATATGTAAAGTTCTAATAACAGAAGCCCAACCTTAAAATTATTGAAAATATAAGAACATTGTACTTTATTTTGACGCTTGCAAAATAATAAAGAAATAAAAACAAATGAACAATTTGTAAGAAAATATTAATCTCTTTGTTTTTTATGTACAAAAACAACAACAAAATTGAGCCGATTAAGCTAGAGAAGCTAAATGTTGGGACTACATTTTGAAAAATACGAGACGTTCTCCCGATTTTTTCAAGCAAAACAAAACAAACAAAACAAAACAAAACAAAAAAAGTACTACAAAACATCACGTTGTTTTATTAACAAAGTGACAAAGTATTTATAAGAAAGGAGCAAATTTTGAACTGTACTTTTAATCAGTGTTTTATTTCGAGTTTAGAAAAGCCTGAAAATTTGGCGCGCGCCCCGGCAAATCCAAATTTTCAGGCTTTTCTAAACTCGAAATTATACTTTATGCGCCACGCGTATAAAACACTGATTTCAAGTGAAGTTCAAAATTTATTCCTTATAAATAATTTGTCACTTTTATTACAAAACAAAGTGATGTTTTCTAGTACTTTTTTGTTTTGTTTTGTTTGTTTTGTTTTGCTTGAAAAAAGCGGGATAATGTCTCGTATTTTTAAAAATTTAGTCCCAACATTAAGTTCCTCTAGCTTTATCGGCTCAATTTTGTTGTTTTTTTTTACATAAAATAAGGAAATTAATATTTTCTTACAAATTTTTCATTTGTTTTTAATATTTATTATTTTGCGAGCTTCAAAATAAAGCACAATGTTCTTATATTTTCAATTATTTTAAGGTTGGGTTTCTGTTATTGCAACTTTACAAATTTGACACTTTTATGACACTTTGCATATTAGGACTTGTCTAAACTCATGCAGACAAAACGCGATTTGTTTGGGCAAAACCCGAAATTATGTTTTAATTCGGACTAAGTGAGCAGTAGACATTTCGCGTTTTGTCCAATTTCGTAATTTGTCACTTTATTTATGGAACAAAATTATGTTTTCCAGTACTTTTTTTTAATGTAAAATCTTGCAACGCATTTTGTCTAATAGCCCTTAGACACATTTTGTGTAGACAATGTGCGAAATGACAGACGAAAGCAATTTTATTCGGCTATTGTCTAAAAACATTGGACAATTCGCATTTTGTCTGGACAAAACGCGTTTTGTCCGTAACATATACATTGACATACTACAATTTAGTTAGTCTTGGGGGGGGGGGAGGGGCTCAAGCCCGCGAGCCACCCCCCTAGGTGCGCGCCTGTCTATTGAATTAGCTCTTTCATATTTAAGTTCTCTGAAAAAAAAAATCAGAAATTATTAAAACTATTTGTTGTAAATTGCGTAAAGAATCGCAATTTTAATAATTATTATTAGTATTCTAATATAAGCGAACTATTTTAGACAAGACGTAACGAAATAAAAATGCGTGTATGTCGCAACATTTACACAAACATACGCATATCGTCGGTTTAAAGGTAAAATTCATCAAACGCTATTGGTTTCCCGTGAATTTTACTATTAAACAGTTCGAATGAGTAATCGTTATTTGCATTCAGAGAATGTTTTTTGATTGTATTTTTATCGCGACCATGTTGAATTCAAAGACGTGTATATAATATTGTCGGTAGCTTTTGTTATCAAAAAAGAGATGTGTATCACTCACGAAATATTAAAAAGGCGCACCGGAATGAAAACGGTGCGGGAATTATTTACGAAAATCGATGCGTTTTATGAATAATGTAAGGGCGTAACTAAAATATATTTTATTTCCTCGGGTTTCATTTTACTACAACAGGATTTCCTAAGGAAATCACGCGGGAGTGGATTTTTCTTTATTTTTTTTTTACTATATCTGTAAGAAATGTTTTTGCGACTCCCTTCGCGCTGACAAATCCAATTTTTTAGACTTTTCTAAACTGTAATTGAAAGCACTGCATTAGAGCGCAATTCGTCAATTCGGAGATTTTTTTTTAGCCTGGATTTTGTATTTCTAAGATTTTTGATTTTATATTTAATTGTAACTAGCTGGAAGCCCGGTACTTCATACGGGGAACTAAGGCCGAATATAATTCTAACTTAGATAAAATAGTGTTCCAGTAATAATAGCAAGGGTAGGGTAAAGGGGGGAAATGGGTGTTGTAATCATTGTTGGGTGTGTAAGTCGAATGGTTGTTGTTGGTGATTAAAGTGTTGTTGGGGTAGTGGAGATGGGGTGGAATCAAAAATTTCAAAAAAATACAAAAAATCAAGTTTTGAAGTAATTCAATAACGAATTTAACAGCTAGGATTGTATTTTTTAAATCTCGGATTTGCAATCTCCAACGTTATTCGTGTGCATGGCGTTTTTTAGCTGACTTTAAGATACACCTCATTTTGGATTTTATATATCTGGACCTCAGAGCCAAAGGATATTAAGGCCCAGTTGCACCAGAAATGTTAAACTCAGGTTCAAGCTGAACGCAAGTTCAAGATGACAGTTTCTGTTGTTCTAATGTCAGTTTGAACTTAAGTTCAGAGGTAAACCAGTTTAATGTGTTTGGTGCAACTTGCCGAAGTCCACCTTTTTTCAATTATGAGATTATGTCGCTTCAATATATAATATATACGTCTACTGAAACGACTTATAAATAAATAAATATAAACAAACAGTTTTTTTTTACAAAACGTGTCTTTTTTCAATGAAACAGTGTCTAAAACATTAATAAATAAAAACATGTTTAAAACGTGTTTTAAACATAACCAGCCTTATTAATTGACCTTAGCATACAGCTTTAACACAATTCTAAGGATGATATTGACATTTTCAGATGAATAAAACGTGTTAGTAAATTACTATTGTTAGCTTACAACTAATAATTTAATAGCCCTAATTTAAGTCTTATAAATAACCTTAACTGTCATAACAAAATAGGGTTATTTAGAATTTATTTAATAATGCAATAAATCATAAATGTATAAACCTTATCATTATGTTTTGAACTTCACTTGAAATCAGTGTTTTATACGCTTGGCGCATGAAGTAAAATTTCGAGTTTAGAAAAGCCCCGTGAAAATTTGTCTCGGGTCGCTGCGCGACCCTCGACAAATTTTCTACGCGGGGCTTTTCTAAACTCGAAATTTTACTTCATGCTTAGTCTGGGAGTGGAGACACTCATTAGAAGTAAATTTTAATCTAATAATATATCAGAAGAAATACATTTTCACAAACATAAACACAAAACAGTGTAACATACCTTCTAAATTACTTGATTACAATGAAGTTAGAACACATGAACATATAATGTTGCTACCTTCATTCCATCATTATTTCAAAACTAACTAATAACATGTAGATTTTGCTTTAATAATACGAAATGTTAGTATCGTGTTTGTATGCGTCTAGTAAAGATTAATTAGCATTAAACTATAATGAAATTAACGGCAATTCTATTATTAAGGCTGAACATGTTTAAACACGTTTTGAATCACATTTAGGCACACATAATTGTGATATTTTATTATGATAAAATTTTATTTTTAATAATGTAATTTGAAATATCTTGAACAATTCACCTAAAATTTGAAAACGTAAACAAAAAATATTTAATAAAGTAGTATAAATTATAGTTTAACTAAGTTAAGACCATAAAAATAAAACTTTTTAACAAAATTAATGTTTAAAACATGTTTTAAACGAATTTAACATTTAAAACATGTTTAAATCAAAACCATTTAAAACACGACGGCTGTTTTTAAACATGTTTAAAACACTGTTTTAAACATAACAACCCTGCTTAATACCCTTTGGCTCTGGGGTCCAGATATGGGAATATGGGACAAGCAAGGAACAAGGATTTCAGAAAATACGAATGGGATTGTTATTGTCTGGGGTTCGTTTGAAACAAAACAAAAAAAGAGAGAAATAACAGTCGGAGAGGATTCAAGTGGCGAATTCATTAACCGCAATTGATTAGTCATGTTTTTTTCTGCGATTGCGTTTTGGGTCGCTTTCGCGAAGTGGACTTAATTGAAACGTGTTTTGATTGAACAAGTGAATGAATGAACGAACGCAAAGTTTGATACATATGAAATATAAGTTACACATTCCAAGACCCTGATATTTTGTGCGCTGCATTTGAATGCCAATAAAACGAACATTATTCATTAATCAATAATCATCATTTAAAATTAAGCATAAAGAGCAATTAATTCTACGTACCATATTTTTTACATACTGTTCGAATAAGACTTTTTAAAATAACTTTATTTTGTCAAAAAAAGGATTATTTTCTTCTCTTTAATATCATACAAAGTGGCCAGAGAATGAACCCGTTTATCAAAATGTTCAACATTCAAAATGTTGGGATTTGTTTGTGATGTATGTTGGAATCTAATGAACGGTACTCCGGTCGGTCTGTTGCGTACGATTGCAAAAATCCCAAACACGTTCACGATTAACAATCCGGTCATCAGAGAATTCCCCAACAGTTGGCAGTAAACTCCCTACTGTTGTCTCTGATAAACGGGCCCAATGAGTAAAAAGCTTTAGGTAACTTGATTCATTCATAAATTTTGAGTGAAAATAGAAATAAAAAAATATACATTTTTTATTTGGATTTTCACTCAAAATTTATGAATGAATCAAGTTACCTATAGTTTTTTACTCATTTTCTGGCCACTTTGTATAATATTAAAGAAAAGAAAAAAAATGTTGTTTAGTAAGGCTCACGAGGCCATTGAAATAATAAATATGTGACTATAAATCAGCAATATTTTTGTTATTACAGAAGCCATCTTGAAGAATCGATTAGTGATATTCCTATTCCCGAACTAAAAATGAATCAAAATGACAAAAACTTTAGGTTTTCAAAAGGAAAGATATGTCGATAGTAGTATCATTAGAAAGGTCTTTAAAAAAAAGGAACTTTTATAGAAAACATATTTTTGTAATATTGATACTTAATACCAAAAATCTTGACATTTTGATTAACATTTTATACAGTGGCGTAGCCAGGATTTTTACATGGGGGGGTTCTAACTGAAGCGCAGAAAGAAAAACAACTTAGACAGAATAATATAATTTGCATAAACATAAAATTATCTATAGAAACTACATAAAAACAACTATTTATAATATAATTTCCCGTCAAATCAGGGCATGTACAGATGCTTACTAACGCACAATTTTTGAATGAGTTTAAACACGCGGCGATTTTAAAAAGGCAAAATAAAATTGATAGCAGCGAATAGGGGGGGTTCTAACCCCTCGTAACTCCTTCCTGACTACGCCACTGATTTTATAGGTTTTTGGAAAAAAGGAATAGCACCATTGGATTCTTTAAGGCAGCTTTTGTGATGAATTTTTTTGGCCCAACTTTCCACGATTAGCCAGCCGTTTAATCAAAAAATGATTGAATCACTCGGTATATCCGATATTTTTATATTTATATAAATACCATGATATTTCCTAACCCTGAACTTCATTCAACTTTTGTTTTGTGAACACAAAATTTGATCATTATTATATTTGTGTGAAATGTGTCATGAATGAATTTTCGCAGTTATGAATTATTTATCAAAAGCCGTGAAATTATGATGATCCCAAACAATTCTCGCAAAATTTGACCGCGGAATTTTTGCAAAACGACCGAATTTAAAACCATAATCAGCGTTTTCCAGGTATTCGTGTTTAAAAAAAAACATAGCGTCTAATTTGTCTTGTCGGTCAATTAGACGGCCAATTAACGACAATATTGCTCGTGCGTGCGTGAATTAAGTCTTACTTAAGCATGTCGATTTAAGTAGGTGCGAAACGGCGCGCGGAGAGACACCTATTTGGGTTTATTGAAAAGGCCTTGACCAAAAATTAAATTGACGAAGTGCACCGCATTAAAAAATCTAAATTTAAGGCTTGATTTTATTCGTTGAGTCATTTTTCCTTGGATTTATTCAAAGGGTCTCAAAAGTAATTACTTCCTCAGCGGTTTAAAAAGTAATTACTTCCCTAGTGGTTTAAACAAAAAGTACTTCTACCGTTTTTATCAAGTGTCCTAAAGTTTAAGAAGTATCGTATGTTCAATTAAAAAAAAAAACGTCTAGAGTGCCATGGAAAAAATTGTAGGTTGGCAACTCTGAAATTATATATTAAAATTATTATCTCTGACGTTTTATATGTCAATTCCCAAAGCGTGTAGCCAACTTAAATTTAAAAAGAGATGAAATCATGGAACCCTAGAGGTTATTTTTATTGAACATACGATATTATTTATGAAGGTTTAAATTAAATTACACTTGGTTTGACTCGACTAGTTTCGCATAAGAAATGTTATTATTAAATTGAATATTCAATATTCTACTTAGCCTATTAAAATATACGTTTTCCAACGCTCTAAAAACGATTTTCAATGATTAATGTTTCAGCGGAAAACTTTCAACTAAAACCTAGATATTTGTTCATTCAAGTTAACGCTGTGTCGGTAATTTATAATATTTCGTCTAAAGGCGTAGACTCGATTTTTTTGTTCAATCTCACTAATGGTTATACTTGAAAAATATTCACTGCAAAGGTGTTGATGGTGCTTTAAACAGTGGAAAATATTGAATGCACACGAGGTGCGCGCGTACTTGTCCTCGCTCAAAAGCTGAAAATATTTGTGTGCAGTCATTAGGGAAAAATGTGAAGTAAGTGATTGCGTTATCTTGAAAAGAAAAAAAAAATAGAAATAGGAGTGATTCAGAAAGAAAGAAATTCTTAGTATTTGAAAACAAAATACCGCTTGATAAGTAATTGTGAGAATTGCAAGAAATTAGTTTTAAAATATAAATAGTTCAAACATCAAGTATGAATAAAATTGCCAATACTTTGTAGAATATTTCAAAAATATTAAAAGTGTGATTCTTTTCGAGAGATAAAAAAAACGGTTAAATTGGGGTAAAATTATAACCTTCTGTTTTTTTAAAGAATATAAAAACGAATTAAAATTAATATCGACTTTCTGCAAAAATTTCGTTTTCTTCTGTTTTCTTATATCTTTATTTAATTTCTCACTTAACCCGTGGTGAGACATTTTAAACAATAAACTATACATTTAATTATGCGCGTGTTTAATTAATAGTTCTGTTTTGTTGTAAATAGTGCCTTGGAAATTCACTCAGTCTAGAAGTTGAATTTGTGTAAGGAAATTAATAAAAATTAATTTAGTTATTAACAATTTTCAATTTTTTTTAGAAGAAAAAAATAGTTAGCCATGAAAAAAGTGACAAATTTAAAAGAATTGCAGCTCTTTGTAGTATAGTTTATTAAATTTTTGTCAAATAAGTTTATATGGAAATTTTGTGTAGAAAGAAGTGGAAATTAGAAGGAAAAAATTTCTAGAAAATCAGTTGTTTTTAACACTATATTAATTGACAAAAATACAACAATAAAACTAACTGTTACAAAAAATCGTAATTGTTTTATTATAGTCATTATTTCATGGTCCATTTTTTTTTGTAAAGAAAATAGAAAATAGTTAATAACTCTTTAATTAAAACACTTTTAACCTTTCTTCACAATTTTTATTAAATACCAGATGTACATTTCGGTCACAAGGTGACCATTATCAATGGATTGATACAGTATCAATCCATTGGTAATGGTCACCTTGTGACCGAAATGTACATCTAGTATTTAATAACAATTGTGAAGAAAGGTTGAAAGAGTTTTAATTAAAGCTATTATAATCTTCACGTAACTCACCCAAATTCAGTTAATAACTCAGTTAGTTTTGTAAATAAGTATGTCAAGTAATATATCTAATTTAAGAGAAAAAAGAAACCTTTCTAATAATGACAGCCAACTATGATTTTCATTTTAAAAAATGCAAGTTTGTGTTATATCTCGAAAACTAATTTCGATAGAAAACATCTGATGAAATTTTATTATTTAGTGTAAACTTATCTAAAACTTTGCCATTTATAGTTTTTTTCTATCACTTTTAATAACTAAGAAAAATCGATTTGAAAAAATCGACACATTTTTCAAAATATCTAGTTATCGTTGACTTTTTCGAAAATGTCTTTTTATTCAGCTCGTAAAATTGCACTACTTTGCCTATTTAACAGGTTCTCTATCTCTTATAGATTCCAAGATCCCCATAGAGAACATGAAAAAAAAACTCACCCTGTATGTAAACAGGTTATGAGCCATAAGAGTTGTCAAATTACTCAACTGTTTTGAAGGAACTCTTCACAAAAAACAAAAGGTTATGATTTTATGTATCAAATGTAACATACATTACATTAATACAGTAAAAAATATATTGAATATACAGGGTAGGCTATTTTAATCAATCCACGCAAATAACTCCGAAGATATATACGATAGCAAAAATTGACCATAACAAAGGTTGTATGGCTGGTAGGGGGACATCCGATGATGGCCTTTAAAGTGACCTTGAAGTTGACTTTCAAGGTCATCTGAAGACCAACTTACAAATTTTAAATAGCAACCCTGCTTTTTCAATGTTTATTTTGAAAGAGGGTCATCATGTTAGTATGGCTGCATAAATATTTTAATACCTCACATAAGAAAATTTTCGAGAAAAAAAAACTAAAAATTTTACTAATAGACTTTAATTCAAAAGTTCAATACTTCACTTAAAAAGGAAACTAAACGTATATGAAAAATATGAAAATCCAAAATAAAAAAAAAATAAAAGTTGACAATTATTCAACATTATTTTAGTAGAGTTAACTTAAAATCAAGTATGCTTCTAGTTTCCTTATTAAAAAGTGGTTGTATAATATGAAAGTTGTACATAATTTTATAATAAAAAAATAAAAACTAATTTGAAAAAAAAAATGGTGATGTGTCCATCATAGCACGTTCCCCGTCATTTAAACAATTGATATTTGACGTACAAAATTTATTTCACCCTAACCAATTGGTTAAATATTTCACTTGAAGTCAGTGTTTTATACGTCTGGCGCATGAAGTAAAATTTCGAGTTTAGAAAAGCCTAGAAAATATGGTTTGGTCGCGTAGCGCTACGCGCTACAACCAAATTTTCAGGCTTTTCTAAACTCGAAATTTTACTTCATGCTTAGCCTGATAGTGGAAACACTTGGTAGAAATATATTTCAATCAAATAATTCAGCAGGTGAAATATATTTTCACGAACAAAAACAGTGTAACGTAACTTCTAAATGACTCTAAAAATAATATGTTAGAAATAATATTACCTAATTGTTCCAATAATAAATGAAAATCCCGTTTTTTTAAATCATTGAAATGTTACAAAACTTACGAAAAATAAACTTTGAGCGCTTGACATCATCATTTGAGCGCATGTACATCAAATCAAAGCTATTTTAATCAGAGAACCAATACTTTAAGAACAGGGTTTAAAAAAAACGTATTTTTTTATTTTAATTAAAACAAACAATTTTTTTAACAAAACGTGTTTAAAACAGAACAGTTATGCTAGATTTGTGCTATGGGTACAAACTAATTAATGGCTTTGTGAACAGTAGCATATTGGTTGGGGCATTAAACTTTAATTTTTATTCATCCACTGTTCTACGAAACAAACCTTTGTTTCGTTTAAACATCCATCGCACAAATTATGCCTCTAATAATCCTGTTTGTCGCATAATGAAATATTGTAATATACTAAATATACTTCCAAACTTTTTAATATTTTGTAATTCTTACAATATGTTTAAGCGCCACCTTTCGCTCATTGATCTTGTAGTTGTTTTTTAATTGTATTTATTAGCTAATTGTAACTTGAATTTTATAACTATCATGTGCATTGTATTATTTGTTATATGTTTAATTTACACACATTTATTATTATATATATATTTAATGTAAAATGGAGATTTCCGTACAAATAAATAAATAAATAAATAAAACGTGTTTAAAACAGAATATTTTTCTTTTGAGTATACATATGCCGATAATTACAGCGTTTTTTTAATTTGCGGGAATTCGTTTCAAAGCGTTTAATTTGAGGCTTTTAACGAGTGTTTTCCACTCCCAGACTAAGCATGAAGTAAAATGTCGAGTTTAGAAAAGCCTAAGAATTTGGATTGGCCGCGTAGCGAAGCGGAGCGGCCAATCCAAATTAGGCTTTTCTAAACTCGAAATTTTACTTCATGCGCCACGCTTAAAAACACTAATTCACAGTGAAGTTCAAAAAACACACACATACAACAACGATTATAGGCAGCCTAATATACGTTAGAGTTATTGGGTTGCCTATCACTGTTTTAAACAATTTGTTTAGCTCAGAATTTGACTCACGTTTCATTTAGATCTACATATTAGATTGCTAAGCCGTATATTTTAAACTTTCCGATATTTCAGTATTTTATACGCGTGGCGCATGAAGTAAAATTTCGAGTTTAGAAAAGCCTTATTTGGATTGGCCGCTCCGCTTCGCTACGCGGCCAATCCAAATTTTCAGGCTTTTCTAAACTCGAAATTTTACTTAATGCTTAGTCTGGGAGTGGAAAACCCTCGTTTAAAGATTAAAATAAAATCTTTTAAAAAAACAACGAATTTCGTAAAATTGACAGTGTATGCATATACCTGAAAGAAATATTCCCTGTCGTTAAAAATCAAATTTATGCACACACAGTTGTGATATTTGCATATGTTAAAATGTTATGTTCAATAATGTAATCTGAAATATCTTCAACAATTTCGCTAAAATTTAAAAATGTAAACAAAAAATCTTAATAAAGTAGTATAAAATATAATTTAGTAAATTTAAGATAATAGAAAAAACGTTTTAAACAAATTTAAAGTTTAAAACATGTTTTAAACAAATTTAAGATTTAAAACCGTTTAAAACACGACGGCCATTTTTAAACATGTTTAAAACACTGTTTTAAAACAAAGTATTTTAAACATAACAACCTTGTTAAGGAATAGAATAAATTTGTTTGATGCATCAGACAAGAGAGCGTTTTAAACAGATTGTGCAAACATTATAAAACTGACTTTTCTTAGAAAATAATTGATGAAAAATACAGTTTTAAAAACATTTTAATTTAGTTTGAGGCATCGCTTTCAGAAATAAATACGCTTTAATTTAAGCTAAACACACCTTTGTGACTTTAAAATTGTGTTCAGTATAAGAGCTTAAAGTTAAAAAATTGTTTTAAGTCAACTTTCAAAATATATTAAAGTCTAGTTTATTGAGAAACCGGTGTTCTTATGTGGGATTTAAACAATACGCTAACGAGCGTTTGCAGTCCTTAATTAAGCATGAAGTAAAATTTCGAGTTTAGAAAAGCCTGGAAATTTGGTCCAAATCCAAATTTTCAGGCTTTTCTAAACTCGAAATTTTACTTCATGCTTAGCCTGGGAGTGGAAAACACTCGTTTAAAGCTTCAAATTACATTCTTTTAATAAACCGAGCGTCACCAAATGTACAAGGTATGATAATGTATACTTAAAAGAAAAATTCTCATTATGAAAATGTTCGGTGTTACATAAAACTCTCTGTGTGTAAAATTTTAATACAATATCACTTCTACATATTTTTAATAAAAATTCCATTAGAAACACGACCTATCTATCGAGAATTTTTTCTATCGAGGAAAAGTATTTTTTTTTTGCAATTGAAATTTCATAAAAATATATACCGGGTGTCTAAATCTCGCATTTAATCGATGGTTTTTATTTTTTCTCCAAAATGTTTTGTTTAAACGCAGATCGCTAGGATTAAATTTAGCGGTTTTGGGACATGTTTTTTTTGTTTTATTGGCCGCCTTCACGGGCTGTCAGCACATTTTCGGTCGAAAAATTGCGATAGAGGAATTTGGTTTTCACATTTCGATTTTGAATAATTATCCGCAACCGACAAGATGAAACAAGACGAAACAAAACAATTAAAATTAATTAATTTTTAAGTTTAACGTGTATATATAGCGTGGTCTAAAACCGTGATTTTCTTGATTATTTTTTTTGACCGACTTAAAATACTCCAAAACGATTTGTTTAAACGTAGGGTGGTATGGTTTGACCTCGCGGTGCTCAGCAAATTATTTTCGAGCCAACAAATGGCCGCCTTCCCGGTGTTTCAGCAAATTTTCGGTCCAAAAATTGCGCTAGAGAAAATTTGTTTTCGCGGGGATAAAGGAGCAACTACCCTCTCTATGTGCGAGCGAAGCGAGCACCCTAGCGAGCGAAGCGAGCAAGGCAAGCGAGCGAAGCGAGCGGCTGGAGCGAAGCGACCATCTCTTCCAACCTTTTCACGGACCTTTACATCCATCCACTCCATAACCACTACAATACAACGATTTACCTTGCAGTCACCACCATTCGGCTCATACACCAACGCCTCTCCCCCTCCCTTTACCCTTGCTACTATTATACATATATTTTTCTTAAACATCATTTATTTTTTTTTTAATTATGTAATTCTCTTTACATTTCTACATTTCCTTGATTCGGCCCTCGGCTCCCCGGTTGGTAAATCGGGCTAAATGCTAGTTGTTTGTATAACAAAAATGCACCTGAAATAAATTGTATATGCATTTCCACATTAATCTGTCTATGGTGAATTGCACCGCAGTATAAGGCTCCCTAAATTTAGTCAATGTCCTAAGAAAGTATATTTTGACATTAAAAAAACAATTGAAAAATGTAAGTTTATGTCCTATTAAAGTGGCTTGACCAACATATTAATAAAAACTAGCAATATTTCTGATTTCCATAAAGTTAAGGAGGACTTAAATGGGGGTAATTATTCAAAATATCCACAACAATAAATTTCATCTGTTTGTATAAAACATTTTTCATACAAAAATGTGCATTTTTATTGAAAATATGTAGAAGTGATATTGTATTAAAATTTTACATACAGAGAGTTTTATGTAACACCGAACATTTTCATAATGAGAATTTTTCTTTTAAGTATACATTATCATACCTTGTACATTTGGTGACGCTCGGTTTATTAAAAGAATGTAATTTGAAGCTTTAAACGAGTGTTTCCACTCCCAGGCTAAGCATAAAGTAAAATTTCGAGTTTAGAAAAGCCTGAAAATTTGGTTTGGTCGCGTAGCGCGAAGCGCGGAGCGACCAAACCAAATTTTCAGGCTTTTCTAAACTCGAAATTTTACTTCATGCGCCACCGGTACAAAACACTGATGCAATGTAAGGTTTAGCGGTGTGTTTTAAACTTCGTAATGTCAGTGTTTTGTACCGGTGGCGCATGAAGCAAAATTTCGAGTTTAGAAAAATTTGGTTTGGCCGCCCGCGCTTCGCGCTACGCGACCAAACCAAATTTTCAGGCTTTTATAAACTCGAAATTTTACTTCATGCTTAGTCTGGGAGTGGAACACACTCGTTTAAAGCTTCAAATTAAATTCTTTTGATAAACTGAGAGTCGGCAAATATACAACGTATTTTAAGTTTAAAATTAAACTCTTTTAAAAAAGTGTAATTTTAAAACTCCCTGTATGTACAAGTTGAGGCATTAATTGCGATTGATTGGCTACAATTTTTAATGGTCATGTAGGCAACCCAATTTATACATAATTTGAAAATTAAAGGTTTCAAATTGTATTGGATGTTTGGTGTTATATAAAACTCTCTGTATATGCATTTTGATACGAAATTATCCAATTATACAAAATAAAGAAATTTCGTGTACCTATAAAAACTATTAGCATTTATTTACATAAATAGATGCACCAATAAATTCATTAAAACCTCTTAATATGCAAATTAAATTCTGTGATTTATATTTTATTCATAGTATATAATGCCATAAAACTTGTTAAAAGGTAAAACATACGCCAGCCATTTTGCTATGATGAATTAGGTTTATTTAAGTAAGCAGTGTACTAATAAAAAAAAAAATAGAGTGCACTTAATTGCCGTAATTAGCCTCTAGCAGACAGACAGCTCTATAATTGTTTACACCTCATTAATTCATATACAGATAAGACAATAGCGGGTGTTCATACATTTATGAAAACAGTGATAAAGTAAAAGGAAAAATCCACATTGTAATTACCACAATTAATATTACATGTTATGTAATAATTAACTTCATATAAGAATAATAAGAAAAACCATTATGTGGAATATTTTTTTAATGTACTTATTATTCATTGAATAAATATACAGGTAAATAATATTGATGAAATATTTCAATTAAATTCTGTGTCACTAAATTATGTTAAATAACATGAAGTTTTAATTAAATACAAAATAAATCACAAGTGAAATCCTCTAAAATCAGCAATTTAAACTAAAAGTTTTGAATATTTATAACTGATCTTGAAGTCTAAAGAACTAGCGCATTATTATTACATTCAATAATCTTCTTTTAGTTACGTGAAGTGTTTTATTAATTATTGTAATAATTCCTTTCTTCACTGATTACTTTTATTATACTAAATGTACATTTTGAACACTATGTGTTCATTTTCAATGGTAATAACATTGACAAATATAGAAGAACCGTTAAGCCTCGATTAAGCCTAATATAATATTCTTAGCAATATCTCAAAACTATTTATTAAGACAAGATAAATTCAAATTCAAAACTATTTGAATTCGAGAAAATAAGCTTCCACTTCTTATAGGTTGCACACTTTAAACATAATATATAAAATTACGAAAAAAACTATTCGTGAAAATGCAAACAGTGCCTTATTAATTAAGACACTGTTTGCATTTTCACGAATAGTTTTTTTCGTAATTTTATATACTATTTATTAAGGTATAAATGTCAGTATTGTTAAAATTGTGTAGGTAATTAATTAAAAAAAAAAATTACTCCAAATGTCATAATCCACTCAATAATTTCTTTATTGTGTAAAAAAGATAACAGTATCTTTATCACTCACACAATAAACATTCGGTTGGTGTTTAGTTAAAAATTACACAAGTAAAAATAAACAATGAATCAGAGATAAAAATTTCCTAGGCATAGTATCCATACAATTTTTCTGAATTGGACAAATTGACAATAAAACCACAAACTATTCATTCATTCCACACATATCAAAGTTTTACCACGAAATTCACCACAAGATTCAAACTGAGAAAAATCCAAAGGATTACTCATTAAATTGATGATTAAGAAAAGTTAACGAACTTAAATCATTAACTTTTCAGCAACATTATGTAAAAAAAGGTCTTTAATTAATTAAAAGATTAAAACAATGTTAATGCGATATAAAACTCAAATTGCATTTTGTACATTTTTGCTAGTAAGTCCCTTAATCTTATCTTTATCAATAAATAATTGTTGATAAATGAGAAGCTTGAAATGCATAAAAATTACTCACCAGGACTCTGTTCTCGCATTTATCTCCTTTCGTTTCGAGCCGGACGACATTCTTGAATAATATTTTCACTTGTTTACCGAGTAATGTTTTAACACTCTCTGCAAAAAAAAAAAAAAACAGAAACAGTTAAGACAGAATTGAATTAAATAAAATGTAACGTTATTTGACTCACTTTGGAAAAAACAAAATGGAAATTGAATTAATTAAAACATAACTTAATTAAGCTAAAACTTGATTCACAAAAAAAATCAAATAGAAACAGTTAAAAAGGAATTAAATAAAATAAGTAAAAATATAACACCCGATTCAATTGACTCGCTCCGATAGAACAGAAACAAAACAAATGCAAAAAGTGACGGGTATTGTTTATAGAAACAAAAACATTAACATAATCATTATGCATTTGTTTGTTTTACTAATTAATCGATTGTTTATAAATAACAGTAGAAAAACAAAGAAGCTGCCAGACTGACATAACATACTAATAATGCATCACTTCAATGTATTAACATTTTTATTTAGTACGGGCTAATCATTGAATGAATAATCATTACCCAACTCTTTAATAAATATTTGCTGCTATATTAATAGATCTAAGACAGCACTTAGAATAATTAAATAAATATTTGTAAAGAGTTTTAGGACTCCATTAAAAAACATAAAACAATTCAACGAAATAGTTTTAAAAGGACAGGAACTTAGAAACAGTATGCTTTACTGTTTATTGGGGTGTTTGTTTATTATGATTGTTAATAAATAAATAACAACTGTCGTGCATAATTAATCAAGGCGCATAAATCAACAGAAGCATGAATGAAAAACTCGCGAATTTCCATGCGAAATCCCTTTTTGATTTTCTTGTTTTCGTTTGATGGGCACTCCTCTGTTTGTCGGGGGGTTACCGTGCGTAATAAACCGGTGGTGGCACTCACCATTTAAATCCTTCGTCAGTTGTGACCTGGTCGACATAATTCACAAACGTTTGCGGGGGTTTTTTAAAGGGGGGTAAACACACTGGCACACGACACCCTTTTTTACGTTAAACACGCCCCATTTTTCGGTTGTTTACACACTAGAAAACCCGCGTTTAATTGCACTGCATCGGAAAATGAGCTGATTTTCGGGCGACCGTCCGAATTGTCATCTGTCACTGGCTGTCATTTCAGACGTTTTTTTTTTTATTCAGTGGTGCGCGTTCGGGCGATTCCGCTGGTTGCTACAGTTGGCAACACTTCTTAATTTGTTAAATCATTTGTTTGTAACCGTAGGTAATTAAACTTACGGTATAACTACGTATATTAAATTAATTACATATTTTGAATTTAATTTATTTATTTTATTAAATGCATTATTGAATTACCCCGCTAGGAAGCAGTAATGTAGGAACAAAGGTGCATTTTTTTTAAAATCCCGCGTATAGTAGCGCACAAAAATGTCGCCAACAATAAAGTATAAAATATCATAGAATGCGCATGATAAGCGACTTGTATACTTTCCCCTCTTACTATTTGCTTACCGGTGTTTTTTATTTTGCACTATTGGGAACCATTTTGTGTAACATGTCTTATCCATAATAAGTGATGCGTATACTTTACCATCTTCTTCTTAGCTTATCAATGCATTTTATTCCTTAGATTTGGCAATTCTTTTGCGTGACTTGCCCATCTATATTAAATTTCTTTTTTTCACTCATAATTACACATCAAACACTTATTTCTCTATTATTACAACAAAAATGTATAAACACGTGAAGTGTAAAAAGTGCAGAAAATCGTTATTCTCGGAAATTAACTGTGCGGATTTATTATTAAACGCGCACGCGAATAAAGTGGAGACCCAAGAACTTGATAACAGTGACTGCGTTTCGATTCAGGACGAGAATTTGTTGTTTTTACACGAGGATTTCATCCCCGAGTGGATTAGTGCTTGCGTTGAAACCGAACAGTGGCAAAAGGGGAAAATAAATTGCCCGCATTGCAACGCCAGAATCGGCGCGTTTGATTTTACGCTGGGGATGAAGTGCGATTGCGGTTTCGGCGTTTTGCCGGCTGTGTATTTGATTAAAAGCAAAGTTGATTGCGTTAAAGACATTTAATAGAGTTATATAGACGAGATAAACGTAACACGTGTTTATTAAAAGTTGGGAAGACTGATTTTTGACGTTTTGATAATAACATAACCTGTAAAATTAACTTTAGTGTTGCAGTTAAAATTATGACTTAAATGGAATAAACTGATAAAATACACGGTAAACGATATAAAATATTTGGACCATAATTTCAAAGGATTAACAATGGTAAAGATTTAGTTATTCATCATCTGTATTAAGTTATTTGAAGCAATAAATGACTAATGAAACACAGTTTGATAATTTGAACTTCACATGAAATCGGTAATTTATACGCCTGGCGCATGAAGTAAAATTTGGAGTTTAGAAAAGCCTGAATTTGGATTTAGACGCTGTGCTTTGCTTCACGTCCAAATCCAAAATTTCAGGCATATTTAGTCTCCAAATTTTACTTCATGCTTAATCAAGTGGTCGAAACCCATATTAAAAAATAAAATAAAACATTTATGATTAACATATCTTAAGTTCCAATTAAAGCAAGTTTGACATATTTTGTTGAATGTACATTTTAAGTATCATGTACATCTATACTTAATCTCAAAAGTAGAACCTCAAACTTTCTGGTTTACACATCCAAAATATACGCAATAATTTTAATGAGTGAGAAGGGGTTATACAGAAATATTTACTTTTAACACATTCTTAACACTGTTCAAACACAAGATATCTAAATAGATGCAAACTGCCACTTGATCAAAAAACGTCAGTTGTGATTCTAAAATAACAGCCGCAATTTAGCGTACTCAGATCTCTATGATTAAGTTTGAATTTGCCTTTTCGGCAGCCAATAAGGTTGCGTAATTTAATCAGCTGATTTTTGTTGTGGTTCTCCTATTTTTCAGACAAACCATAACAGTTATAAATAAATTACTGAAGAAAGGAAATCAAACTCTGTTTTGTAAGTGTCTGGGTTCCAAAATGTGTTACTCAGAATAACAATAGGTCTGTTCGTTACATGAACTTGTGCAGCACTTTTTGCATTGAATCTGTTCGTTACATAAACTGGACGCCTGCAATTGTAAATGTGAAGTTACACTAACTTAAGCTGTGACAAACCTATACTCAGTTAGGTTTGTCCAAGATTTAAAATTGTTTTTTTTTTTTAGTGGAACTGTGCCTACTCTATTGTAATAGCTACACAATACAGTTTTTTTTTTCCAGAGAAACAAAGGCCCAACTTTGAACTTGCATTTAATTAAACAATTTGGCAGTATTTATTTTTTATTTCATTAAACAATTTGGCTCTATTGAACTCAACTCGCATTTAAACAATTTGATAGTATTTTATTGAACTCGTCTTCCTTATATTCAGTTAAAAAAAAACGTATGATTGGAGTTACACTGATATATTATTCTGTATGACACAAATTATAAAAATCTACATTAATGATTTATCTATCTTTCCAGAGGTTCAAATTTTGTGGAGATGCCGATTGTCCGGACTGGGTTCTTGCCGAAATCAATAATTTATCAAAAATATCTTCTGTGAAGCTCAAACTTTTAGCACAAGTTGTTGCTAACGCAATCATTCATCCACCAATCGATGTATGCACATGACTTTTCCTTTTTTTAAAATTATTCATTAACTGATGATTGAGGAATATTACTGTTTTTTTTACCACTTTAATATTTATATTTTTCACAACTCGAGTTTCAACAGTATCAAGGTCACTATAATATGTAATACAAACTTACAATTATTAAAAAGTGGTTTGTCCGTTAATTAGATTAATTTGAGGATTGCAGGATTGTTTGAAAATTTCCACGGCTTCTAAATATATAATTCAATTTGGTACATAGTAATACTCCTCAATCATTAATCAATATGGATTACCAGGTAGTAATGATTAAAAACATACTAATATTAATAATTAACTTTACAGATGGAAAAAGCAGAGAAATTATTTACTGAAACGAAATTAGGTAAGGATTATATTTGTTTCAACATGCCAGTAAATCTTGACTGATGAATTTAATTATCCAGATTCAACAGTCGATCTCCAAGCGTCGATTTCTTGTATAACTTACATGATCACGTCGACAGTTAGATATAATTGTGATCACAACGCGATGCACAGCGAGTTGCAACAGTTGGGTTTACCCCGTGAGCACAGCACTTCTCTAAAAAGGGTCATCGATGAGAAAAGCGGGGAAATTATCGAGGTGTTAAAAGCAAGATCTCTAAAAGGTACGAAAATAAGAAGAGGAAATATTAATATTTTTGAAATATTCGACAACCAAGTATCGGCAGTTTTTATTAAAAATTTATTATTTATTAAAAAGGAAATGTCACATTTTAACAAAACTTTCATTTCCAAGTGGGCCAATTTGGAAACAAAAATTTAATATAGTACAGCAAACATTAGTTGCCGATGCGCAGTGGTGTGCGCAATTTTTAACCTGAAGTATTCAAATATTCATTCTAAAATATATTTATATATGTGAATAATTTAGTGGTTGAAATATTCATATTTCAATTAATCCAACAATTATTGAAGTCCTAATAAAGAATCAAACACGAAAGTCAGTTCTTACTTCACATTTATTAAATATGTTTGTAAAGTCATAACCTATTTCAAAGAAGTAAGAATAGACATTCATGGTTGATTCAACCACCTAGGACTTCAATAATTGTTGGACACTCGATATATGAATTACTTGTATTTGAAGCCCATCCCTACTATAAATAAAACATGATTCAGTTGTTTTTTATCACACCCAGTTTTGGCATACTTTATTTGTTTAAAACCATCATTAAAAACATATTAGATGATTTTCAGTTTTCAAATAATATTAAAATTGTGCCAAGGTTTTTATTGTAATAGAATAGGTTAATGCCGTTTACAAATAACAGTAATTACTTCCTATTGCAAAAAAAAATGAAGACCTAATTTGTTGCAATTGTGAAATTAAAATATTTCATTTAAATTGTTATGAAACGGAGGAGTAATGAACGAAAAGAGAAACCACCCAATTATTATAAAACGGGGCATTTTGTGAAAGTGGCTTTGCATTTGCATTGAGTGGTAATTTAAATGCCAAACAAAAACGAGTGAATCAAAATAATGACCAACTTACAATTGCTCGTTATTCTTTATTTACATCAACCTATATAGCTGTATAGCAATTCCAAATAAGTATTATACAGAGTGACTTTTTTAATAATTAAAATAAAATACATCAGAGTGTTTTCCACTCCTGGATTAAGCATGAAGTAAAATTTCTAGTTTAGAAAAGCTTGAAAATTTGGATTTAGGCTTTAGTTTTGTTTTTATTATTACAATTTTATTTTTAGTAAATCCATTGCATGATGTTTCCGCTTCAGTGGACCATGAGAACAAATGCGTGAACCTGGAGCTGACAATAAACGACAAAACACAAACCGTCATCCTGACACCGTTTACACTTGACATGCTTCTAGACGATTTGAGGAATGTCAAAAACACGATGGAGGCTTTGGACAAAGCTCCTTACACATTACACTAAAAAATACATGTGTTTAAAATTTGGAAAAGGAGAAAAATTGCCCAATGCTAAATACCTTCAATGAGACACACTATATATTAAATACAATCGATTTTATCTAAACTTCATAATAAAAAATCACTTGATGCTAAAGCATTTAAATGATATGTCATGTATATTAAATAATTAATCCTGTCTGAAGAAAGTTTTAACACAGGATATAAAATTAAATGTGTAGATATTATTTGTTTGCAGCACATACAAATAAATTATTTGTTAGCAAATGTGATTTTAAAATATTCGAATTCCCAGCCCTAATTTAATTGATGCACATCATCACGTATATTAAAACCTGCCTGAAAAAAATTACAATAAAAACAGGATGGAAAATGAAATGTAAAAATATAAATTAATTTTTTTATTGGTTATTATTGTAAAAATACAAATTTGTATAATAAATATACTGCAAAATATCAACATATTGTTTCAGTGTCCATCACCTCAATTACACACATTAAAAAAAAAAACGACTTACGTTTGATTTCGTTTATTGCTATTCATTTGTGTTCGTTTTGATTGATCCCTCGGCTGGCTTCGTGTTGACGTAAATTTGAGATTATCCAACATTAGCTCCGATATTAATTATCATTATTAAATAAAGACTACCTCGTTTTACAAACACAACACAGAACAAAAAAAAACCAATCTTTCAACAGTTTTTTTAAAGGTGAAAGTTATGTTTAACAATAACAGCCTTATTAATAGACGTTAGCATAGAGCTTTAATACGGTTCTAGGGATGATATTAACACTTTCAGACTTATAATTTAATAGCGTGGTACCGCTTATAGGGTTATTTAGAACTTATTTAATAATGCCATAAATGAAAACATACCTCATCATTATATTTTGAACTTTACTTGAAATCATTGTTTTATACGCGTGGTGCATGAAGTAAAATTTCGAGTTTGGAAAACCCTGAAAATTTGTTTTGGTCGCTCCGCTTTGCTACGCGACCAAACCAAATTTTCAGGCTTTTCTAAACTCGAAATTATTATTAAAAAAAAATAATTAAATTTTAATCAAATAATTTAGCAGAAGAAATACATTTTCAAACACACACAAAAACAGTCTAACATAACCTTTAAATATCTTGATTACAATGAAGTTAGAACACTTAAAAATGCAATCTTACCACGTTCACTTTATCAATAGTTCAAAACTAATAAATAGCATGTAGATTTCGTTCAATTAATACGGTATGCTAATATTCTGTTTGTAAACTATAATGCTACGGCAATTCTATTAATAAGGCTGTAAGTATTTTTTGAATTTAAAACTATTTTAAATTCGAAAAAATTAGCTTATTTTAGGTTTGAGTAACTTAAAAAACGCATCATTTCAAACTTTATTTTTTTCTTGTTTTGATCATTGAGTAAGTTGATGTATTACTTACTCAATGCTCTGACCTTGAATCTGATTTTCACGTCTGTGTTTAGTGTTGATAAAACAATGTTAAAAGTACACAAAGATAAATAAACTAAATGAGCAAATGATATGTTTGTTTAAAGTATATAAAAATAAAACGACGATATGTATACATATACCTCTTATAAAAGTGTAAAAATGACTATATAAAAAATTAACACTCATATTTAAATAAAAAAAACATCAATTCAAAAGTGAAAACTATTAAGTGCATTGTAAATCAACATTGTTTAGGGTCAGTTATTCAATCGTGGCTTAAGTTAAGTTCGGTTAAAACATTCCACTAACAATTGGTGATTGGCTAGTAAGCATTTAAAAATTGTTTGTGATACCACTGTTCACTGTCCATTCCCGGTGTGCAATGGGACAAATATATCTTACTGCCCACTTGTATTTAAAAAAATCTAGAATGTAGTTAACATACTAGCACTTAATAACTTTCACCTTTAAATCGACAATATGGAGAGAGAACGGAATCGTTATTATTATTGCTGCTTGCAACCGTCCTTACCTTTCTTCTTGGTCTTCTTCTCGAGGGACGAGGTCCTCCGTTGGCCCTTCATGGGCATGTACGGCGGGACGGGACTAGGGTCGTCGTCGTCGAGGATGTCTGGAGTGGGCAGCATCATCCCAGGACTGCTGCTCGAGGTGGACGTGGTGACGGTGCTGCTGGTGGTGTCGTAGCTGGGCGGGGAGTGCGGCATGTTGCCGCTGCGGCGCGGGTACGTCGGGTCGATGGCCATGGCGATGTTCACGTGCTGCTTCGAGGGGGACGGCATTTGCTGTTGTTGGTTCTGTTGCAGTTGTTGGAACGGGTCTTCCGGGGTCGGTTCATCGATCGGATCGGGAAAGCGAGGTTTGCCAAGTTTTTGCGTTAACGGCGACCTGATAATTGTATTTTGTAATAAAGTAAACAATATTAAACAATAAAAAGTATATAACAATGTTTTCCTTCATGTGGAATCGAATCGGGTTATTTGCCTAAATTAGAGAACTCATTTTAGTCCTTGATTAAGCATTAAGTAAGAATGTCGAGTTTAGAAATGTCTGAAAATTTGGATTGGTCGCTCTGCTTCGCGACCAAATCAAATTTTCAGGCTATTCTAAACTTGAAATTTTTACTTCATGCGCCAGGCGTGTACTTAGTTATTTTTTATCCACCACAAGATTAAAATAAAATAAGGATACCATGTTTTGATTGATGCTGGGAATTTTGAAATTGAAATATTCGAATATTCATTCTAAAACATATTCAAATTTGAATATTCAAAATCATATATTTAGAATACCCAAATAACTTGAATATGATTTTGAATGAATTCGGATACATTAATTTTAAAAATTTCTAATCTGAAAATCAGCAAATTTTACAGATACTTAATAGGAACAATTTAGAAAAAAATACAAGTACTAACAAAAAGTACTCATGGACTGAGCATTTAGAGTACAAATTTTCAGTACTTTACTTGTATTTGAGAACCGTCCAGTTCAAACATTAAAAAACTGTTTTATACATTTTAAAAATTTACTTAGAAAACTCACCTTAAATCTAGCTGTGTGGGTCTAACAGGCGGTGGCACGTCTCCCAAATCCGGCATTTGCTCGTTGACATAATTCGGCATGGTCCCACTAGGGCCCCCGTTCAACCTCTCCTCATAAACCTTTCCATACTTCCCCCCACTCTCATGCACCCGGTTCGCCAGAACATCCACCGGGAAACTATAGTTAGTATCCTCATCGCTCAATGGGTAACTCTGCGGAGAAATATTATGCAACACACTCCGCGTCGGCAGTAAATCAATCGGATTCGAGTACGAATCATCTGGCATGATTTGATGCTGTTGCTCTTGCTCGAGCAATTGTTGTTTTTTCGCTAGAGCCTTTTGTTTCGCCCTTTCCTTAGCCCTTTTAGCCTTCGCCCTCTCTCTTTCCTGCAACATTTTAGCTAATTCTTTATCTTGAGCCTCAATTGCCAACAAACGATCACGATTCATGATCGATTCCTCTGAATTACTCAGTTGTTCTTGTAGTTGTCTCGCTAATTCGGCATCCCTTTCTTCTTGTAATTTCCTTTCGACCACTTCATCAATGGGAAGCCCAACTTCTTGAATGTCAATCCTGTCGAAGTCTTCAGTTAACTTTTCGGGAGGCTTATAAGGCTCAGTGTATAAATCATGATAATCATCCGCCGGTAGAGGCAAAGGCATTTGCGGGGCTCGCCTCCTTGGTAAATTCGCGAAATAATTATTCGAATCTGGCCTATGAGGCGAGTGATTATTTTCTTGCACCCTCAAGGGTAAACTGGTCGGTTTATGCGGAGACGAGTGCGCCGAGTTAACATTTTGCTTCAACTTACTGGATTTATCCCGCTCCTTCTCCAGCATTTGTCGGGCGATGTCCTCGTCGCGCATCTCTATGGCACGCCTCTTAAGCCGTTCTTCCCGCTCGATTTTATCCGCCAGCTGCTTGGCCACCTGCTTATCGATCTCCTCCTGCTCCTGCAGCATTTTCTGGTAAACGGCGGCCGCCTGCTCGGCGAGCTGCTGCTCCCGTATCTGCTCGTCCAGAGCGCACGGGAAATCTTCCCTCACTTGAGCGTTTCTGTATTTATTGCCTGTTTATTGCAATAAAATAATTAATAATAGTTCCCAAATAAAGAATTATGAAAATTGAAACAAACAAAAATTATAATTACCAACAAATAAATCTTGTTAGTCATGATCTTTATTCATTCCATCATTTTTTGAGTTCATTTTTTAGCTTGCACTATCAAGTCGAAAATGTTGCACTACCCAGATTAGAATATAATTGCACTCAATTATGTCCTTTCACTTTTAATAGCTTGAATTAATTGTAATTCCTCTTCTTTTTCAAAATGAATACTAATATTCTTTTTAATTATTGTCGGTTAACACATTTACAATGATGCAATTAAAAGATATGTAATCAAAATTACGGTTATGCAACATTAAATAATAAAAATAACCATAAAAATGCATTACTAACCTATATTCGGTACCTTAAAGTCAATTTTTGTTAGAAATGTATGTACATTTCGTAATTCAAATAAACGTGTGAAGAAAAGTTATTAGTGCTTTATTCGTCAAATTAATTTGATCTTCAGTAACTCAATCAATCAATTTAATTTTTGTTAGTCACTTTAATTCAATTATCATAAAACAACCGTTAATATAAACAATAGAAACTACCAGAACGCACAATTTTATTTAATTACTTTTTTTTGTCACAATGAAATTATAAGATTCCTACTATTATAGTCTCACAAAGTAGGAAATATTATTCATTCCAAATAATTAATAGTACTGCTTTTATAAGAACTATACAAAGGAAACTTTAAAAACATATGTTCATCAAAAGAAACAATGATTGTTGAGTTTCTAAATAGGTATATTAGTCATATTTCTGTTACACAAATTAAAAATTAACATTATCTCTGATTTCTTTAAAAATTACATCACAGATCAAGTGGATTCTTGGAATTTACAGAATTAATTAATTGCACTTTAATTATTTTTAATAATAATTAATGAATTATATAAATACAGGGAATCTTTCTTTTAAGTATACATATTATAATATAAAAGCATTCAATTTGAAGCTTCTAACGAGTGTTTCCACTCCCAGGTTAAGCATGAAGTAAAATTTTGAGTTTAGAAAAGCGTGAAAATTTGGATTTGCCGGGCGTAGCGAAGCAAGCCCGGCAAATCCAAATTTTCAGGCTTTTCTAAACTCGAAATTTTACTTCTTGCGCCACCAGTATAAAGCACTTAAATATTGTAAAGTTTGAAAGTATACTGTTTACGTTTAATTTATTTTTACTAATGTTTATTACTCTTATCAAATTTTGTGTTATCAAAGTTCAAGCAATTTTAAATAAATGTCAAGGTATACTTAAAAGAAAAAATTCTTGTATAAATAAATTAATACACTTGCAATACTTGTATAATGGCTCAGGTACCACTTACTAAAAATAGTTCAATATATGGGGCCCTATTGTACTTTATGTGAATAATTGTTTTGTTAAAGTTGTTTAATTGAAAGAATTTGAGATTATAAAGTAAGAGAATGAATAATTCCTAGAATTTTGACATTCGAAATTATCTTGTATCGGTATTAAGTATTTTTCTTTTCTTTCGCTAAAGTAATGGCCCTGGCTTCAAAGTCCAGTCAATCTGTGATGGTTTATTTAAACAATTCCATTTTAATTTAGTTAACACTTGTCATCATTTGCACTAATCTTGTAATTAAAGATCTGAATCATCTAGAGATTGGACTTACCCAAATAATGCTGGTTAATTTCCTGCGATTGCAACTGATAAGCCAACGCACCGTCCTCCCTAACTAACCACTCTCTGCACATCTCGTTCACCTTCCCCATCTTCGGGAAGTTCTCATCGGTCTCCCTCCTCCGGTCCGGATAACCCTCGCACAGCTGAACAGTCCCCTGCCTGGGGTACCTCTGGGGGCTCTCCCCGTTTTCCTGATTAGCACCATCCATGATTCTCAACTCACCTCTCGCAAAAAAAACTGCAAATTCCTCTGACGCAACGCTCCGTTCGGTTTATTTACATTTTTTCAGCGATTTCTATAACACGGCCCGACTTTCATTAGAGAAAGAGGTCACCGCTCCGCTCTGAATGAAAAAACTCTCATCGCGCTGAATGCACTAGAACCGGGCGAGTGAGGTGAGGAAG
Organism: Philonthus cognatus; assembly: GCA_932526585.2. Lineage (NCBI taxonomy): Eukaryota > Metazoa > Arthropoda > Insecta > Coleoptera > Staphylinidae > Philonthus > Philonthus cognatus. The sequence goes on from OW052244.1 coordinate 40,821,228, forward strand.
GCCTTTCTAGTGCGCCCCCCGAAAGATAAACAAAGAAAACAGCAGACGGCCGGCTGTCAGCAAAAGTGATGGAGAATGTGACAGGTGCACCAACTACAAGGTCGTCACGTAATTATCCAGCAATTATCGCAATTTGTTATTTTTTTTATTATTTTGGCTAAACTATTTTATCTTGAATTCTTATCATAATTCGTGGGTGTATCAAATTAGAATTTAGATAATGAATTTATCGAAAAAAACGTGATTCTATACGATTATTAAGCTTGTTTATCTTATTTAATCAGTCTGTGATGTTACACAAATATGTCGCCAGCTTAACAATAGAAATATTATTTTATAGAGTAAACCGGGTTCATTTTATAAAATTCAGATGGCGACAGTAAATAATTTACAAATTTGCGGTCAGTTTGAATTATATTAATTTATACAGGGTGTTCCAGGTAAGTAAATAAGGAAATGCAACACAATATACGTTTGATTGTATTGCAGAGTACATAATATATAATATTGGGATATATATCCACCTCACAACAGGACACATGTACATGCAGTGATTAAGTATATTAGATAGGAAACGCAATGCACTTTAAACGGTATACGTTACAGTTTTAATGAATTAAATAACTGAGCTCCAATCAGTCTGGGTGAGAGTTTTTTTATTTTGATCTAATTCTCTCTTCCTCTCTGGATACTTAGAAAACTATGAACGAGAGAGAAAACTATGCACGAGAGAGATCCTTCGCGTATCGCTATGAATTACTTTAATAAACTGCCAAATGATATCAAAAACATAAAAAATCAAAATATATTCAAAACGCGATTGTATGAACATTTGTGCTTGGTAGAGCCATATTCTTTAAACAAAATATAGTGCTTCAGTGCCTAGAATCGAAGCGTTTCATATTTGCAATGTTTCTTATGTTTTTGTATTTATGTTATATTTAGGTACTTTTAATTGTTTCTTCGACACTTTTGCAATAATTTGTAACATATTGTTTGTATGCATGTTTTTGAAAACAAAGATTATATTATTATTATTACTAAATTTTCCCTTTTAAAATTTATACAGTGTTCCATTTTGTGTAGAACAGCACTATTAACTTTCTTACTATAAACGTTTGAGATTTTGTTGATTTGCAGAAATTATAGATAATAATAATAATGTTTATTTTCCAACGGGAAAATGTAACACGAGGAACATTGATTAAACTGTTTTTTTCCCAAAAATTATAAAGAACATTTCAAGGAATGTAGACATGTTATTGTATTAAATTTATTTTTTATTAGACGAATTATAGATTTATAAAATTCATTAACGTGTAATTAAACATAAGCAGTATATTTTGAACTTCACTTAAAATCAGTAGTTTATTCGTTTGGCGCATAAAGTAAAATTTCAAGTTTAGAAATGCCAGAAAATGGTTATGCTTTTCTAAACTTGAAATATTACTTTATGTTTAATCAAAGTGTAAAAACACTTATTAGAAATGCATTTTAATTTAATGAAATATACGTTTTAGAAAACATAAACAAAAACAGTGTAACATAACCTATAAATTACTACAGATTTAATTGGAGTGAAGTTGGAATACATGAATATGCGATGTTGCCTCATTTATTTTACTAATTGTTTAGAATTAACTAATAGCATGTAGATTTTGTTCTGTTAATACGAAATGTTAGTATCGTGTTGTACGGGTTTAGTAGAAATTACCTAGCATTTAACTAACCAATAAAATAAAAATGATACCAATTATGCAAAAAGTAAAACAAAATGAATAAAACCTTGCAGAACAATCATTTTTATTAAATTTTAACAAACATTTACAATTTTGATATGTCTAATAGGTTTCGGGCATGGACATAATAATGGAAAAATGCACATATTTACAAAATATGTTGCCGTGGAAAACGAAAAAGAAGAAGAAGAACATAAAACTCATGGGTGTGTGTATGTGTGTGCTGGGTTTCAACAAATAAAGAAACGAATCACTCTCGCTTTTTTAATTCGTAATTATTTTTTATGGTTTTCAAAAAGAAACTCGTTTTTTTTCTCTTCAATAACAAACTTGTTTTAACATCTTTTCCAGGCTCGTTCATTCCACAACATTTGAAATATGGGGGCAGGGTGAGTTTAATAATAAAATTATTTAAAAAATAAATTATAAATAAAATCTAACTATTAATTGTTTTTAATAATGAGATAAAATAAATAAGCAAGCAACATAATCAGCCTTTTTAATAGAATTCCCGTTAATATAATTATAGTTAGTTATATTATAATAGACTCCCAAAAACAGGATACCAACATTCAAAATTGATAGAACAAAACCACCATGCTATTATTTGAAAATAAACGTGGCAACATCTCATGTATTCCAACTTCACTCTAATCAAATTTGAAGTAATTTACAGGTTATGCAGCGTTGCTTTTGTTTACGTTGGTGAAATTGTATTTCTTCTGCTGAATTATTTAATTAAAAAATTACTTCTAGCGAGTGTTTCTACTCCCAGATTAAACATAAAGAAACATTTAGAGTTTAGAAAATCCTTAATTTTTAAGGCTTTTCTAAACTCGAAATTTTACTTCATGCGCCACGCGTATAAAACGCTGATTTCAATTGAAGTTTAAAATATACTGATTTATAGTATTGCAACTAAATTAATTTAAAATTACGCGGAGCGACCAAACCAAATTTTAAGACTTTTTTGAACTCGAAATTTTACTTTATGCACCACGCGTATAAAACGCTGATTTCAATTGAAGTTTCAAATATACTGATTTATAGTACTGTAATTAAATTAATTCAAAATAACCCTATTTTTTATGATAATTTATTTATTAATGTGTAAATCTTAGTATTACTCTTAGAACAGTGTAATTAATAGCTAACGTCTATTAATAAGGCTGAATGTATTCTAATAGTAAAATTAATATAAAAATGTATAAATAAAAACTAATATTAATAATGAGATAATTAAATAAAGAAGGAATATAATTTATTTAAAAAAATATTTTTATTAAAATAAAAAAATATGTATATATAAATAAAAACTACCATCTGTTTTCTTTAATATTGAGATAATCAAATTAAAGAAATGGAATAATAATAAAATAAAAATAAATATAAACAAATAAGAACTAACATCGAATATTTCCTATAATAATGAGATAAATAAGGACAACAAAGGAACAATCTATTTTAACAATCAAATTAATGAAAATATTTAAAAAATTATAAATAAAAACGAACATACAGGGAATTTTTCTCTTAGGTATACAAAATGGCGACATCATATGGTGTGTGTAAAAGCGCTATGAACAAATACAAAGATCGAATTCAGTGTAAAATGAAACGCAATCTGTCATATCATTTACACTGCATGAAAATATCTATTGTAAAATTCAGAAAACTAAATTTAAGTGGCAAATAAGACCGATGGAACTGCGACACGTACCGCGAGTTAAACATTACCTCACAAGAAGATCTAGCAAATGCAGCTAATAACAATGACACCGTTATGGAAGCAAGTAAAAGCTGTAAAATATCATCTAAACCGCCATTTATGCAGGAAAAATCTCTCAAAAAAAACCTCTATTCTGACGCAACAAATCTTTCACAGAAGTATGCTGTTTACCAGACCCCGATCACTACAGAGTTGGAAGGTGTGAAGTCTAAACCTCAAGCAATGATGCTGGAAACATTATAAATAATCTTAGTATAGTAACCAACGCTGCAAGCTAAAATATTAATAATTCACAAAGTGGACTGAAGTAATGGGCAATAAGAGACAACGATCCAGCCTAGACTACCTATAAAGACAATTAAAACAGTGAAAATTAAACGCTTACTGGCTAAATCAGCCTGTACTTTTCTCTAATAGCTTTTCATTCCTAAATAAGAGGTCATCACAAGCAGACGCTTGTGGTGAAACGGTAGAAAAACTAGTTTAACCTCCACCTATATACGTAGATAAAGTAGGCATAATCAAACCCTTATTTAAATACTTGGACAAACAAGTCAAAGATAGCACGTATTAAAAGCACTCGACGCAGACCGGGTTAAGCTCCAACCGAAAACACCCGAATCATATAGGAAAATAGTGAAACTACTGGAAGATAAGAATACAGAGTTTTTTACACACAGATCAAAACCAGACAGAAGCTTCAGAGTGATTCTCAAAAATGTACATCACTCTACCGACACAAATGATATCAAACAAAAACTGCTAAATCTTGGTCATATATCTTCCAACATCTAGAACGAGATACTGAAAAACAACTTTCCTTATTTGTTGTAGAACTACAACAAAATAATAATAATAATAATAAAGATATATATAAAATTAAATACCTAGAACGTAGTGTACTTCTTTTCAAACCTCTTCGACAAAAAGAGGAATTGCCACAATGTGCAAATTGCCAACAGTATGGGCATACAAAACCTACTGTTACTGAAATCCGAAATGCATAAAATGCGCATGAGACCACAAATCAAAATGATAACCAGATCTGATGAAGTTAAATGCGTATTGTGCGATGGGAACCACCCTGCAAACTACAAGGGCTGTAAAGTGTACAAAGACCTCCAATATCTCAAGTTCCCTAAAGCCCCAGTGGGAAACAACATACCTTCAAACATCTCACAACGAAATCCAAAAATCACATATTCTCAAATATCAAAATCAAATCTAAAACAACCTCTCCTATCTCAGCCCCAAAATGATATAAATTCAAATTCAAATTTAACAAACGAAAACTTAGAAGAACTGATTAATATGCTAAAATAAGTGATGAAGCAATTAGCGATGATGTCAAACATGCTTATCACACTAACGACAAAAATTACCTAGCATTCGACTGTTTAAAATTAGCCCTGTGGAATGTCGACGGGCTGCCAAATCACACCCTTGAAGTAAAAAAATATATTGAGTCAAAACAAATCGACACACTACCTATCTCGGAAACTCACTTTACAAACAAAACGTACTTTAAAATACCAAGATACACCTAAATGTGATCTCGAAAGGAGAACCAACATATTGGCCCACAGATCCAAAGAGGAAACCAGACTTGATGGATTTTTGCGTTTGCAGGGGCATAGATTGTTAATATGTTACGTGCAAGTCTAGCTACTACCTTTCATCAGACTATTTTCCAGTTCTATTAACATTGAACAGACAAGTTATCCAGTGTGCAAAATCTTGCAGTCTGCACAATCAGTCTTCAGTCAATTGGTAGCCTCTACTATTAGCAAAAACCTGCCTGTTATCCAGTATGCAAAATCTTGCAGTCTGCACAATCATAATACAAATTGGGCATTCTTCAGTCAATTGGTAGCCTTTACTATTAGTAAAAATCTGCTTCTAAAAACTCAAAATGATATCGCCGCAGCCATAGAGCACTTCAACACTTGTGTGCAAATTGCAGCATGTAAGCTTCGCCTACACAAACCCTATCAAATACGGGCCATCAAACCGCGCTGTCAATTAGGGAGTTGATTGCAAAAAAACGACAAGCTGGAAAACGATGGCAGGAAACGAGATATTTCGGTGATAAAACAAAATTAAACAGCCTTACTGTTAAGGTAAACAAAATGTTTCAAGATAAAAGACACAAAGTAATATGCAACTACTCAACAAATCTAGAACCCACTTCCGCTTCAGACTATTCGCTTTGGAAAGCAACAAAAAAACTTAAAGAAACCACCCCTACATATAGGTGACAACTCTTGAGGCAGAAGCGATGCTGAGAAGGCACAACTATTTGCAGGCCACCTGGAAACGGTATTTACCCCTAATCCGAACAAAGGGTCTTCTTAAGTCATCCCTACCAACTGGAATTTCCCCTACCGAAAGTCACAATTAATGAAGTAAAAACAGTCATCCAAAATCTGGGTCCAAATAAAGACTCTAAGTACAACCTGATAACTACTAAGGTCCTAAAAGAACTACTCGAAATAGGTTTAGTCTTTTTCACCGCAGTATTCAATGCTTATTCTACAAAGAGGGATGGTGCCACCCCAATGGAAAGTAGCCCAGATAATCATCATCATATCAGCCTGTGTCTCTTCACTGTTGGATATAGGCCTCTCCCAAAACTCTTCTGCCACCAATCCTTAGTTAATCGGAACCAAGCACAGCTTTTAAGATCTTAACTGAATGGTCTGGCCAAGATATACGTATTCTTCCATTGGTCGTTGGATGATGTGTGAATTTGCCATCGTCTTTGTTTTTTTCCTTGTTCATCTACGGACGAACCTGTTAGAAAGCATGGTTAAGATCTCTTTGCATTTTCTCCAGATCTTCGGGTGTCTGTTCCATAATGACCAGATAGTGATAGTATTGAAACCAGGAAACTCCCCTGATGAGACTAAATGCTATCGACCGACCAGTCTCTTGCCCATACCATCTAAAACTATGGAAATATTATTTCTAAATAGACTACTTCCCATCGTAAATAAAACTGGCTAAATCTCGGACTACGAGTTTGGATTTCGACGTAACCATAGCACCATTGAGCAAATCCATAGGCTAGTTAACAAAACCGATTCCGCGTTTTTACAGAAACTATACTGTACATCAGCATTTCTGGATGTATCTCAAGCGTTTGACCGTGTATGGTATGAAGGATTGCTGTATAAAGTTGAAGCTTTTCTACCGCTAAATCGTTTCATGTTCATTAAATCCTACTTAAACGACAGGTACTTCCAGATCCAGCAGAGAGAAGAAACATCAAACCTTCGCCAAACACTAGCTAGTGTGCCTTAGGAAAGCGTACTGGGCCCAATTCTATATTTAATATACACGGCGGACATCCCTTACACAGAGGATACTGTTTGGGGTACTTTTGCAGATAACACTGCAATCCTTGCAGCAGACAGCAGACCAATCACCGCTATAATTTAGCTCCAGAACAACTGCAACAACATTTTCACGTGGTTTAAGAATTGGCGCATTAAGGTTAACGAATGAATCCGTTCAGGTTACCTTGACCACTCGCACTAAAACCTGCCCTCCAGCCTCATTAAATGGGATCCAGATTCCCCAATCAAACGAAGCTAAATACCTGGGAATATATCTTGATCGTAGATTAATCTGGAAGAAGCACATATTCAACAAACGACTTGCCTTGAGTCATCAGTTACGAAATTTGTATTGGCTGCTAAACAACACATCCAAACTATCACTAAAGAACAAACTATTAATTTATAAATGCATCTTGAAGCCCAAGTCGACCTATGGCCTTCAACTATGGGGTCATCTTCAAAATCCAACGTCAAAAATCTGGAATTTCAGTCCAAAGTAGTTCGCTTAATAACAGACGCTCCATGGTATGTTAGCAACAGAAGATTACTCCACGACCTTAGCATCCCTATAGTAATGGAGGAAGTTAAATCAAACATGTCTACCTACAAGAACCGACTCTTAAGGCACCCAAACCGATTGGCGACGAACCTCATAAAAATGCACTCTATTCACTTAAGACTGAAGAGAAAGAAAACCTCACAAGACCTGCTGTAGCAGCAATTATTTGATGACAGGCTAGCACCCAGCGTTAAAATGCCACAGACATCCCTACTAACCCACTCGCTTAATGTCTACACGACAGATTGCAGTGTAAAAATGAAAAAAAAGTATACATATCCCAACTATATGCTGTAAATCTTTAGATATGGTATTTTTTTAATAGTTTAATTTCAATTTAAAGCTTTTAACGAGTGTTTTCCACTTCCAGGTTAAGCATGAAGTAAAATTTCAGGCTTTTCTAAACTCGAAATTTTACTTCATGCGCCACGCGTATTAGACACTGATTTCAAGTGAAGTTCACAATACTTTAGTATTTTCAGTGTTTAATACGCGTGGCGCATGAAGTAACATTTCGAGTTTAGAAAAGCCTGAAAATTAGGTTTTATTTTAAGGCTTTTCTAAACTAGAAATTTTACTTCATGCTTTACCTGGGAGTGGAAAACACTCCTTTGAAGATTTAAATTAAACTCTTGTAAAATAAACGTATGCACATTTATACTTAAAAGAAAAAAAATCCCTGTATATTTTTCTAATAATTAATTAATCAAAATTAAAAAAAGTAATAGCTATTTAAACAATAAAATTAAAAGAAGGGGGTATATTTTGTATATGTTCTTTAATAATAAAATAATCAAAATTAACAAAAGGAATAGCTATTTTAACAATAAAATGTAAAGAAAAATGCACAAATATAAATTAATCTATTTTCCTTTAAAAATGTGATAATTAAATTAAATTAAAAAAAAGGAACATCATCTATTTTGCTACTTAATTAGAGGGGGTATGTGCACTTTTTACATTAAAATATTATATTTATACACATTGTTCATATATAAAACTTTTTCTTACTTACAATTTAATTTTTATTTATTTCATTTTAAAATAGCAAAATAGAGAGATCTCAAGCATATAAGTCGGCAGCTTTCGTTATTTTTTTTATTCATATATAATAAATATATAAATATTTAATTAATTAATTGCAACATCTTTTTTTATTTTTATTTTTTTAATATTATCATTTAATTTATCCAACTTTTGAAAGAATTAACGATATGAGAATTGAATTGAATCGAATCGAATTATAAGAGTATTTTTTTATTTAAATTCAGACTCAGCGCACACAGCTTATAAAAGCAATATGATACATTATTTATTTTGTACAAGTAAAATTGACTATTCCGATTGTTGGATATATTGCTTTTACATTAAGCTCTGTCTCTGATGTTGTTTTTTTTTCTTCATTTTTTCATTAATTAATTTGAGTGATGAGTAGATGAGACATGATTTAGTATGCAAGCCATTTGCACGACAAGATTCTCTATCACACATAATATATATAGTTTTTTTGTTTATGCAGTTTTAACTATACAGTTTTTTATTTATTGAAAACCTACTTTTGTTGTTTTTTGTTTTTATTTCTTTTAAACATCGATTTTTTTCTGAATGAGTAATATAAGTAGTTTATTTATTTGGTGTTCTGAACGAAATCCGCTTCGTTGCGTAAATATTAGGGGGTGAGTGAGTGTGTGTTTTGTAATAAGAATGCAACAAAATGCATCTGTATATTTGAGTTATTTTTTGTTTAATGCATCCATACAAGCACATATTTTTGTTTGTTTCCTAAATATTTTTCGATCCTTGGGACTTCGCGAGCCCTCCTCTTCAGAATCCCAGGGACTCGGCATACTAAATCTCCTAGAAAACCGTAAAATTTAAATAAAGTCCACGTTTTTTTGCGCTTTCTAAATCTCCTAGAAAACCGTCGTTTATTATTTAAATTTAAATGAATTCCACGTTTTTTTGTTCTTTGTTTTGTTTAGAAAAATGAAATAAAAAGAAGTTAAGTTGTTTTTCACATTTGTCCCACTAAAATTAATTAAATCACAGACGAAAATAAGCTTAGCCAATTTTTTTTTATAGGTATGTACACCGTGCTCTCCTTCCTAAATCCCCTCCTCCCCCCTTCCCCCACACACAAACATAAAATATATCTGTAAACTTAATGGTATTTTTGCACTCCTCAATTTTTTTATTTTTTTAGAAAAATTCGATTTTTTTTTTAAATTTTTCGTCAACTAAAACGCACATTGATCAAGCTCGATTCTAAAAAATATGCAAACATGTAACGCTTTTTCACCGGCTTTCTTTCACGTCCTGCACTTTCTTTCGCGTTGCGATTTCCACTCTGAAACAAACGAAAAAGAAAACAGCATTAAAAAGTTGTTATAAAAGTTGAGTTTAACCCATTAACGGCCGAGCAATTACAGCGATAACAGTAAAAATTGATTTTAGGTAAAATTCTGCACTTCTTTTTATAATATCTATGAATGACTTATTGTATTACATACTGTGAATTTTTCTTTTAAATATACATAATGTATATGCTGTAAAATTTCAGGCATTCGTCGATTTTATGTAAAAACGTGCAGTATGAAGTTAGGAACGAGTGATTCCACTCCCAGACTAAGTATGAAGTAAAATTTCGAGTTTAGACAAGCCTGAATATTTGGTTTAGTCGCTCCGCGAAGCGGAGCGGCCAAACCAAATTTTCAAGCATCTCTAAACTCGAAATTTTACTTCATGCGCCACGCGCATAAAACACTGAAATATTATGAAGTTAGAAATACACTTACATAACTGTTTTTTAAATAAGTAGTTATCAAAATATTTAAATAACAATATATTTATACAGGGTGTCCGTATTTCGACAAAATGTATTATGTACACTCATAATTTATTTTAGATTTGAAATTCAAAATTATAAAATTTTCTTTTTTGCAAAGAGTGCCTTGGAAACAATGACGTTATATCTATTAACCAATAAAATAATGACAGCAGTCAATCATTGTTCACAGTCAACATTATTTAATAGCTGTCAATCTTTTGTAATAATAATAATAAGAATCGATTATCACACAAAACATAAATTTAAAAAAAAATGATGATGTGTCCATCATAGCACTTTCCTCGTTAAAGATATGATGACATAAATATCAAGCTGCACAAAGTAAATTTATTCTACTTTTATTATTATTATTCTAAAACAATTCAACAATTCACAAAAAAGGCATTTTTGCATTTTCACTACATCTTAATAAATATTGATCAACATCACATTGAAGCGTTATATATTTTTAACTTTACTGTAAATCAGTGGTTTACACGGGTGGCGCATGAAGTAAAATTTCGAGTTTAGAAAAGCCCCGTGAAAATTTGTCTCGGGTCGCTGCGCGACCCTCGTCAAATTTTCTACGCGGGGCTTTTCTAAACTCGAAATTTTACTTCATGCTTAGTCTGGGAGTGGAAGACACTCGTTAGTTTAAAATATATCACAACTGGTGATGTATTTTAACAACAATTATGGGTCCTAGGAGTTGTCAAATGAGTGAGTTACTCAACTGCTTCCAAGGCACTCTTTACAAAAACCTAAAGATTAAAGTTTTACATATAAAATGTATAATATAAGTATGATACATCATTGAATTAAAAATATATTTGGACTATAAAATTTTAGTTAAATTAACTAATGATATTAGAATAATAAAACAATAAGAAAATGAATGCAAATCAATCGACTATAAAATTTTAGTTAAATTAACTAATGATATTAGAATAATAAAACAATAAGAAAATGAATGCAGCAAAAGATGCAGCAACATTTCACAATATTTTACTGTTTTATTCGCCTGGTGCATGAAGTAAAATTTCTAGCTTAGCTTCGCCCGTACCAGCAAATCCAAATTCCTAAACTCGAAATTTTACTTCATGCTCAATCTGGGGGTGGAAAACACTCGTTTAAAGCTTGAAATTAAATATTCAATTTCAAGGCCCTCCTCTAAATATTTCTGTATTAATTCAATAAGCATAATATACAGGGTTGTGATAAAAGAGCTTGAAATAATACATCAACTTGATGTAGGCTATAAATTACTATTCTTAAAATCCTGCATTATAATTTGTCGAAAGGAAATTAAGTAGGTTGCAGTTTAACCAATTCGAATTAATTTAAATATTTCATACCAACATTCTTCTGAAATTAAAGAAAGTAGAAATAAATGATCTAAGTATTTTTATGCCATTTTAAGCCCTTTTTTGTATTGTATTAATACAGAAATATTTAGAGGGGGCCTTAAAATTCCGCAATTCAATTTTAAGGCTCTCCTCTGAATATTTCTGAATCAATACTCCTCTTAAGTGCTAAATTTGACACTGAGAGTTAACCAACATCTCTAGTAGTCCATTTAACATCGTTCCTCTACAAACTTTATTGTTCTATATTTTTTTTATGAAACATGAGGAAAATAGCAGATCTCTTAAAACATAAGACGTTTTCTTTTATTTATTTATTTTTCTTCGTTGCATAAATTAAACGTTACTTTGTTTCCGTTGGGGGGAGAGTGCAAAGTGTGTGAACGCGAAGCGATTTGGCGCTCGTCCACAGAAATATTACATTCAATTTGACGTTTTAAGTGCTCTCACTCGAACGGTTTACATTATTCCCTTCCATATTTCACTATCATTCGTCGGTAATGATAATTTACGTCGACGTTTCTAGCATGAATAATTACGCTCCATATAAATTTCATATTCGTAATTATCTATTGTGCCCACTTGATTTATACAGTTAGAAAATGAAAATCAAGAAACAAAAAAGAAATACGAACAGATTGTAAAGGGTTTGTTTGAATATACTTGACTATGCCGTTATTATAAAAAGCTTAACATTTCGAAATTCTAATGCCATACATACAATTTTAGCGGGTCAAAAATGCTTGGAGGGCCACAGGTAAAGGGTCGAGGGACCGCAGGTTGAGTACGCCTCCCACTAAGCAAAAAACAAACAAATAATGTTATATCAACATTGTAGCAACATTAAACGTTGTTGTAATTTTGTTGAAACATTATTTAAATGGATTTGCTCAGTGGGCTGAGTTTGCTTTGTTTTTTGTTTTTTTTCAAATTACCTGTGACTGCTACGAGGATTTGTGCTGATTTTTATTGAGTGAATTCGCCGGCCTCTGCTGGTTGTTAGCCGGCATGGAGGTGGAGTGTAGCAGCAACCGGGTCTCCTCCGTAGGCGAATGATCATCCATGGGGGGCGGAGGGGGGCAAATGTACAACGGCACATCACCGACACAGTATTTATTCCCGACCACTTGTTCATTGCACGACTGCTTGTCTTTATTGATGATATCATCGAGTAGGAACAACTGGGATTTAAAAGTCCTGGACGCCCTCTCCGACGCCTTCTCCGTCTCCTGCTGGTAAGCGGGCGGCGGCGGGGGCATCCTCGCCAACCTCCTGTGGCTCATCGTCCTCTGGCCGAGCGCCGCCGACGACGGCGGCGACGTCATCCTCTTGTTCGGCGAGTACTCGCTGCCGGAGCCGACGTCCACGCCGGACGTGCTGTCCGAGATCAACCTCTCGCTCTCCGGGTCGCCTCTCTCGCCCCTGTTGTAACCGCTGCTGTCCGACTTCTTCAGGATAGACTTGGAGCGTCGGTGCTGCTCCAGCTGGGGGCTCGCCCTGCTGTCTATCGAATCTACGGACAATGATGATTTACTGCCACCGTTTTTACCTACAAAATCACACACCGGACTTAATTTCACTTAATGATCCCTTTTCTATTTACTCTCCAACCATTTAAATCCCTGCATCAATTGGCAAAAAAGTGCAAAACGTGCGGATTTACTGCTATTAAAGTTATTCGTGCTTCTTATCCGTGAATTGGGAAATGTAATAAGTGAGATGTTTTTTTTATACTCTCAAAAGGGTTTTAATGAAAGATTAAATGTGATGATTAAATATCTATAAAATATATAATATAATATAATATATAAACCTTTCCAAACATTTCTTGTTTTTTTACATTTATTTAAGCGTAGAATAAACACACCGAGAATATGCGTTCGATTGAATTTTTCGAAAATTTAAAAAACTGTTTGCATGTGACATCCTATAAAATCAATTTTGACGACTAATGTGTGTGTATATTTTACGTATATTTGTCAATTTTAATAATTTTATTATCTACTTACGAATTGTGTAATAAGTTTATTAAGGATTTTCCTAATTTGGTTTATCAGATTTGTTTCTCTAATATTCCTGTTAAAATTATCCATTTTTACATGTTTTAATGATGTGGTAAATTTTATGTTTTTGTCGTCAATTTGTAATAATTTTGATGAGTTTGTTGGTTGTGACAGTTTTATTTAAAATACTAATAATTATTATTATAGTTTTAAAGCTTTTTTGTTGATGGTAAATTATCTTGTAATTGGGAACTTATTTCCTGCTAGGCAATAAAAACTGTTATTATTATTATTAAATAAATTTAAAAATAAAATATTATAATTTAATAAAATATATTTTGTCATTCTTTAGATATTTATTAATCAATATTAAGAAGTGTTTCGGTGATTTATACCACTTAATTTTAATCTTTTTACGACTCTAATTTCGGCTTATTTAGTGTCATTTTCAAGATTGACAAATTTACAATGTTTCTATGACTAAGAAGTATTAAATATTGGTGAATACAAGGCATCCGTTTGTTCGTTGCTAAGTTTTACAAATATATTTTTTAAATTTTGTTGATTTCGGATTTTTTTTGCTACTATTTATTATTTACGTTTTGTCTGGATTCAATTCAATTTATTTATTTCAACACAACATAATACTGCCATAAAAAATAAACTAAATTCTATACAAATATAACATTACATTTTCTAACGAATGAAATTTGATTAAGCATGAAATAAACATTCCAGTTTAGGAAAGCCTGACCAAAACAAATGTCCAGGCTTTTCTAAAGTCGGATTTTACTGCAAACAAAAAAAATACAAGTGTGAATTTTACTTAAAAATGTGCAGTGTTTGCACCGGGATATGTGTACTTAAGTAATTATATCCTAATAATATTAATTTTCTTCTTTTAGTTACGTGAATCGTTTTCTATTAATTATTGTTGTAATTCCTTTCTTTACTGATTAGTTTTATTTACTATATGTACATTTTCAATACTATGTGTTCATTTTCAATAGTAATACAATTATCAATTGTATTACTATTGAAAATGAACACACAGTGTTCGAAATGTACATACCGGGTGTTGACTTGGCGGACGCAACATAGGAAATCGCATGTTAGTTTTAAAGTGTTCAAATATTGGCTTCCCTATTTATTTTAGAGACACAATGTATTTCACTTTTTGTAGAGGGAAAAATTCTAAATTTGTGAATGTTCACACTTAACACTTTACTTTAAATGTTTGATAATGACAAGTTAAAGTTGTCGAAACTATAGTCACAATAAAATCCTCAGTTATACAAACAAAGTTAATTGTCTTATTTGTGTAAATAATGATGTATAACGAAGTAGAAGCCTCCACAGTAAACAGTTAAAATAATTAAGCAAAAGTAATGCGATTTTATAAAAATAATGAAATTTTTCTTGTATAGTTTCGAAAACGTTTACTTTAATCAAGTGACTGCGATATGTTTTGCTATTTTGACATCCGCAATTGTTGTTTAAATATTGGCATGTCATTATTATTATAAAATCACATAACTTTTTCTTAATTATTTTAACTTAGAGAAACGTAAAGTGATAAAAGTTAACAAGAATGAATTCAGATTTTTCCCTCTATAAAAAAGGTTAATACATTTTGTTTCTAAAATAAATAGGGGAGCCAAAATTTGAACATTTCTCAATTTACATGGGATTTCTTATATTGCGTCCGCCAAGTCAACACCCGGTATAGTAAATAAAACTAATCAGTGAAGAAAGGAATTACAACAATAACTAATAATATTAAATCAAAATTCGAAAAATCTTATCTACAACCCAAACAAAATGTACTTGCACTACTTATGTATTTAAGACATTACAAACAGAGGTCAAATGATACATTACAAATGTATAAAGAATTTACTTAGTTTAAAATAAGTAAAGTAGTATGGATTTTCAACATATAAATGCCTCAACAATCAACGAGGTATAAAGAATGGTTTTTTGGAGTATCTTGTGTCTCAAATTACCGCCCAAAACTCTCTCAAAAATCTTAAGACTTTCTCAAGTCTCTATCAAAACTCTCTTAAGCCTCTCATTCCTCAAGTTTTAAACAAAACTCTCTTAAGCCTCTCATTCCTCAAGTTTTAAACAAAACTCTCTTAAATATAATTTAAGTTTACTTAAAGTTTTCTATTACTTTCTCTAAGTTTCAACGATTTAGAATTTCCTTTAAAAATATTGCAAAAATCAACAAATCTTCGTATTTTGATGAAAGATTTACAGATTGTTAAGAAAGCTAAGAAATACAAAACTGATTGACTCTGAATGAAATTACAGTTCCTGTTTCTTTTAAAATAGTTATAATCTTTAGATTTTATTAAAATTCACAGTTATCAATTTCGGTGTAAATTCTGTCAGATTTTTCACAATTTTTTCAAAGAAAACATTCTTATTAAATAGTCATTTTATTACATAATATCAACTTTGGCTCAATAATTGAGATAAATAGTTTTATTGAATTTTCTTCAAAGCTGCCTTAAGCTCAATTCAATTCTAAACTAATTCAGTGAGTTTACATCTTGTTTGAACAATCGGTTAATTTTTTATTATTAAGTAATTGCTTATTTAAAAAAAAATATCTTTGATACCATCGTTGGACATAAAATGTTGGGGCAAATCGAAAATTAGGTAATGTCAAATATAACCAAATTTATACCGGTCAAGGCACGTTTTTAAAATTAAGGTTATAATATGGATTGACAATAAAGTCCAAAGTTTGACATACACTAAACAAATTTTACGTGTCCTAACATTTTATTTCCACCGATGGTATATCCAATTTAAATTTGGATTGTAGTAAGTTTAAATGAATTCATTTCTGAGTAAATTTTTAGAATTGTTGGTTCGATCTCTTAATTATTCACGATTTTTCGAAGAAAACATTCTACTAAAATAGAAATTTTATTAGATAATTTCAACGTTGGCTCAGTAATTGAGATAAACCAGTTGTATTGAATTTTCTTTAAAGCTGCTTAAAGTTTAATTCAATTCTAAGCTAATTCAGTGTATTTACATCTTGTTTAAACAATCGGTTGACTTTTTATAATTATATCAGACTATTCTTTTGATATTAATTGATTTTATTACAAAATTTCAAATTAAATCGGTATCTTAAAACACGCATAATAAGATTTCAATTAAAGCAGGCGAAAGTTAATCCAATTCTAAGTAAATTAAGTGAATTTTATGTTATTTGTAGAAATTTTGGATTTTTTTATAGTTTTTCAAACAAAATAAACCCTTTGAGTAATCGCTTATTAAAAAAAAATAACTTTGATATTTTGGTATATCTAATTTAAATTTGGATTGTAGTAAGTTAAAATGAATTCATTTCTGTGTAAATTCTATGAATTGTTGGTTCGAAAATCTGTTGATATTTTTTACAATGTTTTTAAAGAAAATATTCTTCTAAAATCGTTGATGAAGTTTACAAAATTTACTTAGAATAGATTATACTTACATCTGTTTTAAAGAAATTTAAAATACCTAAACGCATTTTACTAAAGTAATAAACGGATAATTATTTCAAGAATGGGCTCAATATTTTAGGAAAATGCGTTCAGGTGTTTTAAATTTCTTTAAAGCAGATGTAAGTGTAATCTATTCTAAGTAAATTTTGTAAACTTTACGTTGATGATTATTCTATATAACCTTAGCAGTAATATTTTTGTCAATCTACATTTAATCTTTCTTAAAACCAAAATGATATATGCAAGTGGTGTGTGTGTGTGTACTATTTGCATAATTGCTCCGTTTTGTGTCGTTTATACCTGATCTGGATCCTCCTATACTCTGTATACCGAACAAATGCTGGTTGATAATCCTTGTAGCCGAGGCCAAGCCGCGCGTCGGCATGAACGACGTCTTCTTCTTCTTGTTCTCCAGACTTTCTTGGGAGTCCCTTTCGAAGGTGTCGCCGAACCTGGTCCTCGGCCGACCGCTGTGACCCTAGATAAAAAAAAAACTGTATGTTACGACACTGATGGATAATATTTGAGTCATTTATGTCATTACTTAGTTATTGTGTATTTTGTTTATTTTTCATTATTATTATTAAGAATGTTCTTCAATACCTCTTTCGGTATTTTTGTAATTTGTTTTACTTTTTTGTACTATGAAATTATATTGTTACATATGTTGTAAAATGGAGATTTCCGTAAAATAAATAAATTCATTAGTCGTCAGAGTATTAACCAGAAGAGTAGCTGATTTCATAAAGTGATAGTTTACTCTTCTCTAACAGTCAGGACTGAGATTATTCAAATTGAAGCGTCACTTTAAAATTAAAATAATGAAGATGCATAAGGATTTGGAACCGACTCTAAGCAGTTATTACGAAGCTTTTCATTAACAGAATATTATTATTATTATTAATGATAATTACTTTATTGGTGTCAAAACAAGACAATTACAAGTCAAATATTAAACTCCAAAAATCTTATAAAAATAGCTCGAAAATAAAGTTTCTGTAAAAAATATTTGAAAATTATTAGATTTGCAATGACATCAAAACACGAAAGAATTGTATATTTAAAAGAAAATGGGAAAAAAACAATGATTTCATTAATTTACAACAGTACTTCTCTCTCCAAGTATTGTTTTTCTAGATTTTCAATCAGATTAAATTTAACAGAAAAACGAATTGCAATTGCTTTAATCTCATTCGTAGTAATCATAAAAATCATAACATTTTTATTTAATCAACAGATGCAGTTTTTTTATATTGTAGTGGGCATTTATTTTGACTATTTGTTTGTCTCTTTGTATTTTTATAGTACAAATATAGTGGAAAACTTTGTTAATTTTCTACAATTAATTTTATGTTGACGTACATCTGAAAAGCTATACGAATTTGAGAAAACAAAAATGTTAACAGTTATTTCTCGATTGTCCTCTTTTTTCTGTTTGATTGATTTATCTGAAGCAAAATAATATACAAATGACATTTGTTTCTCTTTAATTAACAGAGCACATAATTGTAAATCAAACATTTAATATTATATTAAGGGTGGAATATATTGTGGAATTTAGTTGTTGTTATTTCGTGGAATTTCATTTTAAACTATAATTAAAATTCGATTGATTGATTTTCGTTTGAATACATACAAAATATTTATAATCAATGCACCACACAATGTTTTGAAAATAAACACGAACGTGGAAAATAAACGCTGATGTTTTAATCAACGTTTGTTTGACGAATTTCACCAGCAATTTTTTTACATATTTTTGCAAAAACTAGCAATCCTAAATTATACATTGTTATTAAAGATGTTGTGTTTATCACTAGAAGAATTAGAACAATTTAATTATTTTAAACATCACAAAAACCGCTTAAGATATTGAGATTAAACTTTAATCATACATAATTTTGGTAATAATGTGGAAATCGGAAGTGGTAGTTTACTCTTAGCAATGCTTTTTTTTAACATTTTTTTAAATATTGATCATATCGCTGCGTTGCTTTGAATTTGACTGCATTCTGGTGGCTATCCAGAGGAAATTAAGATGTGCCTGCCGTTCTCTACAATAAAAGTTCACTGACTTGTGAATAGATTCAACGCAAAACATAAAAGTCACTTTTTTAAGTTGTTTCAAATATAAGTTGTACGTACTAAAAATTGACATTTTGCATCCACACATTTTTTATTTTAGAATCTCTTCGAAATACTTGGAAGCCATTCTATATGCTTCACACCAGAGCTAGGCAGGATTCGAATCATTCAGGATTCGAATCCTGGATTTGAATGCTTTTAGAGGATTCAAAAGAGGCATTCGAATACTTTGGTTCAACTGGATTTGTGATCCGGATTCGTTACATTTTGTTAAGAGGATTCGTATTCGAATCCAAATGTGGGTGATTCGAATCCATATAAAAGGATTCGAATCCTTATAAAAAGATTTGAATATTTATAAAAAGGTTCGAATACTTACAAAAGGATTGGAATACTTACAAAAGGATTTGAATCGTTAAAAATAATTCGAACTAATTGTGAGGATTAATATGAAAAATGTCTTTAGTGTGTTTTTAAATTTCTCGTTAAATCACTGTTTTATACGCGTGGCGCATGAAGTAAAATTTCGAGTTTAGAAAAGCCCAGAAAATTTGTCTCGGGTCGCTGCGCGACCCTCGACAAATTTTCACGGGGCTTTTCTAAACTCGAAATTTTACTTCATGCTTAGTCTGGGATTGGAAAACACTCGTTTAAATGAAGACAACCTTATACAAGACTGTCTCAGTTTAAACTGAGTCGACCTTATACAGTAATGACTTTGATTTTAACGTCATGTGACGATTTCAGTTAGTGATTATGTCGGCTCGGTTTAAATCGAGACAACCTTGCACAGTAATGATCTTAGTTCAGACGTCAAGTACGAATTTCCACGCGTGGCGACATTAACCAAGGTGTGTAAGTAAGTTTGTCATGATTTAAACCGAGCCAACCTTGTATTATTTAATTACCTTGATTGTTGACGTCATGTGAGGACTTCCACGCGTGACGTCAGAAATCAAGGTGGTTAGTGTATGAGGTTGTCTTAATTTTAAACCGAGTTGACCTTGTTAGTTTAATTACATTGACTTTTCACGTCACGCCAGGAATTTCATGTGTGATGTCAGAAAAACTTCCTGTATTTTTCGGGATATAGATATTTCTAATAAAATCAAACTGAATTTGCTATGAAATTCAAACATAATAAGTAAAAACTAGCATATTTTTAATTTCACAATATTTCAGTGTTTTGTCCGTTTCGCTACGCAAGTAAACCAAATTTTCGAATTTTCTAAACTCTATATTTTACTTCGTGGGTAAACAAGGACAGTAAATCTATGTTAAAAAACAAAAACTAACATTTCTTAAGATATAAACTTTTTGTCTCGTATAAAGCAAAAGTAATGTCATATTATGAATTGGCTACCATTTTATTAGAAATGAAAAAAATTGGCAATGTGTTAACTGAAAGTTAATTTAAAGGTGTAAAATTGATAATGTTAAAAAAATGATATCGGTCAAATGACCATCTTCTGATGTTGATCTTGATTGTGCTCGTTTTACAAAATTTTAAATTGTTGTTCGTAAAACATCTGGCCACAAATTGGTGATTTCTTCTTCAATGATGGCTTTCAAAACTAGCAAGGTTTGTGGTTTGTTGTGGTAAATGCGAAATTTGGAAAAGACACACAGGGAGTGAAAACGCTCGTTCGACACTTCAAACTGAATGCTTTGATAAGAACATTTAATGACTGAAAATGTTTTTAAAGATAATAATCTAGTTTTCAAAATTATGTTTAATATAATTTGAAGTAAAACTTACATGGTAGCCACAATCTGTAATGTTAAATATTTCCGACTTTTCTCTGAATCAAGAGTTTTCCCTGGCCTTTTAATATAACTTTCTTCTGTGGGAAACCTCCATTTTGTTAAATTGTTTTCATTGTTTTTGTCAATATTTAGGTTAATTTTATAAATTTTTACGTGTTTTGTAATCTCCCTGCTGATTTTGACAAATTTAATAATGTCATATGGCTTTTTTCTTAGTGTTTTGGTCAATGAATATAATTCCATGACTTTTCTCTGACTTTCCCGGTTTTAATGATATTCAGTGAATTTTTTATCTACGTAATTTTCAGGCATTCGTCGATTTTATAATAGAGTTCAATTTGAAGCTTTAAACGAGTGTTTTCCACTCCCAGACTAGGCATGAAGTAAAATTTCAAGTTTAGAAAAGCCCCATGAAAATTTGCCGAGACAAATTTTCGGGCTTTTCTAAACTTTACTTCATGCGCCACGCGTACAAAACACTGATTTGAAGTGAAGTTCAGAAACACACAAATACATCTTTAATCAGAGTAACAGGGAATCATATCAGTGTTAATAATAAATAATTAGGTTTTAAATATTTTTGCTAAAACAACTCATAACGATATTTATACATAAATGGTTGAAAAAAAATAAGATCAAATTTATTCTTAAAGGATTTGTATTCGCGATTCGAAAAAACAGGATTCGAATCTTAAATTCGAATCATATTTATCCCTTACGAATCCTTTATTCGAGTAACCGTGATTCGAATCATATTAGGTGATTCGGATTCGTGATTCGAATCCTTTTTACGAGGATTCGTCCTAGCTCTGCTTCACACATCGTTCGTTCATTTTCTTCATCAATTAAAAATTCCACCATTTATGTAACGCATAAAACGGTAAAATAGAGAAAAACATAAAAGTGCTATCCCTCTCCACATGTATGTTTTGTATTTATTAATTAATTAAGTAAAGTCTTAAAATTATCTATAAAGTTGTTACAACTATCTACGATTTTTGAACTTCTTATTTCATAATCAGAATTTTATTAAAATATTACGTTTTGTAAATTTTTATTATTATTTTTACAAGATAACAGTAACTAAAGAAAAGTAACATTTATTGCAACTTAATCCACAAACAGCTATCTAGTCAGTTTAAATAATCTGTCAAATAGATAATCCGTAAACTTACCTAACCTAGTTCTAGAGATTTAACTTAGCTTAATTTCTCAAATAGCCTTCTAACCTAACCTAATTAAAGAGATTTAACCTAACTTTATTTCAATGTTTAATAACATAAAGTGTGTATGTGTGTGTAAAAGTATACCTCACGATTACATTTTGATGTGTGAAATTGGCATTTCACACATGGGATTACAATATAGAGATTTAAATGCTATTTTAAAATAGATTTTGTTTTGAGCGCAATTTTCCGATAATTAATTATCCCGTTGTTTATGCATCCCTTCACAATAACTCAACTTAATTGAATTCACTTGTTCCACGTCCATCATCCGTGAATTCGTGCGCGCGGATTTCGGGAAATTCCAGGTCGTTTCCTCCCAAGAAATTTTCAATCATTTCTCTTCTTCCAGACTGACAGGATAGTAATTTGTAGTTTTCGCATTAATTTTTGCGCGGTTGGACGCCGGCCAGTTTATCGACCGTTTTAATGGATTTTCCCTGAATGATAAGAACGGACCCCCGGGGGGTTTAATATGGGTCGGGGGGGTTTAATGTGGGTCGGGGGAGCACACATAATTTATATTTTAAGCCGGACGTGGGAGGGGGGTCTGATTGATTGATGCTTTATTGATACTAACCAACCCCTCACATATAGCCTTACAATACACACAACACTAACCCTACATTCTCGTATCCTTTCTCTCTATGTAAAATTATTGTTTATATACAGGGTGTCCGAAAAGGGTAAGTGCAGTTTTCAAGTAAAATAAATCAAAAATAAAAAATCTTGGAAAAAAATTATCTATTGCTTTTTAACAACAGATAATTGAAAAATTATTTACTAAAAATAATGTTGTCTACATGTTTACTACCGGTTTGTTCCTAGAACTACTCTAATCTTAAGCGAAGATTTTTTACTAAGGGATGACAGATTTCTTGAGGTATCGATGCAATATCTGCTTCGGTATTATCCTTTAACTCCGTCAATGTTCTTGGTTTATCGATGTACACCATTTCTTTAAGGTACCCCTATAAGAAATAGTCCAAAGGACTCACGACCAAGTTTCTGCATGCGGCTTTAATGCAGAAACTTGGTCGTGAGTCCTTTGGACTATTTCTTCTCTTGCAAAATGCTGCAATAATGGAGCTAGGAAATTCTTTACCATCTCGCAGAATCGCTCTGTACTTACTCTTTTTGGACAACCTGTATAATATATAGATATATGTTATAATATGGTAAATTATGTAATTTTGGAATAGTTAAATTTGAAAATAATGCTACCCTAAGTTTTTCGTACCTTAACCCTCAAATGCATGATTTTTTGAATCCCCATATCCCCTCACCTGGCTACGGCCTTATACACTACACAAATTTAATAAATATACAAATGCAACTCAATAGACAGCTTCTACATTGGGTTGCATCAAAGCTGGTAGAGGTACATTTATTTATTGTATGTAATTATAAATTAGTTGCATTTTTAACAATATTGAGAATATTGAATATTGAGATTCGTTTTCTTATCTGGAACACCCTATATAGTTTAAATAATTAGGAAACAGATAGCAATCTAAAGGAGCTACAGCGGTAAGATATTTAAAATGAGGGAAATTATTTCATTGGAGAAACATAATAAAAATAGGATTATTCAATTTGCACAGCTGCTGACATTTCTTAACTGAATTTACGAGTACAGGGAAGAAGTTTTGTTATGTACAAACAACTCTTTTGTTTTTGTTATTTCGACAACACTCAGGCAATGCAAATGCGGGTTTCGGGTAACATCTAACTTACCCTAAGTGGGTGTGCTTAGTGTGCTATTAAGGGCGTCACTTAGTAGATAATTAGTTTTCCCTGCAAAAACGTTCAGAGTGTTACATTCAAGAGAATAACGCTTTTTTTAAATTAATTGTTAGGTATATAAAACTGCATCAAGAACTCTAAATTTAAAGTAGATTTATTTTGAATGATGAATATTAATTAATTCTTTCGGCTTTTTGTGTTTTGTATTAATTAGGGTTTGCAAACTTATACACCAATAATTCGCGAAGTTTGTGAATCAAAACCGGTTTACGATCATTTACTGATAAATCACTATATCATCGTTTTAAGGGGTAACAGTCATTAAATACATGGAAAATTAATAGCATTTAATGACTTACCTTTACCGAGTGTTTCCACTCCCAGATTAAGCATGAAGTAAAATTTCGAGTTTAAAAAAGCCTGAAAATTTGGTTTGGTCGCGTAGTGCTATGCGATACCCGACCAAACAAAATTTTCAGGCTTCTCTAAATTCGAAATTTTACTTCATGCGCCACGCGTATTAATCACTGATTTAAAGTGAAGTGCAAAAACATACACAACTATTATAGGCAACCCAATACACACTAACGGTATTGTGTTGCCTATAATCACTGTCTTAAAACAATTGGTTAATTATCGTATGTTCAATTAAAAAATATCTCAAGAGTGCCATGATTTAATATTTTTTTAAATTTAGGTTGGCTACACTCTAATACATAATTGCAAAGTTGCTAACATTGTAGGTTTCTATGGCACTCTACAGGTTCTTTATCTATTGAACATACGATACATTTGACTCGCGTTTTATTCAGGTTCTCTATATACCGATCAAATAGCTTAATAAATTTACTGAAATACCGGTAAATAAAACTGCAAATTAGTGCTAAATTTTAGAGTAGTTTTTGCGAATTACCCCTTACCGATTTGCCGGTACATTGTAAAAAAACGCTCTCCAAAATTAACCGGTAATTTGGCATTGTTTTACAATCCCTAGTATCAGAAATCTGGAACTAATTTCCTAAGTTCTAAATGTCCATGTTTCTATGTTCTCTGATTTTATATCGATTACCCTCCGTTTCGGATGCTGATGTTAATATTTTATCTTGTTTTGCATAAATCAGCAAACATTTAAAATGCTTATATTCATATTTTTTTGCGTTTCATATCAATCAACAAACATTTCAGAGAACCGTGTTGGCCTCTTATTTTATATCGATTTACCTACATTTAAGATGTCAATGTTTAAATTGTATCTTATTTTGCATCAATCATCAAACATTTCAAACATTTCAAACATTTATGTTCAGTTTTTTTGTGTTTTCTTTTTATCAATCAACAAACATTTCAGAGAAACGCGTTTATATTTTATTTTTGCAAAGTGGGCGTTTTTGCGAATAAAATATTCAATAGTGCTTTTATTTTTTACGCGCACACAAATTGGCTTTGCGAGTGTTTTGTATCGTAACACCAATCAAAAATTTACGCTCCATTAAAGGCTAACTGGGCTAACGATCGCCGATGTCCACTATAAAATGTTTATTAGCGAAGCCTAATATTTATTTTAGCCGATAATATAAAACTACAGTAATCATAAATATTTTCTAAGACTATTTTGAGCCTAAAAAAGACGTAAGAGCATACTAAAAACATAAAAAAATCTGTTATTCTCAAGCTCAGCAAAAGGCCTTATTTATGCAGCGACTGAAACGCGTAAAGATTTACTTTTAAGCATTAAGCTTTAGTGTATAAAATACATTTTAAACTCGCAAATCGTTCGCAAAAACATCACACATTAGTTACCTAAATAACTATTATCTACGACCTCACCAAACAAGCTTTATTTATACATCGATTAAAATATACAGAGTGTCCCATTAGTGCATTTTATGAGTTTAATTAAGTAGATTATTTTCTAGTTAATTCTAAGTCTATACTAATCAAGTTGTTTAGGCTTCAGTAACGTTTCAAAACTTTAACAAAATGTTGAAATCAATTCTTGAAAAATATGCATCCCGACGCATTCGCCATTTCTCATTAAAACAGTCCTGGTTTTTGAAAAAGTATTAGTAGAGAGTTTTAGGATTATTTTTGCTATGTTATTTATACTTGTACCTTACTGACGTGTTAGAACTAGTAAAAAAAGTTGATATAAATTTTCACGACTGTCAAATAATTCATTATAAAATGTATGTCCCATCATTATTTCTCATCTTAAGTCCTGTTTTATAAATGAGCATTCGCAGACAGTTTTAAGATTCAGTTCATTAAGAGTGATATGATTTCTTAAAAAGAAACCATACTTATTGTTAAGGAAATTCAAATGTTTTTTATTTAATGTGAAGTACAATCGATACAATTAAGTTCTAAATAAAACGTCATTCAAATGGCCTCCACGACTTCTTCTGCAGGAACGAATTCGATGAACCAAATTTTTGAGCACTTTTTCCACTAAATCAAGTCGTATGTCATGAATGGCACGTTCAATATTGACTTGTAAAGCTTGAAGAGAGTCTGGTTTATTTCGAAAGACCAATGACTTCAAATAACCCCACAAGAAATAGTCTAATGGTGTTAAATCACAAGTTCTTGGAGGCCATTCAAGATCACAATTTCTTGAAATAATCGAATCTCCAAACTTTTCTCGCAATAATTCAATTGTTGCATTTGCTGTGTGGCACGTAGCCCCATCTTGTTGGAACCAAATGTTGTCAAGATCAACTTCTTCCAATTTCGGCCATAAAAAGTGGGTTATCATCGATCTATACCGCTCTCCATTGACAGTAACGGTGTTACCATCTTAGTAGTGTAGATAGCGGGTTTCTGTGACAGTCGATGGCCTGTCCATCCGAAGCACCAAAGATTTGACCTCTAAGGTCACCTCAGTAGCTGAAGAAGTTGTTCTTTTGCTGAAGAAGTGTTTTCGACAATGACCAAAAGGTCCCGCAACAGTGTTGCCAAAATATTTCTGCACAGAAGAAGTCAACAATTATTTCTGCACAGAAGAAGTCAGCAATGACCAGAAGGTTTTTTTACAGGGTTGCCATTTGTGAAGAAAATCTAACAGGTTTACCAACCAGTTCCAGTGTTACCAACTTGGTTTTAGGCGGCAAATTTGAAATGAAAGGTTGGTTGCAGCTGTACCAGGCTAGTGTTGTGTAGACTTTGATGATGATGCAATACAATTTCTTAGAATTCTGACAAGACACGACTTGTTTTGTGTAGACTTTGATGATGACGCAATACAATTTCTTAGAATTCTGACAAGATACGACTTGTTTTGCGTAGAATTCGTGCTAGGTTGTGCAATAATGTGATTTGTCAAGGCTGGACTTGTCAGAGGAAGATTCATGATAATAGGTAAGTAAAAAAAAAAAATATATATAAAAAAGTATAATTTATTTAAAAATAAAATTAAAAAATATACAGAATGATCCTACGCAATATTTGTTTTATTTATCCAGCTGTTGTGTGTATTATCAAATCCAAGCCATTTCACGTAGACTTTATTATTTTTACGTTTTAAAATTTTTTCAACTAAGTATACATCAGGATATTTTACTTTTTGTAATTGCTCCTTATAAAAAACCCCATTTATATCCTCTCCATTAGTGTCCTTTAGCAAATAAGTAATGGGGTTAGATAACTTAATTTCCCTTATAATGAAAATTTCTGTTGACCAATTAGGCATATATTTTTTATCGAAAACTCCACGCACTTTAGAAATTCTAATGTGATCACCAACGTGAAATTTTTTGTTTTTGAAATCAACAATCTTTATACGATTATATGTAGTTTTCAGTAATTTTTTCTCGTCTTTTTCTTTAACATCGATAGGTTTCATTCCAATGGTTCTGTGTCTTTTGTTATTATAAGAATCTACAATATTTTGTAAAATGTCAATCCACTTATAACTACCTCTTAAATTAAATTCTTTCCACATCATATTTTTTAATGTTCTATTCACTCGTTCAACTATTGATGCTTTTTTTTCACTGTATGTATTGTAATGATTTACATTATATTTTTTCATTAATGTATTAAAATGATTATTAAAAAATTCTTTCCCTAAATCAGTTTGTAAATGTATGGGTGTTTGTTGTTTAAAAACATTTTCCATAGATTGTGTTACTTCAATAGCAGATTTATTTTTTAATGGAAATGCCCAAACGTATTTTGAAAAGCAATTTATAACAATTAATATGTATTTGTAATTTTTATTTTGTTTCGCATATGGAATCATTTCAACTAAATCTGCTTGAAATAAATCATTCAAAGATTTTAAAATAACTTTTCTTCGAGGAAAATTTATTCGTGCTGGTTTATGAATTTCATTAACAACTTGTTTCTTGACATTACTTGTAAACTTATGATTCATTATTGAATAATTTTAGATTCACGTAATTCCTCAACGATTGAATTTATTTCATTTACGTGGTTGGTATTTCCAGCTGATTGTGATGCGAGCAGTAAACGTAATCTTTCAACTAATTCATTTGGATCGTCCCAATGTATATAATCGATTTTGTTGTTTGTAACTTTCATCAGCATCGGTGGTAATCCTTCTCCAGCGATTGTCTTACCAAGAAGTGGAGCAACAATATGTTTATATTTTTTTGATCTATTTCCAGAAACTGGGTTTTGTTCACTATAATTTCGTCTATAAGCATTTGTTTTTAATAAAATTTTCCTATAATTCTGTATATCATCTTGAGAATAACTTTTTTTTGGCTCTCTTTTGAATAGAAGTTCATATAAACCTTCAGTTCCTTTATATTTGCGACCTTGTATAATTATATCTCGTCCATCTATATCTAATTCTGAATTTCCAATTGAAAATTTTTCTGTATTTTTATTGAAACGTACACCATATTTGTGATCAAATTCTTTATTATTTTTCTTTTTTTTATCCAAAAACATATCGTTCATGTATTTTTTAGGTAAGGTATCATGCTGTTCTGTATATTCAATAAAAGATTGTTGTTCCTTTTCACTATCATCATCATCATCATCCTCTTCATTATCACCCTCGTTATCATCTTCATCGTCATTATTAATAGCATCTTCAATATTATCAAAATCGTTTTTTAATTCTTGTTTTGGTTCTTTTAGTATTTTTGGTATAATTTCATTTTTAGGAATAAGATTCTCATATTTTCCATTTTGTAATTTTGTTTCAATATTAATTAAATGTTTTGTAATTGGATTAAATAAATTTTCCTGTAACATTTCGCCATGTTTCAACAAATTTAATTTATTTCGAATAATTTTTCTCTTATTAATTAGACGTTTTTTTAATTTAAGTTCATTCATTTTGATGTTTGGCTTTGAAACTTATTTTAGGAAATACCATTCTAAAGTACCTAGTTAATGTTTATATACTGATCAAATCCTTTTCGATATCGTCCTTTATTAACAGGACAATCCTTTACAATGGTAAGAAAGGAATACGTCCCTAATTGCCAACAACAATTACATACTTGTTTAAACTTATCAAAATCCATGTCAGTACACACATGATCGTTATAAATATGTTTTAGATTCATTTCATCCTGTTTAAACAAAACTATAACATTTGCATTATCTCTAATTAAATGTTTAGGAATTTTAGCATATGTTTGTGTTAAATAGAAACAATCAATGCAATTGTGACGTCCCATACTAAAATATTGACGAATTGTATTTTGGTTATCACAGGCAACATCATCAAAGATAAAAATTGAATTGGGTTTTGCTTCGGATGGTTGCATTATATCATCACTTGCATTATATGTATACAATCCAATACCTTTTATCGGTTTTAACAACTTCTCTAAGTATACATATTTCGGTTGATACAGTGATTTTGAGTAAATATAGATATTTTCAAATTTCAATCCATTTTCATGATCAATTAGATTTATCATTACATTTGTTTTACCACAGTTTGACGGACCTACAATAATACATCTAATAGTTGGTGGAAACAGAACACCATGTTTGTTAAATTGTTTTCTTTCAAATATGTTATTTTCAATTTCTAAACTTGTTCCTTGTTTTATGAATTTCATAATGTTCAATATAAAATCAATGTATTTATAATATAAAAATTAGTTTTATTTCTAGTGTTAAACAGAACAAGTGCAATAATGAAATATTATTTAGGAAACGGTCTACTTAATACTGTAATTAATAAATTACCGTTTGAACTTCATTTACCGGGTTATAAATTTTGTGGTCCGGGAACAAAACTTGAAAAACGATTAGCTCGCGGAGACAGCGGTATTAATGGATTGGATGAAGCATGTAAAGATCATGATATTACCTACAACCAATTTCAAGATTTAGAACACAGACATCAAGCGGATCATATATTAAGTGCAAAAGCAAAGGAAAGATATCAGTCTAAAGACGCGACTTTAGGTGAAAAAATGAACGCTTTAGCTGTTGTAGGTGCAATGAAAACTAAACTAAAATTAGGTATGGGACTTTCAAAGACACCATCACAATATAATTATGTAATGAGAAAATGTTTAAAGACATTAGAGAAAACAAAATCATTTTTGGTTACATCTATTACTGATATTGAACAGTCAATTGATCTGTTAAAAAGTGGTAAAACAAAACCGGTTAACAATAAACCTAAAACTTCTCAACGAAGAAAAAAACAAGAAAAAGTAATGAAAAAATCAAAAAATGAAATTGAAAATATGGATGTTGATGATAATGAAGCATTTGAGATTTTATCAGAAAACTCTAAAAAAATAAATAGAAAACGTCAATTATCATCATTTACTGAAATTAACAATAAACCAAGGTTACAAGTTAAAGGAACTAAGAAAAGAAAACATGAAGAGAATTTAATTGATGACATTAGTAATCCTCCAAGTAAACAAACAAATTTAGATATGAATGAATCGTTGAATATTGCTGTAAAACCTAAAAAACGAAAACTGATAGAAGATGATAATGATGATTATGGTGATACCGATGAACAATCAACAAAAAAAATAAAATTGATGTAATTTAAATAAGTGGTTATAATAAGAATTGTATTAGTACTTTATTGAAATCAGTATGGTAAACATGAAGAAGAAACTAATGACAATTTCGTCCGAAAACAAAAAACAAAATCCAAAGAAAACGTGTTCTAAACGATCAAAGAAAATATGCTTTTCAAAAGCTATAACAAAAATTAAACAAGCTATTATAACTCAAAAACCGAGTACATTAAGCGAAGCTCTCGGAATAGCAATTCGAATAGCAAAAGGATTAAAAAAAAATATTAAAGCTACTCGCACTATAACAATACCCAAAACCGGAGGTGTTTTACCATTAATTCCAATTTTTGCAGGACTTAGTGCCTTGGGTGCATTAAGTGGTGGAGCTGCAGGAATTGCAAAAGCCGTGAGCAGTGTTCGAAATGCAAAGGAACAATTAAAAGAATCACAACGTCACAATAAAACAATGGAAGCTATTGCACTTGGTAAAGGATTATATTTGAAACCTTACAAAACAGGAATGGGTCTTTTTTTAGGACCACCAAAACACCATCAATAATTCCTCATAATAGACCTTTAACAAATATTGACTTATCTAAATATGTAAAACAATTTAATATTCCGTATTTCCGAGGTATTTTCATGAGAGACAATTTACCTAAAAAAATTAAAAAAACTGAATACGGTATTATTAATTTAGATAGTCAATATAACCCTGGAACTCACTGGACAGCTTATAAGAAAAATAATAATACCATCATTTATTATGACAGCTTCGGAAATTTACATCCACCCCATGAATTAAACAGATATTTTCAATCAAATGGTCCTTGTACAATATATTATAATCATGAAGCATTTCAAACATATAACAGTGTTAATTGTGGGCAATTATGTTTATTA
Source organism: Philonthus cognatus (assembly GCA_932526585.2). Classification (NCBI taxonomy): domain Eukaryota; kingdom Metazoa; phylum Arthropoda; class Insecta; order Coleoptera; family Staphylinidae; genus Philonthus; species Philonthus cognatus. The sequence continues at coordinate 40,853,003 of OW052244.1, forward strand.
TTTTTACTTAAATAAATTATTTAACTATTTTTGATTTTATTGTATTAATTACCTTTAAACTAGTAACATGTGTTCTTATACGTTTACATTATCCGCTAGAGATTCTACATTATCCTCTAAAATATATCCTCCTATACTTTTAAATAATGAAAAATCATACGTACTAGGTTTAATTGATTTTGTAACATTTAATACAATACCAAATGTTGATGATTCAAACAACATATTTCATATTGGTGAATATCAAATAAAAATTCCTGAGGGTTCATATGAAATTAAGGATTTGGAAAACTATATACAACAGTCAATAGAAAATATTAATCAAATTATTACAACATTTGAAGAGAGTGAAGTAAAAAATGAAAATGACATTGTACATAAAAAAACTAAGAAAAAAAAGAATACTATTGTGCTGCGTATGAAAGCAAATAATAATACACTACGATATGAGATTAAAAGTAATGAAGTCATATATTTTAATAAAGCGAATTCGATTGGATCTTTGTTTGGATATAAAAGTGAAAAACTGGATGCCAATAAACTTCATTTGTCAGACTTTCCTATAAATATTTCTAAAGTAAATGCAATATGTGTTGAATGCAATTTAGTTACAAATTCTTACAATAACGATAATCATGGACATACGTTACACATGTTTTTTCCACAAAGCCCCCCGGGTTATCGAATTGTTGAGAAAGTTGTTAATGTTATTTATTTACCTATAAATACCAGGTATATTGATGAAATTATCCTTAAAATAGTCGATCAAGATGGTAAGCTAGTCAATTTTAAAAAAGAAACCATCACCGTAAGACTTCACCTAAAAGAGTTATTATAAATATGGTACTTTTATACAACACTGAATCACATATTAAAACATTTAAATCATCAAATAAAATTAGTCAGTTCAGACATCTTAAACAATTAACATCGCAAAATCAAAGATTTTTATTAAGCTTAGGCTTTAAATTGTTACAATGAATTTTAATATTTTAAACGTAGGAAGTCATACTATTTCGGATAATTCGATAATTAAAAGTGAATTTCATAGCCATCCACCTTTTGCAAATACATCATTAAATAATTCAGATGAAATACGATTACTCGCTCAAACATTTGATGGAAATACATTACCTTCAGAGAGTTTTTTACAGATTGAAGGAAAACTAGTTAATCATGATAATACACCATCACCTACAATACAATTTATAAATAATGGTGTTGCATTTATGATTGATGAAATGAGATTTGAACTGGGCGGTCATGTTATTGATCGAGTAAGAAATGTAGGAATAACTTCTACAATAATGGGTTATTTATCGCTTACAAAAAATCAAGGTGAACGATATCGTAGTGCCGGTTGGGATATTGCTAAGGGAAATCCTAAAATTCAAAATACATCAGGATATTTTAGTGTATGCATACCACTGAAAAATATATTCGGTTTTTGTAGAGATTATACAAAAATTCTTATGAACGTAAGACAGGAAATTGTCTTGATCAGGAGTGCAACAGATTTAAACGGAACTATCAGTACAAATCAGGAAGATAAGCCAACCATTGAATTGAGAAAAATTGTTTGGAAACTTCCTCATGTTCAGGTATCGGATGAACAAAAACTTCGTCTCTACAAATATATTGAACAAGGAAAAGATATTGAAATAGCATTTAGAAAATGGGAACTTCACGAATTACCTGTACTACAACAAACCACTAAACACACATGGAATGTAAAAGCATCAAATCAATTGGAAAAGCCTCGTTTCGTCGTAGTTGCCTTTCAAACAAATAGGAAGAATAACATTGGTCAAGATATGAGTAAATTTGATCATTGTAATTTAACCAATTTAAAATTGTATTTGAATTCAGAAGTTTACCCGTATGATAATTTAAACTTGGACTTTAAAAAACAACAATTCACAATTTTATATGAAATGTATGCTCAATTTCAACAATTCTTTGAATATAAATCAATTTGTGAACCCTGTTTGGATCATTTAGAGTTCTTAGAGAGATGCCCCATGGTTGCAATTGATTGTAGTCATCAAAATGAAAGTTTAAAGTCTGGTAGTGTTGACATACGTTTGGAATTTGAAACAAGTGAAAATGTGCCTGCCAATACAACTGCATATTGTCTTATTATTCATGATTGTATTGTAAGATATAATCCACAAACAAATATTGTTCGAGTTATGTAATTCTCTAAAAAAAAACTGTAAGGATATAAAGGATTACATTGCATTATAAATTTAGTTCTACGACGTTACTATAAGCAATAACATGACATCGTCACCAAGAGTAGTCGAATGGAAAGAAATTAGTCAGTTTCCTGGACTACCTGAATCATTTATTATTAAATATCAACATTATGTGGACTGGAATGAAATTTGTGAATTTCAAAAACTTAGTGAGGATTTTATCAGAATGTTTATCAATACCGTTAAATGGGTAGAAATTTCAAAATTTCAATTTCTATCTGAATATTTTATTCGAGAATTTAAACACAATGTTGATTGGGACCGCATATCAAAATATCAAATTTTATCTGAAGACTTTATACAAGAGTTTAAGGAAAAGGTGAATTGGGATTATATTCTAACACATCAAAATGTTTCATCAGAATTTTTACAACGTCATCGCAACTATTTCATCAAAACCGTTTGAATTTTATCAGTAACAACAACAGAATCATAATGCCTGTACCAGTAAAATTTAAATGTCTAGAATGTGGAGGAGAAACTGATATTGCTAATTCTCGATGTATACCATGTTCTTATAAAAAAGTTGCTGAATTTATTGGAATTAAGCATAATTACTACCCTCCTAAATAATTTTTTTATAATATTTTTTTTAATAAAATGTTTTTAAAATATTTTGTAATTTGTTTTTTTCTGACCCATTATTCATCATAAACATGTTTTTTTAATGCAATAAATAGAATATAAAGAAGGAAATCATTTCTCAAGACAATCAAAACAACGCAATGCCTGTTCCTGTTCAATTTAAATGTATAACTTGTGGAGGAGAAAACGACGAACCAAATAATCGATGTATGTCGTGTGTGATAAAAAGTATAGGAAAACAATATGGTAATAAGCATTTAATTGATCGTGTATCGAAAAATCCATCATAAAAAATATTGAAAACTTTCATCAAGATTTCTGGTTTTATTGAATTATTTTATAACTCTACAATAGAATATTTTTGACTATTAAATTGATCTGCATCATCATCCATAACTTCCACTAGTCGCCTTTGTGCTGGTTTCATCCTTTTTAGTGGAGGTGGATTTGATGATGATGTTGATGGCTGAACTGCTATTGCCTTAGCTGGTGTTGGAGCATTAATCGCCATCACATTCTCTTCAGTTTCACCATTGGTAATAGCCAATTCATCATCGTCCACAGTGTTGAATAAATATTTGGAGGTAACATATTCCAAAATTTGTATTTCTTCTTCCGTTTCAACTGCTACTTTGGTACAGGTTACGGGTAAATTTCCAAGTTTTTTTCTTAATGTCTCAGCTCTAGGTGTATAGCTAAGCACAACCATAACCTGATTGCTTTTTCTCTCAACGATTTGTTTTACACCAAATCTAAACAAAAGCAAATACATATTTTTTAATTATCTGCGCACTTTAGAAATTCTAACATGATTTTTTGTTTTTTGAAATTAATATAAAAAAACTTACCTAAAAAGCTGTTTACAAATTACAAACAACATTTGGGTAGTGATCTCGAATGGATCTTTACTTTGTAACAGAAGTGTGCACGGTACGTTTGCCATTGCTGTTGTTGAATGTAAATTTAAACAATTCATCGTCTTGTATATATATCAGAAACGCGTACGAACAATAATTACTTGTGGTTATTTGATTTATATAATATATTCAATAAATGTATATTCTTGAGTGAAAATATTGAATATTTCTATTTAATTCATCGTCTTGTATACTTGTGGTTAATTTTCCAAAGAACTTTGTAACATTAATTTATTCTATTATTCTTGTAAATACGATTATATAAAACCGTGGTTAATTTAGCACGTGTGGGTAATTGCTTTTTATGAAAATTGTGCAATTAATTCAAGGATTTTTTTATTTTCACGAGTATATAAAGGCTAGAAGAAAGTTTTGTTTTTTAACACTTACATCCCTGTTCATGTTATCAGAGTACTTTTTACGAAATGAAGAACTGTGAGTATAATTTATTTTTCTGTTTATAATGAATTCAATAATTGAATTGTCCAGTGATATTTTAAAAAAAATTGAAAAAGCTGAGAGGATTTTGAAAACTCAAAGTGAATTTATTAAATGGATTGACATTTTAAAAAAGCAAATACATTTAATTAGAAGATTTTTAAAATATAAAGATATAAATATTAAAAACTATTCACATTTAGAGGCAAATTTAGCATTATTAAAATATTATAAACAAACATTTAAGCATAAACATAGATGTAAATTTAATAATAACAGGAGTTCCAAAAAATGTTTAATATGGGAAGACACCGAGTCATGTTTTCAAAAGAGAATAAGAACAGGTGTTATAAATAATTTAAGTGTTAAAGATCCTAAGATTTTTCTTAATAAGTCCTTTAGAAGTTTTTCGATTAAAATAAAGAATGAATTACGAAAGTCACTCTTAAAAGTAAATGTTATTTTTTACGGAAATTTCATAAAACCTAGTAATGGTGAAACTGAAATTAAACATTTTAATACAAAAAATAATATTATTGATCATAACACTAATTTGAAAAAATGGTATCAAGAAAATGTAATTAATAAAATACTTCATAAATTAGAAGAATTTCAGGAAAAAGATTCCGGTTGGGCTCTTTTTGAAATTTTATCTCTTAAAATTAATATTAATAATTATTCTCCGATAAATTGCGGATTACCTGTTAAATTACCTAAGTTTATTCTTAAAAAGAAGGCCGTTTTAAACATAGAAAATAATGATGATTATTGTTTTCTGTGGACAATTGTAGCCCATTTGCATCCGTCAAATTCAAAATACAAAAATCCTAAAAGAATTTCATCATATCCTCATTTTCGTAATATTCTTAAGTATGATAATATTGATTTTCCCATAAAATTAAAGGATATTCCAAAATTTGAAACTCTTAATAATATATCAATTAATGTATATACATTTACAAAGAATGAAATTTTACCAGTATGTTTAAGTAAATTTAGTTTTACCCCTTGTGTAAATTTATTAATGGTACGAGAAGAGCATGATAATGAAGATGGTAGTAATAGTGAAAGCGAGAGTGACAATATTATATTTAAAAAACATGCTTATCATTTTTGTTTAATTACAAACTTATCACGATTACTAAACAAACAATTAGGTAATATAAAAAATAAAAAACATTTATGTAACCGTTGTCTAAATTACTTCATTTCCCTAAATGCACTCAAAAATCATTTAAATTTGTGTAAACAATTAAATGAAACAAAAATTACATTACCGCATGAAGGTGAAAAAATTATGAAATTTAAAAATTTTAAACATAAGGAAAAAGTTCCATTTGTTATTTATGCAGATTTAGAAAGTATTTTACAAAAATATGATGATGAAAACAAAATGAAAAAAACTGAGAAATATCAAAAACATATTCCATTTAGTATTGCATATTACTTAAAATGTTCTTATGATGACTCTCTATCTGAATATAAATTATATACAGGGAACGATTGTGATACATGGTTTGTAAATCAATTAAGCGAAATAGCAGCTAAACTAAATGATAAATTAACGAATCCAATTAAAATGATAAATTTAACATTAGAACAGCAAATTGAGTTTCAAAATTCAAGTGTATGTTATATATGTGAGAAACCTATTTTCCAAAATGAAATAAAAGTTAGAGATCACAATCATTTTACTGGTGAATACAGAGGTGTTGCACATAATGGTTGTAACTTAAATTATAAAGATGCACATGTTATACCAGTATTTTTTCACAACTTAACCGGATACGATAGTCACTTCATAATTAAAGCTTTATGTATGATTGAAGGTGCAATGAAATTATTACCTCTAAATAAAGAACGTTATATTTCATTTACAAAATACATACAAAATACAAATGTGAGTTTTCGATTTTTAGATTCTTTTAGGTTTATGTCTAATGGTATATCAAAATTAGCGTCATACCTTAATAATGATCAAAAGAGTATTACTCAAAAATTTTGCACTAATACAGAACAATTTAAATTATTACAAAAAAAGGGAATTTTTCCGTATGACTATTTGGATTGCTGGGAAAAGTTACGTGATGAGAGATTGCCTGATAAAACTGATTTTTTTAATACTGTTAACAATTCAGAAATTAACGATGATGAATATAATCATGCTTGTCTAGTGTGGGATACATTTAAAATACAAAATTTACAAGAGTATGCAGAACTATATTTAAAAACCGATGTTATTTTACTAGCGGATATTTTTGAAAATTTTAGAAATTGTTCCCTTGAAACATATAAATTGGATCCTGCACATTATTATACCGCTCCAGGTCTAGCATTCGATGCTATGCTTAAAATTACGAATGTACAGTTAGAATTAATAACAGATATTGATATTATTATGTTTATTGAAAAAGGCATCAGAGGAGGAATTTCTCAATGTTCAAATCGATATGGTAAAGCAAACAACAAATATATGAAAAATGATTTCAATCCAAATGAAGACATTTCATATCTTATGTATTTTGATATTAATAATTTATATGGACTCGCAATGTCTCAGTATTTACCAACAGGGAATTTTGAATGGATTAATGTGCACTCTTTAAAATTAATGGAAATACCCGAAAACAATGAATTTGGATATATTTTAGAGGTAGATCTTCATTATCCTAAAGCATTGCATGAACATCATAAAGATCTACCTCTTTGTCCAGAACACTTGGTTCCACCTACATCAAATACAAAAATACCAAAATTGTTAACTACATTGTATGATAAAAAAAAACTATATTATTCATTATAGGAATTTACAACAAGCTGTAAAACTTAACATTAAAATTGATAAAATTCATAGAATACTTAAATTCAATCAGTCATGTTGGATGAAACAATACATTGAACTAAATACGTCAAAAAGAAAACTAAGTAAGAATGAATTTGAAAAAAACCAATACAAATTAATGAATAATGCCGTATTTGGTAAAACAATGGAAAATGTTAGAAAATACAAGGATATAAAAGTTGTAACCAAGTGGTCAGGGAGGTTTGGAGCTAAATATTACATTTCACAGCCGAATTTCCATAGTTGCATTATTTTTGATGAACATATGGCAATAATTGAAATGAAAAGATTAAATGTAAAGTTTAATAAACCAATATATGTAGGATTTACTGTTTTAGATGTGTCCAAAATTTTTTTGTACGATTTTCATTACAATTACATCAAAAACAAATTTCATAACAACGCTAAATTGCTATATACTGATACTGATTCGTTAATATATCATTTCTTTTTAGATGATATATATACACACATAAAAGAAGATTTAAATAGGTTTGATACATCAGAATATCCTTTAAATAATATTTATAATATACCACAAGCCAACAAAAAAGTATTGGGTTTAATGAAAGATGAGAACAATGGTAAAATAATGCTCGAATTTATTGGATTAAGATCAAAAATGTATGCAATAAGGTTATTTGTAGATGATGATGAAATTTCAACATTAAAAAAGAAATTATTATTTGAAAGAAAATCAGAAGAAGAAATAAATAATTTTGTTATAAATTTTGGAATTACTAAAAAGGCTAAAGGTATTAAGCAGGTATCCTTAAAAAACATAACATTCAATGATTATTTTCAATGTCTTTTTAACAATTCAATTATTGAAAAAGATCAACAAGTCATTAAATCTTATAACCATGAGGTTTATACAATTAAACAAAGAAAAATTGCTTTAAGTCCTCATGATGATAAAAGAATCATAAATTATATGTTCACTGATAGTAAACCCTGGGGTTATTCGATATAAACAGAAAATAAATTGTTTACAGTTACTTCTAACAAATACTTTGAAATCCCATTCTAACACCTGAAGGTAATATTTTTGTTAATTTTATTAAATGACATATATAAATTGTTTTTTTGGTTTTTTAGGAAGACTGTGCATGATTGTGGAATATACAACCGTTATATTTTTACATCAATTCATGCAGTAAACAAAAAAAAAAAAAAAAATGGAGCGTGTTACTTTTGATAATATACTTGTTACCCATTACTATAAACCTACAACAAACTATGAAGATAATACATGTTGGAAACAGGCAGCGGTAGATCGATGTCGATTTCAGAGGAGGATTAACGAGACAGGGAAAATGTTGGAAGCGGTTCTAAAAAATCATATCAAACATATAAATGAATTGTTTCTACGGGAAAAAATATTATATGTTGATATCCAAGGCTTCGACCTTCCAGATTTTACACCAAAGGAATTGTCCTTAACATATGATGGTGAAAATATGTCTACATTTTATATTAAACCACCGAAGCCATTTTATGAATTAAGCATTTCTGAAAAGAAATCTGTTCAATTTTGTGAGCGATATCATCATGGTATTCGATACAGCAGTGGCGATACCGAATTAACTACATTACCTAACATATTTTCGAATTTCAAGGCAGATACAGTTTTTGTTAAAGGAAGTCAAAAATGTACTTACCTTTCTAAATTTTATAATAATGTTATTAATTTGGAGTTTGATAAGTGTTGTCCTAAATTTGAAAAATCCGAATATTCTTGCATTCTCCATCAGAATTTATTAAATGTATGTTGCATTGTTAATGTATCAAAATTAGCGAAATATGTTCAAGAAATAATGTAATTAAGTGTCTTAATAAATATTATAAATTTAATAACTTATTTAAAATAAAACAAATATCGCTTAGACTCATAATGTGTGTTTTTTTGTATTAAATTTTATTATAATAAATTACTACTACTTACAAAAAGTAAAATATCCTGATGTATACTTAGTTGAAAAAATTTTAAAACGTAAAAATAATAAAGTCTACGTGAAATGGCTTGGATTTGATAATACACACAACAGCTGGATAAATAAAACAAATATTGCGTAGGATCATTCTGTATATTTTTTAATTTTATTTTTAAATAAATTATACTTTTTTATATATATTTTTTTTTTTTACTTACCTATTATCATGAATCTTCCTCTGACAAGTCCAGCCTTGACAAATCACATTATTGCACAACCTAGCACGAATTCTACGCAAAACAAGTCGTATCTTGTCAGAATTCTAAGAAATTGTATTGCGTCATCATCAAAGTCTACACAAAACAAGTCGTGTCTTGTCAGAATTCTAAGAAATTGTATTGCATCATCATCAAAGTCTACACAACACTAGCCTGGTACAGCTGCAACCAACCTTTCATTTCAAATTTGCCGCCTAAAACCAAGTTGGTAACACTGGAACTGGTTGGTAAACCTGTTAGATTTTCTTCACAAATGGCAACCCTGTAAAAAAACCTTCTGGTCATTGCTGACTTCTTCTGTGCAGAAATAATTGTTGACTTCTTCTGTGCAGAAAATATTTTGGCAACACTGTTGCGGGACCTTTTGGTCATTGTCGAAAACACTTCTTCAGCAAAAGAACAACTTCTTCAGCTACTGAGGTGACCTTAGAGGTCAAATCTTTGGTGCTTCGGATGGACAGGCCATCGACTGTCACAGAAACCCGCTATCTACACTACTCATCTTCATTTCGAAAGAAGTACGGACCATGATTCCACCAGACCAAAAACCACACCAAACTGTCAATTTAGGTGAATGTAATGGTTTTTCTTGAATAATTTGTGGACTTTCTTCGCACCAGAATCGACAGTTTTGTTTATTTACCGCACCACTCAGATGAAAGTGAGCCTCATCGGAGAAGATGATTTTCTTAAAACAATCGTTATCGTTTTCAAGTTGTTCCAAGGCAAAATCAGCAAATTCACGACGTTTACGGTGGTCCAATGGTTTTAGTTCTTGAGTGAGAACAATTTTATACGGATACAAACCCAAATCCTTTTTCAAAATCCGCCAGGTTGTGGTTTGAGACAGTCCCAATTGGTGAGAACGTCTTGGAATCGACAAATTGCGGTCTTCAGCAACACTTGCCTGAACGGCAGCAATATTTGCATTACTTCGAGCGGTTCTTTGTCTTATTGGCACTTTAACATTATGTAAAGAAAATGTACGCTCACAATTTTCAACAATTCGACGAATAGCGAGCACACTTGGACGATTATTACGACCATAAAATGGCAAAAGCGCACGAAAAGTTGCAATTGGAGAACGATTATTTTGATAATAAAACTGAATAATTTGTAAAGGTTGTTCTTGCGTATATCTCTCCATGATGGAATTGCTAACACTACTGAATACAATGAAAAATAAATGACAGATCATGACATATTACATATGGCCGAAACGTCACTTCAAACCTAATAGTTTAAGTTTAAGTTTAATGACGTGTTAGAACTGCAAAATAAGTGAATAACAGTTTTTAAACCAGTGAAATAATTAATTAAAGTGTTTTTGCGATGATTATTGATGGAAGCGAAAAGTAAGAGGATAATAATATTTAAAGATGTTGTTAACGATGTCTTGAAGTATTCACATTGTTTGTTATTACATAAAGTTAAGCAGCATAAGTGCGGTAAAATTGAATTTGGAACAAAATTAAAAAATAACATACCTAATCTACATGAATATAGCTGGATAAATATGTTTGAGATTTTGAAAATAATAATTTTTGTGTTATTGGCTAGCATTAGAAGTTAAAAGTTAATTTTTTTACTAAAATTTGTAAATACAAGGTGGCGCAAAAGTTGTCACCCGATGTTCTTCGGCTGTAATTTTTTTTATGAATGAAAAACTTTGGTTCAGCTTTTTAATTGTGTTTATTTGCGGTCCTAACTTTTGTTCCATTAAGTTGAGAAAACGATATCAACCAAGTGGCCGACGGAAGAATTGATGACCATACAGGCCCGATTTATGGCATTTTCCATCACTCTCACCAGAACTTCCGGAAATAGGTTCTCGCATTCTTGACAGATATTCTCTTTAATGGCTTTAGGTGTCTGAGGCTTGTTGACATAGACTCGCGACTTCAAGAAACCTTATAAAAAGAAATCTGGAACGGATAAATCGGGCGATCTTGCTGGCCAGTACAAATCACTAAAACGAGAAATTAGGGGACCCGAAAATGCAGCCCTTAGAATTTCGGATGTGGTTTGGGAGTATAGCGATTCATGTCTTGTTGACGTGTATTTTGTATCTGTTTACTTCATAAATGTCAAAGCAGAACTGATATTTGCCGCCATTTGCAAAAATTATAGCATATTCCGATAGGGTGAGGACTTTTGCACCACCTTGTATAAAATCTAAAATTTAACTTAGCGAAAATCCGGTACGTATTTCTCTGCGGAATGTAGTTTTAAAGATGTGGTAAGGATTTGGATTGAAAAAAAAAGTAAACTTGTTTGAGTTATGCTGCGTGCTGTTTTGAAAAAAACGTGCTTCGAGAAAAATGTACCTAACGTTTTTGAGGAAAGGCTCGAAACTTCAATGAAAACGATTTCAAGCAGGTGTAAAACTTTTTCATTTTATTCTAGATGGTTCAGAGTATCTTTTAAGACAATAAAATAATCGAATTTCTGAAAATTCTACAGTAGTATAATAATCACTTAATAAAAAATGTGCAGCCCGGCGAATTCACCATTTCTTATTATAGGTCCTGTCTAATAAATAAGCATTAGTAGATATCTTTAAGAATAAGATTCTACTGTTAAAGGTATTTATACTTTTATACAAATTTTGCACTTTTAAAAATAATCATAATAATTATGTGTCCCGTGTCCCGGCGCCGTCACCATCCATGCAACATGTTTTGGAACGCTTATGCAGATATTTTGTTCTAGGAAAAAAGTTTTAATTCCGTCATAAGCGTTGATGCTTGCAAAACATTCCGCTAATACTCTATAAACTTGTTTATTTCGTTAATAACGTTTTGTGTTCGTAATAAAAACCACTAATTGAAATTCTTGGGTAATGCGTCTCGCGGTTTATCGACTTTTTATTTACAGTAAAAGGTCTATTAAAAGCGTATTAAACGAGTGTTTTCCTCTCCCAGATTAAGCATAAAGTAAAATTTCGAGTTTAGAAAAGCCTGACCGTTTGGATTTGGACGCGAAGCGTCCAAATCCAAACTCAGGCTTTTCTAAACTCGAAATTTTACTTCATGCGCTACGCGTATTAAACACTGATTTAATGCGAATGTATACAGAGGTACAAATTGATAAATAATTGTGCAAATGATGCAAAAATTATAAATATACTGCTAAATCAGTATTAAAAAAAAATTGCTAAAACAGGATTAGAAAATATTATGTTAAATCAACTGCTGAAGAAGGGATTACAAAAAATACTGCTGACGAAGAACATTTTGATTTTAAATAAGTGTTTTATACGCGTGGCGCATGAAGTAAAATTTCGAGTTTAGAAAAGCCTGAAAATTTGGTTTGGTCGTGTAGCGCTACGCGCTACACGACCAAACCAAATTTTCAGGCTTTTCTAAACTCGAAATTTTACTTCATGCTTAGTCTGGGAGTGGAAAACACTTGTTTAAATCTGCAATTTGAACCTAATAAAAACAGCGAATGTCGAAAAATTTACAGCGTATACATGTATACTTAAAAGATAAACTCCTTGTATGTACTATAACGCTCTTAAACTAGTGTCGTACATGTAAATAATATACATATCTTCCCCTGGCTACGGCCATGTGCGACTTTCTATAATCACTATTGTTTTTCTTGCCGCACCGCGGCGCCCCACAATGGACGATTTAGCCATTCTAGCCGATCATTTCGCCAAAAATGAACTTTCAAAAAAGCCGTTATTTATCATATCGTTAGTACAATGTTTCGCTAACATTAAGGTAGTGTCAAAAAACCTTAGACCCTTTGACACAGTGGTTGATTGACGCTCTTCGGAAACACCTCGTGTCTGCTGCTGTTCCAAGCGCAAGTTTAGTGCAATTTATTTCGTGTGTAATAAGTTGTATTAATCTATTTCAATATGGATAATTATTCCAAAGGAATGTACATATTTTATACTCATTTACTATAATAATAAAATAATTCAATTTTCGAAAAAAAATTCTCGAAATTAATGTTACGCGTCAGCTATAAAATTATATACCAAAGGTGAAAAAATATACTAGATCCGCCAAGATACACGCTGAAATATTTTTTTAATTAAAATACAACTATTAAATTTATTAACTGATTAAAATTAGCTGCGCAATCTGCCTGACAGTTATTTATATATTTTTTTAGGCAGTGTCCATTTCACGGAAGCGTTTATTTAACATTTGGTGGATGGGCCATACGTTAGCAGTGAACAATTCCGCAGTATTTTCATTCGTAATGGATGAATTAAAAATAGATGTTGAATCAGAGAAAGAAAATTTTGACAACTTAGAGCAGCAGATTAAAAATGTTTCCTCAAAGGTCAATGCAATACGGCAATTAGCAAATCGTACACTCGCAACATTCGAAATTCGTTTTACAGAATGGCTAAATGGAACTGAATCTTTCCATATTCAAATTACATTGTTTAAACCACAGCCAGGTCCAAGCGCGTTAGTTAAACCACAATCAGGACCAACTAAAGAATAATACAAGTCATTTAGGGATTTATCAGCACTTTCAAAGAGAAGAAATATTAAACCTTTGCCCCCTTGGTACATCGCTTAGGGCAATAAGCCCCATCTGCCCCCCTCGATACGCCTCTCTATATATACAGTATAAATAAACTTCATTTTAAAGCTATTTAATAATTTCTAGTATTTTATATTAAGTTTACTCTCCGAGAAATATTATCATTTCAAAAATAATGAATATAATCATGTTAAATATATTCCAGTGTTTTACTGGAATATAAAATATAAATAAGTCTGTATGAGATAAAAGAGATGCGGATTCCTGGGCGCAAAGCTCTCCTGTGGGAGTAACAATAGGGCACGTGTGAGCCTACTAAGAGAGCCCTTTGCACGGGTGGATGCAGTCGTATTGTTTTGTTTGCAGAAAGGGTGAGGCCATTTGTCGTCTTTTGTTACGTCGAGACGCGCCGTTTTCCCGCTTTTGTTTCGGCACTTGTGCGGATATTGTTATTTTCGAAATAACAGTTAACAAACATGAATTGTATGTACGAGTTTATATTTAAAAATAACTAACTGAATATTCGTTTTCAGCAATTTAAAAAATCTGGAGTGGCCTCTACTTGATTTTCCTTCACTCTGATTGCATATACAGGATGTCACCCTAATTTTCAGAAATGTTATATATTTTAATCATGATTCATCAAGTGATCAATGAGAACCAAACTAAACATGTTTTAGTCAATTTTAAAAATCCTAACGCTTTTCGTAAATTAAAAAGATTTCCGTTCGTTTTTAAAATTTAAACGGTTTTCTTTACGAAAACCAAAGATTTTCGATAATTTTCAAAATCTAGACGCATATCATGAATTTTTTAAGGTTTTCGATGGTTCTTAAAAGTGAGACGGTTTTTTGTGAATTTCCAAGATTACCGTTAATCTTCAAAACTTTCATATACAGGGTGAGTCACTAAGAGGAAATCGGTCTATAGTGGGCGTATCGTTGAAAATAGCAAAAAAAGTTTCAAATAAAAGTTGTTCAGAATCAAGTTTTTCATAACCTGAAATTATTGCTAAATATGGCGGCCTTGCGGTTATACCGGAAGTAAACACCAACTTCCTTATTTTAAATAGAACACCCTATATATTTATACATTTTTGGATTGCTCGTTAAAAATAAACATGAGTTTATGCACACAACATTGGGTCTCAGTTGAACCGTTTTCGAGTTATTTCATTTTTTTTTTTTTGATAAATTTGACGATTTTAGAGCTCGACACCATTAACAATATCTTCAAAACGAAATATTCTATTCTATTCTATTCTATTGAAAGTGAGTGGGTAGTTATGCTACCCTCCACTGCGACCGCAAGGATCTATTGTGGCTCACAATTAAGGTCGAACATCCGACCTTACAGCTCGCCTTCCAAGTCCATCTTCTTGATGAAGTCAAGGATCTTGTCAGGTGAAGTTTTCTCCAGGTCCTTCAGGTTTAGCCAACCACCGTGGTCCTGATCTGGTCGCCAGCTGGACAGGCACATATGACGTGCTCTGCTGTTTCATCATCCTCTAGGCATAGGCGGCACTCAGTGGTGTCGCTTAGTCCTAGTTTGTTAAGGTGATGCCTTAGACGGCTGTGTCCAGTGAAGAGAGCAGTTAATGTGTGAACATCTGATCTACTCAGCTTCAACCATGAGGCCGTCCTGGCCGCAGATGGTCCACTTGTTACCGCTCTGAAATGTCTCATCCCAGGGCGGTTTTGCCAGAAATCCTGTGCCTCATGTCTCATCCATCCGTTGTTACGGTCTCTAGCTGTTGATCTAGGTATCCCCAGAGCGGGTTCTGGTCCGATGTAGGCTGTACGCGCCCCCTCTCTGGCTAGGGAATCGGCTAATTCGTTTCCCTTCACGCCAGAGTGGCTTGGCACCCACATCAGACTGACCCCGTTTACCTGAAATAAGTCAGAGTTGTGCGGCTTACGGTTTTGGATTCGGGAAGAAATGTAGTATTTGTTTAGGTTTTTGCCATTAGTCAGATTTTCTAAATTGAACCGAGTCCGTCGACGGTATTCTTCAGTACTTCAAACATGCATAAATTAATTTTTTTAAATAGAACCATCTATCTTGAGATATTTTATCTGATCCGAAATTAAATTTCCTTTTTATTGATACCGGGTTGTTGCCATATCCTTCCAACAGTCTTTGAGAAATTTGCGATTTTGTAAACATTTTAATACATTTCGAATTATCGCGTTAGCACTCGATACTGATGATGTTTGGTGATTGTGTTTTGACATTTAGTTAGTCATTGAGATATTCCCTGTTTCTTTTTTTAAGTTTATTTTAACGCTTTAAACAAGTGATTTTCACTCCCAGACTAAGCATGAAGTAAAATTTCGAGTTTAGAAAAGCCCCGTGAAAATTTGTCGAGGGTCGCGCAGCGACCCGAGACAAATTTTCTGGGCTTTTCTAAACTCGAAATTTTACTTCATGCGCCACGCGTATAAAACACAGATTTTAAGCGAAGTTCGAATACACATAAATTTCACAATATTTGAGTGATTTATACACGTGGCGCATGGAGTAAAATTTCGAGTTTAGAAAAGCCCAGAAAATTTGACAAATTTTCACGGGGCTTTTCTAAACTCGAAATTTTACTTCATGCTTAGTCTGGGAGTGGAAATCACTTGTTTAAAGCTTTAAAATGAACTTAAAAAAAAACAGGGAATATCTCAATGACTAACTAAATGTCAAAACAAAATCACCAAACATCATCAGTATCTAGGGCTAACGCGATAATACGAAATGTATTAAAATTTTTACAAATCGCAAATTTCTCAAAAACTGTTGGAAGGATATGGCAACATCCCGGTATCAATAAAAAGGAAATTTAATTTTGCATCAGATAAAGTATCTCAAGATAGATGGTTCCATTTAAAAAAATGAAGTTATGCATGTTTGAAGTACTGAAGAATACCGTTGACGGACTCGGTTCAATTTAGAAAATCTGAGTAATGGCAAAAACCTAAACAAATACTACATTTCTTCCCGAATCCGTAAGCCGCACAACTCTGACTTATTTCGTTTTGAAGATATTGTTAATGGCGTCGAGCTCTAAAATCGTCAAATTTATCAAAAAAAATGAAATAACTCGAAAACGGTTCAACTGAGACCCAATGTTGTGTGCATAAACTCATGTTTATTTTTAACGAGCAATCCAAAAATGTTTAAATATATAGGGTGTTCTATTTAAAATAAGGAAGTTGGTGTTTACTTCCAGTATAATCGCAAGGCCGCCATATTTAGCAATAATTTTAGGTTATGAAAAACTTGATTCTGAACAACTTTTATTTAAAACTTTTTTTGCTATTTTCAACGATACGCCCACTATAGACCGATTTCCGCTTAGTGACTCACCCTGTATATATTAATTATCAAAAGCTATCATGAATTTTCAATAACTTTTAAAATTTATCATAAATTTTTCAGCTTTACCATCAGTTGCTTTTATACATTTTCAACGTTGTCTTAGCAATATAGAAAATAAAACTTGGAATATTTAAATGTTGACAGAAAAAACAAAGATGTTTGGAATCAGAATATCTTTGCAATGAGATTTGTTCTAATTCACCATTTTTGAAATTTGGAGTATTCCTTACTCTCACTTTAGTATTTATCAATTTGTAAAAGTTACCTGTTGGAATCTGGTCCTTCTCTGCCTGGGAATCGGGGAATCGTTGAGGCTAACCCTGCTCCCCCTGTCGAGCGCGGAAAACTCCCTGTAATTGTCATCCATCGGAGACGTCGCCAGACTCCTCAGCGCTGTATCCCCAGAAGCCGACTTCTTGACCCCAGTGGGAGGCCTGGTCTGCCCCACCGGCACCTGCACCGTCACCGCATCCGGACTGTTCTCCCCGCTCTTATCCAAAGGATTCACGTACAAATTACTATCAATCGCACAAGAGGGATCCGCAACATCGCTGGTGAGGTCTCCCTGAGAGTGAAACGGGTGCGTGTTGCAACTGGCGAACGTGTCCGAACTGTCCATGCTGCCCATGTCCCCGTTGTTGTTGTTATTGTTGTTGTTGTTATAGGGCACCAGGGGTTTGGTCCGCACGTCCATCTCCCCGAAGAAACTCATCATGTTCGCCATGTCGTTCTTCAGGGTCTTCATCTCGAGGCACACAGGGTTCCGGAAGTCGCTCGTCGCCAGAGGCATCAGGTTCTCCGCGTCGACGAACTCTTTGAAATCCTGCGGAGGAGGGCATCCACGATTAACATAACCTTTCCACCACCCTCCACATGCTGGTTTTATTCGCAATCATTTTTATCAACAAAACACGCGCACCCCTATTTTTAATTCTTTTTTTTGTATCAAAAGGGTGTCTTCGGGTGACCATACACGATCACGTCTGGCGTCAAGCCAGTCGCATGACTTAATTGTTTTCATTTATCTGGATTGATTGGAATGAAACGTTGAAATCACGCAACTGGTTTGATGTGCTTCGAGCCTGTCGCATGACTCAATTGTTTTCATTTATCTGGATTGATTGGATTGAAACGTTGGAATCACGCGACCGGTTTGATTTGCTTCAAGCCAGTCGCGTGATTTAATTTCTTTCATTCATTTGAGTTTAAATGAGTGAAAAGTTGGAACCACGCGACTGGTTAGATGCATTTTCTCTTCATTCATTCGATTGGATGAATGAAAAGTTGGAATCGCGCGATTGGCTTAATGCCACGCGTGATTCCAGCATTTAATTGCAATCGAATGAATATAAACGCTGGAATCACGCGACTGGCTTCATGCCAGGCGTGATCGTGTATGTCCACCCTAATAGAAACAATTATTTTTTTTATTAATTATAGTATTTATCTAAGAAAAAGTTAGTGGATTAAACACTAGTTAGTAAGTTAGTAAATTATTGGTAAATAAAAGACAGTATTTTTTTTTTAGTGAGAATGGACATTTATTACCAGTTTCACCAAGCACGTTGAACTAGTTCATCTCAGAACTCGAGTACAAAGTGACATTAAAACAATAGGAACTCCGTCATCTTGAACTCCAAGTTCAGAGATGAACCGAGTTCAACATTTTTGGTGCAACTGGGCCTAACTCGTTAATAGGAGAATTACCAAATTAATATAACAACTCTTTTTTGGTAACTGAAAAGATATACGATTTAAGCACGAACATAATTTATATAGTTTTATTATATGATTTTTGTAATGTTAGATTAAATAAATACAAAATGTGTTGTCATTTTAAATGTAAGATACTTTATTATTATTACTGTTTTCATAACTATGTATAATTAGAAAATTCTAATCTAAAATGAATATCTGGCTTATGGTCAGAGTAACAAATGCCATAAATTTGAAAAAAAGAATATATACCGTGCGTCCCCGGATTACTGCCCGGATAGGAAAAACTTTTTTATTGTTCTTTTTTCAACAAAAAGTCATTCTTTACAAAACGTTTTGGATGACTTAAAAACACTATTATCATTGTCAAATCTTAAATTTACTCCAGACGGCGCTCACAAATTAAGAATAACTAAAATTGTCATAAGAGAAAAGTACCTCTAATTATAATTTTAGAGAAAGATGTTATTTGAAACAGTTATTTGTAATCGGGAATTATATTAAGGTACAAAATATAAACTTAATAGAAACAATTTTATTTTTATTAAGCCTTTCGGCCCTGACGGTGGCATTTTCCACCACGAACATTTGGTAAACATACTGGGAATTTTCATTTTAAATAAACATGTATGCATGATTGAGCTGTAACTTTTCCGATAATCATTTGTTTTTTAAAATAGTTTAATTTGAAGTCTTAAACTAGTGTTTTCCACTCTCAGATTAAGCATGAAGTAAAAATTCGAGTTTAGAAAAGCCCTGTGTAGAAAATTTGTCGAGGGTCGCGCTAGCGACCCGAGACAAATTTTTACGGGGATTTTCTAAACTCGAAATTTTACTTCATGCGCCATTCGTACAAAACACTGATTTTATATGAAGTTTAAAATATTCTACTAAAGCAATATGCTCGAAAAGTGTATTCTGAACATCACATCACATCAGTGTTTAGTACGCGTGGCGCATGAAGTAAAATTTCGAGTTTAGAAAAGCCCCGTGAAAATTTGTCTCGGGTCGCTAGCGCGACCCTCAAGAAATTTTCTACGCGGGGCTTTTATAAACTCGAAATTTCACTTCATGCTTAGTCTGGGAGTGGAAAACACTCATTTTATCATTACACATACTTTTTAGAGCTTCATTTGTTAAAATCTCCAGCCTTTAAATGAAATTTGGAGGTTACGCTTCTAAAATCCTGTTTGTTTACATCAATCTTTAAGGTTATGTTTGTTGAATCCTGTTTGTTTACATCAAATTTGCGGGTCAGGTTGGTTAAACCTTGTTTATAGGTTAGGTTGTTGTTTTTTTTAAACCTTTAATAGCTTAATTTATATTAATTGCCTTGAGAATAACGTTAGAAGAGTAACGTGTGCGCTACTAGATTTAATTTAATTTCAGTTGATATCCGCATCGAAGATCAACAAAACTTGCAGCCATCAAATATAAAATGTAAAGGTATAGCAACACATTTTATTATGGAACGATTGCCAATAGATGCAGAGATAGTGGGTCAAAAAAACGCGAATTTCCGAGCTATTTTCGAAGCACTATGTCTGAATCTATTTGCATTTGTAATAGTTCCAAAAAAGGAAAAACATTAAAACAAATACGATAAATGTAATTAATCTTTAGTTCGCATAAAGGACCTAATAATTTCTTAAATTAATTTCCTATCTGGTACTTGGTGAAACATATTACAATATGTCAAGTTATTTAAATTAAAAACACTTCGTATTGATTCACAAATTAAAACTTTATTCCGACAAGTTTCAGTTTGTTAGACCATTTTTAAAGGAATATACAGATAAAACTTATTGTCTAGGTATATACCGTGCGTTTTATTTAAGTATGGCCATAGGGATTTACATGATCAAAATTGTACATGATAATGTTTGTTGTCGTCCAAATTTGAAACAATTTTTTGTTTTTATTAATAAATCGAACACTTTTCTAAGAACTGTTAATTGTTATTACATAAACATGTTAGAATTCTTTATTATATCTTTTAAGTTTAGCAAAACAAATACTTATATTGTGGTATTTTCGCCTAGTTGATTTTTTGACTAATTATTTGTGAATAATTTGACCCAAATTGTTACATTTGCAGTAGGTTACTGTATGTAACAACAAACACTTGTTGTATAATTCAATGTCCGTCGGGGCATTAGCCCGGGAAGTAGTTGTTTCAATAAGTGTTTGATATAGTCTTTGTAAGACTAACTTGTTGTAGATTGCGAAAAGAATCGCACTTTTAATGTTTAATTATTTGTATTATTAATTTCAACTTTAAAAGCGAAAATAAATAAATCTAACATATTTACGTCCTTCCAGTACTGTACATTTCGTAGAAAACATGTTGATTTGTGAATAAAACCAAAAAATTGTTTCAAATCTGTACGAAAACGTACATGGTGTACATTTTTTACTATGTAAATCCCTATGGCCATACCTTAATAAAACGCAGTGTATACAAATATTTTTGTTTCAGGTAATAAGGGAAGTCGAAAATTAGGAAATTCCAAATCTTCTCGTTGTTCTTTATGTTATTTTTCCGCATTTTTATGGCCCTGTTAATCTCCAGGCCTTCTTTTAGATTTAGTGTGTATACCTTATTACCTGAATGCGAAATCTTAAAATTATGCGGATTAAACAAACCTGAAACAACGATATTTGTATATATACCTAGACAATAAGTTTTTTCTGTACATTCCATTGAAAATGGTCTAACAAACCGAAACTAGTCAGAATAAAAGGGCTAAGGTATGAAAAACATGACAATAACTAACTTTAGCGCTAAAATGTTACATATTTAATTATTTCACTTTATATATATAGAAGAACGCTTCATTTAGGTTGCGCAATAATTGAAAAACAGTTTTAAAAGTTTCCAAATAATGCCTAAAACTGACGACTGTAAAGCATTTATATTTTGTACAGGACAAAATATACGGACTTTGTTCTGATTTAAATATCAGTTAAATATTGTTTCGTGTATACCAGAATAAAAATAAAAGGGGTGGATTCTGTACAGCCGTACCTATCAAACGGAAAGAATAAAATTTGGAATACGTTTATTTTCAATACAATATTGCGACTGTTCGTAAAAATATGAAATATATTATATTTTATATGTGAGTATTACTGTTATTTTCTTGTAGTAATTAAATTTTGCCAACATGTATTTGTTCACGACAATCTTGTAATATGTGTATTATTTAATTGTGTGGGCAGCATAAATGGGGTGCATTTAACACTAAGTACAATAAACACGGAATTTGCGTGATAAACGTGGTTTTTAACACGAATATAAATAATTCCCTAGTTAGATTTTTTGCCGCTATGCAGTAACATTGCTGTGCTAGTCAAATCAGCTTCTTTTGTCTTACATTTGACCATGGTGGTGATGACGTCATCGACGCCATTTTTTTAAAGTACAAAGTAACGCGTCAACATCTACGCTGTTCTCACTAGTTTAACACGCGTAAAACGCATTTGTAAACATAAATCATTCTCAAATCGGTTAAACAATTGTGCTTCTATCCGTCGCGAGTGTTTATTTAAAGCGGAACAAACATTAACGCCGTGAAAACTCCATCCAAACGGTAGAGTTCGTTTTTTGTGCAAAGAGCGTGTTTCTATGTAACTTAGGCGAAAGGGTAGACTGTGTGAGTATTGTTTATTGTAAACGATTGTTCATATTAATGTTACAGTGGAATTAACCCTATTACATATTCAAATCACAGTACCGCAATCTGGCATCATATATCTGTCAAATTATTTTAAAACAAAACCGACCATTAAGACTGACGCGTATTTATTAAATATATATAATAAATTTTATGCTATACATTGTTGTTGTCGTGAACAACTTATAGTGTATCACTCGCATATAATGATTATAAATCACTCGAACGACTTGCTCCACTCGCCTTCGGCTCGTTCCGCAAACCTCGTTCTTGTGATTAATACATATCATTATATTCTCGTTGTACAATATACTATTATAAAATAGATCTTTCGTTAAAAGAAATTGTTTACAAAAAATGGCACTTTTAGGTTTGGACTGTACGAACCGGTGCATTACGTCATTTATTTAAACATTTATTCTATTATTTTTGCAATGCAAATGAAGTACTTTCATACTTTTAGAAAACGAATAACTAAATGTGTTAAATTTTAACGCTAAGGCAATATTTGATGGTTTTTCTTGTGTTTTTTTTAAACTAAGGTCATTTGCGCGTACCAGAGCTGGGCAGGATTCGAATCATTCAGGATTCGAATCCTGGATTCGAATCCTTTTAGAGGATTCAAAACAGATATTCGAATACTTTAGTTAAACTGGATTCGTGATCTGGATTCGTTACACTTTTTTAAAAAGATTTGTATTCGAATCCAAATGCTGGTGATTCGAATCCTCGTGAAAGGATTCGAATCCTCATGAAAGGATTCGAATCCTCATAAAAGGATTCGAATCCTCGTAAAAGGATTCGAATCCTCATAAAATATATATATAGATATACATATATTTTTCTATGTTATTATATAGCAAAGATGCTAAATAAAGATTATTATTAAATGATTCGAATCCTCGTAAAAGTATTCGAATCCTCATAAAAGGATTCGAATCTCATAAAAGGATTCGAATATTTATAAAAGGATTCGAATAGTTACAAAAGGATTCGAATCGTCAAAAATAATTCGAATTGATCGTAAGGATTGACACGAAAAATTTGTTTTGTATGTTTTTAAATTTCTCGTTAAATCACTGTTTTATACGCGTGGCGCATAAAGTAAAATTTCGAGTTTAGAAAAGCCCCGTGAAAATTTGTCTCGGGTCGCTGCGCGACCCTCGACAAATTTTCTACGCGGGGCTTTTCTAAACTCGAAATTTTACTTCATGCTTAGTCTGGGAGTGGAGACACTCGTTCGTAAATTTTCGAATTATCATATATTGTCATAAAGTTGTGTATTTATTTTCAAAATAATCTTTCTCGGTTTATTGAACAAAAACAAAAGAGCTGAGGTGAAAAGTGTTTAGGTAAAAGTGGTTTATTTTTTCGTTGGCTACAACTTTTGTTTGAGACATTTTTTGATTTAGAAGTCGAACGCCATAATCGGTGAGTTGTTGATCTCCACTAGATTTTTTAATTTCATATTCAAAAACAAAAGAGCTGAGGTGAAAAGTGTTTAGGTAAAAGAGGTTTATTTTTTCCTTGGCTACAACTTATGTTTCAAACATTTTTTGACTTAGACGTCGAAAGCCATAGTGAAATTCGTTTAATAAGAAACATCTAATGATTTTTGGTGATTTTTAACACAAGACTTTTAGACATTTGATGTTATAATTAATTTTGAATTACTGAAATAAAAAGCGAAACTAGTCGAGTAAATAGAAACAAATAGTGAAACAAACCAAGTGTTTTTAATTTATCCTTCAATATTATACTGAAATAAGAATTTATTTTTAATGTATTCGTAAATATACGGTAAACAATATAAAATATTTATTTAATTAAAATATTTAGAAAATAACAATACAATAAATTTTATATTATTATTATTATACTGGGTGTCCGTATTTCAACAGAATGTATGGGGATCTCGGTTATTTAAAGAGATACGAGTCGGTTAAATTGGGGCAAAGTTGCATAATTTAGGGCCCAATAATAACCCAAAAACAAGTTTGAAATATCTTATTTCCTTAATGAGATATTGTCAAAAAACGTATTTTTTGAAAATTTGTTTTAATTTTTTTATTCAAAAACTATTGAATCCAGACATTGACAACTTTGACATTATAGGCACTTGTTAACGATAAATCTAGTAACATATTTTATTTTAAGATAACTATAACATTTACTTAGGGACCATAGCTAACTTTTCTTTTTCTTATGGGCGCTATTTTGGATTTTGATATTTATTGGAAGAATATTTTTTACTGAATTCAATGATGTACCACACTTATAGTTTATTGTACATTTTATATGTAAAATTTTAATCTTTTGGTTTTTCAAAGAGTGCCTTGGAAACAGTTGAGTAACTCACTTATTGGGCAACTCCTAGGACCCATAATTTGCTTACATATCACCCCTGAAGACGGGCATCCGACGATACATACTTTAA
Source organism: Philonthus cognatus (assembly GCA_932526585.2). Classification (NCBI taxonomy): domain Eukaryota; kingdom Metazoa; phylum Arthropoda; class Insecta; order Coleoptera; family Staphylinidae; genus Philonthus; species Philonthus cognatus. The sequence continues at coordinate 40,877,966 of OW052244.1, forward strand.
CAGTTGTGACATATTTTAAAGTAACGAGTGTGTTCCACTCCCAGACTAAGCATGAAGTAAAATTTCGAGTTTAGAAAAGCCCCGCATAGAAAATTTGTCGAGGGTCGCGCAGCGACCCGAGACAAATTTTCACGGGGCTTTTCTAAACTCGAAATTTTACTTCATGCGCCACGCGTATAAACCATTGATTTGAAGTGTAGTTCAAAAACACACAAATACATCTTTAAACAGAGTAACACAGAAATTTAGTCTGTTATCAACAATGTTCAGTGTTAATAATAAATAATTAGGTTGTGAATATTTTTGTTAAAACAACTGATACGATATTTATACGTTAATGGTTGTAAAAAAATAATGAAATCAAATTTATTCTTAAACGATTTGTATTCGTGATTCGAAAAAACAGGATTCGAATCTTTGATTCGAATCATATTTATCTCTTACGAATTCTTTATTCGAGTATTCGTCATTCGAATCATATTAGGTGATTCGGATTCGTGATTCGAATCCTTTTAATGAGGATTCGTCCCAGCTCTGGCGCGTACTAAGATTTTTTTTATTTTATTCCTATAATCAATGTGAAAATTTCCATGTTAATAATAAATGAATCACTTTTAAATAAATATTGCAAATCCGCTAGAATTATTTTGCCACACTGTGACTTCTTCAGGCGAAGAAATGGCTTATTATTTATTCTAATATCATGGAAGGAAGATTGAATTTCAAATTAGTTTAAAATCCAAAATTATCAAAATCTGTAAAACAAAACTTAATTAGTACGTTGAAAAAAGAAACAGAAACAATATCTTATACTCAGAAATATTAAATCTAAAGCTTGTAAATGAAACTTTTATGCATATAATTATAAACTATACATTTAAAAAAAAGTATTCTTAAGCTTTACATTTGTTCATTATTTATAAAGGTAATTATACTGTCTTTTATTTACTCATATAAATATATTTATAATATAAGAATTATCACTAGGAAATAAAAGTACAAGGTCTAAAAAGATCAGGTAAAAGAGATCTAGCATCATCTTTATCTTAAAAAAAAAGCCGTGGATGTGGGTGGACTTTTTGATAGAAACAAGCCTTCAACAATACTCTAGGAGTGCGTGCACTAAAGTGAAAAAATCTACATCTGGTCACTAATCAGGCGTGCTTGTGTTCTATAATAGAGTACGTGTCTTCTTTACAAACCTTCTCGCATGCGGACCGTCGGTTTTTCTGTGAACCGATTTTTCACTTTCCCAAAGTATTTACAAAGGGAAAGTTTACACCAAAGTGTTTGTGTATATTTAAGTGTGTGTGTGTTGGAAATATAATAAATGGTGTCTTTTGGTTTGTTGAATAAATTATAAACAAATATTTAAATGGAAATTATATGGAACTTAATTAAAATTGTAGCGCGAATTAAAATGGAAGACATGGATTTTTTTATATAAATATATGAGGAGTGATATTATAATTTTATCATAATTTTAATTAAATACTTTTTGGCTTGTTTTCACATACTCGTATAAGCACGAACATTTGACAAAATCAGAATAATAATAAATTTTTGAAATAAAAATAATTTCACTTGTAAATAAAACACCTTTTACTTTGTTTAACCACTGTATTTTGCACTTAATTTGTGACTATAGTTTCGACTATCTAGTAGTTATTATCAAACTAAACTTTTAGTTTGATATTGACTACTAGATAGTCGAAACTATAGTCACAAATTAAGTGCAAAATACTGGCTAAACAAAGTAAAAAGTGTTTTATTGACAAGTGCATTTAAGATGTACCACAAAGTAAAGGGCTACAACACAAAACAGTTAAAAATAATTTATTGAATTTCTCAATATTTGATAATATTATTCAAATTATATTTAAATCATGTTTCGCCAAGTGATTAATGAGAACATTGTGAAAGAAATTTATTGAACTTCTACATTGCAATCCGACATTTGCAAATTTTTTAAAGTATTTTTCAAAACTTTCAAAAATTTGCTAATATCGGATTGCAACGTAGAAGTTCAATAAATTACGATGGAATCCAATATAATCAAATATTGAGAAATATTGACAGGGGATTTATCTTTTAAGTATAGAAACCCCGATGAATACGTTGTAAATTTTGAGGCATTGGTTGTTTTTCCAACAACGCTTAATTTTAAGATTCTAACGTGTGTTTCCACTCCTTGATTAACCCTTTCGGCCCTGACAGTGGCGTTTGCCACCACTAAAATTTGGTAAACATAGTGGGAATTTTTCTTTTATATATACATACAAGTATGCACGAGCTGTAACTTTTCCGATAATCGTTTGTTTTTTAAAATAGTTCAATTTGAAGTCTTAAACGAGTGTTTTCCACTCCCAGATTAAGCATGAAGTAAAATTTCGAGTTTAGAAAAGCTTGAAAATTTGGTTTGGTCGTGTAGCGCGTAGCGCTACACGACCAAACCAAATTTTCAGGCTTTTCTAAACTCGAAATTTTCCTTCATGCGCCACGCGTATAAAACACTGATTTTACGTGAAGTACAAAATATTCTACTAAAGTAGTGTGCTAAAAGCGTGTATTCTAATCATAACATCACATCAGTGTTTAGTACGCGTGGCGCATGAAGTAAAATTTCAAGTTTAGAAAAGCCTGGAAATTTGGTTTGGTCGCATAGCGCTACGCCTTACACGACCAAACCAAATTTTCAGGCCTTTCTAAACTCGAAATTTTACTTCATGCTTAATCTGCGAGTGGAAAACACTCGTTCTAAAGTTTAATTTAAAATATTTGTAAAAACAACGAATATTTGAAGATATACAGCGTTAACAGTATATTGAGATATGTATGCTTAAAAGAAAAACTCTCTGTATATCTGAGATAGTAATAAATAATATGCAGTGTACAAAACATTTTTTTGGGCACCAGAAAGGGTTAAGCATGAAGTTTAATTTTCAGTTTAGAAAAACCTGAACATTTGGATTGGGCGCGTACCGAACCGAAGCGACCAATCCAAATATTTAGGCTTTTCTAAACTTGAAATTTTACTTTATGCGCCAGGCGTGTAAAACACTGAAATATTGTGAAGTTCAATTAATTGCAGTATAGTTGAGGCTGTTAATTGTTAAAACTCCATAATATCACTTTAATAAAACACTTAATTTGTTTAGGTTTCAAAATTATATTTATTTTACTACAACAATTATTTTACCACACTGTAGCTTTATCGGGTAGATCAATTGTTTCACCACAGTGTGGTGAAACAATTGTTGTAGTACAATAAATATAACTTTGAAACCTAAACAAATTAAGTGTTTTATTAAAGTGATATTTTGATTAATTCTGAAATCTTAGAGGCGACAAATATAAAAATGATGACATAATCGTCATTATCGAGTAAACTGTCTAAAGAAGTATTTTCTCTCATTTGTGAATACCTATTTGTTTCTTTTTTGAGAAATTATAAAAAGGGTGATTTATATGAAATCATGTCAACGATGTTTAAATTACAATTTTTTTTTGAATGAAGATGGAATAAATACAAGATATATGTATGTAACATAAATAAATAGCAAACTTAAATTGCAACTGAATAAATTTGTCATCTATGTAAATTATAATTCTAGTTTCGCATCCCAGAGAATAAAAAATCAGAAAACTGAAAAATAGTGTACGTTACTTATTTCCAAAAATATTTCGTGTCTTTGAAGCCATCAAGCGTCTCGCCATGTAAATATATCAAACAAATAACAATGATAACACCTAGGGGTTGATAAAGAAAAAAAATATAAGCATTCCTGTTCGTTGCGTGTGCGTGACGCTGCCTAAACCTAAACCCTAATCCTAAAAAAAACAAAACTCTTTATCTCAATCAACTCATATAGCAAATTTAAGTAAACAAGAATGTATTTTCTTTTTTATAATATTATAAGTATTTAATTTAGTTATGCCATGAAAATAACGTTATCATCGTTTACATCGTTAGCTATCCAAGATAATTTCCCTGATTCCGTACGCGAAATATTAAATTTAACGTATACGTTATTACCCTCACAATCTGAGCACATACACCAATTACTCAACTCGCTTAGACTGTGAACTTAAAATAACATCTAAATTTAACATTACGTGTACGAAATCGGGCTGATTAACGTTATAATGACTTAAAAACGACCTTTGTTAGCCATCATAATAACGTTATCATGACTTGATAACGGTGTTATTTAGCCAAAATAATAGCGTTATAATTTCGTGATAACAATACGACGTTAGTTAGCCATCATAATATCGTTATCATTGCTTGATAACTAAATTATTTAGCCAAGATAATAGCGGTATAATTTCGTAGAAACAGTAAGCCAAGATAATAACGGCATAATAACTTAATAACAAGGTTAGTTAGACTAGATAATAACGTTATCATGTCTTGATAAAGGTCTTTATTATTTCTTGATAAAGACGTTAGTTAGCAAACATAATAACGTTTTGATGACCTAATAACTCTGTTTCTTAGCCAAATTATTTACGTCGTAATGACTTGGTAACGACTTCAGTTAGCAAAGGTAATAACGGTATAATGACTTGATAACGACTTTAGTTAGCCATCATAATAACGTTATTATGATTTGATAACGAAGTTATTTAACGACGTTAGTAAGCCAAGAAAATAACTTGGAAAACAAGATTAGTTAGACTATATAATAACGTTATCATGTCTTGATAAAGGACGTTAGGTAGCCAATATAATAACTTTATTATTCCTCGATAACGACGTTAGCAAACATAAAAACGTTATGATGACCTAATAACTCCACTTCTTAGCTAAATTATTAACGTTGTAAAGACTTAGTAACGACTTTAGTTAGCCAAGGTAATAACGTTATGATGATAATAACGATGTTCGCCAAAGTAATAACGTCATAATTTCGTAAAAACGCCTTTAGTTACCAAGATAATAACGTTATAACTTAGTCAAGATGCTGAGGTTATAATGACTTGATAACGACACTAGTAGGCCAAGATAATAACGTTACATTGATTGGATAACGACGTTAGTTAGCCAAGATAATAAAACGGTATAGTGACTTGATAACAACGTTAGTTAACAATGATAATAACGTTATATAATCACAGTGCAACACATAAAATGTAAATTAAATTCTGACTTCAGTTTCTGGAAGTATCCACCCAAACTAGTAAAACCCGATTTTTGTTTTGATAGTTTAGCTAGAATTTTTTTTGCCATCATGAAGTTTTTTTGATCGAGCTTTGGTTTTGTATGACTATATCTCGTAAATTATTAGACATTTTTTAATGGTATCTTGAGGTCAGAAAGTTGCGAAATAAACTTTAAAATAAGACATATTTGCTCATGGAAGCTGAAATTTTGGTGTGAAATGTACTATTTGGTGGCGAAATTCATTACAACGGCCAAAAGAACTATAAGGATAGATTGTAGGTTATTGTAATGTTTAGCAAATTTGTGAAAAATGTGAAAAATATCAGTCTTTCGGGCTTTCTGCACTAAAAACACCCCGAAAGAGTGAAAATGTGGCCACGACATATTCACAAAAGTTGTGTATTTTGATGTGAAGAACATTTCATCTGAAGATTGCATTGAGAATTTCCCAATAATCTACGAGATATAGCCGTGCAAAACCAAAGCTCGAGCAAAAAACTTCACGATGGCAAAAAAAAATCGAACTGAACTATCAAAACCAAAATAGGGTTTTGCCAGTTTGAGTGGACACTGAAACTGAGGTCAGAATTTAGTTTACATTCGATGACCTCGAAAATGTTGCACTGTGTAATGAGTTGACAACGTCACTAGTTAGTCAAGATAATAACATCATAATGACTTAAAACGATGTTAGTTAGCTAATATAATAACGTTATAATGACTTGATAACAAAATTAGCTAGCCAAGATAATGACATAATAATGATTTGATATCGACATTAGTTAACCAAAATAATAACGTTATAATAACTTGATAACCACGTTAGTTAGCCAAGATAATAAGGTTATAATGATGTAATTACCACTTTAGTTAGCCAAGATAACGTTCCAAATTCTGTATGCACAACGTTAAATATAACGTATATGTTATTCCACAACTTCGCAATCTAAGTATACATAACAATTTTAAAATATTCTTGGAAGGTGAAGTTAAAAATAATAGGTATACCAGGTGTAACTCAAAACTAGTACCCCTCCTTTAGTTTTTTTATTATTGAGATATTAGTGTGAAATTTGGTAGGTTTATATAAAGCAGAAATTGAAGATAGTGGTGATCTGAACGTTTCAGTTGCATTTTCTATTTCACCGAAAATGAAATTAATTTTCAAAACTGAAATCCACATTTCCAACAAAGGACGGAAACTAAATTTATTGGAAAATTTAGAAATAAATAAAAATATTCATTCAGGAAATTTGTTGAACGACCAACTAGAACTCTCCAACTCCCCCCTACTGAAGTTAAAGAAAAATACACCCTCCACCCACACTTCTGAAATCGGTATATAATGTAAATAAGTTTGTAAAAATGTTTGTATTATATTTCTTCACTTGAAGAAGCTACAGTGTAGCAAAACAATTGTAGTGAATAAAATAAAAAGTTGAAAATCATCAATAGTTTACTATTATTATTATATTAAGTGATAATGGATTTTCAAAATATAAGTGCCTCAACAATCAACGAGATGAAATAAAATGGACCATACATTTTTTTGTTGTTTAATTAATTTCTCACTTAACCCGTGGTAAAACATTTTTGAAATAGTTCTGGATATTTAAAACACTTTGTTTGTTTCACTAGTTTATAGTTTCTCCGACTAGTTTTTACCATTGGTCATCTTCAAGGAGAAATGTACGTATATTTCTCCTTAAAGATGACCAATGGTCGAAACTAGCCGAAGAAAATATAAACTAGTGAAACAAACCAAGTGTTTTAAATATACAGAACCATTTTTTTGTTTTTGGATACAGGATGCCATTTTACATACAAATCAATTGTTTTTTTTTTTAAATTATACGTGTATTTTTGTTAAAATTAATATTGCATCTAGAGGTATCTTTGACCGCCCCAAAATGTTTTGTTTCGTATCATAGACTTACAGAAAATTCAAATCAACAACTTTTGTTTTATAGTTTATAGGATAATTTAGAAAAACTGAGAAATTCCAACTTCCTCATCAGGAAAAGTATCGCAAAACTTATGTGTGTTGCTCAAAATGGCCACTATCAGCGTCTTGACATAACGTGGCTCTTTGAATTACTTCTCATATAACGTTATGAACTTGCTGAGGAGTTAAAGTAGTTATTGTACATCCTGTAAAGTCGTAGGTGGTGTTGAGTAGACAATATTGTTTAGGTCAGGAAATACGAACAAATCAAACACGATAAAGTCAGGTGACCCAGCTGGCCACATAAAAGGTCCATTAGTTCCTATCCAGTGATCGTAGGTGGTGTTAAGTAGACAATATTGTTTAGGTCAGGAAACACGAACAAATCAAATACGATAAAGTCAGGTGACCTAGCTGGCCACAAAAAAGGCAAATTGGTTTCTAACCAGTGATCGCCGAATCTGTTATTTAAGTATTGAGCAACTATTCTATTATTATGGGTGGTCTTGCTGATACATCTGGTTTCTTGCATTTAATGGCAATTCATCTAAACCATCTTCTATTTGATACTGAAAAAAAAACAAGATACCGGTCGGCAGTTAATTGGCCTTAAAACAAATTAGGCCTACTATTCGCGTACCCAAAATACCCATCCAGCAGTTAAACCTGAATTTCTCTTAAAAATTACCTTGACGAACCAATCTCGAATTTTCACGTGCCCAGTATCTAAAGTTATTGATGTTAAACATTCCATTATTTTTAAGAGGTGTTTCAGCCGAGTAGAGAATTTTGTAGTGAAATTTATTATCAATATTTTGATTCTGTTATAAAGATTGCTGGTGTAGCTGATATTTAAATGAATAAATGAAACCCATGTTTCCTAAAAATACTCCAGACTGATGACAAATATAAACTTACCAAACTTCAACTTGATATTTTAAATAATAAAAAAACTAAACAGGGAAGTACCAGTTTTCAGTTATAATGTATACGTTAAATTTAATATTTCGCTTACAGAATAACGACCGCATAACATAAAGTTATAATGATGTAATACCGACGTTAGTTAGACAAAATAACAATGTTAGTTAGCCAAGATAATAACGTTAGTTAGCCTGAGCCTTCTACCAACAAAGATACACCGTTTCCCAAAACGTTTCTTGCTGTTTCACCTTTGTTTGGAACTCACCTGCAACATTACGAGAGATTTGTTTGGCAAGTCAGCTAATCATCTCAAAACTACGCGGTTTTGGTACGCAGTGGAATGCATTCCCCTCGGCACCTTCCCTTGCACTCCTGCAATTTCACCAACTAGGCTACTCAGAATTAAAAAAAACAAAACAAAAAAAAAAAAACAAACATAAAAAACCAAACTAATCAAAACAATATAAACTAAACCATACAGAAAAACGAGGTGTTTTGTATAATATTTCCTATTTTTATTTTTTTCCGAAATCCCACGATGTATATACAAAAAAAAAAACAATTACACGTACACACCATCAAACAAACGAACATAAAACGCGCATGCGCATGCAACTCATGGAAGCTGGTGTGATTTGAAATGCCAAAAAAAAGGAAAATACTTTTTTCCACAACCAGTTGCATAAAGAAAATGGATTAAGTTAATTAAAATGACGACAATGTTCGTAAAACTGCAAACAATAAGTCTTAATTAATAAGACGATCTATTGCAAAAAACTATTGTTCATTTTCTATTATTCTAATCTCATTTTAAACTCAGTTAATTCAAAATGGGATAAGAATAATAGAAAATTAGATTTTAATCTGTAATCAGAGGTTAATTCAAAAACCAAGTTCATCTTCAAAATCAGTTAAGACATTATAGAGGGATAACTTGAACTCATCTATAAACCGAGATTAAAACAGCAGAACATGCTATTTTTAACATTTTTGAATTGAGGAGATTAAAAGAGGAGAACATGCCATTTTAAACTCATCTGAACGGACCATCCATACAGGCATTTTCTTTAAGTATACATATCTAAATGTAAACGCTGTAAATTTTCAGATATTCGTTGTTTTTTATAAGAGTTCAATTTGAAGCTTTAAACAAGCGTTTTCCACTCCCAGACTAAGCATGAAGTAAAATTTCGAGTTTAGAAAAGCCCCGCGTATAAATTTGTCGAGGGTCGCGCAGCGACCCGAGACAAATTTTCACGGGGCTTTTCTAAACTCGAAATTTTACTTCATGTGCCACGCTTATAAAACACTGATTTCAAGTGGTGTTGAAAGTATACTAGCAATATGCTAAAGAGGTATATTCAGAACATCATATCAAATCAGTGTTTTATACGCGTGCGCATGAAGTAAAATTTCGAGTTTAGAAAAGCCTGAAAACCAAATTTTCAGACTTTTCTAAACTCGAAATTTTACTTCGTGCTTAACCTAGGAGTGGAAAACACTCGCTTAAAGCTTATATATCACAACAATTTCAGCGTATATTAAAATGAAAATTCCCTGTATAAAATTAAAACAATCGAAAATGTTATTTGAAACTAACTCCTCAACAAAGTTCAAAACAAGTTTGAAACAATAAAACTCCTATTTCGAACTTTAGAGATGAACTTGGTTAATTTTTTTATACAACTGGTCTTTTCAAAATTTTAAAATTAGGGATGATTCCAAAAATAAAATAAAAAATTAATCTTTCTTATTCGTATTTATAATCTGAATTTGAATAAAAAAACACCTTACCCATCCGGAAACTTGACAAAAACAAAAGTGCTTGTAAAAACGGCTCGGTTTACAAAAACACAAACAAGTAGTTGAGATGAGCGAGAGAGATAGAAACAGAGAGAGTGGATGATTTCAAAAGCTATAATAACAATAATTCTCTCGTTTAACTTTTCTATGGTATATAAAGACAAATGATGAGAAGCGCCGGTTAAAAACAAAAAAACGTGTGATAGAGATAGTCTAGATTATAAAAGAGGGCAATACTACCTTTGAGGTGCAAAAGCAACATTCGAATTCGCTAGGAAATTCGTCAAGTTTCTCGACCTTGTTCTTGTTGGGATCAGATTTTTTGCTGTCCGCCTACAAGACAGATCGAACACTGGAATAGCATAGCATAGAGCAGAGAAAAAAGGGGGGATTTTCTTTTTTTTATTAAACTTTTTTTAAAACAAAAACAGAATGTATTTTACAAAATTGAGGCTTTGTTGTTTTTTTTTGCTTTCCACACAAAGGGAGATTATGTTTTTTATTCTTGTTTTTTATGGAGGAGGCATTTGGTGGTTGGTTGTATTAGAAGGAAGCTAAATCGATAGATATGTTAATATTGCATTACAACGATTACTAGAGTGATCAAAATATATATAATAGGGCATTCGACACCAAAATCATCCCACTTAATATGCAATCTCATTACAAACAATTGATATGTTCAGTAGTTTGAATATATAAATTTTATTTTGAAAAAATCAACATTTATCAATATATTTACTCATTTTATTATTATTTTTATATTTTCAATTTACAGCGATTTTTTCTTTTAAGTTCATATCCCGATGTGTACGCAGTACATATTCAGGCATTCCTTGTTTCATTTAAAGCTTCTAGCGAGTGTTTGTACTCCTTGATTAAGCATGAAGTACAATTTCGAGTTTAGAAAAACCTGAAAATTTAGTTTAGTCACTCTGCGAAGCGAAATTTTACTTTATGCGCCATGCGTATAAACCACTGACATAATGTAAAATTCAAAATATTCTTGTTTAGAAGAATATTCTTAATATTGCTTAAGCATATATATTTAATACTGATTTTATTTTATACGCGTGGCGGCTGAATTCAAATTTTGAGTTTAGAAAACCCTGAAAATTTAGTTTGGTCGCGTAGCGCTACTCTTTTCTAAACTCGAAATGTTACTTCATGCTTAATTAAGGAGTAGAAACACTCGTTAGAAACTTTAAATTGAACGCTTACAAAAAGCAATAAAAGTCTGAAGTTAAATTTATTTTAAGTATACATATTCCGATGCATGCGATGTATAATTGATATATGCGTATAAAACACTGATTTAAAGTAAAGTTTAAAATGTACTGCTTATGTAACGTCAATAAATACTACAAATGTGTTTTTCGTCTGATTGAATAACAACAACGTTAAAAGAACGTGGGAAGATGCTAACTCTGTCTAAGCAATGGTAACTTCGAATGATGTCTGAACAACAGAAAGAACGCAAAAAGGCAAAGGAGAAAAAAAGGGAGGCCCCAAAAAGATGAAACCAGAGCCAACCAAACACTGCAGAAAAACACGTAAGATAGTAAAAAAGTATTAACGACGAAGCCTAAATCAAAAGATGAAAAACCTTGCAAAGTCGCAAAGCAAACAAATAAAAAACAGTTGCCACTCAAGCGCCGCTGGGAAGCTTTGTTAATCAGGGATAATGGTAAGATCTATCTGCAAAACTCTGTCAGAGGTAGTTCCTGTCGAACTTGGGCCTACGACTGTTGATAAGAAGACTTTCGGAGATTCCCGACAACTACCTCAGGAACAGGCACAACAGTGCGTAGTCTACAATCTAGAGAAACACAAAGAATTAGGGATCTTGATAGGCTCACAACCACGGAGGAAGCGACCAATGGCATCCAGAGGAAGCTAGGCAGGCTCGCTAAGGACTAAGGCTATCGTTATTATGTAAAACAAATTGCCATTCTCATTATCCACATCCCTCTGATCTTATGTGGAGAGTGCTAAAGCGCTTGTCGCCTCCTCCAAGCCTGGAACTAGAGCATATTAGTAGTACCTCGTCGTATGTATCCTGAGTAGATGCAGTGATCTCAGTATTATACCCTTTTGCATTAATTAATCGGGCTAGTCAACGCCAGGGTTCGGCTCGATGCCAGCGGTGCCTTATTCGCCTTGCGGGCTGTAGCCAGGAAGTCAGAAAGCCATGCACCTAGATTTCGAAGATGCGTGGTGTTCAGGAAGATGGGAGCAGTATAGAGACCACACATACTCCAATTAGAAGACCTCGGGACAACCGCTATATCGATTCAAGAGCCAACAAAGCTCATTGTATCGGCAAAAATAATTGGCAGGGGATATGTGTGTGTACAATGCCAAAATGTCAACTTTTTCAGCTGCTATTTTTACCAAATAAGCTTACCCAAGCCTGTAGAGATGAGATGCTCTGCAAGATTAAGAAATACTGGGAGAGCAGGGCAACACAGTAGTCGTAGATGATTTTGAATTTTAATGCAAAATCCCCGGAGTGGACTATGCCCAACCCAGACTGACTTGATAACTACAAGATCCAATCTGAGTTTACATAGGAGTGCAATAAAAACCCAACGAAACTGGCCAGTTTAAACACTGTAACCAAACGGTAAACGCTGGAACACACAGGGGAGGATGACAACGAGATAGCCGATACTTGGCAAATATTAGATCTCGTAGACCCTACATTGGAACCGATGCTACCGACTTCCAAGCGTAAGAGGGATTCTTTAAAGACACAGCTATGACAAAGATAAAGCACTACTTAAGTGCTAGGCACTTACCACCTGAACAAGGTTTGCTTCCTAACCTTATTCAAGGAAATCCAGTTTACTTTCCAAAAGAAAACATGATCGAACATTTGCTAGGATGTTACCTAATACTAGCAGCTTTTCGAATAACCAGGGATACGGAAGAAGTGCAATAAGCGACATGGCTGCGGTGGTAAGGTAGAAACAACCCTCACTTCCGTTCGTCGTCGCTAAACAAACAAAAAATTTGATATTCACGCAAAATACTAGTCACCATCTAAGGCGTAAAGCGTAAAGGGCCGGAACTACAAACCAACTCTTAGCAAAGCACAAAGCCCAAAAAGTTATCTTGGGACACCATTAACCGGAGCGAAGGCGATCAAATAAAGAAGTTGAGAGAAGAAACAAACTATGACCCTTGGGGCCTTGGCTCAGAACTAAAAAATTGAGAACCCAAGCGCTATTATGAACGCAGAGAATATGACAGCAATCGTCGACACCTTGTTCCCTTCATCCCCGATCCGAAAAGAATCGGACGAGCCTGTCAAAATTAACTATATACCCTCTTTACCGAAGAAGAGCTTAAAATAGCGACAGCATTCCTTTGCAACGGGAAAGCAACAGGACCTGATGGTATTCCATACTGAACAACACATGTCAGTTGTGTTTTTAGTTCTTATTGACTATGTATAATGCCTGCCTGAAGGCAATCTTTTGTTCACGCTAGATGGTTGAGCGTCACGTGCTTTTCAGTAAGGGTAGAGGAGATGTCCCAGCGCCGTTATAATTTGCATGGTAGACATGGACACGTAAAGTCTTGGAGAAGATGTTGTAGTTATGACTTTTGTCGACAGTCCGAGAGGCTGGCAACCTCTCTGACCGACGGCATTCGAAAGAGGGCGATCTACCATCGTAACTACTTCAATCTGTGGATAAAGCAGAAGAATACAACCACTACTCCTAAAATATAGTGCTCTTAGTCACTTTGAAGTGTAATACAGATAACCACGTATTTCGGGTGGCTAGCTAGCCAGGTTATAATAAGAGGAACACTACCTCAAAAATTTAACATAACAGCGGAGTTGCCATCTGGAGCTGGAATGTCGCTGATACCCTTTTATTCGGTCCTAGAATATGCAATAAGAAGATTTTTCTCTTTTTCTACCGAAGAAAATTTACTACTAAAACTCGAGCAATTTATGGCATATGCAGACCATATAGGGATACTGGGACGGAAATAATAACAGCAAGAGGAAAAAGGATACAAGATACAATGCCCTCCATCATTGCATCTTGTATCCTAGGAGGATAGACGGCAGAGACAGTAGACACTTTCAGATACTAAGGGGCCTCAATTGAGAAAACAAATAACATAGGCAACAAGACAGTCTTTGGGCTCTAATCTCTCCTCAAGTCCTACTTACTACCAATGAAAGCCAAACTAAAACTTTATAAAGCTTAAGTGAGACTAGTCATAAGATACGAGGCGCATCCAGAAAGTAAGTTTCCAGATTTAAAAAAAGCAAGGTTTCAGCTATTTTTCAACATAGCCACCACAGGAATTGAGACACTTGTCTATCGTGGGATCAACTTTTGTATCCCTCTGTCGTAGAACTCTGCCGCCTGTGAATGGAACAAGCGTGTAACAGACGTCTTCAGCTCTTCGCTGTGCTAAAACGCTCACCGGAGGACAGGAATTTCTTGAGGTGCAAGAAAACGTGAAAATCGCTAGGAGCAAGATCAGGACTGTAGGGTGGATGATCAAACAACTCTCAGCCAAATTTCGTTAAAACAGCTGCTGTGTGCCGAGCCGTATGTGGACGAGCATTGTCAATGAGGAGCACAACACCTGCAGTAAGCAATCCACGCTTCTTGTTTTGAATGGGACGTCGCAATTTCTGTAGTGTTTTACAGTAACGGTTAGCATTCACTGTTTCACCTCTTGGAAGGAAGTCAATGAGCAGAATGCCCTTTCTGTCCCAGAACACTGTGCACATCACTTTCCGTACCGAAAGCGCCCGTTTGAATTTCGTCCTGATCGGAGATCCACTATGCCGCCAATGCATTGACTGCTGCTTGGTTTCCGGGGTGAAGTGCGAAACCCAAGTCTCATCGCCCGTGACGATCCTGTCAAGGAACTCGTCACCGTCATCGTGATACCGTTGCAGAAATGTTAGTGCTGCTCCTTAACGTTTCATTTTGTGTTCGAGTGTCAGGTTTTTCGGCACCCACTTGGCACTCAATTTTTTTAACAGAAGGTGCTTACTGACAATGTCATGCAACAAGGATCCCGATATCAGCGTAAAATGGCTGCTCAGCTCCGTAATCGCGAAGCGACGGTTCTCCATGATGCGCTGCCGCACCAACTCAATAAAATCATCATTGATCAGGGACGGACGCCCAACGAGCTCTTCATCATGGACACTTTGACGACCTTCGGTAAACTGCCTACACTAGTGACGTACCATCTGCTTACTCATGATGTTCGGCCCATAAACCTGACAGAGCTGACGATGACTTTTAATTGGCGCAATGCCTTGTGCATTAAAGAACTTTATCATCGACCGAACCTCGCAGGCGGCGGGAAAAGGAATTAGAGCTTCCATTTCGGACCACTGCTGCCACGCTACTGGCATCAGGCGGGAACTGTTCGGCTGGCATATGATTGATATGTCATAGATCTATTAGGCATGCACAATTGACACGGCTAATTACGTTTACTTTAAAGGACAAACAAATCGGGAATCGGGCCTCGTATATTCGCATCCGTATGCTTCAAATAGAAAGAGAAGTCTTAAAGGCATTGAGAACATCGGATGGATGAACTTCGAGCTGAAGGAGCCAGCAGGGGGAGAGAAGAAGTCACTTTGGACGTCAAGAACGCCAACGCTCGGCTAAGTGGAGCGATATGGTAGAGGCATTGAGATAATTTGTGATTACCTCAATGAGCGAACGCTGCATCCTGAGATTATTTGGATCATATTGGATCTTTGGAATATCGCATATGACCATCTCTTGCGTTTGAGCATGCCCGAGTCGCACCTGGTTGGCTATGCGGACGATGTGGAGCGCTGGTAGTAGCTCCCACATTTGAATTAGCTCAGATAATATTAAATCAGGTCATAAGGAGGGTGGATCGATAGATAATAATACACAGGCTTGCAGAAGCCGCCGCTAAGGTAGAAATTGTCATCTTAACGAAAAGAAGAATACCAACGATACTTTTTGTGGTAGTGGAGAATTAGACTATGCAGACAAAACTAGCAGCTAGATGCATTTGAATAACTGTGGATTCCAAGCTGACGATTAGCAAGCATATCCGTCAAGTAGCAGAAAAGGCAGAATTGGTAAAATCAAATTTTAGAAGGATCATGGCTAATATCAAGGGAAGCCAATGCTTATAGGAGACTGGAAATTAAGTAGAAAAGGAGAGACTATGGTCAGGATGTGGGGACAGACTTCTATATACACCAATCACCGGTCTTGCTTCTGGATGCAGCATCCAAACGCTATTACCAAATTTTATACAAAGACTGGCTAACTGGATACATATGAACTGTGGTAATACCCATGGTCTGACGTCCAGTAAGTGTCACCTGTTCATAGCTACTGTGCAATCTATCTTGCTGTTCGGAGCAGAAATATGGGAAGATAAGACGAGTATCGAGATATATACAGGATTTTTCTTTTCTTTTAAGTATACATATCCCGTGTATATTCTGTAAATGTTCAGGCATTTACTGATATTAAACTAATAATGACCTAGAAAAATATACTAGTATTAAAAACAACATAGAAAGATTAGCAAAAGACAAAAAATCTGGAGTTACATTGTGATGATTGCCCTAAGTCCTACATAGGACAAACTGGTTGATTGTTCAAAGAGAAGATAATAACATAAAAAAGCCCATATTAAACAGAAAAAAAGTCACCGTTTGCCAACCATCTACTAATCAACGAACATTATAACTTCGATAATGATGTAAACATTTTACAAACTTAAAAAAGGGCAGAAAATTAAACCTTTTAAAAAATCTGGAAGTAATAAAACATCAATGGGGCAACAGAAACAGAATTATCAACCTCCTCACTACTCAAAATGTTAAAGTAGTTTGTATACAGATAAATAGTGAAAAGATTTATGTACATATTGTAACTGTCTTTACCTAAACCTTGTTTATGTCACGTGAAGATTTATACAAGTGACGTCAAGAATTAACGTGGTATTCACGTGACTTAAAATATCAAGCTTATTGAAATAAAGCAGATCTTGCTCCGTTGCAATAATCTTGATTTTTTAAGTCACTAATCAAAATTTAAATTTCTAATAAACAATTTTAATTTGGGAGCTAAAACATAGCTGTCAGATTAATCACAATCAAATTGGGAATGTAACATGTAACGTCAAGAACTAAGGCAGTTAAATCGCGCACAAGGCTGACTAGATTGGGAGAGCTAGGCGATCATTTACAGTTGTAATATCCTTAATTGTTTAGATAAAAACAAAAAGGTTAAATCGCGGTATATTGACATACAGCTAATATTATGCGGTTTAAAAATCTAAGAGTTGCCACGTCACTCAAGGATTTCCATATATGATGTCAAGCGTTTATGTTTTGTTTTTGCATGACATCTCGTATTGTAAAAAATTGAATAACATTTAAAAAGAAGATAATAATTACATTACACAATACGAGATAGTCTAGATGAGAACACATCCGATTTTTTTCTTCTGTAAATTGATATTGAAAATATAGAAATTGTGAAATTTTAAATGAATTAGTTGATAGATGTTGATTAGTCGTATTTTATTTAGTTGTGAATGAGATTATTCTATACATCAAGACAATCAATCCAACTCAGCATTCGTGTTTTATACATACAGGGAATTTTCCTTTTAACTATACATATCGCGATATTTGTTCAGGCATATATTGTTTTTGAAATTCGTCCAATTTGAATTTCTAACAAGTGTTTCCAATCCCAGATTAAGCATGAAGTAAAATTTCGAGTTTAGAAAAGCCTTAAAATTTGGTTTGGTCGTGTAGCGCTTAGCGCTACACGACCAAACCAAATTTTCAGGCTTTTCTAAACTCGAAATTTTACTTCATGCGCTACGCGTATAAAACACCGTTTAACGTGAAATCCAAAATATACTCCAAATCGGTTTGTTGAAGCAATATGTTTTGATTAATGACTAAGGAGTATTTCTACGAGTAAGTTTTTAAACCACTTTATTTTATACTTTACACGATTCGAGTTTCAAAACATTCAATAGAATTTTTAAGTGTGACAAATTTACAACGATTATACGATTAAATAGTATTATTAAGTGGTGAATTTAAGACACTTTTTGATACTATTTAATAATCATTATAAAATTAATAATCATTGTCTTAAGTGTGTCAAAACTCGAGTCGTGTAGAGTATAAAATAAAGTCTGTATTCTGGAGGCTTATACTTCGTTAAACATGTTAATTTCACAATTAAACACTTTTTACTTTGTTTGTATAACACTTTTAATTGAATGTCTATAAATAAAAAGTGTTATACAAACAAAGTAAACAGTGTTTTGTTATAAAATAAAGTGGCATATAAACAAAGAAATACTCTTTAGTTAATAATTAATATTGATTACCACGTAGTAAAGCTTAAACTATACTAATATAAGAATATTTTGAACTTCTGAGTATCTCAGTGTTTTATACGCGTGGCGCATGTTGTAAAATTTCGAGTTTTGGAAAGCCTGAAAATTTGGTTTGGTCACTCCGCTTCGCGGAGCGACCAAACCAAATTTTAAGGCTTTTCTAAACTCGAAATTTTACTTCATGCTTAACCTGGGAGTGGCAACACTCGTTTGAATCTTCAAATTGCACTTTTTCAAAAACAATGAATGCCTGAAAATTTACAGCGCATGCATCGGGGTATGTATACATAAAAGACAAATTCCGTGTATATATGATCAAGTTAATGACTGAAAGTTGAAAAAAAGTAAAACAAAATGCCTCTGATTGATCGATCTCTTTCTTGGCGGTTGAAAAACGGACTCGACTTTAGACTTGTTAAGTACTTACCCCTGGAGATATGTATCCTTTGGGAGTGGGCGGCAGGAGGACGGTCTCGTCCTGAGCGAGCGGCGCCATCGCGTACTGTTGCTGCTGGTGCTGGTGCATCGCCTGCAGCTGCTGCTGCATCTGCTGGTGCTGCTGCTGCAAGAGCTGCTGCTGCTGCTGTTGCTGCTGCGCCAGCTGC
This sequence comes from Philonthus cognatus, assembly GCA_932526585.2. NCBI lineage: Eukaryota > Metazoa > Arthropoda > Insecta > Coleoptera > Staphylinidae > Philonthus > Philonthus cognatus. The sequence goes on from OW052244.1 coordinate 40,896,825, forward strand.
AGCTGCTCCTCGGGGGCGGGCGGCGGTGGCGGTATATCTAGAAGCCGTTTCTGGGAGACCGGCGAAACTGGAACTGGAGTTCCATCATTGATTGGAAGACAAGGAGTTTGGGAAGAAGAGTTGCTACGTCTATGGCGGTTTGATAAATTATCGTAGGCGGGCCGGTAACAACCCGTTTGCGGTGGGTCGCGACCGGTCGACGACTCCCCCTCCGCGCTATTCCCATCGATGTGTGATATGTTGTGGCCTGGACGAGGGAGGAGAGACACTTTGGGTCAGCTCAATCTCACCCAAAATATCATTCGCAATTTTTTTTGGCTTGTTCATTTTGCGTGTGTCCAAAAAACAAAACTTTCTTACAAAGGCGTGTACGGGTTTGGTGTTTCTTTGCTCACTTTTTTAAATTCAAAACAACAAACGTCCTTTATTCAACAGAAATAAGAAGCGCCATAACAATTACTGTGCTTTCATATATATTGTAAACCAACATCCAAAAAAAAACCGTTACAATATATGAGTATCTCAATTTTTTTTAAAGGATCTTAGGATTTACGGAAAAGTGAGAGTGTTGTTTGACGTGACGTGTGAATCAAGCGAAATTTACATGCGTCACCGATCAAATCACGATTTGATTGTTTTTTCAATACAGTCTAAATTCTTTACGTAGGTAATCACGATTTGATTGATTTTTTTTTAATTATTCATATTTAATCACGTTTTGATTGTTTGAATCATTTACAGTCTAAATTATTTATTTAATCACGATTTGATTGTTTTAAGCTTTAAATTATTTTCGATACAGTCTGATTTTTTTTAGGAGTTTCGGCGATTGTCTTCATTTCCACCAATCAGGGCACTCTTTTCACCTGGGAAAGAAGACATCGTCTTAAAACTCGTCGGATAAGCGTTTGTACAGACGCTGCAGTGTTGCCGTCTTTCTGGGTTTTTTTGTGCTCTTTTTCGTTTGTTTTTGTTTAATTGGCCATAGATGAGTTAATGGGTTAGTTTGGAAATGCAGATTTTTTTTAGGTTAAAATTAATTTTGATACAACTCTAGGGTGTTATTGGGTGGTGAGACGAAAATGGTCGGCTAATTATAGTATAGGAAAATTGTTGATTCAATCTGTTTCGAGTGTTGTATTTTTTGGACAATTTTGATTTTTTTGCAAGCAATCCACGCATTTTTCTAAAATGCTGTTTTTGCTAACCAAAGTTGGGCGTTAAGCTTGTATCAGACGACACTATTTTCTTGTACAAAAATACTATTTTCTATCATGGTGTACCAAATAGAACATGTCCTATTTCCATGATACAAAACTGTACAAGATTCTCGTTTGGTCATATTTTGTGTATTACACTATGATAGAAAATAGTATACTATTTTCTTGTACAAGAAAATAGTGTCGTCTAATACAAGCTTTAGTTGACTGAATATTTAGTCATGATTAAATATAATGATTAAATTAGTCATGACTAATTTAGGTATTAATCATTAGTCTGGCAATCAGATGCGAATATTAGTCAACTACATTTTTAATTGTGACTAATTTCGAGTGACAAAATTAAATAAAAATAAAGCTGTATATGAATATCTTAATTACGCTATTTCTAAATGTTTTTTTTCCTAACCAAAGTCGGGCGTTAGTTGACTGAATTTTTAGACATGACTAAACATAATTATTAAATTAGTCATGACTAATTGAGTTATAATGATGCAAATATTAATCAACTACATTTTCAATCATGACAAATGTTAAGTGAAAAATTAAATAATAATAAAGTTGTATATGAATATTTTAATCATATTGTCATATGTCATATTCTGTATCTGTGCCGATTATTTGCGTGTAAATAGTTATCCATTTTATATCAATTCTGAATTTCGGTAAAAAAATTGGGATTATATTTCGATATCAGAAAACCATATTGTAACTTGGAAAAAATAAATCACAAAATCGATTTGTTACACTTTGTTTTTAGGTAAAGATTTACACATGATTACTTCTTACTTTCAAAATGGGTACATTTATGGTACAATATTTCTCCACCTTCATCTTCTGTTTATTTTTTGTATCATGTCCATTAATTTTCATTAAAAATTACTCTCTTTGAATGATAAAAACTATGCTTAAATCATTTTTTTAAAATTATTTACCCACTAAGCAAAAACCAAACAAATAACGTTATATCAACATTGTAACAACATTAAACGTTGTTTTAATGTCGTTGAAACATACTTAAATGGATTTGCTCAGTGGGTAGTTTTTGAATTATGAGAGTTTGAAATTTATAAGAGAAAATTTTGTACTTTGTGGATTTAAAAAAAATCAAATTCAATTATCTCAAGAAATGCATGTTTTTTTAATAATGGACGTATATTAGTTATTTTATTTTCCTATAACGTTCAGAATTTTAAAAAGTTAAAAAATTTGTCAACATTTTCAAAAATCTGTATTGGGTAAATCACATTTCTAAAAACTTTCTGCGAAATTTCAGCTTGAGATCTCAATGGCATTTAAATTTTGGAAGTTAAAATAATAGAGTCCATCATGCGGCATACAGGGAGTTTTTTTTAAGTGTACTTATCCCAATTAAAGCATATATTCTTAAATCGTCAGATATTCGTTGTTTTTTAAAAGAGTTCAGTTTGAAGCTTTAAACCAGTGTTTTCCTCATCCAGACTAAGCATGAAGTAACATTTCGAGTTTAGAAAAGCCCCGTGAAAATTTGTCAAGGGTCGCGCCCGACACAAATTTTCTGAGCTTTTCTAAACTAGAAATTTTACTTCATGCGCCACGCGTAAAAAACACTGATATATTGTGCAGTTTACACTATGTTAGTACAGTAGTAAGAGAAAGACGTATATTTTGAGGTTCACTTACAACCAATGTTTTTACGGGGCTTTTCTAAACTCGAAATTTTACTTCATGCTTAGTTTGGGAGTGGAAAACACTCGTTCAAAGCTTCAAATTATACTCTTCTAAAAAACAACGAATATCTGAAGATTTACGAATATATGCTGTAATTGGGATACGTACGCTTCGCGGAGCGACCAAACCAAATATTCAGGCTTTTCTAAACTCGAATTTTTACTTCATGCTTAATCTGGGATTGGAAACACTCGTTAAAAGCTTTAAATGTGAGATTTGTGAGGTCTGAAAATTCACATAAAAATCGTGATATATAAAAAACAAACTCCCTGTATTGGCTTAATGTAGTCAGAAGTGTTCAGAATTCATTAAGCACAATGAGCCTAATGAGGCCTAAGTACAGTGCACACTGACGAGGACCTTGAAGTTCAAAACGCGTCTGTGGGTATCCAGTGCCGGAATACTGAACACAAATTCAATCAAATCTGATGTTTTTTACTTTTGGATTTAGAGAAGTTCTTTGTTAATCTGACATTGTTAAATTCCGGTGATTATTGGAACGTTTTAGTAACGTATCTGGTGATTTGCTTTCATCGGAAAACAAATAAACTCAAATAAATGCAAGTTAAAGTCAGGCTAGGTAAAATAGCCTTAAGTATACTTAGCTATAGTTACTGTTACTTAATATAAAAGCTACCTATGTGCAATTAGGAGCAAACAAATGTAAAATAGCCTTTAGTATACTTAGCTTTAGTTACTGCTACTTAATCTAAAAGCTACTTATGTAAAATTAGGAGCAAACAATTGTAAACCTCTGATGAAATCAAGCGGCCTGTTTTTCATTTAAAAATGTGTTGTAATTACCTGTATGCCTCTCTAACTTAAATTCGTTCACTGACAGTGATCTATGCTTTTCCAACTTTAATTCGTTTACTGATAGTATCGTGTTATAAATGTTTAATGATAACATACACATTTACACCATGTAAATTCTATGGTTTTTATTTTTTTGCTCCAAATTATAAGTACTTGTCTACTGAATAAATCTAAATATGAATAATAAATAATGCTCGCGAACAAACTCCGGGTAGATGTCATTAGACATACATAGATTAATAGTTTAATGAAATTTGCCCGGAGTTTGTCTGAGAGAATATTTATTATTCTCTCAGCATTTTTTTGGTGCATTTGGGTTATTCAAAAAGAAGGAACAGATTTCAAACATATATTTCTGCCAAACTACAAACGGTAGTACTAAAATTCTAACGTTCCTGAACAGACAAAAGTTTAAAATTTGAACAGTCCAGGCAGAAGTTCCAACTACTGCCGCATTGGCGCTGTTGCTTGTCATGTTAATTTTCTGTAGTAAAATGGAGACACTGCCGCATTAGCGTTGTTGCTTGTCATGCTGATTGGCTGTAGTAAAATGGTGACACAACAAGATACTCCAGGTAAATGTCATTAGACATACATAGATTAATAGTTTAATGACATTTACCGGAAGTTTGTCTGAGAGAATATTTATTATTTATATACAGGGTTATTCAAAAAGAAGTAATAGAATTCAAACATTATTTCTTCTAAACTACAAAAGGTAGTCCTATAATTCTAACGTTTCCTAGACAGACAAAAGTTTAAAATTTGAACAGCCCAGGCAGAAGTTCCAACCACTGCCGCATTGGTGCTGTTGCTTGTCATGTTGATTGTCTGCTGTAAAATGGTGACACAACAAGAAAAGGCAATTTGTGTGCTGCAATTAGCAAAACTAGAGTCCATTATTTAAGTTCAAAGTGCTTTTCTGTTCCTTCATTTTGAACAACTCTAGCTAGGTTTCCATTACTTATTATTTTTGTAATTATTTTTAATGGTTAAGTCACATAGATTAGGCTAGGTTTGTAGCACATATTTTAGATCATATTTAAGTAGCGGTAACTTGGCTGCTTCCTATTACTTCTCTACCTGATTGAGCCTAAGTACTTGTCAACATAGATTTGGTAAGGGTTGTATTACTTATTTTCGGTCACACTTAAGTAACAGTAACTATGTTGCTTAAGTTAACCCAACATAAATACCTAACCTGATCTATGATGGGTTAGCTTATTTCTATTAATTACCTACCTAACCAAGCCTAAATAGTTATCAACTAAGTTAATCTAACATAAGTACTACTCTAGATCTACCAATCGAAATTTTCAGGCTTTTCTAAACTCGAAATATTTACTTCATGCTTAATCAAGGATTAGAAAACCCTTGGTAAACATCTTTCGAAACCCTTAATGACAGCACCAGATTTAAAGAAAAAAATGAACACCAAGCAGCGACGGCTCGCAGCCTAACTTCAGACCACAGTGCCAAGGCACATAAAATTTGAGGTTGGGATCGCGCACAAAAAAGTCACCTTTCAATTACGGATACATATTATCATGGGTTTCTGGCCTACCCTGAAGTTAGGCTGCGAGCCGCCGCTGACACCAAGATAATTTACGAAACTTATAAGATTATGAAAATAATTGTGTTTGTTTTCCATTTTCTTTAAGAACTCAGAGTTGTCATTAAACTAAATAGCTGCCGAACAAGTTTTTTCCACTCCCAGATTAAGCATAAAGTAAAATTTCGAGTTTAGGAAAGCCTTAAAATTTGGTTTTGGCTTCGCAGAGCGACTAAACCAAATTTTCATGCTTTTCTAATCTTAAAAATTTTTACTTCATGCGCCACGCGTATAAAACACTAATTTAAAGAGAATTCGAAATCTAGTGGTTTTTGTACAAATTTTTATTTCATTTAACCGCGCGCTTTTCAAAATACAATAAATAAATAAAAATGTTATTTATTAGATGTATTAAAAAACCGTTTGAATAAATAACCCCGAAAATTGACTTTACAATCTAGGATGAAAAGGTTATAATACAAAACAAGTATTTAAAATAAAAACATCAAAATAATTCAAATGCAACATACAATTTAAGAATTAAAGTTTTGTAGGTAAAGCCCAAGGTAATTGGATGACACATATACTATGTGTCTAGGTATCACACAATTTGACGTTTTCGCTGGAGATGTAAGGGAAGGGACGTGACGTCAATGTGTACAAGCACAGATCACACACGGAGAATACCGTAATAAATGTATCGTGTGTAACGTACTGGATACATTATACTTTATAATTTTCTTTGGATCTGATTTTCTATACAAACAATTGTGATACAAATTTGATTTTGATTGCTTTGAAGTCACGCATCAATGACACCAAACTTGCAGATATTTACTGTCATTGTTATAAAACATCTGTGAACTCAACTGGACCGCTGTGGGGTTACGGAATGGAAATTAAAGCAAGATACGATTGTATCGGACCTACATATATGCTATGTATGTCATCCAATGACGTTGGGTAAAGCCCTGTTATAATATCTGGTTATTTTTTTAAGATAACAATTTCTGACATCTAGAGTTGCTTACACTTCTGGCGCCCCCTTTCGGTCGGCGCTGCAATGTACGATAAATTACAGTGCCTTGATTAAACATAGTGGCGACAACTTTGGTATTCTTTTTGATTGGTTGTTAGTAATTCTGACCCAAAATGGCGGACAAACAGCGGCGTAGCTATGAGGTCTAAACATGGTCACAGCAATTCCGTCGAAAGGTTGTGCTTTATTTCATTTACCCCAAAATCGTATCTCAAAAATTTGCAAAGGTAAATAGAATCAACCTAAACACGTTAACCATTATATGTTCAGCGACGGCTCGCAGCCTAATTTCATTGCTGGCCGCAGCGCCAAGGACACAAAATTTGAGGTTGGGATTGCGCTTTATAAATACAAGGAATCGCACAACAAAGTCACCTTTCAATAACGGATACATATTACCTTGGGTCTCTGGCCTACCCTGAAGTTAGACTGCAAGCCGCCGCTAATCTGTTCCTATTTCAAAATTAAGGGAATAGCTCCTGCCCATGGAGGACGCTTCAAGTGAATATAGCTGTCACAACTGAATATCAGATGTTTGTATTATACCGTATTCTCTTGATTAATATTGCCTCATCATGGCGGATGACAGGGAGTTGTCGCCACTGTGTTTAATTAAGTCACTGTACAATAAATACCGTATGAATCTAATTTCACTTGTTGACGAAGAAATTACTTTTTTGGTGAATTTGGATGTTAAATTAATCAAGTCCATAAAAAATAGTTTGTTAGTTTACTCAACATGACTACGATTGTACTCACTATATTTTCCTATACTATTTTTCGAGCAAAATAAATTTATAAAAAAATCAAAATTAAAGCAACTAGGTTAGTGGGATTTGGGGAACGCGCGTGTCGGTGTGTTTATGACGTCGTGCGTGCCGTGGCGGGTTTTTCGAACTCCTTGTCGACGAGTTCGAGCCGTTTTGAAGTAGATAAGAGGCAGAGAGAAAAAGAGAGTGGGGGGAAAGTTTCGGAGTGCGACTTACCAGTGTCGACGATGACGTCGATGAGGTCCATGCTCTTGGCGAAGGCGTCCCTGAGGTTGATATGGTGGAAGGAGACGATGCTGCCCTCGCGCTTGGCGCGCTCGAGCGCTTCGCGCCTCTTGAGCGCCTTCTCCCTTCTCATCTGGTTTTTGTAGAACTCGGCAAAATTGTTAACTATGATAGGAATGGGCAACGCAATCACCAAGACACCGCAAATACAACATACGCTTCCTATGACTTTCCCAAGAGGTGTCGTTGGGTAAATGTCTCCATAGCCTACAGTGGTCATGGTGATACCAGCCCACCAGAACGTCTCCGGGATACTGATAAACTTTGTGTCTTTTTCTTCTTTCTCGGCAAAGTAAGCCAGACTGGAAAAGATGAGGACGCCCATGGCGAGGAAGAGCATTAGCAAACCCAACTCTTTGTAAGAGTTCCGCAGGGTGAAGCCCAACGACTGAAGCCCGGTGGAGTGCCTGGCCAGCTTCAGGATGCGGAGGATCCGCATGATCCTGAACACTTGCACCACCCGCCTGACGTCTTGAAACTGATCCGTCGCGTTCTTATTGGTCTCCAGAAGGAAGAGCGAAACGAAATACGGCAGTATCGCTAACAGATCGATGATGTTCAAACCCCCCTTAAAGAACTTCCACTTGTTGGGCGACGCACTGAACCGCAGGATGTATTCGAGCGAGAACCACGTTATGCACACCACCTCGACCATCGCCAACTGGGGGTTGTCTTGGACATTGCCCTTCTCGTCAATCACCTGCATGCTCGGGATTGTGTTCAAGGTAAGAGCGATCGTGGACAGCACAATGAACAAGATGGAAATGATGGCGATCACCTGGAATACCACCATCAATTCGTTTTAATCTCTATTATGATCTCAACTTCCCTTTGCATTTCATTAACCCGAAATGTTGCTTTTTTTACTGATCGTACCTGTCAGTCGTACAATATGCGCGTGTCGAGTAGTTTTGTTACGGAATGAAACGGACTGACATTGGGTACTTTTCAACAAACGGTTACTACAATTACGTGGATTATACCCAAGAATCATAACCCCTAACAAGTTGCTTCTAAAACTTAACATTTTCATCAAATATCACTGAATACCCAATAAATGAAACAGCTATAAAAGTAAACGTCAATTATTAAATAAAAACATCGGCGAGTACCAGATTTAGAGATTTAGAGATTATGTTGCACTGTTTTGGTTAATGTTTGTGAAAATGTATTACTTCTGCTGAATAATTTGGTTTAAAATTATCTATACTAATCCCATATTACGCATGAAGTAAAATTTCAAGTTTAGAAAAGCCTTAAAATTTGGTTTAGTTGATCCGCAGTGCAACATAATCTTTAAATTCAACTAAATTTTTAAGATTTTTTAAACTCGAAATGTTACTTTATGTCTAATCAAGGACTAGAAACACTTTTTATAAGTAAATTTCACTCAAATAATTCAGTAGATGAAATACATGTTTACACTTGATAATCTGTGAGCCTTATGCCACACAATAATTAAAGTGTCCGAGTTTCTGCCCCTACCATATTTAGTTTTATAGCTCATCTCTACATCTTATTTTTGTATCGTGTCCTAGCTTCTAGCCCCACCATATTTCTTGTAATGTTAGTTTGATTTATGGCTCATCTCTAATTATTTCTCCTATGCAAGATTAGTTAAAAATCTGTGAACCTGATCCCATACAATTAATTCTAGTGTCTTAGTTTGTACTCTCACCAATAAATTCTAGTATCCTAGTTTGTACTATTATTATTAGTCTAGTTTCATGGCTAATTTTACATATTTCTCTTGTATATATTGTGCGATTTTAGCTTAATGGCTCGTCTCTAAATCTTTGTTTTGTACCACACAATAAATTCTAGTATCATAGTCTCTGCCCTCAGCATGATTCTGGTTTTATGGCTCATATTTCTCTAGTATATAGTTTCCTAGTTTCTACCCCTACCAAGTTTTCTAAGATTTCAGTTTTTACACCTACCATCTTTCTCATGATTTTAATTGTATTGCTTATATCAAAATCTTTCTCTTGTACAAGATTACTTGATAATCTGTTAACTGTATACTATACAATAAACTCTGTGAACCCCTTATCACACAATTGGAACACTAGGATATTAGAATCGAAGGGATCGGTGGAAGAAAGTGCTAGCCCACATTTTATGTATATTCAATTGACTATACCATTTATCGTCATTTTAAATAAACTGAACTATGTTCAAATACCTGATTTATAAATTAGGGCTGCGCTCAACCCTTTGTGTCGTTTCAAATTACAAGAACGTAGAGGTAGAACGCACTCTTAAACAAAACGGAATTTTTAAAATAATAACAATGTGGCTTAGCCCCCTTGCCCTCTCCCTGGCCAAGGGCAGTAGATGAATTTTAATTCCCTTTAATTATTGGTTGCTTAAACATTTACAAATTGATCTAATACAGAGTCCAATTTATAGAGGTATAAGTTGTGAAAAAACTAAAAAAAATTGTTTTTTGTTTTGTGACGTTTTTCCTCCGGATCAGAGATAGATGATACCTGTATCTTCCTCCGACCCCTTCAATAAGTATCCTAGTTACTAACTTCACCATCGTTTTCATTATTTTAATTAAATAGCTCGTCACAAAATCTTTCTTTTTTACAAGTGCAGGAGACTTTTCAGCGTGTACTTGAAGAAAAGTTTCCTATACTTTACCACTCTCACTACTTTTTGTTTTCTAGTGCATGAAACTTGTCGGCGTGTTACCTAAAGGAAAATTTGTTACACATGTCTGAAATAAGAATTAGACACTAGCCAGAAGGCAAAAATCTTAAGAACAGTGGTGGGGGTAGACACTAGGACCCTATAAATTCGGAATCTTGAGGTACGGACTACAAATCTCTCGTACAAGCACAAAACACTTTTTAACGTGTTACCGAAAGGAAGGTTTCTTACACTTATCTCGTAAGAATCGTTGTGGGGGTAGATACTAGGATACTAGATAAGACTAGATTCAATTTTTACTTCATTATTCATAAATATGTTCATGTTATTTATTAAAAATGATGTAAAAACGAAACTAGTCAGAATAACAATTCCTTTCTTTCTCTAAGTACAATTAAAATAAAAGTTTTAATGCTCAAAGACCTAGATCGATGGCCAACGATGGCCAACGGTTACGGTAGGTTTCACAAACATTTATTTAAACCTGGTCTTTGTAAGCCGGTATTATATTTTAATTCGGGGTTATATGTCATTGAATTCTAGTGTAACACCAGCTTAATTTGTTTTGTGCAATTGAAAACAAATATAACTTAGACTTATGGCAGTTTAAGCTAGGCTTATATTTATTATTACTTATGTGAAGTCCATGGTTTGAGGTCAATAAAGTTAGTTATAATACAATTAATTATATTCAGTTGCAGATTGCGAAAAGAATCGCACTTTAAATATTTATGAAATATTCTACGACCAAGTATTGGCAGTTTCATTAAGCTATAAATAAAATTATTATTTAACAGGCTGAAGGACTTATATAGCTCGATGGCTATTTGTTTGATTTTTGGGTTTGCAATAAATTATGATTAATTAATTATTTGTATAGTATTGAATGTTTCTGCGTGGTAATCCATATCAATTGATCAATATTTATTAATTAATTATTGTTACAATTTTAGTATATTCAGTGATGTTACCATATTTTCGTGTTCTGTACCAATTAATGTAAATTAGCAAACTTGTTCGAGTTGAAAATTCTTGGTTGGTGGGGTGAACATGTGACATGTGTGACGTGATTTTGGTTAATCAATAGTTAATTATTAAAAAATAAAACACTAATCAAAACAACATATATTTAACTTAAAAAATAAGAGGAACACAATGGTTATTATAAAACAAAAAACAAAACAAACACCAAAGACAAGGCACCAACGTCCAAAGCACGATTAGCCACAATTAAATACAAATGTTTAGTATTACTTTTTTTGGTGTGATTTATTTTGTACCCTTCAAAAATTTCACACTACGAATTATTGAGTGAATTGAAAATGTAATTGAAGAGAAATATATTCTAGGGCAAATAAAAATGTATCTTAACATTTCGATAATTTTTTTACAATAAGATATATATTAAGATAATTAATATTAGGTTGTTCGTTAAAAATTATGTTTTTTTTTTAAATTTAATAACTCTGTTTGCAAGGTATGATTTTTTAATTTGCAAATTAACAAGATGGCTCTTCTAAACAATATATTAAGTCGCTGTATTTATTATGTATTTTGTGTAATATAATCATTTTGAATTTAATAAAATAAATATGATTTTTTAATTTGCAAATTAACAAGATGGCTCTTCTAAACAATATACTAAGTCGCTGTAATTATTATGTATTTTGTGTAATATAATCATTTTGAATTTAATAAAAACGACATTTTTTTCCGAACAACCTAATAGTATATCTTAAATATATAATGGGATGATTGTATCCTAAGATTTCGATTTGCTTGTTTGCAATGAAATATATAATAGGGTAATTAATAATATATCTTAAATATATTCTTGGATAATTGTATCTAAAGATTTTGATTAGTTTGTTTAAAAGAAATTCATATTATGATAATTGAGTGGTCTAACTGCAAAACTCACATTCTCCATTTTTGAAAACTTTTAGCAAATTGCAAAAAACACGTGTACTTTACGAAAGGTAGAGAATGTTATCCTAATTCCTGTATTGTTTACAGTTAGACCACTCAATTAATAATATATCTTTGATAAGTTTGTCTATTAAAAGACTAATTAAAATGGAATGTATAATAAATTATCTAAACATAAATTCATCTTAGGATTTCAATTTACTGATTTTTTAAAATTAGAATTAAGAGTGTCATTTTATTAATAAATAGAATGTAGACATTCTTCTATTATCTCTTGGTAATAGAAATATGTAAACATTTCTTTGTAAACATTTACATTTTATTTTTATAAAAAATGGTTTCTTCTGCCAATTGGGGTACATCGTAAAATAAGGTAAATTTAGAAAAATATGATTTTTTTAACATTTTTTTTTTCTATAGGTGGGTTTAAATTAAACTATCAAAAAATTTGCAAAAATTGATACAATAGAACAAAAATGGAATATTTGGACCACTGATTAGGTTTATTAGAAGTACAATTATAAGAAATTTAAATATTTTAAGCTGAATCAACTTATTTTCAAAATAAAATGTTGTGAAATCTGCTTTCAATAATTATTTTGAACTCTAGCAATTAGTATTGTAAAATCAGTACATAAAATATTCGAAGAGTAAGAAATAAAAATTGAATCATCACACAGGGAATTTTTCTTATAAGTATATATTGCCGATTTTTACAAAATCGAGCAAGTGATTCCACTCCCAGATTAGGCATGAAGTAAAATTTTGAGTTTAGAAAAGCCTGAAAATTTGGTTTGGTCGCGTAGCGCGTAGTGCTACGCGACCAAACCAAATTTTCAGGCTTTTCTAAACTCGAAATTTTACTTCATGCGCTACGCGTATAAAACACTCAAGTATTGTGTAGTTTAAAATATACATATATGAATGATGCCTGAATATTTACAGCGTACATATACTTAAAATAAAAAATTCCTTTATATAAAATACTTGACTCAAACTCCTCTAATTTTATACTTATGCTTTATTAAATGGCTAATATTTATTTTTACAAAAATAATAATTTACATGAATATATTCTGGATACTTAATTATCAGTGAGACAAACCAAGTGTTTAAATTTAATATCCAGTATTAGATTCAAAAATGTTTCACCGCGGGTTAAGTGAGAAATTAATTAAACATATATAAATATAATACTTCAAAAATTCAATAGACAACATAGTGAAATGAAACAAGTGTTTTTAAATTCAAATTATTATTTATATATTCAAAGGAAAAGCAAGGTTGAGTGAAATTCAATCTTTGAATTTTTTGATCAAATTTAAATATATTTCAGTACTGAAAAGATAAGAAATTTATTCAAGATTTTCATTCTCTACCATTTCATTTTTTTTTGTTTGTTAAGTAATTCAAATTTACACAGATTAGTGTTTGGAAATGAGTTTTGTGCAAATTAATTGGTAGCTTTAAACCCCCCTCAAAATGGGATCCTTTGTCATAATGGTGTTAAACTTGAAAATTCGGCAAACAAGAATAAGTTCAACTATAGCGGAAATCAAGTTGGTAATAAGCAGAAGATATAAATCTAAATATCTACAAAATAAATAAATGTAATACATAATCGTGTGTTTTGTTGAAAACTTTGTTTGTGTGATGCGTTTTCTATTATCTTCCAGTTCTTTTTTTTTAGCAGGAAAGGAAAGTATTATTTAAATATAGAAAGAGATGTTGCGTTTTGGTTTATTTTTACCTGAATTAATATTAATTCGTAGTTCTGTTCACTTTTTTTGAGCCACAATATTTTGTTTCACAGTCGAAAAAAGAAATTAATATAAATTCATTCCATACTTGTTCTGCAACTTTTTTGATTGAACCAGATTTTCACATTGGGTAAAGTTAAACACTTGTTTTGTTCTGTGTTTTTTAGGCAACTGAAAATAGAAACATGGAACAATACAAGTGTTTAACTTTACCTAATGTAATATAAATTCGTAGTTTTGTCCACCTTCTTTAATGAGCCACAAAATATTATTCTTTGAAAATGATGTATACATCTCAACTATTCAGGAATACAAATTATAATTTTTATTTTAAAATTTTGTGTAACAAAGCACGGTGTTAAATTTTCAACTATATGTTTGATCATGTTACATCAAGCGTTAAGTAAAAAATTAATTTAAGAGCCACACAATTTTATTTTAAAGCTAGAAAAGAAGAAAACGAGATGTCTTGAAATGGCTGGATAGTAATCATATATTTTCACATGATTTTAAAGCGTTAGTGTTGAAATTTAATTAAAAAGAAAAATCAAATAATTAATTATTTTCCTTAAATTCTTATTAATTAATAACCGGATAAAGGTTGTGTCTCCGATTATTACTAAATACGAATGTAAGGAAAATATTGATTAACAAGGCTGATAAATGTTGAAAGATCATCTTCATTTTTATACAAATAAAATCTTCGCCTGAAGAAGCCACATTGTGGTGAAACACAATATATATTTGAAAGTGTTTAAATTGGATTATTTATATAAAAGTTGAGGGAAATAGTTGAATACTCGGTGGGTTTACGTTTTAACATTTTTTAAAAATTAAACAGTCCAAGCGGTAAATGCTAATATTTTAATTTAAACTGAAAATATAAGGAGGAAGGAAGAACCCGATTTTGTTGTTTTGTGATATTTATTTGTTAAGAATATGATATACAGAAAGTTTAAGGGAAGAAATGTTAAGTGGGTGTAATTCCATTTCTGGTTAATACATTTTATTTCTGTCGTTTTAATCTTACATTTTGATCAATTCTGATTATATTACCAGGATTTAAAACTATTGGGACACGAATTGAAATTTTTAAAATTTACAAACATAAACCTTGTTAAGTGTTCAATAATTTATTCTAAACTCCGAATTTGAGTGGACAGAATTCTACTCCTGATGATTTAATTTCATTTTTGTTGATTGTATATATTATTTTGATGATTTATTTTTACTAGTTTTCAGACATAAACCCACACAAATTTGCCCCAAAATATTATCTGTATAAATAAAATTCTAAATAACTTTCTGACTTTCAAAAATGTGTGTTTATTTTCACAATTGTTTCGCAATTTCAACCTACCAAAATATTATTTTGAGTGAATATAATTTTACTTCTGGTTGTTGAATTTTATATCTGTTAATTGTATCATTTACTCTAAATAATTTTACACATATTTTCCGGATTTTAGAAATATGAGACAGCATTTACATTTTTTACACATTTTCAGACATAAGCTCGCCTAAATATCTAACAACTTTCCCTAAAATCTTATTTTGAGTGTATCTTCTAATTCTGAATACATTTTCTGGATTTTAATGATCTGAGACAATATTTGAATTTTTAAGACATTTTCAGATTTAAACCCACTAAAATATTCGATCATTTCCCCCAAAATCTCACTTTAAGTGGCTGTAATTCGACTCCTGCTTATTGAATTTCGTTTATGCCAATTATATCGTCTACTCTAATTAATTCTACAAGTATTTCCGAGATTTTAAAAATATGCAGGAAAATTTGATTTATTTAAAATTTTTTAACCGAAACCCACTTAAATATTAACCAAATTATTCTAAAATCTGACTTTGAGTGGCTGTAATTCCACTCCTGCTTATTGAATTTAATTTCTGTTAATTGTGTTTTCTACTTTGATTTATTCTAAACCTTATTCCTGTAATTAAAATATAGAAAACAAAAATTGGCTTTTATTTAGAAACTTTTAGACATAAACCCAATCAAATATGCAACTATTTCTCTTTAGATCTCACTTTGACTCCTGTAATTCTACACTTGATTATTGAACCTAATTTCTGTTGGTTATATCTTTTACTCTAGTAAATTTTAAACATATTTCCTAAATTTTATAAATATGAGACCAAATTCGATTTGTTATCAATTGTCCCTAAAATCACATTTTGAGTGTCAGTAAATTCTATCTGTCTTAATTATTGAGAAAAGTTAAAATTATCTTATAAAATTAATGATTTTAGGAGAATGTTTTCTTCGAAAAATGTGAAAATTCAAGAAACTATTAATTCGGCATGAAATTCACTAAATTTGTACATAAATGAAAAAACTGTTTGAGTATTATCAAAAGTTGACGTTTCGCCGGATTTCTTGTATTTTTAAATCTAAACAGCAGCTGCAATTGCATTCAAAGTCCATCTAATTTATATTTCTCAATGTTAGAAGAAAGTTTATTCCTTTCTCATAAATTTGTACATTTTTTTATAAAAAATGACACTTTTTTGATTTTTCGCGATTTTTATTTTGAAGAAAAGATAAATCATTGGCACGTAAACAAATAAACCCTTTAAATTTATCAACCTACTTTTGTGTGATAGATGTCCTTTGCAATATTTTTTAAACTTTATAATTAAATACATATGTTTTCATCGACTTTGGACAACTGTAATTTCGGTCCAGCGCGTCAATTATGTTTTTTTCTTCATTTACTTACTATTAATAATAACAATCTCTATTGTCCAAATGGAAAAACCTAATACAGGACAAAATAGAAACCATATAGTGGCATTAAAAAAAACATAATATACAATAGTCACATAAAAATAAATACCATAATTATCTAAATATTACATTATTTGAGAATTTTTATTTCTCATTTTAAGTGGTCTTAATTCTAGTTTAAGTTATTGTATTTAATTTATATTCATTGCATTTTAAACACCAATTAATTTTTAATATATCGTCAGAATTTAAAAGCTATTCCAAAGAAAGAAAAAAAAAATAATAATTTTGTTGTGTGGAAATGTTTAAAACAATCATCGCACTTTAATTATTCAATCGCTTTATTAAAGTTTTTATTTTGCGTGTAATTTTACTCCTGCATCTTAAATTTAATTTCTGTTCATTGTAACTTAAACTCTGTTCATTTCTTAACATTCTTATTTTGAGTGATTGTAATTCCAGTTTTGGTTATTACCATTAGTTGCATTTTGAACCCCTATGAATTTTTAATTTTTTTTCAGAATTTTAAAGCTTTGACACAAAAAATAATTTTGTTGTATAGAAATATCCAAACAATCCTACTTTAAATATTCAATAATTTCATTAAAGTTCTCATATTCTGTGACTGTAATTCCACTCCTGGATCCTAAATACAAGTTCTGTTTATTGTTACTTAAATTCTACTCATTTCTTAACATTCTTATTTTGAGTGATTGTAATTCCAGTTTTGGTTAATAATAATTTTTCTTTTAAGTATACGTATTTCAAATTCAGCCTATTTTCTGTAAATCTTTAGATATTCCTTGTTTTTTGTTTTAAAGTTCAATATGAAGCTTTAAACGAGTGTTTTCCACTCCCAGACTAAGCATGAAGTAAAATTTCGAGTTTAGAAAAGCCCCGTGAAAATTTGTCGAGGGTCGCGCAGCGACCCGAGACAAATTTTCTGGGCTTTTCTAAACTCGAAATTTTACTTCATGCGCCACGCGTATAAAACACTAAAATATTGTGAAATTTATGTATATTCGAACTTCACTTGAAATCTGTTTTATACGTTTAAAGAAAAGCCCAGAAAATTTGTCTCGGGTCGCTGGGCGACCCTCGACAAATTTTCATAGGGCTTTTCTAATCTCAAAATTTTATTTCATGCTTAGTCTGGGAGCGTAAAACACCCGTTTAAAGCTTCAAATTGAACTCTTTTAAAAAACAACGAATGTCGGAAAATTTACAGCGTATGCATATGTTTACCTAAAAGAAAAATTTACTGTAATTATACTTAAAAGAAAAAATCGCTGTAGGTATTTTTATAGTTCATTTCCTATTCGAAAAAAAATTCTATGGTTTATAAATTCTTTGTAATTTTAGTTTAAAAGAAATTTTTATCTATCATTTCCTATTCAAAAATAAAATGTTGTGGCTCACATCGGATCAATAACTAATATTTCACAAAAATGTCAATATCAGTTAATTTTAGTTCAAAAGCAATTTTTATCTATCATTTCCTATTCCAAAATAAAATGTTGTGGCTCACATCGGATCAATAACTAATATTTCACAAAAAAATGTCAATATTAGTTAATTTTAGTTCAAAAGCAATTTTTATCTATCATTTCTAATCAGAAATAAAATGTTGTGGCTCACATTAGATCAATAACCAATATTTCCCAAAAAGGTCAATATTAGTTATTTTATCTAAGTATTTTTTTTATTCGTAAAGGTCAAGACGCATTCGAAATAAATTCCAGCGTATACATTTTCAGCGCTCGCTTTCAACGAGTTTCGCAAATATCCATTAGACTCGTTTCCACACTTTCCTCTAGAGTGTGGACACAAATCTATCAGTATTCTCCTCCTCCCGGTTCCTTCACCTCCCTTCAACCTCCACACCACCGAACTTAAAACTTTATTTATAAAACCCGATCGAGCGGACGGATTTCACGAATGCGTTTATAAAGATTAAACCGCAATTTTTAAATTAGATAATGATAAAAGCGCGATGAACTTTTTTTTTGCTGCTACTAAAGCGTTATGTTCATTTTTGAAGAGTACAAAAAATTGGGTCTCGTATTTTTTTATCTTTCAAAAGTGAGTGAGATTAAGAGGATACAGTTAGTCGCCACTAAACCGAAAGAAAGAAAAAAACAAAAGTTAGCTACATGTACACAAGTAGAAGAAGAAAAAGAGTGTGTATCAGTTGTGTCTTCAACATATACATTTTGTTTTGTATCACCAAAAATAAGTGTGTTAATCTGTTTAAATTCCACAAAAAACAAACAAACAAAAAAAGAGTGGGTGTTCTGTTCAAGTGTGTGTGCGTTTACATTTATCAAGTGAAAGCTTTACAGTTAGTGTGGGTTGTCTTGATTGATTTTTTTTTGTTAATTTGAGAGTGAGTGTAATTTGTGGTGAAGCGTCTTTGGTCGAAAAAAGTCCTCGAGTGGCGTCCGTGAGTCAGGTTTTTCGCAACTTTCAGGTATTGAAATAGGAAGCAATGTACAAGAGAGCTCGAGCCCCTGTGCCAATCATAACCGGCCTAAGGCTAATCCCTGTCGCACGGCGTCCTGCGCTCAACAGCAAGCAAACCTGAAGAGGTTCAGGTTTAGGTAGTGACTTTTAACTTAGGCAATCGGTGCGCCGACACAGTGCGGGGACTAGAAGACGGGCTAAGAGGGGCACGACATTCAGGGCCCGTGAATGCGCGGTCTGGTTGTTGCGTATGCCCATTGCCACCAAAAAACAATCAAAAACCAAAAGAAATAAGTACAAATAGAGACACAAGCGTTCTTTTTTTTCTCTCGAATGACGTTTTTTTTTGCAAGTTTATTTGACGTTGCGGTTAAGAAGGAAATTATAAAAACACAGGCAACATCTCCGTCTTCTTGAGTGTGGACATCTAAAACAACATCTGCATAAAAACGGTTAATTTCGCACGGCTCTATTGCTCCCTTTCAATAAATATTCAACGACATATTTCAAAAACTGTAGATACTTTAAAATTCAAACCGTAACCTTGTTATTATTAACCTTATTTTATTACAAAATAATTTGTATTGTTTCTAAAGGGTGTTTTTATTTTAGAAGTATAAAATTTTATTCTTGGATACCTGTTAAACCAATGCGAGAATAGGAAGCTGTTGGTAGCAATTTTAGAGGGAATGGCGAAGCTATACTGATGAGAGGTAAATCTCGAAACGCGACTATAGATCGCCTGAATAATTTGATCCAAATTGTTACATTTGCAGTAGGTTACTTTATGTAACAGCAAACACTTGTTATATAATTCAATGTCCGTCGGGGTATTAGCGCGGGAAGTCGTCGTTTCAATAAGTGTTTGATATAGTCTTTGTAAGACTAACTTGTTGTAGATTGCGAAAAGAATTTTATGTTTGTTAGCAATTTTGTTCAGTAAGGTTTGGTAAATTATCATGCCAAAGCTAACAAGCGAGCTACGATTACAAATTGTGGAAATTTATTTTCAAAATGTGCGCTCTGTGCGTAAAACTTATAGAGCACTTCGCCCATTTACTGATTTTAAACCGCCAAATAATTGTTAGAGATAAGGCTCATTTTTAGCTGAATGGACCCGTGAATAAGCAAAATTGAGCTACTGTGTAATCCACAATACACAGTAACACAATTTTGCTTATTCACGAGTCCATTCAGCCGAAAATGAGCATTGCATGCTGGGGGCATCATTGGCTTTTACTTTTCAAAAATGAAGACAGACTCAATGTTACCGTCAATAGCGAGCGCTACAAGTCAATGATTCGACATTTTTTGTTCCTCAACTTCAATGCAAATCTGTTGAAAACTAAATTGTTTCAACAAAATGGCGCAACTTGTCACTCTGCGCGTTTTTGGCTGAATGGACTCGTGAATAAGCAAAATTGTGTTACTGTGTAATCCACATTACACAGTAACACAATTTTGCTTATTCACGAGTCTATTCCGCCAAAAATGAGCATTGCATGCTGGGGGCATCAATGGCCTCTACTTTAAAAAAAGTGAAGACAGACCCAATGTTACCGTCAATGACGAGCGCTACTAGTCAATGATTCGACATTTTTTGCTCTCCAACTTTAATGCAAATCTGTTGAAAACTAAATGATTTCAAAAAGACGGCGCAACCTGCCACTCCGCTCGTCAAACCCTCACATTGTTGGGAGAGACGTTTGGTGATCAAATCATTTCGAGACATAGGACTGTTAATTGCCCCCCTAGATAATGTGATTTGATCCCATTAGACTACTTTTTGTAGGGCTACGTCAAATCACTGGTCTATGCCGATAAACCAGCAACGATTGAAGACAGAGGTTAAATTGAAAAAAGTTATAAAAAATTGTACCAATAGAATGGTTCATTTAAGACGCAATCGTGGTAGTCACATGCCATTGGTTATCTATTAAAGGTAAAACATATGTTGTTTTATTGATTTTTATGGGATTTATTTGAAAACGAAGTTCTATACCTCTAAAAAAACACTCTTTATAATTAGTTATGACTGTTTAAACAATGTTACAACTATTGCGGTAAAGATGAAAATAATACATTACTTGTATACCTTACAACAATAACATATGATCTAAAAGTTTTATCCTCTAGAGGCTATATATAAAATTCTTTATAAAAATATTAAGTTGGTAACAAATTATTGAAAACGATAATAATTCTCACTGCAACTGTTAATATTTTGTATACAAAATACATACATACATAACCTTATCGTCATGCGTCAAATGTCAGGACGCGTCAGGTTAAGCCGATTTGTCGGTAGTACCAATTCACATTTAAATGCAAACAAAAGTCATGGCATGCTAGAGGACCCATGCGCGACCCTCGACAAATTTTCTACGCGGGGCTTTTCTAAACTCGAACATTTTAAATATTTCGAGATTTTGGACGATTATTTATAATATTTTCAATATTTGTAGATTTTTATCCGATTTTCGATATTTAGAGATTTTCGTCCATTTATAAAATTTTCATCAGATTTACAACATAGAGAGATTTTTGACGATTATTAAAATTTGTATCAGATTTTCAATATTTCGAGATTTTCATCAGATTTTCGATATTTTTGTTAAATTTATGACGTTTTTTATGTCGTTTATATTGACGCTTATTATGTCGACAAAAAACGTGAAATCGAGTCGAGCGTATTTTAAACTTGCAATATTCGAGTGTTGTATACGCGTGGCGCATGAAGTAAAATTTCGAGTTTAGAAAAGCCCCGTGAAAATTTGTCTCGGGTCGCTGCGCGACCCGAGACAAATTTTCTACGCGGGGCTTTTCTAAACTCGAAATTTTACTTCATGCTTAGTCTGGGAGTGGAAGATACTCACTCGGAAGTGATAAATGTCAATGTCAAATATCACACGTGTCAATGTCGATTGAATAATGGATAACGAAATATCACGCGTGTCAAGTTTTTATGAGATTTTCAAAATTTAGAGATATTTACCGATTAATAAAATGTTCATCAGATTTTTAATATTTCTAGATTTTTATCCGATTTTCGATATTTAGAGATGTTTGTACAATTATTATATTTTCATCAGATTTTTAACTCATCGAGATTTTTGACGGTTATTAAAATTTGTACCAGATTTTCATCAGATTTTTGATATTTCGAGATTTTTGTTAAATTTATGACGTTGTTTATGTCGTTTAAATTGTCGTTTTTTATGTTGACAGAAACGTAAAGTCGAGCCGAGTGTATTTTAAACATGACAATATTTGAGTGTTGTATATGCGCGGCGCATGAAGTAAAATTTCGAGTTTAGGGAAGCCCCGTGAAAATTTGTCTCGGGTCGCTGCGCTACCCTCGACAAATTCTCTACGTGGGCCTTTTCAAAACTAGAAATTTTACTTCATGCTTAGTCTGGGAGTGGAAGACAATCGTTCGGAAGTGATAAATGTCAATGTCGAATGTCACACGTGTCAATGTCGATTGAATACTGGATAATGAAATGTCACGCGTGTCAAATTTTTATGAGATTTTCAATATTTTTAGATATCCACCGATTATTAAAATGTTCAACAGGTTTTCAATATTTCGAGATTTTTATCCGATTTTCGATATTTGAAGATTTTCATCCATTTACGAAATTTTTATCAGATTATCAACAAATCGAGATTTTTGACGATTATTAAAGTTTAAATATTGAAAATCTGATATAAACTTTAATAATCGTCAAAAATCTCGATAAGTAGAAAATCTGATATCATATTATAAATGAACGACAATCTCTAAATAGCGATAATCGGATAAAAATTTCGAAATATTGAAAACCTGATAAGAACTTTAATAATCAACAGGAATATAACAAAACCTTTTCAAATAGCTGACTATTATTTTTTACCAATTTATCGAGAAGGCTTGTATTTTGACAATTTAAACGAGGCGAACTATCAAGCATTTATAATATAATTAAATCCCGAGAGCTTAAGCTCGATGGCTTTAATCTTTGATTATTAATGCTTGATATGTCGAGTTGAATTGTCTAAAAATGGAAGACTTCAAGATAAATTATTTAAAAAAATAATAGTCGCTATTTGAAAAGGTCGTGTAATATTTATAAAGATTATTTATTGATCATTTATAATGAAACAGCTTTTATAAACAATATTTATTTTAATTATAATAATGAAACTTAATATTAAATAAGTACATAAAAAGATTTACTCTATTTGGAATAAAAATTAAAAACACAATTATAATAGGTTACGTTATTGCTATTTGCCTCGGTTTCGCAATTTGAAATATTTGTTTGGCATTATCCGCTAGAAACGATGTTGTCGTTTTTATTTGTTCTTCTGAATTTCGTATGCTGCCTATTAACGTTCTGTAATGGTCCATTTTAGAATTATTTGATTCTATAATCAAAGTTTCACTTATTTCTTATGCATTTTTTATCAACGATGTGGCTGATTAATTTTTTTCTGCCCGGATTTTATTTAATATGTCTTTGTGGTGATTTAGAGCAATAGAGAGGTTAAGCTACTGTGGCCCGTAGTTTTAATTAATTCTTGTTCGCCGGCTTTTGTTAGCTGTGTAACTGCTGTTGAACGTCCGGAATGGTTTGTAATTTTTCTTTTCTTGGTGTCTAGGCCAATATTTTCTGCTACAATTTTTGCCCATTTTGAATAAATATTTTTTCCAATTAGACAATTTTTATACCACGCACAGCCTTCTTGTTTCCAATAAGGATTTGGTGATAAAAACAAGCGGCCAGTTTTTATGTTATTTTCTCGTTTACTTAACATTTTTTTGTATAATCGAACAGGACAGTGGCTCACATTTTTAATAGGAACAAGCCACTTACCTTCTATACATTTGTGGTTTCCACCTTTACAGGTTTTACTAAAGATTAGGTTATATTCAATACGGGGAGAAAACTACCATCATTTTTTAATTCATCTTTAAAATGATGAATAATGGCAGAAACGCCCTCACCTCCACGCCACGCCAATTCAACAGATACAATCTGAAAAAATTTCATTTGTAAGCCATTTGGCGATTATTCATCATAATTGTTCGCAATGGCCATTAATTCATCTGTCGAAAGAGCAGCAGAGATTTCTTTTCTTTTTTGGGAATGCTTTGCAATCGCCTTCTTTTAGCAATGCGAGCTTCTCTTGCAACTTCAAAATCTAAGTCTTCAAATGGATTAAGACGTCGATTATGTTTTTTAAAATATAATTCTTGAATGCTTTTCGCAGTCGAGTTTCACATAACCTTAATAGTATATTCCTTATAGTTATCCCCGTTCTCATTTCGCATATTCCAAGCCCAATCCTTTGAAATTTCAGCTATCACTCCATTTGGGGTTGCTTCTTCCAATTTGTAATTTTCGACCTCACAAAATTTTTTAAATCGACGCCATACACTTACTTGTCTTGCTTCTTATTGTATTTATTGGTACAGGGTTTATAACAATTTCGTCATTTTCTGCCGTTGATGTTTCTCCGAACCGTGCCACTTTTATGACTTTATAACAAATGTCAAAGTGAACGCACAAACTACTATTTGTAATTTTATGTTGTAGAAAGGAACAAGAAGAAGAGACAGAAGAGAGGAAGAGCGAGAGGAAAAGGCATCTAGATATTTCAGTTGTTGATTTCAATAGACGCCGTAATCGTAGTAAATTATGAAAAATCAACAATGAATTTTGACAAACATTTCTAAATATCAAAAATCGGATAAAAATCTCGAAATCTTAAAAATCTGATGAAAACTTTAATAATCGTCAAAAATCTTGAAATGTTGAATATCTCATAAAAAATCTTAAACACGTGACATTTTATTAGCCATTATTCAATCGACATTGACACGCGTGACATTTGACATTGATTTGTATCACTTCCGAACGAGTGTCTTCCACTCCCAGACTAAGCATGAAGTAAAATTTCGAGTTTAGAAAAGCCCCGCATAGAAAATTTGTCGAGGGTCGCGCAGCGACCCGAGACAAATTTTCACGGGGCTTTTCTAAACTCGAAATTTTACTTCATGCGCCACGCGTATACAACACTCAAATATTGTCAAGTTTAAAATACACTCGGCTCGACTTTATGTTTTTGTCGAAATAAAAAAACATCAATATAAACGACACAAACATTACAAATTTGAGAAAAATCTGGAAATATCGAAAATCTGATGAAAATCTGGAAATATTGAAAACCTGATACAAATGTTAATAATCTTCAAAAGCAGGTATGCTCTATCTTATGATGATATTTTCAACTTCCGGTTCTGATCGAAAATAGGTTATTTAGACCGGAAGTTCTTTTTTTAAATGGAACATAGTATTTTTATTACAGATTCGGATTCTACGTGAAAAACATGACACTTTTGTAAAAAAAAATGTTTTTGAAAAACGTCATTTTGACTATAAAATGACCTTGCTTAGGTCACTCGTGCTACCCTTGACTTGTCTATTTGGATTTGGATTATGAGTTTAATTCGTGTTGCGATAATTACAAGTTACCTTTGGCACGCAATTCACATCGTAAGTAAAATCGAGCATCATAAGAATTGCAAACGTTTTCGTTTTCAACTCATTTCATTTCTCGTTTTATTATCTCGGTAACAATAAATAATAATATCTAATTGTTTATTCAACAAAAATTGTTTAGTTTTGTACACTCCAGCGATACCCTATGTTCATCTGAAACGACCACTTTCATATTATGTAAAATGGGTAATACGAGTGACCTAGGCAAGATCATTTCAAGGTCAAATGACAAGTGACCTAGGCAAGATCATTTCAAGGTCAAAATGACAAGTGACCTAGGCAAGATCATTTCAACGTCAAAATGACGTTTCTCGGAAAAAAAATTCATACAAAAGTTTCATGTAGAATTTACGTAGAATCCGAATCTGTAATAAAAATACTATATTCCATTTGAAAAGATGAACTCTCGATATGAATAACCCATGTCCGGTCAGAACCTTAAGCTGAAAATATCATCATAAGATAGAGCATACCCGATTTGGTGTTTAGCATTTTTTTTTTCATTTTCCAAAAAAGAACCTTTCCCTTGACCATCAAGGAATTTCCGACTCATCGTTGAATTACAGCTAATCCGGATTTTCGAATATAAATAAACAACTAATATTTCATTTTCGTCCGGATTACTGGATACTTCGGATTATATTAGCGGAGCATTACTGCATGAAGTCTGTTCAGATAATAACCGAACTTGATTTTTTTAAACTTTATTATTCATTTTACAGATTATTGGTCTTTGTTCCCTTCAAAGTACTCCCCTCCCCTATTCACAAACTTTTCCCAGTGGTGTTTCCATTTCGTGAAGCAGTCTTGGATAGGTTCATTTGAGATGGAGTGTAAAGTCTGTGACAAATTTGCTTTGATATTCTCAATACTCTGAAAACGGCGTCTTTTCAGCACTGATTTTAATTTCGGAAATATGAATCACACAGAGCTAGGTCTGGCAAAAAGGAAAGTATGGGAGGACAGTCATTTGATTCTTGGCAAAAAACTGACGAATTGCCAAAGCTGAGTGTGCGGGCGCATCATCGTGTTGCAAGGACCATGAGTTGTCTTGATACAACTCTGGTCTCTTTTTGCGGACGTTTTCACACAACCTTTGCAAAACGCCTTGATAGTACACACGCTTCACTGTTTTACCTTGACGCAAGAATTCAAAATCTACAATTTCAAAAAAGTCGAAAAAAAAAACAGTGAACATCACTTTGACATTGGATCACACTGACGTGCTTTCTTTGGACGTGGGAATCCTTTGCTAATCCATTGTGATATTGAACTTTTGTCGTAGCCGTAAACCCAGCGCTCGTCTCCCGTTATGATTCTTTGTTTCATCGTCATTGGCTTGTTCAATGAGTTGCCGACAAATGTCCACTCGACCTTCTTTCTATTGTTCGGTGATCAATTGACGAATTTATTTTGCTGCAACTCTACTCATGTTCAATTTATAAGTCAAAGCTGCATGGTAATGAGATGCTAATATTTTCTGAACGTGGGAGGTATCAGTTGAAGTGGAAGGCCTTCCTAGTCGAGGATCATCTTGAATTTACTGACGACCACTTTTAAATCATAAAAACCATTCCTAGCACTGCGTACGACCCAGAGCATCATCTTCATACGCTTTTTTCGAAAGATTAAACGTTTCTGTGAACGTTTTCCTCAGTTTAACGAAAAACACTACATTGCATCGAAACTCGCACATTTCGAGATATCAACAATTCAAGAACATTCGCTTACAAAGGAGGTTATGCGCAAGGCAGTGCTGCCAACAGCATATCATTAAATATCTCCGTTGGCGCGTAATTCAAATTGTTCGGTTATTATCTGAATAGGACTCGTATATACTTAAAAGAAAAACGCCCATATGTTCACGTGAATATTGTTTACATGTATTAAATACTCGACGCATTTTAATCAAAAAATAAACTCTAGTATATTTTTACGTACTAAAGTACATTTTGCTCTGTCAAAACAATTGAGTTATGGCGGTTTAAACTTTGTTTTGATAGCTCTCTAAATTTGACATTAGCTTGACAGTCGGTTAAAAATTGTTTAAACAGTTTATACTTTGTAATATAAGGTTATTATTCAAGGTTATTAAGGTTTGAATTATTTTATGAACAACGATAACGTAAATTTTTCACCCGAACCAGAAAAATACGGGCAACAAGTAGCCGGCGTGTGAGTGTTTAAAAAAGGTTATTTACAAAATTACTGGCACTCGTAATATTCGTATATAAAGAGAAAGAGAGTAGAGAAAAAGGGTGGTCATGCAAAGGCGAAAAGTTTACATATTTATGTTCTTCTCTTCATCACTTTTTTAGTCTCTGGAAAAATGGTTGTGTTGTGTGAATGGCTTTTGTGTGTAAACGCGTTAACGTGTGCACCTTAATTTTCTGAGTTTCGCGTGCCCGACTAATAAAATTTATTAGGCTAACCTACTTAGCCCCAGTTGTTGGGCCTTAGGATAACCCCGCCCCCCCTCCGCGACGAGATAATTGCGCCTGGGCGATTTCCGTGCCGGGGCGCAATCATGCCGCCAGAGTAGGAAGAATTTTAATTGAATCGATGTTGATTTTTTTTGAAAATAGGTTATTTTTGGATAATTTGAGTGAAGTGATTTTTATGGTTTTGTTGCAGCACTTTCATATCAAAGAAAAGTACAAAAAAGTATGATGAATTTGATTTTAATTGAAGCTTTATTATTATTATCTTAAGGGGCCCACAGACGATTATCAATCCAGTCGAGTGATGCCCGGCGCGTTCGTGTATGGCTAGATTTGCATTATTATTACAGCAAGTATTTCAAACTGAATGATGCATTTGGTTTTAATCCGAGCATTTATTATTATCTTAAATCATAGGTTCCCAAGCTTTTAAACATTGCGACCCACTTTTTAGAAACCCAATCTGTGGCGACCTACATTGAATTCTCGTCTTCATTTTTACCATAACTTATTTTTTGTTGTTTTTTTTGTATTATTGTTTACTGGCATAGATTTGTCGATTCAGTCAGTAATACTTTACCCATAACTTATGAATATTCATATCTAATTCTTAATAATTAGTAGTGATTACCTATATCGATTAAACATTAATGACTACTCGAATTTTGCAAATTGTTAAGCCTTTTCAAGCAGCTTACTTACATGAGTTACTGGTAACTTAGGTGAGTAGCTGTAAATTCGAGTTACATATTAAATATGATCTTAGGTTTGGTTAGTTACCAGTTACTTATGGTAACTAGACTAACCTAAAACCACTGTATCCCGAACTTAACTTAGTGGCTAGTTGCTAAGGCAAGATATTAATAGTATCTTAAATTAGTTATTAGATTTTTAAACTAGCTTAGACAACTTACTAAAACAGGGTTGGTACCTAAAGACTAGAGTTGCTGATTACAAAAGTACAAAAAAGTATGATGAATTTGAATTTAATCTTTATTATTGTTATCTTAAGGGGACCCCAGGCGATTACGCCTGGCATCGGTCCATTCGAGTGATGGCAGGCGCGTTCCTGTATGGCCAGATTTACATTATTATAACCGCAAGTATTTTAAACTTATTGATGCATTTGATTTTAATCCGAGCATTTATTATTATCTTGAATCAGAGGTTCCCAAGCTTTCAAACACTGCAACCCATTTTTTAGAAACCTAATCTGTGGCGACCTACATTGAATTTTTCTTCTGCATTTTTACCATTACTTAATGTTTGTTGTTTTTTTTTTGTATTATTGTTTACTGCCATATATTTGTCTATTTAGCCACTAACGCTTTTCCCATAACAGCCTTTTCAAGCAGCTTACTTACATGAGTTGCTGGTAGCTTAGGTGAATAGCTGTATATTTGAGTTACATATTAAATATTATCTTAGGTTAGGTTAGTTACTAGTTACTGATGGTAACTAGACTAGCCTAAAACAACTGTATCCCTAACTTAACTCAGTGGCTAGTTGCTAAGGCAAGATATTAATAGTATCTTAGATTAGTTACCAGTTTTTGAAACTAGCTTAGGAAAGTTACTAAAACAGGGTTAGTTACTTGAGACTAAAGTTGATGATTACATAGCAATGGGATAATATACAGGAAATTTGTCATTTAAGTATATCTGCATTTAACTCGATCGTATCTGAATAATCTGTGTTATTCAGTTGTAAGTATTTAGGTCAGGTTAGATTAAAAGCCAGTTAGACAACATTAAGTTTATAGAAAAATATTTATGGATTCGATAGCTAACGCCTTCTAATACTATATAGTGGCATCGCAATGACACGTGTCATTGACGATGTTTTTATAAACTGCTTTTCAACTGTGGATTGCAGCTCATATCTAATTTAAACTTAATCATCGTTTTTAGGCTGAAATAAACAGACATGGTTTAGATTCGGTAACTAGCATTAACTACTTTTAAATTACATTAATTCCATAGTGGCATCGTCAACGACACGTGTCATTGACGATACCACTATTGAGCATTAAATGGTGTTAGCTATCGAATCCATTAATAGTTTTCACATATTGGCTTGATATAGTTAGAGATGTTCAGTATTCCTCAGCACTGGGTTGTGACCACACTGCCGAGGACCTTAAAGTCCGAAGCGCGTCTGTGGCTATTTGGTGCCGGAATACTGAACACCAATGCAATTAAGTTTATAGAGTTAATCTAGCTCTATTAACTAAATGTTTTCCAATAAACTATCTTTTAAGCTAACCTAACCTACAATTATATAATGTAACGTAGGTTCAAATGCATCTTAATTGATCTGATTCATAGATACCTATCTAACAAATGTCAGAAATGTTTTAGGTTAAAATTAAGTTGGGATTTTAGGTTAATCATTGTTTTTAGACTGAGATAAATAGACATGGTTTAGATTCTGTAACTAGCATTAACTACTTTTAAATTACATTAATTCCAAGTTACTTAGGTTGTGTTATCATTTACTAAGCTCACTAATTTAACATAAGTAATCAACAACGAACTACTCAACAATTAACTACTTTTAAATTACTTTAATTCCAAGTTACTTAGGTTGTGTTATCATTTACTAAACACACTAATTTAACACAAGTAATCAACAACTAATCTAACTAGCGAGCATATAAGCAAACGTTTCAGAAGTTCGGTTAGGTCGTGTGTAACTATTTCTAGGTTAGTTTAGATGCGTTAAATTGTCAATTTCGTTAAGTTTAATTAATTACCGAGGTTGTTTTGATTGTTAGATACTAAAGTATTCACCAAACAACATTACTGTAGGAACTAAATGAATTTCGCCAGATACTAACATTACGTAGGGAACCAATAACAAGCCTAATATCTCATAAATCTAGTCACGCCAAAAAACATAGGCTACGAGTAATATTCTAATTTGCTGCTAGCAGACATTCGGATTTTTGTCCGTTCAATTTCAAAAGTCTCATAACTTTAGTCTCGCTGAAAATATGAGTTTACGAGAAATATTTTAATTTTATCGATTGAACTCTACCAAGATAGCAAATTAGAATATTATTCTAACTTGGCGTGTTGAACTCTGCCAACATAGCAAGTTAGAATATTATTCTAATTTGCTATGTTGGCAGAGTTCAACTCAACCAATTAGAATATTACACATACACTTTAAAAACATGAGTGTACGTGTAATATTTTGGCGTGGCTAGCGTTGTGAGCCTTGTGCAATCCGAAAGAATTTGGTTGACTCATTTTGACGCAAAAATGCCTGAATAAATGAGGTATTTATGTCTTGGTCATTTTTGCAATGTTAGGAGAGTTCAACTCAACCAATTAGAATATTACACATACACTCAAAACATATGAGTGTACGTGTAATATTTTGGCGTGACTAGCGTCGTGCGCCTTGTGCAATCCGAGAGAATTTTGTTGAATCATTTTGACGCAAAAATGTCTGAATAAATGAGATATTCATGTCGTGGTCACTTTTGCTGTTGGGAAAGTTCAACTCAACCAATTAGAATATTACACAAACACTTATAAAATATGAGTGTACGTGTAATATTTTAGCGTGACTAGCGCCATGAACCTTGCGCAATCCGAGAGAATTTGGTTGAATCATTTTGACACACAATAATAAATATCTGAATAAAGGAGGTATTTATGTTTTATTAATTTTTGTTCATACAGCGGGTTTTTCTTCAATGTATAAATATCACGATGATTACAGTGTTTGGTAAATTTTCAGGAATTCATTGGTTTTTAAAAGAGTTTAATTTGATGTTTCTAACGAGTGTATCCACTCCTTGGTTAACTATGAAGTAAAATTTCGAGTTAAGAAAAGTCCGAACATTTGGATTTGCCTGCACGCGACCGAAGCGAGTCGCGCCTGAAAATCCAAATTTTCAGGCTTTTCTAAGCTCGAAATTTTACTTCATGCTCCACGCGTACAAAACACTGATTTAACGTGTAGTTGAATATAAACTGCTTGAGTTTAATCTAAAGTTAGTAAATTACACAAATATTTAATTTGTCTAATCGCTTTCAGAATTTAGGTTAGGTTTGTTTGTTTTACGCATTTAGTTTGCACAACTTAAAAACAAAAAATTCTACGAACATTGTAGTTATTTTATATTTTGTATTAAACAGTGTATTTTGAATTTCACCATAAACCAGTGGTTTATACGCGTGGCGCATGAAGTAAAATTTCGAGTTTAGAAAAGCCCCGTGAAATTTTGTAGGGACATTTCTTTGTATGGCAATGCTTTTTATTTAATTGCTGGTCTAAAATAGAGTTACCCGACTTAGAATTTTGATATTCAGTTACGACTACCAATGCTTTTATTGAAGTGCAAAAACCATAAATTTCGATTTATGAAACACTGTAATCCTCAGAATCTTTATACTTAAAGGGCATTTATTTGTATGGCAATGCTTTTTATTTAATTGCTGGTCTAAAAGAAACTTTCCCACTTAGAGTTTTGATATTCAGTCACGACTACCAATGCTTTTATTGAAATGCAAAAACCATAAATTCACTACAATCAAACTATTTACAGATTTAAAATCTAACTGTTAGCATTAATGTTAAAAATAGATGCCACGTGATAAATATATAATTAGTGTGGTATATACAATGAAATTTACAGATTTAGAAATGGAATAGAGATGTTGTTTTTCGTGGGTGTTGTATAGTTCTCTTACCCTAGCAGCGATCGATGTAGTAGGTTTTTCTAGCATATCCCACAGCCATTTTTGATATTGAGAGCACTTATCTTCACCGAACTCTTCCTCATCTCGTTGTCTGAGCGATTCCGCTTCCTTCCTCATTTCCTCGTGGACGTGTTCCTTCCTCTGGTGGTACTTGTGCTGGCAGCAGGATTCCAAGTAGAGCTCGTCGACGCCCCAGTATTCTAAGTCATCACTGAACGCCAACACGCACATCTCGTCCACCAGGTGGAGTTTACCGGTTCTATAGAAGTTCAGTATGGAACTAAATGATTTAGGGTGTCTATCGAAGAAGTACTCGTTGTCGATGAGGGAATAGTCGTCGCAGAGTTCGCTGAGAGATTCGTGCGTGTTGCAGTCCCTGAGTCTACCGAGTCTCGTGTGCGGAAGGCGGTCGAGCGTCCTCCAGAGCACCTCGTGCTTGACGCCGCCGACGTTGATGCAGACGCGCCGGTTGACCGCCTTGGAGCGCATGATCATGAAGGGCTCCGGTGGTAATGAGGACATGGAACGGGAGTAGGGCCTCTGCAGTTGGAGCGGCAGAGGCAGGGACTGCTGCTGCGCCATCTGCATCTGCATTTGCATTTGCATCTGCGTCGGCGGTGGTGAAGATGTGGTCTGTTGCTGGGGGTAGGGGGCGTAGCGAACCTCCTTCCCGCCGGCACCCGGTGCGCCTCCACCACCGCCTTCTCCAGCGGTGTTGTCCCACCGCACGGCCAGCCCATCGCCGTCCCTGTCGCCCACCATGGACGGCTGGCTGGGTGGTGCTGTGCTAGCCGTGCTGGTAGGTCTCGCGCGTCCTCATCCGCCACTTCCCTCACCGCCACTTCTCTGTGTCATCCTGATCTGAAACAAAACCAAATCATAATTAATAAACGTGATACATCGAAATCAAAGAAGCAAATAGAATAATTACGAAATCTCGTATGTTCAGTAATTAATCTACTACAATTGAATCGGTAGTTTGAAGAAGGGAACAAAAACCAAATAATCGATTTTTATTTTTGTGTGCTAAACGAAACATGGCAGATAGGCTCACAATGTGAGATTAAAAAAGGAAGTGAAGACCATCTCCTATATGGCTAAAATTGACTCACAAAATACTATAAGTGTGGAAAAGGGAACAAATCCGGTCTATGTCCCCTTCTTCATTCTGATTAAGTTCACTGTCTTCCCTATATGTAGCGCGACATTATTGACGTTTGCTCCTCGATTTACGAAAAAAACATGGCCCCAGAGGGAACGCTCTTCCTCAAATTATCCTTAACCAGCTTATTGGCCACATTTCGTAATTTCCAACCAAGGTATCACACTATAGGAACAAATAGATGTGAAGACGATGTACGAGTCTTTCGTTAAGAAATATCCCAACTTGGCAAGGAGACCAGAAAATACTTTTATTACTTACTTCACTTTTTATTTGTATCGTTAGATGTACATTTCGAGACACAAGGTGCTCATTATCAATAACAAACCAGTTTGTTATTGATAATGAGCACCTTGTGTCTCAAAATGTACATCTAACGATACAAATAAAAAGTGAAGTAAGGAATAACAGTCTTTTTCAGTGTAATAATCACTTCACGTAAACTTAAAAACATACAGTTACTGGCTAGGAGAGTTAAATATGATTACTTCAGAGCTAGCTATCTCACCACATCAGAACTTTGGGTACAGATTGCTTGTGAATGAAACCTCCGCGGGACAAATACATTTATACAAAACAGTTGCTCAAATGTGCAAAACGTTTCGTTGCTAAAAATTCCAGTACAGGAAGTATGTTATTTTAGAACATTTTGGCTATATGTGACAGATTCTGATCACTTTTATACCTATATTGAAGGGGAGGCCAAGCGAGGATCAGTTGAAGTTTGCAGCTTATTATAGTTAAACATCAACATGAGCTCTGACATCGAGGACATTGATGTTTTCAGCGTTTCGTGTGGCGGTCAAAACAGAAACAATACTTTAGTGCGCTTTTTTTATTGCCTTGGTCACTACAGGATATTTCTGCAAGATTCATCAATATTTTCCAGTCCGCGGTTATTCATTCTTACAGCAAGGCCATACCTTTGGGACGACCAAATGAAAGATACGAATAGACAGGATTTAAGTGCAGACCGAGTATGTCGATCTCATAAAAATGTTAAAGAAAATAAGTATAATGCGACACAAATAACTACAGAGATAATGCTGGATTGCCAAAATTTTACAAAAAAACCCAAAAATCTCAAGACAAAACCTTGAGTTTTACAATTTACAAGTAAAGACATGTTTTGTATACTTTGCCGGCTAGCTATCTCACCACATCGGAGTACATTGATGGCTTCGTACAACACAGCTTTCTATTTAAACAACTAAACACGCCTCAACCTCTTATACTTACAGAACAAAAATACCAATGAAATACAAAAAATCTAGATTTCCAAAAGCTGCTTGCGTTCATCCCCGATGAACGCAAGACTTTCTTCGAGGAGCTAGGAGCTAGGCCTAGTAGTGGGACGAACCAAGAGAGTGAGGACAGCGAGAGTGACGTTTCATAACTTGATTATTGTTATTCACTTTAATTTTTCTAATAACAGTTTTTAAACAATTGTGTAAACACTTTTTCTCTGTGAGTCAATAACCTGAGTGCTTGATTTTACACTGTTAAATAAAGTATTTTTTTATCAGAAAAGGCTTTGTTGTTTTTTGTGACTATTTTCCTCAATACTCTCATAAGTATGAAGAGGGGAACGAATCCACCTAATTAGTTAATTATTTACGAGAAACCAGTATCTCATTTCAAACATATAATAACGGATTATATTCTTCACTGATACAAACTATTTTCTAGATCCGTTTTGTTTTGTAATTACACTTATACATGGTTGAATTGCAGTTTTTTTAATTTCCCAAAACTTTCATTTTTGGATTCATTCCCTTCTTCAAACTACCCATTCAATTCCTCTCAATTTAGCCAGTTTTAGAATACCAAGCTGTATGGTGAAAATCCTCTGCGTAGAAGAATTGCCTATGATAGATGTATATAAAAAATGCCGATTTCATTCCCAGCTAGATTTCAGAGGATTTAAATATTTTTTTTTTTAAATACATAGTGGCGACCAATTCAAAATAGTAAACTCTATGTTATATGTCCCGGATGTCAGATAATTTTCCTTGACCCCTTAAAATAATTTCATATAACCAAACCAAATAAATGGAAGAAAAACGTGATTCAATTTATATTAAGAAGTGAAAAAAAAACATATTACAAAATAACAAGATTTGATATAGTCCAGTCGTCAGAGATGAAAATACCACCCAATCTCTATAAATCTCCCGATGTTGCTTAAAATTTGTTTGCATGTCAAGTACTGGACTGCTAATATGATGAAAAAAAGTTTACCACTCCTACCCCCGGGCTTTCCACGACAACTACCCCAGTAGGGGAAAAAAAACAGAAAACATCGATTTCCCACAGATCTGCACATAAAAAAAATGTAGCTGAGAGGATTTTGAACAAAGAAGTTCCCTAGCACTTTTTTTGTGAAATAAACCGTTCTCTCAGCAATAACAATTCAAGTAACCGGTCATTTTGAATTTCAGTTTCGCGCGCGGGGTTGTAGAAATGCAATAACTTTTGACTACGGAGATTGTTTTCGGGGAAAGCCCGGGGTAAGAGTGGTCAACTGTTTTTTACTGCACACAAATTTTCAGCTAGTTCGGACTACTTTTAGAGATCAGATCTCAGACGACTGGACTAATAATACTTTTCTAAAATATAGTAACGCGAAATCAAACATAAGCAGTATATTCTGAACTTCACAATATTGTCAATGTTTTATAAGCGTGGCGCATGAAGTAAAATTTCGAGTTTAGAAAAGCCTGAAAATTTGGATTTGCCGGGGCGCACTCAAAATTTTTCCTTATGCTTAATCTGGGATGAACGACACTCGTTACAAAGTTCAAGTTGAACTATTTTATAAAATAAACGAATACCTGAAAAATTACATGATGTACAGGGTAAATATCGATATTTGAGTATTTATCGACTATTTTATAAATTTCTAACAAAATAGAAATCTTTTTGCCGTTTGAAAAAATATGCAGACAATAGTTCTGTTAAGTATATCTACATATACGTTGCAAATTAAAATATGACAGGTGACAGATTTACACACGCGATGAAATAATCGATAAGACGAATTTGGAAAGACCACTGCGGTAGCAAATGTTTTCACGGAAAGGCCAACATGATAACCAATCAAAATCCGTTATTTAGATTTAAATTAAATAATTAATGAAAGTCATTTAACAGAAAAATGTAGGCATTAAATTTAGGATATGAACATATGCATACTCAAAAGAAAAAATCGCTGTATGTAACAAGCAGTATATTATGAACTTCACAATCTGTCAGTGGTTATGAGGAAATAATAACTCATCTGTTTAGTGTCCTATCTGTTCCCCTTTCGATACGTTTCTTAAGTGCGCTGAAGAGATCACGGCTTCACTTAATGTCCCGATATCCCGATGATTCTGGATCGATTATCCCATTTCTTTTCGCCGCAACATCCGAAAACCATCAGGATCATCCCCTATCGCCTCCTTCTCCCCGGCCCTTCATCCTATAAAGGAAATTAACACGACGTAATCCTTTTAACCGCATCTTAATCTCATCTAATCGACAAGTGATTTATTTAATGGGAGGGAAACTAACATATTTTCTACTATAATTATTAAAACATGAATTTATTCTTTATAATTTGTTAATTTTTATAAAGTATCAGGTGATAATATAACAGTTATTTATTGTTTTCTGTTTAATGACTTTCATTAATTATTTTATTTAAATCTAAATAACAGATTTTGATTGATTGTCATTACGGTCTTTCCGTAAAAACATTTGCTATCGCAGTGGTCGTTCCAAATTCGTCTTTCTAATTTCATCTTATCGATTTTTTCATCGCGTATGTAAATCTGTCACCTCTCATATTTAATCATTCATTTTATAATGAATCGCTTCGGAATGAATGAATTAATAAAGAAAACAATTCCAACAAACATGGTTATAAACCATAAATATATTTGGAAACAATTCATATCCTTTTGTAATGTCCACAGCTACGAACTGACAGCAAAAACATCGCAAGGAGATCTAGAAAGTAATTTAAATTAATAAGCACACAACATGCAAAAACAAGACGGTTCAGATTAAAACTTTAGATAAGTGTCATCACATGAACATTTTAAATGCAATGCGAGGATCTTCTGGTTCAAGTAAGACAAAAGTTGTGATTCTTCCTCGAATATTTCCGATAAATAAATTGTTTATAATATTACAACAATAAACTGCACTTATATTAATTGCTCTAATGTAAACGTTGTCAATAAATGATTTTTTGTTATTTATTTTCATTAAATAATCATTCGAATACCCCTCGTTTAAAATTTTCATTAAAAAAGACTTTGTATACACTCAAGCTTAGTTGCCTTAAACAATTCAACTCGATGAAACTGTCAGAAAAAATTACTCGCTCTAGAGCTTGTGCCTTTTTAAGAGACAGTTTTATCTCGTTCCATTGCTAGGCAACCACCTTTGTTTCAAAACACAGTTTTTCCGAAAATTTCAAACAACTAGAGGTATTACATGTGAAAAGATTGATTATGCTCTTATTACTAGATAAGTAACTTAAAAATGTTTTATTTTTAATTACTTATCTAAGACATTCACTGTTTTTATTAAATAGTTTAATTTGGAATTTCTAACGAGTGTTTTCACTTCTTGATTAAGCATGAAGTCAAATTTTGAGTTTAGAAAAGCCTGAAAATTTGGATTTTCCGGAGCGCGACTCGCCTACGACTACGCTTTTTTAAACTCGAAATTTTACTTAATGCGCCACTCGTATACAACATTGACTTTTTATGTTTTCTTTGTTTGTAAAAGGTGTTCAATAAAGGTAGGTGTTAATTAAATAGGTATTAATAATACAATAACGAATATATAGGAAAAGTGGCGTCTAAGCGTGGGTAAATTTCAAATAACAGTTTTCTATATTTCTAACTAACCCATACACACATCGCACTACACGGAAACTAAGAGATATATGTGTTTGTGTTAGTGATAGTTATCAGGAACATCCATAGGTGGCGCCAAAAAGGGAACACGGGCTGACGCCTTCCCGATATACTCCAACCAACGCACAGTGGTCCCGAATCCAGAAAAGCTGCCCATAATATAAGGGCTTAAGGGGGTTTGTTTGAAATTGCAAATATCGGGGTTTTTGAGCATGCTGATTTAGAATCTGATTGTGAAATATCAAAAAACAAAATGGTGGACCATATATGACGGATACAAAATAATTATGTTTTTTTTTTTCATAAAAAACAGTACACCCGTGTTTTTTTAAGTATGCTAATTCAGAATCTGATATTAAAATTTAAAAAAATGGCGAAACAAACATGACGGATAAAAAAAATATGATTTTAGTTTTATAAAAATCAGTAAATCCGTTATTTTTCAAATGAATTGTTTTGATTTCAGTCATTCACCTAAAATTATTTTCATTTTATTAGATTTTTATTTACTTCACCCTGTATGTATAGATTATGGTGTTATAAGAATAAAGAGAAATTCGAATCGGTTACATTTGAAACCGGCCCGCGGCCGTGTTCGTGTTTGTTGTGTAAGATTTTCATGAAACTTTTTTGAATTTCTGACTATACCCTGTATGTACAATACACAATAACAAATGAATTCCTGCCGAAAAGATCTTTATAATTACTGACAGGGGCGGCAAATTTTCCTTACGCCCCGGGTGGCTGAAACCCACGCTATGCCACTGCTATAATGACAGTTGACATAAGTCATTTAGTCCATCGTGTCAACTTGACATAAGTTGGCGTCAGCCAACATTTGGACTATTATGACAGTTCATATGCAAGTCGGCGCCAGGTGATAATTTCGCCAGGCTAAAATTTCGAGTTTAGAAAAGCCCCGTTCTACGCGGGGCTTTTCTACACTCGAAATTTTACTTCATGAGCTACCAGTATAAACCACTGATTTACAGTAAAGTTCAAAATGTACTGATTGGTTTAATATGTACTTTGATGATTCATAGCCAAATCAACTTAACATTATATTTGATCTCACAATAATAAATTTTACCAATGTTTCTAAATAAGTGAAGTATTAATTATCTGTTCTTTGAGTTTTGTAGCTATGTTTTTGTTGTTCATTTGATGTTTTGGTTATAGTTTTAATTTAACAAACAGGCGAGAATTGTGTTTGAATTTGCGTAATTGTGGACATAATTTCTAAAGTGCCAGTAAAGGTTAATTTCTTCTACCTATTTCTTGTAGTAAAATAAATTTCATTTAAGCCACAATTTCAGATTCTTATACAAATAATCTTCCCAAACAATGCATTCACAAACTTTATTCTATAACCTATTTTAACTTTTCTCGATTATCCCTCTTTTGAATATTCTTGTTTGGCTTTAGATAGATAGTCCTCATTTTTTTTTTACTAGTTGGAAAAATATGATAGATCCTCTGCCGAGCTTCGCATGTTAATAGCGTCGATCCGACGAAGTGGAAACTCCGGATTGATGATCATGCCTACCGGAAGTTGAAGTCGGTAAACGAGTCAAGTTCTGATGCGCCGCCATATTTGTATAAGTCGCATACGTTTTCCAACCCACACGAAAAAAAAAAAAAACGACTTCTAAAGGTCCCACAGGCGGTGTTCCCCTTTTCTTCCATTAACTTCCCTTCACACTTCACTTTACTTTTATATTCCCCCTCACCCACGTACAAATACTTAAATAGGTGAACCGGAAGAGAAAAATGGTTTTATCGGAAAGGATTTTTATAGAAAATTTTGTTATTATTGATGAAATGTTGGATGATTTTAAATAATCCTGTAATTTTATGATGATTTATTTACTAGTAGCAGGGTTGTTACGTTTAAAACACTTTGTTTTAAAACAGTGTTTTAAACATTTTTAAAAACAGCCGTCGTGTTTTAAACGGTTTTGTTTTAAATATGTTTTAAATCTTAAATTTGTTTAAAACAGTTTTTAAACGTTAAATTTGTCTAAAACGTTTTTTTTTATCATAAATTTGCTAAATTATATTTTATACTACTTCATTGCGATTTTTTGTTTACATTTTTAAATTTTAAGTAAATTGTTGAAGATATTTCAAATTACATTATTACACTTAACATTTTATTACAATAAAATATCACAACTGTGTGTGCATAAATGTGATTTTTAAATACAGGGAATTTTTCTTTCAGGTACACGTATGAATACACTGTACATTTTACGACATTCGTTGCTTTTTTAAAAGATTTCAATTAGGATCTTTAAACAACCCTCGTTTAATGATTCTAATTGAAATCTTTTAAAAAAGCAACGAATGTCGTAAAATGTACAGTGTATTCATACGTATACCTGAAAGAAAAATTCCCTGTATATAAAAATCACATTTATGCACACACAGATGTGATATTTTATTGTAATAAAATGTTAAGTGTAATAATGTAATTTGAAATATCTTCAACAATTTACTTAAAATTTAAAAATGTAAACAAAAAATCGCACTCTCAGACTAAGTATGAAGTAAAATTTCGAGTTTAGAAAAGCCTGAAAATTTGGATTGGCCGCGTAGCGAAGCGGAGCGGCCAATTCAAATTAGGCATTTCTAAACTCGAAATTTTACTTCATGCGCCACTCGTATAAAACATTGAAATATCGTAAAGTTTAAAATATACGGCTTAAGCAATCTAATATGTAGATGTGAATAAAACGTGAGTCAAATTCTGCGCTGAACAAATTGTTTAAAACAGTGATTATAGCAACCCAATAACTCTAACGTATATTAGGTTGCCTATAACTGTTGTTGTATGTGTGTGTTTTTTAACTTCATTGTAAATCAGTGTTTTTAAGCGTGGCGCATGAAGTAAAATTTCGAGTTTAGAAAAGCCTAATTTGGCTTTTCTAAACTCGAAATTTTACTTCATGCTTAGTCTGGGAGTGGAAAACACTCGTTAAAAGCCCCAAATTCACCGCTATGAAACCACGAGTTCCCGCAAATTAAATGATTCTCTAATTTTGTGATATGAACAAGATTGGTCTAGAATTAATTATCCAGTAATTCTATATTATTCTGTAATTTTGGTTTGTAAGGTTTAATATAATTTTGAATTAAAATTAAATTATGTAGAGTTTAGTTGGTGCGCGAGCAAAATGAAAAAACTAAATAAGGAGAATCTGATTAATGGGATTTTCGTGAGTTAATTTAGTTTCTAGGAAGGCTGAGGGTGAATCTTGCTTCCTGATGGTCGCACGTACCGCAGTAAATCGTGATTTTGCTTACGGGATGAGGGAATTTCGTTCGCAGTTTCGGGCAGGTGACGCTAGAAAATATTGACTGGATTATGTTTTACTCATATTTTATTCAACGAAGCCGCATAAAAAGGCAATATATATGAGAAAAATTAAAATAAATAACCAAATAGTAATAGACTTGAATTTCCAGTTGAATTATTGCCTTTTTCAATTTGACTTTATAAAAAATACCACTTTATTATCAATTTTAAAAATAACACTCATTCTATATTGTTTAAATGATTAAAATTTACGATTTTATGAAAACTTTCTTAAAATTATGTAAACTGAAAGAAAGAATTAAATTTGAAGGAAATTAAAAAAAAAATGACAGAATAATTGTAACTTTACTAATGTTATCGAGTAAATCAAATTAATTTTTTTTAAACTTTATAAAAATATTGTAAATTGAAACAAAGATTTAAATAGTATAAAAATTATCAACATCATAAAAATTTGACAAATCGAATTTATTGAAAATTTACGAAAATTAACAAATTTCCTGAATACAATTATGAATATACAATAAATACATTATGAACGGCGGAGGATTCTGCTTTGTTATACATGTTAATTCAATAAAATAAAACAATTTAACTTTGTTTGTTCAACACAATATTTTTATTATCGTGACTGCAGTCTTACAATAATTACTAAAATTTAGTAATATTCAGGTTGAACTAAATATTTTAAAGCTTATTAATAATCTGCTATCACATTTAAAAGATTTTCAATTATTTTTATGACATTTAAAAAAAATGACGTTCTGTTCCGTCGACATGTTAAGGCACACCACTAAACTCACTAGAAGCTCATAATCTCTAAACTGGACTTTTTTCACATGAAGAAAAATTTAACATAAAGAAAAATTGAGTTTGTCAACAGTTTGCAGAATATTTACCAAATTTACTATAGACAAATTCTATTGCACTTTCTTGAATTATAAAAATGAGCCAGAACAATTGAAAGAAGCCCCTGTTCGATAACTCATAACAAATAAATATAAAGTCGGTGAAATATTGCCCTTTCGCATGCCTTCCAGCCCTTTCATGCATGCACGCGTATTCCGATTTTCAAATTTTAATACAAAACGGCTCATTAAAGCGCCATCCGGACACAATCCGTGCACGTGTTTCTATTCAGATCCAAGACAGGCAGCTTTATTTACGATAATGGCGTGCATAACACTCGAATCGTGAATGTTTGTTGCTTGTTATAAATT
Organism: Philonthus cognatus; assembly: GCA_932526585.2. Taxonomy (NCBI): domain Eukaryota; kingdom Metazoa; phylum Arthropoda; class Insecta; order Coleoptera; family Staphylinidae; genus Philonthus; species Philonthus cognatus. The sequence goes on from OW052244.1 coordinate 40,940,091, forward strand.
TCGTCCAAAGAATGAAAATATATGTAAATCACTGCTTTTATAACTGCATAAAAGGGATTGTGATGCTATTATGTTACGATTGTAAAGCTTTCGTGAATTTGAATAATGTAGAAATAACTGTTGACTTGTTTTGTTCGAATTAATTTTATTTCTTCGCACGTCATGTCTCTAAAATGTTTATTAAAATTTTATAAGCTCTAGATTCTTTCAAAATTTCTAAAAAAAAAAAAAATAGGATTGCATTGAGTCAACTTTGTGCAATTGTAAAATAAGAATTAATATAAGAAATGTTTAACGTCAGAACAAAGTGAAATTTTATGAAAATTCCTGAAAATGTAATTAAAATTCAATCTTTCGTTGATATTATGCTTCTTTTAAATCTAAAATCGAATATTATCTGTACTTTGGGAAATGCATATACACTCAAGTGCGTTCAAATAAGCCCAATTAATTTTTTAATTATTGTTTATATTGAAATCGTTATCACAATCCTACGAATAGAACTTCTGGTATTTTAGGATAAAACAGACTATAAAGTAGTCTTTGGACTTGGCTAACATTAAACACTGGCCACATACCGCGGGCTTCGTCTATCTTCAACAATAGCTATAGTTATTACAAAATCTACAGCACTTAAAATCATAATAAACACACCAACCTTCAGTGGATTTATTCCCAAATTCACCAAAGATCAAAACAAAACAAAAAAATAGTGGAAGGCTCGATACTTTATGCATAATGTCCAATGGACAGCATTTATTAGAATTTCATTTGTGATGATTATTGTTCAAAAAATAAAATGATAATTATCACATGTTGTTTTTTCTACATCTTGATACTCTCTTTTAATAAATATGTAACCAAATGTTTAGGCTTTTCTAAACTAAATGTATCTTAATGTTTCTTTGTCGCCGCTATTGTTTGATAAACGTCAATTGTGTATAATATTAATTAACGACTGTTTTTTGAGAATTAATTGTTATCTTCATTATGGTTTACAATTATTCATATTCCTCCGGAGCAAACATATACAGGGAGTTTTTCTTTTAAGTATACGTATTCCAAATTTAGCCTATTTTCTGTAAATGTTTAGATATTCCTTGTTTTTGTTAAGTTTAATTTCAAGCTTTAAACGAGTATTTTCCACTTCCAGACTAAGCATGAAGTAAAATTTCGAGTTTAGAAAAGCCCCGTGAAAATTTGTCGAGGGTCGCGAAGCGACCCGAGGCAAATTTTCACGGGGCTTTTCTAAACTCGAAAATTTACTTCATGCGCCACGCATATAAAACACTAAAATATTGTGAAATTTATGTATATTCGAACTTCACTCAAAATCTGTGTTTTATACGCGTGGCGCATGTAGTAAAATTTCGACTTTAGAAAAGCCCAGAAAAATTGTCTCGGGTCGCTGCGCGACTCTCGACAAATTTTCACGGGGCTTTTCTAAACTCGAAATTTTACTTCATGCTTAGTCTGGGAGTGGAAAACACTCGCTTAAAGGTGCAAATTGAACTCTTTAGAAAAACAACGAATGCCAGAAAATTTACATCTTATGCATATGTTTATCTAAAATAAAAATTCACTATATGTTGCTTGTATTAGGATTTTGCCAAGGAAATTCAGGATATCATATTCATATTTTATATTTTTGTAGCAAAGCAAAGACAAAAAAGTTTTCAAATAAACCAATCTTTGAAGTTAAATTTTTTTAAATTATACAAGGTGCGCCAGTAAACACATATTTTAGTTTTTATGTTGTGGTACTACTGTTTTTCAAATACTTTTTGTCAATCAATGATGACCATAATAACCTAAATGTAATGTAACACATGATAATCAATCATAGTAAATTTCAGTCAAATCGAATGTAGCTCTCAATCGTTAGAAATAAAATTAATAATATTTTTTTGAACTTTAAAGACTAATTCCGGCTTAAACGTAAAGTTTTGAATATAGATAAGTTGTGTTAAATCATCATATTTTTATCTCAGGAATCTATGGTTAAGCCATTTCCCCACATTAACCAGGGTGTCCCGTTAATGTGGGGAAATGGCTTAACTATAGATTCCTGAGATAAAAATATGATGATTTAACACAACTTATCTATATAAAATTAATAAATGTGGTAAACAAACATAGTAATAGTTTTATTTAATTTTGTATTTATTTCGTTTAAAATGTGATTATTTCTCAATTAAATATTCTCAATTCTAATTCGATTTTATTTTTTTAAGTAAACAAACGACCTTTGGTTAAATCGATAAGTGTGGAAAACGGGGGGCTGATTCTGCGATGCATGAGGGTACTGGGGTATAAATAGGGCCGACCTTTATTACCATGCATAAATCACCTTTATCGTCCGTTCTTGATAATGTTGAGTCGAGTTTCTAATTCCGACGAATCTCACCCAGTTCTCACACAATCGATACTCACATTCGGCTCTCTTCAAACCACCCCCCATCCTATCCATCCCAAACACCCCCCTAATTTCAAACTATAATTACGTTTCTCAAAGGGTGCACACGAGCATTGAAACTATCGTTAATTACATTAAGAAAAACATAAAACTAAGATAATAATAGGTTTTAACTGACAAAAAGAGACTGGTCAATAGCTAGTTAACAGAAAGTTTAAGGTTTTCTTTATGTTTTACGATTTGTAATCACAAAATTTGTAATGTATTTAGCATAAATACAAGAAAAACATAAAACTAAAATAATAATAGCTTTTAACTGATAAAAAGAGTCTGGTCAACAGCCACTTAACAGAAAGTTTAAGATTAGGGTCAATTGTTTTATGTTTTATGATTTGTAATTACAAAATTTGTAATGTATTTAGCAGAAATTAAGAAAAACATAAAACTACGATAATATTAGCTTATAACTGACAAAAGGTGTCTGGTCAACAACCAGTTAATAAAAAGTTTGAGATTAGGGTCAATTTCTTTGTGTTTTATGATTTGTAATTACAAAATTTGTAATGTATTTAGCAGAAATGCATTACAAATTTTGTACCAATAAATCATAAAACACAAAGAAAATGATCCTAATCTTAAATTTTATGTTAAGATTATAGTTATTAAAGCAGTGATTCTCAACATTTTCAGAATCACAGAATACTTACAAGTTTACAAGATTTTTGCGAAACACTCTCATAAAATGAAACAAAGACTTTTGAATGGTAAACAACTGTTTTCGCAAACATTTTCAAATCAAACATTTTAGTGAAAATATCCCTTTCATGACCTTTTTTTAAATGTCTATCCTTGTGAAACATGCACCTTTTAAAATAACAAGATTAAAACCAAAATCAAAGGCCATGTATAGATGCGTTTCGAGATTTATCTGTTTTCAGTATAGCTTTGCTTATGACTTTTTTATAATAAACTCAGGTAGAAGTAACGGTCGTACTACGTCAACACAGTCAGGGATTGGCAACAGGGACGTCGATCAGTGAATATCATTTCTTATTTCAAGTAATCAGTTTATTGGAATCAACCGAGCTTCCACAAATTATTTGTCTCCTTCAGGGTTTTACAATTTTGAATTTGTTATCCAACCAACAAAAACGGTTCATCACTGGTTCATTCTCCGGGGCATAACACGGGACACGTCTGCACATAATCCTACATCTATCCGTTTTCGTTCTTTGGGTAACAGATTCAAAATTCTGAAACCCTGAAGAAGGAGACAAATGGAAAGTGGGATGAACACGGAAATAAACTATCGGCACAATTAGTAAAACACGTATACACCTTCAGAAGATTGTTACAAGAGACATCCTTGGCATGTCTGAAAAACGCATACTTTGGATTTTTTCAATCTTGCATGAAATACGGACTTATTGCTTGGGGGAATTCAACCTGCAAGCACAGATTTTTTGCTCTACAACGCAGGGTTGTTTGGTTAATAAACAAATCCAAATATGTTGAGGATTGTAAGCCTATTTTTATTAAATTAGGTATACTAACACTTCCGTCTTTGTACATCAAGAAATGTTTACACTATATTAAAAAACACATACATACAATACACATGGCAATCATAACTGCCCATCAAGATTTAAACAGAATATAAATCTGAAACAAATAGGATTAAAACGCTCACAAAATGAAACAAAGTATTTTGCTGTAAAATTTTACAATAAAATAGGTTCAGAAACCAAAGACATGCCTCTGAAGCTCTTAAAAAAAAAGATTCACGAGTTCTTACTTAAAAAAAACGTATTATTCATACGAGAATTTTTGAAATGATGATGAATGCCTGTGATATGTACATACATGATTATACACTAATATATGAGTATAATATTTGTTTGATGTCTGTTATGTTCATTGTAAATGTAATCTATTTTAATTTAATTCTCAATCCTATATACACGCGATCATTTTAATATGTCTATAAATATATATATATATATATATATATATATATATATATATATATATATATATATATACTTAGTTGGAGTTTCTTAGGTTGCTCTCTCGAGTCAAATTGTTTCTTTGCGCTCTACGTTTCGGCAGCATTACTTCTGCCATTATCAGGAGTTCTTTTTTATATACTGAGTGATAGATGTCACGTTCACTGTCAGTACACTTGCTTTATAATCTAGGGACTTGTAGTCTAGATCTGCTGCGTGTCATTGGTCCACTGTATGTTGAAGGTACTAAAATTTCTTGATTTGTGTCCGATATATCTGCATTGTTGAAATTACTTGAATTTGTCTGAATATCCCAAAAATTGTTAAATATTGGCGCCAGTAATTTTTTTGTTGTTTTATTATATTTATTAAAGGTTTCCATGTACTTTGTAATATACCGGGTGTTGACTTAGCGGACGCAACATAGGAAATCCCATGTAAATTTTTAAATGTTAAAATTTTGGCTCCCCTATTTATTTTAGAAACAAAATGTATGTATCTTTTTTGTAGAGGTAAAAATTCTGAATTCATTCGCGTTAACGTTTATCACATTACGTTTCTTCAAGTTAAAATAATCAAGAAAAAGTAATGTGATTTTATAAAAATAATGACATGCCATGGAATTGAAACAATTGCGGATGTTAAAATGGCAGAAGATATCGCAGTCACTTGATTAAAGTAAATGTTTTCGAAATGATTTACACTATACAAGAAAAAATCCTCCTAATAAAGTGGTATTATGCAGACCACAGTTATTACGATGTTTGCGCTATGTTTTTTGTCATTAATTAAGTAACAGCAATATCTTGTGCTATTTTGACATCTGCAATTGTGGTATCAATTCCATGGTATGTCTTTACTTTTATATCACATTACTTTCTTTTAATTATTTTAGCTGTAAATTTTCTGACATTCGTTGATTTTTAAAAAAGTTAAATTTGAAGCTTTAACCGAGTGTTATCCACTCACAGACTAAGCATGAAGTAAAATTTCAAGCTTAGAAAAGCCCCGTGAAAATTTGTCAAGGGTCGCGCAGCGACCCGAGACAAATTTTCTGGGCTTTTCTAAACTCGAAATTTTACTTCATGCGCCACGCGTATAAAACACAGATTTAAAGTGAAGTACGAATATACATAAATTCGACAATATTATAGTGTTTTATACGCGTGGCGCATGAAGTAAAATTTCGAGTTTAGAAAAGCCCAGAAAATTTATCTCAGTTCGCTGCGCGACCCTCGACAAATTTTCACGGGGCTTTTCTAAACTCGAAATTTTACTTCATGCTTAGTCTGGGAGTGGAAAACTTGTTTAAAGATTTAATTGAACTTAAAAAAATAACAGGGAATATCCGCAATTGTTGTATCAATTCCATAGTATGTCATTATTTTTATAAAATCACATTAGTTTTTCTTAATTATTTTAGCTGTAAATTTTCTGACATTCGTTGATTTTTAAAAGAGTTAAATGTGAAGCTTTAAACGAGTGTTTCACTCCCAGACTAAGCATGAAGTAAAATTTTGAGTTTAGAAAAGCCCCGTGAAAATTTGTCGAGGGTCGCGCAGCGACCCGAGACAAATTTTCTGGGCTTTTCTAAACTCGAAATTTTACTTCATGCGCCACGCGTATAAAACACAGATTTAAAGTGAAGTACGAATATACATAAATTCGACAATATTATAGTGTTTTATACGCGTAGCGCATGAAGTAAAATTTCAAGTATAGAAAAGCCCAGAAAATTGATCTCGGTTCGCTGCGCGACCCTCGACAAATTTTCACGGGGCTTTTCTAAACTCGAAATTTTACTTCATGCTTAGTCTGGGAGTGGAAAACTTGTTTAAAGATTTAATTGAACTTAAAAAAAAACAGGGAATATCCGCAATTGTTGTATCAATTCCATAGTATGTCATTATTTTTATAAAATCACATTAGTTTTTCTTAATTATTTTAGCTGTAAATTTTCTGACATTCGTTGATTTTTAAAAGAGTTAAATGTAAAGCTTTAAACGAGTGTTTCACTCCCAGACTAAGCATGAAGTAAAATTTTGAGTTTAGAAAAGCCCCGTGAAAATTTGTCGAGGGTCGCGCAGCGACCCGAGACAAATTTTCTGGGCTTTTCTAAACTCGAAATTTTTCTTCATGCGCCACGCGTATAAAACACAGATTTAAAGTGAAGTACGAATATACATAAATTCGACAATATTATAGTGTTTTATACGCGTGGCGCATGAAGTAAAATTTCGAGTTTGGAAAAGCCCAGAAAATTTATCTCGGTTCGCTGCGCGACCCTCGACAAATTTTCACGGGGCTTTTCTAAACTCGAAATTTTACTTTATGCTTAGTCTGGGAGTGGAAAACTTGTTTAAAGATTTAATTGAACTTAAAAAAAAAACAGGGAATATCCGCAATTGTTGTATCAATTCCATAGTATGTCATTATTTTTATAACATCACATTAGTTTTTCTTAATTATTTTAGCTGTAAATTTTCTGACATTCGTTGATTTTTAAAAGTGTTAAATGTGAAGCTTTAAACGAGTGCTTTTCACTCCCAGACTAAGCATGAAGTAAAATTTTGAGTTTAGAAAAGCCCCGTGAAAATTTGTCGAGGGTCGCCCAGCGACCCGAGACATATTTTCTGGGCTTTTCTAAACTCGAAATTTTACTTCATGCGCCACGCGTATAAAACACAGATTTTAAGTGAATTACGTATATACATAAATTTGACAATATTATAGTATTTTATACGCGTGGCGCATGAAGTAGAATTTCGAGTTTAGAAAAGCCCAGAAAATGTTCACGGGGCTTTTCTAAACTCGAAATTTTACTTCATGCTTAGTCTGGGAGTAAAAAACTTGTTTAAAGCTATAAATTGAACTTAAAAAAAACAGGGAATATCCGCAATTGTTGTATCAATTCCATGGTATGTCATTATTTTTATAAAATCACATTACTTTTTCTTAATTATTTTAACTTAGAGAAATGTAAAGTGTTAAATGTGAACATTCATAAACTTAGATTTTTTCTCTCTACAAAAAAGTGAAATACATTTTGTCTCTAAAATAAATAGGGAAGCCAGTATTTGAACACTTTAAAATAAACATGCGAATTCCTATGTAACGTAACATTATTATTGCTAAATTATTCTATTTCCGACATATGTAAGATAGTTATTAGTAATGCATCAATAAATAAATAATCTCCGAAAGCTCGGTTGATTTCAATAAATTGATAACTTGAAATAAGAAAGTCTACTCACTGCTCGACGTCCCTGTTACTAATACCTGAGTCTCTTTTATAATAGACATTTAGGAATGAAAATGAAACTTGAAATACTTTTTTAAGCATAAGTTAGTGCTTGAAAATAATAATAAGAAATTAAGTTTTGTCCATTCTGAAGGTGAGAACTTTGAACTTGAATTAGAGAATAGTAATTATTTTACCAGTTTCTGATCTTTAAAAGATTAAAAATTCTAAATAACAAAAAATAACAAGGCGATGTTGTATTTTACATATAAATTATGCATAGAACAGTATATCTGTCGTGTAACTCAAATATTCATTGTATAATTCAATATCAGTGGGGGCATTAGCTCGAGAAGTAGTTATTTGAATGAATACTTGTATCAATGAGACTAAATTTTTGCAGAAAGTCGATATTAATTTTAATTCGTTTTTATATTTTGTAAATAATCTTCAAACTACTGACAGACTCAATTTTTTTTATGGTAAATTTTTCTTTATGTTAAACAAGGCGATTTTTGGCTTAAATATTGGGTGAACTCTACTCCTTAGAGACAATGGTTAAAAATACAATCAGAACAATAGAAAGTGAACTAATTTTATTCACAGATAAATTCAATTGTATCTTTCTTTTTATAATTTCTCAAACAAATTTAACACAAAACTATTCGTTATCTCCAACTTTTCAGGAAGCCGATCCTTAAACTTTGGACTTTCGAAAACCGCTGAAAAGGGTCTCGCTTTATCTGCATCCGTAATCACGGCCCGTTCTAATTTCTTCTTCTCTCCAAACTCTTTTCAAAGAAGGGTGGGAAATTTACGCACCGCAGCCCTCGCACATAAATAAATCACCCCCAGAAAACCGCCCACCCTGCGGAGGGGCGGAATTTACGGGGCCGTGCCTTCAGCGCGTTTCTTTTCAAATTGTTCAAGTAGCGGAAGAAAATACAACCCCATTTGTAGAAAATAACGACATTTAAAAGATGGAATTTATAAAATATATCTGAGAACTTTTATAAATCCAACCCTAATAATTTATTGCTGTGTATAGAAAACATTACTTAATTCAAGCGTTTGGAAATATCATGATATTTATGTAAATATTAAAATATTGAAAATTTATCCGATATATATCAACTTCTCGCTTAGCTTGCGCGCCGGCATATCCGAACAAAATCGATGCAATCTGAACAAAATTACAAAAGTGTAATTTTGATCAGAGTGCATCGATTTTGATCATTTTATCTTTAAAACGAGTACTAATAATTTTTAATTAATGTTTGTGAATTTTATCAATATTCTGATACATGTTTGTATTTTTTTCAAGAAAATATTTTTTCTATGATTATCTGTCCATGACTATCATCAGTATTCGTCCTACAAAATGTTTTTATTTTAAACTTTAACCTAAAAGTTTTTTTTTTGATTTTGTATTTTGTCAGTTCAAATAAAGCTCACAAACTTTTTTCTAAATAATTAATGTAAGATTGATCCATCTTATTACAACATTTTTAAGATGACATACATTTTTTCATAATTATATTCTTTTATTCTTAAGCAATTGTCAACTATAAACCTCTAATATTTTGTTCAGAGTGCATGTATCAATGTCATTGCATTAAACTTTTAAAGCAACCTTAAATATATAATAATACATTTGATGTCATAAATGAGTGGCCTAACTGCAAAACGTACATTCTCCACTTTTTGCGAAAATTGAGTTAGCGTTTTATGTCCACCATATTAAAGTACAAGTGTTTTTTTGCTGCAACTTGCAAAATGTTCTCAAAAGTGGAGAATATGAGTTTTTCAGTTAGACCACTCAAATGTTATGTGTGTCTATTTTTTTCCTGTAAGGTTTGTTTATAAAAATTACAATACATACATACACTTATTTTAATTATTTATTATTTATTTAGTGTTTTATCTAGTATATTTGAATTATTAGTTTAAGCTATTTATTTGCCTTAAATATTGATTGTACTGGCGATTGTAAATTTTATGGTAATAACATGAATAAATTACTTTACGTTACTAATACTAATCAGTAAGAAATGTCTAGATATGTATTTATCTTTTGTTTTATAAACATTTTATTCAATTCTTGTATGAATTTATAATAGTATTTAAAATATCCATAACTGTCATGAAGTATTGTAAAATTTTCTGTTTTGTGCAGGATTACGTTAGATGACACGTTATGAAGTTAGCTTAGCTAGGTTTACTTGAACGCTAGTTACTTGAGTAAGCATCAATTGATTTGATATAAGTAGCCAGACTAATTAAGATAGGGTTAGGTTAGTCTATCATATAACTTTGTAACCCGCGTACGGTAGCTCTTTAGTTTGAGGCAAAGGAAGTGGTTTTAAATTAATAATAAACAAACAACAAAACATTTTAGTTGGGCGCCACTTGGTTTAAACAAATTTATTATTTATTATCCCTAATGGAACCAAGAAACAAGGCAATCAAATAAAAACAAACCTCATACTAATCAATTATATTAGAAAAAAAATAATAAAAAACAACCATACTTAAAATGTTTAAAATCTAAAAAAGTTTTAAACTCGAAATTTTACTTCATGCTTAATTTGGAAGTAGAAAACACTCGTTAGGGAGTTCAATTTAAAATGTCTACAAAAACAACGAATATCTGAAGATTTACAGCGTATACAGTACATTGAGATATGTATACTTAAAAGAAAAACTTTTTGTATATCTGAGATAGTAATAAATAATATGCAGTGTACAAAACAATTTTTGGGCACCAGAAAAATTCCAGGGCGAAAAGGGCTAAAATCAACATATCGCTTTTCCGGCACTTTGATCACTTCCTGAACTTATATTCGGAAACATCCCAATCATCCGGTTAAGACAGCAAACAATACGCCGTATACTGCAAACCCCCAAAATGCGGAAATAAATCAGGATAAAACAGTACGCGATCCGCCTTCTGGATCTGCTGGAGGATCCCAATCTCCAAAATCTAACTCCACAGCAGTTTTTTTTTAAATTAAATAGTCTTTAACATAAATCAACTACCTCTCGAGCTAATACCCGGACAGATATTAAATTATACAATTAATATTTGAGTTACACGACAGATTTACTGTTCTATGCAAAATATACTTCAAAAACTCAAATAATATGCAAAATACGCAAAATGCAACATCAGGTCAAATTATTCACCCACCAATCTAAATAAACCAACAGGAAATTGAAATAAATTGAAAAATTACAGGGAATGAATATTAATTCAAAGAATTTTAGGCGATCTTAAGGAAAAAGTCTTAAGCCATCTATAGACGCGTTTCGAGATGTATCCCTCATCAGTATAGCTATGCTTTAGACTTTTAATACAAACAAAATTATTAAAATAAACAAAAAACTTACAGGAATATTAAAGTGTATCGTGGAAACAGGTACACAAAACAAATCTTCTTAGGTTTTAAAAATTCTCTTACAAAGAGAGAAATTTAATTTTAAAAATAGCCTGTAGATTTTGGACGCCCTAATAAGACAAGTACTTAGCTTTATATATTATTTTTACGGCAATCACACCCTGACTTTAAAACTTATGACGCACACGCGATTTTAACAAAAGTTGCATCGAGTACAGAGCCCGGAAGATAATGAATCGATATATCCTCAAATTTAAATTTGGGACCTTTAAAAAAAACGCCGCTACCAATACTGATTAAATTAATTAATTAATTGAATAAATATTAAAATTCATTTAATAAACGACTGAATAATTATGAAAGATGATTTAACGATAAATTGAATCAATTAATTCATGATAAAAGGAAGAACACAAATGCGAAATTTGCCAAATTAATTCAAAAGAATTAATTACAATTCTCCATACACGGCCAACTATATTAAAGTAACTTAATTTATATGTATGAATAAAATTGTCTATACTTAGTTGTAGAATACTTGAGTCGCCCATATGCAAAACCAGCCATACGTGTTTTAACAAATTTGTGGCAAAATGGCAAAAACTGATTTCGCGACGCCTTTTAAAGAAATGAAAATAGTGTCTAATATGTCTTGTATCGAATAAAAACTAAGTAAAAAGTTGGCAGGTTTTGCAACTGAAAAAATATGTTATGTTTTTAAACCGAGAAATGTAGCAAGCTTTGCATTTTACAGGAGTTTACAAAGTTAATTTTATATGGTTTAGGATGGGTTTTGAAGGTCAATTTAATTTTATAATTGTATCCTGAGACGAGTAGAATCCAATGATACCAAAATCTCAAAATAAAAAAAATGGTGTGTGGTTGGTTTTGCATCTAGGCGACTCACTTTAAAACATAAATAGTGCGTTTCTTCACGAAATTACAACAAATTTGTCTCAATGAGTGTTTAATTTTGTCTTTGTAAGACAAATTTGTTAAAGATACTGTAAAGAGTCGCACTTTTAATGTTTTTAATTTATACAATATGATTACAAAAGAAAGATACTATTTGAATTTTTTTTATTGTTAATTATTTAATTTTGATAAAATAGTATACTTTGCGTACTTTAAAAGATAATTAATTGTATAGTTTTCAATCCGCTAATTAAATTTGTTCAGAAATGATAGATTTTTCTTCTCGATTCCACTGCACTAATAAGTCAATGCCACTTCTTGTCGAGTGGCCTTAGACTCTATCGATAATCTTTTTGTTCGAACGTGATTGATTGCTCTCATCTTTCTCCTTTATTTTTCCTCCCCTAGGCGTGACTTTCAATTCTGGCTTCTTGATGTATCGCTGTTTGTTTCACTTCCAAGTGAATAATTCATGAGTATGTTTTATTTTTAGCAATTACCTCAATTACATAAACAGAAAAGAAAATGGAATAATAAGAAAGCTATTTTATAAAGTAAACGAGACTTATAGGGAGTTAATAACAAAGATAACAAAAGTATTAATTAATTTATTCATTCACATTTTAGATTTATTTGTTTATTTACTCACATTTTAGATATAAATAATTAAATCTAAAATTTGAGTAAATAAACAAATAAATCAAATAAATCGATTTACTCAAATTTTCTATTTAACAACGTGAAAAATAATGTGGATCTAAAGCAGTAGTTTTTACCCTTTTTTTGATCAGGGATAACTGCGAAGTTTTTCTTCTTACTAAGGACTACATGGTTCAAGAATATTAAACTGCATTAGTAATAATAATAATAATAATCTTTATTTACATATTACAATTATGTTTTACAAATTATATTTCATTTAGAGAAAAACACTTGTGAATCAATAGGTGGGATTCAGTCAGGCATACACCCACTGTTCTTCCATCCTAACCTACGAAATATAAGTTACATGTATAACCATTTCAGCCCAGGAATTCTTCTGGTGCCTAAAAAAATGTTTTGTTCACTGCATATTATTTGTTATATATATATATATATATATATATATATATATATATATATATATATATATATATATATATACAGAGAGTTATTCTTTTAAGTGTACATATCTTAATATACTGTATTCGCTGAAAATCTTCAGATATTCGTTGTTTTTTTAAATATTTCAAATTGAACATTTAAACGAGTGTTTTCCACTCCCAGATTAAGCATGAAGTAAAATTTCGAGTTTAGAAAAGCCTGAAACTTTGGTTTGGTCGCGTAGTGCTACCCGCTACGCGACCAAACCAAATTTTCAGGCTTTTCTAAACTCGAAATTTTACTTCATGCTTAGTCTGGGAGTGGAAAACACTCGATTAATACTTCAAATTAAACTATTTTAAAAAACGAACGATTATCGGAAAAGTTACAGTTCATGCATACATGTACGTATATTAAAAAGAAAAATTCCCAGTATGTTTACCAAATTTTAGTGGTGGCAAATGCCATCTTCAGGTCCGAACTAGTAGATTATTAAAATATCTTGATAATATCGATTATTATATCGAATATTACATCGATATTGAATTTGTGTTAAGTATTTCAGCACCACATACCCACAGACGCGTTTCAGACTTCAAGGTCCTCATCAGTGTGGTTCCGATCCAGTGCTAAGGAATACTGAACATATCTGACTATATTAAGAAATATGTGAAAACTATTAATTCGATAGCTGACGCGATCTAATGCTCTATAGTGACATCAATGACGATGCCACTATGTAGCATTAGATGGCGTTAGCTATCTAATCCATTTATAGTTATTACATCGCTAATTATATCAATAATTTATTTCGAACTTTAAATTAAATTATCGTTTTTGCAGCTATTTAGTCGTTTATTACCTAAAGTAGCCAAAAATGGAGTTACAGACGTAAAATAAAAATGCAGTTACAGATGTAAAATAAAAATGTAAAAATGTAATTATATTAATTGGAGAAAAAGACCTACTTTGTTTCTTAATAAAATTTTAAAAGGCCTCAAAAACTCTTGTACTGTGTCTCACAATTAATACAAATTAATATTTTCCACATAAATAATTAAATGCATAATTACAAAACATGTTTACATCTTTTATTTAATATTGACATATGGTGGATGCGCCGGGTTTGTCGCCTTCGCAAACACGCACGCCTATTAACTAATTCAAAAACAAAACTCGAAATTATCAACTAATGACTGTATTACTGATGCAACAATTGGTAATTAGCGTTCGGGCAGACACGCAAATGTCGGTTTAATTAGGAACGAGCATCGACAGGGGGAAAAAATAGTGAAATACGCTGTCGATGCTCGCTCGTGCATAATTCAAATCTACGTTTCCGATCTTTTAATTGTGTGTGTGCACGTCATTAGTTACAATTTTCCCGTTAAAACGGTGTGTTTCGTAATCAACCTTAAACACGTTGGAAATTGTTTGTTGTTACAAAGTGCAAATTGCACATGCGGTTCGAAACTATCAAAAGATCTGTCTGTTTGGTGTTAATTAATTTTCAGCGTGCGTGTTATGCATGTTAGATGTTAATTATTGAAAAAGTTATATTTTAATAATCTATCACAACCATTACTTATATAAATACATATTAAATGTATATTTTTAATATTTCTTATCTTAGGTTGAGACATTTTTTTCATCATTTTGCGTCACGCAAATATTTTAAATGTTGACTTTTTTAATGGGTATTTTTCATTGGTAAAGCGCCTTTTAAAAGAAAGGTCACCTTTTTTATTTAGTTTTAAGTTCATTGTATGTATATATATGTATTTTTTTTTGTAAATTGTATTTTTCATGTAAATGGCACGCCGTTGAAATAAATAAATAAATATCATATACTACTGTGATAAAAAAATAAGGTGAATTTGTTTATAAAATAAAAAATCTTTGTTTAAGTTTCCAAATGAATTTTATCTCTTTCAAAGTACTCCCTGTGCAGATACAATACACATATGTTAACGTTTTTTCCAATCCTCGAAATAGTCAGAGAAGTCATTTTCCAAGATGGCCTTCAATAATTTCTTCGATTCGGCATTTATCTCCTCAATTGGGTCGAAACGGTGTCTTTTGAGTTTGTTAAACAATCAGAAGTCGCACGGTGCTAAATTAGGCGAACGGTGGTTGTGGATCGTGTGACGCTCAACTCACAATGCACGCGGCTAGGTTGGTTGAATGGCGGCGCGGGGTCGTAGTTCGGTTTGTAATAATTACTTCAGCATGATTTTGGGCGCCAGTCACTGAGTGACAGATAGGGTTAGGCTGTTAATCCGGTATAAGGAACTGTTAGTAAATAACTAACTTGCACACAGTTTTATAACAACTTAATATATTAATAAAATTATGATCAACAATTAATGGGAGAAGGTGAAGAGAATGTACTTAATATAATTTGAATTCTGTGTGAATCGAATTAAATTTTAAGGAACAAAAATAAGCAACCACAACAAGCAAAGCTAATGAATGATTTGCTGGCTGCCTCGCTCTCTATATCAGCAACAAAATGGCGTCCGTATTGGCCCGTTCGTCTGGCGGAGTTAAGGAATAAATAGCCTCACCGGATTTTATCCTCAGGGTGTAAGTGCAGTTAAGCCATGCAACATGCTGGAAGTCGTTCGAAATAGGCAGCAAGTCTCGGTTAAGGCTGGTTTTGGCCTTAGTCGTTGGCTCCTTCCCTTCAAAAGGCAGGCGCAGCTACCCTTCTGTCCTGGGATATCTCCTCTCCTCTCTTCCGGCTAGGACTCCCTCCCTTAGAGCGGATGCCGACCCAACGTTATCTGTAGTTTAGAGCGAAAGGCAGTATCGAAGTTCATGAGGGCCCTATGTGGCTACTTAGCGTCACAGTTACGTACTCTACGCATAGCGCACTTTAATGACTAGTAATTAAGTAATGACTTAGGAACAGGGAGGCATGCAACAACTAAAACATTTACCAACACCAACGACAAACTCAATTACATTAATACGCCACACTACAAAAAAACCTGAGTGGGCGAGCGGTGGGTGTGTGCATGGGCTGCCCTAAATTTATTTTACTCGAATCTTAATCATGCAGTCGGTTATTTTTAATTCTCATATCAATTGGCAAAAAAAACTCTATTCTTATTCACTCACCCAGCACACACATCCGTACACGCCGCGCTCTCCCAACCAAGTCCCCGCACGCACGTCCGCCGCGCGCCTCCTCGCTCAGCGCGCTCTCGATATTGCGAATGTAAAATATCTCAAACCATGAGCGTAGCAAGCATAACTTTGGGATTCAAATGAAACGGAACATTCCCAAAAATGGGACGTTACAATCGATATAGGTCGAGTTCTTGGCGAAGTGTTGTCGAAGAATCAATGACTGTGCATTATCGTGATGCGAAAACCAAAACTTGTCTGCCCTGAATTCTGGCCTCCTGAGGCCAGTAGTTTTACGCAAACGACGCATAACACTTAAATAATATTGCTTGTTAAGAGTTTGGCCTGGCGAAAAAAAAAAATCATAATGCACAACATGACGATAACCAATGAAAACTGCTAACATGGCCTTACATAGTAAAAATCGAAAAACTCACTTTTCTATGTTTAAAAAAAACACGCAGCAATTGAATATATTGACATGAAAGTCTGCATACATAACAAAGACAGTAATACCAACCAAAAAAAAAAAATCATGATTTCATAGTAACCACGAAGTTTAAATGAAAAATTTACCTTACTTTTTGATCACAGTAGTATGTATGGGATAACTCTCGTGAATTAGACTATCATTTTTGCTAAAGATTTCCTGTGTAAAAAATAAAATTTAAAAATTTTAAATTTAAAATCAAATAAAATCTCCCTGTTTATTATACAGTCAGATTTTATTTGATTTTAAATTTAAAAACTAGTCAACAATAGAACAAAGTTTATTGATTTTTAAGAATCTCTGGATGTGTTGGATGATTTTTGTAGTAATGCTAAGTTTATTTAACCTATTTTTATATGTTATTTTGAAATCAACGCAACATACTAAATGGTGGATAACAACACACAACTTCAATAACGTTGAAAACTCATGTCTGCTTTATCTACATTACGTTTAAACTCGTCATGTCTGTTTTATCTACACTACGTTTAAACTTTTAGTTTTCTCATTGTAAAACCAACCAAATTGAATCTACTTCAACAAAACGAACTTCTCTATTTAGCCCGTACAAATGGTATTTCATTAACGTTAAAGTTTTTCGTGCGGCGAATCGCAAATAAATATTGCAGTCCGGCGAACGCGGACGCAGAATTTTTCCGGGTCGGCTGGCAAAGTTCGAATTAGTCTCGAAAAGTTGTCGTGAAACTTTCCGATAGACTCCTCTTCCTCGACGGGAACCTAATAGTTCACTGGAGCGTACCAACGTAACGTTCCCAGAATTAATCGTTTATCAAGAAGGGTTTCGGGTTATAAGGCCTTAGAATAAATAGGCAATGTTTTAATTTATTGAAAATGGCATGTTTTTATATGGTTCGTTTGTACTGCACTAAGTTGAACTGAGTTCAAGTTTGTGACGTTACCAGTTCAAGTGCAGTTTCATATTGGCAATTGCAGACGCCCAGTTTATGTAGCGAATAGATTCAGTGCGAAAAGTGTAAAAAGTCCTATTAGTTTATATAACAAAGAATTAAAAATATTTTTAGAATTCTGTACAGCATTTTTAAAAATAGTTATTTCTTAATAGATTTTAAAAACTAGAATTAATGCTTACAACATATCATATTTATATCTTTTTTTTAAATAAAATTATACTCCAAAACTCAATGATTTTTAGGGGATTTTTTACTTAAAAGACTTATAATTTATTAGTACAGAAAAGATCAAAAATAGATATTTCCTAATAAATATAGAGAATTTTAAATAATTTTGACAACATATTAACCTCAGTTATACAAATAAAGTTTAAGTGTCTTATTTGTGGACGGATTATATATAACATATCTATACCAAAATCTAACTATTGTAAAAGAATCTATTATTTTGAAGACAAAACATGAATTTTAGGGAGGATTTTTTATTTTCATTGATTTACACAACAAAATATGTGTTAGATATTTTCTGTAACATTTTTAAATTAATCAAGTATAACAGCTAGTGCAGTGGGAAAATTAAAAGTACCCAATTCTTCAGGAAACTTTGACGAATAAAGCACTAATAACCTTGCTTTACACGTTTATTTAAATAACCAAATGTACATACATTTCGGACACAAAGTGAACATTATCAATAGAATAACACTAACTACAAAACAGAAATTACAAATTATATATAGAGCGGCGGATTATAATACAAAAGCGGTGAGAGTGAAAATAAGAAAAAAAACCTAAAGGGGATTAGGGGAAAACACAGATTAAGGTGGGGCAATTAAATCTAACAGTGTGTTATGAAGTGGACTTAAATCAAAATTCAATAATTTATTCTCCTGCTTTTTAATTTCAATGGCTTCTAAGATGTTTAAACGATAATTTGATGATTGTTTTAATAATTTAATGTTTTTTTATTGTAATTTTATGACCGGTTTCTAGTAAATGGTTAGCCACTGCAGATTTTTCGTATTTAAGGTGTTTGGCGTGTGCTATGTGTTCTTTCAATCCCGTATTTAGATTACGCTGTGTGTGACCAATATAAACTTTATCGCAATTACAACACTCGATCGAATAAATACCAGATTGATCAAGTTCATCCGGTTTGTTGAATGTGTTTCCTAAAAGTTGCCATAGTTTAGAATCAACATAAAACGTGGAGGTTATTTCAAATTTTCTGTATAATATTTTTGAAATGCTTCTGTGAACTATGGGAATAAATAAATCTAATTAATTTTTGTATCTATGTTGGGGTTTATCGGTGTAAGAAAGGTGGTATTATGAAGTTTAAGTTTAAACTTATGCTTATTAATTAATTTGGAAACAGCAAGGGGGAGATTTGAGATTTCTCGCGATACTATGAACTTTACGTAAATCAATCAATCAACTTGTCATTAAACATTTATTGTTATTGTTATTGTTATTGTATTCAGTAAAGTATACCGTTTAGTTTAGTTCAGTAAAGTGTCCATTTAGTTTTTTAAGTGAGAGTCATTTCCGTGTAAACATTCTTTGAATCTTGACCGACTTTTTTCCACCACGCAACAAAGCTGAATTTGCAATTTCTTAGGGAGGAGCCATTGCATCAAAAATGTTTTGACTATGTGTGTGTACCAGTCTGTATTAGCAGTGTTTTTTTCCCTATCATCTTGAAAATAATATGGTTCAATAATACAAGATGATGAAAATACTGATGATGTAATAGGTTTTTATGCACCTCGCCTGGGTTTTAATAATTCCAATATCAGACAAGAAATTGCCAACCTGATCTACTTCCTCAAATGATGAACAAAATTCTGTCAAGATCAGACAAAAATTATACGGAGATGGCTCTCACTTGAGGGGCGTTATTTTTAAAAAGTAAAATGGCATACTTTGCTGAACTCAAATCTATAAAAAAATATTCTGATAATAAATGTTGCATGAAAAAAAATGAGTACTTTTAATGTTCCCACTTTACTGGCGAACCCTGTATATCAGACAGCAACTTCTTTTCCAGTAATTTAAAGTGTGTATTTACAAGAGCGATCGCATAGGTTATTGCTGATATTGAAAAATGTATAAGGCTATTTCATTAGACACTGAATCAAGTTTTTCTTTATTGATTTTATAAATAGTGTGATGTAATTTGTATATTTTGGTTGATATACAATTTGTTTGTTCCGGCAATCGTGTTTTAACCTTGTCTAAAAATGTCGTGCAAAATATCTGTTGTTGTTTTAATAATGTATGTATGTGAGACTATGTATAGCCCATGTAAATTTATTTAAATTATAACCGCGCGCGTCGTCCCGACATTTCAAGGAAATCCAACGCGTTTTAAATAGAATTTAGAACTTCAATTTTCGATAAATTATTTATCTGCATAATTTCACAGACCAGTTATTATACGTACTAATCGAATTATCAAATTAAATGTCCAATTAAATGTTGATGAATCGTAATGATTATAATAAAAAAATAAATCATTTAAATAAATTTATTTTTTTACTTGAATTATTCATCTGTCATAAGTCATAAGATTTCAATGTATTTAACGTATGAGTTACCCTTTTTTTAGTAAGAGTAAATACTCTTTAATTTGAAGCGCTCATTTTAGACAATTGGAGGGGTAACTGACATAACTAATTTTTTGTATTTGTTTGTCTAATATTTATTTATGACATTTATCCATTTTGTTGTCGTCAAGTTGTTAATTATATTTTATATTACATTCACAGTATGCAGAGTTGGGCATTTTTAGTCGATTGATGACTAAGACTAATGACTAATTTTGCATTCATTAGTCATTACTAATGACTATTTTTTTCGTCATTAGTCATGAAATTATTTTGGTAATTAATGACTAATCAATCATAAATCAACTAATGATTGAAATAACCGTTAGTCATGACATTATTTGACTAAATATGTTGGCCGTGGTTCAAATCTGAGGAAGTGACAAATAAAATAAAGGCATGTAATTAAAAAAAATATATATTAATTTTGAATGCTCGTCACAGAATTTAAATATTTCAAAACAAAAAAAATTACTATTTTCAGATATTTATAGGCGTTGTTTTTCAAAAGAGTTCAATTTGAAGTTTATAACGAGTGTTTTCCGATACCAGATTAAGCACGAAGTAAAATTTTGAGTTTAGAAAAGCCTGAACTTTTGGTTTAATGTTTAGACTTGAGGAAAATTACTATACGTGTATCAAAGGAAAGGCCCCCTAGACTCAAAGAAATTATACATTTTAAACGTACTCAAAGTTAACTGGAACATGTTTCTCTTTTTTGTTTAACTAACTAAACATCTTTATTTATGAATTATGTACATAATATAGTTATAATTAAATATTGAAAACAAATATTAGAATATATTTAAAAAAACAATTAACAAAATTCACAAAATGGCTATCGACCAGGGGTCTTTCAGCCTGTCTTTGTCAGGTACATGTCGGTTTTTCAAAGGTCATGATCGTTAACGTCGTTGTCTAAGTCCGGATGATTAGATGAGATGAATTGGTAAAGCGTTGATGCTGGGAACTTGAATTTGGGTTGAATGTTGGGGTTACGGGGTATACAGAGGTGTTTAATAATGTTGGGTATGTAAGGATTACTTGCAAATTTTAAAGATAGGAGTTCGATGCGTTCTGTAATTGGCGGGATGTTACACATTTCATACAAAAGTACATTTGAAGGGTTATATAAGGGATTATTAGGGTGTCTGATTTTGGTTACGACTCGAAGAGCAGAGCGTTCTGCAACTTCGATGTTGTTCAGGACAGCGGTACGGGGATTGTGGTACAGGATAGCAGCATATTCGAGCAGGGGACGGCATATCATGGCGTATATATGGACAGCAGTTTTTGTGGAAATACCCTCATTTTTGTATGTCAATGCCCTGAAATGCCGAGCCCTACCCTTTATGCTAGCTTTTAGGTTTCGGGTATGTGTTTTAAAGGTAAATTTAGGATCAAATGTTATACCTAAGTATTTACAATAGGGAGATGGTGAGATAGGGTGGTTATTAATTAAAATATGGTATTAAGAATTTGAGAGGCGGTGGAAGGGGATAAGGAGTTGCGTTTTATTTGGGTTTATGGATATTCTCCATTTCGCAAACCAGGTTTGTAAGGTGTCAATGAGCTCTTGCAAAGTGTTTAACGCTTTTGAGATGTTGGGAGCGTGAGCTATTAATGCGGTGTCATCCGCATATAGGAGGGGATACGCGGAGGGATTAAAGTATAATGGGTCGGGGTTGTACAGGTCGTGGGCAAATATATTATATAATATGGGAGACAGTGGTGACCCTTGGGGAAGCCCTTGCTGGGGAGTGAATGATTCTGAATGGGAGTTTCGGATTCGGAATGTTAGATATCTGTTTGTCAGGAAACTGTCGAGGATATGGATTAAATTAGGAGGGATGCCTATCGAATTGCACTTAAACAACAGGCCTCGGTGCCATACTGAGTCATATGCTTTTTAAATGTCTAAGAATGCGATGGCTGACTTCTGGTTTTCGAGGTGGGCTGTTTGGCAATTCGATGTAAGGATTGTTAATGGAAGTGAGGTAGAGCGGTGTTCAATAAAACCAAATTGGTACATAGGGATGCGGTCGATGATGAGGGATGACAGTTTTTTCTGGATAATAGACTCAAATAACTTACCAAGGACCGGAAGCAGAGTAATTGGACGATAGCTTGAGACTAATGATGAATCGTTGCCCGGTTTGTCTATGCACGTGATAATTCCTCCCTTCCACTCCATTGGTATAGTTAGGGAATTAAATATGTTGTTAAATAAAAGAATAATATACTTATGTATGCTGTCCTTTGTGTAGCAGTTCATAATCATCTTCCTCCTTTATTTCATTATAGGTGGTAAAAGGAAGGATATTTGGTTTAAAGGTGCTGTACCAGTCATTAATAGATTTAAGAAAGTTTTTGTCATAAATGTCGTTGTCTGTCATAGTGTATGTCTGTTCATAATATTTGGCAAATGTATCTGCAATTGCTTGGTCGTCTGTTATTGTCGTGTGTGTAGTCGGGTCTTGAATATATTGTAGGTAGTCCGTTTTTCGATAAATGCTGAGTTTTATTATTTCGTCCCAGAATTTTTTACCGTCCTGTTCGTTAATGTCATTGCATGACTTTATCCACAGGTCTTGTTTGTACGCTGCAATCAGTCGGTGTATGTCTTTGTTTAGTCGGTTAAAGTCACGCTTTAGGTTAATGTCATCTGTCAGTTTAATGTCCCTGTAAAGTTGTCGTTTGTATTTAATCAGTCGCAAAATGTATTTAGGGAGAGGGTATTTGTAGGGTGTTTTGGTATACGTCGGAGTGTTTTGTTTTATTGATTGTGATAAACTATTGGTAAATAAGGATATGGATGCAGGAGTGATAATTTGACCGAGTTCTATAAATTTAGTCATGTCCTCTGTCACCTTGTCTAAGTTACAGTCCTTGTGTCTATAAATAGTTTTAGGAGGGGAGGGGATAGGAGGGTCTAATGACATCGAAAATTTAATGGATAGGTGATCCGAGCCTAGATCAGGGATTAGTTGTAGGTCTTGGATAAGGTGTCGTATATTGCTCGTACATAGTAGGGCATCTGGGGTTGAGGATTGATTGTGGGACATTATAAAGGTAGGATCTGTATGTATACGGACAAAGTTGGAGTTAGAGATAAAGGAGGACAGCTGCTTTAACTTAGGCTTGTTAACATTAAAGTCACCGATTATGATAACATGGTCAAACAGGGAGGCTTTGGTGAATATCGTATCCTCGATAGGGGAGGAGTGATGTATATAGACAAGGAAGATGTGTAGGGAAAAAGAGGATAACTCAATGGTGCAATGCAAACACTCGTTCATTGGATGATTTATTTTTGGGCAAAGCCAATCGCCTAATTTTATTTCAGGTCTCACCGCTACCACTGAGCCTCCTCTTTGGTTTTGTATTGGAGCAGAGGAAGGAATTTTTATATAGGGATAATCTTTAAGAGGGAATGGGCTGTTACATTTGGTTTCTACGAACATGTTCACGTGGATTGGGTTATTTCGAAGGAAGTGGGAAATCAGGTGGGATTTTTTTAATAATGAATTGATGTTGGTATACATAAAATTAAAGGTAGCCATTTTTGGTCAGTTGGGTGAAGCCAGTATGTATACCTATGGTGGGGAAAACGGGTGGGATGACATCAGGTGCTTTAAAATCGAACATCACAATAAACACCTTCTTTCCAGAGAAGTTTATATGTGTGTCGACATGAAACGAATCAATGAAACGTGTTCTGAGTTTTTTGATGAGTTCTTCTCTGTTAGTTGTAGAGGGTGAGTTTATTTTTGTCGTGTAAACGTCAATGATGTGGTCATGGATTGTGATGGGAGAATGAATTCGTGAATTTTTTGTCAGTTCCTTGTCTATTTCGATCGATTTTTTATTTTGATTGATGATTTTAACATTCGGAATTCCCTCAATTGGCTGTAGAGGTCGGTTGGGGCATCTGGTTGACCACGCACAGGTGGTAGGGCTGTGCTGCATGTTGATGTCGGATGACTTCCACCACACTTGGCGCACGTCATTGTCTCGATGCAGTTTGCAGTAACGTGGTCAAATTTGTTGCAGCGATTGCAGGGGATGGGGATTGGCGTTGGTGGTTTACTTTCTTCAACGCTGTATATTTTGCACATAAAGTTGAATTTATTCTGTAATAATTTTGTGTATGAGTCCAGTGAACCTGTTATTACTCTTATCATGCGTGTTTTATAGTTGTCCTTTTTGGCAATAATCCTACGGCAATATCTATGTGTTATTCCTAAGGTCTGTAAATGCGCGCCGATTGTATGGTCCTCGACTTCTTGCTCTAATCCTTTAATGATGCAGCAGTATGTAGGCGCAGGCGTTGCGCGCTGAGTGGAAGGGGCTGCGCCCGCGGTGTCGCGCGTACGGGACGGCTGGCACTCACGGAACTCGTGGATTATTCTCTCCGCTTGCAGATTTTTTATTTGACTTTCTGTTATCCGACTGTCTTTGTTGCTTTTTCATAGAAATCCATATTGAGTTTTAATTATTAATGTGTTGGGGTCATAATTATGATTATACCATATTTGTGCCATTTCAATTTGTGATATGTCATTTACAGTTGTAAAACTGAATGTGTATTTAAAATTAGGTTGTGATGTTTTATTAGCGGTGTGTTGTATGTGATGTGAAGTTATTGGTAGCTGTGTGTTATCTGAGATATGGCTAGATACTATAGCTTGCTGTGATTGTGTTTGTAAGGGATACGTCTGAGAAGGCTGTGTGATGATGTTTTTAGAGTGAGTTGGTTGTTGCGGTAAAGCGTGTGTGGTTTGTATTTGCTGTTGTATTTCTTGTGTTGATGTTATTTTCTTGATCATGTTCTTATTTGTTTATTTTTATTGGATATTACTATTAACCATTCCACCATAGACCTTTCAATCTTTTGTAATTTGCTATATTTACGTATTACGAATATTTGTATGCCACAAACATATTTACACACATCCAAGGACTCAAGTCGAATCATTTTGTATTTTAAAATTACCCCACCCGCCGGAACTTCAACCCGCGACCCCTGGGTTCGTTTGTTCTCTAAAACCGCAAAAAATCAACAAAATGACATTTTGATTTTTCTTTTTGATAGTGGTAAATGAATATATTTTGTTGTAACGTTAAACAATATAAGATTTGTTGATTCTCAGTGAACGACCAGTGGTTCAAAATTGCTTGAAATAAAAATACTTTTTCAAATTGCAAAAATAATTTCTTGTTGATCATAATTTATTAGATATGGCTTTTTTTATTCCAAGTAAATTAATTAAATAAAATTATTATCTCTAAGAGATGATAGAATTCCTTACGCATTTCGCAATTTTCCTTAACAGAATTAATTATAAAAATTTGAAAAATCTTGAAGTTAATACTTATTCATTTTTATTTTATTTTTAATTATTTGTATTATAGATTATATAAGATATTTTCATTTTGTATTATTTCAATTTCTTTGTACAGGATTTAGTGAACTTTTTACGAAATTAATCAAACTTCTTAAATTTTTTAAAACTATATTTTGTACAAGAGGAGTTACGAAACTTCTTAAAAGTAACAAAAACTGACAACAGAAAATATACAAAAGTTATGAATATGTACTAAATTTTAAAGAATTACAATAATGGTAAAAGCTTCTAAAAAAAAGTATAAAAATTTATAAAATTCCGTGTAAATTATACACTTTGATATAAATTTCATTTGGAACTTTTAGCAATTTTGAATTGTACACGATTTTTGCTTATTAAATTTTCTAATTTTCCTTAACACATAGAATTCTAAAAATTTGAAAAATATTAATGTTGTTATATTGACCAAACGACTCGCCCATAAAAGTGTCATTACTTCTATTTTGAAACAAATAAATTGGACTGTATGAAATTGGATTTCAAGAAAGTCACCATAATCTATATTACTCCTATAAACTACTCCTTTAATTTATATTACAACCATAAACATTGAAAAATCAAACATTAAACTTAAGTAGGATTTCAATTATTAATTACAATCACAGTGCATATGCTGTAAAACTTTAGATGTTCGTTACACAAATAAGACACTTAAACTTTGTTTCTATAACTGAGTTAGACTAAGTTATACAAAGTTTAAGTGTCTTATTTGTGTAAATAATGATGTATAACGAAGCAGAAGCCTCCACAGTTAAGAGTTCAGATATTCGTTGTTTTTTTTTAAAGAGTTTAATTTGAAGCTTTAAATTAGTGTTTTCCACTCCCAGATTAAACATGAAGTAAAATTTCGAGTTTAGAAAAGCCTGAAAATTTGGATTAGTCGCGTAGCGAAGCGGAGCGACCAATCCAAATTAGGCTTTTCTAAACTCGAAATTTTACTTCATGCGCCACGCGTATAAAACTCTGATTTTGAAGTGAAGTTCAAAATATACTACTAAAGCAATATGCTAGAACGTATATTCTGAACTTTACATCAAATCAGTGTTCAATTCGCATTGCGCATGAAGTAAAATTTCGAGCTTAGAAAGGCTTAAAGATATACATAATGCTTAATCTGGGAGTAGAAAACACTCGTTTAAACCTTCAATTTGAATTCTTTTAAAAAACAACGAATGAATATTTGATTATTTCGTAAATGTTGATGATAAAATTTATCACTTATCTTAGTTATTAACACTTTTCAATGATTTTTAACTATGAGTCAAAAGGTGTCGGGTTGCTTTTGCGAACATATGCTCAATGACATTAGAAGCGTAACACCAAGAAGGACTGATTTTTTTGAATTCATATTTTAGCAACAGAGTGACTATATTTAAAGCATACATTGATAACAATTTCAACCTTGTGCCTTTTATATTTATTGTGAAAAAAAAATATTTCACTTTTTCTTTTTTGATAAAACTATTTATATGAGCTGTTTAGTACAGATGTTTTTAGTTTTCGTGTTTCCGTTGAGTGTGTTAAGCTTAAATAAAATGCCTCGAGTCCGAAGACGTCCACAATATCACCATTTGAGCGATTTTGACCGGGGTCGAGTTGTTGCTTATCGAGATGTCGGTATGTCCTATCGCGACATTGCCCGCCATATTGATTCCACTGCAGCAACTGTAATACGTGTGTATCAGGTATGGACAGAAGAAGGTAGAGGAGCAAGAAGAAGACCAATTGGTCAACCAAGGCGTACCACAGAAAGTCAAGATCGGCGCTTAAGACAAATAGCCCTGCGAGACCGTTTCGCTACTACGCGTCAAATCGGTGATCAATGGATTGGAGAAGAAGGTAGGCCCGTTAGTATGCGAACCTTATATCGCCGCATTCAATCCTTTGGGCTTCTTTCGTACCGTCCAAGATTAGTGTTTCTTTTAACAGCGAGACACTGTCACCAAAGGTTGGACTGCTGCAGAGAACGGCAGCATTGGGAGGCAGAATGACACGATGTCGTATTCAGCGATGAATCACGATTTTGTCTAGGCACGCATGATGGCCGTAGAAGGGTACGACGTTACCGTGGAGAACGACCTGATCTTAGGTTTGCTATTGAGAGGCATGTACACAGGACTGCTGGAGTAATGGTTTGGGGGGCTATTGCTTATGGTAGTCGATCACCTCTTGTATTCATTCGAGGCAGTATGACAGCTGCGCGTTATGTTGAAGACGTCATACGACCGACTTTGTTGCCTTATTTAGATGGCCGCCTAGACGTACTTTTTTAACAAGATAACGCACGTCCCCATATTGCTCGTCGAACTATGAACTTTCTTAATGAAGCTGGTGTTAATGTTTTGGCGTGGCCGCCCCGTTCGCCGGATTTAAATCCCATTGAACATGTGTGGGATATCATGGGAAGAAGAATATTCTCTTTGCACCATCCTCCACAGACTCTAGCACAGTTGATCGATGAAATTCAAGTTGCTTGGAACGAGATGCCTCAAGAAGACATCGACCATCTCATTTTGTCGATGCCCAGACGTCTACAGGAGTGTATACAGCAAAGGGGTCGCCAAACACATTATTAATTTTTTTTAGATTGTTTCTTAATAAAATTTCTTGAAAATGTAATCATTTTATTCTTGATGTAAGACTACCATACTGGCAAAAAATCAAGTTAAAATAATAACTCCTTCTGGGTGGTACGCTTCTAATGTCATTGAGTATATTTACGAAAATCTTTAAATTTGACTACATTTATCGACTCGTGGAATTTTCATTAGTTTTATTAATTTTTAAAAAAATAATTTTATTCTTCTAATTTTAAGAGTTGCAGTAATTAAATACAGGGAATTTTTTTTTAAGTATACATATGCATACGGTTTTTTTAAATAGTTAAATTTAAAGCTTAAACGAGTGTATTCCACTTCCAGGTTAAGCATCAAGTAACATTTCAAGTTTAGAAAAGCCTGAAAGTTTGGTTTTCAGTCTTCTCTAAACCCGAAATTTTACTGCATGCACCACGCGTATTAAACACTGACAACTCTCAAAAATTGTGAACAAGCGAACTTCACTTGATATCAGTGTCTTATACGCGTGGCGCATGCAGTAAAATTTCGAGTCTCCAAAACTAAATTTTTAGGCTTTTCTAAACTCGACATTTTACTTCATGCTTAGTCTGGGAGTGGACAATACTCGTTTAAGCTTCAAATTAAACTCTGTAAAAAACAACGAATGTCTAAAAACGTATGGGTATGTGAGGGGTGGTTGGGGGGAAACAGGAGGGTAACCGAAGGGATGAGGGAGGATGGAGCTGGTCTAAGGATTGTAGCGAGGTTGGCAGAGGGAGATAAAACGAAAGGACCATTAGAATATGTATATATAGAAGATAAATGTAATTTCCTATACTCCTTGAGAATGACTCAACGTCGAAACTAGTTGGAATAAAAAACCAAAATATTAGTGAAATTTAACCAAGTGTTTTCTTTATTAAATCGTAGTTAAATATGTTTCACCACGTGAAAGATGAGAAACTTGTTCAAGATATAGAAGTTTGATTTTGTGTATAGACTTTTTCTTCTGAAAACTTACAACACATAATTGGGGTATGTATAGTTAAAAGAAAAACTCCGGTATATACATTTCTATTTATTTAGTTATTCTCGATATTTTTTAAATTCCCCTACCCCACCATTTTTCTGCGCTTCTGATTATTATTATATTGTGCCCCCTTTGACAAAAATTCTGTAGTCGCCCATGATCACACCGAATTCATCTTTTAATATTAAAGATGTATTTTGTTAATTTGCAATTTTCTTAATATTCTATGCGTGTTTTACGTTGTTTCGGAGGCTTGCCCGGAAATATAGGTTGCCAAGGGTGGTCGCGAAGCCTGAAGGGAGAGGGAGGGCAGCTGAGGGCGCGCTCGCGTAACGGGGGCGAGACTCCGGGTATGGATCAGGATAAAGGTCAGGGGTCACCGAGTCCTACTACAAGGGCCAAAAACGCGAGGAATTGCTCCTTACGCCCATTCTATTTTCAGACGTGTTACTCCTTGAATACGACAATATTTTTCGTCTGTGTATATGAAATACAGTGCGATCATTTAAATTATGTATGTTCGACAGCGTATACGTCATCTAATGCTTTTAGCTTAATGGGCATTAGAAGGCGTATACGATGTCGAACATTTGTAAATTGCACACGCCATAATAAATGGTCAAAGATGGTCAGTATTCTTTAAGCACTGGTTCGGGACTATACTGATGAATATCCGGCGAATGAATGAATACTGAACAGAAATTTATATTCTTGATATTTGTATTTAAATTATAATTTAGAGTAGGCGGTATTTATTTGCGCGGTTGCCCAGACTGCTAATTGAATGATAAACTTGTGTTTTGCTAAACTATGTGTTAACAGTCAGTAGTGCCAATCTAATTTAAAACTTAAAGCTCACTCTAAATCATGTTTTAAACGATCGCACGGAACTTCATGAATAAATCTAAATTGAAATATATCTTATAAGAATATTCCTTGTTTTTTATTTCTTTAATTAAAATACCACACTTTATCTGTGCATACATGCATACAGGGAATTATTCTTTTAAGTATACTTATTCTGATATACACGCTGTATTTGTTCAAGCATTCATTGTTTTTCATTTCAATAAACTATACAAGAAGTTCAATTTAACTCCAATCTAAATATACTAAATTAAATAATTTATTGGAGAACACTTTTATTAAAATAGATAACATATAGAAAATCGGAGCTATTTTTCATTAACTATTTTAAATTATTTACTAAAGTCTTAAAATTTGTTTTCACCAAGTAACAGCCCTATCTACTAAATTCATAAAGCTGTATTATTCATCCTTATTTATCGACGTTCAAAAATAGTTTTGTCAAAAAAAGGTGACATTGACACACCGTTTTGATTTTGCAAAGTAGGTTATTTATTTAAGGTGAAAAAATGTAATAATTTTACGTGAAAAAAAAATGTTTTACGCTAAATTCCAATATGGCGGCAATTAATACAAAATATAAATTAACAATTTTTATTTAATCCGATACCTAACAATTAGTTGGTGCTCATAAAGTGTGCGGTTTTAATTTTATTGATTTATCTTCTCAATAGGCCAAAAGTACATTCTTGGAAATATTCACAACCTTTTTCTTCGTACATCAATAACGAAATTGGCAATTTGTTTTCTCGTATTGAGGTTTTGATTTCGTCAATAAATCAGAATCTGCCGACTTTGCTTCATCCTTGATCTCCATGGGGGGTATCTATTACTAGAATTGTCGTAAAATATCATTATTTGTATTAACGTAAACGGTAGAAATTCTGACAAATTTGTTCACTGATTTATGATTTTGTTATCTTGCTCGTGTCCATGGTTACATTTACATCGGGACTAAGAATATTGAAATTTTTCAAATTAATTATTTAATTATTAAAACGTATGTTTGGTAGAATTTCTTCCTTGGCGATTGTAGAAAAATTGTTTTTTGTATTTTGTGCGAAAAATGAGTATGTTTTTTGACGCATTAGAATTCATGTTTAGTTTCGACCTGCGGTCTAGACTAAATATGCTTACATAATACAAAAATATCATTTAATACACCTATAAACACTCTGTTTCAACAAAAATTGTTTCCTCTTACACCGAAAATACTCAATATTTTTATTTCTTATCATAAGCTGAATAATTATTAGCTCTAACGAGTGTATAGATTATTAAAATCAATCACAATTCCGACCCCTATTATCCCAACGAAAAGAGATTCAAGTCTTCTGATTGCGAAATCCATGAATAATTTAGCATACGCTTTCTAGTCGATATCAATCCGATTCCGGATATCCTTTCTTTGTGTGTGTGTTTTTCGGAGAGTGTTGGGATTGTGGATCGTTATCTTTTGCGGAATCGGCGGAGGAGGCTTTGGAAAAGGGCCAAAGGGGGGCCGGTAATTTCCTGCTGGGCGGAAACAAAACAAAAACATCATTTATGTTCAAGGGGGTAGGAGGGCACCCGCCAGAAGGTTCGCAGGGTTTGTGGACCGGAAATTACTCACATGATCTATGACAAGAAAAGGGAGAGGTATGAGAAACTTGAGAATGATAAAAGGAGGTGAGTTTTTTTGTATAGTTTAAATTATGATAAGAAAAAAAGGAGGGGTTGAAATAGTATTTGTGTAAAATTATTACAATGAAAAAAAAAAATAAAAGAGAGCGATAACGTGTATTTTTTACAACTAACATTAATGTATATTCATTAATGTATTTAAGTAAACAAATACAAAAGAAATCGAAATATGATTAAAATAAGTACATGGAATATTAGAACTATCTCCAGGAAAAATAATGGAAATCTCAAAAGAAATGGAAAAATATAAAATAGAAATTATCGCTTTTCAGAAAACAAGATGGAAAGGATACGGGGAAATAAGTAAAGACAAATTTTCACTATTTTACTCGGGAGAAGATAAACAGGGTAGAAATGGAGTTGCATTTATGATAACAAATAGTTTAAGAAGGAAAGTGATTGAATATAAACCGATAAATGGGAGACTAGCTTATCTAAGAATATAAGGTAAACCTTTTGATCTTACATTAATAAACGTGTATGCTCCAACAGAAAATTCAGACGATGAAGATAAAGATATAATGTATGAACAAATACAAAAAGCAGTAGAGAAAATACACAAGCAAGACACAGTAATAATTCTAGGAGATTGTAATGCACAAGTAGGGAAAAAAGACAGAATAAAGGGAGTAGCAGGAAAATGTACTGTATATGAGACAACGAATGACAATAGTAACAGACTGTGCAATTTGGCAGCAGCAATGGGATTTGTAATAGTCAGTACAAAATTTAAGCATTCCACGAGACACAAAATAACATGGATTCCGCCTGCGCAACAGAAAGGAAATCAAATAGACCATATATTGATAAAAAAAGAAAGACAATCTTCTATCAGAGATGTGAGAACGTACGGAGGACCTTGCGCAGATTCTGATCACTATTTAGTAATAGCTAAATTTAAACAAAAGATAAAAACAGAAAATGTACGAAGAACAAAGCGAAAGAAGTGGAATATTGAGAAGTTAAAATGTGAGATAGTAAAGGAAAATTACATAAAAAGTATAGAAAATCGAAATGAATGGTGGAATGATCAATGTCAAGAAATTGTAAATGCAAAAGCTGATGCCAGATTGAACTGGTAAAAAACCAAAGAACACCATTCCCGTCAGGAATATGAGGACAGAAGACAAGACAGTAAAAGAATGCTGCGAAATATAAAAAGTAAATGGCTAGAAAATAAAATTAAAGAAATAGATAATGAAAGAAAGCACACAAACACAAAAAAATACTACCAGAAAATTAACGAGCAAAGAAAAACACGAAAAGGAAAAGTAAATGGCATAAAAAATAAGACAGGAAAATTGGCCGAAAATGAAGAAGGAACAAAGAAAATATGGATAGATCACTTCAAGGAGCTATTAACAACGGAACAAGAAAATAATGAAATAGTTCTAGAAGAGCAACATGATGAAACTGCAATTAATAATATAAAAGAACCCACAGAAGAGGAAATTGCTGACATAATAAATATAAGTAAGAATGGAAAGTCGCCCGGAAAAGACAGCCTAAACGCAGAACTAATCAAGCATGGTAGAAAACAAATGGAGAAAACGATTTGCAGGCTAATTAAAAAAATCTGGGAAAGTGAAAGAATGCCCGAAGAATGCAGCTGTGGGACAATCGTACCGATACACAAAAAAGGAGACCAACAGATATGTACAAATTATAGAGGGATAACACTGCTAAACACCACATACAAAATATTAACATCTCTAATTCAGAAACGATTGGCAGAAGAGGCTACAACCATTATTAGAGACTACCAATGAGGCTTCATAAAAGGAAGATCGACAACGGACCCAATACATACCATCAAACACATATTAGAAAAAATATACGAGCATAACATTAAAATAGAAATACTCTTCATTGACTTTAAACAAGCCTTTGACACAATTAAAAGAGACCAATTAATGAGTTCCCTGAAAGAAATGAAGATTGGAGGAAAGCTGAGAAGACTCATTCGAATGACGATGAATGGCACAGTGGCCAGTATTTAAACAGACTATGGGGAGACAGATGAAGTTTCTATAAATCAGGGATTGCGGCAAGGAGATACTCTTTCAGCAACTCTGTTTAACCTAGCACTGGACTATATACTCAGAAAAGTTGATAAAAAGACTTTGAGGACTAAGGGTACTCAGATAATAGCATATGCAGACGATATAGTGATTATCACCAAGCAAAGAAAACTCGTGGTAGAAGTACTCAGCGAAGTTGAAAGAGAAGCAAAGAAAATGGGAATAGAAATGAACACGGATAAGACTAAATATATGGTATGTGGAGACAATTCAAGAGGACATGTAATAATTGGTTCACATGCTTTTGAAGTGGTGGATAAATTCAAATATCTGGGAGTACATTTAACAAACAACGAAAAAAGACAGGAAGAAATTAAAGAAAAAATACAAGCTGCCAATAGAGCAATATATGCCAATAAAAAGATACTGTGGAACAAAAAGAATAAAAACGGACGTGTACAAAACCATGATCAAACCAATTATGACCTACGCGGCCGAGACAATGACGATGACTCAAAAAGATCAACAGGAACTACTAATAGTGGAATGGAAAATGATGAGAATAATACTCGGACCTATATAAATTAACGAAAATGAATATCGCAGAAGGACAAACAGGAAAATACGCGAAGAATTAGGAGATGAAGACATAATGAGCGACATAAAGAGGCAAAGACTAAAATGGCTCGGATATGTGTGGAGAACAGACCCTATTGCAACAATAAAAACTGTCTTTGAGTGGAACTCAGAAAGAAAAAAAAACGACAAGGAAGGCCCAGGACCAAGTTGATTGACGAAGTGGAGGAAGAAGATGGGGATTAATAATTGGAAAACAAGGACAAGCAACAGAAAAGAATGGTGAAAAGTAGTAGATACAGCTAAAAGTATTTTATAAATCAAAATTGAATACAAAACAATTGGTAAAATGGGAACCGATCCACCCCACAAAAACCGGATCATGAAAGCTTCAGAAAAGAAGTTTTCAGATTTTCTAAACTCGAAATTTTACTTCATGCGCCACCGGTACAAAATACTGATTCAATGTAAAGTTTAGCGGTGTGTTTTAAACTTCGTAATATGTCAGAGTTTTGTGCCGGTGGCGCATGAAGTAAAATTTCGAGTTTAGAAAAGCCTGAAATTTTACTTCATGCTTAGCCTGGGAGTGGAAAACACTCGCTTAAAGCTTCAAATTAAATTCTTTTAATACACCGAGAATCGAAAAATGTGCAACGTATGCATATGGATACTTAAAAAAAATCTCGTTATTAAAATGTTCGGTGTTACATAAAACTTTTGATTGCCTAATCATACATTATATTTAATAATACAAAAAGTTAAAGTACTTTTCTAGTAAAGGGCAGTTACTATAAAATTATTTAGATGAAATATTTGAAAACAGGTGAATGGGAAGAAAAGGTGCAATTGAATGGCCAGCACGTTTACCAGATTTATCACCGTAAGATTATTTTTTGTGGGGAAACCTAAAAAATGTTCTTCTTCTGCGTAATTTATCGATTTATCGAAAACTAGGCTCTGTTGACCAGTCACAATAATTTTGTATAATTTAATAAATAGTTTAATAAATAGAGTTTCGCTATCCCCGAGGAAACGAAAGGGATTTACGGAAAATACACACGTAGTTGCAAGGATGGGTAATAAATGAAAGGATTGTCAGGATATAGGTGATTGTAAAGGATGAAATAGATAGGATGAAAAAGTATACTCAATGACATTAGAAGCGTAACACCAAGAAGGAATGATTTTGTTGAATTCATATTTTAGCAACAGAGTGACTATATTTAAAGCATACATTGATAACAATTTCAACCTTGTGCCTTTTATATTTATTGTGAAAAAAAAATATTTCACTTTTTCTTTTTTGATAAAACTATTTATATGAGCTGTTTAGTACAGATGTTTTTAGTTTTCGTGTTTCCGTTGAGTGTGTTAAGCTTAAATAAAATACCTCGAGTCTGAAGACGTCCACAATATCACCATTTGAGCGATTTTGACCGGGGTCGAGTTGTTGCTTATCGAGATGTCGGTATGTCCTATCGCGAAATTGCCCGCCGTATTGATTCCACTGCAGCAACTGTAATACGTGTGTATCAGGTATGGACAGAAGAAGGTAGAGGAGCAAGAAGAAGACCAATTGGTCAACCAAGGCGTACCACAGAACGTCAAGATCGGCGCTTAAGACAAATAGCCCTGCGAGACCGTTTCGCTACTACGCGTCAAATCGGTGATCAATGGATTGGAGAAGAAGGTAGGCCCGTTAGTATGCGAACCTTATATCGCCGCATTCAATCCTTTGGGCTTCTTTCGTACCGTCCAAGATTAGTGCTTTCTTTAACAGCGAGACACTGTCGCCAAAGGTTGGACTGGTGCAGAGAACGGCAGCATTGGGAGGCAGAATGGCACGATGTCGTATTCAGCGATGAATCATGATTTTGTCTAGGCACGCATGATGGCCGTAGAAGGGTACGACGCTACCGTGGAGAACGACCTGATCTTAGGTTTGCTATTGAGAGGCATGTACACAGGATTGCTGGAGTAATGGTTTGGGGGGCGATTGCTTATGGTAGTCGATCACCTCTTGTATTCATTCGAGGCAGTATGACAGCTGCGCGTTATGTTGAAGACGTCATACGACCGACTTTGTTGCCTTATTTAGATTGCCGCCCAGACGTACTTTTTCAACAAGATAACGCACGTCCCCATATTGCTCGTCGAACTATGAACTTTCTTAATGAAGCTGGTGTTAATGTTTTGGCGTAGCCGCCCCGTTCGCCGGATTTAAATCCCATTGAACATGTGTGGGATATCATGGGAAGAAGAATATTCTCTTTGCACCATCCTCCACAGACTCTAGCACAGTTGATCGATGAAATTCAAGTTGCTTGGAACGGGATGCCTCAAGAAAACATCGACCATCTCATTTTGTCGATGCCCAGACGTCTACAGGAGTGTATACAGCAAAGGGGTCGCCAAATACATTATTATTTTTTTTAGATTGTTTTTTAATAAAATTTCTTGAAAATGTAATCATTTTATTCTTGATGTAAGACTACCATACTGGCAAAAAATCAAGTTAAAATAATAACTCCTTCTGGGTGTTACGCTTCTAATGTCATTGAGTATATTTGTGAAACAACCACGTGTGGGTCAAACGCGAGCAGGGATGGAACGCATAACTCACGCTCGACGTCCGCTCTGTTCGGGGTCCAGAACGGAACTCATAAAAAATGTTGTTTATAGTACAAAGCGAGTAATTTTAGAAGATCTTAAAAATCGAATTATGGAAAAAATACAGAAGCAATTTCAATCGGAAAGTGGCATAATGTTATAGCTGCCATTTATGATTGACTGGGATATTG
Source organism: Philonthus cognatus (assembly GCA_932526585.2). Taxonomy (NCBI): domain Eukaryota; kingdom Metazoa; phylum Arthropoda; class Insecta; order Coleoptera; family Staphylinidae; genus Philonthus; species Philonthus cognatus. The sequence continues at coordinate 40,977,257 of OW052244.1, forward strand.
TCAAATTGAAGGAGGGAGGCAATTAAAGCATCTGATTTAATAAAACGGTTAAATACATTTTCTTGTTAATATTTTAGTTCTTACCAATAACATATGTGTTTATTTATGTTTAACTTTTGAACATATATGATTAAGAAAAACATGCGGTTTTCACAGACAACCTTCTATTTTAAATATATAGGAAATATATAGGAAGTTCTATTTAAAAAAGGTAAGTTTGATATAATCTAGAAAATGAATCACCCTTTATATTAAAACATTATCAATTAGTAGCTTAAATTAGTGGCTACAAGTTTTATTTGAAAGATTTTTTTCTAAACTCATCACAAACAGAAATATCGAGCCGTTACATTTCTTTTCAAACACCCTGCATGAAACTGCCCTTTACTATAAAATTACTTTGACTTTTTGTATTCATAAATATAATGCATGATTAGGCAATCAAAATAATGTATTCCAAGTATTGGTTTTGGTGTCGGTCACGTCTAATAATGTCACTTTGGCATTTCGTGTAAATGTTAACGTCGCACTTTATGGAACAGTTTGTGCGTGCTCCATTAATTTTCCGGACTCTGGAAAATATTGGAAATCTAATAAAATCGCCGCCCGTTGGCTTTTCCGCGATACTATAACATTTTATTGGATTTTCCAGCTGCGAAATGAAAATAAAAAAGATACATAAATGGAATGTAAACATCGCTAATGCTTTTTTTTATAATTTTTAAATTAGTCATAAATTTTCTTATAAAGTTGTGTGTGTATTTCGTGATTAGAATAGTTATTTTTAGAATGTATTGTACGCTCTATATAAATTTAATATATATACATCATCTTTATTCAGAGAAAACTGATTTTTTGTGTACAAATGATATAATATACCGGTTGAGCATTTTCAATCCGGAACATATAATATAATTAATGGTGAGTATTTTCAATCCACAAAAATGGGGAAAATTATTCAATTTAATTGCATTTTAATTCCAAACTAACTAGGAAAAACAAATTAAAGGTCTCTTAAAAGCTACGCGACCAAACCAGATTTTTAGGCTTTTTTAAACTCGAAATTTTACTTCATGCACAAGGCGCGTAAAACGCTATTTTATCCCAAAGTTCAAAAATACACACAAATTCTAATAAATAGTTCAAAGTTATTCCATGATTTTGTAAAAATTATAAGTTTTTACGAATCTTTCAACAAACTGTCGTTTTTCTCTAAGAAAAAAGATAGCTACAAAAAAACAAAGATAGAAAAATTGTCCAAAATTTTATTATTTGAAACTTTTATTTTAAGAATTTTTCTGTATTCCTATTAGTTATTGAGTTATTTGCAACCTTTGCGGAATACAAAATGTGTCGAGCGTAAATTCTCAACTTTTTTCAATTTTGACAAAAAACGTTATTAAATTAAAACACTTAACTTTGTTTTACCACTTTTATTTATACTTTTCAGTGACTATAGTTTCGACTACAAGGTAGTCATTATCAAACTAAGTGCCTAAAATTATGTGTACATTGCTTTTATATTATAGCATCAAAGTGAGGGGTATACATTATGTCGGTCTGGTCATTAATGAGGGCAATTTTCGGATTATCTTTTAATTTGTGAATATCAGACAAATGGATTACTGAAAGCATGCTGTTTTCAGTGCAGGTATGGTTGTTTTTCAATAAATGTGTTGCAAAGGTGGACCTGTTGTTTTTTAAACGCAATGAATTGAATGTTGCCGCCAATTCAGGACTTAGCTGCGATCGCGGATTAACGGATCTTGTGAAGGCGCGGGTTCTTTACCTGAAAGGGATGAAGCGCTCATTATTTACGCTCTCAGGCACCCTGGAGAGAAGACAAACGGTATGACGTCAGTGTGTCGGATGGGACCGCCCTTGGACGGAGTAGAAAGCTTCTTCGCGGAAGAGCTTATTCGTCAAATTATGCGAGGACACGTTCTAGGCGAACAAAAGGGCCATAAACGGTCAAGGAGGACATCCCAAGGACGTACATGGACATAGCACGGACAAAATTAGCGACAACAGAGCGTGCGAACTTTCTTCCCCCGGTAATTCTAAACACCAATGGGGTGGCACCTGGATCATCTTCTTCTCTTCGGAAGAAGGGAGAAGAACCACCCCCAACAGCTTCGAAGAGAGCATGATAAGAAAAACGCATCACTCACCATCCAGAAACCGAACCGCGAACATACATTTTCATTATTCTCGATATATTTTATTCCTCTGCGATAGAGATTCATTTCTTAGTTTTTACTTTAAATAAATCGTGCAAAATCAACACTTGATATTATAATTAATGGGAGCTTCCCATTTGGTCCTTCGAATTGTAGTGTAAACATTAAAGTCTAAACATCATATGTTCTTTAATTCTAATTTTAAAATATCTACCAGATGGACCAATGTATGCTCCTTGACATGCTTCGCACCTTCACTTATAAATACTGGATTTTTTGTTTTTATCTATGGCGGTTTTGGGATTGTGAATAATAAATAAAACACTGTTTATCACTTTGTTTGTATACAAACAAAATGATAAACAGTGTTTTATTTATGTTCAACAAAGTAGAAGCCTCTATAGTCAGTGAATTGTGAATAATGTTGGCTATTGTACTGTACGGTTTAAAAACTATATTGACGTTACACTTTTCAAGAGATCTTTTGATTTTGTTGGTAATAATGGTAATATATTAATATGTTAGTGGGTAAAATTTATTTTTATTTGTTGTATTTGAAGCGTAAATTAATTTTTGAATTTGTTTTAGTTCTTGTTTCGTTATTAGTGTGTCTAGTAGTGCTGAATTATATCCGTTGTTTGTAGCAATTTGTTAAATTATTGAAAATTCTTTTATACGTGATTCAGTAGACAGGGGTAATTTGATTGCTCTTTTAATGAATGAATTGATTGCCGCAATTTTTTGATTGTATGGATGACGGGATGTGTTTGGAATTATGGAGTCGGTATATGTGGGTTTTCGAAATATATCAAATAATAGTGTGTTATTGGATTTTGTAATCGTTAAATCTAGGAAATTAATGCTGTTGTTGTTTTCAAATTCTACTGTAAATTTTCTTGATGGATGAAGGGTATTATTGAAATTAAGGAACTGATTGACTTGTCTGTCTGTACCTTTAAAGCACGCAATAATGTCATCTACATATCTATACCACCAGTTAATATGTTTTTTGCCTATAGGAGAGTTAAGGATTTGTTTAGTGAGGTTTTTCATAAATACTTCTACTAATAAGGGGCTAAGGAGGGAACCCATCGCTAAACCATCTTTTTGAATGTAGAATTTATTGTTAAATGAGAAGTAGTTATGTTTGAGGATGAGGTTTAATAAGTTGAGGAATTCGAATTTTATTACGGGATTTACAATGTATTTATCTAGATGGTTAGTTATTATTCTAATACAATCTTGGGGGGGGGGCGGATTTTTAGCAAACATGCTTGTTACATAAAAAGAAACTAATCTGTAATTATTATCTACATTAATGTTTTTTAGTTTGTTTGTTAATTCTATTGGATTTTTGATGGAGGTGTTGTCTTTAAAGTTAGTTATGCTTTTAAGATGGAAACTAATTCGTGTGATATTTTCTTTGCTGGTGATTGAATGTAGGATACTACTGGTCGTATTGGGTTATTTGATTTGTGGATTTTATTAAAGCCATATAATCTAGGGGATCTGGGATTCATGGGGGTAAGAAATTTGGTGTTATTGTACGGGAATAAGGTATTTTTGTTTTTAGTTAAGTTTTTTAATTCATTCTGGAAATAGATAGTTGAATCTTTTTTAATCTCTGATATATCAGGGGAGCAAAGAAAGTTAGAGATTTTCTGTTTTATATAGTCTGTTTTATATAAAATTACAGTTGAGTTTCCTTTATCTACAAAAGCAGAGTGTCATTGTCAATTAATAAAATAAACACATTTGCCAATTGTATTACTATTGAAAATGAACACATAGTGTTCGAAATTTACATATAGTAAATAAAACTAATCATTGAAGAAAGGAATTACAACAATAAATAATAGAAAACACGTAACTAAAAGAAGAAATTTGAATCTGTCTATTTATTATTATCGCCTTTACAAAATATTTTTTTTGTAATATTTTTTCGTTATATCTTAGTAAATATCTATCACATCTCAGCAGTATATATTTTTAACTTCAAATTAGTGGTTTATACGCGTGGCGCACGGTTTATACTTCATGCTCAGTCTGGGAGTGGACGACACTCGTTTAATTTTCGTTTGATTTTCAACATATCGAGATATTCATTAATTTTCATGATTTTTTTAGCATTGATTAATTAATTTAGAATAATATTCGTTAACGATTAATAAACGTTTTGAAATTTCCGAGCTGAATAATTAACGAAATTCTAGAAAATGAATTTTTTGTCAAAATATCAAAAATTGTTATGTCTTGGCTAATTTTACTGGATTAACGTATTGAAAAATTTATAATTATAATTTTCGTGAAATTTTGAAAATTAATTAAAATCTTGGAAATTCACGAAAATTGACAAGATTTAAAAAAATTGGACAAAAATTTAAAAAACCTCAAGATTTTGTAAACTAAAACTCAAAATATTGTAAAAAGCCACTAAAACTCAAAATATTGTAAAAAGCCATTGATTCGTTTTTACCGAATGTTTTCCACTTCCAGACTAAGCATGAAGTAAAATTTCCAGTTGAGAAAAACCCTAAGAATTTGGATTTGGACGCGTAGCGTCCTAATCCAAATTCTGACTTCTGTCAACTCAAAAATCAATATTTCTTGACATTTCATCACTTTTTGACATGGTTTCAACATTTTGTCAAATTTAAACATTTCTTAGATTGTGGACAGTTTTTAATTTTTTCAAAATTCTGGCAAATTTAAACATTTTTACCATGATATTTCATGGTTTTCGCACCACGGACAGCATAAAATTCTAGATGAAGACATTAAAGTCTATTAATATTCTTATTATATATACACATAAATAAATGTTTATATGTAATATACATATTTATGATGACTGTAATTCATAATTATATATTAAAAATAACTATTGGAAATGAGACAAGCAACAACAGTTAAATATTTGTCGATTGAAATTAAAATCATGAATATTTGTTAATCCAGTTTACTTGTCTACTGAAATTTAATTCAAACAAACAACGCGCTCCGCACTCATAATTTTTATTATTCGTTGTGATAAAATTCGGCAGGCACCAAGAACCAATACATAATCAAAACTACTTTCAGCAATTTTGCTATTTCTGCGCCATCTCGTATTCTAGAAACACACTACCAGCAATTGGCACTGTTAAGATCCAATTGTAGACAATTTTAGATATATCATCCTATTCTATTTATGTTTAGCTAAGATTATTAAAACCTTCTATTACCTTTTATTAACGTGACCAATAAATTCTTATTCACTTCAAATTCTTGATGACTATGAACATTTTCAAAATCGTGTTATAAATTGAATGTCGATGACGCACTCTACTGTGAATATCGCATAGTTGTGAACTTTCGCGACTACAGGGAGTGAACTTATGCGTGGAACGAATGGAATCCCGCTCAGGAATTCGCCGGTTTAAGGTGAATAGGGGGAAATTAGGGCCAATTCGAAAACAAATTGGCAACGGTGAAACAATAAAAACGTAATCGCCTGCACTTACGTGGATATGAACGCCGTTGCATTATTCTCTGCCCTCGGAATTTCCGGCGACGATTTTGCACTTCCTTTACACTCACCTGAAACAAATAATACATATTTCGTATAAATACAGACATTCGGTTATTTGTGAAGGTACAACCATTCACCGAAATTAGCGTAATTCAGCGGAAAAATAAAGTTACTTTCTTTATAAATTTGCAACTAATATGTATTCTACCTTGCGATTGTTTAAATCCTGATTTAGAGTTGGCGGAATTTTTTTTGTGCCATTGCTCCGAATGCTAATTGAATGATAGAATAAATTTGAGGTTATGATAAACATTGTGTTAACAGTCAGTAGTGCCAATATAATTTAAAATTTAAAGCCTACTCTTAATTATGTTTAAAGCGATTAACTTTAAATTTATTTTATCATTCAATTATCATTATGGGCAACCTTCCGCTCTAAATGATGGTTTTAACCCTGGGTCTCCAAACTATCTTCTTCGCGGGCCACAAATACAATTCTATATAATAAAGTCGGGCAAGATCCGATTAATTTTATAAAATTATGAAAAATTTAAGGAACAATTTTATTTCAAAATATGACATTTACAAAAAAAATTACAAACAATCGCGGGCCGGATTCATGCAAGTCGCGGGCCGGATTTGGCCGCGGGCCGTAGTTTGGAGACCACTAGTTTAAACGATCGATCGGTAGAATGCATATTTGTTGCAGATTTATAAAGATCATTTCTTGACGGAATTACGCTAATTTTAAAAAGTAGTTTTACCTTTACAAAAGTTACAAAAATATTTCCTTAATGTCAAAATGCTGCGCCATTCAAACAACAATTCAAAAATTCGAAATCTAACTAAAATAGAAGATAGTTTTTCTATTTCGGCTTTGTTGTATTTATTACGAGCGTTTTTTTCGAAAGGTGCTAGTTTTGTTTTTTAAATAAAGGTGCTATTTTCAAGTTATGGTGTTTTATCATTTATTGAAACTGCTGCTAGACAATAAACACAGCCCCGATTTATCCAACTAGAATATTCTGAAAAATAGTTGTGAGACTTGTGCTTAATTTTATTGCACAGAAGTGTACATGTCTTTAATTATAACGTGGGCTTAAAGCAAAAATTAATTAAGTGCTTTTGTTTTTAGTGCATAGGAAAACAATGGCACTTAATTAATTAAATAATTACATTTGCTTTTAACATTATATGGCTTATGCATAATTTATTGTGTTAAATTACCTCTTTCAAATATTGCATTTTAATCTAGTTAAAGCAAATGTTAGCTTTTTGCAAGATTTTAATTACGCGATGATCTACTAACGTATTTAAATGTTAATGGACAATAAAATTCGCGTTGATAACTCACAGCCATTATGAGGCTACATTAAGCTTTTGCGCCAAAAGAAATTTGCATAATTGCTTTGTTTGTCATACAATGTGAGTCTCTTTCATGCTATTATAATTTAGCACAATGCTTGAAATCTAATTCAATTATATTTAAAAATTCATGTCTGTATCTCATCTAAACACAAAAAGTAAAGTGAGTAGCAAGTATTTTGATTTTGAGGTTTTGATATCCCCGGATTTTGTTTTTCTCAGGCTACAATTTTAAAAATATCGATCTTCAAAACCCTTCCTAAACCTTTTAAAATTATGTTTGAAAAATCCTGTCGAATGCAAAATCTGCTACATTTCTCCGTTGCAAAAGCTAACATATTCTTTTTTTTTTCACTTAGTTTGATAATTACTAGCTTGTAGTCGAAACTATAGTCACTGAAAAGTAAAAATAAAAGTGGTAAAACAAAGTAAAGTGCTTTAATTAAATTGTTATGAAGATGTACTACAAAGTGAAAGCCAACCAAATAAAGATTTAACATATTTTTGCAGTTGCAAATCCTGTCAACTTTTTATTCAGTTTTAAATAATGTTTCTTATTCCCATTCGATACAACGCTCATTTAACACTATTTTGATTTATTTAAAAAAACGTTGTAAAATCGGCTTTTGTCATTTTGCCACAAATTTGTCAAAACACGTATGGCTGGTTTTGCATATGGGCGACTCAAATACTTTGTTAGTATCACAAATTGGAAATTTATCTACTCTCTGATAAACTTATAATTCGCGATACTAACGTAGTATTTTTGTAATGACCAAAAGAAGTTATACATTTTGTAGAAATGCTAGAGAGGTTTTGTTAAATAATTTTTCGTGCAACCAATTCTTTTAATTATTGTTATGATTTGAAACAGAAAACACTTGGTTAAATTTCACTAATATTTTTTTTTATTCGAACTAGTTTCGACTTTAAGTCATTAGTTTCACCACGTGAAAGATGAGAAACTTGTTCAAGATATATTGTTACATATCTCAAAAAAGATTTATTGAATTTTGAAAGCGCAAGATTTGGTTAGAAGAAATAAATATTTGTAAAATTTATTAACATGACATGAAACCTAAGAAGTAAATTTTAAACTTCACTTTAAATAAGTGTTGTGTACGTAGCGCATAAACTAAAATTTCGAGTTTAGATAAACCTGGAAATTTGGATAAGTAGCTGTGCTTCGCTATGCGACCAAGCCAAACTTTCAGGCTTTTCTGTACTCGACATTTTACTTCATACTTAATTAAGAAGTGGAAATACTCGCTAGATGCTATAAATTGAACGTTTTCTTATCAAATAACCTGAAAATGTACAGCGTAAACACCGGGCATTCGATAACAAACACCTTACGCCATAAGTCTGTTATTTATTGATCGATTTGAAAGAACTAAAAAACAAAGTCAATCGCAGTTTCAATACCATTAATTGACACTAATCATATATTTTTTCAAAATTAACTTATAGCCAAATTTGACTAAATTTGGCTTTAAATTTTGAAATGGCTGCACATACTTTTTTTATTTTATTATATTGGACATTGTTTTTCTGAATTTAATTATACTCGATATGTTAATATTAAATTATATTTATGCTAGAAAAAAATTATAATTAATCATGTTCACGTAATTTTTTGGTAATACATGTAGTGTGAATGGACTTTTAATACTGATCAAAATTTATAAATAGAATTAGTATGTATAATCAGCTTTCAACACAATTTGTCAACCAAACGAACAAAATAAAGACTAGTATTTTTTTAACTTTACAATATTTCAGTGTTTTATAAGCGTGGCGCATGAAGTAAAATTTCGAGTTTAGAAAAGCCCCGTGAAAATTTGTCTCGGGTCACTGCGCGACCCTCGACAAATTTTCTACGCGGGGCTTTTCTAAACTCGAAATTTTACTTCATGCTTAGTCTGGGAGTGGACCGTGAAGATATTTAACATGTCGAGATTTTCGATATTTCTAGGTTTTTGTCGATTTATTCACAGTTGGATATTATATTAAATGCAACTTTAATATTTAATAAATACTGTTTTTGTTAGGAATAGAATATTAACCCATTAAGAGCCGAGTAATCTATAAACTCAAAAAGTTGATTTTAGGTAAAATTTTGCATCTTTTTTTACGATTTCAATTAATGATTTATTATATTTCATAAGTCGATTTTATAAATAAGTTAAATTTAAAATTCGAACGAGTGTTTCCACTCCCAGACTAAGCATGAAGTAGAATTTCGAGTTTAGAAAAGCCCCGTGAAAATTTGTCGAGGGTCACGCAGCGACCAGAAACAAATTTTCTGGGCTTTTCTAAACTCGAAATTTTACTTCATGCGCCACGCGTATAAATAACTGAAATGTTGTGAAGTTATAAATACACTTAAAAAATAAGTAATAATCGAAATATTGAAATAACTAAATATTTATTTTTTTCCTGTACTTTTTATTCTACATTAAGTTGTAACGTAGGTACTTATTTGTTGTTTCGTTATTAATAATGGCATAACCTTACAATAAATGACATTTGTCACTTTTTTTACAAGGCACACATTTTTTAAAAAAATATAATTTTAAATACAAGATTTAAAAAATAAATCGACTAAAACATTAAACAAAAACAAAAAATCGCTCGTTATTGAGTTCAGAAAAATAATGTCCAATGTAATAAAATTAAAAAATTATAGGCAGCCATTTAGAAATCTTAAATTGGCTATTATTTGGAAATGAAGGTAATATTAAATAAAATCAATATTCATGTCATTTTTAGTATCTAAACTAGAGATGGGCAAAATGGCTCTTTTCAGTGAGCTGATTCAAAAGATCTGACTCACTTTAAAGAGCTGATTCAGTGAGCCAGCTCAAAAGAGTTACATGACTCAGTTACGAGCTAACGATCCGCCGAGAGTTCTGACTCTTAGAGATCTATGTGATTTGCCAACTTATTGCATTGAGCGAGGTGGTGATTAATTATTTCGGTTATACAATGATTGTAATAATTTATAGAAAAACGTAAGAGTAAATATTAAATCATAATTATAGTAAACGCGTATTCATTTCGTGCAATAACACTTCAAGTGTGTTTAAATATATAATAAAAACACACATACATACAGTCAGCACATCGCGATCAAACTCCAGTCGGATTCAAGATCTCCGTAAAACGAGCTAGTTCAGTTGGATTCGAAAGTCGTCGTGAATCATCGCGATCTAACTCCGCAGTCCGCTCAGTCGGATTCAACAGCCGGTTGGTTTGGTTTTTAGTTCAATAAAATTTAGTTTTAAGTCAATAAATACAAGAGTTATGGAGTTCGGCGTTTTTTTATCGAACACCCGGTATACAAAATTCACTGTATGTACGAGTATATCTAATAATTACAAAAACCTAATTATTGTCATTAATAATATCTCATTACGTCAAGTGAACGTGTTTTATCATTATTCCCTTGTCATTATTAAATAATGCATTTACGAAATTGATATTCCAGTGGCGTGTAATTGGGGGTAAACACGGCGTTGCTGATGGGCTTAATGGAGGTTGATTGGGTGGGGTGGGAAAAGAGATGCGTGTATGTACTGGTATGTATTGATATGGGGGGCCAACCCAACTCCCCCACAATCGATAATACTCACTGATGTGTGCCACAAACTGATATACTAGGGAAATACATTTATTATTCCATACACGAATAATTCAAATTATTTTCAATAGGCATGCAGTTACAGAAATGAAATAATAAAGTTCTTGAATTTAAATAATGAATTTCTGTTGGAGATACATTTTTTACAGCAAAACTGGTTATAAATAATAACCAGACAGTAAGAAAAATAAAAATAAAAAAAACGTAACATAATGTTGACAACAAAAATAAAGCTTAAAGTATGGATGATGTATTTTTAGGTTTTTATAGTAAAAATTTCAAAATAGCAACATTAAAACAATTCTAATTTCAGGCAGAAATAACTTAAAAACTGTGGAATGGAGTGGAATTTAAATCTTCAAATTTTGCTAAACTCGGGCAAAATTATTTCATGCGCCACGCGTATAAATCACTGATTTTAAGGAAAGTTCATAGGATACTGCTTATATTCTTCACTGTGTTCTCATTAATCACTGGGCAAAACATGATTAAAATTCATTTTTTTAAATAAAAACACTTAGTGTGTTTCACTAACTTTTTAATTTATCCCGACTAGTTTCATTTCTTGATAATGGCTTGAAGCCGAAACTAGTTGTGATAAATTTAAAAATTAGTAAAACAAGCCAAGTGTTTTTATTTAAAAAAACGTACTTTAATCATGTTTCACCAAAATTTTAATAAGAACACAGTGAACAAATTTACTTTATATTATTGCATATGTAGCAAGAGTAATAAATGTTGTGCCTGTAAAATAAATGTGTATTACCAATACATATTATTAAAATATTCTGTAAACTGTTGTTACTTTGATGAGCAAAACTGACTACTTTCGTTTATCTCATTTTATTATTATTATTTATTTTTGAGATAGTCTTGCCTCCTTTCTAGACATGATGGTCTACTGCGCAACTGACTAAATTTAATAATCGGACTAAAGAAAAAACGTTTCTACATAATTTATTAAAACATCTAACAAATTGTATAACATCAATTAATTGATCGGAATTCATATTAATAGCTATGCATGTTTGTTGTATATTAGTTGGAGCAAATCCCCCCATATTTCGGCGGTTTTGTCTAAATCACTTCCTGCGGAATATTAGTGGCGTTTCCTGCCGTAATCCGGCTTATATTTACGCCGATAAAGGTAAATGGAGGCAAACAATGGCGCCGGACGCGGACGCGAGCACGTGAACATTAGTACGGCCCATTCACTAATCGCCTAGACATTATCTTCTAATTAAAGAAAGGGAAAACCTTTAATCGACTACACCCAACAACATCGATTTTCTTATTACTAACATGAGCTTTTTTGTTTTCCTAAAAAATATAAAGAAAGAATTAAACAAGGAAATGTTATTTGTCTTGTAAATTGACTAACAAATTGTATTAAATTTGGTTGCAATTCTTAGTTTAGTGTACTCTTACCTATTAAAAACCATTGATGCAACAACGCTACATTATTCATTTTTTGTTAATTAAATTACAAAATAAGTTAATTTGATACATTGTAATATTTGACCTGACTTGTAAATGTGTGAAGAAAAATGACAATATTTTGTTATTTTTGCATCTATTAAGCACTCGAATTTCGTTTGTGTTAGGAACCATGTATATAGTGTGTACTCGTATGTGTAATGTGTATATATGTACCCTATATATGTATTATGTTCTATATTTCATTTTCTTTTTTAACTTTTTAAATTTACACATGTTATTTGTAAATCTGTTTTTTTGAAATAAAAAAATATTATTATTATTATTATTATTTTAATAATTTGATAACTACTCATTGTTTACGCGGTGAGCCTAAGAAATGTTCTTCGAAGAGATCAGAACAAAAATGAATAAAAATAATATGACTATTGACACAATTGAAATTATTTAAAGGTAATGAAAAATACAAATATAATAAAAGGCAAAGTAAATAACATGGAAAGAAAGATACAAAGCATATAAAGATTATTAATCAAGAGAAATTACACACGTTTCATGGAAGTTGAAATTTGACAACTTATTTGTGTGTAGGTTTTAGAGAGACTGTTCCTTTTGTTTTTGTTGATTTTGTTTCCAGGGGGGGGGGGGGGCTGGATGTAAATAAGCAAAAGTAATAAAAGCGTCAAGACTAACATGAACAAACAAATAAACAATTTAATATGCGATTCACGCTCATTTTGGCCTGAACACTTATTTTGAAACATAGTATTTTTCAGTGTCTTTCTAATTTCACAATATTTCAGTGTTTTATACGCGTGGCGCATGAAGTAAAATTTCGAGTTTAGAAAAGCCTGAAAATTTGGATTGGTCGCTCCGCTTCGCGGAGCGACCAAACCAAATTTTAAGGCTTTACTAAACTCGAAATTTTACTTCATGCTTAATCTGGGAGTGGAAACACTCGTTTGAAACTTCAAATTGAATGCTTTTATAAAATTGACAAATGCCTGACATTTTACAGCGTATACATTATGTATATTTAAAAGAAAAATGTCTAGTATGTAATACAATAAGTCATTCATAGAAATCATACAAAAAAGTGCAGATATTTACCAAAAATCAACTTTTAGAGTAAACTCTACAATTGCTCGGCCATTAAGGGTTAATAAAACAGAAATAAAATTTACACAAATATTTAAATACGATTAAACAAAGACTCGATAATGTTTGAATAGGTTACTGGACGTGGACTCAAACTGAAAACAGAGTAGAGTATATTGTGGACTATACAAAGATTGAACATTCTAAAATAACTTTCTGTATTTAGAGTTACAAAAGAGCTTTGAACAATTCTAAATAAATATGTTTTAGGTAAAAGTATTGTTTGGCCTTGTTTTAATATTCACATAAAATATCACGAAGATAATGGTAAAATATGTTTAAATTACAATTTCCAGATATTTTAATATACAGAGACATGTTTTTTTAAGTGTTAAGTGTTTATAAAATCGTTTAATTTCGCGGCGCCGCATAGTGCGTCGACCAATTAAAAAAAAGACTTATAATTTCATGAAATTAGACCGGTTCATTTAAATTAAATTAATAGTTAGCGGGTTAGAAACAAATCCCAATACTTGCATTGATCTACGGTTTTCCGCTGTTTATTGTAAAGAATAAAAGTTACGTTAGTGACTGAAGATCATTAGATTTTGATAATTGTTTTTGATTCAGATTTTTAATCACTGACGATAGATATGAACTTTTCAATCAAAGTTATTTAATGTATACATTATAAACTTCAATTTTTTATAACATTTTTTATAGTTCACTTAAGTTTTATTTCAAAATTTTGTATTTTATTATGAACTAAAAAATAGCGTAATAATATAAAACTTTAGAAATAATTTTCTCAAAAAAACGAAACTGTCACTGCAATTTTTGCTGTAGTATGTTGCTTTACATCTCGCAACCAAGATACAATAAATGTTTCTTGCCCGTCTTAGCCTCATTTTTTATACAGGGTGTTTCATAGTCGCGTCACAACATTGAGATAACGCTTATTATAAAAAATAGAGGGTTTTTTTAAATTTTAAACTTTTGCAATATTTTGTACTAAAGAATAATTCTTTTAAAACTTCAAATTATGTTAAACTGTTTCTTCGAAAAATAAAAAAAATAAAAATAAATCCGCTATAGATTTTGTTTGTGTTGTAAAAACATTCTTAAAGTAATTTGTAATAGTACATCGAATGATATATAGTTTGTTTTTATTTTATTTGTTCATGCTCAACTAGTATTTTTTATACGAACCCAACTGTTTCTTGGGAAACTAAAAAATAAATAATTTAATTTAATTTATATATGTATTCGTGAGTTATGTGAAGATTGTTTTAATAGTAATAAAAAACGGTTTAATTTCTTTCCTAACTGTTTTGATTTAAGTACTATATGTACATTTCGGACACTAAGTGTCCACTATTAGATAATGCACACAGTGTCCGAAATGTGCATATAGTACTCAAATAAACACAGTGATAAATGGAATTTAACCGCTTTTTATTACTATTAAATCCGTTTTAGATTTGTTTGTTCTGTAAAAACATTCTTAAAGTAAATTGTAATAATACATCGATATCATTCGATATAATGTTGAAATTAGGATAAAATAAAGATTAGGTTAGAAGGATTTTGACTTTCATTTTAATAATTACAAAATCTCGATACTTTTAAAAGAAAAAACCGCAACAGAAATTAAAAAAATAGGACAAAATGTGTTTGAAATATGGTAACAATTTAAAAAACTATTAAGTCAACATTTTATCCTATTATTCTGTTGATTTTTATTTTTTTGAAATCTGTATTATGTTGTATTTTGTATAATTATGATTTCTGGTAAATTAATAAATAAAGATAACATTTACTGAATGGACCTGAAATTGAATATATTTAAAGTTTCTTGAAGACGTTTAAATATCTTAATTAGTTTTTTATACAGAGAGTTTATTTAAATATACATATCACAATATACTATATACGCTGTAAATATTCAGATATGTTTTAAAAAGATTTAAAATTGAAGCATTAAACGAATGTTTTCCTCTTCCAGATTAGGCATGAAGAAAAATTTTGAGTTTTGAAAAGCCTGAAAATTTGGTTTTGTCGCGTAGCGCAAAGCACTACGCGACCAAACCAAGTTTTCAGGCATTTCAAAACTCGAATTTTTTCTTCATGCTCCACGCGTACAAAACACTGATTTCAAGCGAAGTTGGTGTATATTTTATCTTATTTTCAATAAAGGGTGTGTGTTCTTAAAAATTAGCGTATACTATAGTGAATTAAAATTTGGTGGACTAAGTTTTTAAGCCCACTAAATTTTAATTATTTAAAGAGAACTTAGTGTATTCGTAATTTTGTATGAGTTTTGTTTCATGGATAAATTTACACGAGAAATTGAAATTATTGGAGCTTTAAAATTGAGATATATTACGAACTAACTGAATTGTATTAATTTAGAAAGCACATTAAAAATATTTTAATACTGCAATTTTCCAAATAGTATTTATTTATATTTAAACATAAGCATTTTCACTTAATTCACAGTTAAACACAATTTCATAATAATTGAGCTCGTTTTATTTGATTATAAAACTAACAACAAAAACGAATGTTTGAGCTTTGCATCCAAACATTTTCGGGTGCTTTTGTAAAATAAAATCACTGGGTTTCTCGAAAATTGAGAAAAAGTAATTGTTTTTGCGAGTACTCAATTTAAGGTCACTAATTTTCACTTTTAGTTTGCTAAGAAAATATTGTTTTAAAATTAATAACGCCTTTAAAGCGGTGTAAAAAACAACAATTGCTCGGCGCGTCCACCAAAATGAGATAGCATCGTTCATTACTTAACTTTTACCTTAATTAACAGCGGCTTTTGTAAATCTGCTTAAAAACTTCATACTGTGTATATATAGATTAAGTATAAAATGTGATTTTAGTTAAAAATAAGAAAACCTAGTGAACTTTAAGTTTTCCTAAATTAATTCACAAAAAGTTATTTTATTAAATAAAAAAACGTAGAAACGTAGTTCTCATAAAGTAATTTAGAAAAAAAATGATTTTATTAAAAACGACGTTGTTTTTAATAAAATCATTTTTCGTGAATTACTTTGTTTTTATTTAATAAAACTTTCTGTGAATTAATTTAGGAAGATTTATTTCTCATACGTTTCCTTTTTTAAATTAAAATCACATTTTATACTTAATCTATAAATACACAGTATGAATTTTTGATACGGATTTACGAGAGCCGCTGTTAATTGAGGTAAAAGTTGATTAATGAATAATGTTATCTCGTTTTGGCGGATACGCCGGGCAAGCGTTTTTTTTTTCGCATCGCTTTAATGGCGTTATTAATTTTAATGTGCTTAACTTTAAATTAACACGAAACATCAGTTATAAAATCTAATGGTACATAAAGGTGGTATAGAGTTTTAATGAGAATTGTTAGTTTGGTTATAATTAAAGTAATTAAAATGAAAGGAATTTATGATAATATTCATGAAGTTTAAGAGTAAGGTAGAAGAAATTTTATTAGTACTAAAAATAAAAATCGAAAAAGAGGTATATCAGAATTTTAATAAACTTTTGAAATTATTTTTGCACACATTTCAAATTATTATTGCATGAAATCGGAATGTTAATCTGATATTAGGGGCATTCATTTCATTAACCATTACTTCATTTTTTTCAAGGATTTAAAAAAAAATATACAAAGAGCTTCACGCAACACCGAACATTTTCATCCAATACGATTTGACACCTTTCATTTTTAGGTTATGTGTAAATTGGGTTGCCTAAATGACCATTACAAATTGTAGCCAATCAATCGCAATTAATGCCTCACTTGTACCCACACAAAGTTTTTCTTTCAAGTACACATGTTCCAATTACAGTGTATATGCCGTGAATCTTTAGATAAACGTTGTTTATTTTTTAAAGAGTTTAATTTGAAACTTAAAAGAGTGTGTTCTATTCCCAGACTAAGCATGAAGTAAAATTTCGAGTTTAGAAAATCCTGAAAATTTGGTTTGGTTGCGTAGCGCGAAGCGCGGAGCGGCCAAACCAAATTTTCAGGCTTTTCTAAACTCGAAATTTTACTTCCTGCGCCACCGCTACACAACACTAGCATATTACGAAGTTTAAAACACACAGCTAAACTTTACATTGAATCAGTGTTTTGTACCGGTGGCGCATGAAGTAAAATTTCTAGTTTGGAAAGCCCGGCAAGTCCAAATTTTCAAGCTTTTCTAAACTCGAAACTTTACTTCATGCTTAGCCTGGGAGTGAAAAACACTCGTTTGAAGCTTCATATTGAATTCTTTAAATGAACCGAGCATCAGAAAATGTACAACGTTTGCATATGTACACTTAAAAGAAACATTTTTGTTATAAAAATATTTGGTGTTACATAAAAGTTTCTGTATTTAAATGTGAAGTAAGAAGCTGTTTTGAAATATGCAAAACTCCAAAAACATCCTGTCCACAGTTTTAAAGTTGTTTTCTGTTGAAATCAGAATAGTGTTAGTTTCAGTCTGATTTTATGGGCATTTATTAAAAAAAAACAATCGTTACGGAAACATTTCTTGTCTGCTTAAACAAGAATTGTTTATAAACTGTTAACGGTAAAGGCTTCTATTTCGTTATATATCATAATTCACAAATGAAACACGATTTTAACTTTGTTTGTATAACACTGAAACTTTATTCAGTGACTATAGTTAAACTTGTAATTGTTTATGAAAATGACAAGTTAAAGTTGTCAAAACTATAGTCTCCAAATAAAGTCTTATTTTTTAAAGAGTTTAATTTGAAACTCTGAAACGAAGTTAAAATCGTGTTTCATTTGTGTAAGAATTGTTTTTAATTGAAAAAAGAAGAATTTATGACAATATTCATAAAGCTTAAAAGTAAGGTACATATTATAAATAATATGCAATTGTTTTACAATATATTATTAATTTCAAATATAGACGTTAATAATAATTAATATCCTATTATTCTAAGCATATTCTATTTTTTGTATAATCTCTGTTATTGGATTAACTATTTATTTTTACTAAATAAGTGTAGTTACTTTTATTTTATAAAATTTATTTAAGTTGCTTTATTATGATTTAATTAAGTTTAATTTAGAATTTATTGAAGTTATTTGAGTCAGGACTTATTTAGTCAACTAAATAATTGAGTCTAGGTTTAATTTCGTACTATTTTCGTTAAAGGCCCTGGGTTAACACACTGATTGGGGCATTACTGAATTGGTGGTGTAGTGGTTAGAGTGTTGTACTGCCACGCCACGGACCGGAGTTCAAATACCGGCCTAACAAGTTGTTTGCATTTATATAGGTTAGGATAAAAATGCCAAACACTCCGTCTTCTCGGATATGACGTTAAATGCATGTAGGACCCGTGTACTGCCTGGATGTTGCGTGCACGTTAAAGATCCCTACCGGTGGGTTGGAACTCCCACCGGGTTCGGCAAAATTCCCGGATAGCTGTAGACCTAATCTCCGGCGTCATGATTGGCCTTAGCAGCGGAAATAGATGACGTAAAACCCAAAATAAAAAAAAAATATGGAAAAATTAACCTAATATTGATTTCAGAATAAAACACTTTTTAATTTGTTTGTATAACGCTTATTATTGCGTTGTGTGTTTTTTTGTCTGTTCTACAAACAAAGTAAAAAGTATTTAATTATGAAATCAATATTGAGTTAATTTTTCCACTAATATTTTAAGGTTTAAATATTACAAGTGCGATCATTTGAAAATGTTATTGCCTGAAGTAACCTGGTTCGTAGTTAGAATTGATTAATTAGAATGTCAAATCATTACGTTCTTACAAAATCAAAATCGAGGTATAAAGTTGTATGCAATAAACATTAATTTAGGTAATAAAAAATATGGAAGCAATTTTCTTTTTGAATATACGTATCTCGATGCATTCGCTGTAAAATTTGAAGCATTCATTATTTTTAAAACCGTACAATTTGAGGCTCCTAACGAGTGTTCTCCAATCCTTGGTTATGCATGAAAACTCGAAACTTGACCAACAAGTGGAAAACACTCGTTAGAAGCTTCGAATTGACCTTTTTTTATAAAAATAAATGCCTGAAAATTCACAGATATGTATACTTAAAAAATATCTTTCTATGAATTATTAACCTATTAAGCGCCATTGATGCAATAGCGCAACCTTATTATTTTTTTGTTAATTAAGTTATTAAATAAGTTAATTTGATACATTGTATAATTTGACTTGACTTGAAAAAGTGTGAAGAATTATGTAAATATTTTGTTATTTAAATATTTCGATTAATATTCATTTAAAAAAAAGTATTTATAACTTCACAATAATTTCTAAACTCGAAATTTTACTTCATGCTTTATCTGGGAGTAGAGACACTTGTTCGAAACTTCATATTGAACGTTTTTATAATATAGATGAACGCCTACAAATTTCCAGCTTACATTATGTATATTAAAAAAAACATTATACAGTGTGTATCAGGAATAAATGGAATAAATTCGATAATAAATAAATGGAGGTGTGTTCGAAAAAACGCTTGAACACGTGATTTGGTGTTTTTAGTTGCGCATTTTTTTCAACAAAAACTTTTTGTACAGAGTGTCATGTAACAGTAGCCAATATCAACTTTTCTATTTTAAGCGCAAAACCCTGTATATTTTTAAATTTTTGGGTTCTTCAGAAAATTCTAGATATATCTTATGTACAGGGTTTTTTTTTCGTTGATATTATAAGGTATAGGCTAAACAGTAAGAGATACAAAAAAACTAAGATGTGTATCCCATTCTCTTTTTAGTGTTTAGTTTAATGGAGCAATCAGATCTACGCTAACTAGATTGGTTTAAAAGATACAGGGTGATTCCCAAAATCTGCGGGTTTTTATTTTCTCTTATGACTCGGTTATTTATGGAGATACAAACAAAATTTAAATACAAAAGTTTTAGGACTTTTTATGTAGAATCCAGTGGTGTAATTAAAAAAATATAGATGTTTTAATTTTTGAGATATTATCAAAACTAGTATTTTCTTAAATGTGTCACCCTGTATCTGAGTACCTCAAAAAATTGCATTTTTTCTTGGGATTGCAACAATATGTAACACTTGATATTTTGTTTTGTCCTAAATAGCTAAAATACCAAAAAACAAAAAAAAGATTTTCTAGATCTCGATGAATTGAATTCTTTAAGCTTTTGTTTTTGTTTGTTTGCATGTCATAAAATTCAATATTAATTACGTATTGGTTTTGATATTCCGTTGTTAATGAAATATTTTCGATTATATTTCTTTAAAAAAGGAGTCTAAAATGAATATATTTATAAACTATGAAAAATTAAATATTTCGGGTGCTATATTGAGGGTAATGAAAATAAAGACGCAGTTTTAGACCTATATTTTGAGCGTTATCCGGACCGACGACAGCCAGAAAAAGAAATATTTCAAATATATTTATATCATAATTTAAGTGAGTATAGATCATTTGGAAAACCAAGAGGTAAGATTTACAAAAAGGAAAATAAAGATTCTACGGTATCTAGCCGTAAGATTGAGAAATAAATTGGCACAAGTAAATTAAACGTTTTAAAAACGTTAGGCAAGCATACGTATAAACCGTGTAATAATAAAGGTTCATAACTTGCATCCTAGAGATGAAGAGCGGCGTTTAGAGTTTTTAATCGACAGAACAATCGATATTGGTCAAACATAAATCCTCATCAGCCGGTCGCCAGGGTGCAACAAGGACGGTTTGGGTTCCATGTATTGGTGGCGCTTTATCAAAACAGAGTCCTTAACTACAGGATTTTTAACGAAAATTTGAATGCTGAAGGATAAATCCAAATTTTGGAAGAATGTGTAAAAATCAAGTTAAATGACATACTATTGGCTATAAGAAATAATGTTTATTTACAACAAGACGGTGTTCCAGCACACAATAGCCATATGGTAGGGCACTTACTAACTGTCAATTGATTTACTTGTGCCAATATATTTCTCAATATTACGGCTATATACCGTCGGATCTATATATTCCTCTTTGTAAATCTTACCTCTTGGTTTTCCAAATGATCCACACTCACTTAAATTGTGATATAATCTTTGAAATATTTCTTTTTCTGGCTGTCGTCGGTCCGGATAACGCTTAAAATATAGGTCGTAAGTTGCGTTTTTATTTTCATTACGGCTATATTGAGGGTAATGAAAAAAGATCTAAAATGTTAATTTTTAATAGTTTTAAAAAATATTTATTTTAGACTCCTTTTTTAAAGAAGCGTAATCGAAAATATCAAAACTAATACGTAATTAACCATGAATTTTATGACGTAAACCAGTTATGGGCAACCTTTGACATGTTGAGGGCCAAACTTTAACGTGCAAATACAATCGCGGGCCGCGTTTAAAAGTACTTAGTGCATTTTAAAGTAGTGATCATATTTTTTGCGATAGATATTAGACATGAAATAATACGACAATGTTATTATAGTACAATTTATTAAAATAACAAAATGAACATATAAAAATAGTACATTATAATTAAATCGTTAAATTTGCAATTGTTACAAACTACGAAAGTTAAATACACCGAAATCAATGAGACACTTGAGCTTGAATTTAGGAAACTAATCCATCGATATTTGGATTAATTCCACTGACACAAAGACGTAAAGAACTTTCCAAATTATCGTCAGTCAGTCTTGTACGATGTGTTGATTTATTAACTTTCATCAATGAAAAGAACTGTTTGTATTTATAAGTACTGCCAAACGCACAAATCAATCTTCTTGCGAATTTTCTAAGCTGCGGAAAATTGTCTTCTTCTAGGTATTTTTTGTAGAAATCGCACAACTCTACGTCTTCAAATTTGGATTTTAGGAGTGAGTTTTCTTGAATCTCGATCAACTTCATTTGTAAGTGTATTGGAGCATTTTGTACAATATATGTTGTAGGAGTAGCAAATAAACTGAAACAGTCTTCCATGTTTTTGAAGTCGCAAAATCTGTTCGAAAATTGTTCCGACAGTAACTTGAGTTCTTCAGCATATTGAGCATAAGCAATATTTTCATACGCAGAGAGCGTGTTGAAATGGTAACTGTTACCAGACAGCATCTGTGACTCCCACAAGCGTAGTTTGATCTGAAACGCTTTTAAATGGCTGTACAAATCATTTACTAACTGTCCTTGTTTTTGAAGTTTCAAATTTAAATCACTCAAATAGCCTGTAAGATCGACCAGAAATGCTAAGTCACATATCCATTTTGGTCACTTAATTCAGATAGTGGTTTATCTTTTATTTTCATAAAATCTGCTATCTCATTTCTAAGCTCGTAAAACCGTTTCAACATTTTTCCTTAGCTCAGCTATCTGACTTCACAATAATATGTTACGTCGTTATATTCAGCTGATATTTCATCCAAAAACGCCTTGAACTGACGATGGTTAAGCCCTCGGAATCGAATAAAGTGGATGGTTTTTATTACCACATTCATAACATTCTGGAGTCGAATGGACTTAGAACACAAGTTCTGTTGGTGGATAATGCAATGAAGGACTATCAAATCATCTTTTTGCACATTTAATTCTGTTGCTTTTTCATTCAAAATTCCGATGACACCTTTACGTAAGCCGACCATAGAAGGTGCACCATCAGTGCATACTCCAATTAATTTTGACCATGGCAAGCCAAAACTTATGAATACCTCTTGAGCTTCAATAAAAATATCCTCTCCTGTAGTGGTTCCTTTTAGCGGCTGTAAAGCAAGCAATTCATCAGTAACAGTGAACTCCTTATCAACACCTCGAATAAATATAGCCAGTTGAGCTGTGTCAGACAAATCGGTGCTCTCGTCTAATGCTATGGAAAATGATTCAAAACCAGCCTTACGGTCAGTCAGTGTTGTTTTTATATCATTAGCCATCATTTCTATACGCCGAGCAACAGTTCGTCTTGACAAACTAATTTTTTCAAATTCTTTTTTCTATTCATGACACATAATACCGCAAACTTCTAACATACACTCCTTGATAAATTCTCCTTCGGCAAATGGTTTTAATGCCTTTGTCAATTTTGAGCTAACTATAAAACTAGCTTTCACAACATTATCAAGTTGTGTTCTTTGTTTATGAAACATTTGTTGCTGTTTTTCCAAATTTGCGGTAAGCTTCTGGGTTTTGTCTGTTCTTAATTGTCCTGTCAGTGAGTGCAGCGTAGCATGCTTAGTTGAGTAATGCCTCTTTATATTGAATTCTTTCATTACTGAAATAGATTCATTACACAGCAAACAAATAGGCTTACCATTGTGCAAGATAAAAAAGAATTCTTCAGTCCATTTTTCTTGAAAATGGCGACCCTCTGTATCTACTTTTCGTTTCTTTCCACCAGACATCATTTTTGTTTACTTTTCGTTCAATAAAGTTAATAACAAACTATAGTTAGTAACCACTCAAGATGCACACAAAGTCACAAATCAAGTTGACGGCTCGAGCAGTTCGCTAGGATATCGCTTGTCCAAGTTATCACCTCGGTAGCTCAAATAGAACTGAACTAACGTTCGGACCATCCGCTTGTATGGGCAAAATGAACGAATAATCTGGAATAAACTAGTTTAGAATAATTGAGAATCAATAAATCTTTTGATGTGTCGCACGTGAGGAATTTGATCGAGCAAGTCGAGTGGCGGCCATTATCAAAGAGTGAGGCGGCAAACATCAAAGAATTTGATGTTTGCCGCCTCACTGTCACTCCCGTGAGTATAAGTACCTAATGTAATCTTTCTTTAATTGGGTTTTTTCAAAATGTCTCGCGGGCCGGATCATATCTTACAGCGGGCCGGATCATATCTTACAGCGGGCCGGATCCGGCCCGCGGGCTGGGTGTTGCCCATATGTGACGTAAACAAACAATAACAAATGCTTAAAGAATTCAAATCATGGCCATCTAGAAAATATTTATTTTGTTTATTGGTACTCTAGCTATTTAGGACAAAAAAAAATTGAGCATAACATATTGTTGCAATCACAAGAAAAAATGCAATTTTTTGAGGTACTCAGATACAGGGTGTCCCATTTAAGAGAATACTAATTTTAATAATATCTCAAAAATTAAAACATCTATATTTTTTAAGTACGCCACTGGATGCTACGTACAAAATCATAAATATTTCGTATTTAAGTTTTGTTTGTATCTCCATAAATAACCGAGTCATAAGAGATAATAAAAATCGGCAGATTATGAGAATCACCCTGTATCTTCTAAACCTATCTAGTTAGTGTAGATCTGATTGCGCCATTAAACTAAACACTAAACAAGAAAACAAGACACATATCTTAGTTTTTTTGTATATATATACACCATTCCATTTGTTTCTGGATCTCGCCTAGCCATGCTTTCGTGTTGTTATGTTGCAGTATCAACATTTACATTTTTTATTAGTTGCCACTCCTGATTCCTTATTTTAACAGTGTTGCAATAATTTATGATATCATAAGTAATTAAAATGTGTTAACGGGAAGACCCAAGCGAGAAATACAAATGGATGACGAAATAAGTTTGCAGAGCCGAATTCATTATATTTGTTATATACAATATTATTGCCGTGGTTGTATGTACAAAAACCAAGTAGTAAATTTTGTTAATCTTAAAACTGCATATTATTATCCTTTTATATCTGAAAATTTGTAAAACAGGCAACAGTGTAAGATCACAATAGTCAGAAATTATAACCTTAAAATCGAACATCTGACAGTGACATTTAAAAACCCTGATTTAAAACACAACCAGCCCCATTTACAATACTTAAACTGTCACTTTTTCATAGCTAGGCGAGATCCAGAAACAAATGGAATATACCATATCCTATAACATCAACGAAATAAAACCACCCTGTACAATGTCCTATACCTATCTTCAACTTTTTTTGAAATATAAATAATAATAAATTTCTATTTAAGATTAGGATCTCCATAATTGGCATTAGTAGGTTTTTTTGTTTTTTTTACATTATCAAGAAATAACCAGTTTTATTTATTAGTTTTTTATTGTATTGTGGGATTTCTGTGATCAAATAATTTTCTTTTTTTTAAAGGTAATTTTTGCAATAAATCTAAAAACACTTAATATCTCCGAAACAGTTAAAGATAGGTGTAGGACATTGTACATGAAATTTATCTAGAATTTTCTGAAGAATCTAAAAATTGAATAATATACAGAGTGTATACACAACACACCCTGTATAAAAAGTTTTTGTTGAAAAAAAATGCGCAACTAAAAATACCAGTCGACGTGTCCGAGAGTTTTGTCGAAAACGCCCCCATTTATTTATTATCGAATTTATTCCAATTGGCTGATACATACTGTATGTATGTAATACAATAAGTCATTCATAGAAATCATAAATAGAAGTGCAGAATTTTTCCTAAAATCAACTTTTGGACTCAAAAATTGCTCGGCAGCTAATGGGTTAAGACGAAACTAGTGAATATCCAATAAATATCAAATTCGTGATAGTAATCATTTAATTAAGTAACACAAATATAGTTTTAATTAATTCAAAATAAAAATCAAATCTTCAGAATTTTAATCAACTATTCCTATTCGTATTAATTTTGTTTTTAAACTTTTAAAGTGTGTTAACGAGCGCTCGTTCTCCCTCGACAGATATAATTTCCTGGGCGCGAGTGGATTACCTGCCATTTTTGATAATTACCCCAAAACTAGGGTGAGCCGTCGGAAACTTTCACAGAAAGCTCGACCCAGATTTCTGATTTCTTTTTCTGAAAAACGCGATGATAAGCGGCACGTGTGTGTACTTGTTGCTTACATAAACTCACTGCGCTTTTTGAAAGTCCGTCGACGCGAAACGTGCATTAATAATGAGTACCCTTAAAGTGCAAACTGAAGAGAGGGAATTCCGCGGTGCGAGAATGTGTACTTTAGAAAAGTTGGTTTGAGATAATGTGGAGAATGCATGGAATAAAAGGTAAAAAAGTTTCGAGTGTGGGAAACTTATATGTGGAACATACATAATTCTATACAGGATTTTTTTTCAGTATACTATACACGTAGGGATTTTTTCATTTAAGTACACCTAAAGTTCATTTGGTTTATATATTAATTTTCAAATTGTTCTTAAGTTGGCAATATGCTTTATTTTAGAATAGGGATTTTGGTAAATGTTGGTGGTTATAGTCTGTTTAAAAACTATAAGGAGTAAGTGCCAAAGCCCAATTTACACTATAAACAGTTACCAGAATATCACTAGATAAATTTGGTGCCAATTTCAAATAATGATTCGAATCGAAGAAAAGAATCGAAGAAAAGCCCGAAAATTTGTCTCGGGTCGCTGCGCGACCCGAGACAAATTTTCACGGGGCTTTTCTAAACTCGAAATTTTACTTCATGCTTAGCCTGGGAGTGGAAACACCCGTTCTAAACTTCAAATTAAACTCTATTATAAAATCGACGAATGCCTGAAAATTACGTAAATAAAAAAATCACTGAATATCATTAAAACCGGGAAGAGAAATGTCATGGAATTATATTTAAATTGACTAAAACACCAACAAAAAAGCCATATGATATTATTAAATTTCTGAAAATCAGCAGGCAATTTACAAAACACGTAAAAATGTATAAAATTAACTTAAATATTGACAAAACAATGATAACAATTTAACAAAATAGGGGTTTCCCATAGAAGAAAGTTATATTAAAAGGCCAGGACAAAAAATCTTGAATCGAGAAAATGTCGGAAAAATTTAACATTTCAGATTGTGGCTACCATGTCAGTTTTACTTCAAACAATATTAAACAAAACTAGATTATTATCTTTAAAAACATTTTCAATCATAGAATGTTTTTATCAATGCATTCACTTTGAAGTTTCGAACGAGCGTTTCCACTCCCAGACTAAGCATGAAGTAAAATTTCGAGTTTAGTAAAGCACCGTGAAAATTTGTCGAGGGTCGCGCAGCGACCCGAGACAAATTTTCTGGGCTTGTCTAAACTCGAAATTTTACGTCATGCGCCACGCACATAAATCAGTGATTTAACGTAAAATTTAATAACACACAAACAACATTTTTCATGTTATTCCTTACAATTAATTCGAATTATTTTTGACGATTCAAATCCTTTTGTAAGTTTTCGAATCCTTTTACAAGGATTCGAATCCTTTTATAAGGATTCGTATCACCCACATTTAGACTCAAATACGAATCCTCTTAAAAAAATGTAACGAATCCGGATCACGAATCCAGTTGAACTAAAGTATTCGAATGCCTCTTTTGAATCCTCTAAAAGGATTCGAATCCTGTCCAGCTCTGGTCTCTATCTTACTTAAAATTGATTTGTTTTATAAAACTATACAAGATAGAACGACTCAACTTCAGCATACCTGCATGATCGTTTACTTCTTTTAAAACTTTATTCAAAGTTGGCAGTTCATTTTTATAGAAGAAACTATACACGGAGGGAGCTCTTCACTACGTCATCAAAACTTGTAATTATGTTCTCCAAGCTGTTTAGCCCTAAAAATCTCTCCGGATTTCTTATATTCGCTAATGGTACGATAGACAGTGGAATTTACAACTCCTAAAAATTAAACATTTTATTATTTGATTCATATTCTTATGCAATTTGATATCTCACCTACTGCACCAACAATGTCTGATACAACAGCAGTCATTTTCATATGTGGATCATCTGTTATCATCTGCTTGTACATATTTATTATGAACTGTTTTTCAGACAGATATCAGTGACCCAAATCCAACTTCTTACGCTTATTTGGAGGTGAAGGTGATATTATCACCGAGCTTGTACTGGGTCCATAATCCATCACAACGATTTAAACAAAACTAACTCTTAACTATGCCAAAGAAACACCGCACAAAAGGTTATTACGAAACAGACAAAGTTGCAACTCGGTAACGCTTCGAATTAAGGTTATGTCAGCTGTTGCGTCTAATAATGACGTAATTAGCATTGTGTAAAATGGGCGCGCTCTCGGCCAATCAGAGTTGTAGGTTTTGGCGCGTGAAATTTAAAACGCTCTTCCTAGTTATTAAACAGATTATAGGTTGGATTGTCTTAGTGACATTGTCAATTTAATTTTAATTTTGAAGTTCTCTTCATTCGATTACAAATCGTGTGTATGTTATTAGAAAAATCACAAAAAGTATATTTTTATTATAAATTAAAGTTTGCTGCGAAAATTACTAGATTTTGTGTCTTGAAAATATTAAAAATTAATCAGTTTATACATTTTTGAGACAAATTGTAAAATATTAATATTCTAGATAATGGATACTAAAAAAATAACAAGAAAAAGATTTGTGAAAGAAGTTTATCGGATTTTTGATAAGTTTTATGTATTTATTTTCAAATCATCATTTTCAATACTGAAATAAATTATTTGCAGATATTGTACTAATAAAAGAAGACTGGGAGAAGTTAATGACGATAAGTTCGGTAAACAACCTTCCACTCATTATTATTACATTAACAAACGAAGTATATTCAGAAAATGATCCTGAGTGTTCTAGTTTAAAATTTGATAGAACAGAAATTCTTTAATAAATTTATTAAATGTTTTACCAAGAGATTAATGAGAAAAATGTATCGAATATTTAAAATTGATTCAATCATATTTAGTTGTTATTTTAAATAGTTAATATACATTTCTTCTACAGATGATTACTGTTTCTAATTATATTAGTTTATCATTATAAGAATTACCATAACTGACATTTTTAAGTAAAATATCGTCTAAATGACGGCTTTATGACATCTAACATAACATTAATATGCCAGAATTTAGTAACTTATAAGGGTGATGTAATAAAATGTATTTATTATACCTGGTGATTTTTGACTAACATTTCGACATTGACAATTAATATAAAAATTAAATGAATTATATACACACGCTTTAAATTTTCTAACATTCATTATTATTTTAAACTCTCTAAAGTTTCTAGTTTAGAAAATCCTAAAAAGCAAGTCTTTTTTTTTCTAAATTCAAAACTGTTTATATTTAAGATGAAAGATATAAAGAGTTATTCATAATGATGAGAAATTCCCTATGTACCGGGTGTTTGATTAAGCATGGCCATCAGCTGTATCTCAGAAACTATACATCGTAGCATGTTGCGGTAAAAACATCCATTATAAAAGTGGCCAAGAGAAATCGCTTGAAATTATTTTTGAGTTCATATTTTCTCCGCAAGAGGGTGCTATCGCTATAGTAAAAGATTAAAACAATTTTTATCAAATAAATGCCAAATTAAGTGATGCAAAAAATATGAAAATCCTAATCTACGGTAAATTTTACCTAATTTTAACTATCTTCTCGTTTTTGTATGTCTCACATAAAATGCGCGGAAGAACAAAAATTCAAAGAAGCAAAATAAGCAAGAAGATAGTTGAAATGAAGCAAAATTGAAAGTAGATTAAGATTTACATATTTTTAATATATGTAGCTTAATTTGGTATTTTAAATAAGATCTTGTTTTTATCCTTGCACAAGAGATTGCGCCCTCTACTAGCAAAGCTAGATTTAATTATTGTATTTGTGTTATTTTGTTATGTTTTGTTTGTTATTGTTCTAATAAAGTAAGTGTTTTTAATTTTAGTAAATATACGCTGCTTTAAACATTTTACTAATCTCATAGCCTCCTATACTTTGAGATTTTAAATAATCATGGATTTACTAACATATTCGCTTTCTAAAACATGCAAATAAGGCAAAGTAATTTTTATTATTCTTTAAATTATTGTTTTTGACTTCTCGAACATAAAACAAAAGAACTTACAGGCTTTCTAGATCTTAAAATATATTTTTATATGGTGCGCGGTTAAAAATGGACAAATCTACCAGACTTTTTACTATATCTTTGGTTAGGATAAAGATATAGCGATGAGGTTTTCACTATTTTGCTTAGTGTTCCTTTTTGTAATAAACTTATCATTTAAACTTTTTAAGAAAATCTAGAAAATATGACGGTTGTTCCAAAGACGCCCTCTGACGCTTTCTATAAGAACTGAAGTAAACGAGAGTTAACAGTGATTTGAGGTGCTTTCAATTACCTATTCATTTAGACTAACTTAAATAATTTCGGTTAATCTTAACAAAAGTTACACGCAGTTTAATGATCACACTTTCCCGCTTTCCCCTGCTTCATATGTGCGAAATAAAGAAACAAGTGAGTAGTTAAAATTGAGTTCAATTAAGCGTAGATTACTATTTGTATATTTTTAACCTAGCTCAGTTTAGCAGTTTATTTGAAAAAAAATCTGTTATTGCATTTCCCGATAGATGTTGCGCCCTCTAGAGGAGGAGGTAGGAACTTTAAACTAATTTGCAGTGATTTCTTTTGGCCACTTTCACTCTGCAATTTTTTACCCCAACATGCTATGCCTCATAGTTTCTGAGATACAGCCGGTGGCCACACCTAATCAAACACCCAGTATTTTATAATCCTACATTCAATAACTAATCAATAATTATCTTATTTTGTTTGTTTATTTTATTGATATTTTCTGGGAAACAGACACATGATTCAGTGATGAGTCAGTGCAACGTCCTAAACCCATTATATGTAAATTACTTACACGAAGCAATTACCGTTAAATATTTATCGGAAAGGAATTGAACTGAGCGAGCGTCCACGAACAAATGCCGTCTAGACCGGACTGCTTGATGCAATTTTCCGTAATTTCGATCGATTACAGACAGCACTGGATACAGTTTTTAATAAATGAAATCAAAGTAGCATTCAGTTTCAACGAATAACGTCAATGGTGAAATTACACAATTTCTATTTATATATGGAATTTGTTTCAATTGTGGAAATTGGATCACGTATGCATCATTTGTATTTATAAAGACAATTTTTATAAATTATAGAAATTGCATCAATTATATATCATTTTCCTACGATCGCTCTCGAAAACAGACATTTCGTCGCTATACCTGTGCATTAAATGGTGACAATTATATATTTGTATTTTGACAGTTTTCAAAATTGAATTTTTAAAACTAGTTTTGAAAGTAAACACGTTTGAGGACATCAGTGTCAAAATTATTAAAATTAAACGAGTAGCGACGAAAAACAATAAATGCCGCACAGCTGGCGTAACCCCGAAAATGGCAATACAATAAAGGTATCAAAATTCTACCCTAAACAAAATTATATTTCATAATTATTTCTGCAAACTTCAGATTAGATGCATAGGCTTTTTTGCTAAGATTTATCGTCAACTTATTAAGTTATTATACTTTAAAGAAGACAATTCTGTCAGAGAATTCAAAACGTATATGCGCTATTTATACGTTTTGATTTCTCTTTCGTGGTCTATATGTGAACTATCAAGTTGAATAACCAGTAAAAGAACTATATTTTATAATAAGTGTCTATTTTAATTTGACATTGTGAGTTTATTATATAATTAAACTTTTTTATAAAAGCATAATTATTACAAAAAATTTAACGTTTTTTTTATTAATATTACATTTTTGTGTTCAAAAACACTGATGTACATTGCAAATTGTTTAACTTTATTTATTAGTATTTTTGTCCAATTTTAAGTACAACGGTTATACTCTGCGCCGCCGCTGTTTGATCGTAGGAAAAGTAGAGTGTTAAACACGTTTTGAAAGCTGCGTTGCATGCTCATACCTTGCATTTACGAGCCCGCAGATATTTGTTGCTTTTTTAAAAGAGTTCAATTTTAAGCTTTAAAGAAGTGTTTTTTTCCACTCCCAGACTAAGCATGAAGTACAATTTCGAGTTTATAAAAGCCCCGTGTACATTTTCTGGGCTTTTCTAAACTGGAAATTTTATTTCATGCGCCACACGTATAAAACACTAAAATATTGTGAAATGTATGTATATTTGAACCCCTCTTGAAATCAGTGTTTAATACGCGTGGCGCATGAAGTAAAATTTCGAGTTTAGAAAAGTCCAGAAAATTTGTCTCTGGTCGCTGCGCGACCCTCGACATATTTTCACGGAGCTTTGCTAAACTCGAAATTTTACTTCATGCTTAGTCTGGGAGTGGAAAACACTCGTTTAAAACTTCAAATTGAACTCTTTCAAAAAGATACAACAAATATCCAAGGATCTTATTTTTTCTTTAACAGAATGTTATAATCATGTATAATTTATATTGTATAATGTTTCTTCTGTTGGAAAAATAAAATTAATTATTATTATTATTATTTGAAGAAAATAAGCTGAATTTGGAATATGTATACTTAAAAGAGAAACTCCCTGTATAAGTTTAAATTCCACTGTACTTTTTCATATATTGTGGATTACATGAAACATCTCTGAGAATAAAATTTCGAAAATTTTCTTTTCAATCACTGAATTTACTATATTTTATCACTATTTAAAAGGAATATATCAAAAAAGTGATTTAGTCCTAAAATAAAAATCCCAAGCATAAAATTTAACTGAAAATCAACTATAGCATTAAATACAATTAGGTAGTAGTAAAAAGAAAATCATCATAACTTTTTTTCAAAAACGTGTTGTTGTCATTAAACTAAAATAAATCAACAGCATAATAATAGAGCTTGGAAGTAATGCAAAATTTGGGTTGTTTGAAACTTAAAGGGACCTTATTTCTTTAGTTATTGTTAAAGTTTTGTAATATTCCTACTTGTATTTTAACTTCAATATAATTTTAAATAAAAACAATTTTTAACCTTTCTTCACAAATCTATTTTATACCAGATGTACTTTTCGGTCACAAGGTGACCATTATCAATGGCTTGATTGACCATTGATAATGGTCACCTTGTGACCGAAATGTACAGGGTGAGCGAAACTCGATGTCTTAACTCTATTATAAAAAAAGGAAAAACGATAGAAGAAATCTGAAAGGAGGTTCATAAATGGGACTAAGAAAGGTCCATTTTAAGCTAAAATTGCGTAGTTTTCCAAATTTGGAATCTAAGGTAATGGCGTCATCGAATATTTTTTCCCAGAAACATACCTATATTTTTGGTTATTTAAAACAAGCTAATTTTTCTGAATAAACTTTGTAAAGAAGAAAATTTGCTATCTTCTTAAAAACTTACAAACAAACTTTAAACAAAGTAATATCAAAAATTCACAATTGTTACGACTTAAACAAGTAGCCTTTGAAAGCAAATAACAAAGTCGCATCTGTCAAATATTAAACTAATGGTTGACAAACATTGTTTTGTTGTCATTTGATTTTGAAAAATGTTTACGCACAACGAAAATGTCGACATGTTATTAGTTTATGGAGAATCTCAAAAGAACCCTAGAAAAGCAGTTTAGTTATACGCCCAAAGATACCATGAACACATATTCCAACCTTTAAAATATTTGCAAGATTGGAACGCAATTTACGTGCAAACAACGAGGCATTTTCTGCTCGAAAGGGAAGACAAATTGCTAAAACGATCAATTCTGACAATATTGTTGAAACTGTTTTGCAGTATTTTCAAGACCATCCAAGGAACTCGATTCGGCAAGCTTGTCGTGAGTTCAATTTAAAATATTGTTCGGTACGACAAATTTTGAAAGGAAATGGTTACCAAGATTATAAACATCACAACTTAGAACACTTGTCAGATCAACATCAACGAAGAATAAATTATTGTGTCCAAGTGATGGTAAACTTAGACATCAATGAAAATCGATTTTTCCAGCATGTGTTGTGGACGGATGAAAGCCGTTTTGTTAGTAACGGTAAGCCCAATAAAAAAATAAACATCTTTGGGCTACTGAAAATCCACATTATGTCAATCCGATTGAAAACCAAGGACCCTCCGGTATTAACGTTTGGTGTGGTATTATTTATGGGCATTTGATTGGTCCATATTTTTACGAATGAGTTTTACGCAGTAAGCAATATTTGCAATTTCTTCAAGAACAACTTCCTGTGCTTCTCAAAAATGTGGCATTACAGCTGCGAGCAAACATGTGTTTTCAGCATGATGGAGCTCCACCGCATAAAGCACGAGTTGTCTAACAATATTTAAATGAAACTTATGGAGAAAATTGAATGGGTATAAATTGACCGATACAGTGAGCGCCTAAATCACTGGACTTGGCCCCACTAGACTTCTCCTTGTGGGAAACTTTGAAAAACAAAATTTACAAAACACTATCTATTAACTTGGAACATTTAAAAGAAAACATCACACACGCTTGCTATGAACTATCTAGAGAAATGTTACGTAAGGCTTCAGTAATAGAAGTAAGGCGGAGATTGGATAAGTGTTTAGAAGCATGGTTGTTAAGCATGGTTGTTATGTTTAAAATACTTTGTTGTAAAACACTGTTTAAAACATGTTAAAAAACAGCCGTCGTTAAACGGTTTTGTTTTAAACATGTTTTAAATATTAAATTTGTTTGAAATATATATTAAACGTTAACTTTGTCTAAAACGTTTTCTTTATTATCTTAAATTTGCTAAATTATATTTGTCTTAAGATTTTTTGTTTCCATTTTTAAATATTACCTAAATTGTTGAAGATATTTCAAACTACATTAATAAACTTTACATTTTATTACAATAAAATATCACAACTGTGTGCGCAGTAATGTGATTTTCAAATACCGGGAATTTTTCTTTCAGGTATACGTATGGGTACACTGTAAATTTAACGACATTCGTTGCTTTTTTAAAATATTTTAATTTGAGTTTTTAAACGAGGGTTTTCCACTCCCAGACTAAGCATGAAGTAAAATTTCGAGTTTAGAAAAACCTGAAAATTTGGAAAAGCCCAATTTGGATTGGCCGCTCCGCTTCGCTACGCGGCCAATCCAAATCGGGCTTTTCTAAACTCGAAATTTTACTTTATGCGCCACACGAATAAATCACTGAAATATCGTAAAGTTTAAAATATACGGCTTTAGCAATCTAATATGTAGATGTGAATAAACGTAAGTCAAATTCTGCGCTGAACAAATTGTTTAAAACAGTGATTATAGGCAACCCAATAACTCTAACGTATATTAGGTTGCCTATAATTGTTGTTGTATGTGTGTGTTGTTGAACTTCACTGTAAATCAGTGTTTCTAAGCATGGCGCATGAAGTAAAATTTCGAGTTTAGAAGAGCCTAATTTGGATTGGCCGCTCCGCTTCGCTACGCGGCCAATCCAAATTATCGGGCTTTTCTAAACTCGAAATTTTACTTCATGCTTAGTCTGGGAGTGGAAAACACTTAAAAGCCCCAAATTAACCGCTTTGAAACAATGAATTCCCGCAAATTTAAAAAACGCTGTAATTATCGGGATATGTATACTCAAAAGAAAAATGCCCTGTTGTTCTGTTAAAAACGTGTTTTAAATATGTTTTAAACACGTTTTGAACATGTTTCTAATCGGTAATGTTTAATCGCTGTTTCGATAAAAAAACACGTTTTGTTAAAAAAACTGTTAGTTTTAACAAACCTGTTTAGAAGTAGGAGGTGGCTACATTGAAATTTTGTTCTAGTGATTGCCAACATACTTTATTTCTTTTTGTATTAATTTGTTTAGTGTTAATTGTTTAGTGTTAAGCGCGATATTTATTTATTGTAACTTATACGTATTATTATTTTGTTTTTATATATTTTTTGTAATGTTGTAAAAGGGATAAATCCGTAGATTATTAAATAGATAAATAAGATAAGATAAATAGATAAATAGATAAATCCGTAGATTATTAAATAGTAGTAATATAGTACCATATTATGTGTTTTTTGATGTTTAATTAATAATAATTAATAATATTAATTAATAGTGTTTCATTATTAACAGATGCGACTTTGATATTTGCTTCCAAAGGCTACTTGTTTAAATCGTGACAGTTATGAATTTTTGATAATACTTTCTTCTAAGTTTGCTTATAATAAAACTCGAAATTTTACTTCATGCTTAATCTGGAAAACACTCGTTAGAAGTTATAAATTAAACACTTTTGCAAAAACAACGAATGTCTGAATATTTACAGAGTATACACCATGATATGTATACTTAAAAAAAACATCACTGTATGCGATAAAACATTCAACTCAAATAATATATTCGCATTAATTTGGTATTGAAATTCTATCGTAATATGATTCACACTGTATAAATTAGGTCATGAGGTGAATCTGATAAGGGATAAGGGATAACACGCTCCCGAACAAAAGTGAAACGGCCCGCTGATGCAGTTGTTAAAAGGAGGTTAGCTGAATAAATTAAGGGTTGTCGTGACTCGAGGTACTCCAACGTTTCACTTGCGCCGACAATTTGTAAAGCCGACACACTTTACAAATAAACAGCTTGAATTCGATGAATAGCGAAAACTTATTCAAGGTAAACACATAATAATGCATAATAGTTGTGTGATATTTATCGTGAGAAAAAATCAAGAGTGTTTAGCTAATCATGAACTTATCAATTAAGGATTTATTAAACCACTTTGGGACTGAAAGTTGTGTGCTTAAATGTAACCCACCAATTAGGTTAGGTTTTAATCATAAGTATTAATATTCTTTGATATGGAAATATATTATGTAAAATTGAGATTCCGTAAATAAACTAAATTAAATTAAATCAATAGCTAATGTAAAACGACTTGCAATTGAAAAAAAACCGTTTAAATAAATAGATATTTGTCCTACTGAGCAAAAAACATTCAAATAACGTTATATTAACATTGTCGTAACATTAAAGTATGTTTTAATGTTGATAATACATTGCTAAGATGTGATTGCTCAGTGGGGTGTAATAATATTTGCTTAAATAAGATTTCAACAGTTAAATATTAAACTCACCCCAAGGTAAAATGCACTTTAAATGGTGGTATAGATACGTAGACGATATTCTTGCATGTTTCGAAGGTACTGATAGACAAATTAACAAATTTCTAACTTTTTTAAACTCTCTTCACCCATCCATTATATTTACAGTAGAAACAGAGTGCAATAACAAAATTAATTTCTTAGATCTAACACTAACTAAAACTAACAACAAACTTGCATTTGACATTTACCGAAAACCTACTTTTACTGATACAATTATCCCGAACTCCTCACGTCATCCATATAAACACAAAGTAGCAAGTTTCTACTCAATGATAACCCGTGCATTTAAAATCCCCCTTAGCCCTGATTCCCGGAACAAAGAAATAAATACAATAAAACAAATTGCT
The DNA here is from genome assembly GCA_932526585.2 of Philonthus cognatus. NCBI lineage: Eukaryota > Metazoa > Arthropoda > Insecta > Coleoptera > Staphylinidae > Philonthus > Philonthus cognatus. The sequence continues at coordinate 41,014,632 of OW052244.1, forward strand.
ACTAATAATGGTTATTCGGAACAACTAATAAACAAATTAATTAATAAATTCCAATCAGAACAAATTCAAAATTACATATACGCCATCCGCCCCGCCACAGAAAACGTATCATATAAAATTTTAACATTTTGGTCCAATTAGTTAAAAAATTAAAAATATTTTTAAAATACGAGACATTGATATTGTGTTTTGATCGAATACTAAACTCTGTAACTTAATTTTTAATACAAAAACTCCAATTAATATTATGTGTGTCAGGAATTTACAAATTAACATGTCCAGATTGTGGAGGAGTGTACATCGGACAATCAGGTCGTAATTATAGAACATTATAGATCGTACAAGTTAAAACATGACAATTCAACGTTTGCGAATCATTTGTTAGAAACAAGCCATGATTTCGGCAAGGATGTACTTTCGGTAATCCATCTCACCGAAAAAGGTAGATAAATGGATTTACTAGAAGCCCTTGAAATCCACAAAACAAAAATTAATCCGGGAATTTCCACCCTTAACGACCAGGTTGACCTGATGTACACCCCTCTCTTCGAAGCTTTTTAGATTTAGTATATATACCTGTGTAACCCGTGTTTTAAGTACTTAGTTTGAAAATGATTACCGTGTAATTGAAACTAGTCACGAAAGTAAAATAAAAGTGGTATATAAAAATTAAGTGTTTTCTTTATATCAAAATTGAAAATGTACCACGAAGTGAACGCCTCCAAAATTCAAGAGTTAAAGTTTTCTAAAAAATTTAATATATTGCTATAAATGTACCATCGGTGGACATAAAATGTTGGGACAAATCGAAAACTGGATAATGTCAAACATAACAAAATTTATACCGATTAAGTCAGATTTTTAAATTTATGTTATGAAAGTGACAAGTAAAATATGTAGATGAAAAGAATTATCGAAACACTTTTTGTCATTTTCGACACATCAAGTGACAATTAACAGACAAGTCCAAAGTTTCCAACGATGGTTCAACATTTTTGGTGCAACTGGGCCTTGCACCAAAAATGTTGAACTTAAGTTTAAGCTGTACTTGAGTTCAAGATGACGGTTCCTATGGTTCTAATATCACTTTGAACTTTAGTTCAGAGTTGAAACAGTTCAACGTGTCTGGTGCAACTGGCCCTAAGTGTTCATCACCAGCAAAAAACTACAAACAAATACAGAAAAATATACTAACAACAAATTAGAAACATTATTATTTACCAATATTATATTAACTAAATAAATAATTACGTTTCTTTAATGTATAATAGTATTGATTTGATTTAGTTGTAAAGTATATGTAGTAAAATTTATTAGTAAAAGAATTCTTTTATATACAATTAATAGTATACCGGGTGTTGACTTGGCGGACCCAACATAGGAAATCCCATGTAAATTTTGAAATGTTCAAATTTTGGCTGCCCTATCAATTTTAGAAACAAAATGTATTTACCTTTTTTGTGGAGGGAAAAATTCTGAATACATTCGCGTTAACGTTTATCACTTGACGTTACTCTAATTTAAAAAATGAAGAAAAAGTAATGTGATTTTATAAAAATAATGACATGCCATGGAATTGAAACAATTGCGGATGTCAAAATGGCAAAAGATATCACAGTCACTTGATTAAAGTAAATGTTTTCGAAATGACTTACACTATACAAGAAAAAATCCTCCTAATAAAGTTGTATTATGCAGACCACAGTTATCACGATGTTTGCGTTATGTTTTTTTGTCATTAATTAAGTAACAGCAATATCTTGTGCTACACTCGACCGCAAAAGAAACGCGCCACTTGAAAATTCACGTTTTCGTGAATATTCAAACAGCCATAACTTCGGTCGATGTGGATGAAATTTGATGAATTTTTGAGTTTTTGGAACGCCAATGTTTTCTCTTTAAGGACACATAAGTGGATATACCGAAATTTAAGCATTTCTGCATTTAAAAGTCCTACCAACAAAAAAATGTTCAGAATGTTAAAAATTATAAAAGTTGAGAAGTTATACTGTGCCCAAAAAAAATCGTAGCTCTACTTCAAAAAAAGCGCAACAAAATTCGATCATTTTCCTTTGAAATAAGCGAAAAATCATGTCGATCCAATGATTTGGCTCGAAGTTATGGCAGTTTTTTTAAAAAGTGTATTTTGGGGTATAACTTTGGCGGACAGACATAACTCTGCTCGCAAACCTGTGACATTATGCGATTTAAAAATCTTGAAGTTTTCTCTTTGAGGCATGTTAGTCAGATCTTTAAACATGCACATTTTACCCCCTTTCACCCCCTAAAGGCGATGAAACGTTTTTCACTTTAAAACTTTTAACTTTGTTAACTTGTACAATGCGCAAAAAAATTGTGGCTTCGAGCAAGGGACATCCAGAATAAATTGAAAGGAGAAGGACTAAATTTATTCTGGATGTCCCTTGCTCGAAGTCACAATTTTTTTTGCGCATTGTACAAGTTATCAAAGTTAAAAGTTTTAAAGTGAAAAACGTTTCATCGCCTTTAGGGGGTGAAAGGGGGTAAAATGTGCATGTTTGAAGATCTGACTAACATGCCCTTAAAGAGAAAACTTCAATCTTTTTAAATCGCGTAATGTCACAGGTTTGCGAGCAGAGTTATGCCTGTCCGCCAAAGTTATGCCCCAAAATACACTTTTTAAAAAACTGCCATAACTTCGAGCCAAATCATTGGATCGACATGATTTTTCGCTTATTTCAAAGGAAAATGATGGAATTTTGTTGCGCTCTTTTTGAAGTGGAGCTACGTTTTTTTTTGGGCACAGTATAACTTCTCAACTTTTATCATTTCTAACATTCTGAACATTTTTTTGTTGGTAGGACTTTTAAATGCAGAAGTGCTTAAATTTCGTTATATCCACTTATGTGTCCTTAAAGAGAAAACTTTAGCGTTCCAAAAACTAAAAAATTCATCAAATTTCATCCACATCGACCGAAGTTATGGCTGTTTGAATATTCACGAAAAAACGTGAATTTTCAAGTGGCGCGTTTTTTTTGCGGTCGAGTGTATTTTGACATCCGCAATTGTTGTATCAATTCCATGGTATATCATTATTTTAAAAAAATCACATTACTATTGTTTAATTATTTATAGCTGTAAATTTTCTGACATTCGTTGATTTTTAAAAGAGTTCAATTTGAAGCTTTAAACGAGTGTTTTCCACTCCTAGACTAAGCATGAAGTAAAATTTCTAGTTTAGAAAAGCCCCGTGAAAATGTTCTGGGCTTTTCTAAACTCGAAATTTTACTTCATGCGCCACGCGTATAAAACACAGATTTTAAATGAAGTTCGAATATACATAAATTTGACAATATTATAGTGTTTTATACGCGTGGCACATGAAGTAAAATTTCGAGTTTTGAAAAGCCCAGAAAATATGTCTCGGGAATATCCGCAATTGTTGTATCAATTCCATGGCATGTCATTATTTTTATAAAAAAATCACATTACTTTCTCTTAATTATTTTAACTTAGAGCACCGTTAAGTGTTAAGTGTGAACATTAATAAATTTAGAATTTTTCCCTGTACAAAAAGTGACATACATTTTGTCTCTAAAATAAATAGGGAAGCCAATATTTTAACACTTTAAAATGAGCAAGCGATTAATATAATTATTAGTTACACGTCTAAATTTTTTACTTTAAATAATGCGATTTTTAGAATTTGGAAGCAAATTGTTGGTGATTCAAGTTGAAATAAAATATCTAAGGTATATTTTGTTAAGTGTTAACGGTTTTGATTGATTTGGTGGGTGAATGGTGATTATAATGTTGGGTATTTTGAAATATAAAAATTTGTAAAAAGCAAGCACAATAAAATGAAGTTAGGTTGGTTTTTGATTTGAACATTTATGCAGTATGATATTAATAATTAAATTAATTAATAATTAATAATGCTGCTAGTGTTTTAAAATTAAAGTAAACCACTTGTTTTGTTCCATATTTTTATTGTTGGTTACCTGACACGTGTTTCAATCTGTTATAATAACTTTCAAAGTTAAAACTGTTTTAACTTTGAAAATGATCGTAATTGATCGAAACACATGTCAATTATCATTTGGAACAAAACAAGTGTTTTACTTTACCCAATTTGAAAATTTGTTTCTATTAAGAAATTAGTAGAACAAGTATCAAAAGATAAATTAGTAATTTTGAGAAAACTAGTATAGAAATTACATTCAGTCTACGAACATCGCCAACAGTACATAAATTCTACTTCAAATAGAACTTGTAGAATAATAAAATAGGTAATAAAAAATACACGTTACACACGATACACGAACAACAAATTAAACACAATTTATTGTTCTTTTTTCTATTTTTTTTTTATTGGAATCGTGTTAGAGGATAATTAAAAGTAGGTACATCATTCATTATTTTTAGGCAACAAAAAAAACCACGTCAAACTTAGTCTAGACAGTGAAAGTGGAAAGGGAAGAGATTATTTTGTGCGGAGGACACTTAAATAAATTAAAACGTGCCGTGACTGTGAGACAAACAATTTGCGTTTTCATGACACGAAATGTAGCACTGATTAATGAAATATTAAATTACACTGGACTGAACTGAAATAAACAATATTCTCATTAACTTTAGCACTTACATCTTACATTTTATTTAATTTTCAATTTTATTTTGATAAAATTTCGATTTCTTGTAATTCAATTGAAAAGTTAGTCAAGCCTTGATCGAATTGCATAAGTCTAAGTCAGAAAAGTCTGGTCTATACTAGCATGAAAAAAATTAAGTAAAATAACTCAATAACTATTCATGGGGTATTTTTTTCCATTTTACATATTATTAGAGGGTTAAGCAAAACTTTGGGTGTTTTTAAGTTTTTTTTTACCCATTAAATTCCTTTCTTCCGAAAAAAAAAAAAAAAACGTAAAATCTATTGATGGAAGGTATTATTGGATTTTCAAATAGCTTGAAAAAAATAATATTTAATGAATATCCATACAAAATGTCATGAAGTTATATCAAATAACATTTACAAATCACCGCTTTGTTTACAATATCAAAAATTTAGACTTTTGCCCTTCAAGTCACTTTCTACATTTACAAATATTTAAAAGTTGAGTTTGCTTAATATCCAAACACCATTACATGAAGATATCTCAATTTTATTTATAAAAATAAATGTATCAGGCAATTTTTGAATTAATATATTTATTTATTTATTACCTTTCACACCCAAACCCCTAACCATAAGCCTGAGAATTTGCTTTGGTCGCTTCGCAAACCATTCATTTCAATGAAATCATTTTGAAACAGAAATCCCCATTGTTGTGTAAATAAATCAATTCAATCAGAAACAAATTTTGAATCAGAAATAGCGATTGTTGTATAAATAATTTAATTATTTCAGAAAATTGAAATCAGAAATCATCATTTTGGGACATTTTTAATGTTCACATGTGTGTCAATTTATTCTTTTTCTTCTGTAAATAATGGACTTAGCTTAGCATTTCTTTTAGCAAAGTATATTTGTTTAAAGTAAATGTCTTAATTTTTTAACATTTTACTTAACAAATATTTGGGTGTTCGCTGTTTTTATAAAAAAAGGGGAATTTAAATTTCGAACCAGTGTTAATCCCAGATTAAGCATGAAGTAAAATTTGGAGTTTAGAAAAGCCTGAAAATTTGGTTTGGTCGCTCCGCGAAGCGGAGCGACCAAACCAAATTTTCAGGCTTTTCTAAACTCTAAATTTTACTTCATGTGCCATGCGTATAAAACACTAATTTAAACTTTAGTTTAAGCTACACTGCATGTGTTTCATATCATGTTAAATTATTTTACAAATGTTTATTTTGATTAATTTAAACGCCTGCAGCAATTTGTTTGGGAATATGTGAAGTAATCGCTGTTTTAATTCGTAAGTCAAGGGGTTAATGTGCTTAAATGAGTGAAACAATCTGTAATACGATATTAGTAATACAAAAAATTTGAGTTTGATTAAAATAATTAAATTTTACCTGGTGTTCAGAATCTGGCCAACTGGCAGTACATCCCTGATCCTGCTCATCGTCGCTCATAGCACAATTTCTTCAGCTCAATTTTAACAAAAAATTAACCGATAATAAACAAAACAAAAAATAGTTCCAAGTGTATACTCGAGTATAGTAATGAAAAAAAAGGGAAAACGCACAATAGTATGGTAAAAAAGGGGGACCAGTTGCTCCCAGACAAAGGATCCACACAAAAGTGTCAGCCCCGGCGATTTTTTCTTCTCCAATTCGATATTCCGCTCAATGTTCCATTCTTACAACCGTCACCGATACAACGAATGCATCCGTATTAATGAAATCATCCCGTTTCTATTTACACCCACTCGAAAAAAATTAAATCAAAAAAAAACTCCTCTAGTGTCTCCCACAAACACCGCACCACCACAATCCCACAACCGTCATCATAATCTCACAAGAACCACAAATAACTCCATCATTTTTGCCTTTTTCGAGATGCTGGGTTTGACACACTTCTTTTTCTCGCACGGATCACAATTTCGTGCGTGTGTTGCGGATCGGGGACGAAAAGCTCCGCTTTTCGTTTGCGAAAGTCTTGTGTCGGCCGAACCCTAAAAGCTCCGGTGTTCGGGGGGCCGGCGGAACGGCACGAGGCGGTTTCGATCCGGAGCGCAACACACTGGGGGTGTATTTGTGAGTGTATGTGTGCTTGAGGATGGTTGTGTTTGGCTGTGTGTGTAAGGGGGTGCCGCCCTCGTACAGAAAATGTGAAATTTTCTAGCCGCGAAGAGTGATCTTTTTTAATTCCTGATAGGTTACCTTAGATTTTGTTTGCTCTGGTTGTGTATTCTATTTGAATCGAGTAATACCGTGCGATCATTTAAAAAATGGTTTAGAGTAGGCTTTGAATTTAAAATTAGATTGTCACTACTGATTGTAAACACATAGTTTACTATAACCTCAAATGTATTCCATTATTGAATTAGCATTCTCGGCAACTGCACAAAAAATGTCACCTGCTTTAAATCATAATTTAAACGATTGCACGGTATTAGGAACGGATTAAGTTTAATTTTATTAGTAAAGAAAGCCAATTTACTTAAGAAAAAAACATGTTTGTTAAGAGAAGGTCGACCACGATCTAGTCATAGAAAACTCATTATATTGTCTTCTTAACCACAACCTTATTTTGGGATAATATATTTTGAAAACAAAAATTGATATACTTTGAGGAGAGTACAAACTTTGTAATGGTCTCAATAAAATGTTTTCCTACTCTCATGGTTGTTAACTTAAAAAAATGCTAATGTGTCCATCATAGTACTTGGTCCGTCATTTGAACAATTGATATTTAATATACTCAACTAATCAATTGGTTGAAGATCTCACTTAAAGGCAGAGTTTTATACGCGTAGCGCATGAAGTATAATTTCGAGTTTAAAAAAGCCTGAGAATTTTGATTTGCCGGGGCGCGACTCGCTTTGCTAGCGCGCCCTGGCAAATCCAAATTTTCAGGCTTTTTTAAACCTGAAATTATACTTCATGATTAATCTAGGAAGTGGAAACCCTCGTTAAGCTATCAATTAGAAACTTATTTTCGTCTTTCTTTTATTGAAAAATATATGACATAAAACAAAGAGAGCTGATGATGTTTATTATTTCTTATCTTAATTCGAGGTATAATTTATTTTAAAATTTAAAAATGAAAATATGCCGTGCTTTGCAAAAATAATACTACTCTTACAATTCTCTTACAACTGTTATTATTAATTACCTCTATTGATATCTAAAAATAACTACGCTGTTAAAATAACTCTCAAACACTAAACATAAAATGACGTGAGAAGTAAATAAATGAGAATTTCAAAGAATATATTTATACAGAGTGCTGCAAAAGTCCCCGGATACGATTATTAAATGCAAATTTAGGTACCGTTTTTAGCATTTTGTATTATTATCGTGTAACCTATCTTGTAGCCCTTTGTAATTCTCTACAAACAATGTTTATTTGTTTGTTTAGTGTGTAAAATCGTTATTAATTTTTAGAATTATGACCTCTAAGGAAGATCGAATCACGGTCATTAGAATTTTCAAATCAAGTTTGTGGCCCTGAAATTCTCCTGACCTAAACCCGATGTATATCTCCATTTGGTCTATCTGGAGAATATAAGCCTCTACCAACGACAAGTCAATAAAATATCTGAAAGCATACCTGCAGCGACAATGGGCCAACATTTCAAACCCTCCAATTAACGACCATCGTCAAACATTTTCGGAAGAGTCTCGAGGCCTGAGTGGCGGCTAAGGGTAGACATTTTGTGATTTTATTTAAATAATCTTGTAGAGAATTTTGTTGGCTATCTTTTGATGTAATTTGTTGTTGTGTTTTACTTGCCGATAAAAAGGTTATCATTGAAAGAAAGTGTGCGGGAATTTTTGCCGTACCCTGTATTCTTATGGTCCCTTGTTCGTTGCACCGCTAGGGATGTTTTGATCCCAAAAAATATCGATATTGAGTATAGATGAAATCGTATATCAAAGTATCGAAACGGTAAAATATTGTAATGAAAAGTATCGATATTCAAAATATCAATACTTTTCGATACCAGATATTTTACATTTAATATTTATTATTATTTATTACTGCAAATTAATTTATGATAGACCTTCACCTAAGATAAATAACATTGTCAGGAATAGCTTAATGACGGTTATGAAATTACCAAATTTCACCTTTTACAAAGAAACAAAATACCATAAGTCAATGTTTTATATGGGTGGCGCATGAAGTAAAATTTCGAGTTTAGAAAAGCGTGAAAATTTGGATTTGCCGGGGCGCGCCCCGGCATATCCAAATTTTCACGCTTTTCTAAACTCGAAATTTTACTTCATGCTTAATCTGGGATTGCAAAACACTTGTTAGAATTTCTTAAGAACTTGAAATTGAATTGTCTAACGTTAATCACAAATAAATAATTGAATAAGAAGCGAGTTTATGACCCTAATCTTAATCATCACATTTCATCATAATCACAACAAATCGTCAAGAACTTGAAAATTACCGAAAATCGTGAAGAATAGCATTGATATTTTTAAATGTATAATTTAGGAAATTCACGAAATGCGAAATGCAAGATTTAAAAAATAAACTAAAATACAAACAAACAAAATATAACAAATCAATGTTTTATACGCGTGGTACATACAGTAAAATTTCGAGTTTAGAATAGCATGAAAATTTGGATTTGCCGGGGCGCGACTCTCTTCGCTCTCGCGCCCTGGCAAATCCAAACTTTCACGCTTTTCTAAACTCGAAATGTTACTTCATGCTTGATCTGGGATTGTAAAAGACTCGTTAGAATTTCTTAAGAACTTGAAATTGAATTGTTTAACGTTAATTACAAATAAATGACTGAATAATAAGCGAGTTTATGACTGTAATCATATTGATCACATTTCATCATAATCACAACAAATCGTCAAGACCTTAAAATTTACTGAAAATATTTTTAAATGTATAATTTAGAAAATTCACGAAATGGGGCAAGATTTAAAAAATGAACTAAAAACTTCGTTTTTCTTGACTTACTGAAATTTTCGTTAATTTTGAAAACACTTTAATTTTCCTAGATTTTCATATATTTTAAATATTTCAATACTTTTTATGACATTTTGTTAATTTTAAAAACCCTGGCAGTTTTGTGCATTTCTGTATGTGGGAGGTAAACTCCACCAAGTCACATTTTTGAAATTTTACAGTGCTATGTACCTCTTGATAGAGTAAAATATTCTAATTCTAACAGTAGAAAAAAAACACATACAGAATAATGTTTTATATTTGATTAAAATAAATAGGAAAATTCCAATAATAATTGTCTGTGCCAATAAAATTAAATAATACCGTGAATTTTCATTCATTAAATAGAAACGTAAAATAATAAAATAGATTTGGAATTGACATTTTGTGTACCAATAAAAATAAATAATATCGATACCAGAATATAAATTCAAAATAAATTAGCTTTCGATTGATGCCCTTTAAAAAGAAACAATAAATGATTGACATTTTGTGTGTCAATAAAATTCAATATCGATATTATTGAATTTTATTGGCACTTAAAATCGACAAACTAGAAACGTAAAATATATCAATAAACTTTTGATTAGTCGCCCTTAAACAAAGATAGTAAAAGAGGTCAACATTTTGATGGTTAAAGAGTTTCACATAATTTTTTGTTTGTTTATGTCTTATTGTTATGGGCAAAGGCCTCGCAACAACACTAAAATAATAACTTACTTAGTTCAAATAGTATAAACTATTCATTAAAACAGTCTGTATTGTTTCACTGATTTTATTTAACTTTCCGACTAGTTTCGACTGTAAGTCAATATCAAGAAATCCTATATTCTTTGATAATGACCTAAAGTCGAAACTTGTCTAAATTTAAAAAATATAAGTTAAACAATACCAAGTGTTGTAATCAATAGTTTATTATTCAAAATGTTCCACTACGGTTCAAGTGAAAAACTAGTTAAAAATATCGTTGATTACTGAGTCACTTAACTTTTGAAAATCCATGATTACCTTAATAAATTAATAAATAAAATATTTCTGATTTTTCAACTTTTTTGTATGTACTTTCACTACAATTGTTTCGCTACAGCGTAGCGAAACAATTGTAGTGAAAGTAAATACAAAAAAGTTGAAAAATCAGAAATATTTTATTTATTAATTTATTAAAGTAGTTAAAAATATAGTTATAATAGTTTTGAATATAATTAATTATTGTTGAGTTAAGTGAAGGTGAACGAAGTTATTAAATAAAAGAATTGAGTCTCCTTTCTTCGCAGGATTTATTTAAAAATCGCAAATGTACATTTCGGTCACGATGTGACCATTATCAATGCTTAACTATTTACAAAAACAAACGGAAAATTTATACCATGGATACAGATTCGGATTATAATAAATCAGCGTTAGCTCACCGCGCCATCGAATCAGGTCACAAATTTTCAATAGATAAAATGAAATTATTAAAATTCTCCAGTAATTACCGAGTTAATACCTAGGAGGCAATAGAAATGAAAAAAGTGGAAAACAGGCCATTGAACTTTGATTTAAGCCCATTAGTAAATCCTTTTCTAGAATTGATCCCAGCGCTCTAATCCCAGTCACCCGAAACATTGTAATTATAATCCGAATTTGTATCCATGGTATAAATTTTCCGTTTGTTTTTGTAAATAGTTAAGCATTGATAATGGTCACATCGTGACCGAATGTACATTTGCGATTTTTAAATAAATCCTGTGAAGAAAGGAGACTCAATTCTTTTATTTAATAGTTTTGAATATGTTTGAAAACGTTGGTGTATTTGTAAAGAAATGGTTTTTACATATTATTTTGTTTAAAAATAAATTCACGAGAGTTCTCTGTAAAAAAACGATTTAGCGCCAATTAGTAATAAGCTAAAAATAATTAAGTCATGTTGCTTCACATTTCAAGTATATAAAAAGCAATTACTTGGCAGCCTTTTTCCAAAAGCCTTTAGTTTACAGTTTCGAAAAAGTGTTTCCACTCCTTGATTAAGCATAAATTAAAATTATGAGTTTAGAATAGCCTGACAATTTGTTTTGGTCGCGTAGCGAAGCGGACTAACTTCGTTTTTTCATATGGACGTCAAAGTTTGCTGTATGCTCGATTTTGAGTTTTTATGTCCTTTTAATTTGATATACCATATGGTGGTTTTATTTTTATTATAGGAAAATTAGATGAGATTTTCGTGCTTTGTATTTTATACTAAAATTGTGTTAAAAACATATTTAATTTGTTGCCAATATGTATTAAATTTATAATTTTTAAACATTCTTTTGTTCTAATATAAAATTCCACGGCATACTAGAAATTTATTTTTTTTTTTGTTTTTTTTTTTAAACAAGCTTTACATATGATGTATCAAATGAAAGAGATAAACAGAAATCTACAAAACAAAACTTTAACGTCTATATGAAAAAAATAAGTTAGTATCATGAAAAATATTTCCTCCTTAATAAAATTAACTGCATACTATTTAAAAACATAAAATATGCCTCAAAAATGTCGAAAAATCATTCTCCTATCATCAATAATAACCAATTTATAAGGGAAATAGAAAAATCGCCAAAATCAGTTTTTTCGCAGTATGCTCTGAACGTTCAACTTTATTGTTGGTTTTTTACCGGTCATAGATAGTACTCATTGTTCTGTATAATTTCTCCTATTTAACCGATTTTCTATCTCTTACCGTTTAGAAAATACCCATGCATCGACTGCTTAATCGGGACACACCGTATGTAGACTCGAACAAAAAAAAAATCCCTGTATGTTTATGCCTGCAGCCCCACTAATTAAAATTCTCACGAGCCACCACTGGTCAAGTTACTTATAAATTAGGTCTAAAATAAAATGTTTAATACTATAAATTATGTTTCATTGAAAAATTCTAGAATTATAGTGCATTTACAAAAATACAATTCTCTAAATATTTTGTGTTTATAATTTAGTAGCAGCTGCGTTGATTAAAGTTGCTTTAATATCTAAAATGCTTGAGTGTAGAGATAAACTAATTTACTTTAGAGTAGAATAAAAGTCAATTTTCCAAAGTAATTTTGGTATTGAACCGTCTGCAGAACAACAGAGATGCAATAACAGGTTACTCCCTACGAGACCGGACGAGAAGCTAAGAAATCAGGAATATCTGCGAAGCGCAAGATGTGGCGAGATGGGCCCGAACAAGACGAAGAGAGTGCAGGGATCATGTTGACAGAATGTCGGAAGATTAACTACCCAGAATTGCCAAAGATGGAAAACCACACAACAGCAGACGTGACCAGACCAAAAAGTCTAAAATCTTCCGATTTCTATCTCTTTCCTAAAATCTTGGAGAGTAAGGGGAAAGAGACCGAACACTCAAGGGGTAATCCATTATGAACACCAACCGCATTTTTTTGGGTGTCGATGTCAACCCGATATTAACAGGTAGTAAGAAGTCTCTCAGTTTCCAGCTGGCACGTGGCGTTATCTTTTGTCCGGCTTGGGGTGGTTTTGATAGGAAGATTTATTTGATATTTATGAAATTATTTAAAATATAATTATAATTAATACGACATTTGTAAAATAAAGTAGAGAATTTTGTCTACGTGTACAATATTAGGTCAATAATTTTTTTTAAAACGTATCTGACGTTTACATCTTGGTAAATATTGATCATCATCTCATATAAGCGTTAAATATTTTTAACTTGATTGTAAATCAATGGTTTATACGCGTGGCGCATGAAGTAAAATTTCGAGTTTAGAAAAGCCCCGTGAAAATTTGTCTCGGGTCGCTGCGCGACCCTCGACAAATTTTCTACGCGGGGCTTTTCTAAACTCGAAATTTTACTTCATGCTTAGTCTGGGAGTGGACAACACTCATTCTTAGAAGTTTCAAATTGAAGGATCACTCTAGATTACTAAGTTTATTACCATTTTACAAAGGCTACAGCTCGAAGGACCAATCATGGTCTTCGGAGACCGAAGGACTACATGGAATGGAAGTTTTTTACAAGAAAATAACGAATATCTGAAGGTTTACAGCATGGATAGAAAAGGACACATCCAATTTTGAAAAATATCGAAGTTGGGTTTTCAGTGCGTTTTTAACTTCACTTTAAATCAGTGTTTTATACGCGTGGCGCATGAAGTAAAATTTCGAGTTTAGAAAAGCCCCGTAAAAATTTTCTACGCGGTGCTTTTCTAAACTCGAAATTTTACTTCATGCTTAGTCTGGGAGTGGAAGACACTCGTTAGTTTAAAATACATCACAATTGGTAAAATATATATGGATGCCCGTATTCAGGGGTGATATGTTTCCAAATTATGGGTCTTAGGAGTTATCAAATAAGTGAGTTACTTAACTGTTTCTAAGGCACTCTTTACAAAAAACAAAATATTAACATTTTACATATAAAATGTACAGGGTGAGCGAAACTTGATGTCTCAGCTCTTTTCAAAATAAAAGGAAAAACGATAGAAAAAATCTGAAAAGAGGTTCGTAAATGGGATTGAGTAAGGTCCATTTTAATCCAAAATTGCATATTTTTCTAAATTTTGAAACTGAAGTAATGACGTCATCGAACATTTTTTCCCTACAAACATACCTATATTTTTAGATATTTCAAAAGAGCTAATTTTTCTGAATAAACTTTGTAGAGAAAAAAATTTGCTATCTTCTTTCGTTAAAAAATTAAAAGCAAACTTAAAAGAAAGTATTATGAAAAATTCACAATTGTCACGACTTGTACAAGTAGCCTTTGGAAGCAAATAACAAAGCCGCATCTGTCATTAATTAAACTAATGGTTGACAAATATTGTTGTGTTGTCATTGATTTTAGATTTCAGATTTTTTCTATAGTTTTTACTTTTCATATAATAGAGCTGAGAATTAAATTTATGAGTTTAGAATAGCCTGACAATTTGTTTTGGTCGCGTAGCGAAGCGGACTAACTTCGTTTTTTCATATGGACGTCAAAGTTTGCTGTATGCTCGATTTTGAGTTTTTATGTCCTTTTAATTTGATATACCATATGGTGGTTTTATTTTTATTCTAGGAAAATTAGATGAGATTTTCGTGCTTTGTATTTTATACTAAAATTGTGTTAAAAACATCTTTAATTTGTTGCCAATATGTATTAAATTTATAATTTTTAAACATTCTTTTGTTCTAATATAAAATTTCACGGCATACTAGAAATATATTTTTTTTTTGTTTTTTTTTTTAAAACAAGCTTTACATATGATGTATCAAATGAAAGAGGTAAACAGAAATCTACAAAATGAGCCAACTTTAACGTCTATATGAAAAAAATAAGTTAGTATCTTGAAAAATATTTCCTCCTTAATAAAAATAACTGCATACTATTTAAAAACATAAAATATGCCTCAAAAATGTCGAAAAATCATTCTCCTATCATCAATAATAACCAATTTATAAGGGAAATAGAAAAATCGCCAAAATCAGTTTTTTCGCAGTATGCTCTGAACGTTCAACTTTATTGTTGGTTTTTTACCATTCATAGATAGTACTCATTGTTCTGTATAATTTCTCCTATTTAACCGATTTTCTATCTCTTACCGTTTAGAAAATACCCATGCATCGACTGCTTAATCGGGACACACCGTATGTAGACTCGAACAAAAAAAAATCCCTGTATGTTTATGCCTGCAGCCCCACTAATTAAAATTCTCACGAGTCACCACTGGTCAAGTTACTTATAAATTAGGTCTAAAATAAAATGTTTAATACTATAAATTATGTTTCATTAATAAATTCTAGAATTATAGTGCATTTACAAAAATACAATTCTCTAAATATTTTGTGTTTATAATTTAGTAGCAGCTGCGTTGATTAAAGTTGCTTTAATATCTAAAATGCTTGAGTGTAGAGATAAACTAATTTACTTTAGAGTAGAATAAAAGTCAATTTTCCAAAGTAATTTTGGTATTGAACCGTCTGCAGAACAACAGAGATGCAATAACAGGTTACTCCCTACGAGACCGGACGAGAAGCTAAGAAATCAGGAATATCTGCGAAGCGCAAGATGTGGCGAGATGGGCCCGAACAAGACGAAGAGAGTGCAGGGATCATGTTGACAGAATGTCGGAAGATTAACTACCCAGAATTGCCAAAGATGGAAAACCACACAACAGCAGACGTGACCAGACCAAAAAGTCTAAAATCTTCCGATTTCTATCTCTTTCCTAAAATCTTGGAGAGTAAGGGGAAAGAGACCGAACACTCAAGGGGTAATCCATTATGAACACCAACCGCATTTTTTTGGGTGTCGATGTCAACCCGATATTAACAGGTAGTAAGAAGTCTCTCAGTTTCCAGCTGGCGCGTGGCGTTATCTTTTGTCCGGCTTGGGGTGGTTTTGATAGGAAGATTTATTTGATATTTATGAAATTATTTAAAATATAATTATAATTAATACGACATTTGTAAAATAAAGTAGAGGATTTTGTCTACGTGTACAATATTAGGTCAATAAATTTTTTTAAAACGTATCTGACGTTTACATCTTGGTAAATATTGATCATCATCTCATATAAGCGTTAAATATTTTTAACTTGATTGTAAATCAATGGTTTATACGCGTGGCGCATGAAGTAAAATTTCGAGTTTAGAAAAGCCCCGTGAAAATTTGTCTCGGGTCGCTGCGCGACCCTCGACAAATTTTCTACGCGGGGCTTTTCTAAACTCGAAATTTTACTTCATGCTTAGTCTGGGAGTGGACAACACTCATTCTTAGAAGTTTCAAATTGAAGGATCACTCTAGATTACTAAGTTTATTACCATTTTACAAAGGCTACAGCTCGAAGGACCAATCATGGTCTTCGGAGACCGAAGGACTACATGGAATGGAAGTTTTTTACAAGAAAATAACGAATATCTGAAGGTTTACAGCATGGATAGAAAAGGACACATCCAATTTTGAAAAATATCGAAGTTGGGTTTTCAGTGCGTTTTTAACTTCACTTTAAATCAGTGTTTTATACGCGTGGCGCATGAAGTAAAATTTCGAGTTTAGAAAAGCCCCGTAAAAATTTTCTACGCGGTGCTTTTCTAAACTCGAAATTTTACTTCATGCTTAGTCTGGGAGTGGAAGACACTCGTTAGTTTAAAATACATCACAATTGGTAAAATATATATGGATGCCCGTATTCAGGGGTGATATGTTTCCAAATTATGGGTCTTAGGAGTTGTCAAATAAGTGAGTTACTTAACTGTTTCTAAGGCACTCTTTACAAAAAACAAAATATTAACATTTTACATATAAAATGTACAGGGTGAGCGAAACTTGATGTCTCAGCTCTTTTCAAAATAAAAGGAAAAACGATAGAAAAAATCTGAAAAGAGGTTCGTAAATGGGATTGAGTAAGGTCCATTTTAATCCAAAATTGCATATTTTTCTAAATTTTGAAACTGAAGTAATGACGTCATCGAACATTTTTTCCCTACAAACATACCTATATTTTTAGATATTTCAAAAGAGCTAATTTTTCTGAATAAACTTTGTAGAGAAAAAAATTTGCTATCTTCTTTCGTTAAAAAATTAAAAGCAAACTTAAAAGAAAGTATTATGAAAAATTCACAATTGTCACGACTTGAACAAGTAGCCTTTGGAAGCAAATAACAAAGCCGCATCTGTCATTAATTAAAGTAATGGTTGACAAATATTGTTGTGTTGTCATTGATTTTAGATTTCAGATTTTTTCTATAGTTTTTACTTTTCATATAATAGAGCTGAGACATCGAGTTTCGCTTACCCTGTACAATAAACTATATGTGTGATACATCATTGAATTTAGAAAAAAATAGCATTGTCGATGGTACTCACAGAATAACTATTATAAATGTCAATTAATTGTGCATTTTGAAGACAACTGAACTTCTATAACCATTTTAGTAGTCATATGTAATTTTCATATAAATTGACGATGTGAACGCCATCTGCTGCCAATTTTTGAGTAGTATCGTTACAGCTATTGACAGGAGATGGCATTTACGTCGGTAATTTAAATGTAAATTACATATGAGACTATTCAAATAAATAAAAATGGTTAGTTTTCTTCTGGATTTCAAATTGCACTATAAATTAACAATTTTAATAGTCATATGTAATTTACATTTAGGTTGACGACGTGAACACTATCTACTGTCAATAGTCTTGTATATTGTACTCACAGAATGACTATTATAAATGTCAATTGATTGTGCATTTTAAAATCCAGAAGAAAACTAAACATCTATAACCATTTTAGTTGTCATGTGTAATTTACATATAAATTGACGATGTGAACGCCATCTGCTGCCAATTTTTGAGCAGTATCGTCACTGCTATTGACAGTAGATGGTGTTCACGTCGTTAATTTAAATGTAAATTACATATGAAACTATTAAAATAGATTAAGATGGTTAGTTTTCTTTAACTTAAAATTGACTTTAAATTGCACTAAAAACTATAAGTGTGATACATCATTAAATTCAGAAATAAATATTCTTCCAAAAAATATGAAAATCCAAAATGGCGCCGATAAGAAAAACAAAAGTTGGCTATGTGTAATTTCAAAGTTGTAAATGTCTGAATTCAATAGTTTTTGAATAAAAAAAAAAACGAAATTTCAAAAAATTCGCTTTTTGACAATACCTCAAAAACGAAAGAAGATATTTCAAATTTTGTTTAGATTATTATTGGGCCCTAAATTACGCAACTTTGTCCTAATTTAACCGACTCTCTATCTCTTCAAATAACCGAGATCTCCATACGTTCTGTTCAAATATATAGAAAACGTAAATGGCAAGTTTTTTTTTATAAATAAAAGTTGTATTGTTTGATTTTTCGATTAGAATGCGAAGAGTTTAGTAAGTAATGCTCAACAATTATTTTGGATTAAATCTATATTTTTTAAGAAATTTGAGTTTATAAATGAGGATTTTCTAATTAAAAAAAATAATATCTCGAAAATGTTTGCAGATCTATTTTTTAAAGACCATCAAAAACCTTACCCCCTCTGTGTGTGATCTTAATTTATATTAAAACACTCCTAGAACTAAGGTACGCTTCTTTTGTTTTAAACCCTTTATAAGAATATAATTAAACGAAAAATTAACCACGGCAATTAACCACTGTTAAAATATATTGCTATTAGTTGTTTTTAATAAATACGATCATACATACCTTGTTTTAGTGGCGTAGATAGCTTTTTGTGATTGGGGGAGGGGGGGGGGGGTATTTGAGTTAGTATGCTATACAAAAACAAATACAAAAAAAAGAACTTATGTTTATTGTAGCACTTTTTCCCTCATTTAAACTACAACAACTACTTTCCATTCCATACTAAACGTATTTCACTTGTTAATTGGTTGGTTATAGACCATTTCACATTAAATCAGCGTTTTATACGCGTCTCGCATGAAGTAAAACTCAAAATTTTACTTCATGCTGAATCTGGGGTTGGAAACACTTAGATGATCAATCATAACCTTGTTTTGCTTTTTTTATTGCTAGATTAGCGTGCTTTATTTAATTGATTAGATTAAAATGTAACCAAATAATACCACTGCACAACATATTGATTAATGTGTTAAATTGTTGGAGTCATCAAATAAACATGAACGACCGTTTAAAACGCTCTAAAAGGGAAAAAAAAGGGAAACTACCTGCTATTCAGATGTCATAAATTGTAAAATCAACACCACATAAATTGGGGTTTCTTTTCTTCCATTATACTTTCGCGCTTATAGAGGGTGTCTCTCTTCAAAATTTGCTGGTTTAGATATTTTGGATAGGCCCTGTGAGCCCGAACAAGACGAACAAGACAAAGAAAGTACAGGGATCATGTTGAATGTTCGAAAACCAACTATCTAGAATTGCCAAAGATAGAAAACCACACAACAGCAGACCTCCTGGACGCCCCCCAAAGCGATGGTACGAGAGCTGGAGCTCAGCATCCCAACTCGGA
This sequence comes from Philonthus cognatus, assembly GCA_932526585.2. Taxonomy (NCBI): domain Eukaryota; kingdom Metazoa; phylum Arthropoda; class Insecta; order Coleoptera; family Staphylinidae; genus Philonthus; species Philonthus cognatus. The sequence goes on from OW052244.1 coordinate 41,034,162, forward strand.
CTTCAGTAACGCTATTGAAGAAAGACAGGACTTAGTCCTACAAGAAGAAGAAGAATCGTCTGCAAGTTTTTAAAGTAAATAAATTTTGTTTGTATACATACTTGAGAAAAAAATAATAATTAAATTAGTTTGTAAAATTAAAAAAAAAACAATTCTAGTATAAGAAATTCATTCTAACTATTTATTAGGTTAAGTATTACAAACAGCAAAGAAACAAGTTATTCAAATGACCTGCGATCGTATCCCACTGATAAGCAAAAGTATTTATAAACCTAGCCCATATTTACAAATAAAATTCAAGAGAGGAAAAAATACAAAACTATTTCTGTTCTTGCTAAAATAAATATCCACACACGGAATTAATCGATTCACTATTTTTTTTCATCTACTCCGTTTGGCCAACTTAACATACCGTTAGTTTTAAGGTAGAACTCATAAAGTGATTAGGAAGCTAATAGCACTTAATGACTTTGTACTTTTGCTCAAACTTGACCTTTCCAAATTCCGTAATTATTATGTCGACCCCTCGTTTCTGGGGAAATTGGGATAATTAATAATGTCGCCCTCGGTGCCATAAATCCCGTTACTGGACAGTGTGTGGCCGTAATTTTGACATTTATAGTGGAAATAACGCGTATTCAGGATACACTCAGCGGGCACTTGCTGTTGTGTGATGTACATTTTCGGCTAAATTATCACTTAAGTAATAATGGGAGTTTATTCAATTAACTAACTCAGATTTGCATCAATCACACTAAGGTTTATGGTTGACTTCAATTTTGATAATATAGAAAGTTACCAAATGAAACACATTTATAATATGTAAAATTACGAAAATAATTTTTGTGTAAAATGCAAACAACATGTCTCAATTAATAAGACAATTTAGGACAATAAATATCCATTGTAACAACTACTTTCCGTGCAAATGCACTTTCGGATATTGAAGCATACAATAAATTATTTAAAATCTTATTTGATTTGATTTGTTACAACGTGTAAATGTAATGCCAATAAAGATCTTTTTTTGTTACAACGCTCTACCAAAGTATATGTTTTTGTAATTTTATATATTATGTTTAAAGTATGTAAACTATTAGAAGCGTAAGCTTATTTTCCCGAATTCAAATAGTTTTGAATTTGAATTATTCTTGTTTAAAACACATTTAATTTAAACAAAATGATTAATGCTTTACCTTCAAGATATAATTAAAATATGAAAAGTAGGTCTTTGTAAATTGAATATTTTTTTTCTTAAACTCACTTAACTGTGAATTCGATTCAAGTACGATCTATTTAGAAAATTGGCAGCTGAGAAGACTCGAATCAAAAGCGTTATAAAAAAATGGTTTCAAGAATGCATCCGTGCATAAATTTTAGAGATCACGGGCACGATGCATAAAAGTCATCAGTGTGTGAGTGTGTGTCTGGAATTAGTTTTCTAGAGGCGAGAAAATGTGTGCTAAGGTTATGAAAATAAAGCTGTTTCTATTTATTTTCCGGCGCAGCGTTCACTTTCGAAAGCGTTTTTCTGGGTCCTCTCTCTTTGGCAACGACCGGATATTTTTTCCAAAAAAATAACAAAAGAAACGCGCCAGATCGTGCTGTTGTTTTCCCAGAAGGAGAATTTTGGCACGGATGTGCACAAGGCGCCGGAAAATCCAAAATTGTTCGGAATTTTTAAAATATTAAATTCAATGCTTTTAATTAAAACACTTAACGTTGTTTTACCGTTTTTATTTTACTTTTCAGTGACTAGAGTTTCCACTACAACCTATTCATTATCAAACTGAGTGCCTAAAATTATGTGTACATTGCTTAGTAAAAGTGATAAAACAAAGTTAAGTGTTTTAATTAAATTGTTATGAAGATGTACCACAAAGTGAACGCCAACCAAATCAAAAACTCAATGCGTTTAGTAGAATTAGATACGTGTTTAATAAAAATAGATACTTTTGTCATAATAATAATAATAGTACGAACTTAAAGATTGTAGTTTCAGACACATTTTTATATTCTTAATATTGAAATCATTATATCTTTACCAGGAAAAGTGTTATGATGGATAAATTACCATTTTTATCACAGAATTTGCAATTACAATTTTCCTCTAATTCAAAACAACGGGTAGTTTTTTTTACCGTAGATTTTGTAATTAATTAAAAAAAAACACACATAGTTAAACTAATTAGTGTTTTTGCTATCAGTATTCTAATAACCGCTCGATTCGAATTCGTCACGTCTTTTGCGCTCTCGATGAACAATAGGAGAAGAATGTTTTTGTTGAAACAAACAGGCCGAACATGGATTTTGGTTGTAATGGTGAGTTGAAAAATTAATTAAATTAAAGATACAAAGAATATCTTAATTCTTCAACCTAATTAATTTTTCAACTGACCATTACAACCAAGTAGAACATTTTAAACTTCACTTTAAATCAGTGTTTCATACGCATGGCGCATGAAGTAAAATTTCGAGTTTAGAAAAGCCCGAAAATTTGGGTTGGTCGCGTAGCGCTACGCGCTAAACGACCAAATCAAATTTTCAGACTTTTCTAAACTCGAAATTTTACTTCATGCTTAATCTGGGAGTGAAAAACACTCGTTTCATTATTAGACATTATTTTTAGGGCTTACATCGTTAAAATCTCCAGTGTTTAAATCAAATTCGGAGGTTACAATTGAATAATCCTGTTTGTTCACATCAATCTTTCAGGTTATATTTATAAAATCCTGTTAATCTTAACGAATTAAGATGATCTTTGTATTCCCAGTGTGAGCTTTTACACTGGGAATACAAAGATCATCTTAATTCTTTAAATTAAATAATTTTTCAACTCACCATTACAACCAAGTAGAATATTTTAAACTTCACATAAAACCAGTGTTTGCTACGCGTGGCGCATGAAGTAAAATTTCGAGTTTAGAAAAGCCTGAAAATTTGGTTTGGTCTCGTAGCGCTACGCGCTACACGACCAAACCAAATTTTCAGGCTTTTCTAAACTCGAAATTTTACTTCATGCTTAGTCTGGGAGTGGAAAACACTCGATTTATTATTAGACATTATGTTTAGAGCTTACACCGTTAAAATCTGCAGTGTTTAAATCAAATTCAGAGGTTACAATTGAAAAATCCTGTTTGTTTACATCAATCTTTCAGGTTATGTTTATTGAATCCTGTTTGTTTAGCTCAAATTCGGATTGTTACATTAAATTTGTAAGTTAGGTTGGTTAAAACTTGTTTGTTTACATCAAGTTTGTAGGTTAGGTTAATTGAATCTTGTCTCCCTTAATAAAAACGTTAAAGCGGCAGGGATCCGAGAAGACTGCGACTTTAACGTTGCTCTTATGGGAGACGACTGTACGCGGGAGTAAAAAAATCAAAAAATTCATTTTAGAAAGTTCAAATTTTCACAGGACCGAAAACAAAAAAATTCCGCGTGTCTTAGGCTAAGCGGCGTTCAAATCCGACCGTGTTTTCTATTTTAAATCATTTTTTTAATTTTACGCCTGACGGAAGATTTCCTAACCTCAATACTTTACACGCTGGTCTTGCTTTACACGGAACTTTTTCAGGTCGCGCATACCACAATTTCGATGGGATTTGACCTGGCCTTTCCAACGCGACACTTCCAAGCGCTCAAATCGCCCGATTAAAAAAATATCGCATTTAATCGATTTTGCAAAAAAAAATAGATTTTCAAAATTTTGCGTCTATCGTGTTCAGAAGTCCATTAGAAACACGACCTATCTATCGAGAATTTTTTCTATCGAGGAAAAGTACTTTTTTTTTGCAATTGAAATTTCATAAAAAAATCTAAATCTCGCATTTAATCGATGGTTTTTATTTTTTCTCCAAAATGTTTTGTTTAAACGCAGATCGCTACGATTAAATTTAGCGGTGTTGGGACATGTTTTTTTTTTTTTTTTATTTTATTGGCCGCCTGTACGGGCTGTCAGCACATTTTCGGTCGAAAAATTGCGATAGAGGAATTTGGTTTTCACATTTCGATTTCGAATAATTATACGCAACCGACAATATGAAACAAGACGAAACAAAACAATTAAAACAAAAAAAAAATTTTTAATTTTTCATTTTGATGTTGTTTCGCGAAAAATTGCGATAGTGAAATTTGGATTTCAGATTTGGATTTCGACTGTTTATCCGCGACGACTGAGAAAAATACAAAATCAAAAATCTACATTTTTTTCACGGGCTGTCAGCACATTTTCGGTCGAAAAATTGCGATAGAGGAGTTTGGTTTTCACATTTCGATTTTGAATAATTATCCGCAACCGACGACAAGATGAAACAAGACGACACAAAACAATTAAAACAAAAAAAAAATTGAAATTTTCATTTAGATGTTTTTTCGCGAAAAATTGCGATAGTGAAATTTGGATTTCAGATTTGGATTTCGACTGATTATCCACGACTGAGAAAAATATAAAATCAAAAGTCTACATATTTTTTCACGGGCTGTCAGCACATTTTCGGTCGAAAAATTGCGATAGAGAAAATTTGTTTTCGCTGGGATAAAGGAGCAACTACCCTCTCTATGTGCGAGCGAAGCGAGCAAAGCAAGCGAGCGGCTGGAGCGAAGCGACCATCTCTTCCAACCTTTTCACGGACCTTTACATCCATCCACTCCATAACCACTACAAAACAACGGTTTACCTATTTTCGAGCCAACAAATGGCCGCCTTCCCGGTGTTTCAGCAAATTTTCGGTCCAAAAATTGCTCTAGAGAAAATTTGTTTTCGCGGGGATAAAGGAGCAACTACCCTCTCTATGTGCGAGCAAAGCGAGCACCCTAGCGAGCGAAGCGAGCAAGGCAAGCGAGCGAAGCGAGCGGCTGGAGCGAAGCGACCATCTCTTCCAACCTTTTCACGGACCTTTACATCCATCCACTCCATAACCACTACAAAACAACGATTTACCTTGCAGCCACCACCATTCGGCTCATGCACCAACGCCTCTCCCCCTCCCTTACCCCTTGCTACTATTATACATATATTTTTCTTCAACATCATTTATTTTTTTTAATTATGCAATTCTCTTTACATTTCTACATTTCCTTGATTCGGCCGTCGGCTCCCCGTTTGGTAAATCGGGCTAAATGCTAGTTTGCTTACATAAAATTTGTAGGTTAGGTTAGTTAAATCCTGTTTGTTTACATGAAATTTGGGCTTTACGATTGTTAAATCCTGTTTCTCAGCATCAAATTTAGAGGTTAGACTAGTTAAATCTTGTTTATTTGAATACTTTATATAGCATACAATAAATAAGTAGTGCACGTATTAAATTAATTTTCTTTCTAAGAAATGAAGTATTTATCAAATTTTAAAATTGCGCTTAAAACAATAACAAACTGTGAATGTACCGGGTGTTTGATTAAGCGTGGCCGACTTATGTATCTTAGAAACTATGTAGCGTAACATGTTGTGGTAAAAAATTGCAGAGTAAAAATGGCCAAAATAAATCACTGGAAATTAGTTTTAAGTCCCTACCTCCGCCGCTAGAGGGCGTAACATCTATCGCCAAATACAAAAACAGATTTTTATTAAAAAACTGATAAATTGAGCTAGGTTAAAAATATAAAAATCGTAATCTACGCTGAATTTAACTCAATTTCAACTACTCACTTGTTTCTTTATCTCGCACACATGAAGCAGGGGAGAGCGGGAATGTCTGATCATTAAACTGTGTGTAACTTTTTTTTAGGATTAACCAAAATTGATCAACTTAGTCTCATTCGACAGGTAATTGAAAGTACTTTAAATCGCTATTTACTTTCATTTACTTTAGTTTTTTTATAGAAAGCGCCAGAAGGTGTTTTTTGAACAACCACCATATTTTCTAGATTTTCTTAAAAAATGCAAATTATAAGCTATAGCTCTCCTATGCTAGTTTATTCCAGGAAGGAATATCGAGAAGCAGAAAGCCTTTAGGTTTTTTGTTTTATGTTGAAGAGGTCAAAAACAATAATTTAAAGAATAACGGATCACTTTTCTTCATATACGGTGAGGATTTTTTTTCGCTGAATACGTTTCCTATGTTCAGTTTTTGAAAGTCCATGTCAACACATTGTTTCATTTATTTCACGGTAAATCATCTGAATACACTACGAGCAATTACAACATATCCGAGCAACCCCTAATAAAATAATTGCCATTAATGTCAAAACTGATTTTTTGCAAAGTACTCGTAATTTACACGAGTGTTTTGCAGCGTGTATTTCAAAGAAGAAAAAATAGCCATTATACGCTAGTATAATTATAATAACAGTATAATAATCGATTAAACTACAAGTCTTCAATATTGTGAACGCATGGTTTCAAATGCACGGCGCTCTACCATATTCCATAGGCACTGTTACACGTTTCTTTAATGAAACCTTCCAGGATCGCTGAATTGGAAGATTTGGATCCATAGCTTGGCCACCTAGGTCCCCCGATTTATCGCCAAACGATTTCTTTCTTTGGGGTTATTTCCAATCCAAAATCTACAACAATATAGCAATAGAGAGTACAGAAGAACTAAAAAACAGAATAAGTAGCGTCTGCAATGATATAAATCCAGTTTTCTTAAGAAATACTGTACAAGGATTTTACAATCGCTTGGCATGTTGCTTGGAGCAGGAAGGTGTTCACTTTGAACATTTGTACTAAACCTAATATAAAATTTTAGTCCTTTTAAAAGCACAAATAAAATATCTGTAAGTTTGGTTGCCTACTCCGTGAAGTTAATGAAATAATGTATTGACATGGACTATCTAATACTGAACATAGGAAACGTATGCAGAGCGAAAAAAAAAAGATCCTCACCGTATATGTTTTGTAAAGCGAATATTGAAGTAAATCCATGATTATTTAAAATCTCATAATATAGTAGGCTATGAGATTAGTAGAATGTTTAAAACAGCGTATATTTACTACTATTAAAAACACTTATTACAATAATTTATTGGAACAGTAACAATAATTGATCTAACTTCGCTGATAGAGGGCGCAATCCCAACCGCAAAAGATAAAAACAATATTTTATTCAAAATGCCAAATTTAGCTGCATATGTTAAAAATATGTAGATCCTAATCTACTCATGTATTGTTCGATTTCAACTACCTTATCGTTTCTTTTGCTTTTACATAAGATGCAGATTAAAATGGTTGTAACTTCAGTTAGGTTTAATGGAATTTAATAAACTTTGACTTAATTGATAAATATTTGAATGAACTTTTAAGCACTACGTATTCTGATTAAATTTAGTGTCCATTGTGAGGATCAGAGCTATTAGTACAAAATAACTCATTCTGTAAATAACCGAGTTATGACGTTGGGCGTTTTCTTTATCGAACACCCGGTATATACCGAGTGTTTACCACCAAACCAGGCCCTAGCAAAATTGATCTATTTAAAATTTTAGTTAATTATAATGCATTTATTAAATAAAAGTTTTGAACCATGATTATTCTGTCTTCAATTGAATTGTTATTCATGTTTATAATACAACTACAAAATTATATGACATTACACAAATATTTGTTATGGCAATGTATACTCAATGACATTAGAAGCGTAACACCAAAAAGGAATGATTTTTTTGAATTCATATTTTAGCAACAGAGTGACTATATTTAAAGCATACATTGATAACAATTTCAACCTTGTGAATTTTATATTTATTGTGAAAAAAAAAATTTCACTTTTTCTTTTTTGATAAAACTATTTATATGAGCTGTTTAGTACAGATGTTTTTAGTTTTCGTGTTTCCGTTGAGTGTGTTAAGCTTAAATAAAATGCCTTGAGTCCGAAGACGTCCACAATATCACCATTTGAGCGATTTTGACCGGGGTCGAGTTGTTGCTTATCGAGATGTCGGTATGTCCTATCGCGAACTTGCCCGTTGCCCGCCGTATTGATTCCACTGCAGCAACTGTAATACGTGTGTATCAGGTATGGACAGAAGAAGGTAGAGGAGCAAGAAGAAGACCAATTGGTCAACCAAGGCGTACCACAGAACGTCAAGATCGGCGCTTAAGACAAATAGCCCTGCGAGACCGTTTCGCTACTACGCGTCAAATCGGTGATCAATGGATTGGAGAAGAAGGTAGGCCCGTTAGTATGCGAACCTTATATCGCCGCATTCAATCCTTTGGGCTTCTTTCGTACCGTCCAAGATTAGTGCTTCCTTTAACAGCGAGACACTGTCGCCAAAGGTTGGACTGGTGCAGAGAACGGCAGCATTGGGAGGCAGAATGGCACGATGTCGTATTCAGCGATGAATCACGATTTTGTCTAGGCACGCATGATGGCCGTAGAAGGGTACGACGCTACCGTGGAGAACGACCTGATCATAGGTTTGCTATTGAGAGGCATGTACACAGGACTGCTGGAGTAATGGTTTGGAGGGCGATTGCTTATGGTAGTCGATCACCTCTTGTATTTATTCGAGGCAGTATGACCGCTGCGCGTTATGTTGAAGACGTCATACGACCGACTTTGTTGCCTTATTTAGATGGCCGCCCAGACGTACTTTTTCAACAAGATAACGCACGTCCCCATATTGCTCGTCGAACTATGAACTTTCTTAATGAAGCTGGTGTTAATGTTTTGGCGTGGCCGCCCCGTTCGCCGGATTTAAATCCCATTGAACATGTGTGGGATATCATGGGAAGAAGAATATTCTCTTTGCACCATCCTCCACAGACTCTAGCACAGTTGATCGATGAAATTCAAGTTGGTTGGAACGAGATGCCTCAAGAAGACATCGACCATCTCATTTTGTCGATGCCCAGACGTCTACAGGAGTGTATACAGCAAAGGGGTCGCCAAACACATTATTAATTTTTTTTAGATTATTTTTTAATAACATTTCTTGAAAATGTAATCATTTTATTCTTGATCTAAGACTACCATACTGGCAAAAAATCAAGTTAAAACAATAACTCCTTCTGGGTGTTACGCTTCTAATGTCTAATGTCACTCTATATAAATGTATAGCAATTTTCATGAAAGCATAAAAATTAAGAAATATATAAACTTTGCTCTAACGTTTAAAAATTCAGAAACGCAGAAATGAACAAAACTTTACATATTTAAGAAACTTTTAGAGATACGCAGCTGAAAATGTACAAGTATAAAAGTAGCATTAGTAAGGAGCAAACCTAGAAACAACTTCGAATATAAAAGCTTTCAACTTGAAGTGTCTAACGAGTGTGTCAATCCCAGATTAAGAATGAAGTAAAATTTCGAGTTTAGAAAAGCCTGAAAATTATGCCAAGCATATAAAACACTGATTTTAAGTGATGTTTAAAATATATTGGTTGGGTTTAATCTTATGTTAGTCAATTTTAAAAATATTTATATGGAATATGTGAAAATATGTATTTAAATATAATTTTGTGACCCTGGGTGTTGTGTGAATTTGTTGTGACGTCCAAATATACATGTACATATAACTTGTTATAATTAAGTTAAGTTAAAATTAATATTATTACAAAATATAAAATTGATGTTGGCTAATAGTTAAGATACTAAAAAATAAAAAAAATAATCTAATTTTAAATCGCAAGTCAAGAGGTTAAACACAATATAAATATAAAATCATAATAGATATTAAAAATAGGTACTTATTGAGTAACATCGAAATATAAAAATCATATGTGTGACAAAATGAATTTAATGCACAAAATCCTAAATCCATCCGACGAAAAGAAATGATTATAAAATATGTACAAGAGATCGAAAAAGGAGAAGATAAAAAAAAAACATTACAAACACTAATATCAAAGTAATTAATATTTAGATTCACCTTTCATGGAATATTAAAATGTATTAAATAAATTACGTCCACTGTATTCATGTATCAATTATAAAGTTACTCCCGATAAATGTCATTACGTAATCAACCAAAATCTGTCTATAAGTTTTAATAGTTTAATCGAAACTTTAATCATTGATTAATTGCGGTGCAATAGAATTATTGAAAAATCGACGATTAAATATTTAATCGAGCTGGGCGCAAACGGGCATATGAATATTATATTATTGTGATGGAAAGGAGAGCATCGTGTTGTGAAATGAACGTTATTATCCGGAGGATTGTACAGTTTGAGGATTTGGAAGGGAGATAAGGCCGCTTAGATAAGCACGTAAAGCTCCCCAAGAGTTTCGAAGGGACGCTACGAGTTGACCTAATTCATAATTAACGATGGCATGTCTTGCGAGAAATTTCATAATTCACGAGATAAGGATAAGAATGGGGGGGGGGGGGGGAGGGGTTGACCTTTTCCGGAGATCAACCGATAGATTAAACAATAATAATACACAGACTTTTTCTTACTCCCCCATTCTAATTTTTCAATACTTTACATGAGAAATAGAAAAAAGTGCCATATCAAACTTAAATATTGAAAAATATTAAGGATTAAATAGTAATATAAATTCGTACTATTTTAGTGCTTAAAATTACAAATTACAGATCAGATTTATAAAAACAACGAATGCCTGAAGATATACAGCGTATAGCGGGATACGTATACTCAAACAAATGTTCTCTGTATAATATAATAAATTACGAAAATGTTATTCGTAAAAATGTAAACAATGTCTTAATTAATAAGACAACTTAAGACAATAAATATCCATTGAAACAACTACTTCCCGTGCAATACACGACATTATTATTATGTTTAAAGTATGCAAACTTTAAAAAGCGTAAGCTTATTTTCTCGAATTCAAATAGTATTTAATTTGAATTATTCTTGTATATTTGACAGTATTTATATTTCTGGATACTTATTTGTATTATATTAAATAGTGTTTACCTATGCCCTATCTAGTAACTGCATCATACCACACTGTCATCTTGACGCGTATGATTGACATTACCTACATATGCACGTAATAGCTTTGACAAGAATATTACATGCTGACAGTTGAACAGCTGATTGATTACCGCACAACAAAATGACATTTCTTTGATGTATATTGATCAAGTAGTAATTTAGTTTTAATCAATGTCATATTACTATAAAAAATGATTGAATGAATAAGTTGTTCTTTCATGCTCATTTTTTATTTTGCTAGGGCGTAGGTAAAGTATCGTACGTTTCTCGAGTGGTATGGCAATTACATACTCGCCGAATACTGCACTCGCCGCTGCGCGGCTCCTGCGCAACATATCCGCTCATATGTAATATGTTGCATACCAATCTCTTGACGTAATATATTATTACGTCTTTGAATATTTATTTAATCGGATTTAATTTCTGAGACACACCGAGGCAACATTACTCTCGATTAGGATGCAGCCACCAGGCAAGGGACTCCAAGTAGGCCCTGATATTTATTTACAGCACGTACAGCGCTCCCTTTATTCCCTTTTCTCAACCCCCTCCTCCTTTCTCTTCTCCGAATCCCACCTTTCCCCCATATAAATCTGAATTTAAAGCGTTGCAGATAGAGGCACATTTGTCATAATAAACGAATGAAATATTCAGCAGCGAGAAAATTATTTCCTTCGGCACGGTTTAAATAAGAAAATGCGAAAATTGAATACAACGCCTTTGATAGTAAAAAACTCCACAAATATCTGCTAAGACAGCATTTGATTTCTAATGCGTTTATTTGAAATAAAAAATATCCACTAACGAGGCAGTGGAAGTTGTCGTGTATTATACATTTTGCAATCTTACACTAGTTAGACAATTTACTATTTAGTGTATTTCATACTTATTTTGCTAGCTTAGATTTTAAATAATACAGGGATATGTATACTTAAAAGAAAAGTTCCCTGTATGAATCATTCATGGTTGAATTGTAGACGCAATATATTTGTATACTCCTCTAATATAATATACAACTAGTGAAAAAATAATGTATGTAATAAATAAATATGTAAGTATACGTTTCTGATAGATTGCATCTAGAATAAGGTGTTTGTGTGTGTGTGTGTGTGTGTGTATAAAGAATGAATGAGAGCATTGTAATGGAAGAAATTCATTATTTATGTATACGTAAGACGCTTATTTCGGGATTTATGTTTTTTCTTTCGCTCTCTCGGTTACGTGAATTTCATTGTGGATTGATATAAGGTTGGCAGACACGAATCCAATATTTACCATGATAAAGGGAAAATTCTATTGATATTTATATTCTTATTCAATATTTTCTGGAATAAACTAAAATGTTATAGAAAAAATATTATTAAAAAAAATATTATTAAAAAAAATTGCTTAGCCCAACTTTTAGTATTTTTTTTAGGGTTATTTAAAATTTAATATTTTTTTGTGTATATAAAAGATTTATGAAACATTGCGTGTTAGATAAAAAACATGAAAAGGAATGGAACTAACAGTTTTTTTAATTAAAAAAATACATTAAATGATAAGTTAATTATAAAACCAATTTCAAATTATTTTTCAATTGGTACACTTCTGTGCAATAAAATTAAGCACACAAAATATGTTATAGTTTCAAACGGACGTGATGAGTTTCCTAGTTACAAAAATATGTAAATATGTCAACTTGCTTAATGTCAAAGTGCTGTGTCATTTAGACAACAATTCAAAAATTAGAATTCTAACTAAAATAGATGATGGTTTTTCTATTTCGGCTCTGTTGTATATATTAGGAGCGTAATATAGTCAACAGTCATAGCTTTGTTTTTTTAATAAAGGTGTTATTTTCAAGTAATGGTGTTTTATCATTTATTGAAACTGCTGATACGCAATTAACAGAGACTCGAATTATACAACTAGGATATTGTGAAAAATAGAGACTTGGGCTTAATTTTATTGGATATGAGTGTACATCTATTTATTTGTATTTTTATTATTACAATTTATCGTTATTGTTTATATTATGTAAATCATATTTAATTACAATCATATAAATCAATTTAGTTTATCTAAATATTAATAAATGAAACTGAATTCCATAAATGTTATTAAATATGAGTTTCTAAATATACCGAGGAATCACATATTTCATTACTTTTTTATAATTCAATTTAATTTGGTTGATTTAAATAAAACTTAATTAAAGTGGGACTTTGTATTTCAAAAGACAATTTAATTTGAAACTTCTAACTAGGGATTTAATTCCCTGATTAAGCATGAAGTAAAATTTCGAGTTTAGAAAAGCCTGAAAATCTGAATTTGCCGGCGCGCGAGCGAAGCGGTACGCGCCGGCAAATCCAAATTTTTAGGCTTTTCTAAACTCGAAATTTTACTTCATGCGCCAAGCGTATAAAACATTAAAATATTGCTAAGTTTAAAATATGCTGCTAAGCTTAATTTTGTGTTTGATCTCGCATTAATACATTTTATAGATATTTTATAGTTATTTAGTCATTAAATCATAGAGTAAATTGCTATAGGCACGCTAATTTTAAAATATATAAAAATATATTTTAAAATTAGCGTGCCTAAAGCAATTTACTCTATGATTTAATGACTTACAATTTGCGTCTACAAAATTTCATTGTTCTTTATTGTTTTGTGATTCTTTAATCGAAAATAATTCTAGTTCGATTTCTTAGAAATTATTGGCAATTTTATAAATATTCCACAATTTATTTATTTTAACCTAATTGAAAATTAATGTACCTAAAGCTACTTACCCCACAATTTACTGACTTACAGTTTACTTCTAGTAAAAAAACGATGAAAAATGTCATTGTTCTTTATGAATATTTTCTTTAACTTTAATTGAAAATACTTCCAGTTCGATTTCTTAAGAATTATTTATTCTCTCAGATAAATAAATAGCTTACATTATTTCAAATATTAACATAAATCAAAGATTTTTTAATAATTTTTTGAGAAAAATAAAATTATTCTATACATTAAAAGATGTGTATAATGAAAACCAGCTACTCTAAGTTGCTTTTTAATTTATAACAAAAACTACATGAATATATTGTTATTCATTTATTAACAATAAAGATTTAACTATTTTATATGCAAATAGAAAATGTACTAATCATTAGAATATCATTTTAAGGCAATTTCTATTCTAAATCTTAGACATGTAACAGGGTGGGGAATTTAACGTGTTTTTCGCAAATATTTAGAAAACAAAGAATTTTACGTAGAAATGACCTGACTAACAAATAATCGTACAGAAGGGGGCCATAATTAGATAATATTGTTTTTTTCACAGGTGGCGCTGTTGTCGCAAAAACAATGTCACCCCTATATTTGATTGCAGATTCAGATTCCTCGTAAATAAAAGAATAATTTATTTAACTTAACTAATTTTGTCAGCTAGGTGGCGCTGTAATCGCAAAAAATGATAATGCATTCGGATGTTTGAGATATATTGGCTGAAAAAACAAAGAAAGTGTTCCGAAACAGGCAGAAGACTTATTAAAAAAGCATTTTTTATTTTTGTTCAGTTATAGAAATTATCCACAAAATATGCAATATTGGTCAAATTCCAGTTATTTCTTATAAAGTAAAATGATACAATTGTTAATACTGCTTGTTATTTGTACATGCTGAGACTCTAAAAACCAGCGTTTCATTCTGAGACACCAGAACATCTCTATTGTTTCACCTGTCTCGATTACAACGCCATCTATCAGGCTGACAAAAAAAGATTAGGTAAATTCTTCTTATTTTTTTACGAGGAATCCAAAACTGCAATCAAAAATAGGGGTTCTCATTAAACAAAATTGAGTTGACCTTGTTTTAGCGACAATGCCACGTGTGAGAAAACCAATATTACATAATTATGGCCCACTTCTGTAGGATTACTCAGGTCATTTCTGCGTAAAATGCTCTGTTTTCGAATTATTTGCGAAAAACACGTTAAATGCCCCACCCTGTATAACATCTTTATTTATAGAATATTTATAAATACAAACAGATAATAAATTATATACAGAAATTAAAATTGTGTCTATAAAATGGCTATGGATCATAGGTCGTTAAGCCTGTCTTTATTAATATTATTATTTTAATTATTATAAATTTAATCTTAGGTATTAAGTTGGCTTGGCAAAACTTGGTGTACTATGTCAGTAAAGCCCACCGACAAAATGTACTAAGTTTAACAAACCAATTTATTACCTAGGATTTTGAATAAAAATTGCGTTAAAATAAGAAATGTTATTCCATGTTAAGTTAGCTACTCAATATAGTTTTTGTCTGGTTAATAACATTTATTTGTCAAGCTCGTCATTAAAAGCATTGCCATCTATTGCTCCTTGTTAACACTTTGTGTTACTTAACCATTTACTGAACGATAGATTGCAGCACTTATCATCACTTATTTTCAGTTATATCAATCAATTCTTCACTGCATACAGGGAATTTTTCTTTCAGGTATACATCGACATACACTGTACATTTTACGACATTCGTTGTTTTTTTTAAAGATTTCAATTTGAATCTTTAAACGAGGGTTTTCCACTCCCAGACTAAGCATGAAGTAAAATTTCGAGTTTAGAAAAGCCTGAAAATTTGGATTGGCCGCGTAGCGAAGCGGAGCGGCCAATCCAAATTAGGCTTTTCTAAACTCGAAATTTTACTTCATGCGCCACACGTATAAAACATTGAAATATCGCGAAGTTTAAAATACACGGCTTTAGCAATCTAATATGTAGATGTGAATAAAACGTGAGACAAATTCTGGGCTGAAAATATTGTTTAAAACAGTGATTATAGGCAACCCAATAACTCTAATGTATATTAGGTTGCCTATAATCGTTGTTGTATTTGTGTGCTTTTCTAACTTTACTGTAAATCAGTGTTTTTAAGCGTGGCGCACGAAGTAAAATTTCGAGTTTAGAAAAGCATAATTTGGATTGGCCGCTTCGCTTCGCTACGCTTTTCTAAACTCGAAATTTTACTTCATGCTTAGTCTGGGAGTGGAAAACACTCGTTTAAAGATTCAAATTGAAATCTTAAAAAAAAAAAACAACGAATGTCGTAAAATGTACAGTGTATGTCGATGTATACCTGAAAGAAAAATTCCCTGTATATAGTGAAGAATTGATTGATATAACTGAAAATAAGTGATGATAAGCGCTGCAATCTATCGTTCAGTAAATGGTTAAGTAACACAAAGTGTTAACAAGGAGCAATAGATGGCAATGTTAAAAGCCTCAAATTAACCGCTTTGAAACAACGAATTCCCGCAAATAACGCTGTAATTATCGGGATATGTATAATCAAAAGAAAAATGCCCTGTATAAATACAAAAGTAGATGAAGCAATAATTACATGTTAAATGGAAATTTTATTAGTTTTATAAAAACTGAGTGCGTTGTTGATTTTTCAGGTAATTTTCCGTATCTTTCGAAAGCTACTTGATAAATCAACAACGTACTTAAGTTTTATACAATTAATAATATTTTCAATCAACATTCATTTATTTATTAATCTACTCTTGTATATTTTCGCTTTGTGCTTTACTAACTGTAAATGTGTTGTTAATGCGTTTCTGATCAAGTAAATGTATGATAATTCCGTTAGGTTTCCTAATTAATTCCCGATCGGGTTTTTTTCGCTTTCCCGGGGCAATTATTTAATTAGGGAATTGGCTTTTCGCCGTTTTCCCAACGGAACCCAGGCGTTTTCCATCCGAGCATTTTTAATGGACGCCAAGCACGGAATCCATTTCAAGTTACGACGTTTACTCAATTACAGAACCGATATGTGGCAAATAAACAAGAAGAAACAATCCATATTGAAAAAATACAGCTGGCATAATATTAAGAAGTATTTAAAAGAAGCTAGTAAAAAGTTGCAGATAATTTAATTATGTGTAATATTTAGATAATTTAGAAGATAGATTCTTCTTCTTACTTTTATAGTTTTTTATTTCCATTTTTTAAATACATTAAATATTCTTTATTTAGGAAAACTTTTTCATTTTATCTTCTTTTTCATTTTATTCTTCTCAATTTTCTTCGATTTTATAAACATTAAATACTCTTTATTTACGGAAACCAGTTGAATACATTAAAGTTGCTAAATAGCTTAGGAATTTAAGCTTTTATGAACCGGACTAACTTTTACAATTATTTTTGTAAAATATAAAAACGAAATAAAATTAATATCGGCCTTCTGCAAAAATTTACTGCTTCTCCAAATATTCATTGAAACAACTATGTTTATTTATTTATTTATTAACGGAATCTCCATTTTACATAAGTGTACATATACATATTGAGCAAAAATAACAAAAACCATATAAAGAGTTACAATGATTACAGCCAACAAATTATTACTGGACTAGAGATCTAACAGTCAATGACATTGGATAGCCTAATACGACGTAATTGGACCTTAAACTGATGAATTGACGGTGTAAATAAAACAAAGTTGGGATTATTGCTAATACCATTGGCATACCTCATCATACGATCGATGGGATTAGACATCCCATATCTGGTGTGTTTATTTTTGTATTTGGGAAAACAGCGAAAAGTGAAATCCATAATTAAAGTATTGTTTTTGTATTTTGTAACTAGTTTACTGTATGTTAATTTACTATGTTTCACTTTTTATACTTTTATACTTATTTATTATTAGATGCTCCATTTTGCTATTACTACTTTTTTATGATGACAAATATAAGACTTGTAAGAGTTAATAATATGAATTAATTATATTATTATTATTATTTTTTGTTACCTAGAGAATTTTTATTTTGAGTATACATATCCTAAAGTATGTACTGTACAGGGTGATTTTTTCGTTGATATTATAGGGTATAAGTTAAACGGTAAGAGATACAAAAAAACTAAGATATGTATCCCGTTCTCTTTTTTAGTGTTTAGTTTAATGTTGCAATCAGATCTAAGCTAACTAGATTGGTTTAGAAGATACAGGGTGATTCTCAAAATGTGCCGATTTTTATTATCTCTTATGACTTGGTTATTTATGGAGATAAAAAAAGAGTTAAATACGAAAGTTTTGTGATTTCTTACGTAGAATCCAGTGGTGTACATAACAAAAATATAGATGTTTTCATATTTGAGATATTATCAAAACTAGCATTTTTATAAATAGGATACCCTGTATCTGAGTACCTCAAAAAATTGTATTTTTTCTTTTA
Organism: Philonthus cognatus; assembly: GCA_932526585.2. Taxonomy (NCBI): domain Eukaryota; kingdom Metazoa; phylum Arthropoda; class Insecta; order Coleoptera; family Staphylinidae; genus Philonthus; species Philonthus cognatus. Next base: position 41,052,236 of record OW052244.1, read on the forward strand.
AATGCAACAATGTATAACAATTAATATTTTGCTTTATCCTAAATAGCTAAAATACTAAAAAACTATAAAAAAGATTTTGTAGATAACCATGAAAAAAAAAAAAAAACTCAAAAAGTAGTCAAACATGAATATTTTTCAAAACTATGGAAAATTAAACATGTTTGAGTGCTATTTTAAAAGTTATAAAAATAAAGATGCAACTTTAGACCTATATTTTGAGCATTATCCGGAACGACGACAGCCTGAAAGCAAATATTTCAAAGATTATATCACAATTTAAGTGAGTATGGATCATTTGGAAAATAAAGAAATAAGATTTACAGTAAAAAAAATAGAGAAAGAGATAGAATAAATTGATTAGCTTCTGTTACTGCTGATCCGACGGTATCTAGCCGCAATATTAAGAAAGGTATTGCTTGAAATGGGTGTATTCCACTCCCAGGCTAAGCATGAAGTAAAATTTCGAGTTTAGAAAAGCCCTGTAAAAACTTGTCAAGGGTCGCGCAGTGACCCGAGACAAATTTTCTGGGCTTTTCTAAACTCGAAATTTTACTTCATGCGCCACGCGTACAAAACATTAAAATGTTGTGAAATTTATGTATATTTAAACTTCACTTGAAATCAGTGTTTTATATGTGTGGCGCATGAAGTAAAATTTCGAGTTTAGAAAAGCCCAGAAAATTTGTCTCGGGTCGCTGCGCGACCCTCGACCAATTTTCACGGGGCTTTTCTAAACTCGAAATTTTACTTCATGCTTAGCCTGGGAGTGGATAACACTTATTTAAAGTTTCAAATTGAACTTTTTTAAGAAGCAACGAATATCGGAAAATTTGCAGCGCATGCATATGTATACTTAAAAGAAAAATTCACTGTATAAGTATATGACAAAATTGTTAAGTTATTATAAATTTTTGTTTGTTTTTTGTAGTTTTTGTTTCAGTTTATCAATATTTTAATATTCTTGTTAACTGGGTTTTTAATATACCTATTATAAAAGAATGGCCATCTAGAAAATCATTTTTGCTTTTGTTTTTTTGGTATTTTAGCTATTTAGGACAAAGCAAAATATTAAGTGTTACATATTGCAATCACAAGAAAAAATACAATATTGTGAGATACTCAGATACAGGTTGTCCTATTTAAAAAAATGTTAGTTTTGATAAGATCTCAAAAATTAGAACAACTATATTTTTTTTAAGTAAACCACTGGATTCTACGTAAAAAGGCAAAAAAATTTTGTGTTTAAAATATTTTTTTATCTTTATAAATAACCGAGTCATAAGAGATAATAAAAAGGAGTAGATATTGAGAATCACCCTGTATCTTCTAAACCAATCTGGTAGCGTAGATCTGATTGCGCCATTAAACTAAACACCAAGAACGGGACACATATCTTAGTATTTTTGTATCTCTTACCATTTAGCCTATAACCTATAATATCAACGAAAAAATCCACTCTGTACATTTTTAAGCATTCCTTGTTTTTTTTAATCGTGTAATATGAAGCTTCTAAAGAGTGATTCCACTCCTTAATTAAGCTTGAAGTAAAACTTCAAGTTTATTCGCCCCAACAATTCCAAATTCTCAGGCTATTCTAAACTCAAAAGTTTAGTTCAAGCGCCACGCGTATAAAACACTAATTTAAAGTGATGTTTAAAATATACTGCATAAGTTTGATCTTATGTTAAAAAATATTACAATTGTTTATTTTGTATAACTAAATCCTCCAAAATCCAATTATAAAAGACATCCCAAACCAAATTGCTCAAATGTTGAAAGCGCAATATTTGGCTAGACGAAAATATACATTAACCTTCACTTTAGTCAGTGTGTTATTTACGTGGCGCATGAAGTAAAACTTCAAGTTTAGATAAGCCTGAAAATTTGGATTTGCCGGGGCGAATAAATTCGAAATTTTACTTCGTGCATAATCAGGGATTGGAAACAATTTGTACACACATATAAAACACCAACTTCAAGTGAAATCTTGAACCAATTTGGTTAGTGTGAAATAAATTTAGTATGTCATACAAACAAAGTTAATTATTAAATTATATTTGAGTCAGAGTTTAGATTTTCACGCCCTTAGAATACACATAAAGAAAACAATGTTATAATTTTAGTACGTGTATTATCATTACTTTTTTTAAATATTCCTGAAACGGCTATTTTAATTATTAATTTAGCTCATTAACCATTAAAAACATTTTAATTTATTTTGGTTTTAGATGGTTTAATACATTCTAATTATTTAAATTACTTTTTTTTACAATTAAAATAAAATATTCTTCCCTTTTTTCTTTATGCAATTCTTACACAGAGAAGAGTAAATTCTAGTTTATTCTCCTTCTTTTCTTCTTCTCTTCTCTTTCCAACGTTCCCTGCTCTCTTCCCTTTTAAACTTTTTGTTGTAGCTCTTTTAGTTAGTTTTTTAATACACAATTTTTTAAATGAGAATTATTGATTTATTTGCTTTGATATTTGTGACTATATTTTGACTTTGACTTGAATAATATTTTGTGAAAAAGGGAACACTAAATAAGATTTACGAATAAAGTTTTACATGAATAAGAAAAATTGTTGGAAAATTTCTGAAAGCTATTGGTTTCAAGTATCTAACCAAATTTCATCAGACTCTACTAATTGATGCTGGGGGAATGGACACATCACAATTTCTGAAATATGTAGTTCAATATTAAAACAAAGTAACTTGACGAATTATTAGTGTATAATTTAATATTAAATTTAATTAAAGGATGATTATTTCAAGGATCATTGTGTAATTTGTAAAATAGAAAAATCGAATAACGGTCTATTCGGTCATTCATTGTCGCGTGGATGTGTGGGCTTTCTGTTGTCAACGGTAGGGTTGAAGCTCCGACACACTTTCATTCAAAATAAATCAATAACGCAAAACTGATCGACGGCCGACGTTCATTGTTTCCTTTTTATTGAAAACAAATAATGTTTCGCGTTAATAAAAAGCACACATCACTCTTTTCAGCAGAGACGACGTGAAAGCAAATGTTTGTTTATTTCATACTCATTGAAAATTAAAAGGTATGATTAAAATTACAAGGAAAGAGGGCATGGGCGTACGGTAGCGCATATGCTCAACCCTCACCCTACCCTAGACATCAATAGTTTCATAAATTTAAAAATGATTGTATTTATGAGCAAAAAATGAAGTACAGTGGGTGGTCAAATTATTAGTTACACCTGAAAAAAATACATTAAGATCAGTTTAAAGCAGTGTAACATTTTAAAATAGTATGAATTATACTTTAGTTTATCTCTTTAGGAAAATTAGGTATATCTAATACAATTAAAAATAAATTCTTTTGTATGGATAACAATGCTTTATAAACTGAATTGAAAAGAAGTGAAAATAAAACAATAATCTGATTATTTCTTGGTAATAAAATACACCCTTACGTATTTGATAGTTGAATTAATTAAAATACTTTTTTTAGACAGCATAAATTAAACAAAAAACATAATAAAAGCGTACAATACAGAATGTTTACAAAAATCATTTAATATTTAGTGGACTTCCCTTAGCGTCAACTACAGATTGCACCCTTTTGGAAATGTTTTAACATTTTCTTTTAACTCTTCATCCTGATGCCAACCTTTTTTTCTTTGTGGTGTTTTTTGTAAATCTGCAACTTCACTCTAATGTCAAACTATAGTGTGACTACAAAATATGTATTGCTAGAATGAAAATATTAAAACATGCAGTCCAACAAAAAAAATGCATGTGCATTAAGAGCTAAGGAATCTTAAATAATAGTAAAAAGTATAGTGTAGCCAAGGGTAGACAATGCTTATGGGAGAACTGGATTCCGAGTTTTAGAGGATAGAAAAGGAGAGACTGTGGTAGGGAAGTAGGTCCATCTACTTATGAATAGAGTAAAGGTAGAAGTATTCTAGAGAAAACTGCTCCGGTTGCGTCTACACACACACACACACACACACACACACAAACGCGCTCGTTCTTATTTCGTCGTGTAATTTGATCCCGTCTACACCACTTGTACGATGATAAATTTGATGAGCTTCAGAAAAAATAAACTGTTCCGAAACATTTTTTTTCAATTTCAGATTTCCAGCGTGTTCAAAATTATGGACTTTGGAAATCAGATATATTTAAAAAGCTCCTAAATAAACCTAAAATCTAACTAAAAATCAAAATATAAAATTCAATGAGTTTACATTAAAGAATTCATTTGATATCATTTTTATTTTGATTGTTTTTTTTTTCTTCATAAATTCAATTAAAACTTTGGTATGTACCAAATATGGCAAATAATTTATATTATTGATTAGTTATACAGACAGTTTTTTAAGTATAAATAACTCAATATACAGAATACACTGCACATTTTGGGCTTTTCTGAACTCGAAATTTTACTTAATGCGCCCCGCGCACAAATCACTGATTTTACGTGAGGTTCAAATATACTTAAATTTCACAATATTTTAGTGTTTTATACGCGTGGCGCATGAAGTAAAATTTCGAGTTTAGAAAAGCCCCGAAAATTTGTCTCGGGTCGCTGCGCGACCCTCGACAAATTTTCACGGGGCTTTTCTGAACTCGAAATTTTACTTCATGCTTAGTCTGGGAGAGGAAAGCACTCGTTTAAAGCATCAAATTGAACTCTTTTAAAAACACAACGAATATCTACAGATTTAAAGAAAATAAGGTGAATTTGAAATATGTATATTTTAACGGAAAACTTCCTGTATATGAACTGTGGTACCACACAAAAAGTCTATTCGAAAATATTTCTGTTATTTTAAGATTTCAAGCGTGTTTCAAATTATGAAATTCGGGAATATATTTTATAAAAACAAATTTACAATGAAATTAACAATTCTAAAATATATTTTCAATGTTTTTAGTTATTTTATATATTTTTAATAAAAAAATTGTTAAAATTATTAGATTAATAGAATATTGTTTCAAATATTCATAATTTGTATAAATAAAGTCATTTCACAATAAAAAAATGTAAAATATATTTCCAACATTTTTAGTTATCATATATATTTTTAATAAAAACGTGTTTAAAAATTAATAGATTTTTAATATATTTATGTTATTAAACATTTTTTATTTAAAAGTTAGATAAATATAAAAATCTTTTTACAATGAAAAAATCAATTTGAAAAATGTTTGATGGGTATTTTAATTGGAATTGATAATAAAAAAACAGAAATTATTTACGAATACACAAAACTAAAAACATAGCAATATAGATTCATATAAACATTCATATATACAAAAAACTAACAAACATTAAAAAACTATATTAAATATACATATAACTGTTTTCTTATTTATTAACGATATTTTAGAAGCAGTTTTTTCGTTTTTTTTATTCAGTAATAATTATACAGAATTGATCGAAGTGTAACACAAAATAAGCAGAATATATTTTAAATAAAAAGCCAACAAATCAACACCTCATCATTTGCTTGTTTAATTTCATGACACTCCGGTTTTTAAAAATGCAATAAATAGCAAAGCTCGGTGTGTATATTTTTACTCTAACCAAATGAATATCATAATTTACCTGAAATAATTAGGGAAGATAATATTTTAATTTTGAGAAATTAGCATTAAAAATGCTACGTTCCGTTTCATCCATTTAGACTCTGAATAACGTGTATGAATATCGAATTAACTCTTTTCCTTGACTATTTTCTTTTTGGACAATATTCATTATTTTAGTGGGGATAGCTTTATAGAAGGGATGAAAAATCAAATTCTTCGAAGTGATCTATCTGTTTTTACCTGTTTGTTGGCATTTTATCGACCACGTTTTTATTATGGTGTATACCCTCAAGTATTGCGCGACCAGAACAATACCACTGCAATTTTCAGATAATCCGCAACCTTCTAAAAACCATAAATATTTTGGAATTTAAAAAGATTATTTTCTGTTGACACATTTAATCCGTATCCGCAGCATCCAATTCGGTAATTTCTTATCATGTTTTTCACTAACCGATATTTTAGTTAAGACACTTTTTGATCGGGTTTTTTGAATTATTTTTACTTACCTATTTAGTCTGTAACATAATCCCATCGGTACCTTTTGTAAATGTAATCTGACTAAGAATAAAACCATTGAAATAATTGAATTAACCTGACGTACAAAACATTGTAAACTGGAAATAGAGTATTCAATAATTTTTGCAATTACACTTCTCAGAGAAAATCTATTTACTTATTCTATTAAAAGACATCTTGTTGTTTTCTAAATGTGTTTGATTATCATCACTTAACGAGACTTTTCAACATATTTCAATATTTGAGCCAATTATCTCAAATATTATCGATAACACTTGTTTCTGATTCCTGGGACCCTGAAACGTATATTTCCGTACAAAAAAAGATAGCCATGAGGTCAGTAACAATTATTAAAATGTAAAATTTATAATGTTATTAATGTGACTAATTACTTGATTTAACAAGTTTGTTTGTTTCGCAGTTTTTGATAATATTCTCAATTATAAAGTTTCATGATTTTTATATAATTTGCACTTTCTCTATATAACATTTCGTGTATCTCGGGAAGTATGGAGAATATCGAAAAATATTTCTGTTAATTCTTTTTTAAATTATCCCCATGCAGCCGCACGACGCATGCCAGACATTTTAATCCGAAAATTAGGTAACATTTTAGTGCCCGCTGAGTGTTGTCGGTGTTGGTCAAATGGCACACAATAAGCGTTCATAAAATTTCAATCGGAAAAGTACAAGTTGATCATGTAACAATCGTTCAAAGTAAAGGGATAATTAAAGTAGTCAGTGCTAAAACCACAAATTTCTGAAACTGTTAATATTTATTAAAAGTATGATTCATTTAATAAAATACGCAGCGTGATTAAAATGTATACTGAGTCCATTTTGGGATCTGATTTTTTCTTTTGCAGAATAAACACTCATGTTGAATTGAATTATTGCTTTGTGTTTTAATAAATTTGATGCCAAACACTGACTTTCGTGGCAACTACTGTTTTGACGATTTTATTTTCGTATAATCGTTCACTATTTTTAAACTATATTTCAAATGAAACTGAGGAGAACTCAAAAATAATACCTCGAAAATACTGCTAGTAGGTTAAGAAATGATTTTAATTTTATTGTAATCGTTTTGGTTCAATAAGCGATACAAACTCAAATTCCAATTACATTGGAAATCTTTACATGAAACATACAATGCGCCTTGAAACGAGACATATAGTATATTTAAAACTATTTTAACCCATTAACGGCCAAGCAATTTTAACTCTAAAAGTTAATTTTAATTAAAATTCTACACTTCATTTTATGATTTCTATGAATGACTTATTGCATTACATACTGTGAATTTTTTCTTTAAATACACATAATGTATACGTGAATTTACTAAAAAGTTAAAAATCATAAATAGTTTATTATTATTATTATATTGAAGTGATAATGGATTTTCAAAAAATTAGTGCCTCAACAATGTAATGTATACACTGTCAATGTTCAGGCATTCGTCGATTTTGTATAAAAACGTGCAATATGAAGTTAAGAACAAGTATATCCACTCCCAGACTAAGCATGAAGTAAAATTTCGAGTTTAGAAAAGCCTGAAAATTTGGCTCGGGCGCGTAGCGAAGCGGAGCGACCGAGCCAAATTAGGCTTTTCTAAACTCGAAATTTTACTTCATGCGCCACGCGTATAAAACATTGTAATATTGTGAAGTATTTATAATACACTTTAAATAACAAAATATTTAAATTTTTCTTGGTACATTTTCAATTCAGGTCAAATAATATAATATATCAAATAAACTTATTTAGTAACTTAATTATCAAAAAATAATAATGCTGCGTGTATGCATCAACGGCGCTTAATGGGTTAAAAACTTCAAACGGTAATAATTCAAAAACTAAAAAAAAATGACAACTGCATTTTGCACTGACCCCTTTAATTAAAAAGAAACCCTTATCGATCAGTAGATTTGATCTGATCAATAGGATTGATCTGATTAGTTAATAAAATGATAAGTTGGTGTATTTGTTTTACTTTTTATCAAAAGTGAAATAGTTTTGTATTTTAAGTTTTTTGTACAAAATAAATAATACTTAATGAATTTTACAACGTTCACATATAATTTCATAAAATCTATTCTCTAATAACGCAGAAAATAAAATTTTAGAAGGAAACGCGTGAATGAATGTAACACCCATCCTTAGCTCGTTAAAAGAAAAAAAAACGTGTTTTCAAGATTGAAAAATCAACATCTGGAATATGATACAACGAGAAGCGCGGAATAGAGGGAGAAAGAAATTGTCTCTCTCTCACTCTCTCTCTGAGACTTGATTTCGCGACATCTGGAGTAAAATAGTCGTAACCGACCGACCGCAGGAAGCCAGACTGGTGTATATAGGCAGCCATATACACCAATTTGGCATCCAGCGCTCTGCTCCCATTCGCGTGTACCCAAAATTTATATGGGGACTGGCTAACTGAATATATATGAACTGTGGTGTAGCTAATAATTTGGCCACCCACTGTTTATGATTTTTTTTCAATTATTTTACTACGTGATATACATGTGTTTACCGAGACAATCATTCCATGCTATTCGTCAATTGTTTTATTACTTTATAATATTAAATTATAAATAAAATCAAGTTCGTTTAGGAATCTAATCGTAGAGAAATCAATAAAATCTGATTGCAAATAAATACGTTTCTATCAATGAAATTTAATCAGCTCGATTATTTATTTTTCTGGGCTATCTTCACTCCCGACGTTCTTATAATATTCTCACCAGATGTTAAGCCCGAGAAGCAATTACCCATGATCCGATCCGCGTTAAATGTTTACTCCGGATACTATTTAACGCGGTAATTTCGAAAGCGATAAACAATTAACGAGACCGTAAATTCGCTTTTAGAACGTCTAGTTTGTTCACGGCGCGTTACTGAAAGAAAACTAAATAAACTCTTTTAGCGCAAAAAAGAAAAACATAAATTATTATGTTAACTCATTTAACATTCAAATTAATAAATTATATACAGGCATTTTTTCTTTTAGCTACACATATTATATGAAGTTCAGTTTGAAGCATCTCGAGTGTTTCGAATTCCTGATTAAGCATGAAGTAAAATTTCGAGTTTAGTAACGCCTGAAAATTTGATTTGCCGGATCGCGCGAACGAAGCGAGTTGCGCCCCAGCAAATCCAAATTTTCAGGCTTTTTTAAACCTAAATTTCAAGCTTAAAAAAGCCTGAAAATTTGGATTTGCCGGGGCGCGACTCGCTTCGCTTCATGCGCCTCGCGTCATAAACACTGACTTGAAGTGAAATCTTCAACTAATTGGTTAAACTGAAATAAATTTAGGATGTTGATTATCAATTGTTAAAATGACGGGGAAACACTAATCACCACCATTTTTATATTTCTGTTGGAATTCTCGTTTCACGTCCTAAAATAATTATATTTTTTTTTTACTATTTGTGTGAAAGAAAAACCAACAGTTGTGAATACTTACTTTTGGCTTTTATTTGTGTAAAAATTCAGTATCAATTGAACTAACATTTTTTTTTCACATCCTAAAATATAACCGAACTTTTTCGAAAAATAATTAAAGCATTGTTATAAACTGAATTGAAATGAAGTGAAAATAAAACAATAATCTGTTTATTTCTTGATAATAAAATACACCCTTACGTATTTGATAGTTGAATTAATAAAAATACTTTTTGGGGTGGTGGTTTCCGAGCGGTAACGTCGCCGGGCTATATCGCTCGGCGTGCTACAATTCGGGTTCGATTCCCGTGCACGGGGAGATTTTAATTAAAAAATTATGTCTCGTCGTGACCCTGGGTGTGGTATGAGTGTGTGTGTTTGTTCGAATGAAAAGTAGAATTCTACAAATTGTTAATTATATAAAGATAATACAAAAAAATATATAGATTGATGATGGCTAATGGGCAAGTTCCCAAGGCCAGGCAACAGCCACCAAAATAAAAAAATACTTTTTTTTAGACAGCATAAATATATAAGTGACTAAATATACATTAAGAGCTAATGATTGTATTATCTGCAATTTTCATTGACAAGATTTTTCTATATGATTATTAATAAAGAAAAAAAAATGTTAAGAGTAATCTACTACTTCCGGTTTCTGCGTTTTCACTAAAAGCTTTCCTCATCCTAGGATTGTTATACAAAGCTTGAGTTTCTAGTGTTACTTTAAAATTTTTAACTGTTTAGGCTGTACAATGGTGACAGACAGACGGACAGACTTTTTTCAAAAAGCGGTCTGTCCAAAAAAAATGATTATAGTAATATTAATATTTATTACATGATATGATCATTTAAATTAAAGGTGACAGACAAACGGACAGACTTTTTTCAAAAAAGGTCTGTCCAAAAAAATGTGATTATAGTAATATAAATATTTATTACATGCTATGAAACAGTTGACTGACTTATATAAATGTTGACAATTTGACACTAGTGTAAAGTACCGTGCGATTATTTAAATTAAAAATTAGAGTAGGTAATTTTTTTATGAGGTTGCCGAAAATGTTGATTAAATGATGGATTAAATTTTAGGTATCGCAAACTATGTGTTATCGGCCAGTGGTGCCAATCTAATTTAAAATTTAAAACCTACTCTAATTTATATTTTAAATGATCGCACGGTACTTTACACTAGTGTCAAATTGTCAACATTTATATAAGTCAGTCAATTGCAACACAATTAAATGATGGAATAAATTTGAGGTTATGGTAAACTATGTGTTATCAGCCAGTGGTGCCAATCTAATTTTTAATTTAAAACCTACTCTAATTTATATTTTAAATGATCGCACGGTACTTTACACTAGTGTCAAATTGTCAACATTTATATAAGTCAGTCAATTGCAACACAATTAAATGATGGAATAAATTTGAGGTTATGGTAAACTATGTGTTATCAGCCAGTGGTGCCAATCTCATTTCAAATTTAAAACCTACTCTAATTTATATTTTAAATGATCGCACGGTACTTCACACTAGTAAAATTCCTTTCATTTTAAATTTGTATTTGTTAGTTGGTTTGAAGAGAATTTGACCTAAACGTTACATATACTTTAATAGAGCATTGTAACAAATCAAATTAAGTAAGATTTAAAATATTTCATTGTATAATTCAATATCCGGAGGTGTATTTGCACGGAAAGTAGTTGTTTCAATGGATATTTCTCGTCTTAAGTTGTGTATTAATTAAGACATTGTTTGCATTTTCACGAATAGTTTTTTCGTAATTTTATATATTATGTTTAAAGTGTGCTAACTATAAGAAGCGTAAGCTTATTTTCTCACATTCAAATAGTTTTGTCTAGTAAACTTGTCAACATTTATAGAAGTCAGTCAATTGCAACACAATGTTTATGATTTTCGTTCATTTATAAATTGACGAATAATTAACAGTGTAGTAACCTTTCTTTGCACTAAATTTTTAATCGTTAAATGCATATTTCAAGTGCTAAGCACTCATTATCAATAACAACTGTTTCCTTTTTAATTAGTAAATTACTGGATTTACGTCAATTTTCGCGCCTGTCTTTCTAAGGCAATTTAATTTTTTTAAATTCTTTTTAATTCACACACAAAGCACTTGAGCTTTAATTTTAATCTTGTTATCTTTTTTTGAACACATTGATCAATAAACAACACGCCGTAAATTTATGTCCGGGATTTATCACCCGGAACAGGAGCATTTATATCAATTACGCTACACCCCGACCCTGTACGTCGAGGGGGGTGGGGTGTTTTTCGGGAGGGGGGTCGCAAAAACGAGGAGCGGTTTTTTCGATTTTCGGCCCTCCCGCATTCTGGCATGGCCGAACATTTGGCAAGGAAACATCTCAGTTTTGGGAAACTGGAGCATTTCCACCCAAAACTCCCAAACGGGACGAAATTTATCGCCGACTTGGAGAGAGAAGAAAACCGGGACAATGGGAATGTGGACTGGAGAGGGTGTGAGAGGGATTATTTGGATTTATTTATGTTCTTTTGTAAACGGTTATTAATATAGGTGATAAATAAAAACATTTTAGAAATAAAAAAAATTACTAATGGATAAGTTTATAAAACTCTTTTAAAAACGCGCAAAATTAAACTGGGCTAGGGAAGTCCGAAGTAGTCCAGGAAAACAATCGAGGTCAATCGAAAGATAGCGAAAACTTGTTTTAACCCTTTCAGCCCTGACTGTAGCATTTGCCACCACTAAAATTTGGTAAACACAGTGGAAATGTTCCTTTTAAATATACATACATCTATGCATGAGCTGTAACGTTTCCAAATATCGTTTGTTTTTAAATAGTTAAATTTGAAGTATTTAGTATTTTCCACTCCCAGACTAAGCATGAAGTAAAATTTCGAGTTTAGAAAAGCCTGAAAATTTGGTTTGGTCGTGTAGCGTTACGCGCTACACGACCAAACCAAATTTTCACGCTTTTCTAAACTCGAAATTTTACTTCATGCGCCACGCGTATCACTGATTTTAGGTGAAGTTAAAAATATTCTACTAAAGCAGTATGCTAACAGCGTGTATACTAAACATCACATCACATCAGTGTTTAGAACGCGTGGCGCATGAAGTAAAATTTCGAGTTTAGAAAAGCCTGAACATTTTGTTTGGTCGCTTCGTTTCGCTGCGCGACTATACCAAATGTTCAGGCTTATCTAAACTCGAAATTTTACTTCATGCTTAATCTGGGAGTGGAATACACTCGTTTGTAAGTTCAATTTGAAATATTTGTAAAAACAACGAACATCTCAAGTTTACTGCGTATACAGTATTATGTTTACAGTGTGCAAACTATAAAAATCGTAAGCTCATTTTCTCGAATTCAAATATTTTTGAATTGGAATTATTTTTGTATACAGTATATTGTGATATGTATACTTAAAAGAAAACTTTTTGTATATCTGAGATAGTAATAAATAATACGAAGTGTACTAAACATTCTTTTGGTAACCAGAAACATTCCAGGGCTAAGGGTTAAGTTAAGTTAGACATAATTTATTTATTTAAGAATACAAGCACGGAAACAACATTTCCTTAAATAGATTGTATATTAGTGTGGAGCGAAAAATCCAAGTTCGAATTTTCAGTACGTAATAGTTAAGAAAAGTTTCGTTTAACCTTCTCATAAGCTTGTCAAAAATTCATTAAGATATTTTAATTCCTTTCTCTGTCCTCGCTCATCCGTAATCTGAAATATATTAAGAAATATACATACAGCGATTTTTTCTTTTAAGTATACATATCGAAAGCAAATTGCTCTAAGTGATAGCATTTCGAAAAATTTGGATGGATGAACTAAACATTTGTAAAATCCGTTAACGATTAAACATAGCAGTATACTTTGAACTTTATTTAAAATCAGTGTCTTACACGCGTGGCGCATGAAGTAAAATTTCGAGTTTAGAAAAGCCCAGAAAATTTGTCTCGGGTCGCTGCGCGACCCTCGATAAATTTTCACGGGGCTTTTCTAAACTCGAAATTTTACTTCATGCTTAGTCTGGGAGTGGAAAACACTCGTTTAAAGCTTCAAATTGAACTCTTAAAAAAAACGAATATCTGAAAATGTACAACACATAATTGGGGTATGTATATTCAAACGAAAAACTCTCTGTATAATGCAAATATAGCTATTTTATTTAAATAACCCTGGAATTATTTTGCTTTTATTTCGTAACACCAAAACAGATTTTCCAATTTACATAGCCGAAATAAAAGCAATATTTTGAGCGTCAAGTAATAATAATAATAATAATAATAATAGTTTATTGCCCAACAGACTACAGCCCAATTACAGAGCAATTTCAATAATAATACAAAAGTGTAAATTACAGATTGAACTAAATATAAAAATATAAAACACTAAACACACAAATATAAATGTATGATATTTATACACATATATATGACAATTAAAAATATTTAAAAGATAACAAATAATATCATTACGAGAATAAATCTTAATTAAAATGTTGCAGCACACTTTGTTTAAAATCATGTAATGATTGACCGAAAATATCACAGCTGGTTTGAATATCATTATAAATTTTGCACATTTTAATTACAGGGGAGTTTGAGTGGTGATTTGTACTGGGAATAGAGTACCTGAACGTATGACAATTTCTCATAGATGACTTTGGGACATTAATCTGAATATCATTCAAGGTCAGAGAGTCATCTATGTAGTTATTTAGTATTTTAAACAGATATAAAACTGCGACAATTTTATGATTTGTATGAATTGTTACACATCCGAAGTAATTTACTAAGTCGTCGTAACTACCTCTTTCAGGGTATACCCCATGTGAGGAAAAAAACAAGTATTTTAAGAATTTCTTCTGTACGGACTCAAGATAATTGACATATGTGTCATAATGGGGAGACCAAACCGGAGCACAGTAGTTCAATTTACTCATGACGAATGACACGTATAGTCTAATAATAGTAGTTTGGTTGCTAAAGTTCTTGCTGTTTCGTATTATAAAACCCAAAATTCGATAGCAGTTCCTTACCAACTGACAAATATGTGAATTAAATGTGAGTCCGCAATCAAAGATTACACCGAGGTCTTTTATTTCAGTTATTTCCTTCAACACATGATCATCCAACATATAAGCAAACTCAACTTTATTTTTCTTGCGAGAATACGTCATAAAGGAGCATTTACTTTTGTTCAGGTACAATCTATTGTCGACGCACCACCTAATTAATACATCGAGATCCTCCTGTACCTTAATACAATCAGTGACATCGTTTATTGCACTAAATATTTTTAGGTCATCTGCATAAAGTAGACATTGCGATTTAAAAGAACCAAGTAGGTCGTTAATAAATAATAAAAAGAGCAAAGGGCCAAGACTAGATCCCTGTGGAATCCCGCTGGTTGGAGTATAACATTTTGAGATTGATCCTTGATAATAAACAAAGTGTAACCGATTATATAAATATGACTGAATCACACTGACCACATTTGAATTAATATTAAAAGTATTTAATTTTTCTATAAGAATGCCATGAGATACAGTATCAAACGCTTTACTAAAGTCTGTGTAAATCACGTCAGTCTGGCGTTTATTATCTAATGCTGAAGATACAAATTGCGTAAACTGTAATAGATTGGATGTTGTAGATTTCCGCCTCAGAAAACCATGCTGCTCACTAGATATATCACTGTTTACTAGAGAAGTTATATGCTCGCATAAGATAGATTCCAGGGTTTTTGAGAAATTGCTAACGATGGCAATTGGTCGATAATTTTCTGCGCTGCTTTTATCCCCCGATTTAAAGACGGGACACACTCGTACATTTTTCCAAACATCCGGAAAACTGCCACGTTTCAATATAAGATTGAAGATATGGGAGACAGCGGGGGCTAATACATGAGCACAGTCTTTCAACACCAACGACGGCACCTGGTCCAATCCCATTGTTAGTTTTGAACTTAATTTCTTTAAATGAGTAATAACTAACTCTTCGGAAATTCTGAAATCTCCCAAGTGTGCATATTTCTCTATCTGCTTGTAATTCTTATTATCTTTGGCAATGTGCACGGAGTTGAAATGATCCGCAAAGCAGTTTACGATGTCACTAGCTTCAGTATACAGTTTATCTTTATACGTTACGGAACCTGGAATTCTAGAGTTCCCTTTTAGGGAATTAATGTAGCTCCAGAATTTAGACGGATCTGTGTTGACTCTATCTTCCGCTGTTCTGATATAGTGGGTTTTGGCTTTTCTTATTAATATTTTTAGCTCATTTCTGACCATAACGAATTTGCTTTTGTCATCAATCAGTTTAGATTTCCTATAAGTCAGACGCAGTTTATTCTTCTTTGCAATAGTGGAGATAATTATTTTGTTAAAGTAAGGAGGATAATTTGAAGTTTTACTACTCTTTTTAAATGTTGGTACATATAGATCAAAGGCTTCATATATTTGCTTATAGAGCATGTTGCAGGAATCTTCAATATGAGTGTTGATTAATACTGCATCCCAGTTTATGTTTGCAATATATGAGTAGAGTAATGGGTAGTTTGCTCTTCTAAAATTATAATTTCCAGAAATGTCACCAGTAAAGTTGCTTGAAATATTAGTTGGCAGTGAAATTGTGCATGATAGTGCTGGATGATGTATATCCTCTTTAATTAAATAGTCATTTTCCTTTTCAACAATGCATTCTATATCATTTGAGGCTAAAACGAGATCTAACAAAACTCCGTTTCCATTTGGGACATAGTTAAACTGGTTGAAGTTACAGAAGTTTATAAAATTATTAAAAGTACTTAGTTTATTTACATTAGTTGCAATGTTTTCTATATTGCTGATGTATTCCGGGATATTGAAGTCGCCCAATATTACAGTGGGTTTAGAAGTGTTAATTTGGTTAACTAGTTCCTCCAATATGTTCTCATAGGTTGAGGAGTTAAGATTAGGCGGGATGTAAATACACATAAGATTCACGGTAGAGATATCACCTAGGAGCTCAACCGCTACACATTGAATGGGAATATCATCAGAGAAAGATAGTGAAATTTTTCTTGAAATAAACTTGGCGTTAGCAGCAATAAGTACCCCACCCCCTATACGATCCGATCTATCATGACGATATACATTATAGTTGCGGGGAAGAATTTCTGTGTCAGTAAAAGAGTTATCCAGCCAAGTCTCCGTGAGAAATATAACATCGTAAGAGTTACAACAAATATTATCATGCAAATCCTGTAATTTATTACGTATACTATTTGTGTTCTGATAGTAGCAATTTAAGCTCTTGTTATTGCTTGTACGGTTCTGTTGGGAGTTTAAACATTTTTTGTCTGTTGTTTTTTAACAATTCTGGGTTGATGGTTTATATATTTAAGAGATAAGTCCTGTTCTCCATTTTGTTGTCTTTGTTTAAGTTGGTTCAGAACTTCGTTTAACTCTTTTCTTTGCAGAGGTGTTCTATCCGGGTTAATTTTTAGATGCGATGGCAGCATTTTAGTATTCTTCATAACTTCTATCACCTGTGACGAATTTTGAAGTATCACCTTCAATGGTCGCGGCGATTCGCTTATGCGTCCTAAACGTATAGCAGAGACAACCCTAATAAGTGTTAACAAATGCTTTTTCAACCGTTTGTGGTTAACAACCCTGAGATAACTACATCTGTACCAAGCTGTAGTCACGCTGATTGTTGTCAAAGCTTTATAATTTGATAATATATAAAATTACGAAAAAACTATTCGTGAAAATGCAAACAGTGTCTTAATTAATAAGACAATTTAAGACGATAAACATCCATTGAAACAACTACTTCCCGTGCAAATACACCACCGGATATTGAATTATACAATGAAATATTTAAAATCTTATTTAATTTGATTTGTTACAACGCTCTATTAAAGTATATGTAAAGTTTAGGTCAAATTCTCTTCAAACCAACTAACAATACAATTTAAAATGAAAGGAGATATAGCAACAAATTAGAAGTGAAAGGACTTAGATTAAAACTAATGTCTTAGGCCATCTATAGACGCGTTTCGAGATTTATCTCTCTTCAGTATAGCTTTGCTTATGACGATTAAAAAATTAGGAATTAAATTAAAACAAACTTACTTGGAAAAAGTGTTGTGTGTGGAATGAACAGGTACACAAAAATGGAATGAGTGAAATGATGGTCGGTATTTATAGGTAAAAAAGGGGATTATGTCATTAGCAGGTATGAAGAATGTGAGACCTTATTATTTACCTTACGGTACAGTTCAAACAAGATAAATTCAAATTCAAAACTATTTGAATTCGAGAAAATAAGCTTACGCTTCTTATAGTTTGCACACTTTAAACATAATATATAAAATTCCGAAAAAACTATTCGTGAAAATGCAAACAGTGTCTTAATTAATAAGACAATTTAAGACGATCAATATCCATTGAAACAACTACTTCCCGTGCAAATACACCTCCAGATATTGAATTATACAATGAAATATTTAAAATCTTATTATAATATAATAATAATATATAATTTGAGATGAAAGCAGATGAAAGCAGAATATTAAATAGTTTAATTTGAAGTCTTAAACGAGTGTTTTCCATTCCCAGATTAAGCATGAAGTAAAATTTCGAGTTTAGAAAAGCCTGAAAATTTGGTTTGGTCGTGTAGCGCGTAGCGCTACGCGACCAAACCAAATTTTCAGGCTTTTCTAAACTCGAAATTTTACTTCATGCGCCACGCGTATAAAACACTGATTTTAGGTGAAGTTTTAAATATTCTACTAAAGCAGTATGCTAACAACGTATATTCGTTATGATTCAAGAAAAACGTGATCTATCAACAGTAGTGAGAGGGGAAAGACAAACATTATTGTACCAGCAAATAGAAATAGCAGTTGCGTTTTTTAAAATTCAATGTATGTGTTTTGTTTGAAATAAATAGACACTGAAGAAATCTTTTTTTTTTATATTGGTGACTCATGGGGCAGTGCAAATCAATATCTGATATCACACAGCTTTTACACCATTACTATTACAGTATTTAAAATATCGCAAGAAATAATTTATTACCTAATAAACTAAAATTTACGAAAAAAGTAGTTACATTATTTACCTAAAAGTTCAGTCCACTTGGGGCAGTGGAAAACGTTATTTGAGATTTAGCAGGTTTTGAGTAGGTTATTTATTAGCCTAAACAGTAACTTTATTTCACTATTACGTAAACAATTTCCTAAAATCGGACATTTTCACTCCACCCTATTGTGCATCACTTAAAACTAAAATAAACATTTGTTGACTTGAGATTAAACATAAAATATACATTCATTGCTGAACGAACAGAGCTCCAACTCTCCATTGCTTAGGCTGAGAAAAGATCCACCCCCCTGCCATAAAACTGTGTATATATAATGTAAATTTGTGTGTAAATATCATAATTCACACTCTTTACCTGAAGAAGCTACAGCGTAACGAAACAATTGTAGTGAAAATAAATACAAATAGTTGAAAATCTGAAATATTTTATTTGGATTGGATCATGGATTTTCAAAAACTAAATGCCTCAATAATCAAAGATATTCATATTTTATATATTTTGAATTTCACAATATTTTAATGTTTTCTAGTTTAGAAAAGCCTGACAATATTGTGAATGTACCCCTAATATTTGATATTATGTTGATAAATTTTAAATCGTTTATTTAAATCATTCCAAACTCAAGCAAATGGAACGATATACTTTGGGATATGTAGTTATACTAGGTTGCACTAAATACGTTGAGTTGGTTCAACTGTAAACTCGAGTTCAAAGTGACATTAGAACAATTGCAACTGTTATCTTGAACACAAGTTCAGCTTGAACTCGAGTTGAACGTTTTTAGTGCAATTTGGGCCCTATAAGAGAATATCCATTTATAAAACGAAACAAAAACAAAAATTCGAAAACAATAGTTATTCATAAAACACAACACTGTTATGCCGCTGCCTTGAAAACATAGTTTTCGATTTTCCATTAGATAAAAATACTATGTCTGGATTTGAATGTAACTATTTCGATAGATTAGTATTAGCTCTATCAAATTCTCTATGCAGTTACCATTTATATCTTATACCTAACCGTAGTGCCAATTCCAAAAGTAACCCTGAAGCGATGCACATCTGGCGAGCACAATTGTGGGATTTTTTCGATTTTTGTATACGTGGATTGATAAGCGTGTAATTAATTTAGATCTGAAAAATAGATTCATCTCCTTAACGTTAGAGAAATATTGACTGCATGGTAAAAATTGTAGAATTAATTTTTTACTTCAATAATTAACAATCTTTGCCAATAAAAATGTACATAAAAGATAATAAAAAGATTATTTTATACAAGAAAAAAGTTATATGTTTTGCCGTGTTTGGTTGAAAGCTTAACGCCACCTTTTTTGTAATGCTATTGTGAAAACAAACAGCAAAATACTAGCTGCCATTAGGTGCTATTTCGTTTGCAATGCAGCTTTTGTTATTAATTTAGTTGCTTAAATGCCTAATTACATTTATTTTAGGAAAAATAAACCACAGGGAATATTAGATCTTTCTCCATAACATTTATTGTTGTGTGGAGAGTAATTATAAAAAATTACAGCAGATTCGGACGGTAAATACCGTCAGTATACAGCGAAGACGGAACCTCTTCTTCAAAAACATTGCCTCCTGACGGAAGTCCTACAGATCGCTAGATAGAATAGTTATAGTTCAGCGTATATTTTGTTGTTAAAAATGAGTGTGATTCTAAAATACACTAAAAGAAATCAACTTCAATAAAAATTAACAAAAGGGCGGCACTTGTTAAAAAAACGTCAATTTTAACTAAACGCGTCAGCTGGTTTTTTATTTATTTATTTATTTATTTACGGAATCTCCAGTTTACAATAGATTAATACATATACATCTTAATACAATAAATTGACTAAACAAAAACAAAATCTAAATATGCCAAACAAAATTTGTTGCTAATAAAACTATCATATAATAATTATCACTATCATGAAACAATTCTAGTCTATCATATGAAGCATTTCTAAACACAAAAAGTAAATGTTCGAATGTAATTCTGTAAAAATTATGTTAGTCATTACTTCTGCCAGAAGAAAAAAGACATTTTCTTATAAATATGTTTATAGATTTTTTATTACAATATATATTAGGAATAAGTTTCTTTTGAAATAACTACTTTATTATATTGATTCCGTCATTTTGTTTATTTGTTTATTTTCGAGTATAGAAGCTCACTCAGTGATCTCAAAAAACCTTATATCCGAAACTTTATTAAATAATTAAAATAATTATAATTTATGTCGGTCATTTTGTTTACAACTTTAAATTTCAGATTCCTAATCAACGACCACGAAAACCCCTATATCCAAAATATCATGAAAGTATCACAATTTTTATCATTTTTGATTTCTTAATAATCGACCTCGAAATGCCTTGTAACAGAATTTTCATAAAAATATGACAACTATCATAATTTTTGTACGCCATGTTGAATCCGTCGGCATTTGGGACCACTGTGCAGCATACCGAGCGATGCATAGGCTTAGGACATATAGGAAATCCAATGTACATTTTAAATGGGCCAATAATTGGCTCCCCTCTTAACTTTTGCAGAAACTTGTATGAAAACTTTTTAAAGTACTAGATTAAATAAGAATACCTATCAACCCTGAGTACTTTCTACAAAGCCGCTTTGAAGTAATTTGCAAAATGATGTCCTAAAAAAATTTAATTTTCATAAAATCCTAATACTGCAGTCATCAGTAAGCGCTTTAAAAAGTGTTAATACAAGTATCTTCAAAAATGTATAGGGGAGACAATAATTAGCCTCTTTAAAATTTATATTGAATTTCCTATATGTTATAAGCCAATGCACCACCCGGTAGAACTCTAATAAATAATTATAATACAATTAGTATTAGGTGATAGAAGCTAGAAATAAATAATCAATTAAAAACTGTGAATGCAATCGTATGACACTCAAACCTCGAAAATCGATTAAAATCGTGCTCCTAGAATTGTGAAAAAGCGACGTTCAACAATTTTGTTTCTAGGTTAATTCATCCTGGAAAGTAATCGATAAAACTTAATGCCCCCTCCGACTTTATGGATTATTTACACGCGCAGTTTTCTTTACGGCTGCACATTTTACAAATGTTACCCTATTCAATATTTACGAAATGGCTTTTGCACTCGCATCCATTTAATCTAATAATTAAATATTTTACGATAAAATATCAGTAAATTATTAAACATTGTTAATAAAAACCAGTAATATTTCTTTTTCAAACTTGACGATATTAATTATTTGGCGAAGCTATATATTTTCTTTAGTCTTCAAATACAGGCCACACACGGGAACCATGTGGTTTTAGAATAATTATAAAATTTTTAGATTTTACTGTAGAAAAAATTAATTGCTAAAAACATCTTTGTAAGTACATAGCATTTAATTGATATTCACGTTGGGAAAATTAAATCTGGCATGTGATGAGCACTTCCGTTGACTTTCTTCTATGGCCTGGGTCTCCAAACTATCTTCTTCGCGGGCCACAAATACAATTCTACATAATAAAGTCGGCCAAGATCCGATTAATTTTATAAAATTATGAAAAATTTAAGGAACAATTGTTACAATATTTCAAAATATGACATTTACAAAAAAAATTACAAACAATCGCGGGCCGGATTCATGCAAGTCGCGGGCCGGATTTGGCCCGTAGTTTGGAGACCACTGTTCTATGGGGATATCTGAAAAAACGTGTTTACAAGGACAAGCTACGTACAGGGTGGCCCAAATTTGATGTTACTATAGGGAATCTATTATTAGAGGAGATAGAAAAAAATTGATAGCGCATTTTTCGAGAAAACTCAATGTCGAAAACAAAAATTAGCTATCGTCTTTTGTTTTCAAGTTATAGCCAAAAATTCAGAATTTTCCATTTTCGATTTTTATTAATATCTCAGTCATTTATTATTTTATCAAGATAAGAATTGTATGTTCTAGAGGTACTTTTTCGAGAAGAATAGAATACAGATTATTTCTATCTTCATTAATAAAAGAGATGCAGCCCAAAGTTACATTTTTTTTAAATAGAAGTTATAGTTGGCTGTGCTATTAATTAATTTGTTATTTTTTTCTCTTTTCATTGATATATAATATGTTCATGTTATATTTGCAATTTATTGAGGTATATTATATTTTTATTAAATTTTAAATATTTTTCATTAAACGCAGTAGGCTTGTAAATAAAATGATGCCGGTTACGTATGAAACAAAAAACATCAACGCTGTTATTATATTAGTTGTATCTTGTATTTTTTTGTGTATTAATAAACTAAGTGTTAAAACATGAAGTACGAAAATTACGAAAAGTTTTATATGTTAGAATTCTTTATTCAAAGGAACAGTAATTCTAATATTGCATTGGAAACATATTATACTTGATATCCGGAGAGAAGACTGCCCGATAAATCCATATTCCAGCGGTTGTAGACGAATCTCATCAACCACGGTTCCTTTACTATCCCGAGATCCAGAGAAAATAATATATTAGAAGCAGAAGAAGCTGGATTTAGTATTATTGGGGCTGTAATGGAAAATCCAGAAATATCAAGTAGGCAAATAGAAGACGAACAAAGAATTTCAAGAAATCGTGCCTTAAGGATTCTGAAAAAAAAATAAATTCCGTCCTTACACGACTCGAAAAAGTCACCATTTGAACACTGAGGATTTTGAACGAAGATTAGAATTTTGTAACTGGTACAAAGCTAGATGTTTAACAAATCCGAAAATTTACAACGACATTATTTGGACCGACGAGGCATACATAAGCTCCGCGGGAATATTTAATAGGCACAATGCCCATTATTAGGCCGATTCTAACCCTCATCGGACTGTTAATGTTAAGGCACAAGGTAGATTTGGTTTTAGTGTTTGGTATGCTCTACTGGGAAACCGAATCTTGTGTTACAAAATTTACGAAGGAAGCTTGAATGGACGGAAATATACAGACATTTTTCAACAAAATATTATTGAGAACTATTTGGACAATTTGCCATTAGGTCAAGGGGAACATTTGTATTTCCAACAAGACGGCGCACCTACCCATAATTGCAGAGAAGTGACAAATTTATTAAATGTTAGGTTTGGAGAAAAATGGTTTGGCACAAATGGACCGGTAAATGGCCTCCGCCATCGCCGGACCTAACACCGCTGTACTTCTTTTTTGAGGCTATATAAAGAACAGTTTATATAAATTAAATAACAATATCAATATTTTACCACAAAATTTCATTATTATTGTAAATTCTATATCTCATATTCATATTCATAATGCATATAGAAAAGTGTCATAAATAGATGTAACTCTGCCAATCTTTAGTATAATCGTTGTTTTTTTTATTGACCAATCAGATTTGGTGATTTTTTTAATAAAGTTGGATGATTGGTTGGATACTCTGGTTGTAATTGTGACTTTTGTCTTCAAAATAAATTTGAGGTTATGTTTGCAGATGGTTGCCATGTGCTTAATTACCCTGTCGTAACGATTAATTTTCCGGCGGAACACGTTTCATATATTAATCCCACATTTTGTCAAATATTTAATCAATGGCAACATGGCATTCATATATCAATGTCATTTCATGACAAATAATCACAGAACATAAGAAAAATAAATCTGAAATCTGGTTTGTCAATAAACAAAACCTAGGTATAATATCTATTTATTTTCATTTAATTTTTTCGAAATAGTTGTAATTATTATCACATCCTAATTAATATAAGCCTACTTAAATTTCAGCAAATATTAATTTAAAATTAAACATGCCTACTGAGAATAATAAGAATATTTAAAATTAAATAAAACATAATATATATCAATAAATTTCAAATAAAACATAATATATATGAATAAATTTCAAATAAAACATAATATATATCAATAAATTTCAAATAAAACATCAACATGTTACATATCAATGACAAAGGAAAAAATAATAATGTTTTTAATAGCACATATGACTTCTATTTAGAAAAATATAACTTTGGGCTGTATCTCTTTTATTAATGAAAATAGAAATAAGCTGTAAATTGCATTCGATTCTCCTCAAAATAGTACCTATAGAACATACAATTCTTATCTTGATAAAATAATAAATGACTGAAATATTTACAAAAATCGAAAATGGAAAATATTGAATTTTTGGCTATAAATTGAAAACAAAAGACAATAGCTAATTTCTGTTTTCGGCATTGAGTTTGTCTTGAAAAAAGAGAATGCGCCATCGATTTTTTTCTATCTCTTCTAATAACCGAGATTCCCTATAGTAACATCCAATTTAGGCCACCCTGTACAATTGAGAGTGAAAAAAACTAGCACAGCAAAATATTTGGCTATGTGAACTGGACTCACTTCAATTTTTGAAATTGTCGATCAAATTGACAAATCTGCGTGAATGTCAAACAAAATCTAATTAACGTCGACAAGCTACAGCTGACTGAAACGCAAAAGGCGATACTAACTACCCGTTTAGAGACGGTATTAGCATTAGAGATATTGCTAATAAAGTGCATGTCAACAAAAGCACCGTCTTAGAGGCAAAAAACATGTTGTAGATGACAAGTTTGTTTTGCAAGAAACAAAATACGATATTTTAGAAGTGGTTAAAGCTCCCTGCTGTACTAGTTTTGTTCTCTCGCAACTGTACATTAATAGACCGGATAGAGGCGATCGTTCAGCAGATCATCAAAATCAGTAGAGACTTGCTGGAAAGAGTAGAGACTATTTTTTTTAATGCAAGTTGAAGCGTTGAAGAAAATTGATCTCTACTTTTTCCAGCACATTTCTTCTGATTCGGGTGATTAGCTGACGGGTTGCTTCTTTCAAATCTATCAATGTACGGGGCTTGTCTTTGTAAGCACGTTCTTCCAATTATCTAAATAGAAAAGGTCACATGTGGACAAGTCAGGGCTCCGTCATCAAATCTTGAAATATGATGATTCGGAAACAGGGGTCGAAGAACAGATAGTGTTGCTTTGACGATCAATATTCCGTCTTTGTAACTGAGGGATAGAAAATGTGTTCACCATTTCAACGTAATGCTCACTTGTTACAGTAACGGTAACCCCATTATGTTCGAAAAAATAGCGGCCGATGATGCTGAATTTTCAGGTAACTGGCTACTGACAGTGAAATGCTATGAGCCAAGGAATGCAACGCCACCTAGCGCACGCTTCTCCTTTCTATAACGAGAGAGTAATTAACCTTTTAATACCCTGGTTCCCGTGCCCCATCCTGTGTTATATTATTATAATATAATAATAGACAAACAATAGCACACAGATGTGCCTAGCAAAATGTTTCATAAATTAAATAAAATTTATAAACTGGAAAATACTTTGTTGTAAGAAAATGTTAAATTACACTGACAATTTTTTTTAAAGTGCGACGGTATTGACCCATTAGGCCATGTTCGTTAAGATACCAGTAGACCAAAATTCATTTGCAAGGTCTTAGTTAGCTTACAATTTTTATATTTTACATAAGAAATGTGCTAGTTTTTGAAAACGATAAATTTTCTTTCAAAACCTCATTTTGGAAGTTTTCGCTGAATACTCGATATTGTGCTTTCAAACTTTTTTATAGTCAAATTTAGGTTATCTGAGTCAAAATACTTTAAGTATAATGGTTCTGAAAGACAATTTATCGGCTTCAAAAATAAGCACATCCCTTATGCAAAATATTAGAATTGGGAGCTAACCAAGACCTCGCAAATGATATTTTGGTCTATTGATATCTTAACAAACATGGCCTGATGAGTCTATATCGTCGCACTTGAAACATTATTTTTTATGTGTGCCGGTGTTATTAACCTGAAAACATTTTTAAGTTGTTCCATAGATTTAATTTTATAACCCTTCAAAGAAAGGACCAACACTTTTGAAACGGATATTAACTCAATGTTTTGAAGAGTCAAAATAATTTAATGTTATTTCATTGTGATTTACTTCCAACAAGTTAATAAAAGGGACCCAATTATATTTTATCGGTGTAACAATAAACCAGATAAAAAAAACAGAGCGATATGAGTTATCGAAACGATAAAGTAGTAATCAATATTAACTAGCGTGAATTCGCTGATTTTACCCATTTCAGGAAAACAACGTTATAATTCAAAATTGGAAAAAATTATTGATGGTCTAAATTAAAACAAAAAAGAGTCGTGCTATTTGGCTCTCTTTTGTTTTCATTTAGATTATCGATCTTTTTTTTTTGAAGAGCAATAAAAGTGTTAATGTAGTCGTATCAGAATCGTTTTTTTATTAATTAATTTAAGTGTCTTCTAAATCGAATCAAGTAAATTCAAACTCTAATTAAGTATTTTATTTCTAATTCATTTATTTAATTCATTCGTTTAAATTTGTTAGTAAAAATATTGCACAGAGAGTTAAGTTCCCCTACGAAGTAGTTTGATTAACCCATTTATTCCACAGTACTCATTCGAGTACAGCAGCCACAATGACAATGTTTGTTTTTTTATAAATCAAAGCCTTTGACTACTTAATACAAATTATTTAAAAAAAATATGATTTAACAAATAATTTAAATTTGTTACGGTGGAGGCTTCTACTTTGTTATACATCTTTATTTGTAAATAAAACACTTTTTAACTTTATTTGTATAACTGAGACTTTACTAAGTGACTCTAGTTTCGACAATTTCAACTTGTCATTATCAAACTAAAGTTTGAAAATAACAAGTTAAAGTTGTTGACTAGTCACTTAATAACGTCTTAGTTATACAAAGTTAAAAATTGTTTCATTTATAAATAGTTCATAGTTAAGTTTAGAAATTCTAAACATAAAGTTGCTGTAATTTTCAACTATATTATTAATGTTACACTCTTAATAAACGCGTAATGATGCTGAATTATGACCCACTGTAAATCACGTTTACAAATAAAAAAACTCGGTTTGTGAAATTATGCGCGGCTTGAATAAATCATCGGAATAATTTTTGTCGTCCAATTTACGAAACCCTCGCTATATGTACGCATTTTTTTTATCAGGCTTGCAATATTTTAATCCACCCTTTTCTGTCCGGGTTCACTCTAATTCTTTCCACATAATTCAACTGAATCATGACTTTTTTAAAAGAGAGAGAGAACGAAGCGATAAATCATGATAATTTGAAAAATAAGAGGCCTGTAATATAAATTGTACATAAATACAGGAAATATAAAAATAATATTTCATAATTTTATTAAGCGCAAAGCATTCAATTTATCTTATCAACAGACAAGTATTGTTTAATTAACTTTTGAATAAAATACTTAAATATGTCTAAATAAAAATTGTATTGTTTTAACAGTTTTGTCTGTGATTTATCGTAATGATTTTAAAAGGTATCGAGATTATAATAATAATGCATTAGTAATACATTTATTTTCAAGGTTTTTGCGTATACAATACAAAATACTTATTTACCGTGCGATCATTTAAAACATAATTTAGAGTAGGCTTTGAATTTTGAATTAGATTGGCACTACTGACTGTTAACACATAGTTTACTATAACCAAGGGTAGACAATGCTTATGGGAGAACTGGATTCCGAGTTTTCGAGGATAGAAAAGGAGCACAGTCAGTCGGGAAGTGGGTCCATCTACTTATGAATAGAGTAAACGTAGAAGTATTCTAGAGAAAACTGCTCCGGTTGCGTCTACACACACACACACACACACACACACACACACACAAACAAACGTGCTCGCTCTTATTTCGTCGTGTAATTTGATCCCGTCTACACCACTTGTACGATGATAAATTTGATGACCTTCAGAAATAATAAACTGTTCCGAAACATTTCTTTCATTTTCAGATTTCCCGCGTGTTCAAAATTATGGACTTTGGGAATCAGATATATTTAAAAAGCTCCTAAATAAACCTAAAATTTAACTAAAAATCAAAAAATTAAATTCAATGAGTTTACATTAAAGAAATCATTTGATATTATTTTTATCTTGATTGTTTTTTTTTTCATAAATTCAATTAAAACTTTGGTATGTACCAAATTTGGCAAATAATTTATATTATTGATTAGTTATACAGACAGTTTTTTAAGTATAAATTACTCAATATACAGAATACACTATACATTTTTCTGGGCTTTTCTAAACTCGAAATTTTACTTCATGCGCCCCGCGCACAAAACACTGATTTTACGTGAGGTTCAAATATACTTAAATTTCACAATATTTTAGTGTCTTATACGCGTGGCGCATGAAGTAAAATTTCGAGTTTAGAAAAGCCCCGAAAATTTGTCTCGGGTCGCTGCGCGACCCTCGACAAATTTTCACGGGGCTTTTCTAAACTCGAAATTTTACTTCATGCTTAGTCTGGGAGAGGAAAACACTCGTTTAAAGCATGAAAATGAACTCTTTTAAAAACACAACGAATATCTACAGATTTAAAGAAAATATGGTGAATTTGAAATATGTATACTTTAACGGAAAACTTCCTGTATATGAACTCTAGTAGACGAATAATAAAATTTATTATCACCACAAAAAGTCTATTCGAAAATATTTCTTTTATTTTGAGATTTCAAGCGTGTTCCAAATTATTAAACTCGGGAATATATTTTATAAAAACAAATCTACAATGAAATTAACAATTCTAAAATATATTTTCAACGTTTTTAGTTACTTTATATATTTTTAATAAAAAAATTGTTAAAATTATTAGGTTAATAGATTATTGTTTCAAATATTCATAATTTGTATAAATAAACAAAGCCATTTTACAATGATAAAATGTAAAATATATTTCCAACATTTTTAGTTATACATATTTTTAAATTAAAAATTAATAGATTTTTAATATATTTATGTTATTAAACATTTTTTATTTAAAAGTTAGATAAATACCAAAATCTTTTTACAATGAAAAAATCAATTTGAAAAATGTTTGATGGGTATTTTAATTGGAATTGATAATAAAAAACAGAAATTATTTTAATAAAATAGATAAATTATTTACGAATACACAAAACTAAAAACATAGCAATATAGATTCATATAAATATTCATATATACAAAAATCTAACAAACATTAAAAAACTATATTAAATATACATATAACTGTTTTCTTATTTGTTAACGATATTTTAGAAGCAGTTTTTTCGTTTTTTTTTATTCAGTAATAATTATACAGAATTGATCGAAGTGTAACATAAAATCAACAGAATATATTTGAAATAAAAAGCCAACAAATCAACACCTCATCATTTGCTTGTTTAGTTTCATGACACTCCGGTTTTTAAAAATGCAATAAATAGCAAAGCTCGGTGTGTATATTTTTACTCTAACCAAATGAATACTATAATTTCCCTAAAATAATTAGCGAAGATAATATTTTAATTTTGAGAAATTAACATTAAAAATGCTACGTTCCGTTTCGTCCATTTACACTCTGAATAACGTGTATGAATATCGAATTAACTCTTTTCCTTGACTATTTTCTTTTTGGATAATATTCATTATTTCAGTGGGGAAAGCTTTATAGAAGGGATGAAAAATCAAATTCTTCGAAGTGATCTATCTGTTTTTACCTATTTGTAGGCATTTTTTCGACCACGTTTTTATTATGGTGTATACCCTCAAGTATTGCGCGACCAGAACAACACCACTACAACTTACAGATAATCCGCAACCTTCTAAAAACCATAAATATTTTGGGATTTAAAAAGATTATTTACTGCTGACACATTTAATCCGTATCCTCAGAATCCAATTCGGTAATTTCTTATCATGTTTTTCACTAACTGATATTTTAGTTAGACAATTTTTGATCGGGTTTTCTTAAATCATTTTGAATTATTTTTACTTACTTATTTAGTCTGTAACATAATCCCATCGGTACCTTTTGTAAATGTAATCTGACTAAGAATAAAACCATTGAAATAATTGAATTATCCTGACATACAAAACATTGTAAACTGGAAATAGAGTATTCAATAATTTTTGCAATTACACTTCTCAGAGAAAATCTATTTACTTATTCTATTAAAAGACATCTTGTTGTTTTCTAAATGTTTTTGATTATCATCACTTAACGAGACTTTTCAACATATTTCAATATTTGAGCGAATTATCTCAAATATTATCGATAACACTTGTTTCTGATTCCTGGGACCCTAAAACGTATATTTCCGTACAAAAAAAGATAGCCATGAGGTCGGTAACAATTATTAAAATGTAAAATTTATAATGTTATTAATGTGACTAATTACTTGATTTACCAAATTTGTTTGTTTTGCAGTTAATATTCTCAATTATAAAGTTTCATGATTTTTATATAATTTGTACTTTCTCTATATAACATTTCGTGTATCTCGGGAAGTATTGAGAATATCGAAAAATATTTCTGCTTATTCTTTTTTAAATTATCCCCATGCAGCCGCACGACGGATGCCATAAATTTTAATCCAAAAATGAAGTAACATTTTAGTGCCCGCTGAGTGTTGTCGGTGTTGGTCAAATGGCACACAATAAGCGTTTATAAAATTTCAATCGGAAAAGTACAAGTTGATCATGTAACAATCGTTCAAAGTAAACGGATAATTAAAGTAGTCAGTGCAAAAACCACAAATTTCTGTAACTGTTAATATTTATTAAAAGTATGGTTCATTTAATAAAATACGCATCGTGATTAAAATATATACTGAGTCCATTTAGGATCTGATTTTTTTTCTTTTGCAGAATAAACACTCATTTTAAATTGAATTATTGCTTTGTGTTTTAATAAATTTGATGCCAAACACTGACTTTTCGTAGCAACTACTGTTTTGACGATTTTATTTTCGTATAATCGTTCACTATTTTTAAGCTATATTTTAAATGAAACTGAGGAGAACTCAAAAATAATACCTCGAAAATACTGCTAGTAGGTAAACAAATGATTTTAATTTTATTGTAATCGTTTTGGTTCAATAAGCGATACAAACTCAAATTCCAATTACATTGGAAATCATTACATGAAACATACAATGCGCCTTGAAACGGGACACAGTATATTTAAAACTATTTTAACCCATTAACGGCCAAGCAATTTTAACTCTAAAAGTTAATTTTAATTAAAATTCTACACTTCTTTTTATGATTTCTATGAATGACTTATTGCATTACATACTGTGAATTTTTTCTTTCAATACACATAATGTATACGTGAATTTAATAAAAAGTTAAAAATCATAAATAGTTTATTATTATTATTATATTAAAGTGATAATGGATTTTCAAAAAATTAGTGCCTCAACAATGTAATGTATACGCTGTCAATATTCAAGCATTCGTCGATTTTATATAAAAACGTGCAATATGAAGTTAAGAACGAGTGTATCCACTCCCAGACTAAGCATGAAGTAAAATTTCGAGTTTAGAAAAGCCTGAAAATTTGGCTCGGGCGCATAGCGAAGCGGAGCGACCGAGCCAAATTAGGCTTTTCTAAACTCGAAATTTTACTTCATGCGCCACGCGTATAAAACATTGTAATATTGTGAAGTATTTATAATACACTTTAAATAACAAAATATTTAAATTTTTCTTGGTACATTTTCAATTCAGGTCAAATAATATAATATATCAAATAAACTTATTTAGTAACTTAATTATCAAAAAATAATAATGTTGCGTGTATGCATCAACGGCGCTTAATGGGTTAAAAACTTCAAACGGTAATTATTCAAAAACTAAAAAAATTACTTAACTGCATTTTGCACTGATCCCTCTAACTAAATAAGAAACCCTTATCGATCAGTAGATTTGATCTGATCAATAGGATTGATCTTATTAGTTAATAAAATGATAAGTTGAAAGTTAAATAGTTTTGTATTTTAAGTTTCTTGTACAAAATAAATAATACTTAATGAATTTTACAACGATCACATATAATTTCATAAAATCTATTCTCTAATAACGCAGAAAATAAAATTGTAGAAGGAAACGCATGAATGAATGTAACACGCATCCTTAGCTCGTGAAAAGAAAAAAAAAACGTGTTTTCAAGATTGAAAAATCAACATCTGGAATATGATACAACGAGAAGCGCGGAATAGAGGGAGAAAGAAATTGTCCCTCTCTCACTCTCTTTTTGAGACTTGATTTCGCGACATCTGGAGTAAAATAGTCGTAACCGACCAACCGCAGGAAGCCAGACTGGTGTATATAGGCAGTCATATACACCAATTTGGCATCCAGCGCTCTGCTCCCATTCGCGTGTACCCAAAATTTATATGGGGACTGGCTAACTGGATATATATGAACTGTGCTATAACATAAAATTTATTCTACCATTCATTTAACATTGTAGGCAACCGCACAAAAAAAATCCGCCTATTCTAAATCATAATTTAAATAATCGCACAGTAATATATATACAGTAATCACACGAAAACAAGTCAAAACAACAACAAGTTACATTACACAATATAACAATCAATAATATTAAATATTAAAATAAAACTTCTCTGTATATAGGGTACTATCACTAAGCGTTTGCCAATCAGCATATATACAATTAGGGATTATAACACGGGTAAACCGATTTACCGGTATAAAGTAAAAATTACTCTCTGGTACCCTACTGTTTTCTACCGATATTTGGGTAAAAACGTAAACCAAAGTGATTTAATTAATTGTTTAAAACAGTAATTATAGGTAACCCAATACCGTTTATGTATATTGGGCTGTCTATAATCTTTGTTAATGCGTTTTTAAGATTTAGTTTAAATCAGTGTCTTATGCGCGTGGCGCATGAAGTAAAATTTCGAGTTTAGAAAAGCCTGAAAATTTGGTTTAGTCGCTACGCGCTACGCGGCCAAACCAAATTTTCAGGCTTTTCTAAACTCGAAATTTTACTTCATGCTTAGTCTGGGACTTGAAACCCTTTTTAAATATAAGTCATTGTATGCTATAAATATGTCATGTATTTACACCTTAAACAACAGTCTTGTAATTAATCCGTAAATTATTCATAAACCGGTTATGAATTACAAAGTTACTGAATTACCTAAAACTAAAAAAGTCGGCAAATTTACAATCCCTATACATAACATCTTCGCTATTTGTTTTGAGTTATGTATATATGATTGATCAGGATGGTATAAAGTTGTTTTTGACGCCTTGTAATAGTTTTATTTAGGAATAGAATAAATAAAATCGTATAATTAATACAGAAACCATAATTAAGAAAAAAATGTTTCAACGATGTCATAAAATTTTGCAATTGAGAAATAAACTGAAAAAAAAAACAAAATCTACATTGTTAGTGTGCGGTTGTTAAGAAACCAATGGTAAATTCATTAATCTTGTTTATAAAATTTCCCCGCACGCTCTATATTTTTGAGTGTTAAAACAATACGAGTTTCTGAAAACATAACTTTGAAGTAACTGCACAACCCTGAAATACCAGCAGTGTAAGTAATCGAAAACAAAGCCGAGTGCCAATTAATATCCGCGACGATATTCACCGAGAGCTGGTTATTTACGTTCGAGTTGCCAAGCCACTGAAAAACTGCAACTAATCTTAATTTACCCACAGAAATCAAACTCAGCTGAAATGGAAATTAATAATATACCTTTAACTTGTTTCTCATTGATAACTTATTTGGTTAAAAATAATTAAATATTTTATTTGTTTCACTTTTTTATTTTTAAATTAAACAAATCATTGTTTAGCCTTATAAATAAAATTGGTGATAGTTTAATGCTAGTTAATTTTTACTGGAACCGTACAAACACGATACTACCATTTCATATTAATAGAACAAAATCTACATACTACTATACTCCATTCATTTTAAGACTAATGTAACAAAGCCTGGTTTATACGGCTAAAATGGCGGAATCTGGTGACAATTGTCAATTTATCGGCTTTGTTAGTTTTCCTCGAATTTCGGCCATTCTGTGATCAAGGTCAAATAAGCCCTAACATTAATCTTAACGCGAATAAAGTGTAGTTAGTTTTGAACAAATGACAAAATAAACGTGGCATCATTACATTTTCATATGTTCCAACTTCACTCTAATGACATTTGAAGTAATTAAGAGGTTATGTTTCATAGTTTTTGTTTATGTTTGTAAAAATGAATATTTTGTAATTGAAATTTATGTCAAGCGAGTGTTTCCACTCATTGATTAAGCATGAAGTAAAATTTTCAGGCTTTTCTAAACTCAAAATTTTACTTCATGCGCCACGCGTATTAAACACTGAAATATTGTGAAGATTGAAATATCTGGAAAATACTTGACAACATTTTAAAATCAGCAATAATCGAAATATTTCAAATATTTACATTTTTCTTTACACATTCTTAAGTTAGATCAAATTTTAAAATTTATCAAATACACTTATTTAGTAATTTAAAAATAAAAGTTTTCATGTTGTGCTATTGCATCAATGTCGGTTAATGGGTTAATACGAACATGTTAATATCATCTTTAGAACCGTGTTAAAGTTGTATGTTAACGTTTATTAATAATGACATTTATGCTAATTTATAGAAATATGGTTTTTTTGAGTTACGCGAAGCGGAGCGGCCAAACCAAATTTTCAGGCTTTTCTAAACTCGAAATTTTACTTCATGCGCCACGCGTATCAAACACTGAAATATTGTGAGGATTGAAATATCTGGAAAACACTTGACAACATTTTAAAATCAGCAATAATCGAAATATTTCAATTACCAAATATTTAAATTTTTCTTTACACATTCTTAAGTTAGATCAAATTTTAAAATTTATCAAATACACTTATTTAGTAATTTAAAAATAAAAGTTTTCATGCTGTGCTATTGCATCAATGTCGGTTAATGGGTTAATACGAACATATTAATATCATCTTTAGAACCGTGTTAAAGTTGTATGTTAACGATTATTAATAATAACATTTATGCTAATTTATAGAAATATGGTTTTTTAGAGTTACGTGAAGATTTCAACTAACTTGGAATGAAAACACTAACACTTTCTTCTCAATATATTATATTTTTACTAGATGTACATTTGGAGTACTATGTACTCATTATCAATAGCTTACTGCTATTGCTAAGCTATTGATAATGAGCACATAGTACTCAAAATGTACACCTAGCAAAAATAACATTACTGCAACACTTTCTGTTAGTGTTTTCAGTCCAAGTTATGCTAATTTAATTTTTTAAATTGAAAATTAGGACCCGAATTGATATATTTCCCACTACTGGAAACAAAAATACAGCAAATGAATAGAAAGTCCCGTTTTATTTGGCGATTAATCGAATTAGTTTTCGCACGTTCCTGACGAGGACACTCTTCGTTAATTACACGAGGAATCGCCTGATTAATTAGTTTTCGCCTGATGAGCTCCCGCACCCAGAGAACGCCCGTCTTCGTCCCCCCACCCCACCCCGCTCCTCCATTTACTTAATTTGCCTCGCCTGGCAGACTCTTCAGCAAAAGTTACACTCGGATACAAAAGGGGATGACGGCTCGAGCGGGCTAATTTCCCGCCTCTTGTTGTTCGCATTCAAGATGGTATCTTACGAAACGTTTCAGATGATTAAGTTGTGAATGTGAAGGTTTAAAAAATATAAGTTACAGAAAGTGGTTGAGTATCTGCTTTTTTTATTATAGTTTTAAAGTAAGTTCTGCTTGTTGATTGCCTAAAGTCGATCTAAGTTATTACTGTGGGGGATTGTGCCACTAGTCGATCGAGTGAGTGTGATCAATGTGCAGGGCGGACCAACATATTTTTTATTTGTTTTTGGCAAGGACCATAAGGTTAAGAATATTAAAGTGTGTCCATCTTAATAGTATACAAAGTATCGAAAACAGTATTGAATTGTTACCAGTCAAAGACAGTTGTTTAGAGGAGCGAGTGACAACTCCAATTATTGTCTGAGACCGGTTATTGTATTTACTGTTTAAGATGGTTATGTCGTTTTTTGCTCGATCGAAGTAGACGAACAATATTTCTTTGCAATTATTATATGTCACTAAAGTTCTGTCAAATTTGATTACTGAAACTTGATTTTCTTTTGCGTTATTTTTATCAGTTACCATCAATGGTAAGTTTCAAAAACCGTTCACCAAACGGTAAGTAAAACTTAAGTTCCAGTTAACGATTTGTTATTCATAGCAATTTGTTAAACACAAATGGAATAGTAAATTAGTAAATTATTTCTTTCGGGTCCATGGATGTAGTGTGAATGAGTTTGTGTTGTTTCAGGAGTAAATGGTTATTTGTCGAAATTAGAATTAGTTAAATACATTGAAATGTTAAAATATATAAATAGTTTGATCGCTAATGGTCTAGATACCAAGGCCAATGAAACAAAAAACCCTACCGTCCTGAAAACAGATATGATAAGAATTTAAATAGGAATTTAATTACAACACTTAACTTTGTTTTACCACTTTTATTTTTACTTTTCAGTGACTATAGTTTCGACTACAAGCTAGTCATTATCAAACTTAGTGCCTATAATATGTTAGTGGGTAAAATTTCTTACCCACTAACATATTTTGGAAATATTAGCAACAAAATCAAAAGATCCCTTGAAAAGTGTAACGTCAATATAGTTTTTAAACCGTACAGTACAATAGCCAACATTATTCACAATCCCAAAACCGCCATAGATAAAATCAAAAAATCCGGTATATTTAAATTAACGTGCGAAACATGTAAAGGAGCATACATTGGTCGATCTGGTAGAAATTTTGAAATTAGAATTAAAGAACATATGAATTCATTGGGTTTAAAAAACAGGTCCACCTTTGCAACACATTTACTGGAAAACAACCATACCTGCACTGAAAACAGCATGCTTTCAGTAATCCATTTGTCGGATAGAGGCCGAAGAATGGATTTACAGGAAGCGCTGGAAATTTTCAAATTAAAAGCTAATCCGGAAATTCCCCTCATTAATGACCAGACCGACATAATGTATACCCCTCTCTTTGATGCTGTAATATAAAAGCAAAGTACACATAATTTTAGGCACTTAGTTTGATAATGACTAGCTTGTTGTCGAAACTATAGTCACTAAATAGTAAAAATAAAAGTGGTAACACAAAGTTGAGTGCTTTAGTTAAATTTTTATGAAGATGTACCACAAAGTGAACGCCAACCAAATTAAAGATTTAAAAATTTAAATAGGGTCGATCGTGCAAAAAGTATGCTTTAATCAAACACTTTTAACACATTCAATAAAATGAATGTTTTCTACTGGCCTAATATCATATGTTCGATAAAAAAAAACCTCTAGAGTGCCATGATTTAATCTTTTATCAAATTTATGTTGGCTACACACTTCATAAATTGACATATAAAACGTCAGATATAATAATTATAATGTATATTTTCAGAGTTGCCAACCTATAATATTTTTCATGGCACTCTAGAGATTTTTTTAATTGAACATACGATATAATCAACGTGCAGTACAAATCTGAGATAGTATTGTGAGGGATTGTCCTACCAGTTGATAATTATAATAATTCTGTAATTCACTATATATATATATATATATATATACATATATATAAATATATTATTAGTTGTCATATATTTGAGGTTATACAGGGTTATTTAAAAAGAAGGAACAGATTTCAAACGTTTATTTCTTTCAAACTACAAAAAGTAGAACCATAATTCCAACGTTCCTGGACGGACAAAAGTTTAAAATTTGAATAGTCCAGGCAGAAGTTCCAACCACGACCGCATTGGCGCTGGTATTTGTCATGTTGATTGTCTGTAGTAAATGGCGACACAACAAGAAAAATAAGTTTGTGTGCTACAATTAGCAAAACTAGAGTCCATTATTAAAGTTCAATGGCAGACGATGGTTGCATCTGCAAACAGAAAAGCACGGGATGTCCACACACATCGAATGAAAATGTCGAGCGTATTCGTACAGTTTACGAAAAGGAGCCGCAAAACCTCTCTTGAAAATATGTGTGAGGCAAGATATGAGCCACCGTTTTGATATTTTTCGTGTAACACATGGTAGTCATATGAATTCATAAAAATTGAACTTTTCTCTATCAAGGAACATTAGAATTGTGTTTCTATCTTTTGTCGTTTGGAAAGAATAGATGTTTGAAATCTGTTTCATCATTTTGAATAGCCCTGTACAAATATTGAAAACTTATGTAAAAGGAGATTCTGTAAATAAATAAAATAATAATAATATGTTTTTATTTCCCAACGAAAGAACCAATGCATAATACCAGTAAATATTACAAATAATAACAATAATAATAAAAAAAAACTCAAAATGTACTTAATAACTTGAAATACGTACAAGAAAAGATAGGTACACCTACCAATGACGTTGATTGTCGACATCGGTGAAGTCTAATGGGTTTTTATTTGGTAGTCTTTTAGTTTATTAACTGAAAGGAGACCGATACATCGTCCGTAAATCGATTTTCAATACATATGTCGCAAAAATGCTTGTTTGTATTACGGAACATACGACTTATTGATAACTTACCTAAGACATTCGTTTTCGAGGATGGTATCTTAAAAGTGTTTTTATTTCTAAAAGTTAGTGCTAGAGCCTAAACGTTTACGTCATTTAACACGTAAGGATAATTAATAATGTTATGGATTAATTTGAACACAAATTCGGTACTAAATTCTTCTCGATGAGTCGACAAAGGTAAGAAACTTTAAAATTACCTTAAACCAATTAAATGTAGTTAGTCAGTGTATCGTTTCGGGTAAATATATAATCGATTTTGTATAATTAATATTTCAAAATAGTCTTTGTACACGCCCATATTTACTAAAAAGTAGTCACTAGTCACGGAGCATGGATACGAAATAATTGAACCATATCCAGCGTACTAAGAAGAAATGGAGAGTTTTGAAAAGCGATAAATTAATGAAACTGTTAGAGTTGCACATTGAAAGCCCAAACATGTTTATTGCGGATTTAGAAATATTACGAATATGTTCAGGAAAATGTAAACGATAATCAAAAGTAACTCCAAGATTCTTTTACAGCAGGGGTTCTCAAGCATTTTCAGGTCGCCCCCCCCCCCTTCTTCCTGATTTAATTTTGGGTTTTTAGTTAGATTATAGCAGTATTATAGCCTTATTTCACTTCACCTACTTTTTAGGAAATATGTCGCGCCCCCTTAACGGGGCTTGCCCCCCCCCCCAGCTGAGACACCCTGCTTTACAGTTACACATGAACTCAATTACACATACATCAATATTATAATTAATAAAATGTGTAATTTGAAGCTTGCCTGTGTAGGAAACAGCACTGCAAGTGATACTGGTTCCGGAGTGTTTTTTCGTAAATCTTGCATCTTGTAATGTAAATGCATAGGCTAATTTATTTTGCTCCCACAAGTAGAGTCATACAGTTTTTTTCCCTCATCTAAATGAAATATGCCGCGCGTTTTCCATCATGAAGTTCTTAAAGTGGAAGCGGTATATATCTGGTAGTAAAGTGAGTATTATTCGCGGCAATTATGTTGCTCGATAAACAGCGAAACCATCGTTGGCATTCTTCCAACTTTCAGGACTCCTACAAGTTGTACGCTTCCAACCGTTCCCAACGTTCCTGTCCTATCCATCGTCAACTTTTATAAATCGGACCGCCATTCCATGCTAACTATACCACATTCGAGCAGACGCCTTTACAGATATACTCGACGTTATGGCCTTTGGTATTTATAGTATTTTATTGGTGTAGAAATTAAATGCTGCTATTAATTTCGACTATTTTGTAAGTTATTTGAATTTAAAACTGATAGATTTTTTACATCTGCTGATGTAAAAAATAGATTTTATTCATTTATTTGTTTTATTAGTTGTTTTGCTCGATCTTCCTGGCTTTGGTATTGCAGTTACTGTACCATGATTCGAATCTAATTTATTAACAGATTTCTTAAGATACAATTGCGTTGCAATATTAATTTGTCTCCAGAATTATTTTTACAAAATGTAAGTGTGTAATTTTGCTGAATCATTATTTTTTTTTATAATAAAAAAGATAAGCTTATAATTAACACAAATAATCCGGGATATTCCTACGCGAAATGTTAAATTAAATCGGTGGAAACAAAATGTTTGTTTAGTGTATGTCAAACTTTGGACTTCTCATTACCTCTCATTTACATATTTGTATTGTCACTCAAGGCCGTAGTCAGAAAACAAAATGTTTTTGACCTAACGGGGCAGCTTTTACATAGTCAAATTTGTAAACTTTGACATTTTAAAAAATTAAAAAATTCGGGGGGGGGGAATGGTTGAACCCCCATTCCCCTCCCTGGCTACGACCATGTTGACACTTCATATTATAACCCAAGGGCGATCGAGTATACGGTAAGAAGGATTGACAGAATCGAAGATTTTGGATTGGGGGTAGAGATCGCTTAAGTCGGGGAATTTAATGTGGTTACTTTATAATTTAGATAATTACAAGTAATTACAGTAACTGAATACAAATGTTTACTATTAAATTATATTAATAATATAAAAATTATCTCAAATAAAAGACATAATTCTATTTTGAAATAGCATTACTAACATAATGTATATCCACATTTAATTCTCAGTAATATTGCAATCCATGTGTACTTTATGCATATTTATTTTTATTGTAATATGATATACATTTTTAATGTATAACCATTAACAACTAAAATTACAAAATCGGGCTGGTTAAACCTTAAGTTTTATAAGTTTACATTGAAGTGACAAAATAGTTGTTCATACAAAACGGATTATAATAAAGCTTAGAACTCTAATATTTAAATATACATTTTGATAACGTTTAATTATTAACCAATGTAATCAATTAAACTATAAGGATATTTAGTGTTACTAGTAGTTTGACATACTTTTTAATACTAAATAATTTAAATAGTTTACTTATATAAATATTTGACTATTGTGTAAATTCTAATTCACAGCCTTAATTTATAATAAACTTTTAGTCACTGCCAACTCTAACTTACACCTATTTAATAATTCCAGGAGTAAAAATAATAGCAATTTAATAAAAAAAACACTTTAACTTTCTCCGTATAACATACTATTTTTTAGTTGTGACTGTAGTTTCTATTATACAGGGAATTTATCTTGTAGGTAAACATGCATAAGCTGTACATTTTCTGACAATCGTTGTTTTTAAAAGAGTTCAATTTGAAGCTTTAAACGAGTGTTCTCGTCAACATCTCCGCCTATCTCACTAGTTTCACCCGCGTAAATCTTTATTCCCTGTTTTTTTAAGTTCAATTTGTGGCTCTAACAAGTGTTTTCCACTCCCAGACTAAGCATGAAGTAAAATTTCGAGTTTAGAAAAGCCCCGTGGGTCGAGGGTCGCGCAGCGACCCGAGACAAATTTTCTGGGCTTTTCTAAACTCGAAGTTCGAATAAATATAAATTTCACAATTTATTAGTGTTCTATATGCGTGGCGAATGAAGTAAAATTTCGAAATTTTCACGGGGCTTTTCTAACCTCGAAATGTTACTTCATGCTTAGTCTGGGAGTGGAAAACACCTGTTAGAGCCACAAATTGAACTTAAAAAAACAGGGAATAAAGATTTACGCGGGTGAAACTAGTGAGATAGGCGGAGATGTTGACGCGTTACTTCGTACTTTAACAAAATGGCGTCGACGACGTCATTACCACCATGGTCAACGGTAAGACAAAAGAAGCTGATTTGACTAGCACAGCGCTGTTACTGCATCGCTGATATGTATACTTAGATTGTAAAGTTAAATAATAACGTATACGTTAAATTTAACATTTCGCGTACGGAATCAGCGGGAATATCTAAGTCAGTTAGTATAAATACTTATACTAAATTAATGTTTACCATTAAATATTAAATAAATATAAAGAAGTGTACGCAAAGAAATATAAGCTTGTTACTAACTACACAAAAAATATTTTATTAAGTAGCGTTTTTGCTTACAAAAAATAAAATAATTTCTACCATAAATTGCAAAATAAACGTAAAAGAGTATATACGCAATCTCGAAATCTAGCGACGCGGTCGCAAGCCCTAGGGGCGCCAGTTTACGTCCCTAGTGTGATAAAGTACGTGATAACACGTTCTTCTTCGCCCCACTCGATCAATTCAGAAAGCACACACGCTCACCTTTCGCTGTACTTATTTTAGATTACATCATTAACATGCGAACTAGTTAACTTTTGAGATTACAATCTGAAAAGAACTTGTGTGGTGTTTTAAATATCCGTTTATTTTAAATACCTGTTTATTTTAAATACAATGTATAAAAGATAAACAAGCAGTTATAATAATAATTCAAACAAAATGTGGAAAATTATGTTTAGATTTCTCTTATTGAGATTACATTCTAAAAAAAAACTTGTGTAGTGTTTTAAATACCCGTTTATTTTAAAAACAATGTATAAAATATAAACAAACAGTAATAGTTGCCTGGTTCGATTTTTCGCCGCTATGCAGTAACAGCGCTGTGCTAGTCAAATCAGTTCTTTTGTCATACATTTGACCATGGCAGTAATGACGTCATCGACGTCATTTTGTTAAAGTACGAAGTAACGCGTCAACATCTCCGCTGTTCTTACTCATCTATCCCGCGTAAAACGCGTTTGTAAACACAAATTATTCTTAAATCGGTTAAATAATTGTGCTTCTATCCGGCGTGAGTGATTTTTAAAGTGGAACAAACGTTAACACCGTGAAAACTCCATCCAAATGGAAGAGTTCGTTTTTTGTGCAAAGAGCGTGTATCTTTGTAATTTAGGCGAACGGGTAAACTGTGTGAGTATTATTTATTGTTGAACGATTGTTCATATTTGTGTTAAAGTGGAATAACTCTATTACACATTCAAATCATAATACTGCAATCGGTCATCATTTATCAGTCAAATTATTATAAACCAAAACGACCGTTAAGAATGACACGTATTTGATAAATATATATAATTAATGTTGTGTTATATATATTGTTGTTGTCGTGAACAAAGTATAGTGTATAACTCGCATATAATGGCTATTAATCACGACTTGCTCCACTCGCCTTCGGCTCGTTTCGCAAACCTCGTTTTCGTGATTAATAGCTATTATTATATGCTCATTGTACAATATACTATTAGGATCCTCTTATTGAGATTACAATCTAAAAAGAACTTGTGTGTTGTTTTTAACAACCCTTTATTTTAAATACAATCTATAAAAGATAAACAAGCAGTTATAATAAAATTCAAATAAAAAGTTAAAAATAATGTTTAGGTTTCTTATTAAGTGTATTCTTCGCAATACAGATATTTCTGCAAATAAATTGTACTTAATATATGTCGCTTTTCTGTAGAAATAAATAAGTTTGATTTATTCAGTGCAATTTTAAAATATTGTGTTTACAGGTAACGACCATTGATTCAAATTAAGTTTCAATCAGCGCGCGGAGAAATAACATTAAAACTTTAATAACTTTAGAAAAGGAAACTCCGGCACAGCGTACTCCGAATAAAGTTTGGGCAATAAAGATAGGCTAATGTAGTTATTGCTTTTAACTGATGCTTTCGAAATTGCTTAATCTACAAGACATTTATGTGTTATGTTTTCTATAATCGTTTAGTTTAAGTATTTACAACTGTATTATTTTTTTAGTTAAACTAGTAGAAGTACCCGAAATTGTTCGAACAATTGCTTGCCGCAATCGCCTGATGCATTGTTTATTGCTTAGAGGTTGAAAGTGGTTGTAAGTGCACCAAATTTAATTAAAATTGATCTAAACGTTCAAAAGTGTATAGAAAATATACATGCAGTCTTACATACAAGGAATTTTTCTTTAAAGTATACATATGCATACGCTGTAAATTTTACAGCAATCGTTGTTTATTAAGAGAGTTCAATTTGAATCTTTAAACGAGTGTTTTCCACTCCCAGACCAAGAATGAAGTAAAATTTCGAGTTTAGAAAAGCCTCAAAATTTGGTTTGGTTGCGTAGCGCGAAGAAACGTCTTAAGCATATTGCTTTGGTAACATATTGTGAACTTTATAATATTTCAGTGTCTTAAACGCTTAAAAATTTGGTTTGGTCACTCCGCGCTTCGCGCTACGCAACTAAGCCAAATTTTTACTTCATGCTTAGTCTGGGAGTTTAAAACTTCAAATTCAACTCTTAAATAACAAACTATTATCTGAAGATTTACAGCATGTACAGAGAGTTTTACATAATATCGAACATTGTATGATTTGCATTGAATCGCGTTTGATTA
The DNA here is from genome assembly GCA_932526585.2 of Philonthus cognatus. Taxonomy (NCBI): domain Eukaryota; kingdom Metazoa; phylum Arthropoda; class Insecta; order Coleoptera; family Staphylinidae; genus Philonthus; species Philonthus cognatus. The sequence continues at coordinate 41,097,101 of OW052244.1, forward strand.
CCTGTCATTTCTAATAGTCATATAGGCAATCTAATTTACACTTAACCTTAAAATTTAACGTGTCAAATTATGTTCAATGCATAGGCTCGTTTTAGCACGAATTGAACATAAGAAAATTAATGTTGAACGTATATTGTAATGTTCGGTTTTACATAAAACTGTCTGTATCCTGTAATTGGGACTTGTATACTTAAAAAGAAAACCTCTCAGTGTAGTTAATAAATAATATAAATATTAATATTTATGAACAAGAATAATTATCAAGAAGTTGATATAGATCCGATAAATATCGATATATATCCGATATTTTGGTATTTATACAAAAATCATGATATTTCCGTACTCTGCTTTTATTAGAAAAATAATGAGATAAATTTCTAGAGGGCGTTAAATCTACCTTGTGCGCTTTCAAGTTAAATTGTAACAATTAATCTCCTTACCTAAGAGTGCATAAATATTCAAACGTTTTTCTTCAAGCAACTTCAAATTCTCCACAATCACTGCTTTATTGTTGTTCTTCACTCTTCCTAATTTTCTATTCCTCTGATGTTCTCGTCATTTTCTTGTTGTTTCTGCAATACAAAAGAAAACCGATTTAATATTCAGGTCCGGGAGATTAGCGAGGAAATCCCGAGATTCGAGGCGCGCATTTTAAATTGCCGGTGGATTTGCCCCTGGGGGAGTAGGACCTAGAGGTAAACAAAGGTGTCACGTAGGTAGGATTATATTTCGTAATTGTAATACGAGGCAAACTAATTAATTCCACGATGGGTCTTATTAATTATGCGCGAGTTCAGCTCGAGCAAAGCTCCCCCTACACACACGCGTTTTAGATGATATTAATTATTGCACCAGTTTTGTTGAAACTATGATAATTTCTGTAAGGATTTTTACAGCGATGATGAAAATATCGCAATTTCAAGGCTGAAAATCCACACTGATTTTTTAAATTTAAATCCAAACAATAGATCAATAATGTAGAAATTATAACGTTGTCAATCTCGTATAAAATCGGTGTGATGTACATTGAGTTACCTATATTACAACCAATTTCCGGCAACTAAATATACCACACACCAATTTTATATAGGTTTTGTAATAGGTCAGTAGGGGTCATGTGTAAATATTATTTTTTGACGAAATTAAATTAAAATATTAATACAAAAATCACCCAAGAAAATAATAAAGAAAAATCAACATCCAGTAAATACGAGAATAACATTAGTCGATCAAAATTTTTTATGTAAAAGAAATAACAAATGCAGCATCGTCTTAAAATAATAAACAAGTACCGGCGCGTGGAGAAATGCTAAGACATACAGAAAGATTCAGTTCAGGGTTTAACGAACGCAAACACAACAAGTGTGCAAAGTCAGGGAAATTACGTTGACGTCAGAGAAGGATGGGTTTTGTGACCAAATATGGTAGTAGATAAAGTCTACGCATCAAAATCAGGGGAGGGGAGAACTTTGAGAGCAGCAAAGAAACGATTCTAAAAATCAGTTAGTTTTGGGACAGGGACTAGGACATATTTGAATGTAAATGGGGACAGTTGAGAATGGGAAGTTTCAGTGGGATGTGAGTTAGTGAAGTAATGTTGATGAAAAGAGTTAAGTATTTAGAATGGAGTTAGAGAATGGAGAATGGCGTTAGGGATAACAACGTTGGAGAGACTATCACGTAAGAGTAACATTAATTCTACATCAAACCGACTAAGTTGAAATCAAACAAACAAAACCAGCAAAATAATTTAAACATCTGAGAAAGGGGAAAGATGGGAGGAGGGAAGAGAATGAGGGATGTATGGTGGTTGATGTGTAAGGCCGAATTGAGCGAGAAAACGAGGTATGTCCTACTAACTAATCGACCCAGTCGATTGATGTGTTAGGCCAATCCGAGTTAGTATTACGTTAACTAATCACAAGAAAAAAATAATTCGATTACCGAGGTGAAAGGTCGTTCCACTCATTAATCGGAAATGAATGGCGATTGATGTGTAGGGCCGATGTGAGAGATTGTCCCACTAACTAATCGCAAGTGTGTCGAGTGTGTGATGCTAACTCCGAGATGGTTTTTGTGGATTTCCCATCTCGTCATGCAAATGCAGAGGCTAGTTAATTTTGCTCCCACAAGTAGAGTCATAATTTTTTTTGAGTTTAAATAAATGCACATGACTTCTAAGTATAAACGTTGGGTAATATATTTTGTGAATATAAATAATATAAGACATACCAATTCAAAAGAAATGTCATGAAAGGTCAATAAACTTTGCATACGTTAAGCTCATATCCTGTTTTATTAATTGTCCACACATCCTCCTAGTCAAATTAAAAGGGAAGAAAGGCATATTTACGATAATGCATATTGACACGAACAACGAATCTGCTAAATAAATGAAAGGGTTACTACATACACAACACAACGTAAACAATAATACAAATTATAAATTTGTACAATACCTAGGGTCAAATCATTACAGTTTATTAAAAATTGAACATATCAGTATCATTTTAATTATATATTCAGAGTTTAATAAAATCCACTGTATATTACTTATGAAAACTCGTGTAATTTGTCTTGTGCTAAATAATTAGAGATGGTGAAAATATTATCATTATTAATATTTACATCGCGATGGCTTTGACCGTTACTACGTAGTAATCCATATAAAATGTAAATGAAACTATTACTATGTTTTTTACCACTTTTATTAATTTATATATATATATATTTATATATATATATATATATATATATATATATATATATATATATATATATATATATATATATATATAGGTGTTACATATAAACATTTTTACGACTTAAGTTTGGAGAGTGTGAGTGTCATAATCAAGTATAACAATTTTCGCACATGCAGATCAATATATACGGTTTTTGAGGATTACAAACTAACGTTGGGGTTGGGGGTTATTTACAGGTAGCTTAATTTTCGGAGGCACTAATTATGGGTACAGGATTATGGATTAAGGGTATGAAAGAGCGGTGAAAACAAAATATCTCGTTATCGTTAAGAAGATTAATGTCGGGTTTTTCTGAATTTTTGAACATTTCAGCGGCTTCTAATAGGTTTTGTTTTGTGCCTTTAGTACAGTTAATTATTAATATTTTTATGGTTTGTTATTATTTAGAGTGGTATTCTTATTTGTTTGTTACTTGTCAATCCCGTGTAGAATCGGTTTGATGTTCACTGAGTTTCCTATATTACAACTAATTTTAGGCAACTAAATATGCCACAAACCACTTTAACATAGGTTTACTAAAGATTGAAAATATCAGTTTCATTTAAATTATATATTTAGAGTTCTGTAAACTCCACTGTATATTACTTATTAAAACTCGTGTAATATGTTGTGTGCCAAATAATTAGTGATGGTGAAAATGTTATCATTATTAATGTTATTATGGTTTGTTATTATTCAGAGTAGTATTCTTGTTTATTAGGTATTTTTTAATATTTAATACTTTAATTTTGAATGTACTTTTAGAATTATAAATAATGTTTATTACCATAATTATCATCACATCATCTTCAAGTTATCTAGTTTGATAATTTCTAACTTATAGTCGAAATTATTACTCACTGTTAAGTTAAAATAAAAGTGGTAAAACAAAGTTAAGTGTTTTAATATTAAATACATACAGGGTGCCCGCATTTCGACAGAATGTATTGGAATCTCAGTTATTTGAAGAGATAGTTGCGTGTTTAAGCCTATTAATAATCTGAAAATAATTTTGAAATATCTTTTTTTTGTTTTCGAGATATCAACAAAAAACTGATTTTTTTAAAAACGGTTTTTAGTTTTTTATTCAAAAACTACTGAATCTGGACATTTAGAACTTTGACATTATACAGGCACTTTTTAATGAGGAATCTAGTAACGAATTTGTTTCTAAGATAACTATAACATTTACCCGGGAACCATAGACAACTTTTGTTTTTCTCATGGGCGCCATTTTGGATTTTCATATTTTTTGAAAGATTTTTTTTTAACTCAGTGATGTACCACACTCATAATTTATTGTAGGTTTGATTTTTACAATTATGATATTTTCTTTTTTGCAAAGAGTGCCTTGGAAATTATGACGTCATATCTGTTAACCAATAAAATCTTGACAGCAGTCAATCATTGTTAGCACTAAAAATTAATTAATAATAGTCAGTCTTTTGTAATAATTATAAAATTATCGATCATCACATAAAAGTTGCACAAACTAAATATCTTATTATTATTCCAAAACGATTCACAAAAATAGGAATTTTTGAATTGTTTTGCTACATCTCGGTAAATATTGATCTACATCACATCAAAGCATTATATATTTGTAACTTTACTTTAAATCAGTGGTTTATATGCGTGGCGCATGATGTAAATTTTTCTACGCGGGGCTTTTCTAAACTCGAAATTTTACTTCACGCTTAGTCTGGGAGTAGACAACACTCGTTCATAGAAGTAATAAATTGAAGGATCATTCTAGATTACTAAGTTTATTACCATTTTACAAAGGCTGCAGCTCGAAGGACCAATCATGGTTTTCGGAGACCGAAGGACTACAGGGAATCGAACATTTGTTACAAGAAAACAACGAATATCTGAAGGTTTACAGCATGGATAGAAAAAAAAACATCCAATTTTGAAAAAATATCGAAGTTGGGTTGGTTTTCAATGCATTTTTAACTTAACTTTAAATCAGTGTTTTATACGCGTGCCGCATAAAGTAAAATTTCGAGTTTAGAAAAGCCCCGTGAAAATTTGTCTCGGGTCGCTGCGCGACCCTCGACAAATTTTCTACGCGGGGCTTTTCTAAACTCGAAATTTTACTTCATGCTTTGTCTGGGAGTGGAAGACACTGTATAGTTTAAAATACTACACAACTGTTAAAATCTGTATCGTCGGATGTCCGTCTTCAGGGGTGATATGTAAGCAAATTATGGGATATAGGAGTGCCAAATGAGTGAGTTACACAACTGTTTTCAAAACCAAAAGATTTAAATTTTACATATAAAATGTACAATAAACTATAAGTGTGATACATCATTGAATTCAGTAAAAAATATTCTCCTAAAAATATGAAAATCTAAAATGGCGCCTATAAGAAAAACAAAAGTTAGCTATGGTCCCTGGGTAAAAGTTATAGTTATCTTAAAATAAAATATATTACTAGATTTATCGTTAAAAATGCCAGTATAATGTCAAAGTTGTAAATGTCTGGATTCAATAGTTTTTGAATAAAAAAATAAAAACGAAATTTAAAAAAATCCGTTTTTTGACAATATCTCAAAAATGAAAGATATTTCAAATTTGATTTTTGGATTATTAATAGGCTCTAAATTACGCAACTTTGCCATAATTTAACCGACTTTCTATCTCTTTAAATAACCGAGATTCCCATACATTCTGTTGAAATACGGACACCCTGTATATCAAAATTATGTCCTTGTGTATATGTTCTGGTGCATATTTAAATTAATATTTTTGATTTTTGCCTTTATAGTTTTATATAAATAAATAGTTAATTATAATTTCAAAACTAATAAGTACTATCGGTTATACGTCTTTCTTTTTAATCATATTAGTTTTTTAGTTTGATAATGACTACTAGATAGTTGAAATTATAGTCATAAATTAGGTGCAAAATATAGTGGTTAAACAAAGTAAAAAATGTTTTATTTACAAGTCTATTTAAACTATACTACAAAGTGAACGCCTACAACACAAAACAGGTAGTCATATTAGTTTTAAAATTATTTCAATTATATTATGCATATCATTAATATCAATATCATTACAAATACAATATAATTATATAATGAAAATATTATATTTCAAATTGACATTGTTTATAATGTATAATACGATACAATAACAGTAGGAATTGTTGATTTAGTAAAACAGAAAGTTATTTTTTACTCGGTTATTATATTATTATATAAAAAGAAAGCACATATTTTTAAACCTCAGAATAAGTCAGTGGTTAATACGCCTGACGCATGAAGTAAATATTACGAGTTCCAATCCAAATTTTCAGGCTTTTCTAAACTCGAAATATTTACTTCATGCTTAATCAAGGAATGGAAACCACTCGTTAGAATAATATTGATCGCTTTTCATAAAACACTAAGGTCTATTTGCACCCCGACGGATTAGCTTTAATCATCCACTAATCATTGATTAAACCTCTTTCTAAATCAAATTTGTGGAATATAAGAATGTTATAAATTGCTAAGATATCCTAAACATGTCTTTTTCATTAATATGCAGTTGTGTAAACAATTTGTAAATACAATTGTTGTGTTTTTAAAAAGTACTAATCACTGATTAAGTTAATAGACTTGGGCGCAACCGGGCATAAATGCCAAAAATTAGGAAATCAAACTACACTTTTTTAAAATGCTGTAAATATTAAGTCATTGATTTCGAATCGGAACTTGTTTGACTTAGTGTTTTTTTTTAAATTAAATTAAATAAAAATTACCTAATAGGTTTCCTTTTAAATAAATGATGTCAATTTTAATTTAGATTTTAAAATATTGAATACTTTGATATTTCATGTTTTTAACTATTTAAATGAGCTGACGATTTTTTTAGTTTGCAAAACATTAAACATAATTTATATAATTACAATAATGTTTGCAGTTTATGCGAACATTATTGTAATTTTACATATTTATTACTTTGACTCACTGAATAACGTGAATGTTACGAAATTTATAATAATATTATAACTAATTTAAAATAATCAAATTAAAAAATAATATATTGTTACCAAGTTTATAATAATATTATAAATTATTTGAAATATAGAAACACCACATTTATTTACATATTTCTAATTTGATATTCGGTTATTATTTTCAAGTTTAAATAATATAATTTTAATTTTTCCAGTACGATATTTGTATTTATTTTCATTTAGAAATCAACCCTTTTTCATTTTAACAGTTTGTGTGAATTTTATCAAAATCTAACGCGTTGTGTTCATTTTTTGGCATTTTATGACACTTAAAATGTAATATATTCGATCATATCTTTTAATTAGCACCATACCGCTTCATTTTGAGCTTTCAGAAATTTTGAAAATGCCAATATTGATTATTAATCAATATTGGAAATATGTGCAATCATTATTTTAAAATAATATTAAAACACTTAACTTTGTTTTACCACTTTAATTAACTTTTTACAGTGACTATAGTTTCGACTACAATCTAGTCATTATCAAACTGAGACTAGCTTGTAGTCGAAACTATAGTCACTGTAAAAAGTTATTTAAAGTGGTAAAACAAAGTTAAGTGTTTTAATATTATTTTATAAAGATGTACCACAAAGTGAACGCCAACCAAATCAAAGATTTCATTATTTTAAAGTTAAAAAACACAATTTTAAATTTGTTTAGTACGATAATTGTACTTAAAAATAAATAAAGGCCCATTTCTGAAAAAAACATATGATTCAGAAGTGGGGCCTTTTTTAATTTTAACAGTTTATTTGATCTAATGCATTGCGGCGTTGTATAACACTTAAAACTTAATTTATTATGTGATAATTTTTTAATCAACTCCATATCGCTCAATTTTGAGCTTTCAGCAACTTAGAAAATGCTTAATTTACGTAAACATTTCTTCGTCAATACTTCTTATACTTGGGTGTTTACAAATTTAAATAAAAAAATCGTTAAAAAATACGCTAACCGCTAGAATTATCTTAACATGATTGTTAAATTAATTCATAAAAGAAACAACAGAATGTTCATAAACGAATATTTCAGATATAAACGAATTATTTCTGTGGTTAAAAGAAGAAACAAGTTAACTCCACTTTTCGATTATTCGAGAAAAATGCAATTGAAATTCTGAAATACTGGTTTGGGATTGGAGAACAATCCGACATCTTGCCGAAGGTTAATGAATATACATTTATAAATCCATATCTTAGCAATATTTATGAACCGTAAAAAACAATAAAATAATTGTATAGTTATTATCATTATAAATGCATTTTTCAGCAAAGTTAATGGAGTTAACTCGTTTTCCGCTAAATTTAACTATTTTCGGCCACTTGTTCATTGTTATTACTTCAGAATGATGCACGGTTTGGTCTCATTTCTCTGCCAAACGAAAGTAGACCAAAAAATAATACGAATTATGGTTTAAACTCATTTTTTTCAAAAAGTTGAGTTTTTCTTTTTAGCCACGGATTCGAATTTGATTTGAGAGAATAAGCTTATGCTTCTTTTAGTTTGCAAAACTTAAAAACTTTAAACATAGTATATAAAATTACGTCAACGTTCGTATAAACTGCAAACAATAAGTTTTAATCAATAAGACTACTAAGATAATTCATATTTATTGTCTTAGTACTTTTATTAGTTAAGACTCATTGTTTGCACTTTATACAAACATTATCGTAATTTTATATATTGTATTTATAAAATTGCACAAAAATTAATAAACTCTGTTTAAATGTTAGAGAACCAACCACCGACATAAATTCAGCAGTATCTTCCTTTTAAATAAACTGATGGGAAAAAAGTGCAGAAAACAATTAAAAGCTAAATTTTGTGATCAAATAAAGGATATTACCAATGAAGCAAATTCACTTGTACACTTTTATCGCGCAACTTGCTTCTGCGAAATTTTTAAATAGCAAACTTTGTTTACAAATTATAAATTGCCAATTTACAGATCGATTTAAGTGCCTTCAAACTGACGTTTTGTTGTTTGCAAATGCAACTTGCTATTTAGAAATTGCGCAACCAAAAAGTTGCAGCTAAGTGTAATAGCACTATTTTACAATTTTCACGTTTTTCAAACGCTTAAAAGAATATTTTTATATTTTAGGGATTTGGAAAAATGGGGTTGTTAATAATCATGAAATTTTCATATGAATAATATTGTATAGTTTGTATTGTAATTTTTGTAGTATTTATATCATGAATAATATTAACTGTTTATTTGACTTGACTCAGATAAAGACATGAATCTTTATCCTAACGTTAACATCATGAATAATGGTGATTTGAGTTGTTTTCAGGTTTTTATTGTAGTGTTTGAATCGTTAATAGCATTGTTAAATGGTTTATGAAAGTGATTACAATCGATGGAAATTGCTGAAAAAAGGGGGGAATTGTCGGGAGATGAATAAATCAACCCCTTGTCCGCAGCGACCCCATCGATTTCCTGCGTCGTTTTCACACGAAATGAAAAAGTCTACGTCTATTTTCCCTGACCTTCGTCCGAGTCTTCGATTAAACATTTATGAAACGGAAAATGAATTGTTTCCTCAAATTGTAATTAGTATGGAAATTGTACTAATAACAATTTTATTACTTGCTTAATTAGGTCATTATTTAAAAAAAATAAAGAAAAAATCATTCAAGAAGATAATTAAAAAAAAAATCAACAAGGAGAAGGGTTTGGGATGAGAACGGCTATAGATGGGCTATGGATGGGAACTAGGAAGGATTAATTTGATTCAACTCAGATTACTTTTGAAAAAAAACGTTGGTTGTGAATAATTAACGACATAGTTTTGGAATAACAAGGTTCAGAGGTACAGCCTAATCACTTCTGTCTTACTATTAATAAACATTACGAGGCAGTTTTAGAGCTTAGTATACTTATAAAACTATATTTTAATGTGTAGGAAATAAAACACAATCGTTTGAGAATTTTCACAGTTTTTAATGTCGAACACTGCGACAATTGTTTCGCCACACAGTGGCTTCATCAGGCAGATGAGTAATGATAACATGAAACTACAATCGTTGCTTATATACTAAATCATTGTGGAGGGGGTGTGCGTAACAGTGTAATTTAATATAATATTTATGATTTAACAGAATAATATAATTAATGAAGACATTTAAAATTTTACACATTACAATTTATAGACCTAGATTTAATAGTGGTGAATTATTTACGTCGGTTTAATCATTGAGTATCAAACCGCGTTGATTATATTTGTTAATTTCCAGCTGCTCAAGGAGGTTTAATTTCTTGCTTTTAGCGCATCCGTGTAAAATTTGAAGTTGTTGTTGGGGTTGTGATTATGTTCCCTGAGGTGATTGGCATATGTAGATGTTGTCTTATGGTTAATGTAGCTTTTTTGGTGATCAGCTATCCTTTCTTCAAAGCTGCGTCCGGTTTGGCCAACATATATCATGGGGCAATCTCCACATTCTAACAAGTAGACTCCAGATTTTTTGTTTTTGTCGGTTTTGTCTTTGGCATTATTAATGAATTTATGTAATGTATTGTTAGTTTTAAAGGCTACTGAAATATTGTGTGATTTTAATTCGTTTTTTATTGTGACGGAAGGATGACCGATGTATGTTAGAGTACAATAATTTGAAGCTAATTTATCATTATTTGAGGGAAAAATTAAGTTGTTGATTTTTTGGTTTTGTTTTTTATTTAAAATATTCAAAATTAGGTTTTCGGGGAAGCCATTATTATAGGCGATTTCTAAGATTCTGTTTAATTCGGTATTAAAATTAGATTTTGATAAAGGAACGCTTAACAGTCTGTGGATGAATGAATTATATGCTGCAAGTTTGTGGGGCATAGGATGGAATGATTTAAAGTGGGTTTGTGAAAAATGTTAAATTCGAGTTTATTGTTTTTATAGGAAATTGATAGGTCTAGGAGAATGAATTGTTAGAATGTGGAGATTGCCCCATGATATATGTTGGCCAAACCGGACGCAGCTTTGAAGAAAGGATAGCTGAACACCAAAAAAGCTACATTAACCATAAGACAACATCTACATATGCCAATCACCTCAGGGAACATAATCACAACCCCAACAACAACTTCAAAATTTTACACGGATGCGCTAAAAGCAAGAAATTAAACCTCCTTAAGCAGCTGGAAATTAACAAATATAATCAACGCGGTTTGATACTCAATGATCAAACCGACGTAAATAATTCACCACTATTAAATCTAGGTCTATAAATTGTAATGTGTAAAATTGTAAATGTCTTCATTAATTATGTCATTCTGTTAAATCATAAATATTATATTAAATTACACTGTTACGCACACCCCCTCCACAATGATTTAGTATATAAGCAACGATTGTAGTTTCATGTAATCATTACTCATCTGCCTGATGAAGCCACTGTGTGGCGAAACAATTGTCGCAGTGTTTGACATTAAAAACTGTGAAAATTCTCAAACGATCGTGTTTTATTTCCTACATATTATGGAATTTCACCAAGTAACAGCCTCATCTATCCAATATATTTTAATGTTTATTAATAAAGAAGACAGTATTCATAAAAACTTGAATTTTAAGTTACGATCGTATGTTTATTAAAAAAACCTCTAGAGTGCCAAGGAAAATCTAGTAAGTTGGCAACTCTGAAATTATATATTATTATTATCATGCTTGACGTTTATATGTCAATTCCTAAGGCGTGTAGCCAACTTAAATTTAAAAATAAATTGAATCATGGCACTCGAGAGGTTTTTTTTATTGAACATAGGATATGTTATCATATTCATCAGGCGAATCCGATAGTTTTTGATTTTAACAGAATGAAAATTCAGTTAAGATCATAGTAGGTATTACTATCTCGAATAAACTTCAACCTTTCTTTTATAGAACTCTATTTCCGTTCGCGTTTTATTTATTTATTATTTTACTTTAGATAATCCAATTTCCGCTAGCGGATTATTTATTTATTTTTATTTTTAAAGGTGGGGAATTGTGTTGACAAGGGAGCATTTTTTGGCGAATCAATCTCATGGCGCGTTTCCAAGAAGATACCAAAACACGGTCGCGTCTTAAAAATTGTTCCGCAGCCAGGGGAATATCGGTTTTTGCAATATTCCTTCGTTTTTCTTTTGCACGAAACTTCTCATTGTCCGGCGGGCGATAACTTTTCACTGGATGTTATCGACGGTTTGCTTGGTACGCTTTATTCCGGCCTCGTTTCATCCGATCTATTTTATGTTGCACCCATAAAGGAATGAAAATTGTCTACGGCGAGGTTTCGCGAAAATGAATTTACTCGATTCCACAATTTCAATTTCTCAGAGATAATATTTGATAATAAATTTCTTAACATACATAAAATATACTGTAGCAAGTTTAATTAAATGTTATGTTCATTCATTATTTTAACTAATATTACTATAAATTTGAATAATAAAAAAAATCATCTAAATTGGCTGGAAACTTGTGTGCATGTCAAGTACAATTGCGAGAGAAAAAAACTAGTACATCAAAATATTTGGCTATGTGAACTGGACTCACTTTGATTTTTCAAATTGTCAATCAAATTGACAAATGTCAAACGAAATTTATTCGAATTAAAATAATCAACTCTTTGGCGCTCCTGAAAGTACGTCGTAAAAACTAAAAATCTATGACATAATGCAGTATCAACGATCATATCATCCAAAAACAATGAAATTAACTAATTGAATTACTTTAGCATAGTAGATAAATATGATCCTGAATCGATTTCCGCACACGAGCTAATGAAATTGCTTTTACTCTTTTCACTTCATCTGTGGGATTAAGTTAATGAATACACATTGCGGGCGATTGAAGCTCGGATGGGGAATGCATGTGGGATTGCATCCCCGCTCCCAGGGGGGGGGGGGGTGAAATGGGGGTGCGGATTTATAGAGAGTCAAAGCCGAGGTTTGCATATAAATTAGGAGTTCCGCCAACGCGGCCAGAAATTTCCAATTATGCAGCGCCAAATGAAAATTCATCGCTGCAACAAAAACTGCCATTCCGCATAAAAAAGAATCGCACAAGCGATGTGGAGTTTTAGTTTTGGAAATGTTAAGTATACTTAAAAGGATTTTTTGATTAGATCGTTTTATGTTTAAATCGAGTATTTCATTATATATTTTAAATTTACGGAAAAAGCTTTAAAACAATATTTTTAGAAAGTAAACAAGTGGTTTATTAAAACAGCAAAAATATGAATGAAAATGAAGAGCATAAGAATAATAATTGTATCGTATGTTCAATAAAAAAAACGAGAGTGCCATGGAAAATAATCTAGGTTGGCAACTCTGAGATTCAAGATCAATTAGTTTTGTGTTGACAACTACTCTTTACACCGGTATAGTAACCCTATTCAAGTGTGTATATTTGTGTATGTGTTTTTAATTTATTTAATTTTTAATTATTACTATTTGTATTACATGTAATGACTTGTATGAAACATTATGTTAATGCACCAATAAAGGATAGATAGATAGATAGATTATATATTATAATTATTGTCTAAAGTTTTATATGTCAAAAATTTGGGGGTAGAGAGCGCTTATGTCACAAATACGCGTCGAATTTAAATATGGTTACTTCATGATTTAGATAATTACAAGTTATTACAGTAATTGAATATTAATTCTTACTATTAAATTATTTTAATAATATGAAAATTGTCTCAGATACAAGACATATTTCGATTTGGAAATAGAATTAGCAGCATACGGTAATTCCACATTTAATTCTTCGTAATATTGCAATCCATGTGTACTTTATGCATATTTATTTTTATTGTAAAATGATACACATTTCCAATGTATAAGCACTAACAACTAAAATTACAAAAACAGGTTGGTTTAACCTTAAATTTTATACGTTAGCATTGAAATGACAAAATAGTTGTTCATGCAAAACGGATCATAATAAAGCTTAGAACTCTAATATTTAAAAATAAATTTTGATAACGTTTAATTATTAACCAATGTAATCAATTAAACTATAGTTCGTCCGAGAATGCAAGCAATATCTAGTTGTTTTGTCTTTGGTGTGGATCGTGGCCCTCTCCTTGCTGCGTCACTACAGCTTAACCATAGTTCACCACTTTTTAACCATTCATAACTCAACGTTAGGCATCTAGCACCTAACGTTTTCGGATGGGTTTTTAGGTTATTTTGAATGTTTACATGTACTCTTGACAACAATACGGGGACTTTAAGCCCATTGACATATTGCCTTGATTCTTGAATATACTATATAAGGGTATTTAGTGTTACTAGTAGTTCGACATACTTTTTAACACTAAATAACTCAAATAGTTTACTCATATAGATATTTGACTATTTTGTAAATACACAGCCTTAATTTATAATAAACTCTAAGGCACTGCCAACTCTAACTTACTCTAATTTTATAATTCCAGAAGTAAAAATAAAATAAAACACTTTAACTGTGTTCGTATAACGTACTATTTTTTAGTTATGACTGTAGTTTCTATTATACAATACAATTATTTAGAGATTTTTTTTTTATGTAAACATGCATAAGCTGTAAATTTACAGACATTCGTTGTTTTTTTTAAAAGAGTTTAATTTGAAGCTCTTAACGAGTGTTTTCCACTCCCAGACTAAGCATAAAGTAAAATTTCGAGTTTAGAAAAGCCCCGTGAAAATTTGTCGAGGGTCGCGCAGCGACCCGAGACAAATTTTCTGGGCTTTTCTAAACTCGAAATTTTACTTCATGCGCCACGCGTATAAAACACAGATTTTAAGCGAGGTTCAAATATACATACATTTCTCAATATTTTAGTGTTTTATACACGTTACGCATGAAGTAAAATTTCGAGTTTATAAAAGCTCAGAAAATGTTCACGGTGCTTTTCTAAACTCAAAATTTTACTTCATGCTTAGTCTGGGAGTGGAAAACACTTTTTTATAGCTTAAAATTAAACTTAAAAAAATGGAATATTTAAAGATTTACAGAAAATAGGCTAAATTTGGAATACGTATATACTTTGAACAAAAACTCAAGAATAATGTAAATACATATTTAAAGAAGGTGCGAAAAGGGGAAATTAATAATTAAAGCATGTTAATAATTTTATTTATATACAATTTATTAAATTTTGTCTTCTTAGCATTTTCTTTTAATTATGAGATTTTTCTCTTAAAATCCTCGTTATTTTTAAAAACTTTTTATTACTAATTTCAGCAACTATTTCTTATGAATAATCTTTGTTTTAAATATGTTTTAATTATAACCCAATCAACGTCAACATATTTTTTAAAATTAAATTACACGTAACACAAATTATTATTTTATTTACACTTAACACTAACACAGTCTTATTTTCATAACACTTATTTTTAACACAAAATATTAAAAAATCTATTTATGAAAGTACAGCGAAACTGGAAAGAGAGGTTAGGATAGATTCAAAAACGTAAGCAAATACAACGTCATTGTTCTCTCTCGCACGAACTAGGGCCTGCGGGGAAAGGGGTGGGGGAAAATATGGAATGATACAATTCTGTCATACCTTGTAACACATACAGAGAGTTTTATGTAACACCGAACATGTTCATCCAATACAATTTGACACTTTTATTTTTTAAGTTATGTGTAAATTGGCTTGCCTATATGACCATTAAAAATTGTAGCGAATCAATCGCAATTATTGCCTTAACTTGTACACACAGGGCGTTCTCTCAAGTATACATGTTACACCGTATTTGTCGTGAATCTTTAGATACTCGTTGTTAAAACAAATTAATTTGAAACTTAAAATGTGTATGTTCCACTCCCAGACTAAGCATGAAGTAAAATTTCGAGTTTAGAAAAGCCTGAAAATTTGGTTTGATTGCGTGGCGCGAAGCGCGGAGCGGCCAAACCATATTTTCAGGCTTTACTTCATGCGCCACCGATACAAAACACTGACATATTACGAAGTTTAAAACACACTGTTAAACTTTAGATTGCATAAGTATTTTGTACTGGTGGCGCATGACGTAAAATTTCGAGTTTAGAAAAGCCTACAAATTTGGATTTGCCGGGCTCGCTTCGCTCCGCTCGGCAAATCCAAATTTTCAGGCTTTTCTAAACTCGAAATTTTACTTCATGCTTAGCCTGGGAGTGGAAAACACTCGTTTAAAGCTTAAAATTAAATTCTTTTAATAAACCGAGCGTCGGCAAATGTACAACGTATGGTTATATATACGTTATAAAAATGTTCGGTATCTGTATGTGTTCATATGTGTTACGCCCATTGACGTACCTTGGTCAGTTTCTAAAGCGTGTAGCGAACCTAAATTAAAAAAAAAAGATTAAATCATGGAACTTTAGAGTTTTTTTTTAATTAATATACGATAGTAGTACACGGAGTGACTGAACAAAGTGAGTAATAGTACAGAAAAATTAATTATCAGATTTTTTGTGAAGATTTCTTGTAGGGAGACTTTAGCTTTTAAGCAGAGTCTATCATGTATGATCTAGGTTTGAGTTAATTATCCGGTTTTGTTTGTATCCAACGCTTTGATTAATTTGATTTTTCCGGGAATGAGAAAAGGCACTTGTTTTTCTTCCGGGCGCAAAGCCATTTCATCTGATGCCAAATATTTCGATTCGTTAATTCGCCTCCGGGAAAAACATGTTTACCAATAAAAATCCGTTTTAATTGGCACTTTAGGACGAGTTCATTGTCATTCTTCATAAATAAAACAGAACTTCATTAAGAGCAGTATACAGGGTTTTCCGATTGATTATAACCATGCATCAAATGACATTCCTTTTTTATAAGATGAATTCGTCAAATGATTTCTTTCTTCAGAATCCTAAATATTTCGTATCAGCTCAAAGTTATCGGACGTATAACAATGAAAAACCGCAGACGCACAGTCAAACACGTTTGGATTGGGGAAGCCTCAGGAAATCACATGTGCTTTTTAGTGTGTGTGTGTTGTTTGGAAAACCTGTTGCCTCATTTACTACTTATAGTCGATCTAAATTAAACCGCTTACTGCACCGCGCGCGCCGTTTTCTATTTCCGCCCGATCTGAGCTAAAATTAGATCAAATCCCATTCTATCCAGTTCCAGTTCCATCCCATCGCATAATAACACCAATTCCGGATGAAAATCTTAACAAAACAATAAGAAAAAACATGTGACATCAACAAAATATACAGGGTATTTATATATATATATATATATATATATATATATATATATATATTTTCTTTCGAAAATGAAATAAAAAACTTTACACATTTCAAAACTATTCATTGTTATGTTTTTCTTACTTAACCCATAGTAAAACATTTTTGAATCTAATTCTGGATATTTAACTAAAATACTTGGTTTGTTTCACTAATTTATATTTTCTCTGACTAGTTTCGACCACTGGTCATCTTCAAGGAAATATAAATTAGTGAAACAAACCAAGTGTTTTGATTAATGATCCAGAATTATTTATTGTTATTTTTCTCCTATCACACAGCACGGGAAATCTGATTTTATGCCGTTTACAAAAAAGAAACATCTTGTAAATGTCGCCCTTCATTGAGCCCGCGTTCATCAAAATGTTCAACATTAAACATGTTTGAATTTGTTTGTGATTTATATTGATATCTAATGAACGGCACTACAGCCGCTCTATTTTGCACGATTGCAAAAATCCCAAACACGTTCACGATTAACAATCCGGTCATCAGAGAATTCCCCAACAGTTGGCAGTAAACTCCCAACGGTTGTCTCTGGTGAACGGGATTACACTGATTCAGTCCAATTCAGAAGTTTCGGTCCACTCTTTCTAACATAGGAACGATATATTGATAATTTCGGCTCGAATGTTGATCTGTAGGCTATCTAGGGTCTGGGACGATTGTTATATACTCGAGATTTAAGATTACTCCACAGAAAATAATTAAAATAGGCTTCTAAAGCATTTTTGCGAATAAAATGGATAGGGACACAAAATTACCATCTAGGCCCCCAGATTAAGTCCTTCCTCAAGTTTCTGTTATTCTCACTAACTTCACTACGCCTTTTTCAAAAGAGAAAGTTCTCACGCCCCACCCTGAACATACAGAGAATTTGTTTTTTTCAGTATACAAACCCTATGTACCTTTTTGGGCATTCGTTTTTGAAAAACGTTTAATTTGAAACTTCTAATAAGTGTTATACTCATTGATTCAGTATGAAGTAAAATTTTTATTATTATTATGCCTAGTTTCGATTTTTTATACCATTTTCAAAGGAATAGTACAGAATAGTATATTCTGTAACGAGGTTAGAATGAAAAAAATTGATACAAGAGGAAGATTCCGAACGCGAGCGCCAGTGAGCGTGAGCAACTACGAGTATCAAGTTTTTATTCTAACCTAGTAACAGACTATATTTTCTCCACGACCAGAAAGTATGAACCAATAACAATTATATAAATCTGAACAAAACAAGTTATTTATTGCAATATTTGTATTACATTGTATTAATATTTACATTTATAGTGTTAGTTTTTTTTTATTACCTTTGTACCTAAATACATGTCATCCGGAGCATTTTCTAAGAATTGCTCAACATTTTCTTTAATAAAATCCTTCGATTTCTTAGCTACATCCTTTTCAGAAGAGCGTTTTAACAAAGTTTTTAATTTATTGTATCTTGAAATATCGATATCGTGTTTCACATTTACTGTTTCTTTCAGGATCGAATATACTTTTGATAGAGTCAAGGATTTCTATTTTTTTTAATAAATCGCCGAAAAATGCAATTAAAACATTTTCCGAAATAGATTCCAGTTTCTTTTCTTGTTGCCAATCCCTTAACAGTGTATAATACTTTCCATATTCATGTCTCGATTTTTGCGGCAGCAGGTTCTCGCTTATATTATTTGCATAATTTGTAATTTCAGGTGGAGTAATATCAAGTTCTATATCTGATTCACTAGATTTTTTACGCATTATTTTAGTTAAATTAAAACTTGTTTGAAAATAATTATTACGACGTCGGCATTTACATCTGATAGATTTGAAATTCACTTACAGTGACAGTTTTGAAATTCAAGGCAATCTATGTTGTTTACTTCGATTACGGAATATTCATTCTGTATCTTGTTATAGAATGAAAATACATGCAAAACACATAAGAAACAAACATACGAGTATATAGAATGTTTTATGTTTTCAGGTAATAAGGTATAAAACTAATAAAAGATAAATCGCATTTTTAATGTTTTTGAAATTGTTTGTTCTTCCTCAACGATAAGCTTTATTTCGAAACCTCATTAACAATTAAACATGTGTGACGCTTCACAGCCAGCAAGTTGGCATTAGCACAAAGGACTTGCTGAAACCACAAAGAGCGCAAATCGTTCATGTTTTCTTTCACTTTCAGAGCGAACCACTTGGAAAAAAAAACACTACATGCAGCTTTTATTGCTAAAATTGGAATCCGGAAACACATTCGCAAAATTTCAAAACATCATTTTAAATCCGGAATTGGACGACCTACACCAGGGGCTCTAATTTCTTTCCAGATCGAGTTTTTGATTTCATGTAAATTAAAAAATATAAAAATGAATAAAATTTATATCAACTTTCTGCAATCATTTAGTCTCATTAAGACAAATCTCCAAATATTCATGGAAACAACTACTTCTCGAGCTAATAATCTTTTTCTATTGAAAGTCTAAAGCATAGCTATACTGACGAGGCGTACATCTCGAAACGCGTCTAAAGATGGCTTACGACAATTAATATTCATTTCCTGTAATTTTATCAATTTGTTTCGATTTCTTGTTGGTTTAATTTTTGCAGAAAATCGATATTAATTTTACTTCATTTTTATATTATGTAAATATTTTGCAAACTATAGATAACCTCAATTTTTCTTTATGCTAAATTTAGTTTTACAAATGTTTATTTTGATTAATTCGAACGTCTAGAGGATGTTATTATTTGAATATGTAAAAGAATATATAAAGGAAAAATTTCCGGTATGTATCTTAAATGTAAATTTAAATCATAAGACAGGGGTTTACAATAAGTTATTCTGAAAAGCATCACGGAGGTTCTTTATGATGACAGAACAACATCGGCTATTTAGTTTACTATTCACTTATTTTGTAATCACCAGAAAACTGCTGGGATAAATTCCAACTTTGAGCATCCACCAAGAACACAATTTTCAACTTAGAAAAATGCCAATTACACTAATTTAAAGCTTATTTAAATAAATCTAAGTCGATTACATTTTGAGTGATTCAAATCGGTTTGTCTTTCACCTAATGAATCTGGTTTCATTAAAAGTAGGAAAATAATAATAATAATAATAATAATAATAATAATAATAGTTTATTGCCCAACAGACTACAGCCCAATTACAGAGCAATTTCAATAATAATACAAAAGTGTAAATTACAGATTGAACTAAATATAAAAATATAAAACACTAAACACACAAATATAAATGTATGATATTTATACACATATATATGACAATTAAAAATATTTAAAAGATAACAAATAATATCATTACGAGAATAAATCTTAATTAAAATGTTGCAGCACACTTTGTTTAAAATCATGTAATGATTGACCGAAAATATCACAGCTGGTTTGAATATCATTATAAATTTTGCACATTTTAATTACAGGGGAGTTTGAGTGGTGATTTGTACTGGGAATAGAGTACCTGAACGTATGACAATTTCTCATAGATGACTTTGGGACATTAATCTGAATATCATTCAAGGTCAGAGAGTCATCTATGTAGTTATTTAGTATTTTAAACAGATATAAAACTGCGACAATTTTATGATTTGTATGAATTGTTACACATCCGAAGTAATTTACTAAGTCGTCGTAACTACCTCTTTCAGGGTATACCCCATGTGAGGAAAAAAACAAGTATTTTAAGAATTTCTTCTGTACGGACTCAAGATAATTGACATATGTGTCATAATGGGGAGACCAAACCGGAGCACAGTAGTTCAATTTACTCATGACGAATGACACGTATAGTCTAATAATAGTAGTTTGGTTGCTAAAGTTCTTGCTGTTTCGTATTATAAAACCCAAAATTCGATAGCAGTTCCTTACCAACTGACAAATATGTGAATTAAATGTGAGTCCGCAATCAAAGATTACACCGAGGTCTTTTATTTCAGTTATTTCCTTCAACACATGATCATCCAACATATAAGCAAACTCAACTTTATTTTTCTTGCGAGAATACGTCATAAAGGAGCATTTACTTTTGTTCAGGTACAATCTATTGTCGACGCACCACCTAATTAATACATCGAGATCCTCCTGTACCTTAATACAATCAGTGACATCGTTTATTGCACTAAATATTTTTAGGTCATCTGCATAAAGTAGACATTGCGATTTAAAAGAACCAAGTAGGTCGTTAATAAATAATAAAAAGAGCAAAGGGCCAAGACTAGATCCCTGTGGAATCCCGCTGGTTGGAGTATAACATTTTGAGATTGATCCTTGATAATAAACAAAGTGTAACCGATTATATAAATATGACTGAATCACACTGACCACATTTGAATTAATATTAAAAGTATTTAATTTTTCTATAAGAATGCCATGAGATACAGTATCAAACGCTTTACTAAAGTCTGTGTAAATCACGTCAGTCTGGCGTTTATTATCTAATGCTGAAGATACAAATTGCGTAAACTGTAATAGATTGGATGTTGTAGATTTCCGCCTCAGAAAACCATGCTGCTCACTAGATATATCACTGTTTACTAGAGAAGTTATATGCTCGCATAAGATAGATTCCAGGGTTTTTGAGAAATTGCTAACGATGGCAATTGGTCGATAATTTTCTGCGCTGCTTTTATCCCCCGATTTAAAGACGGGACACACTCGTACATTTTTCCAAACATCCGGAAAACTGCCACGTTTCAATATAAGATTGAAGATATGGGAGACAGCGGGGGCTAATACATGAGCACAGTCTTTCAACACCAACGACGGCACCTGGTCCAATCCCATTGTTAGTTTTGAACTTAATTTCTTTAAATGAGTAATAACTGACTCTTCGGAAATTCTGAAATCTCCCAAGTGTGCATATTTCTCTATCTGCTTGTAATTCTTATTATCTTTGGCAATGTGCACGGAGTTGAAATTGAAATTGAAATGATTTAAAAATAATGAGGGAAAGATAATTTTTTATTACATATAGGATCGCTTTTACAATCAAAAGTTACACCTTTGGTAATGTAGATCCTCTAGTACTGTAGTTTAAACCATTGGTAAACGGCCTTGCCATTTTACAATTGTTTCAGTTGTTACCTACAGATTTTTCACTCAGTTGACATTACTGTTTATTTTGGGCGCTTGCGTCTGTCTCTTGGATTTATCCATACTAAGCTAACCTCTACTTTCAAAATTTAAAACGAATTTGTCACAACAAATTATTATTATATCCATAGAAACTGCCAACAACAGGTTTAACTCAAGCTCAAGGCACGGGGCAGACTGACAGTGAGGTAACTCAGCTTTACACACAACAATGCTTTGCCTCGGAATTGTAAAATAGACACCAAAGGTTTGATCCTTGGATTAAGTTAGCAGAGGTGTAAATGTGGATTGTAAAAGACTCATTGATGTGGAATGTGTGGTTCAAATTTTTTAGAAAGAATGTCGACTGTTGTATCTGCAACGATTTTTCCTAGATATCTCAAATTTTGACGTTTAATGTCATACTCTTTAGGTCAAGCTTTATTATTAGCGTTCTTTTCAATAAAGCTTTTCCATATCATCATAATTCCTTGTGATTTTTGTCATTTGTGTATACATATCCCAATTACGTGTTGTAGATTATTAAATATTCGTTGTTTTCCTAAAAGAGGTCAATTTAAAGTTTAAACAAGTGTTTTCCAATCACAGGTTAAGCATGAAGTAAAATTTCGAGTTTAGAAAAGCCTGAAATTTTTCTTCATGCGCCATGCGTATTAGACAATGATTTAAACGGAAGTTTACTCGTTCACAATATTTCAGTGCTTTCAGTGTTTAAGTAAAATTTCGAGTTTAGAAGCGCCTGAAAAAAAATTTCGAGTTTAGAAGCGCCTGAAAATTTGGTTTGGTCGCTCCGCGCTTCGCGCTACGCAACCAAACACAATTTTCAGGCTTTTTTAAACTCGAAATTTTACTTCATGCTTAGTCTGGAAGTGAAAAACACTCGGTTTCAGCTACAAATTTAATTCTCTAAAAAAAGCGTATGCATATTATTTGCTAAATCTACCGAATGATGCGCATTCGATTCAACTAACATTTTCGTTTGAGCTTACACAAAATCAACTTAAATGCATTATTTATTTCTGTAAATACCTGAACTATTTAATAGGTGTGGAAATTGGAAATATACTACTTAAACTCACATTTAAAACGATTGTGCGCATTAATTAAAATCATTTGTGATTGGGTTTTTGCAGATTTAGTTCTTCGCAGACATTGTCAAAATGTAACATTTAACCTTAATATTTTAAAGCTGCATACCGGAACATACGTTTTCGCATGTGCCATCTAAAAACCATAGCAGACATATTATGAAATTTTCTGTCTCTTTTCACACACGTAATCTGATGACATGAACCTATTTTCATATTACATGTATTGGTGCAGAAAGCTCTACAAATCAAGAAAACCATTGGACACCTCTCGTGAATCGTACCTCAAACCATACTTTCTACTCTAGATTATAATGAATTTGTTAAAACCGAATTTAAATTTGTTTTGCCCGTATGTTCTTGAATCGTAAAAGACTGTTGGGGGCGGTGGACAAACTGGGGCAGTGGGTCGGGATTTGTGTAGGGCAGCAGAAAACCAGTAAATCACGTGTGTTCCAGTGGCGATATGTAAATGAGACACGTGGGGGGTTGGAACGTGCGATTTATACCCGTACCTCCGCCGTTTTCCCACCCCCCTCACTCCCGTTTTGGAAACCCTCCAGAAAACGAATTCTTTCCGACGCGATCGTCCGATTCCCGAATTAATTACGGGCCCTGCCCTCGAGTTATTAATTTTTCCTTAATTAAACAAACGGCGCTCGTAATTAAAATTGAAACGTCACGCGAGGCTAGAGTTGTGTAAATAATAATAATAATGATGGAAAAGAATAAGTAAAGTCTCTTTGTTATTAAGTAAAATAAAGAGAATGATGTAATTCTTTTAAAGTCATTTATTTGATAATACAAGTGAGAAATGGCGTAATTATATCGCTTTCTATTTATTAAAAAATATTTTGTCAAAGAAAAGCTTAGACAATTCCGAGTTTAGAAAAGCGTGAACGTTCAGGCTTTTCTAAACTCGAAACTTTACTTCATGCGCCACGCGTACAAAACACTGATTTAAAGTAAAGTTTAAAAGAACACTACATATTTAATCAGAGTAACACGGAATCAGATATTTAGTCTGTTATCAATGATATTCAGTGGTAATAATAAATAATTGGGCTATAAATATTTTTGTTAAAACCATTGGTAGCAATATTAAAATGGTAATAATTGCAAAAACTAATTAAATCTAATTTATTGTTAAAGGATTTGTATTCGTGATTCGAAAAAACAGGATTTGAATCTTTGATTCGACTAATATTTATCTCTTACGAATCCATTATTCGAGTATTCGTGATTCGAATTATATTAGGTGATTCAGATTCGTGATTCGAATCATATTAAGTGAGTCAGATTCGTGATTCGAACCCTTATTACGAGGATTCGTCCCAGCTCTGCTCTGTACATATCTCGATGCACGTTCTGTAAATGTTCAGGCATTCGTTGTTTTCATAAAAGTGTTCAATTTTAACTTTTAATGAGTGTTTAAGCTCCTTCATTAGGCATGAAACTTCAAATTTAGAGAAAAAAAGTGTAAATGTTCTGTCTACAGAATATTCTTATTCATTATTATTCAATCAATCCACATTGTTTTGTTTTAGTTCTAACGTTCACCTATCGGTTACCCATTAGACTAATAAACTTCATATTTCTATGCGTGTCTTTGTTAATTTTTCAAACGCGTTCCGATTGTCATTTTGTCGTAATGGCGTTTGTGTGTGGGGAGGGGGCGCAATGCCCCCTCGGGGAAATCCATCCCTTATCGATTGCGATGTATTTTTCCGTTTTTCCTGGTAATTTCCGGGCGCGGTCGCACTCTAATCAATCCGACTGCAACGCTGGAAACGGCCGTTTATTCTGAACCGGAAAACCCGGAACGTCTTACTCTATTTTCCCTCCCACACACTGACAATTTCACAGTCGCGTGGATTGATCAAAAACAACGGAATGCACTCGAATGGTAATAAATTCCCAAAATGATTTGAATGAACGATTTAGATGATCTATATGAGAAGTTTTGTTTTAAGGAAGAAATGATATTAACGGCGATGGAAACATAATTCAAAATTACACAATATTTAACTTTGTTTTAGTGATGAGCAAAAAAGGAACGACTACTCGATTCTCGGAAATGATCGAGCAGCTATTCTGAAGCAGATCGATCAGTTATTTATATGACTTATGGTAAAATTGTTATTTAAAGAGGTACATAATATATAAAATTACGAAAAAACTATTCGCGAAAATGCAAACAGTGTCTTAATTAATAAGACAACGTTAAATATCCATTGAAACAACTACTTCCCGTGCTAATACACCTCCGGATATTGAATTATACAAAGATATATTTAAAATCTTATTTAATTTGATTTGTTACAACGCTCTATTAAAGTATATGTAACGTTTAGGTCAAATTCACTTCAAACCAACTAACAATACAATTTAAAATGAAAGGAGAGACAGCAACAAATTAGAAGTGAAAGGGCTTGGATTAAAACTAATGTTTTAGGCCATCTATAGACGCGTTTCTAGATTTATCTCTCTTCAGTATAGCTTTGCTTATGACGTTTAAAAAAATTAGGAATAAAATTAAAACAAACTTACTTGGAAAAAGTGTTGTGTGTGGAATGAACAGGTACACAGCAATGGAATGAGTGAAAATGATGGTCGGTATTTATAGGTAAAAAAGGGGATTATGTCATTAGCAGGTATGAAGAATGTGAGACCTTATTATTTACCTTACGGTACAGTTTAAACAAGATAAATTCAAATTCAAAACTATTTGAATTCGAGAAAATAAGCTTACGCTTCTTATAGTTTGCACACTTTAAACATAATATATAAAATTACGAAAAAACTATTCGTGAAAATGCAAACAGTGTCTTAATTAATAAGACAATTTAAGACGTTAAATATCCATTGAAACAACTACTTCCCATGCAAATACACCTCCGGATATTGAATTATACAATGAAATATTTAAAATCTTATTTAATTTGATTTGTTACAACGCTCTATTAAAGTATATGTAACGTTTAGGTCAAATTCTCTTCAAACCAACTAACAATACAATTTAAAATGAAAGGAGAGATAGCAACAAATTAGAAGTGAAAGGACTTGGATTAAAACTAATGTTATAGGCCATCTATAGACGCGTTTCGAGATTTATCTCTCTTCAGTATAGCTTTGCTTATGACGTTTAAAAAAAATTAGGAATAAAATTAAAACAAACTTACTTGGAAAAAGTGTTGTGTGTGGAATGAACAGGTACACAGAAATGGAATGAGTGAAAATGATGGTCGGTATTTATAGATAAAAAAGGAAATTATGTCATTAGCAGGTATGATCTTAGTTTTAGTCCAAGTCCTTTCACTTCAAATTTTTTGTTATTTCTCCTTTCATTTAAAATTTGTATTTATTAGTTAGTTTGAAGAGAATTTGACCTAAACGTTACATATACTTTAATAGAACGTTGTAACAAATCAAATTAAATAAGATTTTAAATATTTCATTGTATAATTCAATATCCAGAGGTGTATTTGCACGGGAAGTAGTTGTTTCAATGGATATTTAACGTCTTAAATTGTCTTATTAACTAAGACACTGTTAGCATTTTCACGAATAGTTTTTTCGTAATTTTATATATTATGTTTAAAGTGTGCAATCTATAAGAAGCGTAAGCTTATTTTCTTGAATTCAAATAGTTTTGAATTTGAATTTATTTTGTTTGAACTGTACCGTAAGGTAAATAATAAGGTATCACATTCTTCATACCTGCTAATGACATAATCCCCTTTTTTACCTATAAATACCGACAATCATTTTCACTCATTCCATTTCTGTGTACCTGTTCATTCCACACACAACACTTTTTCCAAGTAAGTTTGTTTTAATTTTATTCCTAATTTTTTTAAACGTCATAAGCAAAGCTATACTGAAGAGAGATAAATCTCGAAACGCGTCTATAGATGGCCTAAAACATTAGTTTTAATCCAAGTCCTTTCACTTCTAATTTGTTGCTATCTCTCCTTTCATTTTAAATTGTATTGTTAGTTGGTTTGAAGAGAATTTGACCTAAACGTTACATATACTTTAATAGAGCGTTGTAACAAATCAAATTAAATAAGATTTTAAATATTTCATTGTATAATTCAATATCCGGAAGTGTATTTGCACGGGAAGTAGTTAGTTCAATGGATATTTAACGTCTTAAATTGTCTTATTAATTAAGACACTGTTTGCATTTTTACGAATAGTTTTTTCGTAATTTTATATATTATGTTTAAAGTGTGCAAACTATAAGAAGCGTAAGCTTATTTTCTCGAATTCAAATAGTTTTGAATTTGAATTTATCTTGTTTAAAGAGGTACATTGTGAATACAGTAATCCGGAAATTCTCAAACAGTGAAAAATCATGATTATTAAGCATGATATTTCACTGTTTACGATAAGTCATTTAAATAACTGATCGATCTGCCAAAATTGAGTTGTTAACCCATTAACGGTCCGAGAAATTATAGAGTTAGCTCTAAATGTTGATTTTAGGTAAAATTCTGCACTTATTTTTATGATTCCTATGAATGAGTTATTGTATTACATAATGTAAATGTTTATTTTAAATATAAATAATGTATACGCAGTAACTTTTCAGGCATTAGTCAATTTTATATAAAAACGTGCAATATGAAATTTAAAGCGAGTGTTTTCCCTCCCAGACTAAGCATGAAGTAAAATTTCGAGTTTAGAAAAGCCTGAAAATTTGGTATGGTCGCTCCGCGAAGCGGAGCGGCTAAACCAAATTTTGAGGATTTTCTAAACTCGAAATTTTAGTTCATGCGCCACGCGTATTAAACACTGAAATATTGTGAAGTTGGAAATACACTGACATTTTTTTTTAAATGAGTAACAATTGAAATATGAAAATAACAAAATATTTACATTTTTCTTCATACATTTTCAAGTTGGATAATAATATAAAATAACAAATTAGCTTATTTAATAATTTAACTAATAAAAAATTATGAATGTTGCGTGTATGCATCAATGGCGCTTAATGGGTTATTATATTTCAGTTCTTTTTAACTCCAGAAAAACTCTCTAAAGCGAGACTGGTGAATTAAGAAATCATTTTTTAATATCGAATATTTCCTGTTACTTACAATATACTAGTCCCATTTTCCTCTATGAAACCTTTTTTAGGACGTGTCAAGCGAGCCGAGATGCAAAAAAGCAGACATTTCCGTGATTAATAGCGTCCTCAGGTTGCTAGATGACTGGAGGGGAGGGATATTATTGCGTGGGTGGCTCGTTAAAATTGCATTAGGCAAAAAGGACGACGCACTGAAACGAAATCCGAGACTCGATAAATGTTCGATTAATCAATACAGCCGTGCATCATCTGCGGGAAGAGTTATTTTTAAAAATTGAGCTCGCGTTTTTCTTTTCTGAAGGTTTTAAACGATCCACGTCAAAAAAAGTTTGAGTTAATCTGCTAGGAGACATAACTATGGTACAGTTATTTGTCGATTACGTACAAGAAAATTATTATGCTAGGAGTCATAATGATTGACTTATTGAGTTTTTTGTTGATTTGTACAGTAGCTAACATATCCTTCTTGCGAATAAATATATTTTATTTTCTAAATTTAGAGTTTCATCATGAAAATAATGAATTTAAAGTGTTAACAAGAAAAGGTTTGGCAAAGATAATTTTAATTAACAGAATAGAATGCATTTTATTGTCAACACAAAGTTTATTAACCCTTTCGGCCCTGACGGTGGCATTTGCCACCACTAAAATTTGGTAAACATACTCGGAATTATTCTTTTAAATATACATACATGTATGTATAAGCTGTAACTTTTCCGATAATCCTTTGTTTTTAAAATAGTTTAATTTAAAGTTTTAAACGAGTGTTTTCCACGTCCAAATTAAACATGAAGTAAAATTTCGAGTTTAGATAAGCCTGAAAATTAGGTTTGGTCGCTCCGTTTTGCAGAGTATATTGAGATATGTATACTTTAAAGAAAAACTCTCTGTGTATCGATATAGTAAGTATATCTCAGATAGTAATAAATAATAAACGCATATTGACTAGATAGAACGCAGCATGTAGTCTTCAATAATCGATCATCTGAAGTAACAAGAATATCATCTGGTGTGCCTCAGGGCTCAATTTAAGGACCTCTGCTATTTCTAATTTATGTAAACAACAATGAAGAAAGCGGGTTCTGTAAATTTCTTACACATCATTTAGATAATAAACTAAACTGGAAAGAGCATGGAAAACATCTTAGCGTAAAATTGAGCAGAGTAACTTATTTACTGAGAAATCTGAAAATATCTCTGCCAGAATGCGCGACTATTTCAGCATATAGTATGCTCTCTTCCAATCCCAAATTAAATATGGAATACTAGTATGGGGTCATTCCAGTGTGGTTACAGAGATGAGTGTCAGGACCACTTCAGAGAACTATAGATACTAACAGTGCCAAGTCGCTTCATTCTTGTGTCTGTTAAATGTTCGTAAAAACGTTGATCAATACGTAAAGTTTGACGAATAAAGCACTAATAACCTTTCGTCACACTTTTATTTGAATTACCAAATGTACATTTTGGACACAAAGTGACCATTACCAATGGATTAACACTAAATACAAAACAGAAATTTTACACTATAATAGACAGGCAGATTATAATACAAAAGCGATGGGAGTGCAAAATGGGAAAAAAACGTAAATTAAGAGGTGAGCCGAAGCAATGAGGGTGGCGGTACAACGCGGAATTAAAGGCGTACGAACAACATTTGCGCCTCAGCAAAACTATTACTAAAGAAACGGGATGATTTTTAAAGAAACATGCATGCAGTTATTCAGAAAAAAGTGAAAAATAAATCCATCATCATACAAGAAAAGCTGAAATCTCTGGTGTTGAAATAACAACGAGAACAAATCCCACATAAAAACACTCTGGAACTCACGCAAACATTAGTGATTAATATAACCAACATGATGCTCACCGAACAAGAACTGGATACTTTGTGCTACGGTTTAAAACACCCAATCCCCACGAGGATATCTTTAATGATATTGACATCGCTTCAGACCGACTACCACCTAATCAAGCTGTAGAATTCCGGTCAGCAGCTAAGGAAATTTTAAAGAAAAACAAGAACAGGAATACCCAAAAACAGGACACAATATAGTGAAAAAGTTAAAGGAAAAAGAGTGTTTTTATTTAAAATCTGATAAAGGCAATAGTGTAGTGATTATCCATAAAACCGATTAAACAAATAGTGTTCACGAATTATTAGAGCCAGGCCCTTATATAGTTCAACAAAAGAACTCACTCAAAACATACATTCGAAAAATCAACGAAACTTTGAAGTGCTCAACATGTTTAATTGATAAAAACCTCAGTTTGAAATTAAAACATAAATATCCTAAAATGCCAGTTATATTGCCTCCCAAAAACTCACAAAGAAGGTAACAAATTTAAACCCATTGTTTCAAATGTGAATTCAAGGTTTACAACTCGAAAATAATATGGCCGTTAAAAATTCTCTAGAACTTGCCGATAGATTGAAAAACATAGACATTTTAGATAAGGAAAGATTAATTTCTTTTGATGTTGAATCCCTTTTCCCTGGCATTCCTATCAAACATAGATTATTAATTCTTAGGGAAATATTAGTTAAAAATGAAATTCCAGCTGAAAATATTCAAGTATATCTTCAACTTACAGAACTTGTGATGGACTGTAATGTGTTTGAGTTTAATCACAAGTTCTATAAACAGACCTTTGCCACTGCCTTAGGAACCCCACTATCACCGTTTTTAGCTAATATTTTTCTAAATAATTTTGAAAATAATGCCAAAAATACATTAGCGCAGTTTCCAAACATTTGGTTTCGCTACGTTGATGATGTTTTTGCCATTATTAGCAGTGATTTTAATATTGATTCCTTTATCACATCCCTCAAAAATTTCCACACTAGCATTAAGTTTACACATGAAATAGAACAGAATAAATCCTTACCATTTTTAGATCTTCTCATTACTAGAAATAATAATAAATTAGATTTCCAAATATTTAGAAAACCTACACTCACCTTTAATTACTTCCATGCTAATAATATATTGGTCAAACACAGCGCAATCTAAATACCAGATTCAAAGAACACTTAGGACACGCCAAATATCTTGATTACGAAAAATATGCAGTGGCTAACCACTTACTAGAAACCTAGTACAAAATCACAATAAAGAACATAAAATTATTAAAACAATCATCAAATTATCGATTAAACATGTTAGAAGCCATTGAAATGAAGAAGCATGATAATAAATTATTGAATTTTGATTTAAGTCCACTTTACAATACATTATTAGATTTAATTGCACCACCTTAATCTGTGTTTCTTCCCCTAATCCACTTTACCTGGTTGTACCGTCACCCTCATTCCTTCAGCTCACCTCTTAATTTACGTTTTTTCCTTTTTGCACTCCCATCGCTTTTGTATTATAATCTGCCTGTCTATATATAGTTTAAAATTTCTGTTTTGTATATAGTGTTAATCCATAAATAATGGTCACTTTGTGGCGAAATGTACATTTGGTAATTCAAATAAAAGTATGAAGAAAGGTTATTAGTGCTTTATTCATCAAACTTTAAGCATTGATCAACGTTTTTACGAACATGTAACAGACACTCAAGAATAAAGATACTTAGCACTGTTAGTATCTTTAGTTCTCTGAAGTGGTCCTGACACTCATCTCTGTAACCACACTGGAATGACCCCATACTAGTATTCCATATTTATTTTTTCGTAATTTATTTATTCGTCAAATTTTGTTCTTAAATTACAAGGAATGTTGTTATCACAGTCATTTATCACAGTCATTTATAAAATAAAATTAATATAAATATGTACAAAAACAAATAAAAGTCACGGTGAAATAGATAATAATAATATTAATAATAATAATAGCTTTATTGACGTATGCTACATAATGCAATGATACAATACATTGTATATGATAGATGTGAAGTGTCAAAACAATATCAACACAAATTTTGTATAGTATGTACAGGTACACTTTTGCCACCGATCGAGGTTAAAACTTGAAATAATTAATTGTGTATACAATTCTATTTAGTAGCATATTTTTTATGACTTTTTCAAATTGTGGAAAACCAAGATTTTTAATGTCGTTATCTAATGTGTTGTAAACTTTTTTACATTCGTTTATAAATGATTTATTATATAGAGTAGTAGTGTGTTTATCAATTCGTATTAAGTCACAGTGTCTTGTTTTGTAATTATGATTTTCGCTATGAGTAACGAACTGATTTAAATTAGATTTAATGTAACAAACCATTTTGTAGATGTAGATTGCTGAAAACGTTAATATTTTATAAGTTAAGAAGGCATTTTTACATGATTCTGCTCTGTTTAGATTGAATATAGTCCTGATAATATTCTTTTGGGCTATAAATACTTTATTTGAATCAGAGCTCCTGCCCCAAGCCAGGATATTGAATGACATATGGGAGTAGGCCATAGCATAGTAGATAGACAAAAGAGTATCAATATCTGTTTGTTTTTTCATTTGAAGAATCCCATAGTGGGCTTGACTTAGGTTTTTACATACATGATCTATTTGAGTTTTTCATGAGAGGCTATGATCCACATAAGTACCCAAATATATTACACAACCGCTCATAATATATTCCACATTATCAACATTGATTGTGAAGTTGGTTGGTAATTGTTTTCTTTTGCTTACATGCATACACATAGTCTTTGCAGAATTGAGCAGCAGTTTGTTGCGTTTACACCATGAGTTTATTTCAATTATCACCTTTTCAATGTTAGCTTTCAGGTCAATAGGATTATCAGATGATACTATGACAGCAGTGTCTTCTCAAACAATGAAATGTTGCCTGAGACGTAATTTGGTAAATCATTGATGAAATGTAAAAATAAAAGTGGCCCAAGGACCGATCCTTGGGGTACCCCGTAATATGTATATTTAACTGAGGACTTTTGTTGGTTGACTTCAACATAAAAACTCCTTTTAGTTAAGTATGATAGTAGCCAATTCGATATGTGGCCCCTGAAACCGTATGCATTGAGTTTTTCTAATAATATGGTTGGGTCAACAATATCAAATGCACGAGT
The DNA here is from genome assembly GCA_932526585.2 of Philonthus cognatus. Taxonomy (NCBI): domain Eukaryota; kingdom Metazoa; phylum Arthropoda; class Insecta; order Coleoptera; family Staphylinidae; genus Philonthus; species Philonthus cognatus. The sequence goes on from OW052244.1 coordinate 41,130,395, forward strand.
TAAGTCAAACAGCAAAACATCAACAATAAAATGTAATAAACAAATAAGTAATAACGATAACAAATTACATTACAAATAAACACGAAAAGTAAAAAATGCACAAATCTGGTTAAATAAACAAAATATCTTGGGTCAAAATAGATTAAAAAAAATAAATAAGTATTAGTATATAGAATTAAAATTTAAAATTTAAAATTTTCCAAATATTCTTCCCAACTGTAAATTGTATTTTCAATTAAATATTTTTTTATGATTACTTTAAATTTATTTATTGCCTGATCTCTAATGTGATCAGGAAATGAGTTGTAAAACCTTCTACAGTTGTAGTTTTATAAATACAGTACACTTATTAAATGCGCCACTAGAACTCTCTGTATGTTAATATTTTAAACATCAATGGCATGTCGACATTAAATAATAGCTTTCCTATTACTAATTTATTGAAAATATACAATTAATAAACTTTTCTAAACTCGAAATTTTACTATTTGTATAGGATTGAGCGTTACTACGTGGTAATCTATATTAATTAACCAATTCCACTATCACAAAATAACCTTACAAAAAAATTTAGCAAAATTATTGAAATAGGTATTATTAATACCACTACTATAATAAAAAAAATAATTAGCAGGAAAGAACTCCAGAATACATTTCGCTTTGCTTATCTAAAAACACATTCTCTACCTTTACATATTTTTTCCACATGACAGAAAATATTGCTCGCATTTTTAGAAAACAAAATCATCAAATTACCTACGCGCCCAGTAAAAAATTATCCAATCTTGTTTTTAATTGCAAAGATAAAATTGATCCCTTAAATAAATCTGGAGTGTATCAGTTGCGCTGTTCCGAGTGTAATAGTGTATATGTTGGCCAAACAGGCCGTAGTCTTCAACCACGTTACAACGAACATTATTGCACATTTAAGCTTAATCACAGTAACAATACCTTCGCAAATCACGCATTGGAATGCAAACATCCATTTCCAGAACTGAATGAAGTACACATTTTACATCTTTGTACCAAAGGTACAAAATTGAATTATTTAGAAGCCGCTGAAATTTTCAAACAATCCCGTAACTCATGTTTAAAACTTTTGAACGAACACACGGATGTGTTGTATTCGCCACTGTTTAATACTTTTCAGCTATAGAAACACTGTAAATTATCAAACTTGAAAATGACACTAAATATGTCGAAACTGGTGCCGTAGAATTATTCAAATAAAGTGGTAAAAAAAATCGAAACACGTCTCAATAATGGTTAATCAAAACATTACTTAATGCGGCAAACGTATAAAACATTGATTTAAAGTAAATTTCAAAATACGCCCACCCCTTATGCTTGATCATCACGTCAATACAATCTACAATTGTTTACTATATACCAGGGTTGTTATGTTTAAAACACTTTGTTTTAAACCAGTGTTTTAAACATGTTTAAAAATAGCCGTCGTGTTTTAAACGGTTTTGTTTTAAACGTGTTTTAAATCTTAAATTTGTTTAAAACATCTTTTAAACGTTAAATTTGTTTAAAACGTGTTTCTATTATCTTAAATTTGCTAAATTATATTTTATACTACCTCAATAAGATTTATTGTTTACATTTTTAAATTTTAATTAAATTGTTAAAGATACTTCAAATTACATTACTAAACTTAATATTTTATTACAATAAAATATCACAACTGTGTGTGCATTAATGTGATTTTTAAATACGGGGAATTTTTCTTTCAGGTATACGTATGCATACACTGTAAATTTTACGACATTCGTTGCTTTTTTTAAAAGATTTCAATTTGAATCTTTAAACGAGGGTTTTCCACTCCCAGACTAAGCATGAAGTAAAATTTCCAGTTTAGAAAAGCCTTCAAATTTGGATTGGTCGCGTAGCGAAGCGGAGCGGCCAATCCAAATTAGGCTTTTCTAAACTCGAAATTTTACTTTATGCGCCACACGTATAAAACACTGAAATATCGTAAAGTTTTAAATATACGGCTTTAGCAATCTAATATGTAAATGTTAATAAAACGTGAGTCAAATTCAGCGTTGAATAGATTGTTTAAAGCAGTGATTATAGGCAACCCAATAACTCTAACGTATATTAGGCTGCCTACAATTGTTGTTGTATGTGTCTATTTTTTAACTTTACTGTAAATCAGTCTTTTTAAGCTTGGCGCATGAAGTAAAATTTCGAGTTTAGAAAAGCCTAATTTGGATTGGCCGCTCCGCTTCGCTACGCGGCCAATCCAAATTCTTAGGCTTTTCTAAACTCGAAATTTTACTTCATGCTTAGTCTGGAAGTGGAAAACACTCGTTAAAAGCCCCAAATTAACTGCTTTGAACAACGAATTCCCGCGAATTTAAAAAACGCTGTAATTATAGGGGTATGTATACTCAAATGAAAAATGCCTTGTATGTTCTGTTTTAAACACGTTTTAAACTAGTTTTAAACATGTTTTAAACACGTTTTAAACATGTTTTTAATTGTTAATGTTTTAAATGCTATTTCAATAAAAGAAAACACGTTTTGTTAAAAAACTTTTTGTTTTAATTAAAATGAAAAAAACTTTTTTTAATAACCCTGCTATATACTGATATACTGTTGTAGCTTATGAATTTTGAACTATTATCTTTCTTTTACGAAATCATCCTTTCAGTAACGAGGAAATAGTATTGTAAATACATAACTATTTAATTGTTTAATTTTTTGTAGTCCGACTATTTGTGGGGTGAAATTTTTCCCATTCCCAAATAATAGACGTGAAAAGATGATTAAAAAAAAATCTTTATTAACGCAAAACTTTTGTAGAACAGAATGTTTTATAAAATTATCTACTAATATCTCAAAAATAGGACAGCTAGTTGTATTTGTAGAATGATAGTTATGACTTATACCCAGCGCAGCCACCAGAATTTTCCAATTTATGGTAATTCATTGTTTTTTTTAAATAAAGCACTTGCTCTTAATTTATTGACATAATTTTAAAAATAGGGGATTTTTTGTAAATAGTTACGTCTAAGATGGATCTAATTAAATAATGAAAATAATGTCTATTGAATTGTTAAAAAAATATCCGTTTCATTTCTTGACTACAAAAAATTAAAACAGTGATTATAGGCAACCCAATAACTCTAACGTATATTAGGCTGCCTACAATTGTTGTTGTATGTGTCTGTTTTTAACTTTACTGTAAATCAGTGTTTTTAAGCGTGGCGCATGAAGTAAAATTTCGAGTTTAGAAAAGCCTAATTTGGATTGGCCGCTGCGCTTCGCTACGCGGCCAATCCAAATTCTTAGGCTTTTCTAAACTCGAAATTTTACTTCATGCTTAGTCTGGGAGTGGAAAACACTCGTTAAAAGCCCCAAATTAACTGCTTTGAACAACGAGTTCCCGCGAATCTAAAAAACGCTGTAATTATAGGGGTATGTATACTCAAAAGAAAAATGCCCTGTATGTTCTGTTTTAAACACGTGTTAAACTAGTTTCAAACATGTTTTAAACACGTTTTAAACATGTTTTTAATTGTTAATGTTTTAAACGCTATTTCAATAAAAAAAACACGTTTTGTTAAAAAAACTGTTTGTTTTAATTAAAATGAAGAAAACTTTTTTTAACAACGCTGCTATATACTGATATACTGTTGTAGATTATGAATTTTGAACTATTATCTTTTTTTACGAAATCATCCTTTCAGTAACGAGGAAATAGTATTGTAAATACATAACTATTTAATTGTTTAATTTTTTGTAGTCCGACTATTTGTGGGGTGAAATTTTTCCCATTCCCAAATAATAGACGTGAAAAGATGATTAAAAAAAATCTTTATTAACGCAAAACTTTTGTAGAACAGAATGTTTTATAAAATTATCTACTAATATCTCAAAAATAGGACAGCTAGTTGTATTTGTAGAATGATAGTTATGACTTATACCCTGCGCAGCCACCAGAATTTTCCAATTTATGGTAATTCATTGTTTTTTTTAAATAAAGCACTTGCTCTTGATTTATTGACATAATTTTCAAAATAGGGGATTTTTTTGTAAATAGTTACGTCTAAGATGGATCTTATTAAATAATGAAAATAATGTATATTGAATTGTTAAAAAAATATCCCTTTCATTTCTTCTAATGAATATTCGTCAGGCAGGCGCCAAATAATAAATTAACCCACGCATTTTTTGGCGGACCTGCAATTTTTATTTTCGTTACGCGTCCTATTTCCGGAACTCATTCCATATATTATTCTAGTAATCCCCTATGTTTACATATTTCTACGAATAAAATATATTTGTTTGTAATACTCCACCTGGCACATTACTGTATATTTCTTTAAGTTTTATTAATAACTGTATTAAGACTTTCACCTTTTCTTAGCTAAAAATAATAATAATATAATAATAATATATTGACCACTTGAGATCAAAAAAATAGAACTAATATAAAATTACAAGGCTAAAAGACCCAGATCGGTGGCCATATGTTTATTTATTTATCACCCAGCAGACTTACAGTCCTATTACAGGGTGTTTATTACAGGTTGTTCATTATTTATGGAACCGGCTTAATGTCTCCAAAACTACATGGCGGATCAACATGAAATTAATTATGTAAAATAAGCAAAGTAGGTAAAATAAGCAAAGCTATACTGAAGAGAGATAAATCTCGAAACGCGTCTATAGATGGCCTAAGACATTAGTTTTAATCCAAGTCCTTTTATTTCTTATTTCTTGTGATTTTTCCTTTCATTTGTAATTTGAATTTGTTAGTTGGTTTGAAGAGAATTTGACCTAAATGTTACATATACTTTGATAGAGCGTTGTAACAAATCAAATGAGATTTTAAAGATTTCAGTGTATAATTCAATATACGGAGGTGTATTTGCAAGGGAAGTAGTTGTTTCAATGGATATTTGTTTGCATTGTTTGCATTTTCACGAATATCATTTTCGTAATTTTATATATTATGTTTAAAATGTGCAAACCATAAGAAGCGTAAGCTTATTTTCTCGAATTCAAATAGTTTTGAATTTGAATTATTCTTGAGTAAAATATGTTGATGAAAATTTTTTCAAATGTTTATTTGTCACACTTTTCAAGATACCTGAATAAATATCTTAAAGATTGTTTCCAAATGATCAAAGCATAGATTTTATAGATATGATATTTCAGTAATATAGTATATTAAAATCTATGGATCAAAGTTTCTACAACTATTTTAAACAGAGTCACCAACTAAGTCTATAATTATTGATCTCACAATATTATTAAATATTGATTTATCTTGAAATATCACCACAAGAAACATAAAAAAACACACCCAGCAGTTTACAATCCCATTCGTTCCGTTTATTGTTTGTGTTTTAATGAGGCAATTGGGCTATACTCACTCGCTCGACACCAACACATGCGAAACTGAAATAGCCACGTCGACATTGACATATTTCCCAAGGAGCGTAAAATAAAGATAGCACAAGTGTGTCATTTTCGATTTTACTCGGCTCGTTTTTTTTTTTTGTTGTTCCGTCACTTGAAGCGTTGACCGCGACTCAGACCATGAATTTTCCGAATGTTATCGGTTATTGGACGCCGAGTTGGCACTTCGTAAATACACCTGTTAATTTCACGTTTCGACAGTTTAGAATTTATAACGTGTGTAAATCTATAAATACGGCATTTATGGGTATACACTTATTTTCAGTTAAATGTCAACGTTAAATGAAGTTAACATTTTGAATTATTATAATTTCAACCAGATATCTTCATGACCAACCGACTATATAATAGTAGTTGGATATTTTATTTGGATATCAAAAATGTTTTGCTCGTTAAAAAAAGTTAATATTTAAAAATTCCCCATCAATAGTTTTTGATTGAGTTCGAATGTTTATACCAGGAACCGATCAAAACATCAATGCTGAAATAATGCCCAAGAATGAAATTTTAATGAGCGGAGATTTCTTGTACAAAATATATTTTTTTGATTTAGCTAAGTGGGTTTTAAAAACAAAACCAACACGATTGGTTTTAAAGAAAATACTTACAATTTGCATAATTAAGCACACCATATTTAATTTAAATTGCATTTATTAATGGAGAAACTAAGAAACATTGCAGGTATTTACTTTTCTTAAAGTTAGTACATACGAGTAATAAGAATAATGTGTAATTTAATTTATTATTTAAATAAAATTATCAAAATTATGTCAAAAAAAGTAGATAGAAGACCATCATGATGGGTGTAAAAATAGTGTGGATGTTTTGACAGGGTCCCTTTTTTACCAAACTGAAAATAATGACAAGTTAAAGTAGTTGAAACTGTAGCCACTTAATAAAATGTCAATTATACGTGTACAAAGTAGTGATGGGCAAGATTGATTATCTCAAGTATCAAGCAAGCAATGATCGAGCAGTTGAAGTATCAACCTTCCGGATTACATGCAAGAATTGAGCAGGCGATTTTTGTTTGATCGATCTTGGATGAATATTTTTAACTTAACAATTAATCACTGTTTTATGCGGGTGGCACCTGAAGTAAAATTTCGAGTCTAGGAAAGCCTGAATATTTGCTTTGGTTTTCAGGCTCTCCTAAACTCGAAATTTTACTTCATGCTTAATCTGGGAGTGGAAACACTCGTTTGAAGCTTCAAATATAACTCTTTTAAAAAATAAACAATATCTGAAGATTTATAATATGTATAAAGGGTGATCCAAATTGGACTTTAGGATGTGAATTGCGCTCCTATTTCGTTCTATGGATATTGGAAGTTTGCACTTTAACTGTTGGTATCTAAACACATGGCAAATTCGCCATGGCACCGTAGACAGTGCAGCAACGCGTAAATATTGTGCAAGTTTATTATGAAAACAGGCGATCAGGTACGATTACGCGAAGAAAGAAAACTTCGACCACTGTGTGGACGCAATAATGTTCCAAGTGAGTCATGAAACCAATGATTTGAACTTAAAGACTTGTGGTTTCAACAAAATGGAGCCACATGTGACATAGCACGCGAAACAGCCACTTTACTTCAAACCAAATTTCCTGGTCATGTTATCTCTCAGAGGGGTGACATCAATTGGCCAACGAGGTCTTACGATCTGACCCCACTAGACTTTTTCCTCTGGGGTCATTTGAAGCGATGTCAACAAACCTGCTACAAGTCCAGAACTAAAAGAGAGGTCTTACGATCTGACCTCACTAGACTTTTTCCTCTGAAGTCATTTGAAGGGAAGGGTCTATGTCAACAAACCTACTACAATTCCAGAACTATAGAAGAATATCAAACGTGTAATTGTTGAAATCGAACTGCATTTATTGGAACTTGTTACGGAAAACTTCGCTAAAATAATGGTAACATGTCAGTCGTGGAGGGCATTTAGACGACATCATATTTCATACATAATTGCCAAGTCTATACTTTACACTACATACAATAAAACTCTGATTTTTCAAATATCTTGTGTTTTGTTTAAAGAACAAATCCCAAAGTCCAATCTGGATCAACCTTTATATGCGGTAATTAGGACATGCAACCTGTAATTATTAAATAATGTTTAGGTTATGAAGCTCTTAAAGTAAAGCAACTTTGGCAAAGAAATTTTTTTGTATCTTTAACTAAGATAGATCTTCTGAAACAATTTGAACAAAGTGTATTTTTATTATCAATTTATTTTCTGCGGATACAGGACTTTTCCTCATTCTAACATTTTTTATTACATCGATCAATTCAACGGGAAAAACACTTCAACCCCATCGGATTATTAATGCACGTGAATATATGTGTGTGTGTTGCATGTCGACCCCTTTTTCCCAGCCGGTTTACGTCCCAGGGCGATCCAACTGGGACACACGTATCCGAATGCGTCTTTCCGCCGCTCCCGAAATGGGGGTGGGTAAAAGAGAGAGGGGACACTTTACAATTTCATGTGTGTACGCTGGCTGGCCCGAAATACGCGGGGACTCATTGAATTTTTCAGAGCCACTCAAATATGGATACGACAATGCTTCGTGCATGAAACACACGAACGAAAACACAAAAAGATGCTAAAAAAAGAATACTGGGACACTGCAATGTTTAAGTCGAGAATAATGAATGCTTTAGTACACTCAAAAACATTGTAAGAGAACGAATATCTACATTAATTTTGAGTTGAATACATAGCCGTAGCCAAGAGATGGCAGGTGGGCGCTTGCCCTTATAATTCATTTATAAATTATCTAACATATCATAAATAACATAAATTATCTGCTATCTAGCCTAACGTAAGTAACTGACAACTAACCTAACCTATGCTACTCTCTGTTCATTTAATTAACCGATTAAGCGCTATTGATGTATATGTATACTCAACATTATTAATTTTATGTTAATTAAATTATTAAGTAAGTTAATTTGAAATATTATATTATTTGGCCTGACTTTAAAATGAATGGAGAAAAAGTTAAATATTTTGTTATTTAAATATTTCGATCATTACTCATTTAAAAAAAACTTTCAATGTATTTTTAACTTCACAATATTTCAGTGTTGTATGTGCGTGGCGCATGAAGTAAAATTTCGAGTTTAGAAAAGCCTGAAAATTTGGTTTGGCCGCTCCGCGGGAGTGGAAACACTCGTCTTAAACTTCATATAGCACGTTTTTATATAAAACCTACGAATGTCTGAAAGGGTACAGCGTATAAATAATGTATATTTTTAAAAAAATACAGTATGAATACAATAGTCATTTATAGAAATCATAAAAAAAGTGCATAATTTTACCTTAAATTAACTTTTAGAGTTAACTCTATAATTGCTTGGCCGTTAATGGGTTAATATATTTTAATATTGCAACAATTTTAAAAAGTTAGTACAAAATGACTGTATTAACTGTATCAAGAATTTCAGTAATTATTGACGTGAACGTAATCTTAAGTAAAGCCTAACCTTCATTGATTTATCAATTATCTAACCTAACATAAATAACTGTCTGCTAAGCAAACATCGGTAACTAACATTGCTTTATCTGCTGCCTGACCTAACTTAAGTAACTTACATCTAACTTATCCTATGCAACTTTGTTCTAAATGTATGTAACTAACATTAATCTATATGCTATCTCACCTAAGATAAGTGACTGACAACTAACCTGTCTGTTTTATTACGTAAGCTGTAGATTTAACCTAACCTAACTTAACCTGTCTAACTGTTTTATTACGTAAGCTGTAGTTCTATGCTAATTACACAAATCAAGTTAGAAGTCAGCGACTAATTGGTACGTTATGTAACAGTAATTTATGTTAGGTTAGATTGAAGATAAATCAATGTTAGTAACACATACTTGTGTTAAGTTATTATATCCTCATTTTATAAGTTAAGCTAGAAGAGATATGTTAAGAAAAGGGTGAAGTTAGACGATAGTTATATAAGCTAGGATCAATACTTTCATTCATTATTTAAGTGAACCTTACCCAAAATAACCTACATAACTGTCTTCTAAACTAACCAAACTGACTTTGATTTATCAATTATAAAAACTAACATAAATAACTGTCACCTAAGCGAACATAACTTAGGTAAGTGACAACTAACTTATTTTATGAAACTCTGTTCTAAGTACACAGGGTGGTCCATCTCAGAGGTTATTACCTCTGAGATGGTATATCTCAGAGATTGTTACCTCTTAGATGGACCACCCTGTACATTTCAACTTTGTTGAGTTTAAATTTAAAAAAAAAAAACGCCCAGGCACATCAATTTTTGTTTCGAGGGGGACAACTTTTGATCATATTTCCACCGTCATAACCTCAACCCTCTAACCTAACCTAACTTCACCCCCCGTTTTTAAATAGGGAAAGTGTGTGAGTGCTATATCGTTGAAAGGCTCTTTCAATTCTGAATACAACGGTGTCATTTGTTTTCGTTTTCATTGATTCCTGAGGGAACGGCAACACATTGAAATAGCGTTTGAGGTAACAAGCCTTGTGCATTTAACTCAATATCTCAAATAAATGATTTTAAAATTTGTTTTGACATGTGAATTTTGACATTTGTTTTGTTTTGGTCTATTATGTTGATAAATCTCTCATTCATTTTACATTTCTTACTGGATTGTTTACTTTTTTTGTGGCGTTAAACATGTGAAATCGCAATTTCGAAATGTTGCTGTTCCCTCGGGAATCGTTACCGTTGTATTCAGAATCAAAAGACCTTTTCAACCATATATCACTAGACACACTTTAACTATTTAAAATCGGGGAGTGAAGTTAGGTTAGGTTAGGGGGTTGAGGTTATGAGCCAAACCAAATTTTAAGGCTTTTCTAAACTTAAAATTTTACTTTATGCTCAATCAAGGAATCTAAATACTCGGTAGAAATTTTAAACTAAACTAATCTATTATTTAAGGCTTTTCTAAACTCAAAATGTTACTACAAGCTTAACCTAAGACTACAATTCGAATACGAATAATTCAAATATTGGAATATTGAAATATAAATATTTTAATTTGCAAATTATTAATTTAATTGAATATTCAGATATTCAAATATTAGAATATTTAAATATTCGAATATTTGAATGTTTCAATATTTAAATATTTTATTATTTTAATATTAGAATATTTAAATGTTTAAATATTTGAATATTCGAATATTTTGAATATTTGAATACTCAAAATACTATTCTAAAATGTCGAAATGGTCAAAGTTGTCGAGTGTTATTGTAGCAAAAGAACAGTCGATATTGTCAATTTTGTTGAATAATATAGCAACATAGTCAGTACAGTCAATATAGTCAGTACTGTGAAAATAGTCAACATGATCGATACAGTCAATATAGTCAGTACTGTCAAAATAGTCAATATAATCGGTACAATGAAATGTAAGTCTATTTATAGAACGATTAGATGTGTCAATATAATCAGTAATCGCACAATAGTCAACATAATCGATACAGTGTATACAGGGTGATTCAGTTCGGTGTTTTACCCCTTTCTAACTTTATTATTTTGAGAGTAAAGTATACCAAACCATAGACATTTGTAAACGTCAGGAAATTCTTTATTTAATGGTGTTACTAAATAGATACTAGGATGACAACTGTCAACTGTCAAGGTAGCGATAGTTAACTTTTTTTCTCAAATGACACCATACCTATTTTTTGGTTAATTCGGATAGAGGGTACTTTCCTGCATCCGAACATCTTTCACAACTATATGTTTAGATAACAAAAAAAAAATAATAAAAAAATCAAATGTGGCTAAAATTATGAACAATTAAAGAGAATATTTCATTAGGTGTTTAATTTTTGAAGGTGGGTCATATAAGAAAATAAGCTACAAATGAAGATAAAAAAGTGGGTATTTTGGTAAATCCTCATGTTTTTATTCTATAGACATATGATTTTTTTTATAAAATAATTTAATATTTTTTGTTATCTGAGCGTATAGTTATGATAAATATGTGGATGTAGGAAAGTGCCCTCTATCCAAATTGAACAAAAAATAGGTTTGGTGTTGACTATAGCTACCTTGACAGTTGCCATCGTATTGTCAATTCGGTGACACCATTAATATGAGGATTTCCTGCCGTTATAAATATATATAAATTGTTATACTATATCAGTGGTCTCCAAACTATGGCCCGCGGGCCAAATCCGGCCCGCGACTTGCATGAATCCGGCCCGCGATTGTTTGTAATTTTTTTTGTAAATGTCATATTTTGAAATATTGTAACAATTGTTTCTTAAATTTTTCATAATTTTATAAAATTAATCGGATCTTGGCCGACTTTATTATGTAGAATTGTATTTGTGGCCCGCGAAGAAGATAGTTTGGAGACCCAGGTACTATATCATCAAAATAAAAAAGTTAGAAGGGGGTGGAACACCAAACTGAATCTGCCTGTATAGTTATTTCTGCCAAAATAGTCAATATAATGGACACAATGAAATGCAAGTCTACTTATAATTAGTACTGTCATTATAGTGAAATGAGGGTATTTCCTGTGTTTCCATCAAAGTTAAACATTTGTCAAAATAGCATTACTGATTTTACTTTTTTTATATAAAATAAGATTTTTGGTTTATGTATTAACATTTTAAACAGAGAAGATCTCATTTTATGCTAAAAATCCTAATACTTTTAAGCGAAATTTTAAATCATATTTAACGGGTGGGCCATCTAGTGGTCTCTTTTTAAATATGCAATAAAATGAACAAAACTATTTTTTTCCATGTATTATGGCTTTATTAGTAAGAGCAAACATTCCCATTAATTATGGAACACAACTTCGTTCAAGTAGCTGCCTCGGCTGGCTTCGCAGTAGCGCATTCTGTCACTCCAATTTTCCAAGACGTTGTTGATGGTTTCGAGTTGTAGCTCACGGATTGCTTGGATGATATTGGCCTGAAGTGCTTGAATCGTTTCTGGATTGTTGGCATAACATCGGTCCTTCACGGTTCCCCACAAAAAAAAAATCCAATGGGGATAAATCGCAGCTCCGAGGCGGCGAATTGACATCGTCAAGACGGCTGATAACACGATTTGGGAATTTGGTGCGCAAAAGATCAATTGTGGCATGGGCTGTGTGGTATGTCGCGCCATCCTGCATGAACCAGAGGTTGTCCAAATCCATGTCTTCAATTTCATTAAAAAAAAAGTCGGATAACATGGCTCTGTAACGCTCACCGTTGACCGAAACGTTGTTTCCAGCCTCATTTTTGAAGAAAAGTGGTCCAATGATGCCACCACTCCACAATCCGCACCAAACTGTCACTCTCCAGGGATGCATTGGCTTCTCGACAATAACGTGCGGGTTTTTTTTTTGTTTGTTAACGTAGCCGCGAAGATGAAAATTAGCCCCGTCAGAAAAGATGATTTTTCGCCCAAAATCGTTGTCCAATTCAAGCTGATCTACAGCCCAAACTGCGAAGCGATAACGAAGCGGATGGTCATGCGCCTTCAATTGCTGAGTCAATTGGACCTTGTAAGCGAATAATCCGAGATCTTTGTCCAGAATTCTCCTTAGGCTAGTTCGTGCAATGTTGAGCTATTGAGATCGACGGTGAGTTGATGTTCGTGGATCGGTTACAGCAGCCACATTCTCGAGGACCATGAGTCTTGTCCACTAGCATGCCAGTCTCACGAACTTTTTGCACAAACTTGCGTACAGCAGGTGCGGTGTGTGATTCATTTCGGCCAAAACTTCTTTTCAACAAACGCACTGTTTGGGCTACACAGCACTCGCTTTGGAAATAAGTTTGCAATATTTCCCAACGTTGTTCAAGCGTAAAGCAACTCATTTCGTACCGCGGAGGAATGATACCGACTTTCTGTCAAGATTTCGAGCAAGAAAAATATGTCAGTGTCAAAATAACCTATGATTTAAAAAGAAATCACTAGATGGCCCACCCTGTATTAACACGTAATAAAGTAATATGACATTTATATCTTTATTATAGTGAGATAATTTGCCAATTATAACACAAATCGATTTTTTTACACAAATTGATATTTTTAATGTAACTTGTGATTATTGACATATATTGTCACTCCGTGTTAAAAGTATTGAATTTCGCTTAAAACAATGCATGTGAATACAATGGTAATTTTTTTTCTTTAGTATAATTTGATATTTTCAACGTGGATAGCAATTTTAGCCAACTATGACATTTTAGTACAATTATTTCGTTTAATATTTTAAATTAGGTTAAATTAGATGAGAAGTTGTGAAGTTAGTTGCAATTAATTTCAAACCCACTAAGTTAAACGAGAGAAACGTTATTTTTATAACCTAAACTGTTTTTTACTATCATGACATTTTGACATAATTTAATGAGCTTGATTATTTTGACCTTAAATCACTGTGCCAATTGTTTCTGACCAGTAAAATCATTCAGTCTCTTGACTGTGATAGTATTTCATCAATTAATTACTATTGCAACATTTTTTACTCTAAGTTTCTTAGTCGACTGTATTTTTACTATTATATAAACCAAACTATCTTTTAACTATCATGACATTTTGACATAATTTAATGAGCTTGATTATTTTTACATTATTCACTCTGTCAATTGTTTTTGACCAATAAAATCATTCAGCCTTTTGACTGTACTTGTATTTCATCAATCAATGACTTTTGCAACATTTTTTTTTATTGTAAGTTTCTTAGTCGACTGTATTTTTACTATTACAGCATTTTAACATTAAGTCCCTTGATCGACTGTGAATTGTCGTTGGACGTCCAGCATATTGACATTATGTTTTGACTTTATAAAGCTCTCCATCAATAAAAGAAGAATCAATGTATTATGTTAATTATTCATCAATTGTTTTAATGCTAAAACAAATGTCTTCCACTCCCACATTAAGCATGAAGTAAAATTTCGAGTTTTGAAAAACCCCGCGAAAATTTGTCGAGGGTCGCGCAGCGACCCGATACAAAATTTCGGGGCTTTTCTAAACTCGAAATTTTACTTCATGCGCCACGCGTATAAAACGCAGATTTCAAGTGAAGTCTGAATATAAATAAATTTCATAATATTTTAGTGATTTATACGCGTCGCGCATGAAGTAAAATTTCGAGTTTAGAAAAGCCCAGAAACGGGGCTAAACTCGAAATTTTACTTCATGCTTAGTCTGGGAGTGGAAAACACTTGCTTGAAGCTTCAAATTATACTTAAAAAAAACAAGGAATATCTAAAGGTTTACAGAGAATAGGCTAAATTTGGTATACGTATACTTAAAAGAAAAACTCACTGTATGTATAAATACAAATAAAATATTTTCAGAAGAAAGTTATTATTACTGCAAAAATGTTGAGCAAAAAAATTAAAGGGAAAAGTATTTGATATACAGTAAAACTCATTTCGTAAATCGGGAAATCTTTTGGCATATATTTGACAAGGTGAAATATATTTGGGATATAGTGAATCTCATTTGATTAATACTGAAATGCAGTAGGAAAACCCAGTAATTTATACGTGTGGCGCATGAAGTAAAATTTCAAGCTTAGAGAAGCCTAAAAATTTACTTCATGTTTAATCAGGTAATGGAAACCCTCGTTAGTAATTTTAAAGTATAGGCTTTTCTAAAAACAAGGAATTCGTAAACATTTTCCAAACGCTGTAATCACCGAGATATTCATACCTAAAAGAAATATTCGCTGAATACTAATGAAACACTTAAAGTGATTTATTTCATTGAACATGAATACATTTAATAATAAAATCTCCTGCCAAAAAAATGAATTGGTATTTAACTGATCTTTTAATTTAAAATTGCCGCAGTTTATCTTTTTACTTAAAATTTTGACATTAAGTCGATAAATAAGTGAATACAAAAGGACGCACTTCGAAACAAAATATCCGCAATATCCTGACATAAACCCACACTGAAAACCCGTGACAATCCCAACCTGCCGAACCCGAATAAAAGCTCCTTTGTCCCAGGCTAGGTCCATCCATCCGGGACACCGTACAGCCCCGCCTTTCCCTCCTCGGCGGGAATTTACCTGTTTCCAATCATCCGGAAAATCCCTGCTGCAGAACCGGAACCACAATTTACACCGAAACCGGAAAACCTCGAACCACAGACCGCACTCGCAGAACGAAACCAGTTGGGAAAATAAAAACGGATTTGCGGGGGATAGGGGGGGATTTTTTTGATAAAATTCTCGTGCTACAGGGGGAATTTTTGTGTGGTGAATGTGCGCGGTGCGCTAGCGGCGTTTTGACTGCTGGCGCTCTAGCAGATAAGAGGCGTCGCGACGCCGGTTCGGCAGCAAGCGCCATCTGTTTGCTCGGGTCCGCCTCGTGTTGTATTTATTATTTTGGCCGTGGAGCGCGGAAATGCAACATTTGGGGGGAAAGTGGAAAATGGATTTGTGGTTAAATATTTGTTTTACTGCCGGCGTTTGTTTATGTTTCCCTGCATTAAGTCGAGGCGTTTGAAATGACCAGTGTTCGCACTATCTTTAAAATAAACCTCTTTGCAAGACAACTATTTCACGGGTTTAATTTTTTTTTATTTATTGACCATGAGGAAAAATACGCAAAATTTGAATTCAATTTTAAGGATTTTTGAGTGCACAGTGCAACGGTAAAATACGGTTTAAGCTAGGAGTGTACTAACGAGTGTCAATAAACTGTCGGCATCCCAGTAGGCTCTGACTTCAGAAGCATACGTCGTAATTAAATTTAGCACTGTGACACTACCCAATGACATATAATTAAATGTATTTGACGTTTCCAAGATTTACCGTTTCATATGGCATAATCTAAGATTTGTAATTTGTTTTTCAAAGCAACCGAGATGCCGACAGTTTATAAACACTCGTTAGTTGAACCCATCTTTTACCATTGCACAGTGGGAAAAATCGTCATTTTAGGTGGACAAAAGTAATAAATTAATAAATAGTACAAATAACGATATTTTTTGTGTTGCAGTGGATACAATTAAATATAAAATAGTGCAGTGGCATTGCCATAAAGTTTTAAAGACGAATTTGAAATGATCTTGTTACATTTACAAAGATTGCTTTCAGTATGTTTAAAAAGACTTTCCTGATGCGTTGCTATATATCCCTAATTGTCGTTGCATCCGTGTATACCTTTTCTTTTACATAGCCTCAAAGAATAAATCGCATGGGGTTCAATCTAGCGATCTTGCTGGCCATGCCATTGTACTGCCCCAGCCAATCCATGTATCTTCGAAGGTTAAGTTTAAAAAATGTTGCGAAATTCTCGCTTAGTGTGGTGGCGCTCCATCCTGTTGGAACTACATTTCTTGACGGGAAAGATGATCGGCATTTTCTAGTAAAATTGGTGAATCGTCTCTGAGAAAATCTTGATATATTTCTCCCGTTTGTCTACCTTCAAAGAAATATGGCTCTATTACATGTCAACTGACAACTCCACTACACACATTCAGTGACCATTGATTTCGTAAATTCACTTGGATTGTCAATGAAGATTATCTGTAGCGCAGACGTGCATATTGTGCCAATTTACCATTCCATTACTCTTAAAAGTAGTCTCATCCGAAAAATACCATAGAAGCAAAATTTGCATTTTGATTTAATTTTTCTTGCATATTTTTTAATCTTCGTTGGCTGCATGGAACGGGCTATTGCGTTTATGGAAATACAGACTTTCAGAATTTTCAAACCTTAGTATCAATTTTAAGCTATTTTTATAAACTTAGCAAACTAGGTATTTTTATAAAGGTTATAAAATGGTCTATAAATTTCTATTCGAATATACTTGGCGTTCCATTAAAAAAACAAAAGTTTCCTTACATTTAGCAAGGGTCTTCTTACTTTATAAAAATAGCATTTAATTACTTAAATTAACGTAATCATCTAAAAATGTAACATTTTTATTGTTAAAAAACGTTTCGATAATTTTAAAATTTTAACTTATTATTTTTCGGTGACTGCTCAAATATTGCTTGTACATTTAGCTCAACTAAAGTTTTTGTCGGTTTAATTAGTATTAAAATCTACACAAAAATGTTAAAATATACCTACTATTTCATTAAAAGAAAAAAACATGAGTTTTATTATATCTCTGATGATGATGATCTGGTGTATCGTACATATATTGCGAACAAAACGTGTTTTTTTTTTTCTTTCAACTCCAATACATTGATATTTTGGACTTTGTCTAGGTACTTAAAACCATAAAACCAACGGAGAGACCTCACCGTTGTGGGGCATCCTGTATACATTTATTTTCCAATTATAGAGTCGATAATTATCTTTAACTGTTAAATAAATCATATTTTTCTTTCTTGAATATTTAAGGCCAAAAAGTTACTTTGACGCTTTAGTGAGACAGCCTGTTTACGGTTCAGAATTGTTTAAAACAAAATTAAAAAATATACAAATGACGAAATGAAAAAAATTTACTTAGAACTGTCTTCACACTAATTTCAACAATGAAAGTTAATATTTTGTCTCTTTTAAGATATAACCTATAATGTTTATAGAATAATTTTGTTTGTTATATGATACTTTCGTTTATACATATTTATTAGCTCTCGCCATGGTTTTATTATATCTCTGATGATGATGATCTGGTGTGTCGTACATATATTGCAAACAAAACGTGTTTGTTTTTTCTTTCAACTCCAATACATTGATATTTTGGACTTTGTCTAGGTACTTAAAACCTTAATTTTCATCTAATTTTGGTGCGAAAATGTAAGGTGTGCATTCTACATTCTGCAAACTAAAATTTTATTTTTAATAAGTTTTCTCTGTGATGCAATAACACTATATTATTTTGAGAAACTGTATAATGGTTCTTTTAGAAAATGTGTTTTAATTATGTTAAAATGTTTCAACATATAATATTTTATGAAAAGTATGTTTTGAAATCAGTGTTTTATACGCGTGGCGCATAAAGAAAAATTTCGACTTTAGAAAAGCCTGTAAATTTGGTTTTGTTCAGGCTTTTCTAAACTCGAAACAGAACAAATTATTCTTATTATTTAAAAATAATTTGTTTTGTTTTTCCACCATTAGTATAAAATGATTCAAGTATTTAGGTATTTTTGTATCAAATAAAATAATATAAGTCTGACGGATTTAATTCACTGGGCAATCTCGACAAGCGAACAGTTTGACTTATGAATTTGGACAGAAAATAAATTATTGTTTCTGAGTGATTAAGAATAATTAGATATACGAAACTTATTACCAGACAGCAAAGCTGGACAAGTAATGCTTAATCTTAGTTAACTAAATATATTGTAACGTAATAATAATGAATAAAATAAATAAATTATAAGTTATATCAAGAGTGTAGCTAGACTAGTACACATTTTATGTGCGTAACAAAATATCTAAAATGATGTATAAATCATTATCCATAATTATTAACTAATTTTATTAATACAATTTTTGTTCTCCTACATAACGCAACTTAAATTAAATCTTTTAAATTTCCGCTTATAGTTTGGTTTCAAACCTAATGTAATGGCTGCCAAACTGCTTTTTAGTTTGGTTACACAAACATCAGATAACGCTGCTACGCCTTTTCATAGATGGGCGTTAAACTTCAATGTATTGGTTTATGATAGGCAACTTAGTATGCAATATAATTATTAGGTTTTAACGATGCTACACGATAAAAATATTTTACTTGGACCAATTTCATAAGCAATGACGTTAAAAACAATATTTATATTCGAAGCTATTCCGTACGCGAAATGATAAATTAAACGTACTCATTTTAACTCAAAATGTAATTATAAATTACCAAACTCGTTTAGACTGTGATGAGAAAATATGTACAGTTATTTAGTATTTCGCGTATGAAATACTCCTGATTATCTGTAAAAGTAATTTAGTAATAATATTTAGTATATAATTATTTCCTATACGGAAATATGCTATAAACAAATCAAGTATCCAGTGTACACCATATAAATAAAGAACATTAAAGGATTTTATGCTAATTAATGTTACTTCATTTAAAGCACATTTCGTAATATTCATATAAATGGTTTAAAAACAAGTTACATAAAAAAGAAAAGGCAAACAGTATCTATTTGTATTGTGTCATTTTCTGTAAACATCTATGTCTTTCATAGAGTGACACATTACAAATAGATGTCTGGTTGAATATAGCACTTAAAGAAATTAATATAGCATAATCCATTCTATGTGTTTAATTTACATTTCCTCCTGTTAGTGGGGCTTCAAACCAAACTGAAAAAGCTACCAACTGCTTCACGCGGTTAGAATCCATTTTTAATGCAGTCACTCAAATCCAGGTAACGCTGCTACAAGTTTCTATAGATGAGTATTAAATCTAAACGTGGTGGTTTATGCTAGGCAACTTAACGTACTCGTACATTTATATTATAGGCATTAAAGCAGTCATATATTCAATATACAGGAAATTTTTCTTCTAAGTATTCATATGCATACGCTATTTTATAAAAGAGTTAAATTTCAAGCTTTAAACGAGTGTTTTCCACTCCCAGATTAGGCAAGAAGTTTTACGTACTAACTAGTATCAGCACCATTGATGTTCCGATTACGGAACAATATTGCATGATACATAAAAATAATGCTGATGTTTGTAGGATTTTAATGTCGCTAATTTAAAACGATTAGAATGTTTAGTTTTTTTTGTAAAAATTTCTGAAAATAGCTATTTTTGGCGTCTTTTATTTACTCATTTTTAGGCAGCATAAACTTGTGTTACGAAAACATTAAAGAGAAAAAATATTATATCTTACACTTACCTTTTAATACTGGAATTAGTTATATAGATCTGTCCTACTCTATCTAACAGTTGGAAAGAGGCCAGAGACATACTGGGAATTTTTCTTTTAAATATACATACATGTATGCATTTCCGATAATCGTTTGTTCTTTAAAATAGTTTAATTTGAAGTCTTAAACAAGTGTTTTCCACTCCCAGACTAAGCATGGAGTAAAATTTCGAATTTATAAAAGCCTGAAAATTTGGTTTGGTTGCGTAGCGCTACGCGACCAAACCAAATTTTCAGGCTTTTCTAAACTTGAAATTTTACTTCATGCGCCACGCGTGAAGTTCAAAATATTCGACTAAAGCAGTTTGCTAAAAACGTGTATTCTGAACATCACATTACATCAGTGTTCAGTACGCGTGGCGCATGAAGTAAAATTTTGAGTTTAGAAAAGCCTGAAAATTTGGTTTGAAAGTTCAATTTGAAATATTTGTATGAACAACGAATATCTAAAGATTTACCACGTATACAGTACATTGAGATATCTATACTTAAAAGAACAACTCTCTGTCTATCTGAGATAGTAATAAATAATATGCAGTCTACAAAACATTTTTTTGAGCACCAGAAAATTTCCAGGGCTTAAAGGGTTAAAGCAACTCGCTGAGGATTTATTATAGAAAAGGAATAAAAACCATATTCCTTATTGAATTTATTCCCAACCTCTGCTTTCTTTCGTTCTTTCTTTCTTTGAAAACCTCTTTTACTTTTATTCCACTGCCCATTTCCTCCCTTAAAACTCAACCCTTGACCGTAAATTATCCCCCCGCAACGTGAAAAAAGCAAAGAGAGTAACTTGTGATATACGTTCCCATGCAAATATAATCGTCGGCGCTTTATCAGTTCGCCGATAAGTGCAAAAAAAAGCGGGCAATAACACTAAACAAAGAAATGCAAATGATCCCACCGAGTGTGCTTATCTGAAGGCGAGATTACAGGACGGACACGCGAATCCCAAATGACCGGTTTCGAGTCGACTCTCTCGACAAAACGATAAGTTATTACACAATTATATTGTCGAGGAATTGATTACAAGACACAAAAAACTCAAGAATTAAGTTCTTCTAAATATAAAAATTCTTTAATAACACAATTTGAATATAATCGTCTTTGGTTTTTGAAATGCATACAATTTATTAATAAAATGTAACCACTTTCACACTGAACCCTTTCATGTATAATTGTATGCTATGCATGAAAGGGTAAAGTGTGAAAGTAGTTACATATTATTAATAAATTATTTATAATATTGTATGCATTCATGCATAGCATACCATTTTGCCACAATTATTAAAAATGTTTAATATTTGAAAAAATAAAAATGCCGGTACTTTTTGTGTGTTTACAAAAATTAATAATTCGATGCACAAATTTATAACAAAATTTCCAAATAAATATTAATTGTATTATGCCTGGTATTATAAACGATTAATAAATCATTAGATAACTATTTGTGGAGTAAATTTATTTACCTAGTAAACTAATAGGCAAATAAAATTGCGTGTTATAAAGCAAACCAACCAAATAAATAGCAATTTTAGAAATAAATAATTTAATTAGTAGATTACAGACCGAAATTACACATTTTCATTGTGGCCATAGCTGGAACCACCAATTTGTTAAATTGAATTGTCAATATTTCAAACTAAATTGTCAATCAAATTGGAAATTTTATATATTTCCTTATAATTATGGAGAATAACCGTGGAATAGGACAGAATTACACAGAAGAAGAAAAATAATGCTTATTAGAAATTATAAAAGACTTAAACGAGTATTTTCAGGCTTTTCTAAACTCGAAATTTTACTTCATGCGTCACGCGTACAAGACATTGATTTCAAGTGAAGTTCACTTGTTCACAATATTTCAGTGTTTTCAGTGTTAAATACGCGTGGCGCATGAAGTAAAATTTCGAGTTTAGAAAAGCCTGAAAATTTGGTTTGGTCGCTCCGCGCTTCGCGCTACGCGACCAAACCAAATTTTCAGGCTTTTCTAAACTCGAAATTTTACTTCATACTTAGTCTGATAGTGGAAAACACTCGTTTAAAACTTTAAATTTAACTAATATAAAAAACGCGTATGTATAAGTATAAAAATCCTTGGTTATGTCTGGATTGAAAAACTTTAGGTCTCCTTGTGGTTCGAATTAATCACTGTCAGGGAAGATACTATAAGCGAACTTAAATCTGACACGGATGATATGGTAGACATGATAACCGTAATGAAATTAATAAATACAAGTAGTAGAATTTTGACATTTAACTGTCAAATTATTTAGAGAATAAAATTTACTTGGTAGAAAAACAAACAAATAATTTACTGGGGAGATTTATTAGCCAAATATAGTTATTTTGTGTTTATAATACCGAAATCTTTCTAATAAATTAATTTATTAATGTTTTAAAAATTTGAAGAAAAAAAAAACATAGAAATAATAGAAAAAGGAAAATGTACACGACATAATTTAGACTTAAATTTTATATTTACTTTAAAATATTGGGGAAGTGAGTGAAAAATTAACATTGGTTTTGAGTTAAAATTAATGTATAGTTTGGCGTTAATTTTATGTCAAAATTATAATTAAACTGAAAGGGCTTCATTAAATTGCATTTATTTTAAATTCCTTATATTAGAAAACAAGAAGGAAAAACCGTATCAAGTAACCAAGAGTTGTTGCATGTATGTTTCTTAGAAGAATGAATTATTAGCAAATACTATACATACATGAATGAAGAAAGTAATTACTAAATGTGTTTTTTTTATATTTGCACAATCATTTATCGATTGGTAGCATTCATTAGTAAAAAATAACATACTACAAATAAAGTTAAGATCGGAAAGTTACGAGTCATAAGAACGAGCAAGAATCTTCAACAATAATAGAAATAAGTTTTGGGAATAAATTCACACTATTTTTTTTTTTTTTTGTTGAGAAAATGACTCTTATATTAAATGTAAATTAAATAATGAAACTCTGTCTAGGGATCACATAGATTCATAAAACATTTACACAGCAATCATTATTTTTTGTTTATATTGCTTTAAAATATTTAAGTAAATATTAGAAACATTAGGCATTAAATAAATTGACTTAAAATAAATTCTT
This sequence comes from Philonthus cognatus, assembly GCA_932526585.2. NCBI lineage: Eukaryota > Metazoa > Arthropoda > Insecta > Coleoptera > Staphylinidae > Philonthus > Philonthus cognatus. The sequence goes on from OW052244.1 coordinate 41,153,770, forward strand.
TATGTAAATACTTTTGTGTTTCTATAAATTCGCTAATTTGTGCGTATTAGAGGCTTCAATACTTACAAACTTAATAATACGATGAAAAGTCAGTAACTAGCTTACAAAAGGCTATTAGAATATACTTAGATAAATACTTATTCGACAAAACGTTGTATTTTTTAACAGTCTCCACTTAGGCTTCATATTGTATATTGATTAAATAACAACATCGTATTTTTATTCGTTCCAACTTCACTTTAGTTAAATTGGAATTTTTCTATATATTTGTGAAAATATAGTTCTTGTGCTCATTTATTTAATTGATATTTACTACTAATTATGTGCAGTTAGTTTTCACATACACGCAGTTTCGTTCAATTTAAAGCTTTAAACGAGTGTTTTCCACTCCCAGATTAAGCATGAAGTAAAATCGCGTAGCGCGAAGCGCGGAGCGACCAAACCAAATTTTCAGGCTTTTCCAAACTCGAAATTTTACTTCAAGCGCCTCGCATATAAAACACAGTATTTTGTGAAGTTCAAAATATACTGATTAAATATGTAAAATTATCATTTATAGCATTATAATAGAATAAATTCTAAATAAATCTATTACTAATCTCGTGCTTTAAAATAGATCTAAAACAGTTATTAGTTTCTAAAGATTAATTATATTATTTTTTATATTATTTTTTACTTTACAAATCCATCTCCAAATATAATAAATATCACATTTAATTTAAATCAAGTTAAAATTCGCAACTTACGTAATATATTGCAGGTCATTTAAACCTAATAAATTTCCATATCTTAATTAAGCTGGGCCATTAAATTTGCTGACTTTACGGACACGCCAAGAACGATTTTCGCAAGATAATCACGCAAAAAAGTTATTTATTTTTCACCCTCAAGCTTAATTATTCCAACTCATCTGCCCTTCATTTCCGGTCACCTAAATATTTTGGATACGTTTAACTAGAAGTGAATTCCGACAAGTATATCTCATTATTAAACAAATTAATTGTTATTAATTTTTAGATAAAACTGTCTCGCTTAAGGTAGAAGTTATTAAATGATGTTAATTCGACATGTATTTAGTGGGCTTTATCGTTAAATAGATAATGTTTAAGTGTATGCCCCGGCGCATCCATAATTTATTTTGCCGCAGAATAATTATATTTATTAACTATTACAGTTTTACACACTTCAAAAGTTCATACGCATAACATTAATATAAAAAATATTAAAACACATAAATCAGATCAAAAGATAACACAATTACGATTTAAGTTAGAAGTTATTATTTAAAATAAAAATAAAATAATAAGACATTAAGGCATTGTTAAATATCACATCTTATGAATTCACCAATAGCGAAATTATTTTGATGTTTGGATTGTATTTTTTTAGTTGCAGCATTTGCATACTATTTGCCAATTTATTGAAAAATGTTACTGGGAAGTAACGAAGTAATCATAATTATTTTGAGGATGATTTTTAAGAACTGAAAATTAGGTTAGACGAAATAAATATGTGTTTTTATACATGGCAGAAAAATAAAAGAATAAACATGTTTAAAATGTATTTATTTATTCGCTGTACATTTTGAATTTTAAATTATTTTAGTGTTTTATACGGCCTTAGGATTCAGTAAAACTTCGAGTTTAGAAAATCCTGATATTTTGGATTTATTGGCGGAAATTCTCAGGTTTTTCTAAACTCAAAATTTTACTGATTGCGTAATCGAGTGTTGATCGATAGGACAGACAGACTAACAAATTATTTATAGTATTTTTAATACCTATTTGGAAGTACAAGTCGTTTTAGTGACTTAACGTATGCGGCTTCTTGAACACACACACACACACACACAAAATTAGGTTAGGAACTTGTCATGTCAAATAGCTGACATCTAAACCATTATTCTTAGGGCATTGGTGGAGTAACTTAGTATTTAATATAACCAGTGGCGGGGTAGGATCATAAATATCATTTAATTTCATAATATGGAACATTATAATTTATATGGACGTTATGCTGTTATGTTATTATAATACAACTTTGATAAAATATATTATACAACCCATAAGATCCAAACACCTAATGGATTTTGAATTTAGATGGAATTTGTCTGCAAATGTTTCTCTGAGCAAAACTCGAATTACGAAGAATACTTTGCATTTTTAAGATATTTAAGTTAGTTATAAAAAATGATTCTGTTCAAAGCAAGAATGTTTGTCAAAATATAAAATTTCTATAAAATGGTAAGAAATAAATTGGCAATGGCCCTGTTACAAATACAAAGTAAACTAACTGTAACAAAAGAATCATGATTGTAAAAAGTAGTAATAATGTTAATAACGGTTCAATTACATTAAATAAATGACAACGTGATTTCAAATGATTAAAGTCTAAATATCTTCTTGATCAATACTTTCGCTTTCTGTAAAAGATAATTTTTTGTCGAATTCATTCGACACAGAGATCACTATTGGGTCGATGTTTAACAAGTCCAATTTATTTTCTACCTTCTATGCCTCAGAAATATTTTTTTCTGTGTGGTTTATGTAATTTTTCAGGTCCTGTTGAGGTACATTATCTACTACGTTATCCCATACATTCAAAACTTCAGCAGGTGACCCTATACTTTTAAAAATAGCTTCGTCATAATGTCTTTTAGTCTCGGACCAGACCATTTCGATGACAATAAAATGGCAATGATAGGGAGGTAGTCTGAGAATACAATGACCATGCTCCGCAGCGTATTTATCCAAATGATATTTTTTTCTGGCAGTGTTTGCTTTTTAACCAGATTCCAAACAACATCTTTTAAAAGATTATTTTGGAAAAGGGATATTCTTCTTTCCAAGCCATTCTACAAGACGTTTTTTGCTCCAGCTTTTTTTCGGAATTTCTTCTTCTTGACGACTAAGTTTGCAATGAATTGATTTTGAAACCACTTGTCAAAATTATCGGTATTCATATTATCGTGATAATTAGCTGTTTTCCAATTACATTTGAAAATTAGGGATGCATTTGTCACAAATCCATTTTTATTTCCGGCATGAACAATAACGTAACGTATCCCACTTCGAGTTTTTCTAAAATTACTATATTTACTGCCATCTTGCCACATTCTTCTATCACCACTTTTGCTAAAAATGAGACATCCAGAAAAACCGGTTTATATATGTTCTCTTTCTAGCAACTTGATATTTGTTTAAAAATAATATTCTCTTTAACCTGATTGAAGGCTGCTTTTTGAAGTTAAAGCCCATATCCTAGTTCCCAAATGTAAAGAGATTAATTGCCAGTAAATAGTTTCTAAAGTAATATGCTTTTTTCGGGACTATATTTTGTAAATCACTTCCCTTAAAAAATGCAAAGTATTCTTCGAAATTCGAGTTTCGCTCGGGGAAACGTTTGCAAACATATTCCTTCTTAATTTGAAATTCGTTGCTCTGCTTTCATCTTGTAAGTTGTATAATGTGTTTGGTAGAACTTTTAGGACTTCGGACGCTTTTTGAATTGCCATAAATCGAGATCTTAATTCACTTTGAAAATATCTTACTACATTAAGCATTCATCGGAATATCGCATTTTAGTAGTGTATTCTTGCGTTATTTAATGACATTAACAATCAAACCTAAAACTTTTGACGAAACATCTAATTAATAATCGACGTTCATTTTTGTTAGTAATTTTTTGTTTCATCTGATTCATGATTGATAAATAAGGATGGGGTTATTCCAAATGGGTATTAAAAATACTATATATGTGTATAAAAATGTTATAAATCTAATTGTAATTGTTGTCTGAATAAATATGTACTATATATATATCTAGGTCCATTTGCACTCCGACTGATTAGCTTTAGTCATCCACTAATCATTGATTAAATGTTATAAATTTGTAAGATATCCTAAACATGTTTGTTTTATCAGTATGCAATTGTGTAAATAATTTGTAAATACAATTGTAGTGTTTTTAAAAAGTAATAATCACTGATTAAGTTAATCGACTTTGATGTAAACGGGCACTACGAGTGGAAACACTTTTTACATGTTTGTTTCGCTTCCACGCCCTATTTATTTAAAATGAAAAGTTCAATGTACTTTTTTTCATGCTTTCTTAATATTTTAATTGTAAAGTTCTAAATAAAGAGTAACGGTATCTCTTTATTTAGAACTTTACAATTAAAATATTAAGAAAGCATGAAAAAAAGTACATTGAACTTTTCATTTTAAATAAATAGGGCGTGGAAGCGAAACAAACATGTAAAATATACATTTTTTTCTTACTATTTCAAATTTCGAATTTCGGCGGCTAGTAAATAAATGAATAAAATCACCAGGGCTGTGACATTTTCGGTAACCACGTAAACGGGATAATTTTTCGTCATAAACAAACCAAATTCCAAATTCGCGTGTCTCGTTCCGTGTTATTCAAAATTTAAGTGTTCTGAAATTAGTTCTAAATTCAAAATTGCAAGAATTCTATGCGAAGCAGCGACAAAAGAAGAGAACTTTTGTGCGAACTGAAAAAAACTTATCGACAATATGGATTGTTGTAGGTGAGTCCAAAACAGCGTCCATTGAACATTGAATACCTAAGGATAAGCTTAATACATATTTGGATTATTATAATCTATAATTTTTCGTTTTTGATAAATAATTCAAGTAATCATTTAATTTTTTTATATTAGTAGTGGTACGATGGCATTAAAACATTCTCGGCTATTCAGATTTTTGAAAAATGTTCCAATTTTTACAATGTTTTAAATACAGGATTTTTTTTCAAGTATACAAAACCCGATGATTACAGTGTCTGGTAATTTTTCAGGAATTCGCTGTTTTAAATAAAACATTTAATTTAAAGCTTCTAACGATTGTTTCCACTCCTAGATTAAGCATAAAGTAAAATTTCGAGTTTAGAAAAGCCCAGAAAGTTTAACTCGGGTCGCTGCGCGACCCTCGACCAATTATCACGGGGCTTTTCTAAACTCAAAATTTTACTTTATGCTTAGTCTGGGAGTGGAAAACACTAGTTTAAGGCTTCAAATTGAACTTAAAAATAAAAACAAGAAATATCTAAAGAATTACAGAAAATAGGCTGGATTATTATATTTTCTATAATTTTTCATTTTTGTTAGAAAATTCAAGTAATCATTTGAATGTTTTTTATTATATTAGTGGTGGTACGATGGCGTTAAAACATTTTCGGCTATTCAGATTTTTTTAAAATGTCCCAATTTTTTCAATGGATTTTTTTTAAGTTTACAAAACCCGATGATTACAGTGTCTGGTATATTTTCAGGAATTCCTTGTTTTAAATAAAACATTTAATCTGAAGTTTCTAACGAGTGTTTCCACTCCAAAATTAAGCATGAAGTAAAATTTCGGGTTTAGATAAGCCTGAAAATTTGGTTTGGTCGCGTAGCGCTACGCGCTTCGCGACCAAACCAAATTTTCAGGCTATTCTAAACTCGAAATATTACTTCATGGGCCACACCTACAAAAACACTCCTTTAAAACGAAGTTCAAAATATATTTCAAAGTTTAATCTCACAATATTACATTTTAGAAATGTTTATTTCGTCTAACCAAATGTTGCTCCTTTAAAGTTCGAGAAATTATGTTACACTAAAAAGAGATTTGTATAAATTTTACAAATCTATATTTAGTGTTGCAACATTTCTCGAACTTTATAAGTGCAAGAAGGTCAATCTTAAACAGTATACAAGTTTTAAACTTCAACTAAAATCAGTGTATATGCGTGGCCCATAAAGTAAAATTTTGTGTTAAGAAAAGCCTGAAAATTTGGTTTGGTTGCTCCGCGAGGCTTTCATAAACTCGAAATTTTACTTCATGCCTAACCAGAGAGTGGAATCACACGTTAGAAGCTAATTAAAATTTTATTAACCAGTGTACTAAACGCTGAGCATTCATCCGAAGAGTAATAATTTGAAACCAACTATTTTTTGTCGTTTTTGACGTTTGACGGGTTTCTAATATAAATAATTCAATTTCAGCTGCACAGAACTTGAACTGCAATAATTGCAACTTTTAATACGTCAATAATCTATTCGATACTTATTCTGCTACTTTTTTGATAAAACCAAATTTTCAAATTGGGTAAAGTAAAACACTTGTTTTGTTCCATGCTTTTATTATCAGTTAACTGACACGTGCTTCGATCCGTTACGATAATTTGCATTTTGAAAGTTAAAACAGTTTTAACTTAAAAAAATAATTGAACTGGATATAAGCACGTATCAGTCTACTGAAAATAAAAATAGGAAACACAAATGTTTTACTTTACTAAATTTAAAAATGTAGTTCGATCAAGAAAGTAGCAAAACAAGAGAAGGGTCGCCTATTTCCAAAAACCCCTAAGTCCATGGTTTTCAAACGGATTTAGGGGTTTTTGTACGAACCGTGTTATTCGATTACAATCTTGACACCTTGGTGCAGAATTTACAAAATAATTACCATTTTGAAATACACTGTACTCTGTAAGTTATTCATATTGGTACATAAACTATAAAGAAGCAAATACTTGTGTAATTTAAAGTTGTATGCCAAGTTTTTAAAATTTACTTCAGCTTATTTATTACATGCTTAATCATTAATTTACATTTTAATACTAATGAATTACATAAATGATTGTTTTAAACATTTCAAATGTAGATATGTTTTTTGAGAATTGTTGTCAGGATTGTTGTCATTGACAAGGCCAGTTGCACCAAACTAATTCATCTCAGGACCTGAGTTCACTTTGAACTCAGGTCCTGAGATAAATCAGTTAAAACATTATAAAAATAGGAACTGTAATCTTGAACTCAAGTTCAACGTTTTTGGTGCAATCGGGCCTAAATTTCAAGGGATACTTGTGGTGCAGTTTTCTTCTAATTACGTAAGCTGCACCAAACACGTTAAACTGGTTCAACTCTGAACTCGAGTTTAAAGTGACATTACATCAATAGGAACTGTCATCTTAAACTTGCGTTCATCTTGAGCTCAAGTTCAATGTTCTTGGTGCAGCTATGCCTACCACTGACATGAACTTCATAAACTGATGATATAAAAAATCTGAACTCATTGCAACTTGGTGCAGCACAAACGAACAAATCTTATGAATCCTAGTTCACTGTCATATTAATGTTTTACTAAAGTCAAATATTGCCTAAAACTACTTGAATTATTTTAATTAAGCCATTCCAAAAAAAATAATTCGAATATTGAGGTTATTTTGTCGTTGAATTGCTGTAACATATACTCAATGTCGAAGCTGGTAAGACGAAATCAGAACCTAACTGCTCTTGGATAAGATTGAATTATCATCTAATTATTTATAAATGTCAATCTATTATATTCCAATAATTAGTAATAAAGGTAGTCATCATCTTAGTAGTAGTCTAAGGCTGTGTCTGCTAGAATGGTAAAGTTACAATGTTTCAGCCCTTGCTTCATGCCGTACCCCTGCAGCCCTTGTGGACCTTGCGGACCTTGCGGACCTTGTGGCCCTTGCGGACCTTGTGGCCCTTGCGGACCTTGTGGACCCTGCGGACCGTGTGGACCTTGCGGACCTCCTTGCGGCCCGTGCGGACCCTGTGGACCTTGCGGACCAGCCTGCGGCCCATGCGGACCCTGCCTGCCTTGCGGCCCATGTGGACCTTGCGGACCACCCTGTGGACCTTGTGGACCATGCGGCCCATGCGGACCTTGTGGACCATGCGGACCTTGTGGTCCATGCGGACCTTGTCCTAAAGCCCTGGCACCATGCGGAGGACCTATCCCACTTCCGCCTGCGGTGAGCCCAACACCATCAGGAGGTTGCACAGTAGGATGTCCACCGGTCTGCCTCCCCCCCGTATGCCCCGCCCCTTGCTGCGGCATTGGTTGCGGCTCGTGTGGTCCAGTGCCACTTCCACCTTGCGGACCATGTGGACCTTGCCCACCAGTAAGTCCCCCATGTCCTCCTAAGCCAGCGTGTCCACCACCTTGCTGTCCTAAACCAGCGTGTCCACCACCTTGCTGTCCTAAGCCACCGTGCCCAAAACCTTGCCCTCCTCCTCCCAAAGGAGGCTGCTGCTACCCCTGCAGACGCTGTAAATCGCGCGAATTGCGCTCAGGCATCCTCATCATCGGCTGCGATTGCGCGAAGCGCAACGGATTGCAAGATTCCTGTCCGCGGGCAGAATGCCGAGGCGCTCTGAAATGCCGTACCCTACCTGACGCTAGTTGTTGTCCGGCTTTGATGGAATACACGAAAGCCTACTGCCGTGGTGGGACTAAGGCGAAGGGTTGCGGTGCTAAAAAGGGTGCTTCAAAGGCCAGTTCTCCCTGTCCTTCCCCTTGTCGTTCACCTTGTCCTTCACCTTGTCCTTCTCCACGTGGCTCTTGTTGTCCATCAAACTGCCCACCGGTTCCACCCAATCTTGTCTGTTCCTCTCCGTGTAGTCCTTGTAGCCCTCCAGTCTGTTGTCCTTGTTAACAAATCCCTTTCAATATCTATCAAACTTTGGTAACTGTCTCCCGAAAATAAAGTATTGTACCGTGCCAGATTGTTTAATTTTGACACCGAACATCATATGAAACAATTAACACCAATAAAGTAAAGTACCAATTGAATGCCTTTGTATTAACATGTCTCTATTTTTTTTCATCTAGTGTGGACCCTGTTGATCCTGTGGACCTTGCAGACCATGCGGACCTTGCTGACCGTGCATGCTTTGCGGGCCTTGTGGACCATGCGGACCGTGTGGTCCATGCCCTCTCCCTTCCAGTCAATAGACGTTTTTCGTAGTCCTAGTCCGCATGGTCTTAAAGGTCCGCATAACTTCTTGTGGTAAGTTTTATATATGTTTTTTTGTAATAAACTAAGCTGACATCAACCACAGGTATTGGTTTTACATTGTTTGGGTTAAAATAAAAAATTGTAGATACTTTGAATTGCTTGTAAAAATATTTGTGGATGATGTAAGTTTTGACAGAAGTTTTAGTTTGTGAAGTAATGATGGTTTTTATTTGTATAGTTTGAGATACTATTGTGTCGTTTAGTGTAACTCCAATTATACATTTAGTTATGGTAAAGGCTTTAACTGAAAATTATGAAATCCTGAGCTCAAAAAGATATTGCTACATTGTTTAATTCTGTGTGTAGGAAGTAAACTACACCAATTCCCATTTTTTTTCCAAAATACATTTTTTATACTGTTGGAATCAGGATTTCTTATTCTATTGAAGAGGGAAATAGCACTGCGAAATTTCCAAAATGTGATTTCGTATAGTTTACCTCCCACATACAGGGAATTTTTCTTTCAAGTATACATCTCTCGATTCGCCGTATGCGTTTTGAGTTATTCGTTGTTCTTTTAATAAGTTCAATTTTAAGTTTAGAACGAGTGTCTTCCACTCTCAGACTAAGCATGAAGTAAAATTTCGAGTCTAGGAAAGCCTTCAGGCTTTTCTAAACTCGAAATTTTACTTCATGCGCCTCTCGTATAAAACATTGAAATATTGTAAAATTTAAAATATTCTTGTCTATCAGAATATTTTTAATCCTGCTGTATCTGTTTTTTTTTAAACACTAATTTAGCAGTATATTTGTAAGTTCAAAATATTTCAGTGTTTTATACGCATGGCGTATGAAGTAAAATTTCGAGTTTAGAAAAGCCTGAGCGCGTTTGCATTTAGACGCGAAGCGTCTAAATCCAAACTCAGGCTTTTTTAAACTCGAAATTATACTTCATGCGCCACTACTTTATGAAGCTGATTTCAAGTGAAGTTCACTTGTTCACAATATTTCAGTGTATTCAGTGTTTAATACGCTTGGCACATAGGTAAAATTTCGAGTTTAGAAAAGCCTGAGTTTGGATTTAGACGCTTCGCGTCTAAATGCAAACCCTCATGCTTTTTTAAACTCGAAATTTTACTTCAAGCTTAGTCTGGGAGTGGAAAACACTTTTTCTAAACCTAGAATTAAACTTATTAAAAAACAACAAATGCCTCTAAATACATACGCATTGAAATATGTAATGTATGTATACTTGAAAGAAAAATTCTCTGTATGTAATTAGAAAGGATTTTTTTTTGTTAAGTATACATATCCTGATGCATTCTTTGTAAATGTTAAAGCATTCGTTCTTTTAATAATGATGGTTATTTTAAAACGTCTAACGAGGGCTTTCACTCCTTGATTAAGCATAAAGTATGTATTCGATATTTACAAAGCCTGAAAGTTTGGTTTTGTCGCGTAGCAAAGCGACCAAACCAAATTTTCAGGCTGATTTAAACCCAAAATTTTACTTCATGCGCCACGCGTATAAACTTGTATAAACCACTGATTATATTGTGAAATTCAAAGTATACGTAATATTGGGTTTAGCGTCAGTATAATTATTTAAACAGAATTACTGTTTGTATTTTTATAACATGTATTCTTTTAATTATATTTATATTAGCTTACATTTCACAATTTTTTTTAGTTGCTTTTGGACTTCTTTCTAAAAACTCAAAAGCATAACAAACATAAATTAAAGAAAGTATGTCATACCAGAAACAGAAAAATTACTTACATTATAATGAAGCCCAGAGGAATTTAAACAAATCTGATATTTTGGCTCTTTATTCAATGAGCCAATATTCTAGATTCGTTTAGATTCTCTAATTAATGAAAAACACAAATAGTATTTCTTTTTCATTTGTAAATAATTTTACTACCACTTTATCAAATGTACTAAATATAATTGACAGCTGAAAAAAATGGATACATGCCAAAAATACACTAGAGATGTAATGTTTGAATCTCATGTTAATAAAATTTACAAAAGTTTATTTAGTCTAACGAAATCTTGCGCTTTCAAAATTCGAACGTGTTTAGTAATTTGCTTTGGAATATCTAGGTATTTTTAATTAAAAAAATCTCTGTATGTCTTTCAAACAAATCAATGTATTTTCATTAATTTCAAATACTATTTGATAAATATAATTGATGAGATTTTTACTTAGTCAAATTCCATATCAACACTTTAGTAAATAACACACTTAGTTAAGATTTATCAGTTTATTGATTAACACTGCAACTATGGGTTTATCATCATGATAAATGATCATTCATCATGTCTGAAGTAGTAAAACAATTGTTGCAGTTTTAACTAATGAAGTGTGGAATACTCTTAATCCATTAAGCGCCATTGATGCAATAACGCAATATTATTGATTTTCTTGTTAATTAAATTACTCAAAAAGTTGATTTAATACATTATATTACTTGACCAGACTTGAGAATATCAGTAGAAAAATGTAAATATTTTGTTATTTAAATATTTTGATACTAATCCAAAGAAGTGATTTTAAGTGTATTTCTAACTTCAAAATATTTGTGTTTTTACGCGTGGCGCATGAAGTAAAATTTCGAGTTTAGAAAAGCCCGAAAATGGTTTGGCAGACAAAACCAAACTTTCAGGCTTTCCTAAACTCGAAATTTTACTTCATGCTTAATCTGGGAGTGGAAACACTTGTTCGAAACTTCAAATTTAACGCTTTTATAAAATCGACGATTGCATGAAAATTTACAGCATATACATTATGTATATTTACAAGAAAAATTGTCAGTTTGTAATTTAATAAGTTATTCATAGAAATAACAAAAATGAATATCGACTTTTACCTAAAATTAACGTTTCGAGTTAACTTTTTAATTGCTCCGCCGTTAATGAGTTAACTAATGCCGGGTTTCACCAACGTCAGTTAAATCGACTAATAGTTATTCATCGATTAAAATCTAGTATTCGCTACATGTATGTCAAAAAATCAACAAATTCACATGAAATTGATGTTCATGACATGGGAAATGTCTATTCAAATCGACAAACAAATCTTAATCAACGAATAAGATTTTATTGAAGTTGATGAAACTGGACATAAGTGTGTTATTTACCAAATATTTAAGTGTGCCAAATAAGAAATTAATTTAAGAATTTCTTGAAAATTGTTCTTTGTCTAACATTTTATACTTTTTCAGGCGTGTGGATGAGCAACAACGAAGTGTTCGTCAAAAAACGAAAAACACCCCCCCGAATTTATTTCACTCACTCTACATTTTCATGCCGCCTTCACCTAAATGCTATTTATATAAAGAACAAAATACCAAATAAAATATATCTGTTTGTATCGTACCAAAAAGAAGTTATGTCCACTGAGCCTAATAAAGCCAATTTATGTATTTATTCAAGTCTCATTCGTGCATTGGCTTTTTTTCCCCGCTCGGGATTATAAAAGGTAAGGTAATTTATCTGCGCAAAAAAAACGAGTGGTGAGCGTTTTTGCGGTAATTTTGAGTCAAGTTGGCCGTTCGTGGCGGACGGAATGCAAATGAGCGACATGAAAAATCAGGAAGATAATAAATAAGTCTCGAATTCGGTCAGTCGTATCACACAGGGCAATCGATGTAAGACACGCCCTAATTTGCATACTACCAGAGCACAATATTACTACCAGGCTTTTGGTCTTAATTGTTTTTTGTTTTGATTTTCTAAAATTAATCCGTTTAAAAAATTGGTTTTGATGTTGATTGAAAAATATAGAGGGTGGTGAAACAAGAAGTAGGTATGTCAGGTTTTGGAGTAAATTACTCCGAAACCTGACTTACCTATTTCTTGTTGCCCAGCCTCTATATTTTTCAATCAACATCAAAACCAATTTTGAATTATTAATGTCCTGTTTCATCAACATTTGTGACAATTTATTTATAAACAAAATTTATGCAGGGAATTTCATTTGACATTGGGTACAGTTAAACACTTGTATTGTTCCATGTTTTTATTTCCAGTTGCCTGACATGTGTTTCGATCCGTTACGATCATTATTAAAGTAAAATCTAATTTGAATTTGACAAATGTTACAATATACAGGGTGTCCCGTTAATGTGGGGAAATGGCTTTACCATAAATTCCTGGAAGCTTTAAACGAGTGTTTTCCACTCCCAGACTAAGCATGAAGTAAAATTTTGAGTTTAGAAAAGCCCCGTGAACTTTTCCCGTCTTTTCTAAACTTAAAATTATACTTCATGCGCCACGCGTATAAGACACTGATTTCAAGTTAGGTTCAAATATATACAAATTTCACAGTATTTTAGTGATTTATACTCGTGGCACATAAAGTAAAATTTCGAGTTTAGAAAAGCTCAGAAAATTTGTCTTAGGTCGCAAATTTTCACAGGGCTTTTCTAAACTCGAAATTTTACTTCATGCTTAGTCTGGGAGTGGAAAACATTCGTTTAAAGTTTCAAATTGAACTCTTTTAAAAAACAACAAATATCTAAAGATTTAAAGAAAAGAAGCTGAATTTGGAATACTTTAAAGAAAGATTCCCTGAATTAATTTCATTTTTTTTTGTATTTATTGCTGCTTTTCTACACTGATTGGTTTGATGTTAATTGAAAAATGAAGAGGCTGGGGTAACAAGTAGGAGGTAGGTCGGGTTTTGGAGTAATTTAAATTATTGATATTTTTTCTTCAACTTTTGCGTTACAATTTTTTTAAAGACAACATTTTTACAGGAAATGTTTAAGTATACAAAAATACGGGTCTGACTCAGTAATTTTTCAGGCATTCGTTGTTTTTAAAAGTTTGAGATTTCTAGCGGGTGTATTCACTCCTTAGCTAAGCGTGAAGTAAAATTTCATCTAATCCAAATTTTTAGACTGCTCTAAACTCGAAATATTTACTTCATGCGCCACGCGTATTAAACACTGTTTAAGTGTAATGTTCTAAAAATACTTTATTAATCTTGACAATAATTCAAACCCGACAAATCAAGTATGATTTTTATTTCAGATTATTCGGACTAATGCTCGTTAGCACCCAAGTGGATTAAGTTAATCAGTGATTTTTTTTTATGTATAAATTATCTACAAAATCGCATAACGATAAAAGAGACATGTTTAGGATATCTTACAAATTTAAAACACTCATATATTCAAGAATTATGACTTAATCAGAGGTTTAATCAATGATTAGTGGTTGAGTTAATCAGTCGGGGTGCAAATGGGCCTAAATTTAATTAACTTGGCAATAGGAATAACATTTGAGTATGCAAGCTATGCTCAAAAGTATCCAACAAATAAAGCATTGTTAAAGTTTGTCCGGATAAAGCAACAATGCATTATTTGCATTTCTTTAAAAATGTTTTTACCATTTCTAAGCTACGTATGTTCAATAAAATAATGCCTCTAGAGTACAACGGAATATATTCTAGGTATATTCTAGCCATCATAAATTAAAAAAATGATAAAGATAGACGTTAATTTTTTTATCATGATTTAATATTTGCTGAAATAAAATCTGAAATAATTCCTTTTAAGCCTACACATAAAGGGTGTCTCAAAATGATCTGACATTTTAAATTGCGCGCCATTTTTTTCGTGGCGAACATAGAGAACTAATCTTTGACAACTGGCATCAGGAAGTATTGAGGTTTAGTTATGAATAATTACATGATCGAGCAATGCCTAGAAATTGTGAAAATTTCATTACAGAAATGGTGAAAATTTTGCAGAGATGGTTCGAAAAGTCCGCACGCACGTCTTTTTGTCATCATAACGCACCATCTCACACACTGTGGTGCATTTAATAAAAAAAAAAAAAAATGGGGTTAGTGGTTCAATTCTAACCGCGAAAAGCAGTGGCCGTTCTCGTACCGGTCGGTTGATTGAAAACATAGCCGCAGCGAGTGCGAGTGCTGACGAAAGTCCTTCCACGTCGATTTGCCATCGTGCTCAGCAATTGCCATCTGTTGCAACCAACAGACCATGCGCAGCGGCAATTGGATAGTGAAGCATCAACAAATCGATGGTGATTTTTCGAAGAAAATCATCTTCAGCGATGAGGCGCATTTTCAAGTTAATGAAAAACCACAAGTGATCCAACAGCTTCCCATGCATCCACCACGAGTCACTGTTTGGTGCGGATATTGGGTTGGAGGAATGATTGGGCCGTACTTTTTCGAGAATGCTGCGGGAAATGCGGTTAGCGTCAATGGTGTTCGTTATCGTGACATGATAACCAACTTTTTATGGGATGAATTGAATGGCATGGACTTGGAAGACATATTCTTTCAACAAGATGGTACAACCTACCACACTGCGAACGAAACAATGCAGTTATTGCAGACAAAGTTCCATGGCCGTGTTATTTTGCGCCGCGGCGATGTAAATTGGCCACCAAGATCGTGCGATTTGACGCGATTAGACTTCTTTCTTTGGGGTCTTCTGAAAGGAAAAGTGTATGCCAATGATCCACAAACCATTACGGAGCTCAAGGAAGAAATTAGATGCACCATTAATGAAATTAGTCCGCAATTATGCCAAAATGTCATTGAAAATTTTGTACAAAGAATGACCGTTTGCAAACAAGGTCAATGCGCCCATATATCGGATATTGTGTTTCACACATAACCTCCATGTTTGTACCTTATATTAAAATAAAAACATTCGTACTTTTCTAATAAATAATATGTTTTCTTAATAAATTAAAATGTCAGGTCATTTTGAGACACCCTTTATAATCTTTAGGGACTTTAAATACTTCTACTTAATATCTGAGCTAGAATCATCATCCATAAATAATATTTTCTACCAATATGATAATAATGACAAAATCAACACACTAAACAATTGCCTTCTGCATACTTTTGATAAATTAGCACCATATAAAACTATTAATATTTATAAACCAAAACCACCATGGCTGACTGATAATATTTTGTTTTTGATATCACTAAAAAAACAAGCTAGAGCAAATTTGAACAAAAGTACAATTTCTGTCAACTGGGATTATTTTAAATCACTTCGTAACTACACTAATATTGCAATAAAAAGTGAAAAGAAAGCGGATATAACACATTTATTAAAAGCATCGAATCCTAGGACTTTATGGCGTGAATTAAAATGATTAAATATTGTCACTACTAAAAGCAACCACGTTTCCATTCCAACTTCTCTTTGGGATGCAAATGTTGTATATGACCACTTTATAAACTCAGTCTTACTACCTTCTGGCAGCTGGAACAATATAATCGATTACTGTAACAATAACTTATTCTGTGAGTTCAGTACTCCTTTTAAATTCTCATTGGTCGAAAGTACAGGAATCAACAAAAGCAAGGTGCAGATAACCTAAGTATACAACTTATCAAAATGAATTGTCCATTTTTGCTACCGTTTTTAACTAACATAATAAACACCTGTCTGTTAGAAGGTGTATTTCGCGAGTCATGGAAGAAAACAGTTATCATCTCTTTAACCAAGAACAAAAATCCTACCCTACTTAGCCATTTAAGACTAATTAGTATCCTTCCCTCTCTTTCAAAGGTCTTAGAGACGATTATGTGTAATCAGATAAAACATCACTTAGTGGACTATAAAGTCTTACCTAAACATCAATCTGGTTTCAGAGAAGGCCACAGTTGCACTACAGCACTTCTAACAGTGACAGATGACATTCTAGATGCTACTGACAAAGGATTAATCACTGCGCTAATACTCTTAGATTATAGTAAAGCCTTCGACACTGTAAATCCATTGATTTTATCCTCCATACTTCATTACATCGGCCCTGATAATTCCGCCATAAGCTTATTCAAGAATTACTTACTCAGACGATACCAGGCAATGAAACTCAACTCCACTACTTCTCGTTTCAAACCAGTATTAACGGACGTCACTCAAGGGTCCATATTGGGTCCGATCCTATTTATTATATACACTTCGCAAATTTTACATTTATCACTGCAAGTATTATACCAGGTCTGAAAATGTGAAACGGGATTTTTTTAATAAAAAATACACATTTATTGTGTGAAAAAGGTACAAAATATTTTATTCAAAGTATTGCCCATCGCTAGCTACACATTTTTCCCATCTCTCTGTTAATTTGTGGATGCCACGCCAAAAAAATGTTGATAGTTTAAGGCAAACCAATCATTGAGCCAATTTCGTACATATTTGTAAGAAGTGAAGCGCTCTCAGCAAGTGCGTGTCCCATCGATGCAAATAAGCAGTAATCGGATAGAGCCAAGTCTGGTGAGTAAGCCGCCTGCGGAAGTATTTCGTCGCCAGTCACAATTCGATAAGGAAATTATTATCTTTTGCACCTGGTATTTCGTAGGTGGTTTTTCGGTTTTCCTGTTGTCTTTCATGTGGAACCCATCTTCCTACCTTCTGGATCTTTCTTATGGCTTTCAAACGTATGGAGACGGCTTTTCGTGTCACATTTAACTAATACGCAAGCTGTTGGTGCATTTTAGCGTCATCCTCATCCAACAATGCTTGCAATGCGGCATCTTCAAACTTTCTCAGTGGTCTTCCACGTTCTTGGTTCCTCATATCTTGTCTCTCGTTTGGATAAAAAAAAATAATCACTGAATTAATCGACGCATTTAGACCAACTGTAAATAATATGATCATCCCAATAAATAATAACGGCAAAAGTCTGGGTGTGATACTAGATAACAGTTTTAGATATCATGATTTTGTTTTGAAATGTATTCAACGAGTAATTAAAAATTTAAGGCTCATCTATCATAATAGAGAGTGGATTCATAAAAAACAAAAATTCTACTTTGTGAAACAACAGTACTCTCTCAATTTACTTTCTGTTCGCCTCTTATACACCCTTGCCTTGATGAATACACTAAAGCAAAGATTTAATGAATTCCAAATTCGTGCCTGAGATTATTATTCGGAATTAGAAAATATAATAGAATCTCACATAAGCTATTTGATCGACAAACTTGAATTTCGCTTCAATGTTTATAATATCGCCGTAAGAAATCGGAATCGCTTGATCCACACAGGATGACCATGTTCGAGAGATCGTTCCAATACACCCTGAGTCTCCAAACTATCTTCTTCGCGGGCCACAAATACAATTCTACATAATAAAGTCGGCCAAGATCCGATTAATTTTATAAAATTATGAAAAATTTAAGGAACAATTGCTACAATATTTAAAAATATGACATTTACAAAAAAAATTACAAACAATCGCGGGCTGGATTCATGCAAGTCGCGGGCCGGATTTGGCCTGCGGGCCGTAGTTTGGAGACCACTGCAATACATCATTGTCAAATACTTAAATGGTCTCAGTCGCACCTGTTGCGACTATACCAGTAAACATGTCTTCAAACGCTACATTTTCACCATGCTCTATAACCAGCAAAGTTCCGCACAATAAGTTTAATGTTTACTGGTAAAGCAGCGATATGTATAATTGTATATCTTTTAGGATATATCTTTCTACTCCTCACCTATTTTTGTTTGTTATTTTATTGTCTATATGTTGTATTATTAAGATTATACTCACTTTCAAGGCATAGTGGAAGAACATGGGATGTCTCAACATCCACTTGAACTTGTGTCTTGTTTTCCTTATCATTATAAATGTGATAATTCTTTGTATTTCTTTTAAATGTAATGTATTAAATAAAAGAAAAATAAATATATACAGGGTGTCCGTATTTCAACAGAATGTATGGGGATCTCGGTTATTTTAAAAGATAGAGAGTCGGTTAAATTGGGGCAAAGTTGCGAAATTTAGGGCCAAATAATAATCTAAAAATAAAATTGAAATAACTTCTTACGTTTTTGAGATATTGTCAAAAAACGATTTTTTTTTGAAATTTCGTTTTAATTTTTTTATTTAAAAACTATTGAATCCAGAATACAACTTTGAATTTATATAGGCACTTTTTAACGATTAATCTAGTAACATATTTTATTTTAAGATAACTATAACATTCACCCAGGGACCATAGATTTTGTTTTTTTTGTGGGCTCCATTTTGGATTGTTATATTTTTTGGAAGAATATTTTTTTCTGAATTCAATGATGTATGACACTTTATAGTTTATTGTACATTTTATAGGTATAATTTTAATATTTTGTTTTTTGTAAAGAGTGCCTTGGAAACAGTTGAGCAACTCACTCATTTGACAACTCCTAGGACCCATAATTTGCTTACATATCACTCCTGAAAACGGGCATCCGACGATACATATTTTAATAGTTGTAATGTATTTTAAACTAACGAGTGTCTTCTACTCCCAGACTAGGCATGAAGTAAAATTTCGAGTTTAGAAAAGCCCCGCGTAGAAAATTTGTCGAGGGTCGCGCAGCGACCCGAGACAAATTTTCACGGGGCTTTTCTAAACTCGAAATTTTACTTCATGCGCCACGCGTATAAACCACTGATTTACAGTAAAGTTAAAAATATATAACGCTTAGATGTCATTGTGTTCATTATTTACCGAGATGTAGCGAAAAAATACAAGAATTACTTTTTTTGTAAAGTGTTTTGGAATAATAATAATAAAAGTATAATAAGTTTAGTTTGTGCAACTTTTATGTGATTATCGATACTTATTATTATTATAACAACAGATTGACAGTTATGAATTAATTTTGATTGCTAACAATGATTGACTGCTGTCAAGATTTTATTGATTAACAGATACGACGTCATTGTTTCCAAAGGACTCTTTGCAAAAAAGAAAATATTGTAATTTTAAATATTAAATCTGAAATAAGTTATAAGTGTGATAACATCACTGAGTTCAGAAAAAAATATTCTTACAAAAAATATAAAAATCCAAAATGGCGCTCATAAGATAAACAGAAGTTGGCTATGATCCCTGGGTAAATGTTATTGTTATCTTAAAAAATAAAATGCTACTAGATTCCTCAATAAAAAGTGCCTGTATATTGCCAAAGTTCTAAATTCAGTAGTTTTTGAATAAAAAAATAAAAACGATTTTTAAAAAAATCAGTTTATTGTTGATATTTCGAAAACAAAACAAAAATTCAAAATTGTTTTCCGATTATTGTTAGGCCCTAAAATACACAACTTTGCCTCAATTTAACCGACTTTCCATCTCTTCAAATAACTGAGATTCCCATACATTCTGTTGAAATTCGGGCATTATTATTATTATTTCGGGTATTATTATTATTATTATTTCGGGTATTATTATTATTATTATTATTAAAGTCATAGCACTATAGAGGTTTTTTTTTGAACACACGATATAAATCCATCAAATAATATAGTATAGTAGACCATAGTTTAAAATTTTGTACAATATTTTTTAATTAATTTTTTTATGGTCGTCTTAGTCTCCAACAAAATGAATAAAGCAGCTGCCGATATTTTTTTTTTATTAAGAGCCATTAAAGTTTAGTTTTAATGATACATTTTATTTTTCATTTATGATATAATCAGTTAGAAGATGAACGGAATATATAAAATAGGTAATGGATGTCGCAATAAAAACCAATTAAACCTCACTAACTCACCGATAAGTTTGAATTCATTCATGTGCCGGTTAGCAAATGGACAAACTAATGAAATCGTTTGGCGTTTGGCATGTTTATCGAGGGGAAAATTGTGGAGCGTTTCGCAATATATAAGATATGCAATTTCCTTTTATTAACCTCGTTGCACAATGTGCATAAATAAAGTGCAAGCGCGGCTCTTGTCCGCATAAACAAGGTGCGCCCCGACCCATTGTCTTTGTGTCCCCCTTTTCGTCTCCCCACTGACTGATAGATGGTACCGAGTCAAAATGATAGCCCATCGCAATTACTGGCATAATTGACAAGCTAATACGTGTCCGCTTTTGTACTGTCCATTGCGACAATTTAGAAGTATAATATAATTAAACTTGTATTTGCTATTAATGCCTTTTGATATTAATCACTTTTCGAAGGATTTATTGTGATTGTATCAGTGGCGTAGCAAGTAAAATCAGAGCGCTTCTTGTATTTCTTACAATTAATTAATGATCTTTCTCAGCAATAATGAAATAAGTGGCAGCGCTGTAACAAAGAAAAGAAAGGTTCTAATTACACGAACAGATTAAAGATTTCAATCAGTTTCGGTGGGCAGCGCAATAAAGGAAAAAAAGCAGTCCTTAATGCCACCATTTTCCGGTACATAAACTCTCCACTGTTTTTTTTTTCTTTTCGTTTGCTTCGAAACAACTTAATAATCTAGCGAATTCCATTTTTATCGGACAATTTAGTGTTTGGCGCACGTATTCGTGAACGACGTGCACTGGCATTTTATCTGGCCTGAAATGTAGAAATGTACGGAGAAATGCAATTATTTTAAGTTTCTTTTATATACTTTTGAGCTATTAGGGCGTAAATCAGCGATTGTTATCTTTTTGGATGGGAAAAAATTGTAGTCGGCTACTTATTATGGCTATTACTGTAATCTGGCGTGTGCATGGAAACGTTTTCTTGGAATTTCTGGTTTATAATTAAGGTGAGTTTATAAATGTAATCTAATTTTATGATATGATGTCGAGTGGACGTTTCCAGTCTACTTTGATCAGATTTAAATGTTATTTAATGAGTGAAAATAAAGAAAACAGTTTACAGTAGTTTTTTTAATGAAATTTAATCGGGTTTTATGTTAAGTTAAAAGGTACAGACTTGTGCCAGTAATTAATAGGATTTAATTAATGTCACTTACATTTAAATCAATGATTAATTATAATTGCAGGTATTTTTAGGTTAAAAGTTTTTTCTTCTGATATTTAGGGTCAGTTGCAGTGGCGGCTGGTCTATAAGGGCTCTGAGGCTGCTGCCCTTATAGACCCCAATATTAATTGAAACATACATATTATAGACAAGCAAGTGGGAGTGTTTTCACTCCAAGTCAAATGTTTGTGTTATTTTACCCTGATTCTTGTTGAAATTGGATTTAAAAAAATCATACCTGAAAAAAACCGGGCATAGATATTTATAAAACTGTCTGTGGGCGTTGAGAAAAAAGTATACTCTTTATGATACAGGAAGTTTTTCTTTTAAGTATACATATCTTAATTGTGTGCTGTAAATTTTTAAATAAACGTTGTTTTGTTAAAAGGGTTCAATTTAAAACTTTAAACGAGTGTTTTCTACTCACTTTATAGCTTCAAATTAAACCCTTTTAACAAAACAACGTGTAAAATAACAAAATATATACACTTTTCTACAGACATTTTCAAGTCAGGTCAAAGAATATTAAGTTTATTTTAAGCATATTGAATTTAATAAATCCTTTATAACATAATGATCGAATGATTCAAATGTGTAATTAAATTGACTTCAGTTGCATACAATTGACATTTTGTTGATTATTTTAAAGTATTTCCAATATAAATTATTCTCTTCGTTTTTATTTTAAATTGTCTTTCTTCGTAATTGCACAGTTTTTTTTCAATTGTGCTCAAAGTATACGTTGTGTGTAATAAATGGTAGTACGGTCTTGGAAAAAGCTCCGTTCTGAGAAAAAGATTGTGATCTGGTTTCGAACAGTTGTCGGTTGTTACATTTGAATTTTTCACTTGAAACCGTGTGTGCAATTAGGAAATGTGAGCTATGTAATTAACCGTAGCCAGCCTTAAGGATCGTTAAAGCAGTTCCTTAATTAACTCTGAATAATTCTCTTCTTAATTATTCAGAATGATGTACCAAATATTCAGAAACTTAAACAAATTAAAATGTATTAAAAGTAACTCTTTTCTCAAGAAAAAGAAATCGAAACTTTGTCGAAAGGTGGACTTCTTTGCACAACACAAGCTAACATTGAATTTTCCAATTATTTACAGAATATTTCAAAACAGTATAATATTAAATTCTTGACAGAAAGACCTCTGGTCAATACCCCAAATAGACTAAATAAATAAATATATATGTATTATATTATTGTATTGTAATTGTCTGAATAAAGATGTTTTATTTCTTGGCTCTGGTCCATTTTATTTTGATTTTAACGTTTCGATGACGTCGCAGTCATCATCGTCAGGTATAAACTATTAAAACACTATTACTCTAGCAACCACTTGTTAGATTTCTACATACTTGATGCGCTTATTTCTTATTTTGCTTCTTGTTACCCTTCTGTTCTGTTCTTCTAATGGTGTATCTGTGTTGTCAGTTTCAATTTCAAGATTATTTTATGAAGGGACAGGATTCTGAATTTCTTGATTGTTGTTCTGAGATAATGAATTTTGACTGGAATTTATGCGTTTTCTAAGTTGGTGGTAGTCTTTTAGCATCATCTCTTTTATTGAGACTATTCGGCCTCTTTTCGATGTTCGGGCTGTTTTCTCGGGTCAATTTGTTTCTTTGCGCTCTACGTTTCGGCAGCATCACTTCTGCCATCATCAGGAGCTTCTTTATACTGAGTGATAGATGTTACTGTCGGTACTGTTTTATAAACTAGAGACTTGTAGTCTAGATCTGTTGCGTGTCATTGGTCCACTCGATATAGAAGTTACTAACATTTCTCGATTTGTGGCCAATATATCTGCATTGTTGGAATTATTCAAATAAATTCAGAATATCCGAAAAATTGTTATGTATTGGAGGCAAGTAATTTTTTTGTTATTGTATTATTATATTCATTAAAGGTGTCCATGCAATGGCAACCTTTATCGGAACAAATACACTTTTTTGTAAACAACTCTTCTCATCTCCTGGAAATTATTTACAATATTAAATTGGACAGTGACGACCTCCTTATTAGATTTGATGTTAAATCTCTATTCACAAAAGTACCCATTAAAGAATTTCTTGAGTTAATTTCTCATCTGGTACTTGGTGAAACATATTAGAATATGTAAAGTTATTTAAATTTAAAAAAAAATCATTTGTGAAACAATACCAAGTGTTTATTTTTTAATTTTAATTAACTTTACACATCCCATTAAAGAAGCTCTAAAAATAATAAAAGAGAAACAGTCCTCCAAAAGATATTATAGAATTGATAAATCTGTGTTTTACTTCTACAAACTTTAGCTGTAACAACCAAAAGTATAAACAAATGGAACGTGCTCCGATGGGTTCACCACTATCACCAATCATAGCTAATCTTTACATGGCATTTTTTGAAGAAATGGCTTTGAGCAGTCATAATTTAAAACTAAAAAACTATGGCTAAGAAATGTTCACGACACATTCGTGATTTGGCCTCGTGGTAGAAATATTGCAGACATTTTTTTAGACCATTTAAATAGTATTCATCCTAACATTGAATAACATGAAAGTAAAAAAAAAATGACAAACTTCCGTTTTTAGATATTTTACTTCACAAAACATCAGATGGCAACCTGGGATATTCTATTCATAGAAAAAAAAAAAACTCACACAAATCGATACCTTAACGCCGACTCACATTATCATCCTGCTTAAATTAGTTCAGTAGCCGAAACATTAATTACACGTTCATTCAAACTCACAGACCAAAACAACATACTTTTAGAAATAAATACACTCAAACTTATTTTAAAATCAAATAAATTTCAAGAAAACACAATAAACAAACTAATTGATAAGGTGGTGTTTTACCAAAACTTACGAACATTATGAACACAGACAGATACGTGAACACAATAACTCTTCCTTATATAAAAGGAGCTAGAGACAAAACTTCGAATATCTTCAGGAAATTCAACATACACACATCTTCTTTCAAATGTCTTACGATAAAACAACGCAGCCCTAAAGACTAAATTCTCCTTGAAATACAAGGAATATACAAAATTCCCTGTAAAAACTGCCATAATTCTTATATCGGGCAAACCAACAGAATAATTAATGTCAGAAGACAGGAACATAAATTAGTCATAAAAAATCACGACCAAAATTCTTTATTATTTCATAAAGTTCATAAAGTTGATAGAGACCATAACGTAGATTTTTTTGATAAAATCTTATTAAAATAAGCTCTAGTGGCTTAATGGGTAAACCTATGCCAGTAATCAAAAAAAAAAACATAGATTTTGAAAATACTTCGGTAATTAGTCCTATCACCACATTCTTTACTCTTTTACAAACAAATAAATTCCTATTTATTACAGAAAGAATCACTTTAACATTGATTTTACCTCATTTTTATCTGAAGAAAATAAAACAAATGACCATTTAGGATTAATCGCCACACTAAACGTCGTGTCCTGTTCCACCTCGACTGTGACAATTTTATACGAGTGCGAGTTTTGCACCTGTTTTACAAATTACGGACATCCACACACAAGTAAATTGGAATCGGGATCTCCGCTCGGTGCATGGAATTGGCCTGATCCTTAAATGGCGTGTCAGTTGGAGTAAATTGCTCCGATGTAAAACACAAAACCTATAAATTACACGAATTCTTAATCCAACAGACACCACTCAATCAACCCCAATTTTCAAGAACAAAAACAACGAAAAGAAACACCTGTATGGCGAGATACATCTTTACAAATCCATCATTTTGAAAAACTACAAGGAATTTTTCTTTTAAGTTTACACATCCCGCTGTCATGCCCTGTAAAATTTTAGGCATCTGTTGCATTTTTTAAAACGTTCAATTTGAAGATTTGAAGAGTGTTTCCACTTCTTGAATAGGTATTAGTGAAATTTCGAGTTTAGAAAAGCCTAATAGTTTGGTTTGATCGCGATCAAACCAAATGTTTAGGCTTTTCTGAACTTAATATTTTACTTCATGCTTAATCAAAAATTGAAAACACTCGTTCGAATCTTCAAATAAAATTTTTAAACTTTTAAAAACACTTTATTAACGAAGAAAATATTTCGGCCATAATTATGTACACGGAGTTTTTCAGGGAGTTTTTTTTATTGAATATCATTTTTTAAATTGAATATTTTTGATACTTAAACTCCCAGTTAACTGATTTCAGATATAAATTCAGAAAATAAGTAATTCGATACTAAAATGTCCCCCCTTCATTACAAAATCTAAATTTACTAAATTTAGACTCTAAAAAATGTCTTATATTTTTACGATGTTAATATTTATAAGTCTAAAATATTTATATAAATAACATACAGGGAATTTTTCTTTTAAGTATATGCAGCGAGTTTTTATTTTAAGTATACGCTGTAAAATAAATAGATGCGCTGTACATTTTTTGACATTCGTTGTTTTTTTAAAAGTTAAATTTATAGCTCTAAACGAGTGTTTTCCACTCCTAGACTAAGCATCAAGTGAAATTTCGAGTTTAGAAAAGCCTGAAAATTTTAATTTGCCGGGGCGCGTAAGCGAAGCGAGTCGCGCCCCGGCAAATCCAAATTTTCAGGCTTTTCTAACCTCAAAATTTTACTTTATGCGCCACGCGTATAAAACACTGATTTCGTGTAAAAGTTTAAAAACATATATCTATACCCATTAATAATACATCAAAAAAATAAAGATTAATTTAATCATGTTTTTGGAAAATCTCGTATCGATTTTTCATGTACTTGCTGAGTTTTACCCCGGAACAATGATATTAAGAATTACCGGTAAATTACTAATAAACCGGTTTTAATTCGAAACATTACTTCATGATTAACCATGGAGTGGAAACACTCGTTAGACGTTTGTTTCAAAGTGAACTAAAAAGAAAACCACGCAAAATAAAATAGAAGACTCGACCATTACTCAATTTCAGAGCATGTTTACAAGTATCCATTTTTTTTTTAAATAAATATGCATAATATCGATTTCAACCCTTTTGAAAAATGATATATTATGAAAAACGCGAAGCGTTATTAATGACTTCCTCGTTTTAATTAAACGAAGAAAAAAATAAACAAGAAAGAATACTTTACAGAGCGCGGTTTATAAATACAAGCAACGAGTTGTACGCGTATATATCATGTTTCTTATTTATATATTCCTTCGCATTTGTCAAGATCGGACGGACGATAAGCGGTTTTCGACTTTTCACATCCCCCGATGCGACGGGCCTTTGAGCCGCCAACACACCGGCTCTTACCTCTAATTTAACGACCCACAAAAACGGGGATTAAAAGGACGCGGTTAACTAATAAGCAATTATGCGTTCCGTGTGGAATTTACATAATTCCACCACTTAGCGCAATTAAGGGAGGTTTTAAAACGGGGTTTAATTAATTTATTGAACGCATTAAAAAGTTGGTAGGATGAATTGTGACCGGGTTGTAATAAAAGTTTCAAATAATTTGTTTCAGCAAGAAAATATTCAAGTATTAAAAGTAAAGGAAAGGTAAGTATAGTAGAAATCAAGAGAGATGTCCTATGACTCATTGATGTGGAATGTGTGGTTCAAATTTTTTAGAGAGTATGTCGACAGTTGTATCTCCAACGATTTTTCCTAGTTGTGTCAAATTTTGACGTTACATGACAATGTCATATTGTTTAGGTCGCGAGTATATTAGTGTTCTTTCTTCTAGAAAAGCTTTAAATCATAATTTCTTGTGACTTTTTTTCTTTTGAGTATACATATCCCAATTATGAGCTGTAGATTTTTAAATATGAGTTGTTTTCTTAAAATTTGAAGTTTAAACGAGTGTTTTCCATTCCCAGGTTAGGCATGAAGTAAAATTTCGAGTTTAGAAAAGCCTAAAAACTTGGTTAGGTCGCGGCTTTTCTAAACTCGAAATTTTATTTCATGCTTAGTCTGGTAGTGGAAAACACTTGTTTTTAGCTTGCAATTGAACTCTTAAAAAAAAAGCGTATGCATATGTATACCTAATAGAAAATTCGCTGTATGTATACTTGAAAGACAAATTCCTGTATTAACAGATTAATCTGATGACTATTAGCCAAATCTACTGAATGCGCATTCGATTCAACTAACATTTTCGTTTGAGCTTACACAAAATCAACATAAATGCATCATTTATTTCTGTTAATACCTGAACTATTTAGTAGATGTGAAAATTGGAAGTATACCACTTACAACTCACATTTAAAACGATTGTGCACATTATTTAAAATGATTTGTGGCTGGGTTTTTGCAGATTTAGTTTTACGAAGAAATTGTCAAAATGTGACGTTTAACCTTAAAATTTTAAAGCTGCATACAGGAAAATACGATTTCGCATGTTCCATCTAAAAACCATAGAAGACGTATTATGAAGTTTTCAGTCTCTTTTAGCACACGTAATCTGATGACATTAAACTATTTTCGTATCAAAAAACCATGGGACACCTCTTGTGAATCGTACCTTAAAAAGGAATTTAATGATGTATTTTTATATTGCAAATAAAAATCAAATCAAGCGAAATGTGTCATTTTTACACTTTTCACTTGATTTGATTTTTATTTGCAACATGAAAATACATTATTAAATTCCTTAATGATGATGAAAACTCCTGCGCGATTAATTAATTATAATTTTCTGTAAAAGGTGGGCCAAATTAATTTCGATCGCGATTAGCCTCCTCTCGCAGATTGATCAGATTAGAAATTAATAGGGCGGATTTGCAATTTAAATCGCGACACTCCGTAATTTCGATTAAGCGGCCTTCGTTAAAGGTTCGATCATCGAAATGATGATTTATGGTGCCCCCCTCTCCCCCACCACCCCTCTTCTTGTCTCGATGCATATTTACAAAATGGAATTAATCTTATTTGCATTCGCTGAAAAAAAAAAAGAAACACATGCCGCCACCTTTCATTATAATCCCCGAATCGATCGGGCCCGTTAATAAATAAGTTCTCTCGCGGCATGTTTGTAATTAATGTTTGAGTAATCGAATTACGATTAAAAATTGGATTCAAAAAGTCGGCAAAAACAATTATAGCGAGTCCATATTTGTAGAGAATGAAAATTGATCGTTTTTTTTTTATATCGAGCAGGAGTCTCTAAACTTAATGACCTCTATGTGTGTGGCCCGCGACCAGCACTTAAATTTTGCGTAAATGTTGTATTTTAAAATTTTATAATAGCTCAGGCGAAACGTACATTGACCTTACATTGAATTGAGTATTGCTGATTTTTTCGAAACATTACTGTGAGTTAAAATCCAGATTTGCAACCCTCGGAAAGCTGTGCTAATGATGTAGTGCCCGAAACACTGTCATTTTTTTGCACTTGTTTCGGGTTTTCGCTAATATCTCCTAAACTGTGCGGTTTTGGAAACAATTTGTATCCATCTTTTTTTAAAGTAGATTAAATTTGCTACAAAATGAGCTAAGCCCGTTTTTGTAAATCAAATAGTTACCGAGATACGGCTTTTCAAAATTTGGACATTTTTTCCAAAAAGTAAAAATTTTAAGTTTTCTTCATGTTTCCAGTTAAATACCAGCAAAATAACCAGTCCTATAGAATAGTCACAGTAATAAAAGTTGTAGGGAACAGTACCAACAGTATTTCAGCAGATACTCGTTGCTTTAATTTTGGAATGATTTTTTCTGGCAACACGGCCACACACATTTCATGGAACGTATTTTCGCCATCCAGCGTGCATACATTTATATCAGCGTTATCAAACATAAATGCATATTTCTCAATGAATGGGGTGGATTTACCTTACATTATTGCTAAAGTTTTTAGCCCCATTCATAGCCTTCAAAGCCACTGGAGAAGTTCAGAAATAAGCACAGGTTGACAAGATCCATATATTAGCGGTATAAATACGTGGTATATCCAGAAAGTAAGTTCCGTTTGTATTTCTTGTATTTCTTTAACGAATGCGCGGTACTTACTATAACCTATTGAGAAGAAGTTGACGTTATTATGAGTTAGCTGAGTGTTGGGTCGCTTGATGGTGCTTGTTTGAAATGGCGAATAAAATTGAAAATCCCACCGTCTGCAATTCATTTTCTTAATGCAAAGAACATTAATCCAGTCCACATTCATCAACCGATCTGAAAGGTGTGCGGAGAAAATGTAATAAGTGCAATCATTTATTACATTTTCTCCGCACATCTCTCAGATGGGAACATGGTAAGGAAATTCTCACCCATCTCCTTACCATTGAATCACCTATCACATTTTCAATGAAGGGCATGGTAATGTGAACGATGACGAACGAAGTGAGCGTCCGTCTTTGATTAGTGATGAACTGATTCCTGCAGTTGAAGAAAAGATTCACGAAAACCGAAAGTGTACAATTTTTGCTCTCTCTATGAGTCTTGGTGGAAAAAGGGTTAACAATGATGCCGAGATCAAAGAATATGTTGTTACTTGGTTGAGATCACAGGCAGCATCTTCTTATAAAAAGGGAACACAAAAGCTTTTGCCACGCTATGTCAAGTGCCTATAAAATGGTGGGGGTTATATAGAAAAATAGTTTAATGTTTCAAGATTTTTTTCAAATTTTTTTTCTTTCTAAATATATACAGAGAGTTTTATGTAACACCGAACATACTAAAATGTACTCAATGTTAATTTTCCTATGTTCGATGTGTACTGGGACGCATCAAAGCATTGAGTACGATGTACGATTTCTAATGGTAATATAGTCAACCCAATGTACACTCTTCACGTCAAAAATAAATTAAATTTGTCAATTATTATGTCAACCACAATATGTTTTATAGTGAATATTTTAGTACAACGGAATAGTAATCAACTTTTTTTATATTTTTAATCAGTAAAATACTAGTTAAAGAAGGTAAGAAGATATAAATGATTCATCAGTAAACACAATTTTTCGCAACATTTCGTTGTTTAATTTAACATATTAATTACAATTTTACAAAAATGTTATCGCTTAATGTTGTTATACAGCAACTAGTAATGTTGAAATTTGTAGGATCTAAACTTAAATTCTTGTAGAACTCCTACGTACAAAGGATTTATAATATTAAAAGATTTTGCAATAGTAAGGATATTATTAGACACTCTTCGACATAACAGAAATTGTTTAATTTCATCTCTTCCGATAATATCGACTGACTTCTAACTCCTCGCTTGTGAAATTTATCCAAACAAACTGTTCTAGAAGGTTCGAAATGGTTGAAATAAATGGTAGTCTGATTGAACAGAAAATTTTTCAGAAAATAAATCATGGGAATTTATTGAACTGTTTTCTCCATGGTATAAGTTTACCAGAATAAACTTTTCCTCCTTTGTATACAATATTGATATGTTTAACTCTCCGTTCTTAGTCTACTTCTGCTTCAAGTGCTAGAACGGCAAATATCACTTGCTTGCGATAACTGACAGATTTCATTTATTTTTGAAGGGAAGAGTGTAAATTGGGTTGACTATATTACAATTAGAAATCGTAGCCAATCACATCGCAATCAATGCTTTGATGCGTCCCAGTACACATCGAACATAGGATAATTAACATTGAGTACATTTTAGTATGTTCGGTGTTACATAAAACTCTCTGTATGTACTTGTTTTCTTTAACTAGTCAAACAAAACTTACTTTGTGGATATTCCACGTATGTATCAACTAAGGTCAAGAGTGAACGAACTTGATCTGATAGCTAATACAAGCGTATGTGAAAAACAACACATTTCCTCTTCCAGCCACTGAAACCCCTACGCTTATGTTAGAGGATGACAGTTTCAATAACGAGGAGTACTGACTCGAGGACAACAGATTTAACATTAGCCAGAAAATCGTCAGATAGGGGGCACTGATTCGTTTACGATTTTCAACCGCTTCTCATCATCATCCATTTTGATGTCTTCTAAGATTATTTCTTCAGCAGCCTTTACGACTCCCAGCCGCTTCTCCTTGGCATCCCTTTTAGGAGGATTTTAAAAGAAACGATTGGCGGTCGACCATGCCTCGATACAATCATGATATCCTCCTGACACTTATCAATGAGATGCTGTTTGATGATTCTTACATCTGAAATGTGATCATCTTCAATCGAGACTAACAGAATTGGCGTTCCTTACTATTCTCTTCTAATTATGAATTGATGATATTCAGAGCATGTTGCACAAATTCCAATTTTAGGCGCAGTCTATTCTGTCTCTTTCTATTTGGGGGGAAGAATAATTTTTGTGCACTTTTGGTGGTACCTGGCATCAGTAGCCATCAAGCCCTCAGTTTTGTAATCCGGACGCTCAATAATTTCCTTTTCCTAATCATTATCTCTACGTTCTGCTTCTTTTAGAAAATATACCCGTGTGGAATCTAATGTTACTAGAAAGATGATAGTTCGTCTTTCGTTATGTAACTTCGTTTGGAGTTCCAAAAACGTTTCTGGTATAGTGTTTTCACATAGAATACAGATTTTTCCAAGTTCAGAACTCATAGAAGATGATCTCAGGGCTGCTGTAGGCTGATCTTGGGACACAGAATCTCCTCCCCGACTTTCTGTAACATTTTTTGGGGCAGTGTACCTCTTCCGACATTTATCATGAACTGTGCTTCATTCAGCTTAAAAATACATTTTAGTGCTCCGTTAGGTTTCGTTTTATACTCATAGCTATTAGAGAGGCTATTCCACGTGTTTAAACTTGCGATGGTGGACCATTTCCAGTGACGTCATACACATAAAATAAAAGCCCGGAGGTACCAACACTTCGACACTTGTACTATACACTCAACTAAAAAACTATACACTCACTTAAATAAAATGACTACATTTACTTAAAAAAATATAAATAATACAATTAATATGTATCATATGATCGACAATTTTCTCCTCTAGAGTATTCTGAATTTTTTATTTTAAAAATTTGATGTTGGCAGTAAGAGGTTATGTTATAACATAGATGTTTATACACGTTGTCCCC
Source organism: Philonthus cognatus (assembly GCA_932526585.2). NCBI lineage: Eukaryota > Metazoa > Arthropoda > Insecta > Coleoptera > Staphylinidae > Philonthus > Philonthus cognatus. The sequence goes on from OW052244.1 coordinate 41,186,263, forward strand.
CGATATTTTGAATATGAGTAATGTAATGTGGTCGCCAGCACTTTGACTTTGTTCTTTTTGATTATTATAATAGGTTGCCATGATTGTTTCTGAAAAATGCATGTCAATTTGACTTAGATAGCTTCAAACTTGATACACTTAAGTAAAGGTAATTTTTCTTTTCAAAATGCTAACAAAGAAACAGAATACTCTAATTGTTACATGGTTTTGTGAAGGTCATTCCATTATTGCAATTCCAAATAATTTGTTTGTTTTGGCATACGATGTGACAGTAAACATCAGTTCGGTCTTCCACGTTATACATTTGTTTGAGGAAGGCCTCAAAGTAATGAAACTGAAATCTGGAAAATTATGGTTCGCAATATGATAACAGAAGATGACACTTTATCAATAAGAGCCTTTGCGGAAAATCCAGAAAAAATACCAGAAAATCTTTTGACACAAGAAGTCGTTTTAACTTTTTATATTGGCGGGAATCTAAATGGCCAAAAGTATTTGGAACTGCTTGAGAGCCAAGTGATACCAGCAATACAAGGCTTACAGAATATTTATATGACCCAAATCTGGCATCAGCACGAGATATGTCCTGCTCATAATGCGGCTAGGGAATATTCAAATCAAATATTTCCTCGTCGCGTTATTGCCATCAAAGGAAACATCAAAGATCTCTTGATTTGTTCTTAAATAATTGTTTTATTTTGGGCCATATAAAGCAAACAACGTATATTGATCAGAATCAAAGAGCTACTAAAAACGTGGATGATCTCAGATTAAACATTCTTGAAGCCACTCAAAATAACACTCCTGTGACGTTGATAGACATGCGGCAACAATTTTCTGATCGTCGGGATATTGTTTGATTCAACAAGGAGATGTTTTCGTACATTTAATAAGATGAACATTGTAGCTATTCGTTATTTGTTGAGTTAGCATTGTATTTGTTAAAATTTAAGTATAATTTGTAATATTAAAATATAGTGTAAATATTTTTTATTTTGATTCAATATTTTATTACAAATTATAAATTACTAATTATTTCCCGCTGTTAGAGCATTAAAATATTTGACTCAGCTATACAATAAACGAGCGTGGTAATTAAGCGATAAGTAATGGATTCAAATGCCCGTATTCAAAATTTAATGGACAACACTCATATTCAAAATTTTAGGGGACAACGTGTATATATCTAGATGAATAACTCGGCGTTCAAAAGTAAAGGTTTAAGGTCACACAAAAATAGAAAAACTAAATAAAAGGCCCTTTATTTGTTAACGATTTCTTTATTATTATTTTTATATACATCTAAGTTTCATAGGATCATTTGTTGTACTTGTTTTTGTAAAACTTTCGAAAAAATAGTCCTATATTTCGCTTAGATGTATTTAAAAATATTAACAAGATAAAGCGCTAACAGAAAAATAGCCTTTTGTTTCATTCTCCTATTTTTCAAGGGGGATTGATCCCATAAATCCCCCCTATATATATTTAACTGATCAGTTTTTTAGATATCGAGCATTTTTTATTTATTTCTAAATATTCTTTAATAGTTTAAATATTATTTTGCATTTTTATTGGTTTTTAGAAGTGTTTTAATAAAATAAAAATGTTTCGTCAATCAATTTAATCGTAATTTTTTTCCTAAATCTAAACAAAGTGGTTTTTGTTTAATAATAATTCCTTATAATTTTATTGCAACTAAATTCTATATTTAATAATAAGTGAACTAGAGTTGAAATTTTTTTAATATTAAAAAAACGCGATTATATTAAAATACAAAAATATTGGTTGAAATGTTGATTTTATAACATTATTAAATGAGATATTGAAAATTTTTATATCGGTAATAATTATTAGACATTATTAATATATTTAAACTAAACATACAAGTATTTTTGTAGTCAGTATTTTTTTAAACATGTGGTTTTCCACTCCTTGATTAAGCATGAAGTAAAATTTCGATTTTAGAAAAGCCTGAAAATTTGGATTTGCCACCGCGAAGCTCTCTGCAAATACAAATTTTTAGGATTTTATAAACTCGAAATTTCATTTCATGTGCCACGCGTATAAATAAGCGCTGATTTAGATTGAAGTTTAAATGCACACACTTCACTTTTAATAATGATAATAATAATTTATTTCCTAACAGACACATCTTATTACAACGAAAAAATATATTTTGTATTGTGGAGACTTCTACTTCGTTATACATGTTAATGTAACAATAAATAAAACACTAAACTTTGTTTGTATACCACTTATTTATTTTTCGTGACTGCAGTTTCGGCAACTTTAGCTTGCCATTATCAAATGTGTTGTGCCACTACACGTTTGATAATGGCAAGCTAAAGTTGCTGAAACTGTAGTCACTTATTTATTTTTCGTGACTACAGTTTCAGCAACTTTAGCTTGCCATTATCAAACGTGTAGTGGCACTACACGTTTGATAATGGCAAGCTAAAGTTGCCGAAACTGCAGTCACGAAAAATAAATAAGTGGTATAGAAACAAAGTTTAAGGTGTTTTATTGTTAAAAAAATATATTAGATATGATAATGAGATTAAAAATAAAATAAACATTTTTAATAAAAGTACAAAAATATGAAAAAAATTATAAATGAAAAGAATGCATACAAGAACTGATAATTAACTTTACATTTTAAGTGTGAAACAAACCAATAATGTGAAGAAAGCTATCTACAATAAAGTTGAAATACACAAAATAAATTAATTATAATAACACAAGGCAATTTGATAGAAAAAATCAAAACTCTAGTATAGTTTAAACAATGATTGGTAAACATAAGTAAAAAGTTGTAAGGCTACCTCCAATGGAGTAATTAGTAAACAGTAAAATCAATGCGTGGAGTTAGAAGAACTGATTGCAGTTTTAAAATACTCTACTAACGTCCAATAATAAGCCAGTTTCATTAAGTTTTAGGACACCGCCAAGTCGAATGTTAAATAAAGAGTTACTGCTTACTCAACTTTTATCTTGCAAAAGATAATAAACCTAATAACGAATTTAAGGTAATAGTTACATGGTTTTTCTCTCTTAAGATAATTGATAAGACAATTAATTTCCGTGTGTGTGTGTGTTTTTGTTTCTATCAAGCATGCATATTCCGAACCAACATAATTAATCAACAGAACTTATTTATTTTAATTAGCAGGTGGATTTTAAGGTTGACGACTCAAATACAATAAAAGCAACCTAGAAATGGTAGGAAATTAACGCATCAAGCGTTAATCCATCCCGACGTAGGCGGCTTTACATAATGAGTTAATTAAATCAAAAAAGGGTGTGCGCTCTAATGAATAATAAATGATTACGTGTCGGACGCACATACAATAATAAATATTTAAGGGCCGCTATTAATCTGACATTTTTCGGACACATCCCGCGTAAATATTTTATAACATCAGGAGGGCAGCTAATAAAAGCGAATAACAAAAAAAATAATGGCGGCGATTCCCTCGACGCACACGCATTCGTATTTAGGTGTGTGTAAGAATGGGGGCGCCGTCGTGCGTAGTTCCGGCTCCGGGACCCCGGAGTATTAGGGCGTCGCGTTCGCCCTATCACGATCCGCGCAACGCCCCTCGTTTCTTCGTTCTTCCATATTTCCTGCGTTAATAATGTGCCATAAATGGACGTGTTTCAGTGTTTATGAGTGACAAGCCGCGGCCACCGGTTTTTTTTTTTTCGTTTTGTGCCCCCATCTGATTACCTTGCCATGACCATAAATACGTCATGTGTTCATTGCATGTTCACTCCCCCACGACGTGCACACACACACAAACAAAAGAATTTATATTAAAACAATAGCGAAATAATTCTACTTTATGTATTTATTACTTCCTTTTGTTTGAAGAACAGTTTATACTAAATAATATTATCATGAATATAATTTAATTCAGGGAATTTTTTGTAAGTATACGAATCCTTATGTATCAGGATTCGTATACTTAAAAAAAAAATCCCCGAAAATAAATTGTATTCATGTACGATTCACGAGAGGTGTCCCATGGTTTCCTTGATTTGTAGTGTTTTTTGCACCAATACATGTAATACGAAAATAGTTTAATGTCATCATATTACGTGTGTGAAAAGAGACAGAAGACTTTATAATATGTCTGCTATGGTTTTTAGATGGAATATGCAAAAACGTATGTTCCGGTATGCAGCTTTAAAATGTTAAGGTTAAACAATGTCTTCATAAAACTAAATCTGTAAAAACCCAGCCACTAATCATTTGAATTAATGTGCACAATCGATTTAAATGTAAGTTTAAGTGGTATAATTCCAATTTCCACATTTACTAAATAGTTTAGTTATTTACAAAAATAAATAATGCATGCATGTTGATTTTGTGTAAGCTCGAACGAAAATGTTAGTTGAATCGAATACGCATTTAGTAGATTTGGCAAATAGTCATCGTATTAATCTGTTGAAACAGGGAATTTTTCTTTAAAGTATACATACAGGAAATCTTCTAAGAATTTAATTTGAAGCTTAGAACGAGTGTTTTCCACTCCCAGACTAAGCATGAAGTAAAATTTCGAGTTTAGAGAAGCCTGAAAATTTGGTTTGGTCACGTAGCGCGAAGCGCGGAGCGGCCAAACCAAATTTTCAGGCTTTCCTAAACTCGAAATTTTACTTCATGCGCCACGCGTATTAAACACTAAAAGCACTGAAATATCGTGAACGAGTAAACTTCGCTTGAAATCAGTGTCTTGTACGCGTGGCGCATGAAGTAAAATTTCGAGTTTAGAAAAGCCTGAAAATTTGGTTTGGTCGCTCCGCGCTTCGCGCTACGCGACCAAACCAAATTTTCAGGCTTTTCTAAACTCGAAATTTTACTTCATGCTCAACCTGGGAGTGGAAAACACTCGTTTAGACTTCAAATCGACCTCTTTTAGGAAAACACCGAATATTTAAAAATCTACAACACGTAATTGGGATATGTATACTAAAAAAAATCACAAGAAATTATGATTTGAAGCTTTTATAAAAGAAAAAACACTAATATTCTCGCGACTTAAACAGTATGACATTGTCATGTAACGCAAAATTTTGGCACTACTAGGAAAAATCGTTGCAGATACAACTGTCGACATACTCTCTAAAAAATTTGAACCACACATTCCACATCAATGAGTCATAGGACATCTCTCTTGAATTCCACTATACTCTGTAAATGTTCAAGCATTCGTTGTTTTTATCAGTGTTTAATTTGAAACTTCAAACGGGTGTTTCCACTCCTTGATTAAGCATTAAAATAAAATTACGAGTATAGAAAAGCCTGAATGATTTTATTTAATAAATAAACTTTGTTCAGTGTTAATCCATTGATAATGTCACTTTGTGTCCGAAATGTACATTTGGTACTTTAAATAAAAGTGGCAAGAAAGGTAATTCGTGCTTTAATCGTCATTTTGTTTAGATTTTTGAAGAATAGTATTTTATGCAACAAGAGTTATAAACTGCACTTTCGTCACGAGTTTATTAGGCACGAGCGGAGCGAGTGTATATCGTAGAAATTGTATAGTATGCAACTCGTGTTATAAACTTCTCTAGATACTTGTATCATAAGTATCTAGAGAAGTTTATAACACGAATTGCATACTATACTATTTCTACGATTACAATGCAAATATTTTGAAATTATTTGTATTCCTTATTTCATTTTCATCACAATTAAAGCTGAAACTTTCAGCACATCACTATTTTGTACAGTATTGTACCAAGTTTTTGACTTTTTAGGTCTGTAACCGTCTGATTTTCGCTTTAGGAACGCGCACAATTTGGAGTACTTGCTTATATCAACGTTGTTTTTAATATTTACTGTCATCCGCAACATTGAGTACATTGCCAACAGAGAGGACGGTTTGATCCTTTTCGAAAGTTCTTCGAAATATGCAAGTAGCACATTTTCAGAGAATGCATTTGTTTGCCTTTCTTGACGCTAAATTTGGAAAAGTTTATACGTACATACGTTCGTATTGGTTTTTTGATTTCGGTGGCAGCAAACTAGCAGTTGCTGATACTGCTGCTTGAATAATTTCAGGGGGATCCTTGTCACTTTCACTGTCGTTTATTATTCACACAAAAGGTACTTTATTTTTATTGCAAAACTGAAAATTACTTGCGAGTTTTCGCACTGCATCGCGTTGAATTGTTTGACATGTGACAACTAATAACTCAAAGCTTGCTTCAGCTCAGGGTTAAAAATCTGTTCCTACCTTCACCCCATGGTTAAAACGTACGATCCTACGAACCAAATTAATTTACTATAAACCAAATGGCACCTGCAAGAGGTTGACTAAAAACCAATGACGTTTTTCAAAGTGGTTAAAGGATTTGTTGAGCATTTTTAAAACACGAAAACAGTAGATGTGGGGTATTTGTACGATGTGTTCATTTCTTAACAATTTCATTGCAATATTGTTTATATTATTGCAATAAAATTGTTAAGAAATGAATAAAATACCCCACATTTACTGTCTTCGATTTCATTTCATCTCGTCACTCACACTAACAGTAAAATCAAATAATCATAAAACCATCATCTTTAATTCTGTATGAAAAGCAATTTAATTTTATTTATATTTATTTTTCTATAGAATAATGTATTTATTTTGGTATCCTCCAATGTTGAGGATGTGTTTTTGTTCTCGCACTTCACGTCTGAATGCAATATTACAAATAGTTTGACATCTTTACAAACGAACTGGTATTGCCCATGCAATACTTTTCGATTAAAAAAAATAAATAAATATAATAATGTTTAAATATGCGTTGTTGTTTTCAAGGAAGTATTTGGTATTTCTAAATGTATAGACATATTTACATTAAAAAATAGGTTACATTAGTTTAGCATTTAGATCTTTTTGGCCCGGAACGATGAACTAACTTTACAAAAACTTAAAATTATTCAACTCTTTGTGAAATTAGTGAAATTACAGCTGCCCAAAGTTTATTGAGAATACACATATTTTTATTGACGGTGCAGAAAATATTTGCCAATTATTTTTCATATTGAAATATTAATAAACGATTACAGTTACCCAAAGTTTATTGAGAATACACATATTTTTATTGACGTTGCAGAAAATATTTGCCAATTATTTTTCATATTGAAAAATTAACAAACGATTACAGTTGCCCAAAGTTTATTGAGAATACACATATTTTTATTGACGGTGCAGAAAATATTTGCCAATTATTTTTCATATTGAAAAATTAAAAATCGATTACACTAGGCATCAAAAAATTTGTTTATGACAATTTTTTCTTCTGAAATGAGGCTATGACATTAATTGTTGCAAATATATTTGTTTTGTTCAGCTGTCAACATTTTGTTCAGTACATATTTTTTTAAGAAATCAGTGAAAATGGGGAGTTTGTAAATAATCCAATGAAAGTGATTATTACATATATGGGTTGTATATTATAATATTCATGTTTTAATACCTTTGGGATAGTAGAGCAAAGGAAATGGAAAGAATGGGTCAAAGATTTGAGAAGGTCAAATGGAGTCAGGTGGAAAACATGGAGGAGATGGAAGAGGTTATAGCAGGATGCGGAAGGAAGATGAGAAGGAGCAGCGGAGGGGGGTGTCCATGGTTTGACGAAGAGTGTCGAGAGACAAAGAGAGAAATAAGGAGGGCAGTAAATGAATGGAGGAGTGGAAGAGGGGAGGAGAAGTGGGTGAGGGAGGCAAGAACGAAATACACGAAGGTTTGCGAGGAGAAGAAGGCGCAGGCTATCAAGAAAAATGCAGAGGACATGAGATCTTGCCAGAACGAAAGGGAAATGTGAAGTATTTTAAGGAGAGGAGAAGTAAGGGGACAGATAGAGATACCTGGAAAAAGAAATGTTTAGAAAACTGCGGGGAACCGATGGAGGTAGGGAAACGAGAGATGAAAACAGAGGGGGAGGAGTTTACGGAAGAGGAGGTAGAAAAGGGTTTTGAAGAGGTGAAAGTAGGAAAAGCGGCGAGGCTGGATGGAGTGAAAGCGGAAATGTGGAAGAGGATTGGAGTTGAGGGAAAAAGAAGATTTGGAGAGCTGCTAAATCAGATGTGGAGGGGAGAGAAGCAGATTCCGGAGACATGGCGTGTGGGAGTAATGTGCCCGATACACAAAAGTGGAGATAAAAAGGACGCGGGGGATAACCATTATGTGTATCAGGTATAAGATAGCGAAGATCGCGATGGTAATTGTTAAGAACGGGCTAGAAAAGGAAGTAGAAGAAAGGGGGTTGTTGCCGGAAACGCAAGGAGGGTTTAGAAAAGGGGGGGGGGACTAGAGATCAAATCTTTACGCTAGCAGGAATAGTTGAGAGAGTGTTAGAGGAAAAGAGAAGTATTTATGCAGTGTTTCTCGATTTGAAAGCAGCGTATGATTCGGTTCCGAGAGAAAGGTTGATGGAGTGTTTGAAGAGGAGAGGAATGGGTGAGAGGAGTATATGAGGAAACACGGGGGAGAGCAAAGGTGGACGGAAAGGTATCGGAAAAGTTTAGAGTATGGGCGGGGGTGAGACAGGGATGTCCGCTTAGCCCGTTACTATTTAACTTATATCTGAGTGAACTCGAAGAGGTCCTGAGAAACGGGCAAGCGGGCGGGGTTGTGATAGGGAAAATGAAGGTGTGGATGTTGGCGTATGTGGATGATGTGGTGTTGCTGGCGAAGGAATGGGGAGAAATTAATGAAATGTTACAAAGGGTTGAGAGGTATATGGATAAGTGAGGATTGTGTGTAAATGTAGAGAAAACGAAGTGGATGAGATTTAGGAATAGAGGAAGAGAAGGCAGAGTGAAAGAATTGGCATGGAAGGGTGAAATGATTGAAAGAGTGAAAGAGTTTAAATATTTGGGTTTTGTGTTTAGCTGTGGTGGGGGGTACAGGGAGCGCGCCAGATGGGTCCAACTGAAGGCAAGGAAAGCGTGGTATGTGGTAAAGAACAAGTGGGGAAAGTGGCTGGAGGGAAATGTTCAGATGGCGTGCAAACTGTGGGATTCGTGTGTTAAGCCAATTTTAATGTATGGGGGGAGATATGGGGATTGAGAGCGTATGAATGTATTGAGAGAGAGCAGGTGACGTTCCTGAAGCAGCTACTGGCGGTGGAAATATCACCGCCCAGTTATATTCTGCTTCAGGAAACGAACAGAGCTACTATGCATGGAGAGGCAATGGAAAGAGTGGCAAGATATGAGATGAAATTGATTGGATTGGGCAGTGAAAGGCTGGTAAAAGAGGTGTGGAGAAAATGTGTGGGAGTAGGAGAGAGTAATTGGAGAATGGAGAGGAGAAAAATGTATGAAAGAGCAGGGGTGTCTGAAAGTTTGGTAAAGGAGTGGTTGGAAAAAGGAGTGAATGTAGCAGCGTGGATGAAGGAAAAATGGGAGGAAGTGGAAAAACAGGAGCGTCAAGGGTATATTGAGAGAAGTACCTATAATCCTCTATATAAAAGGTGGCAGGTACACGGAAAACTGCCAGAGTACCTCAGCAGGAATTTACTAAAAATAGGGGAGAAGGTAGCACTGGCGAGGGCTAGGTGTGGGTCGGAGGAGAGAGAAAGAAAGGTATGGATGGGTGAAGAGTATGGTAGGTGTGTGTTGTGCGGAAGTGGAAGAGATACGTGGAGACATATAGCGGATGAATGTAAAGAGATAAGTGAGGAATGGACGAGAGGTGTTAGAAGGATAGAGGAGTGGATGCGAGAGGATGGGGCGGGCGTGAAGAGTGTTATAAGATTAGGGTGGGAGAGGGAGAGGAGAAGAACTGATTACATGGGAATTTGGTTTCATGTGCTTAGTTTTGTATTGTGTTTATGGAAATGTATATTAGTTTTGGATGCCAATAAAGTTTTTTTTTTTAGTAGAGCAAACAAGAAACAATATCTTACACGTGAGTGGCATCTTAGAAACAATTAGTATTTAGACAAGAATAATTTTAGTTCAAAAATATTTGAATTCGAGGAAATAAGCTTACGCCTCTTATAGTTTGCACACTTTAAACATAATCTATAAAATTACGAAAATATTTTTCGTGTAAAATTAATTCTTAGTCAAAATACCTTTATTCATAAGCTTTTAATTTTAAAAATTAATATTATTCTTTTGCTACTTCACATTAAATTTAGACTTTTCAAACAGATCGTTAAGGCTTCAGAAATAACTTCACAAGTCTTCCAGTTTATTAGAATTAAATCTATGTTATTTTTGAAATTTTATAAGATTTATGTTGATTTTCATCATGTTTATTTCAAATAATTATTATATATAATAATAATGACATTTTTTAACAATCTACCCACAACTTTGCGATAACTTGATTTTAAAAAGTTTAAAAGAAATGATAACAGTATCTTACTTTCTAGTGCTTTTTACAGTTTTGATGATTGTTTAATAGTTGATTTTAATGTGTGCTGGATTTGATCATTATATCGTATGTTCAATAAAATAAAACCTCTAGAGTGCCACGATTTAATCTTTCTTGAAATTTAGGTTGGCTACATGCCTTAAGAATTGACATGTAAAACGTCAGACATTATAATTTTAATGTATAATCTCAGAGGTGCCAACCTAGAATATTTTCCATTGCACTCTAGAGATTTTTTTTTATTGAACATACGATATTACTGATTAGATTTGATTTTAAGTTCTAAAGTGGTTTGTCTGTATTTGTAAGTTTATCCCGCCTCTTTGTTTTATAAATTGATTACTACACTTTGTTTTTCACATTTTATTTCCTAATTTATTCGTTGTTTTGATTTTAGTTATACTTATTTCAACTTGGCTGTTTATTATCTAATTCAGTATTCTATATCCATTTTTAGGTATATCCATGACTTGTGTAAATTATGTATTATTGGTAATTGCACGAATAAATATATTATTATTATTAATCAATATCGTTTAAAGTTTATTACGGCGGTTTTTTTTCAAGTATTTATATTTGATGTTGACGTTTTGTTTGATTTAAATTTAAGTTGATAAAATTATACAAAAAATTGTAAAAATCGAAAAATGATGGTTGTAAAAACAAAGTTTTACACAACAAGACACGAATTAATTAAAAATTGATTAAATTGTTAAAATCAACATACATAATAGTTAAGCGAATCAACAAAATTTGTAATATTTCATAATTTAAAAATCATAGCACTTTCTCCGTTAAAAATATGATGATTTAAATATCAACAATATGGAAAAGTTGCCTAAACTAAATTTATTGTACTTTTATTATGCTACATCTCGCTAAATATTGATCACCGTCACATTTATGCATTATGTATTTTTAACTTTACTGTAAATTAGTGGTTCACACGCGTGGCGCATGAAGTAAAATTTCGAGTTTAGAAAAGCCCCGTGAAAATTTGTCGAGGGTCGCTGCGCGACCCTCGACAAATTTTCTACGCGGGGCTTTTCTAAACTCGAAATTTTACTTCATGCTTAATCTGGGATTGGAAGACACTCATTACTTTAAAATATGTCACAAGTGGTAAAATGTGTATCGCAACTGTCACAAAGAAAATAGTTTAATTCAAGCTCATGTCAAGTTTGCACGATTGGGTAAATGTCGGCTTGCCAAGATAAAAACCGGTATTTTCACTACTCCGCAAATTAAAACAAAGTTGAAATGTGAAGAATTGAAATAAAAAATGGAGACAGCTAAAAAATAACATGGTATATTTTTAGAAATGTCAATTGTTTTCTTTGTACTCACTAAAGGACAATTTAAAACTTTTTAAAATACTAGCAAAAATTATATAAGGACAGATTGCAGAATGGGATTAAAGGTGTATTTTTTCACTTTTACGTAAGGATTTTTTCATTCAAATTATATTGTATGATTAAGAAACTTGGGCAGAGGTCCATCTACTTATTTTTAATAAGCTTTCTGTTCTTACTTGAAGGGCTAAGACAGATCAACTTTATAGTTGTTTATAGTTGTTCTTAGTCCTATTTGCACTAATTTTATTTTTAATTTCTATAAATAAGCATTAACATTTAGTTGTATCATGTATTCATATTATAAATGTAAATTTCTGGATGATTGCAAATCAATTTATTATTATTATATAAAAAGACGCTATTAAGAGAGGTGGGATGTGAGGATGATGTGAGAATTATATATAACTAGTATATTTGGCATTTAGGAAAAATAATACAGTCCATTATAAGAAGAAAAAATCACTTATTTACTTTTAAATTGTAACATAATTATCATTTTAAGCTTGTTACAGCTTAGGATTTTATTTTGGATAATTATTTGTTCAGAGTTCCTTTTGTAAATTGTTATATGTAAACTAAAATATTGCATTATGTTGAAATAAATGTATTTTTAGAAAATCCATAATTTCAAAAATTGAATAGGTACAGTCCTAATACTTCAAAGTTATGCTTTTTTAATATGGTTGATTCAAATTACTCAAAAAACTAAATAAACATAACTTTTTCCTGAATTTGTTGCCTAGTGTTATTAACCTATACGTCTTATAAATCCTAATTTATTTGTTGGTTTCTTGGAGAAATAATTGGCATAATCTAATCTTCCTCATAGTGAAAAAAGTATGTACTTACAATTCGAAACCAGTTTCCGTAACCTCTGGGGTACCTCAAGGACAACATTATTTGTACTTTTTATCAAAAAAACTTGTAACTTTTTTTTCCACTCCTTGATTAAGCACGAAGTGAAATTTTGAGTTTTGAAAAGCCATATTTTATTCATTGTTTCTTGAAAGTTTGAAGCTTTAAACGTGTGATTTCCACTCCCAGGTTAAGCATGGAGTAAAATTTCGAGTTTAGAAAAGCAGAGAAAATTTGTCGAGGGTCGCGCAGCGACCCGAGACAAATTTTCTGGGCTTTTCTAAACTCGAAATTTTACTTCATGCGCCACGCGTATAAAACATTGATGTAATGTGAAGTTTCAAATATACTGTTTAGATGTGTACATTTATTGTTATAGAAATCTAAAAGTTTTTGTATTTTGTTTTACTGTATATATACAACAATTAATAATAATTCAGATACCTACGAATAACAAAACACTCAAAGCAGATACGTTTTCATTAGTGTAATAACAGTAACATCATATATGAGGAAGGTGAATAAAGGAAAAAAACAAAAATTAAAAAATAAATAAAAAGAAATTGTACTTCGGTGCAATAAAATTAAGCACGCAAAATATGTTATAGTTTAAAATGGACGCGATGAGTTTCCTAGTTACAAAAATATGTCAATTTCCTTAATGCCAAAATGCTGCGTCGTTTAAACAACAATTCAAAAAGTCGAATTCCAACTAAAATAGAAGATGGTTTTTCTATTTCGGCTTTGTTATTATTATTGTTTAAAAAGGTCTTAGTTATGGTATTTTAATAAAGGCGCTATTTTCAAGTTATGGTGTTTTATCATTTATTGAATCTGCTGCCAGGCAATTAACACAGACCCGAATTATACAACTAGAATATTGTAAAAAATAGTTATGAGACTTGTGCTTAATTTTATTGCACAAAAGTGTACCTTTGCGAAAACCATTTTTCTTGTATTATTTTATAAAGACGTTGATTTAATCCGCATAAATCCGCTAATTGCGCATACAGGAAGTTGCGATATGGTTTCTTGGTTTCTTGGTCTGCGCTAATGTTGAAAAACGATACCGCGCTTTATCCGGCTTTTTGCCTTCTTGCTACCGCCGGTGTTTTTCCTTTTATCGTCATTAAGCAAGTGAAACGCTGGAAATAAATTTAATTATAAAGCGTGTCATTGCATTATTAAAATAATCCTTTGTGGTCATTTTATGTCTCCATTATAAATACGCCGCAAGGATAATAAACAAAATATAATTGTAAAAATCTCTATGTGTATAAATTATTCCCTGTTGAATTAAATAAAATAAAAAAAAAATAATAAAAAGCTGTAAACGTAAGATTACACAAACATTTTACCAAAACGAAATATTTAATTAATCCCATAAAATTAATTAATGTATACTTTTTTCGGAGTTTAGAACAAGCGGAATCCATTAAAACATTGAACAGTCTAATTTATAGCGGAATAAAAGCGCGCTAGGAGTCTCTGGGTGAGGATGGGATTATTTATGTGCGCTTATTAATTTCATTTCGAGGCTAATTATCGTGGTTTCCACGTCAGATTTACTGCCGCTGTAAAACTGAAAGAACATGCACCGGGCATGTGGAAAACCATCAAAGTACCGTTGGATTTTAGATAAATACGGTCTACACTAAATAGAAATTCAAACTAAACGGTTTTTCGACGATTAATCTTTACGCATATGGGGTATTAATAAAATAATTAAAATGTTTTATAGCCCAAAGTATTTAATAAAATGTGCTATGTTGGGTTCAGAGGCTTATGCTAAAAGTAACGAAAATAGAAAATGTTTTTATTATAAATAGCAAATTTTGGAGGTCAGTTCAAAGCCCTTATGGATAAATTAGGGTACATTAATTGTTACTGTATTTCCAACACTAACTTTTTTGCTTTGCATCTTTCTGAATTCCATCGCATAAATCAACTTTTCACCTCGGGATTATAATTTTTGCCTTTTTTTCTCGTTCGATGCGCTGGATGTTTTATTTGTTGGTGCTTTCTTGACGTATTTACGCCTTCCTTCCGTTTTGTTTTAGAGTGGAGAATCGCGAGTGCAAGGAGGACACGAGCACCTCCGTCAGGATCGTAAAACATGATTTACACGAGGACAGGAAGCCCGATTTTTCGACGGGCCGTAAACCACCCGACGACAAATCGACGCTGGTAACGCGAACTGGTAATACTAGACCTCGAAATTCAGTAAAAAAAAAAGAAAAACGCTTCGGAATCTTGTACAACGTTACACGCTAAATACGTTGTTTTGATAGACAGTTTTAAATCTTCACCAAGTATATAACATAGTGCTCAATAAGTACCAAGGCAGTACCTTGAGATTTTTATTACCTGTCGCATTGTGATTCATTAAGATTTTCTTGGATTATAAGAAATAGAAGTTGAGCACATGAACAACAATGAAATTGACAAAATGATAAGTTGTCAAATTATTTGACTCTCTGACGCCCGGTATTATCAACACATTTTAAAGGACAGCTAAGCTTAAATGATATTTAAGAGTGAATATGCAGTATTACCAACCAGTTTAAATGTCGTTTAGCGGATAAATACCCGTTAGCGTTAAATGTCGAAATTTCTCCCTGTAACAATTTGAGTGGCGATTTAATTTAACGTTTCTAATTTTGAGGTTAAATTACAGTGATTTCCGTTCGGTTGTGGTTATAAATACCTGTTAACGTTAATAATCATGAATTCAAGTTCATCAAATTTCACCAGCGACTTTTCGGATGAAGAAATATTCAATTACGGACAAAAAGATTGATATGAGCATGTATCTAACAACATAACGATATGTAAGTAACAGAAGACGTCCAAAAAAATATAAAAATGCGCCGAAAAAAAAAATTCTTAGAACGATTCTTAGAACGATTCTTAGAACGATAATAAAAACTCCTTATATATTAGTTTGTATTATTTATCTAATACAATGTATTAGATAAATAATACAAACAAATATACAGGGAGATTTTATTTCAAGTATACGTATTCCAAAGTTAGCTTATTTTCTTTAAATCTTTAGATATTCGTTGTTTTTTTTTAAAGAGTTCAATTTGAAGCTATAAACGAGTGTTATCCACTCCCAGGCTAAGCATGAAGTAAAATTTCAAGTTTAGAAAAGCCCCGTGAAAATTTGTCGAGGGTCGCGCAGCGACCCGAGACAAATTTTCTGGGCTTTTCTAAACTCGAAATTTTACTTCATGCGCCACACGTATAAAACAAAAATATTGTAAATTTATGTGTATTTGAACCTCACTTAAAACCAGTGTTTTATACGCGTGGCGCATGAAGTAAAATTTCGAGTTTAGAAAAGCCCAGAAAATTTGTCTCGGGTCGCTGCGCGACCCTCGACAAATTTTCACGGGGCTTTTCTAAACTCGAAATTTTACTTCATACTTAGTCTGGGAGTGGAAAACACTCGTTTAAAGTTTTGAATTAAGTTTTTTTGAAAAACAATGGATGTCGGAAAATTTTACAGCTTATGCATATGTTTACCTAACAGAAAATGCTTACGTTGTTTTTTTAGAAGAGTTTAATTTGAAGCTATAAACGAGTGTTTTTCACTCCCTGGCTAAGCATGAAGTAAAATTTCGAGTTTAGAAAAGAAATTTTGTCGAGGGTCGCGCAGCGACCTGAGACAAATTTTCTGGGCTTTTCTAAACTTGAAATTTTTCTTCATGCGCCACGCGTACAAAACCTCACTTGAGATCAGTGTTTTATACGCGTGGCGCATGAAGTAAAATTTCGAGTTTAGAAAAGCCCATAAAATTTGTCTCAGGTCGCTGCGCGACCCTCGGCAAATTTTCACGGGGCTTTTTTAAACTCGAAATTTTACTTCATGCTTAGTCTGGGAGTGGAAAACACTCGTTTAAAGTTTAAATTGAGCTTTTTTGAAAAACAACGGATGTCGGATAATGTACAGCTTATGCATATGTTTACCTAAAAGAAAAATTCCTTGTATAACCAAACAAGTGTTTTATAAATCGACACACAAACGAACTGACTGAAAAAATTAGAGGCTATAATTTTTTCAAATATGAAATATGCAAATATGAAATTTTCCAAAACGCCATGTACAATCTATTGCCAACAGATCTTAAAATGACATTTACTTAAAAATCCTTTATAAAGATTCATAATACACATGACAATTTTAAATGTACTTTTAACCTAAACATCATTTAACTAAATGCCTGTTCAAAAAAAAGTGGATAATACTGGGCGTGAAAGTAAAGAATTACTCGTATACTGCTCTATTCTATTCTTTTCAATAAACATCTTTATAAAATAATAATAATAATAATATTTATTTGCCCAACGGAAGACCAATACAGGGACAAAAATATAAATAAAAACTAAATTTTAATACAAATATAATAAATGCCTTTATTAAAAAAGAGGTATGATACAGTATATATAAAAGTGTAGGCGAGGTTCAGTAAGCATTATCCGTTACTGTTTTTCCACTTAACCTACTTAATACTTAACATAGGTAATAAGTGACTATTTTATAAGAAAAAACAAACAATATTTTACAGCTTAAAACATAAGTAATATATGTGAGTATTAGTAGAAAAGAATAACAACATTCTACAGCACATTTGGATTCTAATTTCACCGATCACAAAGACCCCCTTGCAACAGCAAACTACGCACTTACTGTTTAAATCCTTCAATTGGTAGTGATTTCAGATTTGAGGGGAGTTTATTGTATAGTTTATAAATATTGTAATTAAAACATCTTAGAAAGATAGATGTTTTGTGACTCGGTAGTGAGATAAACCCTCGAAACCTGATATTAATATTGTGCACATCAGTTCGAAAAACAATTATTTGGTAGAGACAGGGAGGCGTCTTAAAGTGTATTATCTTATAATATAACGTATAAGAGTGTAGCCATCTTCGATTGACCATATTCAGCCAGTTTAGTTCAGAGCACTTCCTAGAGATATGATCATACTTGCGGATTCCTAAAATTAACCGTATGCAAGAGTTTTGCACCTTCTGTATACGAACTTTTTTCACTTTATCAAAGCAAGCAACATAGACTACATCAGAAAAATTAAAATGACTTAATACTAAAGTGTCGCAGAGAACTCGTATCGCGTTTTTATTTAAGATTTTTCTAATCGAATAAATCATTCTTAAAGTATTGTAGGCTCGCGAAATACATCGACTAATATGAGCTTTAAAACTTAAATCAGAGTCTAAGATTAATCCTAAGTTCCGTACGGAGTCTATAAATGGTATCATGGTGTTTTCAAGCTGAATATGATACAGGTGTTTAGCAGATGAGACTATTTTTTTAGGACCAAATAAAATGGTTAATGTTTTGGTAGGATGTATTGTTAGGGAATGTCATTTGTATATCAATAAAAGATTCGATAGGTCCTGAAGGAAGAGGAATATAAACGTTGAGTATCCTCTGCATACAGATTACAAACACAAAAATCAAGCGCTAAAGGAATAAATGATGAATACATGGAGAATAATAGAGGACCTAGTATTGAACCCTGAGGATACCTGCATTAATATTTAATTCATTAGATGTGCAATGATTAATTCTTAGCTGTTGCCGGCGATCATATATAAAACTACTAACTAAATCTAAAGCATTTGAATCAACGCCAATATAATTCAGCTTAGCTAATAATAGATCGTAATTGAGAGTATCAAATGCCTTACTACAAAACTACCGATATGGTTTGAATGTTTAATAACTTTTTTATTTAATGGTTAATTATTCTTATTATTTTTTTGTTATACAGTATATTAATGGGGAATATTTTTGGCTTAAGTATGAAAAAATATATCCCGCAAGTGGTGGCCATTTTCGGCTTCGCACATTCGTGCTCTTTCCAGTACATTTTCCATAACTTTTCGTAAAATTTCCGGTGTTATGGCTTGAATTTCATTGCGAATGTTTTGTTTTAGCTCTGGTATGGTCGCTGGCTTATTTACGTATACCCTTTCTTTCAAATAACCCCAAAGAAAACAGTCTGGAGCTGTTAAATCCGGTGACGTGGGGGCCAATTGAAATCGCTTCTGCGCGAAATAATGCGTTCGCCAAAGAGGTCCCGTAATAGAGCCATTGTGTCCCTTGCAGTGTGGGCTGTGGCTCCATATTGTTAGAACCACAATTGTGGATGGTTTTCTACAGCTGGCCTCAAAAAATTGTCCTGCATCGTTCGATATTCAGCACCATTAACCGTAACTGAGGCACCATGTGCATTTATAAAAAAAATATGGACCAATGATCCATTCAGACGATACACCGCACCACACAGTACACTTAATTGGGTGCAATTTTGCTTGTTTACGAAACCATTCAATTGGAAATGGGCTTCATCGCTCATTATGAAATTCTTAATGAAATCGCGATTTTCTTCTGCTTTTTGTCGGAATGAAATGGCATAATCAAGCCGTTGTTGGTAGTCTATCGGCTTCAATTCTCGCACAAGCTGAACCTTATGCGGGAACATGTGCAATGTGGCCAAAATCCTCTGAACGGACTTCCGCGATATCCCAGTTGTGCCGAACGTCTTCTTGTTGATGTTTCTGGACTGTCCTGCACACTATCCACAACACGTTGGATATTTTCTTCCGTGTGGACCGTACGTGGTCTTCCGGTACATGAAAGGTGTCTTACTGTACCATGTTGTCGAAAATTTGCAACCAGGCGGTTTATTATTGATGCTGAAGGTCCAGTACGCACATTATAAAAACGACGATAAGCACGCTGCGTCAAAACAATTGACCGTTGATTTTCAAAATAAAATTCAACAATTTTTGATCGCTGTTCTGTTGTGTACTGTACAAAATTCTGAAATAAAAATAAAAAATATTAATAAATTTGAAAAGTTATTAAACATTCAAACCATATCGGTAGTTTTGTGCCACCCTGTATAATCTATTAAAATCAAACATGACAGTAATCCTTTATCAGTTACTTTAATTATATCATCGGCAATATTTAATAAAGCAGTTGTGCAGCTGTATGTATCTCTAAAACCAGATTGATTAGTGGAACGAAGGGTATTATTTTCCACAAAGTCAGTTAATTGATCCTTCATTATACTCTCAAGGATTTTTAAAAATACGGGTAGGGTACTGATAGGTCTAAGATCTTTAAGGCCGTCAGGATTGTCTTCTTAGGTAATAAAATTACAGTAGTTAGCTTCCAGGCGTAGGGAAATGCTCCCTTTTCAAGGCAGCAGGTAATTATGTGTGATAAATATTGAATAACGTCGGGACAGCACATTTTGATCTTTGCGGTGCTGAGTCCATCGGAACCAATAGCATTGGTTTTAATTTTTAATAGCAGATTATATACCTTATCAGTATTAACCAAGGAGAAATTAAATTTTGTTTTAGCTTTTAGCATTATTTACATAATACGATATTCAATTAGGATCAGTGACACTATTTACGGAGTTAATTAAGAAAGCGTTAGCAACATCTGCATTATTAAATTTCGGTGGTAGATCGTATTTTTTTTTTGTTGTGTTATCGGTTTTCATGTATTTCCATAAGAATTTGGGATCACTGTCTATCTTATTGTTTAGATACGTTTTCTTTTCGCGAAATATGGTTGAATTAACCATATTTCTAAAAAAATTACACGTACCATAAGCAGTGGTTTTGTGACTGTCCTTAAATCTCCCATAAGCAAGATATCTATCTATCATTATAGCTTTTATTGTAAGCGTAAGTTATTAGTGGCGCATGCATATCGAACAAATGTATCAGCGAATCATTAATGTATTCAACTTTATTATCTATACATTGTACGTAAAATAGGTTGTCCAACTGACATGAATGAAAATCGTTTTAGAACATAATATGATCAATATTATTCAGCGTACGATAAGTAATTAATTTACGTTGACGAATAAAGCACTAATAATCTTTCTTCACACTTTTATTTGAATTACCAAATGTACATTTCGGACACAAAGTGGCCATTATCAATGGATTAACACTGTTAAGTGTAAATCCATTGATAATGGTCACTTTGTGTCCGAAATGTACATTTGGTAATTCAAATAAAAGTGTGAAGAAAGATTATTAGTGCTTTATTCTTCAAATCAATTTGATCTTCACGTAACTCACAATTAATTAAATTGTTTTACTGTTGTTTAGCAAATTAATAGCAACCCTACAATAGATCAAATCGTGATCTGCAATATCATGAATTTTTGCGACCCCGCATTGAAAAATATTTGATTTATTTAAAACGATAATTAAATCGAGCAATGAAGGCGAATTGGCAGTGACTCTGGTTGGTTCCTATATAATCTGATGCAGTGCATATGTTTCTATAAAGTTACAAAATTGCTTAGTAAGGTTAGAATCAGTATTTAACAAATTGATATTAATATCTCCTAAAAATAATATTTCATCATAAATTAGTAGAATATAGCTAATTATTGTATCGAAAGATTCAATAAAATAATTTATATTGACCACCGTCTAGCTCTCCTATACAATAGTATTTGGTACAAAGTTTGCATTTTATAAACAATTCTTCAAAAGTTACAGGATTATCAAATTGTGATATAATATCAAACTTCAGGTTATTTTTTATATAGAGTGAATATAGAAAAAAGCAATGGTATATTCATGCATGAATGATTATTATTTATTGACTAATAATCCAATGTCTGATTCTTTGAAAATCTTATCATATCTTTCTTCTACGTATTGAGTTATTTTTCCATAGATGCATGCATGATAGGACCAAGCGTTACGATTTCCTACTTTTTCACGGCATAGTTTTTCAATAGACG
Source organism: Philonthus cognatus (assembly GCA_932526585.2). Classification (NCBI taxonomy): domain Eukaryota; kingdom Metazoa; phylum Arthropoda; class Insecta; order Coleoptera; family Staphylinidae; genus Philonthus; species Philonthus cognatus. The sequence continues at coordinate 41,207,683 of OW052244.1, forward strand.
ATATCGGTGTGGAGTCAGGTCATCCGCGAATAATATTTTTTAGTAAGAAACGTTTTTTCATTTTCATTCAATGAAATATTTAAAATCTTATTTAATTTGATTTGTTACAACGCTCTATTAAAGTATATGTAACGTTTAGGTCAAACTCTCTTCAAACTAACTAATAAATACAAATTTTAAATGAAAGGAGAAATAACAAAAAAATAGAAGTGAAAGGACTTGGACTAAAACTAATGTCTTAGGCCATCTATAGACGCGTTTCGAGATTTATCTCTCTTCAGCATAGCTTTGCTTATGACGTTTTACTCCTATTTTTTTTTAAATCGTCATAAGCAAAGCTATACTGATGAGAGTTAAATCTCAAAACGCGTCTATAGATGGCCTGAGACATTAGTTTTAATCCAAGTCCTTTCACTTCTAATTTTTTGTTATTTCTCCTTTCATTTTAAATCTGTATTTGTTAGTTGGTTTGAAGAGATTTTGACCTAAACGTTACATATACTGTAATAGAGCGTTGTAAAAAATCAAATTAAATACAATTTTAAATATTTCATTGTATAATTCAATATCCGGAGGTGTATTTGCACGGAAAGTAGTTGTTTTAATGGATATTTATCGTCTTAAGTCGTCTTATTAATTAAGACATTGTTTGCATTTGCACGAATAACATTTGCGTAATTTTATATATTAGTGGAAACACTTGTTAAAAGTTTCATAATATTATGCAAATATTATATTTTTGTAGTACTTGTTATTTGACTTGATATTACATGATATAACCATTTTTTTTTGGGTGGTCAAATTTCTAGAATACCTTCAAGAATCCAGCGAGCCGAATAAAATAAAAATACCCACAAAACCGCCCATAAAACCCTCTTAGTGTGAGTGTTAGTGTGTAATTACCCAACAGTTATGGCCGGAATTAGCCACAGCCGATGAAAAGGGAACAAGAAAAATACCCACGTGAAAATAATTACCAAACGAAACGAAAGAGAAAACGAGTGTAGAGGCGATGAAATAAAGATAAAGGCCCCCGTAAAATTGTGGTATTAAAAACAGTTTTACCGGCGGAATTAGTGCGGACATTGTTAATTTTTATAACACGGACCCACGATTTTATTGGTCCTGATCACTCGCTTTGATACATCTAATTAATTTTTGAGTATTTTTTTGTTTGATGTCGAGAGAGGAATTAACGCCGACGCGATAAGGTTACCTTTTTTCGGTTATAATTAAGGAAATTAAATTGTAATTTATTCCGCGGGCTGGGAATAAAACTCTATCAATCGGGGGAGTTTTTTTTATGGATCCATCATAAATGAAATATATAACTTCATGGTTGCGAATGTAAAAAGTTTATTTCCAGTCACGCGAATGCGCGATTGTATCTTGAGACAGTAATTAATGTTTATTGTGAGTGTTTAACCCAAAATCGAAACAATCAGTGTAACATTTTATTTTTTGAAACTTGTTAAAACACCACATTTACATTATTTTATTTAAATTGCAATCAATAAAAATGTTTCTTTAAACTATAAGTTTGTCCTTTATTTTTTTTTATTAAAGAAATGTCTGTATTTTATTATCCAAAACTATTCACAAAAATGTGATTCTTGCATTTTTGTCTACGTGTCGGTAAATATTGATCACCATCACATCTAAGCGTTATATATTTCTAAGTTTACTGTAAATCAGTATTTTATACGCGTGGCGCATGAAGTAAAATTTCGAGTTTAGAAAAGCCCCGTGAAAATTTGTCTCGGGTCGCTACGCGACCCGAGACAAATTTTCTACGCGGGGCTTTTCTAAACTCGAAATTTTACTTCATGCTTAGTCTGGGAGTGAAAGACAATCGTTAATTTAAAATATGTTACAAGTGTTAAAATGTGTATCGTAACTGTTACAAAGAAAAAATATAACATGGCGATCTTATTATAGTTCAATTCAAACTCGTGTCAAGTTGGAACGATTGGTTAAGTGTCGGCTTGTGTAAAATTGTACGTGTAATAATTGCGAAAGCTAAGCTAAGCTAAGCCGATAATATTTAATTGTTATATATTATCGGCTTAGCTTTCTGAGCCTTCGTTTTCTCACAATTCTTTCGAAAAGGCTATAATTTTTTTGACGCCTACTAATAATTTAAAATTTCCAGCACTGAATGTAATTTTTTTATTCACACATGATAAATCACACTTTTTCAAAACTTATCCACACAAGATAATTAATATTAATACCCTCGTTCACATGTGTGTGTGTACATGTTGATGAATGAAGCGTGGCACCTCATTAGTGAAACTAGCTTAAGTTTTTGTTGTAATTACTAATTACGGGTTTCGAATGGGCGCTGTTGCTCAGCTCGTTTTTTTTTTCTGCTTCTTCTTATTTTCTCATCTACTGCCCGCCATTATTTCGGTCGTGTTCATTTCAATTTTCGAAACGGCCGCTCCGTTAATAAATTAACCCGAATCACTTGGTAATTAGCCGCGGCAAAAACTTAATTACTTCCTATCTGCCCTGGACTTTAGAGCGGACCATTTCTTAATTATGTTATTTCTTCTGCGGGCTAATTGGCCAATAACATTACTTATTTTATATGTGTCGGGCTTTTTCGGTTAAATTATACGTGGAATCTGGATTGTTAATAATGTATCTTTTAAAATGTTAACACACTTCCTAGAAAAAATATGATAATATAATATACTAGTCATTATTGTTCATCTATTCCTAACGATTCCATAAACAGTTTTCACTTTATTTCTATTCACATCCATCGAAATCTTGGCATACTTATATGCAAAGTCATGTAAAATTACAGGTAATTTTGGAGGCTGGACTTTACTTTACACACCGTGGAATAACATGCATTATAATATAGATTCACACTGTATTGACATATATCACCAATTAAAATCAATAAATTCACTACGGAAATAATTGAAGTTCACTTTTTTCAACTTTGGAATTTTGACTAGAAACTTCTATAAAACCTCACTGATTGCTGTTAACCATTGCAATCTTTGCCGAAGACATTGGGGAAGTCGAAAGAAATGTTTGTTAAAGACTTCAATCTAACTTCAACTTAAAGTTATATTTAACCGGATGACGATTATAACACATTAGCACATTACACTTGGACTCATATGGATTTATAGAATAACTAACATAAATTAGTACACTCTTGGAAATTTATTTGGGCTGAATTCTAGTTTGTGTCAACGGCTACATATTGCCGACAAAAATGTTTACTCACGTTGAATATTCTACATACTTTTAGGTTAGGTTAGGTTAGGAGAAAGGTTTGCAATAGCGTAAATCTCTTTACGCACGATGATTATTTTGCATACTGCTAGGACTAAATATTTTCAAAATTTTCAAACAATTTTTTTTATTTATTTAACATTTCAGGTCAAAATAAATTGCATATCTAGATAGTACTCGTCGAGTACTTTCGAATAATATCGTTTTTATCCATAATACCCACGAGGTGTATAGTAAATATAATACCCACGGGGTGTATAGTAAATATAATACCCACGGGGTGTATAGTAAATTATTACCAATTTGAATAATATTCTCGGCAATATTATCGAAAACATGGTAACAATTGGTAATTTAAAGTTAAACTTACTGCACTGCAAATAAATTATCTATCTAATTCCAAAAATAAATTCTATGTAAATAAAGCACAATTTATAGTCATTCCCATTTTTTAGCTTCTATCATTGTACAGGGTGAGCGAAACTCGATGTCTCAGCGCTATTATAAGAAAAGGAAAAACGATAGAAAAAATCTGAGAAGCGGATCATAAATGCGATTGAGTAAGGTCCATTTTAAGCCAAAATTGCATATTTTTATAAATTTGAAATCTGAAGTAATGACGTCATAGAATATTTTTTCCCGGAAACATACATATATTTTTTGGTATTTAAAAAGAACTGATTTTTCTAAATAAACTTTGTACAGAAAAAAAATTGCTATATCCTTCTGTTAAAAAATTATAAGCAAACTTAGAAGAAAGTATTATCAAAAACTCACAAAGAAAAAATATAACATGGCGATCTTATTATAGTTCAATTCAAACTAGTGTCAAGTTGGAACGATTGGTTAAGTGTCGGCTTGTGTAAAATTGTACGTGTAATAATTGCGAAAGCTAAGCTAAGCTAAGCCGATAATATTTTATTGTTATATATTATCGGCTTAGCTTTCTGAGCCTTCGTTTTCTCATAATTCTTTCGAAAAGCTATAATTTTTTTGACGCCTTAAACAAGTAGCCTTTGGAAGCAAATATCAAAGTCGCAGTTGTCAGCAATGAAACATTATTAATTAGTATTATTAATTAGCATTAATTAAACATCAAAAAACACATAATATATTACTATTATTTATTTAATTATCTACGGATTTCTCCTTTTTACAGCATTACAAAAAATATATAAAAACAAAATAATAATACGCATTAGTTACAATAAATAAATATCGCGCTTAACACTAAACAAAAAACACTGAACAAATGAATACAGAAAGAAACAAAGTATGTAGGCAATCACTACAACAAAATTTTAATGTAACCACCTCCTACTTCTAAACAGGGTTGTTAAAAAAACGTTATTTTTTTATTTTAATTAAAACAAACAAAACAAAACAAAACGTGTTTATTTCATCGAAACAGCGTTTAAAACATTAACGATTAAAAACATGTTTAAAACGTGTTTAAAACATGTTTAAAACACGTTTAAACGTGTTTAATACAGAACAACAGGGTATTTTTCTTTTGAGTATACATATCCCGATAATTACAGCCTTTTTTAAATTTGTGAAAATTCGTTCTTTCAAAGCGGTTAATTTGGGGCTTTTAACGGTTGTTTTCCACTCCCAGACTAAGCATGAAGTAAAATTTCGAGTTTAGAAAAGCCTAAGAATTTGGATTGGCCGCGTAGCGAAGCGGAGCGGCTAATCCAAAATAGGCTTTTCTAAACTCGAAATTTTACTTCATGCGCCACGCTTAAAAACACTGATTTACAGTGAAGTTTAAAATCACACACATACAACAACAATTATAAGCAACCTAATGCCTATAATCACTGTTTTAAACAATTTGTTCAGCGCAGAATTTGTCTTACGTTTTATTCACGTCTACATATTAGATTGCTAAAGCCGGATATTTTAAACTTTACGATATTTCAGTATTTTATACGTGTGGCGCATGAAGTAAAATTTCGAGTTTAGAAAATCCTAATTTGGATTGGCCGCTCCGCTTCGCTACGCGGCCAATCCAAATTTTCAGGCTTTTCTAAACTCGAAATTTTACTTCATGCTTAGTCTGGGAGTGGAAAACCCTCGTTTAAAGATTCAAATTGAAATCTTAAAAAAAAACAACGAATGTCGTAAAATTTACAGTGTATGCATACGTATACCTAATAGAAAAATTCCCCGTATTTAAAAATTTCATTACTGCATACACAGTTGTGAAATTTTATTGTAATAAAATGTTAAGTTTGTTGATGCAGTTAGCTATATCTTCAACAATTTAGTTAAAATTTTAAAAAGTAAACAAATAATCTTAAAACGAAATAAAATTTATCAAATGTAAGATATTAGAAAAACGTTTTAAAGAAAGTTAACGTTTTAAACATGTTTTAAACAAATTTAAGATTTAAAACATGTCTAATACAAAACCGTTTAAAAGACGACGGTTGTTTTTAAACATGTTTAAAACACTATTTTAAAACAAAGTGTTTTAAACATAACAACCCTGCTTCTAAACACTTATTCAATCTCCGGCTTACTTCTATTACTGAAGCCTTACGTAATATTTCTCTAGATAGTTCAGCGCAAGCATGTCTCAATTTTTCTTTTAAATATTCCAAGTTAACATATGGTGTATTGTAAACTTTGTTTTTCAAAGTTTCCTACAAGGAGAAGTCTAGTGAGGGCAAGTCCGGTGATTTAGACGCCCACTGTATTGGTCCATTTATACCCATCCAATTTTCCCCATCAGATTTATTTAAATATTGTTAGACAACTCGTGCTTTATGCGGTGGAGCTCCGTCATGCTGAAAACTCATGTTTGCTCGCAGCTGTAATGGCACATTTTTGAGAAGCACAGGAAGTTGTTCTTAAAGAAATTGCAGATATTGCTCACTGCGTAAAACTCCTTCGTAAAAATATAGACCAATAAAATGCCCATAAATAATACCACCCCAAATGTTAATACCGAAGTGTCCTTGGTTTTCAATCGGATTGACAAAATGTGGATTTTCAGTACCCCAAAAATGTTCATTTTTTTATTGGGTTTACTGTTACAAACAAAACGGCTTTTATCCGTCCACAACACATGCTGGAAAAATCGATTGTCATTGATCTCTAAGTTTACCATCACTTCACACAATAATTTATTCTTCGATGATGTTGATCTAATTTGTGAAGTTTAGAATCGTAGTAACCATTTCCTTTCAAAATTTGTCGTACCGAACAATATTTTAAATTTAACTCACGACAGGCTTGCCGAATCGAGTTCCTTGGATGGTCTTGAAAATACTGCAAAACAGTGGCAACAATATTGTCAGAATTGATACTTTTAGCAATTTGTCTTCCCTTTCGAGCAGAAAATGCCTCGTTGCTTGCACGTAAATTGTGTTCCAATCTTGCACATATTTTTAAGGTTGGAATAACACGTTCAGGGTATCTCTGGGCGTATAACTGAACTGATCTTCTAGGGTTCTTTTGAGATTCTCCATAAACTAATAGCATGTCGACATTATCGTTGTGCGTAAACATTTTTCAAAATCAAATGACAACAAAACAATATTTTTCAACCATTAGTTTAATTAGTGACTGAGCGACTTTGTTATTTGCTTTCAAAGGCTACTTGTTTAAGTCGTGACAATTGTGAATTTTTTATAATACTTTTTTTAAAGTTTGTTTGTATTTTTTTAACGAAAAAAGATAGCAAATTTTCTTCTGTACAAAGTTTATTCAGAAAAATTAGCTCTTTTAAAATATCCAAAAATATAGGTATGTTTCCGGAAAAAAATATTCGATGACGTTATTACCTTACATTCCAAATTTAGAAAAATATGCAATTTTGGCTTAAAGTTAACCTTACTTAATCCCATTTAAGAACCCTTTTTCAGATTTCTTCTATCGTTTTTCCTTTTCTCATAATAGAGCTGAGACATCGAGATAGAATTGAAAAAATCGACACTTTTTTTTTAAATATCTAGTTACTCTTGACATTTTCGAACATTTTCCAAATGTTTTTTTATTCAGCTCTTAAAACTGCACTACTTTGCTCATTTAACCGTTTCTACCGCCATTTACCTAGCCCCCCACTTAAAAAAAAAAAAACAATGCAGCATAATGCACTATTTATGCATTTCTTATTACCGTAAGAAACTTTTTTTGCACCCCTTTGGTTTAGCGACAAACGAATTTTTGGTGGGGGGGGGCTGACGGTACGGATACCCCCACCCCTATTATATATTAACTAAATCGAAAAAAAAACTATGCCCAAATTATGCACTAGTAATTCACTTTCGAAAAGTGTTAATGACAATTTTTGCACCAACCCCAATTTTAAGAAAAAAATATTTTTGATATTTTTGCCGTTCGCACAATGACATTTGTTTATAAAATGGTTAATGATTGATATAATTTACTTAAATAATACTGGAATTATGCACTTACTGTGTACTATATTAAAACATCACAAATAACTTTCACACAAACACTCTTCTCGAAAAAATAATTATTTTCCATATTCTAACTTCCGAAAAGTTAAAGATGTTTATAAAATTTTTAAAAGTTGATAGAATTCCATTAAAATACAGGGTGGCAACCAATCAGAAAAACCGGAAAAGTCAGGGGGTTTTATTCTTTGGATAAAGTCTTGAAAAAGTTAGTGAAATTATTCCTTTCTAGAAAAAAGTCAGGGAATTACACATTTTTAAACAAATTGTTAGTTTTATTAGTTCAGCACGAATTTAACACATCAAATAATACTAAACAATATTAAAATAAAAAAATGGTGATTTGTCCATCATAGCACTTTCCCCGTCATTTAAACAATTCATAATTGACATATTAAACTTATTTTACTTGTTAATTGGTTAAAGACCATTTCACATTGAATAAGCGTTTTATATGCGTGGCGTATGAAGTAAAATTTCGAGTTTAGAAAAGCCTAATTTCATTTTCAGGCATTTCTAAACTCGAAATTTTACTTCATGCTTAATCGAGGAAATTAAAACACTTGTTTCATCATTAAAACAATTGATAATTGATTATTGTTGTTTTATTAAGGGAGAGAGTTCTATGAGATTAAAACATAATGTGAATTTTGAAACAAGTTAAAGAAGAGGCAGTAGTTTTTTGCCATAATAGTTTAAATAGTCAACAAACAATTGACACAGTAACGTCACAATAAACAAGAATATTTAACTACATCACGTAAAGTCGAAATGTCATGATGGCCAAAAGATGGGTTAGGTTAAAAAAATAACGTTTCTTTCGTTGCAACTTGTCATCGAACCTAACTTAATTTTACTAAATTATGAACATACAATATTGTCAGAAGTGTCCTAAAATGTCTTAGTTGGCCAAAATTGTCATTTTGTGTTGAAAATAGCAATACATTCGACAATTTTATTCAAATCAATTGTGTTTTTTTAATAATTTAATTTTTTTAATACGGAATAACAACGATAGAAATATTATTTGAAAAATGACAAATTATGTTAAAACGTCAAATTATCTCACTATAATAAAGAGACAGTTACATGCCGAAAATGTCAATTTTTAATATAAATGTCAAATTAATGCACAGATAACATTTTTTTGTGTTTAAAATGAAATAAAATTGTCAATAGTTCGCGGGAAAATGTCAGAGCCATGATTTTTCTGTCGATACTCCGACAATAAAAAAGTAAAAATAATAATTGTATTATTAAATGTCAAACAGTTTATGAAATATTAAATTCTCTACAGATAATATAAAAAAATACAATGACCTGCGTCTATATACAATTTGTGTTTAGTGACACAAAGTGATTAAAAAATGCGATATTTAAACGATATTACACTATTTTAACAGTTTTAAGTTTTTAATTGATAAAATTGACATGTTTAATGCTATTCAACTATTTTTAACGATATTTAACAATGTTGAGGTTTTTAACGATACTACAAATTTGACATTTATTTATTGTTATCCAACTAATTTTATATTTTTACAGTATTAAACAACTTTGACAGTATTAACCAAGTTTGACGGTTTTTTTTAACGAATATTCACTTTTTTATGCTGGTGTTGTTACAAGAAATTATTTAATTCTAGAAATTAACACTGGTACTTCGCTTGTTTGTTTGCGAATAAATCGGCAAATTACCAGTAATTTCGTATTTAAAAAAAAACGCTATAAGTCGAAAACTATACTGCAAAAAATCTAATATATGGATTTTCAGTATTTCGACGAAATCTACAACTTTTATTAGAAACATTTTTAATATTTTTAATATTTCAGAAAATATCAATACAAATCGAAATAATGCTAAGAGTGAAGTATTACTTCTGGTTTCCAGATTGTGACCAAAAGCTTTTCGATTCCTAGAATCGTAATAAAAACCTAAAGTTTATTGTCATTTTAATATCTCAGTTGGTTTAGTCTGTACGGCACAATCGAACATAATCTACAAATATTGACAATAATTAATAGAAAACACTTCACGTAACTAAAAGAAGAATATTGAAAACATTGACAAATTGAACAATAATTATGTATAATTTCCACAAATAGATACACTTGAAACTTCAATATACTTTAAACACGAATTTACCCCTCTCTTAACCAATTCATCGTAAATGTTGCAAAAATATTGAGTAAAGTAAAACAATCGTTTTGTTCCATATTTATATTTTCAGTTATATGACAAGTATTTTCATCCGTAACGATCATTTTCAAAGTTAAAAAAAGGTTTAAGTTTAACAATAATCGTAACGGATCGAATCACGTGCCAGGCAACTGAAAGAAAAAATATGGAACAAAACAAGTGTTTTACTGTGCCCAATTTGAAAATTTGGTTTTCATCAAGAAAGTAGCGGAACTTTGATATTTAAATATATGTTGCAAACATTTTGAATCAAGCGCGAGTCTGCCGAATGACAAATGAAGCAGTTTTTGAAGATGTAGTTATTTGAGTTACGTGAAGATTTAAGTCACCTAAATAAAACAACGAACAATAGAAAACGCAACCAACTCTTAAATATCACGAAGAATAAAGACATCAACCAACTCTTCGAAAGCTTAATTATGTTTTAGATCTATAGAATTTTAAGTATTTCTTAGGGCCCGACGTGGCTGGCCGGTTGAGCTGCTGGTTTCGCCAATCGTTCACGGCGGTGATCTGGGTTCGATTCCCAGCCGGGGCGAGTAATTTTTCTAACGAAAAATATTCGTCCCGGAGTCCATGGGTGTGAATGTATTGTGACGTCCAAATATATAGTTATAGGTAATTAGCAATAAGTTAAAGAAATAAAACAAATACAAATATAACTAAAATGATGTTGGCTAATGGGCAAGTTCCCAAGGCCAGGCAAAAGCCAAACCCAATAAAAATAAAAAAAGTATTTCTTACAACTCTTTATTTATTTTTTTTTTCGAAATTCTCACTACTTCCCGAAGTTTACAAAATGTTTTGTTTAAAAATGTTTACGAAAACAATACTTTTTCTTTAAACTGCATATGGGGAAAGTGAAAATTGTATAAAAATCGGCAGATTGTTCAATTAACATAAATTTACATTGTTCGTGAAAATTGATGAAAATCCTGAAACTTTAAAATTGAGAAAATCATCAAAAGTATATCAACTTAACATAAGCCGGCGTTAGCCGACATTTGGACTATAATGACAGTTGACATACAAGTCGGCGCTAGTCGACATTTGGACTATAATAACAGTTGACATAAGTCAGCGGTAACCGACATTTGAACTATAATGAGATTGTCATGTTATTGTTTTTCTTTGTGACGTTACGATACACATTTTACCACTTGTGACATATTTCAAAGTAACGAGTGTCTTCCAATCCCAGACTAAGCATGAAGTAAAATTTCGAGTTTAGAAAAGCCCCGCGTAGAAAATTTGATTTTCGAGGGTCGCCTAGCGACCCGAGACAAATTTTCACGGGGCTTTTCTAAACTCGAAATTTTACTTCATGCGCCACGCGTATAAACCACTGATTTACGGTAAAGTTAAAAATATATATCGCTTAGATCTGATAGTGATCAATATTTAGCGAGATGTAGCGAAAAAAATGCATGAATTACTTATTTGTGAATAGTTTTGGAATAATAATAATAAAAGTAGATTAAATTTAGTTTGAGCAACTTTTCAATATTGTTGATATATAAATCATCATATCTATAACGAGAAAAGTTTAATTATGGACCATTTTTCTACTTAAAAAACAAATCTTTGTAGTAATTAAAAGTAATTGTAATGCTAGGATTATTAAAGCAATGTGATTACTAGTCAAGACTTGATTAATTAAACCTAATAGTAGATTTAATTATGCAAATTAGCGCAGAGGACACATTGTTTTTTCTTTTAATGATTTCATTTGTTATTATTAGTGGGTGGTCAGGTAAGTATCAGGTCGGTTAATTATCTCGAGCGTGGGTGAAATGAAACGAACGGCCGTTACTCATATAAGCGAGAAAAGATATTTACATCTTCCTGTTTCCGTTTCGATAAAAAGGAAACGGATGCTCAAACACAAACACAACAGAACACGGCCAGAAAGAGTGTAAATAATGAATATGAAATGTGGAGGAAAAAAAATGCAGCGCGCCGTTAAAATGTGCAACATTGTTTACCGGAGCGGACGCCCGCCAATTACACTTTTTACGCGTCATAATTCACAGCCAACTCTAATTTGCATACCACCACACTACACAAATCCGTCCACTTTTATTACCAGACAACACACACACACACTCTTTTCAGCGATGGTTATCTTTTGACATTGTTATTCTTTGAATTTCAGATAAGGTGATGAATAAAACAGTGAGATTTGTTAGACGAAAGCTGTAAAATTCAGTGATAATAATTTATTGATATTGTTATTCTTTGATTTTTCATAGCTTTATTGAATAACAAATTATACACACAATATCCAGAAAACGTAAAATTTGCTTATTTAACTGAGATAAAAAGTGATATTTCCAAGCAACAACTTTGACGATATTTTTCTCTGATGATTCAATCACTAAAATAATCCGTCAATAGAATCAGCAAATGACAATGACATCGTTCCACCAAAGATGAATAAAGACTTAAATTATAGCACATTTTTAATTTACAATGGAATTCTTCACAAGTATTGAAATTTAGTTGAGCTATGAGTGCATGTCTAAAAATGGCGTATTAGTCAATTACACTCCATTGTTACTAGTTGTTTTATTTATTTTGACTAATTTGTAATCGAATCGAATTTGTACCATCGGTGGACATAAAATATTGGGACCAACCGAAGTTAGGTTAATGTCAAACATCAGCAAATTTATACCGGTTTTTTTTTTTGTTTGTTTGTTTGGCATAGGATTTTACAGCCACTAACGTTGATTTATATTAACATATATTTCGACTAATTTGGACGTCACAACACATTCACACACATCCATGGAACCGGAGACGAGTATTTTTCGTTAGAAAAATTACTCGCCTCCGCTGGGAATCGAACCCAGATCACCTCCGTGACCGATTTGGCGAAACTGGCGGCTCAACCGCTCGGCCACGGCGGGCCCATTTATACCGGTTAAGTCAGGTTTTTTAAAAAGAGGTTATAATATGGAGTGACAATGAAAATATGTAAATTAAAGGAATTATTGAAATTGAAAGAGATTTTCATTTTTGACACATCCAATGCCAATTAACTGACAAGTCCAAAGTTTGACACACTAAAAAAGATGTACTTATCCCAACATTTTATTTCCATCGGTGGTACAGTTGCGAGAGAAAACAACGAGCACAGGAAAATATTTGGCTATGTGAACTGGACTCACTTTGATTTTTCAAATTGTCAATCAAATTGACAAATCTGCGGTAATTTTAAACGAAATTTAATTAACGTCGATATGCCTCAACTGACTGAAACGCAAAAAGCGATAATAACGACCCGTTTAGAGACGGTATTAGCATTGGAGACATTGCTAATGAAGTGCATGTCAACAAAAGCACCGTTTTGCTGGCCAAGAAAAAATTGTTGTTAACCTGACATTACAAGTTTGTTTTACAAGAAAAATAACACGAGATCTTAAAAGTGGCTAAAGCTTCCTGCTGTACTAGTTTTTTTCTCTCGCAACTGTACATTTAAAAACATCAAATTCAATGAATCTATTCAGTAGAATTATTAAATGCAGCTCTGGCTTTTCTATTATATTTCTCAACTTTTAATGAGTTTAAAAACGTTATTTTTTCATTTTTATTTATTTTTTTGGATCAATACAGGTCGTGTCGCGTTTTAGTTTCGTGTAAAATGCGAGTACGGAATTCGTCTCGCGTGTGACATGACACCGTGTCATTACCTAAATTATTGCCCGTCCCCCTTCCACTCTTTCCTTCCGTCCTTTCCGCCATTTATTTCCACCCGTGATCGGCCAAATTGTCAGTCGAGTTTTGCCCAATTGTATAATTTTCCATAACATGAATTACAAATTACCAAATTTTCTGCTTAAATTTATACGCTTATTATGACAAATATAACAGACAATCATAAAAGCTATTGATGGTTATTTAAAATCTGTAAACTGAGGTTCGAAGGATTATATTTTAATTTGATTTTTGGCAACTGGATCATTTCCAATCTCAATATAAGAGTTCACTCAAAAAAAAAACATTAAAATTATATACAGGGTGTACTAGATGATAATTATAATGCTAGAAACTGTAGTACACCACTAAATTGTAGAAATATCTCAATCTACTGCACAAAAACCTATATTTCACCACTGTGTTGTAGATCAACCTTAAAATCAACTCTAATTTATCACTAATCGGTAGATGTGTCTTGAAATAAAGTAATTGTTAGATGTATTCTAAAATAAACTGCTGTCTTTCACTAACCGGTAGTTGTATCTTAAAATAAACTGTAATTCATTACTGACTAGAAGATGTGTCTTAAAATCAATTGTAGTTCATTTCTAACTGAAAATGAAGCTGGTGTAAAGATTTTGATGAGACTGGAGTGGGAAAGGTAAAATGTAGAATACATTTATTTGTAATTGTAATGCCTGAATTGTGTTTTTCTTTATAGAGCTGGGCAGGATTCGAATCATTCAGGATTCGATTACCGGATTCGAATCCTTTTAGAGGATTCAAAAGAGGTATTCGAATACTTTAGTGAAAACGGATTCGTGATCCGGATTCCTTACATTTTTTTAAAAGGATTCGTATTCGAATCCAGACGTAGATGATTCGAATCCTTATAAAAGGATTCGAATTCTTATAAAAGGATTCGAATCCTTATAAAAGGATTCGAATTCTTATAAAAGGATTCGAATCCTTATAAAAGGAATCGAATCCTCATACATGGATTCAAATCCTCCTAAATAATTCGAATCATCGCTATTAAGGCTGGGATTCGAATTCGATTAATTCAAATAGTTAAATATTCTAATATGAGTATTTAAATTACTAAATTATTCATATTTGAATATAAATATTTAAATTTTCGAATAATTCAAATATTTGTGAATGAATATTTGGTTACTTAACCATGAAAAATATCCAACGTTAATAGTATATTTTTAACTTCACTTGAAATCAGTGTTTTATACGCGTGGCGCATGAAGTAAAATTTCGAGTTTAGAAAAGCCCCGTGAAAATTTGTCTCGGGTCGCTGCGCGACCCTCAACAAATTTTCTACGCGGGGCTTTTCTAAACTCGAAATTTTACTTCATGCTTAGTCTGGGAGTGGAAATACTAGTTCTTAAAAGTTTCAAATTGAAGGATCACTCTAGATTACTAAGTTAATTACCATTTTACAAAGGCTACAGCTCGAAGGACCAACCATGGTCTTCGGAGACCGAAGGACTACAGGGAATCGAAGTTTTTTTACAAGAAAACAACGAATATAATAATAATAATAATACTTTATTTACGGAATAAATCTTTTTACATAATTTCAATTATAATTTTACACACTTATAATATATAATAACAATCAATACACAAACATTCATACTCGATATAATTAATACAATATACTCCCAAGCCCTGTAGACAAAAACAATTAAACATGGTTTATAAAGATGGATCAATCAGCTTTAATCGTTTCATAAATGATTTAAAACATACACCGTACAGCTCAAAATGTGGCGATACACAAACCAAATTGCATAATTTTGTCATACGACAAAGTGCATTATTGCTTGTGTAGTTGTTACGATGAACACTTTCTCTAAAAATTAATTGTGAACGTGTATTGGATGGGATTAGAAACTTTAAACCAGTCAGTAATTCATTACAGTACATTAGACCGTTTACTATTTTGAAAAGAATTCCCAAATCAGATAGAACACGTCTCTCTTTCAAAGATGTCAAGTTTAAAAAAGTTAGCGTAAAACTGCGACTGTAATTAATTCTAGAAATTCCCAATCTAAAGGATATTGACAACAAAAATTTGTTTTGTACCCTTTCTATTTGATCAATTTTATTGTTATAAAATGGTGACCAAACAGAGGAAGCATACTCTAGTTGAGATCTTACAAGAGAAATAAATAAATGTTTGTACGTGTTCATTGAGAAATTCTTACCAAATATGTTTATAAAGCCAAGCACTTGCAATGCTTTGCAGCACATGCTGTCAATGTGCTTCGTAAATGATAAGGTACAGTCGAATATTACTCCTAGGTCTTTGACATGTGAAACTGTAGATAGCTGGTAACCATTGATTTCATAAATTGATTTAATGACATGACCACGACCAAAGGAAATAGATACGCACTTGTCATTATTAAAATAGAGACGGTTATTAAAGCACCATTGATAAATGTTATTCAAATCTTGTTGCAAGACTGTGATGTCGTTAGTGTTTTTGATTTTACGAAAAATTTTAAGATCGTCTGCAAAAAGAAGAAATTTACAATGCTTTACATAAAACTTCAGATCATTAATGAAGAGTAAAAACAGTATTGGTCCACAATGCGACCCCTGCGGTACACCTGACGTGACATTTATTTCTTTTGAAATAAAATTATTGATTTTCACATACTGTAACCTGTCTGACAAAAAGCTCTGTATCCATTTAGTGATTTTTACTCCAAAGCCGATTCTCTGCAATTTATGCATTAAAATATCCTGCGAAACGCGATCAAAGGCTTTGGAGAAATCGGTGTATCGCATCAACTTGGCAATTACATTCAAAGGCATTTAAGATGTACGATTGGTATACAAGCAAATTTGATATTGTGGATCTCCCGGAGGAAAATCCATGTTGCTCTTCACAAATAACATCTTTGCAATGAAACGATAATTGATCAGCTATCAATTTGTCAAACATTTTTGGTATAACAGATTGAATGGATATTCCTCTGTAGTTAGCAATATTTTCCCTATTTCCACTTTTGAAGATAGGTCTTATAAAGCTTCGTTTCCAGGCGGAGGGGAAATTTCCCTGATTTATTGATAAATTGAATATTGTGTGCAGGGGTGTACATAATGAATAAATATATTGTTTTATAAAAACGATGGTATGCCATCGGGACCAGGTTTACATGAGTTTTCTAATGAATTGATTGCACTAAAGACATCACTAATATTGACAAAAAACTCGGATAAGTTAACAAACTGATCATTCACAAAATTGTTACACACCCCATCGGGTATTGGCGCGCTGTCATTGGTATATACACCAGAAAAATAATCTGCAAACAACTCAACACAATCATCTCCAGAATCACTTGATTTTTCATTGAAAAACATTACCTTAGGGAATCCATCAATTTTCCTGGATTCATTCACATAGTTCCAAAATGATCTAGGTTCATGGGAAATATTTAATTAAATTTTTTTGACATAATTTTCATGTAACTATTCGCTGAGTAACTTACAATTACAACGGTAGATTTTGAATTGTTCATAATCATAAAATGTACCACTTCTTTTGTACTTTGTATGAGCTTCTTTTTTCTTTTTAATCATATTTATGAGAGTGCCATTGAACCACCTTGGGTAAAAAGATGATTTAATAATTTTAATGGGATCAATTGCATACAAACAAATATCATAAAATTTGTCAAGGATTACATTTATGTCAGAGTGCTCAAAAATCTCTTTCCATGAAATTGAAGACAAACATAAATTTATTTCATTATAATCTGCGGCTTTGAAATTATATATATTATCAACATACTTGAGTGGATCTTTGATATTGTTAGTATTAATCAATATACCATATTGATTAATACTAACAATATCAAAGATCCACTCAAGTATGTTGATAATATATATAAGGTATATGATGAGTACTTTGAGTAAATAAAGGATCATCAGATGGCGATACGTTAACATCTTCAATATTTGAAAATAACAAGTCAAGAAGAATACCGCGATTATTAGGTATTGTAACAGATTGGTGCAAATTAAAAAATTCTAAAGTCTCAGCTAAGATTTGAGCATTAGGACATTTATTTTCCGTTAACAAAACACCGGTATTTTTAAAATTCCAAGACGCGCGTGGTACATTAAAATCGCCGCAAAAGATAAACTTATAATTTGAATATTGATTACAAATAAAATCAATTGAAGAGCAATAATTGATATACGATGGTGCAGATAGACCCGGAGGAATATAAACCGACGAAATAATCAAATCTTCTCCCACTTTTACATATATTTCTTCAATATTAGAGAAACTATTGACAACATTACTTTTAATATGAAATTTTACCGCTATCATAACACCGCCCCCACGAGACTTGCTACTACTCTGGCTAGAACGATCACATCTATAAACCGTAAAATTAAACAGGCCTAACTCACTATCAATAACTGAGGAATCCAGCCACGTTTCGACAATTACTAAAATATCGTATTGTGTTAGATTAACGTTCGATTTTAATTGATTTATTTTTGACCGAAGGCCACCTACATTTTGATAGTATATTTTTAGTATTTTGTTGTATTACTGTCAATACTTTTAACAATGCAAGGATGACCTTTAGTATATTTTATAGCTAAATTTCGTTCCTCATTTCCTTTGCGTTCTTCTAGCTCCTTATTCAATTTTTGTAGATGTTCTCGCTGCAATTGGGTCCTATCATTTACGAATCGTACAGTACCAGTATCTGCACCTTTGGCCGCTTTTAGAAGGTTGATAGCCGACTCACGATCTTCACATATAATTTTTATTGGTCTTGGCTTTGTCGTTGGCTTTCCGATGCGAAAAACTTTTCGAGGACAAAAAGTATTAATTCTTGTACCGAGCATAGACTTAATAGTTACCACATCATTTTGAGTCGAATCTAGAGTTTCAGGAACGTTAAAGACTATAACATTTAAGGCACGCTTTTGACGGTCTTCTATTTCTGCTACGATATTATCATCTTGCAAGTGATCACGACAAACAGAAGAAGTCAAATTTTCAAATTTAGAAATGCGTTCTTTCATGCCATTAATTTCTGTTAGTATACTTCCCAACGCTGTCTGAAATTCTGCCTTAAAATGGATAGCAAGTTCCTCCTTTAAGACTTTTTTGATTGTTTCATTTAATGAAGACAATGAACTATGTTGTTGTAGTTTAGTCGTTGGATCATCGGGAATTCAATTAGAACATTTCCAATTGTCACCATCACGTTTTTTAAATTCATTGATATAGTAGTCTAATAAATCTAATGAGCAATTCAGACAAGCAGCGTGAAACCATTTATTGCATTTACTGCCATGACATTTAAGAGAATCAGAGCGGGGGCTTATATTTAATTTACAAACGCTACAATTAATAACCATTGTGGTAAATTAGATGTTTGATAAATAAATAAAATATAGAAGCGAATTATGTAATGGGAAATCACATTTAAATTACACGGGACACACGCTTCACCTCATAGGGTCGTTTATGAGGACTTTAAAAACAAACACGGTAGACCACGGATAAAATAAAGGATTAGTGAAAGAAAAAATAATGATGGAGTAGGTAAATACAATAAAATTAATCAATGAATTGGATTAATGACCATCAAATCTGATAAAATTTGATCTTTTGAACGAGATTTTTTTTATTCTACGCTCCGCGCAGTGACCTCGCGTACATGGAGAATTTGTGGAAATTTACAGACGTAATTTATCAAATTTACGGTGTAATATTTTATTAATATATCCAAAATTAACGTAATACGTTACATAAAGGTAGTCTTGTTACCGGTATAAGTTCCACAATTTTAAAGTAACAATTTACCATTTAAATAGTTAAAATAGTCACAGATCCACAGAATCACTTGTCACACTCACACGATCAATAAATTAACAATATCTGAAGGTTTACAGCATGGATAGGAAAGAAAACATCCAATTTTGAAAAAATATCGAAGTTGGGTTGGTTTTCAGTGCGTTTTTAACTTTACTTTAAATAAGTGTTTTATACGTGTAGCGCATGAAGTAAAATTTCGAGTTTAGAAAAGCCCCGTGGAAATTTGTCTCGGGTCGCTGCGCGACCCTCGCAAATTTTCTACGCGGGGCTTTTCTAAACTCGAAATATTACTTTATGCTTAGTCTGGGAGTGGACAACACTCGTTTGAACTTTAAATTTAACTCTTTTAAAAAATCGACGTATGTAATATAATAAATCATTCATTGAAATCGTAGAAAAAGATGCAAAATTTTACATAAAATTAACTTTTAGAGTTAACTTTATAATTTGCTCGGCTATTAATAGGTGAATATACTATTCCTAAAAAAAAAAAAACGTTTTTATTTATTATTAAAGTTGCATTTAATACAATAACAAATTGTGAAGAAATCGACATAAATCTAGAAATATCGAAAATCTCGACATGTGGAAAATCTTGACGGTCCACTCCCAGACCAAGCATGAAGTAAAATTTCGAGTTTAGAAAAGGCCCGCGTAGAAAATTTGTCGAGGGTCGCGCAGCGACCCGAGACAAATTTTCACGGGGCTTTTCTAAACTTGAAATTTTACTTCACGCGCCACGCGTATAAAACACTGATTTAAAGTGAAATTAAAAACGCACTGAAAACTAACCCAACTTCGATATTTTTTCAAAATTGGATGTTTTCTTTCCTATCCATATTGTAAACCTTCAGATATTCGTTGTTTTCTTGTGAATAAACTTCGATTCGTTGTAGTTCTTCGGTCTCCGAAGACCATGATTGGTCCTTCGAGCTGTAGCCTTTGTAAAATGGTAATATACTTAGTAATCTAGACTGATCCTTTAATTTGAAACTTCTAAGAACGAGTGTTGTTCACTCCCAGACTAAGCATGAAGTAAAATTTGGAGTTTAGAAAACCCCGCGTAGAAAATTTGTCGAGGGTCGCGCGGCGACCCGAGACAAATTTTCACGGGGCTTTTCTAAACTCGAAATTTTACTTCATGCGCCACGCGTATAGAACAGATTTAAAATGAAGTTCAATAACTCATATATCATCATTAATTAAAATCATTATATAATCAGATATTTAGTCGGTAAATGAACATTTTTGTTAATAGAAACTGGTGGAATAAAATATTACTGGTTGCAAATAATAGATTAAAATTTATTTTTAAAGGATTTGTAACCGTGATTCAAAAATGAGGATTCAAATCATATTTTTCACTTACGAATCCTTTATTCGAGTATTCGTGATTCGAATCATATTAGGTGATTCGGATTCGTGATTCGAATCCTGTTTTTGAGGATTTATCCAAGCTCTGTTTAGTTTTGAGGTAAGATGCCAATAAAGGTATTTTTTTATTTGTAACCGGTAGATGTGTCTCAAAATAAACATTAGTTCATTACTAACCAGTAGATGTATCTCAAAATTAACAGTAGTTCATCAATACCGGTAGATGTGTCTTTAAATAGGCTGTAGTTTATTACTAACCGGTATCTTAAAATTGATTGTAATTTCTCACAAACTAGTAGATGTGTCCTAAAATAAACTGTAGTTCATCACTAACCGGTAGATAAGTCTTATAATAAACGGTAGTTTATCTTTAACCGGTAGATGTGTCTCAAAATGAACAGTAGTTCATCCCTATCCGGTAGATGTGCCTTAAAATAAAGGGTAGTTTATCAATAACCGGTAGATGTGTCTTAAAATAAGCTGTAGTTCATTACTAACCGGTATATGAATCTAAAAATTGATTGGAATTTTTCACAAACTAGTAGATGTGTCCTAAAATAAACTGTAGTTCATCACTAACCGGTAGATAAGTCTTATAATAAACTGTAGCTTATCTCTAACCAATAGAAGTATCCTAAAATAAACTGTAGTTTCACAATAACCTGTAGATATGTCTTAAAATCAGGGTTGTTATGTTTAAAACACTTTGTTCTAAAATAGTGTCTTAAACATGTTTAAAAACAGCCGTCGTGTTTTAAACGGTTTTGTTTTAAACATCTTTTAGATCTGAAATTTATTTAAAATATGTTTTTAACTTTAAATTTGTTTAAAACGTTTTTTTATTATCTTAAATTTGATTAACTATAATTTATTCTGGTTCATTAAGATTTTTTCTTTACATTTTGGAATTTTAGCTAAATTGGTAAAGATATTTCAAATTACATTATAAATGTGACTTTTAAATAAGGGGAAGTTTTCTTTCAGGTAAACATATGCATACACTATACATTTTACGACAGTCGTTGTTTTTTTTAAGATGTCAATTTGAATCTTTAAACGAGGGTTCTTAAATCCCAGACTAAGCATGAAGTAAAATTTCGAGTTTAGAAAAGTCTGAAAATTTATATTGGCCGCGAAGCGGCCAATCCAAATCCAAATTAGGCTTTTTTTAACTCGAAATTTGACTTCATGCGCCACACGTATAAACCACTGAAATATCGCAAAGATTAAAATATTCTGCTTTAGCAATCCAATATGTAATTGTGAATAAAATGTGAGTCAAATGCTGCGCTGAACAAATTGTTTAAAACAGTGTTTTTTTTTTTTAGAAAAGCCTAATTTGGATTGGCCGCTCCACTTTACTTTATGCTTAGTCTTTACTTCATGCTTAGTCTGGGAGTGGAAAACACTCGTGAAAAGTCTCAAATTAACCGCTTTTAAACAACGAATTCCCGCAAATTTAAAAAACGCTGTAATTATCGGGATATGTATACTCAAAAGAAAAATGCCCTGTATGTTCTGTTTTAAACACGTTTTAAACGTGTTTTAACTATGTTTTAAACATATTTTTAATTGTTAATGTTTTAAACACTGTTTCAATAAAAAGAAGACGTTTCGTTAAAAAAAAACTGTTTGATTTAATCAAAATAAAAAGAAAGTTTTTTTAACAATCCTGCTTAAAATAAATTGTAGCTTATCTTTAACTGGTATATATATCTTTAAATAAACTGTAGTCCATCACTAACCGGTAGATGTGTCTTAAAATAAAATGTAGTTCATCACTAACCGTTAGATGTGTCTTAAATTAAACTGTAGTTCCTGATTTAGCAGAAGCTGCGTCTTAAGTATTTCTACTCGGGTTAAAAGTGTTTAAAAACCATTGAATTAAATATACACAAGTCACAAATGTATTTACTCATTTATTCTGGTTAAAATAAACTGCAATTTAATAATAAACAGTAGATCCAAAATAAACCACTTTCATCACCGAACTGCAAACGTGCCTTAAATTTGTCTACATTTGTTAAAAATATTGTATTTTTTACACTGGATTCTGCATTAGCTTCAAAATCAACTGTGGTTCATCACGGATGGCTAAATGCGTATCAAAATGAACTGTGGTTTATCGCCGAACTGTGAATACGTCTCAATTGTTAACCACTGCAGTTTAATAACAAACAGTAGATCAAATTTAAAATAAACAGCACTTACATCACCGAACTACAAACGTTCCTTAAATTTCTCTGTTTGTTAAAAATATTGTATTTTTCACACTAGATTCTGGATTCGCTTCAAAATCAACTGTAGTTCATTACGGATGGCTAAATGCGTATCAAATGTAGTTAATCGTCGAACTGTGCATTAGTCTCAAGTGTTAACGACGATTAAAAGAATAATATTAGTTGTACTTTATTACCGAACTGAGCATTAGCCTCAAATGTATCTACTTCGGTAAAAATCAGCTGTAGTTAAAATAAATTCTAGTCTGCCAGTGCATTGTTAATCTCTACTTTCGTATTTAGACTCAAAATAAACTGTAATACATCAAGGAACTGAAGATATCTCCAATTTATTTAATGTAATTAAAATCATCTGAAGTTCAGCATTGAACTCTAAATTGCTATCAAAATAAACTATAGTTTATCACTGAACCGTAGATAAGTATCATATGACGCTATTTTGGTTATATGTCGCAAAATACACTGTAGTTCGTCACTAAACTAAAAATGAGTCTGAAATGTATTAACTTTTATTATCATCGATTGTAGTTCGTCAATAAATGGTAGATGTATCACAAAAGTAACTGTAGATCTTCACTAAACTATAGATACGTTTCATATATGTCTACTCTCGTTAAAAATCTAAAAATAAACTGTATTTTATCACTGAACTAAAAATAAATCAAAATCAAATATCAAAATCAACTATGGTTCATCACAAAACTGTAGATACGTCTCATATGACTTTGGTCTGGTGAAATGTTTCTAAATGCACTTTAGTTCGTCAGTGAACTAAAGATAAGTCTAAAATGTATCAACTTTTATTAATATTGACTGTTGTTCATCAATAAATGTATCATACATAACTGTAGTTCATCATTGAACTGTAAATACGTTTCATATGTATCTACTCCCGTTAAAAACCTAAAACTAAAATGAAATTTATCACTAAATAAATCAAAATGAAGTATCAAAATCAACTATAGTTCATCACTAAACTGTAAAATAAATTATGTAAGTAGTATATTTTAAATGAAACTTCCGGATCCAAAAGAAAGTTGTTTAAATTTTGATAGCGCATGAAATAAATATTTGTAAAATTCATTTATCTTAGATTAAAGAATAATCAATCAAGATTCTTATTTATTTATAAAAATTCATACGGTTTTGAAGGTTTAATAAATCAATTTTTAAAATTTTGGCGCAGTTTTCGTGAAATTTCTAGATTTTTCTAATTTTTAAAGTTTTAAAAAATGTTGATAGTATTTGTCACTCTTCAAGATTAAGACCTTCCAAAATGTTCGTTCTTGAACTTCGAATTATAACATTTTTTTCTGAATTTCCGATAATTAAAAATCATGACGTTTTTTTCGGGAATTTATAAAATTTCTGTTAATTTTCAAAATATCGATGCTGTTGTTAAGTTTCAAATTCTTGATAGTTTTCATGAACTTTGGTAATCATAAAAATACCGACAATTTACGTTTATTTTTATTTTCCGCGAATTTTCAAGATTTCCGTTGGTTTTCAAATTCGCGATTCTTTTTATGGATTTTTAACGGTTTTTTATAAAAATTGGAAAAAGTCAGTTTTAGATTTTTTCATTTTAATATTAATTTATACGGTTGTTAAGGTTTTAGTCAATTTTTAGAATGTTGCCGCAGTTTTTGTGAATTTCTTAGATTTTTCTAATTTTTTAAGTTTTAAAAAATGTTGATTGTATTCGTAGTATCACGGTTTTTTCGTGAATTCTAAAATGTCTGTAAATTTTCAAAATATCGATGCTGTTGTTAAATTTTAATTTTTTGACAGTTTTTCAAAATGTTGAGTCCTTTGGTGAATTTTCAAGTTTGACGTTTATATTAATTTAAAAATCATTACGGTTTTTTCGTGAATTCGTAAAATTTCTGTTAATTTTCAAAATATCGATGCTGTTCTTAGCTTTTAAATTCTTGACAGTTTTCATGTTTCCTAAATTTTTGGTATTTATAAAAATAACGACGATATACGTTTATTTTCATTTTCCGCGAGTTTCCAAGATTTAGGTGCATTTCCTAATTCGCGATGCTTTTTATGAATTTTTAACGATTTAAGAAAAAATGGAAAAAGTCAGTTTTAGTTTTTATTTTTTATTTTAAATTTCTTTTTATTTATTTTCTTAATATTCATCATTTTACGACTTTACTCAAAATTGCATATTTTTATTATTTTGTAAAAAAATCTGAAAAGGCAAAATAAAATATTGATAATTGTCGAACGAGTGTCTTCCACTCCCAGACTAAGCATGAAGTAAAATTTCGAGTTGAGAAAAGCCATAAGAATTTGGATTTGGACGCGCAGCGTCCAAATCCAAATTCTGGCTTTTCCCAACTCGAAATTTTACTTCATGCGCCACGCGCATCAAAACACTGATTTTAAGTGAAGTTAAAAATATACTGCCCATTTAACAAAAAATTGATGAGAATTTCTATACTTTTTAAGAATTTTAGTATTTTTCTACATTTTTTTTTACATTTTATCACATTTTGACATTTTTAACAATGTTGACATTTTGGACAATACTGAGAGTTTTTCACACTTTTTCATAATTCTAATTTTTTACATTTGAAAATTTGTTGACATTTTTTGTCACATTTTTCCTTAATTTAATAAAACTCGACAGTTTTCGAGAGCTTCGTTAGTTATTTAAATCTTGGCAGTTTTCGGTAGTTTCCTAAATTTAAACGAAAATTTAAAAATGTTAACGTTTCTAATGAATTTTCAAGATATACGTTAATTTTCAAACTCTTGTAGCATTATTTGGTAATTTTGATAATCAAAATTGAATTTGTGTTCAGTATTCCGGCACCAGGTACCCACAGACGCGTTTCGGACTTCAAGGTACTCTTCAGTGTGGTCCCGACTTAGTGCTGGGGAATACTGAACATTTCTGACTAATGAAGCATTAGATGGCGTTAGCTATCGAAATCAATTTTGATAATGTTGAAGTTATTCATGAAATTCTAATATTTCCGTTGATTTTCAAAATTCTAACAATTTTTCTGAATGTTAACACTTTTCATAAATGTTCATAAATTTAATGAGGTTAAAGCTCCTCCATTTTCTTTCTCTCTTTCAAAATAACCTAATAAATTTTCAACAAACTTCTAAGACTGGGATCGCAATCCTTTATCTCTCACGCTCATTGTAACAATCGTAATTGATTTGTATTTTTTAATTTCAAACCATAAACAAACCATATGGTGAAACTATCAATGTCAAAATTTTATGTGCAGCGTTAGTCAAATCAAGATCTAAAAAAATATATATCTGAATTTACACTTCTGGGCAATAAAATTAAGCACACAAAATATGTTGTAGCTTAAAACAGTCATGAGTTTCCTAGTTACAAGAATATGTAAATATGTCAATTTTCTTAATTTTAAAAAGCTGCCTCATTCAGAGAACAATTCAAAAATTCTAATTCTATTATTAGAATTATTTCTCTACCATTGTTCCAGAACTATTGGACAATGCATTTAGTAATAAACAATCTGAAAGCTGTACTATCTCAAACGAAGTTATATCTAAAACATTTTACTTTACACCTATAACTGACTGTGATATCTTCAACGCTGTTCAATATGACTTCATTCTGGTAAAATTTTGTTAAATACTCTATAGTTCGTCAGTGAACTAGAGATAAGTCTAAAATGTATTAACTTTTATTAACATCGACTGTAGTTCATTAATAAATGTATCATACAAGTAACTGTAGCTCATCACTGAACTGTAGAAAAGTTTCTTATGTATCTACTCTCATTGTAAATTTAAAAATAAACTGTAATTTATCACTGAGCTAAAAATAAGTCTTACATTTTTCTGCTTTGGTTAAAACTCATGTGTAATACAGGACGACTAAACTCTAGATCAGTCTATAAATAAACTGTAGTTCATCACTGAACTGCAGGTATGTTCCAAATTTGTCTACATTGTTTAAATGCTTAAAAATAATCTATAAATTATCACTGAAGTGAACATGAATCTGACATTCTGAAACCTGATTTTAGAAAAATCAAACATGAACCCTCTCAATTCTTTTGGAGGAAACTAAATTCTAGATTTGAGTGTCTGTAATTTCACTTTAGTTTGTTTAATTTAATTCTTTATATGATAAGTTTGTTAACCCTTTCGGCTCTGACGATGGCATTTGCTACTACTAAAATTTGGTAAACATACTGGGAATTTTTCTTCTAAATATACATACATGCATGAGCTGTAAGTTTTCCGATAATCGTTTGTTTTTTTAAAATAGTTTAATTTGAAGTCTTAAACGAGTGTTTTCCACTCCCAGATTTAGCATGAAGTAAAATTTCGAGTTTAGAAAAGCCTGAAAATTTGGCTACGCGCTACGCGACCAAACCAAATTTTCAGGCTTTTCTAAACTCGACAATTTACTTCATGCGCCACGCGTACTAAACACTGATTTTAGGTGAAGTTTAAAATATTCTACTAAAGCAGTATGCTAAGAACGTGTATTCTAAACTTCACATCACATCATTGTTTAGTACGCGTGGCGCATGAAGTAAAATTTCGAGTTTAGAAAAGCCTAAAAATAAACATTTTCAGGCTTTTCTAAACTCGAAATTTTACTTCATGCCTAATCTGGGAGTGGAAAACACTCGTTTGAAAGTATAATTTAAAATATTTGTAAAAGCAACGAATATCGGAAGATTTACAGCGTATACAGTATACTAAGATATGTATACTTAAAACAATCTCTCTGTATATCTAAGATAGTAACAAATAATATACAGTTTACAAAACATTTTTTTGGGCACCATAAAAAATCCAGAGAACCTTTGTAGCTCTGGATTTTTTCAGGTGCCCAAAAAAATGTGTGTATGAACACAATTTATTTTAATTTTTTTAATTTGTATATCAACTATGCCCATAATAAAATGTATGTCTTTTAATATCTATGTCACATTTTTTCTGTTTTGTATGTGTGTGTGTGTGTGTGTGTGTGTATGTGAGTGTGCCTGGAGGGGGCGTAATTAAAAATGCACCGGTGTCGGTGTAAATTTGGTATTTTACGAGGCACTCCGACGTAATTCAGATGATTATCTCGTTTTGGGGCAAGTGTAACTGTCAGCGGTTTCGACGTGTCCAAAAAGCCCCTATCTGAAGTAAAAAAAAATAGTGGACGTGCGCTTTCGAAATTAAAATGACTAACTTAATTATTCCCTGTTTGTTATCAAGACAAAAATCAAGTTACGATTCTTTACTTTTTAATTAAAAAATATTGTGCGTATTGGATCCTCACAAATAGATAACTCTGAAAAATGTAAATGAAATGTAAAACCTTTGAAATGAAAGTTTATTTTATTAGA
Source organism: Philonthus cognatus (assembly GCA_932526585.2). Lineage (NCBI taxonomy): Eukaryota > Metazoa > Arthropoda > Insecta > Coleoptera > Staphylinidae > Philonthus > Philonthus cognatus. The sequence continues at coordinate 41,236,113 of OW052244.1, forward strand.
TTAGTTCGTGCTTCTTGTTTTCGACTTTTTCCAACATTTATTTGAAATGTCTTGAATGTTTAAGGAATCGCGGTTTGAATAAAAAAATATAATTTCATCAGTATTTTCTTAAAATTTCTTTTTTAATTTTTAATTTTAATTTGTTAGTTGGCTTAAAGAGAATTTAACCTAAATGTTACATATACTTTGATAGAGCATTGTAACAAATCAAATAAAATAAGATTTTAAATATTTTATTGTATAATTCAATATCCGGAGGTGTATTTGCACGGGAAGTATTTGTTTCAATGGGTATTTATTGTCCTAAGTTGTGTTATTAATTAAGACACATCATTTTTAATTATATTTATTAAAAAAATATCATTTGAAACGTCTAAAAAGTGTTTCCATTGATTGATTAAGCATTTAGTAAAATTTCGAATTTAGAAACTCCCGAAAATTTTGATTTGTTAGGAGGAGCGAAGCAAAAATTTTTACTGAAATTTTTTGAATTAATTTCTCATTTGGTAGTTGGGTAAAACATATTACACTATGTAAAGTTGTACTAAGTGTTTTTCCTCTCAATAACTTTACATAATTTACTGAACATGTGAACCATCACATCACACGACGGTAAAAGCCTCATATTTGTTTGCTGATCCTTATCCCGATTTTACCAGCAAAAAATCTGGCACCTTTGAATAACTGGCCCTCAGTGAGCTTCTTGAAAAGCTAATTCAAATGTAATTATTCGTTTTAACAAAGAAGACTCAATCCCGATCCTTTTGAGCATACAAAATTGCCCCAATTAAAAAGGAAAATGTGTATTTAATTGTAAAATAAATCAAAAACGCAGATGTAATCAAATATTTGGAATACACCGTATGCATTAGCGCGAGTGTTATTATGATTATTTTATGGTCCGGCGTTAATTAAAGAGCTGTTTGCTGTTGGGTTCCCATTGGGCCATTGTTGCGCCATACTTTTTTCCGTGTGGAATGGAAATTTAATTAAAATCGAATCGGCGCTGCCGTTAATTACAAGTCCTCATTAAAATAAATAAATACGGGATTGCGCTGGATAAGTGGTTGGGCTGGGCACTGTGGGGTATTCGAAATTTTACGGTAGCCTGACTCCCAATTAGACTTTTCGAAATACAAGAGGATGTAATGATTTAATTTTTGAAACACACGCGATGAAGGGGGGTGGTTTTGTTTGATTATCCACAATTTCCCTTCTTGTTTTTGTAAAGTTAATGTAGGGTTATATCAACGTCTAATAAATCAGTCATCGAATTACTATTTTATAAGGCACACGACGAGAAAAATGTAGATTTCATTCGTCAAATAATAATATTAATAGTTTATTGGTGCTTAAGATTTATACTCTTACATAACAAATAAATGTAAGCGTCGAATACAATGTAATTAATAAATATGAGTAGTAACATTCATTTTTAAGGCAATAGGAAATGAAAAGCTTGAAAATGAACTTAGTTTGTGAAATAGTTTATGCAAAAATGTTAATTAAACATTGCTTGGCTTACTTTGAACAGTATAACATTTCTTCAAGAAATATATGTTACAATATTAATCCTACTATAAAGCACTAAAATCACTTATTTAAATGAGTGTAGTGTTGTTCATTATACAATTTTTTTTTTCTGTAAATTTCCGAAACTTTTAACAAGTGTTTCCACTTCAAGGTTTACCCTTTCAGCCCTGAAATTTTCTGGGCTTTTTTACTTCATGCGCTACTAAAATATTGTGAAATATTTGAGCCTCACTCGAAATCATTGCTTTATGCGCGTGGCGCATGAAGTAAAATTTCGAGTTTAGAAAAGCCCAGAAAAATTGTCTCGGGTCGCTGCGCGACCTTTGACAAATTTTCACCGGGCGTTTCTAAATTCGAAACTTTACTTCATACTTAGTCTGGGAATGAAAATCGCTCGTTTAAAGCTTCAAATTGACTCCCTAAAAAAAAAAAAACAACGAATACCTAAAGATTTAAAGAATACGCTGAATTTGAAAAACGTATACTTTAAAGAAAAACGTATGTCATTATGTAGCATTGAAAAATTAAAATTAAAATAAATTAAATTCAATTGAATTTTCTTCAGGAAACGCTTTATCCATCTTCAATCGTCTCTTTCAAATGTGCACAAAAGCAAAAGCAAAAATTACCAGTGGAAATTACTGATGTAAATTACCACTAACATCACTACTTCTAACTGAAGTAGTGAGTTACAACACAATTTATTTCTTTTAATAATTTTTGTATAGCAATTTTTTATACTTATATCACAAAATTCAAAGTGGTTTAATAAATTACATACATCTTGCTCGCAAACCTTATGCTTTATTTCTATCACTGTTGAACCAAAACGGCAACATTTCCCATCTTCTCATAAGAAAATATTGCCTTCACGCTCCACCGATTTCCACAACCAGCAATTAATACGTTTTAACGTACTAAGGATTAATAATAACTTCCTTCTACTCCTCAGATGTACCGCTTGGAATCATTTACCAATCGAATAAATCGAAAACCACTCCATGCGTAACGCAGCCCTAATTGAAAAATGACCCTTAATCACCACTCCTTAATTATCCACAAGCATCCTGTTCTCCAGTCCATAAATCATCGCTCACAAAAAATTAATAAATAAAAATTAGGCGAACATAATGATATGCTAATAACGTAAACGCAAACACGAAATTATTAAATAATTCGCCTGGTTATGTGAACGGTTAATAATTATTTGTTTTAAAAGAAAGCAGGGGGGTCAAAATTAGGTGTAATTTATGTAAAAAAGGGGGCACAACGCGTGATTTATAACTTAATCTCCTTCATCTGATTCCTTTTTTTCTAAATAATAATTGTGGTTTTATAAATATTAATCGCTGGCCGTAACGTGTAATTACCCAAAATTCGTGTGATCGCTATCGCTGTAATTGCGCTCTGCTGTATTTTTTTTTTTGTTTGTTCTAGTTGGAGTATAAACAACGTTCTAATATTTTCAACACTGATCATTATAATTATGATTGTACGAAATTATACATACGTTTTAAGTGGTTACATTAAGATTATTTCCATAATCAGCAGCTTGTGTGTCCAAGTTTTAATTTTCACATATTGTTTTATTTTTCACCAAGTGATTAATGAGAACAAAATTAAGGACATGTTTAAAAATCTTATAAAAGATTTTTAAAAAGAAATATTGAAGAATCTAAGAGAAAAGTGAAAGAAGTTTTGTGAGAATAACACGTTTTACTGCAACTCTAATAGAAATACTGATGCTTGATTTTTTTCAGATAGAAAAATTTACAATCATTCCCATAAACTTAAATGTTTCATGCTTTTGAAACCGTAAAATAATCTAGAACTTCTGAAGTTACTTTAAACGTAACAGCTCTATATCCCGACATTTCATTTAATATGTAAACAGTTTGGACATTTGATACAAGTGAAAACGTAACAGATGCCTATTTAATTAGGATAATTAAAACGCCCTCGCATTTGTTATCATTATTAGAGGAAACGGTCAGCGACCATTGTCTTTTTGGAATTTATTGCCCCACCGGCGGTAACACTCTTTTTTAGGGAAATTAAATGGCCATTCATTTACCTACACTTCAGCTTTATGGGCCGTGTAAAGAAAAATTAACACTAGAAATGGTCTAATCTACAAATGGCATCTTTCTAACCAACGACACCGTTTTTTTCTTCTGTCTTAAAAATAGAAGCCGTTTATTAGTACGGTGTGAATTTGTTACGTTTATATTAAGGAAAGTAATTTACATAAAGTGTAAACTATCCTAACATTAACGTATTATATCACAATAATAGAAGTAGAAAAGATAAATTATCTTTTCTACTTCTATTATTGTGAACTGTCTTACTTATAGGCATAGTTCTTATATATTCAGTTATCCAGTCTCTATATAAAATTTGATAACCCCGTTTGGATGCTGCATCCAGAAGCGAGACCGGTGATTGGTGTATACAGTCTTACTCTTACTCCTCATCCTAACTATAGTCTCTCATTTTCTACTCGATTTCCAGTTCTCCCACAAGACACTTAATTAAAACGCAGTTATATTCCTTTCTTCACTTTTAATTTTCGATGCTAGATGTTCATTTCGGGTACTATGTACTCATTATCAATAGCTAACTCTCCCATAAGAATTGGCTCCCCTTGTTATAGGTCTATCACTGATTAGTAAATGTAATACATTATATGTGATTTTTTATTATGTGGTCTTACTATCGAAACCATTGTAGGTCTAGAGTTACAATAGGTCTATTGTAACTCTGAAACTGTAATGGATTCTATGGCAACGACCGCATAACAAAACAAATCTTAACTAAATGCGACCTGGAATACGCGAATCTAAAAAAAAACATCCGAAATTTCAAATTTTATACGCTCCCCTTGCGTTACAGAGACTGAATGGGGCCCTCAGATGGGTAATTTTCGACGTAAATCAGTGCCCCAGACACGTGACGATCACTCGCAATGCTTAAAAGTGCTGAATAAAAAAGTTAAGTATAAATCGAAATTGAAACTTTTCACATTTCGAGTCGAGTTATATTTTATTGTTTATTATGTTGTATATTATGTCAAAAACACAAATTCAAGACTTTTTAGGGATGGGGCCAAATTGATCTAAGTAAATAGATTATTTTTATTCTTATAACAATAACTAGCAGTCTTTATTCCTATTAGAATATACACAAAAGAACACATACTTAGTATAGTAATTTTCATCGAAGAAAATACGTAAATATTACAATAAATCACACAAATAAATTATTGTTTGCTGATGTTAAAAACAACAATTGACTTATTAAATATTCAGAAAGACACTTAATTATGGAAATCCGCCGTAAGACTTTTCAGTAATCACATTTTGTATTTAAGAAAAAAGAAAATGAGTTTTTAATCTTCATCAGGTTTAACTATCTCATTTGTAAAAAATACAGGTTTCTTAGTTAGACGAAATGAATATTTGTAAAATTTATTAAAATCAGATCAGTATATTTTGAACTTCAGAATATTTCAGTGTTTTATATGCGTGGCGCATAAAATAAAATTTCGAATTTAGAAAAGCCTGAAAATTTGGTTTGGTCGCTACACGACCAAACCAAATTTTCAGGCTTTTCTAAACTCGAAATTTTACTTCATGCTTAATCTAGGAGTGGAAACACTTGTTAGAAGCTTCAAATTAAACTCTATTAAAGACAACGAATGCATCAACATTTACAGCGTATACATTTGAAGAATGTATACTTAAACGAAACATTTCTTGTATATTCCTAGAATTAATTCAAACATATTCAATTAATGTCTTCATCATCTTTATTTTTTTATGAAAACACATGGCTAACATAATTAAAAAATTATACCCAAAAACCCCGAAGACATTATTAACTGACAATTTGAAGAAGGGTGGTCGAAAATCGTTTATTTTAATGCAAATGGTATCCATAAAAGCGCCGTAACAAATTGGATGGGTTTTCGTTGGTGGCCGCGGGGCCCAGAAAAAACAAAACAATAAAAAAGAAGAGAGAAAGGGTAAGATTTTAGCACCCCCACACCTGCCTTATAATTTTTAACAGCCCTCTTAACGTGAAAACAAGACATAAAAAGGGAAAAGTAAAGACCTGCTGGTAGCAGTAACATTAAAATTAAATGGATTAGCTTCGGTGTAATCTTTAGCATGCATCTGAATGATAATGTTGTTTTTTAAAGTTTTGAATACATTTAATTTTTAAAGAACTGTACCCAAAGGTGCAATGTTTGCTTGTTGTTTCAATCAAATCAAATCAAATATTTTTTATTTCAAGGTGGTGTCATAATAATTACATACCAATTGCAACAGTGTCAGATTTTTGGTATTAATTCTAATATACAGAGAGTTTTATGTAACACCGAACATGTTCATCCAATACAATTTGACACCTTTATTTTTTAAGTTATGTGTAAATTGGGTTGCCTATATGACCATTAAAAATTGTAGCCAATCAATCGCAATTAATGCCTCAACTTGTACATACACAGAGTTTTTCTTTCAAGTATACATGCGACAATTACACCGTATATGTCGTAAATCTTTAGATACTCGTTGTCAAAAAAAATCAATTTGAAACTTGAAATGAGTGTGTTCCACTCCCAGACTAAGCATGAAGTAAAATTTCGAGCTTAGAAAAGCCTGAAAATTTGGTTCGGTCGCGTAGCGCGAAGCGCGGAGCGGCCAAACCAAATTTTCAGTCTTTTCTAAACTCGAAATTTTACTTCATGCGCCACCGGTATAAAACACTGACATATTACGAAGTTTAAAACACACCGATAAGCTTTACATTGCATCAGTGTTTAGTACCGGTGGCGCATGAAGTAAAATTTCGAGTTTAGAAAAGCCTGAAAATTTGGTTTGGCCGCTCCGCGCTACGCGCTACGTGACCAAACCAAATTTTTAGGCTATTCTAAACTCGAAATTTTACTTCATGCTTAGCCTGGAGTGGAAAACACTCGTTTAAAGCTTTGAATTAAATTCTTTTAATAAACCTAGCGTACATACACAGAGTTTTTCTTTCAAGTATACATGTGACAATTACACCGTATATGTCGTAAATCTTTAGATACTCGTTCTTAAAAAAAAATCAATTTGAAACTTGAAATGAGTGTGTTCCACTCCCAGACTAAGCATGATGTAAAATTTCGAGTTTAGAAAAGCCTGAAAATTTGGTTCGGTCGCGTAGCGCGAAGCGCGGAGCGGCCAAACCAAATTTTTAGGCTTTTCTAAACTCGAAATTTTACTTCATGCGCCACCGGTATAAAACACTGACATATTACGAAGTTTAAAACACACCGATAAGCTTTACATTGCATCAGTGTTTAGTACCGGTGGCACATGAAGTAAAATTTCGAGTTTAGAAAAGCCTGAAAATTTGTTTTGGCCGGTCCGCGCTACGCGCTACGCGACCATACCAAATTTTTAGGCTTTTCTAAACTCGAAATTTTACTTAATGCTTAGCCTGGGAGTGGAATACACTCGTTTAAAGCTTTGAATTAAATTCTTTTAATAAACCTAGCGTCGGAAAAATGTTTAACGTATTCTGTATACTTAACAGACAAATTCTCGTTATGAAAATGTTCGGTGTTACATAAAACTCTCTGTATGTTTAAATAAATGAGCCATTGCTAAATGACGTTAGTTTCACATTGTCATGATGAATATTTTGTGGAAAACTGAAAACGTAAGAGAGACTTACAAACACAGTTTAACAAGAATAAGAAATATTTGTTGAAAAATAAGGTAGATGATAGCTATTGATTTCAAGTATCTAACATAATGGAAAGTACTATGATAGATATATCAATTTTAATTTTTTTGTGACAGTTACGATACACATTTTAACACTTGTAACATGTTTTAAAGTAACGAGTGTTTTCTACTCCCAGACTAAGCATAAAGTAAAATTTCTAGTTTAGAGAAGCTCCGCGTAGAGGATCCGAGACAAACTTTCACGGGGCTTTTCTAAACTCGAAATTTTACTTCATGCGCCAAGCGTAGAAAACACTGATTTACAGTAAATTTAAAAATATACAACGTTTAGGTGTGATGGTTATCAATATTTACCGAGATGTAGCGAAAAAATGCAAAATTACTTTTTTGTGAATAGTTTTGGAATAATTATAATAAAAGTAAAATAAATGTTTGTCTTTAGAGAAGGAAAGTGTACTACTGATGCAATAATTCATTTTGTAGAAAAAATATTATCATCATTTTGATACGGAAATTATGCCATAGCAACGTTTTTAGATCTAAGCAAGGCCTTCGATTGTGTCTCTCATAGTATACTTCTAAGAATACTATATTTTTATCATTTTTAACCTTGTGTATCTAATGTAATTTTATCATTTTTATTCAAAAGATCTCAAATTGTGAAAATTAATAATGTAAGATCTGAAGAGATATATATATATATATATATATATATATATATATATATATATATATATATATATATATATATATATATATATATATATAAAGAGGAACAACAATGGTTTAATGCAAACAAATTAAGCTTAGCTGCCAATAAAAGTGTTAAAATGCTCGTTACCCTAAAACACTACAATAGCAACTGTAAAATTCTTAGGTGTGCACATAGATAACCAGTTATTGGGGGATAGCAATACTTGTGAAGTTGCAAATAAATTAAACAAAACAATGTTTCTTTTAAGAAACCTAAGGTATAATATATCTGTAAAAGTATTAAAAACAGCCCATTTCTCACTTTTTCATTCGCATCTAAAATATGGAATATTGGTATGGGGACATTCATTATCTAGTAATAGGCTGTTTGACATTCAGCGTAGAGCGACGTACAGCGATTTGAATTATATCTGGCCTTGGTTACAGAGAAGATTGTAGGCACAAGTTTAAAGAATTAAATATATTAACACTCCCCTGTTTATTTATATCTGAGTGCCTAATTTATGTGAAAAAACATAACCAGATATATTCAACCTATGTACACGAATATGATACAAGGAATAAAAATGATCTTTGTAATAGAGCATGGAGATTACAGAGAAGTAGAGTTGGCACAAATTACTATGGAATCAAATTCTACAACTTGCTTCCCCAATCTGTTAAGCAATTACCACTAGATTGTTTCAAAAAATATGTAAAAAATCATATATTAAAAAACGCATTTATTAATTTGGATGAATACAGTCATCATGCGTATGAGGTGTAATACATGCATTATTAGTCTGTAAACGAGTGAATGTTTTTATATGGCGTTTTTTGTATTTTTTTGTATATTGATTTGTGTAAGCATTTAATTTTATGGCACCGATAAAGAAAGTTATTGTACACAGTAATAAATAGCGAGTGTCTATAAACTGTTTGTATCCCAGTAGGTTCTGACTTCAGAAACAAACGACGTAATTAAATTCAGTACTGTGACACTACCCAATGGCATATAATTACATGTATTTGACGTTTTCAAGATATACCGTTTTGTATGGCATAATCTAAGATATGTAATTTGTTTTTCAAAGCAACCGAGGTGCCGACAGTTTATACACTCGATATAAATACATGTATTTATTAGTACGTCCATGTTTGGGCTATCTACAATCTTTTTGTCCTATATTTAATAGATAAATATTTGCTAAGTATACATACACAATTTCATTAATGTGTCTTCAAGGATTTCCATGTGATACATTTTTGCAATTGAAATGTCTTGAAAATTGAAAATTACAATCTCAATTTTAATGTTCAATTAAAAATAACCTAATAAATAATCTACTATATATATATATCTACTAATACAAATAATGGGGTATTTCTTTTTTATTAATAGACTTTAAAGGATCAATGTTTGCTTTATGTCCCTACAATATTTCATTAAACATATCTAAAATAATTTGTAAGTAATGGATAAATAAATGAGAGTATAATTTATGTACAAGATAAATCAATCATTAACGATTTCCTTAATCGACGCAATTAACGGAGTCCCAATTAATTTCAGGAAAGGGAACAAAACGGTGCACCAATTAAAACCGAAGAGAAGAAAGTATAAAAAATGGGGAGGAAAAGGCGCAGGCGGATGAAAATTAATTGGGACAGTTGGCTCTCTATCGGAATTGGAATAGGAATCGGAAATTAGTTTAAGTCTCAGGTCTAATTTATTACCTAACTAACAAGAACATATGCATATTAGTATTTATTATTATTTTAAATACTTCAATATTGCATTTTGAATAAATATCGCGGGGGTAGCTCGCGTTCTGTTTATACGAGCATAATGAGCAGAGATTTCAAAGTTTTGGATTTAATTGCTAATTAACAAAGATAAGAAGGAAAGTGCATCGAATTTAAAAAAAAAAACATTGTGGAAATGATTGGAAAGAAGAAAATTCCTAAAAAAATTTTAAAAACTTTTGCAGACTTAATGATAGGTTGATAGGTTGCCTGAAGTGGAGAATTTTTGCCGAGAGGAAAATATAAAAATTTTAATTTAATTATGCCATATATTCTATCAAATATTGTAACAATTGTATTAAAAAAGAATAAAGATATTTTGTTGAAATAAATTGTCTTTATTTATAGCAAATCCGTAGAATTTTTGTGCAAAAACCGACATGTCTATAATAAGGACACAAAACAAAAACTAAATAATTCTTGCCATGTTGCTTAATTGGCATCAATATCGAAGTACTATAACAAATGGTTAAAGTAGAGTAGATTTTTCCAGTTGTAGGACATTCCTACATTTCTCTGGTATTTGGTCAAATTAGGAAAGCTGTTAAGAGAATAACAAAACATTATCCATCGAGATGAGTACATAGTTGTAAAACAAAAAATTGAAACTGTTTATACGAGTATAATGAGAAAATATTTTAAAATTTTGGATTGGAGATGCGAAAGCCAGAAGGATCAAAAGAACCTGGATATTGGTCATTTTAACATCAAATTCTCTTTGATTATTGAAATTTAAAGTGCCAATATCTAGGTTCTTTTAAACCTTCTGGTTTAAGCTTCCCCAGTCCAAAACTACTGAGAGGAAAAACCATAACTCTAATGTTGTAAGAAGGGACCCCTGTACAGACATGAAATGTGTATGCCAAAAGGTTTATACAAAAGAGGAAAACATATCTGTCAAATGCATCCACAAGAACAAGTACATGCTAATTAACAAAGATAAAAAGAAAAGTTCATGGAATTTATTACAAAAACATTATGGAAAAGATTAGAAAGAAAAAAATCCTCAATATTTCGTAAAGATTCATTTACAGACTTATTCATAAGCCAATTGCCTGACGTATATAATTTTTGCGGAAAGAAAAATATTGAATTTTTAATTTAATTATGCCTTATATTCTTTCAAACATTGTAACAATTGTATTGAAAAATAATAAAGATATTTTGTTGAAATAAAATGTGTTTTTTGTAGCAAATCCGTAGAATTTCTGTGCAAAAACCAACATGTTCATATTAAGGACTATTTTTTGAGTAAACAGTGTAATCCTGGTTTCTAAATTACTTACGATTGCTATTTATCAATAAAATAAAGTCTAGATCTAAAGTTTTACATTTCTATTAATTCAACTAAAGATTTAGCAGATTTTTTCTATTTATCTTACAATAGATTTAATGGGACTTGTCAGGTTTTGCATTTAGGTGACTGATGTTTGTAATTTTTCGTACAAATCGGTTAAATTAAATTTATTTATATATTATCTAAACTCATTTACTAAATTAATACAATTGAGTCGCCCAGATGTAAATCCAGCCATACGTGTTTTGACAAGGTGTCTTTTAAATAAATTAAAATACCGCTTATGTCTAGAATGGGGACAAAAAAAATTATTTAAAACGAACTAAAAAGTTTGCATATTTTACAACTGAAAAAATATGTCAGCTTTTGCAGAGGAGAAATATACCAGGTTTTGTATTCGACCGAATTTTTCAAAATTAATTTTAAAAGGTTTAGGATGGGTTTTGCAACTGGGTGACTCAATTATATTAAAAATAGGTATATAAATTAAAAAAAATCACTGAAAATTATTGATAAAAATAGTATAGAAGTATTAAAATCAATAAAATAATAGGATAAATACAGGGATATTTCATTTTAGGTGTACATACCACGATTTTTCGATGTAAATGTTTAAACATTCGTTGTTTTATTATAATCATTAAATATAAAGCCTCTTACGAGTGTTTCCAATCCCAGACTAAGCATGAAGTGAAATTTCGAGTTTAGAATAGCCTTAAAATTTGGTTTGGTCGCTCCGCGATGTGGAGTGACCAAACCAAATTTTCAGGCTTTTCTAAACTCGAAATGTTACTTTATGCGCCATGCGTATAAAACACTGATTAAAATGAAGTTAAAATTATACTGCTTAGGTTTTATCGCATGTTCATTAATATTAAAAATATTTATATGGAATAAGTGAAAGTATACTTAAAATATAAAATCCATAAATGTCAATATTTAACAAAAATCACAAATTTTAAATAAATATTACTATTTTAAATAAAATCGTCATAGCCAACACACATCAGAAACTTAAAAACTCCGCAATGCGGAGTGACCAAACTAAATTTTCAGGCTATTTTAAACTCGAAATTTTACTTCATGCGCCATGCGTATAAAACACTGATTAAAAGTGAAGTTAAAATTATACTGCTTAGGTTTTATCGCATGTTCATTAATATTGAAAATATTTATATGGAATAAGTGAAAGTATACTTAAATAAAAAAAATCCATAGATGTTAATATTTAACAAAAATCACAAATTTTAAATAAATATTACTATTTTAAATAAAATCGTCATAGCCAAAACACATCAGAAACTCCAAAACTGTAAAATTAGGACAAATTAAGCGTTACTATGTGGTAATCCAAATTAATTAATTGATATTGAGACGTGTTTCAAAGTTTTTTACCAATTAATTTGAATAATTCTACGACTCGAGTTTCAACATATTCAGTCATAGAATTACTCAAATAAAGCGGTAAAAAACATCGAAACACGTCTCAATATTGAATAATTAAAAATGTAAATATTTTCAAAATCATCAAAAATAAAAATCTAAAGGAGTAATTAATTGGTGGAATTTAACCTAGATTTTAAAACTGTCTTTGAAAGGTAATTGATAACGCTCTCTGGATCTGCTTCTGATCAGAAGAAGAAATAACATTTGTATCTTCCCAAGTTGACCAATAAAAATTAGAAAAGACATTACTCAATACAACTTTAATTAAAAAAGACTCTTCAAATTTCCAACAGAAATAAACATTAATAAATCAATCTACTTTTCTATTCGCATGAAAATTCAGAAGTCTAATTTTTCTGCGGAATATAATTCTGTATAATTCAAAACATTAATTATTTATTAATACAGGTAGTGGCTTGAGGCATTTAACTAAAAAAGGGACTAAATTGCAGCAACGGTCATTTAATACCATTATACAATTATAATCCATATATGTATATTGAATCGTAATGATCGGTTCGATGATAAATTTGAATAATAAGCCAAAGGGGGCGGCAGATGTTAATTAACGTTCTCGATTGTTTCCACAACAACCACTATAATTTACATCGGGGCTCGAAACAAGGAGAAAAAAAAAATAGGTACTATTCACGTGCGTAATCGAGTGTGTGTGTGGGTTTCGTTTCGTTTTCTCCGTCACGCGGAAGCGAAAAAAGACGTCCCATTCGTGGTGATTGAGTTGGAACGCTTTCCACCGGCCAATTAAAAGGAAGCGTGTATAAAGCCCTGGGGGAAACCATGATAATATGCGTCGATTTTATTTATGAGGTTCCGTTTGCTACTTTAGAATAAAGCTTTTGATGATCTCTTCTGTTAAGTGAAACACAAGTTTGATCTTTAAATATTGTAATTAGTATCTTGAACAAGTTTCTCATCTTTTACGTGCCGAAACATATTTAACTATGATTTAAAAAAGAAAACACTTGGTTAAATTTCATTAATATTTTGGTTTTCTATTCGAACTAGTTTCGACTTTGAGTCATTCAGAAGGAGTACAAAAAATTACATTTTTACAAACACTATATACACGAGGGAGGTTAATTTAAATTTTATGATTAGGCAATAATATTTTTTTTAATCATTGTAATTAGTTTTTCTTACATCCTCAAAATGTTCAACATTCAACATGTTTAGATTTGGTTGTGATGTATATTGGTCCTAAATAAACGGTACTCTAGTCGGTCTATTTTATACAATTGCCAAATCCCACGTTCGCGATTACCAATCTGGACATCAGAGAATTCCCTAACAGTGGGCTAACTCCCAACTGTTATCTCTGATGAACGGGCCCATTATTCCGATTACCTTCAGCACCTTGAGCTGTAAATAACTATTGATTTATACGATTTAAAACATTCTTAACGATTTCGTTTTTACCGAACCATATTAATAATATGTAAATGCTCGGTAATAATTCTGTAATTATCTGACATGTAGGAAGAATGTTGAATATATCTCTATACGTGCGCGCTGGCGTTTCAGGTTGTTTTGGGTTGTTTCAGGTGCCCCCTTGTCGCGTTCGTGCGCTACGCTCGGCCATAAATACGTCCCGGGAAATTATTAATATATATGGCTACCGGTCACACCATCAACATCATTTACATAGCGTACCGGGGAGCTTTGCCTGAAATACGGCCCCTTTTATTCCCGATTTACTGCCCAATTTGTTTTCACGCTAGAACGTGATCGAAAATACAACAAAAACAAAAAAACACGTATACGTACGCGTATAAATTATATACTGATTTAAGTAATTACGTAATCTTTATTATTTTAATCCTTCATATCTGTACTTGGGAGCAAACTACACTCAGTCAAATTTTTTTCAAAACACATTTTTTGTACTGTTCGAATCGGTAACCGCATCATACCACACTGTCATCTTTGACAAGTATATTACATGCTTACAGCTGAACAACTGATTGATTACCGCACAACCAAATGACATTGCTTTGATGTATATTGATCAAGTAGTAATTTAGTTTTCATCAATGTCTTGTTATTATCAAAACATTATTGAATAAATAAGTTATTCTTTCATGCTCATTGTTTATTTTGTTAGGGCGTAGGTAAAGTATCGTACGTTTCTCGAGTGGTATGGCAATTACATACTCGTGGAATACTGTACTCGCCGCTGCGCGGCTCGTGCGCAACACATACGCTCATATGTAATATGCTGCATACCACTCTTGTGACGTAATATATTATTATCGACAGGTGAATAGCACTGTAAATTTTCAAAAATGTGACTTGGTGTAGTTTACCTCCTACAAACAAATATAATAAATACATTATACCGTTAAATACTAAGAATTCTTCGTTCAAGTATATATATATATATATATATATATATATATATATATATATATATATATATACAGGGTGAGTCGGGAGGAGCGCACCAAACTCTAGGAGTGTATTATACACGTGAAAATAATGTAAAAAAACTAATTTGTTCTTATCCGATTTTCATTTGTTTTCAAGTTATGGCGTAATTAAAACTGTTCATCTAGCTTTCCACTTCTATCTGAATTTTAACATTATCAAAGTATGCCATGTTCGAGGCTTATAAACATTTGATAATTCTGACGTTTTGATGAACTGTCAGTGTACGGTGAACAGTAACTGAACGTTTAAGTTCGAATTAATGTGATTGTTAGTGTTGCAAAATGCCACATACTTATTCAAATTTAGAATATGCAAATATGGTGTTTGTATATGGTTTCTGTAATGGAAATGCTACAGCTGCTGTTGAAGAATATCGTGAACGTTTTCCACACCAAAGACATCCTGATAAAAACATATTTATTAGAGTTTTCAACAAATTGTGCGAGACTGGTAAGCTTCCCAGTGCTAACATAACATATGAGCGCGCTGCTCGACAAGGTTTTGTAGAAGTAGAAAATATTCTGCATCTAGTAGAAGAAGATGCAACTACTAGCTCACGGAGAATTGCCACTCAATTGGCAATTCCACAAAAAAGAGTGATGAACACGCTACACGAGCAAGGCTTATATCCTTATCACGTTCAGAGAGTACAGCACCTACAACCAGGGGATTACGCTAACCGTACGGAATTTTGTCGGTGGATAAATAATAATCATCGTAATGTATCGAAGCAAAAAATTTTTAGAAGTCAATGGCGGTATTTTTGAACATTTGTTGAAAGAACGCTATGATTAAGCAAATTTTTTGTATAATAACTTGTTTATTTGTTAATATGCTATAACTTGAAAACAAATAAAAATCGGATAAGAACAAATTAGTTTTTTTACATTATTTTCACGTGTATAATACACTCTTAGAGTTTGGTGCGCTCCTCCCGACTCACCCTATATATATATATATATATATATATATGCGTGCGCTGTAAATTTTCCGATATTCGTTGCTTCTTAAAACAGTTTAAGTTAAAACTTTAAACGAGTGCTTTCCACTCCCAGATTAGGCATAAAGTAAAATTTCGAGTTTAGAAAATCCCCGTAAAAATAAATAAAAATCTTTGTTTAAGTATACCAATTTGTACTTAAATCTTCTAAAATTTGTAGTTTATTAAAAGAGTTCAATTTGAAGCGGTAAATGAGTGTTTTCCACTGCCAGGCTAAGCATGAACTAACATTTCTAAACTCGAAATTTCACTTCATGCGCCACGCGTATGAAACATAAAAATATTGTGACATTTATGTATATTCACTTGTACTTTAAATCAGTGTTTTATACGCGTGGCGCATGAAGTAAAATTTAAAGTTTATAAAAGCTCAGAAAATTTGTCTCGGCTCGCCGCGCGACAAATTTTCACGGGGTTTTTCTTAACTCGAAATTTTACTTCATGCTTAGCCTGGGAGTGGAAAACACGTATTTAAAGCTTCGAATTAAACTCTTCTAATAAACTAAGAATTTTGGAAGATTTAAGCATATACACTGTAATTGGGATATGTGTATATTTAAAAGAAAAACTCCCTGTATAACCACTTAAGAAATGTTTCTTTCTAGACATTTTATTTTTTGTAAAGAGACAAATTGTTTCTTAATAAAAGCACAGTTATATTTCATTCCTCACTTTATATTTTAAAAATCCATATGTACATTTCAGATACTAGTATCCCTTGTCAATTGTTTCTTAGATCCACACATTTCCATTTTTCCAAATTTAATTTAAAATCCCAGGAATTCTTCAGAGTTAACATTTGACAAACACATCAAGGAGCATTTAAATGAACATTGACATTCTAATCCACGTGCGGTTGTTTAAACCAGGTATTAAAATTGACAGCAAGCGACTCGACGCGGAAACATAATTAAAGCCCTGTCCAAAAACGGACGACCGATTAAAAAATAATTAAAATCGCGCCATTCCGTTCACAACATCATCAGATAACCGGAATTTATGTGAAACTCCTTAATGCGATGGCCATCTCGAAATGGGACAAAATTACAGGGTACGGCCCCTTCGTATAAAAATTAAAAACCCACCTCTGTGTTGATTTACACGACGGGGCCAATTGCCTCTGAAAAAAAGTTCAATTTTTGAGCGTCGAAATGTGTTAATATACAAATTACGGGTCATCAATTTATAATTATCTAAGAAAGAAAAAAAGCAGATATTGAGTGATGTAGGATGCAGTGATCAAGCTATTAATTTTTTTTAGAAAAATTAATCGCTTGATTTTCACTATCATAAAAAAAAGCACCTATAACAGAATCCAATTTTGTAATACGAGCATTTTATTATCTGGTTGAGTCAATTTGGATTTTGTGAGTTTCATTAAAATAATTTATGTATTCTGTATATGGTTGTGGTGAACATTTATACCAGGATCATCCAATCAGAACAACAAAAAATTGCAACCCAACATACTTTTCTGTAAATACATGTATCTACACTTCTCTGCAATAAAATTAAGCATACAAAATATGGTATAGTTTAAAACGGACATGATGAGTTTCCTAGTTACAAGAATATGTAAATATGTCAATTTCTTTAATGTTTAAATGCTGCGTCATTTAGACAACAGTTTAAAATTTCGAATTCTAACTGAAATAGAATATGGTTGTACCATTTTGGCATTGATGTATTTATTACGAGCTAATTAAGGATTAAAGGTTAATTAAAGGCATTATTTTCAAGTTATGGTATTTTATCATTTATTAAAACTGCTGCTAGGCAATTAACTCAGACCCGAATTATACAGCTAGAATATTGTAAAAATAGTTATAAGACTTGTGCTTAATTTTATTGCACAGAACTGTACGTACTATAACGACACTATAATTTATAATCGGATATTACAAACAAAATAGTCAGTCCATAGAATAATGTATACAAAAAAGCATTGATGTTGCTTACAACGAACACATCGGTTAGAACGAACACATTTCTGGGAACAGTGGCTGTTGACGAGATTCAGAGGGGTGTACCAGGTTTCGCTGTTGTCGGAGTTGATTTGTAGTTTTGTCAGTTGTTACGGGCGCGGTTTTCGGTTGTTGCATATTATGGAAGTCGCCATTTTAAATTATTTTCGGGATTGACTCGTCTGTTGGTTGGTAGGCATTTGGCCATTGGGAAATGTAAATGCCTTTTCTCCTGCGGGATTTATCAGGCTAGTTTTCTTGTGCGTTTGTTGAATATTTTTCTATGTTCACTACACTGTTTCTGATTATGCACTCTGTTAATAATGTATCACTGGTGTTTTGGTCATCCTTTATCAGTTTATTATCAGTTAAAGTGTACAATTTATCGCGTCTTTCGTTCTATAAAACAACAACAAATGCTTTGTTGACTATACATATTTGCAAGGTCAGTAGTAAAATAACATCTTAAAAATCAACAGATTTTATACAGGGATTTTTATTTTTAATATACCTACATATCCCAAACCAAATTGCAAGAATTTTAAAAACGTAATATTTGGCTAGATGCAATAAACACTTGTGAAATTAATTAATGTGATTAAACATAAAATAAAGTTGAATATATTTTAAACATCACTTGAAATCAGTGTTTTATAACCGTGGCGCATGAAGTAAAATTTCGAGTTTAGAAAAGCCTGAAAATTTGGATTTGCCAGGGCGCGACTCGCTTCGCTCGCGGCCCCGGCAAATCGAAATTTTCAGGCTTTTCTAAATTCGAAATTTTACTTCATGCTTAGTCTGGGAGTGGACGACACTCGTTACAATTTTTGAATCAAGGAGTGGACAACACTCGTAAGGGGTCACTTGTATTAATTTTATTGAGTTATGATTTATTCTTAAAATTCAATTCACACTAAAATCAGCTTAAAATTACCCAGTTTTGAATTTGGATGAAAAATAAGTTGAAAACTATGGAAACGGTATTTTCCTATTTGTACGTATTTTAAAAGAGCATAGTTTTTTTAACACCCGTTTTATGAAAATCCATGATAGTATGATATTTTTTAAATCCAAATACTACAAAAATCATAGTGAAAAAAACACAAATGTTGACTTAAACTGAAAATAACTTTAAAACTAAAGTATGGGTGTTTTCTAACTTTTACATATTTTGAAAGAGAATAGATTTGTTAATACCCACAGAATGTTATATAAAAATCCATGCTTGATTTATTCATGTATGATGTTTTTTTTAAATCGAATTTCTACAAAAATCAGGGTAAAAAATCACGAATTTTGACTATGGGTGAATATAACTTCCATTTGTTAACTTTTACATACTTTGAAAATGTACAATTTTCTCAACACCCAAAGAAAGTTTTTTAAAAATCCATGCTTGGTTTTTTGAGTCATGATAAATTTTAAATATAAACTTTACAAAAATAAGGGCAGAAAACACAATTTTTTACTTTTAATGAAAATTACTTAAAAACTATGGAATAGGGTATTTTTTAAATGTGACATATTTAGATAGAGTATACGTTTCTCAATAACCAAAAAAAGTTTAAGTTAAATGAAATAATAAAATATATTACTAAGACATAATTATTACAGTTTGTAATTTATCTTTTTTCAGAGTGAAGAATTTATTTCTCCCACAGAAACGCGCCTACTAGATATTCAAATAGTCTCTTTGATGCCAGCAGCAATTGACGTCTTCTATTTTTTCTACGTCACAGCATTTCCAGAAATGATGAAGAATTTCGAACACTACCAACAAATTTTTACAAAGCAGATGAATAAAATTAAGGAGATGATGAAGTTTTGGATTTTACCTATTTGCCGATTTTTAACTTGTATTAGACGAAACTTTTCTTGTGCAAGAAAATAGTATACTATTTTCTATCATGGTGTAATACACAAAATATGCCCAAACGCGAATCTTGTACAATTTTGTATAATGGAAATAGGACATGTTCTATTTGATTTGGTGATATTTTGTGTATTACACCATGATAGAAAATAGTATACTATTTTCTTGTACAAGAAAATAGCGTCGTCTAATACAAGCTTTACCGAGGACTTTTCCATGATGTTATTAATCAGAACTATAGATTATATAGGAATTTCTATAAGAACATTTCATCAAGAACAAGTTCTTGTTAACATAAGTTTAAATAAATTGTGGTAAATTATACAGAAATGTAAAGAAATTGCTTTCTATTTTTACATGTAGGTATATACAAATGTGATATTCTTGAAAAATAATTGTATAGTGTTTACAGTTTACAATGGCAATGTATACAGTGTGATCAACAATGATTGTAGACAGGTTAAATTTCCCGCCAAAAAATGTTGGTACAACTGATTATATGAAAAGAAAATCCCCTAGATTGCTTTTCCATTGGCGTAGCAAACATTTTTTCCCAAAATAAATTAAATATTTAATCATAACTATATATAACATTTTTACAATTTTAAATAAATATACAAAGCAAATTGAAGTAAGTTAAGGTTTTGTGTATTTTTAATAAACGTAGAGTTAGCATCCCAAATTCTATAATAAATGTTGAAAATGATGACCTTCATTTTCTAGGCAAATGTTAACTCTACGTTTTTTATTTTGAAATACTCGTTGAAGCTCCTCCGGATTTATGTTCCTTATCCCTTCTTCAATTGCTGCTTTAAGCTCGTTTAAGGTATGCATTCGATTTTTTAAAACCTTATTTTTTAAATGCCCGAATAAATAAAAATCGCACGGAGTGAGGTCTGGCGAACGCGGTGGTCATAATCCGTCGCTTACCAAGCGATCATCGTAAAATTCCCTCAAGTAATTTAATGTCGCCAACGCAGTATGAGGAGTGGCTCCATCTTGCTGAAAATAACCCATTATCTGTTCGTCATCATGCAATTGATTCAAAAATGCATCTAGAATGAGTGTTCGGTAGCGCTCCGCATTGATTATTTCGTTGAAAAATATTGGGCCAATTATCCGACGTCTCGAAATTGCTACCCAAACACCAATTTTTTTTTGGATGTAAATCCGTTTCAATAAAAGTATGAGGATTTTCTGTAGCCCAAGTACGATAGTTTTGGCTGTTCACATATCCTGACAAGTGAAACCTCGCCTCGTCAGTAAAAAAGGTCTTGTCCAACATACCATTATCATTTAAATTCTGATTAAACCAATTTCAATAATCAATTCTTTTTTCGAAATCAAGTGGCTGAAGTTGTTGAACTACCGATACCTTATACGGGTGCAAATGCAGATTTTTTTGCGGCTTTTATGCAACTCCCATACGATACTCCTGTAAAAGGATTAAACATTAAAATTTGTGCGCACCTTAAAATTAAGAACATACCCATTTGAGCTGAAAGTTTTCTTAAAGGTTTTGTTGGGCTTTGTTCAAGTCGTTGTTGAATGTCGCCAACAACCTCTTCTGTTAGGATAGGCAGTCTTCCAGCTGACTTGCCCTTACAGATACAATTCTTTCCCTCAAAACGGTCAACAATGCGGGTTTTATGCGAGGAAAATGTTTTGTAAGGAATGTGGACATCGGGGAAGGCTTGAATAAATTGATTCAGACACGATTGTAATGAGTAAGTCCATGTGACATCTTCATTCATAGTTCCACTTCGATAATGAGCCTTCAGGATGAAAGCATCATGCTGTGGTGCAAACATTACGGTAAACACAAGCGAATTATCTTAAAATCTGTAAATTTAGGATTAAACTTAAATTTTATAATTTGCTAACCTTAAAAACAGCAAATCACTTACCACAAAACAAAGACTTATACAAAGTAGTCCTGATAAGAACTGATGTCTATGAAACAGAATGAAAAATAAGTTAATTCGAAGAATGAATTAACACAATGGCAAAATACGACGCACGAAACTGCTAATGTCAAATCGAGTTACTGTTTATTAATTTTTCCTTGGCATGAACTTGGAGCGATCAAATTCCCCAGATTTTTCGGCGAGAAATTTAACTTGTCTACAATCATTGTTGATCACCCTTTATGTGGCATACAATTTATTATGCCCAAACATAGCGAAGCAGAGCAACCAATTTAAATTTTCAGGCTTTTCTAAACTCAAAATTTTACTTCATGCGCCACGCGTATAAAACACTGATTTAAGGGAAAGTTGAAAATATATACCTACTACTAAGATGTGATGAATTAATATTTACCTGGATACAGCGAAAAAAAAAATCTTTTGTGAATATTTTAATAATAATAATAAGAGAAGTGTAAGAAATTCTTTTGACTTTTCCTTATTCTTAACATTTAAATCATCATATACTTTGAAAGTGCTATGATGGACACATAACCATTTCTTTTTTTTATTGTAAATCCAATTTAGTATCATGCTGTCCTTAACCCTTAGACAAGCTGGTCTGGGAACCCGATTTAGGGTGTGGGGGCTATGGGGGAAAGGCAAAAAAGGATGAGAATTAATGCTCTAAATTTAAAAAAAATATGTCGTTTCCATTCCTCGTTCAAAAGACGGATGAGAAATACTGCTCTAGATTTTTCAAATAAATCTGTCGTTTATTGATTGTTAATCCTTTAGCAATCTGCTTTACTACGAAAATTTACAACATATTGATGATTGCTAATCCTCTAATAATTACGTTTATTACTATGATTAGAAATTATGAACAATTTTAATGCAAACCCACCCAAGAGTTTCAAACTATAAAATCCTCAACGCCAAACCAATTAACCCTGCACTAACTAACAAACTACGCAAGCACATAGAAATCCAATCAATTTTTTTCCAAAAAGCCCACGAATGCATAAGGAAGTGCACGCTAATAACGTTTCGCCGCTGGATACAGCATGGCCAATAAAATGATAGGATTTACGAGCGTCCGGTCGTTTTTACGCCCCTGTTTCGACCGATTTGATCGTCGCACCGGTGCGCACTGCATGCGCACAGTAGCCGTAGCAGTAAAATCCCAAAAGAGGAAGTCTCTTGAAAATGCGTGTATTCTCGCTAATAAATTCCCATCCCGGTTTTAAGTTAACGAGGCTGCGGATTTTACGCCCGACGTTTCCAATCAGATTATTGCCGATCGCGAGATTAAACTTTGAAATACTTATTAGGTAGGCTCTTCTATTGGTTGGAATGTTTGCACGGGTTTTTATTGAGCTTGATAAATTGATACGGTGATAACCAGCTTATATCACTTTACATCTTCAAACCAGTATGTAAGTTATAAAATAAATGTAATTTGTGTAAATTGTTCATCTTATAACTTTGTCTCTGAATGGATTTATAAAATGAAATTGAAAATTTATGATACGAAACACATTTTAGATAAGCAACATTTGTTACACATAAATTATCATACAAATAACTGAATTGATTTTTAAATCTAATAAGGGTGCAAGGTAAACTGATAAATATAAAGTGTTAATATTTTAAATAAATTTTAACTTTTCACATAACTCAAAAACCAAATATTTGTAAAGTATATATTTTTGTATTTATCCTTTTTTATATACTGTATAGTTGAGGCTGTTAGTTGTTGTATTGTTGAAACTCCATAATATCACTTCAATAAAACACTTAATTTAATTAGGTTTGATATATATATATATATATACATATATATATATATATATATATATATATATATATATATATATATATATATATATATATATATATATATATATATATATATATATATATATATATATGTTAAAACGTAGATTTTCGCGGGCGTAACAAAATAATATTGAAATTGTCACTACTACATCATTAGAAGAACAAAACAGAAGAGTAACACGAAGCCAAACAAGAAATTCACGCATCAAGTAGTACGTAAAAGTCAAACAAGTGGTTGCTAGAGCAATGGAATTTTGATAGTTATTCCTGACGATGATGACTGCGACGTCATCGAAACGTCGAATTAAAAATATAATGGACCAGAGCCAAGAAAATACGCGGGACCAAACCCGAAGAAACAGTGATACATATATATATATATATATATATATATATATATATATATATATATATATATATATATATACATATTTTTATATGTTACGAATAAAACTCGAAATGCAGACAAAACACAAATTGTCCAATGTTTTCAGACAATAGCCGAATAAAATTGCATTTGTCTGTCATTTCACACATTGTCTAAACAAAATGCGCTATGTCTAAAAGCTACTAGACAAAATACGTTAGAAGATTTAAAACTAAAAAAAAAATACTGAAAAACATCACTTTGTTTTATAAACCCTAACTTTGAAGTTACTGCAGATATCTTTGTGAAATGTTGTGTAAATTAGAAGCAAATGTTAATTTCCTAAAATACATATATAGACATTTCAAAAAACCGTTCGTATTTGAGTCATTTGGGTATTTAATAAATTTAACAGAAATTTCAGTTCATTTAATTACTGTTAATTTTCACACATACATTTTGTCACCTTTTCCTGCAATCAACGAATTGAATTAAACGCCGATTTCCTTTAATTACCGAATATAATAATATTCGGTAATTAAAGGAAATCGGCGTTTAATTCACGTCGGATTAAATAAAAAAAAGCGCGCAATAAAATGCACGTACGAAATGGTATAAAATAATTAGCCTGTCCCTGATTAAGATTTAAGTCGCCGGTCGTAATTATTTAATTTATATTCATAAGCCGGATTTGCATATTTCCCAACGTTTTCCAGACTTTTATTGATAATTAATCGTTCCCATTTACAAACAAACACCGCCACTCGCGACTCGTACGCACGCTCTATCATTCCTCTATTTATGCACATTATTCATTACGTTTATAAACCAACTAACTACGTGAATGTTGATAAATTACGCGTATTTTTTAATAATTAAAATTTAAATTTTACATACAGCGTGGATTTTGTGCGAGTATTATATGATAATTCACCTTTCAGTTTTGATAGCGAAAAATTAGGTAAGGCATAAAATAAAGCTGAGTTGGCTGCGCCAGCAACCTCCACAATAGCATTCAGTTTTAAGTTTTTAACGAGGGTTTTCCACTCTCAGGTTGAGCATGAAGTAAAATTTCGAGTTTAGAAAAGCCTGAAAATTTGGTTTGGTCGCTCCGCGAAGCGGAGCGACCAAACCAAATTTTTAACCTTTTCTAAACTCGAAATTTTACTTCATGCGTCACGCATATTAAACACTGAAATATGGTAAAGTTTAAAATATACTTTTACATCAGTATGCGAAAGCAGTATAATTTGAACTTCGGAGTATTTCAGCGTTTTATTGCCTGGCGCATGAAGTAAAATTTTGATTTGGCGAATAAAGCACTAATAATCTTTCTTCATACGTTTATTTGAATTACCAAATGTATATACAATTCGGACTCAAAATGACCATTATCAATAGATTAACACTCCATTGTTAATGGTCACCTTCTGTCCGAAATGTATGTACATTTGGTAATTCAAATAAACATGTGAAGAAAGGTTATTTCTGCTTTATTCGTCAATTAATTTGATCTTCACGTAACTCAATCAATCAACTTTAGGAAAGCCTGACAATTTGAATTGGTTGCTTCGCGACCAAACCAAATTTTCAGTCTCTTCTAAGTTCGTAATGTTACTTCATGTTTAATCCGGAAGTGAAAACACTCGTTAGAAACTTCAAATCGAACTTTTTTTCAAAACGACGAATGTCTAAAAGTTTACAGCGTATGCATCGGGATATGTATTCTTAATATTAATTAATTAAATAATTAATGAATTAATAAAACTATGTGAAGCTACGCCACTGTTTAATTTACATACCTATATAAAACTACAATTTGATCAGACCACAATTTTATTTAAAAGAAACGTTTTGTTTATTCCGTTTCGTGATTTGCAATTCAATTTTACATTAAATTAATCAGAAGCAAACAATTAATAATGAGATACTTTTTTAAGAAAAAGCTTTAAGAAGTTAAAAAAAAATACTAAAAGCCTACGAGTAATTAAAAGCAATTAAGATGTAATTGGATAAGGCGCGGGCGAGGCGCAATTAATTCGGCATAAAGAAGGGCTCCCAAGTTAATGAATATTTAAATTAATTACTGTTGCGTTATTTAAAATCGCTCGGTAACCGATTCCTGAATTATTATTTATTAATCGAAAAGCGATAAGGATCGATGTAAAATAGATGGACGTCGTGTCGCGTCTGCTGCTGCTTGTTTTGAATTATGGTAATCAGATGGTTAATTATGCTTATTTGGAGAGGAGATTGTTGAGTGGAGGAAGAAAGAGGGTGGGACTCGAGTTATGTGAATTTAATTAGATATTTTTTTAGATTATTATAACATAATTCTTTAGATTAAATGAAGAAGGAATATTTGTATTTGTCTGATGAACATACTTACAATAATTATCATTGAAAATAAGTGCATTGGGAATCCTTTTAGATATCCTAATTACATTTTGTATGAAAATTTGACAATTTTTACTCAAAATCAAGCGATCAATCTAAGTTATGTGAATTTAATTGGAATTTTTAGATAACACTGGTCTGCAAAAAAAAAATTTTTTTGAGCCCTGACACCATTTCTGCTGATTCTTATGTAAAATGACCTCCTGAATCCGAATATGACCTCCGTTTTCCCCCATCACTCACCGTTTTCGGGGGAGGCCCCCCCACCTATTTTTATCACTTTTCGATAATTTGGAGGGATGAAAAGGATTATTTTAGCCTTTACATTTCTTCTGAGGGGCTAGAAAGGTAAAAAGTTCCAAAACATGAACATTTGTAGCAAGGAGGTAGATTTGGGGGGGATTTGCTCCCTTAAATTGTAAAAAAATCATTAAAAATGATCAATTTTTTCCGTTTTTTTCGCAGCTTTTTCACTTATTTTCCACATATTCCAGCTTCCATTTCCCCTTCCTGCCCCAAACACCCCCAAATAATAAAAATATATTGCAACAATATATAGCAACAATAATAAAAATATATAGCAACACTGTACCAAGCTGGCGCTCTCAATACTCCCCCCGTTTCCCCCATCCATTGGACAGGTGAAAATGATTATTTTAGCTGTAAAGAATAATAAATAAAAAGTAAAATAATAAATGTAAAATAATAAATGTAAAGAATAATAAGTAACTAAGATAAGTACCTTCATTTGGTGCTTGCTTTCCTTTTGTACCCTGAGGTAGAAGTTTCTCGTATCAAAAACCAGCAGTACTCTGCTAACATGCTCGCATTCCACTTCCCCGAAAATCTCCTCTCGAACTTAGAGATGTCTTGATGAAACGGTTCCCCGTGTTCATCCGAAACTGCTCCTAAATTTTCAGGGAAGAAGTCCAGGTGTGAGTGAAGGAAATGCACTGTGCGCTCGAGGTATTGAGAGCGCCAGCGTGGTACAGTGAATCTTCCGAACTGTTGCTATATATTTTTATTATTGTTGCTATATATTGTTGCTATATATATTTATTGTTTGAGGGAGGATGAGGGGGGATGGAAGCTGGAATATGTAGAAAATAAGTGAAAAAACTGCGAAAAAAACGGAAAAATCGATCATTTTTAAGGATTTTTTTACAATTTAAGGAGGCAAATCCCCCCCTCCCAAATCTACCTCCTTGCTACAAATGTTCAGTTTTGGAACTTTTCACCTCTCTAGCCTCTCAGAAGAAACGTAAAAGCTAAAATAATCCTTTTCATCCCTCCAAATTATCGAAAAGTGATAAAAATAGGTGGGGGGGGGGGCTCCCCCGAAAACGGTGGGTGATGGGGGAAAACGGGGGTCATATTCGGATTCAGGAGGTCATTTTACATAAGAATCAGCAGGAATGGTGTCAGGGCCGATTTTCATGCCGACCAGTGTAATTATTACAAAGTGCTTTAGATTATATATAGAAGGAATATCTGTATTTGTCTGAACATACAATAATTATCATTGAAAATACGTGCACTGGAAATCCTTTTAGATATCCTTATTACATTTTGTATGAAAATTTAACAATTGCTGCTCAAAATTAAGCGACCAATCCAAATTTTACTTCATGCGCCGTATAAACGCTGAAATATTCTGAAATTCAAATAAGCATACTGATGTAAAATTAAAATGTGTTGAAATCTAAAAATACTCTTAAACATTATGTTTGGTTCATGACTCAACTAAAGAGAAACAGATTCTTAGATTTTCAAGTAATGCATATTTATATTTTGATTTCATTAAAATGTGGACAATACTTTTATTTCGGGTTTAGCAGAAAATAACGTAAGCTCTTAATAGGGTGTTTTCAGATTTTCACATCCATAAAACATGTCTTAAGGAAATGTCACAGCATTTTCGAGCTACGAATATGTTGATTAAGTTTTGCATAAACAAATTCTTTATATTAAATATAAAATAACTCTAATCAAAATTTCAATCCTTTGGAAAATTTGATTCACCACAAATCAAAACGAAACATAATTTTCCTTGCAGTAAATCAATATGATTTATTTCAAGAGCAAAGTTTGTTTATTTTTCTGATTATTTGCTAAAAATCTGATGTATATTTTTTTTCACTGATTAACCCATTAACCCCCATTGATGCATACACGCAACATTATTAATTTGTTGTTAACTAAATGATTAAATAAGTTTATAAAATATTTACATTTTGTCAGGTCAAATGATATAAAATCGGTCAAATGATATAAAATATCAATTACATCATTTGACCGATTTTATATCATTTGACTTGACAAGATGTAAATATTTTGTTATTTAAATATTTAGATTAGTACTCATTTAGAATACTAAATGTCAGTGTATTTCTAACTTTACACTATTTCAGTGATTTATACGCGTGGCGCATGAAGTAAAATTTCGAGTTTAGAAAAGCCTGAAAATTTGGTTTGGCCGCTCCGCTTCGCGACTAAACCAAATTTTGAGGCTTTGCTAAACTCGAAATTTTACTTCATGTGTAGTCTGGGAGTGGAAACACTCGTTCTAAACTTCATATTTCACGTTTTTATATAAAATCGACAAATGTCTTAAAATTTACAGCGTATACATTATGTATATTTAAAAGAAAAATTCACAGTATGTAACATAATAAGTCAAAATTTTACCTAAAATCGACTATTAGAGTTAATTCTATAATTGCTCAGTTGTTAATGGGTTAAACTCAATCAAATTTAATCGATTATAACAATCAGAATTTGTAAATAATGCATTTCTATTTTTTTACTTCATTAAAATTTAGAAATAAAAATAATTTTTCGGGTTACGCAGAAAATAATTGAAAAACTCTTGATGTGAAATTTTCAGATTTTAACATACTTTGAAAGAAACATGTTTGCTAATTATCCATAGAAAATTTTATAAAGAAATGTCACAGCATTTTCGAGTTACGAATATGTACATTAAGTTTTGCATAAACAAGCTCTTTATATCAAGTTGAAAATAACTTAAAAACTGTTGGGGTATTTTTATATTTTCACACATTTCATTGAATTATAATCAACTTTTCAATCCTTTCTTCGGAAAACCTGAGTCGCCACTCAAATCAAAACGAAACATAATTTCCCTTGCAGTAAATCAATATAACATTTATTTCCATGTTTATTTCCATGTTAGAGTAAAATTTGTTCATTATTCAGATTATTTGATAAACATGTGACGTTTATTTTTTTTTACTTTTTAAACTCAATTAAATTGGATCGATTATAACTCATAACTCATTTTCTCAAAAGTGTATGAATTTCAACAAAATATCGGATCCAATTGTGTTTCTGTAATTTAAAAAGAAACACACATTTTACACATTATCGTATTCGATTATTTTTTATATTTTATATTTTATATATTTTATATATTTTATATATTTTATATATTTTATATACAGGGTGTCTACGCTAAACCGTTCGTTAAAAGTTTATGGGGTTGCCGTTGTACTAAAAACTTGAAAAAAATCCTTGTCATACGGTTGAATCAGTTCTCCTCATGTGAAATATTTTCAACTTTATATCACTTCCGGTTCCACCGGAAGTAGCACCAAATTTGTTATTTTAAATGCAATACCCTATATATTAGTAATTTTTTAGATTCCTCGTTTAAATTGCAACATATTTTATTCGAATATTTGTACACTTATCTCTTATACTTTTCAAGAAATAAAAATATTTCTAAAATTTTGACCTCTAAAAGGCATCTTGAAATCTGTCTGTAACTTCTCTTAAGAATAAGATAAAAATATAATTTATATCTCTACTTGTACCTAGAGGATTCCTCTATGAGTGAATTAACTGGAAACTGTCAATTTGGACAGTAAGTGTTCTTAAATTTCATTACCTAAGTGCCCTCTTCAATATCTAGTAATTCAATTTTTCTAAATGGAATGACCTATTTTTCATCACATGGTACGATTGGGGGGAAAAAATTCTACAAAAAAGTATTATACAACTATGCTCGTAAAGCAAGTAGTTTTCTAATTATTTCGAAAGCCATAGTCGGTGAGTTGTTATTGAATTTTTCGATTCGGTCGATAATAACGCTACAGTTGGTGAGTGAGATTACCAAAGGAATAAATCTGGGCTAGACTTTTTCGTTTCTTGATCAAAAACAAAATAGCTAACGTAAAAATTGTTTATAAAAAATGTGTGTTTTTTCGTTGGCTACAACTTTTGTTTGAGACTTTTTTTGATTAAGTTAATATGTCTCTATATTTTTTACTTCACTTGAAATCAGTGGTTTATATGCGTGGCGCATGAAGTAAAATTTCGAGTTTAGAAAAGCCCCGTGAAAATTTGTCTCGGGTCGCTGCGCGACCCTCGACAAATTTTCTACGCGGGGCTTTTCTAAACTCGAAATTTTACTTCATGCTTAGTCTGGGAGTGGAAGACACTCGTTCGTAAATTTTCGAATTATCAATAGTTGTGTATTTTTTCGTTGTCTGCAATTTTTTTTGAAGCTTTGTTTGATTGAATCGATAATAAAGCTACAACTGATGAGTGAACAAACACAAAAGAGCTGAGGTGAAAAGTGGTTTATTTTTTCGTTTCCTACAACTTTTGTTTAAAACTTTTTTGGTAATACTTAATTGTCGTGTAATTGGGAATGTTTCCTGTTGGGCAATGACCATTATTATTATTATTAAAACAGTAAACAGTGTTGCTAACTTTAAACCATCAAATGTCTAAAAATTTTTTGTTAAAAATCACCATAAATCATTACATTATTCGGTTTTTTAATAAACGAATTTCAAATATGTTAACAAGGAAAAACTCTGAAATAATTACGAACTTTCTGAGACTGAAGAATTTTCAAAAATATTTTAATTTTCTTTTCTTTTTTGGCATATATTTGCTAATTTAAAACTTTTTTATAAACATTTTCAAGCAATATCTTTTTGAAATTTTATAAATTTAATGCTTACTCATTCCTCTATGTATTACATTACTTAAAGTTGTTCAAAAAATGTTTTGAACAAAAGTTGTAGGTAATAAAAAAACACACAACTTTTACCTAAACATTTTTCACCTTAACTCTTTTGTTTATGATCACTATACGAAAAAGCCTAGAAGAGATATTTATTTGATAATCACTTACAAATTGCTGCTATATTAGTTACCTAATCAAAAAAAGTTTCACACAAAAGATAATAACAAAACCCAACACAAAATTTTATATAATCACTTTTCACCTCAGTTCTTCTGTTTATGAACTAGAAACTAAAAAAACTAGTTTAGATCAACAACTCACCGACTATGGCTTTCGACGTCTCAATCGAAAAATGTTTCAAACAAAAGTTGTAGCCAATGAGAAAATAAACCACTTTTACCTTAACACTTTTTACCTCAGATCATTTGTTTTTGTTCAATAAACCGAGAAAGATATATTTGATATATTTTGCTAATCACTCATTACCTGTAGCTATTTTATCGATTCAATCAAACAAAAATTGCAGACTACGAAAAATTACCAACTTTATGATAATTCAAAAATTTACAAACGAGTGTCTTCCACTCCCAGACTAAGCATGAAGTAAAATTTCGAGTTTAGAAAAGCCCCGCGTAGAAAATTTGTCTCGGGTCGCGCAGCGACACGAGACAATTTTTCACGGGGCTTTTCTAAACTCGAAATTTTACTTCATGCGCCACGCGTATTAAACACTGATTTCAAGTGAAGTTAAATATATGGAAACACATTAACTTAATCAAAAAATATCTCAAATAAAAATTGTAGCCAACGAAAAAACCCACAAATTTTGTATAAATAATTTTCACCATATCTATTTTGTTTTTGATCAAGAAACGAGAAAGTCTGGGGCAGATTTATTCCTTTAGTAATCTCACTCACCAACAGTAGCGATATTATCGACCGAATCGAAAATTTAACAACAATAATTCGTTTTTTTGTCGCATTTATGCAGGGTATAATGTGCGCATAAGTCGCAATTGAATTTTAGTAGGCAAGTAGTATGCTTTTGTTTTGTCGCGATTGTATTGTAAAATGTCAAATAATAAAAATAATTAGTACAAAGTTTTCCAGAAATCAACAAAATGAGTAATTACACAAATCAACAAATTATCAATTTATTCTTTATACATGGCAACTGCCACCAATTGAACAAAATTTGATTCCAATCTTCTAAATCTTGTTTTATTCATCGGCGGCAAATGTGGATAAGTTGTATTAAATATTTTATCTACCACTGCTTGAATAAGTGACGAATTTGACAATCATTTGAGTTACGTAATGAAACTCATTACCTAACTAGTTAGGTAATGAAATCAAAAACACACTCATTTTTTAATACCAACTAACCACCAAATTTATTAAACAATTACTTATGAACATTAATAATAACATGTTTACATTTATCTAAGTGTATTCCTGAAAACATTACTGTTTTAGAAACTTCCAAACTACTGCGGTTACTGGTTGAAACTTCTACAAGTACATTCTTTTCTCCAAGAATATTTGTTGCGATACGTTTCTTATTCTCAACCGAAGTTTCTATGTACCCTTCGGCTACTGTATTGCTCTTCCAACCCCCGTGCCTTTTTATTGTTAGCAGGTCCGCCCCTGAGTTTGCCAACAGTGAGGTTGACGATCTTCTGAAACAGTGACCGGTGTACTCGTTAGCATTTGGTAGTTTTAAAAAAGAAGCAATATTTTTCGGCATGCTACCAATCGTGTTAATGCCTACGGGCTGTTTTATACATTTGCCATTTCTGTAACCAACAAAAAACCTCTCTACGGCATTATGTGGACGCAGTGCCATGTATTTTTTGAAATTGATCCCATCAATGCCTCCAGATGTTATAACAAAGTCTCGCGAAATTTTGGTCTTTGCTTTTGGTATTGTGACGCAGAAGACCTGCCCTTCGTTCCTAACGTTGGTCACTTGCATATAAGTGAGTTCTTCCTTTCTACAGGCTCCACCAATTCCAAAGATCAAAACTACCTGAAAATATATCTTAATATAAAATGTCATGCCTTGTTCTTATTTACCTTTGTTAGTAGCCACTTTTCATCATCAGCTTCTTGTAAAAATCGAGTTATATGTTGTTTTGTTAAAATGTTCGATTTCTTCGGTTTATATCCTTCTGACTGCCTTTTCAGAAATGCGACCAATTGAATAAATTTACTGATATCTACATTTTTCTTTATGGATATCATAGCACGTATCATCGAGTAATATGCCCATAGGCTTGAAGGTTTATAGCGTTTCGAAATATTTTCAAAATATACTAGAAATACCTTTTCATTTGCTTAATTTTTTATTTTCTTCTCATCGCACCATTTCCGCAAACGTTCATAAGCTTGCTCATATTTAATTTTTGATTTTTCCGGCAATAACATTGAAACTACCTGCGTGGCCGATTCTTCGATATCCGAAGGCAGAGATTCGGAGTCGCTCATTATTTCACAGCAAAACAGAAATTAGAAAATTAATTCTTGAAGTTTTGACTATTAAATTGTTGACATTCAAATTACATGTTGATTGTTGACATTCAAATTACATGTTGCTATGGTTCTATGTACATACTATGATATTCTAATATTTCGTCAAATTCAATTCAAAAGTATAATTTCCGTAATTCTGAGCAGTCGTAGATAAAAAGTTGTATCTAATACGTGGGATAAGGCATATTAACTGAGACTCATGCTATTACTTCGACTCGGGCTACGCCTTCGTCTCAGCAACTCAACGCATTCGTCAGTTAATGATGCTCTTATGCCACTAATTAGATAAATATTTATTATATGTTCGAGTACCAATTCTATCGCAGTTGCCATGTATAAAGGATAAATTAATAATTTGTTGATTTCTGTAATTATTAATGTTGTTGATTTCTGTATAACATTGTACTAATTGTTTTTATTATTTGACATTTCGCATTACATAAGCGACAAAACAAAAGCATTACTACTTGCCTACTAAAATTCATATGCGACTTATGCGCGCATTATTCCCTGCATAAATGAGACGAAAAACGAATCTTCGAAATAATTCGAAAACCACTTGCTTTAGGAGTATAGTTGTTAAAACTTTTTTGTAGGAAATCTGCCTCCCAATCGTACCACGTGATAAAAAATGGGTCCTTCCATTTAAAAAATTGAATTCCTAGATATTGAAGAGGGCACTTCGATATTGACATTGTAAGAACACTTATTGTCAAAATTGACAGTTCGAATTAATACACTCATAGAGGCATCCTCTAGGTACAAGTAAAGATATAAATCATATTTTAATCTTACTCTTAAGAGAAGTTACAAACAGATTTCAAGATGCCTATTAGAGGTCAAAATTTTCGAATTATTTTTTTTTCTTGAAAACTATAAGAGATAAGTGTATATATGTTCAAATAAAATATGTTGCAATTTAAACGAGGAATCAGAAAAATTACTAATATATAGGATGTTCCATTTAAAATAACAAATTTGGTGCTACTTACGGTGGAACCGGAAGTGATATAAAGTTGAAAATATTTCACATGAGGAGAACTGATTCAACCGTATGACAAGGATTTTTTCCTAATTTTTAGTGCAACGGCAACCCCATAAACTTTTAACGAACGGTTTAGCGTAGACACCCTGTATATATATATTTGAATTTATACAATATTGTATCTATAACAAATATTACTCAATTTCTCAAAAGTGTATGAATTTCAACAAAATATCAGATTCCATTGTGTTTCTGTAATTTAAAAACAAACACACATTTTACACATTATCATATTTGATCATTATTTAAATATTTTTTTCTGACTTATACAATATTGTATCTATATCGAATATTAATACAGTATTAATATCTGCAAATTATATTGTGACAATATTGTGTGCACATTGATTAACAATTTCAATATATAAATATAAATACAATACTACTACAATGAAAATCCAAGATTCATTTCCACTAGAGTTGTTTAAATGTTAAAAAAAAGAAAATCCAATTAAGGTTAAAAAAATGACAGACGCTTAATTAAAGTAAATGATATTTTAAGGTGACGTTCTGAAATAATGCATTTCCTCTTGTTAAATTATAAAAAAATAACTGTGCGTCAGATTTGTATGTTTGTTTTTTGTTCTAATGTTAAGAAGAATGAAGTGCTTTGTTTTCATTCTTCTCAACATTAGAACAAAGAAAAAACATAAAAATTTGACATCCAGTTATGTTTTAAGTAGAATTACAGTAACTTGAAATAAAACAGTTTATACCATTCGTCACAAATTTATTCTTTACCAGATGTACATTTCGGACACAAATTGACCATTGTCAATGGTTTAATACTGATTACAAAAATGAATTTTGACAATATATATATACAGAAATGGGGGACGGATTAACTACAGTAATTACAGTAAATTTGACTAAAGTTATTCAAAGAAAATACATAAAATATAAATGAAGTTGTCATTACTTGGGATTTTTTAAACGCATAAAGTTTACATCTTTTTTTTGTAGTAACCCTCCCATGCCCCTCCAAAAAATAATCATCATGTATAGTTAAAAATGAATTCACTTTGTTTAAATAAAAGAAAGAACACAATTGAAGCACTGTAAGCAGAATTTGAGCAGTTTGAAGTTAGGTAATTTCAAATTAAAACACTTGTTTAGTTTCATGTTGTTGTATTCAGTTTCCTGACACGTGTTTCGGTCAATGACGACCATTCTCAAAGGAATTACAAAAATAACTCTGAACTAACTTTGAAGTTGATTTTATTTTTAACATATAAAATTACGATAATGTTTGATTAGCTTTGAATTTGAAATATTCATTTAATTTTATTTTACATTTTCTGTTTGTTTACGGATTCTCCATTTAACATTATGTGTTTCTATTTCAAAGAAAATTAATACTTATGATTATATTATAGTTTATAAATTTCGATACATTTTATGCAGACAAAGCAAAGAGTTTAAATTTTTTTGTTGCGTCCTCCATTCGTCGAAAGTTTCTATTTATAAACGTTTAACAAGGGTTTCTACTCCCTGGTTAAGCATGAAGTAAAATATCGAGTTCAGAAAAGCCTGAAAATTTGGTTTGGTTGCGTAGCGCTACGCAACCAAACCAAATTTTCAGGCTTTTCTGAACTCGAAATTTTACTTCATGCGCCACGCGTATAAAACACTGATTTCAAGTGAAATAAAAATTTTACTCAACTTGATTTAATGTTTGATCTGATAATAATCAATTTTATACAAATAAATAAATAAAAATTGCCTGACGTTTACAAAATAAACTTTAAGTGCAGAAAATATAAAAAATTTTTAAAGAATTATCCAATATCGACGAAACTTCGAATATTGTTAAATTCACCGAAATTGTTGAGAAATGAATAAACTTTATTCTAGCTGTTAAAAAAAAATTGTTAACTCTCAGATAATGTTCAAATAGCTTTGAGTTTGAAATATTCATTTGAATTTATTTTACATTTTCTGTTTATAATTTATACATTTTATGCAGGCAAAGCAAGGAGTTTACATTTTTTTGATGCGTCCTTCATTCGTCAAAAATGTCAATTTGAAAACTTCTAACTAGGGTTTCCACTCCCTGGTTAAGCATGAAGTAAAATTTCGAGTTTAGAAAAGCCTGAAAATTTGGTTTGGTCGCGTAGCGCTACGTGACCAAACCAAATTTTCTGGCTTTTCTAAACTCAAAATTTTACTTCATGCGCCACGCGTATAAAACACAGATTTCAACTGAAATTAAAAAAATAAACTCGACTTGGTTTAATGTGTGATCTGATATTAATCAATTTTACACAAACAAATAAATAAGAATTGCTTGAAGTTTACTAAATTAACTTTAAGTGCAGTAAAAATAATATTTTTCTACAAAAACTATTCAATATCAACGAAGCTTCTAATCTAAGATATTCTTGTTTGAGTTACGTGAAGGTTAGTTTAATGGTAATTAGTTAAGTTATTCCTTTATTCCTTTTACTTCACTTTTTATTTTAATTCTATATGTACATTTCGGGTACAATGTACCCTTTATCAATAGAAAAAACTAATTGACATTTTGTAAATAAATAAAAATAGAATTACAACTATTTTCACAACCAAGTGCGATTTATTTGAAATCAGATAAAGGTAGGCTAGTTTAAGGAATTAAATTTAAAAGTGGGTTGTTTAAAGGACTTAAATCAAAATTTAGAAGGTTATCCCTATTTTTGTGCATTTCAATTGCTTCTAACATGTTTAGTTGAAAATGGTTAGATTCTTTTAGTAATTTCAAATTATTTATAATAAATTTGTGTCCCGTGGTTAATGTATGATGAGCTATCGCAGATTTATCTGGGTTATGGTTTTTAGTATGGTAAATATGTTCTTTAAACCTAGTTTTTAAATTTCGTATAGTTTGTCCAATATACATTTTGTTGCAATTGCTGCATTTTGATGAATAAATCCCAGACTTTTCATGATCATCAATTTTCTTAAAAGTATTCCCCAATAAAAGTTTAATTTTGTTTTTTGTGTAGTATGCAGGTTTAAGATTGAATTTTTTGTAAATTTTGTTAATTTGATTAGTTAATTTTGGTTCGTGAATAATTTTACAGTAATTTTTATTTGAATTAGATTCTATTATTGGTTCTAAACGTGATGCTAGACGAATGGAATGTGTTCTTTTATGTTTATTGATTAATTTCTGAATAATGTTAGTATCGTAATTTAATGCTTTGGCTAAATCTAAAATTAATGTAAACTCACTTTTTCTATTTTCTTCAGATATTGGTAACTGGATAGCTCTATAAATCATACTATTAAAAGACGATAGTTTATGTTTGAAAGGACTATGTGAACTTGAGTGAATGTAATTAAAGGTGTGGGTGGGTTTTCTAAAAATATTAAAGGATAATTTGTTATTGTTTTTTATAACTAGTAGGTCTAAGAAAGGAAGTTTAACAAAATTTTAAGTGAACCAACACCATTATTTGATAAAAAATTTAAATCAAAATTAAAAATTAATAATCCAAAACTGCCTAAATTATATTGTTTGCCTAAAATTCACAAACCCGGTAATAAATTTAGACCAATTGTTTCTAACATAAATTCTCCTACATACAAAATTGCAAAATGGTTAGTTAATGAATTTAAACAACTCAAAATTAACAATGATTTTTCTATTAAAAACTCTTTTGAACTGACCAAAAAACTAGAAAATGTAATTATACAAGAAGACGACTTATTGATCTCATTTGATGTAGAATCTTTATTCCCTAGTATACCAATTAATGAAACTTTAATTATTCTCGAAAATTTATTAAAAACAAATGGTAAAAATCAAGAAGAAATAAATCATTATATAAAATTAACAACTTTAGTTATGGATTTTAACACTTTTGAATTTAATGGAATATTTTATAAACAAACATTTGGCACTGCTATGGGTAATCCATTATCCCCCTTTTTAGCAAACATTTTCATGAACCATTTAGAAAATATTGCGAAGAACAGCATACAATATTTCCCAAATTTATGGTTAAGGTATGTTGATGATATTTTCACAATTATTAAAACCAATACCGATATTCAAAATTTTACAAATCAATTAAATAAATTATTTACTAGCATAAATTTTACATATGAAATTGAGATCAATGGTCAACTTCCTTTCTTAGACCTACTAGTTATAAAAAACAATAACAAATTATCCTTTAATATTTTTAGAAAACCCACCCACACCTTTAATTACATTCACTCAAGTTCACATAGTCCTTTCAAACATAAACTATCGTCTTTTAATAGTATGATTTATAGAGCTATCCAGTTACCAATATCTGAAGAAAATAGAAAAAGTGAGTTTACATTAATTTTAGATTTAGCCAAAGCATTAAATTACGATACTAACATTATTCAGAAATTAATCAATAAACATAAAAGAACACATTCCATTCGTCTAGCATCACGTTTAGAACCAATAATAGAATCTAATTCAAATAAAAATTACTGTAAAATTATTCACGAACCAAAATTAACTAATCAAATTAACAAAATTTACAAAAAATTCAATCTTAAACCTGCATACTACACAAAAAACAAAATTAAACTTTTATTGGGGAATACTTTTAAGAAAATTGATGATCATGAAAAGTCTGGGATTTATTCATCAAAATGCAGCAATTGCAACAAAATGTATATTGGACAAACTATACGAAATTTAAAAACTAGGTTTAAAGAACATATTTACCATACTAAAAACCATAA
This sequence comes from Philonthus cognatus, assembly GCA_932526585.2. Taxonomy (NCBI): domain Eukaryota; kingdom Metazoa; phylum Arthropoda; class Insecta; order Coleoptera; family Staphylinidae; genus Philonthus; species Philonthus cognatus. The sequence continues at coordinate 41,275,707 of OW052244.1, forward strand.
CCCAGATAAATCTGCGATAGCTCATCATACATTAACCACGGGACACAAATTTATTATAAATAATTTGAAATTACTAAAAGAATCTAACCATTTTCAACTAAACATGTTAGAAGCAATTGAAATGCACAAAAATAGGGATAACCTTCTAAATTTTGATTTAAGTCCTTTAAACAACCCACTTTTAAATTTAATTCCTTAAACTAGCCTACCTTTATCTGATTTCAAATAAATCGCACTTGGTTGTGAAAATAGTTGTAATTCTATTTTTATTTATTTACAAAATGTCAATTAGTTTTTTCTATTGATAAAGGGTACATTGTACCCGAAATGTACATATAGAATTAAAATAAAAAGTGAAGTAAAAGGAATAAAGGAATAACTTAACTAATTACCATGAAGCTTCTAATATTGTTAAAATCACTGAAATTATTGAGAAATGAATAAACTTTATTCTAACTGTTAAAAAAAATTATTAACTCTTAGATAGGTTAAAGATGCGCTAAATTTTGTAACATGTTGATAATTTGTGTTTCATTTTAAAAATCTAATCTGCTCTTTAGATTTTTTAGAATAATACACAAATTATCAACATGTTGCAAAATTTAGCGCATCGTTAACTTATCTAAGAGTTGATAATTGTGTTTATTGTATCCTCACAATAGTTCATACAAAATACCAATACTATTTCAATGTATAAAAAAAAAACGATACCCTTTTCGTTTAAGTTTAAAGCACCATTAACCTCGTTCAAGTCCGAGTGTACACAAAAAAGCTCAAACAGTTGTTTAATATTTTTTCCACGGTGTAATTTATGTCGCCTTGTACGCATTGTCCGTTTGTTCCCCCGCGCCATAAATTTATTATTTTAACTCCACATATAATTTACACGTTCTAAAAAAAAAGAGAGGAGCTTTTCCACACATGCACAGCAGATGTGTACTGTTCACTTCATTCGGCTCAAAATGGTCTTGAGCGAGAGAGGTTTGTTATAAATCAGTCCTGTGTATTGGTCAGCTGGTTTGTCTGGAAATTACCATTACATTTTTATGTACTTCAAATATGTGAGCATGTGTTAAAATCAACCGACATGTTTTTTTTTACTGAAGGTTAGCTTAAGTACATTTAAACAGAGTTTTAATCTAAAAGCTTTCTAATAGAAGACATTTGTTAAACATCGTTGATTGTTGGGGCATTTAAGTGTAGAAAATCCAAATTACTCTACTTATTTTAAAGACTCGTTAATTTTAAAAAATTAGAATGTTTATTTACTAGAATTTTTTCGCAAATTTGTTGTTTCATCAAGAGAGTTACAAAATGCACAGATTTCTTATGACTATTTATCTATATACATTTGTTAAAGATATACATAGCGATGCTAGAATCTAGAATATAAATAAAATTCTTTTGTTTTTAAGTCTTACAGGGTCTCTCCTTGTGGAATCAACAACGTAAGGATCAAGTTGCCAAGGCCTATAATTAGAAAAAAAAACAATAATAAAAAAGTTTCTAACTTTAAACTTTCTCTTAATTTGAAGAATGATCCTTATTTTTGATACAGCTAATTGCAATGTAAATAATTTTAGATACGATTATTACTTAGTCAAAAATGTAAAATTATAGTTATGTACTTTCAAGGCTTGACTTGATGTAGTTATTCGTACTTGCACCAATAACATCCATATTAAGGATTGCATATTTTTTTTTAAAGTACATCTGAGTAAATACTAATTTCACGTTGTAAATGTTAATCCGCCTAATTTCCCAAAATTACACGTTCGCGGTAGCGTTTCGAATGGTCCTTATGCAAATCCGACCCCGAAATGGTTTATGGTAATGGCGGAGCCCGTTATTAAGTCCCCGGCAGTAATTACTGCCAATAATCGGGCGACAACCACACACATCCACACTCAGAACACATAGATCGATATCTTCGTCCTGACCCGAAGATTAATTGATTATTCCGGAGTTTCGACAGTCGTTAACAATCAATTTCCTACAGGAGGTAACAGGAGCTCGTTTGTTCGATTTGGATCTTCAGATCAGATTAGATCGATTGCTCACGAGTGTTTGTTTTATTTTCTCTTTTTGGAGATTTTGATCTTTGATTTTATCAGAAAGGGGTTTAGAGTTATTAAAAATTTACAATAAAGGCGTGGATTGAAATCCTCTCCTAATCGTTTTATTAATAATTTATGTATAAGAAGAAAACTGACTATACCCCGGCTCTACACATGTGTGTTCGTGAACGAGGGCAATATATCACATTATTAATTAAAACAATTCACCAAAATTTTTACCGAAAAATTCAAAATTTATTTATTTTATCAACTGATATAAAATGTCATTTTATAAATTGAATCCTGTTATTTTATAATAATTTGAAAATTAAAGAGAATGAACGAATTACTATCAACTATAAGAATTAATGAACTCATAGTTTATCGAGGAATTGATTTTAGAGGAGGACAAACTCAAATCAGTTGTTTAGGAGCTAAGCGGCAATAATGTTAGTGTTTCTTTTATATACCGTATGTCTTCAGATTACTTCTCGGATAGCAAAAAGTTTTTTATTAACCACTTTTCGACAAAGAGTAATTCTTTAGAAAAAGTTTTGGATGGTTTAAAAACAACATTTTCATTATCAAATCCTTATTTGCCCACAGAGGGCGATCAAAAATGATGAAAAACAAAAGGTATGCTAAGAGAGAAGTACCTGTAATTATATTTTTAGGGGAGGATGTTATTTAAACAATTAATTTGTATTCAAAAATGAAGTCTAAATACAAAATGTTCGTATATTTTTTTAGCATTTATTTATTCAAAATAATTGCGTTTCTATTAAATTGCATCTTTTTAATCAAGTTATGGTATATACCATGTGTCCCCAGATAACTGCACATAGAGGTTTAAGTTTTTTATTTTCAACATAAAGTCATTCTTTATAAAAATGTTTGCCCTCTTAAAAATACCATTACCATAATGACATTACAAATTTTATATAAGGGTCTTCACAATGGATACAGAATAAAGTTAGCTTATAAGAGAAGTGGCTTAGAGAAAAATGTTATAAGAAATATCGTTTTTAATGACGTGATTAATTTAAATATACAGGAAATTGTTTTTTAAGTACATACAGCGAATTTTTATTTTAGGTATATGTACAGGGTGCAGCGTTTTCGATGGTATTTTCAAGTAAAGTGCCATTTTTATGAATAAAATAACTTCTTAATTTAAACAGATATTAACATGCTGTAAAAACTCTCTCATTTACTTTATTGAATAGAATACGCCGACTGATTTTTTGGAAAGCTTACAATAAATGCAATCGACTAAAGCTAAGGCTATGATTTGTATTTAAAATAACACAACTTTATGTCATATCTCATAAAAGTTAATCTTCAAACAAAATCTAATGTGGCCAGCGTATTCTACATAAAAAAGTGCCTTGAGAAAGTGTTTACCCCAATAACTTTTCAAACAAAGATGTTATTTCAATTTTTCATAATTGCAACATTTTTTGTTTTGACGTATAACTCGAATACAATTGAAGGAAGACTAATTTTCATTAGACACATGAAATAAGCTGCAAAAAATAGCTTTGGAAGCATATATTAGTTTTTGTCCATCATTGATATTAATAGTACTTTACTTAAAGAAACCATCAAAAATGCTGCACCCTCTACATAGATACGCATGAGTACGCTGTATATGTTTCGACATTCGTTGTTTTTTTTTTTTTTGAATTTCAATTTCAAGCTATAAACGAGAGTTTTTCACTCCCAGATTAAGCATGAAGTAAAATTTCGAGTTTTGAAATTCCTGAAAATTAGGTTTGGTCGCTCCCCGAAGCGAAGCTAGTGTTTTGAAATAAAATACTTTATTTAAAAGTTAAAAATAATGAAATTTTCAAGTAGGTGAAAGCTATTGATTTCAAGTATCTTACATGGGGGAAGTACTAGGGTGGACACATCAACATTCTTAAGTCAATTTCTGAAAATTTGTCGGTTTGCGTGAATTTTTAAGATTTTCGTTAATCTTAAAAATTTCGGCATCTTTTGCAAATTTTCAAGATGTATCAATTTGACGCCTTTTATGATTATTTTGAGATTTTCATATAGAATTTTAATCTTGACGATTTTCGTGACTTTTATAGATTTTTGTCGATTTTGTAATTTAAGGACGATTTACATGAATTTTTAAAGTTTAAATTATCAAAATGTTGGGGCTATTAGTAAATTTACAAGATTTTTATCGATTTTAGTAAATTTACAAGATTTGTATCGGTTTTTAGAAAAATTGATGATTTCAACTTTTAATCACTGAAATATAGTAATACTGGAACGCGCACTGCCTATGATCGCTGGGTTAAGAAAGCGAGCCGAGAGAGACAGCGACCAAAGGGTCTTGTGTCATTGTCTCACGCTCCTCGCGCATGCGCATTAGAACTAAAGTCAGGCGGCGTACATCACGGCACAAAAGTGAATCTCTGTTTATCTTCGATTCGAACCGGTTTAAGTTTAAGTTTAAGTTGACTTTTCTTGTATATGCATGTGATTAGTGAAAAATTATTCCACAGTGCTTCATTCATTAATGCACAGACATTGTTATTCTCTTTGAAAATGTGATGCTTGTTAAATTATTTGCACAATGTATATTTATTCTTGCACGTGTTTAGTAGCATGAATGTTGTATTCTTTTATCCCTCATGTGCTCACTTTTTAATTTTACTGGTAATTAGACTTAGGACTGTGCTGAATGTTGGGCTGTGCAAGAAAGAAGAAAAACAAATCAGAAGACTGCAATAAGTTTTTTTCTAGATCAAGGGGATGAACACGAATGCAGAATAATTGAAGCTGAAATTGCCTTTACGGATACAAAACCTTAATGCAAAGGTGGGGTAGTGATCAAATTTCGCAATTAATGCAAAATCAATTTTTGCCAATGCCTACAATGCATTGTGCAGATTCGATGCAGAATTGCTTCTCGACAAATCCACTTATCGTAAGTCTCAGAATCAATCACGTGTGTGCAGATTTATACTTTTCGTTTATATCATCTTTTTACACGTTGTTTTTTTACACATTGTTTTTTTACAGATTTATTTTTGATTTTTTACACGTTGATTTATTTTTTGAAAGACAATATTTTTCTAATTATTTACACTGTAAAAACAACTTATTACAATTCAAATGAAGACTGTATACAAATTAAATAAACAAGCTTTTATGCTAAACAACATGACTTGTTATTTATTCGTTAATTCACCCTTCAGTACTTCCTATATACTGTTCCTATACCAGTTCAAATATAATTGCGAACCTTATCATTTTTAATTGCATATTTATGAATTTAATTTTATCAAAAACTATTGTTAAAAAACACTCGATTTCATTTAATATCGACTCTGTATGAAGTTTGCCTTGAAACAAATCGTACTTACTTACTTACTACTTACTATTTGTACGACGGAGACACAAGACCCGTTACTCGCTATCTCTGTCGGCTCGCGCTGGCGTCGCCAGAGCGCGTTCCAGTATTACTATATTTCAGTGCTTTTAATCGAAAAAATCATAGTTTTTTTTTATTGTTGACAAATTTTATAGATTTTCTTACTATTCATCATTTCTCGACTTTTCGCTTTTTGTATATAGCATTTTTTTTTGTATAAAACCGAAAAACACAAAATAAGTTATTGACAATTGTCGATCGAGTGTCTTCCACTCCCAGGCTAAGCATGAAGTAAAATTTCGAGTTGAGAAAAGCCTGAAGAATTTGGATTTTCAACAATTCTTGCATTTTTCCGGGTTTGTTGACATTACATCACTTTTCGAAATATTTGAAAACCTGGAGATTTTCAATAATTTTGACATTTGATAGGTCATTTTTTGACAATTATCGACTCAGACATAAGGTTATCGAGATAGCAGATATTAGTTATAGCCAGCCGACATTTTAACGATAATGACACTTGACATAAGTCGGCGCCAGCTGATAGTTCGACTACCAACGACAGTTGATACAAGAAAAATTAAAGTTGTTAATGCAAAGATTGCTTAGACAATATTAAAGAAATATTAGGTTAAAAATTACTAAATATCATTCGTAGTCTACACAATCTTTGATTTTAAAATTACTCTTAACACTCAATTATATTTAACAATAATAATCAATATTTTAGTTGCATTTATTAGTTTCGATAATATCGGTTTTCATCTTGTTATATTATTTGGTTGTCGACCCCTTGACGATCATTGATCCCCAATCGACCCCCTCGCCTTCTTTGAACCCCTGACCATCATCGCTCCCCTGACCATTATCGACACCCAACCGACCCTTTGCCAATCATCGGCCCCATAGGGTCGATACCGACCCTGTTGAGAAACGTTGGTCTACAGCGGTTTATTCTTTTATTTCTTTAAGAATTCGTTGTATATACACAAGTTTTCAATTTAAAGCTTTTCACGAGAGTTTTTACTCCTTAATTAAGCATGAAGTAAAGTTTCCAGGCTTTTCTAAACTTGAAATTTTACTTCATTCGCCACGCGTATAAAATATACTGAAATATTATGAAGTTCAAAATAAACCGCTTATGTTTCAAAAGAAAATCAAACGCCTGAAGCAATTTGCTTTGGGGTATGTAAATATACTTAAAATACAAAATCCTGTATAGTAAAAAGTAATAAATATAATGTTTTTCTCTAATTACGAATAATTTAGGTTAGATTAAACTAGTTAGTAAATTTTGAAGCAATTTTCGTTTTATACGTGTATATAAAAGCTTGAAAGTATAGAGATATTATTGCTATGATTAATTTAATGTAACCTAACCTATTTCCCGCTAAGATAATGCAACCTATCGTCAAATGCCTGATATTTCAGAAGTAGAAATATTTAGGTAGCTGATTTATTTTGGGTGTGGAGTATAAACATTTCATAAGTGGATTAGTGGGAGTCTCATTAGCAATATTCAGCGTTAGCAGGTGAGTCCGTCCATAATGGGGACAGTAAAATGAGTAGGAGAGCGGCACCTGCTTTTCGTGGTGTGTCGAAGAGCGTTAATTGAAGGTGCGCGAGGTGACCACGCTCTATAAGGAAGTGCACATTGCTTTCGAGCAGATGAGGAGAGCAAAGTGGATGGAAAGGGCAGATGACGGACGGTCTGAGTGATGGACACCCCCGCCGGCGGTTACTTTTATTACACCAATAAACATTATGCTAATCTAATAAGAACACGTTTCTCTTATCGTCCTTTCCCAACTTCTTCTTTCTTTTTCGAATTCGAATTCGAGCGAGTGACAAATTGTTGACATTCTTCGGCTAGGCATGGCCCCACACACGTACACAAAAATCGAGCGGCTATCGCATAAATCCATCCTCCGGACGTCAACATTATCCGAGTGGAATTATCCTAATTAATAACGCCCAATGAACAAGTACAAGGCTATTAACTGGACATATATCACACGACGTGTAATTTATCGGTGACATTTCTCAGGATAATTCCATACTCTGTGCACTCACACACGAACACGTGTACACCAATCATAAGATCATTTACAATTGCAATTACAACCACCGATCAAATTACATAACCATATTACAACACTGATTTTACATTTATAAATCACTCCCTATTATTATTATTTCCCGGAATTTTTCAAATAATTATTCAATATTTGCACACATGTCAAATAATGTAAGGTACGATTCACGAGAAGTTTCCTTGATTTGTAGTGCTTTCTGCACCAATACATGTAATACTAAAATAGTTCGATGTACTCAGATTACGTGTGTGATAAGAGACAGAAAACTTTATAATACGTCTGCTATGGTTTTTAGATGGAATATGCGAAAACGTATGTTCGGTTATGCAGCTTCAAAATTTTAAGGTTAAACGTCACATTTTGACAATGTCTTCGTAAAACTAAATCTGCAAAAACCCAGGCGCTAAAATTATTTTAATTAATGTGCATAATTCTTTTAAATGTAAGTTTAAGTGGTATAATTCCAATTTCTCCACAACCATTAGTGAATGTAATAATTCCAAAATTATTTTTAATAATAGAATGTACAAATTCTCACTCTTGAGTTAGAATATTTTTTCAGCAACACTTGTTTCTTATATGTTTTGCATGTATTTTCATTCTATAACAAGATACAGAATGAATATTCCGTAATCGACCTAAACAACATAGCCTTGAATTTCAAAACTGTCACTGTCAGTGAATTTCAAATCTGTCAGATGTAAATTCCGACGTCGTATTAATTATTTTCAAACAAGTTTTAATATAAGTAAAATATTGAGTAAAACATCGAGTGAATAAGATATAGAACTTGATATTACTCCACTTAAAATTACAAATTATGTAAATAATATAAGCGAGAACATGCTGCCGCAAAAATCAAGACATAAATATGAAAAGTATTATACACTGTTAAGAGATCAGCAACAAGAAAAGAAAATTGACTCCTTTTCCGAAAATGTTTTAATTGCATTTTTTGGCGATTTATTAAAAAGAAATGGATATCCTTGACTCTATGAAAAATATATTCAATCCTGAAAGAAAAAATAAATGTAAAACACGTATCGATATCGTGTTTCAGATTTATCTTTTCTTTCAAGATACAATAAATTAAAAACTTTTTTAAAACGCTCCTCTGAAAAGTATGCAGCTAAGAAATAGAAGGTTTTTATAGAAGAAATCGTTGAGCAATTCTTAGAAAATGCTCCGGATGAGATATATTTGGCTACCAGAGCTGGGACGAATCCTCGTTAAAAGGATTCGAATCACGAATCCGAATCACCTGATATGATTCGAATCAGGAATACTCGAATAAAGGATTCGTAAGAGATAAATATGATTCGAATCAAAGATTCGAATCCTGTTTTTTCGAATCACGAATACAAATCGTTTAAGAATAAATTTGATTTTATTATTTTTTTACAACCATTAACATATAAATATCGTTATCAGTTGTTTTAACAAAAATATTCACAACCTAATTATTTATTATTAACACTGAACATCGTTGATAACAGACTAAATTTCTGTGTTACTCTGATTAAAGAGGTATTTGTGTATTTTTGAACTACACTTCAAATCAATGGTTTATACGCGTGGCGCATGAAGTAAAATTTCGAGTTTAGAAAAGCCCCGTGAAAATTTGTCTCGGGTCGCTGCGCGACCCTCGACAAATTTTCTACGCGGGGCTTTTCTAAACTCGAAATTTTACTTCATGCTTAGTCTGGGAGTGGAAGACACTCGTTACTTTAAAATATGTCACAACTGTTAACGTATGTATCGTCGGATGCCCGTCTTCAGAGGTAATGTGTAAGCAAATTATGGGTCCTAGGAGTTGCCAAATAAGTGAGTTACTCAACTGTTTCCAAGGCACACTTTGAAAAACCAAAAGATTAAAATTTTACATATAAAATGTACAATAAACTATAAGTGTGATACATCATTGAATTCAGTAAAAAATATTCTTCCAAAAAATATCAAAATCCAAAATAGCGCTCATAAGAAAAACAAAAGTTAGCTATGGTCTCTAGGTAAATGTTATAGTTATCTTAGAATAAAATATGTTACTGGATTTATCGTTAAAAAGTGCCTATATTGTCAAATGTATTGTAAATGCCTGGATTCAATAGTTTTTGAATAAAAAAATAAAAACGAATTTTCAAAAATACGTTTTTTGACAATATCTCATTAAGGAAATAAGATATTTTAAACTTGTTTTTGGGTTATTATTGGACCCTAAATTATACAACTTTGCCCCAATTTAACCGACTCTCTATTTCTTCAAATAACCGAAATCCCCATACTTTCTGTTGAAATACGGACACCCAGTATAATAATAATAATAATATAATATTTATTGTAATGTTATTTTCTAAATATTTTAATTAAATTAATATTTTACATTGTTATATTTACGAATATATTAGAAATAAATACTTAATTCAATATTAATTATACCATCAAATGTCTAAAAGTCTTGCGTTGAAAATCACCAGAAATCATTAGATGTTTTTTGATTAAACGAATTCCACTATGGCTTTCGACGTCTAGTCAAAAAATGTTTGAAACAAAAGTTGTAGCCAACGAAAAAATATACCTCGTTTACCTAAACACTTTTCACGTCAGCTCTTTTGTTTCTAAATTAGAAACTAAAAAATCTAGTGGACATCAACAACTCACCGATTATGGCTTTCGACGTCTAAATCAAAAAATGTTTGAAACAAAAGTTGTAGCCAACGAAAAAATATACCTCTTTTACCTAAACACTTTTCACCTCAGCTCATTTGTTTCTGAATTAGAACCTAAAAAATCTAGCGAACATCAACAACTCACCGATTATGGCTTTCGACGTCTAAATTTTCAAACAAAAGTTGTAGCCAACGAAAAAATAAACCACTTTTACCTAAACACTTTTCACCTCAGCTCTTTTGTTTTTGTTTAATAAACCGAGAAAGATTTTTTTTGAAAATAAATACACAACTTTATGATAATTCGAAAATTTACGAACGAGTGTGTCCACTCCCAGACTAAGCATGAAGTAAAATTTCGAGTTTAGAAAAGCCCCGCGTAGAAAATTTGTCGAGGGTCGCGCAGCGACCCGAGACAAATTTTCACGGGGCTTTTCTAAACTCGAAATTTTACTTCATGCGCCACGCGTATAAACCATTGATTTGAAGTGTAGTTCAAAAATACACAAATACCTCTTTAATCAGAGTAACACAGAAATTTAATCTGTTATCAACGATGTTCAGTGTTAATAATAAATAATTAGGTTGTGAATATTTTTGTTAAAACAAGTGATAACGATATTTATATGTTAATGGTTGTAAAAAAATAATAAAATCAAATTTATTCTTAAACGATTTGTATTCGTGATTCGAAAAAACAGGATTCGACAAATTTTCAGGGGGCTTTTCTAAACTCGAAATTTTACTTCATGCGCCACGCGTATTAAACACTGATTTCAAGTAAAGTTAAAAATATAAAAACATATTAAAACTGTTTTCAGTTTTAAAAGTTATCAAAATATGTCAAAATTATTTAAAATTGCCAAAAACAAAATGACCAAAATGTCATTTCGTAAATATAAAAAATATCAAAAACGTCAAAAATTTGGCGTGCTGATAAAATCGATTTACGTTAAAATAATAATGTCAAAAAAGTTATCTAATAATATAAAAATTGTTATCTAATGTAAAACAAGTAAATATGTAATATCAAAAATATCAAATGTCAAAATTGTCGTCTACTGTCAAAAAAGTAAAAAAATATAAAATGTCAGAACTGCCATCTAATGTCAAATACGTCATTTAATGTCAACATCAGAAATAGTAAATAAGTAAAAAATTTCATTGTTTATCAAAAGTAACATCTAATGTGAAACATGTCGTCTAATGTCAAAAAACGTAGTCTAATATCTAGAATATAATCTATTGTCAAAAATGTCATCTCAAAAGGTAAAGAATATCAAAAATGTCGTTCAATGTCAACAATGATTAAATATGTTTTGTAGAAAAAAAAAATCTCAAATTTGTGTGTTCAAATAATGATTCAATAATTTTTTAAAATCGTTACAAATCTGAATAAAAATATTGAAAATCTTACATATCAACATTTTATATATTTGACGAGAAAATCTCGAAATATCGAAAATTTCATCAAAATTTTATAAATCGATAAAAATGACCAATTATCAAAAATCAAGATATGTTGAAAATCTGATAAACATTTTCATAAATTAATTAACAATCTCGATATATTGAAAATTTCATCAACATTCGATAAATTAAGGAAAATTGAGGAAATATTGCAAAATCTGATAAAAATTTGATTAATCGACGAAAATCTCGAAATAAGGATAATTTTATAAAAATACCGATTTGTTGAAAATCTTATAAAAATGTTATAAATCGACATGTTAAGTGTAAAAATTTGATTGGGAATGTAAATTCATATTCATCAAAATGTTATATTTGGCGCAATTACCGAAAAACAATTAAAAATCTCAAATCTGTTAAATTTGACACAAATCATTAATTTAATTGATTTTATCACTTACAAACGTGTCGTCCACTCCCAGACTAAGCATGAAGTAAAATTTCGAGTTTAGAAAAGCCCCGCTTAGAAAATTTGTCGAGGGTCGCGCAGCGACCCGAGACAAATTTTCACGGGGCTTTTCTAAACTCGAAATTTTACTTCATGCGCCACGCGTATAAAACAGTGATTTAACGAGAAATTTAAAAACATACAAAACAAATTTTTCATGTTAATCCTTACGATTAATTCGAATTATTTTTGACGATTCGAATCCTTTTGTAACTATTCGAATCCTTTTGTAAATATTCGAATCCGTTTATAAGGTTTCGAATCCTTTTATGAGGATTCGAATACTTTTACGAGGATTCGAATCCTTTTATGAGGATTCGAATCCTTTTATGAGGATTCGAATCCTTTTACGAGGATTCGAATCCTTTTATGAGGATTCGAATCCTTTTATGAGGATTCGAATCACCAGCATTTGGATACGAATACGAATCATTTTAAAAAAGTGTAACGAATCCGGATCACGAATCCAGTTTAACTAAAGTATTCGAATATCTCTTTTGAATCCTCTAAAAGGATTCGAATCCAGGATTCGAATCTTGAATGATTCGAATCCTGCTCAGCTCTGTTGGCTACAAAGGTAACAACAATTATAATTTAATACTATTAATGTAAATATTAATCCAGTGTAATACAAATGTTGCAATAAATAACTGTAACTTCGCACTACGCAACCAAACCAAATTTTCAGGCATTTCTAAACTCGAAATTTTACTTCATGCTTAGTCTGGGAGTGGAAAACAATCGTTTAAAGCTTCAAATTGAGCTCTTAAAAAAGCGTATGCATATGTATACCTAATAGAAAATTCGCTGTATATATATACTTAAAAGAAAAATTCCCTGTATAAACAGATTAATCGTAGCGACCAAACCAAATTTTCAGGCTTTTCTAAACTCGAAATGTTACTTCATGCTTAACCTGGTAGTGGAAAACACTCATTTAAACTTTAAATAAACCTATTTTCAGAAAACAACGAATATTTCAAAATCCACAACACGTAATTGGGATACGTATATTTAAAAAAAATATCACAAGAAATTATGATTTAAAGCTTTTCTAAAAGAAGGAACACTAATATACTCGCGACCTAAACAGTATGACATTGTCATGTAAAGTCAAAATTTGACACAACTAGGAAAAATCTTTGCAGATTAAACTGTCGATATACTCTCTAAAAAAAATAGGACATCTCTTCGGAATTCCACTATAGTTTTTAATTTGGCGAGTCGCTGTTGAATTTTAAACTTCTAACGAGTATAAAATTAAATTTATTTACCGATATATGCTCACAGATTCAAATCGAACATTTAATTCAAATTAAATCTTAGATTTGAATCTGTCGGCATTCATCGGTAAATAAATTTAATTTTAATTTTATACCGCAGATACCGCAGTTAACAATTTCCTCTTTCAAAAATCTAGCGTTTCCTGTCGCTGAAAAAATAGCGACAGGAAACGCATTTTTTTTTCTTCTTATGCGTTGTAAACACGTCTTCGACATTTTTATGAGTACTTGTCATGGCACTCGGCCATATTTGCCTCTTTATTACGCGACAAACGATCTAATAATCGACCTAGAAAATCTTTTTTAAAATACTATACTATACTATTATTATTGTGATTTTAAATCAACAAAATAATAATAATAATCCATAAATTCTCAACCTGTATTTCTACGGGCACCATAAGTTCAAAATATATTTTATTTATGCCCGGTATTATAAAAATTTATTTTAGGAATAAATAAATTTATTTCAAAGATTTCGGTATTATAAACACAAAATAACTTTATTTGGCTAATAGATCTCCCCAGTAAATTATTTGTTTGTTTTTCAACCAAGTAAACTTTATTCTGTAAATAATTTGACAATTAAAAGTCAAAAGTGATATTATTATAATTACTTTAGATTCCACTACTTGTTTTTATTAATTTCATTACGGTTATCATGTTTACCATATCATCCGTGTCAGATTTAAGTTCGCTTATAGTATCTTCCCTGACAGTGATTAATTCGAACCACAAGACATTCTAAGGAGTCGAAGACCTAAAGTTTTTTAAATCACACATAACCAGGGATTTTTATACTTATGCATATGCTTTTTTAAAATAAGTTCCATTTAAAGTTTTAAACGAGTGTTTTCCGCTCCCAAACTAAGCATGAAGTAAAGTTTCGAGTTCATAAAAGCCTGAAAATTTGGATGGTCGCGTGGCGGGAAGCGCGAAGCGCGGAGCGGCCAAACCAAATTTTCAGGCTTTTCTAAACTCGAAACTTTACTTCATGCGCCATATTCTAGAGTGTGTGCACATTAGACTTTACTTATGTTTAAAGCATTATTTCGGTACGGTCGCGTCGTGCTGCGAATGATTTTTCGAAAATTCATGAGCTCCTCTGATTAAATTAATTAACCGCGAGTAATTAAGTGCAAGTACGCTTAGTATACATCCAGACTAACCTCCGGTGTTAAACGTAATCGAAATTGTTTGAATTTTGCTGTTTGTTAGATCTAAAACCAAGTGCTTAAGTCGGTGGGATTAGATTATAAAAAGGTTAGTTAGATTCACCCCCCTAAAGTCGTATAGTTTTTTTTTAATTTTTTGGAAAATTTACACGATTGACGGAATTTTAAATTATTATTCCTAATTAATAGTCAATATAATAATTTAATGAGAGTTAATCAATGCAATTAGGTCATATAAAGTGGAGTAGTAAAATAAATAAATTGTACTTTTATTGAATTTGTATATCTTGAATAAGTTTCTCATCTTGTACGTGGTAAAACATATTAATTAAACCGTTGAGTATTGTAAATTATGTAAAAATATATTTGGCAAAGGACAATCTGAAATGAAATTGATTAAAAAAAAAACTAAACATTATTTTCCTTTTTTTTATATCTTGAATCAATTTCCATTTTCTTTTGTCAATTAATTAAATTATTAAGTATTGCAAATCATGCAAAATGTGGAATGAAATTGATTTAAAAAATAAACTAAACTATTTTTCAAAAAAAAAAATTTATTTCTTGGATCAATGTCCACTTCCATTTTCCTTTTTAAACATAATTTACAATACAATTTTTAAAAGAAAGTAAATTATGTAAAATATATTTGGTAAAGAATACTGTTGAATGAAAGTGATTCAAAAAACAAACTAAACATTATTTTTCAATTTATGATACAAATTCAATGATTTTGAAAGAAAACACATGGTTAAATTTCACTATTTTGGTTATTTATGTCAATTAGTTTCGACTCTGAATTATTTTTAAGGAATTCCTTGGGATGGACTCGAAAGTCGAAACTAGTTTAAATAAAAAAAAAAATAATATATTAGTCAAATTTAACCAAGTGTTTCTTTTAAAATTATTGAACTTATATTGCAAATTATGTAAAATTGGGTTTGACAAAGGAAAATGAAAGTGGAAATTGATTCAAGAAATAAAAAAAATAAAAATAATGTTTAGTTTATTTTTTTTAATCAATTTCATTTCACATTTTCCTTTGCCAAATATATTTTACATAATTTACTTTCTTTTAAAAATTGTATTGTAAATTATGTAAAATTATGTTTAAAAAGGAAAATAGAAGTGGACATTGATCTAAGAAATTAAAAATAAAATTGAAAAATAGTTTAGTTTATTTTTTTGAATCAATTTTATTCCACATTTTATTATTAAAATTAATTACAAATGATCAAACTTTTTGAGCATACAAAAAAAATTACATACTGAATATTAAAAAAAATATATGAAACACATTATTCCTCGTTTTCCATGGGTATCAGAAATTTCATAAATTTTAAAATATACTGCCTTTCAAAAAAATCAGAATACCAAGTATTTATTGCACGATTTTAATAAAATTTACACAATTTGATCATGTAAACGAACTGTATCGATGATCAGAAAATCAACTTGAAAAACAAAAAAACAAATGAATAAAAATTAATAATGTGTTGGGCCTCCACGATTTCCCAAACACCCATTAACACGTCGAGGCATGCTAGAAATCAGGCTGTCAATATCGACTTGGGGTATTTCATTCCAAACTTCGATAATTTGACCTCTAAGTTCCATTACAGTGTTAGCGGGGCGCTGTAAGTTACTTATTCTAACACCTATCATATCCCAAACATGTTCTATTGGCGATAGATCTGGAGAACGAGATGGCCAAGGTAACAAATTGATTTCGGCACTATCAAAAAACTGTCTTGTAATGGCCGCTGTGTGAGGTCGAGCATTATCTTGCTGAAAAATGGGGTTCTGCAAGCCATTTACATAGGGCACTAACACTGGCCGTAAAATGTTGTCAATATACCGAATCGCGTTAAGACTTGCTTCTAAAAAAACTAGAGGAGACCGACTACCATATGCTATCGCCCCCCAAACCATAACTCGCTGTGTAAGAGCCGTATGTCTTTCAACAGCAAATTGTAAAATTCTGCGTTCACCGCGCCGACGTCTCACTCTTCTGCGACCATCATGAGCCCATAAACAGAACCGAGACTCATCGCTGAAGATAATGTTATTCCATTCATGGGTCCAATGTTGTCTTTCCCTGCACCAATCAAGTCTTGCTCTGCGATGCTGCGGAGTAAGAGGTAGACACAATTGTGGACGGTAGGATCTTATACCAAAACTGCGGATTCTTCTGTAAACAGTAGCCATGGATACTCTTTGGCCATTTAGAGCCAACCAGTCATTTCCCAATGCCCGCGACGTTGTAAATCTGTCCCTTAAAGTTGTAAGACGAAGAGCTCGATCTTCACGCTCAGTGGTGCTTCTTGGACGTCCTGATCCAAGTCTACGTCGATTCTCCCCAGCTTCGGACCATCTAGACCAGCAGCGTACGATCACCGATACACTACGGCCTACCCTTTCAGCAATAGCACGAACTGAAAAACCCGCTTCTCGTATTCCAATAATGCGACCCCTTTCAAATTCACTTAGATGATGATATTGTGCACGCCGACGAACACGGGGCATCTTTTTATGTTTTACAAACTGAAACGTCTAACTACTCAGAGGCTACTTGGATATTAGAAGCAATTACCTTAAAAAATCAGCAGCTCTTCATAATGGTGAAATCAAGGAAAAATACTATTAAATAGTAACCAAAACAATTGATTTTTTGATCATCGATGCAGTTCATTTACATGATCAAATTCTGTAAATTTCAATAAAATCGTCCAATAAATACTTTGTGTTCTGATTTTTTTGAAAGGCAGTATATATGAGTAATGTACATTTTTAAATTTCACATTAAATTATTGTTTTATATGCGTGGCGCATGAAGTAAAATTTCGAGTTTAGAAAAGGCTGAAAATTTGGTTTGATCAGGGCGCTACGCGACGCGTTCAAACCAAATTTTCAGCCATTTCTAAACTCGAAATTTTACTTCATGCTTAACCTGGGATTGGAAATACTCGTTAGAGACTTCAAATTGACCAAACCAAATTGTTTTGCTCTTCTGAACTCAACATTTTAAGTTAGGAGGAGCCCGACAATTTGTTTTGGTCACTTTGAATCCTCTTAAGAGTTGAGCATGAAGTAAAATTTCAAAAAAATGTATATTATTATTATTAATATTGGTTTTGAAAAAATAGAATAATGATTTTTAAATTTATAATTTCAATAAAATATATCATTGACATTAATTACAAATGATCAAACTTTTTGAGCCTATAAACAAAATTACATACTGAATATTAAAAAAAAATATATGAAACACATTATTCCTCGTTTTCCATGGGTATCAGAAATTTCATAAATTCTAAAATATATGAGTAATGTATAATGTATATCACTCTGCAAATCCGCGAGGGACAGAGGGGTTCCACCGGCTATTACAGGCTGGATCAGAGCAATGCTCGACACCAGAACCGTGACAACGTCACTATGTGGCGACACGGTCAAGCTGAGGACTGCCAGGGGATGCCCGCAGGGAGGGGTTCTTTCCCCCCTGCTGTGGTCTTTACTGGTAGACGATCTGCTTGCAATAATAGATACGCTTGGCGTCGAAGTGCAAGCGTATGCTGATGACATAGTCATTCTTGCAAGGGGCACGGATGAAAACCAAATCTGTGAAGCCATGCAGGAGGCACTGGATGCGACTCAGGACTGGTGTATAGGGGAACGGTTAAACGTAAACCCTAGCAAAACATTAGTTGTCCCGTTCACGAGAAAGAGGATCCTGAAAGTGAGACCTCTTACTCTACGGGGAGAAACCATACCATTTGTGGAGGAGGCGAAGTATCTAGGAATCACCCTGGATAAATCGCTGAACTGGAACTCCCACTTGGACAAGACAATCCGCAAAGCAAGGTACGCCCTGTGGACGTGCCATTGAATTTGCGGGAAGTCATGGGGATTAAACCCCAAGCAAATGTACTGGCTATATGGTTCGGTCATAAAACCAATAATAACCTATGGCAGTATCGCCTGGTGGCCGATTACAACTCGAAAAACGGCCATATCAAGGCTCTCCTCACTGCAGAGAATGGCGACAGTGGCGGTAACTGGAGCCATACGCACTATCCCATCAGCGGCTCTAGAAATGCTACTGAACCTCACCCCCCTGCATATCCTAATACAGGGCGAGGTCAGATTAGCAACGTATCGATATCACCACGCGGCCCTATTGGATCCGAAGGTGATAGTCTTCATACCAAATGGGCTGTCAACTGCCATTGAGGCGGATGACACCCTAAGTATGAGGACTGACTACGCAGTCACGGACTACTGCGAGGATCAGCCGTACAAGGTCCTGTTTCCAAGCAGGGACGACTGGGAGCGACACAAAATCACCCCAGAAAAGGCTGATTCCTACTGGTACATTGACGGCTCAAAACTGTCCACTGGAACAGGAGCCTCAGTCGTCTTACCAAGGACTGAACTTTACTACAGCCTTGGCAGGTATGCTACCATACTTCAGGTTGAAATATACGCCATTGAAATGTGCGCCCACGAAATCATTTCAAAGGGTTGGGCGGGCAGGACAATAAAAATATGTTCGGACAGCCAGGCGGCCCTTAGGGCCCTGGCATCTTCTAGATGCTCCTCGCTGGCTGTACGGAACTGCAAATGGCACAGGTAAACGGGGTCAGTTTGATGTTGGTGCCAAGCCACTCTGGCGTGAAGGGAAACGAATTAGCCGATTCCCTAGCCAGAGAGAGGGCGCGTACAGCCTACATCGGACCAGAACCCGCTCTGGGGATACCCAGATCAACAGCTAGAGACCGTAACAACGGATGGATGAGACACGAGGCACAGGATTTCTGGCAAAACCGCCCTGGGATGAGACATTTTAGAGCGGTAACAAGTGGACCATCTGCGGCCAGGACGGCCTCATGGTTGTAATGATTCGACCCTAGGTATTATACAAATTTATAATTTGTATTATTGTTTACGTTGTGTTGTGTATGTAGTAACCCTTTTATTTATTTACCAGGTTCGTTGTTTGTGTCAATATGCATTATCGTAAATACTGTGTCTTTATTCCCTTTTAATTTGACTAGGAGGATGTGTGGACAATAAATAAAACAGGATATGAGCTTAACGTATGCAAAGTTTATTGACCTTTCATGACATTTCTAATGAATTGATATGTCTTATATTATTTATATTCACAAAATATATTACCCAACGTTTATGCTTAAAAGTCATGTGCATTTGGTTAAACTCAAAAAAATGTATGACTCTACTTGTGGGAGCAAAATTAACTAGCCCCTGCATTTGCATTACGAGATGGGAAACCCACAAAAACCATCTCGGAGCTAGCATCACACACTCGACACACTTGCGATTAGTTAGTAGGACACTTAGGGCAATACTGACTCGGATTGGCCTTACACATCAATCGACTGGGCCGATTAGTTAGTAGGACATACCTCGTTTTATCGCTCAGTTCGGCCTTACACATCAACCACCATACACCCCTCACTCGTGTGATTAGTTAGTAGGACACTTAGCGCAATACTGACTCGGATTGGCCTTACACATTAATCGACTGGGTCGATTAGTTAGTAGGACATACCTCGTTTTCTCGCTCAGTTCGGCCTTACACATCAACCACCATACACCCCTCACTCGTGTGATTAGTTAGTAGGACACTTAGCGCAATACTGACTCGGATTGGCCTTACACATTAATCGACTGGGTCGATTAGTTAGTAGGACATACCTCGTTTTCTCGCTCAGTTCGGCCTTACACATCAACCACCATACACCCCTCACTCGTGTGATTAGTTAGTAGGACACTTAGCGCAATACTGACTCGGATTGGCCTTACACATCAATCGACTGGGTCGATTAGTTAGTAGGACATACCTCGTTTTCTCGCTCAGTTCGGCCTTACACATCAACCACCATACACCCCTCACTCGTGTGATTAGTTAGTAGGACACTTAGCGCAATACTGACTCGGATTGGCCTTACACATCAATCGACTGGGTCGATTAGTTAGTAGGACATACCTCGTTTTCTCGCTCAGTTCGGCCTTACACATCAACCACCATACACCCCTCACTCGTGTGATTAGTTAGTAGGACACTTAGCGCAATACTGACTCGGATTGGCCTTACACATCAATCGACTGGGTCGATTAGTTAGTAGGACATACCTCGTTTTCTCGCTCAGTTCGGCCTTACACATCAACCACCATACACCCCTCACTCGTGTGATTAGTTAGTAGGACACTTAGCGCAATACTGACTCGGATTGGCCTTACACATCAATCGACTGGGTCGATTAGTTAGTAGGACATACCTCGTTTTCTCGCTCAGTTCGGCCTTACACATCAACCACCATACACCCCTCACTCGTGTGATTAGTTAGTAGGACACTTAGCGCAATACTGACTCGGATTGGCCTTACACATCAATCGACTGGGTCGATTAGTTAGTAGGACATACCTCGTTTTCTCGCTCAGTTCGGCCTTACACATCAACCACCATACACCCCTCACTCGTGTGATTAGTTAGTAGGACACTTAGCGCAATACTGACTCGGATTGGCCTTACACATCAATCGACTGGGTCGATTAGTTAGTAGGATATACCTCGTTTTATCGCTCATTTCGGCCTTACACATCAACCACCATACACCCCTCACTCGTGTGATTAGTTAGTAGGACACTTAGCGCAATACTGACTCGGATTGGCCTTACACATCAATCGACTGGGTCGATTGGTTAGTAGGACATACCTCGTTTTCTCGCTCAGTTCGGCCTTACACATCAACCACCATACACCCCTCACTCGTGTGATTAGTTAGTACGACACTTAGCGCAATACTGACTCGGATTGGCCTTACACATTAATCGACTGGGTCGATTAGTTAGTAGGACATACCTCGTTTTCTCGCTCAGTTCGGCCTTACACATCAACCACCATACACCCCTCACTCGTGTGATTAGTTAGTAGGACACTTAGCGCAATACTGACTCGGATTGGCCTTACACATCAATCGACTGGGTCGATTAGTTAGTAGGACATACCTCGTTTTCTCGCTCAGTTCGGCCTTACACATCAACCACCATACACCCCTCACTCGTGTGATTAGTTAGTAGGACACTTAGCGCAATACTGACTCGGATTGGCCTTACACATCAATCGACTGGGTCGATTAGTTAGTAGGACATACCTCGTTTTCTCGCTCAGTTCGGCCTTACACATCAACCACCATACACCCCTCACTCGTGTGATTAGTTAGTAGGACACTTAGCGCAATACTGACTCGGATTGGCCTTACACATCAATCGACTGGGTCGATTAGTTAGTAGGACATACCTCGTTTTCTCGCTCAGTTCGGCCTTACACATCAACCACCATACACCCCTCACTCGTGTGATTAGTTAGTAGGACACTTAGCGCAATACTGACTCGGATTGGCCTTACACATCAATCGACTGGGTCGATTGGTTAGTAGGACATACCTCGTTTTCTCGCTCAGTTCGGCCTTACACATCAACCACCATACACCCCTCACTCGTGTGGTTAGTTAGTAGGACACTTAGCGCAATACTGACTCGGATTGGCCTTACACATCAATCGACTGGGTCGATTAGTTAGTAGGACATACCTCGTTTTCTCGCTCAGTTCGGCCTTACACATCAACCACCATACACCCCTCATTCTCACCCCCACCCCCCCCATCTTCCCCTTTTCTCAGATGTTTAAATTATTTCGCTGGTTTTGTTTATTTGATTTTAACTTAGTCGGTTTGATGTAGAATTAATTTTACTCTTACGTGATAGTCTCTCTAGCGCTGTTATCCCTAACTCCATTCTCAATTTTCTAACTCTATTCTGAATACCTAACTCTTTTTATCAACATTACTTCACTGTCCTCAACTGTCCCCATTTAAATTCAAATACTGACTGTCCTAGTCCCTGTCCCAAAACTCACTGATTTTTAGAATTGTTTCTTTGCTGCTCTCAAAGTTCTCCCCTCCCCAAATTTTGTTGCTTAGACTTTATCTACTACCATATTTGGTCACAAAACCCATCCCTCTCTGACGTCAACGTAATTTCCCTGACTCTGCACACTTGTTGTGTTTGCGTTCGTTAAATCCTGAACTGAATCTTTCTGTATGTCAGCATTTTTCCACGCGCCGGTACTTGTTTATTATTTTAAGGCGATGCTGCATTTGTTATTTCTTTCACATAAAAAAAAATTTGATCGACTAATGTTATTCTCGTATTTACTGGATGTTGATTTTTCTTTATTATTTTCTTGGGTGATTTTTGTATTAATATTTTAATTTAATTTCGTCAAAAATAATATTTGCACATGACCCCTACTGACCTATTACATGGTTGAAGCTGAGCAGATCAGATGTTCACACATTAACTGCTCTCTTCACTAGACACAGCCGTCTAAGGCATCACCTTAATAAACTAGGACTAAGCGACACCACTGAGTGCCGCCTATGCCTAGAGGATGATGAAACAGCAGAGCACGTCATATGTGCCTGTCCAGCTGGCGACCAGATCAGGACCACGGTGTTTGGCACACCGAAGCTAAACCTGAAGGACCTGGAAAAAACTTCACCTGACAAGATCCTTGACTTCATCAAGAAGATGGACTTGGAAGGTGAGCTGTAAGGTCGGATGTTCGACCTTAATTGTGAGCCACAATAGATCCTTGCGGTCGCAGTGGAGGGTAGCATAACTACCCACTCACTTTCAATAGAATAGAATGTATATTTTTCAATTTCACATTAAATTATTGTTTTATACGCGTGGCGCATAAAGTAAAATTTCGAGTTTAGAAAAGGCTGAAAATTTGGTTTGATCGCGTCGCTACGCGACGCCTTTTCTAAACTCGAAATTTTACTTCATGCTTAACCTGGGATTATAAATACTCGTTAGAGACTTCAAATTGACTAAACCAAATTGTTTTGTCTTCCTAACTTAACATTTTAAGTTAGGAAGAGCCCGTCAATTTGATTTGGTCACTTTGAAGCCTCCAACGAATTAAGCATGAAGTGAAATTTCAACAAAATGTATATTATTATTATTACTAATGTTTTTTTTAAAATAGAATAATGATTTTTAAATATTAGATTTCAATAAAATATATCATTAAAATTAATTACAAATGATCAAACTTTTTGAGCCTAAAAAAAATTACATAATGATTATAAAAAAAAATTATATGAAACACATTATTCCTAGTTTACCATGGGCATCAGAAATTTCATAAATATTAAAATATATGAGTGTTTATTTTTTAATTTCACATTAAATTATTGTTTTATATGCGTGGCGCATTAAGTTAAATTTCAGCCTTTTCTAAACTTGAAATTTTACTTCATGCTTAACCTGGGATAAGAAACACTCGTTAGAGGCTTTAAATTGACCAAACCAAATTATCGAGCTCTTCCTAACTCAACATTTTACAAGGATTATTGTCCTACGTTCATAAATAACAGTTTATTTATCCAACATGGTGTTGCAATCCTTGTTTAAGTATAAAATAATTGACATTTCTTAAGAAATTTAAACAAAATTTGACATAAATATTTGCCTTCCTGTTCAACTAAAGTTTCATTAATTTTATTTATGTATCATGAATTCTTGTTTGTTTTCGGGGGTGTTAATGTGAAGCTGGCCAGCGCCGAAAGAAAGTGTGAAATAAAAACACAAGTATCTATGATGAATCAGCAATTTCTTATAGAAAATAGGGGTGTGAATGAAAGATAAAAATCTGTGTGTGATGAAAATTCTCTTTCTCATTTTTTGATGATTGCGTATCGTCAATTTATTGGTGATTGTGTGAAAGAAACGGTCTTCGTGTGATTCGTGAGCGCAGTGTGAGTATAAATAAGAAATCGCTGTGCTTGTTCTTGTTAAATTTAAATTTTAAGTTAGAAATTAGAATAATAATAATCTCAACAAATTTTAAATTTTTTATACAGGGAAAACTTATCAAAATAATACATAGGCATACGCATCTTATAGTAAAAAATATATATCAATACAATACAACATCAAAGACACTATAAAACAAAACAATAATATTAAAACTCAAAAAGTAAAATAAATTACAATAATGTTTAAATCTAAACAGATACTTTAGAAAATCGAGGAATAATTTGTGTTGTCTTTTGATCGTTAAACTGTCATTCAGTAATATAATTCGAAAGTTTAATTCTTAAGCGATCCTTAGGAAAATCCAGGAGTAACTTGTGTAGACTTTTGTTCCTTAAATTGTAATTTACTATCACGTTGTGAAAGGTCAAACATAAAATGTTTGAAATAAAATTAAATCATTTAAAATTCATGTAAATCGTTAATTCCGCTTTAAAATATAACTTATTGGTTTAAACATTTTTTAAAAACAAAGTTTTTCAAACGTTACAACCCTGATACGTTTGAAATACTGAAAACAATGTTTTAAACAATAAGTTGTGTTTTAACAACCCTGATACGCTTATAATACTTTGCTTTAAAACAATTAGTCATGTAATTGAGCTGAATTAACGATTTACATGAATTTTAAATGATTTATATTGTTGCAAACATTTTATATGCGAACAAGAATATTTCACTAATTAAACACGACTTTAACTTTGTACAACTTTAACTTGTCATTTTCAAACTCAAACACTTAATAAAGTCTTAATTCTCCAAAGTTAAAAGTGTGTTTCATTTGTAAATTATAATGTATAACGAAGTAGAAGCCTCCGCCGTTAACAGTTAAAAATAATAATAATAATAAACCCATGAAAATAAGCTTACGCTTCTTATAGTTTGCACACTTTAAACAAAATATGTAAAATTACGACAATATTCGTGTAAAATGCAAACAATGCGTTGTCTTATTAATTAATTAATTATTAATTAAGACGTTCTGCTTGCATTTTTTACGAATATTATCGTAATTTTATATATTACAGTTTACTTGATTTTGAAAAATTAATTAATCAGTATCAAACCATTGATAATGGTCACTTTGTGTCTAAAATGCACATCTGGTATAGAATAAATTTGTGAAGAAAGGTTAATAGTGTTTTATTTCAAGTTATTATCATCTTCACGTAACTCGCCAAATTTCATTTAGAGAGAAATTGAAAAAGGTTAAAAGTGTTTTATTTATAGTAATAAAAACTGTTGATAATGCTGCAGAAACTCCTCTTTTCTCCTCAACGAAAAATAAAACCGTCTTCTAAATATTTCAAAATGTTAAATTTTTTGACGTGCTAACACCGTTCATATATATCCAGTTAGCCAGTCCCCATATAAATTTTGGGTACACGCGAATGGGAGCAGAACGCTGGATGCCAAATTGGTGTATATGGCTGCCTATATACACCAGTCTGGCTTCCTGCGGTCGGTCGGTTGCGACTATTTTACTCCAAATGTCGCGAAATCAAGTCTCAGAGAGAGAGTGAGAGAGAGACAATTTCTTTCTCCCTCTATTCCGCGCTTCTCGTTGTATCATATTCCAGATGTTGATTTTTCAATCTTGAAAA
This sequence comes from Philonthus cognatus, assembly GCA_932526585.2. Lineage (NCBI taxonomy): Eukaryota > Metazoa > Arthropoda > Insecta > Coleoptera > Staphylinidae > Philonthus > Philonthus cognatus. The sequence continues at coordinate 41,301,809 of OW052244.1, forward strand.
CACGTATTTTTTTCTTTTAACGAGCTAAGGATGCGTGTTACATTCATTCATGCGTTTCCTTCTACAATTTTATTTTCTGCGTTATTAGAGAATAGATTTTATGAAATTATATGTGAACGTTGTAAAATTAATTAAGTATTATTTATTTTGTACAAGAAACTTAAAATACAAAACTATTTAACTTTTGATAAAAAGTAAAACAAATACATCAACTTATCATTTTATTAACTAATCAGATCAATCCTATTGATCAGATCAAATCTACTGATCGATAAGGGTTTCTTTATTAATTAAAGGGGTCAGTGCAAAATGCAGTTAAGTCATTTTTTTTTTTAGTTTTTGAATTATTACCGTTTGAAGTTTTTAACCCATTAAGCGCCGTTGATGCATACACGCAACATTATTATTTTTTGATAATTAAGTTACTAAATAAGTTTATTTGATATATTATATTATTTGACCTGAATTGAAAATATACCAAGAAAAATTTAAATATTTTGTTATTTAAAGTGTATTATAAATACTTCACAATATTACAATATTTTATACGCGTGGCGCATGAAGTAAAATTTCGAGTTTAGAAAAGCCTAATTTGGCTCGGTCGCTCCGCTTCGCTACGCGCCCGAGCCAAATTTTCAGGCTTTTCTAAACTCGAAATTTTACTTCATGCTTAGTCTGGGAGTGGATATACTCGTTCTTAACTTCATATTGCACGTTTTTATATAAAATCGACGAATGCCTGAACATTGACAGCGTATACATTACATTGTTGAGGCACTAATTTTTTGAAAATCCATATCACTTTAATATAATAATAAACTATTTATGATTTTTAACTTTTTATTAAATTCACGTATACATTATGTGTATTTAAAGAAAAAATTCACAGTATGTAATTCATAGAAATCAAAAAAAAGTGTAGAATTTTAATTAAAATTAACTTTTAGAGCTAAAATTGCGTGGCCGTTAATGGGTTAAAATAGTTTTAAATATACTATGTGTCCCGTTTCAAGGCGCATTGTATGTTTCATGTAAAGATTTCCAGTGTAATTGGAATTTGAGTTTGTATCGCTTATTGAACGAAAACGATTACAATAGAATTAAAATCATTTCTTTACCTACTAGAAGTATTTTCGAGGTATTATTTTTGAGTTCTCCTCAGTTTAATTTAAAATATAGCTTGAAAATAGTGAACGATTATACGAAAATAAAATAAGTATATTTGAACCTCACGTAAAATCAGTGTTTTGTGCGCGGGGCGCATGAAGTAAAATTTCGAGTTTAGAAATGCCCAGAAAAATGTACAGTGTATTCTGTACATTGAGTTATTTATACTTAAAGAACTCTCTGTATAACTAATCAATAATATAAATTATTTGCCAAATTTGGTACATACCAAAGTTTTAATTGAATTTATGAAGAAAAAAAAAACAATCAAGATAAAAATAATATCAAATGAATTCTTTAATGTAAACTCATTGAATTTAATTTTTTGATTTTTAGTTAAATTTTAGGTTTATTTAGGAGCTTTTTAAATATATCTGATTCCCAAAGTCCATAATTTCGAACACGCTGGAAATCTGAAAATAAAAGAAATGTTTCGGAACAGTTTATTTTTTCTGAAGGTCATCAAATTTATCATCGTACAAGTGGTGTAGATGGGATCAAATTACACGACGAAATAAGAGCAAGCGCGTTTGTGTGTATGTGTGTGTGTAGACGCAACCGGAGCAGATTTCTCTAGAATACTTCTACGTTTACACTATTCATAAGTAGATGGAGCCACTTCCCGACCACAGTCTCTCCTTTTCTATCCTCGAAAACTCGAAATCCAGTTCTCCCATAAGCATTGTCTACCCTTGGTGCTAACCGACACTTTAAAAATCCTGGCAACGGGCTTATATAAGTACAAAATTAAAGAAAGTTAATCAGAAAAATGTCAACGTTTTCGAAGCCGTAGTAAGTAAATCGATGCATTATTTCAAATATTTTCGTTGTATATTTTCTCAGAATATTTCAATATATCATAGCGTATTTCAGTCTCTTCCAGCATTTCAGTGAATTTAGTATCTTACAAAAACATATTTTTTAGTATCTATTATTAGTGTTTCATATTTTTTTAGTGTCTCTAAGCTTCCATTTTTCAGTCATTCAGTATTTTTCATTTTCTTTTAGTGTCTCTAAGCTTTTATTTTTAATAGTCATTCAGTATTTTTTATATTCTTGTAGTGTTCATAAGCTTATATTTTCTATAGTCGTTCAGTATTTTTCAGTTTATTATTTCTTACAAGAATAATTAAAAATCCAAACTATTCGAATTCAAGAAAATAAGCTTACGCTTCTTTTAGTTTGCACACTTTAAACATAAAATATAAATTTTCGACAATGTTCGTATAAAATTTCAATGGGTATTTATTGTTATAAGAAGACTACTTAATTAATTAAGACGTATTGTTTGCATTTTATATCAACATTGCCGTAGTTTTATATACTATATTATTTCTTTGTGTCTTTTTTCAAAGCATTCAATGTCTCGGAGACTATTTTCAGAGTTTCATAATCTTTCAGTATCTTTTTTTTATATACATTTTGTAAATATTATGCAAACTATTGGCAAACTCAATTTTTCTTGATGTCTTTCAGTATCACTTAACATTCATCTTTCATAATCGTTCAGTATCATTTAACAGCTTTTAGTATATTTCAATCTCTTTTACTGCCTGTCAGCCGTTGTCTTTCTGAGTCTTCAGTGTTTTTCATTATGATTATTATTATCTTTCAATCTACCGTGTTTCTCGTTACAAGACGCATCATAGGAAATTCCCATGTAAAAATTACAATTTCAGTTTGTATCGCTATTATCGAACTAAAATGATCAGAATAAAATAAGAGTATTTCCTTTACCTACCAGCATTATTTTCCAAGTTTTATTTTTTTTATACACGTGATGTGGAATTGTATTATTCACATGGGTGGTCTAAGATGGAATCATTCAATTAACACAAAAGATCAGTTTTATCAAACTATGCCCGACTATTTCTGCACGTAGGTACATATTATATCAGAAATGTGCTGTTTAATTACATTATTTGCCTAATTAATGTTTTTTCAACATGAAAAAAATTATACAAGTGTAAAGTTTCAGAGTGATTTGTATCTTGCGTGAGGAATAATTATCATATTCTTGCAAGGAAATTGTCTGAAATTAAAGACCGTAACAAAATATATGATGCTTATTAAAATACGCCAATTTTACGAAGCTGACTTGTAATTTTAATGTCCAAATAATCAAATATCACAAGAGCAACACTATTACATTTTTCTGGCACAGGTTTAAAATAGTTGGTTCTATAACAATAAGAGTGCGATTCTTTACGCAATCTACAACAAATTCGTCTTACTAAATCAAAACATTCATTAAAAAAACTACTTCCGATTGTTTACTTTAATCTTCGTAAGACAAATTTGTTAAAGAATCGTAATTTTCAGGCTTTTCTAAACTCGAAATTTCACTTCATGCCTAACGAAGGAGTGGAAAACCCTGGTTAAACAAATAAAAAAGTTTATTTTGAAGCTTTCCTTATTGCAAAATTCACAGGTTAAAATAGAGTTGTTGTATTTAGTTTTATTTAGTGATGAATGTTAGAACAAACACAAATATTGTGCGTCATATATAGGGTGTCCACGCTAAACCGTTCGTTTCAAGTTTATGGGGTGGCAACCTAAACCTAACCTAAACCTTGCACTAAAAATTTGAAAAAAGTTCTCCTCGCACTGTTTAATTAGTTCTTCTCATGTGAAATATTTTAAAATTTCTATCACAAAATTTGTTATTTTAAATATAAAACCCTATATATTAGTAATTTTTGGATTACTCGTTTGCAACATATTTTATTCGAACATATCACTTATCTCTCATAGTTTTCAAGAAAAAATAATATATCTAAAATTTTGACCTCTATAAAGCATCTTCAAATCTGCCTGTAACTTCTCTTAAGAATAAGATAAAAATATGATTTATATCTTTACTTGTACCTAGAGGATGTCTGTATGAGTTAAATAATTGGAAACCGTCAATTTTGACAATAAGTGTTCTTAAAATGTCAATATCTAAGTAACCTTTTCAATATCTCGTAATTCAGTTTTTTTAAACGGAATGAAACATTTTTTATTACATGATACTATTAGGGGGAAAATTTACTACAAACAAGTATTATCTTAGTGGCATTTACGCAAGGTCGCATTTACACAGAGTATAATGCGCGCATAAGTCGCAATTTTGTTTTGTCGCGATTGTAATTCGAAATTTTAATATCAAATGAACCCTAATGTAAGTCCAGAGCCAAATATTTTAGCTATGAAATGTAAATGTATACCTGTTCTGTTTGAACAAAATATTTCTTGAGATGGTTTTCTTACAATATCAAAAAAACATCTTTATTACGGAATAAAAATAATAAATAGAAACATTTTATAAAAACGTTTAATTAATATCTTGAAACAGTAATTACAATTTTTCCATAAATTCATCACACGTTCACCTAAGACGATAAAAATCGCTCTGCGGTGAATAACACAAATACATTTTCCCGCCGTAAATCATAACTTGATAAATAATTTAAGAGGCCGGGAAAGTCGGGAGACACGAAAGTCGTGTCCGCTTATATTTATATATAGTTTTTTTTATGTCCGAGCATCAAGATTAAGCCTGATTGATGGCTGACGGGAAAACGAACGATCCCGAAAGCAGATACCGGCGCAATCCCTTTCTACTTGTGTTTATTCACCGCATTGTACACCATTTTCCACTTAACCACCGTTTCCGAAAAAACAAAGCAAAACAAAAATAAAGGAACATTTCCATATTTCGCGAAACTGAGACTGAAATCATTTTTGTCAGGGTTTAATTGAATGAGTTTTCACGTGTTACTTTCTAGACGAGTGGGACTTAACCATTTCAGAATCATGGAACACTTACAAATTTACAATATTTTTGTATAACACTATCTTAAACCTTTCAGCCCTAATGGTGGCATTTGCAACCAGTAAAATTTGGTAAACTCACTAGGAATTTTTCTTTTAAATATACATACTTGTATGCATGAGCTGTAGCTTTTCTGATAATCGTTTTTAAAATAGATTAATTTGAAGTTTTAGACGATTAATTTTAATTATTTGTTAATCTGGGCGTGTAACTCCCAGATTAACCATTAATTAAAATTTCGAGTTTAGAGAAGCCTGAAAATATGCTAAAAACGTGTATTCTGAATACAACATCACAACAGTGTATAGTACGCGTGGCGCATGAAGTAAAATTTCGAGTTTAGAAACGCCTGAAAATTTGGTTTGGTCACTCCGCGCTTCGCGCTACGTGCCCAAACCAAATTTTCAGGCTTTTCTAAACACGAAATTTTACTTCATGCTTAATCTGGGAGTGGAAAACACTCGCTTGAAAGTTAAATTTGAAATATTTGTAAAAACAACTAATGTCTGAAGATTTACAGCGTATACAGTATATTGAGATATGTATACTTAAAAGAAAAACACTCTGTATATCTGAGATAGTAATAAATAATATGCAGTGTACTAAACATTTTTTGGGCATCTGAAAAATTCCAGGGCTGAAAGGATTAAAATATAACAATGACTTTTTCCTTTTCGTCTTTATTTTTTTTGTAAACAAATATAATATAAACTGTAAAATGAAAATTGTTGACGTAAAGCCAAATAAAATATATATAATATAATGCAAAATATTTGTGTTTGTTCTAATGTTGAACACAAAATAGACAAAATAAATAAGAACTTTATTTTAACCAGAGAATTGCAATTACCAAAGCTACATAATACACTTTTGTTATTTGTCTAGCGACGGTTTTCCATTACTTAGTTGAGTATGAATTAAAATGTCGAGTATTAAAAAGCCTGCAAAATGAGATTTACAGGCTTTTATAAACTCGAAATGTTACTTCATGCTTAATCTGGGAATAGAAAGTATTTGTTTGAAGCTTCAAATTGACCTCTATTAAAAACGCGTCTGTATATTTACAGGGGCTTTTTCTTTTAAGTATACATATGCAAACGCTGTAAATTTTTTGGCATGGGTTCTTTTTTTTTATGAATTTAATTTGAAGCATTAAACGAGTGTTTTCCACTCCCTGATTAAGCATGAAGTAAAATTTCGAGTTTATGAAAGCCTGAAAATTTGGTTTGGTCGTGTAGCGCGTAGTGCTACGCGACCAAACCAAATTTTCAGACTTTACTAAGCTCGAAATTTTAGTTCATGCGCCACGCATAAAAACCACTGATTTTAGGTGAAGTTCAATATATTCTACTAAAGCAGTATGGTAAAAACGTGTATTCTGAACATCACATCACATTAGTGTTTAGTACGCGTGGCGCATGAAGTAAAATTTCGAGTTTAAGAAAGCCTGAAAATTTGGTTTTGGATTTTCAGGTTTATTCTAAACTCGAAATTTTACTCCATGCTTAATCTGGGAGTGGAAAACACTCGTTTGAAAGTTCAATTTAAAATATTTGCAAAAACATCGAATATCTGAAGATATACAGCGTATACAGTATATTGAGATATGTATACTTAAAAGAAAAACTCCCTGTAAATATATTTCATACTCATTTTTAATAATTCTTGAGCAAATCTTCAACAATTTAGTATTTGAGCGTTTATTGTTTCCAATAAAATTAAAAGCAATTAACTTCAATAACTTCCAGGCTGCAGCTTCATTGGGTGGCAATAACGAGGGAACATTTCTAACATTGATCAAATTTCTCATCTGTGGACCGTGAAAGATTCCTTTTTTGATTTTCGCAATAGAAAGTTTTAGTAAAATTAGTTTCAAATATGCGAACGCTTCTTTGTCTAACTTACTAAAAGTATGTGCGCCGACAAAAAATTGTATTTCGAAATTTTTATTTTAGTACCTTAACTCAATGGCTCATAACTCCGGTATTTATCCATAGAATTTCTTCTTCAATACCTTATTTTCTTTGTGAAAGTGCGATCTATACATAAATAATAAGAAACTGGACATAATTACAAGTTTTATATTTTTGCATGGCGATAGACTGAATTTTCGAATTTTGTTTTGGCCGAAGATATCGACGTTTCTCATATATTTTGGTCCATAACACTACTGAACCAATTGAAAATAATGTTAGAGGCGATTGTTGGAGATTCGACTACCTTTAATATAATATTTTTGTGCGACCCACTAAAATGTGAAGTTATCTATCAAAAAAAAAAAATCGAAGTAAAAATCTAAAAATTCAAATCTCGAAAACCAATCAATAAAATTTATTTTGTATGTTATTTTCGAGTTAAGCGGGCTAAAATACATAGGAAAAATATAGTTGCATTAAATGTACAGAATTATATTTTGTAAACCAGTGTAATTAGATAAAAATTAAACACAGTAGATTGTTTTACAATATAACATTTTAATAAAATTAATTCAGTAGTTTTTGAATATTTTGACGTTGGAGTAAAAATAACTAATATGCAAAGGATAGAATATTATTAGATTTTGAGATATTTGAAATGAGAACAAATGACAAATTTTATACTAAACTTTCATAAGATTCTGGTTTTTGCAGTATATTTTTTTATAAAAGTCCATTTTTTTGATGTTTTCGCCGTGACCGTTTCGCTACTACGCGTCAAATCGGTGATCAATGGATTGTAGAAGAAGGTAGGCCCGTTAGTATGCGAACCTTATATCGCCGCATTCAATCCTTTGGTCTTCTTTCCTACCGTCCAAGATTAGTGCTTCCTTTAACAGCGAGACACTGTCGCCAAAGGTTGGACTGGTGCAGAGAACGGCAGCATTGGGAGGCAGAATGGCACGATGTCGTATTCAGCGATAAATCACGATTTTGTCTAGGCACGCATGATGGCCGTAGAAGGGTTCGACGCTACCGTGAAGAACGACCTGATCTTAGGTTTGCTATTGAGAGGCATGTACATAGGACTGCTGGAGTAATGGTTTGGGGGGCTATTGCTTGTGGTAGTCGATCACCTCTTGTATTCATTCGAGACAGTATGACAGCTGCGCGTTATGTTCAAGACGTCATACGACCGACTTTGTTGCCTTATTTAGATGGCCGCCCAGACGTACTTTTTCAACAAGATAACGCACGTCCCCATATTGCTCGTCGAACTATGAACTTTCTTAATGAAGCTGGTGTTAATGTTTTGGGGTGGCCGCCCCGTTCGCCGGATTTAAATCCCATTGAACATGTGTGGGATATCATGGGAAGAAGAATATTCTCTTTGCACCATCCTCCACAGACTCTAGCACAGTTGATCGATGAAATTCAAGCTGCTTGGAACGAGATGCCTCAAGAAGACATCGACCATCTCATTTCTTGAAAATGTAATCATTTTATTCTTGATATAAGACTACCATACTGGCAAAAAATCAAGTTAAAATAATAACTCCTTCTGGGTGTTACGCTTCTAATGTCATTGAGTATATAAGATTTTAATCAACAATTATTTTTGCATACAGACATTTTAAAAATATATTATTTTTTTTAATTACCCGGCGCTTTCGCCAGAATATTAAATAGGGTATAAGATTTTTAAATCAAACTATTACTATGTTTTTTACAACTGTTTTTAATTTATATATATACAGGTGTTACATACAAATATACAGGGTGCCCGTATTTTGACAGAATGTATGGGGATCTCATTTATTTGAAGAGATATAGAGTCGGTTAAATTAGGGCAAAGTTGCGTATTTTAGGGCTTAACAATAATCATAAAACAATTTTGAAATATCTTTTTTTGTTTTCGAGATATCAACAAAAAACTGATTTTTCGAAAAATTGTTTTTATTTTTTCTTTTAAAAACTACTGAATCTGGATATTTAGAACTTTTAAAATACAAGACACTTTTTAATGAGGAATCTAGTAGCATATTTTTTCTAAGATAACTATAACATTTACCCGGGGACCATAGCCAACTTTTGTTTTTCTTATGAGCGCCATTTTGGATTTTCATATTTTTTCAAAGAATATTTTTTTCTGAACTCAGTGATGTACCACACTCATAATTTATTTTAGATTTGATATTTAATATTATGATATTTTCTTTCTTGCAAAAAGTGCCTTAGAAACAATGACGTCATATCTGATAATCAAAATAATCTTGACAGCAGTCAATCATTGTTAGTACTTAAAATTAATTAATAGCTGTCAATCCTTTGTAATAATAATAATAAGTACCGATTATCACATAAAAGTTGCACAAACTAAATTTATTCTACTTTTATTGTTATTATTCCAAAACTATTCACAAAAAAAGTAATTCTTGAATTTTTTCCCTACATCTTGGTAAATATTGATCGCCATCACATCTAAGCGTTATATATTTTTAACTTTACTGTAAATCAGTTCTTTATACGCGTGGCGGAGGAAGTAAAATTTTGAGTTTAGAAAAGCCCCGTGGAAATTTGTCTTAGGTCACTGCGCGACTCTCGACAAATTTTCTACGCGGGGCTTTTCTAAACTCAAAATTTTACTACATGCTTAGTCTGGGAGTGGAACATACTCGTTAGTTTCAAATACATCACAACTGTTAAAATATGTATCGTCGGCTGTCTGTCTTCAGGGGTGATATGTAAGCAAATGATGGGTCCTAGGAGTTGTCAAATCAGTGAGTTACTCAACTGTTTTCAAGGCACTCTTTACAAAAAACAAAAGATTAAAATTTTACATATAAAATGTACAATAAACTATAAGTGTGATACATCATTGAGTTCAGAAACAAATATTCTTCCAAAAAAATATGAAAATCCAAAATGGCTCCCATAAGAAAAACAATAGGGTAAATGTTATAGTTATCCTAAAATCAAATGTGTTGCTAGATTAATCGTTAAAAAGTGCTTGTATAATGTCAAAGTTGTAAATGTCTGAATTCAATAGTTTAAAACAAAAAAAAAAAAACGAAATTACAAAAAATCCGTTTCTTGACAATATCTCAAAAACGAAAGAAGATATTTCAAATTTGTTTTTATGTTATTATTGGAACCACAATTACGCAACTCTGCCCCAATTTAACCGACTCTCTATCTCTTCAAATAACCGAGATCCCCATACATTCCTTTGAAATACGGACACCCTGTATATATAAATTAAAAAAGTGGTAAAAGACATAGTAATAGTTTCATTTAATTTTTATATAGATTACCATGTAGTAACGGACAAAACCATCGTAATGTTATAAGATTTTTGTTTAGTTTTATTGGCCTTTGTAACTGTGGCCTTCGCCATCAATCTATATTTACATTTTGAATCAATTCTAAATCGAAATTAGATCTAGGACGTCGCAACATATTCACACTGCAACTATGGACCCCGATGGACACTTTTTACTTTAAAATTACCCCACCCGGCGGGACTTGAATCCGTGACATCTATGTTTGTAGGCAGGGCTTCTACCGACTAGTCCACGCTGCCCAAGGAATAAGATTAAAATAATGCCTTGTTTACAGAGAAAGTTAATAAAGTAAGTTATCTTATTTAAGTCACGTCTACTATCTTATATAAACCAGAACTACTCTCCTATCCTTGTTACAGTTTCTATTCAGTTTAAGAGCCAAACCTACAATATTCTCTAAACAATGCCTATCATCTAAAACTCATCTGTAATCATATATGAGGTAATCTATGATACATCCAAATTCTCTATGCTAGGACTACTATTACACCTACAATCTCTTCTATGTTAAATCCACGAAAAACAAAAAATATAGTAAGAGCACCATTTTAGGTTGAAATGTCACTTATTCGAGACAAGATAAACAAATCGATTTAAAAGTATTGTCTTCCTATTTTTATGTTTTATTTTTTTGTTTTTTGAATAGAGATCGGCAAAAAGTTTAACTCTTTCACTTATTTCCACGAATTGTTTTCGATACTGCAACAGTTTTAATCATTTTCATTATTCACCTTGAAATTGAAACTCCATTGTGTCAATAATCAGCAATCTTTTTTCAAACAGGCTGATTTTTCTATAATTTTGAGCCAAACTTAATCTTTTTTTTGAAAAATCATCCTAAATCATTAAATTTATTTGTAATAATACAATTATCAACAGTCCTAAAAATATCAAAATATAATAATAAAAATTATACAAACTCCATATAAATTTACTAACTTACTAAAAAACAACACTCGAATCAAGATTGAAGAGATTACCCCTTAACCCCTTCAATCTTGATTCAAGTGTTGTTTTTTAGTAAGTACGTAAATTTATATGTAGTTTGTATAATTTTTAGTTTGATAAAAAAATGCGATTTTGTTTATCTTGAAAATCACAAACCTAAAATAATCATACATGGAGATTAATAATCGGTAATGAAACTTTAAATATATCGTTAGGTTTCTCTGTTATGTAAAAATTAATGTTTGATTGAAACGGCTCGATCAATGGTTTGATACTGTATCAAACCATTGATAATGGTCACCTTGTGACCAAAATGTACATCTGGTATAAAATAAATTTGTGTAGAAAGGTTAAAAAGAGTTTTTATTTAAATTTCAACTTTTTGGTTAGTTTTACACCGGATATAGAGGGTACTCATTGTCCTGCATATTTTCTCTCATTACCGATTCTCTATCTCTCGCCGTTCAGAAGATACCCATGCATCGACTGATTAATCGGGACACCCTGTATTTGTAGAGTTTTGGAAACCTTCATTGTGATATTAAATATCTTCAAAATTCTCAGATGTACCATTAAGTACATATATGTTTCGAAAATTGCTCGACAGTTAGAAATTATTCGTTATAGCAAACTGTAAATATTCATTGCCCTTTTGAATCGTTTCGAAACCAACAGATTGTATTTAAAATTGAATGCAGTTTAGTATTCAGTAAAGTTAATCTTACACGCCAAAAAATAAAAAAAACGGTCGAGTTATGTAGATATAAATTCTAAAAATGTATATACACATTAGAAATGAAAAATTACTCTAATAATTAGTAAAGATGCAATATTTTATATATCTCAGCTGTTTTTTTTAAAAGACAATTTACTAAGATAATTGTTAACGGTGACGGCTTCTACTTCGTTATACATCATAATTCAAAAATGAAACACGAATTTAACTTTGTTTGTATAACTGAGACTATATTAAGTGACTATAGTTTCGACAACTTTAACTTGTCATTTTCAAACTCAAAGTCTTTGACTTTGAAAATGACAAGTTAAAGTTGTCGAAACTATAGTCACTTAATAAAGTTTCAGATATACAAACAAAGTTAAATTCGTATTTCATTTGTGTACTAAGATAATTATTTTTAAAAATTGTGTAATTTCAAGAGTTTGTTGAATTATTTTTTTAATAAAATCTGATAAATAAGACTTCATGAAAATTTTAATGAATTGATGATTTATAATCAAATCAAGTGATAAATAGAATAATCCTAAATTTTGTTAAAATTCAATGACTATTTCCAAATTCAACTTCATAATTATAGAAATGAGAAATTAGTAATGTTTTTTATAATATCTGGTCGATGTTTGTGCATTTGATTGATAGCGATTCTATTAATATTAAAAACTCAAATTGCCCCACTGTGAGGCGAATGTCAAATTGAATCCAATAAAAAAAATGCCTGAATTTTCAGTGGATGCATCGGGATATGTATACTCAACCCTTTCGACCCTGACGGTTTCATTTGCCACTTCTAAAATTTGGTAAACATACTGGGAATTTGTCTTTTAAATGTACATACATGTATGCATGAGCTGTAACTTTTCCGATAATCGTTTGTTTTTTAAAATAGTTTAATTTGAAGTCCTAAACGAGTGTTTTCCACTCCCAGATTAAGCGTGAAGTAAAATTTCGAGTTTAGAAAAGCCTGAAAATTTGGTTTGGTCGCGGAGCGCGTAGTGCTACGCGACCATATCAAATTTTCAGGCTTCTTGAAACTCGAAATTTTACTTCATGTGCCACGCGTATAAAACACTGATTATAGGTTTAGTTCAAAATATTCTATTAAAATATGCTAATAACGTGTATTTTGAACATCACATCACATCAGTGGTTAGTACGCGTGGCGCATGAAGTAAAATTTCGAGTTTAGAAAAACCTAAAATTTTACTGCATGCTTAATTTGGGAGTGGAAAACACTCGTTCTGGACTTTAAATTAAACTATTTTAAAATAACATACTATTATCGGAAAAGTTACAGCTCATGCACAAATTTATGTATATTTAAAGTGGAAAACACTCGTTTAAAAGTTCAATTTGAAATATTTCTAAAAACAACGAATATCTGAAGATTTACAGCGTATACAGTGTATTGAGATATGTATACTTAAAAGAAAAACTCTTTGTATATCTGAGATAGTAATAAATAATATGCATTGTACAAAACATTTTTTGGGCACCAGAAAAATTCCAGGGCCGACAGGGTTAAACGAAAATTACAAACATAAAAATGAAATATTTTACACTTCCCATGCGAAATTTCCCAGAATATAGACAAGAATGCGTGATTTCACGCTAATTATTCGCGAATTGAATCTAGACCGCAATAAAAACAGAAAAAAAAAAACGACAGGATGTGACTTCACACACCGTGGCATTTTTGATTAATCAATCAACCTCTCGACGTCCACAAGGCCAAAAACAAATGCGCGCGCACTTTTTTATCAATTTTCTGCAGTACTAATTGCAATAATTAGACACGATACGTTTTTATTTTTGTAATTTTATTCTCCCGCTAATGAGTGGCTGTCTGAATAGCGGAATGTTATACAGCTTGGTGCACACGGAGAGGAAGAAGTAGCGCTGGCTTAATTGTGGCCTGTCAGTGGTTCGGGGTGTTTTATGAACTGCCTCCTCCTCGGCGACGATTAATTCCGCGCAAACACTCACCTGCAATTTTTTCGTAATTAATTAATTCTGTAAGGAAAAAAATTTAAAACGAGTGCACAATGAGATTCAATTATAATTGCTCTGGACGGGCAGTGAGATAAGTTTGGGTAAATTGGGCAACACCTGCGGTTCAAAATTTTGTTTTTGTTAATTAAAAACAAAGAAGCGTTGGCTGAAATGTGTGAATGTTGATATGCTTCTTAGTAACCAAGGAGGATTGTCTTGTAATTAATTCTGTTAATCAGTGTGTTGATCTTGAGTGAACACTGGCTAAAGGACTATTTTATCCGCTCTCTTGTGAATATTTTTTTATAAATTTGTTTTTAGTTTATAAATCTATTTCAGAGCAAGGCCGGTGCCAGAAAAAAAATTCGGAGCGGGTTACAAAAATTTGGAGGGGGGGGGGATGTGGGGGTTTAAGCCCCCCCGAAATTTCCAAAATGTTGAATGTTTGTATATAAATGCGGCCCTTTAAGAGCAAAAACAATATTTTCACCATTAACCCCCTAATGGTGAAAATATTGTTTTTGCTCTTACAGGGCCGCATTTATATACAAACATTCAACATTTTGGAAATTTCGGGGGGGTTTAAACCCCCACATCCCCTCCCCCCTCCCTGGCTACGGCCTTGTTTCAGAGTGTTAGGAACTTCAATAAATTCTATTCAATAATGCAAATGAAATGCAAAACTTTTATTTCAGTTCTATTTAACGGTATAATAAGTAATTAGAAACGTAAGCATTTGTATGTCTGCGGTTGGTCTTTCTCGGTGAAAAATTGAACGAAAATCATCATTAGTAATTAGCAATTAGCCGAAACAACGAAACTCATTAAACGATCGGCTCCATTTAAACGGCGATCTGTATATCCCGAGGCCGCGGGCGGACAGCCCATTTAACTCCTCAATAGATCATCCGGACGGATCAGATAAAGACAAATTCGAGTTCGGCGTTCCCACCTTACACATTTCTCATTTTCGGCTTTTACTGACCAACACGCGAAAATGGGTACTAAGATTTATGTGTTTTTTCTCGCAACAAAAAACAAGTGTGTACCTGTACTGATTAGGCAGTTTTCTCTAGTTTAAAAGTAAGTAGGTAAATGTGATTAATGGTCAATGCATTTTGTAAAAAGGTATATTGTTCTTAGTCGAAAGAGCCTGATTATTAGCCACGGCCATTAAATAAGGAGACGGATTTTTCTTGATACAAAGAAGATTATTGATTCTTCCACAATTTAAAATTTACTCCAAGGAAAAAACAAATCTTTAGCAATTTATTTAATAAATAAGGAGTAACAAATGCATAAATAATTAAATGAATAATAGTGTCAACAGAATGTACATTTTAAAAAAAATATATCTTTGAACTGTTAGGAAATCAATTGTTTTCATGTCAAACACAGAATTAAATCATAATTTCACCCCCTCGCCCCAAATTAGAGAATAAAATATGTATTTATATATAATAAATCATGTTGGTGACCAATTTGAAATGTTAATTTTCCCTGACTCTTCCCTGATACCAGGTTTGATTGCCTGACCCCTTAAAATAATTTCATATAACCAAACTAAATATAGGGGAGAAAAAAGTTATTCAAGTTATATTAAGAAGTGTAAAGAAAACATATTATAAAGCACGAATTTAGAAAACGCAAGATTTGATAATACTTTTCTAAAATTTACTAACGCGAATTCAAACCTAAGCAGTATATTTTGAACTTCACAATATTGTCAATGCTTTATACGCGTGGCGCATGAAGTAAAATTTCGAGTTTAGAAAAGCCTGAAAATTTGGATTTGCCGGGGTGCGACTCGCCTCGAGTTTAGTCTGGGAGTGGACTACACTCGTTACAAATTTCAAATTGAACTGTTTTATGAAATTAACGAATAACTGAAAAATTACATGGTGTATCATTAATACCAATGATAGACAAAATGCTTCCAGAGCTCATTTTTAAAGCTTATTCCTTGGTCTATCTCCATTGTTGTCGAGTTATTCGTCAAAACTCAAAACTAAGCAATTTTGAAGTATTTGAATAAATTCTTTATATATATAAAGATATTAAGCATGCGGTAAAAACTTTGTTTAGGCACTTTTAAAGTAGAATACCTTGACTATATTAGATTTTGTTTTAAGTTTAACCGTTATGAGATATGATATAAAGTTGCATTATTTAAAATACAAATGATAGTTGGCCATGATTTCATTTGGTCGCATGTTTTGTAAGTTTTCCAAAAATATATCATTTGCAATATTTTCATTAAAGTTTCATTACTTATTTTAGGTTTATTTAATTTTTAATTAATTGATCAAGCAAGCTACGATAAAAATAAATGACTAGTAAACAAGAACAATATTAAACGCCAACTGTCATTATTACTTTCACTTTCTTTATATATTAAAATAAAAGATATTCAAAATCAACAAAATCTTAATAAACACCTAATATAGCTAAACATAATAAAATGAATAAAAGAAAATATTTAAAAATACTTTAAATTAATTTTCAGAATTTTATAGATGACTTAACATCTCCAAGATGTTATTTACTAGCTCACAATGTCAATAGTGGTAAACATTATTTAATTTAATAATTTCCTAATAATTGGTTTAGAACTTACTCATGAAAACTATCTTGCTCGGGAATATTATAAAAAAATAGATATCGAAGAACTTAATAATCTTGTTTACTTAGCTATTAGAAAAGTCACTCTGATTTTTTTTTATAAAATTCAATAAATGGGTGTGAATATAAATGGCCCTTAATTCAAAAAAACATTTGTAACTACCTTTTATTAATAACTGTATGTTTTTGAGTTTACATGAAATTATTATTACACTAAAAAAGACTGTTATTCCTTATTTCACTTTTTAAAAAATGAAGTAAGGAATAACAGTCTTTTTTACCATTTTTAAAGATTAATCTCCTTACCGTAATAAACTGTAATAATGAAATCGTTGAAAATGTTCAGAATAGGTTTTTGCTACTAGTATCATTTAAAATGGGGAGCGCACGCATTAACTATAGCCGGTCACACATATTAGATTGTCTGAATTTAGAATCTTTACAATATAGAAGAATATCACTAGACTGGTTCTATGGGTTTAAACTGATTAATGGGCATATCAATTGCAGTTTTTTATTATCGTTGTTGAACTTTATTTTTTTTGATAACTCCAGTTCGTTGTAGGCCCTTATTCCGTTTAAACTTCCATCGAACATTGTATGGTTCTCATAATCCTGTGACACGTATAATGCGGTATTGTAATGTCCTTATGTTAAATCCTAAATTTTATATTTTTAGGAATTCTTATAGTTTATTCAAACTTCGTTTACGTTTAATTAATCTTGATATTGCTAATCAGTATAGTTGCTTTTGTTATATTTTTCACACTATTTTATGTTTTATTAAATTTATATTAAGTTTATCTTAAATTACTGTTGTTAAAATGTATTATGAACAAAAGAGATTTTCGTAAATTAATAAATAAATAAATAAATAAGGTAAATATAATATGATAATAAACACAGTTGACGATTTATATTATTATTGTTAACAATTTATTTATTTTTTATCATAGCTTTCTTGATATGTTGATTTAAAATTTAAAATACTTAAAATAAATAATTAAAGTTAATTTAAAATCTGACAAATGATATATTTTTGGATAGAATACAAAAAAATGCAAACGGTTAATGTTAAAGTCAACTATGATTTCATTTAAAATAATACAACTTATGACATCTCATAACGGTTAAACTTAAGACAAAACCTGATATGGACAGTGCTCTACTTAAAAAAATGAAATAAAGATTTTACTGCATGTCACTATCTTTTAAAATAAGGAAGTTGATATTTTAAAATAGAAAAATTTTGAATTTTGACGTATAACTCGAAATCAATTGCATATAGATACATTTTATTAGGCACCTAAAATATGTTCTAAAAAATAGCTCTGGAAGTATATATTAGTTTTTGTCTATTTTTCATATTATTGGTACTTTACTTGAAGAAACCATCGAAAATGCTGAACCCTGTACATCGGGATTTGTATAAGCACTTTAAAAAAAATTCCTTGATTGTCGTGTCACGACGTTAACAATTGAGAAATGCCCAAAATGTAGAGAAAGTATAAAAAGGAACATTTTTAGAAAAATGGTGTTAAACGCCACTTACGAACGAGTAATGTACTATACTTTTTCTACGCCCACTATGTAAAATTAAAACAACTAGAGAAAATTAGAAATAAATGTTATTATTACAAAATAATAATAACACAATTTCTACAAAATTTTACTTCTAGTAGTATAAATTAATTGTACAGTCTTTACAATTTTCAGAAAATTATTAAATTTGTTCACTCCTACGCCAATCCATAAATTTGTTATACGTAATTTCATACCTTTCCCTGGATTTTGTGGGCAATTAACTTTCGGCTATGGAATTGGCAGTTTCTATAATACTTGGCGGTCGGTAAATATTTTTACTATTTAATTAATTAGCTTAAGCACTTGCAGTGCAAAGTTTAACTGACACTTATATTGATGTAATGACTATCTTATTTATACATACGAATAATGAGCCAATGAAAATTATCCATTTGCCGAAAATAGAATGTTTGAAAGTTTTACAAATCCTTCTGGTGTACGCGTCCAAATAAAAACGTTCAGGCTTTTCTAAACTCGAAATTTTACTTCATGCTTAATCAAGGATTGGAGATACTCGTTAGAAGTTTCAAATTGATCACTTGTATAGAAACAATAAGTGCCTGAACATTCATAGAGAATCCATCTGCATAAGTATACCTAAAAACAAAATCCCTGTATGTTACAATTATAGTAGAATTCACAAGAGGTGTTCTATGATTACAGATTAAAAATTAATGGTACAGTTACGAGAGAAAAGAACTAGCACAGCAGGGGCATTAGCCACTTCTAAAATATCGTATTTTATTTCTTGTAAAACCAACTTGTCATGTACAGGTTAACAATGTTTTTTCTTTGCCAACAAGACGGTGCCTTTGTTGACATGTACTTTATTAGCAATGTCTCTAATGCTAATACCGTCTCTAAACGGGTCGTTATTATCGCTTTTTGCGTTTCAGTCAGTTGAGGCATGTCGACGTTAATTAAATTTCGTTTGACATTTCCGCAGATTTGTCAATTTAATTGACAATTTGAAAAATCAAAGACAGTCCAGTTCACATAGCCAAATATTTTGCTGTACAAGTTTTTTTCTCTCTTGTAATTTTTGCTAAACCCTCCTGACTAGTCGATTCATATTATTATAGTTATTTTAATTTTATCTAAAATATCACATGATACCAATCGTGAACTAAAATACAGTAAGTTTACAACCATTCTAAAAACTACACAAGTTAATGCTATTCAACATTAAAATTTATCTCCAATTGTATTTCATGTTATAGAAAATATCACCATCCTATCGATACATCGAGAGACTCTTGTCTGTTCGTTGGGCAACGTTGGTATTTCATGTTGGGAAACGTCTTGTGACGGATTAAATTTTCTGATATATAATATGAATATAAATCTGTGGGCTTTATGTGCGCACGTCTCCGCCGGACGACGAGGAACGTCCATTTTTCCTTATCTCCCGGAGGCCATCTCGACGTGCACAAGGCATAGTAATGCTCTTATCAAGGGAATTTGCAATCCGCTGCGAAATTTCACAACGCCGAGGAAAATTATCATAAAACCAAATTCACTTTCTCTTGTGCAACAATGCATGTTTAAAGCGGTTCGTATAACTGTTTGGATTAAATAAGAAAAGAAAAAACAAACAGTAAAGGATTTATGTGCGACTGTGTTTTGAGAAATTGAGAAACGAATTTGCAAATTATTGAGGAAACGAGATAAATGTACATATCGTTAAAAGAAAATCGAGAATGAATAGTGTATGAGATAGTACTATACAGCGGATTTTTCTATTAACCCTTTCAGCCCTGGATTTTTTCTGGTGCCCAGAAAAATGTTTTGTACACTGCATATTATTTATTACTATTTCAGATATACAGAAAGTTTTTATTTTAAGTGTACATGTCTCAATATACTGTATACGCTGCAAATCTTCAGATATTCGCTGGTGTTACAAATATTTCAAATTGAACTTTCAAACGAGTGTTATCCACTCCCAGATTAAGCATGAAGTAAAATTTCGAGTTTAGAAAAGCCTGAAAATTTGGTTTGGGCGCGTAGCGGGAAGCGCGGAGCGACCAAACCAAATTTTCAGGCTTTTCTAAACTCGAAATTTTACTTCATGCGCCACGCGTACTAAACACTGATGTGATATGATCTTCAGAATACACGTTTTTAGCATGTTTTAGTAGAATATTTTGAACTTCATCCAAAATCAGTGTTTTTTACGCGTATGAAGTAAAATTTCGAGTTTAGAAAAGCATGAAAATTTGGTTTGGTCGCATAGCACTACGCGCTACGCGACCAAACCAAGTATTCAGGCTCTTCTAAACTCGAAATTTTACTTCATGCTTAATTTGGAAGTGGAAAACACTCGTTTAAGACTTCAAATGAAACAATTTTAAAAAACAAACGATTATCGGAAAAGTTACAGCTCATGCATATATGTATGTATATTTAAAAGAAGAATTCCCAGTGTATTCACCAAATTTGATTGGTGGCAAATGCCACCGTCGGGGCCGAAAGGGTTAAGTATAAATATCCCGATGTACAGTTACAGGCTTTTCCAAATTCTAAATTTTACTTCATGGTTAATCAAGGAGTGGATACACTTGCTGACGTTTTGAATTGAATGCTTTTAGAAAAACAGCGACAATTATTAAATTTCTGTTTTAAACAAAATTGTGTGTGCATTTGGTGCAAACATTTACGGTTTGCACCAAGTGCAGACACATTTTTTTTGACAACAGAAATTGAATGTTTTTCTCTGCCTCAACATTTATTTAAGAAATTCAAGAGTTTGTATTTGGTGTAAACGTTTACACCAAACACAAACCTCAAATTTTCAAAAACAAACATTGAATATTTGTGTCCGTCTCAACATTTATTCAAGGAATTTAAGAGTTTTTATTTGGTGTACACGTTTAAACCAAATACAGACCCTTAATTTTCAACAACAAAAATTGAATAGTTGTTTCTACCTTAACATTTATTCAAGGTATTCAAATCTTATATAACTCAATATTAATGAATAAATTAACGCATCTAGTTTCTTTTTATCAATATGCCTTGAACCTATTAATGGCATTAATTAAACTCGTCCCAACAAATAAAGCTATAAATCACTCGAATGGTAACAAGTAGCCATATTAAATATGTAAATGAATAGCACGAAAAGTGCTGCGAGTATGCAACGGAAAAAAGAAATTAATAACGCCATTAATTACAGCAACTTTGCAGTGAAGTGTACGTGTATCGGATTTGCATTTAAAATGCACCATGCGAACAACAATTTGAAATCTTTATAAAGCGACTTAAAATGTTTAATTAGTTCACACAGGGTGTGTACGATGTAAACATTTTGTAGTATCGACAATTCAACGACAAAAAGATGTTTCTTTTTTACCTCGGCTTGTAGCCATACAGTCGTTTATCGTATCTATTGTATTTTTAACTTAAAAAGAATACATATTACACGCTTAACTTATTAATTTTAGGACGGCACAACACATTTACACACATCCATGGCTCCAGAGGGTGCTAATTTCCCCATTAGAAAGTAACACTCCCCGGTGGGATTCGAACCTAGGACCCTCTGGCCCAAGAGCTCTACTCACTGATCTACGAGGGTCGCCAAAGAAGATGTTTCTACCGATATTTAGATCATTTGAGTCACACGCTAGTAAATTTTCCTGTTTGTGAGAAAAATAGAAAAGGTAGGAAGACCTCGTGCCGATAGACTAGACAGACTTACAAATAATGCAATAATATAAACACAGGGAATTTTTCTTTTGAGTATACATATCCCGTTTTTTAAATGTGCGGGAATTCGTTGTTTCAAAGCGGATTATTTGAATCTTTTAACGAGTATTTTCCACTCCCAGACTAAGCATGAAGTAAAATTTCGAGTTTAGAAAAGCCTAAGAATTTGGATTGGACGCGTAGCGAAGCGGAGCGGCCAATCCAAATTAGGCTTTTCTAAACTCGAAATGTTACTTCTTGCGCCACGCTTAAAAACACTGATTTACAGTGAAGTTAAAAAAACGCACACATACAACGACGATTATAGGCAACCTAATATACGTTAGTTATTGGGTTGCCTATAACCACTGTTTTAAACAATTGGTTCAACGCAGAATTTGACTCACGTTTTATTCACATTTACATATTAAATTGCTAAAGCCATATATTTTAAACTTAACGATATTTCAGTGTTTTATACGTGTAGAGCATGAAGTAAAATTTCGAGTTTAGAAAAGCATAATTTGGATTGGCCGCTCCGCTGCGCTACGCGGCCAATCCAAATTTACAGGCTTTTCTAAAATTTTAATTCATGCTTAGTCTAGGAGTGGAAAACTCTCGATTTAAGATTAAAATTGAAATCTTAAAAAAAAAACGAATGTCGTAAAATTACAGTGTATGCATGTCTATACCTGATAGAAAAATTCGCTGTTTGTATTTATTAAATAATTTAATAAATTTAATGAAGTTTAATGTAATAGTCTGAATAAAAATATATTGTTAATGTTGAAAAATGTAAAGAAAATTGAGAACATGTTCTTAGTAACCCGCTGACCAAATCCAGTAATGTTTCAACAACAATTAAAAAACGTTTAATGTTGCTACAATGATGATATAACGTTATTTGTTTATTTTTTGCTTAGTGAGAATACATTTTTTATGAGTTGTGAAAGTAAGTTTTTCCTGTATTACACGGCAATAGTTTACCCGTGCACTGAACACAATTTCCCGTGCACTTAACGCGCTTTCTCGTGCACTAAGATGTAATTATGACATTCATCATCGCATGAGTTTTCCTAAGTATATTTTACTTCAGGTATTCCCAATCCTGTTAAGGTCGAGAGCTATTTTCAATCTTAGGGCCAGTTGAACCAAACACGTTGAACTGGTTCAACTCTGAACTCGGGTTCAAAGTGACATTAGAACAATAGGAACTGTCATCTTGAACACAAGTTCAGCTTGAACTCGAGTACAACGTTTTTTGTGCCACTGTGCCTAAATGTTTCATTGCGATCGACTTCTTTCTATGCGAAGTTACAGATAATTATCCGATCGAAATTTGTTGCTAAATTGACAAAAAAAATCCGCTTCGTTGATTTTATTTTCTCGCCTCAATATATTCAAAAGCTAACATTGTTTATCATTACATTCCGCTTTGTTAAATTTATAAATAAAAATATAATTCTAAGACATTTTGTTACGCTTCAAAATTAGATATTTCATAATGTTAACCTATAATTTAAGCTTTACTAATTGAAATTTATGTTTAACTTGTAGAGTACCGAGGATGGCATCACAGCCGCAACTAGTTTAAAGAATATTAAAAATTCAATAACGAGAAGTACTAATCCTATATACGATTTTCTTTTTTATAATTAATTAAGTTAACTGCTTGCAACGTTTCCAAGTGTGTCCAAATTAGTTCTTTGATGTTGACTATTTTCGTCAGATTTAATAAACTATGTAATTTTTATTCTTAAATATATTTTTAAATCATCCTACATAAATCCAATTATAAATTGAATTGAAAATAATATACTACTAATAGGAATTACTCTTGAATTCTCGAAAAGATGTGAAAATAACATTGTGGTGAATTTGATGGTAGACGCGTATTATATTAATAACAGGTGAGTTGGTATGATGACTAGAGTTTGGTGTACAGTACAAAAAGCTTAAAGGGTTTATGACATGAACTTGTGGTACAGGGCGATTCACCATAAATGCCCCCCCCCCCCCCTCTAACTTGGTTATTTCTTTACCGATTTAAAGATTTAAAAATTTAAAAAAGGATTTGAAATAGTTTATTAGCGAGATTGTATACACCATATACAAATATACAGAGCGGCAAACCAAATTTTTAGGTTTTTTTAAACTCGAAATTTTACTTCAGGCTTAATCTGGGAGTGGAAAACACTCGTTTAAAACTTTACTTTGAACTCTTGGCAAAAATATCTCAAGATTTACAGTTATTAAGATATGTATACTAAAAAGATAGACTCCCTATATATAGATGTACATTTATCCTTATCTTATATTGCACACTTCTGACTAACACATGAATGTAACTAGGTTTTGTGTAAATAAATTAAATAAAAGATATTAAATAAAAATTGAAACCAATACCATGAATTTTCTCCGAAGAAGATTACAGTTCAATTATTTCTGTGGACAACAATTTATTTTTGATAATTTTACAATGTTTCAAACATAATATTCCTGAAAATTATTATTTTTTTAAATGAAGTTTATTTCGTACAATTACAATGATATATATACAGGGAGTTTTATGTAACACCGAACATTTTCATAACGAGAATTTTTCGTTTAAGTATCCATATGCATAAGTTCCATATTATTCAATGCTCGGTTTATTAAAAGAATTTAATTTGAAGCTTTAAGCGAGTGTTTTCCACTCCCAGGCTAAGCATGAAGTAAAATTTCGAGTTTAGAAAAGCCTGAAAATTTGGTTTGGTCGCGTAGCGCGAAGCGGCCAAATCAAATTTTCAGGATACTTCAAAGAAAAATTCTCGTTATGAAAATGTTCGGTGTTAAATAAAACTCTCTGTATATATATATATATATATATATATATATATATATATATATATAGTTAATATATATATATATATATATATATATATACATAAATTAAAAATAATCATATTTATATTCGAGCTTCATTGTAGTTGGTCCATTTGAGTTCATTTCTTCTGTCCCCGCCTCGTGATGTCTGGGAAGTACCTGATCTCGGGCTAACGATATTGAAGGATATTTATAGGTTTGATGTTTTTGCATTATTCTCTTAGGCTATTTCATTATTTATTAGTTTGCAGTTTATTTTTAATTTGTCTAATGCCGGTATTATAAACGATTAATAAATCATTAGATAACAGAGCTGGGCAGGATTCGAATCATTTAGGATTCGAATCCTGGATTCGAATCCTGGATTCGAATCCTTTTAATGGAATCAAAAGAGGTATTCGAATACTTTAGTTCAACTAGATTCGTGATCCGGATTCGTTACGTATTTTTAAGAGGATTCGTATTCGAATCCTAATATGGGCGATTCGAATCCTTATAAAAGGATTCGAATATTTATAAAAGGATTCGAATATTTATAAAAGGATTCGAATACTTATAAAAGGATTCGAATACTTACAAAAGGATTTGAATCGTCAAAAATAATTTGAATTAACTGTGAGAATAAACATGAAAAATGTCTTTTGTGTGTATTTTAATTTTTCGTTACATCAGTGTTTTATACGCGTGGCGCATGAAGTAAAATTTCGAGTTTAGAAAAGCCTAGAAAATTTGTCTCGGGTCGCTGCGCGACCCTCGACAAATTTTCACGGGGCTTTTCTAAACTCGAAATTTTACTTCATGCTTAGTCTGGGAGTGGAAAACACTCGTTTAGAGCTTCAAATTGAACTAAAAAAAAAACAAGGAATATCTAAAGATTTACAGAGAATAGGCTGTTTTGCGGAAAACACTATTTCTACAAGCAGAAATAACTAGCACTATTACCAGCCAGAACATCTAGCTCAGATGGTTGTAGCTTCAGATATCTTGCTACTAGCAGACAAGGCCTAGTTACATTTATAGTCTGTTATCAACGATGTTCAGTGTTAATAATAATTAATTATGTTTTGAATATTTTTGTTAAAACAACTGGTAACGATATTTATGTATTAATGATTATCTTGCTACTAGCAGACGAGGCCTGTACTAGCACTATTAAGTACTATTAGCCGAAAGAACCAGTACTACAAACTGTAACGTTTACTTTTTTTCAGTTAAAAACGATTTATCAACTAGCAGAAAGAACTGCCGCTATTAGCAGACATGGCTTCTAGTTCCGTAGACGGAGCCTGTACTACTACTATTAGCAGAAAAAACTAGTGGTAGTAGAACAAAAAACTACTTTTAAGCTGAAAGAACGACCAAGGCCGCAGCCAGAAAAAAATTCGGAAAGGGTTACCAAAATTTCGTGTAATATTTTTTTTGCTCTTACAGTCCCGCTTTTACATACAAAAATTTATCAATTTTAAAAGTTCAGAGGGGTTTGAACCCCCACATCCCCCCCCCCCCCGGCTACGGTCTTGAGAACAACTGCTACTAGCTAAAAGAATTACTACAGCAGAAAGAACTATAACGGAGCTTCTAATTCAGATGGTTCTAGCTTCAGATGTCTTGCCATCAGCAGACGGAACCTGTAGTAGAACCAAGTTCCGTCCGTACTAGTAGTAGAAAGACCTACTCGTAGTAGAAGGAACAAGTAGTAGTTGTTCTTTCTCCTACTGTAAGGACGAACGCTACTAGCACAAAGAAATTGTACTACTAGCTGAAATAACTACTACTACTGATAGAAACGTTTACTTTTTAGCAGAACACGCTATTTCTACTAGCAGAAACAACTACTGCTATCGGCAGACAGGGCTTCTGGTTCAGATGGTTCTAGCTTCAAATCTTGCCTGTACTACTACTAGTAGCAGAAAGACCTAGTCGTTTTTTTATAGTAAAAAACACTATTTCTACTAGTAGAAAGAACTACTGCTATTAACAGAGCGTCTTGTACAGATGGTTCTGGCTTATCGTGTCTTGCTACCAGCAGACGGAGCCTGTACTACAACTAGTTGCAGAAAGTCCTAGTAATAGTGGAAGGAACAAAATAGTAGTTGCTTCATCTACTACTAAAAGGACAATTGCTGCTAGCAGAAAGAACTTGTACTACTAGCTGAAAGATAGATAGTTTACTTAACATAAAACGCATTTCTACTAGAAGATTAAAAATACATGTTTTTCTTTGTCGCCGCAATTGTTTAACAAACGTCAATTGTGTATAATATTAATTAACGAGTGTTTTTTGAGAATTAATTGTTATCTTCATTATGGTTTATAATTATTCATATTTCTTCGGAGCAAACAGATACAGGGAGTTTTTCTTTTAAGTATACGTACTCCAAATTCAGCCTATTTTCTGTAAATCTTTAGATATACCTTGTTTTTTCTGAAAGTTCAATTTGAAGCCTTAAATTAGTGTTTTCCACTCCCAGGCTAAGCATGAAGTAAAATTTCGAGTTTAGAAAAGTCCCGTGAAAATTTGTCGAGGGTCGCGCAGCGACCAGAGACAAATTTTCGGGCTTTTCTAAACTCGAAATTTTACTTCATGCGCCACGCGTACAAAACACTGATTTGAAGTGCAGTTCAGAAACACACAAATACATCTTCAATCAAAGTAACAGGGATATTCGTGATTCGAATCATATTATGTGATTCGGATTCGTGATTCGAATCTTTTTTACGAGGATTCGTCCCAGCTCTGTTAGATAACTATTTGTGGAGTAATTTACCTAGTAAACTAATGGGCAAATAAAATTGCGTATTATAAAGCAAACCTACCAAATAAATAGCAATTCTAGAAATAAATAATTTAATTAGTAGATTACAGACCAAAATTACACATTTTCATTGTGGCCATAGCTGGGACTAATTTGTTAAATTGAATTGCTAATATTTCAAATTAAATTGTCAATCAAATTGGAAATTTAGTATAATTCCTTATAATTATGAAGAATAACCGTGGAATAGGACAGAATTACACAGAACAAGAAAACGAAAACTTATTAGAAATTATAAAAGACTTAAAAGACATTCCCAGGCTAAGTATGAAGTAAAATTTCGAGTTTAGAAAAGCCTAAAAATTTGGTTTGGTCGCGTAGCGCGAAGCGCGGAGCGGCCAAACCAAATTTTCAGGCTTTTCTAAACTCGAAATTTTACTTCATGCGCCACGCGTACAAGACTATGATTTCAAGTGAAGTTCACTTGTTCCCAATATTTCAGTGCTTTCAGTGTTAAATACGCGTGGTGCATGAAGGAATATTTCGAGTTTAAAAAAGCATGCATACGCTTTCAGTATAAAAATCCCTGGTTATGTCTAATTTGAAAAAATCTAGGTCTTCGACTCCTTAGAATGTCTTGTGGTTCGAATTAATCACTGTCAGAGAAGATACTATGAGCGAAATTAAATCTGACACGGATGATATGGTAGACATGTTAACCGTAATGAAATTAATAAATACAAGTAGTAGAATCTAAAGTAATTATAATAATATAATACACTTTTGACTTTTAACTGTCAAATTATTTAGAGAATAAAATTTACTTGGTAGAAAAACAAACAAATAATTTACTGGGGAGATTTATTAGCCAAATAAAGTTATTTTGTGTTTTGAATACCGAAATCTTTGAAATAAATTAATGTATTCCTTAAGTAAATTATATTTAGGGAATGAAACGTTTTATAATACCGGGCACAAGAAAAATAAATAAAATAAATATTTCGAATTTTCAGGCTTTTCTAAACTTTAAATTTTACTAAAATATTGTGAAGTTGAAAATACACTTGACTATTTCCTTCAAAAAATGTCTACCAATCATATTACGAGAATTCATTTTCATTGCCCAATCACAATTAAATTTCAGCGAAAATTGCATAGTAGGTGAAAATTCTACGAAAAATTACAGCGAAAATTGCACTGTTGTGACGTCACATGTCAGGTATCAATCAATTTCTCTCAATCTTTCAAAATTAAAGTTTTTTGATCTAACTCGTATTTTCTTTCATCACAGAATGTCATAAATTGTCTCCTAACGAACTCTTTACTCTTTCTTGTATTTTCGGATGAATTTTTCTCGATATTTTTCGATATATCTTTCGAAGAAAAACTTCCGAAGCGATTCATGTTGACACATTAAGTGACACTGATTGATAATTAATATTTTAAATAATACGTCAACTTTATTAAAAATCGTATTTTTCAGGAAATAGTCTGTTAAATACATTTCGTGCATTAAAAATGCTCTGAAAATTTAGTACTCAAAGCTCGTTGCCTTTAAGAAACTACATTTGTTCATTTTGATTGTGATTTGACTGAAAAAGTGCCCTCGACGCTTCGCGTCTCGGGCAATTTTTGTCAAATCACAATCAAAATGGACTCATGCAGTTTCTAGGCAACGGCTTTTCGTGCCAAATTTTCGATCATTTTTAATGCACTTAATATATTACTATTGAAAATTCTTTTTTTAAATGAGTAATATTCAAAATATTTAAATAAATAAATAAATAATACAACGTACGAAATTAACTTATTTAGTAATTTAAGTAACAAAAAATTATAATGTAGCGTTATTGCAATGGCTTATAATGAGAAAAGCACTTGTCAGATTTAGAAAGCACTTGTCAGAAGTTTAATATCAAAATTATTTTATGTTGAATTAATTTTTTTTTTACTTAACCCGTGGTAAAACATATTTAATTATTAGTAGAACTTTGATTAAAACACTTGGTTTGTTTCACTGATTTATTTTTATGTTTATTCCAACTAGTTTCGACATAAGGTCATTATCAAGGAGATATGTACAAAATTAACAAACGTATCGATATTTATATACAACATCAACATCAATGTTGAATGTTGGATATTGTATATAAATATCGATACGTTTGTAAATTTTGTACATATCTCCTTGATAACGACCTAAGGTCGAAACTAGTTGGAGTAAACATAAAAATAAAATTTAGTGAAACAAACCGAGTGTTTTAATCAAAGTTCTACTATCAAAATTATTTTATTAATTTTATTATAAACATTACTGTGAAGGCAACATAAATAGCTTAGTAAAAACTCTAAAATTTGAATTGAATAAAATGTATTATTATTATTTATATACATGAAAAGTTAAATATTTATAAAGCAAGACCATTAAAAAATAATCCACGTTAAAATCGATAAATTTTACAGGAGGGACGTATAAACAAAGGGCGGGATTAATTAAGCCCGCATTTAATTACTCCCCGCCACATTTTCAAAAAAATCAATAGCGGAACCGGCGGGCGCCTGCAATGGTTTAGCGCACACCGGACCGGTTTTGGACAACCCTGAAAGCTCGGGCGGTTCGCGTCTTCGCTAAGGAGCAAGAAGTTCGGGAGAACAAACGCTGCGCTTTTTGCGGCGCTGCGTGTACACCACCGTCAGCTGGCGCCCTCTGCGTCCGTTGCGCTCAACTAATCTGGGGGTTAGTAATTTACGGCGTGAGCTTAAAAGTTTAATTACTTGGAAAGTGAACGCGGAAATTGAGGGATATTTCTTAGAGATGTTGGTTAGATGATAATGTGATATTAATTCAGAGCTAAATTTAACTCGAGGTATTTAAGATTCGGGGTAAAAATATTACATAGAAAACACAGAAACATGATTTTTAGTAGTTTAATAATAAAACAGTAAATATTTCAACATTTAATAAACAGAGTAACAATATACAAAGAAAACACTGAACAGATAATTCCTAATATTCGTTTCAAAAGTTTTGGCCCCTGTGGTTGAAGGATGATAAAAATGTAGAGCTAAATTTAACTCGAGATATTTAAGAACTAGGGTAAAAATATTACATAGAAAACACTGAAATATGATTTTTTGTAGTTTAATAATAAAACAATAAATATTTCAACATTTAATAAACAGGGAAACAATATACAAAGAAAACACTGAAATCATGATTTTTAATATTCGCTTTAAAAGTTTTGACCCCTGTGTTTGAAGGGTAGTAAAAAAATCCGTGGTGCGAATAAAGATGATTTTTTTTACAAGTTAATAATTGTTAATAACATACTGACGTTTCAATTTTATTGACTAAATTATTATTGTAAAAAGTGTTTTAAAATGTAAGTATTTTTAATTCGTTTCACGATTAACCCAACATTAACCTGTCGCTTCTTCTTTTGTTTATAAACAAATATGAGTGAAACTCTACAAATAAACAAACAAATATTATGATTCTATTGGTGTAAAATATAATTATAAATAATTTATATTTTTAATGTTATTAATTTATTTATAACATTAGATATCTTCCTTAATATTCATGTAATCATGTTTTTATTACAACAGTGCGTTGATTATAAAGTATATCGTATTTTTTATATAACATATTACGTTTTAACACAATTTAAATAAACCCTCAAACCGCAAGCAATGTTTCTTTTCGGTTTTAAAAAATCATAGTAACTATTCCGCCGAACCGATTTTAATTTTTGTAAAGAAATTGATCCATTTTATGAATATCAACAACTCAGTGTAAGAATTTCGAAAATATCACTATCCATTTCTATAATATAACCTGATAATATATTAATTATTTAAACAAATATTATATAATATTTAATCTTTAAATTAAGGGATCTTATACAGTAAGATGATATACATTACATATAAAAAAATATGTTCATGCCAAGAAATAAATTACCAAATTTAAGTATTCTGAAATAATACAAAAAAATGGGTACTATTTTTCATTTAAAGGTCAATCAATATAAACAATATTTGTGAGGGACAAAAATCAAAATCAAAGTACATTACGCAGAATTAATTGCTTTTTATGCATGTTTTTAAATAATGATTATTAAAGAAATACTTTTTGTATTATTGGCATCCAAATCTAGGAGCCAAAACTTTTGAAAGGGACATTAGAAGTTTAATAATAAAACTGTTTAGATTTAAACATTTAATAACCAGGGTAAGAATATACACAGAAAGTACTGAAAACAATTATTTTTATTAGTTGAATGATAATACAGGAAACATTGTAACATTCTATTTTTGTAAGAATTTTACTTAAATAAATGATTTGTATAAAAATATATAAAGGGTTTTCCAAAAGTAAGTCGTATTTTGAAATACTGATATTTTTATCAATCACTAAGCAATTTTAAATGTAAAAATGCCGGACGTGCAGAAATAAATGGTATTTATTAAAATTATTAAATTTATCGTAAATGTTGTATGTGGCTGCCATTTCCTTTTTGATTTATTTTTATTATTACCAGAACCACTTTCTTCAAATTTTGCTACCAGCTATTAGAAAACTCTCAAAGTGCATGGGCCAACTTTTAGACCGTTAAGGGTACGAAACCGTCGAAAACCTGCCGAGATACTCCGTTCACATTCGTAACAACATTAGACAAGTCCAATGTGAGTTTGCAGAAGCAAAATCATTTCTTTTTATAAAAGAAGTTGTGTTCTAATGTGAAAAACCTGTGACGATACTTGCATACAGTGTTATTTTTCATGCAACTGTTTTTATACACATTTGCTGCTATGACGACCAAAAGGTGAGAATAAAAAAAAATCCCGTCTTCCCTGTGACCTGATACTGTCCTTATTTTCAAAAATGCATAAAAATCAGCCACGATATGAGTAGTTTAAAATACTACTTACTTTTAAAAAACCCTATAATTGTGTGTGTGTGTGTGTGTGTGTGTGTGTGTGTGTTGTTTTTGTTTAAGTAATTTCATATACAAAGTATGTGCACATTCAGGTTACTTGCCCGTGGACAGACTGCATTCTTTTTGATAATTTATTTTGATTAAATGGCAGATGAAGGAAAAAAGCGTCCGTTGAAATAAAATCGCTCGGCCCGGGGCCTTCAACTTCAACATCGGCTTCGGCTTCTTTTCGTATCATTATTTTTTATACAGCCTGTAAAATAAAGGCGGCTTTTATGTAATTCTTGTTCGAAGCATAACAATTATATTTTTTTGCTACAACAAAAAATAATTAAAACAATAAAGACAACTTTGATTGAAGTGCGACGAAAATTATAGTAATTAGAGAAACCAAGAATTATGGAATTCGAAATATAAAAATAAAAACAATACACTCATTCGGGCATAGTTTTAGTCAATACCCATTTTTATTTTATCTTTTACTACATATATAAATAATTAAAGAATGCATTGAAGTTTGGCGAGAATTACAATAATTAATGTTACTAAATATTGAGTTCGAAAACTTAACATAAAAACAACAATTATGCACATTGCGATCATTTAAAACATGATTTACAGCAGGCTTCGAATTTTAAATTAAATTGGCACTACTGACTGTTAACAGATAGTTTACCATAACCTCAAATGTATTTCATCATTCAATTAGCATTCTGGCCAACCGCACAAAAAAATACCGCCTACTCTAAATCATGATTTAAATGATCGCACGGTAATTTTAGACAGTAAGCAATTTCTTACCTTTTACCACAACTCAAAATAATTAAAACATTGAAGTTCGCGAGAATTACAATAATGTAAAGAAATGTTAAGTTCAAAAACTATAAATAAAAACAAAAATTTTACACATTCGGGTATACTTTTAGACAATAAGCATTCTTATCATTTATTCTAAAATTACTAACAATAAATTAATTAATAAATAACACATTGAAATCTAATTTAAATTGCAATAGTTAATGCTAAGAATTGCAGATTTTAATAAACGTATTTAAGAAAAAAATGATTTAAGTGCAATTCTAAATTCACAATATTTTAGTGTTTTACACGCGTAGCCCGGGATAGGTCTCGACGTGTCGACTTTAATTGTCGACGTCGACAACGTCGACAATGTTGAGAATGTGAACAAAGTCGACAATATCCGCAATACTATTTATAGGTTATATTGTTATAATGTATATGTTGTGGTTGATTTAGATACTCTGTAAACCTCAAAACGTTTTGCCAATACCGCATTGCATTATGCTGAATACTTTGAATGTTTTACTTATAGAAACAATTGTGGACATTGTCGACATTGTCGACGTCAGTAATGTTTTACAAATAGTCGACGTCGACCTGATATTTATCGCGACAACAATGACATTGTTGACGGCAACCGTTCCTGCGCGTGGCGCATGAAGTAAAATTTCGAGTTTAGGAAAGACTGAAAATTTGGTTTGGTCGCTTCGCTTCGCTACGCGACCAAACCACATTTTCAGGCTTTTTTAAACGCGAAATTTTACTTCATGCTTTGTCTGGGAGTAGAAACACTCTTTCCAAACCTCAAATTTAAGGCTTTTATAAAATCAAGGAATGCCTGAAAATTTACAACTTATACATTATGTATATGTAAAAGAAAAAAATCCCAGTATTTAGTATAATAAGTCATTAGTAAAAGTCATAAAAGTTAGTACAGAATTTTACCTAAAATCAACTATTAAGGTTAACTTTATATTTGCTCGGCTGTTGATGGGCTAACTACAATAATAATACTTAATAATAATATTGTGAAATTAAAATAATATGCTACTAAATCAGTATTAAAAATAAACTGCTAAATCAGAATAAAAAAATATACTGCAAAACAAGAATATTATCAATTTCGCAATATTTCAGTGTTTATACACGTGGAGCATGAAGTAAAATTTCGAGTTTAGGAAAGCCTGAGTTTGGATTCGGATGCTTCGCTTCCAAATCCAAACGCTCAGGCTTTTCCAAACTCGAAATTTTACTTCATGCTTAGTCTGGGAGTGGAAAACAATAATTTAAGGCTTTGAATTAAACTTTTTGCAGCGTTTGAATATGTGTACTTTAAAGAAATATTTCCTGTATAAGTATTATATTATACGTATAAGTATTATATTATTTCCAGCAAGTAATAAGTGAAAACGGTAAAGAAATATTCTATTATTCTTTTTGTTATTTTGGCCTGTATTGGAACCGTTCTGTTGGGCAAATTAATAAATAAAATAAAAAATAGATACATGAATAACAAGTTAAATATTTTAATTTCCCTAAAATGTTCAAAATACATTCTATTCTTAAATAATAAAGTGAATTTTGTGTTATAAACCTTTGATTTTTACACTTGTTAAAACAGTTTATAGCTATTTAAATCTAGTAGAGTTAAAGAATCTTATTTATTTTTACACAAAACAAGTGACTGTGTTATTACTTGAAATAATCTATTCATGCTTCTGAAACATCTAACAAATTTCTTATAATATAAGATTTGCATATCTGTTCGTTCATACTTACATACAAATAAAGATCATTATTTTTCTAATAACTCTTGTAAACTTCTGGTAATTAAATTATGTTTAAGGATTTATGCAAAATGTATACAATTTAGCTACATTAAAAATTCAGTAAAATCTCAATATATTTTTTAATTTCTAGTAATGCAATTTTCATTAAGCCTTTTCATGTAATGCTGAAAATTACGTCAATGACAAGCAAATCGCGCCCCCGCCAAATCTAAATGTTTAGACTTTTCTAACTCGAATTTTTTTCAGTAACGATTTTAATCAACATAAAATGAGACAAAATCTAATAGAAGTGGAATTTTTTTGAACTGTTATAACGAAGATTAAATTATTTAAAAAAAAATAATTGTTTCTTCATTGAGATTTGGAATCTCGGAGAATATTTTGTTAGAAATTTTATAGAAAATTAAGCTATTGATTAATCAATATACCGGGTGTTGACTTGGCGGACGCAACATAGGAAATCGCATGTTAATTTTAAAGTGTTCAAATATTGGCTTCCCTATTTATTTTAGAGACAAAATGTATCACTTTTTTGTAGAGAAAAAAAATTCTAAATTTATAAATGTTCACACTTAACACTTTACGTTTCTATAAGTTAAAATAATTAAGAAAAAGTAATGTGATTTAATAAAAATAATGACACTATGGAATTCATACAACAATTGCGGATATTCTCTGCTTTTTTTTAAATTCCATTTAAAGCTTTAAACAAGTGTTTTCCACTCCCAGGCTAAGCATGAAGTAAAATTTCGAGTTTAGAAAAGCCCCGTGAAAATTTGTCGAGGGTCGCGCAGCGACCCGAGACAAATTTTCTGGGCTTTTCTAAACTCGAAATTTTACTTCATGCGCCACGCGTATAAAACACTATAATATTGTCAAATGTATGTATATTCAAACTTCACTTAAAATCTGTGTTTTATACGCGTGGCGCATGAAGTAAAATTTCGAGTTTAGAAAAGCCCAGAAAATTTGTCTCGGGTCGCTGCGCGACCCTCGACAAATTTACACGGGGCTTTTCTAAACTGGAAATTTTACTTCATGCTTAGTCTGGGAGTGGAAAACACTCGTTTAAAGCTTTAAATTGAACTCTTCTGGAAATCAACGAATGTCAGAAAATTCACAGCTAAAATAATAAAGAAAAAGTAATGTGATTTTATAAAAATAACGACATACCATGGAATTGATACAACAATTGCAGATGTCAAAATATCACAAGATATTGCTATTACTTAATAAACTACAAAAAACATAACGCAAATATCGTGATAACTGTGGTCTGCATAATACCACTTTATTAGGAGGATTGTTCCTTGTATAGTGTAAATCATTTCAAAAACATTTACTTTAA
This sequence comes from Philonthus cognatus, assembly GCA_932526585.2. Lineage (NCBI taxonomy): Eukaryota > Metazoa > Arthropoda > Insecta > Coleoptera > Staphylinidae > Philonthus > Philonthus cognatus. The sequence continues at coordinate 41,338,128 of OW052244.1, forward strand.
TCAAGTGACTGCGATATCTTTTGCCATTTTGACATTCGCAATTGTTGTTTCAATTCCATGGCATGTCATTATTTTAATAAAATCACATTACTTTTTCTTAATTATTTCAACTCAAAGAAACGTAAAGTGATAAACGTTAACATGAATTAATTCAGAATTTATCCCTCTACAAAAAAGGTACACACATTTTGTTTCTAAAATAAATACGGGAGCCAAAATTTGAACATTTCAAAATTTACATGGAATTTCCTATGTTGCGTCCGCCAAGTCAACACCCGGTATAATTCAAAAATTGTACTTAAAATTTAGTTTATTTTAACTTGAAGAAGATTAAAATACTAGAATCAGAGCTTGTGTTCTAAATTATTTATCTAAAGACGAAATATTAGAAAATAATCTATGAGTTTGGTAGATCAAATTATTTGATCTTTTTGATAAAATCATGAGATTGTTTAATCGATAATAAATTTACTCAGTATACTAAAACTTTAATGTATTTTATTGTACTTTAGGAAGACTTAAATTATCTTAACACATTTTGCGAAACTATTTAGCAATATTTGAAATTTTGAAAGAAAAAATCAATTAAATTAGGAGAATATTTTGTTTGCAAATTTATAAAAAGTGAAAGTTTCATGGTTTGACCAACGTCAGTAAAATCGACAAATAGTAATTCATCGAATAAAATCTAATTATGGTCAAACGAGTGCCAAAAATAAATCAATTAATTTATATTTGTACATGGAAAATGTCTAGTTCAATCGACAAATAATTTTAATTTTTGAATAAGATTTACCAGAAGTTGGTAGTATCGGACACAAATCTAGTTAAAATGCATTTTAAAGATGATTAAAATTTGGACAATATTTTGATTGGAAAGCTGTAAAAATTGCACTGATGAACATTAACCTCAAAAAATTACTTAGAGATACATAAACTGCAATTATTTCGTGTATTGTATTGTACTATTACTAATTTATCAATAAATTTCAATAAATAAATGCTGATGATGATGATAATACTACTGAATAAAATAAAATATGTTGATTGAATTTTACAAAAATTCAAAATCAAAGTTCAAAGTTTGTGAGAAAAGCCATTAATTTCGATGAATATTATCTTTAGAAATTGCATTAAATCTATAGATTATTTATTTATTTATTTATTAAATCATTATTTAATAAACAAAATATTTACGAAATGTTTACTGAAATTATTAAACTTTATTAATTGATTTAGTTTTGAACCCTGCTAAAATTAATAAAAAAATATGTATATACGCAGGTTTATATTTTGGCACTAAAGATGGCGAAATTTCTAACATAAAACATGAAAAAATCTCATCCTATTTTAACTTTGAATATGTCATGTTAATATTACTGTGCTCCGCAAAAGAAAAGAATAATAATTTGATGATTTTAAGAATAATTACAAAATGAAAAAAAGAATCGTAATTTAGGTAACTAGTGTATAAAATAAGGCCTATGCGAATTTAGGCCAACAAAAGTGAACAAATGTGTTTTTTTATGGCCGATTATAAATTACAAATAATGAAAATCGTTAGAAAACAACTATCGAATTTGACTAGGGAGTGGCAAACATTTTACCAAACTTAGTTTAAATCTTTAAAAAAGGTAATTTATTAGCGATTTATTTTGATTTTAAACATAGATTTCTATAAACATGAAGTAAAATTTCGAGTTTAGAAAAGCCTGAAAATTTGGATTTGCCGGCGCGCGAGCGCTTTTCTAAACTCGAAACTCGAAATTTTACTTTATGCGCCAAGTTAATTAAGAATATAAAAATGTTATGAATTTGTAAGCTATCCCAAATACGTATCTTTAATAAATATGCAATTTTGTAAAAAAATTGTGACTTAACTTGTAATGGTTTAAAGCAGAACTAATGAATTCTAACTAACTATCATCGATTAAATAATTGTCAAGATTTAAGTGTAATTATTAATTATAACACTAACCATTGTTAGTCAATAAAGTATTAGTGATTTGATTATTAATTATATTTTACTCTTTAAACCAAACTTAGAATGAAAACACCTACTTAACAATAATTTTTATTTCGATGGATGTACGTTTCGAGTACTAAGTACTCATTATCAATAGCTTACTGACTAGATTACAAAAGATTTGGTATATTTATACCGTGCGATCGTTAAAATTATGATTGCCCAGAATGCTAATTGAATGATGGAATAAATTTAAGGTTATGGTAAACTATTTGTAAACAGTTAATGTAATTTAAAATTCTAAGCCTACTCTAAATCATGTTTTAAATGATTGCACGGTACCTAAACCAAACCAAAATTATTTAAGTTAAAGTATTCCTAAATTTACAAGATAAAACAATTTAAGTCGCTTAAAACATCAACTCAACTTAGAATTACTCCTAAAAGAAGTAAACGAGCTTTTCGATTTCCACTTTAGTTTTCAATTAAGAACGATTTAGATTTGGTCCGTGCGATTAAAATTCTTCTCCTCCTTAGGAAAAGTTTATCGTCCCCATTTAAATTAAAATTAGTGGATGGTCCGAGTTTTTTTTTCTTTACTTCAAGCCGGACAGTTTCGACAGGCAATCTAAACTGTTAAAAATCACCCTGTGGGTCCATTTATATGTTAAATCCGACTCACTCGGCTATTACGATAAAGTATTTTTTCCTCGGAGCGCGAAAAAAAAAACAGCTTTCGAAAACGTGTTTAATTATAACATGCATACTTTGTTGCTTATAATTAATGATGTATCGAATACGAACAGATTCTTGTGTATTATGTAGATAGAATAGACATAATAATAATAAATTAACTTTTGTTTGCATAAATAAAATACTTCAAACTAAGTTTACTATATTTTTTATGTCGTATCTCTCAAACCATAGTTGCTTTTTTAAACGAATTATGCATTTTCATCATTGCAGTATTTGCGATTTGGACACTTGTCTGACGGCTCGTGCCCTAAACTCGGACATCGTAAGCAACAAAATACCTATAAAAAAGACTGTTATTCCTTACTTCACTCTTTATTTGTATCGTTAGATGTATATTTCGAGACAAAAGGTGCTCATTATCAATAACAAACTTGATACAGAGCACCTTGTGTCTCGAAATATACATCTAACGATACAAATAAACAGTGAAGTAAGGAATAACAGTCTTTTTTATGGGTAATAATCACTTCACGTAAACTCAAAAACATACAGTTAACAAAATATCCACTTACCACACTAGTTACCTAAATTACTATTGATTGTTTTGTATTGTAGGCGTTCACTTCGTGGTACATCTTAGATACACTTGTAAATAAAACACTTTTTATTTTGCATATGTTTCGAAAGCGTAAACGCAATCTAATACCCCTTAGCTCAAGTAGCATCGTATCTTCTTCAAGCACTGGTTCGGGACTATACTGATGATGGCGTTGAAGCCTGAAACGCGTACATAGTTATGCGGTGAATAAATGAGTATTGAACACAAATTAATATACTTTTTATTTTGTTTAACCACTATATTTCGCACTTAATTTGAGACTATACTTTCGACTATCTAGTAGTCATTATCAAACTAAAAGTTTACTGTTAGTTTGATAATGACTACTAGATAGTCAAAACTATAGTCTCAAATTAAGTGAGAAATCCAGTGGTTAAACAAAGTAAAAAGTGTTTTATTTACAAGTAAATTACTATTTATTGTAATTATTATTTTTAAAATTATCGAAATATTATTATATTCTGAACACATTAATATTATAATATTATAATAGCACATTCAAAGTTAAAACAGCAGGAGAATGTTTAATGTTTTAAGTCCTTTTTTAGTGTCTGGCACATAAAATTTGCCAGATGAAGGATTCGTTATTTTCCGGATCGGGTTTTATTTATAACAGATGTTGCTGATGTTATTAAGTCGTGCGTTATTTTGAAGAGGTTCTTCGACCGCTGGCTTCGGAAGAAAATCAAGCGAGAACTGGAGCCAACAGAAACGATTTTAGAAAACGGCGATGGATAAACACAGCTGCTTTTACTACTTTACTACACACACTGGAACGCCTAGGCTCGGGTCCCAAGTTAATTGGACAACACTAAAAATATTCCTTCCAGATGAAATTCGACTTGGATTTAATTTGAGTTTAATTGATGTTGCTGTGTTAACATGGATTAATGTTTATTTAAACTAGGACAAATTGTCGTGTATAAATATAATATATCTGGGTTTATTGTATTGAGTTGCCAAATACTATTCTAAACACCATTATGTAATACAAAATGCTTATTAAACAAATAATTCTGTACTCTGAGCAAGTAAATTTGGTGCGCCCCTTACTACGCAAAAATGTTTTTTTGAACATTATATACATTTATTGAAACGATTTGTATATTTTTAACTTCACATGAAATCTGTGTTTTATACGCTCGCGCGGCCCAGGAAATCCAAATTTTCAGGCTTTTCTAAACTCGAAATTTTACTTCATGCTTAATCTGGGAGTAGAAACCCTCGTTAGATGATCATTTAGGAATTTAGTTTGCAATTTCCTTTATTGTAACATTTATGAGGTAAAATCGCTTCGCTCGCGCGCCCCAGCAAATCCAAATTTTCAGGCTTTTCTATATTCGAAATTTTACTTCATGCTTAGTCTGGGAGTAGACGCCCTCGTTAGACGATCAATCAGGAACTTAGTTTGCAATTTCCTTTATTGTCAAATTTATCACTTAAAATCCAAAGATTCAGTCTTTTCTAAACTTGAAATTTTACTTTATGCTTAACCAGGGATTGGAAACACTCGTTAGAAGCTTCAAATTAAATTAAAAACAGCGAATGCCTAAATATTATACTTATTTCAACTCTCAGTTTATTTTTAAGAAACAATTAGTAATGGAAAAGGAGAAGTTCCGACGTGGGTTTTCGATTTCAATTCCCATTTTGATTTTTTTCTCCGATCGAGCGTTTATTAATTACCGTTCGGTTCGGCTCTGGAGTAATTATTTCAATTTGCACGGCGCTATTAAGCCGAGAGAGAGAGAGCCAATTAAGTCAGATATTAAATCAATTTAGCAATCGATACACTCTATCTAGATGGACGAATGTTGATGCAACGTTTACAACTACTTTGATGTATGTTTTCTAATGTAATTATCAAGAGAGGAAAAATAAATTTCCTTCACAGATTCAATTTTATTTAGTGTGCACAATGATAAGTTTAACAATAATCTAAATTAATGATAAGTACTTCTTTTTTTTTAACAATAAAAAATGCAGGGAAGTTTTTCTTTTAGGTATACACGTCACGATATTTTGATGTATATTTTCAGACATTCGTCGTTTTTATAATAGCTTAGTTTAAGGCTTCTAACGAGTGTCTCCACTCCCAGACTAAGCATGAATTAAAATTTCGAGTTTAGAAAAGCCTGAAAATTTGGTTTGGTCGCGTAGCGCGAAGCGCGGAGCGGCCAAACCAAATTTTCAGGCTATTCTAAACTAGAAATTTTACTTCATGCGCCACGCGTATAAACACTGGATTCAAGTGAAGTAGAAGATATCCTAAAACTTTACTCTAAATCAGTGTTTGATACGCGTGGCGCATGAAGTAAAATTTCGAGTTTAGAAAAGCCTGAAAATTTGGTTTGGCCGCTCCGCGCTTCGCGCTACGCGACCAAACCAAATTTTCAGGCTTTTCTAAACTCGAAATTTTACTTCATGCTTAGTCTGGGAGTGGAGACACTCGTTAGAAGCTTCAAACTAAGCTTTTATAAAGACGAAGAATGTCTGAAAATATACATCAAAAAGGTTTTTTCTACATGCTTTTCTAAACTCGAAATGTTACTTTATACTTAACCTGGGAGTGGAAATCGCTCGTTTTAAAGTTCAATTTCAACTCTTTTACAAAACCAACCAATATCTAAAGATTTACTGCGTATACACTGTAAGTTGGGACATGCATACTTAAAAGAAATACTCTCTGTATATTGCTTTTAGGTGTAATTATCAAAAGAGAAAAAAATAAATTTTCTTCCACAGATTTAATATATTGCTTGTGCGTAAATTTACCGATAACGCGGTAAATTTGTGAATCAAATCTAGGACAATAGAAAAATAGCAAAATAAGAATCGATCGTGAGAAAAATTAAAACAAAGTAAACAATTAAACTGGTATGAACACATAACTGCAGGGAATATTTAACTTTAACTTTAACTTTATTTACGGAATCTCCATTATAATCGATTTACAATTACTTTACACCTTGCAATAATTTACATATTTGATTTAATAAATATGGAAGTATTAGTATACTAATAAATGAGCTACATTATACCAACTAATAAATAACTTAGATCATTCCCAAATGTCTCAAAGAATAGAGTTAATGTTGCTAACGCCTTGAACAAATTGGTGACAATATATTATTAGCAGATAATTATACAGAATAATTTAATTAAGAAAATATAAATAACTTAAATAAATAGATGTTAAATGAGTAGATTATCACATTTTATCACATACATGTAATATTAAGAACAATTCAATTATAAGATAAAATATTACAGATCAAATATCACGTAACTAAAGGTTTAATATGATAAACATATTGACAAACATGTTAAATTAGAAAGTAAACAACAACATTATAAGACTATGATAATAAATTAAGTAAATAGCAGAGCTGGGCAGGATTCGAATCATTCAGGATTCGATTCCCGGATTCGAATCCTTTTAGAGGATTCAAAAGAGGTATTCGAATACTTTAGTGAAAACGGATTCGTGATCCGGATTCGTTACATTTTTTTAAAAGGATTCGTATTCGAATCCAGACGTAGATGATTCGAATCCTTATAAAATGATTCGAATTCTTATAAAACGATTCGAGTCCTTATAAAAATAATCGAATCCTTATAAAAGGATTTGAATCCTCATACACGGATTCAAATCCTCCTAAATAATTCGAATCATCACTATTAAAGGCTGGGATTCGAATTCGATTAATTCAAATAGTTAAATATTCTAATATGAATATTTAAATCACAAAATTATTCATATTTGAATTTTTAAATTTTCGAATAATTCAAATATTTGTGAATGCATATTTGGTTACTTAACCATGAAAAATATCCAACGTTAATAGTATATTTTTAACTTCACTTGAAATCAGTGTTTTATACGCGTGGCGCATGAAGTAAAATTTCGAGTTTAGAAAAGCCACGTGAAAATTTGTCTCGGGTCGCTGCGCGACCCTCGACAAATTTGTCGCTGCGCGACCCTCGACAAATTTTCTACGCGGGGCTTTTCTAAACTCGAAATTTTACTTCATGCTTAGTCTGGGAGTGGAAAACACTCGTTTGAGTTTTAAATTTAACTGTTTTAAAAATCGACGTACGTAATATAATAAATCATTCATTGAAATCATAGAAAAAGATGCAACATTTTACCTAAAATTAACTTTTTGAGTTAACTTTATAATTTGCTCGGCTCTTAATGGGTGAATATTCTATTCCTAGAAAAAACCGTTTTCATTCAATATTAAAGTTGCATTTAATACAATAACAAACTGTGAATAAATCGACATAAATCTAGAAATATCGAAATTCTCGACATTTAGAAAATCTTCACGGTCCACTCCCAGACTAAGCATGAAGTGAAATTTCGAGTTTAGAAAAGCCCCGCGTAGAAAATTTGTCGAGGGTCGCACAGCGACCCGAGACAAATTTTCACGAGGCTTTTCTAAACTCGAAATTTTACTTCATGCGCCACGCGTATAAAACACTGATTTAAAGTGAAGTTAAAAACGCACTGAAAACCAACCCAACTTCGATATTTTTTCAAAATTAGATGTTTTCTTTCCTATCTATGCTGTAAACCTTCAGATATTCGTTGTTTTCTTGTAAATAAACTTCGATTCCCTGTAGTCCTTCGATCTCCGAAGACCATGATTGGTCCTTCGAGCTGTAGCCTTTGTAAAATGGTAATAAACTTAGTAATCTAGAGTGATCCTTTAATTTGAAACTCCTAAGAACGAGTGTTGTCCACTCCCAGACTAAGCATGAAGTAAAATTTCGAGTTTAGAAAAGCCCCGCGTAGAAAATTTGTCGAGGGTCGCGCAGCGACCCGAGACAAATTTTCACGGGGCTTTTCTAAACTCGAAATTTTACTTCATGCGCCACGCGTATAAAAAACAGATTTAAAATGAAGTTCAATAACACATATATCATCATTAATTAAAATCAATATATAATCAGATATTTAGTCGGTAAATGAACATTTTGGTTAATAGAAACTGATGGAATAAAATATTACCGGTTACAAATAATAGATTCAAATTTATTTTTAAAGGATTTGTATCCGTGATTCAAAAATGAGGATTCGAATCTTTGATTCGAATCATATTTTTCACTTACGAATCCTTTATTCGAGTATTCGTGATTCGAATCATATTAGGTGATTTGGATTCGTGATTCGAATCCTGTTTTTGAGGATTCATCCCAGCTCTGGTAAATAGGTTTAAAAGAAAAATAAGAAAAAAATAATTTAGAAAATTAAATAAATAAAATTAAATACTAAATAGATTACCTCACCGTTATCACAGAGATGTATCACATTAAGCATTTAGATAAAATATCACAGATCAAATATCACATAACTAAGGATTGAATTTGATAACCATATTGGAACAGAATTCAAACAACAAAACTAACAAACAATGAAGTAATATGAACTTATAATATTAAAACGGAGGCAATAAATTAAAATCTAATAAATAAGTTTAAAAATAAATAATATATAATATATAATATATAATATATATATATATATATATATATATATATATATATATATATACAAACATACATACATACATACGTACGTACACATACACACACTCATCCTAATGCTTCCAAATTAAATGACATCTGACAATTGAATACGTTGTAACCTATTCTTGAAGGTCGAAAATTATGGTGTGAATAAAAGAGAATTATCACCAATCGACAATAAATTTGCATATCGCAATTTGGTGTATGGGGTGGAATATTCCATAATTCGATTTATGAAATTGTAGTCTGAATAAAGGCTTTTGACATGACTAATTGTTTCTTGGAATATTGAAATTCAATACACCTACCAGCTCACTACAGTCGATAAAACCATTAATCAACCTGTATAAAAAGGAAGTATCCAAGAACTTTCTCCGTTCTGCCAATGATTTAATATTAAGCCTAATCAACATTTGGCTATGACTAAAGTTTGTGCCTGGTCCAATCAGTCTGTATTGCGTAATTTTAAAAATTTTGTACAAGTGCCAGGTACAAGATTTTTATTGTATTGGAGATAAAGTCCCCACCAAATTTGCGTACAAATCCTAAAATTGTAAGGCTTTTATTACAGACTGCAGTAATGTGTTTCGAAAATACATGGTTCAAAGTAAAAAGTACACCAACGTCTTTATCTTCCGAGACACGCTCCAGTTTGTGACAACCAATTCTGTACTCATAATTAACTGAGACTTGTCTGCAGAAAGAAATGTAAACACATTTTTTTATATTTAGTTTGAGTGTGTTTGCCTCACACCAGTACTTGACACTTTGTAAGTCCTCCTGTAATGTTAGTTTTAGTCTTTATAATAGTGTTCAATTTGAAACTTCTATCGCATATTTCCACTCCCAATCCCAGGTAATGCGGTAATGCTCTCACCTGACCTCGCTATACGAATACGAACTGGCAATTTTACACAATAATTTGTCAATTTTGCTCAAATTTAGTAATAATACTTTATTAATGCTAAACACAATTGTGGTACACAGGTCAATGAAAATTACGCTAATACAAAAATATAAACGTACAATAAATATAAATACATGTAAGAAAAAGTCGTTAAAACATTAAAAACACATTAAAATGAGGTAGTTATGTTCTGGAAAACAAAAAACTTCAGATATTAGATAGCTTTTAGAATTGAGCTTAAATTGGATTCATTCAGAAAATCATCAAAGCTAAAATAGGCTTTCTCCAATAAAAATCGTTTTATACAAACTTTAAATGTTTTTATTGGCAATTCTTTAATAACGTCGGGGATATTATTTGGGTCCCCAATATCTAGCTCCAGTGTGAGATTTAGTTAAGCGCATCATGTCTATATGGATATTATTTTCTTGTCTAGTTTGATGGTTATGAATAACATTTATTTAGAGATATTCACTAATATTTTTCTTTATATGAATTAAACATTGATATATGTATAGGGATGGAAGGGTTAGAATGTTCATGCTTACGAATAGAGGTTTTGTGTCTGATCTGTAAGCAGCACGAGCAAGGATGCGGACCGCCCGTCTCTGCAGTTTAAAGATACGCTGCCACCCCGGAGAATGACCCCATATAATCAGACAATAACTAATCCGAGATTGAAAATGCGCAAAATAAGTTGTTTTAAGAACATCTAGGGAATCTGATTGAGACAGATTACGTAAAAAGTAGATGCTGCAGCACAGCTTTTTCGCAAGTTGATTGATATTTTCAACCCAGGTCAACTCCTTATCAACCCACATTCCCAAGTGATAAGTTTCACAATGGTACGCCGAGAAGGTTATTCATACGAACGCTGCGATCTGACTAGGCAAAATTTTCACCATATTGATAATGAATTTTCACTATTTCTATACGTTGTTGGAGCGTATATCATTCTATTTTCTCAAATCCTTCATTTTTTACTTGAAAAGTGTAAAAAAATCATGAATAACAGTTTAAAAATGGCAGGGAATTTTAAATGGGACCTTTTAATGAAAAACCTGTTATAAAATATTCACAAGAAATATTATTTTTCAATTATCAAAACAGTAAACTGCGCAAAATAGGAATAATTGATTATTAATTCTTCTGTGTTCTAGCACCCCTAGGCGGTCGCCTAGGTTCGCCTAATGAAAGAGCTGGCCCTGAGTATTAAATTACAAACCTAACCTTTTCTATTTTATTTGATTTCATCAATTTAATCTAATGTTAGCGAATTTCTATTTACAGTGAACGTGAAATCAAAACGCATTCCAGAAGTTTAATTTATTGAAATTTCCGTTTGGTATTTACTTAGTGTGTCGTGTGTACATCAGTTATTTTCGGAATTCCTACACGAAATTCGAAAAGTGGACCCACAAGGGAATGCACTTTCCATTAAGGCCACAATCTGTGACATAAATACGTCATTTGTATCGATTTAGATTACCTGCGCCTTTACCTCACTTATCAGTTTTGAAAGGAAACGTCTTTGATATCCTCAAGACCATTACCATTTCTTTTGCCCTCCCAAAGTTTTTTATTAGTCAACAGGTGGAACTTATAATTTGATAATGTTATCCTGAAAAATTACTGTAAGAAATCCTCGACGGTATTTTCACTTTGTAATGTATAATGATTTTTACTATTGGAATGAATTATTGACACTATTGCAATTAATGTTTAAAAATGTATATAATTCGATTTTTTTCGATTATTTGATTATGGTTTTCTTAGAAATGATTTTTATCAGTGCTGCTGTTTGAATTGAGTAATACCAGTATGAGAAAATCGATTGCATAATTGCATTATTTTTATCGTGCATTGTAATCGTCATTAAAAATAGCGATGATCTCATGTACAGACTTGAACACATTAAAATGTTAATTGCGATAATAAAAACAAGAACGATGAAAACTCATATATAGACTCATATAAAATAAACACTATTTTTTTTATTATTTAGACAGAGAATCTTTGCTTAATCTTTATCTAATTTTTGTACAATTTATAACCCATTAAAGGCAATAACGCAACAGTATCAATTTTTGGTTAATTAAATTGCTGAATAAGTTAATTTGATACATTGTATTATTTTACCTGAATTGTGAAGCAAAATTTAAATATTTTATTATTTAAATATTTTAATTATTAATCGTTTAAAATAAGTTTTTTTCAATTTATTTCTAACATCACAATATTTCATTGTTTTATACGCGATGCGCATGAAGTACAAGTTTAGAAAAGTTCAGAAAAGCCTGAAAATTTGGTTTGGCCGCGTAGCAAAGCAGTGCGATAAAACTAAATGTTTAGGCTTTCCTAAACTTAGGCAGTGACATTTACTTTAATTTTGTCTTTATTTTTCAGAAATGAAACTCGATGTTACATTAAGTATTTCTAATAGAAAATAATTAATTAAAATACTTGTTTTGTTTCACTTATGGTTATTTTAACCATCAGTGAAACAAAACAAGTATTTTAATTAATTATTTTCTATTAGAAATACTTAATGTAACATCGAGTTTCATAGATTTTTACGATCTTAGTCAAATGAATTATGTGCAATGTTTCTAGTTTGTTTTAAAATATACTCAATTTTAACGTATTTTATTATACTTATTATTAAATATCTTTTGTTAAAACAGAAGAATTTTAACAGAATAAGGTCCATCTTATTCTGTTAAAATTCTTCTGTTTTAACAGAAGATATTTAACGAAATAATAAAATACGTTAAAATTCTGTATATTCTAAAACAAACTTGAAACATTGCAAATAATTCAATTGCCTAAGATTGTAAAAATCTATAATACTCCATGTTTAATTAAGTATTTATTCCAAATTTTTCATAGTTTCTGTTGGTAAGACTGCTAGTCATCAATTAAGATAAAACAACAAGAACAAATTGTAGCAAATTGGCAATTGAGGTACTAAGGTTTTCAAAAACTTGATGTGTGTACCAAATTTAGTATAATTGTACAATTTATTACATCTCTGGTCAAAGAAGAGGACAATTCGTCCAAAACTTCAGATTGAACGCTTTAAAAAAGCAATAAATTCATGAAATTCTACAGCGCATGATTCGGAATATTTATACTTAAAACAAAAATACCCTGTATATATAAATAATTTTAATAGTGGTCCAAATCATACACCTCAAAATTTTAATGACAAATTCTATTATGTAGATATTGTACGGAATTTTTGTATTCGTTCGTTTAAATCTTGTATCGGGAGGTAGTTTCAAATAAATAAATGTAGAGTATATATCAAACTCAAGAAAAGACAAGCATGCATATTTTGAGCTTCACTTTAGATGAGTATTTAATGCGCGTGGCGCATGAAGTAAAATTTCGAGTTTAGAAAAGCCTGAAAATTTGGTTTGGTCGCTCCGCGAAGCGGAGCGACCAAACCAAATTTTTGGGCTTTTCTAAACTCGAAATTTTACTTCATGCTTAATCTGGGAATGGAAAACACTCGTTTAATGCTCAGAATGAACGCATTTATAAAGTTAGAGGTCGTTTCATTTAACTTGCAAGAATAAAAAACGCAATTTGTGCACATAACGAGAACATTTCCAAAAATACACATAATATAATAATATAATTTATTCATGTTAACAACTCTTATAAGTCTTATATATGTCAATAAAGTGTAGTTTTGCTGAAAATACTGAGCATGTAATAGATAAAATAACATTTGTAGAACCGAAATAGGGTACAGAAACAAAAATTAAGACAATAATAGGGGGGTAAGCAGTCCCAGGTAGTCCAATTTAAAAAAGAAAAAACATTATAAAGTTGTGACCTGATAAAATATAATAAATTAATAATATATAAATAAATACAAATTAAAAACAGTATAGATGTAAAATAATTAAAAATACATAAATAAAATAAAATAAATAAGTAAAACTTGTCTGACAGGATTAAAAAAAGAGTGGACTAGAAAAATTATCACATACTCACAGCCTTCGGTATATATTGCTACCCAACAGCAAATTATGGAATTAAAAGGAAATATAATATAAATAGGTAAAAACACATTAATCATGTAAAATCATGTAAATAAAATAACTACAAAAATCTAGAGATTATATATGTATGTATCACAGACGACGCAGAAAAATGGCACCCCCATGCCATGCGCGACACATACACACAGATACATATACACACACATAAAGCTTAATTAGAACATTTGTTTAAAAATTATTGGAAAGAATTAAATCCATTTTGTAATAAGTAGTTTTTGCACCACTGCTTGAATCGAGTATACGGCATTAGCTGGACGACACTCGGTAACACATTAATAAACTTTATACAATGGAATTTTTTTCCCGTTTTGGCCTTCGATAAGCGCACATTGCAAGGTCTAAGCTCATCTTTCGATCTTGTGTTGTGTTGGTGGAAGTCTTTGTTACACTCATAGGAACTTATGTTCTTCTTTATATAAAGCAGACATTCCAGTATATAGATACATGGTGCTGTAAGAATATCATGTTTTATAAAAGATTCTCTACAGTTATCTCTATAACCCAGTCCAGAAACTACACGCAATGCTCGCCTCTGTAACCTAAATATATCACCCAACACAGCAGAGTGTCCCCATGCTAATATGCAATATCTAATATGTGATTGCACAAACGAGTGAAAAATAGTTATTAACATATTTTGGTTTACTGACCTTCTCATGTTTTTAATTAGTATATACTTTTTACTAGTTTCTTTTCGATTTTTGATCTATGTGCGTTCCATGTGAGGTGTGAGTCTATAGCAACACCTAGAAACTCTGTTGATACGTTTAGGCCTTTATGGGCCTGTTTGAGTGAGAATGTAATGTCGACTGTTTTTTCTATATTCAGTTTTAGTCTATTACATTCAAACCTATCCGTTGCATTAGTTATAATCTGACGCAGTTTACCTTCTATAATTTCTGACGACTTACGTTTAACGGAGATGGAAGTGTCATCTGCACATAGATCAAAAACAGGAGAGGCCCTAAAATTGAACCCTGGGGTACACCATGCACTATATTGCACTCATCTGATATATTGCCACTTATATATACTTTCTGACTACGGTTTGTTAAGTAAGATGTTATTAACTTGCAACTTTCTGGACTAAAGTTATAGTAATACAGCTTACGCACCAGAACTGTATGAGTGACAAAATCGAAAGCCTTACTAAGGTCGAGTAAATTACAGGTAACAACTTCCCTATCTTCAAAAGCTTCAATCAGATAGTCAACAAAGGTGTTGATGGCTGTCGAAGTAGACCTATCATTTCTAAAACCATGTTGGCAATCGGTGAATATTTGGTTCGACTCTAGGAAAGCTGTCATTTGCTCTGACAATATGGCTTCAAATATCTTGGACAACACCGGAAGAACCGATATAGGTCTATAATTGTTTGGATCGTTTTTATTTCCTTTTTTATGTATAGGAATACATTTAGCTTTTTTAGATTATCGGGGAATAAACCAAAGCTTATTGATTCATTGATGAGGTAAGTTAGAGGATCGATATTTGTTTTTGAGTTTCGTTAAGAGTATAATCATAAATAATTAACACTGTTGCAAGAAGAAACAGAAATTGTGAAAACATTAAAACAAAAGGACCTATTTTACTTAAAATCTGACAAAGGTAACAGCGTCGTAATTGTTAAAAAGCGGATTATTTCAGTGATATAAACAAAATGTTAGATTCAGGTCCATACATAAAACAAACAAAAAACCCAATTAAATTATATATCACTAAAATAAACAACGCATTAAAAACTCCAACATCTTTAATTGATAAAAATCTGGCTTATAGATTAAAAGTTAGAAATCCAATACTACCTAGATTATACTGTTTACCTAAAGTACACAAACCAGGTAATAAATATAGACCCATAGTTTCCAACATAAATTCACAATTTTCAATTCAAGTAAAAGAATTTCAAACATTACAAATTAAGAACGATTGCTCCATTAGAAACTCAATTGAATTTTGTAATAAACTCCGAGACGTAAAAATAGGTCCAGACGAAAAAATATTATCTTTCAACGTAGAATCACTGTTTCCTAGTATTCCAATCAAAGAAACATTAAAAATCCTTGAAAACATACTAACGGAAAATCTAATTGCAAGAAATAAAATAGACCAATACATTAAACTCACAGAAATTGTCATGGAATGTAACACTTTTGAATTTAATAATATATATTATAAACAAACTTTTGGCACAGCCATGGGTAACCCCCTGTCACCTTTTTTAGCGAATATTTTTCTAAATCACCTAGAAAATAAAGCCAAACACTCCATTGACAATTTCCCTAACATTTGGTACCGATACGTAGACGATGTTTTCGCCATCATCAAAAACACCACTAACATTAATAATTTAAAATCAGAATTAAATAACCTTTATCCCAGTATAAATTTTACAGTTGAAATTGAAAATAATGGAAAACTCCCCTTTTTAGATATTCTTGTAAGTAGAAACGACAATAAGCTAGATTTTAATATATATAGAAAAGGTACTCATACGTTTAATTATATCCACTCATCATCTTCGACACCGATTAAATATCAACTTTCAGCATTTAAAAGTATGATAGACAGAGCGATTAAATTACCACTTTCAGAAGAAAACGGTAAAGTAGAATTTAAGTTTATATTGGAAATAGCAAAATTTTTAGATTATAACCCTAATACCATTCAAAAATTAATTAATAAGAGCATAAAATCTCACAAGATCAAATCAATAACGAGTTTACAGGAGCAAGAAAAACAGCCTATTAAATATGCTAGAGTCATTTCCGTACCTAGACTAAATAATCATATAAATAAGTTATTTAAAAAATTCAACCTCACGGCAGCATAATACACAAATTCTTTTAGGAAACACATTTAGTAAAAGAGAATTCATTGAAAAATCTGGAATTTATTCAATAAAATGTGATAACTGTGAGAAAGTGTATATCGGCCAAACAACCCGCAATTTAAATATTAGATTCAAAGAACACAGTTATCACATAAAAAACCAGAATCCAGAAAAATCTGCAATTGCACATCATAACTTTACAACAGGTCATAAATTCAGCATCAACGATATGAAACTCCTAAAAGAGTCCAATAAGTATCAATTAAACATGTTGGAAGCCATAGAAATGTGTAAAAATAAAAATAATTTATTGAACTTCGATTATAGTCCCTTAAATAACCCGCTTCTAAATTTGTTACCTCCATAAACAACACGCAATAAAATTTTTTAACCCACCCAAAGGTCTTCCCTTAATCTGGGGTTTTTCCCTTTAATCCACTGTAGATATAAAGAAACCGCGCAACAGTTGTAAGAATTAGTTGTTATTGAAAGTGAGTGCTTAGCACTTGAAATATATATCTAACCATTAGAAAATAAAGTGTGAAGATAGGATACAACAGTGTTAATTATTTATAAGTTAGAGGACTTAGAATTATATCGGTTACTGCCCTAATCATCAAGATATTTATGCCATATATATCAGTGCCGGATTTGTTTTTCATTTTATTAATTGTGTCTCGGACTTTGATTGTAGAGACTGGTTTAAAAGTAAAATATTCAGAGATATCTTTCCTGGAGTCTTGTGCCATTCTGTAAATGGGATCTTGGTTGTGGTTTGGAATAGATTGAATGATAGATTCAACAATACTTGAAAAGAATTTGTTGAAGTTATTTGCAGTTATAGGTATATCGCTAGATTTGGTGTTCAGTTTAATGTTTAACTTATCAAAAGTACATTACATATAGTTTCAAAATGTCATTATTTTGTTTAGCATTAGCCACACAGAAAAACTCAGATATAGATTTGAAAAATTTGATATCGTCTGATGACATTTAAAATATTGATACACTTCAAAGGTACAAAAGATCATGGTCAATTTTCTGAAGAAAAGCAGTAAAAAGTCGTAAATACTACAAAAATAATAAAAATTGAGATAACACTCCCAATGCTTAAATAAAATTTTATAAAACTTTAAATATCTTGCACAAGGTTTTGATTTTCAGCTCTGCAATTTTTAATCTCTCCTCTATCATATAAAATTGTGTTAATCATGTGAATAAACTTTGGAATTGTTTTTTTTTTGATAATTTTATTAAACTTTGAATAGAAGAAAGTACTCTAACAACAGTTTGTTAAGGAATGTATCCAAAATAATTTAATTTACTTTAATTTATTTACGGATTCTCCATTTTTCATGAAATATTTCCATATCAAAGAATATTAATACTTATGATTAAAAATAAAATGATAAATTCTTAGAAATAAGCGTAAAACTAGTTTTTTTATGAACTGTTTGTTTTGAAAGTGGTGTAAATCCATTAAAAAAAAATCACATTTTCTTTTTACTTTACACTAAATTATTTACAAATAATGTAATATCCCATTTTTCTTTTTATATAGACTTACATTACTTTAAAAAGAAACGGTATATTTATTAAATACAAAAACTAAAATTACCCACCATAGATATTAGGAATATCAAAAGTTTTCATGAATCAATTTGATCTTCGGTTAGACTTTTCATAAAATTTAACCTGAAGTTTATTTATAGTCAAAATTACTTTACATTTTTTTAAATTACCTAACAATAATCATTTTCGATTGTACAATATAGAAAATCAAAATAATCTATTCAGAATAGAAATTTAGAAATTGTGAGCATTTAAAATGAAACAGGTTATTAATTAATTGGATCTTTGAAAACTCACTCATGGACGTAGCCATGATCGAAAAGACAAAATATTGTCCAGGGGAGCAAGAGTCAAAATATTTGTTAAAAACTTATGATATTTCAATTATTTTCACTTAAAACGTCAAAAATATACGATTTCTTGGTGGCAAGTGCCCCCCTCCCCCCCATTTTGCTACGCCCATGAACTCACCTTAAGTTTATTGAATTTGCATATTTTTACTTAAGTATAACCGTCTTTTATTCACCAATCCAGAATACAAAAATAATCTGTCTAAAAATGATGTGAGCATTCAAATTGAATTTATAATCCGCAAAATGGAAAAAATAATAGATTAAAGAACCTATATTAAAAAAATTCAGAAAAAAAATTATTAATAAGGGAACATCTACATTAAAAATACCAACATTCTCTGTTATTATAGAACCGTTAAATTTGTAACTTCTAAGGTGGGTTTCCACTCCCAGATTAAGCATGAAGTAAAATTTCGAGTTTAGAGAAGCCTGAAAATTTGGTTTGGTCGCTCCGCGAAGCGGAGCGGCCAAACCAAATTTTCAGGCTGCTCTAAACTCGAAATTTTACTTCATGCGCCACGCGTATAAAACACGCATCTAAAGTAAAATTCAAAATATGCATGCTTATGTTTTCTTGAGTTTGATATGTACTCTACATTTATTTATTTGAAACTACCTCCCGATACAAGATTCAATAATCCATCAGTCTTTTACCACAGTTTTGGGTATCCTTGGAGGAAAATAATGCCAATACCAAACCAAATTTTCAGGCTTTTCTAAACTCGAAATTTTACTTTATGAGACAGGCATATAAAACACTCATTTGATGTGAAGTTCAGAATGGTAGACTCGGCTTGATTTTATGTTTGATCTCACGTGATAAATTAATCCACATTTTCAGGTTTTTCTAAACTACAAATTTTACTTCATGCTTAATCAAAGACTGGAAACACTCGTTAGAAGATTAAATTATAAAATTATTTACAGCGTATACATGGGGATATGTATACTCAAAAGAAACATGTAAAATATTTTTACAAACTGCCGATCCCTCTACATAAACTAGTACTTAACCCGATGTTTTCTGCCTTTTAACATTTTGTAAACATTTTACAAATTAATTATCTCGTGTATTTAATCATTAAATTCGATCATCTGTTAGTTCTTCTTACAACTGGTTCTATTTGGACAAGATTTTGGAATAGCATTCTTAAAACGCACAAGTTAAATGAGAATCTGACAGTTGCTGCCAATTTGCGATTGGTGTTTGGGTAATTGCAAAAATCATTTGAATTTGTGCGTACGAATTAAAGATTGCGTATGCAAATCTTTTCAAATAAACTTATAATTTAAATAGTAATAAAACGTGGTTAAATTCATTTCTTTACTGTTTTTATTTAAGTACTATATGTAAATTTCGGACACTAAGTGTCCATTATCAATAGTTAACTAACCTATAGCCTATGGTTAGTTAACTATTGATAATGGAGTGTCTGAGATGTACTATTATAAAAATCTTCACATAACTCACGAATACATCTATAATTGAAAAGTCATTCACAAGTGCATAATTGCGTGATGGAATAATTTTAAATAACCCCCTCTGAACAAATGAACAAACATTTGGTTTTGAATGAAATCACACATAGAAGTAAAACTTCCAATTAACATAAATTAGTAGAGCTTTTCGATTTAAAGTTACTTGCTGTAAGAAGGTTTATAATTTTCAAAATTAAATTCCCAGCCTATTACATTTTTTATTAACACGACAACTGTTCTACTGTAAAATTTTTCTTGTTTTAAAATATGAATGAGGGCCCGAAAAGGCGCACAAATCGAAACAAGAAAAGAAAGTTATATTTACTGCATGAATATTTGATCGAGCCCGTCTGTCCACCGGATGATGATTTTTAAGCGCGTAAATAACTTATGGTTTCAATCAATATCTGACACGCGAGAAATTATTATGAATTATTATGCGATCCATATTCCCATGCATATTATCCGGAATAATTGTTGATACCTCCGAGAAATCCAATTAATCCCGCCGAAAAAATCCGGCTGTAGATAAACGATTTATCAAAATTGCTCCAAACAAACGCAGAATCATTTATCTTTTACAGTTTTTTTTTTTCCTCCAGGAATTTTGCGTTATATTTGTATAGTTTCTCGGGAAAGGCGAGAGAGTTGAGACAATCGGGAAGTGAATGAGTAATGAAATCTAGGAAGAAATTAATTAAAACAAAATGTATAGCCTGTCGGATGTAAAACTGCCAGGAGAGTAGTAGAGGGGGAAATTGATCTGAGTATTGTTCATTAGCGCACTGTCATACCGGGATTTTTCTTTTAAATATATATATTCCAATGCATACATACTTTGTAAACTTTTAAATATTCCCACAGCGGAAAACACAAACACATAACGTTATATCAACATTGTAGCAATTAAAGTGGTTTTAATGTTGATGAAACATTACTTAATTATGTTTGCTGAGCGAGCTTGTTGTTTTTAAATTCAATTGAAGCTTTTAACGAGTGATTATACTCCTTGATTAAGCATGAAGTAAAATTTCAAGCTAAAAAAAGCCTGAAATCAAACCAAATTTTCAGGCTTTTCCAAACCCGAAATTTTACTTCATGCGCCCCGCGTGTAAAACACTGATTTCAAGTGAAGTTCGTTAAAATTTAAACGTCACGTTAAATCACTGTTGTATACGCGTAGCGCATGAAGTAAAATTTCAAGTTTAGAAAAGCCTGAAAATTTGGTTTGGTCGCTTCGCTTCGCTACGCGACCAAACCAAATTTTCAGGCTTTTCTAAACTCGAAATTTTACTTCATGCTTAACCTGGGAGTGGATATATTCATTACAAGTTTCAAATTGAACTATGAAAAACAAATGCTTTAACATTTACATGCATCAGGATATGTATACTTGAAAGAAAAATGCCCTGTATATTGACATTCTGAAAATACTAGAATTATTTTTCAAAAATACCTCTTCTGATGTGTAACTCATTTATAATGGCTCAATTTTTTATCTTATCATTTTTCTTTTGATCATTTTTTAAACTCCTCATTTCAATGTTTGGTCAAGAAGAGCTCTGAACAAAAAAATGAAAATCAGTTTCAATTTTTTCAACTAAAATGTGTTTAATCGCTACTTTTTGTATTTAGAAGATCAGATAATTATTTGATAATAAGTATTTTTAGTTTTTTACAACTTCCACTTATTTGAAGCGCCACTTCATCGCATTCGCATCTCTGTCGTCTCTTCGGTCGGCGCCTTTTGACTCGCATCTTACAATAGAACAATGCAATATTCCATCGGAATACATTAAAGTCGAAATCCTCGTTGAATATACAATTACTCCGAACGGAAAATCATTATTCAATACGAAAATACTACATGCATACTTGGTGTGTGTGTGTGTGTGTGTGTGTGTGTGTGTGTGTGTGTGTGTGTGTGCGTGTGTTTATAGAGGAATCGGCGTTTACGCATCTTCATATAAAGCGGCGCGCTTCTGTTTTATTGTACCCTCAGGATGGAAATCTCTTCGCGAACACACAACACAGGGACGCGCGCGGACAATTCAATGGGATTGTAATTTTTTAATTATGCATGAGAGTCGTCTTTCTTTCGCCTTTCGATGGATATTTTCTTAGCGTTATTGCTGATAGGAAACGCTTTTCTCTGTGCTGATGCTTTGGATTTATTGTGTGATTCAATAGTCAGTTGTAATGGTATTGGATGGAAGAGGAGCTTCAATAGGATATTATTTTATTAAAAATGAACTAACCAAAAAAAAATCGTTGTGAATGAGAAAAAATTGGGATAAATACTAAAAACTTCTAAAAATGACTTAATTACTTTTAATGTAAGAAGAATTGCACTTTTTGATTAACAGCATATATACTGTAACTGGGATATGTATATTTAAAAGAAAAACTCTTTGAATGTTCCCACTGAGCTAACAACAAACAAATAACGTTATATCAACATTGTAGCAACATTACCGTTATTATAATGTTGATGAAATATTACTTAAATGTGTTTGTTTAGTGGGTTGTTTCAATAAATTATAATTCAATTCAAAATATTTAGACACCTTATTTCATGTTTTAATTGAAGAAACTTTTGGATAAAGAACATTGAGTGCATAAACTATGTACGTATATATTAAATAAAAAACTAAGTTAATTAAATGAGTCACTTATCTTGTTTTATATTTTCATATTTCAGTTTTCATATTACCAATGTCTTTGAAGGAGGAGCTATCGCAAGAGCTACATTTCTAGATATGTCTAAGGCTTCTGGCAGCGTATCTCATGACATCTTACTGCGCAAACTGTATTTTTATAACATTCTTCCTGACACTTGACGGATTTTACTTTCATACCTCACTGGAAGAACTTAAAGAGTGGATTCAAATGGAACCATGTCTGAGGCCTTACCCATAAAATACGGTGTACCACAGGGATCTATTCTTGGGCCTTTGTTGTTTTTGATATACATAATTGACTTACCTAACGTGGCACCAATACAATCTTATATGCAGATGATACTACTGTTATTAACAGATCTGAAGATTACGCCATTGCTAATCATTTGCATAATAAAGCAGTAGGGAAGATATCGGGCTGGTTTCTATATAATCGACTGAAACTGAACATAAACAAATCTGCCTTAGGCAGACTACATTTCTAGGCTTTCACATTGATTTCCTTTTATCTTGGACTACTCATGGGGATAAACTAGCTAGAAAGCTTAGTTTCAGTATATACCTTATTAGGAACCTCGCACCCATAAAGGAACGTAGTTCGTATTCAATATTTTAGTTCAACCACTCTTCGCCACCAAATATTTGGTCTTCAAAGAAGAGCTATAAGAGCGATAATTATCCTGGACTACTGCGATGACTGCAGATAAGCTTATATTGATTTAAATATAATGAAATTTCCATCGCTATTTATCCTTGCTTGCTTGTTTCATTTAAGACGCTATTTAGATCGTTATCAAACTTGTAGTCACATCAACAAGTGTCGTACTCGCTAGAAAGCTTAGTTCCGGTATATACCTTATTAGGAGCCTCGATAGAAATCTTAGTTCTAGTATATATTTTATTAGGAACCTCACACCCATAAAGAAACGTAGTTCGTATTCGATATTTCAGTTCAACCACTCTTCGACTCCAAATATTTGGCCTTCAAAGAAGAGCTATAAGAGTGATAATTATCCTGAATTACTGCGTTGACTGCAGACAAGCTTTCAATAATTTAAATATAATGATATTCCCATCGCTATTTATCCTTGCCTGCTTGTTTCACATAAGACGCAATTTAGATAGTTAACAAACTTATAGCGACATCAACAAGTATGATACTCTCCTGGAGTCAAACATCTACCTTCAAGAAACTCTCAACTCAACGACTCTCGAAAGCGAATACTGGCATTAGAAATCTTAGTTCCAGTATATACTTTATTAGGAACCACACACTCATAAAGAAACGTAGTTCGTATTCGATATTTCAGTTCAACCACTCTTCGACTCCAAATATTTGGTCTTCAAAGAAGAGCTATAAGAGTGATAATTATCCCGAATTACTGCGATTAAATTCTTCAACGCACTACCAAAAAGTATTCAGCAACTACCTCCAAAACAATTTGAAAAAAGTCTGAAAACATTACTGGAGGATCAAGCTTTTTAATGCTGAGAAGAATTCCTTGATTTTGATTTTAAAACACATTTTAAATTGTAATCGTCTGTATCTCTGTGTTATTTCTAAATGCGTTTTTATTTATTTTGATTTCAAACCACATTTTAAATTGTAATCGTCCGTATTTCTGTGTTATATTTATACATATGTCTTTATTTATTTCAATGTGTTGACTATACTAGATTATAACGTTTTATGCTATTTATATATACAGGGAATTTTTCTGTTTAGTATCCATATTCGTTAATTTTTAAGAGTTTAATTCGAAGCTTTTAATAACTGTTTTCCACTTCCAGACTAAGCATGAAGTAAAATTTCGAGTTTAGAAAAGCCCCGTGAAAATTTGGCGAGGGTCGCGCAGCGACCCGAGACAAATTTTCTGGGCTTTTATAAACTCGAAATTTTACTTCATGCGCCACGCGTATAAAACACTGATTTCAAGTGATATTCAAAATATTCTTAGATGTACTTAACTTTCTTCTACCACTTTCATTTAAACTTTTAAAATGAAGTGATAAAAGAAAGTTAAGTGTTTTATTATTATTTCATATAAAGATGTACCACATAGTGAATGCTAACCAAATCAAAGATTTCAAAATATTATGGTCTAGCTGTGTGTTTATAATCCTGCTTTAGTATTCTAATTAATTCTGACTTAATTATATTTTGAACTTGACTAGAAATAAGTATTTTACACGCGTGGTGCATGAAGTAAAATTTCGAGTTTAGAAAAGCCCAGAAAACTTGTCTCGGGTCGCTGCGCGACCCTCGACAAATTTTCACGGGGCTTTTCTAAACTCGAAATTTTACTTCATGCTTAGTCTGGGAGTGGAAAACACTCTGAAGATTTACAACATACAATTGAGATATGTATACTTAGAAGAAAAACTCCCTGTATATAGTTTTAAGTTGACTTATGTAAAAAAACATATATTCATATTTATATTCATATTTATTGATGTATTAAAATAAGTACATGATGTTAGTACATCAATAAATATGAATATATATATGAATATATGTTTCTGTATTTAATAAAAAACTGCCTGTATTAACAAACAAACGAAGCAAAAATAATTTACAAAGTAACTTATACTCACGTCAACATATCCCATTTCACCTATAATTTTTTCCAATTCAAGCCGGTAACACATACCTAATACCCAATATCCGCATTAGTATACCTGTCCAGAGAACCCCTAGGGGTTGTCGCATGTCCTCTCAGCCCGAGTGGCCCCGGGGAGCAGCACTCCCTCAGCATTAGCGAATTAAATTCAACAATAACTTTCATAAACATACACACACACACACAGAAAGTTGACTAACAAAGTTGACATCATTAACGCCCGTGGGCACTATCAATTTTTGCGCACACACGAGCGCAAATAGGCAGGCATTAATTCAGCCGGATGACGTCAGGCTTAATTTTCCGCGGCATGTGTGTTTCGAGTGATGAAGAGTGACAACTTGTAATATTATATTTATTATCGCCATTAGTGTAAATTAGCTGTAATAATACGTATTAACTTTGGAATTGTTTTATTTTTTTTAAACAACATCATATCATCAGTATCATTTAATAATTTAATACACGCGAGATGTATTTTATTATGCATATACTTATCTGTCTAATTTATATTTTATACGACTTCATTTAAAATATTGTTAGTTTATTCTACTAGAGCCTTAAATATATTTTTTTAAATTGTCACAAAACAATGCTTTTTTTGAAGTAAAATTTTGAGTTTAAAAAAACCTGAAAGCTTGGTTTGACCGCGTAACCAATTTTTCAAGCTTCTCTAAACTCGAAATTTTATTTCATGCTTAATTAAGGAGTAAAAACACTCGTTAGAAGCATTAAAATGAATGCTTTTATACAAGGTGGCGAGCAACGTGGAAAAGCAGAGAATTTTTTCTATCGGAAAATGTCAATGAAAATTCAGGAAATACAGTTTTTCTTTTTAAAGATAAGTGACTTTTTTAGTTGTCCAAATGACTAAAAAAATGTTTGGTCGTTTCGTAAAGCGGAGCGACCAAACGAAATTATCAGTCTTTTCTAAACTCGAAGTTTATTTCATGCGCCACGCGTACCAAACACTGATTTGACGTGAAGTTCAAAAATACAAAAAACAAATTTTCGAATCTTTTTGGAAGTATTTGAATCCTTTTATAAGAATTTCAATCACCTACAATTGAATTCAAGTACAAATCGTCTTAAAATGTAACGAATCCGAATTACGAATCCATTTTTACTGAAGTATTCGAATACCTCTTTTGAGGTATCCACTAAAAGGATTCTAATCCTGGCCAGTTCTGATACATAGGGAATATACAGATTAAATAATTGTCTTTATATCAATCAATTGGCCTAACTAATTTACCAAAATATCGGTAGAAAAGGGCAATTACTAGCAAATTTCAAACATCTCTTACGATTTACCGGTTTTACAATCCCTGCTTCATATGAATCATTTAAAGTGCACAATCATTGATTGTATTCGGAGCATT
Source organism: Philonthus cognatus (assembly GCA_932526585.2). Classification (NCBI taxonomy): domain Eukaryota; kingdom Metazoa; phylum Arthropoda; class Insecta; order Coleoptera; family Staphylinidae; genus Philonthus; species Philonthus cognatus. The sequence continues at coordinate 41,364,845 of OW052244.1, forward strand.
TAAGATACGATATAATCACACACATCCTGAGCTTAATAATTAGTCCACTATTCATACTGCGAGATACATAATTTCCGCGTTAATGTAGCTCGAGCAAAAAGAAGAAAGAAAAAAAAATCGGCATGCAGAACCAATTAACGAGAGATCAATACGTTTTGAGGTCGATTAAAGCAGTAAATGGCATCTGGCAAGAGTGTAATTAGATAACTAAATAGCCGACACGCATATAACCGATCCAGAGATCCTGACTCTTGCATCTTTTAATTGCTTTTATCAATCCGTTTATGGGCCGCCGCACAAATACAGAATATACATACTAAAATGGATTGAATTATGCCCCTTCTTCGGCCGGAGGAGCGGTTTTGTTTTCTTTTATTTTTCGCATCGTTCGGGAGCAAAGTTCGCATTACCGTTTCCCCGCTCGGGATGATCTTAATTAAATTTCTAATGAGTTATTCATGGGCTTAGCTTTATTTATCGATGGCGATTAATATTGAATATGGGCTTGCTAATTAATTTACGATTTCGTCCATTCAGGTTTAATTGATGCAATTTGTTAGGTTGATTTTTTGTTTGGGTCAATTTTTTCGTGAGGTTTTTCATTTACTGATCTGTCCTAATAAGGTAATTTGTTTAATTACGCGGAAATATTTTCAAACAAGATAAAATATGTTTTACATTTATATACCGTGTCAGTAATTAAAACGAATTTATGTTAATTAATATTTTTAATTGTTGAGAATAAATCAGTAATTATTGATTGAAATTTTCTATAAATTTCTGATGCAGGCTGACATTATTAAATCATGCTTACCACTTTTTTAAAATATTATAATTTTGTTAACTTTCTTGTCAGCAAATGTTTTTTAATTTTTGAAAATTTTAATTATACTTCATTCGCGTTAAGATTAATGTTAGGCAAACATAGGGCTTATTTGTCCTTAATTGCTGATTGGCTGAAATTCGAGGAAAACTCACAAAACTCGATAAATAGACAATTCATTCTGTTCCCCACTCACTCTAGTGGAAAATTTATTGTCAGAAATGTCACAATTGTCACTGTGTTTTCAAATTTTTGGCTTTTATGTGTAATAACGAACAACGAACGACTGTTTCTACTAAATAGTAATTAAGGTACCGAGGGCGTTAGTAAGGAAATAATTCCTGCCGTCGACAGTGTACAGCCCGAGGGCCTCTGGCCCGAGGGTTGTACGTCGGCGAAGGGCATTATTTCCTACTAACGCTCTGTGGTGCCTTCAACGTTTTATGTCCTACCTGTTTATTAATTTAAAACAAGAAATATGATCAGTATTTTATTCCACATGGATCGTAGTATCAGCTGTCATGTTGACACTGAAATATTTGTAATATTTGACGGAGTAAATAGTTTACTTGAAACGTGTAATGGCTACAAGCAATTTACCAGAAGACGTGTTGCATCGAGTAAATAAAGCCAGAGAGGCGTTAGTGCCAATAAAATCAAAAGAAGCCTACGAAAAGGAATTTGATAATTTTAAAGAATGGTCCGATATTCACGATATAGCGGAAATTAATGAAATGGTCTTATTGGGATATTTCTAAGAATTATCCGAGAACTTTGCTCCTAATTCGTTGTGGACCAAGTATTCGATGCTGAAGAAGCAAATGATGGCTAAGAAATAGGTAAATATTTCTGAAAAAAATCTGAATTAGAGGCGTTTTTAAAACAAAATTCAAAAAATTATGTACCTAAAAAATCAAAAGTATTGTCGCGGGAACAGGTAGTGTTATTTTTAAAAACTGCCCCTGTTGATGAATATCTTTTGGATATGGTAATTTTGGTGATAGGCATTTTCGGCGCATATAGGCGTCATGAATTTCTACAAATGAAAGTTGGAAATGTTAAAGATATGGTTTCAAACATTGAAATTACAATTCCTTGTAGTAAAAATGGTCAACCAAGGAGCTTTGTAGTTATACGGGATAATGAAATTAATGCCATTAGTCTCATAAGAAAGTACATGTTGCTGAGACCCAAGAATTGCAATATAGATAATTTTTTTCTTAATTACCAGAAGAAAAAATGTACACTACAGTCCGTTGGCAAAATTAAATTTGGTAGTATACCAGCAAAAATTGCAAAATATTTAGGTTTGCCCGAAGCGTCTAAATATACTGGGCATTGCTTTAGGCGTACTGCTGCAACGTTACACTCAGATGCTGGAGGCAGCATAGAAAATTTGCAACGTTTAGGAGGCTGGAAGAGCAGAAGCATTGCACAAAGCTATGTAGATGCTAATATGCAATCGAAAATCAATAATGCGACATTGATTGCTGGATCATCGAGAGATGAATTTCTTGCACCGACATCGACGATGTCCAATATACAAACTAATAAATCGGTTAATGTTTCAAGTTCAGTTGCCCCTCTTATTTCGGGTTCTTTTACGAATTGTACGTTTAATATTGGCTATGATAAATAGTCATGTAGAATTTTTCGTTTAAATAAATTTAATTTTCATTCTATCTGACATTTCATTTTTTGTCATTTCGAACCATATTACCATGACAACGAAGAAGTAAATAAAATAATTACCGGGCCATTATGAAAAATTTTGTCGCAGTATTCCATTATACGTCCAGTAACGTTACAAAAAGGAGTTCTATTAATTGCAAATAATGCAGTGGTAGGACATAAAATTAATAAGGAAAAAGAACTCAAAGTGGCCAGAGTTGATGGCCCTCAACACTTATTTAGAGTGCAAGTCTGTGACATAATTTAAAAGCGAAGATAAAAATCTTGCGGGTATGATGTAGGACTTTTAATATCATCCATGTTCAAAATTATTGCTGAAATGGAATCAACAGGAGAAGTTAAAACATGGCCAAAGAAGAAAGTGTGCCGTGATACTTATTCAAAGATGACTGAATGTGAAGAAAAATCCATACGACATTTTGTCCACTCCTTCAAGAGAAAGGGTTAATATTATAAGTACATTTGTATTAGGGATGCTTAGGTCCTAAAAATATCGTTTATATCGTATTTCCAAGTATCGATATAGTAAAATATCGTAGTATCAATATTAAAAACAATAATAATTTTTGATACCAGATATTTTAGATTAATTATTTACAATTATAAAATGTTTTAAATGATTTTTTCAAGGCCTTCACCTAAGATTGATAATATTGCCAAGAATAGTTTAATGACGGTTGCGAAATTATCAATATTCACCTTTTAGAAATAATTATAATATTTCAATGTTTTATACGCGTGGCGCATGAAGTAAAACTTCGAGTTTAGAAAAGCCCCGTGAAAATTAGACTCGGGTCGCTGGCGCGACCCTCTACTAATTTTCAACGCGAGGCTTTTCTAGGCTCGAAATGTTACTTCATGCTTAGTCTGGGAGTGGAAAACACTCGTTTTGTAGATTTATAAAATGTTCATGAGATTTTCGATATTTTGTAATACTTGTCAATTTAGAAAAATTTCATAAGATCAATGTTTCGAGATTTTTATCAATTTATAACATTTTTATGAAGATTTTAGATATTTCGAGATTTTTGTAAACTTTTCAATTTTTCTCGATTTATAAAACTTGAATGAAATTTTCAATATTTCGAGATTTTTGTATGATTTTAGGTATTTCGAGATTTTCGTCATATCATAAAATTTTCATGATATTTTCAATATTTCGAGATTTTCAATTTATAGAATCTAAATAAGATTTTCGATATGTCGAGATTTTCTTCAAATTACAAAAATTTAACATAGACATTTTTGTAAGATTTTCTATATTTCGAGAAATAATTATCTATCATTTACATACCCTCGTTTTGTAGATTTATAAAATGTTCATGAAATGTTTCGATATATTGTAATACTTGTCGATTTAGAAAAGTTTCATGTGATCAATATTTCGATGAATTTATAAAATTTTTATGAAGATTTGGGATATTTCGAGATTTTCATAAACTTTTCAATTTTTGTCGATTTATAAAACTTTAATGAGATTTTGAATATTTCGAGGTTTCGAGGTTCATTTATTTTATTTTTATGAAGATTTTGTATTTTTTGAGGTTTTCACTTTTCAATTTTTGTCGATTTAAGATTTTCAATATTTCGAGATTTTTGTATGATTTTAGGTATTTCGAGATTTTCGTCATATAACATGTTCATGAGATTTTCAATATTTCGAGATTTTTAATTTATAAAATCTTGATAAGATTTTTGATATGTCGAGATTTTTGTCAAATTACAAACATTTTACATAGAAATTTTCGTAAGATTTTCGATGTTTCGATATTCTTTTGTTCAGCTCGATTATTATTTCTTGAGTAATATTGTTATAATAAGTTATTTAATTGTTAAAATAATATAGGTCTTTATTAATACTGAAAAATATTGTAAAAAGAAGTAATTTGATGTTCAAAGAACCAATTAACTTTATATATGTTGCTGAACAGCTTTATTTAAATACTTTTCCTTCAAAAATTATTTTGGTCTAACCGATTTCGAGTCAACATACGTTTCCCCTAAATTTTTAATTCCGCGCCCAAAAATGTCACCAGATTCCGCCATTTTAGCCGTACAAACCAGGCTTCTAGTTACATTTTTCTTAAAATGAATGTATAGTATAGTTATGTTGTCCTAGCTTTGAACATGGTATTGGAATTATTAATGGTGATGTGGTTTAATTTATTTCAATTACACAGGCCAACAAATTTTGACTTTTTGAAAGTTGATTTCGATCTGACATCTGATTTTGTATAATTTTGATGTGCTGAATTCAAATCGGAGTGTTATTTTGCCCTATCACGTAAGGTTTTTTTTATTAATGTTGAAAATAAATTAATATAACATTTGGTCAAAATAAACGCTTCTTTTATTGATACAGAGACAAAAACAAATTACAAATAGTAAACTAAATTGAAAAGTCTTAGACAATCTTTAATTTCTTTTCTTTTCAGAAGATCTTTCCCTCTTGGATGAAAAACTTTGTTTAGTGGATTTTCTTCTGTATTCCAGGGCCGGATTGTCCCGTTTTATTGACTAGTAGTAATCAGCCTTACTTGAAACATTCCACTGACCTTGATACCTGCGTTCCATTTCTTTCATGTCTTGGTGGAATCTCTCACCTTGCTCCTCACTCATATCACCAAGATTTTTGGGAAAGTAATCAAGATGCGAGTATAAAAAGTAAACTTTTATGTCTTTCTGTGAAACTGTACCGTTAGGGGCGGTATGTCACTCTCTCTCAGGTATCAAATTGTTTGCACCTACTAATGACTTAATCCTTTACCTATAAATAACATTCCTTCATTTTCACTCGCCCCAGTTTTGTGTATCTGTTTCGACGACACACTTCGACATTCCTGTAAGTTTCCTGTTTATTTTATTTTAATATTTTTGCATTGAAAGTCTAAAGCAAAGCTATACTGATGAGGGATAAATCTTGAAACGCGTCTGTAGATGGCTTAAGACAAGTAAAATTCATTCCCTATAAATTTTTTCAATTTATTTCAATTTTCTTTTGTTTCATTTAGTTTGGTTAGAGAATAGTTTGACCTGATGTTGCATTTTGCATATAAATTATGCATAGAACAGCAGTGCTGTCGTGTAACGCAAATATTCATTGTATAATTCAATATCTGTCGGGGTATTAGCTCGAGAAGTAGTTGTTTCAATGAAAATTTGGAGACAAACTTTTTGCAGAAAGTCGATATTAATTTTAATTCGTTTTTATATTTTGAACTTTTATGGTCATATTACATCCCAATTCCATAAATTTCCTTTCTGAAATTTTGCATCTGAGATGGCAGGAAAATTTCTACAAATGTATTTGAAACAGTCTCCATTTTTATTTAAAGCTTTAACGTATTGTTTCATTAATCCTAGTTTAATATGCAGTGGATGTAACAAGATTTTTTGTGGATAAACAAGACTTTCGTGCAGAACATTTTTTTATCCGGGAGTAAAATTATCTCTTCTTATCCAGTCCTTTTTTTCCAATGTTGATGTCTACTTCGACTGTCCCAGTCACACAAAAACATGGGTACTTTGTATATCCTGACTGCTGTCCTAGTAGAAGTCCCACAATTTTCAAATCCCAACAAATTTTCAACTATGATCATTGTATTTGATTTTTGCAAGCATTACTTTAGGAATTTCGTAGCTATCCGTCATTTGGGTATTCTCCTATACTATTTTATTGGTTTGAACACAATCTAATATCAGTGGCGCAGTAATTTTTAGAATGTGATTTAATTTTTATTTGCAAATATTTAAAAACCATAAATATGACACCTAGTGAATTTAATAAAAAATTGTGCGTGATGGAAACAAAAAAATGTTTATTCTTTACTAGATTAGCCACCAAAACTTCAAAAAAATTAACAAATCTAAATCACAAATTTTTTATTGGCCTGTGTTATTATATTAATTGACACCTTACATCTATTTATTGTAAATAGCCTAAATGAAAAAGATTTGATACTTGAATCAAAAATTGTGTACAATCAAGAATGTTAAAATAGTAACTGTTAAGCATTCACGTATATCATAGGTTCCCAACCTTGTTAGAGGGCCTCTCCAAAATATCTAAACCAGCAAATTTTGAAGAGAGACACCCTCTATAAGCGCGGGAGTATAATGGAAGAAAAGAAACCACAAGTTATGGTGTGTTGATGTTACAATTTATGACTTTTTCTGTTAGAATAGCAGGTAGTTGTCCTTTTTTCCCTTTTTAAAGTGTTTTAAACGGTCGTTCATGTTCATTTGATGACTCCAACAATTTAACTCATTAAACAATATGTTATGCAATGGTATTATTTGGTTACGTTTTAATCAAATCGATTAAATAGAGCACGCTAATCTACCAATAAAAAAAAATGCAAAATAAGGTTATGATCTGGGTTTAAAACGTGTTTAAAACATGTTTAAAACACGTTTAAAACGTGTTTAAAACAAAATATACAGGGCATTTTTCTTTTGTGCACATATCCCGATAATTACAGCGTTTTTTAAAGTTGTGGGATATCGTTGTTTTAATGCGGTTAATTTAAGGCTTTAAACGAGTGTTTTCCACTCCCAGACTAAGCATGAAGTAAAATTTCGAGTTTAGAAAAGCCTAAGAATTTGGATTGGCCGCGTAGCGAAGCGGAGCGGCCAATCCAAATTGGGCTTTTCTAAACTCGAAATTTTACTCCATGCGCCACGTTTAAAAACACTGATTTACAGTGAAGTTCAAAAAACACACACTTACAACAACGGTTATAGGCAACCTAATATACGTTAGAGTTATTGGGTTGCTTATAATCACTGCTTTAAACAATTTTTTTAGCGCAGAATTTGACTCACGTTTTATCCACTTTTACATATTAGATTTCTAAAGCCGTATATTTTAAACTTTACGATATTTCAGTGTTTTATACGCGTGGCGCATGAAGTAAAATTTCGAGTTTAGAAAAGCCTAATTTGGATTGGCCGCTCCGCTTCGCTACGCGGCCAATCCAAATTTTCAGGCTTTTCTAAACTCGAAATTTTACTTCATGCTTAGTCTGGAAGTGGAAAACCCTCGTTTAAAGATTTAAATTGAAATCTTGAACAAAACACAACGAACGTCGAAAAATTTACAGTGTATGCTTATGGCTACCTGAAAGAAAAAATCCCTGTATTTAAAAACGGTTTTATTGTAATAAAATGTTATGTTTGATAATGTAATTTAAAATATCTTAAATAATTTAGCTAAAATTTAAAAACAAACAGAACAATTTAATGAATTAATATAAAATATAATTTAGCAAATATTTATTTTTAGCAGCTAAGATAATAAAAAAACGGTTTTAAACAAATACAACGTTTAATACATGTTTTAAATAAATTAAGGATTTAGAACATGTTTAAAACGAAACCGTTTAAAACACGACGGCTGTTTTTTAACATGTTTAAATCACTGTTTTAAAACAATAATAACCCTAGTTATGATTGATCATCTAACGAGTGTTTCCAATCCCAGATTAAGCATGAAGTAAAATTTTGAGTTTAGAAAAGCCTAAACATTTGGCTCGGGCGTAGCGCAGCAGAGCGACTGAGACAAATTAGGCTTTTCTAAACTCGAAATTTTGCTTCATGCGCGACGCGTATAAAACGCTGATTTAATGTGAAATGGTCTATAACCAACCAATTCGCAAGTGAAATACGTTTTGTACGAAAATCATCAATTCTTTAAATGACGGAAAAAGTGCTATAATGAACATATACATTATTTTTGTATTAACGACGTGAACACCATCTACTGTCAATAGCACTACTTCAAAATTGGCAGCAGATGGTGTTCACATCGTCAATTTATATGTAAATTACACATGACTACTAAAATGGTTATAGATGTTCAGTTTTCTTCTGGATTTTAAAATGCACAATCAATTGACATTTATAGTAGTCATTTTGTGAGTACAATAGACAAGACTATTGGCTGTAGATGGCGTTCACGTCGTTAATACAAATCCTAAATGTAAATTACATATGACTATTAAAATTGTCAATTTAAAGTGCAATTTGAAATCCAGAAGAAAACTAACCATCTTTATTCATTTTAATAGTCTCATATGTAATGTACATTTAAAATAACGACGTGGACTATTTATGAAAAGGAAAATCGATAGAAAAAATCTGAAATCTAAAATCAAATGACAACAAAACAATATTTGTCAACCATTAGTTTTATTATTGAAAAATGCAGCTTTGTTATTTGCTTCCAAAGGCTACTTGTCTAAGTCGTGACAATTGTGAATTTTTCATAATAGATTCTTTTAAGTTTGCTTTTAATTTTTTAACGAAAGAAGATAGCAAATTTTCTCTACAAAGTTTATTCAGAAAAATTAGCTCTTTTGAAATATCTTAAAATATAGGTATGTATTGGGGAAACTTTTGTCGATGACGCCATTACTTTAGTTTCAAAATTTAGAAAATTATGCAATTTTGGATTAAAATGGACCTTACTCAAACCCATTTATAAACCTTTTTTCACATTTTTTCTACCGTTTTTCCTTTTCTAATAATAAAGCAGAGACATCAAGTTCCGCTCACCCTGTACATTTTATATGTAAAATGTTAATCTTTTGTTTTTTTGTAAAGAGTGCCTTAGAAACATTCGAGTAACTCCACTTATTTGACAACTCTTAAGATCCATAATTTGCTTACATATCACCCCTGAAGACGGGCATCCAACGATATATATTTTACCGATTGTGCGACGCAACTTCCACTCCATTTCTTCCACTGACCGTTACTTCCACTAGTTCTTATTTCCACTAACCATCACTTCCACTAGTTCTTTTTTCCACTCCATTTCTTCCACTCCATTTCTTCCACTCCAGTTCTTCCACTTACCAATACTTCCACTACACCTTTACTTCCACTAACCACCAATTCCACCATACCTTTTTTCCAATTCAAAATAATTGTACAATTTATTCAAATTTCATTATATTATTCCACATTTTATACAGTATAAGAATCACAGAGAGATATTGTGGCCTACAGCTTGTAGGTACTCCAGAATCCTATTTTCTTCGTCGAATTTACTAAATTTTTTGACAATGTTTGCTATTCTTGAGACTTCGATCCAATTTTCGAATTTCGAATTATGGAAGAACTAGTGAAAAAAAGAACAACCGATTCTCCGTGGTGGTAGGGCGCAATCATCTCAGCATGTATGCATTCCTTTTGGAAGTATTGGTAAGTGGAAGAAATGGAGTGGAAAAAAGAACTAGTGGAAGTGATGGTTAGTGGAAATAAGAACTAGTGGAAGTAACGGTCAGTGGAAGAAATGGAGTGGAAGAACTGTCCCCCTACGATTTTACCAATTGTGATGTATTTTAAACTAACGAGTGTCTTCCATTCCCAGACTAAGCATGAAGTAAAATTTCGAGTTTAGAAAAGCCCCGCGTAGAAAATTTTCACGGAGCTTTTCTAAACTCAAAATTTAACTTCATGTGCCACGCGTATATAACACTGATTTAAAGTGAAGTTAAAAACGCACTGAAAACCAACCCAACTTCGATATTTTTCAAAATTGGATGTGTTCTTTTCTGTCCATGGTGTAGACCTTTAGATATTCGTTATTTTCTTGTAAAAAAACTTCGATTCCATGTAGTCCTTCGGTCTCCATAGACTATGATTGATCCTTCGAGCTGTAGCTTTTGTAAAATGGTAATAAACTTAGTCATCTAGAGTGATCCATCAATTTGAAACTTCTAAGAACGAGTGTTGTCCACTCCCAGACTAAGCATGAAGTAAAATTTCGAGTTTAGAAAAGCCCCGCGTAGAAAATTTGTCGAGGGTCGCGCAGCGACCCGAGACAAATTTTCACGGGGCTTTTCTAAACTCGAAATTTTACTTCATGCGCCACGCGTATAAACCTCTGATTTACAGTAAAGTTAAAAATATATAACGCTTAGATGTGATGATGATCAATATTTACCAAGATGTAAACGTCAGATACGTTTTAAAAAAATGTATTGACCTAAAATTGTACACGTAGACATAATTCTCGACTTTATTTTACAAATGTCGTATTAATTATAATTACATTTTAAATAAATTCATAAATATAAAATACATCTTCCTATCAAAACCACCCCAAACCGGACAAAAGATAACGCCACGCGCCGGCTGAAAACAGATGGACTTCTTACTACCTGCTAATATCGGGTTGTCATTGACATCCAAAAAATGCGGTTGGTTTTCATAATGAATTACCCCTTGAGTGCTCGGTCTCTTTCCCCTTACCCTCCAACATTTTACGAAAGAGATAGAAATCGGAAGATTTTAGAGTTTTTGCTCTAGTCGCCCTTGTTAGTTCTACTACCCTCATTTAGAAAAATAAATTTATCGCCGCCTCCATATAAATATTTATTAAATAAGTTATTGATAATCAACTTTTTATTACAAAAGAAATGTATTTAAATGTTATATTTTTAATATTTTTGTTTCATACAAAAATTCTGAAGCCTGGGGCAGCTAATATTTTCGAGGCCTTTGAATATTTTATTTCACAACTAAAACTTCTCTGTTAGCAACTTTCGAATAAATAATAATAATATTTATTGTGTGCCAGTTTACACTAGTGATGTAGTAGTATTTGAACTATAAAATAAGATAATATTAGCCTATAAATAAAACATTTAAATTATTATTAACATTAAGACTAGGTTTTTCTACATATAATCAGTGTATACGCGTGGCGCATAAAGTAAAATTTCGAGTTTAGAAAAGACTGAAAATTTGGTTTGGTCGCTCCGCTTCCGTTTTCATGGCGCAATCAAAAAAGACTTTTCAAACACAATCAATGTTGTAACAGAATTACGTAACCCTCGAAGTATTTATTTCAGACATCCTTTACTGTCCAATTTACTGCTTTAGATAAATCCAACCGCCACTTTTTTTATAGTGCATATTCAAGTCGTGCCACTTAATACGCAATAATTTTACAGCCTGGTTCGCATTCTTAAATATTAATAAAACGGCGCGCGGGAGATTTATTGCTGCCAGAAACTGTTTGGCCAGAAGATACGGAGGATTGCAGTGATGATGATGGTGATAGAGGTGGGTTGAAACGTTACTTAGTTAGCATGGTGGTCTCTATTAGCCCTGGAGGTAGATATAAAATTAATTGCACCACTTTTCTTTCGTTTATACGCATTAATAGTTTAATGTCATACAATAAATACAATTTACTGTTTTGTACATTAAAATATTTTTGTATTTACATAATTAATGCAATAAAATTTCTTGAATAATTTTCTCACTTATCACTTGGTGAAACATTTTTAAATATTGATAATGAAGGTTTAAATTAAATTACACTTGGTTTGTTTCATAATTTTTTACTTTACTATTTACTCGACTAGTTTCGCGTTTTACAGCATTATCAGGAGTCCTGATAATGCTGTAAAACGCGAAACTAGTCGAGTAAATAGTAAAGTAAAAAATTGTGAAACAAACCAAGTGTAATTTAATTTAAACCTTCATTATCAAATGTAATAAATGTTCAATCTTAAACGTCTAACGAGTGTTTCCACTACGAAGCGTTAGGATAATCCAAATATTTAGGCTTATCTAAACTAGAAATTGTGCTACTATATGCGCCAAACGTGCAAAACAGTGATTTATGTCAGGTATTATAATCGATTAATAAATCATTAGGTAACTATTTGCGGAGTAAATTTATTTACGTGGTAAACTAATGGGCATTTAAAATTACGTATTATAAAGTAAACCGTCCAAATAAATAGAAATTCTAGAAATAAATAATTTAGTTAGTAGATTGCCGACCGAAATTATACATTTTCATTGTGGCGATAGGTAGAAGAAAAGAAAGCCTATTAGAAATTATAAAATAAAAATATTAGCCTATAAATAAAACATTTAAATTAATATTAACATTAAGACTAGGTTTTTCTACATATAATCGGTGTACTATACGCGTGGCGCATGAAGTAAAATTTCAACTTTAGAAAAGCCTGAAAATTTGGCTTTTCTAAACTCGAAATTTTACTTTATGCGCCACGCGCATAAGACACTGATTTTAACTAAAGTTCACTAGTTAACAATATACATGTATTTGTATTTTTTGGCCCATTTAAACCCAGAAATAATTATTGCATTAAGATTGCGAGAGAGACATTCGTATAATTTTCACTTAAGACACATACATTTGTATGTTTGTGTTGCATGGACGTTGCTTTTTAAACGGTGTAGCAACATATTTCTTTTAGCGTTATCATGCAGCGTTCCTGCAGTAGCCGCCTGCGTTTTTGCAATGATTTTTTAGCATTCATGCAACTTAAAACGTAACGTTTCGTGTTACGCGGCAACATTGATACAACCTGTCATGCAACGTTTCTTTGCTGAGTGGGAACTCATCTGTTCCACTATAATGCTTATGGCTTTCAGTGGAATCATAATTCTTGAAATTAAGTGCATAATGAACACATCATTTTTGCTGTAGGTATTTATAAGTATAAATGAAATTGCCAATTCTTGGTTGCAGAATACTTCAAACATTAAAAGTGCGATTCTTTTCGCAATCTACAAAAAGTTAGTCTTACAAAGACTATATCAGCACTCATTGAAACAACTACTTCCCGGGCTAATACCCCGACGGACATTGAATTATACAACAAGTGTTTGCTGTTACATACAGTAACCTACTGCAAATGTAACAATTTGGGTCAATTCAATGTCCGTCGGGGTATTATCCCGGGAAGTAGTTGTTTCAATGAGTGTTTGATATAGTCTTTGTAAGACTAACTTGTTGTAGATTGCTAAAAGAATCGCACTTTTAATGTAGGTATTTATGATAAACATTACTCTTTAGAAATGTATTAATTGAAGCACGATATTAATTTCGTTGAGGACATCAATATTGTGATCATACCCCAATATGAATCAGTTTTTGGATAAACTCTGAACAGTATAGGCTTTTTTGGTCCGGCTTTGTATGAATTATTGATGCGCAATTGGATTTTTCCATTTTCACCATGATTTACGTCCGCCGGAGCGGCCTGATGGCAAATTGTTGAATAAATGGATCGTCCGCGGATAAGGAGCGGACCGCATTTTAATTCAGATTCCCTGGCATTTTTTCCTCTCCAAACACACACACACACACACACACACACGCACGCATACACACCAACCGTACCACATTTCTTCTTCTTCTTCAACTTCAACTCCACTTCTCGGGATGATAAATATTTTATAAACGTATCCGTTTTACAGAGCGCGCGCATGAATTATTCAACCCGAGTTTGTTTTGCTCTTTTTTTGGTCAAAAATTTCAAGTCCCCTTTCACTTCCTCCATTTCAAAAAAACCCGAAGAGTCGACCAAACATTTTCTTCGGGGGAGAATGTGTAAAAATGAAGGATTGCGATTCGAGTGGTGTAATTATAAAACCAGTCCTTCGGTATGCCGCAATTGTGGGCTGGAAGAAAAATGATCCAAGGTCCTTTTAGTACCATATGGCTTAGACTATACGTTTGTCAAACTGCACTCACACACACATACATATATCCATCCGTTTACACATGCACACACAACGAGCATTCTCTGACACAATTCACTCTTTGCCTTTACTACATTCACTTCCACCGCTGAAAACACGTCCACAATTATCCATTTCCACCTTAAAAACCTTGCAAAATCCAACAATGCATGCATTCCAATGCACGACCACGTAAATCAATTCATTTCATACTTACAACATTTTACAACAACAAATTTGTAATCAGATAGGATTAATTTATAAAATGGGTAAGTAATTTTCTCAGTATCTGAGATACTTGTAGTCTCTCAGTTTCATTCAGGGTCTTTCTATTTCTGAAAAAAAATAATGTCAACGTCTTTCTGTATTTGGCAATATTTTGTCTTTCAGCATCTTTCAATATCTGAAAAAATAATGTCATCGTCTTTCTGCATCTCACAATATTTAGTAGACTCTTAGATTCATTTTAGACATTGTAGTGTTTTTCTATATCTGAGCAAACGATGTTTAATATGTATATAAAATAATATTTTGTAGTCTCTCTGTTTCTTTCCGCATCTTTGTATATCTGGAAAAAAAAGAATGACAGCGTCTTTCTGTAACTGACAATATCTTGTAGACTCTAAGATTCGGTTTAGACTTTGTAGTGTTTTTCTATATCCGAACAAACGATGTTTAATATGTGTATAAAATAATACGAGACCATGCCTGAACAGGAACTACTTATGCAGCGGACGTAAAATCGTCTTTTACGGCCGGCAATCATTTAATATTTTTATGCCCGTTAATAAAACGGCACATTTACATATTGTCTGTCATAATTTCCAACAAAGCCAACTACCGTTCTCCAACTCCATAAAGACCGTGAAGTCGGTCCTCCTTATTAAAATTTACGACACGCGGGTCGACGACGACTTCCTACTTTGAAAAATCGAAAATCAAACACTCTCCTCGCATTACCAATTATCAACACGTTAGTCGTCTCACGCTAGAACATAACCGTTAATTAAACAGCACACAATAAATTTAAAAATGATTAAACAAATGTGTTAAAAGAATATCAAATACTTTTCACAAAATGTGAATAGCCAGGAGAGAAAGATATGCAGTGAATTTTATTTTTCGGGTAAACAAATTAAAAAATACAACGAATGTCGGAACATTTATAGGTTATGTTCCGATATTCATTGTTTTTTTAAAAGAGTTCAATTTGAAGCTTTAAACGAGTGTTTTCCACTCCCAGACCCCGTGAAAATTTGTCGAGGGTCACGCAGCGACCCGAGACAAATTTTCTAGGCTTTTCTAACCTCAAAATTTTACTTCCTGCGCCATGCGTATTTATTAAATTTAGCCAGGAGAGAAAGATATACAGTGAATGTTATTTTTCAGGTAAACATATTAAAAAAACAACGAATGTCGGAACATTTATAGGTTATGTTCCGATATTCATTGTTTTTTAAAAGAGTTCAATTTGAAGCTTTAAACGAGTGTTTTCCACTCCCAGACCCCGTGAAAATTTGTCGAGGGTCACGCAGCGACCCGAGACAAATTTTCTAGGCTTTTCTAACCTCAAAATTTTACTTCCTGCGCCATGCGTATTTATTAAATTTAGCCAGGAGAGAAAGATATACAGTGAATGTTATTTTTCAGGTAAACATATTAAAAAAACAACGAATGTCGGAACATTTATAGGTTATGTTCCGATATTCATTGTTTTTTTAAAAGAGAACAATTTGAAGCTTTAAACGAGTGTTTTCCACTCCCAGACCCCATGAAAATTTGTCGAGGGTCACGCAGCGACCCGAGACAAATTTTCTGGGCTTTTCTAACCTCGAAGTTTTACTTCCTGCGCCATGCGTATAAAACACTGATTTCAAATGAAGTACGAATATACATAAATTTTGCTTTTTTTCGCTGTAAAGAATATATTGTACAATTTTATTATTAGAAGTAAACGTTTCCAACTGGCTTAATTTTATTTTCGGTGAATTTACATAAATGCGCCACACCTAAAATAACGTGACTCCGTGCACTATATTACTTTATCCGCGCATCATCACGCATAAATCACATCCCTCCTGCCTGGACTGTCATCCCACCTGGTTATTAATATCAATCGCCTCCTCTTATCTCCAATACACCTAATTAATTTACCGACAAACCAATTACATTAATCCGAACTGTGCGGACCCGACTGTCCTGTCCACTTAGTCTACAACACAAACATATTCAGATATGTATGCTAATCATTCAACATTTTAACAAGATTAATTTTATAAAACAATACAGGAATATAAAATATATAAACAAATAGGAATCAAGATAAAAATAGTTTTGTATACAATTTAAAGATAAAGTTGTGTACATAACTAACATTTTTTTTCCATCTGTTGCCCATTTGCTAAGTGGCATCGTCAGTAGCTGACTAAGCTGAATGCATCTTTGACCATTATACCACGGTCTATGCAATGTTAACAAAACACGACGACAAAAACGTTATCTGTTAGCCATTTGTTTAATGGCGTCATCATTAGTTGACTAAGCTGAACGCTTGTATTCATCTACTGTTCATCCACAACAAGTTTTATAGAATACAAATATCAAAAATATGAATTTGTGTTCAGTATTCATTAATTTACCGGATAACTACGTGGGTCAATCAAATATAAACGAGCCTTTACCTTTGTCTAGAGTTAGAGAATCATACCAGTCGCCTTGTTCTGAGCTTTATTAAGTAGTTATAACATGAAACGTAAATATTATGCCTGCCTCCTGTACGCAACGCATAATTCTAAAGTTCCTCACCCGCGAAAACGCGAAAAAAATCGAAATTTACCGCAGACTGCAGGTCCAGTTTAGGAAAGATACTATTTCATGGAAAACGTTTTACAAGAAGATTTGGTGCATCGAAAAACCTGTGAAAGCCACAATTCGATTGTCTGAGTTGGCTACGGTTTTTTATGTTTGTTAGGTTAGCAGAATTTTAAATACCATGTCAGCTAACTAAAAAATTTAAAAGCAGCGGTCTTTTCAGAATGAGCCAACTTTAAGCAGAGGTCTTTTCACTTGGAGCCTTGATGATTCATCATAGCTCGATAATTATGATAGTGTCCCTGTATTTAAGATAGTAGCGCAAACTGGCATCCATCTTGATGCCTTTAGGCGCCAAATTCAAACAAATCAAATTAACAGGACGCGCGTCAATAGTTGCAGAATATGATTGGTTTAGTTTAAATTTGACGCCTAAAGGCGTCAAGATGGATGCAAGTTTGCGCTACTCTCTTAAATACAAGGACACTAATTCATCAAGGCTTGATCTAGAGAACAAGCCAGTAAACCACTAAGACGGTTTGAAATCCCGAAAATAAATTTTGGAGCATTAGAGTATGTCGATATGATTTTTTGGAATGATGTGGAAGTGACAGAACCACCTCTCACAAGTCTTTTGACAAATCAGGGTTTGCAAAGGTTACTGGAAACTAAGAGTGTAAACACAGCTTCTGAGTGCACTTTTTTTGAATTCCTATCAGACACTCAAGCGGTAGGAAGAGTCGTCAGAGAAGTCACTGCTTCCTCCTGTGATCAGAAGAAATGAGAAAACTTAATCAAAACTAGAATGCTTGATAGAAATATCCGTCCAATATACGACACAAAGATACAATTGACCTGTTGAAGACTTTTCTTAAAGATGTAAATACATGCTCTCATGGTTGGGTGGTTGAGAGGACATGGGTGAGACTCGAAGTGCAACCACCTCCCCGTGGTGAGTTCTGGATAGTTTAATATGAACTAGCGAAGAGCTGAACAATGCAAAGTTGATTAACGAAAGCTATATAAACAAGTTTTGATAACACTATAAGATGATAACAGAAATAATAAAACTTTAAAAATATCAGAAATGTACAAATACTTGGATAAGTTTAAGCCTCATGTGCAAACTAAAACTACTACCTGAAAATATTTAAAAAGTCCTGTCTATATTTAAGGATTTGTTCAACTATTTAGTGACTACATGTCAGGGCTACGCGGCCAAACCAAATTTTCATGCTTTTCTAAACTCGAAATTTTACTTCATGCTTAACCTGGGGGTGGAAAACAATCATTAAACTTCAAATTGACCTCTTCTGAGAAAACAACGAATATTTAAAAACCTACAACACGTAATTGGGATATGTATACTCAAAAGAAAAAAATCACATAAAATTATGATTTGAAGCTTTTCTAAAAGAAAGAACACTATTATACTCGCGACCTAAACAGTATGACATTGTCATGTAACGTCAAAATTTGAAACAACTAGGAAAAATCGTTGCAGATAAAACTGTCGATATACTCTCTAAAAAATATTAACTACACATTCCACATCAATGAGTCATAGAACATCTTTCTCGAATTCTACTATATATTTTGTAGCGTTCATTTCATATTTCACACGATTTAAAGTTATCCAGGCAAATCTTATTAAACATTTAAGAAGGAAAATAAATTTCAAATAAAACAAATATTCAAAATCCGTTAAAACTCTACACAACATAACAGAATTCAAACAACCTGCGTGTCTGCCAAGCCCTAGATTGTCTATATACATTACGAAGTGCATTCAACGTCATTCATACGTCACACGTGTATTAAACGGACCTACCCAGCCCTACCCAGCAAAATTATCATTTCACTCAAACCTAGCTCGCAGCTTGTAACAAACAAACATTCAAAAATTCCCAACACAAACACACCAAAATTAAATAAATAAAACTGTACCTACTTTACTTATTCTTTCCGTAAATGAATTCTTTACTTAATCTTACTTCATTTAAAGTGGAAGCTAATAAATTAACACGGAAAATAAAAATAGTACGTTTACAAATTCAGTGGCGGCTCGTGAGAACTTTTATTGGTGGGGCTGCACACATAAACATACAATGAGTTTTTCTTTCGAGTATACATATCCCGATTGTGTATACATTTTGAGGGATTCGTTGTTTTTGGTAGTAAAAATAGTAAAGACAGTCAATATAATCAACATATAATCTATAAAATTAAATTACAGTTAATTTGACTATCACGATATTTTACACATCAGATAATCAATGTATTCTTAACTTAACTTAACTTAAAATCGCTTAGTCAGCTGTAAATTGATTGTGTTGTAACTATAAATCATTTAGTAGACTGCATTTTAAGCATGATAGTATAGGGTGCGGCAAAATATACCCAGCCAGGTTTTTTTTAATAAAACAAAAATTGCCACAAAACAATATTTCTTTTAATAAAAACTATTTGTTAATCCATGTAACTTTATGTATGGAAAACAACATCGAGTAAATGACCGCCATGACAAGCCAGACAATGTCCACCTCTACTTTGAGCGTGTAGCATAAGTTTGCGAAATATTTCAGCTGGAATTTGCGCAATATCTTCACGAATATTAGTCTTTAGGTCTTCTAACGTCTGTGGGCGATTACTATAGACTCTACTTTTTAAGTATCTCACTAGAAAAAATTGGTGCCGTCAAATCAGGGGAATGAGGCAGCCACTCAATATCTCCATTTTATGAGAGCAGCCTAACAGGGAAAATGTCTCTAAGAAGAGCGACCGTTTTACACGCTGTGTGGCATGTAGCGCCATCCTGCTGGAACCAGAACGTGTCTATGCCAAGTTCTTCGAACTGTGGTGGCAGAAAATTTTGTATTATTGTTCGATACCGCTCACCATTAACAGTAACTGCATTGCCTATGGCATCTTCAAAAAAGAAGTGTCAAATGATTCGTTCCTAGTATATAGCGCATCAAACAACGACTTTTTGATCAAACTGCATGTTCTCTTGAATAGGACGAGGGTATTTTGTTCCCCAAAAACAATAATCTTGCTTGTTAGCGAGACCAGAAAGGCAAACATTTGCTTCGTTGCTCCTTATCAAATGTTGCCAAACCTTGGGTTCTACTTCCATTAAGTTTGTAACGATTTGTGCGTATTGCAAACGTCTTTGAATATTAATTGGCCGTAGTTTGAACACGGTTCGAATTTTGAATGGATACATGTGGATACATGTGATTCTAAGTGCGAAGATCTTCTTAAAATTCGCTCAGACAACCCTAATTGCGCCGCAAGTCTTCTTGTGGAAGTTTTTGGTTCTGCCTGAACATAAGCCCCAACAAACTCAATATTTTCATTTGAACGATCAGAAGGAGGTCTTTCAATATGCTTTATATCACTTACTGTGCCATTTTGTAAATTAAGCGTTTGCTAAACGTCTAATTGTTTCTCCGTGTGGAGCTCTTCGATTAGGATACGCTCGCCTAAAAGCGCGTTGAGTTGAAATTCTCGAAGAAGAGTTTTTGAAATACAATTTAACAACTTCTACGCGTTCTTGAAGCGAATAGCGCTCCATAATTAAATTCTGTATCTTTCTACTTTGATATAAAACTTCACTTTTGACAGTTTTCAAGAAAATAACAAAATTATAACAATACTCTATAACTGGGTATATTTTGCACCCCATATTTAGTAATTACATTTCTTTCACGACTGTTTATTGACTATTGCAACATTGACTATAAGTCTCTAAGTATGATAGGATATTGACATTGTTATTATTATTAAATTACTAGATCGATTGTATATTGACATTTGAGACATTATGAATCTTAACAAATTGTTTGACTGTCTGGACTATCATAGGATTTTGAGATATTATATCTTTATTGACCGTGTGTTGACTATTGTGACTAAAAGACACTTGCTTGACTGTCATTTGACAAGGATTTTGTCTGATTTTGTCTCTCTATGGACAGTATTTCGACTATTGTGATATTATGATTGTAAGTCACTTAAATCACTGTATCAAATACAGTCAATATAGTGATTTAATGACAAAACCCTAATAAGCTAACAGGCGGCTAACCAAGTGACTTCAGTCATAATACCAGAATAGTCGAAATACAGTCCATAGAGACATAATCAGACAAAATCTTACCATAGTCAAAAGACAGTCAACCAAGTGACTTTCAATCATAATGTCACAATAGTCAAAATGTGAATTTATGACTGTAGTTGACTAGGTTGACTGACATAAGTTTATCGTTTCAGCTTAACATAAGTCGGCGCTAGCCGACATTTAGACTATTGTGTCAGCTTAACATCAGTCGGCGTTAGTCGATATTTGGACTATAATGACAGTTGACTTAAATCGGCGGTAGCCGACATTTAAACTATAACGACATAAGTCGGCTCGAGTCGACATTCAACTAATCATGCCATGTTGTATTTTTTCCTTTGTTACAGTTACGATACACATTTTAACACTTGTGACATATTTTAGAGTAACGAGTATCTTCCACTCCCAGACTAAGAATGAAGTAAAATTTCGAG
This sequence comes from Philonthus cognatus, assembly GCA_932526585.2. Lineage (NCBI taxonomy): Eukaryota > Metazoa > Arthropoda > Insecta > Coleoptera > Staphylinidae > Philonthus > Philonthus cognatus. The sequence continues at coordinate 41,386,245 of OW052244.1, forward strand.
TTTAGAAAAGCCTCGCGTAGAAAATTTGTCGAGGGTCGCGCAGCGACCCGAGACAAATTTTCAAGGGGCTTTTCTAAACTCGAAATTTTACTTCATGCGCCACGCGTACAAAACATTGGTTTACAGTAAAGTTAAAAATATATAACGCTTAGATGTGGTGGTGATCAATATTAACTGAGATGTAGCGAAAAAAATGTCGCAACTGTTTTTTGTAAATAGTTTTGGAAGAATAATAATTAAAGAAGAATAAATTTAGTTTAAGCAATTTTTTCATTTTGTTGATATTTAAGTCATCATATCATTAACAGGAAAAGTGCTATGATGGAAACATCACCATTTTTTAATATGAAATAAAAAACATCACCTGGAGCTAAACCGAAAACCGCAAAAAACCGTTATTTTTTCCGGAACGAAAACCGGAACTGAACTGATATATATACATATATATATATATATATATATATATATATATATATATATATATATATATATATATTAATTAAACCAGAATGAAAACAGGAACGCAATTAATAACGGTTCGAAGCCTTGATATTATTAAACTCAAGTGGGCCTGGGTGGAACTCAGGCGGTTTAGGTTAGGTTAGGAGGTTAGGTTGGGTTATATCTATGTATTGCCCATAATATAATCTTCTCTGTGTTTGAAGTATTACTACTATATCGTGGGATTTGTTCAGCGTAGGGTTCTTTTCGCGTGGGGATCTTTCCTCGTAGGAATTTTTTTTTTGGGGAATTTTTCCGCATAGGATTATTTCCCCGTGGGGATCTTTCCGCATCCAAATTATTCAACTTGGGATTTTTTCCTGTGCCGCTCAACAGTACCACTCAACGCGTCCGCTTAGCGCACCAACTCAACGCATCCGTTCAACGATTCCGCTCAAAGCGTCCGCTCAACGCACCAACTCAACGCATCCGTTCAACGCATCCGTTCAACGCATTCGCTCAACGCATCCGTTCAACGCTTCCGCTCAACGATACCGATCAACACGTCCGCTCAACGTATGAACTCAACGCATCCGCTCAACACTCCCGCTCAACGCTCCAGCTCAACGATACCGCTTAACGCGTCCGCTCTACGCACTAACTCAACGCACCAAATCAACCCATCCACACAACGTTTCCGCTCAAAGCGTCCGCTCAACGCACTAAACCAACGCATCCAATTAACGCTTCCGCTCAACGGCACCGATCAACAGGTCTGCTCAATGAATCAACTCAACGCATCCCCTCAACGCTACCGCTCAACGGTACCGCTCAACGTATCCGCACTAAACGCACGAACTCAACGCATCCGCTCAACGCACCTACCCAACACATCCGCTCAACGGTACCGCTCAACGCGTCCGCTCAACGCTTCCACCCAACGGTACCGCTTAACGCGTCCGCCAACGCACCAACTAGACGCATCCACTCAACGTTTCCGCTCAACGGTACCGCTGAACGGTACCGCTCAACGGTACCGCTCAACGCGTCCGCTCAACTAATTAACTCAACGTTATAATTACATGTTGTAATCTTTAAAAGCCTCGTATATTAATTTCAAAGAAAGGTGCTAGAGTGGGTGTCTGAATATTGAAAAAGCGCTTATTCGTGGAAAGGGAAAGGCTTATGAATGCAGAAGTGGACCCTTTTGTGCGCTGGAAAACGCTCTCTCCGTTTTCCCTCTATTCATTTTTTTTTCGACGACTAATGACCACCCACCACTAAGACTGGAGGCGGTTGGCGGCTATGTGTATCCTTCCGGGAGTGTGAGCGGGTCTCAGAGGACGTGTCTGCCTAAATATTGCACACGTAAAGCGGAATTGTTCCCGTCGAAAAAAAGAAGGCAAAAAACGGGAGCTCGAGCTCGGATTGAAGGACTCCAGTCCTGATGACTGTGATTGTGCACGGGGGCTTTGATCTGCTCTCGCTCTTCAGCAGCATCCTGCAGCGCCATTACTCCGCCTTTCATTTGCCTCTTTTGTTGGTCGCACTTATCGCGATTGTGGAAGACTTTTCGGTCCTTCTACTTTTTTTATTTTTTCGTGGGGAGAGGAAACGGTTTTGTAATTTTGATACTAACAGTTTACTCTTAGATACAACTCTGTATATTTTTATCACTATATCCTGGAAGAAAATCTGTCCATATAAAAAAAAAACTAACCTAACTGTCCCCTGATTTAAAAACATTTTTATTTATTGAAATTTTGTATGCGTGCTAGGGATAGGAGATATTTCACATAGCAGCGATTTTTCACTGATGTTGACAAATCCCAAGTCGAATGTTTCTTAAACCGTGATTGTTACTTAATTTCTTAACTGTTACCTAAACTGTGATTGCTACTTAAACTGTGACTGTGATTTAAAACGTAATTGCTACTTAAAATCACAACTGTTATCCAAACTGTGGATGCTACTTGAACTGTTAATTTGACGAATAAAGCACAAATAACTTTATTCGTCAAATTAATTTGATCTTCACGTAACTCAATCAATCAACTTAACCAACTTACTGTTATTGTTACTTAAAACGTGATTGCGATTCTAACTGCGACTTTTATCAACATTTAACAATAAGAACACAATTTTCTTTTATATTCCTTGCTTTATACAGGGTGGCGTGCTTGGATCTGACGGTTTTGGAATACGTAGTACATTCGAAAGCGACAGGGTGACAGGTCCCTGACAGTTTCATTGTGTTCTTGGCAGCGAGAAGTTAAGTTAAGCATCGCGTATTGGTAGTAGGCCAGCGCATGAAAAAACCTGGCCAACATAAAAAAAAGTATACCGACCGAATTCTTGTTCATAAAATTAGATGTAGATGTTCTTGGTCTGTTAAGCATCGCGTATTGGTGAACAGTAAGCTTTGATAAAAAATCCTGGTCAAAATGAAAAATGAAACAAAAAATAAGTGTACCAATCAAATTCTAGTTTATAAAATTAGATGTAGATGGCATTAGTATACACTGATTCAATGCTGGAACGACATTCCAGTCGCTAATCTTCTTTGAATGACCCGCCGAAGACAAGTGAAACCAAAATAGTGAAAAGTGGCCGTTTTAAAAGCTGCAATTGCGAGTGTGCTGTGCGAATAATTTGCAATTCTGGCCTCGATTCGCGTCATCCAATAATGGAATGCACTTCGAATAGTAAGGTTAACAGATATACACACGAATATATTGAATATATCTTCACAAATCTCGCGTTCCTTTCAAACTCATTTGCGCAGTGTGAAATATTTACAAATAATTATTCTAATAATTTATTTTTATAATAATTTTGAAATTTTGACATCAAATTCGTAATCAGCAACCCCAAAACCCTTTAGGAACCACTTTGACGCATACTCTTACACATCTTTGTATTTTGACAAGGTTATTTATGCTTTGGCCCACTGTGTGGCGGTAGAACAGTTTTTTTGCGAAATAACGAGTCCATAGTTGCAGTGAGGCGCGCTTCTCGCCAACACGTCAACATTCCAGCGTGTGCTGCAGTTCCATCTCGTAACTCGATATTGGAATGGGTAAATCTTTTTCGATTGACTGATTTATGTAAGCCACAATTTAAGGGTAAAGGAATTACAGTTCGCACACCTGAGAACTGGAGGAGGCGGTTACGATTACTTCCCAGCGTTATGTCACCATGTTTGAAAATTTTCTGAGGCCACACTTGGAAGGAAATTAATACGACACCGAAACAATGTGGTTCCAACAGGATGGTGCCACTGCACATATGGCTAGAGTATTCATGCAGGCCGTTAACGCTCTGTTTCTTAGGCATGTGATCTCGCGCAACGAAATTGTCCCTTGGTCCCCTCGATCGCCGGACCTAACATTGTGTGAATATATTTTATGGAGCTACCTCAAAGCGAAGGTCTACAGGAATTGAAGACAGCATCCAGGATAAAATTGCTGCGATTCCAATTGACATGCCTCAGCTATGCGGAACTTTCGTCACCGACTCCAAGAATGCGTCAATTAACAAGGACGGCATTTGACATTATCACTCTTAGGCTCATTTGCACCCCGAATTTAATCATCCACTAATTATTTATTAGGCCTCTGATTAAGTCAAAAATCCAGAATATGGGAATATATAAATTTGTGAGATAGCCTAAACATGCTTCTTTCATCAATATGCGGTTGTCTAAACAATTTGCAAATAAAATTGTTGTGTTTTTAGAAAGTACTAATCAATGATTAAGTTTATCGACTTGGGTGCAAACGGGCATTAATTTTAAAATTTATTTGTCCCTTCTTCTTTATTTTTTTGGTGAAATAATCTCAAATTCCGAGTTAATACATGAAGCAATATATCGAGTTTAGAAAAGCTTTAAATTTTAAATGATAAAAAGATTTCCAGTATAAAATAGAAAATATTGATTTTATCTTTACAATTTCAACTGAGTTTTGATAAAAAAAGTGATATAACTTAAAAAAAACGGTTTAAAGAAATCATTTATCTAGATTCCCATTAAGGCGAGCCGAGTTTAATCCATAATTAATAAATTTGTAACAACCTGTAGCTCCCCATCAAGAAGCAGGAAAAAGGAAATCATCTCCGCTTTCCCCCTCATCCAATTTTTTCCCCGCCAGAACAAAAAGCACGAAAACAGATGGACAGGTAAGAGCTGTAATTGATTTTTATCGTTTGTAGTGTTGGCGTGATTCGAATTTCATTGTGCAGTCGACGGAAGGAGGAAGAGGAGGAAAGAATGCCAATTAAATTCATTTGTAGCCCTTCGCCGTCCCCCTCGCCTGAATCGTTATGCTCGGTAATGATGATAGTTGTAATTTTTCTAAGTATTCGTTTACTGTAATGACTGATTTTTTCGCTCTCGCTGCGAGCGAAGAAGAAAAAAGAAGAAGACAAACAAGAAATGAGCAAACATGTTAACTGCGGTTTTTTTGTTTGGTTTGTTTCTAGTAAATTGAATCGTCCACTAAACGCGTTTCCGTTAAATCCTTATACTTAACCGGAGAATCCAAGTGAACCTATAATGAAACTGTCTGCTACATACGAGCCACTAATTTCGTTTCCTCTTCATATTCACAATCGTTCTACCATTACGATTTTGCCAACCCTTTATTAATTCAGTTGATTTTGTTGTTGTTTTGTTTTGTTTTGTTCGTTTACGCAAGTGAAATAAAACTGTCCTATTAAAATCGCTATTGCCCAAACATGTTTAAATTTTTACATGAACTAACCGTTGAAGACAGTTTTCTGATATACACAAACAAAAAATAAATTGAACAAGATCGAAAAAAATTTACAGCTGTTAATAAATCATGATTACGCATTTGCTTCTTGTAGCAGTAAATATTTCAGGCTTATAATTTAAAACATCGTTTTCAGATTAAGGAAACCGAGAGAGCGAAAGAAAAAAAAAGTGATGTGCGTATGTAGACATTTTAAGATATCGAGTAAGAGGAATCCCATCGGTTATTTTAATATGTTGACTATTAATCTCGCCTCAAAACTTTCGATCTTTCACGTCTCCCGGAGCTGAAATTTATAAATAACGCGGTTTATTTATAAGCTCTGTGCATGTTTTTTGAGTAAGATTAAATCTTGTCTCATTTTTTTTGTACACGCTTGTCGTTAAGTCAATTGATTCTTGAATTTATGCTGAAATAAAAAGTAAAGTGAAATTAATAAGGATGAATGAATTAATCATTGAGTGAATTGAATCATGAACGCCCGCAGAATCTTTTACAGGGAGGGGGGACAAAATATAGTAATAGTATAATAGTGATAGAGTATATTGTCCTTATTAGGAATTTTATGCTCTGTCAGTGGCAAATATTGTTTTTGCTCTTACAGTCCCGCTTTTACATACAAAAATTGAACATTTTGAAAATTTCAGGGGGGGGGGGGAGTTTAAACCCCCATATTCTCCCCCTGGCTACGGCTTTAGTCAGTGGAACCATACAGAATCGATGAAATGTCAAGGTAAAAATATTGAAATTTGCCAGAATATTGAAAAAATTCAGAATTCTAGAAAAACGATATAATTGGAGAAAATATTGAAACAATGTTAAAAAGTGATGAAATATCAAGAAATATTGAAATTTGACATTTTGAAGTATGTCAAAAAGTGATAATCTAATAAAAAATGTTTTAAATATTTTAAACTTTAAAATTAATCAGTGTTTTGTACAGGTGGCGTATGAAGTAAAATTTTGAGTTAAGAAAAGCCAGAATTTGGGTTTGGACCAAATTCTTCGGGCTTTTCTCAACTCGTAATTATAGTGGAAAACATTCGTTACAAAATAAACACTTGCTTTTTACAAATATTTTCATTAATTTACAAAATCTTGAGGATTTTCAAGTTTTCGCTCAATTTTTAAAATGTTGTCAATTTACGTGAATTTTCAAGATTTAATTTATTTTTCAAAATTTTGACGACTCGTGAATTTTTCAATATGTTCGTTAATTTTTAAACTTTTTTTTAATTTCCAAGATTTATAACAATTTTCAAAATGTTAACAAAAATCATGCATTTTTGTCTATAATAATATTAATAGAGTTTATTGTCTTTATTTAGAATATTATACTCCGTAAGTGAAACCATGGAAAATTGATGAAAGGTTAAGGTAAAAATGTTAAAATTTGCCAGAATTTTGCAAAAATCAAAAAATCTCGAATAACGATGAAATGTTTAAATTTGATAAAATGTTGAAACAATGTCAAAAAGTGATGAAATATCAAGTAATATTAAAATTTAACATTTTGAAGTATGTTGAAAAGTGATAATCTAAATAAAGCAAAATGTTTTCAATATTTTAAACTTAACAATTAATCAGTTTTATGCGCGTGGCGCATAAATGCTTCATGCTTAGTCTGGGAGTGGAAATTATTCGTTAACAAATAATTACTGGCTTTTTACAAATATTTTCATTAATTTACAAAATTTTGAAGGTTTTCAAGTTTTCGTTCAATTTTTAGAATTTTGTCAATTTTCGTGAATTTCCAAGATATTAATTATTGTTCAATATTTTGACGACTCGTGAATTTTTTAATACGTTCGATAATTTTTAAGCTTTTCTTTAATTTCCAAGATTTGTAATAATAACAATTTATAAATTTAAGAATATGTTGAAACAATGTCAAAAGTTATGAAATCTCTTTTAAATATACTGAATGACATTAGAAATGCAACACCTGGAAATAGCCATTCTTCGTCAACAATTTCTTTTGTGTGCACGTTTAATGTGTAAAAGAATACTATGATAAAAGTTGCAACCTTTTATCTTTAACATTTTTTTGGAAAAAATCATAATCGTATCCATCAGTTTCATATTAAAATACGTTTAAATAGACGATTCAACAACTAATTTCATCAGTTTTTAAATTTAACTGCGTCGACAAGATGCCCAGAGTACGAAGGCCTAGACAATTTCGGCATTTAAGTGATTTTGATCGGGGTAGAATAGTTGTGTGGCGCGATGGTGGTGTTTCGTTCCGGGAAATTGCGCGTCGTTTAAACCGAAACGTAACCACTGTTACGCGAATGTGGCAAGCATGGACTGAAGAAGGTCGAGAGTCGAGAATAAGGCCTCGTGGACAACCAAGGCGTACCACAGAGCGCCAGGATCGCCGACTGCGACTTATGGCTCTTAGGGACCGATTTTCCACAACTAGGCAGCTTGGTGACCAATGGTTTAATGAACACGGTAGACCAGTTAGTATGCGAACTCTTTATCGACGTATCAGGTCATTTGGGTTCATTTCATACCGCCCTCTGTTAGTCCTACTTTTAACTTATGCACACCGGCGTCAAAGATTGGAGTGGTGCACAGAACGCCAAGGGTGGAGGGAAGAATGGAACAGAGTCGTCTTCAGCGATGAATCGCGATTCACTTTAGGGATGCATGATGGTCGTAGACGGGTAAGGAGACGCCGTGGAGAAAGATCCACTATTGAGTTTGCTGTTGAACGACATATACACCGCACTGTAGGTGTAATGGTTTGGGGGGCTATTGCCCATGGCAGCCGATCACCTCTGGTGTTCGCGGCAATATGACAGCAGCTCGTTACGTTAACGATGTCTTACAACCATATCTTGTACCATACCTAGAAGGGCTTGGAAACGTGTTGTTTCAACAAAATAACGCACGTCCTCACATAGCACATCTAACGAGGGACTTCTTGGAAGCTGGTGCCATAAATGTTTTACCTTGGCCGCCCAGATCTCCAGATTAAAACCCAATAGAACATGTCTGGGATATGCTAGGTCGCAGACTGACAAGCTTACCGAACCCTCCACAGACTCTGGCTGAGCTGCAGCAGCAAATTCAGGTTGCTTGGGACGAACTACCTCAGGAGGAAGTCGATCACCTCATCGAATCGATGCCCAGACGTGTTAATGACTGCGTTCGAAATGGAGGTCGCCAAACGCATTATTAGGTGTAATTTACTCGTTTGTTTTTTGTTTTGATTCAAATTGTTGTCATGTATTAATTAACTTAAGACCTAATAAATAATAATAAAATCAACTGCAAATAACCGTTATTTCTAGGTGTTGCATTTCTAATGTCATTCAGTATATTTTAAACTTTAAAGTTAAACAATGTTGAAAAAAGCCACAATTTGAATTTGGACGCTGTGCGTCCTAATCCAAATTCTTCGGACTTTATGTTATCTTTATATACTTAACATTGATTTACGATTCGCGCAACGTAAAGCTTACGACTAATTATAATGGACTATAGTTCTGTCCATTCTCTATTAGAATGAAGTTTTCTCATAAAATATTTGAGATTTAGCGAACCAAATGTTTTATTAGAAACAACTATTCTTTATAAAATATTACACATTTTGCAAAGCTAAAAGATTCGTTATTTTTTTACATTAGAACTCTACTTAATGAAATATTGCACATACAGGGAATGTTTCTTTTAAGATGGCCAAAGTCGAATATCAAATTTCAGGTTTAGTGTTCTTCTTCATCTTCCTGACGCGTACTCTGTAAATGTTCAAACATTCGTTGTTTTTATAAAAGCTTTCAATTTTATACTTCTAACGAGCGTTATCACTCCTTGATTAAGCATGAAGTAAACTTTCGAGTTTAGTAAAGCCTGAAAATTTGGTTTGGTCGCGTAGCGAAGCGAAGCGTCCAAACCAAATGTTCAGGCTTTTCTAAACTCGAAATTTTACTTTATGCGCCACGCGTACAAAACACTGATTTGAAGTGAAGTTTAAAATTTACTACTAAAGTAATTAGTATTACACATATTTCTTTCGTCTGATGAAATCTTGCGATTTTCAAATTCAAGCAAATTCATCTGGGATGTCTAAATATAATTCAGTTCAAATATATTGATTCAATATATTGTTTTAGATGTATATTTTAAACTTCACAATTTTTCAGTGGTTTATACGGGTGGCGCATGAAGTAAAATTTCGAGTTTAGAAAAGCCTGAAAATTTGGTTTGGTCGCTCCGCTGCGCGGATTAGTTCAGGCTTTTCTAAACTCGAAATTTCACTTCATGCTTAATCTAGGAGTGGAAACACTCGTTAGAAGCTTTAAACTGAACGATTTTTAAAAATGTCTGAAAATTTACAGAGTACACATCATGATATGTATACTTACAAGAACAATTGCCTGTATGTTTGTCTATTTTGGAATTAATTAACATTCATGCAATATTTATTAGAAATATTTAAACTTTTTTAAATTATATAGTTTTTGAATTAATTTCTTAATGCTTGAAAAATATACAGTTTTCGATAATTAATTAAAGTAGGTATTTAATTTGGCGGGGAATTAAAGAGAATTCATTTTTACGCTTAATATATAGCTACTACATTATATTTTTTGGCACAAATAAAACACTTTAACTTTATTATATGTTTTTTTTTTGTAATAGTAATAAACAGTTGCTAATATTTGCAACGAATGCGAATTAAAAAAAAAGTTTGTGGGAGCAGCTCACAAAGCAATTAATTACCGGTAATTTGAATATTAACCACGGGGGAATAAATATTATATAAATGAACGAAACGAAACGAAATGCGGGAAAAAAATATAGCGAGAAGGAAAAGGTAATTCGTATAATTAATCGAATTTGCATAGACATAAAAATGCGCTTGTAAAATTTAATTGCGCACATGTTTGCGTTTGCATTTTTCTTTGTCCGGCTTTATGCGGCTCGAATTGTATTGTATCCACATTATTTCCCTCTTTTTATCGAAAGAAATAAATGCTAAACTATTCAATTCCAATGTCTTATTGTCTGGTGTGCGCGCCATATAAACGTTTTACAATCGATAATTAATGTTTTGGCTGGGTTTTATTTACCTAATAATTTAATGGGCTATTGTGGGTATTTTCCAGCTAATATTTTGTTTTATGTTGAATTAATTGTTTTATAGTTAGCTGAGAGTACCATAAATGAATTTTGTTTAGTACCTACTGTATTTGCAAATGCAAATAGTGCATTTTGTGTGCTACCCCACTGAGCAAATCCATTAAAGTAATGTTTCATCAACATTAAAACAACGTTTAATGTTGCTACAATGTTGACATAACGTAATTTGTTTGTTTTTTGCTCAGTGGGGCACTAATGTATATTTACGAAATATAAAAACGAATTAAAATTAATAACGACCTTCTGCAATAATTTAGTCTCGTTGAGATTTCTGCTAATCTTCATTGAAACAACTACTTTTCGAGCGGGGTATTAGCTCGAGAAATGGTTGTTTCAATGAATATTTGCAGATATACAATTATACAATGAATATTTGAATTACATGCCAAATTTACCGTTCTATGCATAATTTTTACATGTTAATGACTATTTTTTGTGATTTCCCTGTCTAAGTCAGTTTGTTTTTAAGTTACTCATTTTAAAGGATGTCTGGGTGTTGCCCGTCATACAAACATAATTGTAATTTTATATATTATGTTCGAGAGCTGGGTAGGATTCGAATCATTCAGGATTCGAATCCTGGATTGGAATCATTTTAGATGATTTAAAAGAGGCATTCGAATACTTTAGTTAAACTGGATTCATGATCTGGATTCGTTACATTTTTTAAGAGGATTCGTATTCGAATCGAAATGCGGGGGAATCAAATCCTCATAGAAGGATTCGAATATTTATATAAGAAATTGAATATTTATAAAGGAATTCGAATATTTATAAAAGGATTCGAATACTTACAAAAGAATTTGAATACTTGCAAAGGATTTAAATCGTCAAATATAATTTCAATTAATTGTAGGATTAACATGAAAAATTAGTTGTGTGTTTTTAAATTTCTCGTTAAATCACTGTTTTATACGCGTGGCGCATAAAGGAAAATTTCGAGTTTAGAAAAGCCCCGTGAAAATTTGTCTCGGGTCGCTAGCGCGACCCTCGACAAATTTTCTACGCGGGGCTTTTCTAAACTCGAAATTTTACTTTATGCTTAGTCTGGGATTGGATAAACTTATTCAAAACTTTAAAGTGAATGCTTTGATAGGAATATTAAATGACTGAAAATGATTATAAAGATAATAATCTAGTTTTCAAAATTTTGTTCAATATTATTTGAAGTAAAACTGACATGGTAGCCACGATCTGAAATGTTACATTTTTTCGACATTTTCCTAATTCAAGATTTTCTTCCCTGACTTTTTAATATAACCTTCTTGTGTGGGAACCCCCCATTTTGTTAAATTGTTTTCATTGTTTTTGATATTTATTTTATTTGAGTTGGTTTTATAAATTTTTGTGTTTTATAATTTTTATGATGCCTGTTGATTTTGACAAATTTAATATCATACGGCTTTTTTGTTAGTCTGTTGGTCAATTTGAATAAAATTCTATGACTTTTCTCCGACTTTCCCGGTTTTAATGATATTCAGTGAATTTTTTATTTACGTAATTTTCAGGCATTCGTCGATTTTATAATAGAGTTCAATTTGTTTGAACGAGTGATTCCACTCCCAGTTTAAGCATGAAGTAAAATTTTGAGTTTAGAAAAGCCTGAAAATTTGGTTTGGTCGCGCAACCAAACCAAATTTTCAGGCTTTTCTAAGCTCGAAATTTTACTTCATGCGCCACGCGTACAAAACACTGATTTGAAATGAAGTTCAAAAACACACAAATACATCTTTAATCAGAGTAGCACGGAATCAGATATTCAGTCTGTTATCAATGATGTTCAGTGTTAATAATAAATAATTATTTTTTTAATATTTTTTGTTAAAACAACTGGTAACGATACTTATTTATTAATGGTTGCCAAAAAATAATAAAATAAAATTTATTCTTAATGGATTTGTATTTGTGACTCCAAAAAACAGGATTCGAATCCATGATTCGAATCATATTTACCTCTTACGAATCCCTTATTCGAGTATTCGTGATTCGAATCATATTAGGTGATTCGAATTCGTGATTCGAATCCTTTTTACGAGGATTCGTCCCAGCTCTGTTATGTTTAAAGTTTTGGAAACTAAAAGAAGTGTAAGCGTTTCGTCTCAAATTCAAATAGTTTTGAACTCGAAATATTCATGTTTGAATAGTGTCCTAATCTCTTAATCTGTGATTCAAGTTGAGTTTTATCGACTTATTTATTTTTCTCCAACATTTTCCAGTAGATGCGGTCATGGTAAAAATGATACAGAAAATATATTTTTTTTATTTCGATTTGTTTTCGAGATATTTGCTACACGAAATCTCAGACACGAATTTACCCCTCTTAAGCTATTTTTTGACAAGTTTAAGATATTTATTTTATTTTAATTTAAAAATCCTATCCTCAAATTTATTAAACTCAGGGCAAAGTAGAAACATACGTTAACCCCATATAAATCAAGACATTTCAAAACCTAACTTGTTTAATTGCACAAACGCCAATAATTCAGTTACATTATTGCAACCCTAAAAAATGACTAATGGCCATCATTTATGACTGTCGAGTGATCGGAAAGAGGACAATAGTTTCCGATCGGAGCGCATAAGTCATTTCTGTTTTGACCGAGCATTTTGTCCTTTTTTTTCGGGAGGTGGAAAAAAGGGCCCCCTTTTCCACCGACCGGAACGGGGCGCGATATTTCATCGCGGAATGAAAACGAAATGAAATTGAGACGTGCTCGAGTTCGCTGTATGCAAATGCTGAGGCTGATTTATATCTACTTACAGGATTAATATCGTATTATTTATTAGTTGGCGAGTTAGATGAGTAGATATGCATTTCAGCGTCATCTGCTTTAGATTAAATAATTATATGCAAATATTTTTGGTAGGAATATTTATTTACTCCCTCATTTATTTTACATGTTGTGCCAGCTGTTCAGTTGTATTAATTGTAAATTTACCGGTAATTCGGTAAATTTATCAATCAAAACCGGCACATCCGTAATTTACTTCTAGATTGTGATAATATCAACTTTATTGCCCAAAGGACCCGATCAAAACATCCACAGAGTATCTTAGAAGATTGCCCGAGAATGAAATTTTAATGAGCGTAGATTTATTGCGCAAATAGATTTTTTGTGGGTTATTCAAAATAAAATTAACACGTTTTAAATAAAATACTTACAGTCCTCATAACATTAAGCACACTCATTTTAATTTAAATTGTATTTTTTAATGGAGAAACTGCGAAATGATAACTTATATTTAAATTTGTGAAACTTAGCATATACGAGTAAATATTTAAGTTGATTATTTATAATATTTATCAAGATGATGTAAAAAAATCAACGAATACCAGCGAAACAAGCGCCAAAAATTGCGTGGATGTATTGAATGGGTCCCATTGCCGAACAGTTTACACTAATAACATGACAAAAACAAAAATCAACAAAATATTAATAAAATCGTTGTTAAGTAGTAAAGTAAAAGTCATTAAGTATATTTTATGCAAAATATTACTAACCTTTCACTTTAATATTTGCAAAATTATTAGCATAGAATGTGTTTTTATCGTAAAACTTAAAAAAACTGTACAAATAAATGGCCTAAAATTTACACAAAATTGTAAAAAGAGCAAAAAGACCTCTGGTCGATAGCCTAGACAGACTAACCCCATAGTGTGAATAGATAAATAACTATATATGTATTATAACTTTATTATAAAAATTATGAAAATCGTTTAAATCATTTTAATTAATCTATATTTATTTGTTAATATAACAGATATTAATTTTGATTAATCCTGTATTTACACTTAACTTGTGACATTAATTTCAACCATCTATTAGTAATTCTCAACCATAAGTAACTACTAAATAATTGATATAAAGAAAACATGTAACTTTTTTGTACTACTTTTATTTTACTTTTGTGACTAGTTTCAATTACACGGTAATCATTATCAAATTGAAACTAGTCACAATAGTAAAATAAAAGTGGTATAAAAAAGTTAAGTGTTTTCTTTATATCAATTATTTAATAGTCACTTATGTTAGAGAATTACTAATGGATAGTTGAAATTAATGTCATATAAAAATTGAAAATGTACCACGAAGTGAACACCTCCAAGATTCAATACCTAAATAATTGAATCTTGGAGGAATTGTGTAGATATTCTAGGCAACTTATTTATGACTATAAATAAATTGTGTAAAATATCTACACAATTGAATAAAAAACAAAAACACGGAAATCATTTCACTGATTTCACTGGTAAAATATGAAAAATAATATCCAAAATCCAAGAGTCATAACAAAAGATGTAAAAGTATATTAGTAAATAGTAAATATTTGTAGACTGTATTACGTGAGGATCAAACATTAAGGGTGTGTGTATTTTGAAATGCACTTAATGTCAGTGTTTTGTACGCGTGGCGCATGAAGTAAAATTTCGAGTTTAGAAAAGCCCCGTGAAAATTTGTCTCGGGTCGCTGCGCGACCCTCGACAAATTTTCTACGCGGGGCTTTTCTAAACTCGAAATTTTACTACATGCTTAGCCTGGAAGTGGAAGACACTCGTTTAGAGATTAAAATAGAAATTTAAATAACAAGTGATCTCGGAAAATGAACAGCTTAGGCGTATGTTTACCTATAAGAAATTATTTTATTATTTTATTTAAATCTCCAGATTGTCGTTGTTTTTTTTTAAGAGTTAAATTTAAAGCTTTAAACGATTGTTTTCCACTTCCAGACTAAGCATGGAGTGAAATTTCGAGTTTAGAAATGCCCCGTGAACATTTGTCAAGGGTCGCGCAGCGACCTGAGACAAATTTTCTGGGTTTTCTAAACTCGAAATTTTACTTATATTCGAACTTCACTTGAAATCTGGGTCTTATACGCGTGGCGCATGGAGTAAAATTTCGAGTTTAGAAAAGCCCAGAAAATTTGTCTCGGGTCGCGCGCGACCCTCGACAAATTTTCACTGGGCTTTTTTAAATTCGAAATTTTACTTCACGCTTAGTCTGGGAGTGGAAAACACTCGTTTAAAGATTCAAATAGAAATTTAAAAAACAAGGAATGTCGGAAAATGAACAGCTTAGGCGTATGTTTACCTTAAAGAAATTATTTTATTATTTTCTTTAAATCTTTAGATATTCGTTGTTTTTTTTTAAGAGTTAAATTTGAAGCTTGAAACGATTGTTTTCCACTCCCAGACTAAGCATGAAGTAAAATTTCGAGTTTAGAAAAGCCCCGTGAAAATTTGTCTCAGGTCGCGCAGCGACCCGAGACAAATTTATTGGGCTTTTCTAAACTCGAAATTTTACTTTATGCGCCACGCGTATAAAACACTAAAATATTGTGAAATTTATGTATATTCGAACGTCACTTCAAATCTGCCTCTTATACGCGTGGCGCATGAAGTAAAATTTCGAGTTTAGAAAAGCCCAGAAAATGTTCACAGGGCTTTTCTAAACTCGAAATTTTACTTCATGCTTAGTCTGGGAGTGGAAAACACTCGGTTAAAGCTTCAAATTGAATGCTTTTATAAAAAGAACGAATGTCTGAAAATTTACACCGAAAGATCGTGATATGTATACCTAAAAGAAAAATTCCCTGTATGTTGCCAGGCCCAGGTATAAAAAAGGTTCTAAATTGGAATCGGGAGAATTACCCAAATCATGGGATTATTGGAATTTACAAACATTTAAAAACAACTACAAAATTTACAGAATTTGTTGAAAATGTCGAAGTTATTGAAAACCATGACAATTATCTCAATTTATAAATATAGCTTAGAAAAAAGTAATGCAATTAAAGTAAACTCATTGAATTGATAAACAAATAATAACCTTTAATAAAAATAGTAAAAAGTAATCAATACATAAATAAATAAAATAAATTAGAATTTTTTTTTATAAAAATTGCCAAAAGAACATAGATATTATATAAAATTATCAAAAGCAACAAACATCAATGAATAAAATTTCAAAATGTAATTATAATTTTTTGATGTTTGTAATTTTTTGTACAACTCGATTAAATTAAATTTAGTTATTCATTTTCGCGATCCATTTACAATATAAAATACTGGACGTACAATATTATTAAAAATAGGTATTAAAATAATTAAACTAATAAATTGTAATTGAATTTGGGTGACTTACGAGAAGATTATAATAACTTTAATTATACATCGGCATCAATCCATTGATAATAGTCACCTTGTGACCGAAATGTACATCTGGTATATAATAAATATTGTGAAGAAAGGTTAAAAGTGTTTTAATTAAAGTTAATAAATTGTAATACATTTTTAATATTGTTCTACTTTAATGAGATGACATGTTAAAGAAACACGTGTCATGAGAAATAAAAATATTTATCTAAGTTGAACGAATGGATTTTTTTTACTTTACAACTTGATGCCTCAACGATGATGATTTTTTAAATCAATAAACATCAAACAACACGTGTTAAAAACATGGGCGATAAACGCAACCCAAACAAGGGGTTGTATAAAGTTTATTTTGTTTACCCAACACGTGTTTCCACCACCGTTTTTTACCATATGTGCAAGCATTCGAATCATCACCACCCCAAGAAAGATATCTTTTTTTATGATGCACACATTTTTAAATTTCAATTCGACATCGTTTTTAATGTAATAACAAATATGGTTCTAATCCTCTTTGGTAATAGTAATAATTAATAAATATGATCTTTTGTATCATTACACTAAAAAAGACTATTATTCCTGACTGCACATTTTATTTGTATCGTTAGATGTACATTTCGAGACACAAGGTGCTCATTATCAATAAAATACTTTTTTTAGTGTAATAATCAGTTCACGTAAACTCAAAAATATACAAGATAAATTCAAATTCAAAACTATTTGGATTCGAGAAAATAAGCTTTCGCTTGTTATAGTTTGCACACTTTAAACATAATATATAAAATTACGAAAATATTATTCGCGAAAATGCAAACAATGTCTTAATTAATGAGTCAACATTAGTTTTAATCCAAGTCCTTTCACTTTTAATTTTCTGTTATTTCTCCTTTCATTTTTAATGTATTTGTTAGTTGGTTTGAAGAGAATTTGACCTAAACGTTACATATACTTTAATAGAGCGTTGTAACAAACCAAATTAAATAAGATTTTAAATATTTCCTTGTATAATTCAATATTCGGAGGTTTATTTGCACGAGAAGTAGTTGTTTCAATGGATATTTATCGCCTTAATAATTACCTATTCTTCAATGTGTCATATTTTTTTTAGTTTCTTAAAAAATGTTTCAAACAAAAGACAATAAAAAATACACAACTTTTACCTAAACACTTTTCACCTTAACTCTTTTGTTTATGATCAGTATACGAAAAAGCCTAGGGGAGATATGTATTTCGTAATCACTCACAAATTGCTGTTTTATTGGTAACTTAATCAAAAAAAGTTTCAAACAAAAGATAATTAAAAACACAACACAAACTTATGTTTAATCACTTTTCACCTCAGTTCTTCTGTTTATGAGCGAGAAACTAAAAAATCTAGTGGAGATCAACAACTCACCAACTATGGCTTTCGACGTCTCAATCAAAAAATGTTTTAGACAAAAGTTGTAGCTAATGAAGAAATTAACTACTTTTACCTAAACACTTTTCACCTCAGCTCTGTTGTTTTTGTTCAATAAACCGAGACAGATTATTTTGATAATAAATACACAACTTTATGATAATTTGAAAATTTACGAACGAGTGTCTAATAGTCCCAGACTAAGCATGAAGTAAAATTTCGAGTTTAGAAAAGCCCTGAGCAAAATTTGCGGGCTTTTCTAAACTCGAAATTTTACTCCATGCGCCAAGCGCATTAAACGCTGATTTCAAGTGAATTTAAAAATATAAAAACATATTAATACTGTTTTCAGTTTTAAAAATTATCAAAATATGTCAAAATTATCAAAATTAATTAAAATTGTCAAAAACATCAAAATTACCAATATGTCAGCTCGTATATATAAATAATATCAAAAACATGAAAAATTCGGCGTGTTGATAAAATCGATTTACATCAAAATTATTTTTTTTTTTTTTATTTTAAAAATGTTCTTACAAAAACGATAACTTCTGTCAAAATCAGTAATAAAGTCAAAAACATTATCTAATAATATAGACATTGTCATCGAATGTTAAAAAAGTAAATATCTAATATCAAAAATATCAAATGGTAAAAATTGTCATCTAATGTGAAAAAAGTAAAAAAAAAATATTAAATTTCAGAATTGCCATCTAATGTCAAATATGTAATTTACTGTCAACATCAAATGTGTTAAAAAAGTAAAAAATTTCATTATTTAACAAAAGTAACATCTAATGTGAAAACATGTCATATCTACAGCCCCTGGAATGCTAAGACAAGTGAATACTATAGGCAGTCATTTTGACTTTTTTGCAGTCTTCGAGCATTGCGCCACAGGGTCACACTTTTACAGTCACGACGTTTTTCAATTTTATTGTTTTAAATGTATGTGTTTTTATATTTTATTATTTGTGTTTTATGTCTGATCTTTAGTTTTATTATTTAATTTGTTAGAATATTCTATGGTAGACACCGTTAAATGATTAAATAAATATATATAATCTATTGTCAAAAATGTCATCTAATGTCCATTTACGTTAAATAGGTAAAAAATATCAAAAATGATGTAAATATGTCTCGAAGAAAGAAAAAGAAAACTTAAATTTGTGTGTTCAAATAATTTTCGAATATATTGATGAATTTTATAAAATAATTAGATAAATTACGAATTAATTTTTACAAATAAAAAAAATAAGATATAAAATAAACATATTGAAAACCTTAAATATAAACATTTTATACAATTTGACTTGAAAATCACGAAATATCGAAAATTTTATCAACATTTTATAAATCGATAAAAATCACAAAATATCAAATATCTTGTATGTTGAAAATCTGATGAAAATTTCATAAATTAATTAAAAATCTGGAATTATTGAAAATTTCATCAACATTTTATAAATTGAGGAAAATCTCATAATATTGCAAAATCTGATGAAAATTTAATGAATCGACGAAAGTCCCGAAATGATGAAAATTTTATGAAAAAATCTGATAAAAATGTTATAAATCAACATGTCAAGTGTCAAAATTTGATTCTGAATATCTACAATGTCAATTTATATGAAAATTGTCAAAATATAATTCAAAACGTCATAAATGTCAATCCGTATAAAAATTGTCCAAATATGATATGATTGGTAACGTCAAAAATATAAATTTGTGCGAAAATTGTCAGAATACGATTAAAAACGTGGAATATTAAAAATATCACATTTGACGGAATTATTCAAAATACAATTAAAAATGTCAAATTTGACGGTAATCATTGAAATTTATCAAAATGTAAAAGTTGACAAAAATTATAGAAATTTATCACAATGTCAAATCAAGCGAAATTAAAAATCTTAAACCTGACAAAAATCATCGAAATTTATCAAAATGTCAAATTTGACATAAATCATCAATTTATTTGATATTTGATTTTTTCACTCTTGAATGAGTGTCGTCCACTCCCAGACTAAGCATGAAGCAAAATTTCGAGTTTAGAAAAGCCCCGCGTAGAAAATAAGACGAGGGTCACGCAGCGACCCAAGACAAATTTTCACGGGGCTTTTCTAAACTCGAAATTTTACTTCATGCGCCGCGCGTATAAAACACTGAATTCAAATTAAGTTTAAAATATACTTAGAAATGATTCATACATGATTGATGAATAAAATGTTCGACGATTTGGACATGGACAATTTTATGAACGATATGCTGCATATTTAACGATTTTTGATAGTTTTGACAGTATTTTGCCACATTCGACTGTTTTAACTTTGATCGCTTTCTGATGACAGTTAATCACTACATTGTCACTAAAAACTTCCAACAAACACCAGATTTAGCCAAGTCTGAACCGCAAACAATTTGTTTGAATCTGAAAATAGAAAACACCACATTTGATGACAAAGTCACTGATTTGGCAATGCTGACGATATCCTTAGTTAACTTATAAAGGAGAGAATGTAACAGTGTGTGCGACACGAATAATTGATGACAGCGCATTTAGCCGGGGTAAAAACAGCGAGCAGATGCATAAAAATTATCAAGGTCGTTCCCCAACAGAACGTTCTCTATATTTCAGAGATGCTATCAAAGCCTTAAAACACACAACTTATCGCGATAAATACGAGATGTCAAGTGTACTTGTAAAATATCTATGTGAAGTATTAATTTTCCCACTCACCAAGCTAATTAATAAATGCATAAAATCTGGCATTTTTCCCAAATGTCTGAAAGAGGCACTTATTGTACCTATTCATAAAAAAGGATGTAAAGATGACGTTAAAAACTATAGACCAATATCCTTATTACCTATTGTGTCCAAAATATTTGAAAAAAATATCTCCAACCAAATTATTAGTTTTCTTGACGCGAACTCGGTCCTAAATCGTAACCAGTACGGTTTTCGTCGAGGACTTTCTACAACTGATGCAATAAGAGCACTTGCTGAAGAAATTGAATCAAGCTTTGAATTGGGCGAATTTACAGTCGCTGCCTTTTGCGATCTCAGCAAGGCGTTCGATTGTGTGCCTCATTGTACACTATTACGAAAACTTTATTATTACAACTTCCAGCCTATAAGTTGTCGTTTAATGAATTCTTACTTAACTGATAGATCACAACAAGTCAAATTCAATAAAGTATTATCAGACGCGGCCACAGTAATCCATGGTGTTCCGCATGGTTCAATACTGGGTCCACTACTATTTTTTATTTATGCTAATGATCTACCGGCACAATTTAGTAACACTAAGGTAATAATGTATGCAGATGACACAACTTCCATCTGTAAGTCGAATCATCTGCAAGAAGCACTCAATATGAGTGAAAATGTTACTTCACAGATGGAGAATTGGTTCAATGCTAATAGCCTCTCTCTTAACATAGAAAAAACTGAAAAAATAACCTTTTCTCTAAGGCCATATGCAGGTGAAAAGGGTACTTGTAGGTTTCTTGGAATACAATTTGACTCCAAGTTGAATTGGCATAAGCATGTCACAGAATGCTGTAACAAACTCTGTAGGACGACCTACTTAATACGCAACCTAAGCCAATCTTTGGCAAGTGAATCCCTAATGTCAGCGTATTACGCATGGTTTAATTCACATGTAAGGTATGGAATATTGGCTTGGGGACATTCTCCTATAAGCTCGAACATATCTTGATTCAAAGAAGGGTAGTCAGAGTATTAGCATCTATACCTCACAGAGCGGACTGCAGATCTGCTTTTATTGGATTGAAGATTCTCACTGTCCCGTGTGTTTTTATTCTATAATGCCTTAAATTTACTCATAAAAATGTTCAATCTTATAGAACTCATAGCCAAGTACATGCACATAACACACGCAATAAAAATAACATCCAGCCATGTCACATACGATTGACTAAATGCAAAAATGAAATACATTTTTATGGTCCGAAACTGTACAATATACTCCCACAAAATGTGAAGTTACTTCCAAATATAAAATTCATAAAGTTTATTAAAGAATACTTGTCCACCAGGGCGTAAACCATTGTCTTGTATTTTATGTATTAGACTAAGCTTAATTTATTCTTATTGCTTTTTAACATTAATGGTCTTTGTTTTTATCTGTTTTATATATGTAGACAAACCTAGTCTTAATTATAATTTTAGTATCAATGTTTCATTTATAGGCTAATATTATTTTATTTTATAGTTCAAATACTACTTTATGACTAGTGTAAACTTTATGTACTGGCACGCAATAAATATATTATTATTTCGCCATTTCGGTCATAGAGAATGTGCTCGAGAATTTTCAACAACTCACAACACTGCACTCGAAATATTTATTCACGTTTCTATTTCTTAAAGAAGATCCGAGATCTCCATAGATAATATGAAAATAAACTCACCCTATATAAATGAATATGAGTGAGTTACGTGAAGATGATAATAACTTTAAATAAAAACACGCTTTATTTTAACCTTTCTTCACAAATTTATTTTATACCAGATGTACATATCGGTCACAAGGTGACCATTATCAATGGCTTGATACTTAGTATCAAACCATTGATAATGGTCACCTTGTGACCGAAATGTACATCAGGTATAAAATAAATTTGTGAAAAAGGTTAAAACGTGTTTTAATTTTAAGTTCTCCCTGTATATATCGGATATTTTGATATTTATATAAATATCATGATATTTCCGAATCCTGCTATTATCCCTCAATTTCAAATAATTGAATAAACTCACAAAAAACGGAATAATTTTACAATGAATATCTCCTATGCTGATTGAGTAGAGTTAACAAACTGGGTAAATTTATTTAAGGGTCTTCGTTGTGGATGAAAATGGCATCCATCACGCATGGTTTTATCATCATCATCATCATCAACATCGTGCTGTTTGCGTTTTCGTTTGCATGACAAAGTTGATAACTGGCTCCGGTGATATTCATTAATTAGGCTGTGTCCGTGGGGCCTCGTTTATTCCGAAAACGAGATATTTATATTTGTATTACTCACCATCTTAATTAAGTAAATTGCTCATGGGATACACAAATTTCAACACGACCAACGTTAACTACATATGGAATTGCTTGCTTTTTTTAAATGGGGAAATTATAAAATAAAAACTTGTTTTATCGTCAAGCAACATATTTTTCTCATGCAACTGTAAATAAAAACTGTGTGATACACTTTTAAAAATTACTACCACTAGTTATTTTACTTTTAAACTCCGTATTCGTGTTTAGCGTTCAGGCAATTTATTAAATTTCTAGCAGTGGTGTAACTAGAATTTTCGGACTCCCCTGCAAAAGTATTTTCAACGTGTATTGTACTTAGGAACCCGAATATACGAGAGATTGTTTTAATAAAAATTAATAAGCAATCTGAGGATGAAAGACTTATAGTCGATAATTATGTTATATTACAGGGCTGGGCAACCGAAATTGCTTCGAGGGCCAAAATTAATACTTAAAATGTTTCAAGGGCCGCACTACTTTTATTGTTTGCAACATCAAGTTTTTTTAATATTTTATTATTTTATTCAGAAGGTATAAATACGTTTTTAGCGTCTTTGACATTTTTAAAAGACCCAAAATCTAAAATTTCGTTTTAATCGTTTCATTTATGCAGGGAGTTTTTTTCCGTATAGATATCTCTGCGTATATGCTGAAAAATATTTAAAAATCATTCACATATGAGGTAAGTAATAGGTTTTGGACTTCACTTTAAATAAGTGTTTCATACGCTTGGCGTATAAAGTAAAATTTCGAGTTTAGAAAAGCCCCGTGAAAATTGGTCTCGGGTCGCTGCGTAACCCTCGACAAATTTTCTACGCGAGGCTTTTCTAAACTCGAAATTTTACTTCATGCTTAGTCTGGGAGTGGAAACACTCGTTTTTGGCATCAAATTAACCACTTGAAAAAACAATCAATACCTGGATATTAACAGCTATATGTATACTAAAAAAAAATCCCTGCATATTTTATATCTTTGCAATCTAATCTAAGTCTAGTCACGTGTAGCGAAAATGCATTAGGAAACTTCATCGTTTCTTTCATAATAAAATTAAATCGAATTTTGATAAGACAATAAATTGTCTTAATTAAACTTTTTAAATATAAAAAAATACCATTTGAATATAAGGATTTTGTCTGTTTCTATATAAAGTAAAAATAATTTAAACTTCGTATTTTGATCAAATATACAGATTTCAAAAATTCAACTTAATTTTTATTTCCTGCATATACCGGGTGTTCGATAAAAAAAACGCCTAACGCCATAACTCTGTTATTATTGATCGATTTGAATGAAATACAAAACAAAGTTAATCGTAGTTTCAATAACATAAATTGATACTAATTTTATATTTTTTCAAAATAAACTTCATTGCAAAATAAAAGTCAGCTTTAAATTATTAAATGGCTGCATATACTTTTTTATTTCATTATATGGGACACTGTATTTTTGTATGCAATTATGCTCGATATATTGATTTTAATTTAATATTTATGCTTGAAAAAATGTATAATAAATCTTGTTTAAATGATTTTTTGGCAATAAATGCCGTATGCCTTGAAACAAAATTGGACTTTCAATACTGAATAACATTTATAAATAGAATTAGTATGTATAATCAGCTTAGAAGATTTAACACAATTTGTCAACCAACCGAACAAAATAAAGGCTAGTAT
The DNA here is from genome assembly GCA_932526585.2 of Philonthus cognatus. Lineage (NCBI taxonomy): Eukaryota > Metazoa > Arthropoda > Insecta > Coleoptera > Staphylinidae > Philonthus > Philonthus cognatus. Next base: position 41,410,899 of record OW052244.1, read on the forward strand.
TTTTTTAACTTTACAATAGTTCAGTGCTTTATACGCGTGGCGCATGAACTAAAATTTCGAGTTTAGAAAAGCCCCGTGAAAATATTTTGTTATTTCAATATTTCGATTGAGTGTATTTATAACTTCACAACATTTCATTGTTTTATACGCGTGGAGCATAAAGTAAAATTTCGAGTTTAGAAAAGCCCCGTGAAAATTTGTCTCGGGTCGCTGCGCGACCCTCGACAAATTTTCTACGCGGGGCTTTTCTAAACTCGAAATTTTACTTCATGCTTAGTCTGGGAGTGGACTATCGAGATTTTCAACATGTCGAGATTTTCGATATATCTAGATTTTTGTCATTTAATTCAGAGTTTGTTATTATATTAAATGCAACTTCAATATTTAATAAATACTATTTTTCTTAGGAATAGAATATTAAACCAATAAGAGCCGAGCAAATAATAAAGTTAACTCTAAAAGTTGATTCTAGGTAAAATTTTGCATCTTTTTCTATGATTACAATGAATAATTTATTAAATTACATACGTAGATTTTATAAATGAGTTAAAATTAAAGTTTAAATAAGTGTTTCCACTCCCAGACTAAGCATGAAGTAAAATTTCGAGTTTAGAAAAGCCCCGCGTGGAAAATTTGTCGAGGGTCGCGCACGGGGCTTTTCTAAACTCGAAATTTTACTTTATGCGCCACGCGTATAAAACAATGAAATGTTGTGAAGTTATAAATATACTCAATCGAAATATTGAAATAACAAAATATTTACATTTTTCCTTCACTTTAATTCTACGTTAAGTTGTAACGTAGGTACTTATTTGCTATTTTGTTATTAGTAATTACATAACCTCACAATAAATGACATTTGTCATGTTTTTTTACAAGGCACACTAATTATAATTTTAAAAAAATGTAATTTTAAGTAGAAGGTTTAAAAAAATTGACCAAAACATTGAAAAAAAAAACAAGAAATCGAGCATTATTGGATTTAGAAAAATAACGTCTAATATAATAAAATTAAAATATTAAAGGCAACCATTTAAAAATCTTGTATAGGCTATTATTGGGAATTAAGTTATTACTGAAAAAAACAATATTCATGTAATTTTTGAGTATCCAAACGGCCCATTAAATCCATTAAAAAAACGCCCAACGCCATTCCTCTTGTATTTATAGACCGATTTTATTGAACTAAAAACTAAAGTCAATAGTTTTTAGTTCAATAAAATCGGTCAATAAATATAAGAGGAATGGCGTTAGGTGTTTTTTTAATGTTTTCCCCATTATATAAAATGTTGCGAAATTATCACGAAATTCAATGTTTTGTCGCTATTTTTTCACCCTGTATAAAACAGTTTATGTGTGATGCTACCGAATGTGTTTTCTGAATTTGTTAATTAACTTATTAGTTTGTACCCTCCTCACTTACACTGTAAACCTATATTTAGTTTATATATATTTCTCTGTAATTAGGCTATGCTTGTTGAGAAATTAATTATTATTATTATTATGATCAATAAAACAAAATTCAAAAACAAATTATATTTTACAAAACCGAATACAAATAAATAAGCATATTATTAATTTTAACTAAGTTTTAGTAAAATAATAAAAAAATAATTGAGTAATTTGTAATTATAAATAGCGACCATTTTGATAATAATTTAATATCTATTAAAAATATACATAAAAAATTATTTTTTTAATTGTCGATGGTTAGAAGAGTTTACATTTTGTCATTATTTAATTAATAATTATATTTGGAAAACTGCCGAATTTTAATTTTCCTAGATATCTCAAAGGTCCGTAAAAATCTGGAAGTAAAAGTAAAAATATTGTGTTTGTTTTTAATACTTACACAAATTGAACATTTTGAAAATTTTGGGGGAGGGGAGTTTAAATATTTAAATTAGTATAAACATTATTCAATGCTATTTTGTCATCAAATTGCCAATTATAATTATTGTTTTTAATTTTAGCGGCGCTAAATTATTTAAAATATTAAAAATGACACTTTTTCTTTAAGTAAAAAAAAAACACATGCTAAAATATGCCAAAAGTCTATCTTTTACCTAAAACTAAAAACATTGAATTGACTATATTCAATGTTTTTAGTTTTAGCTAAAAGATAGACTTTTGGCATATTATAGCATGTGTTTTTTTTTTACTTAAAGAAATAGTGTCATTTTTAATATTTTAAATAATTTAGCACCGTTAAAACATAACATAATTTAGTCGTTTTAATTTTATAAAAAAAATAAATAATCTAGACTATTGAATTTTAATAAAATATGGGTAATTTCAGTGAATTTTATGTTGAATTATTTGCTCATTTTTTACATATGTTATTCTAATTTTCTCTTTATTTTAACTTTTCATCATTTTTTTAAACACGTCGAGATTTTTTTAATTATCTATCAAAAAAGATAAAGGTCTATTATTTCTATCTAAATTCAGTAATTATAATGCTGATTGTTTAGATTTTAATAAACTTTTGCCAAATTTAGTGGCTTTTCTCTTTATGTATATGGCTTCAGAAAGGGTCGATCAACAGCGGCGGCGATATCTACCTTTGCCGAAACAATTATTGATGCATTTGAGGAAGGCTCAGTATCAATGGCTACTTTCCTTGACTTGTCTAAGGCCTTCGACTGTGTTTCTCATGACATATTGCTGCGTAAACTGTATTTTTACAATATACACCCAGATAGCTGTCGGCTCTTACTCTCCTATCTCTCTGGAAGAACGCAGTGTGTCTTATCCAATGGAACCATATCTGAAGCCTCAGCTATTGAACATGGGGTACCGCAGGGTTCGGTATTAGGAGCGCTTTTATTTCTACTCTACATTAATGACCTACCCCAGTGATGGGGAAACTACGGCCCGCGGGCCAAGTCCGGCCCGCGGAAAGGTTTAATCCGGCCCGTTTAAGAGTGCCGTCGTGAGAATGTTTGAACGCGTTCTTACTTCGTAATGTGACGACCCGCATAAAAACTACCTACCTACGATTAAGCATTATTCTTTGGCCCGCTACGATTGTCTGGTTATTACAAATGGACCGTCTTAGAAAAAGTTTCCCCACCACTGACCTACCATGTGCGTTGTCTGCCACGAAAACCATTTTATAGGCGGACGACACCACCATTATTAATAAAGCGCCGAATCTGACCTCAGCTACCGCTTTTCACGATCATTCACTTAACGAAGTTTCAGAATGGTTCCTAAATAACCGTCTGAAACTCAATTGAAGGGTCCAATGCAAGAACCGGTTAAGTCCATTTTTGCCCAAAATTAGATATTAATAGATTTTTGCACAGTTTTTAGTCCGTTTTTGTCCTGTGCAAGAACCGGTTCCCTAGCTTATGTAACCCGCACTACAGCAGAGATTGTTTGATAGCCTATTGTCGGTTCCTATGCAATAACAGGCCAAGTCCTGGACTTAGCCTGTTCTTGCACTCAGAAGTGATAAACAAATCTGTCAGTTCTCCGTTGCTTTTCAAAGTTTTTGTGAGTGTTTTAAGAAGAATCGCGCAACAGAATATCATGTCGTCAATTAGTGCAAGTGAAGATGAAGATCCGTTTCAAGGAACTCATACCGATAGTGACGAGGGTTATTTTCCTGATAGTGAGTCACATAACCTCAACTTATTAACTTCGGAAAATTCATCAGGTCATTCTGAGGATAATTTTTCCGAAAATACTGTAGATTTATCACAGCGTGGAACTTCTACCAGTACAGCACATCCAGGTAAAAAGCGGCGGGTGCGCCAATCGCTTTGGAAGAGGAACATCCGTAAGGAAAAACGAACCAAAGGGGAAGCATACGTAAATACTGCTGGAAGATTAACTGCAAAAAACAACTTGGAAGGAACTGCGACTGTAAAATGAAATGTTTCGAGAAAATCGGAGCTACAGGCTGCAGTAACATTTTTCAAGATTTCTACGACATTGCCACAAAAGACCTACAGGATGCACATTTGTATGGGCTTGTTCAAAAACGTATTGTTGCACGACACAGACCTCGTTCTGAAGATGATAATGCCAGAGCATCATCTTTTATATACCAGGTAAATTTTTCGGCATATTGCTTGTTCTTTGTTTTAACAAAATATTGATTTTAGATTCGGCACGATGGCAACTGTTTAACAGTTTGTAAAAAAGCATTCTTTGCTTTACATAGATTAACAACAAGTAGGCTTGCTCGTTTGCAAGAACATTTAATAGGCAAATATGGAACTCCTCCGGTTGATAAACGCGGTAAACATAATATTAGACCCAACAAATTACCAGCAAATATTAATGATGCAATAGGGGAACACATCCTTAGTTTTCCTAAGTACACATCCCATTACAGCAGAAAGGATAATATTCAACGCCATTATTTGTCGCCTCTTGAAGGCCAAAATCCGATACCTGCCAAAAGTGTGACAAACTAGAAAATAAAATGAGTACTGCACAGTCTGCCAACAGGAAAAAACAGTTGCAACAAGAAAAAGCTATACATGTAACAAAAGCTGACACATTTTATGCAGATTTAAAAGAAAAAACTACTTTAGCACAAACTGATACAAGTTTTATCATTCGATTTTCAACAGAATTTGCCACTACCTGTCGCACCAAGTGGCGACGTATTCTATAAAATTCAACTTTGGGCATACAACTTTTGAATTTTTATGGGTAGTTCTGGGAAAAGCTTTTTTTACGTCTATGATGAAACATTAGGGGCAAAGGGAAGAAATGAAGTAGCCAGCATGTTAATGCATTTCATTGATAACTTTTTGGCACCGGAAGTTACTAATTTATATATTTTTTCAGACAACTGTTCGTCACAAAACAAAAATTATGTACTTTTGCAGTTTTTTTACACTCTTGTGGAAAACAAAAGATTCAGAGTCATACATCACAGGTACCCTGAACCTGGTCATAGTTTTCTGCCTTGTGACCGTAGTTTTGGTCTAGTTGAAATTCAGAAACGTAAATATGATCGAGTTTATCTACCTCGAGATTATGTGAACATTATTAAGTCATCAAGTAAGAACTTTCATGTCAGTGAAGTATCACAAGACATGTTTTATAATTTTTACGAACACTTTATGAATTTTTTTGTAAAAAATCCCTCCAAAAAGAACAACAAATTCACCATATCTAAATATCGAAGGATAAATTATGAGCAACGAGAAGCTGTTACACTACTACAATGTAGTGAAAGTGTCTCCTTTCCAGTATTCTCCGAATTTGTTATACGGGATAAAAGAGTGTGTGAACCATTATCCTTACCCAGTAATGAAAAGAGGCTGTACACTGAGATACGCCAACTGAAGAAGAAGAAATTTGAGCATGTAATGAGTCTAGCGCAAAACTACGTACCAAAAAGTGACATGTGGTTTTATGACGACATAGAGAAGTACCATCGAAGTTTTAAGTCAGACGAAAAACAATCATCGGCATCTGAATTTAGCGAAACCGAATAAGGAAAATACCGAAAATATATATAGAAATGTAACTTGTGTTCATTATTATTATAAACCATTCGTAAGAAATACATACTATTTTCATTGTGGATTTTATTTTATTTTTCTATTTGTTTTTATTCAAAAACTGTGCAAGAACAGGTTAAGTCCACCATTTTTTTTTTAAATAGCTTAACGGTTTCAAATCTCATAAATACCAAAATTATCATCCACGTCATGCATGGTTCCACCTGTGGATTGATGCACTCAAAAAATTTTCATTAATTACAGTATAAGCATAAAACGATTTTTTTGTTTCCTGTAAAATTTGTTATATTGGACTTAACCGGTTCTTGCATTGGACCCTTCAATTGCAGTAAATCAGCTACGCTCACTTTTTCGTTAAAGAGCAGAGTGCAGCAGCAGGCTTCTACGAAGTTTCTGGGAGTTCATATTGACTCTTTTCTATCTTGAAATACCCATGGGGACACACTTGCTGCAAAGCTCTGTTCTACTATATTTCTTATTCGCAGTCTAGTACCTTTGGTTTCAAAAGATATTGTTCGGACGACATATTTCTCTCTATTTCAAAGTAAAATATCTTATGGGGTTATTGCTTGGGGACACGCCGCCATCCGATACCGAATTTTTGGACTCCAAAGAAGAGCAGTCAGAGTCATCGCTGGGATCAACTACACAGACGACCGCAGACAAGTATTTATTGATCTGGACATATTGACGTTCCCATCACTCTACATACTTGTTTGCCTTTCCCATATTAAACGCAACTTAAATGATTACCTGACATGCAGTGGTATTAATAAATACAATACTCGACAGAAATCGGATTTGTATTTAAAAACTACAAGACTGACAAAAGCGCGGACGGGAGAACGTTTCTACGCCATCAAATTTTTCAATGTCCTGCCTACGACCATCCAGGAGTTACCCCACAATAAGTTTTATCGGACAATGAAGGAGTTCCTATCAAGTAATGCCTTTTACTGCTGGAAGGATTATCTCGATTTTAATTTTAGCGAAGCGTTTAAATTTTAAATTTCAACTTTTAATATTATATGTTATTATTTTTATTAATAATTTTCTATTAATTATTTAAGAAGTGACTCATGTAAAACATGTACATTGTTATTGCATCAATAAATATGAAATATTAAATATGAAAAAATGTATAATTAAAATTGATTTTTGGAGAAAAAATTAGTCAAAATAAACATGTTCATCACATCAACTCTGTAATAAGTAAGATAAAGTTCAATCACTTTTGAGTAAACTCATTGAATTTTATTTTTCCCAAGAATATTTTAACTATTCGCCATAAATTCTAAATTGTGATAAACTCCTAAATTATCTTCAAAGCTCTTATGAATATTTATTAAATATTACTATTCTGAGGAAAAATAAAATTCAATGAGTTTACTCAAAAGTGATTGAACTTTATCTTACTTAATACAAAGCTCCTGTGATGAACATATTTATATTTAAATTTTTTTTTTCCAAAAAAATCAATTTTAGTTACACATTTTTTCATAAAGAGAAAATCCACTAAATTTGGCAAACATTTATTAAAATCTAAAAACAATAACATTTAAAACAAAATTACGTATTTAGTTTGATTTCCTTCTTTTCAGCAAGTGTTTGCACTCCTTGTTTAAGCATGCAGTAAATATTTCAGGCTATTCTACACTCGAAATATTTACTTTATGCATCAGGTGTGTAACACCGGATTTAAAATAGAAAAAATACTTGATTTTTACAAGAGAGAGAGAGAGAGAGAGAGAGAGAGAGAGAGAGAGAGAGAGAGAGAGAGAGGAGAGAGAGAGAGGCAATCAAATATACATAAGCACTACTCCAACGACATCTTTATAAGCGTAAAGATTTTATGTTCACAGTAATGTCTTGTATTATGTAAGTACATAACAGAGCTGGGACGAATCCTCGTTAAAAGGATTCGAATCACCTAATATGATTCGAATCACGAATACTTGAATAAAGGATTCGTAAGAGATAAATATGATTCGGATCAAAGATTCGAATCCTGTTTTTTTGAATCACGAATACAAATCGTTTAAAAATAAATTTGATTTTATTATTCTTTTACAACCATTAACATATAAATATCGTTATCAGTTGTTTTAACAATATAATTATTTATTATTAACACTAAACATCGTTGATAACAGACTAAATTTCTGTTTTACTTTGATTAAAGATGTATTTGTGTGTTTTTAAACTACACTTCAAATCAATGGTTTATACGCGTGGCGCATGAAGTAAAATTTCGAGTTTAGAAAAGCCCCGTGAAAATTTGTCTCGGGTCGCTGCGCGACCCTCGACAAATTTTCTACGCGGGGCTTTTCTAAACTCGAAATTTTACTTCATGCTTAGTCTGGGAGTGGAAGACACTCGTTACTTTAAAATATGTCACAACTGTTAACGTATGTATCGTCGGATGCCCGTCTTCAGGGGTGATATGTAAGCAAATTATGGGTCCTAGGAGTTGCCAAATAAGTGAGTTACTCAACTGTTTCCAAGGCACTCTTTGAAAAACCAAAAGATTAAAATTTTACATATGAAATGTACAATAAACTATAAGTGTGATACATCATTGAATTCAGTAAAAAATATTCTTCCAAAAAATATCAAAAACAAATGTTAGCTATAGTCCCTAGGTAAATGTTATAGTTATCTTAAAATAAAATATGTTACTAGATTTATCGTTAAAAAGTGCCTATAATGTCAAAGTTGTATATCTCTGGATTCAATCGTTTTTAAATAAAAAAATAAAAACGAATTTTCAAAAAATACGTTTTTTGACAATATCTCATGAAGGAAAAAAGATATTTCAAACTTGTTTTTTGGGTTATTATTGGGCCCTAAATTATGCAACTTTGCCCCAATTTATCCGACTCTTTATCTCTTTAATTAACCGAGATCCCCATACATTCTGTTGAAATACGGACACCCTGTATAATAATAATAATAATATTTATTGTATTGTTATTTTCTAAATATTTTAATTAAATAAATATTTTACATTGTTTACCGTATATTTACGAATATATTAAAAATAAATACTTATTTCAGTAATTCAATATTAGTTATAACATCAAATGTCTAAAAGTCTTGTGTTAAAAATCACCAAAAATCTATAGATGTTTTTATATTAAACGAATTTCACTATGGCTTTCGACGTCTAAGTCAAAAAATGTTTTAAATAAAAGTTGTAGCCAACGAAAAAATATCCCTTTTTTTTACCTAAACACTTTTTATCTCAGCTCTTTTGTTTTTGAATTAGAAACTAAAAAATCTAGTGGAGATTTGTTAATCTCCACTAAATTTTTTAGTCACCGCTTAACGCTTTCGACGTCTAAATCAAAAAATGTTTCAAACAAAAGTTGTAGCCAACGAAAAAATAAACCACTTTTACCTAAACACTTTTCACCTCAGCTCTTTTGTTTTTGTTCAATAAACCGAGAAAGACTTTTTTGAAAATAAATACACATCTTTATGACAACCTTATGATAATTCGAAAATTTACGAACGAGTGTCCACTCCCAGACTAAGCATGAAGTAAAATTTCGAGTTAAGAAAAGACCCGCGTAGAAAATTTGTCTCGGGTCGCGTAGCGACCCGACACTAATTTTCACAGGGCTTTTCTAAACTCGAAATTTTACTTCATGCGCCATGCGTATTAATCACTGATTTCAAGTAAAGTTAAAGATATAAAAACATATTAAAACTGTTTTCAGTTTTAAAAGTTATCAAAATATGTCAATATTATTTAAAATTGCGAATATCATCAAAATGTCACCTCGTAAATATAAAATATATCGAAAACGTCAAAAAGTCGGCGTGTTGATCGATTTACGTCAAAATTATCATTTTATGTCAGTACGTGACAGTTTGACAAAAACGTTCTTACAAAAACGAAAATTTCTGTTAAAATCAGTAATAATGTCAAAAAAGTGATCTAATAATATAAAAATTGTTATCTAATGGAAAACATGTAAATATGTAATATCAAATGTCAAAAATGTAAAAAAATATAAAATGTCAGAACTGCCATCTAATGTCAAATACTTCATTTAATGTCAATATCAGAAATAGTAAAAAAGTAAAAAATTTCATTGTTTATCAAAAGTAACATCTAATGTGAAACATGCCATCTAATGTCAAAAAACGTAGTCTAATATCAAGAATATAATCTATTGTCAAAAATGTCATCTCAAAAGGTACAAAATATCAAAAATGTCATTCAATGTCAAAAATGATTAAATATGTCTTCTAAAAAAAAAAAACCTCAAATTTGTGTGTTCAAATAATGATTCAATAATTTTTACAAATCGTTACAAATCTAAATAAAAATATTGAAATCTTACATATAAACATTTTATATATTTGACGAGAAAATCTCGAAATATCAAAAATTTCATTAACATTTTATAAATCGATAAAATTGACAAAATATCAAAAATCAAGATTTGTTGAAAATCTGATATACATTTTCATAAATTAATTAAAAATCTCGAAATATTAAAAACTTTATCAATATTCGATCAATTAAGGAAAATTGAGGAAATATTGCAAAATCTGATAAAAATTTGATTAATCGACGAAAATCTCGAAATGATGATAATTTTATGAAAATATCGATTTGTTTAAAATCTTATAAAAATGTTATAAATCGACACGTTAAGTGTAAAAATTTGATTGGGTATGTCAATTCATATTCATCAAAACGTTATATTTGGCGAAATTACCGAAGAACAATTAAAAATCTCAAATCTGGCAAAAATCATAAAAATTTATCAAAATGTCAAATTTGACACAAATCATTAATTTAATTGATTTTATCACTTACAAACGAGTGTCGTCCACTCCCAGACTAAGCATGAAGTAAAATTTCGAGTTTAGAAAAGCCCCGCGTAGAAAATTTGTCGAGGGTCGCGCAGCGACCCGAGACAAATTTTCACGGGGCTTTTCAAAACTCGAAATTTTACTTCATGCGCCACGCGTATAAAACACTGATTTAACGATAAATTTAAAAACATATAAAACAAATTTTTCATGTTAATCCTTACGATTAATTCGAAATATTTTTGACGATTCGAATTATTTTGTAACTATTCGGATCCTTTTATAAATATTCGAATCCTTTTATGAGGATTCGAATCCTTTTATGAGCATTCGAATCACCCGCATTTGGATTCGAATACGAATCCTTTTAAAAAAGTGTAACGAATCCGGATCACGAATCCAGTTTAACTAAAGTATTCGAATACTTTTTTTTGAATCCTCTAAAAGGATTCGAATCCAGGATTCGAATCTTGAATGATTCGAATCCTGCCCAGCTCTGGTACATAATAATAAAAAAATGTTGATATTTGTAGCGTATCAAGTGTTGGACTTTTAAATTAGTATGCGTAAGTGCGGGCAAAGAATAAAACATCCGGGGAATCGATGTTTGGATGCATCATGCATGCATGCATGCATGTGACCATTTAAAATTCAATTGCAGTCTTCTGGTTGCACGGGCAGAGGCTTGTTAATAACGCTTGCATATGCAACAAGGCAAGTGACAAGCGTGCATGCCTCCACACTCTCCGCATAGGCAACTGGCTATGTCTTCGGAATTATTTATCGTTTCACGCCTTGGCGATGAAGAGGAAAAAAACTCGAGAGGAGAGAGAAGCGTAGCTACAATGTTCATTGATATACAAGCAGTGGTCAATTGGATTAAAGAATATGTAATGAGCCTATACTTCGAAAGAAAAAGAAAATAGATTCTATAACGATATATCTGGAAATATGTGTCTCAAATTTGAATAATTAGTTTTCGACAGACGCCAACTACAGAAACATATGAATGGATTGGAACATTCGTTTAGAAACTTTAATTCTTGTGAATGTTAAAAGTCACTGTTTAAGTTGTCTTAATCAGAGAAAATCAATTTAATAACAGCATGCGCAATGATATCGTATGTTCAGTAAAATAAAACCTCTAGTGTGCTATTGAAAATATTGTAGGTTGGCAACTCTGAAACTATACATTATAATTATTATGTCTGATGTCGTATATGTCAATTCCAATAGCGTGTAGCCAACTTACATTAAAAAAAGATTTAATTATGGCACTCTATAGTCTGTTTCTTTTTTAATATGACCAAAATTAGGGTTTATTTACTGCGAACAGTTGTAGTCCTACTTTAATAGTAGGGTATTTTAAACATTAAATTTTGAGATGTTACTAAATGATTACCAATATAACAAATAAATCATGATTTGTCACGATGCAGAGAGTTTCAAAAAGAGAACTCTACAACTTGCAACTTTACAACGCATACAGGGATTTTTTCTTTTAATTAAGTATACTTTCATATATTCCATATAAAAATTTGTAAAATTAATGAACATGTGATCAAAACTAAGTCAACGTATATTTTCAACTTCACTATAAATCAGTGTTTTATACGCGTGGCGCATGAAGTAAAATTTCGAGTTTAAAAAAGCCTGATTTGGCTTGGTCGCTCCGCTGCGCTACGCGACCAAGCCAAATTTTCAGGCTTTTTTAAACTCGAAATTTTACTTCATGCTTAATCTGGGATTGGAAACACTCGTTAGATTTGTTAGAATTTGTAAAATTAATGAACATGTGATCAAAACTAAGTCAACGTATATTTTCAACTTCACTATAAATCAGTGTTTTATACGCGTGGCGCATGAAGTAAAATTTCGAGTTTAAAAAAGCCTGATTTGGCTTGGTCGCTCCGCTGCGCTACGCGACCAAGCCAAATTTTCAGGCTTTTTTAAACTCGAAATTTTACTTCATGCTTAATCTGGGATTGGAAACACTCGTTAGATTTGTTAGAATTTGTAAAATTAATGAACATGTGATCAAAACTAAGTCAACGTATATTTTCAACTTCACTATAAATCAGTGTTTTATACGCGTGGCGCATGAAGTAAAATTTCGAGTTTAAAAAAGCCTGATTTGGCTTGGTCGCTCCGGTGCGCTACGCGACCAAGCCAAATTTTCAGGCTTTTTTAAACTCGAAATTTTACTTCATGCTTAATCTGGGATTGGAAAGACTCGTTAGAGTCTTTGAATTGAAGGTTTTGTATAAGATCACGATTGTCTGAAAATTCACATTGAAAAATCGTAACATGTACAGGGTGTCTACGCTAAACAGCTCGTTAACAGTTATTGGGGTTGCCGTTGCACTAAAAATTTGAAAAAATCCTTGTCACATGGTTGAATCAGTTCTCCTTATGTGAAATATTTTCAACTTTATATCACTTCCGGTTCCACCGGAAGTAGCACCAAATTTGTTATTTTAAAAGAAACATTCCTTGTATTTAGAACTTTTTCAAAATTTGAACACATAAATTTCCAGATAATGAAGAACGCAGATAGATATTCCTGAGCAAGGAGCATTTACCTGATCCTCAGAGACACTTTATTAAATTGATAGTAGATACAAATAATTTGAGGCGGTGATAAGTACACTTGTAATCGTAATCTTTGTGAGTTAATTGAATTCTCATATTACTGTCAGATTTCCCTTCACATAACCTACAAATTAAAAGTTGATTCACAACACAGCATGTGATTAATCTTGTCTTAATCTAAAACACATAAATAACCTGCATCACACCAGTAAATGTCAAATTTAATTGGTCATATTAAAAAAAAAACAACAGATTATCAGATTTTTTTATTGAACATACGATACAACCACATGTAAACAACATGCTAAAAGTGTAATCAGGTTTTTCATTATTTTTCCCGTACTCCTGACAGTTTTAACTTCAAAAAACATTTAGTTGATTTTTGAGGCACTTATTTTTTGAAAATCCATTATCACTTTAATATAATACTAATTATATTTCTTCACCCAAAGAAGATACAGTGTAGCGAAACAATTGTAGTGAATTTAATAAAAAGTTGAAAATCATAAATAGTTTACTATTATTATTATATTAAAACAAAAAACATTTGTTTTGTTAAAATTAAAAAAAATCGTGCAGTAAAGGGTTAAGTATTCTAGAGCTGCAGCCTGTAAAGCATGTTTATCTCCTGGAATTCTTTTAGCTTTGTGAAATTCTATTTTTATTGATTTCTGTCTAACTATTTAAGTACCTAGTAAAATTTGTGTAAATGCTTTAGATTTGTTAAATGAATGTAACTATATTTAGATATAACTGTTTGTGATGTATTTACATCTACCTACAATAGACACATCGAAATGTCGAGATATTGTATCATATATTTTATGTTTCTAAAATAGTCAACTGATACTGACACTGATCGTCATTGCCATCATTCGATTGACATGTAACTGCGGATATACAATGTAATAATAATGAATAGCCCGTGGGTGAGTTCGAGTGGAGATTACATTGGTGTGCTAATGCTAGAGTGTACGTTGAATGTGTTTGTGTGTGGAATGAAATATAATATATACATTCCAGTTGAACACGTGTGTCGGTGTGTCGGTACCTCACCCATTGCTACGGGCGTGCTCGTGTGTCTCGTAACAATGATGCCAACAATGTATCCATTTACACGGACGTAAAAAATTGCCTTTTTAATTAGTTTCCATGCGCGACCAGCTAACTATACATCAAGTTATAAACTTTCACAACCTGGGACGCCGATTCATAAATCTAACACACTGTCTGTTATAATCTACCCTCTTATTAATAAAAATGCTTCGATATTCTAAAGATATGAAAGATTTAATTAAAAAATGGTTATTACAAGAAAAAATTAAATTAATTTAAAATCGGAAAGCAACTACTACATAAATAACTATTATTTTTGTATAGATGTTGCATGATACTTGTTGTAATCTGTGAACTACACAAATGTATACAGAGTTTCTCAAACTGTGTGCCACAAAATTTTGCAAGAGTGCCGTGATTTTCTTGCGCTTTAACATACATTTTCAAATATACGCAGTGAAAATATTATTCTCATTGTCAGTTTTATTAAATTCTGCTAGAATATGCCTAAATAGAAATGGTCGATTTTTCAACTAGGAATATATCAATCTACTATACTTTTTTGTTTGTTTGTGTTATTGTTAATATGAATAAAATGTTTTTTAAACTTCCCACTAAACCAGTGTTTAATACGATTGGCGCATGAAGTATGTACATATTTCGAGTTTAGAAAAAGTTGAAAATTTTGATTGGCTGCTCGGCTTCGCGATCAAATGTAGGGTTAAGACTAAATTATGCTCGATTCTAATTATGTTTTTAGCGTTATATTGCCATCTTTCAACACTCGAATTGTGGATTAAGTTATAAACTATTTCACTCTGTTTGATAATGACGAGTTGAGTTGCCGAAACTACTGTCACAAAAAAAGAAACATTGTGTTATACAAACAAAGTTAAAGTGTTTTATTTTATTGAATTAACATGTATAACGAAGTAGAAGCCTCCACCGTTAATAATATAAATTATTTGTTTAAAGAAAATGTTGACATGTATAGTTCGTCCGAGAATGCAAGCAATATCTAGTTGTTTTCATTGCCATTTCGACATCTCTAAACTCCCTAAACACAACGTTAAAACAAGCGGTAAATAGATGACGTTTTGTTGGTAATGCCCCACAGCGTTGCCGCTTCACTACTCGTAATAAATCCAGGCGAAAACTCCGAGTCCGAGGAAAAGTGAATTTGTTAGAACATTTTAATGCACGTTCAAATTCATATTGATAAATGGCAGTTTTATGTTATTTGGTGTGGATCTGGGCCCTTTCCTTCTGCGTCACTACAGCTTAACCATAATTCACCACTTTTTAACCACTCATAACTCAACGTTAGGCATCTAGCACCTAACGTTTTCGGACGGGTTTTTAGGTTATGTTGAATGTTTACATGTACTCTTGGCAACAAAGCGGGGACTTTAAACCATTAACATATTATCTGGATTCTTGGATATACTATATATAATTATATGGTTTTATCTACATCTGTTTGGTAATGTCTAAATTAGTTTATAATTTAACAGTAAAGTAATTTTAGATGTGCAAAATTTCATAATACCTTTTTTTACAAAAGTAACAGAAACTGTAAAATGATAAAAAGTGTTTTAAAACAACTGAAAACTGAATTTACATAAAAATATAGCTGTCAAATGTTTTATTTTATTTACAGAAATTGTTAAAAAATGATTAGAAGTTGTTTAAGTGTTAAAACAATCAATATTGATTAAGTTTCTTTTGTACTTCCTAAAAATGTTAAGAAAATCTGATGTTTAAAAAGTCTTTCATGATTTTTTTAAACGTACCACAAGTTCACTGTTTTCATCAACTGTGTAGAGCTCCTGTTCTTCTATTTTTACTTTCCCCCGTATGTAATACAAAGGGAAAGTATTGTTTTCGTGAAAATTTTCGAATCAAAAATGTTAGCGGAAATATCCGTTTTGAGGTCCCCTGAGTCGAATAAGACCATTTTTGAAAAATGTCTGTCTGTCTGGCTGTGTGTCTGTGTGTCTGTGTGTGAGTCTGTGTGCGCTGTACCACAAAAACCGCTAAAGATATCGAGATGAAACTTGAAACTTAAGGTTTCTGTTACAATCGGAAGAACTGAAAAGCTTTTGGTGAAAATCGGAAAACCGGAAGTGGTACTTTACTCGTAGCGTTTTTCAGTTTTTTCTGATTTTTTTATTAATTGTTCATCAAACAAAAAATTCTTTCAAATAAAAGTTGTAGATAATAACAAAATGAAGATATATTGTTTATTTACTTTTTGTCATAGCACTCTTAGTTTTTGAGATATTTTAAAAGTTGTTTGTTTTATCTAGTTATTGTTGTGTGACAGTGTATGTGTCGATACAATTGAAAAATGTTTCAAATAAAAGTTGTAGGAAATAAAAAAACTAAAGATTTTTTGTGGATTCTTTTTTTGTCGTAGCACTCTTAGTTTTTGAGATATTTAATAAATAGTGTTTTTTATCTAGTCATTGATTTGTGTCAGTGTGTGTGTTGATACAATTGGAAAATGTTTCAGATAAAAGTTGTAGGAAATAAAATATTAAATATTTTTAATATCTTCACTTTTTGTCATAGCACTCTTAGTTTTTGAGATATTCAATAAATAGTGTTTTTTATCTAGTCATTGGTTTGTGTCAGTATGTGTTGATCCAATTAAAAAATATTTCAAATAAAAGTTGTAGTTATCAAAAAGTTGAAGATATTTTGAAAATAATAATGCTACAAATATTTTCAAAGTGATTTAATACGCAATTTACGGGGGAAAGTACTATGATGGACACATCACCATTTTTTTGTTTTGAGTTCAGAAAGTCTGCTTTTGCTCATAAAAAAGCAGCTGTCAAATGTTTTATTTTATTTACAGAAATTGTTAAAAAAAATAGTAGAAGTTGTTTAGGTATCAGAACAATCAATATTGATTAAGTTACTTTTGTACTTCCTAAACATGTTAAGAAAATCTGATGTTTAAAAAGTCTTTCATGATTTTTTTAAACGTACCGTAAGTTAACAGTTTTTATCAATTTTGTAAAGCTCCTGTTCTTCTGATTTTATGTTTTGAGTTCAGAAAGTCTGCTTTTGCTCATAAAAAAGTACAGCTAATTCTTTCCTCAAATATCTTTTGTAATTTTCATGAAAATCACTTTTTTCAGTAATTTTGAATGTATTTTTAATACGACATACATTTTCTGTGATATTTGTTAATTTTACATATTTATCCTACTTTTGGGATATTTTGCTTCTAAACAAATATGAAGTTCATTGTTGCTTTTACGCTTCCTAAAAAAAGAAAATCTGATGTTGATGATTTTTTAAATGTATCACAATTTCACTGTTTTCATCAACTGTGTAGATCGACAATTTGTTACAAATTGCCCTGATTTTTTTGTTTTAAGTTCAGAAAGTTTGCTCTTGGTCACAAAAGGAAAGCTCATTCTTTTATCGAATATTTTCTGTAACTTTCATGAAATCACAATGTTCAGTAATTTTTAATGTTTTTTTTTTACCGCAACGTACTTTTATGTGATTTTTTTTTTAATTTAGTACTTTTCCTGCTTTTATGATATTTTGTTTCAATCAAAAATAAAGCGTATGGTTGTTTTTTACTTCCTAAAAATTTTAACAAAATCTGATGTATTTGAGTTAAACATAAATTAACAGTTTTCTGTTCATTTGGTTTTATAATTTTATTTAACTTTGAGCATCTGTGATGTATTTTCCGCTTGAGTATTTTTTTGTTTATGCGCACACAAAAATAAAATTTGTTCTTTTGTTCAATATTTCTTATAATTTTGTAAATGTTACATGAAATAACTATTTTTTTTGTTATTTTACATTATTTTAAATAATTTTTAGCTTCAGTATTTTGTGGTTAAAAAAAATTAAGCTCAGTCTTTAGATTTCTGACAGGTATCGCCTTTACAGTTGGCAACATTGCTTGTCTAAAAGCTAGTGGCTTCTTTATCATTCACGCATTGAAACATTGCTAATTTTTGTTCATGGGCAACCTTTAAGTCAAAAATTCGTTATTTATACTAATTTTCCTATTATCCGCTTTAAAGTAAAAAAATCCTCCAATTAAATTAGTAGATACCAGTTTTGTTTAAAACTCTTTTTCTAAACTCATCACAATGCGTGATATCAATCCCTTACATTTTTGTACACCCTGTACAACAAATGTCCGTTAAAATATTGTTTTTTATTTTGCGTTCAATTTGAAGCTATTAACGAGTGTTTCCAATCCTTGATTAAGCATGAAGTAAAATTTCGAGTTTAGAAAAGCCCGAAAATTTGGTTTGGTCGCTCCGCGAAGCGGAGCGGCCAAACCAAATTTTTTGGCTTTTCTAAACTCGAAATTTTACTTCATGCGCCACGCGTATAAAATACTGAATTATTGTGAAGTTTAAAATACTCTTCTTTAGTAATATATTTTTAATGTTGTTTTAGCGCTTTTTTAATACTGATGTAACAGTATATTTTTAATTCTACAATATTTCAGTATTTTATACGCATGGCGCATAAAGTAAAATTTCAAGTTTAGAAAAACTTTGGTTCTACCGCCCCGCTTCGCGAAACGACCAAACCAAATTTTTAGGCTTTTCTAAACTCGAAATTATACTTGATGCTTAATCAAGGAGTGGAAACATCCGTTCCAAACTTGAAATTGAAGAAAAATTCCCTTTACTATAAATCATATTTGATAATAAGTATGTTCACTTTAAACGTATATTTTTTGTACAATAGTTTGATAATTTATAGGTCCAAAAATTTTGAATACCTCTTGAAATATTCTCTAAAGAACGATATTTTTACTTTCAATTGAATTTTCTTGAGGATGGAACAATTTATCTACACATCTAATAAAAGCAAAACGCCGCGGAAGATGTGTAAGGTCGTAAGGTTTCCAATTATCCGGTTAGGTCATGAGAAGGCTACCGCAAATCCGGATCGACAATTTGTTACAAATTGGAAGAGTAAATTATAGCCGGTCACTAAATGACCAATAAACTACATGCTGGGATTATAGGGATTAGAGCTAATGCCGGCCGAGGGAATTTGCATTTTTTGTTTGTTTTTGTTGCAAATTCCACGGGCGCAATCTGTATTTTTTAAATTGGTAAAATAAAAAAAACTTGCTTCCTTCCAAAGATTGTTAGTTGTAAATTTTCCGGTTAATCATAGTATTTACGTTACTACCTCTTTTACGGAATGCGCCTCATGCCTTCGAGATTATTTATAGTTGGCGTCGATCGTTGTATTAACACTGAATGGAAAAAAAGTTAAGTGATTTAAGTAATAACTTTAACTATAGTAGTATATTCTCAAAGGTAATAAGAGGTATTAAAAACTAATACCAATGTAAATCTTACTTTTCTCACATACGACAAAGTAAAATACATGTATAACAAATGTAAACGGAAGTGTTCTTGATTTGTGAAGGTGAATAAAAAATAATAAAATTAAATTATGAATAATATAACAGGGCTGGCCAACCGGCGGCCCGAGAGCCGCTTGCGACCCTTGAAGTGTTTCTGTGCGACCCGCGGCCACAAACATTGTTATTTATTGCGAAAATTATTTGTATTGTCAATTAAATGCAGCCAGAATAAGTTGAAATAGAAATAACCGATTTATTAACTAAGAAAATATTAATGTTTTATCAAATACTTTTGGGATGGTTTTCTGTTATTGTCAACATTATATATTTTTACAACGTCACTTTAAAATTCATGTTTTACACACCTCGTATGAAGTAAATATTTCAAGTTTAGAAAAGCATGAAATATTTACTTCATGCTTAAACAAGGAGTACAAGTTTAAAAAAAATAACAAATATCTGAAAATTTCAGCAAATAATTAAGATATGTATACTTAAAAATCTCTGTGTAGAAATAATCCACCTATAACTTTTTTTATAGACAATTGAAAAATGAGAAAATGACGAAATAATTAAAAATAAGAAGGAAATATGTTTAAAAATGTGTGCATAATGAACAGCATAAAACAATACAAAACTAACTAAATTTGCACAAAATTCCTTAAGATCCAATATTTTTCCAAGAAATGTTAATTACCTTCACTAGTTTTTCTTATATTTTAAACTGAACTCGAAGAAATTTTACGTCTTTGTCTCTTATTTTTATGAAAATAAAAAACCTAATCTTTAATTTTTAATTACGTTTAAAGTAATAATCAAAGAGTGAGATGTTTGTATATTTCATAATTATGTTAACCACTAAATTCATTTTTTTCAATGGATTTACGGGTTTTTGGAAATAGTCGACTAAATTATTTCTAAAATTTAAGTAAAGAAATTATTCATATATTCATTTAAATAATACAAATGTTCATAATGTATGTGTAAACAACAAAAACCCCATTGTATTTTTTCTACCTTCGGTCTTGCGCTCGGATATCTTATAATTATATTTTTGAGATATAAAGGAAAATTGAAAATCGCCCGTTTTTCAAATATTACTTTAAATTAACTCATGAAAAATTCTAGACTTTTCTTATCATCAACAAAAATTATAATAATAATACTTTTATGGTGCTTAGGCTCAAGCCACAGTTCATATATATCCAGTTTGCCAATCTCTATATAAAATTTGGTAACCGCGTTTGGATGCTCCATGCAGCAGCGAGCCCTGTAATTGGTGAATTTAGTCATCTATCTTACTTGTACCTCACATCCTGACCGTAGTCTCTCCTCTTCTACTCGATCTCCAGTTCTCTCATAAGCATTGGCTCCCCTTGCTCAAGCTTTACACTTATGAATGCATAATTGAAGCCTAACCATTAATAATACATCATCATACATCAACATTCCTAACTAGGTCACAATGATATCACATAAATTATGTGTTGCTAAAAACCAGACAAATACAGGGTGGGCCATCTAGTGGTTTCTTTTTAAATCATAGGTTATTTTGACACTGACATCTTTTTCCCCTTCGAAATCTTGACAGAAAGTTGGTATCATTCCTCCGCGGTACGAAATGAGTCGCTTTACGCTTGAACAACGTTGGGAAATATTGCAAACTTATTTCCAAAGTGAGTGCTGTGAAACCCAAACAGTGCGTTTGTTGAAAAGAAGTTTTGGCCGAAATGAATCACCCACCGCGCCTGCTGTACGCAAGTTTGTGCAAAAAGTTCGTGAGACTGGCATGCTAGTGGACAACACTCATGGTTCTCGTTTTCGTACGGTGCGCACAGACGAGAATGTGGCTGCTGTAACCGAGAGTGTGAGACTCAATCCACGAACATCAACTCGCCGTCGATCTCAACAGCTTAACATTGCACGCACTAGCCTGAGGAGAATTCTGCACAAAGATCTCGGATTATTTGCTTACAAGGTCCAATTGACTCAGTAATTGAAGGCGCATGACCATCCGCTTCGTTATCGCTTCGCAGTTTGGGCCTTAGAACAGCTTGAATTGGACAATGATTTTGGGCGAAAAATCATCTTTTCTGACGAGGCTCATTTTCATCTTGGCGCCTACGTTAACAAACAAAATTACCGCATCTGGGGCTCGGAAAACCCGCACGTTATTGTCGAGAAGCCAATGCATCTCCGGAGAGTGACAGTTTGGTGCGGATTGTGGAGTGGTAGCATCATTGGACCATTTTTCTTCGAAAATGAGGCTGGAAACAACGTTTCGGTCAACGGTGAGCGTTACAGAGCCATGTTATCCGACTTTTTTTTAAATTAAATTGAAGACATGGATTTGGACGACCTCTGGTTCATGCAGGTTGGCGCGCTATGCCACACAGCCTATGCCACAATCGATGTTTTGCGCACCAAATTCCCAAATCGTGTTATCAGCCGTCTTCGCGACGTCAATTGGCTGCCTCGGAGCTGCGATTTAACCCCTTTGGATTTTTTTTTTGTGGGGAACCATGAAGGACTGATGTTATGCCAACAATCCAGAAACGATTTAAGCACTTCAGGCCAATATCATCCAAGCAATGCGTGAGCTACAGCTCGAAACCATCAACAAGGTCTTGGAAAATTGGACGGACAGAATGCGCTACTGCGAAGCCAGCCGAGGCAGCCACTTGAACGAAGTTGTGTTCCATAATTAATGGGAATGTTTGCTCTTACGAATAAAGCTATAATACATGGAAAAAATAATAATTTTGTTCATTTTATTGCATTTTTAAAAAGAAACCACTAGATGGCCCACCCTTTACAATGAAGTCATAAAATTGTAAGTTCGAATCAGATAAACGCATTAACAACAAAAATTGTTCAAGATAAATACCGAGTGTTTTAGACCATTTTTCTCGAAAACGTGACGTCGTGAAGTTTCGAGAAAATCAAAGTATTACCAATGACTGCCTGAAAAATGTAATGAAGGGAATTTCGAATTCTGAAAGTTACCGGAAGTGGGCGTAACTGCACTCAACTTTAGAATTTCAAATGCCAATCTAGGTCGTGTGGGGTATCGTTGGATAGGTATTTTAAAAAGAAACAATTTTTGTTTGAAAAATGTATTTCTAAAAGAAGTACTTAACGTAAAAAAAAATGAAGAAAACACAGAAATGCGCCAAAGATAAACTGGAATCTAAGCAATGAACAGAATAATTATTTATTTGTTCGTTTTTTAACATATGCTGTGGAGTTTTTATAAAGTCTCTAAATCAATATTATTTATTTATTTATTGAACGGAATCTCCATTTTACATAAATCTACAAAGATAATTAATTAAACATGTATATACTAGTAATTTATTTTAACATATATTATAAATATTAAATATTATCATAGTAATAAATATTAAATTATTGTCAAAATAATCGCCAATTATAAGGAATTACTCTATTAATTTAAGTTATAATTATTATTATTTTATAAAGAAGCAAAATACAATCTGAATTTTAAAATATTATGCATATTCAACATTATTCATCAATTTTATTATATTTAAAAAAATACGCATTTTACTCTTTTTACAGTTAAATTGAACTTTATTCAAATTCAATTCGTTGATTTTATGTTATTGTGAAATAAACAATTAGGTTTCCAAATGCACTTTTACTAAATGTGAGTTGCAAAGACAAAATATATAGAAAAATCGTTTCTGTAAATGTCCAGGTATTCGTTGTTTTTATTAAGTGTTAAATTTGAAGCTTCTAACGAGTGTTTCTACACCCAGACTAAGCATGAAGTAAAATTTCGAGTTTAGAAAAGCCTCGTGAACATTTTCTGGGCTTTTCTAAACTCGAAATTTTACTTCATGCGCCACGCGTATAAAACTGAATTATTTCTAAGTTCAAGTTTTACTACTTATTACATATGTGCATGATGCTTGAACATTTTATAATATATATACAGTAATATATTATACTAACAAAAATTGTCGGTATAAAAAAATAGGGATTTAAAATATCTTAACTTTAAAAAGTGTCAAAAATGCTAAAAACACTTTTTTTAAATTCTGAATATATCAAATATCAAAAAAACTGAATTTTGCAAAAAAAAACTGTAGTGCGGCCCTTGAAGCATTTCAAGTATTAATTTTGGCTCTCGAAGCCATTTGCGTTGGCCAGTCCTGTAATATAAGGTTGTATATAGAGAGTTTTTCTTTAAAGTTTTCCAAATTCAGCTTATTTTCTTTAAATCTTTAGATATTCGTTGTTTTTTTAAAAGAGTTTAATTGAAAGCTTTAAATAAGTGTTTTCCACTCCTAGGCTAAGCATAAAGTAAAATTTCGAGTTTAAAAATTTGTCCAGGGTCGCGCAGTGCCCCGAGACCAATTTTCTGGGCTTTTCTAAACTCGAAATTTTACTTTATGCGCCACGCGTATAAAATACTGATTTCAAGTAACGTTTAAATTTACATACATTTCACAATATTTCAGTGTTTTATACGCGTGGCGCATGATGTAAAATTTCGAGTTTAGAAAAGCCCAGAAAATTTGTCTCGGGTCGCTGCGCGACCCGACACAAATTTTCACAGGGCTTTCCTAAACTCGAAACTTTACTTCATGCTTAGTCTGGGACTGGAAAACACTCGTTTGTAACTTCAAACTGAACTCTATTAAAAACACAACGAGTATCTAAAAATTTAAAGAAAATAAGCTGAATTTTGAAAACGTATACTTTAAAGAAAAACTCCCTGCATACAACCTTATATTGTTAATATATTATTTTTATTATTAATAATGTTATTTTCTTTAAACCATTAGATACTCGTTTTTTAAGAGTTTAATTTGAAGCTATAAACGAGTTTTTTCCACTCCCAAGCTAATCATAAATTAAAGTTTCGAGATTAGAAAAGTCCCGTGAAAATTTTCTGGCCTTTTCTAAACTCGAAATTTTACTTCATGCGCCATGCGTATAAAACACTGATTTAAAGTGACGTTCAAATATACATACATTTCACAATATTTTAGTGTTTTATGCGCGTGGCGCATGAAGAAAATTTCGAGTTTAGAAAAGCCCAGAAAATTTGTCTCGGGTCGCTGCGCGACCCTCGACAAATTTTCACGGGGCTTTTCTAAACTCGAAATTTTACTTCATGCTTAGTCTGGGAGTGGAATACTCGTTTAAAGTTCTAGACTGAACTCTTTTAAAAACACAACGAATATCTAAAGATTTAAAGAAAATAAGCTGAATTTGGTACACGTATACTTTAAAGAAAAACACTTTGTATATTATTAATCTTTAAGACTTGAACATTTCTTTAAATTGAGTTTTGTTTCGGGATAATCGAATAATTACGGCTTAATTATCTGTATACAACCTTATATTGTTAATAATTTAATTTTATTATTAATAATGTTATTTTCTTTATTTTTATTTTTTATTTTTTATAGATACTCGTTGTTTTTTAAAAGAGTTTAATTTGAAGCTTTAAACGAGTTTTTTCCACTCCCAAGCTAAGCATAAAGTAAAATTTCGAGATTAGAAAAGTCCCGTGAAAATTTGTCTCGGGTCGCGCAGCGACCCGAGACAAATTTTCTGGTCTTTTCTAAACTCAAAATTTTACTTCATGCGCCATGCGTATAAAACACTGATTTTCAAGTAACGTTCAAATATACATACATTTCACAATATTTTAGTGTTTTATGCGCGTGGCGCATGAAGTAAAATTTCGAGTTTAGAAAAGCCCAGAAAATTTGTCTCGGGTCGCTGCGCGACCCTCGACAAATTTTCACGGGGCTTTTCTAAACTCGAAATTTTACTTCATGCTTAGTCCGGGAGTGGAATACTCGTTCAAAGTTTTAGACTGAACTCTTTTAAAAACACAACGAATATCTAAAGATTTAAAGAAAATAAGCTGAATTTGGTACACGTATACTTTAAAGAAAAACAGTTTGTATATTATTAATCTTTAAGACTTGAACATTTCTTTAAATTGAGTTTTGTTTCGGGATAATCGAATAATTACGGCTTAATTATCTCTATAATTTTATAAACACGACCAATTTAAGAGAACGAGGCGAAATTCACTCGGGATGAATATGAATTCATCGTACGGGATAATTCGTGTCCGACACGAGAAAGAGAGAGAACCGTACATGCGGGTCATAAAATTAATTAAAATATGACCGTTCCGAATGTAAATTGATTACTTTCTCTATTTATGGCCATCGCGCGCTCGGTTTGTTTCGAAAATTTTACGACCGCACATAACATCACAAACGCCCTCCATATTTGACATAATAAAATAACCGTTGTTACTATGTAGATACACGAAATTAAGAAATAAATTAGGGTAGTGGATTAAAATTAAATTGTTTAAAATGTAAGCTTCTCAACTAGTGAGTTTTGCTATTTTATCAGAGTATAAATTCATCTAACGTTCTTTTATTTCCGACACTTCTTTATACGGAAAGTATTGTAATCATGCCAAAAATACGACTATCCAAATTTGGCAAGCCGTAGCCAGAAAAAAAAAAATCTGAGCGGGTTATAAAAATGCGAGAGAGGTTTTAATTGTAAAAATATTGTTTTTGCTCTTTCAGAGCCGCTTTGACATAGAAAAATTTACCATTTTTAAAATTTCGGGCAAGGGTTTAAACCCCCATATCCCCTTCTCCTGGCTACGGCCCTAAATTCTGGTATTTCCTTACGTTTTCAGGTTTTCAGTTCCTTGAGTACGATTTTGTATGTGTGAACATGCTTACTCCTAAAAGAAATAAATGATCGATTTCAAATGTTGCAGGTGTCATCAGTGGACATAAAATGTTGGGACAAATGGAAAACTGGATCATGTCAAACATAGCCAAATTTATATCCTGTCAGGTTTTTTAAATTCAGGTTATGAAAGTGACAATGAAAATATGTACATGTATGGAATTATTAAGAGCAATATAACAAGACCCTTTCAAATGGCCACTATTATTTTTTACTAATTTCGAGACGGCTTGCATTTTGACAATTCAACCGAAACCAAATATCAAGCATTAATAATCTGATTAAAGCCCGAGAGCTTTAGCTCGAGGGCTTTAATCTTTGATTATTAATGCTTGATATGCCGAGTTAAATTGTCCAAAAATGCAACACTTCAAGATAAATTATTTAAATAAATAATAGACGCAATTTGAAAAGGTCGTGTTATATTTATATAGATTATTTATTGAATCATTTCACACAACCTTAATTGTATATTCTTTATAGTCTCCCTGTTTTCCTTCCGGATATTCCAAGCCAAATCCTTTAAAAGTTCAGCTATCACTCCATTAGGGGTTGTCTTGCTTCTATTTGTATTTATTGGTGCAGAGGTTTTAACAGTTTCGTCAATTTCTGCCGTCGATATTTCTCCGACCAGTGCCATTTTTATGACTTTATAACAAATGTCAAAGTGAAAGCACAGACTACTATTCGTAATTTTATGTCGCAGAAAGGAAGAAGAAAAAGAGGCAGAAGAGAGGGAGAGAGAGAAAGAAGAGGTAGGAACAGTCGACTATTTTTGCTGGCTATTTCAGTTGTTGATTTCAATAGATGCAAATTATGACATATTAACAATGAATTTTGTCAGATAAAATGAATAATCGAAACACTTTTTTCATTATCGACACCAAATGACAATTAACTGCCAAGTCCAAAGTTTAATACACATTAAAAACACTTTTACGTGTCCCAACATTTTGTTTCCACTGATAGTACGTTTTACACTTCGGTTTAAGGTAGCTGATGTTTTTGAGCCAAATCTCACTTTCGGTTTAGCCGGAAGTGATGTTAACTCTTATTTTTTTCCAAATATACACAGTGATTTTATTTGATTTATTGAAAGTTCATGAATTTATTTTTATAATTAACAGAGTTATCAAGACATTTATTTTGAAAACAGACATCCCAAATGAAGAGTCACTTTTGACAGGTATCATATTTACATTACATTTTACGTCATCGCTCAAGGTCTCGATGTTTTTTTTTTTTATTTCTTACAAACAAATATACAGGTACGTAATCAGAGTGAAGGAAAGTCGAGTGGAGGCCACTTCAGATTTTTTTTTTTATTGAAAATAGCGATGGGAAAAATCAGGGGTCTAGAAACATTTTGCTTCGCCGCAGAGGCGTAGCGAAGGAAGGGGGCAGAGGGGGCTCATTGGCCCGAGCGCTGTATCAAGAGGGCGCCGTAGCGCGGCAAGAAAAAGGATAGTTATTATAAAAAGTCGCACATGGCCATAGCCATATACGTTATAGTTAGAGCTCGGATTTTAAAGCAAACAACTTATGCTGAAAATTAAAAGCATCCACATGAATTCATAAAATGTGTACGAATTATAGAAAGTTAATTTATGTGACACTATTTTGTTGTTGCTTTTTTGCCTATTTTTGCTCTTTTTTCGGTGTTGTGTTAATTTTGCATTTATATGCTTATTTGTTGCTTATTATGTCAAATTTAAGATCTTGTACAATTATCTGTGCGATCAAAGCGCGAGCTCTGAATTCATTTATCTAGTTCCGTGGTGTTCAACTTTTTTGGTGATGGAAAGGATTAACGCATTAAATATTTTACGGGCCCCAAAATAAAATCGGGTCGCCGATTTACTGTAGATCTTTAATACTTTGTGTCGCCTAATTTTCTTTTTAATTTTTGTTTACTCTTGTGCTTTTCCTCTAAGACCATGGAAGCAGGAAATTTTGACATTTTTAAGCAAATTCTCAGGGATGTCAACCTTTTTGGCAAAAAACAATATCACCATCTGGCTCTTTAACGCGGCTTTCGTAATATTTTTTTTGTCCCAACTCTTTAAGACTAGCCGTTTTCTCAAAAAAAAAACTATATACGGGTGGGAAACACCCTGTATATATTATGTTTAGAATTAACTGCGCACCATTGCTAACTTTGTTATTATTTCAGTTACAGAGTGGGATAAATGAGCAAAGTAGTAGAAAATTTAATGACAATCCCAATAGTCAAATCAGAGATACAATTGAACATCATATTTTTAAGATATTAAGGAAATAAACGTTATTTTTAATGGATCACGATGTACATGTTATTACCGATCAATAAAGAAGATTACTCCTAACCAAAAAGTTATAATACATCGTTACAAAAAAATAATAAATAAGAAAGTTATTCACATATTTCTGTATTGTTCAATATAACCAGAAACCCCTGCAAACAAAAGAGGATTCAAACAAATGATGAAAACATAATCTGTTTATTGTATCAATTTAAAGTGACTTTATTGTTCTGTGCGTTGTTATCAGTGCTCCTAAAATACCATTTTACTCCAAATAATAGCAGAAAATTGCCCCTTTTAGCAATACTTTACACATAAATGTGTACAATTTTCTATAAAAAATTCATTTGAATTCAATTTTAGTAAATCTATATTCCAAAACTGTTTTTTTTTAACAATAATTCAACAGAAACAAAAAATATAACAAATATATACAATAAAATAATACATTACGATACGGTTGACAGCGATTTTTGTCAGATTTTTAAAAAAACCAACCTTTTTTTTGATGAAAATTTTGGTTTTTTAAAGATCTTAAAAAAAATCGCTGTCAACCGAACCGTAATACATTATTTTACTGTATATATTTGTAATATATTTTTGTTTGTGTTAAATTATTATAAAAAAAATCTAAAGGGTATGGAAAAATTTCACAAAGAAATTTTTTTTGAAAAAATCCAAAATGGAGACACTCATGCCAATGTCAGTATTAATGTGTGCTATTTGTTTTTGCGGAAAAAAAATATTTCATCGAAAAATCTTATTTTTGGTAAGGGCAGGTATATGTTTTTGAAAAAATCCGAAAAAAAATCAGAGACACTCATACTAATATCAGTATTAATGTGTGCTATTTGATATTGCGGCAAAAAAATATTTCGCAAAAGTTTGGCTCTTTTAAAAATTTGAGAAAATTTATCAACCTACTAAATTCAATCTTTGAGCACCCGTACTAAGATCAAGTTTTAAGTCCCAAAAATGGTTTGTACATCAAATTAAAGTCCTTTTAATCGTTAACAGTTGGCTTTTCGAATAAATTGAATCGGTTTACTTTTTCATGAAACAGATCACTTTAAACACACCAAG
Source organism: Philonthus cognatus (assembly GCA_932526585.2). Classification (NCBI taxonomy): domain Eukaryota; kingdom Metazoa; phylum Arthropoda; class Insecta; order Coleoptera; family Staphylinidae; genus Philonthus; species Philonthus cognatus. The sequence continues at coordinate 41,440,376 of OW052244.1, forward strand.
TGCAAACATGGAAAAATGTGCTTTTTTGAATAAAACGTCGACAAAAGGCCAAATTTTCGAAACAAAACAAAATATTTATTAAAGATGTATTAAGAATTAAATAATCTTGAAATCGCTATTTATTACAAATATGTATCATAAAAATTGTATTTATAATGGATACTTAAAGTTGGAGTTATATGTTTTTAACAGTTTTGGAATAATTTTTAAAACCGAAATGTTGGTGAAATAATTTTTTTCTTCAGAAAGTAAATCTATTACATTATTTCTAATACTGATAAGATCACCTGTAATTTTTTTCTTTATCAAAAAATCGTATTTTTAATAAGGAAACATTTAAAAAAAAATTTTTTTTTAAAATATAAAAAAAAAATTCAAAAAAATTAGAGCCACTCATTTTAAACATCAGTAATAATATGCGCTATTTGTTTTTGAAGGTAAAAAATATTTCGCAATTTTTTTTACTTTTAAACATTTCAGAAAATTTATCAACCACTAAATTTGATTTTTGAGCGCTCATTATTTTGAGCGCTCATTATTTTGAGCGCTCATAATTTTGAGCGCTCAGCTCAGCAGCTCAAATTGAAGCTATAAGCAAGTGTTTTCCACTCCCAGATTAGGCATGAAGTACAATTTAGAGTTTAGAGAAGCCCGAAAATATGGATTTGTCCGGGTGCGCGAGCGAAGCTGCTTTTCTAAACTCGAAATATTACTTCATGCGCCACGCGTATTAAACACTAATTGTTGTAAAGTTCAAAATACACGCCTTTAGCATACTGCTTTAGTAGTGTATTTTAAACTTCACTTGGAATCAGTGTTTTGTACGTTGCGCATGAAGTAAAATTAATGTCTAGTTTACAAGAGCCTGAAAATTTGGTTTATTCGCTCCGCTTCGCTCCGCTTCGCTCCGCTTCGCTCCGTTTCGCTTCGCTACCCAACCAAACCATTTCTAAGCTCGAAATGTTACTTCATGCTTAATCTAAGAGTGAAAAACACTCGTTTAAAGCTTCAATTTGAGTCATTTTCAAATACGACAAATATCTGAAAATTTACAGCGTATACATTGGGGCATGTATACTTAAACGAAGAACAAGCCTAGACTCTAAAATACTCCATTTCAACCCCAAATATATAAATCGCTCCCAAAAAACCCACACCTTCTTAAATTTCCTAATTTGGGGTAAAATCCCCAAAATCGACAGCACTGATTGTTATACAATTTTTAATATTTTTAGGGCTTCTTTTATATACAAAATAATGTTTTTTTGCATAAAATAATGCGTTTTGCATAAAATAATGCCCTTTTACATAAAATAATGCCTTTTTTGCTAAAATTGCTGCTTTCTTAAGCGCTGTTTTTCAATTTGTTTATGCTTAGAAATCCGAGCTCTAGGGAGTTTATCTTTTAAATATACATATGTATACGCTGAACAGTTTCCGACATTCGTTGTTTTTTTTAAGTTCAAATTGAAGATTTAAACGAATGTTTTCCATTCCCAGACTAAGAATGAAGTAAAATTTCGAGTTTAGAAAAGCCTGAAAATTTGGATTTGCGGGGGCGCGCGAGCGAAGCGAGACGCGCCCGGCAAATCCAAATTTTCAGGCTTTTCTAGACTTTTTATTTTACTTTATGCGCCACGCGTATAAAACACTTACTTGATGTAAACTTTAACAACATACTTTCATCTGAAAATATACAACAAGATTTAAAAAATAAACATTTACTTAATTAATGTAGTTGTATGAGTTACATGAACTTTTACACTTTCACTTTTATTTTTCTTGCTAGATGTACATTTCGGGTATACTGCTGACAAATTAGCAACTGCTCATCATACTTTGACAACAGGCCACAAATTCAACATAAATAAAGTCAAATTATTAAAAGAATCAAGCAGTTATCAACTAAACATGTACTACTCAATTTCGATTTAAGCCCAATAATGAACCCCTTATTAAATTTATTACCCAACAGATAACCCTCATTAACACCATTGTGAACCCTCCCAAGTCCGAAGCCGAATAATCCCCAACACCCCCATTTCCAAGATACCGCATTCGTTTCAAAATTCAAATTACTTTTTTGGTATTTCTGCCTAATCCGAGTAGGTATATATTGTAAACATTTATCGGTTTTTATTCAGTTAGCTATTGATAATGGGTACTTAGTACCCGAAATGTACATCTAGCAAGAAAAATAAAAGTGAAGAAAGGAATATAACTGTGTTTAATTAAGAAACATTTATTTGTTCATGTTATTTTTATCTCTGGTCAACACCCTGGTTATGCCTATGCTTAAAATCATTAAGTAATTTCACTTTCTTATGTACTTAATTTTTCCCTAAAATTGCGATTTACAGCTAAATGTCCGGTAAAACGGTTGGGTAACATTAATTGTATGTATTAATGTTACCCAACCGTTTTATCGGAAATTTAGCTGTAAATCGCAATTTTGGCTTAAAATTAAGTACAAAAAAAAGTAAAATTACTTAATGATTTTGCATAGATATAACCAGAATTTTTTTCATAAATGCAATCAAATTTAGTTGAAAATACAAAATCATAAAATGAATTAATTACAACTACGAAAGATGGTTGTTCAAATATAAAAAAATAATTTAGATATTTGAACGTCGGGCACCGTCAACCAAAAAAATTCCTAGCAAAAATTATACTTTAATTTAAATTTATGTTAGCTTGAAATATATTTGATGATGTGTACAAACGATTTTGTTATCAATTTTTTAAAGAGTTTTCCTTTTGTTGTAAATTTATTATAGACATCAGTGACGATATTATTGAAGGGCTTAGCCCCCCTAAATTTGAAATTAGCCCACCTAAAATTTTGGGAGATTTTAGGTGGGTTAATTTTGAGTTTAGGGGGGGCTAAACTCTTCCCTAATTTCGCCACTGATGTCGGTAAAAAGTTACAACAAAAGAAAAACACTTAATTCTTTTGTTGTAACTTTTTACCGACATCAGTGGCGAAATTAGGGAAGAGTTTAGCCCATCTAAACTCGAAATTAACCCACCTAAAATCTTCCAAAATTTTAGGTGGGCTAATTTCAAATTGAGGGGGGCTAAGCCCTTCAATAATTTCTGATAGAAAAATTGATAACAAAAGGAAAGTGCCTCAATTAGATCTTTGATTCAAATCGATTGATAAAACTACAAAATATTGAAATTCGATAAATGCAAACAAAACTAAATAAAATATAACTTTTAGGATATTCTATTCTCGTTGAAAAGTTTGATTAATTATGAAGAAAAGAAAAACTGAAAATAAAAAGATTAATTATTGTAGTTTTTGAAACATTTTGGTGAAGCAGCAACAGCAGCAAAGTATTAGTTGGAATTTTAATGACGCCCCTCTCGCGTTTGATTTATTACAAAAAAATCTATTTCCAAATACTCATTCCATCATCACGCACTCTTTCCTCACAGGAATCCGCTCTTCGGGGCTTTTAGAGTCCCCGACGATAAAACTATTCATCTTCGTCAGCCCGAAAGAGATTTCTTTATTATTAACTCTCCGGCGGCCCAAAAACGCACAAACACACAAGAACGCGATGTTATTTATCATTTTCCATTTGCACAGTTAATCGAGTTCCGCGTAGAGAGTTTCTAGGATTTCGTCCGTCCGCCTCTAAAAGGAAACCCACATCGCGTTTTCTAAAACAATGTTTTTCCTGCAAATTCGCCACGCAACAACGAAGAACGGATGGCTCTTGAGAAACCGCATTCTCGCGACGATTTCCCATCTGGGATGTTAGATCGCGAACAACAACAAAAAAAAAGAACTGTCTTATTCCATTAGGTCTGTTGGGAAAAAAAGCTGCCTTTTCTTGCAACACGTATCGTTTGAATTGGGAGCTGAATACCGGGAGGTTTCGAAACAATTGGGATTTTGTAACGACACATAATTCGAATTTTTTCCCTACTTTCAGGTGTTTACCCATTCTAGGGAAGGATTAAGATTTTTCTAAAATAATTTTCTAAGTACATTTTAATACTAATTTAGCGGAATATTTATAATTTTTACATCATTTGCACAATTATTTATCGATTTGTATAATTGTATAATTTCGAATTAAATCATTTATAATGAAGTTCAATATATTCTTCTCCGGCAGAGGTGCTCATTATCAATAACAAACTCGTTTGTTATTGATAATGAGCATCTTGTGTCTCGAAATGTACATCTAACATAAAAATAAAAAGTGAAGTAAGGAAGTAAGGTCTTTCTATTTGTGCCTGTTTTAGCAGTTAGATCTATAATTTTTACATCATTTGCAAAATTATTTATCAATTTGTATATTTGTATAATTTCACATTAAATCAGTGTTTTATACGCGTGGCGCATGAAGTAAAATTTCGAGTTTAGAAAAGCCCAGAAAATTTGTCTCGGGTCGCTTCGCGACCCCCGACAAATTTTCACGGGGCTTTTCTAAACTCGAAATTTTATTTCATGCTTAGTCTGGGAGTGGAAAACACTCGTTTAAATCTTCAATTTGAACTTAAAAAAAATCCAAACTCTCAGGCCTTTGTAAATACGAACTTTTACTTCATGGTTAGTCTGGGAGTGGAAAAGACTCGTATACAGGTCATAGAAGAAGAAGATATTATGAGAAATCCAAGAGATGAAATATTAAATAATTTAATTGCTTTAACCAAATAACGGCAATTATAGAGTTAACTCTACAAGTTGATTTGGTACGAAATCATCAACCATTTGTTCATGGATTGGTCTAGTAATGAGAACATCAAGAACATTTCTTACTACACTTCATTACTATACCTACTCTATATACTTTAAAACACTTTTTTGTCTCTACCTGGATTAGATTAGATTAGATATTTGTAGGGGTGGCCTCTTGGCCTGTACCACCGCGACCTTTGCAGATCTATTGTGGATCCGTTATTCAAGACGGCGTGCTAAAGCATCGCCTGTTTGATTAGCCCTATTAACCCTGACAGTGAGCCTTGGTTGTAGCTCTCTGCGCTTGGTTTAGTGTTGCCCAGTTTTAGGAATTTAACCCTTGACAGGGCCTCACATTGGCACAGGATATAAAAGGGTCCTCGTCTTCTTCCTAGCAGAATCTACATATCGTATCCTCTGCCAGACCTATTTTGCTCATGTGTTTGTTGAGCCTACAGTGTCCTGTTAGGAGACGTACTATAGCCTTAACCTTTTTCCTTTCTTGGTTGAGAAGATACCTAGAAAATACCATGTGTTTTAACAATTTTTGTTGATTGAAAACCGTACATAATTAAGATCAATCTATCCATTTTCCACAATTAGCAACGCTTAATGCAAATGCGCTCACGTAGCGCATTAATAAGCTCTTATAAACATACGAAATTACAACATTGTGTAATGAAGTAGCAGCCGGAACCTTCGAGATTTGTCATAATTAACAGGCCGGCCGGTAGATAAATCAAAGTGGCGAGTTTTCTTTCGCGCGCCGCGGCGACATTTTCCGCACATGTGCTGAAAATTTCCTCGTGCGTCCGCTCCGCCGTCCGACCGGATTTCGAAAATTGCATTACGTATGTAAATTGCCGGCCGTAAATCAATTTACGGTCGTTTTTTCTTCCTTTCTTCGTACGAAAGGAGAAAAAGTGTCACGTAGGTGTAGTCGTGTGAATGTCTCAATAGTTAGATGCTATTATAGATAAGTAATTTAATTTATTTTATTTATGTTCTCTGGTTTAGTGAAATGTTTTTTTTTATATAAATTATGTGTTTGGTTTCTTTTTTACCTATCAATTTATGATATAGTAGTGATTGGGACAGTGAAACCTGATGGCATTAAAAACATGATTACGCAAACAAATAATTACTTTTTTTAGGATATCGGATAAAAATTGAAATTTATAGTAATGCAAGACTTTAGAATATAGTCTTTCAGTTGATTGAAATCCAGAAGCTAATTCCTGAAAATATAACAAGTGTCTATCAGAGCTGGGCAGGATTCGAATCATTCAGGATTCGAATCCTTCTAGAGGATCCAAAAGAGGCATTCGAATATTTACTTAAACTGGATTAGTGATCCGGATTCGTTGCATTTTTTTAAGAAGATTCGTATTCGAATCCAAATGCGGGTGATTCGAATCCTTATAAAAGGATTGAAATCCTTATAAGAGGATTGCAATCCTTATAAAAAGATTCAAATCCTTATAAAAAGATTCGTATCCTTATAAAAGGATTCGAATATTTATAAATGGATTCGAATATTTGTAGAAGGCTTCGAATATTTATTAAAGGATTCGAATACTTACAAAATGATTCAAATACTTACAAAAGGATTTGAATCGTCAAAAATAATTCGAATTAACATGAAACATTTGTTTTGTGTGTTTCTAAATGTCTTGTTAAATCACTGTTTGATACGCGTGGCGCATGAAGTAAAATTTCGAGTTTAGAAAAGCCCCGTGAAAATTTGTCTCGGGTCGCTGCGCGACCCTTGACAAATTTTCTACGCGGGGCTTTTCTAAACTCGAAATTTTACTTCATGCTTAGTCCGGGAGTGGAAAACACTCGTTTAAATCTTCAATTTGAACATAAAAAAAAATCCAAATATTCAGGCTTTTCTAAACTCGAAATTTTACTTCATGATGCTTAGTCTGGGAGTGGAAACCCTTCGTTCGAAGAGTAAAAACACTCGTTAGAAGTTACAAATTTAACGGTTCTATAATAACAGCGAATGTTGGAATTTTTTATTTAGGTATTTATTAGTCAAAAGTTGTAGTTTTTATGTTCTTTCATTAATAATATAATGTTATTATTTTCAGAATTTTTTCTATTTATACATACGAAAACATATTAACCTTTTTTATTCTTTTTTTCTGCTTTGTGGTTTATCAATTCAATTTTAATGGTAACATTATAAATATGCACAATTAATAAATATCGGGTGAGTTTTCGAAAATCGAATTCATTTATAAACTGTTTTATTTTAAATGCTCACAATTTCTATTCTGGATAAATAATGTTCCTTTTCTATATTGGATATACGAAAATGATTATTGTTAAGTAATTTATAAAAATATATAGTCATTTTGGCCTTAAATAAACTTCAGGTGATTATTATATAAAAAGTCTAAGCAAAAATAAAATTAATGAAGTAAATCTAAGATATTCATATTATCAATGTTAATTTCAAATTTAGATAATTGTAATTTTTGTATTTAATCAATTGAAGATTATTTCTGAGGTTATTATTAATAATTTATAACTACACTTCAGATTAATTGTCTAACCAACTCTTGATGGAGTTTTTTTGTTACATGTGAAGTTCTATAATATTATGAAAACAACGCCAAAGTTTAATCACATGATAAACAGAATTTTATATAACTAATTACAATATTGGGCGATTAAAAACAAAACCACACAGAAGCAGAGAATTAAATATAATAAAATGCAAGAACCTTGTCGCGACTAAATAGTGTTTATTGGAGTACCAAAGCTATATATTAGATGCCTTGGAGAAGGGACATCAAGTTGATGCAATCTACACTGACTTCTCCAAGGCATTTGATAGAGTTAACCACAAATTGTTGATTAACAAGCTAAAGTGTTTTGAGTTTCATGGTAACGCTATTAAATGGATTGATTCTTTCCTATCTAATAGATCGCAAATTGTGAAAATAGCTAATTGTCTATCAGAACCTATTCATGTGCCCTCTGGGGTTCCGCAAGGAACCCATTGCGGACCAATCCTTTTTCTTCTATTTATAAATGATTTAAGCAAGGCATTCATAAATTGCGAATATCTGTTTTTTGTAGACGATTTAAAACTATTCAAATCAACTAACTGTCCTGCTGATCAGCGTCATATTCAGTGTTGTCTTGATAAGCTTGTGCAATATTGCGATATTAATGATTTAGCCTTAAACATTCAAAAATGTAAATTCATTCAATTTTCACGGAGGTCTACTACAATTAATTTTAGTTATGAATTAAGCAATTCCAACTTAATGCAAGTTGAGTGCATTAACGATCTAGGAGTAATGTTTGACGCTAAACTGACATTCAATTAGCATATTGATTTAATTACTAAGAAAGCACTTAAAACCCTCGGTTTTGTATTTAGGAACGGTAATAAATTTAATCTATCAACCATTAAATTACTCTACTGCTCTTTGCTTAGATCAAAATTGGAATATGCTAGTATGGTGTGGTCTCCATACTATAGTACATATATTTCTAAACTGGAAAGGGTTCAAAATAAATTTACACGATATGTTTCATTCAAATTCGGCATTCCAGATCAAAACCCAAATATTCTATTAAATAATTTAAACCTTGCTTCATTAAGATCTAGGAGGATTGAACTGGATTTATGTTTTTTTCATAAACTTGTCTCTGGCGAGATTAATTCTATTAAGTTACTTGGTTTGGTAGAATTTAATGTAAACCCATATTTAACTAAAAGTAGAAGTAAGGATGTGTTTTTTATTAGTAGATGCAGAAATAATTACACATTCAATGGTCCTCTTAATAGAATTATGAGATGCATTAATCATTGTAATGCAAGCGACACTTTCGACATTTTGGGCACTGATTTTGTTTCTTTTAAAAGGAAGTTAAAACATTTATTTTGAAATTGCGGTCATTCTATTGGCAGGGTGCTATTTCTGGTTAGTTGCATAACTATTATTATTTAGTTTAATTGCATAAGTATTATTTTGTTAAAGTTTGGGGAAGTTATACTCAATGACATTAGAAGCGTAACACCAAGACGGAATGATTTTTTTGAATTCATATTTTAGCAACAGAGTGACTATATTTAAAGCATACATTGATAACAATTTCAACATTGTGCCTTTTATATTTATTGTGAAAAAAAAAATTCACTTTTTCTTTTTTGATAAAACTATTTATATAAGCTGATTAGTACAGATGTTTTTAGTTTTCGTGTTTCCGTTGAGTGTGTTAAGCTTAAATAAAATGCCTCGAGTCCGAAGACGTCCACAATATCACCATTTGAGCGATTTTGACCGGGGTCGAGTTGTTGCTTATCGAGATGTCGGTATGTCATATCGCAAAATTGCCCGCCGTATTGATTCCACTGCAGCAACTGTAATACGTGTGTATCAGGTATGGACAGAAGAAGGTAGAAGAGCAAGAAGAAGACCAATTGGTCAACCAAGGCGTATCACAGAACGTCAAGATCGGCGCTTAAGACAAATAGCCCTGCGAGACCGTTTCGCTACTACGCGTCAAATCGGTGATCAATGGATTGGAGAAGAAGGTAGGCCCGTTAGTATGCAAGCCTTATATCGCCGCATTCAATCCTTTGGGCTTCTTTCGTACCGTCCAAGATTAGTGCTTTCTTTAACAGCGAGACACTGTCGCCAAAGGTTGGACTGGTGCAGAGAACGGCAGCATTGAGAGGCAGAATGGCACGATGTCGTATTCAGCGATGAATCACGATTTTGTCTAGGCACGCATGATGGCCGTAGAAGGGTACGACGCTACCGTGGAGAACGACCTGATCTTAGGTTTGCTATTGAGAGGCATGTACACAGGACTGCTAGAGTAATGGTTTGGGGGGCTATTGCTTATGGTAGTCGATCACCTCTTGTATTCATTCGAGGCAGTATGACAGCTGCGCGTTATGTTGAACACGTCATACGACCGACTTTGTTGCCTTATTTAGATGGCCGCCCAGACGTACTTTTTCAACAAGATAACGCACGTCCCCATATTGCTCGTCGAACTATGAACTTTCTTAATGAAGCTGGTGTTAATGTTTTGGCGTGGCCGCCCCGTTCGCCGGATTTAAATCCCATTGAACATGTGTGGGGTATCATGGGAAGAAGAATATTCTCTTTGCACCATCCTCCACAGACTCTAGCACAGTTGATCGATGAAATTCAAGTTGCTTGGAACGAGGTACCTCAAGAAAACATCGACCATCTCATTTTGTCGATGCCCAGACGTCTACAGGAGTGTATACAGCAAAGGGGTCGCCAAACACATTATTCATTTTTTTTAGATTGTTTTTTAATAAAATTTCTTGAAAATGTAATCATTTTATTCTTGATGTAAGACTACCATACTGGCAAAAAATCAAGTTAAAATAATAACTCCTTCTGGGTGTTACGCTTCTAATGTCATTGAGTATATATATGATTTTTTTAAATTTTAATTCTATATAATTGATTGTATCATTAATTACGGGCGTGATTTTAGTGTAGTTGAATTATTGTTTGTTTTTAATATATTGTGAAAATTTTGGTATTTTATATTTGTGAAATGGTGATTCCGTTTAATAAAGATTATTATTAATATTATTATTATTTACCGAAGTACAAAAATATGCAAGATATTCCAATGTTTATAAAATTGTATTAAAGTATTGGGAGTGTTATTCCAGTTTTTATTATTTTTGTAGTAAGTACATACGACTTTTTAACCTTTTCTTGAGAAAATGTACCATGTTCTTTTGTACTTTTGTTTTGATATTTGCCAAAATTTGATGTATATTAATATGTTAAATATCATTAGACACAGTCGAATTTTTCAAGTCCACATCTGTAAAGTTTTTTCTAAGTGATTAATTGAGTAAGTTACTAAGCAAATAATGACATTTCGATACCATATGAAATTTACTTTTGATGAATTAAACAAGTCAATTTTTAAGAATGTTCGTGTTATTTGCAGAAATGCGTTTTTATTTCTCGCATAGTTAAATGAAACAAGCTCTAACTTTATAAAAGCGTTCAATTTGAAATTTATAACAAATGTTTCCTATCCTAGATTAGGCATAAGGTAAAATTTTAAATTTAGAAATCCTGAAAATTTGATGATACTTAAATTTCAATTATGACCAATAAAAGTTAATTATTCATTTCTGTGTGGATTCTATGAATTTTATGTTGATTTGATAATTTGTTGATTTTTTACAACTGTTTTGTTTTTCTAAAACTGTTGATTTTATTGCATATTTATAACTATAGCGTAGTATCTTAAGAAGATGCGTTGAGATAATTTTTTTTTTTAGGAATTTGCAGCTTCTAACGAATGTTTCCAATCCCAGATTAAATGCGTTTAAGTTATATCTCGAAACTAACATCGATCGAAAAAATCTGATAACATTTTATTATTTGGTGTAAAATTATCTCAAACTTTGCTCTTTACAGTTTTTTTCTATCTTTTTTAACAACCGAGAAAAATCGATTTGAAAAAATCGGCACTTTTGACATTTTTCTCGAAAACTAATGTCCTTAGAAAAAAATCTGACAATAATTTATTATTTAGGGTAAAATTATGTGAAACTTTGCTTTTTACAGTTTTTTTTATCCTTTCTAATATCCTAGAAAAATCGATTTAGCAAAATCGGCACTTTTGCCATTTTTCTCGAAAACTAATAATAATATTAATAAAAATTTTGAAAAATAGCGGATATCTTGGGAATTTTATGAAAAACTTCAACGTCTTTCAAGTTAAAGAATATTTGAGACGTTCATGAAAATAACCAAGAATTTGAAAATTGAATGAAATTTTGAAAATGTAACTATCGATATTTTTTAAATCAACAAAAATTTAGGAAATTCAGGAAAACCGTCAGAATTTTGAAAATTAACTAAATCTTGGAATTTCATGATTTTTTTTTTAAATTAACGATTATTTGGGAACTTGAAACTTTTAAAATCAACGGAATTCAGAAAATTCGTCAGAAATTGTAAATTTACGAAAAACGTTAAACATTTACTCAAAGCTTTGATATTGACTTAAAATCTTGAAAATGTATCAACAATTTCAAAATATTACATTTTAACGAGTGTCTTCCACTCCCAGGCTAAGCATGAAGTAAAATTTCGAGTTTAGAAAAGCCCCGCGTGGAAAATTTTCACGGGGCTTTTCTAAACTCGAAATTTTACTTCATGCGCCACGCGTATAAAACGATGATTTTTCCGAAGTTAAGTTTAAAAACTCCCACTCAAATAGGAACTTCCTGAAAATTGCCAATAATATGAAAATTAAGGAAATTTAAAAATGTATAAAAAGTTTTAAGACTTTTAAAATCAGCGGAATTCAGGAAATACGTCAGAAATTGTAAATTTACGAAAAACGTTAAACATTTAGTCAAAGCTTTGATATTGACTTAAAATCTTGAAAATTTATCAACAATTTCAAAATATTACATTCTAACGAGTGTCTTGCACTCCCAGGCTAAGCATGAAGTAAAATTTCGAGTTTAGAAAAGCCCCGCGTGGAAAATTTGTCGAGGGTCGCGCAGCGACCCGAGACAAATTTTCACGGAATTCAGCGGAATTCAGGAAATACGTCAGAAATTGTAAATTTACGAAAAACGTTAAACATTTAGTCAAAGTTTTGATATTGACTTAAAATCTTGAAAATTTATCAACAATTTCAAAATTTTACATTCTAACGAGTGTCTTCCACTCCCAGGCTAAGCATGAAGTAAAATTTCGAGTTTAAAAAAGCCCCGCGTGGAAAATTCACGCGGGGCTTTTCTAAACTCGAAATTTTACTTCATGCGCCACGCGTATAAAACGCTGATTTTTCCGAAGTTAAGTTTAAAAACTCCCACACAAATAGGAACTTCCTGAAAATTGCCAATAATATGAAAATTAAGGAAATTTAAAAATGTATGAAAAGTATTGAGACTTTTAAAATCAGGGGAATTTAGGAAATATGTCAAAAATTGTAAATTTACGAAATATGTAAAAAATTTAATCAAGGCTTTGATAATGACTTAAAATCTTGAAAATTTATCAACCATTTCAAAATATTACATTCTAACGAGTGTCTTCCACTTCCAGGCTAAGCATGAAGTAAATTTTGAGTTTAGAAAAGCCCCGCGTGAAAAACTTGTCGAGGGTCGCGCAGCGAAATAATTCCAAGTTATTCCGTGATTTTGTAAAAATTGTAAGTTTTCACGAATCTCTCAACAAACTACCGTTTTTTTTCCAAGAAACAAGACAGCTACAAAAAACGCGAAGAGAGAAAAATTGTCCGAATTCCGACTATCTAACACTTTTATACGACCCATTTTTCCATATTCCGATTTGTTATTGAATTATTTGTAACTTTTACGAAATACAAAAAAAGCGAGCGTCCTCGTGTGAATTCTCTGCGTTTTTCAATTGTTACAAAAAACGCTGTAACTCAAAAACTGATTAAGTTTTAAGGCTTTTCTAAACTCGAAATTTAACTTCATACGCCACGCGTATAAAACTCTAAATTAAACTAAAGTTTAAAAGATCTTGCTTATATCTTCTTGGGCTTGATATGTAGTTTACTTTTATTAATTTTGAACCCACATCCCGATACAAGATTCAATAATCCATCGGCCCTTTGCCACACTTTTGGGCATTCCTTCAAGGAAAATAAATGCTTGTCATTTACTTAAACCACCGATTTTTTTAAAATGTTTAACAGAGTATTCTTTAGCTTTATATTTGCAATACCACATTGTGTGAAGTATATTATATAGAATTAATTATACAAAAAATGATAATTAACTTTAACTGACAAATACAAATTGACAGATTATCAAAACCATGAAAATGCATTACATTTTACAGAACATTTGTAGTGTTGCCATATCTACCCTTCGCATCTTTTGCATGTGATCATTACAATATTCGTGTGATTTCAAAAAAAACTACCCTTCGCAATTTCTCAATACGTTTGCGAATTTTAGTATTCGCAAATTTTCGCATGTGCATTTTTACGAGTGATTTCAAATAAACCCCTCCTGGTGTCTATAAACTGTCGGCATCTCGGTTGTTTTGAAAAACAAATTACATATTTCAGATTGTCATACGATTCGGTGAATCTCGGAAACGTCAAATAAATTTAATTATATGTCAAAATACGACGTATGTTTCTGAAGTCAGAACCTACTGGGATGCCAATAGTTTATAGACACTCGTTATAATTATAGACCATGTTCATTTTCTCCAAATGAAAATACAGTAAAAGCAAGTGTGCAGTTATTTGAATGCGGGTATGATTTTTATATAACAACTCACCCCCCCTTGGGGGCGTCTCGGGCGGGGTTTTCATATTTCATAAATTCGAATTGTTGCGAGTTTGCGAGCGCAGGTAGGGCCCGGGGCATGTGAGCGGGAGAGGAAGAGCGTCCCTTTTCCTCCCTTTCGCATACTATCCTGGCGAATATTAAAATTCGCTTTGTTTCAAAACTCAATCTCGCAATACAAGCTTAATGTAAATATAAGCGCGCCGCGGACGCCCGAGAGCTGATTTGACGGGCCTCTGACATGCCACCCTCTCGTCCACCCACCCGCCCCTCCCCCCAACAGCAGCCTTCTTTTAACCATCCAACCCCCCATCCGACAAGGATTGATTTTAATAAGAAACCGACGACTACGGGGACCAAGACCGACAGCTATGGGATTATGAAGGATACGTTTTTTTCCCTCACTTCTTGTATAAACGAGAATTTGAATAAATTGTTATTATTTAGAAACATGGGCGTAGCCAGGATTTTGACCAGGGGGCAATTAAATATTGTTATCAGAGGTTTTCCAGAGACTTTTTTGGTATTCTTCCAAAAATCGCGCTGTATCATTTAAACCATTCATACACTTAATCTAAATTCACTAAGCATCAGTGTTGCTCGGTTGGTTTTGTCTCCCAAATAATATTTAGTTTCAGTTATGTTTAAAAAGTTTCCTTCAATTTAGAAGATAAATGAGAAAAGCGGAATTAGAAAAACGGAATTAAAAATTAGGCATGTTAGAATCGCCTCTTAAATCATTTTGTAACACATTTTATCAGTTAACCTAGTGATTCCTATTTGAAATTTATTCATTTACAGTTGCATTACTGACCTATAAATTTAAAGCGATTTTGATTTTAACAAGATTGAGTAATTGCCCACCCAATCTTCTTAAAATCAGAATCGCTTTCAATTTATGGGCCGGCAATATAACTATATAACTGTAAATGAACTAGTTATAATTGAATCAGACTTTTTGAAATGTTAGGTATTCACGACACTTGTGCTAACAAGCTTAGAAAAAGAATCTGTTGTAGACGTTTTTTATACCTGTCTACTCCACGCCAGAGACATCCAGTTCAATTACTAACGGTTTATTTTTTATCAATTCTCATTGCTGAATCCTGTATATGATTATAATAATTAATTACACGCAATTATTTCGCATTTGCATTTAAAAGCATCTACTAATCTACAATTTCCGTGTGCATTTAGAGATATTTCACACCTCCTAGTATGGTTCCCGCTTTACTTTTTTATATTCGGACCTGAGAGCTGAGGTTCAATTTGTCGGAGGATGAGGCGATTTGCATGTCGGCCGATCGTTTAGTTTTCCCTCCGGTGATCACCGTTTCCATCTCCATCTGCATCTCCTCCATTTCACCCATCTCGTTAATCCTGCTGAAGGAATCACTCCGAGACACGCATTCCCCGCATTTATTACTTACTTACACCGGCTTAAGACTCCTCATTATTTCCAGTTTAAGTTCAATTGTGTTGAATTATACATAAAGATTGGATATACGCCTATATTCATTGGCATTACATCTTGGTAATTTTCATTGAAATACAGATAAACTGTTGATTGATTGAAATGTTGCAAATAAAATGTAGTTTGATTGAATTGTTACAGATCTCAGATATATCAATTTTGTCTTTCATTGAAGATTTATATCCAGGGTTATTCAAAGAAAAGGAACAGATAAAATGTTACAGATAAAATGTAGTTTGATTGAATTGTTACAGATCATAGATATATCAATTTTGTCTTTCATTGAAGATATATATACAGGTTTGAAATAAAACAACACAGTTTGGAGGGTTTCACTTTTATTGTTGAACACTGCAACATGTTTCACCACACAGTGGCTTCATCAGGCAGATGAAATAATCATTATTTCATCTGCCTGATGAAGCCACTGTGTGGTGAAACATGTTGCAGTGTTCAACAATAAAAGTGAAACCCTCCCAACTGTGTTGTTTTATTTCAAATAGTATTATGGAGTTTCATCATGTATCCGCCTCATCAATTAAATATATACAGGTTTGTTCATAAAGAAGGAACAGATACCAAACATTTATTTGTTCCAAATTACAAAGATAGAATTACAATTCCAAAAGTTTAAAATTTAAACAGTCTAGTTGTAACCACTGCCGCATTGGCGCTGGTGCTTGTCATGTTGATTGTCCAGACATCACTTCTTATCTGTGAGGTAACGTAAAATACTGTGTTTTTATCCCCCCCCCCATGCCTGACACTCTTGAAAATCTGCAACATCGAATTGTTGAAGCTGTGAATTCTGAATTCGATAACTGGAGACCAGATGGTTCGTGTATGACAAGAAATGAGCCACCGTTCTGATATTTATCGTGTAACACATGGTGATCATATTGAATGCATACAAATTGAACTTTTCTCTTTTCAGGAACGGTGCTTCTATCTTTTGTAATTTGGAAGAAATAAATGTTCGAAGTCTGTTCCTTAATTTTGAATAACCCTGTACTTATTTGTACATATATTTTTAATTGCAGTGATATATATCTTAATAAAATGTTCAACTCTTTGCTGGAATGAAAAGGAGACAAAATGAATATACTTATAAATAAAACACTTTTTTAATTTGTTTAACCACTGTTTATTGCCCTTAATTCTGTGACTATAGTTTCGACTATCTAGTAGTCATTCTTAAACTAAACACCACTTTTGGTTTGAGAATGACTACTAGATAGTCGAAAATATAGTCACAGAATTATATGCAATAAAAAACAGTGCAAACAGGATAAATTCAAATTCAAAACTATTTGAATTCGAGAAAATAAGCTTTCGCTTCTTATAGTTTGCACACTTTAAACATAATATATGAAATTACGAAAAAACTATTCGTGAAAATGCAAACAATGTCTTAATTAATAAGACAACTTAAGACGATAAATATCCATTGAAACAACTACTTCCCGTGGTGTATTTGCACGGGAAGTAGTTGTTTCAATGGATAATAATCGTCTTAAGTTGTCTTATTAATTAAGACATTGTTTGCATTTCCACGAATAGTTTTTTCGTAATTTCATATATTATGTAAAAAAACAGTGGTTAAACAAAGTAAAAAAGTGTTTTATTTACAAGTGTATCTAAGATGTACCACAAAGTGAACGCCTACAACACAAAACAGTTAAAATGAATGTAATTAGAATTAAAAATGCTCTCTTCGGATCATTCAAAACAACTAGATTTGATTTTTTAAGTTACTTGATCTAAACTAAATTAAGCCAAAGGAGTTGGCATGAGTAATAAACATACACTACTCAAAAGTAAAAAGTAGTCACTTTTTCAGAGTAGCATAAATTTTATAAGAGTTTAGGAATCTTGTTGAAACTTAGTATACATATAAATACATTGTTTATTTAAATAATCTTGCAATTCTTTGAAAAAAATAGTGAAATTTATAATCATTGTATAGATAAGAGCATAGTAGTAACAAAAACTTAAGTAATCTATTAAATTTCCGACATTGAAACGTCGTATCTTAAGCTGCTTTTACTAAATTATTGTAAAATGTTTTGAGTGCCCCATATTTTGCAATTTTGTTTATTCACGTGACCATTGAGATAAAAATGGGCCTCATCGCTCATTATGAGTTTGTGAATAAACTTCTTTCTAAATAATTTTTAATATAAAGATAAACGTCGTTTTAATTTTAGGCTGTGAAGAGATAATTCTGGTCTAAATTTAGAATTTTTATACAAATAAAACCCAAACGTAAATAATATTCAACACTGTTAGTTTTTCTGTTACACAAGTAGTAAAAAAAGTATAATTGTTTTAGGGCTTAAAACAAAAATTCTAACCAAAATATAAAAAAGGGAGGTGATCTGTCTTTGCCCGTGATTTAAACAGTTGATAAATAACATACTAAATTTATTTCACTCTTACTAATTGGTTGATGATTCCACTTTAGGTCAGTCTCTAGCACGCGTGGCGCATGAAGTAAAATTTCGAGTTTAGAAAAGCCTGAAAATTTGGTTTGGCCGCTCCGCGCTTCGCGCTACGCGTCCAAACCAAATTATCAGGCTTTTCTAAACTCGAAATTTTACTTCATGCTTAACCTGGGAGTGGAAACCCTCGTTAGACGATCAATCAGAAACAAAATTTCAAAAGTCCAAAATGATCAGCAATTATTCAAAATTAATGAAATTTAATCAAATTTTAACTTTAATTTGATATTTTTCAATATCTGCTAAAGATATTTCTCAATTATAACCAATCAAAGTTTATTCATTTCTGTGTAAATTTTTAGAATTTTAAGTTAATTTGATAATCTGTTAATTTTTTTCAATTGTTCCAAAGAATACACTCTTAAAAAATCGTTGATTTTATTGCATAATTTCAATTTTCGCTAAATTTTTTAAGAAAATGTGGTGGTATATTTTAATTTTATTTCTACAAGATGAAAGTGCAATCAGTTTTAAGTAAATTGTGTAAATTTTATGTTAATGGTATTAAATTTTAAATTTTTAGCAATTTTTTTTTAAAAGTCTCCCAAAATTTGAAATTTTATTGCATAATTTCAAATTTGGCTGAACATTTTAGGACGTTTAGATGATTTAATTTTCTTTCTATAAGCGAAATACATTCCAAGTAAATTCTGTAAATTTCATGTTAATTGCATAAAACTTAAATTTTTCATTATTAAGTTTTTTTTTACGAAATTTAATAATAATAATAACTTTATTTCACATAAGTAGAAGAATACAAAAATAAACAAAATTAGTACATATAAGACATAACTATAGTCTACTTAGTGAAATCAAATGGCGCCAATTCAAATAAGTAGATAACTACCCTTGATCTTCCATTATGGTCCCAATGGAAGATCAATTAAAAGTAAAGAAAAATAACTAATACATAATGCCTAGTTTATACTTAAAACTGAAAGTTGTAATATATAATTGTAATTAGATAACATATAAATAATTGAGAAGAGAATAAACAATATTGAACTAAAATCATTATAAGGAGCAGACAATAAATGGTTTTTATCTTTGAGAATCGAGTAAGAGCTTATATATATATATCCTTTAAATTTTGGGATACTTGAGTCCCTGCAGCTTCTAGGAATTTCATTATACAATTTGTAAATTTGGTAACTAAATGATCTTTCGAACTTTGCGGTTTTGTGAATTGGTGGGGTGATTAGTCCCTTATTTCTTAAATTTAAAGCGTGCACATCAGTTCTAAATTTTACTTTTTTGTAGAGATACGTTGGTTGCTTCAGCAAGATGATTTTATGACACAAGACAAGAAACTTTAATTGTCGCCTGTTGTGCATGTTAAGCCTTTGTATTTCCAGTAATTTATGACTGATTCTGTCATATTTGCGTACACCAAATATTAAGCGAAGACAACTATTTTGAACTCTCTGGATACGACGAAATACATCCTGTGTAATGGATGGTCCATATATTTCGCTACAATAAGAAAAATGTGAGAGAACAAGCGAGTTACAAAGCATAGATTTAGTTTCTAAGGAGAGGTAGCTGCTATGTGGATAAATCAGTTTAAGGTTACTGATGCTTTTTCTAATGTAGTTGTTTATTTGTGAAGTATATCGAAAGGTGTTATCAATAATTAATCCTAAATTTCGCGCTTCATCTACTAACGGTATTAGTGTAGAATCTATTGTAATATTGACAAGACCTCTGACCTGATTGATTTTATTATTATTTCCAAAGAGTACAACAACTGATTTTTCGGGATTAATTGTAAGACAGTGTTTTGTTGCTAATTTATAGATTGTATCTACATCTTTATTAATGCTGTGTATTGCAGATTCGCATTCATTAGGCGGAAATGAATGTAGCCATTGCGTATCATCCGCAAACATTTGTATAGTACATGTCATTACATAATTACTAAAGTTGGAAGTATATATCAGAAAAAGCAACGGCCACCTGTTTTTACCATTTGAGACTGAGATACTTTGTTTAATATTTTTACGCTTTGAGTTCTACTCCCAAGAAAATTATAAAAGAAGGTAACTGCAGATTTTGCTACACCGATGCTTTCGAGAATGGCTATTAGGATAGTGTGGTTAATGGTGTCGAACGCTTTACTAAAATCTAATAAAGTTAACACTGATATATTATTATCATCGATTGATGACAAGATTTAATCAACTATGAATAATAATGCGGACGTGCAGCTGTGATTGGGTCGAAACCCTGATTGGTTATCAGGGAGGATTTGTTTGTCCAAAATAAATTGCCTGAGTTGCATTTCTATGACTTTTTCTAAGATTTTGGATAAAGTCGGCAAAATACTAATTGGTCTTAGTTGTATGTATTCTTCAGGTCTTGTGATTTTTGGAAGAGGCACAATAATAGCTTTTTTCCAATTAATTGGGAAATCATTAGTGTATATGGCGTAATTCACAATATGTGAGATGTACGGTAACAGCAGAGGACAACTAAGTTTAATAATATCTATATTTAAGTTGTCATTACCGGTAGCTTTGCTTTTAATACCAACTATGATTTTATATATATCATCGCTTTCAACTTGATCGAACGTGAATCTTTCATTTACGGGCAATAAAGCAGCTTTGCTTTTATAATAATGGACAACATCTTCGCAATCATGGTTATCAATAATTGGAATCGATTTTAAAAAATAATTATTAATATCATCGACATTTTGCAAATGTGCAGGTAATTCTTTGTGCTGTTTATTACTAACCTCTAGTGTTTTCAACTCATTCCACATCTTTCTTGGACTGGAATGCTTGGTTGTGTATTCAAAAAATGCTTTTTACTTTCCCCCGTATGTAATACAAAGGGAAAGTATTGTTTTCGTGAAAATTTTCGAATCAAAAATTTTAGCGGAAATATCCGTTTTGAGGTCCCCTGAGTCGAATAAGACCATTTTTGAAAAATGTCTGGCTGTGTGTGTGTCTGTGTGCGCTGTACCGCAAAAACCGCTAAAGATATCGAGATGAAACTTGAAACTTAAGCTTTTTGGTACAATCGGAAGAACTGAAAAGCTTTTGGTGAAAATCGGAAAACCGGAAGTGGTACTTTACTCTTAGCGTTTTTCAGTTTTTTCAGATTTTTTTAATAAATGTTCATGAAACAAAAAATTCTTTCAAATAAAAGTTGTAGATAATAACAAAATGAAGATGTATTGTTCATTTACTTTTTGTCATAGCACTCTTAGTTTTTGAGATATTTCAAAAGTTGTGTATTTTATCTAGTTATTGAGGACCACTTCGTAATATGTTATAGAAAGAAGAACGTTTTTCGGGAACTTTCAAACACAATTTTCTACAGGGTGATTCATTAGCCTCTTTACAAACTTTAAAAAGTGATTTAATACGCAATTTACGGGGGAAAGTACTATGATGGACACATCACCACTTTTTCTCCTGTTTTAGCATGAAATTCACCTGATTCCTAAGCGACTTGTAGTAGTCCCAATTAGAGCTTAACCGAGTTTTCTTGAACCTCAAGAGGGCTTTATCGCGCAATTTCATAGCTAATTTAACATTGTCGGTTATCCATGGTGTTTTTGGTTTTGATACTTTCACTAGCTTTGTAGGTGCATGGTTATTTAATGTACGTAAGAGATTTTTATTAAAGAAATCGACTTTTTCCTCTAGGTTATCTAAATAAAATATTTGTTGCCATGGAATACGGTTTAGCTCTTCGTGGAACGATTGTCTATTAAAGTTTCAAAAATCTCGTATTATCTTATTAACTGAAGTATTATTATTTGTAATACTGAGCTCACAATAGATAAAATCATGGTCAGCAAATACATAACCACCAACACCTGCTTTAGTTACCAAATTTGTATCATTTGTAATAATTACATCAATTAATGATTGTGTGTTTTGGGAGGTACGAGTAGGTTCACCAATGAGCTGGTGCAGACCGAGAGCATCGATCATTGATTTAAAATAATAAGTATCGGGCTGGGATGGTTTTAGTAAATTAATATTTATATCCCCTAAACAACATACGTGTTCTGTACCAGTCAGCATGACTACTGTTTGCTCCAACTCATCACAAAAAAGTTTATAATTAATTTTTTGGGATCTATAGACGCATCCTACCGCAAGATTATTTTTATTAATTTTAATATTTACCCACAACTGTTATATGTTATTATTAGTGTTTATTACAATACTTTTAAAGTGACGTTTGATATATATACAAACTCCACCCCCTCTACCATCACGATCATTACGAAATAGGTTATAACCATTTCAACTTTAATTTAATATTTTAATAAATCCATTAGAGATATTTAAACTTTTATTATAACCAATCAAAGTTTATTCATTTCTGAGTAGATTCTTTGAATTTTAGGTTAATTTGATAATCCGTGTTTTTTTTACAATTCTCTCAAAATAAACATTCTTTTAAAGTGAACGACTTCTTAAATATTAGCATTTTTTTTTCAAAAAAAGTCTTTTACTGCATAATTTCAACTTTGGCTTAATATTTTCCAAAAAATACGTTGACATAATTTAATTTTTAGTAAAGCAAATGCAGGTGTAATCAACATGATTTTTTAATTCACACAAATTTGGGTTTGTTCTAAATTTAAACAAATTTATTTTGTGTGTAAAACTTTACAATAAAGGAATTTGTAAATTAAGTTTCTGATTAATCGTCTAACGAGGGTTTCCACTCCCAGGTAAAGCATGAAGTAAAATTTCGAGTTTAGAAAAGCCTAAAAATTTGGTTTGGTCGCGTAGCGCGTAGCGCTACGCGACCAAACCAAATTTTTAGGCTTTTCTAAACTCGAAATTTTACTTCATGCGCCACGCATATAAAACACTGATTTACAATTAAGTTTTAAAACATACTTCATCTATAATAATAATAATACATTATATGATAACATAAAGATTTATTTTGTCCATGTTTTTCTGTGATTCAGATTAAATAAAGAATAAAGAAAAATTTAAATATAGAAAATTAACTAAAACTGACGAAAGTAATCAGCATTAAAGAATATTGATCAATATCCATGTACAAATAAGTCTAAGAAATCAAATTTTAACAAACTTAATTTTCACAATATTTGATTTTGATTTGAAGAAGCAATTGAGGTTTTACTATAATCTTTGTCTCATTTCATAATAATAAAATTACAACTTAGATGACGTATTTGTAAATTTAAGAAAGAAATTAAGACCATTAGCGATTAAACAATAAACTGATGAATTTTGGAGGTAGAATACCCCATTTCACCCCTAAATATATAAATTCCCCCCCCCCCCAAAATACCTACACATCTTTGAATACCCTAATTTGGGGTAAAATCCCCAAAATCGGCTGCACTGGTAACGACAGAAACTGCAGCGACACTCGTGACGACTCAGCGCTTGCATTAATCCTCATATTCTGAAAATTTACGGTTGGCCGATTATTGCGGATACGAAGTTGCGTAGTAAACATTTATTAAATGAAAATAAATTTCCGCATTTATCGGTCTTATACTGAGTGCTCATTAATATTATTAACTATTAGCCTGTTATATATTAATTATAAAAAATGGGCAATATTTATTTCTGAGAAAATCAAAATTTATAATATATGTTCAATCAAATTTAACGGTACGGCCCGGCTGACCCTGCCGTCCCTGACGAGCCGTCACTGATCTGTAGTAAGCCGTATAGAATGCTTATTATCTTAAATTCGAAACAAAAAAATAAATGATAACAACTTGTACACACACGGAGCGCGCGAAGAAATAAAGTCGTGCTTTTGACTAAGAGTGTACTGCGCGCCGGCCGAGTTGTGGCGTAAATTAATCCGTTTGGTGGCAGCAGAACAAGGGCGAAATTTTATATCGATTTTTAGCGGTTATCGATCATCGCATCACCATAAATTTTAACATTTGTATGATTTGTATTTTAAAAATTGCAATTATTTTAAGTCATATCTCGGAAATTACTAAATTAAAAAAATATTAAAACATAGAAATGCAGAAAGTTATATATAATTTAAGCTGTCAAAATTTTATTTTTTTTTCGAAAATTACTTCTCAAGAAAAATCACATTGAAGTTTTGTCCTCCTGTTATAATCCCCTTAAATCATAACGTTACTTATGCATCACCCGTTATAAAAACTGCGAATGCCTAAATTTTATTAAAGTTACATGCTTAACTTAAAAAAAAAAACTGTTTCTACAAACAAGGTTTGCACCGATTTTTCTTGCTCCAGCAGCCTGGAGTAGCTACATTTTTACCTACACCACTGGTGAAATTATTATTTTATTTGTTTGATCTTGCATATTTTGAAATGTAACTACACGTAAAATGCCGTGCTTCAAAAGTATAAACTCAAAGCTGTGCTTGTTTGCTTGTGTAATTATCCCTTAGGTAGATGATATCTCTTGCATGGTGGTCTCTCCGGCTCGGTGTGTTCCGTGTTTGTGTGCATTTCTCTCTGGCCGTGTGATTTTTACTTCTGTCCGTATTAATATGTAATTGCGGCATAACGATTCCATAAATTACACATTACATACGAAACGCTCTGTAAGGCGAGAACGCAAGATTCTCGGAACACACAACACGGACGGATTTCTCTCTAACAACCGAAAAACAAAAAAATATAAGCTCAAAATTATCGTATGTTCAATAAAAACAAAACCTATAGATTGCCATGAAAAATATTCTAGGATGGCAACTCTGAAATTATATATTATAATTATTATGTCTGACATTTTATATGTCGATTCCTGAAGCGTGTAGCCAACTTAAAAAAAATAAATCATGGCACTCTAGAGGTTTTTTTTATTGAACATACGATACAATAAATAATGAGAAATAAATAAATTGAATTGAAAATTTCACTACACGAACAATAAATAATGAGAAATGAATAAATTGAATTGAAAATTTCACTTGAAAAATACACTTTTATTTATTTAGATTTTCTACGACATAAATCTACCGAGTTAATTGTAGCTGCTACAAAGCCATCCTTTATAATTAATTTCTTGCGCCGTCAATTTTAATGCATAATCTGATTATTATAATAACTAGATTTAATCGTTGCCTCTGCTACTGAAAATTACGTTGATCTCGAGAGGTGTACAATCTGAATAATTTAAAACAGCCCTGGGTTAAAACACAATTTAAAAATTAATCGATAAAATAGTAGGTGATTATCTTCGCGTTTAAATGACACAACAGACAACCCCAAATTAACGATAAATGCAGGTATTTTATTATCAATCCCGATTCCGTCTATTAATGATCATTGCAATAATGCAATCAATAGAGAGATAGTAAAAAAACTATTTTATTTGTTCATTTTGTATGATGTATCCAATTGTAACATCTGTTTTCTAATATGAACTTATCGAGTAGCAATATTGTATCTTTATTTATTCAGGGAATTTTTCTTTTAAGTATACATATGCATACGATGTTAATTTTCCGACATGCGTTGTTTTTTAGAAGAGTTCAATTTGAAGCTTTAAACGAGCTTTAAACTCCCGGATTCAGCATGAAAAAAATTTCGTGTTTAGAAAAACTTCAAAATTTGGTTTGGTTGGAGTTTTTCTTTTATGTTACATTCCCCAATTAAAGCATTTATGCTTTAAATTTGCAGATATTGCTTGTTCTAGGGTTAGATTTCAAACTTTAGACGAGTGTTTTCCACTCCCAGGTTAAGCATGAAGTAAAATTTCGAGTTTGGAAAAGCCTAAAAATTTGGGTTAGTCGCTCCGCGAAGCGGAGCGACCAAACCAAATTTTTAGGCTTTTCTAAACTCGAAATTTTACTTCATGCGCCCGGCGTATAAAACATTCATTCAGAGTGAAGTTCGTAATATACTGCTTAAGTTTGATCAGTATTTTATACGCGTGGCGCATGAAGTAAAATTTCGAGTTTAGAAAAGCCAGAAAATTTGGTTTGGTCGCTCCGCTTCGCTACGCGACCAAACCAAATGTTCTGGCTTTTCTAAACTCGAAATTTTACTTCATGCTTAACCTGGAAGTGAAAAACTCTCGTTTAAAGCTTGAAATTTAACACTAATCCCAGCAATATCTGCAAATTTAAAGCATAAATGCTGTAATTGGGATATGTATACTTATATTAAAAGCTCCCCGTATATTAAAAATTATTAACCATTGCGCACACAATATTATCACAATATAGTTTGCGGTTATTGATACTACATTCATTATAGATACAATATTGTATAAATCCAGTCTAAAAATAAGTTAAATTTTAATTTTGTATCAATAATGAAATAATTATAGATATTCAATGTATGTACAATACTGTATCAACGGCATTATTTATTATAGGGGTGATGCCAGAGTTTTCAGTATTTTTAACATTATTTTCGTCAATTACCTGATCTGATATTCATCATTTTACAATAATTATGATGTTTTAGTAAATATGGCATATTTATTTATGTCGACATAAATAAATGTGCCATTTTTACTAAAACGCCAAAATTATCGTAAAATTATGAATGTCAGGAAATTGATGAAAAATACATTCCCAAGTTTTAGCAAATTCTGAAATGATCGTCAATGTTGATTTTCTCTTTCGCAACGAAAGTTAGAGTCTATACAAAAACGAACGGGAAATTTATAAAAATAAATTACAAAATATATGTGATAAAATAATCCAAACACGATTTTCTTATCTTTTAGTTAGATTTAGTTATTGTTGCCCGTCGAAAACCAATCTTTATTTTATTTTAATATCGTGATAGATTATTGCTACTATATATGTATTTTTTTCGACTTAACCATAAGTCAATGTTTTATATCCCTGGCAAATTAAAAGCCTGGAAATTCGGGCCAATCCAAATTTTCAGGCTTTTCCAAACTCGAAGATTTACTTTATGCTAAATTAATGAGGGGAAAACTCTTTTTATAATAATGCTGAGATTTCAATAAGATTATTTTGATTTTTTTATCGGTTTAATTGAAAAAATCGTAATATCGTTTAAGAATAAATTTATTTATGCATAAATAAGGAATTACAAAATATAAATAACCTTTTTTACACTAGCCAACAACAAAACAGACAAAAATCATACATACGAGGAATTTTTCTTATAAGTATACATGCATACGCTGTAAATTTTCCGATATTCGCTTATTTAAATCCAAATAGCAGTTATACGAGTATTTTATTATCAGATTAAGCTTGAAGTAAAATTTTGAATTTAGATTTAGTATAGAAAGCGACTCAGAACTGGTGTATAGGGGAACGGTTAAACGTAAACCCTAGCAAAACATTAGTTGTCCCGTTCACGAGAAAGAGGATCCTGAAAGTGAGACCTCTTACTCTATGGGGAGAAACCATACCATTTGTGGAGGAAGCGAAGTATCTAGGAATCACCCTGGATAAATCGCTGAACTGGAACTCCCACTTGGACAAGACAATGCGCAAAGCAAGGTACGCCCTGTGGACGTGCCATTTAATTTTCGGGAAGTCATGGGGATTAAACCCCCAAGCAAATGTACTGGCTATATGGTTCGGTCATAAAACCAATAATAACCTATGGCCTGGTGGCCGATTACAACTCGAAAAACGGCCATATCAAGGCTCTCCTCACTGCAGAGAATGGCGACAGTGGCGGTAACTGGAGCCATACGCACTACCCCATCAGCGGCTCTAGAAATGCTACTGAACCTCACCCCCCTACATATCCTAATACAGGGCGAGGCCAGATCAGCAACGTATCGATATCACCACGCGGCCCTATCGGATCCGAAGGTGATAGTCTTCATATCAAATGGGCTGTCAACTGCCATTGAGGCGGATGACACCCTCAGTATGAGAACTGACTACGCAGTCACGGACTACTGCGAGGATCAGCCGTACAAGGTCCTGTTCCCAAGCAGGGACGACTGGGAGCGACATAAAATCACCCCAGAAAAGGCTGATTCTTACTGGTACACTGACGGCTCAAAACTGTTAACTGGAACAGGAGCCTCAGTCGTCGGACCAAGGACTGAACTTTACTACAGCCTTGGCAGGTATGCTACCATACTTCAGGCTGAAATATACGCCAATGAAATGTGCGCCCACGAAATCCTTTCAAAGGGTTGGGCGGGCAGGACAATAAAAATATTTTCGGACAGCCAGGCGGCCCTTAGGGCCCTGGCATCTTCTAGATGCTCCTCGCTGGCTGTACGGAACTGCAAGGAAGCCCTCTGCTAAATGGCACAGGTAAACGGGGTCAGTCTGATGTGGGTGCCAACCCACTCTGGCGTGAAGGGAAACGAATTAGCCGATTCCCTAGCCAGAGAGTGGGCGCGTACATCCTACATCGGACCAGAACCCGCTCTGGGGATACCCAGATCAACAGATAGAGACCGTAACAACGGATGGATGAGACACGAGGCACAGGATTTCTGGCAAAACCGCCCTGGGATGAGACATTTCAGAGCGGTAACAAGTGGACCATCTGCGGCCAGGACGGCCTCATGGTTGAAGCTGAGCAGATCAGATGTTCACACATTAACTGCTCTCTTCACTGTACACAGCCGTCTAAGGCATCACCTTAATAAACTAGGACTAAGCGACACCACTGAGTGCCGCCTATGCCTAGAGGATGATGAAACAGCACAGCACGTCATATGTGTCTGTCCAGCTGGCGAGATCAGGACCACGGTGTTTGGCACACAGAAGCTAAACCTGAAGGACCTGGAAAAAACTTTACCTGACAAGATCCTTGACTTCATCAAGAAGATGGACTTGGAAGGTGAGCTGTAAGGTCGGATGATCGACCTTAATTGTGAGCCACAATAGATCCTTGCGGTCGCAGTGGAGGGTAGCATAACCACCCACTCACTTTCAATAGAATAGAATAGTATAGAAAAAATAAATTAAATCATTTTATATAAAATATGCGTTGAGCATTATTGATATTTGACGATAGCCAAGCCAAAAAAAGTAAAATAATAAGGAATGTGAAAATAACAAGAGTTTATAAATTTTCACAATAAAATTAATGTATGGTACCCTAATTTAACAAGTATTATTTTATTTTCCAATAAAATTACAAAATAATTAATAGGGGCAAATTCGTCACTGAAATTTTGGAAACATATTTTCTCGAAAACGAATCTAGATAAAGCAAATCTGTTTTCAGTACTTGTAAAAGAACATTGACGAGAATCATCAAAATTATATAGGGTTTTTCAAAAGAAAGTCGTATTTTGAAATACTGATATTTTTATCATTACTTGAGCAATTTCATAATTACAAATGCCTGTATGTGTAGAAATAAATGGGACTTAATAAAAATATTACATATATCGTAAATGCTGAATTTGGTCTAAAATGTCTTCAAATATTGCTACCAGATTTTTGAAAGCTATCAAAGTGCATGGGCCAGCTCTAAAACCGTTACGGGTACGAAACTGTCGAAAGCCTGCCAAGAAACGCCGTCTACATTCGTAATAACATTGAACAAGTCCAATGCGAGTTTACAGAGGAAAGACCATTTCTTTTCACAAAAGAAATTGTGTTCTAATGTGAAATACATGTGATGACACTTGCATACAAAGGTTTTTTTATGTAACAGTTTTGAAACAAATTAGTTGCCATTGCAGCCAAATGATGAGAAAAAATATCCCAAAAATATCCCATTTTCCTTGTGACCTGATACTGTTCTTGTTTTAAAATATTCATAGAAATCAGTCACTATCCGAAAAGTTTAAAATACTACATACTTTTGAAAAACCCTATATATTTAATTACAAAAATGTCATTTAGTCAGTCATACCTACTTACTGAGAATATTTTCTTTTGATTTTTAATTATATTCATTATTTTTGACATATGTTTGACGTTTAATGAGTAAATAATTGGTATTTCTGAGTTTATAATAAGTAACTTTTTAGTAACTGACTAATTAATATAAGAGAAACTAATTTCAAGCCAAACCAATAACTTATGTTATTCCATGCAATTATTTCAACAAACATAAAACTTAATACCATCTAATTTTCAAAACTGTAATCACAAATTAATTTCAGGAACTCATTTTATTCCCGTCTATTAGGGAGGTTTACATTCCGAAGCAAAAAAAGTTTCTCTCGAGATGTGTTGATTCAAGTTGTCAATAATTATATATTAAGTTATTGCGTTTCGTCGCTCCCAGGCTTAAGTTCAGCATTAGCATAATGATGAATTATCCCCCTGCGAAAACGAATAATTACAGATGATGATGAATTATACCGCTGACTGATACATCATTTCGTTGACTGTTCTTTCTTCTTCCGCGATGTTTTCAGATGTGGAATTATTACCATAATATACTTAGATAAGTATAATACAGACTTTTTAGCATCTGAACGTAATAAAAAGTGGAGGAAAAAATCATTAATTTCGGATATTTAATTAAAACACTTGCTTTGTTTCATTAATTTATATTTTCTCCGACTAGTTTCGATCATTGGCCATCTTCGAGGAAGATTACCAATGGTCGAAACTAGTCGGAGAAAATATAAATTAGTGAAACAAAGCTTCAAATTAAACTTTTTAAAAAGAACAACGAAAATATTTGAGCATTTATTGCACAGAATTGGGATATGTATATTTAAAAAAAACTCCCTGTTTATTCCGATGCATATGTTGTAAATTTTGAGGCATTCGTTTTTAATCGTTCATTTTGGAGCTGTTGACGAGTATTTCTAATCCCAAACTAAGCATGAAGTAAATTTTCGAGTTTAGAAAGCCTGAACGTTTGGATTTGGACACGTGGTGTCCAAATCCAAATTCAGACTTTTCTAAACTCGAAATTTTACTTGATGTTTAATCTGGGATTAGAAACACTCGATAAAAGCTTGAAATTAAACGCTTTTATAAAATTAATGAATGCCTCAACATTATTTATAGCGTAAACATTCCCTATATATCCTTTTCATGATAAATGTACATTTTCTAATAGTTCTCGTAGGTAAAGTAAATTAATCTCGATGAAAGAAACGTTCAATATTTACGAAATATAATTACACCCATATCCAATGTAGCACAGTTTAACCATTTTAAGACGTGACAGATGCAGTGTAAAAGACCATAACACCATATACACATGAAACAGCAGCAGGAGCAGGAGCAAAAGCTGCCAGCAGCAGCCGGAGATCCAAAGGTCAAAGACCCGTCTGATGCACGCCACAAGGATTTCTCATTTTTCAGGCGTCAACTGTGTAGTTTTTTTTTTTTCGTTTAGTTCTTTTCTGTAGTTGCCCTCTATTTTATTTTCCCCGCTTCACTCGGACTCCGTTGTTTCACGTCCATAATGCGGTCCTTATCCATTCATTCCTTATCGTTTTTATTAATAAACGGGCCTTGTTTTAATCGTGTGTACAGCGAGCTTTTCATCGTTCGAAGAGAATGAAACTATTGTGTATCGAGAATGCTTGTTGCTAAGGGTTTAAAGTAATTTTACGTGACAGTGATGATTTTAAATTATTCTGTAAGTTTGTGTTTGTCTGTGATTATTTTATTCAATCAACATTTTGTCTAAAAATTGTGCATTCATTGTCCCCTCTATTGGTAATTTGTATCCAGTTTTGTGCACCCGTCTTAATTTTCCAGTCTTTTACCAATTATTTATCAGCCTGTATGGTCTAGTCTTCGTTGCCAAATCATTGTCAAATTATAAAGTCTTTGCCTACTTAAACTAGTATTAGTCCAGTTTAGTCTATATTTAGTCTTTGCTTGGTATTTTTCCAGTCTGTGTTAAGTTTTTGTTTAGACCTTGCTCAATCTTTCTCTACTCTTTGTATCCAATCTTTATCTTAGCAAGCCCTTGGACTGCGTTTTACATGTCGTCTTGCTTCGAAAATTGTATTACTATAATTTTAACCCATAAAGTTGTCGTTTGATTGCCTCATATCTCCAGAATAGACTATTACGTGTCAAGTTTAAAGAACAAACATCTAGCGTTGCTACAATTACTTGTGGTGTCCCGCAAGTGTCGGTACTAGGTCCACTTTTTTTCTTATTTATGTTAATGAACTCTCGACCTCTCTCTATTTCTGTGTCTGCATGTGTTTTTCAGTGTTGAAAGCTAAGTAATTTAATCCAAATAATCCAAATGGCTGCCTTAAACGTAGATTAAAATTCTGTCTAGTTATATCTCATCCATTCGACTAAAATTTTGTATGTTCCGTAAGTGTATATTCCAACACCTCAATAAATATGCAATTTCCGAAGAAAATCTCACCTTTTCCTTTTCCTTTTCATGCCCAACACGTAATTAAATACACAGATTTATTCCCCATGACTTTTCCATTAAATCACTTCGCAGCACAAATTGCTGTTAACAACAATGTGCATTATGTAAACACGGTTCTTTTTCCTACAAGACTCTGGACATGTGTTGCGATATCTTTTCTACGGATATAAATATTTTAATTGTGTTTATTATTGACACCCCGTTGAGATTAGAATCTCGAAATTTAATCCGGCCATTGGTTTTCCGTCGCATCGATAAATTCGCAATGGTGTGCAATGTGCAAGCAAGCGTCGACGACGCAAAGGTAAACATGACTGTAATTTGATTGACCGTATCTAACTTAATTATTCAACTGGAAATCAGAAATTCGCTGCCTTTTGATATACCTACATATTTAGGTAGTATTTCTGTTAAACTTGTATTTTATGTGCATCCTCATGTCCTAATCAAAGAAACAATATTAACCCATTAAGCGCCATTGATGCAATAATGTAACATTATTATTTAAATATTTTCTTGAAATTACTAAATAAGTTAATTTAATACATTGTTTTATTTGACCTGATTTGAGAATGTGTAAAGAAAAATGTAAATATTTTGTTATTTGAATATTTCGATTATAACTAATTTAAATTGTTTCACGGGCTGTATGGCAGGTGGCACCGTCTTGTTGAAACCACATATTGGCCACATAAATTTCATCCAATTATCATGTCACGATATTGAGCACCTGTAACAGTCACAGCTTGACCAGTCTCATTTTCAAAATAGCAAGGTCCAATAATGCTTCCAGCCCAACAATCGCACCAAACAATAACACGTTGTGGATGCATTTGCATTTCGACAATCACATGTGGGTTCTCCGAACCCCAAACACGGACATTTTTGCGATTACCAAAGCCATCAAGGTGAAAATGTGCTTCATCGCTTAGGATGATTTTGCTCGAAAAATCAGCATCCACTTGTTGATGTTTAATAATCCATTTAACAAACTCTATTCGCTGTGCATGGTCATTAAATTTTGTAAGCATAAAGACACAGATCTTTTGTGAGTATACGATTTAGAAAACTTCTTGATATTTTGCAAGTCTTGTACACGACGCCGAATTGATGTTCTGGGATTTTCAGCAACACTCTTACGCACTGTTTCGATATTGACATTTGAACGGCTTGTTTTTGGACGACCAGTGTGTTTCGCGTCTCCAACTGATCCAGTCTCCCTGAATTTTTCAATTAATCTCTTCACAGTTGATAAATTTAAAACACGATTGCGACCATATTTTGTATACAATTTTTAAACTGTGGCCACCAATCTTTTATTATTTTTTAGATATTGTTCAATAATGAAATAACGTTTTTGTATCGTGTAACGTTCCATTTTTTACTAACTCTAACCTGTAAAATTGTTTTTTTTTAGAGTTGCCAACAATTTACTGCACAAATGGCGAAATATTCAAATCTTGCGTTAATTTTAGAACACCCAATAGATGCATAAGAAAACATTTGAATATTTCTAACCAGGCTTTGAAAGACTTTTAAAAAAATAAATACTACAAGATGGTTTACGCCTTGTCTTAGAAAAAGAAAATCATAACCGTTGGTCGCAAAAACTGCGGAGCCGGTTCCTTCTTTCCACGAAAGCTTTTAGAAAGCCAGTCCACCCCTGGACACATGCACTTCTTTCTTAATGTTGTTAATTAAATTGGCAAGATTATCTCCTCAAAAATGAGATTACGATTTAAATTCTTCGTAAATTTTTTGTACATGTTTTGTTGTTGTAATTTAATTACGGTAATTAAGAGTGACGTTAATGCGGTGTATGAGGAATGGAAGGGAAATGTTAAAAGTGGATCGGCGGCTGTGTATCGGATTTATGCGCAATGATGGTAAACCGACGTGAAATGCACCAGCGAAAGCTATAAATAAGCGGGCGCATATATTTCACAGGGAACGGAAAATCGCCTGACTCGGCTCTTAACCCGCTCGCTTTCATTACAATTACCAATTATAACACTTTACAACGCATAACAGGATATC
This sequence comes from Philonthus cognatus, assembly GCA_932526585.2. Taxonomy (NCBI): domain Eukaryota; kingdom Metazoa; phylum Arthropoda; class Insecta; order Coleoptera; family Staphylinidae; genus Philonthus; species Philonthus cognatus. The sequence continues at coordinate 41,474,654 of OW052244.1, forward strand.
TAAAAGCGTGCAATATTTACAATTACTTATAGATTTCGTTCGGGGCGAGGATTTATTATGCGCGCCGTTCGCAATAAACGTCCGATAAACGCAAACACTCGTAATGATTAACACAAAATTAAACTGACCATAAATTTAAATTTAAATTAAAATCAGGTAAATTTAAGGATTACCTAATAATGCTTTTACGTTAATTTTTATACCGTAAGGTTCAATTTGAAACTATTCGTAATGTTTTTTGAGAAAAGCGGCAGAACTCAAAAATAATAAGTCTAAATCTAAAATTTTGATATGGTGGCACGAAGCAAAGCTCACCGGTAATGTGTTGACTCCCGTGGTATCCAACCCCACAGCAAGTACCAATGTGGCACAATCGAAACAAATCAAACAATGATATGTGTCATTTTTTTGTTATCGTCATAACGTATCGGTAGTTATGTCTAAACTAGGGATTGTAAATTGCTCTCCAAGACGCAATTTAACTATTTTTTGCTAATACTGCCAGTAGTGTATAAACAAATGGAACCAGTGTTGCCAACTCTAGACTACCAGATGTCTAAAAATGTCGCTTAGAAAATCACCAGAAATCATCATATTTTATATTTTGTTATAACATGAATAATATAAATACATAATAACAAAACAACAAAAAATAGTTTTTTATTTGTTAACGTTAAAATATATAAAAACTGTAGAATACCGAAAGATGCATTGTACTATAATTATATTATATTATTACAATTATACCGTGCGATCATTTAAAACATAATTTAGAGTAGGCTTTGAATTTTAAATTAGATTGACACTACTGACTGGTAACACATACTTTACCATAACCTCAATTCATTCCACTATTCATTTAACATTCTGGGCAACCGCACGACAAAAATGCCACCTACTCTAAATCATAATTTAAATGATCGCACGGTACTATAATTATAATAAAAGTTGTCCTAAAATTGAACCCTGAGGAACAGGTAACAGGTAATAGGTTATAAAAAACAAACGTTTTTCGGAAACTATCAAACATAATCTTCTACAGGGTGATTCATTAACCTTTTTACAAATTTCAGTAATTAAAAGTAGTTTTAATTTCACGAAGAAATGTTCAAAAAACGCAGGTTATATCTTTTTTTTTATTCAGAAGTTATCAACTGCAGCTTCTAACGAGTGTTTACAGTTCTTAATTAAGAATGAAGTAAAATAACAAAAACATTTTTAATATTACTTTAAAAAATGTGTAATAAATTTGATTTTTTGCTCTAGGTCTTTATAACTTTAGAATCGCGAGTGGGATTGATTGAGTTGACAGGTGCGGTGAGTGAGGTTAGGATAGGTTCACGTTTCCGCAATTCAAGTCGATTATCTCGCAAGGAGAGCATGCTATCGAATAAATTGTTGCAGTGAAAAGGTAGAGAATTTCATGCCGAACGTCTTTTGTTTGAAACAATATTTCTTATTTTTACAACAATCGAGATATCGTTGGATAAACAATTATACGTTTTAGAAATGTGTAATAAATTCAATTTTTCGCTCTAGGGCTTTAAAAATTTGAAATCGCGAGTGAGATTGTGATAGTTGATCGAGACGGTAGGGTTAGGTTAGGTCGACGTTTTCGCAATTTAATTCAATTATCTCGTAAACGAAGTGTGCTATGGAAAACAAAATCGGCAAAAATGTTGAGAATTTGATGCTGAGCGTCTTTTGTTTAAAACATTTTTTGTTATATTGTACAACAATCGAGATATTGTTTGATAATGCAATGGTTAATTGGTTGGGTTTGTGATTAAATATTTTTATTAAATACAATGTTTGCGCTAGACTTTTAAAATAGATTCGGGTGTAAGATTAATCGGAGTTCAAGGTGCGCTAAGCGGGGATTAAATCTGTGATTTACAAATTGATTTACAGTTAATCAAAACTGAGATTTAGTTTGAGTTTCATGAATTTTTGAATGCAGTTCCTCTTTTTGAGAGATTAGATTATAAAGGAAATCTCGGATTTTGTTGAAATGAGCAGGGGTTGTTGGGGGATGAATGAGCTTTGTGTTAGAGTTAAAAAAACAAAATTGAGCTATTTTTAACTGAATTACAGACGCTCAAAGTTCGATTGAAGTTGTGTTGATTTAATAGAAATAATTTAATGTTACCTTTTTCTTTATCGGGTTAAAGGAAAAAATAAACTTAGACACTAACTTCAATTTGTTGTTACGACTATTGTGATTCGACAAGAAATAAATACAAATCTGTAAAATTTCGCGTTGGACTTCTCGATTGTAAATTATTCTTTCGCTCTGTCTAATTACGAAATTACAAAAACGCATTGAAAAACAAATAAACAAAATGCTGGTATTTTAATTACATTTAAAAATATCTCTCAAATAAATTAAATTACAAAACTATAAAATGTAATAAATCGTTTTTTTATTTTCGGCTAATGCGACGGATAAAATCTATAATATAATATTTGAACGAAAATACTTTACAAAACAACGAACAATAATTAATAATTATAAATTGTTGATAATCTCAAAATATTGAAAATTGACAAACATTTTGTGAATCGAGAAAAATATTGAAAATGTTGATATCACGAAATAAATATATTTGTCATTGTTATTACTATTGTAATCATTGAAGAAAGGAATTACTACAATAACTAACAAAACACTTCACGTCACTAAAAGAAGAATTTTAAAAGTCTGATAACAATTTTATAAATTGAAAAAAATCTCGAATTATCGAAAATCTCGACATGTTGAAAATATTGATGGTCCACTCCCAGACTAAGTATGAAGTAAAACTTCGAGTTTAGTAAAACCTCGCGTAGTAAATTTTTACGGGGCTTTTCTAAACTCGAAATTTTACTTCATGCACCCTGCGTAGAAAACACTGAATTCAAATGACGTTTAAAATATACTCCGATCAAAACGTATTCTCTTGCAAATGTTCAATCATTTGGACATGAACAATTTTATGAATGATATACTGAATATTTCCCAATTTTTTTATTGATTTGGCAGTATTTTTCCACGTTCGACTGTTTTAACTTTAATCACTTTCTGATAACAGTAAGTCACTAGATTGTCATTGAAAACCTCCAACAAACACCAGAATTTAGCCACGTCTGAATTTAAACAATTTGTCTGAATTCGAAAGTGGAAAACACCAGATTTGATGACAAAATCACTGATTTGGAAACGCTGAATGGAACTTAGAGTTGACGATTAATTTAGATGCAAATTCACATTTTCTATGTCTAATAAAAATTTTCACGCTTTCATACATTTTTGACATAATGTATAAACATTGTCCCATACAAGCTGACACATATTCGACGTAATCGCTAAATTAACGAATGACGAGTGTTTTAATAGGTTGGTATATATTGTTAAACATCACTTTTAACGAATCAATGTTTTCCTTTTCTGCCCAAAAACAAACATTGAGCCAATTCCATTTACTCACAGGTTAGTCAGAACTTCTTACAACGGGGAAAGCAGCAATCACTCTTAAAATTACGTTAGGGAAAATCTAAAAGATCCTTTGGGAACATTATCTTACTTTAGGAATTTAATAATATTTTAAAAGATCTTAGAAATGTGTGATACATCTTCAAGAAATATGGTAACTGTGGAAACACTTAAAAAAACATCACTTTTTACGTAATCTGTTAGAAATTTTCAGTTGGGAAAATAGAAGCCGAAACTAGTCGGAGTAAATCAAATGTTCTGTGAAACAAACAAAGTGATTTTTATTTAAATTAATATTCATACATATAGAATATTTAAAAATAATTCAGATTTTTAACTGAATTAAACCTAAATCAGAAATAATTGTGATTAGGAAAGGGAACATAAGGAATTTCTTGAATTATTTTCTCATCTGGCACTTGGTGAAACATATTAGAATATGTAAAGTTATTTAAATTAAAAAAAAAAACACTTGGTATTGTTTCACAAATTAAAACTTTATTCCGACTAGTTTCGGTTTGTTAGACAAATTTCAAGGAATGTTTAAAGACCTTTCAGTGTAATGGATTTAGCACTCCTAAAAAATGACGAGTAAAACAGTCTTCAAACAAGCCAGCAGCTAAAAGACTCAACTTTAAAAGTTTTTATTTCTGTCCATTTTTATTTTTAGAAAGAGTCTTAGCCTTAAACGTTTTGTAATCTTTCTGTTGTAAACTATCAATTTCAAAGAAAAAGGCTGTAAAGCGTTTCTGAAAAGAGTTTCTAATATAATTGAAGTTATTTCCAGGAACTTGACTCTCTTTACGAAATAAGTTTGTTTATACAAGAAGTCAACTTCTTGAACATTTGCTAGAAGAAGTTTTGAATTAAGTTAAAAGTCCTTCTAATCAAGATTTTCTATAAACTGTGAGGAATTCAGATAATTTCATAATAAAGTTCAAACTCCCCTAAGTCTTCTGAAAAACGTTTTAAATTAAGTTACTTCCTTCTATTCTAATCAAAGTATATTTTAGGAATCCTTGGTCCATTTTATAATAGAATTTGAGACGTATTGTACCTGTGAAAACATCGTTGATTATAATCAAATATAAATTCACTTTATTAAAGTGATATTATGGAATTTCAACAACTAACAGCCTCAACTATACAGTATTCAAATATAAATTGATTATACAGTGAGTTTTTTCACACATCCCAATTATGTGCTATACAGTTTCAGATATTCCTTGTTTCTTAAAAAGGGTTTAACTTTAAGCTTCAAACGAGTGTTGTCCACTCCCAGGCTAAGCATGAAGTAAAATTTCGAGTTTAGGAAAGGCTGAAAATTTGGTTTGGTCGTGTAGCGCGTAGCGCTACGCGACCAAACCAAATTTTCAGGCTCTTCTAAACTCGAAATTTTACTTCATGCGCCACGCGTATAAAACACTGATTTCAAGTGAAGTTCGCTTGTTCACAATATTTCAGTGTTTTCAGTGTTTAACACGTGTGGTGCATTAAGTAAAATTTCGAATTTAGAAAAGTCTAAACATTTGATTTGGTCGCTCCGTTTCGCTACGCGACCAAACCAAATTTTCAGGCTTTTCTAAACTTTACATTTTGCTTCATGCGCCACGAGTATTAAACACTGAAAACACTGAAATATTGTAAACAAGCTAACTTCACTTAAAATCTGTGTTTTATACGCGTGGCGCATGAAGTAAAATTTGGAGTTTAGAAAAGCCTGAAAATTTGGTTCGGTCGCGTAGCGCTACGCGCTACACGACCAAACCAAATTTTCAGGCTTTTCTAAACTCCAAATTTTACTTCATGCTTAGTCTGGGAGTGGATAACACTTGTTAAAACTTCAAATTGAACTCTTTTATAAAAAACCGTATGCATATGTATATTTAAAGCAAAAATTCCTTGCATGTATACTTAAAAGAAAAATTCCCCGTAAGTACATGTTCATGTGCACTTTTTTTTAAAGAAAATTAAGCTCTATTGAGTACCTGATTATGAAAAGGCAGCAATAATTTTTCACGTTAGAGAGATGAGGTGTGTTTGCCTGTTATGTGTAATTTAGCTCCGATCGGATCCCGGAGCGCAATTACGCGCCGGTAATTGTTAATTAACGCAATAAATTGGCGACGGTGGCTCATTCTCTTGTCATAAATCTCGCAATGGTAACGGTTTTTCAATTAAAATTTAAATGGACACACGCAACTAGCTGAGAGTGGCCGCCACAATAACCCGCCGAGGACTTGGAGATTGCTAATTAATTAATGGACGCCGAGGCACAAGTAACACCATCCAGAGTGCCACGTTGATAAATCAAGGTGGTGTTCCAATTAAGTGGGGAATTTTAAGTGTGTGGCATTATTTTATTAGCATGCGGCAATCTTCGCTTTTTTCTGTTTCGATATTTATGCCTGGAAATGGGTATGGATGTGATCATTTTAAATTACTGATATAACTCAAAAATAGATTGTCGAGGAATTAAATATTCCATTTGCATAAATTACTTATTTAAATATCTACTTGTTCCACCATTATCTTGAAAATTGTATTACCGGTTTACCCATTTACAGGTAAATCGTAATAAAAAAAATCTAAAAAATTTAACGGTAGTTCGCTATTTTTTTCTTGTCCTTTGTTGAGACAATTAAATACGGTTTTTTTGTTTTTTATTATCATTGATGATGTTTTGTAACTGGGGAGAATGAATTTTTAATAATTTCAATCAAATTTGAGGTCCTGTCCTCCAACGAATGTTTAGCCATTAATTAGCTCGAGATGTTTATTTTAAAACTTTATCGAAATATTGAATTACCCAGGCCAAAAAATTTTGACTTTATGAAAGTTGATTTCGATCTGATTTCGATTTTGTATAATTTTGATCTGCTGAATTAAAATCCGAGTGTCATTTTGCCCTATCACGTAAGGCTTTTATCAATGTTGAAAATAAATGTATAATAAATTTGGTCAAAATAAACGCTACTTTTATTGATACAGATACAAAAGCAAATTATAAATAGTAAAATAAATTGAAAATTCTTAAATAACCTTTAATTTCTTTTCTTTCCAGAAGATCTTTCGGTCTTAGAGGGAAAGATCTTCAGGCCCCCCAGAGCCGGATTGTCCCATTTTATTGACCAGCAGTAATCAGCCATCATTGAAACATTCCACTGACCTTGATACTTGCGTTCCATTTCTTTCATGTCTTAGTGGAACCTCTCACCTTGCTTCTCACTCACATCACCAAGATTTTCGGGGAAGTAATCAAGATGCGAATGTAAAAAGTGAAAAGTTTGTGCTTATATTACATCCCAATTCCATAAACTTCTGTAGTATGTTTTTCACAATTTCTTTGTAGTTAGGATCCTTATTGTTTCCCAAAAAACCTTCAATAACATTAGCAAATGAAATCCATGCATCTTTTTCAGTCTTGGTAATGGTATTAACAAATTCTTGATCTTCCGTTAATCTCCTCATTCGAGGTCCGACACAAATTCCTTCCTTTAATTTTGCATCTGAGATAGCCGGAAATTTTATACAAAGGTATTTGAAACAATCTCCATCTTTATTTAAAGCCTTAACGTGTTGTTTCATTAATCCTAGTTTAATATGCAGTGGAGGTAACAAGATTTTTTGTGGACCAACAAGATTTTCGTGCAGAACATTTTTTGATCCGGGAGTTAAATTATCTCTACTTATCCAGTCCTTTTTCTTCCAATGTTGATGTCTACTTCGACTGTCCCACTCACACAAAAACATGGGTACTTTGTATACCCTGACTGCTGTCCTAGTAGAAGTCCCACAATTTTAAAATCCCTGCAAATTTTCCAACTATGATCATTGTATTTGATTTTTTCAAGCATTACTTTAAGATTTTCGTAGCTTTCCGTCATTTTCACAGAATGGGCTACCGGTACTGATGAAAAAACATCTCCATTGTGCAAGATAACAGCTTTAATTTCATTTTTAATTTAGTTTTTATTCGCAAATATTTTAAAAACCATTAATATGACACCTAGTAAATTTATTCAAAAATTGTGCGTGATGGAAACAAAAAAAAAATGTTGATTCATTATTAGATTAGCCACCAAAACTTTAAAAAAATTAACAAATCCTAATCACAAATTTTTTGTTGGCCTGTGTTATTAATCTTGTGAAATATACTAAAAAATTAGCCCGTGGAGGGCTCTAGTGGTAAACATGAATCAGATCACTGAGCACCATAAACACCACTTATAATTGGACCAGTTAGTAGGTCATTAAAAAATACATCCCAAAATCTCCAATTGACACCTTGTATAATAAATTCGAGTGTTTCTCTTTTTTCTCCTTTCAAAAATTTAGGAAGAAGAAACTCGTGTGGAGTGTGTGTTTCATAACGGGCAATTATGGGAGCGTTGATCTTCACGTTTTGGAGAAATTTATCACGTCTTCGTATCGATGGTGCAGTAAATGACCCCGACTCGGATCTACTCGGACCGGTCCATTGGACCAATGGGTCCATTCAGGGTCAAGGTCGACACCCGTCTTCCAACAACTTTACGGATTAAAAGCGGCACCCTTCCGAAAATCTTCTTCCTTCTTTCACTCGCTTTGATGTGCGTGTGTATTTTGGATTAAAATAAAGCTCGATTTATGGCCATTCTTAAGAGCTACATTAAAATCTTGAAATGTAATGCACGAAAAATTAAGCGGTTTAAAACAACATTTTAGTAACAGTTTAGATATGATTAAACAGAATTTAGGCTTTATATTTTGTCTAAAATCCAACAATCATTTTCAAGTATTTTAAAAATGTATATTCGCTTTTCAATTTTAAACTTGTAACAAGTGCTTCTATTTGTTGATTAAGAATGAAGTAAATATTTCAAGTTTAAAAAAGTGTGAAAATTTGGATTTTCCGGTGCAAACGATGCAAGATGCGCTGGTAAATCCAAGTTTTTAGGCTTTTATAAACCTATAAAACACAGATTTAAAGTGAAATTTAAAACCTATACTACTTTAGATATGTTTATTATTCAGGGACGACTCAGCTTGATTGATGTTTGATTTCGCAATAATATATTATGTTGAAAAAAAATGTTGAAAGCGCAAGATGAAACGAAATAATCTTTTTTATTTCTAGTTCTCTAATTTCATAAAATTATGAAATTAGAGATATAGAGAATAAAAATGATTCCATAGTTGAGGCTATTAATTGTTGAAATTCCATAATATCACTTTAATAAAACACGTAATTTGTTTAGGTTACAAAATTATATTTATTGTAATACAACAATTGTTTCACCACACTGTGGTTTCATCAGGTAGATGAATGGTCATCTACCTGATAAGGTCACAGTGTGGTGAAACAATTGTTGTAGTACAATAAATATAATTTTGAAACCTAAACAAATTAAGTGTTTTATTAAAGTGAAAAAAAATCGTTTCATTTTGCGCTTTCAAAATTCTCTCCACGGTAGCTACACCGCTGACTTCTGTTATTTCTCTGTTTCTCACTTTCGTCGTTTCTGTTTTTTTATTATTTAAATGAATATTTTATGTTAATTTATTTTTATTAATTTCCTGCTATATTTTTAATCGCCACATCTGCAATATTACATTTCAGATCGTATCTGTACCGTATTATTTACACCTACCGTATGTTAAATGTTATTTAAATGACACTCTAACGTTCCCTGCACGGCTACCAGAAAAAAAAAAACGTGAAATTAAATATGCTTTCCTTTCTCGAAAGGCGTTCTAAATATTAAAATGCTGTATTTATTAACTCGGTTATTAATTCTTTACAAGCAATTAATTGGCGAATATTCAATTACAATATTGAATACCGTGTGTTATTTATTGAACATAGTAATTAATAAATGTTATATTGTGGAGGCTTCTACTTCGATATACATGTTAATTTATCAATAAATAACGTTTTGACTTTGTAAAACACAATTTAGTTTTCCCTGTCTGCAGTTTCAGCGAATTTAGTTTGCCATTAGTACTTTATGTTTGATAATGGCAAGGTATTTTTTTGGTGGGGAAACGCTTTGCCAATCAACAGGAATTGCAAGACACAGTCGTGGACTACTTTAATCGACTTAACAGGCAACACTACCATAAAGGGATGTTTAAATTACTGTCACGCTGGGATAAATGTCTCAATCTTTATGGAGAATATGTCGAGAAATACCCAAAAGTGTATTGTTTTTTGTAGAGTGTATTAAATATTTTCTTTAAAAATGTATGTTAGTAAATTTTGGCCTGTACCTTTAATATCGGACCTCCCTCGTATGAATTTCACAAACGGAAACATTGACAGCAGATGACAAATCGCAAGGGAAAAATATCTTGAATCGGGAAAATATCGGGAAAGCGTCAGGGAAATTCAATATTGCAGATTGGTTAGTTTTACTTTAAATAATACCAAACAAAACTTGATTATTTGATAGTGAATCACTTCCAATTATGAAAAGAAGATTTCTTATAAACTCAGGTGGAAGTAACGCTCTTACTTCGTCGAAACACTCAGGGATTAGTAACAGGGACGTCGACCAAATAAAAAGCTTTCAGAGATTATTCATTTATTTATTTTTTTGTTATTTATTTATTTATTTGCAGTGTACACAACGTTTACATTTGTCAAGAAGAGGTATACTAAATACTATAATAGATTTTATAATAGAGTTCAATTTGAAGTTTCAAACGAGCGTTTTCACTCCCAGAGTAAGCATGAAGTAAAATTTCGAGTTTAGAAAAGCCCCGCGTGGACAAATTTTCACGGGGTTTTTCTAAACTCGAATTGTTCCTTCATGCGCCATGCGTATAATACAGTGATTTAACGAAAAAATTAAAAACACACATAACAAATTTTTCATGTTAAACCTGACAGTTAATTCGAATTATATTTGACAATTCAAATCCTTTCGTAAGTATACGAATCCTTTTGTACGTATTCGAATCCTTTTATAAATATTCGAATCCTTTTATAAATATTCGAATCCTTTTATGAGGATTCGAATCACCCGCATTTGGATTCGAATACGAATCCTCTTAAAAAAATGTAACGGATTCGAATCACGAATCCAGTTTAACTAAAGTATTCGAATGCCTCTTTTGCATCCTCTAAAAGGATTCGAATTATGCCCAGCTCTTTTTGAAACCTTAAAAGGATTCGAATCCAGGATTCAAATCCTGCCCAGCTCCGTTACTGTATATATTATATTGAAATTTAAAAGAAGTTCTGTGATGACCTTAATTTCATCTCGCCTAGGCACGCATTCATGCAACATCATTTAAGCACGCATCATTAATTCCACATGCTTTTTAAGAAAACCAAAATATCCATAAATCAGGCGCATTGAAACCAACGTGTCCCCCCGAGGTGGGTCCAATTAATATCATTGTGATTCGATTTGTGGGGAACAACCTGTAAAACTGGCGACCGGCAACAATAACAAAAATCCATTACTCAACGCGAGTTATTAACTTGTATAGACTTATAAATAATAGATAAGAGGGTCTCGGCGGTTTCGGTTGCGTAAATGCATTCTCTCCTGCAGAAGCCGCGGGCCGAGAGCCATAATGGATTCGGTTACCGTTCACGTTATAATCTTTATCCTTATTGGATTACGCATCGTATTTTACATGTACGTCGTATTTTTTTCCTCCGCATTTTCAATGGAGTTAATCAAGGTGTGATAAAGATCCGAGGAGAATTTTTGTGTGTGAATAGCTGTGGAATAATTATGAATGATACTTGAATAGGAAAAATACTTTAATCTCGAGTTATTTTCCACGCTTCATTATCTAATTATTTTAATGAAAGTTTCTTAGTGATTATTGTAACAAATAACCGTTTTTAAAACCCACCCAGATATGTCATAATTTTAAATTTTGTATAACAGTATATTCCAGAGCTGGGCAGGAATCAAATCATTCAGGATTCGAATTCTTTTAGAGGATTCAAAAGAGGCATTCGAATACTTTAGTTAACCTTCCCGTACCCGTGCTGAAAAAAATCGTTTAGGACCCGTGGGGGTATCTGAGATACCCCAGCTAAAAAGTGGATTTATATGTATATATATATATATTTTTATTGTAGTAAGTACATAGTTTAGGATATTAAACAAATATTTTATTCCCAAAATACAACATTAACCTAAATTTGTTTCTAAAATGTATACAAATAAAATAAAGTAATATATCATAACGGTAAATCAGTCATTATTCTGGGGAGTGTAGTTTGGACAAAACATTTTAGTTTCTGCTGATCTATGTTGGACACAAATTGTTTTATAACACGTCTCACATGAAAATTTCGATTTTTTATCAGTGTTCCTTGGACAAAAATTACATCTCCTGCGGGCGTAAGGAGGTTGTGGTGTTGGTGCAGATGCCTCTATATTATCTTTTCCAAATAGATTTAGTGCATGTTTCACGTACGAATGATATGGAATTTTTGAATTTTTTCGTTCTAAAAAGTTATTAAATTATATACATATAAATAATCGCAAATGAACATTAACTTACGTGTTACATTTGCCTGTACCAAATTCGTAGCTAGTTCCCTAATGAATGTTTTCCTGCGGCTTCTGTCATTTTTTCTCCATTGTAGATTTTTTTCCGTCCAGAGTACATATGCGTTTAGGGCTGCCATGTCCAATATTTCCATAAAAATATGAAACGGCCATCTTCTAGTGGCACGGACACAAGAATATTCGCTGGTCATTTTGTCTCCACTGTCCACCGCACCTTTTGTATGATTGTAGTGTAAAATTATTTCTGGTTTCTTTTTATTTTCTTCGCTTATTTCATTGCCGTGGTACTGTGTTGATAATAAATTAAAAGCCCGGTTCTTTTTCGGAACATACGACACTAATGTCATATTTTTCGTGAAGCCAAATAAGGACGAATACTCTGGTCTACTTTTATTAGGAAGAAATTGCCGAGGAATATCTGCTTTATTAGCTCTTATAGTACCAGTAAGAGTTAGTGTATTTGCAAGTAACTCATTAGCTAACGGTACAGATGTAAAGAAGTTATCCGTAGTAATCCCTCTCCATGATCCAATGTATGGTGCAACTAAATCCATCACGACTCGTTTGCCTTGATTTACTTCGCGTTTTTCTTCTTTCATCCCTGTGTATACTTGTACATTCTGTATGTATGAAGTACTGCAGTCTGCAGCAACCCACATTTTTATCCCATATCGACCTGGCTTACTTTTCATATAGACACGGAAAGGGCAATTTCCACGAAAAGTGGCTAAACGTTCGTCTACACATATATGTTCACTTGGAGAATAAAACCGAACACATGCTGCTGAAAACTGATCAAATATGCTTTGAATTGCTTTTAACGGATTTTTACTACTAGCAGTACGCCGAGGTCTTGTTGACCGATCGTCAAATTGTATATGGCGGTATATGTGTCTGAATATTTCACGAGACATTGCAGCCGTAAAGAATGGTTGTCTAAACATTTCATCGTCAGTCCACAGTTCCCGCAAATTAACTTTCCGCTCTCTATTTCTACCTGCTGCTAAAAGTATGCCGATAAAAGCGTTCATTTCTGCCTTAGATATAATTCACTTTTATATAAATAAAACAATTTTAACACTTTCAAATATATATTGTATTAACGCTACAATTGTTTCGCCACACTGTGGCTTCTTCAGGCGAAGAAATGATAAATACAATTTGTCGGGTCGGGTATATATACAATGTTTATGGGGGGGTGGGTTTTTCAAAAAAATGTAAATTTAAGAGGGGCGAATTAGTTAAATCTGTTTGATCGTTGAGAAGATGTCCTGAAAATTTTCTTTTATTGATTTCTAAACACTCCATGATGTTGAGTTTCCGACCTTTCCTTTCTAGATGTAGGACTTGGAAATTTTCATCGAAGTGGTGGTTTTCTTCGATGAGGTGGTTGGAGTATGTGGAGTTTGTTTTCTTTTGTTTGAAGCTGGTTAAATGTTCTTTTATCCTCTCTTGAAACGATCTTCCGGTTTGTCCTACATATTTCTTGGGGCAGTCTTTGCAAGTTAGTAAATAGACGCCACTTTGTTGAGTTTTATTATTTTTGTCTTTATTGTTTTTAATTATTTTTCCTAAGGTGTTATTTGTCCTGTATGCTATATTAATATTCAGTTTTCCTAACATTTTCCCGATTTTATTACTCTTGTTTCCTGTGAATGTTAATGAAGAGTAGTTTTTTATAGATTTGTTTTTGATAATTGGGTAAATGGAATGTATTAATTTATTTCTTTGTTTTTTCTGTACTAATTTTTCTATTGATTTTTTAAATCCGTTTTTGTAAGCAATTTGAAATATTATTTTTAATTCCCTATTATAATTACTTTCTGTCATGGGGACTGCTAATAACCTATGTATCATACTATGATAAGCTGCTAACTTTTGAGACATTGGGTGATTCGATTTAAAATTAATCGTCGTGTCTGTGTGTGTCGGTTTGTGAAAAATCGAAAACTCGTGTTTGTTATTAGTTCTCTTTATCTTTAGGTCTAAAAAATTAATGGAATGATCTACTTCTATTTCTTTTGTAAATTGAATTTTTTTATGTTGTAAGTTTATTAAATGTAAAAACGAATCTAATTGTCTGTCGGTGCCATTGAACGCTAAAAGTACATCATCAACGTACCTATACCAATAAACACATTTCTTAAAGGCCGGCAATTGAGATAATCCCTCTTCTAAGTTATTCATAAATATCTCCGCCATCAGGGGGCTCAGTGGGTTTCCCATGGCTAAGCCTTCCTTCTGGCGAAAACATTTATTACCAAATTGTAAATAATTCTGTGACAAGCAGATTTCTAGGAGGTTTAGAATTTCCGATTTTATTATGGGGTTTGTGTTGTTTTTTATTAGCATATCTTTAATTATTGTGAAAACTTCGGTCGGCGGCACGTTCGTGAATAAATTCTTAACATCAAATGAAACTAGTTTTGTTGTATTAGGTAAATCTATATCTTTGATGTTATTAATTAATTCTAGGCTGTTTTTAATTGAATATTTTGGTTTGAACTTAGTATATTCAATGATAATATTGTTTAACTTTTTAGCTAGTTCGGTACATGGGGCATTAACATATGACACAACTGGTCTGATTGAGTTGTTCTCTTTATGGAGTTTGATTAATCCATATAATTTAGGGGATTGCGGGTTCATGTTAGTCAAAAAATATTTTTCTTTTTCGGAAAACAGCGCACTAGAGTTATTTAATGCAGTTTTTATGTTTTTTTGAAATTGTATTGTCGGATCTTTACTCATTATTTTGATGTTATTATCTGAGAAAAAGGTTTCTATTTTATTAATGTATTCATTTTTATCCATTGCAATTATTGTGTTTCCTTTATCCGCTTTGGTGAAAATTAAATTATGTAGTTTTGAAAGTTGAACAATAGATTTCGCTGTTTTAATTTCGTTATTATAATAATTATCACATTTCGTATTATTTTTGATTTTAAGGTAATTAGCGAATTTGTATTTTTCTAAGAAATTATTATCTGATTTATTTAAAGCAAGTTCTGTTTCTATTGTTAGCAATTCAATTTCTTTGGTATTTTGATTTTGTTTTATGTTGTATTTAAAACCTTTTTCTAGTAATGCTATTTGATTTTTATTGAAATTTACATTTGATATGTTAATGAATCTATCGAAAAACTTGTGTTCCTGAATATATTGTTCTGTTACTTGATAAGTTGACTTTTGTTTAATTAATCTTTTAATTTTAATTGCTATATTTCTTTCTTTACTAGGGTTGTCTCGATTCCATTTTTCTTGAGTTTCTGCACAAAACAAATTAGTGCATTGACATATTTCATCGACCATTTCATCTGATATAAATAAATCAAAAGCATCTTTTATAGTGTTCAACTTTTCAGCAACATTTTGTAAACCGGGCTTACTTGCAATTATATTTTCACGACGGCGTCTCGTAGGTTTTGGAGGAATTGAATCCCATTCAAATCCTGATTTAGATTTAAATTTTATGTTGTCGCTTTCACTAACACTAACCTCTAAGTCTGATTCAATATCAGTTGCAGCACCATCTGACAAATCATCTTGAATGCTGACATTGTCTTCTACATCCGATAGCTGGTCCCATCCGTCATTATCTTCATCTTCACTGTTTGCACTCTCACAATCACTACTGTCCTCTAAGATTCGACGCAATTCGTCATTTGTCAAATATTTTCTAGCCATTTTGTTGCCGTATATATAACTACACTTCTTGCAAACAACAGCTCTAAATATAGACTGTAGGCAGTGGTTTTTAAGTATAGTTTTATCTGGGGTACACGAGGTTCCCCGCACGGGTCCTAATGTAGCATATATTAATGCCGACGACATTACATACATTTGGAACCGTGCGGGGTCTTTCGCGCACCCCGCCATTAATATCAAATCAAATTGTTATTTTTTAGGAGCTTATCATTTTTTGATTTTCTTCAAATTTTCTCATACGCAAGAAAAATTATTATATTAGGATTAGACAAAAGCCGGAATATTAAAAAAATATATATAAAAAATATTGCGAAAATATTGCTCTGGGGTCTCTAAGATACCCCGCTCGGGGACGGGAAGGTTAAACTAGATTCGTGATCCGGATTCGTTACATTTTTTAAGAGGATTCGTATTCGAATCCAAATGCTGGTGATTCGAATCCTCATAAAAGAATTCGAATATTTATGAAAGGATTCGAATAGTTACAAAATAATTCGTCAAAAATAATTCAAATCAATTGTGAGGGCTAACATGTAAAATTTGTATTGTGTGTTTTTAAATTTCTCAATAAATCACTGATTTATACGCGTGGCGCATGAAGTAAAATTTCGAGTTTAGAAAAGCCCCGTGAAAATTTGTCTCGGGTCGCCCAATATCCAATAATTGTATAAAAAAAAATATTTTTTAAGTTAATTCTTCGTTGCTGTGAATATACCAGAGCTGGGACCGAATCCTCGTAAAAAGGATTCCAATCACAAATCCGAATCACCTAATATGATTCGAATCACGAATACTCGAATAAAGGATTCGTAAGAGATAAATATGATTCGAATCAAAAATTCGAATCCTGTTTGATGTGATTATTTTTTTGCAACCATTAACACATAAATATCGTTATCAGTTGTTTTACAAAAATATCTTAAATCTAATTCTTTATTATTAACACTGAACATCGTTGATTACAGACTAAATATCTGTGTTACTCTCATTAAAGATTTATTTGTGTATTTTTGAACTTCACTTCAAATCAGTGTCTTGTACGCGTGGCGCATGAAGTAAAATTTCGAGTTTAGAAAAGCCCCGTGAAAATTTGTCTCGGGTCGCTGCGCGACCCTCGACAAATTTTCTACGCGGGGCTTTTCTAAGCTCGAAATTTTACTTCATGCTTAGCCTGGGAGTGGAAACGCTCGTTCGAACTTCAAACTGATTGCTTTGATAGGATTATTAAATGACTAAAAATGTTATTAATGATAATAATCTAGTTTTCAAAATTTTGTTTAACATTATTTGAAGTAAAACTAACATAGTAGCCACAATCTGAAACGTTAAAGTTTTCCGAAATGTCGCTGATTCAATATTTTTTTCCCTGACCTTTTAATGTAACTTTCTTCAGTGGGAAATTCATTGTTTTTTCAAATATTTAAGTTAATTTTTAAATGTTTACGTGATTTGTTATTTTTATGATGCCTGTTGATTTTGACAAATTTAATAATATCATATGGCTTTTTTGTTGGTGTTTTGGTCAATTTGAATAAAATACCATGACTTTCCTTTGACTTTCCCGGTTTAAATGATATTCAGTGAATTTTTTATTCACGTAATTTTCAGGCATTCGTCGATTTTATAATAGAGTTCTATTTGAAATTTTGAACGAGTGTTTCCACTCCCAGACTAAGCATGAAGTAAAATTTCGAGTTTAGAAAAGCCCCGCGTAGAAAATTTGTCGAGGGTCGCGCAGCGACCCGAGACAAATTTTCACGGGGCTTTTCTAAACTCGAAATTTTACTTCATGCGCCACGCGACAGACACTGATTTGAAGTGAAGTTCAAAAATACACAAATACATCTTTAATCAGAGTAACACAGATATCTAGTCTGTTATCAACGATGTTCAGTGTTAATAATAAATAATTAGATTTTAGATATTTTTGTAAAACAACTGATAACGATATTTATGTGGTAATGGTTGCAAAAAAATAATAACATCAAATTTATTGTTAATGGATTTTTATTCGTGATTCGAAAAAACGAATAATAATAAAAAAGTTTATTTTCCCAACAGATATACAATCCTATTACAGGGAAAGTTAAGAGAAACAAAAAGTATGAACAGTTCTATAAAAATATATAAGCAATAATTTTACAACTAGATACCACAATCTAAATTTTAAACAAATATTTAATAATTACACACATCATTTTAAGAAAAACATAACATTTATGTGTTTTATATTCTATTATAACTTTTTTAATGTCATTATTTAGTCTGTTGAATGTCAAATCAATTTATTTGTCCTCTAACTGTCTAAAGTCCCGGTATAGTTGTCTTTTGTATTTTATTAGTCGAAGGATAAATTTGGGTAAAAGATATTTGTAGTGTTGTTTGGGGATATTAGGGGTATGTTGATCTACAGATTTTATTAGTAGCCTGTTGAACTGCGAAGTGGTACAGGCTTCAATTTCTAGGTGTATATCTATAAATTGTAACATGTAATTTGTAATTTATGGGATGTTTGTATTTTTGAAATCTGCTATGGATTCGGATAATATTTGAGTGAGATTGTGTTGGATTTTGAGTTTGAAGGAAATGGAAAGATGGTCTGAACATAGATTAGTTGGACCCGCTTAAGGTTGTTAAATTGTACAAATAGTTATTTCGTGTTACTTAATTTTGGGCCTTCAAATTTCTGGAGTAGTTGGCTCGAACAGCTTCACGTTAGTCACGTCTCTGCCAGCGTCGAGTATAAATATACTCAATGACATTAGAAGCGTAACACCCAGAAGGAGTTATTATTTCAACTTGATTTTTTGCCAGTATGGTAGTCTTGCATCAAGAATAAAATGATTACATTTTCAAGAAATTTTATTAAAAAACAATCTAAAAAAAATTAATAATGTGTTTAGCGACCACTTTGCTGTATACACTCCTGTAGACGTCTGGGCATCGACAAAATGAGATGGTCGATGTCTTCTTGAGGCATCTCGTTCCAAGCAACTTGAATTTCATCGATCAACTGTGCTAGAGTTTGTGGAGGATGGTGCACAGAGAATATTCTTCTTCCCATGATATCCCACACATGTTCAATGGGATTTAAATCCTGCGAACGGGGCGGCCACGCCAAAACATTAACACCAGCTTCATTAAGAAAGGTTATAGTTCGACGAGCAATATGGGGACGTGCGTTATCTTGTTGAAAAAGTACGTCTGGGCGGCCATCTAAATAAGGCAACAAAGTCGGTCGTATGACGTCTTCAACATACCGCGCAGCTGTCATACTGCCTCGAATGAATACAAGAGGTGATCGACTACCATAAGCAATAGCCCCCCAAACCATTACTCCAGCAGTCCTGTGTACATGCCTCTCAATAGCAAACCTAAGATCAGGTCGTTCTCCACGGTAGCGTCGTACCCTTCTACGGCCATCATGCGCGCCTAGACAAAATCGTGATTCATCGCTGAATACGACATCGTGCCATTCTGCCTCCCAATGCTGCCGTTCTCTGCACCAGTCCAACCTTTGGCGACAGTGTCTCGCTGTTAAAGGAAGCACTAATCTTGGACGGTACGAAAGAAGCCCAAAGGATTGAATGCGGCGATATAAGGTTCGCATACTAACGGGCCTACCTTCTTTTCCAATCCATTGATCACCGATTTGACGCGTAGTAGCGAAACGGTCTCGCAGGGCTATTTGTCTTAAGCTCCGATCTTGACGTTCTGTGGTACGCCTTGGTTGACCAATTGGTCTTCTTCTTGCTCCTCTACCTTCTTCTGTCCATACCTGATACACACATATTACAGTTGCTGCAGTGGAATCAATACGGCGGGCAATTTCGCGATAGGACATACCGACATCTCGATAAGCAACAACTCGACCCCGGTCAAAATCGCTCAAATGGTGATATTGTGGACGTCTTCGGACTCGAGGCATTTTATTTAAGCTTAACACACTCAACGGAAACACGAAAACTAAAAACATCTGTATTAAACAGCTCATATAAATAGTTTTATCAAAAAAGAAAAAGTGAATTTTTTTTTTTCACAATAAATATAAATGGCACAATGTTGAAATTATTATCAATGTATGCTTTAAATATAGTCACTCTGTTGCTAAAATATGAATTCAAAAAAATCATTTCTTCTTGGTGTTACGCTTCTAATGTCATTGAGTATATTTCTTTTATGCAATTGATTATAACTTTAGGTATAGTTTATCTTCGCTTTGGAATGTTATTGTTGTCAATCAGCAATCAGTTTGAAGTTCGAACGAGTGTTTCCACTCCCAGACTAAGCATGAAGTAAAATTTCGAGTTTAGAAAAGCCCCGCGTAGAAAATTTGTCGAGGGTCGCGCAGCGACCCGAGACAAATTTTCACGGGGCTTTTCTAAACTCGAAATTTTACTTCATGCGCCACGCGTACAAGACACTGATTTGAAGTGAAGTTCAAAAATACACAAATACATCTTTAATCAGAGTAACACAGATAATTAGTCTGTTATCAACGATGTTCAGTGTTAATAATAAATAATTAGATTTTAGATATTTTTCCAAAACAACTGATAACGATATTTATATGTTAATGGTTGCAAAAACATTATAAAATCAAATTTATTCTTAAAAGATTTGTATTCGTGATTCGCAAAAACGGGATTCGAATCTTTGATTCGAATCATATTTATCTATTACGAATCCTTTATTCAAGCATTCGTGATTCGAATCATATTAGGTGATTCGGATTCGTGATTGGAATCCTTTTTACGAGGATTCGTCCCAGCTCTGGTATATTCACAGCAACGAAGAATTAAATTAAAAAATATATTTTTTTTTATACATTTATTGGATATTGGTTTTAAACCATTTCACCTTTGCATTTTGTAATTTACTATATTTAGACGCCACAAATACATTCACACACAAATCCATGGACCCAGGTGGAATCATTTTGTACTTTAAAATGAGTCAGGGAAACCGGACTTAGCTTGTGTAATTAGATAAATTGTGTTGATTTTTCATTAATAATAAAGCAATTTTCGCAACACACCATCATATTTGAATAAGTAAGATGGAAAATTACAAGTCGAGTAGGTGTTAACAAAGCTGGAAAACATGTGGAAATCCCACGCGCCTAACAAGAAAACCATGCGACTTTCCACGTCCACGTCCACATCCCAACCCAAGTCCAGTATAGAAGGTGTTGCTCATGTCAATTGCATAAATAACGAGTTTATGGTGCGGCCAATCGGTAAAGAGCGATCATAATTGCCGGCAATAAATATTAATTATGCAGATTGGCAGGTGTTTACGTTTTACGTTTTGTTTAGGAATTTTCCAGCGCTACCGGAATGGTTTTCTCGTCCGTTCTTTCTGGCATTCCCATATTAACCATTCCCGATTGCACATTAGCCATTAGCCGTTTATCCATTACCGGAGGCCTATCATCTCACTCCTTATCGTTATCCTTATCCGAATCCAAATCCGGAGTGGTGTATTATGCAATGGTAGTGAGTGCAGTGCGGATTCGATTGGATCGCCGCCACAGTCAAGTGGTATTGATGCAATTTTCTAATGAAGTGGTGTACCGGTGGTATATGTCAGGCTTGTGCAACGCTGACGTAATCAGCCCAAGGCGTACTTTGTCCTTGCGTTTGCTACAAGTACTTGAATCCAACACTCGAGTGTTCGTGTGTTGAGCCGAGCCATCGACGTTTCTGTTTCTCTGCATTCACTTCCTCAGCTTCCTTACGAAATATTCTGCATAAGTATCCGATGCAATTATTATTTACAAAAACCTATCGTAGACCTCGATTCCGAATGAATTAATGACTATTCGGAAAGGACTTCAAGAACACTTCAGCTTCATAATAATAATAATAATAATAATAATAATAATAACGTTTATTTTCCCAACAGACATACAATCCTATTACAGGGAAAGTTACGAGAAACAAAATGTATGAACAGCAGTTCTATATAAATATACAGGGTGAGTTACTAAGCGAAATCGGTTTATAGTGGGCGAATCGTTGAAAATAGCAAAAAAAGTTTCAAATAAAAGTTGTTCAGAATCAAGTTTTTCATAACCTAAAATTATTGCTAAATATGGCGGCCTTGCGGTTATACCGGAAGTAAACACCAACTTCCTTATTTTAAATACAACACCCTATATATTTTTTCATTTTTGGATTGCTCGTTAAAAATAAACATGAGTTTATGCATACAACATTGGGTCTCACTTGAACCGTTTTCGAGTTATTTCATTTTTTTTGATAAATTTGACGATTTTAGAGCTCGACGCCATTAACAATATCTTCAAAACGAAATAAGGCAGAGTTGTGTGGCTTACGGTTTTGGATTCGGGAAGAAATGTAGTATTTGCTTAGGTTTTTGCCATTAGTCAGATTTTCTAAATTGAACCGAGTCCGTCGACGGCATTCTTCAGTACTTCAAACATGCATAACTTCATTTTTTTAAATGGAACTATCTATCTTGAGATACTTTATCTGATGCAAAATTAAATTTCCTTTTTATTGATACCGGGTTGTTGCATATCCTTCCAACAGTTTTTGAGAAATTTGCGATTTTGTAAAACATTTAATACATTTCGTATTATTGCGTTAGCCCTAGATACTGATGATGTTTGGTGATTTTGTTTTGACATTTAGTTAGTCATTGAGATATTCCCTGTTTTTTAAAGTTCATTTTAAAGCTTTAAACAAGTGATTTCCACTCCCAGACTAAGCATGAAGTAAAATTTCGAGTTTAGAAAAGCCCCGTGAAAATGTGTCGAGGGTCGCGCAGCGACCCGAGACAAATTTTCTGGGCTTTTCTAAACTCGAAATTTTACTTCATGCGCCACGCGTATAAATTACTCAAATATTGTGCAATTTATGTATATTCGAACTTCACTTAAAATCTGTGTTTTATACGCGTGGCGCATGAAGTAAAATTTCGAGTTTAGAAAAGCCCAGAAAATTTGTCTCGGGTCGCTGCGCGACCCTCGACAAATTTTCACGCGGGCTTTTCTAAACTCGAAATTTTACTTCATGCTTAGTCTGGGAGTGGAAATCACTTGTTTAAAGCTTTAAAATGAACTTTAATAAAAACAGGGAATATCTCAATGACTAACTAAATGTCTAAACAAAATCACCAAACCTCATCAGTATCCAGAGCTAACGCGATAATACGAAATGTATTAAAATTTTTACAAAATCGCAAATTTTTCAAAAACTGTTGGAAGGATATGGCAACAACCCGGTATCAATAAAAAGTAAATTTAATTTCGCATCAGATAAAGTATCTCATGATAGATGGTTCCATTTAAAAAAATTAAGTTATGCATGTTTGAAGTACTGAAGAATACCGTCGACGGACTCGGTGCAATTTAGAAAATCTGGAAAACCTAAACAAATACTACATTTCTTCCCGAAGCCAAAACCGTAAGCCGCACAACTCTGACTAATTTCGTTTTGAAGATATTGTTAATGGCGTCGAGCTCTAAAATCGTCAAATTTATCAAAAAAATGAAATAACTCGCAAACTGTTCAACTGAGACCCAATGTTGTGTGCATAAACTCATGTTTATTTTTAATGAGCAATCCAAAAATGTAAAAATATATAGGGTGTTCTTTTTAAAAAAAGGAAGTTGGTGTTTACTTCCGGAATAACCGCAAGGCCGCCATATTTAGCAATAATTTTAGGTTATGAAAAACTTGATTCTGAACAACTTTTATTTGAAACTTTTTTTGCTATTTTCAACGATACGCCCACTATAGACCGATTTCCGCTTAGTGACTCACCCTGTATAAGCAATAATTTTACAACTAAATACTACAATCTAAATTTTAAACAAATATTTAATAATTACACACATAATTTTAACAAAGACATAACATTTATGTTTTATATTTTATTATATTCTATTATATTCTATTATAGACGAAGGATAAATTTGGGTAAAAGATATTTGCAGTGTTGTTTGAGGATTTTAGGGGTATATTGATCTACAGATTTTATAAGTAGCCCGTTGAACTGCGAAGTGGTACAGGCTCCAATTTCTGGGTATATATTTATAAATTGTAACATATCATTTGTAATTTGTGGGATGTTTGCATTTTAGAAATCTGCTATGGTTTCGGGTAATATTTGAGTGGGATTGTGTTGGATTTTGATTTTGAAGGAAATCGAAAGATGGTCTGAACATAGATCTGGAATTAGTTGGACCCGCTTAAGGTTATTAAATTGTACAAATAGTATTTCGTGTTACGTAATTTTGGGCCAAATTTCTGGAGTAGTTGGCTCTAACAGCTTCACGTTAGTTACGTCTCTGACACCGTTGAGTATAAATATTTTTTTTATGCAATTGATTATAATTTTAGGTATAGTTTATCTTCGCTTTGGAATGTTATTGTTGTTATTGCATGCATTGTAATGATTCAACAAGAAATACTTGAATGTCGCTCGAATTTAATTCGGGTTTCTGCTGTAATTTAATGATTCATTGTGATGAATGAGAAGAAGAAGAGGAAAAACAGTGTTGGTGTCAGCGTGCCCAGATGGTCGAGATTGGGACCGGAAGTGCATTTCGGCGTTGGTGTTGGCGCGGCCCATTGTTGTACGCCTCTAATCCTTTCGGCGATTCGTCTCATTAATTCCTCACCGTCATCCCGAGCACAGATACCCATTTTTTTGTGTGCACAAAAAAAACCTTGTGACCTAATTAGATTCCGTGAAAATGTTGGATGTATATCGGATTAGAGTCAAAATCTTACATTTTCGAGGTAAAGGTGCAAAGTTAATTCGCTTTATACCTCCAAAGCGAATTTACTTTGCGCTTTTTCCTAGAAAATGTAAGACTTTGACTCTATCCAAAAAAATAGTGATGTGCCAATTATAGCACTTTCCCCATCACGTAAACCTGTGGTCGGTAAACCGCGGCTCGCGAGCCGCATACAACTCTTTAAGCTGCTTACATTAGCTTAAAGAGCCGCGGTTTGCCGACCACTGGTTTAGGTGATGGGGAAAGTGCTATAATAGACACATCACTATTTTTTTTAGATATAGTCAAAATATTACATTTTCTAGGAAAAGGCGCGAAGTTAATTCGCTTTGGTATAACATCAACATGTATAACAAATTTACAGTTTTCGACATTTACTGTTTTTCTATTATTACATTTATATAAAATATAATTTGTAAATAGGATAGGATGTCACAAGTGACATTTCGCTTTTCTTTTGTTTATTAGAGTTGATAAAAAATGGCTAAAATCACCCTGTACATTTAAGACACATCTATGTTTTAAGTAATAAATCGAGTGATACATGGCTTTCAATTAGGGTTCGATTACAATTGTCACAGAACGCCAAAGTATCTTTAAAAACAAACAAACCACTAGTGATGAATTATATGTTTTGACAGTTTGAATTTTGACAGTTAAATGATGATGAAACGTTGATTGAATTTTGTACAAATCTAGTTAGTACTTCTCAAATTTCAGATTTTTAGTTACTTTTAATGATTTCATGATATCATTTAGTAACAATCTTATTTTTACTATAAAATTTCAAATAAGGTAGTGACCTTTGACCAATAATTGAAATAAACACTTGTTAGAATCTTTAATTTAAACACTTTTATAAAACCAACGAATTCCTGATAATTTATCAAACATTGTAATTATCGCGGTATATATAGTTAAAAAAAATTGCTGTAAGTGGATATTATTTAAAAACGTTTAATTGCAGACATATTTATTCTCTTTTTTTCTGCCTGTCTGACAAAGAGTTACAAAACAAAGACAAACACCTCCTGCTGGCTTTCGGGCGTTACAGAATTAGACTTTTCTTTTCCCGTGCTGCTCTGGAGATTTGTGCTTGTTTGTAATAATTTACCCCATAGAAGCGAACAGCGATTATATTAAACAGCCTTCCTTGATTTACGCACGCAGAGCACACACCGGGAACACAGTCGGAGAGTGAAAAATAAAATAAGAGTTGTGATCGTAATTTTCTACCCGACAAATTTTACAGCCGTTAATAAAAACTAATTGTTTCGAATAAATTACGTTAACGCCACAGTAAAAATATAATAATGTGTGTAGCACACTAAAAATTCATTATGCTTGTATCGTTTTTGATAAATGGCATGGTTTGTTATAAATATTATCATGAGAAAATTAATATTATTATACAGGGTGTCCCGTTAATGTGAGGAAATGGTTTAACCATAGATTCCTGAGATAAAAATATGATGATTTAACACAACTTATCTATATCCAAAACTTTACGGTTAAGCCGTATATTATTATTAATATTATTAATTAATATTATTAATTTTACTTGTACCGATTGAGCAGTATATTCGACACCATTAAGGTTATTATGGTCATTATTGATTGACAAAAAGTATGAAAAACAGTAGTACCACTTCATAAAAACTAAAATATGTATTTACTGGCGCATCTTACAAAAATTAAAAAAATATTACTTAAAAGATTAGTTCATTTGAAAGCTTGTTTGTCTGTCAATGTTTGATATCTTGTACGGTTTTGCCACAAAAATATAAGATATGAATATATCCTCAATTTCTTTGGAAAAATCCTAATACAAGCAGCATACAATGATTTTTGCTTTTAGGTAAACACATAAGCTGTAAATGTTCCGACATTCGTTGTTTTTTTAAAAGAGTTCAATGTGAAGCTTCAAATGAGTGTTTTCCACTCCCAGACTAAGCATGAAGTAAAATTTCGAGTTTAGAAAAGCCCCGTGAAAATTTGTCGAGGGTCGCGCAGCGACCCGAGACTAATTTTCTGGGCTTTTCTAAACTCGATTTTTTACTTCATGCGCCACGCGTATAAAACACAGATTTCAAGTGAAGTTCGAATATACATAAATTGCACAATATTTTAGTGTTTTATACGCGTGGCGCATGAAGTAAAATTTCGAGTTTAGAAAAGCCCAGAAAATTTGTCTCGGGTCGCTGCGCGACCCTTGATAAATTTTCAAGGGGCTTTTCTAAACTCGAAATGTTACGTCATGCTTAATCTGGAAGTAGAAAACACTCGTTTAAAGCTTCAAATTGAACTTAAAAAAAAAAACAAGGAATATCTAAAGATTTACAGAAAATAGGCTGAATTTAGAATATGTATACTTAAAAGAAAAACTCCCTGTATCTGTTTACTGTTAACCAAGGTGTGGAAATATTCGTAAGAAGTTTTAAATTGATCGCTTTTATTAAAAACAACAAAATCCTGCAAATTATAAATAAATGTGCTTGATACAATGCAAAAATTCACTGTATACTTTAAATATGAATATTATGTTCACAGAATATTTGTCCAGTCTTATAGCATTTAACTTTAGATTAAAAAAGTAAATAAGTAAGTAGAAAATATACCCAGATATAAATGTCTTTATAAGATTAATGTACGAAATCGCTTAATTTATTACTATGGAATTAAAATATACCGCGAAATATAAATCAAGACACGCACGCTTAATGATAATTTAATTAATCCGGCTGCGGGTGAGTGATTAATACTCAAAATCCGTGGAAACAAATCCTTCGCGCGCTAGGATTTATGGCCCGAACGAAATTTACGATCAGACACGTGGAAACCAACACACGCACGCCAATGTGAGAGAAAAGACAATAAAACGACCGCCTTTACAAAAATATCGAATTAATTTTTTACTCGGACGTTTTACGGTTTGTTTGGCTTCATTAAGCGCCTATTACGATTTCCTAATTTCCCCCTATGTCGGTTACGTCGTTTTTATTGCTGAAGCTTAACGGCTGAAATTCGGTCGTTTGCTCAATGATTTTTTCTGTCGTTTAGCGTTAATAAAATATAGGCAATAACTTGTTTAGCGTTTTGTTAATTGGTGATTTTTCAGAGATCGTAACTTAAATTTATAGGCTTTAATATTATACAGCGTTTTTTTCTTTTAAGTTTACATCCGCATACATTTATACATTTTAAGACATACGAAAGTTTCATTTGAATCGTGAAACGAGTGTTTTTCATTTTTACATTAAGCATGAAGTAACATTTCGAGTTTAGATAAGCCTGAAAATTTTGTTTGGTCGCTCTGCGAAGCGAGGCGACCAAACCAAATTTTGAGGCTTTTTAAACTAGAAATTTTACTTTATGCGCCGAGCGTAAAAAACACTCATTTGATGTGAAGTTCAGAATGTACGTCTTTACCATAATGCTATAGTGGCGTATAAATGGGGGGGGGGGGAGGGGAGAGGGAATAAAGATATTTGTATATATAAAAAATAACTGATAACAAAATAAATCGCTAATCCCCTGATTTATTTTGTTATCAGTTCTTTTTATATATACAAATATCTCTATTTAGGGATTATATACATTATTCAATAATACTGTAATACGATCTTGTATTTAAAATTGTCCTATAATAGGCTATCGACCCGAGGTCTTTCTGCCATGTTATATGGAATGTGCTTAGTTAAAGTAAGTTATGAATAGATGGTAATGATTGAATAATATGAATAAATAATAGTTTAGTTAGTGGGTGTTTCTAAAATGAAGTCAGCAATGGTGGAATGAGGAAATTTAAATTTGGGGATTGTGTTACTGTTCCTGTGTAGGTTAAGGTGGTTTATAGGATCAGAATTAGTGGGTTTGGATGTAAATTTATGGGCTAGGTGGATAATTTGAGTATCTATAGGGATAACTTGTGTTTTCTGATAAAGAAGGTTGTTGGAAGGGTTGGGGAGGGGATTGTTGTGATGTCTGATTTTTGTCCACACTCTCAGGGCCGATCTTTCTGCTACCTGTAAATTTTTTGGGGCTGTAGGATGGGGGTTGCAGTAAAAGATGGCCGCGTAGTTAAGAAGTGGACGGCAGATCATTTTATATATTGTCATAGCAGATTGAACTGTGATTCCATCGTTTCTATAAATGAGGCGTCTAAAATGCCGAGCCCTTTTCTTGACCCCGGCTTTAATATTATCGGTGTTAAAGGTTATTTTGGTATCATACAGAATTCCAAGGTACTTACATGTAGGTGAGGAGGATATTGGGATGTGATGTATGGAGACAGTGAAAGGAGAGTTTGTTACCGGCGCTTTTCCGTAAGCGTCGTCAACTTGTTCATTCAGCAATATTTCAGCTGCAACATAACCACGGGTGTTATTTTGTTACATATTTTAATATTCGGAACAACGGTCCCAATTCACCTCATTCTATTTTTCAGTATACAATATTGCTTCATTCTCTTTTATTTTCCAAATGAGTAAAGTTCGCGCCATACATTGATATTATTTAGGTTAGATAGGTTGCCTAGTGGAATCTCTTCAAATAGCGCCCTCGAACATCAAACAGCTCAACTCAACTCAAAACTCCTCTCGGCCGTCCAAGGGTAGAACTCTACGGCATCCGCTATTTCCAGTTCCAGGGTTTTCCAAAATATATACGGATTTCCCGGTTATCCCCGAGTTCGCCACATCTGCGATGGGACGCCGCTACCTGCGACCGGCCCGATCGCGCGAGCGAAACGTACATGCGAAGCACAAAAGAATCGGGTATGACGTCAGGGGTTATAAAACCGCCGAATGCAAGGGATAGGAACATCCCCTACGTGGTTCGCGTATGTAGATTACATACGCAAACGTCACAACCCTCATCGGATAACTGAGTAGAAGACGATTCGAACGACACCAAACACGATATGGTTAGTTCGAACCAGAAGGATATAAACCGCGAGCTGTCATGATATTTAATTGTTACTAATTTGCTTTTAGACGAGGTTCCACATAGCAACAAATATGTATAAACAATTACTATGCTCCCCGTTATGCTTGGACGAAGTTTCATAAACTTCTATTCAGTGTTTTCCTTATTATTATACATTTTTTAAGTCCAGGCATAACACCCCTATTGTTTATATGTTTCTTGGAGTTGGTAGGCGTAATTGTTTATGCATATTGTTGCTAGGTATACCAAACGGTGCGCTTTATCATTCCACATCGTTGGTATTACTTTTAGGCAAATTCGGTCAACCCCTTCGGCTTAATTAAATTAAACGTCTATTAAACCCCGTTCGTAGCTCGATTCAAAATATGTCATATATGCCCGGACGCAGAATCATATCGCGCATATAATGACATATTTTGTATTTCAAAATATTAATATTTAATATTTATTTTGGCCATTTTTCTTTCGGCCAACGAAAGTTGGTGGTCGCCAGAGGGGAAGACGGAAGAGGGTTGACCAAAAACCAAATAAATACCGCCGGCCTCAAGGGCTAAAATAAAATCACTTCAAAAAAGTCTGTTGACCCGTCAACATCACTTCGAAAAGGTCTTCGAACCGTGCATCGTCACTACGCTAAATTTCTTTACGACCCAGTGGTAGTACGTACGTAATTTTTTTAATTGTATTTCTTGTTTTTTTCTTATGCTTGTTTATTTTTCTATCTTCATTTGTAAATTTATATTCGTTGTTTAATTTGTTTCGTGTTAATACATTTTGTTACTCTTTGACTAAAGTTTTCATTTACTTTTAAAGTTCAATTTCAAACCTTTCATTTACCTTTTAACTTTAATTAGTGAAGTGATTACCCTGGTAAGCATAATTTTATTATTCAGTGACTAAATAGCTAGCCGGAAGTTACGATGTGGGTCTTCGTTTAACACCTCAATTATTTAACGAAGATTTTATATAAATTCGAACTGCGAAGCACCCCACCCCGTAACAAGTTATGAAATTTATGATAGGGGATGAGCAGCTTAGTTGTTTGGATATTGATGGGTATCCTCCATTTGTGGAACCAATCTGTTATTTTATTGATCAAGACCTGAAGTGTGTTGACGGCTTTTGCTATAGTGGAAGAGTGGTCAACTAGAACAGTATCGTTTGCATATTGTACAATATAGGAGGAGGGATTGTGACAAGTTGGGTTAGAATTATATATATATATATATATATTGTGGACGAATATGTTGTAGAGCAAGGGAGATAGCCAGAAACCTTGAGGGACACCTTGAAGTAGGGAGAAAGAGTATGAGAAGGATGTTCTTATTTTAACTTTAAGGGAACGGTTGTGTAGGAAATTGTATAGGATATTTATTAAATGGGGTGGGATATTACGGCAGGCGCATTTATATAATAGACACTGATGCCATATAGTGTCGAATGCTTTTTTGATATCAAGGAACAGGATCGTGGATTTATGACCCTGAAGGTGAGTTGTATGTAGGTGAGAATAGCTAAATTAAGAGTGGTAGAACGGTTTTGCATAAATCCGAATTAATATGGAGGGATGTGGTTGGAGACATGAGTAAGGAGTTTATTTTTAAGGATATTTTCATTCAAATTGCCCAAGACTGGAAGCAAGGTAATAGGTCGATAGCTAGCTACGATTGATTTGTTGCTTTCAGGTTTAGGTATGCAGGTTATTATACCCTGCTTCCATTCCTGGGAAAGTGTTGTAAAGAGTATAGGTTGTTAAAAATCTTGAGGATATGCTGGTGTGTGTTG
This sequence comes from Philonthus cognatus, assembly GCA_932526585.2. Classification (NCBI taxonomy): domain Eukaryota; kingdom Metazoa; phylum Arthropoda; class Insecta; order Coleoptera; family Staphylinidae; genus Philonthus; species Philonthus cognatus. Next base: position 41,505,861 of record OW052244.1, read on the forward strand.
TCTGGAAGGGCAATTTGATCATTCTAGGGATATTATCATAACCCGGCGCTGCGTTTTTACCTTTATGTAAGTTTTTAAAATACTCGTTGTCATCGATAATATCATCTGGCGCATAGCAGGTGTAGGAGTTAAGAAAAGATTGGTACCATTTGTTGTTGCCTGTATCTGTGTAATTGTCCTTAAAATAGTCCGCAAAAATGTCGGTCATTGTCTGGTCATCGGTAATTGTGTTGTTTGTCACAGGGTTGTTTATGCTTGTTAAGTAGTCCGTTTTTTTTTGTATTTAGAGAGTTTTTTTTTATCTCCTGCCAGTAGTTTTTTTAATATTTGTGGATTTTTTAGAGATCGTAACTTAAATTTATATGCTTTAATTTTATACAGAGATTTTTTCTTTTAAGTTTACATCCGCAAACATTTTACGACATACGTTGTTTATTGAAAGAGTTTAATTTAAATTTTGACACAAGTGTTTTTAATTTGCACATTAAGCATGAATTAAAATTTCGAGTTTAGAAAATGTACTTTGGTCGCTATGCTAAGCGGAGCGACTAAACCAACTTTTGAGTCTTTTCTAAAATCGAAATTTTACTTTATGCGCCACGCGGCAAAACACTCATTTGATGTGAAGTTCAGATTGTACCGGGTGTTTGATTAAGCGTGGCCACCGGCTGTATTTCAGAAACTATGTAGCGTAGCATATTAGGATAAACAACTGCAGAGTAAAAGTGGCCAAAAGAAACCACTGGAAATTAGTTTTAAGTTCTAGACTCCGCCGCTAGAGAGCGTAACATCTATTGTAAAATATAAAAACAGATTTTAATTAAAAAATCTGCTAAATTAGGCTAGATTAAAAATATACAAATCGTAATCTACACTAGATTTAAATCAATTTTTACTACTCACTTGTTTCTATATCTTGCACATATGAACCAGGGGAGAGCGGGAAAGTGTGATCATTAAACTGCGTGTAACTTTTGCTAGGATTAACCAAAGTTAATCAAGTTAGTCTCATTTGATAGGTAATTAAAAGCACTTTAAATCGCTGTTTACGCTCGTTGACTTTAGTTCTTATAGAAAATGCTAGAGGGCGAGTTTTTAACAACCGTCATATTTTCTAGATTTTCTTGAAAATTTCAAATTATAAGCTATAGTTCTCATACACTAGTTTATTACAGGAAGGAATACTGAAAAAATTGATGAAAACCTTATCCTGATATCTTTATCCTAACCAAAGATATAGTAAAAACTCTAGTATATTTGCCGATTTTCAACAGGGCACCATATAAAAATATATTTTAAAATCTAGTAGGCCTTTAGGCTTTTTTGTTTTATATTCAAGAGGACAACAATAATTTAAAAAATAACGGAGATCACTTTTCCCCATTTATATGTTTTGGAAAGCGAATATGTAAGTAAATCCATGATTATTTAAAATCTCAAAATATAGTAGGCTATGAGATTAGTAGAATGTTTAAAACAGAGTATATTTACTACAATAAAAAACACTTATTACAATACTTTATTAGAGTAACAATAAACAAAACATAAGAAAATAAAACGAGTACAATAATTAAATATACCTCCGCTGGTAGAGGGCGCAATCTCTACCGCAATAGATTAAAGCAAGATTTTATTCAAAATGCCAACTTAAGCTGCATATGTTAAAAACATGTAAATCTTAATCTACTCTAAATTTTGCTCGATTTCAACTAATGTTTCGTTTCTTTTGCTCTTACATAAGATGCAGATGAAAATGAAAAAGTCTAATCATTAAAATGGTTGTAACTTTAGTTAGGCTTAACCGAATTCAATAAACTTTGAATATATTGATAAATAATTAAATGCACATTTAAATACTATTTATTCTGATTTAATTTAGTGTCTATAGTAGGGTCAGAGGGCGCTATTAGTACGAAATACCCGATTCTGTACAATTTTCAATATATCAAGATATTGATGAAACGTGATTAAATATTTGTATAACAAAAAAATTAATTATCTTGATTTTTTAAGTGGTCCTGCAAATTTGAAAATGACGTTAATAAGTCCTAATTATAATTGTTTCCTAGCTTCTTTCCCTGTGCAGAAAGTTATACACTCTTGGAGTGTGAGTAGATCCTAGTACTTCTTGCTGTATTGTTGTATTATGAAATTATTATGTATGTATATTTTTTATTTTCTTGTTTAGATGAGGAAAGAAGAAACGCAGTCGCGTTTGTTAGATGTTACAGCAGAGATAAACCCGCGGGGCGAGAGAGATATCCATGGAACGGGCGTAATTTATTGTCGTTATTTCCTATGGGCCATCCAGTAGAAAAGGCATCGACCAGCGGTATTGGTACATTGCGCAACTGGTTATTTACGGCCATCGTCCAAAACTGAAATGCAAGAGATAAAGAATGTTATTAATAAATTTGAACGTGCCCCGAGGTAATTATAAACTACGAGATGGAAAGCCGCAGCTTCTGTATCTCTCATGAACTGCTCGATGTAAACCGTAAAGGCCCGCATCCGACATTGAGAAGAGGCAGAGAGAGAGAATCGTGCCCACATCTTTTTAACTTAACTTAACTGCCATCGGATATCTCGGCTATTGATCGTTCATCGTTTATTGTGTGGGCTGAGATTAATCAAAAATATGTATGGAGGGTATTAAATTATTACATTGTTTCAATTTACTGCATACTAATTTACATGGAATAATATGACTTGTATCATATCCCTCTCATTGAACATAAAATTCAATAAGTATATGGGAATTAATGTCTATTTAGCAACTAAGTTTTTACTCTTTATTTACCCTTTTGAAACCAAATGTTCTTTTAAGCCCTCGCCTCACAGACGGAGCAATTTTTGATTTAAGTAGGAATCAAATTATCAACGATATCAAGATAATTATAGCAAATATTAAAACGTTTTTTAAACAATACTTATAGAGCATACAATTCTGAACACATTCAGTAGCATAAATCGAATTTGCCAAAAAAACTCAGTGAAGCTGAAAATAAAACTCATTTATTTCTAAAACCGATAATTTATAATTTAGAAAAAAATGCAAAAATATAAATTTTGTTTAGACTGATCAATGAGTATTTTGAAATCGAAACATAAATTAGATTTTGTATTTTTTTCTAAATTATAAATTATTATAAAGTATTGGTTTTAGAATTAAATAAGTTTCATTTTCAGCTTAACTGAGTTTTTTGTCAAATCCGTTTCGTATAAAAATAATAGATATTTCATGTGTTTGTCTCATGTTGGCATTTTTCTTTTGTTTGGTGAAAATCCTGACTACGGCTATGATAATTTATCTAGACCCTCTTCACCTCTTACTTTTAATTGCACTCTATCATATCATCCAGCTCATACCTTTAATTACACCACACAATTTTTTTCTTCTTTCGTTTCCTTTTTATTCGCGGATAGAGCGAGAGTGCAGCGTAGTCGCAATTAACGCCCAGATTTCTAATTTCCAAGGCGTCCTCATTGTTTCGTCTTAATTAACGTCGACGGCTTTTCCCATTATTTTTTCGTCGCTTTTCCGACCGGACTGAAAAGCACTCGCAATTTTTTCCCCGGGACCAAGAAGCGCGAGAGGATGGAGAGAAAAAAAAAGAGGAGGCCCCCTTGAGCACGTTCCCATACAAGTGTAGCATCATAATACCGTCTCGAGTGTTATGCACACTCTCTCGAAAATGTCAAGGCACGAAAAGTGGAGAGAAAAAAAAAGAGGAGAAGAAAAGAATGGATTGCAAGGTTTCAGTTTTTCCGGAGTGGTGCTGGAAAGAAAGGAGAGGAACGTCGAAAAAATTAGAGTGGAAATAAAAAATGTAGTGTGTGTATGTGCTCGCTGTAAGGGGGATGAAAGGTGAATAGGGGATTGTGAGTGGGTATCATGTTTAGTGGAGGAAAATTATCATTGTTTGCAGTTTTCAATTCAAACTGTCCTTCATGTACACAAATAAAAAAAATGTTCATATACATTAAAGTTAATTACAGATAGTTTTTATTTTACTTATACATTACGCTGTAATGCTTCAGAAATTTGTTGATTTCATAAACGTGTTCAATTTGAAGCTTCTAACGAGTGTTTCCATTCTTTAATTATGCATGAAGTAAAATTTCGAGTTTAGAAAATCTGAAAATTTGGTTTGGTCGCTCCGCGAAAAATGTCAATATTTTGTTCATTAAATATTTCGTATATTACTCATATAAAAAAAATGTGTTCAGTGTATTTCTAACTTCACAATATGTCAGTGTTTTATACGCGTTGCGCATGAAGTAAAATTTCGAGTTTAGAAAAGCCTGAAAATTTGGTTTGGCCGCTCCGCTTCGCGGAGCGACCAAACCAAATTTTTAGGCTTTTCTAAACTCGAAATTTTACTTCATGCTTAGTCTGGGAGTGGAAACACTCGTTTTTAAAATTAAACTTTTTCAAATACAACTACTGCCTGAAAATTTGCAAATACTGCAAATTTCGAGGTATGTATACTTAAAAGAATAATTCCCTATACAACTATAAACAGTTTTCCCTCAAAATTGTTAATGTACAGGGCTATTCAAAAGTAAGGAACAGATTTCAAACATTTATTTCTTCCAAACTACAAAAGGTAGAACCATTATTTCAACGTTCCTGAACAGACAAAAGTTTAAAATTTGAACAGTCCAAGTAGAAGTTCCAACCATGGCCGCATTAGCGCTGTTGCTTGTCATGTTGATTGTCTCTAGTAAAATGGCGACACAACAAGAAAAGGCATTTTGTGTGCTGCAATTAGCAAAACTAGAGTCTATTATTTGAGTTCAACGTGCTTTTTGTCGTCAGTTTAATAAATAACCGCCTCGTCATAAGCAGATTACAAGTGGCATCGAAAATTCGTAGACGTATCTGTAAACAGAAAAGTACGGGACGTCCACGCACATCGAATAAAAATGTCGAGCGTATTCGTACAGTTTACGAAAGGAGTCCAAAAAAACCACAGCACGAGAAACACATGGTGCTCATATTAAATGCATAAAAAAATGAACTTTGCTCTTACCAAGAACGTTGCAATCGTGTTTCTATTGTAACGTCGGAGTCGCCGTTCAATAAATACAAAGCAGGAAGATCTTTTAATCGTATATTGGTCTCTTGCACGAAAACGACTTTATATTACATCTACTGATTTATAATAATAATTTTTATTATCCCATTTTCATGGCTACGCCTGGCGGGCCACCGCCTATCCGATTTATCCAGCTGTGCACCACACAACCCCCGACCTAGAAAAAGGAAGAAGAAAAACAAACAGAGGACGAGAACGTTACACGTTTAGAGCGTTTATAAGATCGGTTCGGTTCAGAGTGTTTAAGGATTGATTTAAGAGGTGTGATGTGTGAAAAAGGAGAATCAGAGTGTTGTTTTGTAAAAGTGGTGACCGAAACTTGTGAAGTATAGTAAGGTTTAAGTCGGTCGATGGAAACACAATCGATTCTGCCATTAACATTTAACGTAAAAAATTTAGAATTTCGACTAATTACCTTGAATGGGCCGTCGTACGAGTTCTGTAACGGTCGTTTTGCATGATCCTTCCTTACGAAAACATGAGAACATTTTTTTAAATCGGGGTGTATGAAACATTTTCGGTGGTTTAGGCGAGCAATTGCGGGACTAAGCGTCTTCGTCCTATCTCTCAGTCCGTCGATAAAAATTGAGCCGGAAGGGATGATTTTAGAAACTGATTTCGGAAACAAAAAATCGCCTGGTAAACGTAATGTTTTACCATAGACGTATTCGGCTGCAGTGGCCGAAAGTGAGGTTTTAAAAATGGTACGTAACCCTAGTAAAATTAAAGGGAGTTGGGATACCCAGTTTCTCGGATCATTACTCATTTTGATAGAGTCTTTAACTTGTCGATTGAGTCGCTCTACCAAACCATTACATTGCGGATGGTAGGCGGTGGTGGTCTTGTGTGTGAAACCGAAAATGTTGCAAAATTGCCTCCAAACGTGAGATTGAAATTGACGTCCGCGGTCAGTGATGACTGTGGCTGGAATACCGAAACGCGAGATCCAACAATTTAAAAATGCTTCAGAAACTGAGTCCGCAGTAATTTCGACAAGTGGTTGGACTTCAGGCCAACGTGTAAAACGGTCGATGCAAACTAAAAGGTATCTATATGTGTGGCAAACTGGCAAAGGGCCGATGATGTCGATGTGTATGTCGGTGAAACGGTCGTCAGGATCCGGAAAAGTAGCTATTGGTGATACAGTGTGACGATGAATTTTGATTTGTTGGCATTTTAAGCAAGATTTAACGAATTGAGCAATATCGTGGTTCATCCGCGGCCATACGTAGCGAGGTGTTACAAGGCGTTTCATTGCTCGAACCCCAGTAATAGGCCAACATTAACCCGACACGGAGTGCATTTTTGTGCCTTTCCGCTAAAATTGTGGTGATACCAGCACAGTTTGTTTTGCGGGTCATCACCCAATTGTTTGCGGTTTTGTGATGTTGACCGACTTCTGCTTCGATTCTCTGATTGTTTCGTCAAAGCAGTTGTTAAAGAAAGTACAGTTTGTGCCAGCTAGGAAATTTGGGACTAGAGTTGCGAAATTCTAGTGTCGTATGAAGGATTATCAATATCAGGTGTGCAAGAAACATTTGTATTGTTGATAATGGTGCCGAAATTTCTAAAATTTGGTCTGCCATTTCAGCCAAATTTACTAAAGAGGTAGTTTTCGCCGACACTAGAATTTTTTGCACGTCCGCTGGTAATCGATTTAAAAAAAATTCGCGGAGAAGATTGTCGTCTATCGGCGTTGTTCCCAGCAATTGTTGCAATTTTCGCAATAATTGCGAAGGCGTATGGTCGCCGAGCACTTTCCGCGACAACAATTGCTGTAAACGTATTTTCTCCGATATGGCTGTCCGTTTGATTATTTCCCCTTTGAGGGTTTCGTAAGGAAGTTCATCGGGAGGTTCCGTTAGCAAATCCCTAACTTCGACGGCAATGTCCGGGGGTAAGGCGGCCACGACCCGATAAAACTTTCGTTTAGAATTTAAAACGCGCGAGTTAAAAAATTCCGCCTCAATCTGCATAAACCAGATTGCTGAAAACGGGGGCAAACTACACCTGACGTTCTCAACGGCAGGGTCGAATTGTGCTTCTTCCATGACGTAGGAGATGAAAAAGTAAGGGAAGCAAGCAAAGTAGAATAAAGAATAGGTCAGAAGGAGGTGGAAGGTCCTTGAAATACGTGGGGGTAAATGTCACCTGAGATAAATCGGACCGGCGGCGGGGAAAATAACTAAGTCTTCGAAGTCGGAGGGAAAGGTCGAGAGACCGGGTTTGGCATTCGATCGGGAACGGCTCCTGTCTTTTTGTGCGGTCGAGAACGGCTACTGTCCTTTCCGGAGATCGGGAACGGCTGCTGTCCTCGCGTGAGGTCAGGAACGGATGCTGCGGTGGTCTCGGAAGAGGAGTCACCAGCTGTGAAGTGGGTTAGGAGCAACAGTGGCAGAGATGGCAGTGGACCTTATCGAAGTTGCTTGCTGCGGCGGTGTTGCGCAGGTCTCACTAGCGTGTTCGTTGGGGTCACCAGTTGTAACGTCAGAGTCGCCGTTCAATAAATACAAAGCAGGAAGATCTTTTAATCGTTTATTGGTCTCTTGCACGAAAACGACTTTATATTACATCTACTGATTTATAATAATAATTTTTATTATCCCATTTTCATGGCTACGCCTGGCGGGCCACCGCCTATCCGATTTATCCAGCTGTGCACCACACTATCTTTTGTAGTTTGGAAGAAACACATGTTTGAAATCTGTTCCTTCATTTTGACTAACTCTGTATATTGTGTTTTCCTGGACTAATCCAGACCAAACCAAATTTTCAGGCTTTTCTAAACTCGAAATTTAACTTCATACGCGACGCGTATAAACACATTAATATTATAAAGTTCAAACTATACAGCTTACGTTTCATCTCATGTTAATAGGAAAATGAATGTTAATTTCCTATGACTAATTTCTAGGTATACTTAAAAGACAAAATCCGTACAAATTTACCAAATAATGGTAGATAGGTCATACAATTACTTCCAAAATATTTTAAATCTCAACTATATATTTACCAAGAGCAGTGTTACCAACTCTAGGCTACGAATATCACCAGAAAGCATCAGATTTTATATTTTGTTTTAAAAATGAGTAACATTAACAAATGAATATTAAGAAAATAATTACAAAAACGTGACATTAACAACTATAAATTCTAGAATAATCTATAACTTTAGAGCAGTAGTTCTTATCCGGTGTTACGCGGAACGTTGGAGCTATGTGAACTTAGAGAAAACAGTTATTAAGATAAAATGACGAACTAAAGCAAAAGTAATTTTATTATTTTACTATTATCTTCCGCAGACATCTTGTAAACTTGAAAGTATTTCGTGATTCTGAAAAAGTTAAGAACTACTGCTCTAGAGTCTGTCTAGAGTTTAGTCGATTAGAGATTTGAGTCTATAAACTAATCTGGAGACTTACATGCGTTAGTCCAGAGTCTTAGAGTTGATATTTTTGAGACTATTTATAAATTATACGTCTAAAAACGAGATTGGTCTAAAGATTAACATCTAGAGACTATAGTATCGACTAACGTGCTACTGTCAGAGTCCTGAGTCTATCTAATCCATGCTTTAAAGTTAAGGTCTACTCCTTTAGATGGAGATTAGAGTCCATAAACTATGGAGAGTAATGCATATAATCCAAATTGTAGGTCTAGAATTTGTACTATTAGAGATCAAAGTCTATGGACTAACCCAAAGTCTAACGCATGTAATCCTAGAGTTTAGACTTTAGAGACCAGTCTAGAGTTAATCGTAAAAAGTCTGGAGACTAGTCAAAAGACTATATTCTAGACTTTCTAGATACTAGTGTTAGCGTCATCAGAGTTTTCAAGTCGAGCAACTGATCCATAGTGTAAAGTTAGATTCTACAATGACGCGTTAGCTAAAGATTATAATCCGTAAAATAATCAAGAGACTAGCGCACGAAATCTAGAGTCTGGGTGTAGAGTTTAGACTTATAGAGACCAGAGTCTATAAAACTGTAATGTAGAGTCTAGAGCAGCGTTTCCCAACGGGGTCAGTACCCCTGGCGGTCGATGATGAGCAAAGAGTCGATTGGGGGGTCGATGATGATTAAGGGGTCGATTGGGGGTCGATGTTGATCAAGGGGTCGACAACAACAACATATAAACATTAAAACCGATATTATTGAATTCTTAGGCTTTTCTAAACTCGAATATTTTTTCATAAGCCAGGCGTATAAAACATTAAAATATTTTAAAGTTAGAAATACACTGAACAATACATAATGTTTTTTTTTTAACGTAAAGATCCGGTAATCCGAACTACAATAATCCGGATTCTTCAGTAATTCGGACGAAATTGAAATATTCGTTATTTACATTTTGTGTTCCAAAATCCGGTTTGCATTGATCCGGATTAACGGAGCTTTGCTGTATTTAAATAAAGACATTTTTACATTTTACTTCACACATTCCAAAGTCAGGCCAAAAAATAAAACGTATCAAATTAACTTATTTAGTTAATAATTTAAAAAATGATAATATTGTTGCGTTATTGCATCAATGGCTCAGGACCCAATCAAAACATCCACACAGTCTCTCTGAAGAATATCCAAGAATAAAATTTTAAAGAGATTTCTTGTACAACATTAATTCTTTTGTTTTAGCAAACTTGGCTTTAAAAACAAAACCAACACGAGTGGTTTTAAAGAAAATCTTTACAAATCGCATATCATTTAGCACACAATTATTAATGTAAATAGCATATTTTAATGAAGAAACTGTAAAAGATTGTACTTATTTAAAATTCTAAAAGTTAGTACATGCGAGAAGGTAATTAAATTTGTATTTAAAGGAAATTATAAAAATTATGCCGAAAAAGTAGATAAATTACCATAATTACGGATGGCAAAAATAGTGTGGATGTTTTGATAGGGTCCAAATGGCTCTTAATAGGTTAAGTACCTCAATACTCATGTAAGATTACATTATAGTATGATCTCGTTCTTAGTGTTTGCGTAAAGAAGTACTCGAGATAAAATATTTTTTAGAGCCTTTTAAACTTAATGAATTATAAAAACAAACTTTACACACTCGTGATTTTCTTGAATTAATTTGTAATTTGTCACACTTTTATAAATAAAATGTCAAATTATAATATCATTATTATAATATTACACCTACTAATCCTTAATAAATTAAACAATTTTAATACATTTTTGGAAACGCTAAAATATTCATTTTCCTACTATGGGAATAAAGAGGATTGCGACTCCCACTTTAAAAAAATTAAGAAAGTGGCGCCGCCGCGGAGCCGATCCAGCCCAAGAAGATAATTCATAAATTTCTCCGTAATGATACATTATTGGTCGTTGGCATTGGCCCCCGCATCAAAAAAAAAAAGTTCATTTCTTGCACAACCGAAAATTCATAAATAATGGCTCGAGGACCAGCGGATGACTCTTGACCCCGAAAAGAGCCGGTGGACGCGTGGGCGTCATTTTTTATTCCCGTTCCGGGCCGAGTAATTCAATTTGTGACCGGGAAATTAATTGCGGTTATAATTCTTCTTCGACCACCCAAATTATATGAAAGAAAACGTGCGACGTTTTTGAAATATTTGGATTTTTGGAATTGACATTATGTTTTTGAAGATATTATGTAATTTTTAAACTGATATAAAATCTTGTTTTAAAAAATATCTCAAGAAATAAATGAAAACGAATTCAGTAAAACTATCAATTTTTAAAATTATCTATGTATACTTGTAACGTAGATAATTTATTTGTGTTATGTGACAGATGTAGGTAGCTCTGTTTGATAATTGTTTTGTTAAATGTTTATTTATTTCTCAACAGATACAAAGATCCTTTTACAGAGAAACTTAAAATTAACTTAAATAAAAACAATAATTGTAAAGATTTAATGTGAACATAACCTAGTAAAAAAAGAAAATTTATAATAGTAATAATATGATGAATTAATTTCTTACTTAACCTGCGGTAAAACATATTTAATTAATAATAGAATTTTTATTAAAACACTTAGTTTGTTTCATTGATTAGTGAAACAAACCAAGTGTTTTAATCAAAATTCTATTAGTAATAACAATAATAACAGTGGTTTGGTGAACAGCTTAACATTAATAGTTATTGTTAGATAGAGGATAAAAGGACATTTATTAATTACATATCCTGAGGTATACGCTGTAATAATCAGGACATATACAGGGTGTCCCATCAATGCATTCTCGGAGGATATCTTGTCTTGCGTTAAAAATAAAACAATTGCTTCTACACCAAAGTTACTTGGTTTTAAGAGCTGCATAACCTAAACATATTTTTATTTATACAGAATGCGATAGTAACGGATGCAACTTACTTTAAATGTATTATTTGGTTTTTGAATTTGAAAACATTTAGTCCAAGTCGTACCGTTTCGGAGTTATTTCACATTTATGGACAAAAATAATGTTTGCAGTGGTTTTGTAGAGTTAAAATATCTCTGAAACTAAATGAGATAAAGAGTTGCAGATTTTGTCATTCTCGTGAGCAAATTTTCGGGCTTGTTTAAACTCGAAATTTTAGTTCATACTTAATCAAGGAGTGCTAACACTCGTTAGAAACTTCAAACTGAATGCACAAAATGAATAAAGTTATTTTTAAATCGCAGTTCAAACTAATTGCTTTAAAGCCATTTCGAACTTACAGATCAGAATTTAGTTAAATATTCACCTTTCAACCGTTCGTAAAAATATGCTAGTTGCATATCATTTTAGAGATAACGTTATTAATTTCGTGATTGAAAAAACACACGTGACATCAAAACATCATCGACATTTCGCTTTTTTAATTAATTTCACCATTAATTGGCTCACCGCGATTATTACTTAAACAGCGTGTTAAAAAGTTGTAAACAGCATTGCCATTTCATCTTGTCTCGATCCGAGGAGTTCTGTGTGTTTATTAAAAAGAAACGGAAACCGGAATGGAGAGCGCGGGGCCGTAAATAAGGAATAATTGAGGCGATTAGGGTTTTTAAAAAATTATCAGAAAGTCCGTAATTGCCCACAAAGAGCGCCGTCTTTATTAAAATTAAGCTTATTTATAAGAATTTCATGTAATATGCAAATGCCGGAGACGAAGTCTTGACGTTCTCTCTATAATAAACCAGTTGTGAGTTTAATTTTTATTATTAACATTACGCAGATTTTATTAAGCTGAGAGTGAAAGTTAGAATTTTTAATAAAATTGTGTTGCGTTTGAGCTAAAGAGTCGAAAATAACCGAACAATAGATTGCGACACTCGTTATAAAATTATTATGATTTAAATAATAGCAATTGAAGTTACGACGAAAGACATTTCATAACTTGTTAAACATATGAGTTCTGAATTATCATTTTGTTCTCTTGTAAAACTCCAAAATTGGGACTAATTTTTTTTTCCCTTGATCCTTCAAGTGCTTCATTTTCAACTAAAATAAAAACTTTGAATTTGAACCTTGAATTTGAATTCGAATGGATACGTAGATAATTTATACTATCATTCGTACAATAAAGTATTTTCGACGTTCTAAAAAATATAAAGACAAATTGATTGGATGAATTACACGAAGACCAAATTAAATTGATCAATAATGCCCGGATAACATTTCTTCTAGCGTTAACCCATTGACTTTGTCTCCGAAATGTACTGTTTACTTATTTTATAGTATGTACTCATAATATATTTGTGAGTAATTAAGTTTTTTTTTAGAAAATTAGAGCGTTGTAAATTTGCGAATTACCGTTGCATAATTACAATTCCGCAAATTCAAATTACGGTTTTCTATTGCATAAAAGGCAATTATTTGCTGCTACTGAGAATTGGAGAAAATGCCTTCTTCGTTAATCAACCAGGCCGTTTCGAAGAAGCTTATGAAACGATCTTTCTTTCATCTTTCTTAATTATTTCTACGTAACTTTAATAATTATCATTATTTCAAATTTATTACCAATAGCTTACGAGATTTAAATTAAACTCAATATTAACGTAAGTAAATGCCCATTAAAACTAATACGGAAAAATGTAGCATGAATTGATTTAAATATTACAATTTTGATTCAGCGTGTTAAATATCTAATCAATAATATTTCACTTATTAAATTCGCAAGTACAGAGAATTTTTCTCTTGGGTATATGCAGGGTGTCCCATTAACGCATTTTTAAGGATATCTCGATTCAAGATAAATATAGAAAAAAGTTTAATTCAAAAAGTTGCTTGGTTTAAGGAGTTTCATAAAATTTGCAGGCTTCTCAAAACTTTAAATGCGCCACGCGTATAAACTATGATTTATTGTGAAGTTCAAAAAATATACTAAATACGATTTTTGATAATATAAACTACTCGAAGAATTTTTAACATTTTTCATAACTAAATTATGAGATTTTTTAAATATCAATTCTTAATCCACTACATCAAATTCAACTAGAATTAGTAATCGTGTTAACTCAAGTTTGTCATTATTGATAATTGATATTGATGTCTGGTTCTGGTTCTTTAGGAAGTGCGCATTTCTGCACTGCACTTAGGCCTCATTGATGCCTGAATCCCGTTTTATTATGAATAAAGTTTAAAACCAATATATCTTTATACAATAAAATATAACATCGTCGGATCGTCGAATCAGAACAACGAAAAATTGCAACCAAACATACTTTCCTGTAAATATATGTAAGTACATTCGATTGCTGATAATATACTTTTATCAGGGTTTGGAAATATCATGCTTATATTTGAATAAAAATATATCGGATATATATCGATATGTATCCGATATATATCAACTTCTTGATAATTATTCTTGTTAATTAATGATAGCATTTATATTATTTATTGGTTGTACAAAGAGGTGTTCTTTTAAATATATATATCCCAATTATATGCTGTAAATCTCCATTAATTCGTTTTTTTTTAAGAGTACAATTTAAAACGTTCAATAAGTGTTTTCTAAAAAGTTCAATTTGAAGCTTCAAACAAGTGTTTTCCATTCCCAGGTTAAGCATGAAGTAAAATGTCAGGCTCTCCTAAACTCGAAATTTTACTTCATGCGCCACGCGTATAAGCCACTAATTTTAAGTGATTTATTGTTCACAATATATTAATGTTTTCAGTGTTTAATTCGAAAGCCTGAAAATTTGATTAGGTCGCTCCGCTTCACTACGCGACCCAACGACATTTTCAGGCTTTCCTAAACTCAAAATTTTACTTCATGCTTAACCTGAGAGTGAAAAACACCTGTTTAAACCTTCAAATTAATGTCTTCTAAGAAAAGTCTATGCATATTTATACTTAAAAGAAAAAATTCCTGTAATTAATACACATACTTTATTTATTTGATTTTCATTTACTACAAAATAAAAAATAAGGATTGGTTACGAAATTGAAAAAATGTAACATCTAAGCTGCTTTTAAATTATAAAAATCCTTAGCAACCTTAGCTACAGTGTCGACGAATCTTAAATGTTAAATTTCCCTGACTTGTCCCCGATTTAAGTTTTGTTTTCACTGACTTGTTTTTGTGAAAATGCTGAATATAGGTGAGAAATACAGTAGGGATTGTAAATTTTTAAACGTTTTCAATTACAGGTAATTCGGTTTAGCTGTACATCACAATAACGCTAAATAAAATTTATTTTTGTTCAGAAATGTTTAATTCGATATTTTCGAAAAGCTATTCATGCTTGATTAAATAAGCTTCAATTTTAACTATAAATAATGTTTGTAACTTAAAAATTAATCTTAGTATAAGTGGTTTAAATTTTGTGGAATTAAATAATTTCTAATTATTTCTGAAATTTGAGAAAATTGGGTAAAACATTGTGTTCTTGGATTACATATTTTATCCAAGAACAAAATATTTTACCCAAATCTCTCAACTTTCAGAAATAATTAGAAGTTAAGCAATACGATAAAATCCAAATTACTTATACTAAGATTAGTTTATAAGATGTTTGTTGTCTTTCTAAAGAAGCAGAAATAATTAGAAATTAACCAATTCCACAAAATCCAATTTATTTACACTAAGCTTAATTTTTAAGGAGGATTGTAGTATTTTTAAGAAGCTTTGTGATATATGTTTCCATCTTCAATTTTCATATGAACAATTTTACTTCATGCTTAGCCTGGGAGTGGAATACACCCGTTTAAACCTTCGAATTAATATCTTCTAAGGAAAGTATGCATATTTATACTCAAAAGAAAAAAATCCTGTAATAATACACATACTTTATTCATTCAATTTTCATTTACTACAAAAAAACACGATTAGTTACGAAATCGAAAAAATAATATAACATTTAAGCTGCTTTTAAATTGTAAAAATACTTAGCAAAAAAATTTACTTTATTTGTATAAAACACTGAAAACATTGAAATACTGTGAACAAGTGAACCTCACTTGAAATTAGTGGCATATACCTGTGGCGCATACATTTGTAAAAATAACAAAACAATTGTCAGTTGTTCCCAACAATATAAAAAATAGTTTAGGCTAAGTATTTTTCTCAATAGAAAAAAAAAAAAACTCCGAGTGGTCGAAATCGTTTTCATTTTTCTCTAAAAACGTAGATCTTTCATTTCAAGCGTTTCTATTAACCGCATTTATAAAGTTACAAAAATGTACTTAAGTCGTTAACAATTTTTGTAACTTTATAATTGCGTTCAGTAGATTCACTTAAAACTAAAACCCATTTGTTTCTAATTAAGCTACTTTCGAGTCACTTCTAAATTTCTTTCACAATTTATACACATTTTTTTACGATTTTCTCACCTTTTTCATTCAAAACTCTGTATTTAGTAAAACACCTACTTTTGCAGTAACCTGCAACCAAGTATTGGCAGTTTCATTGATATTAAACTTACTTGATTGTGGTTTTTCATAAAGATATCAATTTGTTATGAAACAGGCCTTAATTTGAGGTATACATATTTTTTATAATTTAAATATTGAGATTAATATAAGCGCTTAAACATGGATTTTGGTCGATTGAAATTTTTTTATTATTCATTGATTTTCTATTGTATTTTTTTGTTTTGTTTTTAAAATAAGTAGCCTAAAAAGTTTGTAATATGTCTAAGAGAGAATATTCAAGAATATTTTGAGATTTGTTCAAAAAATAAAAATATTCAACTGAAATCTTTTTTTTTTCACACCCTACATGACTTTTTTATTTTACAAAGTGGACAAACTTTTCTAACCAAATTGTTATTATTATTATTATAATTATTAATGTATACTGATTATTTAATGGTTAAATTCTTTGATTCTAATTTCTTAAAAACGTAGAAGTAAATAGATTTGAAAAAATTATACAAAATAATTACTCCTGAATTTTTATAAAATGTACCGAGTATGGTGGGCAAACGTTTTCAAAATATGTAAACATTCTAAAATAGTTATTTTTACTCAAAATTAAAATACTAAAATAACAAAATGTACACTTTGACTGTGAATAACTCTAGAGTTAAGGAAGCATTGTGCATTTCTTTTATCTTTCATAGTTTTCTCATTGCATACAGAAAGTTTTATAAAAATTAATGCAACTTCGACAAATACCCTGCTTTGTATCAAAGTTGCTTGGATTTTTATAAAATTTTCTGTATGCAATGAGAAAACTATAAAAGAACAAATAAATTCTTTAATTTTTTATTTATTTTCGCTAGAAATGTATATTTTGTAGTTTTAGTCTGATTTTAGCAGATCAATTAAATAATTATGTAGATGTGGATGTTAAAATGCTTGGGGTAAAAGTTAATTACATACAAATAAAAAAAGCCCCAACAAACGTATTACACAATTCGTGGTGATTGGTAAAATCTACTAAAAGTTACATACAAAGGGTTCTTTTTTAAAGTATACATATCCCATACAGTATATTGGCTGTATATATTCAGATATTCTTCGTTTTTGAAAAGAGCTTATTAAATTGAACCATAAATAGAGGGTTTTCCACTTTCTGAGTAAGCATGAAGTAAAATTTTGAGTTTAGAAAAGCCTGAAAATTTGGATTTGCCGGGGCGCACGAGCGAAGCGAGTCGCTCACCGGCAAATCCAAATTTTCAGGCTTTTCTAAACTCGAAATTTTACTTCATGCGCCACCCGTATAAAACACTGATTTAGTGTAAAGTTAAAAAATACATATATATTTAAATAACTAAAATAACATTATCGTATTTAATTGTTTTAATGAAACAATAGGTTTATTTAATATACTGAGTAAAAATCGGCAAATTACCCGTTTTTTACGATTTACCGGTAATAAGGTTTACCGGTAATTCAATCCTAGTGTTGTGCAGAAAGGGCCAACCTGCAGTGCAATGTAATTGTAAACTCGGTCAGTTATTTAATCGCATTATTTGCATCTGACTTTTCGTTAAAAAACATAAATTCCTTAAATTTTCCTCAAAGTTTATGGTTTTGTGTATTTCATAAATATCCATGATATATAGGGTTTTTCAAAAGTAAGTTGTATTTTGAAATACTGATATTTTTATCAATCATTGAGCAATTTGAAAATTAAAAATGCCTGTACAGAAAGAAATGGGATTTATTAAAAATGTAACATTTATCGTAAACGTTGTATGTGGCCGCTCATATTTTCTTGAACAAGAAGTAGCCTTTCTTCAATACTATAAACCTAGATGTTCCTTATTCGTTTCCGTTTGCTAAATTTTGCATTTCTTGTAAAACTTCAGCAATTGCAACAAGTGTTACCACAGGGGCTCTTTCTTTTTATCTATAACAGAAACACTTTCTTCCAATTTTGCTACCAGCTTTTGAAAAGCTCTTAAAATGCAGCTCTAAGACCGTTATGGGTACGAAACCGTCGAAAGCATTCGCAACATTCGTAATAACATTAGACAAGTCCTATACGATTCTTTTAAAGAAATTTGTTGCTATGAACCAAAAGGTCAAAAGAAATAAATCCCGTTTTCCCTGTGACCTAATACTGTCCTTATTTTCAAAAATGCATAAATAACAGCTACGATACGAGTATCTATAAATACTACTTACTTTTGAAAAACCCTATATATCGGAGTATATATATATCCATATATATCATAATAAATATAGTGATAGATATCTAATGATATATATAGTCCGAACACTGACTTTTACATAAAACCTCATGTATAAGTGCAGAATAATTAAGGTTGATGGAGTTGTTTTATCAAATTTTTTTTCTTTATTTATAAATAGTAATGGTGTGTACATTTCGCTGATGGTAATAAGTTAGTCGAACGTCAAGGAAGGAAAAACATGCATGTGTCTGCTGTCTAGTGTCTGCATACGCAGAAAGGCTTCCCATGTTGGACGTCAGGGGACCCTCTGATCGCATTAATTCATATCATTCATATCGCCACAAATTTATTACTCATCCACGTAACACACACACACATGAATATGCAATTTTATAGAACTCATTAATTTTAATATTTATTACGAACAGACGGAATCTCTTGATACAGTAATAGCAATTGTTTGATGCTATGATTCAAAGATAAATAAAAAGCACTGATATAATGGCAAGCTGCAGCAAAAGAAATAATTCTTATAGAGACATGAATCATTAATTTTATATTATTACAGGGTTTTTCTATTCCATTTCATTATTGATCAAATGAGATTTACTATACAGGAAATTTTTCTTTTAAATAAACACATGCAAGTGTAAATTTTCCTATATTCATTGTTTTTTTAAAAGAGTTCAAGTTAAAACTTTAAACGAGTGTTCTTAACTCCCAGATTAAGCATGAAGTAAAATTTCGAGTTTAGAAAAGTCCCGTGAAAACTTGTCGAGGGTCGCGCAGCGACCTGAGACAAATTTTCTGGGCTTTTCTAAACTCGAAATTTTACTTTATGCGTCACGGGTATAAAACACTGATTTCAAGTGAAGTTGAAATAAATATAAATTTCACAACATTTTAGTGTTTTATACGCGTGGCGCACGAAGTAAAATTTCTAATTTAGAAAAGCCCCGAAAATGTGTTTAATAAACTATGAATATCCGAAGATTAAAGTACATACGCTGTAGTTAGGATATGTCTACTTAAAATAAAAACTCCGTGTATCTCAAATAACTTTCATCTTGTCAAATACATGATTTTCCGATTTACGAAATAAGTTTCACTATATGCCAAATACTTTTCCCTTTCATATTTTTGCTATCATTTTTGCAGTAACAATAACTTTCTTCTGGAAATATTTTATTTTTAGTTATAGATATGTAACACTACTTACGCCAGCATCCATTCTCCGGATAACGAGTCCTCTCTCTCTTAGTTTATTGCTAACATGCATTTTTTGACGAACAGCAGCCATTTTGCTGAAAAGTGAAATGTAATTGACAATCTGTGTTTTTGACATAAAGGGAAATGCTGTGGTATTTGATAAATGGGAAAAATATAAAACTCTAAAATATTGTGAAATTTATGTATATTCGAACTTTACTTTAATTCTGTGTTTTATACGCGTGGCGCATGAAGCAAAATTTCGAGTTTAGAAAAGCCCAGAAAATTTGTCTCGGGTCGCTGCGCGACCCTCGACAAATTTTCACAGGGCTTTTCTAAACTCGAAATTTTACTTCATGCTTAGTTTGGGAGTGAAAAACACTCGTTGAAATCTTCAAATTGAACTCTTTTAAAAAACAACGAATGTCGGAAAATTTACAGCGTATGCATATGTTTACCTAAAAGAAAAATTCACTGTATGTAAGTCTACTTACACCAGCATCCATTCTCCAGATAAAGAGTCCTCTTAGTTCATTGCTAAGATGCATTTTTTGACGAACTGCAGCCATTTTGCTGAGAAGTAAAATGTAATTGACAAACTGTAATAAGGTTTTGACAAATAGGGAAATGTAGTAGTATGTAGGGAAATGTATTAAATAAATGGAAAATATATTTGAGATAAAGGGATACGTATTCGATATAAAGTGAAACGCAATAGAAAACTCTGTATTATTCTTGCAAGCCACAAAAGTTTATAACTCGACAATTTTAACTACTATTCAAATTCTGTTTGAATTAATGAAATACAAGGTTTATAAAATGAACCTGGGCATTATAAATCAAATGAAATCATCTTTGTTATATCGGTTTAGAGGCGAATACCGCCCATTTGTGTGGTTTAGATGTGGAGAATAATATCTGGAGAGTTTGGCCGTGTGGGTGTTGATGGTGTGTGTTTCGTATCGTAACGCAAAACCATGAATAAATTTCTCGACCTCTTCACAGGTGTTGCACGAACAATGACGCCCATCTTCTTTTCCCGGACAACATTATTAGCCTCCGTTCCATTAACCGATGCGTACGCTATCACAACTAGATCTCTTTCATCCCATAACTAATTCAGATTCGAAAATTAATCCACTCTACGCGCTCGCCCATTTCTCATTTATTTATGTATATGAATCCGTAGTCTAATAATCGAATTTCTTTTGGACTATTTATAAATCTGTTTTAATGAAGATATCTTACTTATACAACATGAAGATTGAATTTAGACGTGTATACAGTCGAAACACGTCTAACTTCATTATTTAGGTTCTCAACCAGGTGTGTCTATAGTAGAAAAGTTCTATATTTTTTGACAAATTTACAATACATATTTAACTAAAACATAAGGTATGATTCACGAGAGTTGTCCCATGGTTTCCTTGATTTGTAGTGTTTTTTCCACTAATATGTAATACGAAAATAATTTGATGTCATCAGATTACGTGTGTGAAAAGAGACAGAAAACTTCATAATATGTCTGCTATGGTTTTTAGATAGTACATGCGAAAACCTATGTTCCGTTATGCAGCTTTTAAATTTTAAGGTTAAACGTCACATTTTGACAATGTCTTCGTAAAACAAAATCTGCAAAAATCCAGCCACAAATCATTTTAATTAATGTGCACAATCGTTTTAAATGTTTAAGTGGTAGAATTTCAATTTCCACATCTACTAAATAGTTCAGGTATTTACAGAAATAAATAATGCATTTATATTGATTTTGTGTAAGCTCAAACGAAAATGTTAGTTGAATCAAATTCAGTAGATTTGGCAAATAGTCATAGGATTAATCTGTTAATACAGCGAATTATTCTTTTAAGTATACATACAGGGAGTTTTCTATTAGGTAAACATTTGCATACGCTTTTTTTTAAGAGTTTAATTTGAAGCTTAAAACGAATGTTTTCCACTCCCAGACTAAGAATGAAGTAACATTTCGAGTTTAGAAAAGCCTAAAAATTTGGTTTGGTCGCGTAGCGCGGACCGGGCAAACCAAATTTTCAGGCTTTTCTAAACTCGAAATTTTACTTCATGCGCCACGCGAATTAAACATTGAAAGCACTGAAATATTGTGAACGAGTAAACTTTGCTTGAAGTCAGTGTCTTATACGCGTGGCGCATGAAGTAAAATTTCGAGTTTAGAAAAGCCTAAAAATTTGGTTTGGTCGCTTCGCGCTACCCGAAATTTTACCTCATGCTTAACCTGGGAATGGAAAACAATCGTTTTAACTTTAAATTGACCTCTTTTAAGAAAACTACGAATATTTAAAAATGTACAACACGTATTTGGGATATGTATACTCAAGTATGCTCTTTGTACAGTTAAATTGAAAACTTTGTCTAACATTTCTAAGGAGATTGTGTTTACTGCTGATATAACTGATGCCAATAATTGTTCTTCATTTTCAAATGTTAAGTCATACACTTGATTTTTTACATAACCCCACAGAAAAAATTCTAACGGGCTCAAATCTGGTGATCAGGCTGGCCAAGCTACT
This sequence comes from Philonthus cognatus, assembly GCA_932526585.2. Lineage (NCBI taxonomy): Eukaryota > Metazoa > Arthropoda > Insecta > Coleoptera > Staphylinidae > Philonthus > Philonthus cognatus. Next base: position 41,527,747 of record OW052244.1, read on the forward strand.
TCACTGTGAATTCCAATCGATATTTCAAGAAACCTCTGCGACAAATACTCCTGTACATTTCTTTAGTTATGCGCTGGGGCACCATCTTCCTGAACCAGCAGTTGTTAATTATTTCTAGAGGTAATTCATTCAAGGCGTCTTCCAATTCAGTCTCAGGCAGGTCAAGATACCGCTCGGGATTTAAATTGTTATGATAAATAATGGGTCATATTATCCTGCTACCTAAAATACCTATCCACATATTAAATCCAAATCGGTGTTGATGCTTTGCATCTTTTCTTTAAATAAGGATTGTCTGTTGTTCAATAATGTTTGTTACGCCGGTTGAAAATGCCATTGTTGATTATCATGCTTTCATCAGACGAAATTACTTGAAAAGGAAAAGTTTGATTTTCTTGACATTTTCTGGTATACCATTCACAAAAACTTGCTCGCCTTCTCTTGTCACCAGGTCCAAGACCCCGACAATTTTTAAATTTATATGGATGAAATTTATTCTTTTGTAAAATGAAGTGGGCTGTAGATCTAGCTACCACAGTCTGACGTTCAATTAGTTTTGTCGATATTTCAGGATTTTCAACAACGAACAGTAGCCTTTTCTTCGTTGGATTGTTTTTTACGAGATGAAAACGGTTTTTTGAATGAACCAAATTCCTTTAAATTAGATACCAAACGTCTAAACATGGATTTCTTAGATTGTCTTCGTTCAGGATAATTATCAGAGTGCATCTGCTCAGCAGCTACACAATTTCTGTGGCACAAGATGTAACACAACAAAAAAAACAACTTCAAAATACGTCAGGACCTTTTTAGCAATAATGTGACAGATCAAATAGAAATATTGCAATTGTTTTAATGCATACTATTTAGACGCCTCTAGAACCTCCAAAAAATATAAAAAAAATGATTTTCTTGACATTTTCTGGTATACCATTCACAAAAACTTGCTCGCCTTCTCTTGTCACCAGGTCCAAGACCCCGACAATTTTTAAATTTATATGGATGAAATTTATTCTTTTGTAAAATGAAGTGGGATGTAGATCTAGCTACCCCAGTCTGACGTTCAATTAGTCTTGTCGATATTTCAGGATTTTCAACAACGAACAGTAGCCTTTTCTTCGTTGGATTGTTTTTTACGAGATGAAAACGGTTTTTTGAATGAACCAAATTCCTTTAAATTAGATACCAAACGTCTAAACATGGATTTCTTAGATTGTCTTCGTTCAGGATAATTATCAGAGTGCATCTGCTCAGCAGCTACACAATTTCTGTGGCACAAGATGTAACACAACAAAAAAAAACAACTTGAAAATACGTCAGGACCTTTTTAGCAATAATGTGACAGATCAAATAGAAATATTGCAATTGTTTTAATGCATACTATTTAGACGCCTCTAGAACCTACAAAAATATTAAAATTTATTTTTTTCTGTTTTTTTTTTTGGCATTAGAAGCATAATTAGTGATACATCGTTAAATTTGTAATAAAAAAATGCTACCGTATACAAGATGTTTCTACTTTTGTGGCCATATAATAAAACGAAGTTGATGATGATTTCTCGGAGATGAAACATCGGATAAAAAATTTGAAGACAACATTTTGTAGAGCTTCAAAAGTGATAATGACAATGTGCCATTTATTTTTTAATATCTTTTAAAATAAATACAAAAATTGGAAAAATAAAAAATCCGAAAAATTGCATTTTTTGAAATTTTCGAAAACGATAAACAATCATGAATTTCTGTAATCGGCATGTAAACATACTCTAAATAGTGCAACTTTTTCCTAATTTAAGCCACCCTGTATCTTTTACCGTTTTCAAGATCCCAATGCTGTACATTCTTATCTTGGACACGGTGTATATCCAGTTAGCTAGTCTCTATATAAAATTTGGTAACCGCGTTTGGATGCTGCATCCAGAAGCGAGACCAGTGATTGGTGTAGATAATCGTGTGTCTTACTCTTATCCCACATCCTGACCATAGTCTCTTCTTTTCTACTTGATTTCCAGTTCTCCCATAAGCATTATCTACCCCTGGTATTATTTTAGGACAGCCAGTTTAAATGCTAAAATGCAGTTGTATTCCTGTGTACTTAATGAGTTTTACCTTTTAAGGTAAGATTATAAAAAAAAACAAGAAAACAACTAACGCAATAAAAATAGTTGCGCCTTGGCTCCGGGAAAATAGTGAACAATTAACGCGCGTGTACGCCGAGGAGAAATTATTTAATGGTCGCGATTGTGTCTAATGACAAAGCTAATATATCTCCGGTTTTATCCGTCGTCGGTCTTTGTTACAAAAGATCTTCAAAGGCCATTACCGTCAAAAGCACCAACGGGCAACCAACAACAGGCAGGCAGCACGTTCGGAGAGGATAGCGCGCCGCATTCCCCGCGCTAAAATAACACTACCACCAATTAAAGACGTCCTTATTTAGCACCTCCGTGAGTCCGCTCACCTTTTGCTTGCCCACGGACGAGAAAAAAACCGCCATACACGGCCTCTCGGATGGATAATCCATGATGTTCAGAGTGTTCGTTCGCAGGGGAATAGAAAAGGGATTAAGCCCTACTACAAGTAATAGTGTTGTTGCCAGTGGACGAGAATAGAAAAGTTCGCGAGGAATGGGTTTATAAGTGGAGGCTGCATATCATTAAAAGTGCATAGCTCAGCTCGGTTCGGAGAGATGGAGAAGCAGACCGGAACAACGGGGGCCCTGATGAAGATTGATGGGCCGCGCCCTGACCGCTCGAAATAGCTGCTGCAGCTCCCGCTCCTGCACTTGTCAACTGTCCTGCTTGTGGCTGCTGGCTCGGGGATTATTTATGAGACCCTTTTCACCTTTTCATTACTCTTACTATTCAACAAACAGTTATTTGTTTCACATATCTAGACTAACGATTCAAAATTACAGAGAATAAATAATTAAAAATTACCAGATTATCAAGACAACTTTGTATATAACGCTAATCAAACATATATTAGCAGTTAAAGAATGTCCCACTTAGACAACTTTATAATAAAAGAAAAAAGATAGGTCCACAACGAGTTCCCCGCGGAACCATAGAATGTGCATAAATAGGTGCTGATACAATTAGCTGTTTCGAAGATTTGCAATCTATTGCACAAGAAGTTGATAAAGTTACCATAAAATTCGAAACAGTTCACTCTATCAAATGCCTTAGAGAAGTTAGTGTAGATGGTATTAACCCCCGCCTAAGGCATTTAATGTATCGAATGTTAGATTGTAATGTGAAAACTCAATTGGAATCAACCTTTAGATGTCCAAAAGAGGGGGCAAGTGCCTGCACTTGCTCCCTCTTTAGTACATCTAAAGGGTGATTCAAATTGAGTTTCTACATTACATTCTAACATTTATTTAATAAGCCACTGTATTTATCAACGGTAACGCCGGATTTCTCCTTTGGCTACGTCCATGTCTCTAATTCGTATCAGACTTCTGCAATCAGTCGCTAGTTCATTTTCTATCAATCTTCTCTCGATGCTCAGTCTTCTCAAATTCCTGTAATAAATTTGTTACCTTCTTTAAATCCCATTCTTCATTTTAAATTTCTATAAATCTTCTTGACAAAGTAAAGTCACAATCAAATCCAAGTAGTGTTGTGTTTTTTCCCCAGAGTATTTTTTGTATCGTCCTCTTAATCTTTGGTAAGCCTGGTGACATCCGTAGCTTCTACTGAACTCAAGTTTTAATTTGTGATAAAGCGTTGTACTAAATTTAAACATAATTGCTACCGTTTAAAAAAAACCTTGGAGTGAACGCGAGATAATTTATAGCGTTGTTGAAACGCCGTTCGTAATAATAAATGTGTTACATGCAATGGCCAGTCGCCTTGTGTTCAGTTCCTCGCCTTTGGAACTCACCTCTCAGCCCCGTTGTTCGCTCGTGTTGTCCGATTGTGCAGACAAATGGAAGTATTTACATTAAATATTTAGTACGTGGCGTTGTGCACTCCTGTCCGCCCATAAATCCTATCTGGATAATTTATACAATAAAGGCGAGTAATTAATTGCGGCGTATCGCGTCCTCAAGATGCATCAGCGCTGAATGAGAGCTGGCGGTCGGAGAAGAGAGAGAGAGAGGAACGGGTGAATGGGTGGGTGTACCTGTCGAGTGGGGTCTCTTCATATTTCAATGCGGTTGCATTTTTACGAGTGTTTACAAAGTGCTCGAAGATCACGTAGGAAAGCACCGATGGAAATCATGCGGTACACGGCCTATCTGCCATCTTTACACTCCGAGAGAGAGACAGAGAAAGACCGAGTGCCCACCATCCTATCTTTTACAACACTCTTTTTACATCCCATGCTCGATCATGATGATAATGATGATGATGATTACTGCACGCTGGGATATCGATCCTTAACGAAAAATGGTAATTTTTCTCAAGTTACTTCATCACTCCATTTACATATTCACTTTAAATACTTATTAAACTTATGAATCTTTACAAACCTAAAATGAATCTCTACTAGGATCTATTCTATGTTTGTAAGGATAACTTAGTTTACTATAGTATAACAAAATGAAAAAAATATATATGAGGACCCTAGAAGCCAAGGGATATAAGTGCTAAATTAATAAAAATTGGTAAAGTTATTTAAATTAAAAACACTTAGTATAGTTTCGGTTTGTTACACCATTTTCAAAGGAATTCCTTTGAAAATGATCTAACAAACCGAAACTAGTGGGAATGATGTTTTAATTTGTGAAACAATACCAAGTGTTTTTAATTTAAATGACTTTACATATTCTAATATGGTTCACCAAGTACCAGATCAGAAATTATTTCAAGAAATTAATAACATTGGATTTACAAGTATTGATGTTGGTTTCAGATACATTAACTCATTTATTAGCAACACTATATTACTGGTATTGATTAATAATAGGTAACACCACTTAAATATAAGACATCGAATGAACATTTTCCTTATATTACTATATTTTATCAAGCTTGAAATATATTTTCTAAAAATAATGTTTTATGCACTTGTATCCCTTGGCTTCTAGAGTTCTCAAATATTATTTCACAATTTTCTCAAAATACGGAGTATCCTAAATTGCACATAATTTTCTTAACAGTAGTAAACTCTTGTCAATTTCTATAATTGTCGTAGTTTTTAAAAGTGTCTTTCGAACGTCTTCTTAAGATTCTACAAATCTTCGTTTGGATGTTCTGAAAGTACTGTAAAAAGACTAACGATGTTCTAAGTCTTCGAAGATTCTTCACAGTTTTCTTAAAGTACTGCTTGTCTTTACAAAATATATAAATCTTCTATTAAAATTCCACACAATTTCCACAATTACTTAAAGCTCTTCGTTGTCTTCTAAAAGTCTTAGAAGAGAGCAAATGATTTAAAAAAAACATATTTTTTAAAAGACTGGCAATTTTTTTAAACTTTGAAGAATCTTAGAAGACTCAGAAGGCCTTTAGAAGATTGAGAAGACTTTTACCTACAGTGTTTTTACTTTAATGGACAATGTGAAGACAAATTTTCTGTTAAAATCATCTCATTCTCTCAAGTTTTCTAAATGTCTTTTTAGTTTTCTACAAGTCTTAGTAAAGGAATTTAAAAACAAATCTCAAAGTATGTATATTCAGTTTTCTAAGAAGATATATTCTAGAATTAGGTAACACCACCCCAATTCTAGGAACATCCTTGATTTCAAAAATATTATAAGTACGATTCTTTTCGCATCTATAACTAGTTTATCTAACAAAGTCTAATTAAAACACCTATTGAGTGTTTGACTGTTTGGTTAGTATTTGTAAGACATTGTAAGGCAATTTTAATATTATTTAATAATTCTACAACCAAGTATTTGCAATTTCATTCTTAATTTATCCTTGGTTTTTATTGAACGACAGTTTTAAGCTCATCTTTTTCTTAATGTTGTCAACAATCTGTAGATCCTCCAATTCTTTAAAGATTTGCACAGTTTTTTCAAAGTCATTATCAAGGAAATTGTGAAAAATAGTTTTCTCTACACCTGATAATAGCTTATCAGTCTTCTCTTTTTAAATATCTCTTACCTTTCTAAAAGTGTTCTAAAATCTAAATCAGTGTTTTAAACGCGTGGCGCATGAAGTAAAATTTCAAGTTTAGAAATGCCTGAAAATTTGGATTTGCCGAGGTGCGCGAGCGAAGCGAGTTCATGCTTAATCTGGGATTGGAAACACTTGTTAGAAGTTTCGAATTGAATGCTTTATAATAAATGTTGTATAATAAATATTATACATCACGTGAATTAAACACGATTTTATTCGCGAAAAGATTTTTGATTTCATGAGCGCCTCGGCGCGAGTGAAATCATTTCTTTGAGTGAATAAAGGTGTTTAATTCACGTGGCGTATATATGTTTTTATTCAATTTTGACGAAATTGTAAAGAAAATGTACTTTACATTTATTTTTAAATACATTTTTTAACTCACTAGTGACCTAAAAAAATTTTAGTTCACTAGTGAATAAAACCTTGTTTATTACGGTTGTTATGGAGTTAATAATGTCGATTTAAATTAACAAAATTGAATAAAAAAAATATAATTTTCATAATTGGATGTGATTAATTATATAAATTTCCAGTGCTGGGCAGGATTCGAATCCTGGATTCGAATCCTTTTAGAGGATTCAAAAGAGATATTCGAATACTTTAGTTAAACTGGATTCGTGATCCGGATTCGTTACACTTTTTTTAAAATGATTCGTATTCGAATCCAAATGCTGGTGATTTGAATCCTCATAAAAGGATTCGAATCCTCATAAAAGGATTCGAATCCTCGTAAAAGGATTCGAATCCTCATAAAAGGATTCGAATCCTCATAAAAGGATTCGAATCCTCGTAAAAGGATTCGAATCCTCATAAAAGGATTCGAATCCTCATAAAAGGATTCGAAACCTCGTAAAAGTATTCGAATCCTCATAAAAGGATTCGAATCCTTATAAAAGGATTCGAATATTTACAAAAGGATTCGAATAGTTACAAAAGGATTCGAATCGTTAAAAATAATTCGAATTAATCGTAAGGATTAACATGAAAAATTTGTTTTGTATGTTTTTAAATTTCTCGTTAAATCATTGTTTTATACGTGTGGCGCATGAAGTAAAATTTCGAGTTTAGAAAAGCCCCGTGAAAATTTGTCTCGGGTCGCTGTGCGACTCTCGACGAATTTTTTACGCGGGGCTTTTCTAGACTCGAAATTTTACTTCATGCTTAGTCTGGGAGTGGACGACACTCGTTTGTAAGTGATAAAATCAATTAAATTAATGATTTGTGTCAAATTTAACAGATTTGAGATTTTTAATTGTTTTTCGGTAATTGCGCCAAATATAACATTTTGATGAATATGAATTGACATTCCCAATCAAATTTTTACACTTAACATGTCGATTTATAACATTTTTATAAGATTTTCAACAAATCGATATTTTCATAAAATTATCCTTATTTCGAGATTTTCTTCGATTAATCAAAGTTTTATCAGATTTTGCAATATTTCCTCAATTTTTCTTAATTTATCGAATGTTGATGAAATTTTCAATATATCGAGATTTTTAATTAATTTATGAAAATGTTTATCAAGTTTTCAACATATCTTGATTTTTGATAATTTGTCATTTTTATCGATTTATAAAATTTTGATGAAATTTTCGATATTTCGAGATTTTCTCGTCAAATATATAAAATGTTGATATGTACGATTTTCAATATTTTTATTCAGGTTTGTAACGATTTTCAAAAATTATTGAATCATTATTTGAACATACAAATTTGAGATTATTTTTTTTGCTACAAGACATATTTAATCATTTTTGACATCGAATGACATTTTTGATATTCTTTACCTTTTGAGATGACATTTTTGACAATAGATTATATTCTAGATATTAGACTACGTTTTTTGACATTAGACGACATATTTGACATTAGATGTTACTTTTGATAAACAATGAAATTTTTGACTTAATTACTATTTCTGATGTTGACATTAAATGACGTATTTGACATTAGATGGCAGTTCTGACATTTTATATTTTTTTACTTTTTTGACAGTAGACGACAATTTTGACATTTGATATTTTGGATATTACATATTTACTTGTTTTACATTAGATAACAATTTTTATATTATTAGATAACTTTTTTGACATTATTACTGATTTTAACTGAAATTTTCGTTTTTGTAAGAACGTTTTTGTTAAACTGTCACGTACTGACATAAAATGATAATTTTTACGTAAATCGATTTTATCAGCACGCCACATTTTTGACGTTTTTGATATTTTTTATATTTACGAGATGACATTTTGGTCATTTTGTTTTTGGCAATTTTAAATAATTTTGACATATTTTGATAACTTTTAAAACTGAAAACAGTTTTAATAGGTTTTTATATTTTTAACTTTACTTGAAATCAGTGTTTAATACGCGTGGCGCATGAAGTAAAATTTCGAGTTTAGAAAAGCCCCGTGAAAATTTGTCTCGGGTCGCTGCGCGACCCTCGACAAATTTTATAAAAAAAATATTTCTCGGGTTATTGAACAAAAACAAAAGAGCTGAGGTGAAAAGTGATTAGGTAAAAGTGGTTTATTTTTTCGTTGGCTACAACTTTTGTTTGAAACATTTTTTGATTTAAACGTCGAAAGCCATAATCGGTGAGTTGTTGATGTCCACTAGATTTTTAGTTTCTAATGCAGAAACAAAAGAGCTGAGGTGAAAAGTGTTTAGGAAAAAGAGGTATATTTTTTCGTTGGCTACAACTTTTGTTTCAAACATTTTTTGACTTAGACGTCCAAAGCCATAGTGGAATTCGTTTAATCAAAAAACATCTAATGATTTCTGGTGATTTTCAACGCAAGACATTTAGACATTTGATGGTATAATTAATATTGAATTAAGTATTTATTTTTAATATATTCTTAAATATAACAATGTAAAATATTTATTTAATTAAAATTTTTAGAAAATAACAATACAATAAATTTTATATTATTATTATTATTATACTGGGTGTCCGTATTTTAACAGAAAGTATGGGGATTTCGGTTATTTGAAGAAATAGAGAGTCGGTTAAATTGGGGCAAAGTTGCATAATTTAGGGCCCAATAATAACCCAAAAACAAGTTTGAAATATCTTAATTCCTTAATGAGATATTGTCAAAAAAAATTTATTTTATTTTTTTTATATTTTTGAAAATTCGTTTTTATTTTTTTATTCAAAAACTATTGAATCGAGGTATTTACAACTTTGACATTATAGGCACTTTTTAACGATAAATCGAGTAACATATTTTATTCTAAGATAACTATAACATTTTCCTAGAGACCATAGCTAACTTTTGTTTTTCTTATGAGCGCAATTTTGGATTTTGATATTTATATATAAACATTTTTTGACTTAGACGTCGAAAGCCATAGTGGAATTCGTTTAATCAAAAATCCAGTAACATATTTTATTCTAAGATAACTCTAACATTTACCTAGAGACCATAGCTAACTTTTGTTTTTCTTATGAGCGCTATTTTGGATTTTGATATTTTTTGGAAGAATATTTTTTACTGAATTCAATGATATATCACACTTATAGTTTATTGTACATTTTATATGTAAAATTTTAATCTTTTGGTTTTTCAAAGTGTGCCTTGGAAACAGTTGAGTAACTCACTTATTTGGCAACTCCTAGGACCCGTAATTTGCTTACACATCACCTCCGAAGACGGGCATCCGACGATACATACTTTAACAGTTGTGACATATTTTAAAGTAACGAGTGTCTTCCACTTCCAGACTAAGCATGAAGTAAAATTTCGAGTTTAGAAAAGCTCCGCGTAGAAAATTTGTCGAGGGTCGCGCAGCGACCCGAGACAAATTTTCACGGGGCTTTTCTAAACTCGAAATTTTACTTCATGCGCCACGCGTATAAACCATCGATTTGAAGTGTAGTTCAAAAACACACAAATACCTCTTTAATCAGAGTAACACAGAAATTTAGTCTGTTATCAACGATGTTCAGTGTTAATAATAAATAATTAGGTTGTGAATATTTTTGTTAAAACAACTGATAACGATATTTATATGTTAATGGTTGTAAAAAAATAATAAAATCAAATTTATTCTTAAACGATTTGTATTCGTGATTCGAAAAAACAGGATTCGAATCTTTGATTCGAATCATATTTATCTCTTACGAATCCTTTATTTGAGTATTCCTGATTCGAATCATATCAGGTGATTCGGATTCGTGATTCGAATCCTTTTAACGAGGATTCGTCCCAGCTCTGTAAATTTCTATGTTATTGTATAGCAAAAGATGCGAAAAAGATTATAATTATTATTATTGTTATGATTATCAAAAACGTATACCTATAATTATTTACTTTTTAAATTGAGTTATTTTATTTTAATTTAAAATTATAAAAACATTTAAATTCAAATAAACTCAATTAATTTTGTTAAAAAAATGTTATACAAATCAAGTCATTCTGTCTGAATTTAATATTAAAAAAAATAATAATCATATTTTAACAAGTGATCGAAGATAAACAATACATTAATTGATAGTTATAGTTTTTAAGTGATGAAAATTGCCTAACATAAATTTAAAAAAATATATAATCATGTTTTAAGAAATATTCAATGATAAACAATACATTATTTAATAGTTATAGTTTTTTTTAATAATTAAAAATTGTAATATTTTTTAACAGTCGTGAATATGTTTTGTTTGTCACTCTATCACTCATGACAATTTTATTACATTTATTATGTTTATTTTGAATTAGTATTTTAACTATTATGATTGATTTGCGTTATTCCATTAAAATGTCGATATTTGAACTATAATTGCAGTTGATCTTAGGTATTTAGTCGACAGAATTATTTATTTATTTATTTATCAACGGAAATCTCCTTTATACATCAATACACAATTAAAAATAGTGATATAAGATAAACATAATATTACTTTGAAAAACATATAAATAGAGTGAGAAATATAATACAACAAACAAAAATACACTAATTAACAATATCCAGATTAATAAACTGTAAATAGCGTTTGAATACACTATAAGAATTACTAAAAATGTAAAAGTTGGGATACAACATAAGGACATTACAATACCGCATTATACGTGCCACAGGATTATGGGAACCATACAATGTTCGATGGAAGTTTAGACGAAATAAGGGCCTACAATGAACTGGAGTTGTTAAAAAAAAATTAAAGTTCAACAATGATAATAAAAAACTGCAATTGACATGTCCATTAATCAGTTTGAACCCATAGCATAAGTGAAATGATATTCTTCTATATTCTAAAGATTTTAAATTAAGACAATTCAATATGTGTGACCGACTATAGTCAATGCGTGCGATCCCCATTTGAAAAGATACTAGTAGTAAGAACCTATTCTGAACTTTTTCAATGATTTCAATGTTACAGTTGTGGTAAGGAGACCAAATTGCAGAACAATATTCCAAATGTGGCCTTACCAAACTGACGTAAAGGGTTTTGAACGTATCCACGCCAAAGTGTTTCGAAAATCTATTAATGAAACCGAGCATAGAAAGAGCTTTACTAAAGATCTTATTCAAATGGGTAACAAAATTTAAGCGAGAATCAAATATAATACACAAATCACGCACTGTCTCGACCAGGGGCAATTTATTATCATTAATTGAATACTCAAACTTGCTATTATTGCTATGGCGACAAAAAGAAATTGACATACATTTTTTCAAATTGAGATGAAGATGATTGCATGCGCACCAATTAGCCAAGTTATATAAATCAGATTGTAAAAGCGCATGATCAGAACTTCTCTCAATTACTTTGAATATTTTAACATCATCAGCAAACATCGGAAATTGACTATTTTTAATATAACTCCCAATGTCATTTATAAAGATCAAGAACAGAATTGGCCCACAGTGTGAGCCCTGGGGGACCCCAGATTTAACGTTGATTGCTCTGGAAACAAAGTTATCAATCTTAACAAACTGTTTACGTTCCCGTAAATAGCTTGCGAACCATTTTGTCACAAAATCTCTAAATCCCAAGCCTTCAAGTTTATTTAAGAGAACATAGTGACTAACACGATCGAAGGCTTTGGAAAAATCAGTGTAAACAGAATCAACCTGACGACCCCTTTCCAAAGCACTCATCAAATACATCTGGTAGGAAAGCAAATTTGACGTTGTAGACCTGCCCTTTAAAAATCCATGTTGTTCGTCACAAATAATATTCCTGCAGCACCAAATGAGTTGAACGGATATTAGTTTATCTAGCATTTTAGGAATTGCGGACTGGATAGAAACTCCCCTATAATTTTGTATGACTTCCCTCGAGCCCTCTTTGAAAATAGGGTTGATGTAAGAATGTTTCCAAAAAGTAGGAAACACCCCGGTATTAATAGATTTATTGAATAATGTTTCAATCGGGGTAGTCAGTGAATAAATACATTGTTTTACAAAATTAGGGGTAAACCATCCGGCCCAGAGCTAAGTGAGTCACTTAACTAACTCATTGATTGAATTAAATATATCGGAAGTTTTTAGACTAAACCTTGAGCAAGATATTTTATGATCATAATTGAATAATGGAGCATCAATTATATCCTCATTGTAAACAGTGCAGAAATAGTCAGCAAATGAATCAACACAAGAACTTCCAGCATTGCATTGTGTATCATTAAAATTCATTTTATTTGGAAAACCTTTTATGTTTTTGCACTCATTAACAAAAGACCAAAATACTTTAGAATTAACTTTTATGGTATCCTCAGTTTCCCGAATATAGGATTCATAAAGTGTTTCACTTAAATTGCAACAAGAAGATCTAAGATTACATCCTACCTAACCTATCAGAGTGACACCTAACCTCACAAACCTTGACAATGTGAGACATACAACCAAACTTGACACAGTGACCACATCGAATGCGTCAAAAGTTAGGTTAGGTTAGATGTTACATCGTCTAACACGTCAACACGTGTGCTAGAAATAGGGCTATGAATATCTACTAGGGGTATTTCATTCCAAGCTTGGGTAATTTGACGTTTAAGTTCCATTATAGTGTTGGGGAGGCGATGTACGCTGTCTGTAATTTTCCGTATAAATCGATCAAATTTAATTCATTTATTTACTTACAAGATCCACTTACAATATAAAATACCGCAATTTTAATGATAAATAAAGCACTAATAACCTTTCTTCACACTTTTATTTTAATTACCAAATGTACGTTTCGGGCACAAAGTGACCATTATCAATGGATTAATATAATATTAATCCATTGATAATGGTCACTTCGTGTCCGAAATGTACGTTTGGTAATTCAAATAAAAGTGTGAAGAAAGGTTATTAGTGCTTTCTTTATAATTTAAATTTGATCTTCACGTAACTCTAATTGGGTGAGTTACGTGAAGATTTACCACAATTTTATTGAAAATAGGTATTAGAATTAAAAATATATTAATAAAAATAGTTAAGAAATAGAATTTGTCTTTTAGTTGTTGTTCTATTTAAAACTTTTAATTTGAAATCTCTAACAAGCGTTTCTAATCTTACATTAATTATAAAGTTAAATTTCGAATTTAGAAACGCGTGAAAATTTGGTTTTGTCGCTCCGCGAAGCGAAACAAGATTCTGCGGGCACCTATGACTGTACTATAACACCATTGTCAGAGTTATTAAGTTAAATATCCTTGAAATATTTGCGAAGGGTCCATTAATATCACCATTATTACCAATGAACATGTAAGTGCGCAAACCCCCTTCCGAAAAAAAAGTAGTGTATCAACAGATGGAACGTTAGGCCCAATTAAAAAGAGATTTATTTGCGGCGAATCCGGATTACCTGAGCGGATAAATCAATCGATGGCGCGTCAATAATAGTTCAATACAGACCGCACGAGATCCCCCCGACAAGAGCGGACAATGGACCCTCTTCAACCCGAACAATGCACTCTCCACACTAAAACCCATGTTAATATGGTGTATTTCGGTCCTGCTCGCTGATTTATGTGACTCGTGAAATTAATCTCCGCCCGAAATGCGCATTCTTCCCTTTCTCGCAAAATAACGTCAATGACAATCGCATTATTCGGAGGCAAAACATAACGACTCAATATCCATTTCCCGGGGCTTTTTTCTTTCTTTGTTGTTGTTGTTGTTGTTGTGTGCGAAGATTAGAATCAAAATAAATGGGAGAATGCGAACGGTTTTCAATCACCGCGAAACGCGGGGATTCCCAGAGGGGGGCGCGCGATGGGAACAATTGGAATGCGCCGCGAGCGGGAAACAATGCGCTCTCTGCTCCCGATTTGTCCCGTTCTATCCCGCTGGGACGGTCTAATTGCGCCCACCGCTGCGAGACGCTGCTCTGCTTCCATTAACGAATTTGCGCTGATTAATTATTACGTCACTTTCAATATGCATCCACTATTAATCTACATAAATTACATCTCATTTAAAATAACACTACTAAATAAAACAAAGTATTCAATTTCTTGAACCACTCTGTATTGAAAATGTGCTATCCAGTTTATAGGAGACCTCAAATAATTTAATGTGTAAAAGTTGATTTTGACGTGTCTGCGTTACAGACAAAACACGAAATTGTACAAAACGCAATTGTCAAAACGCGAAATGTCAACTGCTCACAGACATAGTCGGAATTAAAACATCATTTCGGGTTTTGTCCAGACAAATCGCGTTTTGTCGGCACGAGTTTAGATTAGTCCTGATATGATAAGTGTCATAAAATGTCAAATTAGTAAAGTTGGAATTAAAGAAGCGCAATGTTGATCAAATTTATTGAAAATATAAAAACATTGTATTTTATTTTAACACTTGCAAAAATTAAAGAAATAAAAACAAATTGTAATTAAATATCTTTTTTTTTTGTTTATTTATAAAAAACCAACAACAAAATTAAGCAAATAAAACTAGAGGAGCTAGAAGTTGGGACTAAATTATGAAAAATATTAGACCAATTCCCACTTTTTTCAGAAATTAAAAAATAAATCGATCAAATAAAACACAACAAAAAAAGTACTGGAAAATATCACTTTGTTTTATAAACAAAGTGACAAATTATTTATAAGGAGTTATTTTGAACTCCACTTGAAATGAGAGTATTATACGCGAGAGTTTTATACGTGTGGATCAAACATAAGGGGTGGGTGTATTTTGAAATTCACTTTAAATCAGTGTTATATACGCGTGGCGCATGAAGTAAAATTTCGAGTTTAGAAAAGCCTGAAAATTTGGTTTGGTCGCTCCGCGCTTCGCGCTACGCGACCAAACCAAATTTTCAGGCTTTCCTAAACTCGAAATTTTACTTCATGCTTGGTCTGGGAGTGGAAAACACTTGTTCGACAACTATAAGAATCCTTACTGACAAAACTGACTTCATAAAGAAAATGGAAAACAAACAAACTGTAGTTATTTTCATAATCTTTATGAGTTTCGTTAAGTATCTCATTGTTGATTTTTTTAAAGAATAAGTATTGTCGTTACAGGTTCTAATGGTTGTCGAACAAGTGTTTGCCACTCCCAGGCTAAGCATGTAGTAAAATTTCGAGTTCAGTAAAGCCTAAAAATTTGGATTTTCGGGGGCGCGACTCGCTCGCTTCGCTCTGCTCCCAAATCTAAATTTTCAGGCTATTCTAAACTCAAAATTTTACTACATGCTTAGCCTGGGAGTGGCAAACACTTGTTTGACAACCATTAGAACCTGTAACGACAATACTTATTCTTTAAAAAAATCAACAACGAGATAATTAACGAAACTCATAAAGATTATGAAAATAACTACAGTTTGTTTGTTTTCCATTTTCTTTATGAAGTCAGTATTGTCAGTAAGGGTTCTTATAGTTGTCGAACAAGTGTTTTCCACTCCCAGACCAAGCATGAAGTAAAATTTCGAGTTTAGAAAAGCCTGAAAATTTGGTTTGGTCGCGAAGCGCGAAGCGCGGAGCGACCAAACCAAATTTTAAGGCTTTTCTAAACTCGAAATTTTACTTCATGCGCCACGCGTATTCAACACTGATTTAAAGTGAATTTCAAAATACACCCACCCCTTATGTTTGATCCTCCCTTCAATACATTCTACAAATGTTTACTACTATTTACTTATATACTTTTAAACTTTATATTGTAACTCTGGGATTTTGAGATATTGTCATTTTCATATTTCATAATCATTTTAACAACGAATAACAAGAAAATAGTAATCCCTTTTTTAATTCATTTTGTGTTGTTTGGTTTTTGGAGGGGATTTTCCCAATGAACCTCTTTGACCGATCTTAGCATTACTATTGCTTTAAGATTTAAACGGACGCTACAATTGTCTTGCTATTATCATTACATAAAGAAATTATGTCTATCATTTTAATATCTATTCACCTGTCAATTGAGATTTTTTTGAACTTACGTATCATTCACTCATTTTATACTGTATTCAAAAATATAATCGATTACAATCATACGTATCATTCACTCATTTCATACAGTATTGAAAAGTACAATTGATTACAATCACTGCACTTTATAAGCTGTCATTTAGAACAGAATGTGCATTCTAGCATCTAAAGGCAAAAGTTTTGAAGGTGTATTAAAATCCTGTGAACTTAATTACTTTTACTTTTAAGCCGTTTATATGGTCACAAATATGTCTCTGCTATTGAAGACTTGATTATCGAAAGAGATATTCTAGTTTTTTTTTAATTATCCAATGTATTTCTTTGGATTACTATTTAAATTATAGTGTTGATTCTGGATATTTAATTAAAACACTTGGTTTGTTTCACTGATTTATATTTTCTCCTGAAAATTTCGACCATTGGTCATCTTTAAGGAGGAAAAATGACCAATGGTCGAAACCAACCGGAGAAAATATAAATCAGTGAAACAAATCAAGTTTTTTTAATTAAATATCCAGAATCAACACTATAATTTAAATAGTAATCCATAGAAATACATTGCATAATTAAACAATAATCCTAGATTCTCTCCGGATTAAATATCCAGAATTAAATTCAAAAATGATTCACCACGGGTTAAGTGAGAAATTAATTAAACGTATAGTGTTGATGTTGGCGTTATATAAGATAATGTTTTCTTTATTGAGTTTATGTTTAAAATGTTATTTTAAAACATTAATAACAATTTCGTGATAAATGCTTTTGTTGGATTTAACCGACGCATTGTGGCGCTAATTGGTTGTAGACAACTAGAATTTGGGCGTCCGGAGACATTAACGATTTCCATAAAAAGATAAACCGATTTCTTGCTGGACAAGGAGGAGGAGGAAGAGGAAGAAGAGGTGAGTTATTAAAGGGGGAATGGGTGGCCGCGGGTGTATCAAGTTGATAACAGGTGGTGCTCCCACGGTCAGCCGTCACCTGCTTGCCCAGAGTCCAGCTGCTGTAATTGCCTGAACATCTTTAGATCAAACGGACACTGGAAATTACACCGTGCCCACATAAATTCCTTATCGGCGTAAGCTTTCTGATAACGAGAATTTCAATTATATATAATATATAAAGCGAAAAAGAAACTTGTTCTACAAAGATAATAATTTCGTAAATTCACGAATGAATTACCAAAGAGTTATTAATTTCAATAAGCTACTCATTGAGAATATTCGTCTTATTATCATGAGGTTGAAAATAAATTATTGTATCATGCTAGTATTTTTGTTATACTCGCATTCTACCTCTAACATAAATACTTGGTTATACCGGGAGTTTTTCTTTAAAGTATACTTAATCCAAATTTAGCTTATTTTCATTAATTCTTTAGTTATTTGTTGTTTTTTTTTTCTAAGAGTTTAATTTGAAGCTTTAAACGAGTGTTTTCCAGTCCCAGACTAAGTATGAAGTAAAATTTCGAGTTTAGAAAAGCCCCGTGAAAATTTATCGAGGGTCGCGCAGCGACTCGAGACAAATTTTTTGGGCTTTTCTAAACTCGAAATTTTGCTTCATGCGCCACGCGTATAAAACACTGAAATATTGTGAACTTTCTGTATATTTGAACCTCATTTGGAATCAGTGTTGTATATGCGTGGCACATAAAGTAAAATTTCGAGTTTAGAAAAGCCCAGAAAATTTGTCTGTGTTCACGGGGCTTTTCTAAACTCAAAATTTTACTTCACTTCTGGGAGTGGAAATCACTCGTTTAAAGTTTCAAATTGAACTCTTAAAAAAACAACGAATAACTAAGGATTTAAAGAAGATACGCTGAATTTGGAATACGTATACTTTGAAGACAAACTCCCGGTACATCCAAGTATTTATGGTAGTATAACAAAAATACTGCCATGACACAATAGTTTCTTTTCAACCTCATGATGATAAGACGAATTTTCTCAATGAGTAGTTTAAAGAAATTAAAAACTCTTTGGCACTTCATTCGCGAATTTACGAAATGAATATCTTTGTAGAATCAGTTTCTTTAAGCTGAATTTGGAATACGTATACTTTAATGAAAAATTCCCTGTACCTATGTTTTCTTTAATCAACTGACATTTACCCATCAATTTAGAAAAGTATAAACATTATTGTTTATAATTTTTTTAATTGACGGGTAAATGTCAGTTGATTCAAGATTTACCAAACATGGAGGTGTACATCCACCTGGAAATATATACAGTTCCCGGTCAAGGTACATTTACTTACTGTAAAATATACGTATATATTTTTTCTTTAAACTTTATGGATTTTTTGGTACCACCAGTAGCTTTGATTACTTACTGGTAGTAACAAGTAATTTATCAAAAAAAAAATGTTATCATAAAACTAGTTCTTCAATCTGTGCCTTTACGCTCCCCATTCTCGAGTCTTTTTTTTTCTAAAACGGGCATATGCTGATAAAAGGCTATTTGTGTTTTATGGACCAAATATAACGATCCTGTTTGTTTTTACTGCCGCCACCCCCTTTTTCCGTCCACCCTCCCACACCCAACTTTCCCCCCCGAAGACCTTCCGGCACTGGAAACGATTCAAAAACTTTGGAGAGAGTTAGGGACTGAAAACATCAGGTGCAGACGGCACTTTACAACTACGCGAAACAACAATGTTTTATACCTATATGTATAATATAACAGAGGATGATAATCTGAGTATATAGTTATTACGGCAAACGTTTATGCCGCACATCAAAGCAACATTTTCCAACCGCAGGATAATTACACATCCACCTCCACCGACTAAACACACCCTTTTATCTCGTAAACCCGGCGCTTATTATCCCCCGGATAAATCGAATCAACTCTCAACCCGTCGGTCGTGACAACCACAAAACAATACATCAACCGGAAGTAATTTATGCAGTTTTACTACAACATTATAATACAGAATAAAAATGAGGAAAATCTAAACCAAATTTTCAGGCTATTCAGGCTTTTTCTTCGAGCTTTTCAGGCTTTTCAAAATGTTACTTCATGAGCCACTTAAATAAAACATTGAATTGCAATAATTTAAAATATACTGTTCAATTAGGTAGCTGTAAATAAATAAATAAACCTTTATTCACAGATGTACCATTGTACAGAATATAAATATATTATACAAAATAACAATTCAAACCTAAAGATAGAAACAAATATATTAAGAGCAACATAGTAATCTTTTAACAATCCTCATAAACTGGGGAAATGTATTACAAAAAAATATTAAATTATTCAAATTTGCTTCCAATATGGCATAGAATAAAGAAGAGTGTAGTAAATAACCCCCTGTTATAAATGTATCTTGTAGCAATATATTGTATCTATATAATAATATTTTATTTATTTATTTCCTAGAAAAAAATAACATTTGTGGAGGGTTCATATCTTAAATATACATTGAAACTATTATTCAATGTATATACGATATGTCCAGAATAAAAGCACTGTTTAAATAATGCATGTCATAGATAATTCAATATAGAAATTCAATATATGGACAACATTGTTTTAATGATGAATTTCAATAATGTTGTAATGGTAAATATTGATCACCATCATATCTAAGCGTTAGATTTTTTAAGTTTATTGTAAATCAGTGGTTTATACGCGTGGCGCATGAAGTAAAATTTCGAGTTTAGAAAAGCCCCTCGACAAATTTTCTACGCGGGGCTTTTCTAAACTCGAAATTTTACTTCATGCTTAGTCTGGGAGTGGAAGGCACTCGTTACTTTAAAATACATCACAACTGTTAAAATATGTATCGCAACTGTCACAAAGAAAAACAATAACATGGCGATCTCATTATATGTTATATGGTATTCAATGTGCATACAATATAAAAACTGTATTGTCTATATCCAGAATAAAAATAATAGATATTCAGTAACTGTACAGCATTGTTTTATTAATGAATGTCATAGATAATTCAATATAGAAATTCAGTATATGTATAAGATTGATTCAATCATAAATTCAAATAATGTTGTATGATATAATGCAATAAAAACAATTAAAACAACTTCACGTAATTAAAAAATGGTGATGTGTCCATCATAGCACTTTCCTTGTTAAAGATATGATGATTTAAACATTAACAATGTGGAAAAGTTGCTCAAGCTAATTGTATTCTACTCTTATTATTATTTTTCCAAAACTATTCACAAAAAAAGTTATTCTGTCATTTTTTCGCCACATCTCGGTAAATATTGATCACCATCACATCTAAGCGTTAGATATTATTAACTTTACTGTGAATCAGTGGTTTATACGCGTGGTGCATGAAGTAAAATTTCGAGTTTAGAAAAGCCCCGTGAAGATTTGTCTCGGGTCGCTGCGCGACCCTCGACAAATTTTCTACGCGGGTCTTTTCTAAACTCGAAATTTTACTTCATGCTTAGTCTGGGAGTGGAAGGCACTCGTTACTTTAAAATACATCACAACTGTTAAAATGTGTATCGTAACTGTCACAAAGAAAAACAATAACACGGCGATCTCATTATATGTTATATGGTATTCAATGTGCATTCAATATAAAAACTATATTGTCTATATCCAGAATAAAAATAATAGATATTCAGTAACTGTACAGCATTGTTTTATTAATGAATGTCATAGATAATTCAATATAGAAATTCAGTATATGTATAACATTGTTTCAATCACGAATTCCAATAATGTTGTATGATATAATGCAATAAAAAAAATAAAACATATTCACGTAATTAAAAAATGGTGATGTGTCCATCATAGCACTTTCCTTGGTAAAGATATGATGAATTAAACATTCACAATGTGGAAAAGTTGCTCAAGCTAATTGTATTCTACTCTTATTATTATTTTTCCAAAACTATTCACAAAAAAAGTTATTCTGTTATTTTTTCGCCACATCTCGGTAAATATTGATCACCATCACATCTAAGCGTTAGATATTATTAACTTTACTGTGAATCAGTGGTTTATACGCGTGGCGCATGAAGTAAAATTTCGAGTTTAGAAAAGCCCCGTGAAAATTTGTCTCGGGTCGCTGCGCGACCCTCGACAAATTTTCTACGCGGGGCTTTTCTAAACTCGAAATTTTACTTCATGCTTAGTCTGGGAGTTCAAGGCACTCGTTACTTTAAAATATATCACAACTGTTAAAATGTGTATCGTAACTGTCACAAAGAAAAACAATAACATGGCGATCTCATTATATGTTATATGGTATCCAATGTGCATACAATATAAAAACTATATTGTCTATATCCAGAATAAAAATAATAGATATTCAGTAACTGTACAGCATTGTTTTACTAATGAATGTCATAGATAATTCAATATAGAAATTCATTATATGTATAACATTGTTTCAATCACGAATTCCAATAATGTTGTATGATATAATACAATAAAAAAAAATTAAAACAAATTCACGTAATTAAAAAATGGTGATGTGTCCATCATAGCACTTTCCTTGTTAAAAATATGATGATTTAAAAATAAACAATGTGGAAAAGTTGCTCAAACGAAATGTATTCTACTCTTATTATTATTTTTCCAAAACTATTCACAAAAAAAGTTATTCTTTCATTTTTTCGCCACATCTCGGTAAATATTGATCACCATCACATCTAAGCGTTAGATATTTTTAACTTATTGTAAATCAGTGGTTTACACGCGTGGCGCATGAAGAAAAATTTCGAGTTTAGAAAAGCCCCGTGAAAATTTTCTACGCAGGACTTTTCTAAACTCGAAATTTACTTCATGCTTAGTCTGGGAATGGAAGACACTCGTTAGTTTAAAATACACCACAACTGTTAAAATGTGTATCGTAACTGTCAAAATGAAATGTTAAAATTCTATCATTCTTAGAAACTTGAAGACAACGTTGCAATAGTCAATAAACAGTCGAAAAAGTAATGTAATTACTAAATACTAGCGGACTAAGCAATTTTAAGTTAAGTTGAGTTAACGACATGTGGATAATAAGTTCGTGATAGTCAAATTAACTGTCATTTAATTTTATAGATTAAATGTTGATTATATTGACTGTCTTTACTATTTTGACTACCATTTGACGACAATATCGATTATTACCTAATTTGTCACATAAATAAGCTCTACGGAGAACTTTGAAGATAAAAAATTGTCCGCATTTCTCGTCTTTTTAAATGAAATGAGATAAATAATATCGAGACATTTTTCAAGTTTTCATGAATGTTGTTGATTTTTTTTATTTAATTGCCTAATTTAATAAAATTATTGATTCTGAAAATCATCGAAAATGACGAAATAAATAAAAATTAATTGTAAAAAATCATATGCCAACTATTGACGGGGTTTCTCTAGATCGAATACTCCGCTTTTTAAAATTGTGTAAATTGTGCCTGGTGTAAATGTGTGTGGGACGCATAAATGTTAAGATAACGTTCTTTCGGAGACTTTACGTTTTGCAGCAAATCGTATTTTAACCTCCAATTTCGAGGTTATATACGTTAGTATTTCTGGGTAAATAAGCACATTACAGGTATAAATTGTACACATGATGAAATTATCTCCAAAATTATGTGACGTCTATTAACGTTTATTTAAATTAATGGATTTATAATTCTAGATTGATTATTATTCATCTTTAGATTATGAGTATTTTAACGTTTAAATGGAACTTAATGTATTTTATTTCATTATTGTTGAAAAAGAAATTGCTTAATAACTATTAATAATAAAGAATAATAATAAAAATAATCATTCTTAATGTCGCGATTTTGGCTGTATAAATGAAGATAATACTACAATTTTGATTAAATACGTTATAATTTTAGAAACAAAGTCATCATGTGTTTAATTTATACCTGTAATGCCCTTATTTACTCGAAAATACCAATGTATATAACCTCAAAATTGGAACTTAAAATACAATTTGCGGCCAATCGGTAAGTCTCCGAAAGAACTTTATCTTAACATTTGTGCGTCCTACACACGCTTACGCTCAGTTCCGCTAACAAATTCTCAAAAGTCATAGTATTTCGTTCTGGAGAAATTCCATCAAACTATCAACATAATTATAAATGCTAACAATTACAAAAATATTAAAAAATAACTAATAGAGTTAATACAAAAGTGTTTATACATTAAATGCTAATTTTTCGATTATCTACAACAAGATTTTTTTTTCTATATGATCAATATTAACGAAAAATCCAAAAAAAAATGCTAAGAGTAAACTACCACTTCCGGTTTCCGCATTTTCACCAAATGTTGATCGAATACTACTATTGTAATAAAAAGCTTAAGTTTATAGTATCATCTTAACAGCTCAATCGGTTTAGACTTTATCGTGGCGACAGAAGGACAGAAGGGCAGAAGGGCAGAAGGACAGAAGAAAAGTAGGACCGAATGACAGAAGGACAGAAGGACAGGAAAGAAGGACAGAAGGATAAAAATACAGGATAGATTGAAATACAGAAGGATAGGACAGAAGGACATACATTTTTCGAAAATGGTCTTAATCAACTCGTGGGACCTCAAAATGAATATATCCACTAAAATGTTTGAATTGAACATTTTCGAGAAAACAATACTGTTCCTTTGTTTCGCATGTTTGTTTGTTTTCTTTTATTACTTTAATAACACTGGACGCCGGGTTCTCAATAATTGTGCCAGGAATCACAAAAAAACAAAAAAATGGTCCTCCGTGAAACGTAAAGTTGAGTACTTGTGCTCTGATTGAATGTAATACATAAAATAAAATTGAATTTGTCAATTATTTGCAGAATATTTACAAAAAATTAAACCAAATTTATCGTTTTCTTTTGCAATAATTTTATCGTGTTTAGACTTTTCGAAATATTCATTAAAACAACTACTTTCCGAGTTAATACCCCGACTGATATTACATTATTCAATGAATACTTGAGTTACACAAACAGTAAAGCTGCTGTGTTGCTCAAATATTCATAGATTTATACATGTGAGAAATTCTGAACCAGGAGAAACTCAAATGAGTTCCTTTCCAATTTGTTTTTTTTTTATTTCACTTTTTTTATCAAAATGGTAACAATTCCTTCCTATATATAATGTCTAATGCGTACTTAAGAAGGCATAAGTCTACCGAGCCGAAAGAGTACGACAATAATGAAATTATCGATCCCCCCCAAGAAGAACCGAATTAGGGGTAACTTGAATGCAGAAGCAGGGAACATATTAAATTTTTAAGTGGATATTTTCCACCGGGACGGAATATATAACTTTTTCCCAAAGATTTCTTATACACATGGAGAAAATAATAATTCTCCCCGTCCTTCCTCTCTGCTTTTCCATCCATCCCTCCACCTCCACCTCCACCCACTTGATCCAACCCCCCTGAACGAACGAAAGCCGAGATGTGTCATTAGGATCGATATGTACTCGTACAGCAGGAGTTTGTTGGAAAGCTCCAACAATGGATGTCGCGCGAGAACCGCGGGGTTTCTTCTCTCCTCTCCTCTCTGATGGATTTCAATTTGCTCCCCGATTATTATTGCGATGGAGGAAAAAATATTCCTTATGCTAACACATCATATCTTTTATGTGTATTGAGATGTGGAAGGGAGAGAGAGATGAATAAACGCTCTTCCCCCTATTTCTCATTACTTTATTTGCATACGACCAACTAAACTACCAACAACCAACGCGACCAACAACTGCTTCCTGTTAGCGCACCGCGATGTCAATTTATTCCATTTATTCCGTCTGTGTTGCCGCGAGACACACCAATTACCTCCGTGCACGACCTAATTAGACACAAACAGGTGAACCCCTTTTTTCGCTCCTTAATATCATCTACGCAAAAAAATGCTTCGAGACATATTTTCCTCCATATATGGAAACACATTTGTTTATAGTATGAATAATTAATGTACTTTCAACACAGAAAGAAACTGCTTTAGTTAAAATTAATTGGCAAATAAAGTAAAATACCATAGATTTTAAAATCCGCACTAAATAATAAGAATATTGCTGGATTAACCAATTGATTACACAGTGCGGAAAATTCAAACTATATTTCTTTTAAATTGCAATCTGAAAACAAAAATAAAAAAATTGTGTAAAAGACAAATTATGGCTAAATGTTTTTTTGCGATATTAGATCATTTATGGATTTGATCGAGGTCTGAAGTTTCGAAAATTGGATATATATCAAAGAGAAGTTTTATATATATATATATATATATATATATATATTTATTTTTAGGTTTTCGCGAGCAAAATATAACTTGCTTGAGTTTTTTGGGCTGCTTTCTCGCGTTGGTTGGTTTATTTGCGCTCTACGTTTCGGCAGCATCACTTCTGCCATCCTCAGGAGCTTTTTTGTATACTGAGTGATGGATGTCACGTTCACTGTCAGTACATTTGTTTTTGTAAACTAGGGACTTGTAGTCTAGATCTGCTGCGTGTTATTGGTCCACTCGATGTAGAAGGTGCTAAAATTTCTTGATTTGTGTCCGATGTATCTGCATTATTTAAATTAATAACCAACGCGAGAAAGCAGCCCAAAAAACTCAAGCAAGTTATATATATATATATATATATATATATATATATATATATATATATATATATATATATGTATCACTGTTTCTTCGGGTTTGGTCCCGCGTATTTTCTTGGCTCTGGTTCATTTTATTTTTAATTCGACGTTTCGATGACGTCGCAGTCATCATCGTCAGGAATAACTATTAAAATTCCATTGCTCTAGCAACCACTTATTTGACATTTACGTACTACTTGATGCGTGAATTTCTTGTTTGGCTTCGTGTTACTCTTCTGTAATGGACCAGAGCCAAGAAAATACGCGGGACCAAACCCGAAGAAACAGTGATACATGTAACGCCCGCGAAAATCTACTATATATATATATATATATATATATATATATATAAAAACTTCTCTTTGGTATATATCCAATTTTCGAAACTTCAGACCTCGATCAAATCCATAAATGATCTCATATCGCAAAAAAACAGTTAGCCATAATTTATCTTTTACACAAATGTTTTATTTTTGTTTTTAAAAGAAAAAAAGTTTGAATATATATATATATATATATATATATATATAAAGATCAGATTTGCAATTAGACACGTAATTTTAGGTTAAAGTTAAAGAAGTTAAATAATAATCGAATTTAAAGATTAGTTTATCAATTTCGGAAGAAAAAAGTTTAAAAAAAACGTATGAAACACAACATTTTGTGGCAAAAAAGTTTACACCAAATGGAAATCTTTGTTTCTAACAAAGTTTTGACATTTAAATGTGTATACTGCTAGCATACAAAAGATGGAGCTGTTTTAAAATCATATTGTCAGTTTGTCGTAGTCTTGTCATACTGTTATTTGATTGACATTTGCTATGTTATAATTTTTAAATTCTGTTAAAATTGTGCTGTGAAATAGTTGTGTTTTATGCGTGTTTTTTACATTTTTTCATCCAAAATTAAAAATATTTAACTTCTTTTATCTAAAATTACGTGTCTTATTGCAAATCTGTTCTTTATTTATGCCATTTTAGGTAATCTTTTTGATGAAAAACTTCTCTTTGGTATTGAGAAGTTCAATTTATATTAATATTTTAGAATATCGATATTTTCATGGGAAAAAATCGATATTTATATCAATATTTCTTTTTCCGATATATCATATGATATTATACCATATGATCGATATCGTTACATTCGATATTAGTTATTAATTGGACGCCATTTATTGTATTAAGAGAGAAATGAAAAAATATGTTCTAGTTAAAACTACAAAAGAAAAATCCCTGTATACATTTTTTACTTGTTCGTTTGTTTTAAGTATACCTACACGTCCCAAAGCAGATTAATTAAGGCCATCGAGTTTTTAAAGATTTGATAAGCAGTATATTTTAAATTACACTTAAAATAAGTGCTTTAGACGCATGGCGCATGAAGTAAAATTTCGAGTTTGAAAAAGCCTGAGTTTGGATTTGGACCAAATCCAAACGCTCAGGCTTTTTTAAACTTGAAATTTTACTTCATGCTTAGTCTGAGAGTGGAACACACTCGTTGGAAGCTTCTAATTAAACGAAACTCATCAAACAACGTTTTAGAAAAAAAAAACAATACCCACTTATATTAATGATAACATATAAATCTCTTTCTTCAACAAATATTGAGATTTTCTATAAATACTCATTAGAAGTTAATTTCAATTAAAAATCCAACATTTTCACATACATAAACAAAAACAGTGTAACGTAAACTGTTTAGCCATACACGACCATACACTATCATACCCGACCATACACGATTAAATTATTGTATCATGGCAGTATTTTTGTTATACCTCTACCATATATACTTAGTTGCACCGGGAGCTTTTCTTCAAAGTATACTTATTCCAAATTCAGCTTATTTTCTTTAAATCTTTAGTTATTCGTTGTATTTTTTTTAAAGAGTTAAATTTAAAGCGTTAAAAGAGTTTTTCTACTCCCAGACTAAGCATGAAGTAAAATTTCGAGTTTAGAAAAGCCCCGTAAAAATTTGTCGAGGGCCGCACAGCGACCCGAGACAAATTTTCTGGGCTTATCTAAACTCGAAATTTTACTTCATGCGCCACGCGTATAAATCACTAAAATATTTTAAACTTTATGTATATTTAAATCTCACTTGAAATCAGTGCTTTATATGCGTGGCGCATGAAGTAAAATTTCGAGTTTAGAAAAGCCCAGAAAATTTGTCTCGGGTCGCTACGCGACCCTCGACAAATTTTCACGGGGCTTTTCTAAACTCGAAATTTTACTTCATGCTTAGTCTGGGAGTGGAAAACACTCGTTTAAAGATTTAAAGAAAATAAGCTAAATTTGTAATATGTACACTTTAATGAAAAACTCCCTGTACCTGTTATCTATAATTAACTAACATTTACCCTTCAATTTAGATTCGCGTCCAAATCCAAACGCTCAGGCTTTTTTAAACTCGAAATTTTACTTCATGCTTAGTCTGGGAGTGGAACACACTCGTTGGAAGCATCAAGTTGAACTAAACTCATCAAACAACGTTTTAAGAAAAATCAATACCCACTAATATTAATAACATATAAATCTGTTTCTTCAATAAAAGTTGAGGTTTTCTCTAAATACTCGTTAAGTTAATTTCAATTGAAAATCCAACATTTTCACAAACATAAACAAAAACAGTGTAACGTAAACTGATTAGCCATAGACGTCCACACACGACCATACATACTATACTATACCCGACCATACACGACCATACCCGACCATACACGAAGGTTTGTTCATGTGTGTTTTCGGACTTGACGCCGAAACAGTGTCTTGTGCGCGTGGCGCATGAAGTAAAATTTCGAATTTAGAAAAGCCTGAGTTTGTATTTGGATGCTTAACGTCCAAATCCAAATGCTCAGGCTTTTCTAAACTCGAAATTCTACTTAATGCTTAGCTTGGGAGTGGAACATGTTGTAAGCTTCAAATTGAATGAAACTGATCAAACAACATTTTACAAAAAAAAAAAAAATCAATACCCACTAATATTAATGATAACATAACATCGATAAATCTAAAGGTTTTATATAAATAAATGATTTAATTCAAGTTTCATATAAATTTTGTGAAATTTTTATCCAAAACTCATGAATAATAAATAAATTTCACGGATATTTGTAATTTTTACAAATAATGAAATTTTGATAAAACAGATTATGCAATAAATATTTTCTATAATCAGTTAGTGTTAAAATTATATTAATGACATTTTCAAATAATGTTAGGTTATTTTTCACGAATTTTAATAACAAAATAAGTTATTTATTAATGAAAGATGATCAATATTGAGAAGAGAAATTAAATTTGTAAAAAATTTAAAAAAAACTATAACTTTAAAAATTGAAATCATTAATTTTTAAAAAATTTGATAAAAAGAGTCTTGGAAACTTACGGAAAGCGTCAATATTTTAAAAATCAACGAAATATTTGAAATAATCTTGACGCTGTTTCGAGATCAAGATTTGTAAAATCAACGGAAATCTTGGATATTTACGAAAAAAAAAAAATAATAATAATAACCAACGAAAACCGTCAAGAGTTTAGAAGATAACGGAAGTCTATAGACTTTGAAATAATCTTGACGCTGTTTCGACATCAAGATTTGAAAAATCAACGGAAATCTTGGATATTTACGAAAAAAAAAAAAATAATAATAACCAATCACGAAAACCGTCAAGAGTTTAGAAGCTAACGGAAGTCTATAGACTTCCGTTATCTTCTAAACTCTTGACGGTTTTCGCGATTGGTTATTATTTTTTTTTTGTCGTAAATATCCAAAATTTCCGTTGATTTTTCAAATCTTGATGTCAAAACAGCGTCAAGATTATTTCAAATATTTCGTTGATTTTTAAAATATTGACACTTTCCGTGAGTTTCCAAGACTTTTTTTATCATTTTTTTTTTAAATTAATGATTTCAATTTTTAAAGGTATAGTTTTTTTTAATGCTCAGTTATTATAAAAAATCAAAAACAAGGACAATTCTTAGAAACAAAGAGACAAATTAACGCGAATCATCCTGAAATAATGAAATCATTGGTAAATGAAGGATTTTTTTGTTAAATTTATATTTTAGAAAAAGAGTTACAAATGCTTATTGACCTAAGTCTTACAGCATAAAAAAAGTAATCACTAGAAAATCAAAGATGTTTTTATTAAATTTGTATTCTAGAGATAGAGTTTAAAATGCTTATCGATCTAAATCTTTCAATAACTTGAATAGGTAAACATCTAAAAAATAAAATAATCTTCTTGTACATTTAATTGCTTTAAATCGTTGATTACTAAGGCATTTAATTTTTATAAATCCATGATAACTTTAATAGATTAATAAATTAAATATTTCCGATTTTCAGTTTTTTGTATATATTTTCACTACAGTTGTTTCGCTACGCTGTAGCTACTTCAGGTGAAGAATGTTAATGCTTTAAATTTCAAAAACAGATACGAACCATATATAAATCACATCAATTATGATTCAAAAAAAATCCTACAAACTTCTTAATCATCAAAATCCGTTAAAACATTCGCTGTTACATCCTAAATCCTCGCGGACATATGTTAAACAATTCCAAAAGTGGAAGAAAAAATAAATAATCGTGTGCAGTGGGTGTCCGATGATTTTTTCTCCCATTGATTTTACAACGTGTTAATCTGATTTACGGCCGGATTTTACTACACCCGGTGATTTATAGTTCGGAATGGAAAACGCGTTACATCTACAATTTACGGCCAATTTTTTTCGTTGTTATTTTCGGCCACGTACGCACACTTACCTAATTTTAATCGGTCTCTGATTTATTCTGAAGTGTAATTGATTTCTCGGAGCAGTTCACACAATAAATCAAACGCTGATTTTGAGGGTTTTTTTTGTAGAGGAAGTTTAAGGAAGATAGTTCCAGACAGTGTACGAGTACTACTTATTTTATGAGCGATTAATAGATACTAATAGATAGTGAAATCATAAATCAAATGTTAAAATAACTACCTACTAAAAATTCTTAAGATTTTCTAAACTCGAAATATTTATTTTATGCTTAACGGATTGCAAACACTCGTTACAATAAAATGGAAACCTATCATCAAAACACTTGATAAGGAAACAAATAAACCTACTATATTTTCTTTAAAAAATGTAAAAATATATACAGATTGTTCAACCAACACAAATTTGACTAAATTTACTCAAAACATTAGTTGAAATATCTCATATGATTTTTTAAGGTTATTGAAATATTCAAAGAAAATTCACGAATTAAGGATTTTATAAATTGATATTAACATTAACATTAAATGTACACAAAATTAGAGTTTTTTTTTTGTATAACTATATTTTTCTAAAATATTCCAACAAAATTAAATTTTTAATATGCACCTGTATTAGTTTTAAAAATAGTGAACAAATCTTCAGTTATATAATCAATATAAAATGAACCGACGTTCCCATAAATGATTAATCTTTGACCATCTTAAAATAAAATTAAAATACACAAATAAGCAGAGCTGGGACGAATCCTCAAAAACAGAATTCGAAACACGAATCCGAATCACCTAATATGATTCGAATCACGAATACTCGAATAAAGGATTGGTAAGTGAAAAATATGATTCGAATCAAAGATTCGAATCCTCATTTTTGAATCACGGATACAAATCCTTTAAAAATAAATTTGAATATATTATTTGCAACCAGTAACATTTTATTTCATCAGTTTCTATTAACAAAAATGTTCATTTACCGACTAAATATCTGATTAAATAATGATTTTAAATAATGATGATATATGTGTTATTGAACTTCATTTTAAATCAGTGTTGTATACGCGTGGCGCATGAAGTAAAATTTCGAGTTTAGAAAAGCCCCGTGAAAATTTGTCTCGGGTCGCTGCGCGACCCTCGACAAATTTTCTACGCGGGGCTTTTCTAAACTCGAAATTTTACTTCATGCTTAGTCTGGGAGTGGACAACACTCGTTCTTAGAAGTTTTAAATTAAAGGATCACTCTAGATTACTAAGTTTATTACCATTTTACAAAGGCTACAACCAAACATGGTCTTTGGAGACCGAAGGACTACAGGGAATCGAAGTTTCTTTACAAGAAAACAAGGAATATCTGAAGGTTTACAGCATGGATAGGAAAGAAAACATCCAATTTTGAAAAATATCGAAGTTGAGTTAGTTTTCAGTGCGTTTTTAACTTCACTTTAAATCAATGTTTTATACGCGTGGCGCATGAAGTAAAATTTTGAGTTTAGAAAAGCCCCGTGAACATTTTCTACGCGGGGCTTATCTAAACTCAAAATTTGACTTCATGCTTAGTCTGGAAGTGGACCGTCAAGATTTTCTACATGTCGAGATTTTCGATATTTCTAGATTTTTGTCGATTTATTCACAGCTTGTTATTATATTAAATGCAATTTTAATATTTAATAAATACGGTTTTTCTTAGGAATAGAATATTTACCCATTAAGAGCCGAGCAAATTAGAAAGTTAACTCTAATAGTTAATTTTAGGTAAAATTTTGCATCATTTTCTATGATTTCAATGAATGATTTATTATATTACATACGTCGGTTTTATAAATGAGTTAAATTTAAAGTTAAAACGAGTGTTGTCCACTCCCAGACTAAGCATGAAGTAAAATTTCGAGTTTAGAAAAGCCCCGCGTAAAAAATTTGTCAAGGGTCGCGCAGCGACCCGAGACAAATTTTCGCGGGGCTTTTCTAAACTCGAAATTTTACTTCATGCGCCACGCGTATAAAACACTGATTTAAAGTGATGTTAAAAATGCACTGAAAACAAACCCATCTTCGATATTATAACAAAATTGGATGTTTTCTTTCCTATCCATGCTGTAAACTTTCAGATATTTGTTGTTTTCTTGTAAAAAACTTCGATTCCCTGTAGTTCTTCGGTCTCCGAAGACCATGATTGGTCCTTCGAGCTGTAGCCTTTGTAAAATGGTAATAAACTTAGTAATCTAGAGTGATCCATCAATTTGAAACTTCTAAGAACGAGTGTTGTCCACTCCCAGACTAAGCATGAAGTAAAATTTCGAGTTTAGAGAAGCCCCGCGTAGAAAATTTGTCAAGGGTCGCGTAGCGACCCGAGACATATTTTCACGGGGCTTTTCTAAACTCGAAATTTTACTTCATGCGCCACGCGTATAAAACACTGATTTCAAGTGAAATTAAAAATATACTATTAAGGTTGGACATTTTTTATGGTTAAGTAACCAAATATGCATTCACAAATATTTGAATTATTTAAAAATTTAAATATTTATATTCAAATAGGAATAATTTAGCGATTTAAATATTCTTATTAGAATATTTAACTATTTGAATGAATCGAATTCGAATCCCAGCCTTAATAGCGATGATTCGAGTTATTTGGGAGGATTTGAATCCGTGTATGAGGATTCGAATCCTTTTATAAGGATTCGAATCCTTTTATAAGAATTCGAATCCTTTTATAAGGATTCGAATCATCTACGTCTGGATTCAAATACGAATCCTTTAAAAAAATGTAACGAATCCGAATCACGAATCCGTTTTCACTAAAGTATTCGAATACCTCGTTTGAATCCTCTAAAAGGATTCGAATCCGGGAATCGAATCCTAAATGATTCGAATCCTGCCCAGCTCTGCAAATAAGACACTTTAACTTTCTTTGCATAACTGAGGTATTTATTGTGACTATAGTTTCAACAACTATAACTTGCCATTATTAAATTAGAAGTAATTTAAACTAACGATTCCTTAAGTATTTAGAAAATAAATTACAGTTACAAAACTGCTTTAAATATGGGGGTAAATATTAGGTCAAGCTGGTCGTTAATTACGGGAATTTTCAGATTAGCCCGTGCTCTATGCATTTCCAGAGACTCCAGAAGGTCCGTCTTACTACCCTTTTTGGCTAAAGATGATATAATGAATATTTTACAAATATTCAATTTTTTATGTTTATTTTGTTAAATTCTGAAATTTTTAATAATATACCTAATATATAATTTGTGACGTTTTCGTAGGATTACTTATTCTAAGTTTTTCATCAATTTTTAAAGATTTTAGTTAAATATTCCTATTTTAACCAATATTTGTGGTTTTTATAAGTTTTCGTGAAATTTCTAGGGTTTCATTAACTTATAAAATGTTCAATCTCACTTATTTAGTGCATGTTAATAATTATCGCACAATTATACAAGCTTAATCAAGGAGTGGATGACACTTGTTAGAATTATACCGATTAACATTTTAATATCTCGTTTGGTTTTCCTATAATTTTCAGACAAAAAAATTGTTTTTAGAAATCACTAGATAATTATAATTAGAAAATTGTGTTAAAGGTGTAAAAATTCAATACGCGTTTGAATCCCTTTAAAACTCAAAGATTTTAGACAATACTTGTTTTCAAAAAGATGTAAAACATTCAATGCGCATTTGAATCCCTATAAAACTTACGGATTTTAAATTGAACGCAGTTTAATAATTTGTAAAGAAATATCACTCTCAATTATTCTCACTTATTTAAATCAAATTTTATGGATTTTAAAATTAAAATTGTCATCAAATTACAATTTTCCGTGATATAAAATGTTAGTAGGATGTTAAATAAAACATTGCCCTTTCAGAATATGCTAAAATTGAATTATACCCCTTTTATAGTTTTTGAGTTATTTTCATCTGAATGTCAAAAAGTGTAGTTATGAATAAAGTTTTATGAATTATAAAATTTAAAAACATCCTAACTTTAAAATTGTGTTTCAGATCTTTATGAAACTTTGTGAGTATGTTAAGAAACATTGCTCTTTCTAAATATGTAAAAACTGAAAAATACCCCATTGATACTTTTCGAGTTATTTGAATCTAGATAAGTTATAAGATATATTTTATGTATTATAAATATTTAAAAATTATAACTTTAAAATTTTGTATAAAATCTTTATGAATATTTATGACTATGTTAAAAAAACATTACTCTTTTAGTATATGTGAAAATTGAAAGATATCCCATTCATTGTTTTCGAGTTTTTTCATCTGAATGTCAAAAAGTGCAGCTATGAATTAAATTCTATGTTATGAACGGTGGAGGCTTCTACTTCGTTATACATGTTAATTCAATAAAATAAAACACTTTAACTTTGTTCGTATAACACAATATTTTTTTATTTTTGTGACTGCAGTTTCGGCAACTCAACTTGCCATTATCAAACGGAGTTGATAAAACTGAGGGTATATTCCAAATCAACCTGGTCGTTAATTAGGGGAATTTCCGGATTAGCGCGGGCTTTCTGTATTTCTAACGATTCTAAAAGGTTCATTTTTCGACCCTTTTCGGCTCAATGAATGATCTGAAGTACATCCTCGCCAAAAGAATGGTTTTCATAGATGAGATGTCTAGCGAAATTTGATTTTTCTGATTGATTTAGCCGAAAAGATCGCTGATGTTCTTTGAGCCGAGTGCTAAAATTACGACCAGATTGACCATTATTATTATAATTATTATAAATCAAATTTGATGGATTATAAAAATCATTACTTTAAAATTTCACATGAGATCTTTATAAAGTTTTGTAAGTATGTTAAGAAAATATTGCTCTTTCTGAATATGTGAAAATTGAAAAACTCCGAATAGGTAGTTTTCGAATTATGTCCGTCATAATGTCAAAAAGTGCAGTATGAATCAAGTTTTATGAATTATAAATTTAAAACCATTCTAACTTTAAAATTGTGTTTCACATATTTATGAAACTTTGTGAGTATAGTAATAAAACATACTTTTTCTGAATATTTAAAAACTGAAAAAAAACCTATTGATACTTTTCGAGTTATTTGAATCTTAATTTTCGACAGTGCGATCATAAATGAAATTTTCAGGATTATAATAATTAATAAGTATATGGTGATACTTTACAGTGTGTTACATGAAATTATGTTACAATTCGCCGTAGATTACAAATCCGCTAATTGCCCTAACCTCGGAAAAAGCGCTCATCAACTGTCTTTATTTATTACGTCACGCCAGGTTTGATAATCGCAGTCAATCCCTTAGCAAATTTCAACCTAATTTTACGAAAGTGCTCTAATCTTGAAAACTGTCATTATTTATTACGTCACGTCAGTTTTGACAATCAGAATGAATTTCCTCCCAAATTCTAACTTAGTGTGACGTATCTCACTAGTCACTTTTTCTCCCTGAAAAGGTATGCTATGCTGAAAAGGTATGCTCTTGAAATATATTTATTAATTAACGTTCTAAAACGTAATGAGGTATCCATATAAACCCCTAGATTTTTAGCTTCCTCGGCATGGGGAATAGGTATTCCATTTATGCGAAGGTCTAGTTTCTCCGCTGTAATCTTACGAGCCTTACGATTTCCAAATATCAGAAAATATGATTTTGTAGGATTTATGCATAGGTCTAAAGTTTTTGATATATTAAGAATGCTCATAAGATCCTTATTTATCTGGGTTTCACACATATCTATTGTTTCTGGCGGGAAGGAAAGGTAGATTTGGATATCATCCGCATACATATGACTGGAACAGTACGTTAATTGATCCAATATACCACTAGTATAGATAGTAAATAGCAGGGGTCCTAAAATCGATCCCTGCGGGACACCTCTCCGTATATCTATGAGATCAGAGATATTGTTATTAATTTTAACGCATTGTTTACGGTTTCTGAGATAGCAACTGAGGAGGTTTACAGCGTCTTCCCCAAGACCAATGTATCTTAAGATAAGTTGTAGAGTATTATGTGTTACGGCGTCAAACGCCTTGCTATAGTCTAGTAAAACTAGGACTGTAATATTTCCCTCATCAACAGATCTAATGATATCATCAGATACTGCAAGTAGCGCTGTTTCGCAGCTGTACCCACTCCTAAATCCAGACTGTTGTTTCGGTTGTTTGATCCTTGAATCTTGGAGGCATCACTTCATGGTACATTTTCAATTTGATATAAAGAAAACATTCTTGATAATGGCATTAAGCCGAAACTAGTAGAAAATAAAATAGATATAAGTGAAACAAAACCAAGTAAATTTAATTTACAAACCATTATATTTTAAAATGTTTTACCAAGTGATTAATGAGAAAAAAGTGTCCGATATAAAGAAAACACTCAACTTTTTGCATACCACTTTTATTTTACTTTTGTGACTAGTTTCAATTACACGGTAATCATTATCAAACTAACTCACTTAGTGGTGGTATAAAAAAGTTAAGTGTTTTCTTTATATTATTCTGACTATTTGATGTTGATAATTTTTTAACGTCCGCAAAAAAAAGGAAACACTATACTGACTGTCATTTCCTCATGTAATCTAGGATTAAATTGACTATTTTGACCATCATTTAGTATATATATATATATATATATATATATATTATATCTGTATATGTCCAAAAAGTCTACTAGGGCCTGGTGCGGCCGCACCGCTCGTATCGCCCTTTCCACGGCGCTGTCTCCAATTTAATTAATTAATTAATTTGATAAATAATGCAATATTCAGGGAATTTTTCATTTAGGTATACATATCACGATTTTTCGCTATAAATGTACAGGCATTAGTTGTTTTTGTAATAACTTCCAATTTGAAGCTTCTAACGAGTGTTTCCATTCCCAGATTAAGCATGAAGTAAAATTTCGAGTTTAGAAAAGCCTGATAATTTGGATTGGACCAATCCAAATTAGGCTTTTCTAAACTCGAAATTTTACTTCATGCGCCGTGCATATAAACATTAAAATATTGTGAAGTTTAAAATATACTACTTAAGTTTGATCTCAAGTTGATTCATTTTGCACATGTTTGTATGGAATATGTAAAAGTAAACTCAAAAAAGAAAAACAGTATGCGGTTCCTAATAATAACATTTATATAAATTTAATTAACGTTACCGTTTTTATATTTACATCACTTTTATTATTTTTAACAAATTGCCTAAGTTGATAATTTTCCTGAAGCCTAAACATTAATCTTTCTAAAATCTTAACTTTATTGAACAATTCTTGAAAAAAAAGTGGTAGATTTCGACCCATGTATATACACTTCTGTGCAATAAAATTAAGCACAAGTCTTATAACTATTATTCACATTATTCTAGTTGTATAATTCGGGTCTGTTTGTTTCGGGTCTGTTTTAATTGCCTAGCAGCAGTTTCAATGGATGATAAAACACTATTACTTGAAAATACCACCTTTATTAAAAAATCAAAACTAAGAGTAATTCTTTATTGATATTCATTAATCTAGCGATTTGTCTAATAGAAAAATTATTTTCTATTTTAGTTAGAATTCGAATTTTTGAATTGTTGTCTAAGTGACGCAGTATTTTGACATTAAGAAATTTGACATATTTTCGTAACTAGGAAACTTATCATGTCCGTTTTAAACTATAACATACTTTATGTGCTTAATTTTATTGCACAGAAGTGTACAAGATTAAAAACGTACAAATTTTGTTTATACATTTACTGGATATTAGTCGCAGATCATTTCATCATTTCACCATTATATTTTTATATTCACACACATCTATGAACCCCGGTGGAATCAACTTGTAATGGAAAATAACCCCACCCGGCGGGACTCGAACTCGTGACCCCTGGGTTAGGAGACAGGGCCTCTACGC
The DNA here is from genome assembly GCA_932526585.2 of Philonthus cognatus. Lineage (NCBI taxonomy): Eukaryota > Metazoa > Arthropoda > Insecta > Coleoptera > Staphylinidae > Philonthus > Philonthus cognatus. The sequence goes on from OW052244.1 coordinate 41,566,415, forward strand.
ACTACCCCGCCGGGGTCCCCAAAAAAACGTACGATAATTATGAAGTTAGCAGAGATTGTTGAGAAATTACTAACCACGTACAGTGAGGACGCGTGACGCGTAGATTGGAACAACCTAATTTAAAATTCAGGGTTTTTTTTTTTTTTTGGAAAAATGCTGGGACGGGTCGATTTATATTTTTGACTCCGATTTTTTTGATACTAAATTCATGTATACAGGGTACATCAAAAATAAGTTACGACCATCAACTTGATTTTTTCAAATGCAAACACCCATTTTTGATTCAATTTTTGATTCAATTTTTGAATTCTGCACCGAATTCTAAGTATGGTTTATGTACCATGTTCTATACCTAAACTCAACAGTTATTGAAAAATTTACAGCACAACAATTCATAAGTGCCCCCTTGCATATACAAAGAGTTTTATGTAACACCAAACATGTTCAATGTTCATTTTCGTATGTTCTATTTATCAAACCAAAGCACGATTTGACACCATTAATTTTTTACTTTATGTGCAAACTGGGTTGCCTATATGACCATTGTACATTGTAGCCAATCAATTGCAATTAATGCCTCGACTTGTAAATACAGGGAGTTTTTCTTTCAAGTATACATGTCCCAATTATATGCCGAACATTTTTAGATAATCGTTGTTTTTTTAAAAGAGTTTAATTTGAAACTTCAAATGAGTGTGTTCTACTCCCAGACTAAGCATGAAGTAATATTTCGAGTTTAAAAAAGCCTGAAAATTTGGTTTGGTCGCGTAGCGCGAAGCGCGGAGCGGCCAAACCAAATTTTCAGGCTTTTCTAAACTTGAAATTTTACTTCATGCGCCACCGGTACAAGACACTGACATATTAGGAAGTTTAAAACACACCACAAAACTTTAGATTGAATCAGTGTTTTGTACCGGTGGCGCATAAAGTAAAATTTCGAGTTTAGAAAAGCCTGAACATTTGAATTTGCCGGGCTCGCTTCGGTCCGCCCGGCAAATCCAAATTTTCAGGCTTTTTTAAACTCGAAATTTTACTTCATGCTTAGCCTGGGAGTGGAAAACACTCGCCTAAAGCTTTAAATTGAATTCTTTTAATAAAATATACAATGTATGCATATGGATATGAAAATGTTCGGTGTTACATAAAACTCTCTGTATGTGTGCGTGCCCATGATTCGAATCTTATCCAACTCTGGCTTTTATGTAATCATTTGTAATACAATTAAATAGATTTTTATGTATCTACGTGTTAATAATTATTTCATCAATCAAATGCCTCTATATAGTAACTAATGACAATTACAATATCCACCAATTGTAGTTATTGGATTGTTTCATCCCTCTTTTTTTCTGAATCGCGGAAACTTTAGGTAGGAAAAAAGGAGCCACTCCCTTTTGGCCCGAATAGAAAAATCCTCACGTAAATCACCCCCGCCCGCACACATGCACACATGCACATAAAGCCCCCGGAGTAGTTGAGGAGAGGCGGCCGCCCAATGGGGTGGCGTGAGTGAGTAGGTGTTCGAATGTGAAGTATTGACGCTGCGGAGGGCGCGTGCGCCGCCCCCCACATAAAGTGAGAGACCGTAGGACAAACGAGACGGAATAAGGGTGGAAAACGTGTGTACTTTTGTGTGCCCCGCTTTTCCTCTCTCATCCCACATCCTCCATCCACTTTTCCCCCTAAGAGGGGAGGTTGGGGGGGAAGGGGGCGCGCATATTTTTCATCCGGGTCTCCACCCTACATCGATCCGCACGTCCGCACAAAAGAAAACCGTCGCCCATCCCTTTGCAAGTACAAGGAAACGCTTAAGGAGAGGAATTAAAATTGTTATTAAAGTAAAAGTGGGTCAGTGACCCGCAGCCTTGAACTCGCGCGGGGGTGTTGAGGGCGCGGAGGGGTGGCGAGGGGGGTAATTAAGCGCCGCGACGCACGGCTAATTGAACGCCTGGGCGCGTGCGCCCTTATTAAAGAAGCGCTTTTCCTTTTTGGTTCTGGGTCACGAGGGGAATAATGAACGAGAATGGAAGTCAAGGGAAAGTATTTTAAAGAGTGAAATTAGACAGACTTGGGGTAGGTCACGACTCGCCCTCCGTGACCGTTCATTAAATTCCATCCAACTTTTCGCCATTTCCACTTCGATCGGAAGAGAACATTCCTTGTTGTTAGATTATTTTTTTCACACAGAATTTTCACTAAAATCAGTAAATCACATCCCATAATATTTTATATATAATTTATTGAGGTAATGATACTTCGACATAAAACAAAGACAATCTTCAACTCTATTGGTGTTATTAAAAATGTTAACATACGAATGAATAAAAACAATGTTTATTCATCTTAAACATATGTTTGAGAATAACTACTATGTAGACCAGGGTTCAGACGATATTTATCATCAAATATCTATCACCATATTTATCATGATATACAGGGTGCTTCAAATAAAATTTCCTAGATTAATAAACAAGAAACGAAAAATGTTATTAAAGTTTTGCGTGTTCCGACATTCCTTATTTTTTTTAATGAAACTAATTTGAAGTTTAAAAAGAGTGTTTTTCACTCCCAGATTAAGCATGAAGTAAAATTTCGAATTTAGAAAAGTCTGAAAATTTGGTTTGGACGCGTCACGCGTATAAAACAGTGATTCCAAATGTAGTTTAAATAAACATAAATTTCGCAATATTTTAGTGTTTTATACGCGTGGCGCATGAAGTAAAATTTCGAGTTTAGAAAAGCCCAGAAAATTTGTCTCGGGTCGCTGCCCGACCCTCGACAAATTTTCACGGGGCTTTTCTAAACTCAAAATTTTACTTCATGCTTAGTCTGGGAGTGGAAAACACTAGGCTGTATTTGGGACATGTATATTTAAACAAAACTCGCTATGTATTTATTAAATAATGTAAATATTAATATTTTTGAACAAGAATAATTATCAAGAAGTTGATATATTTCGGATTTTGATATTTACATAATAAATATCATTGTTCGCAATTGCTTTATGTTCGCAATTACTTCATTTATATTATTCAAATGTATTTATATTTATTTAGAATGCTAATGTTAAAAACGTATTTTATTAGGAAAAAAACTTGTTGAATTTTAGGTTGATTCAACAATCTTTTGAATTTATATAATTTTTCTAGTAAATTATTTAGCAATTTTTTTTTTATTGCAAAAAATTAACTTTTATTACAAATAGTGCTTCCTCTTATTTTCCTTTGTTTATTATCAAACAAGTTTTTATAATTTCCACATCTATAGGTCTAAAAAATCATCCCTTATTATGTTTGCTTAAAAAGAAGCAAATGTCACAATTTTAACTTTATCCAAAAAAAAAAAAACGATAAGTTTCCACACCTGAATCTTCATTATTCATTATTTTTCTTCGTTTAGAAAAATAAAGAATGTTATTTCGATCCAGGTGCAAATGGTGGAAATTTATTGTATTTTTAGTATATAAGTGGAAATTATGAAAAAATATGAAATAAAAAAAACAATACATACAAAGCAAGTTTTCATAATTTCCAAATAAGTTCGCTATTAAATATAAACGTGAGTAATTAGCATATATTTTAAACTTCACACTAAATCAGTGTTTATACACGTGGCCCATGAAGTAAAATTTCGAGTTTAGGAAAGCCTGAAATTTTGGTTTGTTCGCGTAGCGCTACCCGCTACGCGACCAAACCAAATTTAGAGGCTTTTCTAAACTCGAAATTTTACTTCATGCCTAAACAAGAAATGAAAAATTTATTGAAAACTTCAAAGTAAATACTATAATAAAATGCTTAATTACTAAATAATAATATGAAAATCAAGCTGCTTAATTTAGCAACATTTTGCAAAAATACAATCCAGCTTCAATTCGTCCTGGATTTTTTAGTTCAGTTGTGCAATAAGTTTTAAGTGACTGCTTGATTAAACTAAGGAATTCATAGCCAACTCAATTCAAGTGAATGTTAAGAAATGTCAGTCTATTTTAAGCGTAACTCCATTTATTTTTATATTGCTGAAATTATTTGTAGTTTATTACAACATAATCTGTTAATTAATGTGAATAAAATTGCCGATAATGTTTGGCAATCTATTTAAATCTATTCACTTTTTGACAAATTTAGTTGATAGTTCAATTTTTTTAAGTTTTACGCGTGCCAAAATAAAATTGTGGTACATTTTATATAATATTTTTTATATATCTAGAGAACTTCAAACAAAATAATAATAATACAAGCGTTTTCGATATTAGGCAACAGAAAATTACCAAATTATTCACTAATTATAATCAAATAAATAAAAGCGATATGGTGCAGCAAAAAGGGAACTTACCCTTTTTAACTTTTTCTAGGGGTTTTCTCCTCATTTTCCTACAACCCGACTCTTACAAATTCTCTCTCTACTAACTCTTTCTCCCAATTGAGGAAATTCCTACCCCCGATTTCGATTGAAATTGACTGCATATCGCGACACACAAAATTAACTCGATAATTAACAATTTATTCGAATTTGAATAAATTTGTATCTATTCGCTATGTTTATAAGAGCGTTTAGTTTCAACTTTTAAGAGTGTTTCTAATCCTTGAGTAAGCATGAAGCAAAATTTCGAGTTTAGAAAAGCCTTTCCATTGTTTAATTTGAAGTACGTTTCCGTAGGTCGATTTTTTATGATTACTATACATTCTCTTTACGAAAAAGTAAAAACGATAACTTTCACCATTTCCACTTGAATCTAAAAAAACATTCCTTTTTTTTATTTTGGGTTTTACGTCATCTATTTCCGCTGCTATGGCCAATCATGACGCCGGAGATTAGGTCTACAGCTATCCGGGAATTTTGCCGAACCCGGTGGGAGTTCCGACCCACCGGTAGGGATCTTTAACGTGCACTCAACATCCAGGCAGTACACGGGGCCTACATGCATTTATATCCGAGAAGACGGAGTGTTTGGCATTTTTATCCTAACCTATATAAATGCAGACAAGTTGTTAGGCCGGTATTTGAACCCCGGCCCGTGGCGTGGCAGTACAACACTAACCACAACACCACCAAGCTGCCCTAAAAACATTCCTTAATTTGCATTGTTTAATATGAACCAAGTTTTCATCATTTTCACTTTTACTAAAAAAAAGCGATCATTTTGTACCATTGCCATCTCGATCTAAAAGGGGCTAAGATTTTCCATGTTGAATATAACTTTTTCGCGATTGGAAAAACACATCTCTAGTTTTTATCATTCTTACTATGATTGGAAACGCTCTGGGTGGGGGGGGAGTTTTCTCTTCTTCTATTTTTATTATAGGTTGTAAGAAAAGATTCTTAAGGGGATATCCGCCCCTTGTTTGTTCCCACCCCCGGGCCGACATCTCGGCGTATCGTATGTGAGTGTGTGATGACTTCACGGAGGGCGGACAACTTGAGTAATGCTCAAGCTTTCATCCCCCAAACGGATCGAGATCCTAGAAAGAAAGGAAAAACGAGAAAATAGAACGAGCAAAAACCATAACAATAATATACAGGGATTTTTTTTTAAATACAATGAGTATTTCTTTTAAGTATGCATATCCTAATTTGAAGCTTTAAATGAGTATTTTCCATTCGCAGACTAAGCATGAAGTAAAATTTCGAGTAAAGAAAAGCCTCGTAAAAATTTGTCGAGGATCGCTCAGCTACCCGAGAAAAATTTTCTGGGCTTTTCTAAACTCGAAATTTTACTTCATGCGCCACGCGTATAAAACACTGATTTCAAATGAATACATACATTTCACATTATTTGAGTGTTTTGTACGCGTGGCGTATAAAGTAAAATTTCGAGTTTAGAAAAGCCCAGAAAATTTGTCTCGGGTCGCTGCGCGACTCTCGAAACATTTTCACGGGGCATTTCTAAACTCGAAATTTTACTTCATGCTTAATCTGGGAGTGAAAAAAACTCATTTAAAGTTTCAAATTGAATTTTTTTTAACAAATACCGAATATTTAAGTATATACACTTAAAATAAAAACTCCCTTTATTTGTAGATAGCGAGATAAATCCATTTTTATATATTTTTGTAAATATTATGCAAATAATAATTGGCGTATTCAGTTTTATTTTCTGTTGAGCAGTAATAATTTATTACATACATACATAAATATCCCTTCATACAGAGTTGGGCGATATTCGTGTAATAGTACTTATAACTTTTTATGTACTCTGTACTCAGTCCACGAGTACTTTTTATGTACTCGATTCTCAGTTCACAAGTACTTTTAACGTACTCGGTCAGTCACCGAGTACTTTACTATTTATATACTTGTACTAGTATTCGACGGATATTTAGACCGCTAAATGAACTCGAGTGTATTTAAATGTACATGTACTTAAGTAACACTTGCTATAACTGTCAAAACCAGCGAGGTATGACTGTTGAAATGTTTGTTATTACTGTTATTATTACTTTGTTTTGCCTTCTTATTTAAAAATTATTGTTTTAGATCTAGTCAGGTTTAAAATGTGAAGGGAAGTTTATTGATTTATAGGTTTGTCAGTGATGCCCAACGCATTAGTTTGGCAAATCCTATAATGAAACACAAATATTTTACAACTTTTAAATTTTAATTACAAGCATTAATTTCAGTTGAAAGTATACCTTTGTAATGGTTCGGCTTCGGCCCCAGATGTTATACAAATTTATAATTTGTATTGTCATATACATGTGTTGTGTGTGTAGTAAGTAATAACCCTTTAATGTATTTACCAGGTTCGTTGTTTGTGATAACATGTACTATCGGACAATGAACAAAATTGAGGACGTAACTTTAATTCCCAGGGCACTTACTCAGGTTGGCCCTGCACGTCAAGTACTTTAGGTTATCAACTTGTGGGACGATCCCTCGTTTGTAATGGTTCGGGTTCGGCCCGAGATGTTATACAAATTTATAATTTGTATTGTTAGTTACATGTGTTGTGTGTGTAGTAACTAACTCTTTAATGTATTTACCGGGTTCGTTGTTTGTGATAATATGTACTATCGTCTTCCTTTCTTATTTCTTGATTTTTATTGGAAGGATGTATGGACAATAAACAAAATTGAGGGCGTAACTTCAATCCCCACAGCACTAACTTAGGTCGGCCCTGCACGTCAATTACTTTAGGTTATCAACTTGTGGGACTCGTTTTCCACGCTCAAATCAAACCTACACATAAATCTAATTCACTCCATTAAGTAGTGCTTTAGGTCAGCTCTGCAAGGTAATTATATATATATATATATATATATATATATATTTTTTTATATACATTTGCTTATGCTATTCCATACTTTCCAGTCACTTGTTTTTTCTTTCCAGTTTTTTATCCCTAGCGCATGTAGATCCGATTCCACTTCTTTTAGCCAAATTGATCTTGGTCGTCCTCTTCTTCTTTTTCCTCCTGGTTTCAAATCCGCGATTGTATATATGTTGCTTTTTGATCCTGCACGCCACACATGTCCTAGCCATTTGATTCGATGTTCCTTAATTTTTTTGTACTATGTCATTCCCTTTTTCATTTTGTAATTCTTCGTTTGTTCTTCTTCTATATTCGGTTTCTGATATCTTTAATGGTCCCATTATGTTTCCTAATAACTTCCTTTCTTGAATTCTAAGATCTTCTTGTTTTTTTGGTCATGGTTATTATTTCCGCCGCATACATAGTTGTTGGTCTTATCATTGTTTTATATATATTTTTTTTCAATAAACAAGCGATGCTATCCCTAGTTTTCCACCCTCGGGTTAGCTCTGCAAGTTAATCTCCTTCTACGATAAACCAGTGGTACTATCCCTCGCAGTACCAACTCAGGTCGGCCATGCACCTTAATTATTTCAGGAAATCAGCATGCGAGACGATTCAACATGTTCTACGCCCAAGTCGGCCCAGTACGTTATTTTCCCTTTACCATTAATAGAGACAGAAAGTGATGACGTCAAAAAATAGTGTAAAATTTGAACGTGTATCGAAAACACTGTCAATATATATATATATATATATATATATATATATATATATATATATATTTATTTATTTATTTATTTATATATATATATATATATATATATATATATATATATATATATATATATATATATATATATAATAAGGGTTATATTTGGAAGCGTCCTTGAGCGTTGTAATACAGATTTAAGAATAAAATTGGTCTGATATAAATATAATGTATTATTAAATGTTTGGAACGAACACATTTAATGTAAACGACGGACATTTGTTGTAAATTGAATATTAAAAATATACGGCACTTCGGCGGATTTCAGGTAGAGCTGTCTAGCAGGAACACGGCGAACGTACGTCGTACAGTGCATCAACACTTGCGATCAGCTGTAATATTCAAAGATCAATCTGTTTGGTTGGGAATTCTTTTTTACTTAAAAATAATGTTATAATTTCAACTCACAAACAAAACAACGAACCCAAACGCAAATAACTAAACCTAACCACACACACGAGGTAAACACTACAAGAATAACAGAACCGTTAGTACACTGTACGACATACGTTCAGATTTTGAATAAAGTTGGCTAGCCTGAGAACGGAGATCAGCGGTACCTGAAATCCGTCGAAGTGCCGCATATTTTTCATTTTTAATGTATAACAATTTTCCGTTGTTTACGGCAAACGTGTTCGTTCCAAACTATAAATAATACATTGTATTTAGCAAACCAGACGAATTTATTTCTTAATTAACGACAGTGTAGCAAGCTTCTAAACATAACCAATTTTATTCTCGCCCTAATGTACGTCGTCAATGCGGCCAATATTTTGACAGTGTTTTCGAAGTAAGGTATAATTGCAAATCTTCGAGTAAACGAAGTTTTATACGCGTGGCGCATGAAGTAAAATTTCGAGTTTAGAAATGCCTAATTTGGCTTGGTGTCTTATACGCGTGGCGCATGAAGTAAAATTTTGAGTTTAGAAAAGCCTAATTTAGCTTGGTCGCTCCGCTTCGCTACGCGCCCAAGCCAAATTTTTAGGTTTTTCTAAACTCGAAATTTTACTTTAAGCCTAATCTGGGAGTGGAAGACACTCGTTTTAACATTAAAACAATTACTATTTGACAATACATCGATTCTTCAGTTTTATAACGTCAAAACAGAATGTCCATTTTATTGCAAGTTAAAGAGGAAAAGAGGTCAGACGTTAAACGACAATTCACAGTCGATCAAGGGACTTGACGTTAAAATGCCATAATAGTGAAAATACAGTCGACTAAGAAACTTACAGTCAAAATTTTACAATAGTTATTGATTTATGAAATTCTAATAAAGTCAAAAGACTAAGTGATTTTATTGGTCAATAAACAATTGACACGGTGATTTAATGTCCTATGTTAAAATAATCAAGCTTATTTAAATGATGTCAAAATGTTATGATAGTTAGAAGACGTTATCACTTTCTGACCCTATTAGTGGTACAGTTCTTCATTATATTAAGTTAAATCGACCCTGGATGTCATCTTTTAAGCAATCGACAAGCGGGACAATCCCTCGCTCTCTACGTTCAAGTCGGCCGTGCACGTTAACTGTAAGCTGCATTTAACTGGTGGGACCATCCCTCGAGGTGCTAGCTTATGTCGGTCCTGCACGTTATTCACGATCACTCGACTAACTAGTGGGACGATCCATTGCTTTTCACGCAAAAGTTGTCTCTGCACATTAATTGATTTACTATTGTTTTATGTTTCTTTTCTTAAAATTTGATTTGACCTCTTTTGCTTACCTGGTTTATACTTTTTATTTTGATTTTAAACCAATCTTATCTGTGACGCACTCGCCAGCGCTTTTCGACCTAACTTTGTATTTAACTGATATTCAACTGTTTTTAAAAATTAACAAACTGACTTGAATTAATCAGAATATTCTCAGCCCGGATCCGTTGAATCGTCTACTACCGTAATTTCAAAAACTGTTTTCACTTTTATAATCATGAGGAAGGCTGATTTTGGAAGTGGAACTATTGATGTATTAGCATGTGTGATGTTAATGGTAGGTTATATGGGAAATTTCCAGTAGAAATTGACGGTAAATGACAGTATATTACCCAGCTGTTTGGGTAACATTGGTAACATTCTTTTGTGCACATTTGCAAGAGAAGAATAAAAATAAACAATACTTTTCTGGGGAAAATACATTTGATTTATGTATAATACCATAGGCGTAGCCAAGGGGGGCAGGGGAGGACACTTTCCCCCCTCCCGCATCCCTTCCAGTTAAAAAACTGTGCTTATATAATCTCAAGCACTTAAGATAATATTTGTTTTTCATTACTTCTTTGGGAAGGCTGGAATTAAAAGCACAGTTTTTTAGAAGTGTTGTGTACCGTTTGTAACTTTAGTTTCTTCATCAAGTTGTCCGATTAGATAAAATATCTTTTGGAATAGCGGCGGAAATACATTTAAAAATTGTAGAATAATACTATTTGCATTTTTATAACAAACGTTTTATTAATGCATTTTTATACAAGCCGATATTTCGCAAAATTTTGGTTAGATTTTAAAATAATCAATATCTTCCATTTATAAATCTTATAGTAAAGTTTTAAAAAAAAAAACAATTAATTTAGAGTGAATTTGTGTTAAAAAAAACTGTAAAAATCAAAGAATTATACAATCAAACCTAAATTTAGCAAATGTTGTCAGAAATGAATAAACTTTAAGATATTTTGCAGAAAAAAACCCATTAAATCCGGACTTATTTACAAAAATTAAAATTATTTAAAAAAATTCAGCATCCCTATTGCTTTAAAGTCAATCTGTTTGCTCAGTAAAAAGTATTTCTATTTAAGTTTATTTAATTTTCTCAGAAATAATTTACCTAAACACTCAAAAAATGTACTTTAATATTTCTCGGAAATGGTTAATTTAAAAAAAAAAAACATTATAGTTAAAATTTATACAGGGAGTTTTTCTTTTAAGTATACGTATTCCAAATTCAGCACATTTTCTGTAAATCTTTAGATATTTCTTGTTTTTAAAAGAGTTCAATTTGAACCTTCAAACGAGTGTTATCCACCCCCAGACCAAGCATAAAGTAAAATTTCGAGTTTAGAAAAGCCCCGTGAAAATTTGTCGAGGGTCGCGTAGCGACCCGAGACAAATTTTCTGGGCTTTTCTAAACTCGAAATTTTACTTCATGCGCCACGCGTATAAAACACTAACATTTTGTTAAATTTATGTACAGGGTGCAGCATTTTCGCTAGTATTTTTACGTGGTGAAGCATTTTCGCTAGTATTTTTACGTAAAGTACCATTTTTATGAATAAAATAACTTCTTTATTTAATGAGATATTGACATGCGGTAAAAATTGTGTTATGCAAATTTTTAAGTAGAATACGCTGAACATATGTTTGGGAAGATTACAACATCTACAATTGACTCATTGACTCGTCATCGCAAACTATGATTTGTATTTAAAATAATACAACCTTATGTCATATCTAGTAAAAGTTAAACTTTAAACAATATCTAATATGGTTAGCATGTTCTACTTAAAAAAGCGAGTTAAAAAAAAGTATTTACCGCATGTCAATATCTTTACAAATATAGAAGTTATTTCAATGTTTCAAAATTGCAAATTGCAATTAACGTTTATTTCGAAAATAATTGAAGATAGACAAATATTGATATAGGCTGCAAAAAAGTAGTATATATTAGTTTTTCTTTATCATTCATATTTATGGTACTTTACTTAGAGAAACCATCGAAAATGCTGCACCCTGTATATTCGAACTTCACTTGAAATCTGTGTTTTATACGCGCATGAAGAAAATATCGAGTTTAGAAACGCCCAGAAAATTAATCTCGGGTCGCTCGACAAATTTTCACGAGGCATTTCTAAACTCGAAATTTTACTTTATGCTTAGTCTGGTAGTAGAATACATTCGTTTAAAGCTTTAAATTGAACTCTTTTAAAAAACAACGAATGTTGGAACATTTACAGCTTATGCATATCTAATAGAAAAATGCACTGTATATTCCTACATAAGACGAACTTAGAAACGAATGCTCTGTCATAGTCAATCAGGCTACTAATTGGTTCTCTGCAAATAAACTATTACTTAATAATGACAAAACAACAAATATACAGTTTAACTTGATCAAAACTTGACTCTCGAGGTAAATTTTTTAGGGTTTTATCTGGATAGTAAATTAACTTAGAAATCTCATACTTCTAAGATTGTTTTGACAATAAATAAGAATATATTCTTACTTCGTCGGCTCTCGCCAGTTGTTGATTTTGAAACTCTCAAAATGTGCTATCACACATTAATAGAGTCATATATACGATATGGCATAATTGTTTGGGGACACTCCCCAGGCTCACTCAATGTATTTTCGGCTCAGCGTAAAGCAATTCGAATTCTTTGTAATCTGGGTTATACTGAAGATTGTAAAGACCACTTCAGGCAACTGAAAGTACTTACACTCCCATCTATATATATATATATAATGGAATGTCTAATGCATATTCATGAAAACATAGACCATTACTGCACTAACCAAGATCTAAGTAACAGTTCAATAGAAACAAGAAATGCAGGTGCAATACGTCCTTTATTTAACCGATTGAAACGTACTCAAAACAGCACTCGATTTTTTGGAATACGTTTATATAACTCAATTCCAGAAAAATATAAACAGCTAACGCCAAATGATTTTAAGTATGAAATTAAGTCAATGTTATTCCACAGAAGATTTCTTTGTTAAATTTAAATATTAAATGTATTATTGTTTCTTTTGTATAGACTTATGTACCTGTGGGCATAAATAAAGTTATTATTATTATTTAGAGATTCACGCTTTATTGTGGGGTATTTTAGTTTGTGACGGGTATTTGCCAAGTCACCTACTAAAGTATTGTGTGTGTATGTGGATTTTTTTTTTCTTAATCTGAATGTAGGAATTTCCGAACTATCGAGGCAGTTTTCAGGATTATTGCTTTTTGCATCTGTGTGTGCATGTAAGGTGGTAAGTTTATGGCGTCCAAATACCTTACAAGCGTATTTGATGTTATGGCAGTCGCTGAGATCACAATGGGTATTACTTTAACTTTTGCCTTTATTATTATTATTATTATTATATTGTTTACCAAAATATTTAAAAGAAAAATCAATTTCAATAAGAAACTGACTAACTCCCAAGAATTTTCTAACAATCCCTAAGGCAAAAAAATATTGATTTTTAAAAGACAACGTTGTGCATTTTATAAACAAATTATTTTAAATTATGTTTGCATTGAGCATTTGGGTTCAATTTTAAAAGATTTTAAAAATTTTCCCATATCGGTTGTTCCAAAGATTTTGCATACATAAGATATTTACATATGTTAAATTATTCTATAAGATCTTATGGGAACTTTTACATTTTATAATAACAAAGAGTATATTAAGGAGACTATTTTCATGATAATCAGATTTGGAAAAGGGTTAATATATTAAAGATGAGTTGATTCTGTGAGAAATAGTAGGCAAACAATTTTCCAAAAATCAATAAGTAATTGGTGTTCACCCTCAGGTAGGGCATGTATCATCCATACCCTTAAATGGGGTGGCGATAATGAGGAGCGGAATATGCGGAGGTCCGCACAGACCGGTAAACTATGCATAATAAAGGAAAAGGTTATTTAAATTCAGCCGTTTAAAAAAATATCGACTTACCGATGATAAATGGAAGAAGGAAAAGCTCATTTTCGTGCAACCCCGCGAGATAGAGACTCTCTGTGTATACATGTATATATACATTAGGTGTATGGAGGTATAAAGGAGTCCATTAACGATATTCAGCCGAGTGTAAAAAGTATCAAGTTTTTAATGCACTCCTCCTCGGGGAGGGAAGTGGAAGTGGGTAAGTGAAGACGTCATTGGGAAGGAGATAACGGAATCGTAGAAACACTTTGAGAGAGACTTGCGGACGAGAAAAGGCCAACTTTGATACAGAGAGCGCGCGCTAACCTCATTACCCGGGGCACAAGACCTAGCAAATTACCCCCCGGCCTCCACTCGGAGCGAAAACGCGACCAAAAAAATAACAAGCTAACACGTTTACGTATAGAGCCGACAAATGGAATTACGTTTATTAAGTGCCCGCCTTTAACTTTTCAACATCTTCTCCACGTCCAAACGTTTCGTACTTTTTTTTTTTCACTTCAAATACTTCAAAAATATTAACTTCAACAAATTTACACGTCTGCTTTTATCAAACATCATATAAATAAAATTAAATAAAAGTAATAGACTAGGGCCTATTAGAGGGAGCAAATGCCCCGGGCCTCACAGTATTTATCTACTTGGGCGCCCGCTGAAACTCGTATAGAGGGGGGGGGGGGGGGGCAAAATTTAATAATAATACAGTTCATTGTCTTTATCTAGAATTTTATGGTTTGTCAATGGTGCGTGCGCATATCATGGAAATATTAAAAAAAATCGAAAATTGTCGAAAAACGATAAAATGTTTAAATTTGAGAAAATTTTGAAACGATGGCTTCATGAAATGTCAAGAAATATTGAAATTAAACAACTTTTTAAAGTTTGTCAAAAAGGGATAATCGGTAATAGAAAAATATTTTATATATTTTAAACTTAACAATTAATTGGTGTTTTTGTGCGAGTGGCATAAAGTCAAATTTCGAGTAGAGAAAAGCCAGAATTTTAAATGCAAATAAAGTTGAAATTTGGGTAAATAGCGAAATGTCAAAAAAGTTGAAGTTCTCGAAAAACGTGAAATATTTGAATTTGAGAGAATGTTAAAACTTGACAACATTTTCAAGTATGTCGAAAAGTGATAATCTGTAGTAAAAAAATGTGTATATATTTAAAACTTAACAATTAATCAGTGTTTCTATGCGCGTGGCGCATGAAGTAAAATTTCGAGTTGAGAAAAGCCAGAATTTGGATTTTGAAGCTGCGCGTCCAAATCCAAATTCTTCTGGCTTTTCTCAACTAGGTAATAGAAGACACTCGTTAGAGAATAATTAATGACTTAAATAACTGTCGTGCCAATCTTAACATCGAACAAGATAATGAAATGTTTTCTTTTAAATAGAATATTGATATTTTGAGTTAAACAAACGACTTTTTATTATTGTGATGAAAGTTGAAGTGTGGAAAAAGAAAGTAATGAAATTTTAAAGGAAAGTTGGAATTCACGAAAATTGTGAAAGAAAGAAATAGCAAAAAAATAATATATGAGAAATTTGTGAAAAAAAAAATGTGATAAAATGTCAAACGAATGTGAAATCAGCGAAAATTGTGGATTAAATTAAGAAAAATAAAAAGTTGAAATATGCGAGAATTGTCGAAAATGTCAAAAAATTGAAATTTGCGAAAATTGTCGAAAAAGTTGAAAAGTGACAACAAAAAAATGTTGATATATTTATTTATTTTATGACTATATTTTTAATATTTTCAACATTATAAATTACGAAATGTAAAAAAAATATAATTTGGGAAAAGGTCAAACAGTGATGAAACGTCGACAAAAAATGTTGTCGTAAAACCGATACATTACGAATTCGAACAATTAAGCAAAATCAATTTAACGATTCTGACTGTTTTCAACAAAACTTAATGTCGAATTTATTAAAAACTGTCAAAATCGTTAAATTTATTTTTCTTAATTGTTAAGAATTCCAAATATATCGATTTTACGACATTTTTTGTCGAGCTTTCATCACTTTTCGACTTTTTCTCAAATTACAACTTTTTTACATTTCGTGGTTTATAATGTTGCAAATATTAAAAGATTATTCATAAAATAAATAAATATATCAACATTTTTGTATGTTTCATCACTTTTCGACATCTTCGACAATGTTCGCAAACTTCAACTTTTTTACATTTTCGACAATTCTCGCATATTTCAACTATTTCTTTGTTTACAGTCTTTTGACTATTACGAAATATTTTTATGACTGTCTGTTAACTATACTTTTAATAATTTCAACATTATAACCCACGAAATGCATAAAAGTTGAAATTTTGAAAAATATCTAAAGGTGATGAAATGTCAAAAAACTTTAAATTTGCGAAAAACGTGAAATGTTCGAACTTGAGAAAATACTGAAATTTTACAGCAGTCGATAAGTGATTATCTGTAATAAAAAATGTGTATATATTTTAAACTTAACAATTAATCAGTGTTTCTATGCGCATGGCGCATGAAGTAAAATTTCGAGTTGAGAAACGCCAGAATTTGGATTTGGACGCTGCGCGTCCAAATCCAAATTCTTCTGGCTTTTCTCAACTCGAAATTTTACTTCATGCTTAGTCTGGTAATAGAAGACACTCGTTAGAGAATAATTAATGACTTAAATAACTGTCGTATCTATCTTAACGTCGAACAAGATAAAGAAATGTTATTTTTTTTTTTTAACAGAAAATTAAAATTTTTTGTTAAACAAATAACATTTCATTATTATGATCGACGTTGAAAGTTGTGGAAAAAGACGAAAAAATGATAAAATGTCAAAGGAATGTTGAAATTTACGAAAATTGTGAAGAAAGTCGAAAGTGATGAAATAAAAAAAAGTATGCGAGATTACTCAAATAAAAATGTTGAAAATCTCTAACTGTGACGTCTTCTCGGATATGACGTTAAATGCATGTAGGACCCGTGTACTGCCTGGATGTTGCGTGCATGTTAAAGATCCCTACCGGTGGGTTGGAACTCCTACCGGGTTCGGCAAAATTCCCGGATAGCTGTAGACCTAATCTCCGGCGTCATGATTGGCCATAGCAGCGGAAATAGATGACGTAAAACCCCCAAAAAAAATGTCAAACGAATGTTGAAATTATCAAAAATTGTGGAGTAACTTGAAAAGTTTCATTAAAACCTAAGAATAAGTTGAAATATGCGAGAATTGTCGAAATGTCAAAAAGTTGATATTTATGAAAATTGTTGAAGATGTTGAAACGTGATGAAACAAAAAAAATGTTGATATATTTATTTATTTTACGACTATACTATATATATAATATTTGCAACATTATAAACCACGAAATGTAAAATTAGTTGTAATTTGGGAAAGGGTCGAAAAGTGATGAAACGTCGACAAAAAATGTTGTCGTAAAATTGATATATATCGAATTCTTAACAATTAAGAAAAATCAATTCAACGATTTTGACTGTTTTTAATAATTTCGACATGATTTGAAAACAAAAACACTTGGTTTTATTTCACTAATATTTTCGTTTTTTATTCCAACTAGTTTCGACTTTGAGTCATTCTGAAGGAGTACAGGAAATTACATTTTTACAGACATTATATACAAGAAGAGAGGTTAATTTAAAATTTAGGGTTAGGCAATAGGGGCTGCCATGATGGGTAAGCTTCACAGATCTTCGATGTCATTAACTATTGGTTTTACCTGTTTAGTTGCTTTTTGGATTTCAAGATGATTTCGACACAGTATTTTGACTATTACAAAATATTTGTATGACTGTCTTTTAACTATACTTTTAATAATTTCAACATTCTATACGACTTTCTAAATGCCGAACAGGCGTAAGGTACCACGCAATTAAATTTTATAATGCACTACAACAAAAAATCAGGGACTTGGTCATTTCAAAATTTCTAAAAGTCATAAAAGAGTTTTTGATTGGAAATGCATTCTACAGTTGGGACGAATACCTAAATTTTAATTTTACAAATTTTTAACATTTGTTTGAATGTACTCGTATTTACCTATATGTATTTTTAACGTGTGTGTGAATGTATCTATCTATTAGTTATAATTTACTTATTTATCTTTTAATTTATTTATATATTTATTCGTATATTTAGTTGCCTAATTATTTGTTTATTTACTTGTTTATCTATTTGTTTATTTATTCATTTTACTTTTAACTCAAAGCGTAATTCTAGGGATTTGTCTCAAATATTCAACTTTTATGTTAGTATTAAGTAACATTATGTATTGACAAGTGTAAAGCTTCTTGCTGTTAACACAATAAATTTATTTATTTATTTATTTTCTAAACCACGAAATGTAAAAAAAGTTGAAATTTAGGAAAATATCGAAAAGTGATGAAATGTCAAAAAAGTTAAAATTTGAGAAAAACGTGAAATGTTTGAATTTGAGAAAATGTTGAAACTTGACATGATTTTGAAGTATGTAGAAAAGCGATAATCTGTAACAAAAAAATGTTTTATATATTTTAAACTTAACAATTAATCGGTGTTTTTATGTGCGTGGCGCATGAAGTAAAATTTCGAGTTGAGAAAAGCCAGAATTTGGATTTGGACGCTACGCGTCCAAATCCAAATTCTTCTGGCTTTTCTCAACTCGAAATTTTACTTCATGCTTAGTCTGGGAGTGGAAGGCACTCGTTAGAGAATAATTAATATACTTAAATAACTGTTGTGTCAATCTTAACGTCGAACAAGATATTGAAATGTTATTTTTTTTAACAGAAAATTAATATTTTCTGTTAAACAAACAACATTTCATTATTATGATTGACGTTGAAAATTGTGGATAAAGACAAAAAATGATAAAATGTCAACAGAATGTTGAAATTTAAAAAAAATTGTAAAGAAAGTCGAAAGTAATGAAATAGCAAAAAATATTCGAGATTAATAAAAAAAAACATGTTGAAAATGTCTAAACGCGATGAAATGTCAAACGAATGTTGAAATTAGCGGAAATTGTGGTGTAAGTTGAAAAGTGATAAAACCTAAGAAAAAGTTGAAATATGCGAGATTTGTCGAAAATGTCAAAAAGTTGAAATTTGCGAAATTTGTCGAAGATGTCGAAAAGTGATGAAACAGAGAAAAACATGTTAAGATATTATGAATTATTAATAATAGGCAAAAATCAATTGATCAATTTCGACAATAAGTTTTAATATTTTTTACATTATAACCCACAAAATGTAACAACTGTTTTTACATTTTGTGGGTTATAATGTAAAAAATATTAAAACTTAATGTTAATTTGGGAAAAAGGTCAAAAAGTGATAAAACGTCAACAAAAAATGTTGTCTTAAAATCGATATATTATAAATTCTTAACAACTAAGAAAAATAAATTTCAACGATGTTGACTGTTTTTAACAATTTCAACATTGTCACCGTCAAGTCGACGGTATTTTTATTATTAGGAAATATTTATGACTGTCTATTAACTACACGGTGTTTGATCTCAAACTCCCCAGAGTAAATAACATGAAACTAAAAGTATTTTTAAAGTTTTGTTTGTTGTAATCGATAGATGTTATTGAAGGTAATATTTTGAAAATATTGACTATTTTTGACATGTGTGTCAATTTTTATAGGAACTGTCGGCTATAATAAAGTTATATTATTGTTATTTTAATTTTTATGTAATTTTTAATGTATTTTAATTATTATTTTTGTTAGATAAGCAAATTTTAAGAAGTTGCACAACTTTAAATGTGTGTATTAAAAGTTTTTGAAAATATAAAAGTTGGTTATAACTTAAAAATAGCTAATGCAATTTAAAACATGCAAATGATTAAAATGTCTCAAAATATTCCATTCTTTTGGAAAAGGTCACTTATAAAGTTCTGATCATCGATTGAAATTTTCTCACTCCTCTGAGAGCTAAATCGTAATTATGAGTGATACCAATTCTATCTTAATTTGAATCCTTGAATTACATCTACTGATTACAAGAAACAAAACATTAATAATATATTTAGTTCCTTGTATTAATCTGGGAAATTTTAAGTGAAAGACCATGTATACTTTTAATAATTTAAAAAAAAGTATGCAAAAAAGTTGAAATTTCTGAGAATGTCGAATAGTAATGAAATGTCGAACAAATTGAAATTTGCGAGAATTGTCGCAGATGTCGAAAAAAAAGTGATGAAACGTAAAAAGAAATGTTAAGATATTATGAATTAATAATAATTGGGAAAAATCAATTAAATAATTTTGATTTTTTTCAACAATTTCGAGATTAAGTCACTTTATTGACAGTATTTTGACTATACTTTTAATATTTTTTAGCATTATAAACCTCGATTGACAGCATTATAAATCTCGATTGAAATCTCGTGATTGAAATTTGGGAAATGTCGAATAGTGATGAAACGTAAAAAAAATATCTCGCGAATATCATTAAATAAAGAAAGTTGACTGTCGGCAATTAAAAATAACAGTCGACAATCAATAGTGAGAATTTAAAGTAAAAAAAATAAAAAATGGTGATGTGTCCATCATAGTACTTTCCCCCGTAAATTGCGTATTAAATCACTTTTAAAATATTTGTAGCATTCTTATTTTCAAAATGTCTTCAACTTTTTGATAACTACAACTTTTATTTGAAACATTTTTCAATTGGATCAACACATACTGACACAAACCAATGACTAGATAAAAAAACACTATTTATTGAATATCTGGAAAACTAAGAGTGCTATGATAAAAAGTGAAAATACAAAAAATCTTTAATATTCTATTACCTACAACTTTTATTTGAAACATTTTCCAATTGTATCAACACACACACAATGACACAAATCAATGACTAGATAAAAAACACTATTTATTAAATATCTCAAAAACTAAGAGTTCTATGACAAAAAGTGAGTCCACAAGAAATCTTTAGTTTTTTATTTCCAACAACTTTTATTTGAAACATTTTTCAATTGTATCGACACATACACTGTCACACATCAATAACTAGATAAAACAAACAACTTTTAAAATATCTAAAAAACTAAGAGTGCTATGACAAAAAGTAGATAAACAATATATCTTCATTTTGTTATTATCTACAACTTTTATTTGAAAGAATTTTTTGTTTGATGAACATTTATTGAAAAAATCTGAAAAAACTGAAAAACGCTAAGAGTAAAGTACCACTTCCGGTTTTCCGATTTTCACCAAAAGGTTTTCAGTTCTTCCGATTGTAACAAAAAGCTTAAGTTTTAAGTTTCATCTCGATATCTTTAGCGGTTTTTGCGGTACAGCGCACACAGACACACACACAGACACACAGACAGACATTTTTCAAAAATGGTCTTATTCGACTCAGGGGACATCAAAACGGATATTTCCGCTAAAATTTTTGATTCGAAAATTTTCAAGAAAACAATACTTTCCCTTTGTATTACATACGGGGGAAAGTAAAAATAGTTGACGATTTGACAGTAAAAAAAAATACAGTTGACAGTGTTTACAGTTGTCAAAAAGACTGTTGACAGTGGTAAAAGACTGTTGTTTTATTTTTTCAACAATTATTGATACTTGACTGTACAAAATACCAGTTGACAGTTTAATAGTCAAAATGACAGTTGACGGTTTGACAGAAAAAAAATTACAAGTATTTTATTTTTTTCAAAAATGACAGTTGATGGTTTACAGTAAATGATAACGACAGTAAAAATCTTGGAAATTCTTGATTTTAAAGATTTACGAAAATATTGGAAAATTCATGATAGACGTCTAAATTTTTAAAATTATCGAAAATCCTTGGATTTCTCGAAAACCGTCGGAATTTTAAAAATTCACGAAAAATGGTCGAGATTTTAAATATTAACAAAAATTGTAGTTAGTGGAAATTACCGAAAGTTTAGGAAATTCATGAAAACCACCAGAATTTGTAAAATTAACGAAAACCTTAGAACTTCATAAAACGCGTCAACATTTTAAAAATTAATTAAAATCTTGGGGAAATTCACAAAAACTGGAAAATTGACAAATTGTATCAACATTTTTGAAATGAACGAAAATCTAAACAATTCAGGAATTTTAAAAATGAAAGGAAATCTTAGAAAAGTTACGAAAAGCGTTAAAGATTAACTAAAGTTTTGGATATTCATTGAAAACTTTCGAAACTTTGAAAAAATATTTAATAAAATTAACCAAAGTAAACAAATAAATGCCCAAGTCAATTTAAACACAAGTCGTTAAAATTGATCAAAACAAAGTAAAAATTGCTTAATTTAATAGAAGTATAATTTACAAAAACGACAAGATTCAAAACACTTATCTTACAAGAATTTATGTCGGACTAATTAGACTAGGTTTTGATTTGTCTTTTTGCATGTATATATTTTTTATGTTTATTTTATTTTGTAAGTATATGACATTATACTTTTTAACTGCATTTTGCAACTGTGGCGTTCGCATCCGCTGTATATAGAATAGTTGTACTTTGTGTTTACAGTATTTTATGTATATAAGTGGCATACGTGAATTAAAATAAAATTAAAGTTATATTATCATCAAAATTGACATACTTATTTAAAATGCAATATAAAATTATTAAGATCTTCAGAACATAAAAAACTAATGTCAATTTTGGAAGATTGGATTATTACAAAGGAATACCTAAATATTAGTTTTTAAGATATATTGAAATATGTATTCTGTAAATTTGTAAGCATTCATGATTTTTAAAAAAGTTCAATTTGAAGCTTAAAACGAGTGTTATCCACTCCCAGATTGAGCATGAAGTAAAATTTCGAGTTTCGAAAAGCCCCGTGAAAATTTGTCGAGGGTCGCGCAGCGACCCGAGACAAATTTTCTGGGCTTTTCTAAACTCGAAATTTTACTTCATGCGCCACGCGTATATGACACTGATTTCAAGTGACGTTAACTTGTTCACAACATTTCAGTGTTCTTAGTGTTTAATACGCGTGGCGCATGAAGTAAAATTTAGAGTTTAGAAAAGCCGGAAAATTTGGTTTGTTCGCGTAGCGAAGCAAAGTGACCAAACTCCTAATATAGTTTCATTATAGGTACTTCATATTGTATAATATATTATATTAATTAATAATTAATTACTAATTACTACATTTTATATTTAACTAATTTTATAACTTGAATTGATTCGGTGGGATTTTAAGTAATCGGGTAGTTTGTAAATCAAATCAGAATTGAAATCTCTTTTACTTTTATTTGATGGATTTCTCCATTTATTCTATTTTATTCAAAAAATTGCGAGAAAAACGCCGAGGAAAAGAAAAGTAAGAGGGTGCGTTTATCGATCCCAGGTTTTCTCAAGGATTGGTGCAGAGAATCACACACGCACACACATCCGCCACACGGTGGAAGAAACGCAGGCGGGGGTGGAGTTTCCGCCAGCATGTGATCCTCTCCATCCCCATCTCAAGGAAGTGCGAATGCGCACCCTCTTCCCCTCCACACATGTGTGTGTGCGTGGACGGACGCATATGTGCGCCCCGGATTTTCCCATTCTTTTCCAACCCCTTTTTCGCCGATTTTTCCATCCCCCCACGAAACCGAACCGAAGGTGCCATCTTGAAACTCTCCAACCCCCAATCGCGTCTTTCGCCGGAGCCGATCATACATTATGTATGTATACCCCGGAGAAAATCCTGAAAGGAGGATATTAACGATTATTTTATACAATATCGAGATTTATGGTGGGATGTTTGTTCGCGTGTGGAAAAAACAATTTTCCGCCCCGGCTTGAAATGGGCGGAAAGAAAACTCGGGCGCGCACAATATTTCTTCAAGGCGCTTCAGATCCGTAGTAAAACTTTTGCGGGTTTAAATTTAGGATGCTTCCATTCCTCCATTAAGCATGAAGTAAATATTTTTGTATCTAAATATGTTCACATATAGGCTAAATAAAGTCTTAAATGATCAATATTCCCCAGACCACACTGATAAGAACGTTGAACTCTGAAATGCCTCTGTGGGTATCTGGTGCCAGTATTATTATATATTTATACAATAATATAAAATATAATATATTTTGTGTTCTTAATAACTCCATAAAAGTGTTCTTATTCCGCGATTGTTATTGTTAAAGTATACTTTTTGGAAATAATATTTGATCCTTTCAGCCCTGGAATTTTTCTGGTGCCCAAAAAAAATATTATGTATAGTGCATATCATTTATTACTATCTCAGATATACAGAGAGTTTTTCTTCAAAGAATACATATCCCAATATACTGTATACGCTGTAAATCTTTAGATATTCGTTGCTTTTACATATATTTCAAAATGAACTTTCAAACGAGTGTTTTCCACTCCCAGATTAAGCATGAAATAAAATGTAGAGTTTAGAAAAGTCTGAAAATTTGGTTTGGTCGCGTAACACGTAGAGCTACGCGACCAAACCAAATTTTCAGGATTTTCTAAACTCGAAATTTTACTTCATGCGCCACGCGTACAAATCACTGATGTATGTGATGTTTAGAATACACGTTTTTAGCATACTAATTTAGTAGAATATTTTGAGTTTCACCTAAAATCAGTGTTTTATACGAGTAGCGCATGAAGTAAAATTTCGAGTGTAGAAAAGCCTGAAAATTTGGTTTGGTCGCGTAGCGCTACGTTACCAAACTAAATTATCAAGCTTTTCTAAACTTGTAACTTTACTTCATGCTTAATCTGGGAGTGGAAAACACTCGTTTAAGACTTCAAATTCAACTATTTTAAATAATGTATATTTAAAAGAAAAATTCCCAGTATGTTTACCAATTTTTGGTGCTGGCAAATGCCACTGTCAGGGCCCAAAGGGTTAAAGTGTGATGTAGTTCCACGAATATTCTTAGGCCGGCACTGGAGAAGCAGACACTAATACTTTATGCATAATATATTTAAAGTAGCTCCGCATAAAAATAGGTTATTACTCCGTTGACATTTTAAAAATATTCGAGGGCCGCTCGCGAACTCATCCACCATGAATTATTCCGCGGCATGCATGCGATAAAAATGGAAGTTTCCTTATGTGCGCTCCTCTCTTTCCATCCATCTAGATGCCAGTGTGTGTGTATGTGTGTGAGAGCAATTTCCCTCAGATTCGCCTCTTATCTCGTATTTCTGGCGAAGCACCTCTCT
This sequence comes from Philonthus cognatus, assembly GCA_932526585.2. NCBI lineage: Eukaryota > Metazoa > Arthropoda > Insecta > Coleoptera > Staphylinidae > Philonthus > Philonthus cognatus. The sequence continues at coordinate 41,591,233 of OW052244.1, forward strand.
CCTATCGCATACGTTTTATTGCGACCATTCCTCCTCCGTGCCCTTCTCTCCACCAGTTTTATTCCTCATTCTGTCGCCTGTTTTTTAACAAGGACTCTCGTCAGCCATCTTGAACTCTCCAGTTTTATACGTACATACGTACATTCTTCTCCCATTTTATTATATTTAAATGGCTATATCACTCGTCATCTCTGCCATCAAAAAATCTGTAGATTTTTCCACCCAGCAATCTTTTTTTCTCAGTTTTTAATTAATTTTTCATTTGTTTTTTTATCGAATCATGATAATACATACAAAAACGAAGAATCTGCTCTGAATCTTGATTCAAATGCAAGATGTCTTTTGTTTATATTAGCTGCTATACCTGGCTTTAAACAGACGTCAGGTCCAGATCGATTTCAAGGGTTGATTCTCACAAAAATCAAAAAATCTATAGATTCTTCCACCCAGCAAGCTTTTTTCTCAGTTTTGTGTTTGTTTTTCATCTGTTTTTTTTTTTTTTTTATTGAATCATGATAATACATATTAAAACGAACAATCTATTCGGAATCTTGATTCAAATGCAAGATGTCCTTTATTTAAATTAGCTGCTATTGCTGGCTTTAAACAGACCTTCGGTCCAGATTGATTCCAAGGGTTGAATCTCACTAAAACACTATTTTTTCAATCCTCCATTCATTGGTTTAGTTCGAGTACAGATTGAACAAAAAAATACTTTCTTCAAGTAAAGTACCAACAGAGTTCTTATATTTTGAGCTACCACAAGCCTAAGAAAAAGTTAGATTTTGACCTGTAGTGACGTTATATTTTGACCTACTTTGCGATAAGACTATATTTTGACCAACGATAAGACAATATTTTGACCGGAGACAAGGCACTATGTTGGCTTGCGGCAAGGCTATATTTTGACCCGTAACAAGGCTGCATAATTATCTGCAACAAAGCTATATTTCAAACATTAAAAGTGCGCCTCTTCTCGCAATCTACAATAAGTTAGTCTTACAAAGACTATATCAAACACTCATTGAAACAACTACTTCCCGAGCTAATACCCCGACGGACATTGAATAATACAACAAGTGTTTGCTGTTACATACAGTAACTTACTGCAAATGTAACAATTTGGGTCAAATTATTCAGGCCATCTATATACGCGTTTCGAGATTTATCTCTCATCAGTATAGCTATATTTGACCTACTATAAGACTAAACAATTAATCTTGAAACCTTAACTTTTATAATCTCAAAATTTTACTTCTTACTTAGTCCAGGAGTAGAAACACTTGTTTGAAACTTCAAACGGAAAGCTTTTAAAAGACAACTATCTATCTATATGCTGGTTTTATAGCGTCTGTCGCCTTCCAGTTCCCAATTTCCACCGCTTTCGGTCTTCCCAGTCTCCTGGTTCTAGATTTCGCTGTGACATAAATCGTTGTATTCCGCGTATCCATGTTATTTTTGTTCGTCCCCTTTTTTTCCTTTCCGTTGGTATCCACTTTATTACTTGTTTGGGGAACCGTTTGTCATCCATTCTTTCTACATGACTATACCATTTCAGCTGTCTTCTCTGGATTTCATCGAGTATGTCTAATTCGATTCCCATAGTCTCTCGTATCTGTGCGTTTGGTATTTTTTCTAGTCTAGACTTTCCAGGCGATCTTCTCCAGAAGTCCATTTCTAGAACTAGTAGTCGACTTTCTAATGGTTTGGTCAGCTGCCATGTTTCGCACCCATATAGAACTACGCTTTTAAATATAGAGTTAAAGAGCATTCGTTTTCTTTCTCGGGATATGTTTTCGACCTGAAGCTAGAGTTTAAACATCCTTTAATTTTTGTTTTCTTTCTGGATACGATTTTACGAATTTCTTTCTCTGTGCAGCCAGTTGTTTCAATTTTAGTTCCTAGATATTGATATTGATATTAGCAGCATGATGCTATTTTATCATTATCCGCGACTTGGAGGTCTGTTCCTTCATTTCCTATACATAAATATTTTGTTTTATTGCGATTTACCGTGAGTCCACATTCTTCGCAGTCTTTGTTATTGTCCATACAATAAAAGACAATTAATGCCTAAAAATGTGCAACATGTACATCGGATTGTATATAATTAAAAGAAACATTCCCTGTATGTTGAACAACTTCAAAGATCTCTTGATATAAACATTAAATCATGCGCCATCTATCTTTTGATCGATTATTAAATAATTGAACGTTAAAATTCTAATGGAGCTACTGAAGAGTTTGATTTTGAACAAACTTTCAATTTAACTCGAATCAACCTAGGTTGAAATTTAACAACTTCAATAATATTTTCTATTCAATATAATTTTTTCTTGGCATTTTTTCTATGAAACCTACTTTGTTTGAGACACCCTGGAACAGCAAATAATGAAAATAAATTGTCCTTGGCCACTTGAGGGATAACATACATATTTTAAGTGATTGTGTTTATGATTTTTTAATACTTTTATAACAATTTGAAGCACGACTTCGGAATAATTATCATTACAAAATTATAAAATTGTTATTTATATAATTTTCAATTTCTACTAGGGTAAATAGTACATATTCTATTGGGGTAAATGCTAAATTTTCTACTAGAGTAAATAGTGTGTGTTCCGGTGGTTCCAGAATTTGTTACTATTTTTGTATAAATGGAGTAGTTTTTGAAAAACAAAAAAAAAATTGTTGTCAATAACATGTTTTTAAAAGTAAGACGTGCATGATTCACCCTCTTCAATTAAATTCCAACTTTACCTAATTACGACGTTGTATACGCCAGACGCAGATCCAATAAACTCTTAAAGCTGTAATTCAGTACATTGTGGGAGATATTGGGGCTGTTAAAGGTGCCAGTCCGTCCCTGTCTTTGGCTAATGATTAAAGGTATTCAATAACACACTTCTTTTATAGCTGATAACAAATTGTAAGAAAGCAAGTAACTCGTCCACAAAAAGGATTTATTTTGAGGTTATGTATTATTCTTTTGTGGCAACGTTCGCAATGATTGGATTACATGCATGCCCACATTCATATGTATTATAAGTACTTACCACAGATATTACCAAATACTCAGAATGCTGATCACACAGAATCACTGTTGCACAAGAATAGGCGGAGAAAAACCAGACAGTTGTTAGCGTGTTAGCTCAGTAGGAATCAACAAGCTCATAACTGCGCAATCGTGGCCCATGATCAATGTTATTCGTTATTGATACAATATCGATATGTATTGAATCTCTATATTGAATGATGCCATTTATACATTGTTGTACATACAGAGAGTTTTATGTAACACCGAACATGCTAAAATGTACTCAATGTTAATTTTCCTATGTTCGATGTGTACTGGGACGCATCACAGCATGGAGTGCGATGTGATTGGCTACGATTTCTAATAGTAATATAGTCAACAAAATTTACACTGTTCCTGTCAAAAATTAATTAAATCTGTCAATTGTTATGTTAAGTGCATCATGTTGTATTATGGATATTTTAGTTCAACCTAATGCATATCAACCTCTGTTATATTTTTAATCAGTAAAATACTTAAAGAAGGCATAAAGAGTAATTTAAAAGAACCAAATAAATAATTCTACTATTCACCTTTTATTAAATACTTAGCCAGTAGGTTAAAGAATATAGTTTATTAGAAACAAGTAATATTTATAATAAATTTTCCAAATGACCTTCTTCGCGCTCTAAGAAATATGCTAGACGATGATAAAATGATTCTACGGCATTTCTTAAAAAATTTGGATTCATTTCTTCACATACTAATTGTACTCGAGTCTGAAGTTCTTCCACATTTTTAATTGGAATATCACTATAAAATTTTGTTTTCATATACCCCCACAGAAAAATATCATTTGGAGAAAGGTCAGGCGAACGTGCAGGCCAAGATATGGGACCATATCTTCCTATCCACCGACGAGGAAAATGCTGGTTCAAAAACCGCGTTACCTCATTCGTAGAGTGTGGAGGAGCTCCGTCCATTTGAAAAAATGAGTTATTAATATTTAAATTCTGTATGCCTGGTATAATATCACTTTGAAGAAGTGTTAAAAATTTACTAGGATTTAGATTTCTGTTAATAAAAAATGGGCCAATCAAGTGCGTGTCAATAATTCCAATCTATACATTAATTCTCTTCTTTTACTGAGTATGAGTTAAATTTTGAAGGTAGGTATTACTTGTAGACCAATACCTAAAAGAAAAGGAATAATGGGCCTAGAAAGGATACAATTAAATAGGAATAACTGACCTGTAATTTTGAGAATTTACTGATCCATCCAGACAAAAAGATGCTTCGTCAGTAAACACAATTTTCCGCACAATGTCGTTATTTTCATTTACCATATTAAATAAAATTTCACAAAAATTTAATCTCTTAATTTTGTCATCTTCATACAGCAACTGGTGATTTAGAAATTTGTAGGACCTAAACTTAAATTCTCGTAGAACTCTATGTACGGAGGATTTTGAAATATGAAGTGATTTTGCAATATTATTTAAAGATACTATTGGACATTCTTCAACATAACATAAAATTATTTTTTTTTGAAATAAAACAACGCAGTTGGGAGGGTTTCACTTTCATTGTTGAACACTGCAACATGTTTCACCACACAGTGGCTTCATCAGGCAGATGAAATAATGATTATTTCATCTGCCTGATGAAGCCACTGTGTGGTGAAATATGTTGCAGTGTTCAACAATAAAAGTGAAACCCTCCCAACTGCGTTGTTTTATTTCAAATAGTATTATGGAGTTTCATCATGTATCCGCCTCATCAATTAAATATAACACAAAATGTTTAATTTCATATCTTCTGATAATATTGACGGTCTTCTTACTCTTCGTTTGAGAAATTTATCTAAACAGACGGTTCTATTAAATTGTTTTATAAGGTCCGAAATGGTTGAAATGGATGGGATTGGGCGATCAGGAAATTTGACAGAAAGTAAATCTCGGGAATTTCTAAAACTGTTCCCTCCGTGATACAAGTTTACTAGAAAAATCTGCTTCTCCTTTGTATACATTGTATAACTATCCGTTCTTCATCTGAGTCTGTTTTAAATGCGAGAACAACAAATATCACTTGCTTGAGATAACTGACAGATTTAATTTATTTTTGAAGGGAAGAGTGTACATTGGGTTGACTGTATTACAATTAAAAATCGTAGCCAATCACATCGCACTCAATGCTTTGATGCGTCCCAGAACACATCGAACATAGGAAAATTTACATTGAGTAGATTCTAGCATGTTCGGTGTTACATAAAACTCTCTGTATATTGAATGTTTATATTGAAGCAGAAATGATATTCGTTATTGATACAACATACATACATATATTGAATGTTTATATTGAAACAGGAATGATATTCGTTATTGATACAATATTGTACAGAAATTGAATATCTATATTGAATGATACCGTTGACACAATATTGTATAATGATATTCGTTATTGATGCAACATTGTACAGAAATTGAATATCATTATTGAGTGATCAATTATTTTTATTATTGAAACAATGTTGTACAAAACTTGAAAATCTATATTAAATGATACAGTTGAAACAATATTGTATATACCGTGTATCCTCGGATTACTGCCCGAATAGGAAAAACTTTCTTATTGTCCATTTTTCGACAAGTCATTCTTTACAAAAAGTTTTCAATGACTTGAAAACACTATTTTCATTGTCAAACCTTGTCAAAAAATAAGTAAAACTAAACTCGTCATAAGAGAAAAGTACCTCTAATTATAATTTTAAGGAAATATGCTATTTAAAAAAGTAATTTGTAATCGAGAATTGTGCTTACATACAAAATATTAACTTTATAGAAACGATTTTATTTTTATAAAATTTATTTATTTTTATAATTGAGTATCGTACATTTTTGGCGTATATTTATTCAAAATAATTGTATCTCTAATAAATTATCAATTTTTCATCAAATTTGGTGATATTTAGCAAGTAAAAATTAATATATCAATAATTAATTTTTTTGTAAAAATCTTAAATAAACACAAGTGAGGACATTTCAAACTGAACTTATACAAGTAGCTTATCATTTAAGTATACATATCTCGATTATGCTTGCATTTGTTGTTTTTTTTAAGTTCAATTTGAAGCTTTAAACGAGTGTTTTCCACTCCCAGACAAAGCATGAAGTAAAATTTCGAGTTTAGAAAAGCCTAAAAATTTGGTTTGGTCGCGTAGCGCAAGCGCGGAGCGACCAAACCAAATTTTCAGGTTTTTCTAAACTCGAAATTTTACTTCATGCGCCACGCGTATAAAACACTCAAATTTTGTAAAGTTCGCAATATGCTACTAAAGCAGTATTCTACAGACATATATTTATAACTTTACGTAAGACTAGTGTTTTATACGCGTGGCGCATGAAGTAAAATTTCGAGTTTAGAAAACCCTGAAAATTTCGTCTGGTACAAATATTGTTTTCGCTCTTACAGGGCCGCTTTTAAATACATAAACTAAACATTTGGCTGCGGCGTTGCAAATACAATATTGCTAAAATGAAAATACAAGATTAATTTCTAATTATAAGGCAAGAAGTTCCTACTATAACAACCTTACACCCCCAAGAGAGAAGATAGCAATTTTATTGAAGGGATAAAAACTACTCAGAAGGTACCCTAGCCTTCTAAGTAGTTTTTATTCCGTCAAGAAAACTGCTATCCCCTCATCTTCTTGAGGGTGTGAGGTTGTTGAGGGGGACACTTCTTCCCTTATTGCACGTACCATGGCGGTACCGAGATCGCTGTTGTCCTGATGCAAAGGCAAAACAAATTAATATACAAAATACATCCATGTAAACAAATAACATTTCGATATGTGGGCGAGCTGCCAATGTCTTAAATCAACAAGGTTCTAGTGTCCTCTAACCTGACTTAGCATTTACTGTTTGTCATCTAACCTAAAAACTTCTAAAGTTGTGAAGTTAAGTTAGGATAGATGACAAATAGTACAATTTACTATTTGTCATCTGGCCTAACTTAACTTCACAACTTGTTTTTAATTAACACAAACAAGCCAACTACGAGTGATAGATAACTCAATATCGGTAACAGTAGAAAAACTATAAAATGATTATGTAAAATTGAGTAAGGAAAACTCGCTTACTTAAAATAAATTTAATGTTGGTAACAATATTCATTAGCCTTTATAAGTAAAATGCATTTCTCGACTAGTGTCGTTGTATGCACAAACTTCTTTCCCATTCGTCGTTCGCCGGTGACATCGGGAATTGTGCACGAGGTGAAAAATAAATGGAAAAGCGGGAAAACCCTGTCGAAAAGAAAGAGCGCCACAGTGTACTCGTATAGGAAGAAAAGAGAGAGAGCAACAGTCATGTGAGAGAGCCCCCGCCCTAATGTGAAACGAGGTTAGCTCATAGTCGTGTTGCCTGGGCGACCCGTTTCCCTGCAGGTTAAAGCCTTATTGGATATGTTCATCGCTTTATTTTATTTTCCACTTATTCTTCTTCTTCTTCTTTGGCATTTACATTTTCCATCTACTAAAGCGCGCCGCGCCGGTGAAGGCTCTCCCATTTTCCCATTTTCCCTACTCGGCGAGATATTGTGTATCGAGTGTTCGGCGTTTTTCCCGTATTTCCCGATCTCCTGCCTTGCCTTTCCTGCATAATTCGATCAGGGGAGCTTTTTCCAGAATTTGCGCTCATTTATCGGCGAGGGGGGCGAGGGTGGGGTTTTTCAGGGGGGGAGGAGGAGGACGTGCAACTCGTTCCCGACGCCTTTATAGCATTAACTTTTTCCACATTTTCCACTTCGGCTTCGGCTAGGCCATCGCTCATTCCGCTTCGCTCAGACGGCGCTCTTTATGGACGAATCGCGCTCGGCGAATTTCATTACCAGACTAACTCGCCTAAATGCTCGTTTGCTGCAAATAAACTCTATTTACACTTCGCTAAAACTTAATCAATAAGCAAATATTAATATGGAACAAAACTGGGCATGATTTAAATCATTTAGAATTCGAATCCTGGATTTGAATCCTGCTAGAGCAGGCGTTCTCAATCTTTTTCAGGTCGCGCCCCCCTTTTAACTCATGAAAATTATTACGCCACACCTGATTTAATTTGAATAATTTATATTTGTACGTCCAGATTTTGCCGGGACGTCCTGAATTTTCATTCCTAGTCGCGATTATGTGCAACTCGTATTTTTTTTCGAATATGAAGCGCAAAGACAGAAATGTTGATAGCCAGAATTTTTATCTTAAAAAAACTAAACGTCAATTGTTTTTTTACAGGGCTTCGAGCCAGAACTGAACTATAAACCAAAAATCGGAAAAAACCTTATTTATGTCGGAACGAAAACAGGAACTGAACTGAAAAAAAAAAAATATCGGTTTATTTCGGTTCAAAAACGCACGTAAACACTTATTTAATTCTACAAACGTTTCCACTTTTTTGCAATTTATAAATTAAAACTGTTTGCGGAAATATTCGTTTCGAGGTCCTCTCACTCGATTAATGCCATTTCTGATATATTTTGTGTAGAAATTTTAGTTTTCGTTCGGCTTTGAAAAAAATAACGTGAATTTTAGTTTCACCTAGCTTTTTATAATATTTTATCATAAAATGTCGTATTTTGACTACTGTGACGTTATAACTGTAAGTCGCTAGGTGGACTGTCTTGACTATGCTAGGATTTTATCATTTTATGTCTCTATCGACTGTATTTCGACTATTCTGGTATTATGACTGTGAGTCACTAGATTGACTGTATTTAAACTTATTTGGATTTTGTCATTATTTCACTGTATATTCACTATTGTGATATTATGACTGTAAGTCACTTGGTTTACTGTCTTTTGATTATGATATGATTTTGTCATTTAATCACTATGTCGTCACTATGACTGTAAGTCACTATATTGACTGACATTAGTCTATCGTGTCAACTTGACTTAAGTTGCTGTCAGCCGACATTAGTCTATCCTGTCAACTTGAGATGACATTTAGTGTAACCTATCAAACTTGACACAAATCAGCGTCAGCCGACGTTGGGACTATTGTCAATTTGAGACAACTATTTTTCGAAATATATTATTAGATGGTCATGTTATTGTGTTTATTTTTGAAGCTTGCGACACACAATTTGATAGTTGTGACATATTTTAAAGTAACGTGTCCCTTCCACTCCCCGACTAAGCATAAAGTAAAATTTCGAGTTTAGAAAAGCCCCGCGTGGAGAAAGACAAATTTTCACGGGGCTTTTCTAAACTCGAAATTTTACTTCATGCGCCACCCGCATAAAACACTGATTTTGACTAAAGTTGAAACTATATCAAAAATGTCAAATTTGACAAATTGGGTAAAAAATATAGACAGATTTAAAATGAATAAAACATCAAAATTGACAAATTAGGTGAAAAATATTGACAGATTAAAAATTAATAAAATGTGAAAATTTACAGATAACAGTTGACACAAGTCAAGTGACATATTTTAAATTAACGAGTGTTTTCCACTCCCCACTGAGCATGAAGTAAAATTTCGAGTTTAGAAAAGCCCCGCGTAGAAAATTTGTCGACAAATTTTCACGGGGCTTTTCTAAACTTGAAATTTTACTTCATGCGACACCCGCATAAAACACTATTTTTAACTATAGTTGAAACTATTTCAAAAATATCAAAAAATAATGACATTAATTAAAATTAATAAAAGGTCAAAATTTAAAAATTAGGTGAAAAATATTGATACATTTAAAATTAATAAAATATCAAAATTGACAGATAACAGTTGACACCAGTCAGCGCTAGCCGACATTTACTCCACACGGGTAAAACACTGACATCATTAGACATTTGACAGTTCACATTGACATATATGTCCCAGTTGATATATCACTCATATATCAAGGAAAAATTGGAAAAATTGAAAATCTTAGCGAAATTATCGAAAATGTCATAAAAGTTTTTAAATTGACAAAAATCACAACATTTTGAAAACCTCATGAATTTTTGTATAAACCGATAAAAGAAGTGACTAAAATGTGGAAATATTGAAAATTTAGAAAAAAAATCATAAATTGTCATTGAAGTGTTGAAAAATCTGATGAAAATTTTGTAAATCGAGAAAAATTACAAAAATATAAAAAATGTAAAAATTTCGAAAATGTCAAAAATATCAAAATTTGTATTTGAAATGTCGAAAATATCAAAAATATAAAAATTGTCATTGGTTTTCATTCATTGTCAATAGTAAAATTTATTGTTAAAAACGTCATTTAATGTCTAGACTGTCATTGTTTATCAAAAGTAACATCAAAACTTTTAATTATTTGTATATTTATTGTGTTAAGTATGTTTTAATGGGTAATTTTATATTTTTAGTTGTACAATATTATGTATTTTATAAATGGACTCCGTTGAATGAATAAATAAATAAAATAGATAAATAAATAAATTTCATGTCAGAAGCGTAGTCTAATATCAAATTTTTTATCAAATGTCAAAAATATTAGAAATGTAAAAAATGGTAATACTATCATTTAATTTCAAAAATCTTAATTAATAACAAAAATATTGAAATTATCAAAAATTGCAAAAATTCTAAAAATATCGAAAATAAAAATACAAAAATTGTAAAAATATCAAAATTTGTAAAAATATCGAAAATGTCGAAAATATCAAAAATATAAAAATTGTTATTAGTTTTCATGCAATATTAAAACTAACATTTAATGAAAAAAAGTCATTTTATGTCTAGACTGTCATTGTTTATCAAAAGTAACATCAAAACTGTAATTTAATGTCAGAATCGTAGTCTAATATCAACATTTTTATCAAATGTCAAATATATTAGAAATGTCAAAAATGTTGGAAAATGTAAACATATAAAAAATGTCCAAAGCGTAGAACATGTTATCTAATGTTAGAATAGTTAATTGAAGTCGAAAGTTTTAAAAATATCAAAACTGTCATCTTAGGGGGAAGAAATGCATGAAAAAATCAAAAAAATATAAAAAAGGCGAGTCGTCTCGTCTTCTACAAATATAGAAATCCCCCCCTATATTTGTAGAAGACGAGATGACTCGCCTTTTGTATATTTTGTTGATTTTTTTGTGCAGTTCTCATTTACGTTATTATTAGATTTTTTTGTGTTTTTTTTTTTTCGAGATTCGTCGTTATTTACATACATTATCACTTTTGACAAAATTTGATTTTTTGGAGACCAAAAAATTTGTCTAAAAAAATCAAATTTATGTGTTCAAATATTTTTCGAATATAATAATGAATTTAATAAATTAATTTTATAAATTACGAATTAATTTTTGAAAATTGTTTTAAATCTGAACTAAAATATTGAAAATCTGATGAACATTCTATAAATTGATAAAAATCTCGAAATAATAAACATTTTATAAATTGTTGAAAATCTTACGAAAACTAAACGAGTATCGTCCACTCCCAGACTGAGCATGAAGTAAAATTTCGAGTTTAGAAAAGCCCCGCATAGAAAATTTGTCGAGGGTCGCGCAGCGACCCGAGACAAATTTTCACGGGGCTTTTCTAAACTCGAAATTTTACTTCATGCGCCACGCGTATGAACCACTGATTTATAGTAAAGCTAAACATATATACTGCTGAGATGTGACAGATATTTTGGTCAATATTTTGTATATGTGATAATAATAATTAAAGTAGAACAAATTTGGTTAATATTAACTTGCAGTAAACACTTTCTTAGAGCAGTTTTTTAGTAGAATAAGTTTAAAATTTCTGAGATATAATATAAAGTTGTATTTTTTTTAAATGCAAATCATAGTTGGCTCTAAAAATACGCAATAATTACAATAATTGCGTATTTTTTTAAGTTCATATATATTTATCCTAGAAATCATCCTGATCCAGCCGCCTTTACGAGACTATTAAACAAGGTTAAGACAAAGTGGAAGTGTTAGTTATAAAAAAACCCGCATGGCACACTTGATAAAATTCATTTTAAAAATCGAAATATTAAAATAAGTGCGGTTAAATAAAACTATTATAAATTATTTATATAGTTTACTTTTATTTAACCACATTTATTTTAAGTTTTTCGATTTTTAAAATGAATTTTATATTATATTTATATAATTTATAATACTTTTATATAACGGCATTTATTTTAATATAAATTCAAATTCAAAACTATTTGAATCCGAAAAAATAAGCTTACGCTTCTTATAGTTTGCACACTTTAAACATAATATATAAAATTAGGAAAATGTTATTCGTGAAAATGCAAACAATGTCTTAATTAATAAGACAACTTAAGACGATAATCAATGGATATTTATCGTCTTACGTTGTCTGATTAATTAAGACATTGTTTGCATTTTCACGAATGACATTTTCCTAATTTTATATATTATATTTATTTTAAGTATTTCGATTTTTAAAATTAATTTTATATTATATTTATATAATTTATAATACTTTTATTTAACCGCATTTATTTTAAGCTTTTCGGCTTTTAAAATGAATTTTATCAAGTGCCCGTTGCGGGTTTTTTTATACCTAATACTTGTTTAATAGTCTCGCGAAAACGGCTGGATCTTTCAGGAAACCTTTGAGTGTACACTTGAGAAGAAAAAAAAAACGATTTTGATGGTATTCTCCAGGTATAAAAATGATATCAATACGCTCTTCTTTTTACTACATCTTTATTTTAACTAAGCAATACAACAACCATATTCAAACGATCTAAACTTCCACACAAAATAACACCACTATAACAAAAACAGACTTTGCAGACTAAAGTGACAGACTAAATGAATTATCTTACTTTTCTAAATACTATCATTTAAAACATGATTTAGGGCCTGTTGCACCAAACACGTTAAACTGGTTCAACTCTAAACTTGAGTTCAAAGTGACATTAGAACAATAGGAACTGTCATCTTAAACTTGAGTTCAGCTTGAACCTGAGTTCATCACTTCTGGTGCAACTGGACCTTAGAGTAGGCTTTGAGTTTTAAATTAGATTGGCACTACTGAACGTTAACACATAGTTTACCATAACCTCAACAAATGCCGCCTGCTCTAAATCATAATTTAAATGATCGCTCGGTATAATAATGAAAACAGGAGACCAAATGTAACATTCCGTTAAAGGGAGATTTACCGGTGCTGAAAATAAAAATATAATAATTATAAAATGTAAAGGTAATTAAAGTTGGTACGTGAAACGATTAAATTATACAATAATTTATATTAATTCCGTTTGTTTAATAAAGAGAGAGAAATACTGGCGGTTTAATTTTATGGCGAGTAAGTCATAAATTAAGTATTAATTTATTTACGTGCCATATGACTACCGCGGGCGATGAAAGCGTAATTAGCTATTAAACATTTAGATTTTTTCGCGCTTTCGGGAAAAAGTCGCGCGTTTAACGACGAACGCCGTTTTGATTGTAATTTATATACATAAGTTTACTGCGCAAGTTATTAAACGCTTGACCAATAATAATACAAACACATTTATTTTCTATTAGTATTTAATTCTCATTACCTACAAATAATACGGTGAATTTGTATATAAATTTAACAACGCACGCCTCTTAAAAGGAGAAGTTAGTGGAAAATTTAAAGTAACAGGCGCAACTTAAACCGATGCGCTAATTGTTTTTTTTTTTTAGAAAATGGTCATCAATACATTTTTGAAATGTATAACAATTTGTAATCTAACAATTGAAAAAGATAAAGCTAAACATTTGAATTTGTCAAAATGTTCTGGGTTTTCACAACTAGAAAAGAGTGGAAACTCTTGTTAAAAGTTTCTAATCCGTCCGTGAAATAGTGAATGCTTAAAATTTGCTATTTCACGGATGGATTCAAAACGTTTAACAAGAGTTTCCACTATATTCAAGTTGTAAAAACCCTAAACATTTTGACAAATTCAAATGTTTAGCTTTTTGTAAACTAGAAATTTTACTTCATTCTTAATCCGTTAAGAGTGTGCTAGATTCGTCAAAATTTCGCGTTCAAGGTCTTCCGAGTGCCAGGTTACCTCACACCCCCGAAGTCGCCCAGGCACCTATCCCTGTCTAACTACTTACGATTGTGTTTGCATATCTCTGTCGGGAGTTGGCATCGAAAAACTCGGCAACGTTGTAATAGTTTGCGAGACGCGGTAGAGATTTCTAGTATTTCTCATTTTATGTTTCCACTCTTGCCTGTCAAATAATCACGTGGCAAATTTGAAAGTTAGTGTGCGCGTTCATTTAATCACAAACAATACAGCAATAGTAAAACCAATTATTGATGGTCTGGTTACAATTTAAAAAATTCATTTAACATTTTACATTTATTAGATCAAAAGCATGTTAAATAAGTTGAAGTGTTACATTTAAAAAGTAACCCATTACTGCATATTATATCTTATTAAGAAACAGAAATAATATGTTATATTTATATCATTTTTCTGGTAAAAGGACAAATGCACAAATTATTATTTTTTATAACAAAAATAATAAGATTTGATATACTAATAGGAATAGAGAGTGGTCAGAAAATGAGTGGATAGCTTTACGTAGAGCGATGTATTAATTAATTTGGACTAGTAAAATCTAGAAAAATAATTAGACTATCAAAAATAAATGTAAAAATTTTAAAAATAAAACAAAAAATATTGATATGTCCATCATAGTACTTTCCCTCATGTTAGATATTTGTAATCAATAGCTCTAACCTACCTTATTTTTCAACAAATGTTTCTTATTCCTGGTAAACTTTGTTTGTAAGCCTTACGTATGTTTTCAGTTTTCCACAAAATATTAATCATGACAAGGTCAAACTAACGTCATTCATAGCAATAGCTCACTTATTCAATGTAATTAATTCGTAAAATTCACATTTTTTTAAACATTGAAGCTTAAGTTTATAGTGTTACTTAACGGCTTAACCGGTTTAGACTTTATCGTGGCGACAGAATTACAGAATTATAGGACAGACAGACATTTGATGTTCGTTTAACACATCATCACTATAAGAAATTTTCGATTTGTCAATATTACAGTTATAATTACTTATACTAGTAGATACAATATCTTTTTCATCAATATGTTTGCGCCAGCTAAAATAATGAATCATGCAATTAAATTATCAAATAATTTAAATATTGCAAAATATAATATACGAATAAAATGTTCTCGATTTTTACTTTTCTTCTTAATATCTTTAAGGCAAATCTTATATATCCTAGCACTTCAGGCCTAGTAGGCGAATGGCTTGTTCTACAGTTCTTTTCCATGTTTTCCTATCTTGGGTTTTCTCTTTCCATCTGGTAATTTTACATTCTTCTATATCTTTGATTACATCATCTTTCCACCTCGCCCTTGGTCTTCCTCTTCTTTTTCTTCATCCTATATTCATTTTAATCAGTTTCTTAGGTATCCTATCATTTTCCATTCTCATTGTGTGTATAGGTACAATATCTGGTACAATATCTGGTTCATTATATAATTCTTTTAATTCTTTATTTGTCCTTCTTTTCCCCACTTCTTGAACTTTTTTCCCCCTATATATTTTTCTTAGTATTTTCCTCTCCCATACACCTAGCATTCTTTGTTCCATTGTTAATAACGTCCAAGTTTCACTTCCAAATAATGCTATAGGTCTTATGATCGACTTGTATATTTTTATTTTTTGTTTTCGAATTATATTTTTATTGTAGAATATTTTTCTCAGTACTTGTAGGCATCTGTTTCCTTTCATGAGTCTCGTTTGTATCTCTTCTCTCATATTTGGTCTTCTATAAAATTCGCTGCCCAAGTATGTATAGTGTTCCACCTCCTTAAAAGTATAAGTCTTGCCTTTGTTATTTGTTATTTTGATGTTCCCATTTTCCTTGTATTCCTTGACTGCCGATATCATCAACTTTGTTTTCTCTTCATTTATTAGTAAACCTATTTTACAGGAGGCTTCTTCCAGTTTGGTTACACACGCCTGGAGTTCATTTTTGTTTCTGGTTATGATGGCCAAATCATCCGCAAATGCTAAGCACTGATGTTTTTTGTGGCATAACAGTCCGTTTCTATGGAGATTTGCTTGCTTTATCACTACGTTCAGTGCACAGCTAAAAAGTAATGCAGGCAATGGATCTCTCTGTCTAACTTCTTATTTGACTTTGAAATATTCTGATGTTCTGTGGCCAATCGTTACCCTATTGTTTGTTTCGTTCAGTGTTAACTTTATTAGCTTCAGTAATTTGCCATCTATTCTTAGTTCTACCTGGGCCCTGTATAACTCCTTCCGTTTAATTCGATCGTATGCTTGACAAAAGTCTATAAATAGCACATATGTTTCTTTACCGTATGTAAAACTGTCGGACTGGATTTCTCTTAACGCGAATACCTGATCGATCACCGACCTACCTTTTTTGAAACCACACTGGTATTCACCTTTTTTCTCCTATTTTCAGCGTTATTCGATCTTTTAAGTGTGTTGCTAGAATTTTATATACTACATTTAGAAGTACTGGTCCTCAATAATTTGAACATTCTGTTTTATGTCCTTTTTTATATATAGGTAAGAGTATAGCTTCCTTTCAATCTTTTGGGAATGTTTCCTCCTTCCAAATTTTTGCCATCAGTGTGTGGATCCAGTCTAGTAGGACCTCCATATTTATACTATTCGCCTGTTATTTGGTAATTACCTGGACATCTATTTTTTTTTTTTCAAGTTTCTTATGCTTTCTTCTATTTCCTTCAGGAAATGTGGTTCGTCGTTATTTGGTTCTTCTTGTTCTAATTCTACATATTTTTCTACTTCGTCCCCATCTATCGATTCGTTTAGCAATTCATGAAAATGGTCTTTCCATAATTCTAATATTTCTTCTTCGCCTCCTATTAGTTGTCCTTCTTAATTTTTATAAAATATCGATCTTGTACTAGGTTCTCCCCTTTTTTTCAATCCACGATACAAATTTTCTTATTTCGTTATTTCTATAATCCTCTTCTATTTCATCAATGAGCCTTTCGTTGTGTTTTCTCCTTTTTTCTCTTATTATTTTTTTCTACACCTCCTCCTTTGCTCCTGGTATCTTAGCTGTGTATGTGTGCTGCTACTTTTTAGCCAATTTATTTGTAGTTGATTTCTGTTGTCCAGCTCCACTTGACACTCTTCTTCAAACCATTTCTTGTTTCTTTTATGATCCCCCAGCTGATCCACATCTTCATTCCTGTGTATTATACCTAACTGTTGATTAAGCATTTCTTTGTATTCCATTCTATCAACTTATAGCTATTTTATCTATTTTATTTTTTCGCTGGTTTCTTTCAAACGGATATAAAAATATATAAAATAAAATTAATTCGCTGAGTAGGTAGCGAAAGACGCTTACTATTAATGCTACGGTCTATTATAAAACACACTATAAAATATCACTATACACTGTATACTTCAGTTTAGTTTGCTTTTTCGAAAGCCAATAAGGTGGCGTAATTTGATCACCTGTTTTTTTTTATTTTTGTTGTGGTACTATTTTTGGGATAATATACATTGCACCCGCCCAAGGACGGTCGAGTATATGTTAAGAAAGATCGAACGAATCAAAGATTTTGGAGTGAAGTGAGGGTAGAAATCGCTTACGTCACAAATGCGCGCTGAATGTAAATGTGGTAGACTGTACATTATCTGACATTCGTTGTTTTTTAAAAGAGTTCAATTTGAAGCTTTAAACGAGTGTTGTCCACTCCCAGACTAAGCATGAAGTAAAATTTCCAGTTTAGAAAAGCCCTGTATAAATTCAGCCTATTTTCTGTAAATCTTTAGATATTCCCGGTTTTTTTTTAAATTAAATTTGAAGCTTTTAAAAAGTATTTTCCACTCCCAGACGAAGCATGAAGTAAAATTTCGAGTTTAGAAAAGCCCCGTGCCACGGGGCACCCGAGACAAATTTTCTGGGGTTTTCTAAACTCGAAATTTTACTTCATGCGCCACCAGTATAAAACACAGATTTTAGTGAAGTTCGAATATACATAAATTTCACAATATTTTAGTAATTTATACGCATGGCATATAAAGTAAAATTTCGAGTTTAGAAAAGCCCAGAAAATTTGTCTCGGGTTGCTGCGCGGCCCGAGACAAATTTTCACGGGGCTTTTCTAAACTCAAAATTTTACTTCATGCTTGGTCTGAAAGTGGAAAACACTTGTTTAAAGCTTCAAATCTAACTTAAAAAAAACACGGAATATCTAAAGATTTACAGAAAATGACCTGAATTTTCAATACGTATACTTTAAAGCAAAACTCTTTATATAATGTAAATACATATTTAAGGAAAGTGGGAAAAGGGGAAATCAATTTTTGAAACATGTTAATAATTTTATTTATTTACAATTTATTGAGTTTTCTCCTCTTTGCATTTTATTTTATTTAAGATAAATAAATACTTAATATTAGTAATTTATGAATTCTTATAAATAATCTTTGTTTCAAATATGTTTTTATTATAACCCAATCAACATGTTGACGTTGATTGGATTATAATAAAAAGATATTTGAAATAAAGATTGTTTATAAGAATTAATTATTTAAATTACTAATATTAAGTTTTTATATATGTTAAATAAAATAAAATGCAAAGAGGAGAAAACTCAATAAATTGTAAATAAATAAAATTATTAACATGTTTTAAATATTTATTTCCCCTAAATTTGTTTTTAATTTAATTACACCTAACACAAACTATTATTTTAATTATACGTAACACTAACACAAAATCTTATTTTAATAACACTTATTTTTAACATAAAATATTAAAAATTCTATCTATGAAAGTATAGCAAAACCGGAAAGATAGGTTATGATAAACTCAAAAACGCAACCAAATACAACGTCATTGTTCTCTCTCGCACGAACTAGGGCCTGCGGGAAAGGGGTAGGGGAAAACATGGAAAGATCCAATTCTGTCATACCTTGTAACACATAAGTGTTACGCCCATCGATGTACCTTGGCACCCGCCTAGTAAATTGAAACTGTAAGCTTTGCCGCTTTACAACGTTGTCGCGTGAAATTAGTTCGTGTTTGTAATCTAGGGGCAGCACTTTGCAAAGCGACCAATATCAGGATTTTAAAAAGCTATATTAAACGAATAAATGTTAATAATAAAATATATAACATACTCTCCTTAATTGTGCGGATTACATAAAATGTATGATTTTAAAATACGTTATAGCACAAATATTAAAAAATAAAATGCATTGCGCATATCTCATTAAAAAATAGGCTTATTAAGCAAAACCGATCATTTAAATGTTTATTATTAACAACGGAATCTTGAAAATTGTATGTAGGCAATATGTAGGCAACTTTATATACATCCAGCTCACTCACGCCCTTAACGGCCGAGCAATTATAGAGTTAACTCTAAAAGTTGATTTTATGTAAAATTCTACACTTTTATTAATGATTTACACAAATGACTTATTGTATTACATACTGTGAATTTTTCTTTTAATTATTCATAATGTATACGCTGTAAATGTAAGGCATTCGTCGATTTTGTATAAAAACGTGCAATATGAAGTTTAGAACAAGTATTTCCACTCCCAGACTAAGCATGAAGTAAAATTTCGAGTTTAGAAAAGCCCCGCGTAGAAAATTTGTCGAGGGTCGCGCAGCGACCCGAGACAAATTTTCACGGGGCTTTTTTAAACTCGAAATTTTACTTCATGCGCCACGCGTATAAAACACTGAAATATTGTGAAGTTAGAAACACTCTGAAAAGATTTTTTTTAAATGAGTAGTAATCGAGATATTTAAATAAAAAAATATTTACGTTTTTCATATTTTTAAATTGTTTTCTAAAAAATGTGAAAATGTGAAAAACGTAAATATTTAGTTATTTAAATATCTCGATTATTACTTATTTAATAAAATGTTTTCAGTGTATTTCTAACTTCACAATATTTCAGTGTTTTATAAGCGTGGCGCATGAAGTAAAATTTCGAGTTTAGAAGAGCCCCGTGAAAATTTGTCTCGGGTCGCTGCGCGACCCTCGACAAATTTTCTACGCGGGGCTCTTCTAAACTCGAAATTTTACTTCATGCTTAGTCTGGGAGTGGAAATACTTATTCTACAAGATAGATTGTTAAGTCAAGTCAAATAATATTATGTATCAAATTAACTTATTGAGTAATTTAATTAATATACAATTTTAATGTTGCGTATATGCATCAATGGCGCCTAATGGTTAATATAGGTATATAAAAGAATGGAATATTATGAATTTTAAAATATACTGCTTAGATAGCCACACGCTTATGAATTATAGCCAACTCAGCTTGATTTTATGAAAATTAAAAAAAAACATTGTTGAATGCTTTTTACATGCTGAACATGAAGATACCATTCAACAAGATTTTAAATGTTTTATTTTAAGAAACTCAAGTTTACCTTCGAGTTCCGTTTCTTCGAGGATATTTATAAACTCTCGTGTGCTTAAACTTGTTCGGGTTGGATTAATTGTCGTCGGATCGGGAATTTAGTTGTTAGCGTTGAATTCAGAATATGCGCGGTGTGGATTGCACAACAATTTACAAGTATGCAAATAGAATGGGGCCGACAAGAGCGTTGAAACGGTGGACTTGGTGGAATGGTGACTGATTGTGCAATCGGTCGTGATGATAGGCCCTCGGTCGACACGTGTACAAACTGTTTGTTCTTCGCCGCAGCCCATCATCCGGACACACGGCAACGTTTCGCGCCTCGTTGCCTAATTATCCCCCTAAAAAAGAAAGAGCCAATAAACTTAAAACGACTAAAAAAATCATATTTATAAAATCAACGGAAATTCAGGAAAACCTACAAAATTTTGAAAATTCGCGAACAGCGTCAACATTCTTAAATTTAACGATAATTTGAATGGTCTAATGGTGCAAAACTCACATTCTCCACTTTTGAAAAATTTTGGTAAATTTAAAAAAACACGTGTACTTTAACATGGAGAACATTAAATAACCGCCAACTCAATTTTCATAAAAAGGTGGA
Source organism: Philonthus cognatus (assembly GCA_932526585.2). Taxonomy (NCBI): domain Eukaryota; kingdom Metazoa; phylum Arthropoda; class Insecta; order Coleoptera; family Staphylinidae; genus Philonthus; species Philonthus cognatus. Next base: position 41,612,272 of record OW052244.1, read on the forward strand.
GAGTGTAAGTTTTACAGTCAGACCACTCACTCATTTAGGAAATTCACGAAAATTGCCAAGATTTTACAAATTGACTCAACTCTTGAAAATTCATTCATGAAATGTATAACATTTTTTTTTAAATAACGAAAATCTAAGAAATTCGTGATTTTTGATAATTAACGAAAATCTAGGAAGTTTATGAAAATTATTTAAAAATTTGAAAGTTAAAGAAAATCTTTGAAACTTCACGAAATGCACTAAGATTTTGAAAATTGAAGAAATTCACAAAAAAAAACCGTCATATTTATAATTAAAAAACAAATCTGATAGGCGTCAAAATGTTCAAATTAACACTAATTTTGGCAATTCACAAATTAAAGAATTTATACATAATATATAAAATTACGAAAAAATAACTATTCGTGATTTTTCGTAATTTTATATAATATGTTTAGAGTGTGCAAACTATAAGAAGCGTAAGCTTATTTTCTCGAATTCAAATAGTTTTGAATTTGAATTTATCTTGTAAAGAATTTATGATATCCCTTTATTTAATGAACACCTTGAAAACAATCACGATATTTTAAAATTAACAAAAATCTTTAAATTTCATAGAAATCTAGAAAATTCATGAAAAGTATCAACATTTTTAGAATTAACGTTTAACCCATAAAATTCAGAAAATTTGTAGAATTGTAAAAACTGTAAAAATCTAAGAAATTCAAAAATCTTACGAAATTCTTCAAATATTAAAAATCTCATGAACATTTTAAATTTTATGAATCGAAAAAATCTTAAAATATTATAAGTTTAATGAAAATTCAGGAAATCAACAAAAACTACTCAGATGTCAAAATTTGAATTTTAGTTGAGATAAGTATTTTATACGCATGGCGAATGAAGTAAAATTTCGAGTTGAGAAAAGCTCGAATTTGGATTTGGACTCAAAATGAGATTCTCAAAATATTAAAAATTTCATAAAAATTTTAAATTTTATAAATCGAGAAAAATCTTAGAATATTGAAAGTTTAATGAAATTCAAGAAATTCACGAAAACTACAAAGATATCAAAATTTAAATTTTACTTGAGATCAGTGCTTCTACGCGTAGCGCTTGAAATAAAATTTCGAGTTGAGAAAAGCCTGAATTTGGATTTGGTCCAAATCCAAATTCTTGGGGCTTTTCTCAACTCGAAATTTTACTTCATGCTTAGTCTGGGAGTAGAAAACACTCGTTCGACAATTGTGAATACCTTATTTTGTTTGTTTGTTTGGTAAACAAAAAATTAAAATCAGGACAAGTTGTAAAATGATGAATGTTAAATACACAAATGAAATTTGTTGAAAACGAAAAAATATTCTTTTTTCTGTTTAAAATTCCAATCATCAAGTTTTTTAACAATCAGTGAAATGCTTGGATATTTTAGAAAAGAGTCGACATTTTTAAAAGTGACGAAAATCTTGAGATTTCATGAAAAACGTCGAGAATCTGAAAATTAAGGAACATTTTGGATATTCACTAAAAACTCATAATTTTTTCAATTTAACGAAAATCTTAGAAAATGAATAAAAGTTGTACACATGTTCTTTAAAAATATCACGATTTTTGAAAATTAACGAAAATCTTTAAATTTCATGGAAATCTAAAAAATGTATGAATAATATCAACATTTTTAGAAAAAACGTTCAACCCAGAAAATTCTCTAAGACCGTAAAGATTGTAAAATCTACGAAAATTTAAGAAAATTAAAAAAGAAATTCTTTAAATATTGCAAATCTCATAAAAATGTTAAATTTTATAAATCGAGAAAAATGTTAAAATATTAAAAGTTTAATAAAAATTTAGGAAATTTACGGAAACTGCAAAGATGTCAAAATTTGAATTTTAACTGAGATCAGTGTTTTATACCCGTGGCGCATGAAGTAAAATTTCGAGTTGAGAAAAGCCTGAATTTGGATTTGGACGCTGCGCGTCCAAATCCAAATTCTTGGGGCTTTTCTCAACTCGAAATTTTACTTCATGCTTAGTCTGGGAATGGAGAACACTCGTTCGGCAATTGTCAATATCTTACTTTGTTTGTTTCTATTTTGTAAAAAAAGAAAACAAAATATGACAAGTTGTAAAATGATGAATAAAAAGAAAACAAATGAAATTTGTTAGAAACGCAAAAAAATATGACTTTTTCCATTTAAAATTGAAATCACCAATGATTACAACAATCGATGAAAAGCTTGGATATTTACAAAAAGAGTCGATATTTTTGAAAGCGACGAAAATCTTGATATTTCATGAAAAACGTCGAGAATTTGAAAATTACATTTTTTTTAATTTAACAAACATTTTAGAAATGTAGTGAAAGTTGTAAACATGTTAACAATTGTTAAACATCTTTACAATCACGAAAGGAGTCGACATTTTCGAATATTAACCGAAATCGTTAACAATTTGAAAAGTAATTAAAATTGAAAGCTTTCAAAATTTTTCTAAAAATTGACAAAAATCTAGAAACTATTCAATAAAAACACAATTATTAAACATCTTTAAATTCACGAAAGTAGTCTAAATTTTCGAAGAATAACCGGAATGGTCAACATTTTAAAAAGTAATTAAAATTTAAACCTTGCAAATTTTTTCTTAAAATTGACGAAAATCTAGAAACTATCCTTCTAGTTATAGTGTGGAAACACAATGCAGATAATTTAATTTAAACGTACCAAATTTCAAACTGTTATCTCAAATAATAAAAAAACTTTCCGATATTTTGATATTTATATTAATATTATGACATTTTCGAACCCTGATACTCATAATGTGAAAAACAGAATACAAATAAATTTTGCTTTTGCGAAATTCTCACTTCAAAGTTACATATCTTACAAAAGCTCCACTATGTAAGTGAAAATAAACCTAAGGAATTGAATAACGAATCATATAGAAGTGCAAGAATAAGAAGGATGTATGAAATGGGGTAATAGAGATAAATTTACTTTGTATTGTATTTATTTGGAGATATCTATAACATATAGGGGTTTGCCGTTTAAATAAATGAAATAAAAATAAATGAAATAAATGTCTCCAAATAAATACAATACAAAGTAAATTTATCTCTACTACTCCATTTCTTACATCCCCTTACACTTCTATATGATTCGTTAGTTTTGATGCCAATAATTTTTTTTTTTTTAGAAGTGCAACTCCATGTATTGTATGTTCAATTAATAAAAAATCCTCTAGGATGCCATGATTTATTCTTTTTTTAATTTAAGTTGGCTACACGCTTTAGAAATTGGCATATTAAACGTCAGATATAATAATTAAAATACATAATTTCAGAGTTACTAACCTACAATATTTTCCATGGTACTCTAGAGGTTTTTTTTAATTGAACATACGATATTATTTATGGTGAGTAGTGAAATCTGTGAGTCCGATGAGAGTTTTAAGAATTCTTTAATTCAAGAAAGAATCAGTTCGACATAATATTGTATGAAATTGACAGAGATGGAATAAAATTAAACAGAGGGCGCTATCCTGGAAGAGAAATATAAAATTGTGCATAAGATTTCATGAATTTAGCGTCACTTAAATTAACCATTCAGTTGCACATCTATTCATTTGTTATTCATCGCTCCTAATCAAGTTTGGCAACTCAAACATACTGAGCTTTCAACATTTATTCTTATGTAATTGATCACCATCACATCTAAGCATTATATATTGTTAACTTTACTGTAAATCAGTGGTTTATACGCGTGGCGCATGAAGTAAAATTTCGAGTTTAGAAAAGCCCCGTGAAAATTTGTCTCGGGTCGCTGCGCGACCCTCGACAAATTTTCTACTCGGGGCTTTTCTAAAATCGAAATTTTACTTCATGCTTAGTCTGGGAGTGGAAGGCACTCGTTACATTAAAATATGTCACAAGTGGTAAAATGTGTATCGACAAAACAATCATTAAATAATGAAAACTAACTTGTAAAATGAATGAAAATTGACATGTTTTCAATATTTAGTAAATTGATTAACATTTATAAATTAATGTTAAAGCATAGAAAATTGACACAAACTAAGATAATTAACAAAACTCATAAAGATTATTAAATTAATGCGTTTGTTATTCTTTTTTTACTTTCCCCTATATGTAAAATAAAGGAAAAGTATTATTAAAGGTTTTAATAATTTTTCAAATATTGTATCAAATTAACAGAGATAGATTAAAATTAAACAGAGGGAGCTATCCTGGAAGAAAATATAAAATTGTACATAAGATTGCATAAGTTTAGCGTCACTTAAATTTACAATTCAGTTGCACTTGCATTAATTTGTTATTCAAAACTCCTAATCAATTTTGGCAACTTAAACATATTGAGCATGTAACAGTTATTTATATTTAATATTGATCACCATCACATCTAAGCGTTATATGCTGTTAACTTTACTGTAAATCAGTATTTTATACGCATGGCGCATAAAGTAAAATTTCGAGTTTAGAAAAGCCCCGTGAAAATTTGTCTCGGGTCGCTGCGCGACCCTCGACAAATTTTATACGCGGGGCTTTTCTAAACTCGAAATTTTACTTCATGCTTAGTCTGGGAGTGGAAGACACTCGTTACTTTAAAATATAACACAAGTGTTAAAATGTGTATCGATTAAACAATCTTTAAATAATGAAAACTAACTTGTGAAATTAATGAAAATTGACGTGTTTTCAATATTTAGAAAATTGATTACCATTTAAAAATCAATTTCAAAGCATAGAAAATTGACGCAAACCAAGATAATTCACAAAACTCATAAATATTATAAAAATAACGCATTTTTTTTACTTTCCCCAATATGTAAAACAAACGAAAAGTATTATTAAAGGTTTTAATATTTTTCCAAATATTATATGAAATTGACAGAGATAGATTAAAATTGAACAAAGGGCGCTAACCTGGAAGAAAAATATGAAATTGTACACTAGATTGCATAAGTTTAGAGTGACTTAAATTTACCATTTAGTTGCACTTATATTAGTTTGTTATTCAACGCTCCCAATCAATGATGGCAACTTAAACATATTGAGCTTTTAACATTTATTTTTATTTAATATTGATCATCATCACATCTAAGCGTTATATGTTTTTAACTTTACTGTAAATCAGTGGGTTATACGAGTGGCGCATAAAGTAAAATTTCGAGTTTAGAAATGCCCCGTAAAAATTGTCTCGGGTCGCTGCGCGACCCTTGACAATTTTTGAAAATTTTCTACGCGGGACTCTTCTAAACTCGAAATTTTACTTCATACTTAGTCTGGGAGTGGAAGACACTCGTTACTTTAAAATATGTCACAAGTACTAACATGTGTATCGATAAAACAATCTTTAAACAATGAAAACTAACTTGTGAAATTGATGAAAATTGACGTGTTTTAAATATTATTGAATATTATTTACGAACAGGGCCCTGTTTCTCGAAAATAATAGTTAATAGTTAATAGTTTAATAGTTAATAGTTCAATAACTATTAGTACTCATAAAACATGTTTCTCGAAAAAAAATGTAATACTCTTAAAATGGACCACTATTATTAATAGTCTACTGATGTCACTTATATGTCAATCATTATAAATAATAATGAAAAAGAACGAAGGCGCAAAAATTGCAATTTTAAGAGAAATTTTTAAAGAAAAGGCAATTCTGTTTGCGGCCTTTTCTGATAAAGTTACAAAAGAATTAAAACAAACCACATGGAAGAATGTGGCCAACATATCGAAGAGTTTAAACATGATAGAAAGTGATAAACCTTACACGTACATTCGAGACACTTTTTGGCCAAACATTAGAAATTCGACTATGGTGAGTAGTAAGCACTTAATTTTTACAAATAATAACAATTTACAATTTATTTTATTCAGAAAAAAATTGATAACGCCAAACATACCGGCACTGGAGGAGGAATCCAAGCTAATTTATCAGATATCGATAACTTAGTCTTGGATATTATAGGAAAAGAATCACCGGGCGTAGTTGTATTGGGAAAGGAAGATTCCTTAACGGAAGAAAACAATCCCTCGTTATTGATATTAGAATATAACTCAAGTGTTGATGATGTGCAAAGCATTAATAATGCTAATGAAGCAGAAACGTTTAAATCATTAGAAATGCCATCAACATCCAAAGGTTGTAATAAATGCAGTTCATATACTAATTTTATTAAACTACTACTGTTTTAGGACAATCTTTTCATACAAATTCAAAAAGAAAAAATGTTGAGGAAGAGAAATGTTTAAACAAAAGAAAATTAGAACTTAAAATTGAACAATTGGAATTACAAAATTATAAACTTAAATTAGAAATTTTCGAGAAAGAAAGAAATTTAGATCTAAGTCATTCAAAATATGTTAATGAAATTTTACCAAAATAATTATATTTTCAAAATTTGTTAATGAAATTCTTCGAACCCATTTTTTTTTTATTTTCATGTTATTTGTTAAATATAAGAATAATTAGTAAATAAAAACTCAATTTTACTATCTTCTAAAGTGTCTAATAATATCTTGAAGTCTAATTTCTGCTTGGATTTGGATGGGATCGGGATCAATTATTTCTCCATGCTCCTCGTCCTGGTTATTTTCTTGCAAATTATTTATTTCATTAAATAAATTATTCTTTAGAAAATTGTGTAATGTTACACAACAGTTGAAGACATCACAAGCAAAGCTTGGATTCACTCTTAAATGATTTAAGCATGGAAACTTTTCTTTTAAAATACCTATAGAGTTTTCAATTATCCTTCGTGTACTCTTGTGGCTTCTTAAAAATCGAGCTTCTACTTCATTGTTATTCCTAATTACTGGTGGAATTAGCCATTGTTTTAGGGGATACGCACTATCGCCAAGTATAATCCCATTAGGGATTGGTGTCCAACCATTTTCCATGCGAGCGTATAAACCACTTGTTCGTAATACACGAGCATCATGCACACTACCGGGCCAATTTGCAAATGAATAAAAAAACTCAAAATTTGGTCTAAAAACTACCATGGTATTTATTGAATGTTTACCATGTCGATCTACATATGCAGCTTCATTATCTGAAGGAGCGTCAATATTAATTAATGTCCCATCAACACATCCGCAAACCATAGGCATACCAGCAATTGCATGGAAACGTTGAACAATCTCTTGTACATTTTCTGGCCATTTAACATATTGTCGAAAGATCGTCGCTACAACAGAATTAACGACACTGTGTACAGCACGACACACACTTGCCTTTGATACGCCATGCATATCTGCAATTGCATGGTATTGTGCCCCTGTACCCAACCAATGCAATCCTATCTCAACAATAATTTTAGGTGAAAGTGCTCTACTTCTTTCAGTTACTCTGATAAGATATGGACGTAATATCTCCACCAAATTATAAAACTTATCTACCTGCATTCTAAATCTTTCGTTAAATTGATATGAATTTTCCATAAATTCATAATTAATTCTTGTTCTATATACTCTTGCATTTCGTATATGTATAACAGCTTCTTCATCAGAACTTTCACTTGAAGACATTTTTATCAAATTAAAAACTTACAAGTCAATTACTACTTATGGAAATAAACAATTATTATGAGAACAATTATAATAGTTTTCAATTTTAAGAAACAGAACTGAATATTTGACAGATATTAGTCAATAAAATATGTCATTAATTTTCACTATTAAACTATTAACTATTAAAATAGACTAATATATTTGAGAAACGAGTACTCATACATTTCCCTCATATTAATATGACATTTACTATTATTAATAGTTAGTAGTGTTTTGAGAAACAGGGCCCAGGTGTTGAAGTCCATGAATCATTATGTTTTTCTTATTTGCTCTAATTGTAAATTGAGGAATTTAGGGGGTGCAAGTAAAAATTTAAAAAAAATGGTGTAGATGCAAGGGAGCTCGTTTTTTTTTTAATTAGCAAAGAGATAGCGAGCTGTCATTCTGCTTTTTTCTTTGTCGGTTTTAATATAACTTGAACTTTAAAACTTGGTTTCTTTTTTATTAGTCACTTACACCACGTTCTATTAAGACTCAATTGATTAATTTCTTCACAAGACTAGATTTTGTCTATTGGTTTTAATTACATTCAAAAGTCATTAATAAATAATGTTTCAGTTTTCAGTAAACTTTCGAAACATTCCAGAGTTTAACCTATATTAAACGGCATTCTCCAACTGAGTAATTTTAGTTTGTATCTCTAAAGTAAATTATTTGTTTGAGGCAACTAATTTGTAACATAAATGCTGTTTATGCCGGCGGAATGAAAATTATTACGAAATTGTCTTCCTTCCCTGTAAACTCCCCCGTGAGGACTCCTACTGTTTTATGTATTTTACTCGATTAATGCAAATAGTTTGCACAATTGCCCGGTGGGCGTTTTATTCTGTATGCACATTGAGTTATGTAATGCTTCCCAACGTACATTATTTATTTTCACTGCAATTAAGGCGCGCATACAAATACAGGGAGTTTTTCTTTAAAGTATACATATCCCAGTTATGTGCTGTAAATCTTCAGATATTCGGTTTTTAAGTTCAATTTGAAGCTATAAACGAGTGTTGTCCAATCCTAGATTAAGCATGAAGTAAAATTTCGAGTTTAGAAAAGCCTGCAAAATTTGGTTTGGTCGCGTAGCGAAGCGGAGCGACAAAACCAAATTTTCAGGCTTTTCTAAACTCGAAATTTTACTTCATGCGCCCCGCGTATTAAACACTGATTTCAGGTGAAGTTCACTTGTTCACAATATTTCAGTGTTTTTTGTGTTTAATACGCGTGGCGTATAAAGTATAATTTTGATGCTTAATCTGGAAGTGGAAAACACTCGTTTAAAGCTTTAAATTTAACTTTTTAACAAAACGTATACATATGTATACTTAAAAGAAAAATTGCCTGTATATCACTGCTAATACCAAAAATAATGTAATAGTAAACATTCATAGGTAAGAATGAAATCTTGTAAAGGGTGAATTAATTTTAATATTTTTTTAAAGAATGAGACATTTTAAATAATCACATTTTGATATGGCCAGGTTTGGTGGTTAACACTCGGTACATTATTATATATGAACTTGACATACGTTATATAATGTCTCAAAAGTGTTGGCACAAATTTGTTTAGAACATTGTCAACAGTTAAAATGGTTTTACGCCAATTTTTCAGAACAAATGTAATTAACAGTTTCATAAACAACAAAATGTTTACTTTTAATTAAATGTAATGGTCCGTAGTTTTCAACAATACGCAGTCTTCTCTTGCATCGGGTGAGAGAAGACGGCCTCCGCGCCTCAACAGCTTTAAATAGTTTTGCCTCCGGCTTTTGTACCTGCCTCCGGCTTTAGTAACTGCCCCCGGCTATAGACTTGCCTCCGGCTTTAATAGTGCAACCCCAAAGGAAGTAGAAGACCAGAAGAGAGCCGCCGGTCCTCTTCAAGACCGTACGAGGCTTAATCCTCCCGGATTGGAGAGGCCACCCCCTCTGGTACGCTATTACAAAGCTACCAAACATATTCACATCAAACCTTGGACCGTTCCAACATCAATATCTCGAATATTTATAAAAATCCGCCGTTTTAATTATTGCTCATTTTCGGCTTCCTAACCTGAACTTTTCGGGACAAAATGGCCCGGAAATCTTCAATTGGCCGAGCACTGCGGTAAGTTTGGGGGTTTGTCGTTATTCGGCACAAATGGTATGTTGTGAGCATTCAGCTAATTTTGTTAAGCAATTGTTAATATACCTTTGACTATCCACAGCTCCGCCTCTAACTCGCCCCACATAAGGTCTGCAAATCCCACCAATTGATATCGCACATCAAACTTAAACTTTCTTAGCAAACTTGGCTTTTTGCTTGTACTTTATATTGTCTGGACATTCTTGGACATTGTCGGTGTAAAATCCGTCGTTTCCTTTAATTTCGGAATTACTTACAGTAAATTACTTTTCATCATCCATGTCGATTACTTTGTTATTTGTAAAATAAGTGCGCCTTAAAGCACGGCAACATCTTGGTTTTTTAGCTAACTCCTTTAGCGACATTCTTTTCTTTTGTGATATTCTTCAGTTCATTGGAAATTGTATCCCTGTAACGCACCGTAACGCAGTAAAAGTTTTTTCATTGACAGTCCAATATAATTCTTGTCACTTTCGACTAACATATCTTTTTTTTGCGATATTGTACACCTTTTCTCTTCAGTTCTCTGGAAATTGTATCCTTGGAAACACCGTAACGCCGTGAAAGTTGTCTCACTGACTGTATAATTTTATTCTTGTCACTTTCGACAAACATTTCTTTCTTTTGCGATATTCTACATATTTTCTCTTCAGTTCTCGGTCAAGGTGCATGTGCAGGACAGTACAATTTTTGAACTTTTTTTTTTAAACATATGTATTTTTATGAGAAAATAACGAATCTAAAATCCATTTTTTTAGAAAACTTACCGTTTTAGCGAAATTAATTTTTAAAGTTGTCGATTTTGAGAAATTATTTATCGCTTATATGTGTGATTTTATACACATTTCCTGAATAAAATAGACCCACATTACAACTTAGACACAAGTTCTTAAGTATTATTTGCAATTTATTACTTTGTCTTAAATTTTAAACGAATACACTGATTTAATTTTACACTATAAAAGTGACGTTTGTTGACAACTATTTATATGAAATATGTGTAATACCGACTAATGCCTCAGATTGATATAATTTCATGAACAAAAGAACAGGTGGCGCTAGTGTATTATTTATTTGGTTTAAGTCATCAATGTATGTTCTGTATGTACATGCGCTATAATTTTATAGTTGATTAGTTAAAATAAATGTATTATGTTTAACCCATTAAAGGCCGAGCAATTATAGAGTTGACTTTTAAAGTTGATTTTTGGCAAAATTCTGCAATTCTCTTTATGATTTCTATGAATAACTTATTATTAACTTTTTGGATTATTACTCATTAAAAAAAAAATACATAAGTGCGTCTCTAACTTTCCAATATTTCAGTGTTTTATACGCGTGGCGCATGAAGTAAAATTTCGAGTTTAGAAAAGCCCCGTGAAAATTTGTCGAGGGTCGCGCAGCGACCCTCTACAAATTTTCTATGCGGGGCTTTTCTAAACTCGAAATTTTACTTCATGCTTAGTCTGGGAGTGGAAACACACGTTCTAAACTTCATATTGCACGTTTTTATAAAGAAATCGATTAATGACTGAAAATTTACAGTGTATACATTTTGCATATTTAAAATAAAAAAATCACAGTATATATGTAGAATGTTTCTTTTAAATATGCAAAATGTATACTCCGTAAATTTTCAGGCATTAATCGGTTTTTTTTAATAAAAACGTGCGATATAAAGTTTGGAACAAGTGTTTCCACTCCCAGACTAAGCATTAAGTAAAATTTCGAGTTTAGAAAAGCCCCGTGTAGAAAATTTGTGCGCGACCCGAGACAAATTTTCACGGGGCTTTTCTAAACTCGAAATTTTACTTTATGCGCCACGCGTACAAAACACTGAAATATTGTGAAATTTGAAATACATACTTACATTTTTCTCCATACATTTTCAAGTCAGGTCAATTAATATAATAAATAAAATTAGCTCATTTAGTAATTTGATTAACAAAAAATGTATAATGTTGCGTTTATGCACCAATGGCGCTTAATGGGTTAATGTATATATGAATACACAATTTTGATATAAATGCAGTAAAATATATATAAATTTGCACAACATCGCGGCGGAACAAATAAAATGTCATTTGACAGAAACGTTATTTATGATAGTTCATTATTAATTTATTATCTTATAGTTCTTATAGTGTTTTCGGATTAACGCATTGTTGCTGCACATTTCTATTAGTTGTGTTTGGATTACAGTTTCAGTGTTCATTCACTTTTTTCGAGTTTTTTAACGTTACAAACTTTTATGCCAACATAACCTAATTTAGAAGTAAATGAAATAGGCAATGTGCGTAAAGAGACATAAGCAAAGTATACAAATGCAAACCTTGCTACTAACCCAACCACTTTATTCTCAACTTTCAAGAGACAACCCTTAACTGGTGTCATGGTTAAAATTTAATACCATTGGTGAAGTATGGTTTATTTGGACGCCCATTGAAATTATCTTTAGAATAATCACTTTCTAAAGCTTTTATAATATGTTTCTAAATGAGTAGCTGCTTCCAAATATTGTTCATTCGACTATGATGAATGTGTACATCTGTGGCTTACCGCAAAAACCAGTTAAGTCGATTTTTTGTCGAAATTGAGTTAGCTGCACTTAAAACACTCATTAGGTATAATGTGTGCAATAAGACACATGTTTAATTATATCATAAACCTTTCTGCTAACCTAACCTGACCAAATAGTATGTGGAATTGCTAACGTGTGCAAACGTGCAATGTAGTTAATTAATTCTATCATAAACCTTTATACTAACCTAACCTAGATATATATGAAATCGCTAATGTTTAGAAAGAGACTTAAACAATTTATTCTATCATAAACCTTTCTACTAACCTAGAAGTGTATAGAATCACTAAAATGAGCAATGACACTTATGTATTTAATGTATGCAAATCTTTCTGCTAACCTAACCTAACCTAGAAGTGCATGGAATCGCTAAAGTGTTCTATGGGGCCTAAGATCAAGTAATAAATACGGTATAATGCGGCCCGCCAGAGTTTCTGGATTGGGAGACCCGAGTTAGGATGTATAACTGTTACTGCTGTTATTAACATTTCAAACACTTACCGTTAATCTAAAAGACACGAAAAACGACACAAATACACTAAATAACAAACTGACTACAGTAAAATTATGTACAGAAATTACAAAGTATGTACAGCAATTACAAACCACAATAAAAATTGTTTTACAATAAATATCTCAAAACAATTGACTCCCGCCGGTCGATAAGATCGCTATCTACTTTATCGGCCGACGAGTCAGATGTACTGATTTCACTTATGAATAAATTACTGAATTCATTCAAATGTAGTGTAATTGCTTTATTCTATATCAAATAATTAGAAAATATTATTATTACTTGTTATATAATTTGATTAATAAAAGCATTTGATTATGTACTAGCGCCACCTTCTTTTTATACACCTAATCATGGCGATACCATCGGTGACAATTGATTTTTGGATAAACAAATCTCAAATGTCACTGTTTATATGTTAACGATGTTAACATTAAATTTGTGTAGTGTATTCACGTTAAAATACAAGTAAAAGATCAAAATTGGTGCAGATATGTAGCAATTTATAAGGAAGTTATGCTGTGTTTTCACTTTACACTGGAAATGTGGCATAAAATTGCAAGAAAAGGCAAAAACGACATCTGATAAAAACATTAACCTAAAACACAAATTGTGACTAAACGGTGAGTTTTAGACAAAAACATATATTAGATTCTTCATTGTCACACACAAACGCAGACAGTTCCATTAAAAAAAGTTCTCAAAAAGGTCAAAAACGTCGAAAAAAAATCCAGTGTCCAACACATGCACTCAAGCCCAGTTCTCTAGTAATTGTATCCTTGGAAACGCTACAACGCCGTGATTGTTTTCTCACTGATTGTCCAATTTTATTCTTGTCACTTTCAACTAACATTTCTTTCGCGCATATTTTACACCTTTCGTCTACAGTTCTTTTGAAATTGTATCCTTTTAAACACTGTAACGCCGTGAAAGTCTTCTCACTGACTGTCCAATTTTATTCTTGGCACTTTCGACTAACTGATTTGCTTATTGTTCAGTTAACAATTTAGGTCTTCCACTTTTCAGAAGATTCAGGCATGGTATACCTTACTCACATTCTGCTATCGCACGAGATATGGTTCTCCGCGACACATTTTGATTTTCAAAAAGTCGGACTGTTTAAACTTTAGGCATCTGCAAAACTAAATTATAACCACTTTTTTTAAGATATAATTTATAAGCTATTGCAACGCAATCGATTTCGGTAACTGAACTGTTATTAAAATGACAAATCATTGAATTACTTCTGTTTGCAAAGCCAACTTGGTATTTTAATTTTTTTCATAGAGTTCTATTTGTGCCAAAACGTTTGAGACATACGTTATTTTTTAATATATTCGATACTTGTTCTGCTACTTTTTTGATGGAACCAGATTTTCACATTGGGTAAAGTTAAACACTTGAATTATTCTATGTTTTTATATAAACACTTGTAAATAAATCACTTTTTTACTTTGTTTAACCACTGTATTTTGAACTTTATTTATGACTATAGTTTCGACTATCTAGTAGTCATTATCAGTGTATTTAAGATGTACCACAAAGTGAACGCCTACAACACAAAACAGTTTACCCAATACGTTATTTTGATGAACTTTATACTTTTTATTAATAAGCTTCAGTTTTCTAAATAAACTTATTTGTCGAAATGTTCAATGTTAGTTATCCAATTAAATGTAAATGTATAACATTAAAAATTAACAACTGACTAACGTTTTAAAAAAATAACAAGGGGCGCATCGCATTTCACTTGTTGCAGTGTCATTTGGTAATTTTAGATTATGTATTATTAAAGTATTAAAAATTATCTTATCTAATATCTTTACAAGAAATTCAAACAAAAACAAGAAACACATTGTGCCAAACCAACCATCCTTTGGGCCTCTTCCCTTTCGGCAATCGTAAAATCCTGACGTGAGAATAGCCTCAGCTGCACACACACTCAATTACCCACCCTGCTTATTAATTAATTATCCAAGACTAACCCTTGTGATCATCATCAAACACTTGACACAGAAGCAGCAATCCGAACCCCCCGAAAATGTCGATGAGCCAAAAGATAAACCCGGACCGTATCATTATCGCGATTCTCTTCGATACACGCATCTGCTCGACGAACAAAAAAATTTCGGGTGGTCGCAAAATGTGGTTAGAACGCGTTTCGGCAATAAATTTACTGGTAAAAAAAACAACCGGACTGTTATTACCGATGTTCCTTCCTCACTGGTTCGGTGCGATTACACAAATTGCAGCTTTTTATAAACAATGTTGCCAACTGTTTATTACAAGTAATAAAATTTATAGTAATTGTCGTGCATTAAGTTTCATGTGGGGAAAACTAAAATTAGTGCAAGTAATTATATGGGATGTTTTCGTATTTTAGCAGTTTTTAAAAAGTAAAAATCATTAATACATACCGTGTGTCTCCGGATTACTGCCCGGATAGTAAAAACTTTTTTATTGACCGTTTTTCGAAAAAAAGTAATTCCTGAGAAAAAGTTTTGTATGATTTGAACATAACATTTTATCAAATTCTAATTTGACCATAAAAGGCTCTGAAAAATTAAGAAAATCAAAAGGTATGATAAAAGAGAAATACCTGAAATTATATTTTTAGGGAAACATGTTATTTGAAAAAGTAATTTGAAATCAAAAATTAAATCTAAATACAAAATTTTTATTTGGTAGAAACAATTTGACAAATAAAGCACTAAACCTTTCTTTACACGTTTATTTGAATTACCAAATGTACATATATTTCGGACACAATTGATAATTGACACACTAAACTTATTTCACTAGTCACATGATTAAATTTAAGACCATTTCACATTAAATGAGCGTTTTATACGCGTAGCGCATAAAGTAAAATTTCGAGTTTAGAAAAGCCTAATTTGGCTCGGTCGCTCCGCTTCGCTACGCGCCCGAGCCAAATTTTCAGGCTTTTCTAAACTCGAAATTTTACTTCATGCTTAATCTGGGAGTGGAAAACACTCGTTTTAGCATTAAAACAATTGATATTTGACACAATACATTGAATTTTGTTTTATTGGCGGAGAAAGTTTTATAACGTCAAAACAGAATGTCAATTTCGATACACGTTAAAGAGGAAGCAATCGCTTTTATGTCAGATGTCAAACGACAATTCAGAGTCGATTAAAAGACTTAACGTCAAAATGCTATAATAGGGAAAACACAGTCGACGTAAGATTAGGTTGATTGATTGAGTTACGTAAAGACACTGTTAATCCATTGATATTGGTCACTTTGTGTCTCAAATGTATGTACATTTGGTAATTTAAATAAACGTGTGTTGATAGGTTAATAACGCTTTATTCGTCAAATTAATTTGAGCTTCACGTAACTCTTTCAATCAATGCTTCGCTCTGCGCCCAAATCCAAATTTACACTGAAATATTGTGAAGTTTTAAATATATTAATTAGACGGGATAGGTATTTACAGTTCTATTCATTAAAAACGCGTACATTTACTGTATTACATTGTAAATGTTGGTTATAATTCAAGTGGTTTCTAAGGTAATTGATTTCAAATTTGAATATCTATTCATACAGTTAAAAAAATCACATCAGCAAAATACTGTTGAAATTGGGTTTATTAGTGTTACGCTTTCATTATTGAATAGAACTGTACATTTAATACATTTAAAATAACCCCATTTTGCTAAGGAACCGATTCTAAACCTTGGATGCACTTTGACACGTTTAATTGAAGGTTATGTGCAAAATGGGTTGCCTATACGACTATTAGAATTTATATATTTACATTAATATTAAGAATGTTAAATTTCTATATCATTTTCTATTAATTTATGATAATAAATTGTAATCCCATCAACGAACAAAATCTTAATGATTAACTCATAAATTACGATTAAACCGTGCATAATCTTCTCTCACTAATGAAGACGTGACCATTCGTTATCCTTAAATATACAACTTTATCCCTTGTCCCCCATTAAAATAATTCTCACTTCGACATCCCTTATAATTAAAATGACTAATTACAGGTGATGGAGACGACAAAAGTCTCCTCCTGATTTACGGCCTTTGCCTAATTATTAAAATTAAATTAGCGTTAAATTACGAAAAAGGCCAATTTGCATACCGATTCGGCAATTTATTAAAAAACACGAGACTGTCTTTGCGCTTGGCGTTTTACCGGCAGATTTATATTCATGCTTAGTAATGTTAATTAATTAAGACATGTGTTTTATTATAAGTATGAATTAATAATAGATATTAGGACAATTATTAATGATAGTTATTTGGTATATTAAAATTATGAAATATATGCTGTATGCAATTATTTAAAATGTTTGCTTATTAAATTACTAAATACGTTAATTTAATATACTCAATGACATTAGAAGCGTAACACCCAGAAGGAGTTATTATTTTAAATTGATTTTTTGCCATTATGGTAGGTTTACATCAAGAATAAAATTATTATATTTTCAAGAAATTTTATTAAAAAACAATCTAAAAGAAATTAATAATCTGTTTGGCGACCCCTTTGCTGTATACACTCCTGTAGACGTCTGGGCATCAACAAAATCAGATGGTCGATGTCTTCTTGAGGCATCTCGTTCCAAGCAACTTGAATTTAATCGATCAACTGTGCTAGAGTCTGTGGAGGATGGTGCAAAGAGAATATTCTTCTTCCCATGATATCCCACACATGTTCAATGGGATTTAAATCCGGCGAACGGGGCGGCCACGCCAAAACATTAACACCAGCTTCATTAAAAAAGTTCATGGTTTGACGAGCAATATGGGGACGTGCGTTACCTTATTGAAAAAGTACGTCTGGGCGGCCATCTAAATAAGGCAACAAAGTCGGTCGTATAACGTCTTCAACATAACGCGCAGCTGTCATACTGCCTCGAATGAATACAAGAGGTGATCGACTACCATAAGCAATAGCCCCCCGAACCATTACTCCAGCAGTCTCTATATGCCTCTCAATAGCAAACCTAAGATCAGGTCGTTCTTCACGGTAGCGTCGTACTCTTCTACGGCCATCATGCGTGCCTAGACAAAATCGTGATTCATCGCTGAATACGACATCGTGCCATTCTGCCTCCCAATGCTGCCGTTCTCTGCACCAGTCCAACCTTCGGCGACAGTGTCTCGCTGTTAAAGGAAGCACTAATCTTGGACGGTACGAAAGAAGCCCAAAGGATTGAATACGGCGATATAAGGTTCGCATACTAACGGGCCTACCTTCTTCTCCGATCCATTGATCACCGATTTGACGCGTAGTAGCGAAACGGTCTCGCAGGGCTATTTGTCTTAGGCGCCGATCTTGACGTTCTGTGGTACGCCTTGGTTGACCAATTGGTCTTCTTCTTGCTCCTCTACCTTCTTCTGTCCATACCTGATACACACGTATTACAGTTCCTGCAGTGGAATCAATACGGCGGGCAATTTCGCGATAGGACATACCGACATCTCGATAAGCAACAACTCGACCCGGTCAAAATCGCTCAAATGGTGATATTGTGGACGTCTTCGGACTCGAGGCATTTTATTTAAGCTTAACACACTAAACGGAAACACGAAAACTAAAAACATCTGTACTAAACAGCTCATATAAATAGTTTTATCAAAATAGAAAAAGTGAAATATATTTTTTTCACAATTGTTATCAATGTATGCTTTAAATATAGTCACTCTGTTGCTAAAATATGAATTCAAAAAAATCATTCCTTCTTGGTGTTACGCTTCTAATGTCATTGAGTATACATTGTATTATTTGACCTGATTTTCTTATTTAAATATTGTGATTATTACTAATTTAAAAAAAGTATATTTAAGTGTATTTCCAGCTTCACAATAATTTAGTGTTTTATACGCGTGGCGCACGAAGTAAAATTTCAAGTTTAGAAAAGCCTAAAAATTTGGTTTGCTGCTTTGCCTGCTCAATCTAGGAATCTTTCAAAACTTAAATGTCAACGTTTTTAAAAAATTGACGTATGTCTGAAATTATAAAATTTACTGCGTATGCATTATGTATATTTAATACAAAAATTTCCAGTATGTAAATTAATAAGGAATTCATAGAAATTATAAAAATAAGTGCAGTTTCACCTAAAATCAACTTTTAGAGTTACCTCAATAATTGCTCGGCCGTTAATGGGTTTACTAAAATTGACTTTAAGATAAAGTTACATGCATTTCTAACGAGATTGCAATTTTTAAGTGAGATTATAAAGAAAAATTAAGGCAATTTAAATTTTTTAAAGGAGCTTCAAGTTGATTATAAAACCCGTCGTTATTATTTCATATTTCTCGATGAAATTATTCGCGTAACTAAAAAGTAAATTAAGTAAATAAATTAGTTGTAGATTGTAAAAAGTATCGCACTTTTATACCTAGTTTCATAATAATTGCTTAAAGTGACTTTAACTCAAACTGACCCGCGACCGAAAGATAAAGTCTATAATTATTTCATGTACATTTTTATTTTCAAATTTAAAGTGAGATTATAAAACAATTTGAGTCAATTTTTAAATGTTTAAAGGAGCTTAAGTTGATTAGAAAACCGGTCGTTAATATTTTATATTTCTTGATAAAATTATTAACGTAACTAAAAAGTAGAATAACGAAATAAATTAATTATTCACGCAACTAAAATGTAGAATAACGAAACAAATTAATTATTCACGCAACTAAAATGTAGAATAACGAAATAAATCAATTGTGGATTGCAAAAAGTATTGCACTTTTATACCATGTTTCTTATCATTATTTAAGGTGGTTTTAACAAAAATCAACCTAATGTTAAACTCGACATTTAATGCATATACATTTTTAATAAGATAGCAAATTTAAAGCGAGATTATAAAACGGTTTGAGTCGATTTTAAATGTATAAACTAGCTTTAAGTTTATTATGAAACCTTTCGTTAATATTTAATATTTCTTGATGAAATATTCTCATCGCAACATTTCTATTTCCTTCCAAAGTTTGAGTTTAGAAGTGTGTATGTAAAATCGTAGTTTTATAATCTGTAAACATGCGAAATGTTGAAAGGCTGTTGAATTTCCGTTAACGGTTTATTTTTACGCGCGCGCTCTCTCTCGAATAATATATAAAAAAAGAAGAGGAAAACCGCCGGACCGGCCTTTGTTTATTGTAATTTTTCGAGCGTCTGTTTATTTTAACGTTCCCTAGGTGTTAATAATATCAAAGGTTTATTGTATGAGCGCAGATTAGTAATAAGCACCATTGTATGTTAATGCTCGGTCGCCACCCATTCACAACCAGTGAACGCAAAACAATATTCGCTACTAATAAAAAAAAAAAAAAACACTTCCTTGGTTACACGACTTCAAAATTTTATTTAACTAGTGGTTAGTTTCGTCGTTATAAAATTTAACTATGTCTTATTAAGATGAAACTAGTTACTCATTTAATAAAATTTCGAAATCGTGATTCCAACGAAGTGTTTTAATTTAATAAAAGTATCAGAAAATAATCACTTCCACAATAAATCATAAAATAAAAATAATAATAGAAACAACAGCAGCTCAATTACTGAATTATTTGATAAACAAAGTATTGCGTTATCTAAATAAAGCGTCGATTTATTCTAAATTTATGTCTACAATCGAATTTTTACGCTTTCGGTTTTTAAAATTTTACAATTTTTAACACGATGAACAATCAGTTGAAGTAAGAAGTATACAGGACGTTTTTGTATAGCTAGTATCCTAAAACAAATTACTCAAATTTAGAATGCGCAAGACTAGGTTAAGTGGAAGATCAGTAACAGGTTAAGGTGACTGAACTTCGCCTACACTTATAAGATTTTTTTCTGTATTTTTTTTTCTCTGTGATAAATAAAGACATTTCTTATTATTATTAGAAATGTTATTGTTTGATTAGTCGAAATGACCATTTGTAAAATTTATCAACGCAAGATAAAACATAAGGAGTATATTTTGAACTTTATTTTAAAACACTATTTTATACGCGTGGCTCATGAAGTAGAATTTCTAGTTTAGAATAGCTTGAAATGTTACTTACCTACGCGATCAATGCAAATTTTCTTGCTTTCCTATATTTGAAATTTTACTTCATGCTTAATTAAGAAGTGAAAACACTCGTTAGAAGCATAAAATTTAACGTGTTTATAAAATCAGCTTCAAACCCAATTCTTGCGAATAATAATGAGATAAAAAATATCGTTACATCTGGATTATCATCCTTATCTGATTCTGCAGATACCAATAGGTGCGTTAACGTGGAAGCATGTAATAACTTGTACACTTCTAGCAAACCTATAACTATTAAACATACTGCAAATAAAAACATTAATAATAATAATCAAAATCTAAAAAAATTGAAATCTCCCGATAATTCAGTCACAAGAATTAGTACCACATCTTCAGCGTCTACTGCGCGGCCTATTGGCGAACCTACAGTTAAAATCACTGCTTCAAATTTATGCTTAGACGCTAATAGTGGCTTAAATACTGCGATTTCTACCAACTTAAAGGTAAACAGTTCTAATGCATCCCACGTTATTTGCAGTACTACTAATAGCACCGTTATCAAGTGTGCTCCTAAAAGAGTTTTTTACTATGTTGGCAACTGCGCCCCGAACACGAAAGTTGACGATATTAATTCCTGGCTAAATACTATGGATGTACATAACACAGTATGCATTCCACTTATCAGCAATAATCTATACAGTTCTTTCAAAATTGGCATCTGTTGCGAGGAAGTGGATTCTATTTTGGTAGCTGATAAATGGCTAAATTGTGTTACTGTTCGTCTCTTCTCAAATCGATCGAAGAAACGGAAATTGAACGCTTTTTTACCAGGAACAACAGCGTCTTCGGTAATAATAATATAACCCAATATTCTACATCGTTCGTAAATATGGCTGCGCCTGTGCCCAAACTACGGGTTTATTACCAGAATGAATGTTCGCGGTCTTCGGACAAAACTAATGGATATAACTACAACAATACCACTAATGGATTATGATGTTCTTATTCTAACGAAAACTTGGCTTCATGACAACATTTGAAATGCCGAATTAGGTTTTGATTGTTTCAGTGTTTATAGGTGTGATCGTGATTATGTTGCGTCAAATAAATTTCGTGGTGGCAGCGTTCTTATAGCGGTCTCTAATAATTTTGACTCTCAGAGATTATGGGAAAAAGTTGTATTTCAGATGTACTGTACGTAGCCATTAATTCTGAGTGCTACTCCATTCTTGCTGGCGCAGTTTACATACCTCCAAACTCTGATTTGTCGGTCTATTCAAGTCATTGCAATGTTATAGAATCGATGACTGATTACGGTATTATGTGCAGTTTTGGTGATTATAACTTACCAAATGAAACTTGGATTAATGAGGAGTTTGGCGTACGGAATAACACTGCATGCCCAAAATCAAAATTGGTAGCTAACATATATAGTTATTTAAATTTACATCAGCTTAATTCTGTAAAATATATAAATAATGCGCTTCTTGACTTAGCATTTATAGACTCTATTTTATCTTTGGATTCTCTACTTGAGGCAACATCTTTTCCTCTTGTATCGTGCTATAAGCATCATCCAGTTCTTAACTTGAAACTGCATCTACCATCAGAATATGTCAACTCTTGGACAGATAATACTGTTGGTTTTAATTTTAAGAAAGGGGATTATTTATCCCTTAATAACCACTTTATTAATACACATTGTGATTCTATTTTTAATGATTGTAGTATTCAATTAGCTTGTGACACATTCTATACGTACATTTTCCAAACATTTGAAATACATGTTATACTAAAATTAAACAGGTATAACATTAAGAATAGTTTTCCAATATGGTTTAGCAAATAACTAAAATCTCTAGTTATTCTAAGAAAAACGTTACATAAAAAGTACATGTTGGCACGCTCTCATTCTAATTACTTAGCATATTCCTCAATACGGGATGAATGCAAGCTCTTATCCAGATTGTGTTACAATAATCTCGTAGAGAATATGAGTCCGAAATTAATACATATCCAAAATCATTTTAGTCTCATGTTAGATCTAATTCGGGAGGAAATCGCCGCTATACCCATCGAGATGTGCCAAAAGGCGGCCGAAAGTTTCAGAAATCGCCTTCATCAATGTATCGCTGCTGGGGGTCATCATCTTTCTGATGTCATCTTCAGGACTTAATGCATAAAACGGCATGATGTACAGATCAAGATAAAATAAACCCCATTTCTTTAAATTACGCCGTTTTTTCTAATAGCCCTTCAAAACTGCACTGTCTGTTTTGCCGCACCCTGTACTTCTCAAGGTTTAATCTCACGGTTATAAATATTACAAATATTTATTTTGTATAACAAAATCTTGCAATTTGCATTCGGGTATTTACTTTTACTTATATTTTAAATAACCCGAAGCAAATTGCTCGAATTTTAAAATCACAAGATTTGGTAGACGAAATAAACATTTGTAAAATTTATTACCGCGAGATCAAACATAAGCAGTAATCAGTGTTTTATAAGCATGGCCTATGAAGTAAAATTTCGAATTTACAAAAGCCTGAAAATTTGGCAAACACTGAAATTATCGAGATATGTACACTTAAAAAAAAATCCTGTATGTGTATATAAAAATAGCTCAACGAAAAATTGTACTACAGATTTCAAATCTCTTGTGGTTTATATTATAAAAAAATCTTTTGTTGAATATTATTTTATATTTTTTTGTTTTTGTTTTACAAACACTGGAATACCATTTTCATATGCAGAAAGGCCGGCCTCGAAGGACATAGGTGGAGTTTTATGAGGAATGCATTTCTTAATATGACATGTTTGCTTTATGTGACAATTCAACGGTGCTAACGACCTCTTCATTTCGTAATTATCGTTTCCAATTTATATTACGACACACACACACACACACTAACAGCACACGGCGCAAACCAATAACCGCAGTCACAAAAGGAAGAAACCGCGGTAAATAACATTTATTGGAATTGTGTGGAGATAGTGCACACGGCGTTTTATAGGTTTTATATTTATCGGTTCCCCTCTCGCACATGCACCAACGTAATCTTAATGCCGTTTAAATATTTCCAATTTGATAATAAAATGTATCTACACAATGTAAATACCACACGTATGTTTGTTCGTAGATTGTGATGGAAATCTTCCAAGTCACGCATGTGATTTTGTTTTCTTTAAGTTTTACTAAACGTGCTTGGAGTCTTTAAATCACATTCTTGCGTAAATTAGTTTGTTTTACAAGTTACTTTGATGGATTAATTTGAATAAATCAGTCATTTCCTAACATAGATATAGTGAAGAAAAAGGAAACATAAAGTACATTTGAATAAATAATTACCACGTCACGTAACTCTAAACAGAATACCTGTAAAAAGATATTCTTAAGAATTATCTTTCTTCTTATGTAACTGTCAAGAATTTGAAGGAGAAACAAATCTATAAATGTGTATAATAAAATTAAACGAAATAGCTTTTGTTAAACCTTATTTTCTTACGTATGATATCGGTTTAATTAAAGTTACTGTAATTCTACTTACAACAGTTTGATTTGGTTGAAAATGAAATTTCATACAGGGAATTCTTCTTTTAAGTATACATATCCCGATGTATACTCTGTAGAAGTTCAAGCATTCGTTGCTTTTCGATAAGTACTCAATTTAAAACTCCTAACGAGTGTTTCCACTCCCAGATTACGCATAAAGTAAAATTTCGAGTTTAGAATAGCCTGAAAATTTGGTTTGGTCGCGTAGCGAAGCGATGCGACCAAACCAAATTTTCTGGCTTTTCTAAACTCGAAATTTTACTTCATGCGCCACGCGTATTAAACACCTAAAACACTGAAATATTGTGAACACATAAACTTCACTTTAATCAGTGTTTTATACGCGTGGCACATGAAGTAAAATTTGGAGTTTAGAAGAGCCTAAAATTTTACTTCATGCTTAATCATGGAGTGAAATTGGTTTTGTATACATTAGGAATTTAACATGTAAAACATGTTAAATTCGTAATGTATGAAATAAACAATTCAACAACCTTTATTTTATTTTGTTTTCAAATGTTAAGGCTGCGCTCAACCCGTACTGTCGCACAGTATACGATTTGACCGTTCTAGAGGGACAAAATTCAAGTGATTGAAATATGAAAATTACAAATACATTGCTACAAATTATTTATATATACCAGAAAAAGATTCCTATTCATACAGAATTATTTTAGTTTACTTTCAATTCTCTGCGATATCAAGTAGCAAAATTAAATTGAACAACTAATTTCATTTGTTGTTGATTTATTTTACTAAGATATTTAATATTTTTGTTTGGTGTTAAAATTAAGTGAACACGCCTTATTTATTGTCAATATTTCTTAAAATACTGTTAATTAAAAAAGAACACTTTAAATAAAAATTGCACATTTCGTAAATCTCTGTAAAATGTATTATCTCTAGCAACTGCAAACTTTTGGCATATTTTTTTATTTAAAGTTAGAAATATGTACGTTTGTTCAAATCAACTTATTCGATACTATTTGAAACAGTATATTCGATATGTTAAATAATATTTTCTAACTTCCTATGTATTTATTTTATAAAGGGAGGTCTTTTAAGTATATATATATAAATTACTGCGTTAAGCTGGAAATCTTCAGATATTCGTTGTTTTTTTTTAAGAGTTTAGTTTGAAGCTATAAATGAGTGTCGTCCACTCCCAGACTAAGCATGAAGTAAAATTTCGAGTTTAGAAAAGCCCCGCGTAGAAAATTTGTCGAGGGTCGCGCAGCGACCCGAGACAAATTTTCATGGGGCTTTTCTAAACTCGAAATTTTACTTCATGCGCGACGCGTTTAAAACACTAATTTCAAGTGAAGTTTAAAATATTCTTGTTTAGCAGTATATTTTTAATCTTGCTTTGGCAGTATTTTTTTAATACTGATTTAACAGTGTATTTTTAATTTCACCATATTTCATACCCTTGGCGCATGAAGTAAAATTTCTAGTTTAGAAATAAATGTACTGCTAAACAAGAACATTTTAAACTTCAGATTTTTTGATAACTATACATTTTACGAGAAAATGTTATAAGAATTATATAATCACAAAACTATTTTGGAGGCCATGATGATCTATTTATTTATTTTAATTTTATTTTTAAGTATACTTATATAAAAAATAAAATCAAATCATCATTCCCTGCGCAATTCAATTTAAGGTGGATATGTAACGATAGAATGAAAAATTCAAAACAATATCAAAAAATGGTGATGTGTCCATCATAGTACTTTCCCCCGTAAATTGCATAATAAATCACTTTTAAAATATTTGTAGCATTATTATTTTCAAAATGTCTTCAACTTTTTGATAACTACAACTTTTATTTGAAACATTTTCCAATTGTATCAACACACACACTGACACAAATCAATGACTAGATAAAAAACACTATTTATTAAATATCTCAAATACTAAGAGTGCTATGACAAAAAGTGAATCTACAAAAAATTGTTAGTTTTTTATTTCCTACAACTTTTATTTGAAACATTTTTCAATTGTATCGATACATACACTGTCACACATCAATAACTAGATAAAACAAACAACTTTTAAAATATCTCAAAAACTAAGAGTGCTATGACAAAAAGTAAATAAACAATATATCTTCATTTTGTTATTATCTACAACTTTTATTTAAAAGAATTTTTTGTTTGATGAACATTTATTGAAAAAATCTGAAAAAACTGAAAAACGCTAAGAGTAAAGTACCACTTCCGGTTTTCCGATTTTCACCAAAAGCTATTCAGTTCTTCCGATTGTAACAAAAAGCTTAAGTTTCAAGTTTCATCTCGATATCTGTAGCGGTTTTTGCGGTACAGCGCACACAGACACACAGACAGACAGACAGACAGACAGACATTTTTCAAAAATGGTCTAATTCAACTCAGGGGACCTCAAAACGGATATTTTCGCTAAAAATTTTGATTCAAAAATTTTCACGAAAACAATACTTTCCCTTTGTATTACATACGGGGGAAAGTAAAAATCAGTATTCTTAGTTTTCGTGGGGTAGAGAGCACTCTTAATATAAAACATGTTTAATTCATAATGTATAAAAAAAAAACAATTTAACAACTTGTATCTCATTTTGTTTTGCAATTTATGCATTATTATCTGTTGCGAAAAATATCGCTCTTTTAATGTCTTGTGCGTTTTCCATTGTCATATCAAAATATATAATAAAGATCACAATGAATCTTGTATAGGTTAAGTGGAACATCAGCGGATTTTTTTATTGCAATTTATGTTTATTTAAGTGTGCACTCGGGCATAATATATCGGTGTTGAATAATATTTTAGCTTGGTGTGGGCGCAAAAAGGATGCAATTTGAAATACGCCGAGAGGTGCGAAGGATGCTTTACACGTATGTGTATGCAAATCGCCTCTTTCCCAATTTATTGAAATGAAACGGTGGGAAACGAAAGTTGATTCACTTGAAGGTGTAAAATAGCAGTAATAATAATAATAAAAGTGAAATTAAAATGATATTTTTCGGCGTAAGTAATGATTTTCAAAATAAATAAAGCAAGTTCTTTAATTTGCTAATCAACATAAATTACATGAACAAGACTAAGCTAATAAAGAT
The DNA here is from genome assembly GCA_932526585.2 of Philonthus cognatus. Taxonomy (NCBI): domain Eukaryota; kingdom Metazoa; phylum Arthropoda; class Insecta; order Coleoptera; family Staphylinidae; genus Philonthus; species Philonthus cognatus. The sequence continues at coordinate 41,639,727 of OW052244.1, forward strand.
TTCATTCATTAAATGCTACAGTCTGTAGCCTACAGACTATCTACAGTGTGTCCCCGGATTACTGCCCAGAACGGAAACACTTTTTTCCTCTTCAAATGAAATAAAATTAAACTTAAAAATAAATCAATGTTTCCACATAATATTGATTTTAATGGAATAATCAAAATTGCTTCTAAAAATACCAGGCGATCAAATTAATTTAAAATTGGAGTAGGTTCTGATTTCTTTGCAGTTGGAAGTGTTCAGAGGCTGTAATAAACATAAAGTTCTACCCAGTGCTACCACCCTAAATTCAAACTTCATAGCTTGATAGTAGAACTATGATTAAAACACTTGGTTTGTTTTACTCGTAGGTTGCTTGAAATAATTTCATTTGATCGCCTGGTATTAAAAGTGATTAAAGAGGGTTGGAGATGTTAATGGAGATGTGAATAAAGAAATACATCAAAACTATAAGCAAATAGTTAGAGGAGTAATTATCTCTAAACTACTAACAAAGTTAACAAATGAGAATCGTCACATAGCAAGAGCCAATTAATTTGTGCTGTTTTATAATAAATATAAAAATAATATATTTAAAAAAACACACCTTGTAACGACTTACAAATTGCAAACAGTTTTACATAAAACAGTTTGCAATTTGTATTTTGTTACAGTGTGTTTTTTTTTGAAAAAAAACAAAAAAATAATGAACAATAAAGCAACATTTTGTAACATAATATAACATGTATGATGTATGGAAGGTTTATTGGCAAAAAATAGACATTGTAACATTTCATATACCGGGTATTGACTTGGCGAACGTAAATATGATGTAAATTTTGAAATGTTCAAATTTTGGCTCCCCTATTTACTTCAGAAACAAAATGTCTTGACCTTTTTTGTAGAGGGGAAAATTCTGAATTCACTTGTGTTAACGTTTATCACTTAACATTTCTCTAAGTTAAAATTATTAGGATAAAATAATGTTTATAGAAATATTGACATGCCATGGAATTGAAACAACAACTGCGGATGTCAAAATAGCAAAAGATAACGTAGTCACTTGATTAAAGTAAATGTTTTCGAAATGATTTACATTATACAAAAAAAAAAATTATAATTTTTTAAATCACATTACTTTTTCTTAATTATTTTAGGTGTTGATTTTCTGACATTCGTTAATTTTTAAAAGAATTCAATTTTAAGCTTTAAACGAGTGTTTTCCACACCCAGACTAAGCATGAAGTAAAATTTCGAGTTTAGAAAAGCCCCGTGAAAATCTGTCGAGGGCCGCGCAACGACCCGAGACAAATTTTTTGGGCTTTTCTAAACTTGAAATTTTACTTCATGCGCCACGCGTATAAAATACAGATTTTAAGTGAAGTTGGAATACACATAAATTGGATAATATTATAGTGTTTTATTCGCGTGGCGCATGAAGTAAAATTTCGAGTTTAGAAAAGCCCCATGAAAACTTGTCGAGGGTCGCGCAGCGACCCGAGATAAATTTTCTGAGAAATATTTCTTCATGCTTAATGTAGGAATGGAAAACACTTGTTTATAGCTTTAAATTGAATTTAAAAAACAGGGAATATCCGGAGTTGTTGTATCAATTCCATGGTATGTCATTATTTTTATAAAATCGCATTACTTTATCTTAATTATTTTAACGTAAAGTGTTAAGTGTGAACAGTAATAAATTTAGAATTTTATCCTCTACAAAAAAGTAAAATTCATTTTGTCTCTAAAATAAATAGGAAAGCCAATATTTAAACACTTTAAAATTAACATGCGATATCCTATGTTGCGTCCGCCAAGTCAACACCCGGTAGAATAGAATATATATATTCATTTGGTAATTTAGCCATTGCAAGTGCTTTTAGAAGTCGAATAAGTAAATCTGTAACATTTGAAAAATAAGGCAATATTTGGTGTTATTTTTCATGTCTTCAAACTTCAATGCCAATGCGCAAACTAAAAATCACAGATAAGATTTTTTTAATATTTTTCCTTAATCACCATTCAAATACGCAATTTTCCCCTCATTATATGTCGATACGCAAAAAATCGGGATTTTCGACCCACCCTAGTGTCAACCTTGTGACATAGGCCTCGAATGAAGTATACCTACTGCCTTTCAAAAAAAATCAGAACACCAAGTATTTCATGAACGATTTTAATGAAATTCACAGAATTTGATGATGCAAATGAACTACATCTAAAAAATCAACTTGAAAAACTAAAAAAACTAATAATTAGCTGACCCTGTATAATTATATGATGAATAGCTGACCCTGTACTTCCATATAACATCCTATTATACATATTTTTTGTTTTTTTTCTCTCTCTCTCTCTCTCTCTCTGTGGATCTTTTCTTAGAATTTCTACCTATGTTGATCAATATGTGATACGCGCGCCCTTTAGAGAAAATTCCAAGAGCCGAGAGAGCGCAATATTCAGCGACTCCCTTCCGGGAAGCGTCACGTTCGCGTCGACTTCCTGCAGCCGACGAGAATGCTAGGAGAGCCCCGCAGTGAGAAAAGAGAGAAAAGGAGTGGAATAAGAAGAAGAATGTGCGTCTATCCCAGACATGCACATAATGGCCATATATATAAGCCGTGTGCAACGCACAAACCTCTCCTTATTCACCGGCAGGCTCAATTTAATCATGCCTACTCATATTAAAACCGCGATGCAACTTCCGTTACGCTTATATGGATTTCCACGATCTTCAACAAAAGCGGCTCGTCGTTGTTTTTTCTTCTGTTTCTTCTTGTGCTTCTTTCTTTCTCGGAATGTGCCATATTGTACAGGAGTTGTATATAAAGAATATCTGCAAATTAAATAAGACTTGCATATGATAACATCGCACTGATGAGCAACCGAAAGACTGAAACGGGTTGTGGTGAGCAGGGTCGGATTGCCCATTAGAACCACTAGGCCCGGGCTTAGGGCGCTATGATCTGTGGCCGCCAAATTGCACGTTCGAGTACGAACAATAAAAAACACCCGTCGTACCATTTTATTAAAAAAAGATGCTCGCACGAGCAAAATTACTAACTTAACGCCACTTTTGTCTAGAACATAGTATTTCCTACCAGTGGTTTTTAACTTTATTTTAGCTCGGAACAATCACAAAATATAAATATTTTAAGGCAGCCCAATTTTAATTTGATTAAATATGTATCCTTTAAAAGAACGAGCAAGTTTAGGTAATAAAAGAAGAAATAGCTGTTTTTAAACTTTACTGGAAACCAGTGTTTTATACGCCGCACAGTGCGTCGTCCAATGGACAAAAATCAAAATTCAAAGAATTTATTTTTCAGGTAACACTTGCGTAATCCTCAAAAGGGATTACTAATTCATCAGGTAAACGGATTATCCGTTCTTGAGCAAATTTGTATCACTCTGTTTTACACCCTTAAAGTGAACACTTGTTGAATAATAATTTTAGTTGCGTTGCGAGTGCAATAAAATAATTAATATAAACAAATTTATTTTTGATTAAAAAAAAATTGTCATGGACTCTCATTCTGAAGGTATGTATGTATTATTCTTATAATAAATTCTTCTAAATTTATCACATGTATCAAAAAATTAAATAGTGAAATGTATTGATTTTTTTTATGAGAGTTTAAACTTTGGATAGAATTTAAAAAAATACCTATCAAAACATATTCTTTAAATTAACATCAAATAAGCTTTAGACTATAAACTTAATAATCAGCTAAGCAATATTTTTTTTTAGTTGACGCGGCGCGGATTACAAATTTAGACATTTTCAACATTTGGTTGGATAGCAAAGGCGCAGAGAAGGAAAAAAATATGTGTTCATTTCTGAAAACTAAATTTAAAATAGACAATCGCCCAAATGAGGTTTTAAATGAATTATCTAAATTTTGTCGCTTAAAATGTTTGAATTTTAAAACCTTTTGGATAAAGTGCAACAAAAACAAAAATTTGTTATTATCCCGGCACAACGTATGGCTACATTCCATAGTAGTGTTGCTAAAAAAAATTCAAGAGCTTGTAGGGGATGAAGAGATAAATTATGAAGCCTCCACATCTCGCGGACGACCCCCCAAACCATTCGAAGCATGTTCAACTAAAACAAAAATTCGACGGACTGAGGATTTGGTTATAAATAATAGCTATGAAGAACTAAGTTTTGCGGCAAAGCGGTTAGATAGTTCCGTTGATAAACGAAAATCTCTTAAACCAGTTCAAGCTTTGGCATAATATTTAGATTTGGGCTTATCGGAGAGTAAATTCAAAATTTTTCGTAGTACGATTAAGTGTGTTAGCGAGGAGTGCGTACCGAGCTTACACGTTTTGCGACAAACTAAAAAACAATTTTTGTTAAATATATCGGTGAATGAACTATCTGCATCTGTTTTGCTTCAAAATAATTTAAATAAAATAACCGAAAGCATAATCAAAACAATAAATATAAAAGGTTCAATTACTGCAACATTAATTTGTAAGTGGGGATTCGATGGAAGCTCAGGGCATAGCAATTACAAACAAATATTTTCAAATCCTGAAAATATAGATGAGTACATATTTTTTGTAGCATTTGTACCATTAAAGTTAATATGCATTGAATCAGGACCCACGTCCTGGTTCAAGCATATATTGTCGGCCAGTTAAATTTCAATTTATGAAAGAATGCCCTAAATTAATTCATGACGAGGAAGAATGTATGAAAATTAAATTACCAAATTGAAAAATTATATATTAACAATTTTTGAAAATACTATTAATGTTTCTTTTGAAATGCATTTTACGATGGTAGACGGAAGTGTTTGCAATGTACTAAGTGAAACAAATGCAGCTTCTAAATGTTATATTTGTAATGCAAAACCCACAGAAATGAATAATGCATCTATTCACAAAAAGGAAACAAATCCCGAAAATTACCGTTTTGGTTTGTCTACATTACACAGTTGGATACGATCATTCGAATGCTTATTACACATTTCGTACAGGTTACCTTTGAAATCTTGGCAGGTTAGAGGAAATGAAAATATAGTAGTATTCGAAGAAAGAAAAAAACTTATCCAAAATAAATTCAAACAAAAACTTGGATTAATCGTAGATAAACCAAAACCGAGATTTGGTTCATCAAATGACGGTAATACGGCAAGACGATTTTTTGAAAATAGTGCTATTTCTTCAGAAATTACTGAAATAAATTTAGATTTAATTAACAAATTACATATAATATTAAGAATTATATCCACTGGATATCCAATTATTACCAAAAAAATGGACATTTTATTGAAGAATGTTAAAGACTTATATTTACATTTGTATGGGTGGTACTACATGCCTAGTAGTCTCCACAAATTGTTAATGCATGGGACACAAATTATTAATAGTTTTGAAGTGCCTATTGGTCAGTTAACAGAGGAAGCTCTCATAAATTAATTAGAAAATATAGACTGTCACACACGCAAAACATCGCGATGTGATACAAATAACGATTTATTTAACATGCTGACATTATCATCGGACTTGCCAAGTAAGTTTTCGCAAAAAATATAGCTCGAATTTAAAAAATGAAACAAATTATGATATAATTGAATATTTTGTTATAAAAAATACAAAATGTAGTGAAGATGATGATATTTTCAATTTTGATGATTCTGACAAAGAGAACAATTCAGATGAAGATAGTTTAATTTAAAATTTAATGTAATTATGTATCCTTTTTATTTTAATTTGGTTAATTTATTTATAAATAAATATGTTGAATAGAGGTATTGAGTTAATTTAACCCATTATATATTTAATAGTTGCTTAGAATATTTTTCTCCGTTCATAATAAAAAGCTTAATATTTTATACATCAGGTAAGTCGTGTGGTGACCACACTAAAATATTTTGTTGTATATAGGGTGCATATCGGTTCAATATAACATTTCATATTAAAAAAATATATAATATTATTTATTAATGATGGAAATATGATTTTTGTCTCATTTCTCCATAAGCGCGGTGCACTGTGCGCCGTGTCGACTCGCTTCGCTCGCGCGCCGGCTAATCCAAATTTGCTGGCTTTTCTAAACTCGAAAATTTACTTCATGCGCCACGCGTATAAAACACAGATTTCAAGTGAAGGTAAAATATACATAAATTTCACAATATTTTAGTGTTTTATACGCGTGGCGCATGAAGTAAAATTTCGAGTTTAGAAAAGCCCAGAAAATTTGTCTCGGGTCGCTGCGCGACCCTCGACAAATTTTCACGGGGCTTTTCTAAATTTGAAATTTTACTTCATGCTTAGTCTGGGAGTGGAAAACACTCGTTTAAAGCTTCAAATTGAACTCTTAAAAAAAACAACGAATGTCGGAAAATTTACAGCTTATGCATTTGTTTACCTAAAAGAACGATTCACTGTAGGTTGCTTGTATTAGGATTTTGCCAAGGAAATTGAGGATACCATATTCATATATTATATTTTTGTGGCAAAACCGTATAAGATATCAAACATTATTAACAGACAAAAACGCTTACAAATTGACCAATCTTTGAAGCAATATTTTGTCCAATTTTTATACCGTGCGCCCGTAAAAACATATTTTGGTTTTTATGTTGTGGTACTACTGTGTTTTATACTTCTTGTCAATCAATGATGACCACAATAACTTAAATGATGTGTTATATTATGATAATCAACCATAATAAATTTCAATCAAATCGAATATAGCGCTCAATCGTTACAAATAAAATTAATAATATTTTTTAACTTTAAAGACTAATTCCGGTTTATCCTTATATTTTCGGATATAGATAAGTTGTGTTAAATCATTATATTTTTATCCCAGGAATCTATGGTTAAGCCATTTCCTCATATTAACGAGACACCCTGTATATAAATAATTTTGCATAACCTCAAGTGGATTTAACTAATAAAAAAAGGAGTATCAAATATTGCTATTTCGATAAAAACATTTGTGTTTGATACACCTTATCACACCAGGCAAAAAGGATTTAAAGCAATTTCTCGAATCGACAGACTTTCTGATAATATGCATTCCTGATGCCGCTACTTAAAAGCACATTCCTCGTAACTTTCGGCTTCTAATTTCCGTTTCGGGACGATAACGACCATCATCAGTGCGCTGCAACCGGGGGCCAACAGAATGTCACCCCCCATCTCCCCTTCCGCCCCTCTAGCCGTATTTACCACGCGGACGACTCATTCCAAGTTTTAATCGAGGCCTTAATAATCCAGCGCACGTAGACTGGATTTCAGGTTTAGTGGCTTACTAGCGCAATCAATCACTCCTTCCTCCCGTCCTTCTGTATTAGTGTGTAATAAAGGTGTTCTTTTAACTCGTAAAGTTTAATTGCACGTCTCGGATCGGGTTTCGAGAGTCTACAGTCTATTTCTTTCCCGTCCAATACACTCTCGGGGAGTTGCCGGGGTGGAAACGCGGGGGGGGGAGCGGGGGGATTTTTTTGCGCTCCTTTTCTTTGCTCCTTTGCTCTCTCGAAAGTTCAGCTTTCGAGTTGTGTGCTTAAAAGTTTCAATTTGTCATGCTCTAGTGAATGTTGACTTGCATCAATTATACACTCGTTACAAATGTTACACAGAAAATATTTCAGATCAATTTTATACGTGCTTATAAACAATTTATTTTACAATATAGTTTTTAGTTTCAGCACAAATATAAGTAATAATAGAAAATGAATTAATATAATTGGGTTGCTTTATTGATCTTTTTTTATTCAAAGAAACAAACATAACAATTGGTAATTGACAATTAATTTGCTATTATTAATCCAAAACTGTTTCACTACGGGTTAAGAAGACTATGAGTGTAAACCAGAGCTGGGATGAATCCTCAAAAACAGGATTCGAATCACGAATCCGAATCATCTAATATGATTCGAACCACGAATACTCGAATAAAGGATTCGTAAGTGAAAAATATGATTCGAATCAAAAATCACGGATACAAATCCTTTAAAAATAAATTTGAATCTATCATTTGCAACCAGTAACATTTTATTCCATCAGTTTCTATTAAGAAAAATGTTCATTTACCGACTAAATATCTGATTAAATAATGATTTTAATTAATTATGATATATGTGTTATTGAACTTCATTCTAAAACAGTGTTTTATACGCGTGGCGCATGAAGTAAAATTTCGAGTTTAGAAAAGCCCCGTGAAAATTTGTCTCGGGTCGCGCAGCGACCCTCGACAAATTTTCTACGCGGGGCTTTTCTAAACTCGAAATTTTACTTCATGCTTAGTCTGGGAATGGACAACACTCGTTCTTAGAAGTTTCAAATTGAGTGATCACTCTAGATTACTAAGTTTATTACCATTTTACAAAGGATGCAGCTCGAAGGACCAATCATGGTCTTCGGGGACCGAAGGACTACAGGGAATCGAAGTTTCTTTACAAGAAAACAACGAATAACTGAAGGTTTATAGCATGGATAGGAAAGAAAACATCCAATTTTGAAAAAATATCGAAATTGGGTTGGTTTTCAGTGCGTTCTTAACTTCACTTTAAATCAGTGTTTTATACGCGTGGCGTAATAAAATAATTGAAGTTTTTTAACAAGAAAACAATGAATATCTGAAGGTTTACAGCATGGATAGGAAAGAAAACGTCCAATTTTGAAAAAAATATCGAAGTTGGGTTGGTTTTCAGTGCGTTTTTAACTTCTCTTTAAGTCAGTGTTTTATACGCGTGGCGCATGAAGTAAAATTTCGAGTTTAAAAAAGCCCCGTAAAAATTACTATTTTCTACGCGAGGCTTTTCTAAACTCAAAATTTTACTTCATGCTTAGTCTGGGAGTGGACCGTCAAGATTTTCTACATGTCGAGATTTTCGATATTTCTAGATTATTGTCGATTTATTCACAGTTTGTTATTATATTAAATGCAACTTTAATATTAAATAAATATGGTTTTTATAGGAATAGAATATTCACACATTAAGAGCCGAGCAAATTATAAAGTTAACTCTAAAAGTTCTTTATAGGTACAATTTTGCATCTTTTTCTATGATTTCAATGAATGATTTATTATATTACATGCGTAGATTTTATAAAACAGTTAAATTTAAAGTTCAAACGAGTGTTGTCCACTCCCAGACTAAGCATGAAGTAAAATTTCGAGTTTAGAAAAGCCCCGCGTAGAAAATTTGTCTCGGGTCGCGCAGCGACTGAGACAAATTTTTGCGGGGCTTTTCTAAACTCGAAATTTTACTTCATGCGCCACGCGTATAAAACACTGATTTCAAGTGAAGTTAAAAATATACTATTAAGGTTGGAAATTGTATATGATTAAATAACCAAATATGCATTTACAAAAATTTGAATTATTCGAAAATGTAAATATTTATATTCAAATATGAATAATTTAGTGATTTAAATATTCATAGTAGAATATTTAATTATTTGAATTAATCGAATTCGAATCGCAGGCTTAATAGCGATGATTCTAATTATTTGGGAGGATTTGAATCCGTGTATGAGGATTCGAATCCTTTTATAAGGATTCGAATCCTTTTATAAGGATTCGAATCCTTTTATAAGGATTCGAATCCTATTATAAGGATTCGAAGCATCTACGTCTGGATTCGAACACGAATCCTTTTAAAAAAATGTAACGAATCCGGATCACGAATTTGTTTTCACTAAAGTATTCGAATACCTCTTTTGAATCCTCTAAAAGGATTCGAATCCAGGAATCGAATCCTGAATGATTCGAATCCTGCCCAGCTCTGGTGTAAACACATTTATGGTGAATCAATGTAAACTGTTGTAACAAAAATTTAAGAAAAACCATTTAAAATATCTTATTTCTGTTTTCACACGATTAACTAACGAGTGTCTATAAACTGTCGGCATCTTAGTTGCTTTGAAAAACAAATAACATATCTTAGATTATGCCATACGAAACGGTGAATCTTGGAAATGTCAAACACATTTAATTATATGTCATTGGGTAGTGTCACAGTTAATTACGACGTATGTTTCTCAAGTCAGAATCTACTGGAATGCCGACAGTTTAAAGACACTCGTTATATTATTGTTTACTATAATCTGTTTAATAATTAGGAGGAGCGTTTTAAATTTCACGCGCCAAAACCTACAACTTTGATTGGCCGAGCGCGCGCCCATTTTACACTATGCTAATTACGTCATTATTAGACGCAACAGCTGACATAACCTTAATTCGAAGTGTTACCGAGTTGTAACTTTCGCTGTTTCGTAATAACCTTTTGTGCGGTGTTTCTTTAGCATAGTTAAAAGTTAGTTTTGTTTATATTGTTGTGATAGATTATGGACCCAGTACAAGCTCGGTGATAATATCACCTTCACCTCCAAAAAAGCGTAAGAAGTTAGATTTGGGTCATTTATATCTGTCTGAAAAACAGTGCATAATAAATATGAATAAGCAGATGATAACAGATGATCCACATATGAAAATGACTGCTGTTGTATCAGACATTGTTGGTGCAGTAGGTGAGATATCAAATAGCATAAGAATACGAGGGTTGCCTTTTATATTTCGGGATTGGGCAACCCTAGTGTTGCAATCTGGCAACTGAGAGCTCTATCGTAAAATTTGACATTTTTGAGGTTATACGTACTCAGAACGTTTTGACATATGAGCGTTATTTGTGTCGTTTACACTAACTTAAAAGATTTATCTCGGCCAAAGAATGGAATTAAATCGTGAACATTTTCGTGCGATTATTTTTTACAACTTTCGACGTGGATTAACTCAACAACAGTGCATGGATGAACTTAATTCAATTTTTGGCGATGAAGCTCCATCAAGGACCAGTGTTTATCGATGGTATGGTGAATTCAACCGAGGTCGTAGTTCACTCCAAGATGAATTTCGTGGAGGTCGTCCAAAATCAGTTGTTGTTCCGGAAACCATTGATGCTGTGCGCAAACAAATATTGCTAGATCGTCATGTGACCTATCGTGAGTTTGAGACAACCTTAGGCATTAGTGGGACCAGCATACATTCAATATTGCATGAACATTTGACTGTCAAAAAAATTTGTTCGCGTTGGATCCCACACAATTTGTCAATCGCTCAAAAAAAAGGCTCGTGTCGATTGGTGCAAAGAAATGCTCAAAAAGTACGATGGCGGTGCTTCGAAACGCGTCTATGAAATCGTGACAGGTGATGAATCATTGATTTACGCGTATGAGCCCGAAAGTAAACAGCAGTCGACCGTATGGGTGTTTCAAGATGAGCCAAATCCAACAAAAGTTGTTCGCGCACGAAGCACTTCCAAGCAAATGGTCGCCTGTTTTTTTCGGAAAAACTGGACATGTCGCAACCGTACCACTAGAACAACGCAGAACAGTCAATTCTGAGTGGTACACAACCATTTGTTTGCCAGTTGTCATCCAAGAAATCAGGAAAACCAACCGCCGGAAACGGATCACTCTTCACCACGACAATGCGAGCCCTCACACATCGGCTCAAACAACTGCATTTTTGAGCACGCAAAACATCGATTTGATGAGTCATCCGCCATATAGTCCTGACTTGGCACCGAATGACTTCTTTTTATTCCCATCCGTAAAAAATTAAATGAGAGGTCAACGTTTTTCGACACCTGAAGAAGCGGTTGATGCCTCCAGAATGCATGTTTTGGAGATACCTCAAACAGAGTGGCAAAAGTGCTTCGACAATTGGTTCAAACGCATGCAAAAGTGTATAGATCTTAATGGGGAATATTTTGAAAAACAATAAAGTGATTTTCAATGATTAATATTTATTTTTGTTCTCTAATCTCGAAATATAAAAGGCAACCCTTGTATGCATCAAATAATAAAATGTTTAATTTTTAGGAGTTGTAAATTCCACTGTCTATCGTACCATTAGCGAATATAAGAAATCCGGAGAGATTTGTAGCCCTAAACAGCTTGGAGGACATAATAACAAGTTTTGATGACGTAGTGAAGAGATCCGTGCATAGTTTCTTCTATAAAAATGAACTGCCAACTTTGAATAAAGTTTTAAAAGAAGTAAACGATCATGCAGGCATGCCAAAGACGAGTCGTTCTACCTTGTATAGTTTTATGAAACAAATCAATTTTAAGTAAGATAGAGTCCAGAGCTGGGTAAGATTCGAATCATTCAGGATTCGACTCCTTTTAGAGGATTCAAAAGGGGCATTCGAATACTTTAGTTCAACTGGATTCGTGATCCGGATTCGTTACATTTATTTGAGAGGATTTGTATTCGAGTGTAAATGTGAGTGATTCGAATCCTTATGAAAGGATTCGAATCCTTGTAAAAGGATTCGAATACTTACAAAAGGATTTGAATCGTCAAAAATAATTCGAATTAATTGTAATGAATAACATAAAAAATGTTTTTTTTGTGTGTTTTTAAATTTCTCGATAAATCACTGTTTTATGCGCGTGGCGCATGACGTAAAATTTCGAGTTTAGAAAAGCCCAGAAAATTTTCACGGGGCTTTTCTAAACTCAAAATTTTACTTCATGCTTAGTCTGGGAGTGGAAACGCTCGTTCGAAACTTCAAAGTGAATGCTTTGATAAGAACATTAGATGATTGATATTGTTTTTAAAGATAATAATCTAGCTTTCAAAATTTTGTTTAATATTGTTTGAAGTAAAACTGACATGGTAGCTACAATCTGAAATGTATAAATTTTTCCGACATTTCCCTGACTAAAGATTTTTACCCTGGCCTTTTAATATAACTTTTTTTTTTTGGGAAACCCCCATTCTGTTTAATAGTTTTCATTGTATTTCCTAATATTTAAGTTAATTTTATAAATTTTTATGTGTTTTGTAATTTGCCTGCTGATTTTGACAACTTTAATAATATCATATGGCTTTTTTGTTAGTGGTTTGGTCACTTTGAATATAATTCCATGACTTTTTTCTGACTTTCCCGGTTTTAATGATATTCAGTGAATTTTTTATTTACGTAAATTTAAGGCATTAGTCGATTTTATAATAGAGTTCAATTTGAAGTTTTGAACGAGTGTTTCCACTCCCAGGCTAAGCATGAAGTAAAATTTCGAGTTTAGAAAAGCCCCGTGAAAATTTGTCGAGGGTCGCGCAGCGACCCGAGACAAATTTTCGGGCTTTTCTAAACTCGAAATTTTACTTCATGCGCCACGTGTACAAAACACTGATTTGAAGTGGAGTTCAGAAGCACACAAATACATCTTTAACCAGAGTAACAGGGAGTCAGATATTTAGTCTGTTCTCAACGATGTTCAGTGGTAATAATAAATAATTAGGTTTTGAGTATTTTTGTTAAAACTACTGGTAACGATATTTATATATTAATGGTTGCAATAAAATAATAAAATCAAATTTATTCTTAAGGGATTTGGATTCGTGATTCGGAAAAACAGGATTCAAATCTTCGATTCGAATCATGTTTATCTCTTACGAATCCTTTATTCGAATATTCGTGATTCGAATCATATTAGGTGATTCAAATCCTTTCTACGAGGATTCGTCCCAGCTCTGATAGAGATACATTCTTATATAAATTGCATATTATATTATGAACATAATGTAAATATGTTTTATTTCACAGATATATGGCGAGATGCCGTATAAGCATTTTAATTGAACTGACCATATCGTACGATGGAACAGAACATACTTAACCACAATTAAGAAGTACAAAATGGATATTTAATTTTATTTAAAGAGTAATTATAAAATTATTTAAAATTGCCGCCAAATTTTTCTAGTGATATTTCTGGTAACTTTTTATAGTGTAAATTGGGCTTTGGCATTTACTCCTTCTAGTTTTTTAAACAGACGGAAAGTATACTTCAAAGAAAAGTTCTCAGTCTTAGAATATTGGGTTATGTTGATCAACAGCTGAAACACTATGCTCGTGATTACTTAATCCAGTTTAATTTCATACACCATACAACCTACATCATTATTAAATATAAAATTCATCTTCGATGTGATCTTTTGAAAAAAAATCACCTTCAATTAAAATCCCCACGCTCAACTGCGCCCAAGATAAAAAATATACCCACTGGACCATGCAACAATTAAGAAAGCGCAAGAACAATAAACGCAAAGAAAAAAATTACGAGGCAGAAATTGAGCCATCATAGCGCGCAGGAGCTTAATTACAAATTACCGCGTGCAGTTTTCTTTATTCTCTTCTTTTCGTTCATTTTCATCGATCAAGGGTCTAATTAAAAATGCATTAGGCCTTAACTCTTGCTCCATGGCCAGAGGAGGTGTCGATGTTCCTCAACGGCGGCGATTAATTTCCTTGCAGCCTGAAATTTTTCGAGGAGGAAAGAATTATGGCCAGAAACACGAGATGGTGTAAAAGTATTGAATGCCTGAGGATAGATTACGGGATTTTTTTGGGAAGGTGCATAGAAAAGATGGCTTTATTAATTAAAAAAAAGAGAAAAATACAGTTTCTAGATTGAATTACAAGTATGAATTGTTTAGAGCAGTGATTCCCAACCGTTTCCTAACCAAACCCCACTAATAAATTCAGATGCCTCCATCTACATGACATTTTTTTAATTCACTTGTAAAGACTAGGGATTGGAAATATACCGACTTTTTCAACCGAAATGCCGGTATTTCGATCTATTTGTTAATCAAAACCGGTTTATCGGTAATGTACCGGTATATCACAATATCGTTATATTATGGTTAACCCCTTAAGGATCATTTAATTTGAGATTTTACCTTTATTTAAAAAAAATATTCATTTAAACTAACATTTTAATATTTTGAATGACTTTTAATTGAAATGTTGAGGAAAAAACTCACAAATATTGCTTGCAATTGAATATTTTAACAGCGGCGTTGAAATATTCCCGTTAAATATATTTTAGATGTTTATTTCAAAAAATTTAATATAGAACTCGTTTTTTAAGTTAATTTAGGGCAGCTTGGTGGTGTAGTGGTTAGAGTGTTGTACTGCCACGCCACGGACCGGGGTTCAAATACCGGCCTAACAAGTTGTCTGCATTTATATAGGTTAGGATAAAAATGCCAAACACTCCGTCTTCTCGGATATGACGTTAAATGCATGTAGGACCCGTGTACTGCCTGGATGTTGCGTGCACGTTAAAGATCCCTACCGGTGGGTTGGAACTCCCACCGGGTTCGGCAAAATTCCCGGATAGCTGTAGACCTAATCTCCGGCGTCATGATTGGCCTTAGCAGCGGAAATAGATGACGTAAAACCCAAAATAAAAAAAAAAATTTAAAATACAGTTTTTTTTACATGTTAAATTTAGGCAGATTTTCGTAAATATTAAATGTTAAAACATCCAAACGTTAAAAATCTCTCAATGAATTTTGATCAAATTTGATGAGGATTTTGAGAACTAATGCTCATGGGAGAACTAGAAGTCGAGTAGAAAAGGAGAGACTGTGGTCAGGAAGTGGGGTGAGAATAAGATAGTCGTAATATACACCAATCACAAGTCTCGCATTCAGCAACTGCATCCATATACGTTTTTTAAATTTTATATAAAAGTTGGCTAGCTAGATATGTATGATCTCGATCAAAATATCTAAAAAAATAGCAACATTGATAGCTTAGAGTAATTATTTTTTACTAATTGTATCAATGTTTAGTTTGGTTCAAAAAAATATTATTAATTTTATTTGTAACGATTGAGCGCTATATTCGATTTGACTGAAATTTATTATGGTTGATTATCATAATATAACACATCATTTAAGTTATTATGGTCATCATTGATTGTTAAGAAGTATAAAAAAACAGTAGTACCACAACATTAAAACTAAATATGGTTTTACTAGCGCACCTTATAAAAATTAAAAGAATATTACATCAAAGATTGGTCAATTGGTAAGCTTTTTTGTCTGTTAATAATGTTTGAAATCTTGTACGGTTTTGGCTCAAAAATATAATATATGAATATAATGTTCTCAATTTCCTTGGCAAAATCCTAATACAAGGAACATACAGTGAATTTTTCTTTTAGGTAAACACATGCATAAGCCTTCAATTTTCCGACATTCGTTGTTTTTTTTTAAAAGAGTTCAGTTTGAAGCTTTAAACGAATGTTTTCCACTCCCAGACTAAGCATAAAGTAAAATTTCGAGTTCAGAAAAGCCCCGTGAAAAGTTGTCTTGGTCACAAGACCAATTTTCTGGGCTTTTCTAAACTGGAAATATTACTTCATGCGCCACGCGTATAAAACACAGATTTCAAGTGAAGTTTGAATGTACATACATTTCACAATATTTTAGCGTTTTACACGCGTGGCGCATGAAGTAAAATTTCGAGTTTCGAAAAGCCCAGAAAATTTGTCTCCGGTCGCTGCGCGACCCTCGACAAATTTTTACGGGGCTTTTCTAAACTCGAAATTTTACTTCATGCTTAGTCTCGGAGTGGAAAACACTCGTTTAAAGCTTCAAATTGAACTTAAAAATAACAAGAAATATCTAAACATTTATAGAAAATAGTCTGAATTTGGAATACGTGAAAAGAAATTTCTCCGGAGAAATATGAATGAAATATGAATAAACCATAATTAAGATAACAATTAATTCTCAAAAAGCACTCGTTAGTTAATATTATACACAATTGACGTTTGTTAAACAATGGCGACAACAAAGAAAAAACTTGTATCTTTAATCACCAGAAAAACTAGATTTCGTTTTTACTAAATAATAAAAAATAATTTATATACATATTTTTTTTTTGGCAAAGCCGTACAAGGTATCAAACATTATTAAGAGACAATAGAGCTTTTAAATAAACTAAACTTTCGAGATGTATTTTTTAACTTTTTATAAGGTGCGCCAATAAGAACATATTTTAGCTTTTATGCTGTGGTACTATTGTTATTTATACTTTTTGTGAATCAATGATGACCATAATAACTAAAATGATGTGTTATATTATAATAATCAACCAAAATAAATTTTAGTCGGATCGAATAAAGTGTTCAATTGTTATAAATAAAATTAACAATATTTTGTGAACATTTGCGACTCATTCCGGCTTAACCGTAAACTTTTAGATATAGAAAAATTAGGTTAAATAATCATATGTTGATCCCAGGAATCTATGGTTAAGCCATTTCCCCACAATAACGGGACACCCTGTATATCCACTGGCGGCTTATCCATGAGGGTTGAATTGTTGTGAAATTAAACATACCGTTCGTTTGTTTTATCGTGCTCACCATTGGGATTTCGTAAACTAAACTATTAGAGATATAAAGACGGTTAAATTAGACAAAAGTTTCAATTTCTAATAGAAACTTAACTATCCAGCGCCATTTGTTTTTAAGATATGACAAAAAATTTGAAAATCGTCAAAATCATCTGTTTTGCTATAACTTTATTATTTATAACAGTAACTTGTTGAAAAATAAAATGCACCCAAAATAAGATACGGGAAACACAACACAATTGACATGTTTTATATAATGTGTCCCATTTTCAAGATACGTCATCAAAGTTCAATTTTTCTTAGTTAATAAAAGACAAAAGTCTGGACTGGCACATTTGACTGACCAGCAAAAATTCTTAGCATCGACACTTAGCAACAATTTTTAATAACTGTAATAAACATAAGCAAACACATTGTAAACAAATGTTGTTATAATTTATGATAATTATGTCAATTTATTTAAAAATAAGCTTATTTCCTGGTCAACAGTTAACAATTCTTACCAATTTTAATAAACATAGACACACTTTCTCACAAAAATGTGAAACTGTTATTACTCGCACTTATACCTTATGATAATTCCATAAATAATGTAAATTTATGTCAAAAGAAGTCAATTTATATTAAAAATGATTCACGCTTTGTGTGTTTCACTTCAAAATTTTAAAAATTCATTCTCTTCTAAAACAAAAAATTACTTTCGTATACGAAAAAAGTAAATCTGACCTTACGTTATTCTGATTAAAGTTGACTTGTGTGAGTAGAGAGAAATAGCCGGTACGACGCCAGGAAGTGCTCCCGGAAATAGATAGGATAAGGACTTCCGGTAGATAAGATTCCGGTTTCCAGTTAGACCAGATGTTGATAAGATAAGGATGTAGATACAGTAGAAAAAGCATCCTGTCCTTATCTACCGTATCTACATCCGATTTAACCGGAAACCGTTATCAACCGGAAACCGTTATCAACCGGAAAACGCAATCCTTATCTTATCAATATCCGGTCTAACCGTAAACAGCAACTTATCTACCGGAAGTAGATAAGGACAGGATTTTGATGAGATAAGGATTGCGGTTTCCGGTTTATAACGGTTTCCGGTTAATTGTGCCTGTTTACCTGTTTATCAGACCTGTTTACCTGTTCATCATACCTATTTACCTGTTTATCAGACCTGTTTACTTGTTAATCAGACCTATTTATCTGTTATCAGGCCTGTTTACCTGTTAACCTGTTTATAAGACCTGCTTACTTGTATATCAGATCGGTTTACCTGGTTATTAGACCTGTAAACCTTTTAATCAGACCTATTTATCAGACCTTTTTACCTGGTAATTAGGCCCGTTTACCTATTTATCAGACATGTTAACCTGCTTATAAGACCTGCTTACTTGTTTATCAGACCTGTTTACCTGGTTATAAGACCTGTTTACCTATTAACCAGGCCCGTTTACCTGTTTATCAGACATGTTTACCTGTTTATCATACCTGCTTACCCGTTTATCAGACCTGTTTACCTGTTTATCACGTCCTTATCTTATCAACATCTGGTCTACGCGGAAACCGTTATCAACCGGAAACCGCAATCCCTATCTTATCAACATCCGGTCTAACCTTAAACCGCAATTTTATCTACCGAAAGTCCCTATCTTATCTACTTCCGGAAGCACTTCCTGGTGTCGTACCGGCTATTTCCCCCCACTTGTGTGTTAGTATGATTTTGAACTTTAGAATAAATCAGCGATTAATACGCGTGGCGCATGGAGTAAAATTTAGAATTTAGAGAAGCCTGAAAATTTGGATTTGCCGAGGCGCGAGTCGCTTCGATAGTATTTTAGTCTAACTAAATAACACAAATAAAATCAGGGGAGCATGAAGTTTTTTTAAGTTCTAAGGGGAGCACGAAATGAAAAAAGTTGAAAACCCTTGCTGCAAACTATTATAAATTAATTAATCTCTCAAAACTTGTGAAAACAACTAACAATCATTTGAATTTGATTATTGATATGTTTGTACAGAAATTTTATTCCAATAAATTTATACGAACGGTAATTAAAGAAAAGTCAGTCAGAAGGGCTCGCTAGAGGATTGAATTTTATGTGTACGTGTGTGTGTGTGTTAAATTTTATTAGAATTGTGCGAGGCGTTTCTTTAGAATCCGGCGTCGAGTTGTTAAGGGAGGAAAGCTCGCGAACGGGGGGTTTTGGGGGGTGGGTAGAAGAAAAAGCTCCGAGTTTCAGAGCAGTCTCTCCTTTAATTTGAATTTCTCGTCAGTCGTGTTGTGTAAGCATATATTTGTTCGATGTAGTATAAAATCGCGAGCTTCAATTTGGAGTTCTTTCGGGTTAAATCCGTCATTATATAGGGCTGAGGGCGAAGATCCGGAGACTACACGCTCCGGAACAATAGACACGAAGAGGCGAGTGAAAGACAAGGGGGGGATGAAAAGCGAGCGGATCCGGATCCCCCTCCCTCCCTCCTCCACCTCCTCGGGCCTCTTGATCTTCGAGTGCGAGGGGGACGGATGCACATGTACGTCTTGTGACTTTAATTGAATCCACATTACCCAGCTATTTGTTGAGGTGATTTCGGTCTCTCGCAAATATTGACGTACGGTTCAGGTTATATCCACTTGTTAACTTGTTTAAACATACGAATTATATTTAAATATTTGTGGACGTGCAGGTAATTGCGACAGAAAACGCATTCATTACATATTTCTTTTACCCGATAATCCTATAAAATTATCACAATTGAAATAGATTTACAGAGGCATTGTCGCAGTAAGAAAAACTTGTGCCCAGGGCTAAGAAACCAATTGGCGCCCCCAACTTGACAGTCATGGGCGCCCCCCCCCCCCCGGAATTCTGATTTTTCCTATTTTGTGTACAAATTTATCGTGACCCCTACATAGACAGACCAGTGGTTTCCAACAGGGAGGCAATTTGAGTTTTGATGGGTGCAATCGAAAATTAATAGAATGGTTATTATCTACTTGATAATTTGTGTTCGTTAGACTAGGCTTAATCGCCTACTCGATTATTGAGATACGTGTACTTCATCTTGCCCATCATAAGATCTTATCTTTAAATAAAAACACTTTTTAACCTTTCTTCACAAATTTATTTTATACCAGATGTACATTTAGGTCACAAGGTGATCATTATCAATGGTTCAAACCATAGATAATGGTCACCTTGTGATCGAAATATACATCTGGTTAAGATAAATTTGTGAAGAAAGGTTTAAAAGTGTTTTTATTTAAAGTTATTATCGTCTTTACGTAACCCACTCATATTCATTCATAAGATCTTGTGTCGCGATTCACCAAAAATCAACAAATGACTCACCAGTGGATCCCAACTTACAGTTTAAGAAACGCTGCGTTGGAGTATTTTGTATGTTTTATCTCGTATACATTCTACTAGACTTGATTTTTTCGTATAAACAAAACAACACGAATGTATATGCAGCAATCTCCAAAGCTCGTCGACTTGTCGGAGTGTTCATTTTTCGCGCATAAGAGGAATGGAATGTGAATGTAGCTGATGTTCTTGTGATAATTCGAAATGTGTAGATTTTGAAATATGCAAAGTTGCGCCGAGATAGCGCCCAGATAATAAAATATGCGCGCGCGCGTTAATAAATCCGCGTGTAATCGTGTAACGGTCAACGAAACTTTTACAAAATCTCGAAACCCGAAGAAGTAGAAGAAGAAAAAAAGAGTATTTCCACACGTCGAGAATTCCTCCCAGATTTTCCATCGCGTACACGAACCGATAAGGCGAAAGACGAATGGATCCCTTGCACCAAAGAGGTCTTAGGTCGAGAACGCTCGGATCATCAATAGTGCGTGACTCGGGATCATATTATAACAATTATCTCTCAGCTATCTGTTGGGTGATGGTACGTACGAGTAGCCGTAAGTTTTCTCTCCTGCTGCATGCACTGGACCGTGGTTTCTGCAGATAAGGAAGTGTGAAGTTATTTGTAAATTCCGATGAGGCGCGGTGCGCGATTTCGCGCGCCGCGCTTATAAATTAGCGCTTTTCATCTTCATCTCCGGTCGGATTCGAAGAAATCGAAAATTATGTACCGTTCGTATCTCGGAGGTTCGATTCGAGGAATAGCCGGTACCGGGAAACCAACGGGGATTTTAATTTCGGCCGGATTATTTTCGGGTTGGACTCGAGGGTGTGCACGTTCCACCTAAAGGTAATTGCTAGGTATCTGTAACTACAAATTACTGACCGCATGAAAAAGAAATCAAATCAATTATGAACAAAAAATTCTTACACATTTACTGTGCCCGTGAAAATTTTGAATTATTCAGACTAAAATATTGACCGGGCCGGGCCTGTTCTATTATTTAAACGGACATGGCCGGGCCGGGCTCAAGTTTAATTCATGATCGGTCCAAGCGGGCTGGGGCGGGTCGGGCCCAGAAAAATCCCGTCCAGGGCTTTACTGTATACTACTTATGAGTTTAACTGCACCGAGATAATATATCGATGATCTTCCAGATATTAATTAATACTAATTATAAAATAATATTTGGAATAAAAAAGTTGTGTGTACAACTCCGAGTAAGCTTCAGCAAAGATTCGAAATGACTGGGTGAGTCAGTGAAACGATCTTGACAAGATGCACACACTGGTGCATACATACAAATATGTATGTATTCCTGGCACGCAGATGAGTGGTGAAGTGGCGAGTGGGTGAACACAGTGAGATCATCCACGGTAATGGCAACGGCAATCCATCTTATCAACTGTATTAATATGTGTACAAGGAGCTCGTGTCTGAAATGTTTCAGTGTTTCAGTGTCTCGACTTCGTGTATAATTATTCCATTGAACGCTGGGCGCCGTTATAAGCCCTAATTGGCCCCAGCAGCTCACCAATTACAAGACACGATAGCGTAATAAATACAATTGTCGACCAAAAACGTGCCTCTCTTACACACTAACATAAGTACTAAAATAGTAATAATAATGATAATGCAACTTGAATTAAACGTAATTGCCGCAAATGAAAGCTCTCGTTCTCATTTTTTAATGCACCCACCAAAAAATATCAACTCAGCTCATTAATTAATTTAGAAAAATAACTCTCTTATATATAGTTCAATTTGAATTAAACACACTCGTTAATTAATTAAAACAAATATTTATTATTAATGTTTGTTATGCACCCACCAAAAAAATATCAACTCAACTCATTAATTAATTTATAAAAATAGCTCTGTTGTATATAGTTCAATTCAAATTAAACACGCTCGTTAATTAATTAAAACAAATATTTATTATTAATGTTCGTTTCTTGTTTTCTTCCATTAATACTAATGCCTGGTTTTCAGTGGTTTTAATTATTTCAATAATCGTTTGTGGGCGTAAAGGAATAATTGTTGTCATAACTGTGGACTTGTCCCTCACACTATTAATTCAGCATCGCATTTATCAAATGCAAATCCCAGCGATTAATGAATACACCTGTTGTCCATTCTAATTCCGTCTGCAAACAACGACTTAATATATAATTTATTTCCACTGCCGACGAGGACTAACGGCGCAATTTATTTCAAACTAACCTAACGAATGTCTACACATTTCATAAATTCTGCTACCCGCTTTTATCCATTTCAAAATGTATTCATATTTTATGATGTATAATAAAATAAATTAGTAATTGTAATAAAATAAGTTTAAAGGGGTAATTAAACATTAGCGAATTAATAAATAATAAGGCTTTTACGAAAATTGTTTAAAAATAGATGCGTTACTCAAAATTATGCTAGTAATTTTGATTTTACAAAAGAGAAGATATAACGCGGAAGTTTTTGAAAGTTGCCCAGAGCTTATAACATTTTTACTTTCCCCCGTATGTAATACAAAGGGAAAGTATTGTTTTCGTGAAAATTATCGAATCAAAAATTTTAGCGGAAATATCCGTTTTGAGGTCCCCTGAGTCGAATAAGACCATTTTTGAAAAATGTCTGTCTGTCTGGCTGTGTGGCTGTGTGTCTGTGTGTCTGAGTCTGTGTGCGCTGTACCGCAAAAACCGCTAAAGATATCAAGATGAAACTTGAAACTTAAGCTTTTTGTTAGAATCGGAAGAACTGAAAAGCTTTTGGTGAAAATCGGAAAACCGGAAGTGGTACTTTACTCTTAGCGTTTTTCAGTTTTTTCAGATTTTTACAATAAATGTTCATCAAACAAAAAATTCTTTCAAATAAAATCCTTTAGGTACAAGTAGAGATATATATCATATTTTTATCTTATTCTTAAGAGAAGTTACAGATAGATTTCAAGCTGCCTTTTAGAGGTCAGAATTTTAGAAATATTTTATTTTCTTGAAAACTATGAGAGATAAGTATACATATGTTCAAATAAAATATGTTGCAATTTAAACGAGGAACCCAAAAAAAAAATACTTATTATATAGGGTGTTCTATTAAAAATAACAAATTTGGTGCTACTTCCGGTGGAACCGGAAGTGATTTAAAGTTGAAAGTATTTCACATGAGGAAAACTGATTCAATTATACGACAAGGATTTTTTTAAAATTTTTAGTGCAACGGCAACCCCATTAACTTTTAACGAACGGTTTAGCGTAGACACCCTGTAGTAAGTAACTAATGTCTATTATTACATAAACGTAAGAAGCATTCACGAAAAAGAAAGCTAATTAGTGGAAGAAATGATAAGTCGTTAAATTAAAAAATTATGAATCACAGAAATTAAAATGTAAGGTAAAGGAATAAAGATACAAAACGGTCTCGAATAAAAAATAGATCGAAATGGTTGGAATAATAAACACTTCAAATATAATAACAATACATAACAGGGTGGCGATCAACGGGGGAGGGGGAAAGTCAGAGGATTTTATTCATCAGTAAAAGTCTTAAAAGTCTTGAAAATGTCAGAAAAATTCGGCCTTTTTAGCGAATAGTCAAGGAATTTTTAAATTAATAATAATAATAAATGTGCAAATAATATGATTAAACAATTAACAAATTGTTAGTTCTGTTCATAGCACAAGTTTAACACATTAAATTATATTAAAAAAAATAGTGATGTGTTCATCATATCATAGCACTAAAATTTATATTGATAAATGACATACCAAATTTATTTCATTCTAACCAAGTAGTTGGAAATTTTATTAAAGTTGGCGATTTTTACGCTTGGCGCATGAAGTAAAATTTCGAGTTTAGAAAAGCCTGAAAATTTGGATTTGCGGGGGCGCGACCCACTTCGCTCGCGCGCCCTAGCAAATCCAAATTTTCAGGCTTTTCTAAACTCGAAATGTTACTTCATGCTTACTCTGGGAGTGGAAACCCTCGTTAGACGACCAATCAGATATTTACTTAGCAGTTTCATGTATTGTCGAATTTACGACAATAAATAAATAGTGTTGGTGGTATTTTTTAGGTTAAATTTGGAACATAAACAGATTTGTCTGCATCATTTATGTGTTACTAAACTTTGATGATCAAATAAGAATATTCATACTTTTGGAGGAAAATGATTAATATCTAATTTTCAGAAATAACGTGAAAAGTTAACAAATCCGAAAAATTATTTGAAATTATTGATGATTCACAAATACAATTCTATTAATCACTGAAAATTCACGAAACACTCGATTGAATTAAAATCGTCATAATTAAGAAATATTAATAAAATTATATAAAAAACAACAAACGATTATTTAAGTTTACTATTTAATGTTTAGATTAAATATAGTACATTTTTTTATCTATATAATCTGAAATTGGATTTGTTTGTTAATTGAATAGATAAATAAATGGGGAAATAAATAAATAAATGTACATGAACATTTGTGTATTTACTCATTTTTGCTAATTTGTTACGTTTTCATCAATTTTGATCAGTCGTACAGTTACATAAATTTCTTGATTTTCCAAAGTTGAAAAGTTTAAAGAGAACATAATTATTTTCTAGCATGACGAATTATAATAAACATTGTGATTCACGAAACTCTTCCAAAATTTTTATAAAATTGGCAAATTACTGCAATTAACGATTTTTTTAATAGATCTATAAAAATTTGAAGACATTTTCAAAAATAACAGATTGATTAAAATTTTAGGAAAATTAATAAATTACTGAAAACGAATTTTTCGAATACATTGCATTGTGAAAATTATATGAATTGAAACAAAGATTCAAACTTCACCAAAATTTAAAGATATTACAGATATATTATAATTTTTACAAACATATCAAATTACTGAAGTTCGCAATTTTTTTTGAAAACAATCTAAATTGAAAGAAAAAATAAAATTTAATGATAATTTGAAGAAAGTACAGTCACACACACATTAGCCAGTTCGTCGAGAGCAATAAAAAAAACTTCTGGACCATTCTAATAAAATTCTGAGTTCACGTTTAACCTGAAATAGACCTGAAAAATAGGCCACTTTGGTAAAAACGCGTTGCTCCCTCAATTTTCTCTTTACAATAAAAGCAGAAATTGTAAAGAAATTAATAAGACCGACAATAATATACAGTAGCAAAGTAGCGATACGTTAATCATATCAAAAAAACAACAATAATAAAAGTTAAAGCAAAACAAGAAGGGATAAAATGAGGAATGATACTTATAAACAAAACCTACAGATGAAACTCATAAATCAAATAATAATGGGACAGTTAAGATGGCTCGGACATGTGTACCACATGAAAAATAATAGAACAATGAGAAGAACATATGAAACAAAAGCACAAGGCAGAAATTTCCGGGGACGACCGAAAACAAAAGATGGAATGGCTAAATTAGAGAAGAATCTGTAAGAAAGAAAGAACTTTTTCTTTTTCTTTTAAGTACACGTATCCCAATGCATACGTTGTAATATTTCAAGCAAATTTCGAACGAGTGGTTCCATTCCTTGATAAAGCATGAAGTAAAATTTCGAGTTTAGAAAAGCTTGAAAATTTGGTTTGGTCGCGTAGCGAAGCGGAGCAACCAAATCAAATTTTCAGGCTTTTCTAAACTCGAAATTTTACTTCATGCGCCAGGCGTATAAAACACAGAAATATCGTTAAATTTCAAAATATACCGCTTTAGTGTGCTGCATTAGCAATATATTCTGTACTTCGCAATGTTTTAGTATTATATACGCGTGGCGCATGAAGTAAAATTTCGGGTTTAGAAAAGCCTGAAAATTTGGTTTGATTGCTTCGCTTCGCTACGCGACTAAGCCAAATTTTAAGGCTTTTCTAAACTCGAAATTTTACTTCATGCTTAATCAGGCATTGAAAACACTTGTTTGAAATTTACCTGAAATCAACTGTAGAATGGCAAAAGATTAAGCAGAAACAGAAAATAAACAAAAGTCCTTAAATTAAACAGAAGAATGATTAAAAAGAGTTAATATTTCAATTTCGTAGAGAAATTATATTATTATAAATTCAAATCCTGTTTAGTGCGTGTGTGTGCTTATTATTAACTTTATTCACGATACTTAAAACGACATTTACATCCATTAGCACCTTCGAAAAAGCCCAATATAATCGATTGAATTTAATGGCAATAAGGGGAACAATGTGTTATGTTTGTGTATGTGTGTGTGTGTAAAGATGAGTAGAGGGGAAAAAGTAGAAGCGAGAGAACATCTGTTTTCCTTATTAATGGCCATATAAAACGCCAAAGGTGTGATGCGGCATAACTCATGATCTCACGGTTCGATCGGATCGAATTCGAAAATGAAGAGTAATCGCCAATTTGTGCGTCTTTCCCTACCCTCCCTTCCCCTCTCCACTCCACCTGCTCAAGGAGAAATACGTGATTCCCTCCTCCCAAGATCCTCGTTAAGGGTAAATATTTGGCCTTTGCATAGCAACCCCGGTGAATTCCAATATGGAAAAATTTCGCTTAGTGATTAAGTGTGTGTCGAAAAGATGAATTTCAAATTATGTTTAAGCAGATCTTAAAAAAAAAGTTGTGTGAAAACTCTTGTACTGGGTGGTGCATTTTGGAGTTGCCGCATATGGAAAACTTTGTATTTAAAGAGATATTGAAATACCATTTTCGCGAGCCAGGGTCACTTTTTTGTGTTTTAATCAATGACAAAAAGAAAATTGATCTATCTCTAACTTTAAAAACAAACGAGTTACAGTAACTTTAGAAAAACGACATTTTATCAACTTCCGGTTATTGAGCGAAAACGGTTTGAAATAGACCAATTTTTTTTTCGACATTTATTACAACACAAAAAAGCGTCTGGCTCACGAAAGCGGTATTTAAATATCTCTTCAAATAAAAAAAGTTTTTTATATGTGGCACCTCTATAATACACCACCCTATACATGCAAATAGTACGATCCATAGCACATCATTCCATTCTATGCAACATAAACTTGAAGCATAGCATTCTATGTTGTATAGGCTAAACACTATCCCATTATCAAGTCATAATTTTAATAATGAGCTCAGCAAAATTTTAATAATAGCTGCAACAACGGCTTTCGTCAAAAGCTAATCTTAGACATAATTAAAAAAAAGCCCTAAAGTTGGTACACCACCAGTTTTGAAAATTAGAATAATAAATTTTGCTCATTAACATTTAACGGTCCATTTTAATTGCCATCAGTAAATAAACATGAATCATTAAACTTAATTTCTTCCTTCAGAACGAACAATTCATTCAATAAATTAAAAAATAAATAAAAAGACAAATCTGATAAAACCACGAGCTTTGGCGTATATGTGTTGGAATGTGGGGATTGCCCCAAGATATACGTTGGACAAACTGGACGTATTTCCCAGAGAGTATTTCTGAACCTAAAAAAATGCTTTCAAGCTGAGAAAACTTTTTTAACGTATGCAAGTGTTGTTGTTATGGTTATGGTCAAAGTTATGTTGGTATTTGATTAAATGGAATACCAACATAACTTTGACCCTAAATTTAAAATTTTGCACGAATGTAACAAAATTCGTAGACAACTTTTTTTTTAAAAGATTTAGAAATTAATAATTAATAAATTTAACTAAAAAGGTTTTCTATTAAATGATAAAATAGAAACTAATTAATATTTAGTTTTGCTTAAATTATATTTGTATTATTTTCAGGTAATTGCCTTCTTAATTATCTATTTATTTATTTAAACAATATAAAAACTACAGTTGTAACCTATATCGTATCCGGCATGTCCTGCTGTATTTTTTTTTATTATCCGGCCGAAATACTTTAATAAAATATCTTACTTGCACAAATATAAGGTGATCTATAGTCATATTTTCGTATATTTTCAATAATTAGTGTTTCGGAAAATTTATAGAAACAAATATTTTTGAGGCACTTAAAAGTTTTATATAAATTTCAACTACGATTCTAAATTGAGTTTTACAGAAAAAAAAAACAATGACTTCTCTTGTCAATATCCTTTATTTCTATTTCGCATATTTAGTAACATTAGGTAATAAAAGAAGACCTATATATTTTTTGACTTCACTTTAACTCAGTGAATTAAATGCGTGGCGCATGAAGTAAATAATTTGAATTAAGAAAAGCCTGAACATTTGGATTGGTCGCCTTGCAACTAATCTAAATTTTCACTTTTTAAAATTCAAAATATTTTCTTCATGCTGAATCAAGGATTAGAAGACACTCGTTAGGATGACATTGAGAACTTAAAATAAAAATACATTTATTTTGTAATTTATACGTAATGATGAAACTAAATCATGAACGTTGACAGTTAGTGAAGATAAAAATATATATTTAATAAAAATGATTAAACAAATATGTCGATACCCTTGGAATGATTTAAAAAATTAATTCAAATTAACAAAAAACTTACATATTTTGTTTAAATTTGGATGCATCTTAACTGCAAAGTTAAAATATACCCAAAAAATACATTTAATAACGATAATAATAATAATAAAATATCTTTTATTTCAATATTAGAACAAAAAATACAAAATAAGTATTTACACAATATAGTTTACATTTTTCTATTAAAATTTGACGAAGTACAGCTTAACTTAAAGCTTGCTGTATTTTAACTTGACCATATTTTAATTTAAATTGTACACATAGAACATTTCTAGAAATCAACGTGTTTGTTAATTAATCTAAAACACAGATTTGGGACCCTAAACCCAGGAGTCGCGGGTTCGAGTCCCGCCGAGTGGGGTCATTTTAATGTACAAAATGATTCCAGCTGGGTCCGTGGATGTATTTGATTACAAAATACAAAGGTAAAATAGGGGAATGGTTTAAAACAAATATCCAATAAACGTGTAAAAAAACATTAATTTTTTTTATACCTTGTATTTGATGTAGTAAGAGCCCAATTTTCGTGAATAATAATGTAGAAAATCTATTTAATGGATTTTTTAATAATTTTCTGTATATTTTGAGATGACATTGCTTTTTCAATATCAAGTATCAAATCTTTTTTTAATTAGGTTATTTACAACAAAATAGATGTGAAATGTCAAATAATTTAATTTAATTTAAACATTATCATAATTAGCAATATTATCATGTTAAAATCAAGAACAAAACATTAATTTGAAAATTCAGAAATTGAGTAAACGCGTTTGTCGACAAGAAATGTTTTTAATTTTTTTACAGAACGAGTTACGATTTGAAGTTGACTTAATGTTATCAGGTAATTTTGTATGCAATAGGGTTTTTTTAACTTTTAGTTGTATTTTATGCCTAGTGTTGTGAAAATGTTTTTTTGAGTTCTTAGAGAAAGTTTGGTAATTATCTATAGCAAGTGGAATACCATTAAGAGTAGAATACATAGTAGAGTTAGCAAGCCGAATCATATAAAATATTGTCGGCAAGAGTCTCTAGGCTTAAGAGGTATAGTGTAATTAGGTGTAGTATTTGAGTTATTTCTTAATAAATGTACTTATGTTTCGTCTGGTATATATTCATGTTTCGTCTGGTGTGCCTCGAGGCCCACACTGCGGACTATTGTTCTTTTTATTTTATATAAATTACATTACTCTGTATTTAAAAACATCTAATTTTCCTACGTCAAGTATTAATAACCGCAAAGCATTACAAGAACATTTATTAAGAATAAATTGAAGAGTATATTTTCATTAAATATTTTAGTAATTTTGATTGTGCAATAAAGAAATTGACTTAATAAGATTTTAATATTTGTTTAACAAGTGTTTTCCACTCCTAGGTTAAGCATGAAATAAAATTTCGAGTTTAGAAAAGCCTGAAAATTTGGATTTGACGGGGAGCGCGCGAGCGAAGCGAGTCGCGTCTCGGCAAATCCAAATTTTCAGGCTTTTCTAAACTCGAAATTTTACTTCATGCGCCAGGCGTAACACACATACTTTAAATTTAATTAAAATAACACAAGATTAATAAGCATAAAAAATGTACTATAGGTGTTGATTTATCTATCTGTTAATAATCACTAATTAGATATAAAGAAAACACTTAACTTTCTTACACCACTTTTATTTTACTTCTGTGACTAGTTTCAATTACACGGTAATCATTGTCAAACTAAGTCGGCAAGAGTCCGTGTAATTGAAACTAGTCACAAAAGTAAAATAAAAGTGATATAAAAAAATTAAGTGTTTTCCTTATATCAAATTGAAAATGTACCACGAAGTGAACGCCTGGAAGATTCAAGAATCAATCATTAAATTTAGATTTTTTTTAATTCTCTACTAAGATTCCATCTTTTGGATCTAATTAAGATCAAGAAGACGTTGAATCAAGTTTATTAAAAACTTGATGTCTAGGGGGAGTCAAGATTTTGGAAAAATTTGGTAAACAATACATTTCTTTAGTGCTCGTTTTAGCCACTAGAGTGGTAACTTTATCTCTTTATTGAGAGATTTGGTAGTATTATATTTATAGTATAAAGGTTTCAGAGAAAATAATTTACTTAGGAATACATTTCAATTAATAAATTGTCTAAGTTCTATTTATTATTTGTTATAAAGCATCATTAGCATGTAAGTTCTGGCCCATTTTTATAAATGAAATATATATATGAACTACACGAGTAGAGGTACTAAGGTACAAAACTTTGCAAAAAAATATTTTTCAGATTAAGGAGATGACCCCTTTTCAAAATGACAGTAATTTTTACTTATACTTTTTTTAAATATTCTTTCAGAATCGAGCTAGAATCCAAACGAAACGCAAACCCTCGACTCGCCGAGCTCGCCAAGCTTCCATAAAAAGACGAAATGGGGAAGACAACAACAATTTCACAGACGACATAAATTCTTCCACAGACACTAACCCAGATGATAACTCGACGATTTCCTCGGAAAACAACAATCCGGATGATTCTCAATCGACTTCTAAAATAAACAACAACACTGACCCAGAAAACCCGAATTATAACGAATCTGAAGTGATGGAAACACGAAAAACCAATTTTAAACAAAACAATAATAATAACGCAAACGAAATTAAAGCCACAGAAAATATAAACAAAGTTAGCTTGTTGGAAAACATAGAAAAAGAAAAGCAAGATGCTAATAAAGCTTTCCAATCGGAAAAACAAATGCTGGATGCTAATAAAGCTTTCCAATCGGAAAAAGAAAATTCTGTTTCGAAACAAAATAATAACAAAGCGAAAGAACAGCAAACAATAGAAAGATCTGTGATAGCCAAACAAAACAAAAGCTCTAGTTTATTCGATGAATTATCTGACGATAGTGACTCGGACATTTTCTCCTCTAGCAAAAAGCATAAAAGTAAAACTAATTTATTCAAGGACGATAAACAAGAGAGTCTTATTAAAGAGAAAAATGTAGAGGACAGGAAAAAGCTAAATTTATTTAAAGAAGAAAATAAGGCTGGTTTGTTTGAGGATAATAAACAGAATTCGGTTAAAGAAAAAAACCAAGTTAGTGAGGATTCCAAGCACTCTATTTTAGTTGAAGAAAAAAGTATGGGTGATTTACTTAAGGACGATAAACAACCAGTTTTAGTTAAAAACAGCAGTAAAGATAGTTTATTGGAGGATAACAAACAGCCTGTTTTAGTTAATGAAAAAAGTGAGGTTAGGTTATTTGAGGATAGCAAGCAACCGGTTTTAGTTAAAGAGAACAGTAAGAGTAGTTTATTTGAGGATAATTAACAGCTTGTTTTAGGTAAGGAAAAAAGTGAGGTTACTTTATTTGAGGATAGCAAGCAACCGGTTTTAGTTGAAGAGAAAAGAAAACCTGTTTTAATTAAAGAAAAAAGTACGGGTGGTTTATTCAAGGCTGATAAACAGCGTGCTTTAATTAAAGAGAAAAGTAAGAATGATTTATTCACGGATGATAAAAAACAGGATTTTATTAAAGAAAAGAGTAAGGTTAGTTTGTTCGATGACGTCGATGATGACGAAGATGATTTGTTTGCGGGCAAAGATGCCAGGAGGAGTAAAAAGGGGAAAAGTTCGGAGGGAGCTTTGATTAAAGATGATGTGGATATTTTCGCTCCTAAAACTGTGAAAATCACTGCCGGTGCCAAAAAGAGAGTTCCTTGTTCGACGATGTGAGCGAGGATGAGGATATTTTCGGGAGTGGGAGTTCACAGAGAAATACAGCAAAGAGTAAGTTTTCAAATTTTGACAACTATTACCCATTTACTAAACGTAAATTCAAAATTAATTCGCTATCTGTTACCCATTTAAAAAAAAGACCTTTATTAGTATTCTTCATTACAAACAAAACTTTACATTCTATTCTAAAACTAAATCCCGTCCTTTCTACCCTCAATAATTGCCTTCAATTTAAAGTCTTGTCTACTTTTTATCTTAACTTTAGACGCATTAAAACAAATTCCTTGAAAATCTAGATTTTTTTATTTTCTCCCATACGATACTTTAAAACTTTCACACATTGCTCTGGAACAGACTACAGTGATGAGGTCCAAATAATCCCAAACGTGTCTGAGATCTACTTACGCTTCAATATGATTATGATTCAAATTTATTTTTGAAAAAATAAACAGTTAGGTCAGTATTCACTGTAGAGTTATCTTGCTTTGAATTTTAATTACAAATTTTGATATAGAAAGATTACAAAAATGCGCACAATATCAGCGGGTATTCCGAAATGAAAGGTGACGTCGGAACGGAGAATGCGCCCGGGTCGCTCCAGAACACAAGAAGAAGAAGACAACAAAAAAAAAACGAAGTATGAGAAACATCTACAATGTAAATTGAATCTTGAATATAAACGAGTGTACGCGATATTACGTTTTCCTTTCGAACCGTTCAAACGTAAAAACAATCAATTTTAATATCGCGTTGTTATATATATATATATATAGATATAACAAAAACGGACACATTGTCGTCTGCAACTCTGGAAGGGGAACGATATTATTACATTCTTTCAAGGGAAAATTTGCAGCGCGCGCGGAAAGTTGTAAAAATAAAAAATGGGGAAAAGAATGAATATAAGTGGGGGGCGATTGTCGAGTTGAGTGGGAATTGTTAAGGTGGATAATTATAAGGGATGTAAATTAAAGATCAGGTAGGTACATCGATTAAGCGGCCACTTAGGAGATCATCAGCATGCAAATATCATTATCTACTTGAATACTCATTCAATTGTCGAAGATGAATACCGCAGGATAAAGGGGGCTCAAATGGCCACAAGCCTCGGTTGCCGTGGCGACGGCAGAGGAGGCTGCGAGAAGGGGTGGTGTGTGGGGGGTTGGGGGTGGAGGTGGAGGTGAGGCCACCTCGCTCTCTCACCGGGAAAGGGTGTGCGCGCCCCGCACCCCGATCAATCTTCAAGCCTTTGTGCCGACCCTTCTCCCATTGTGAACACGTAAGTGTTCTTCCTGGCCTTCTAGACAATACACGGGGTTTTAATCATTATATGTCGACTACCTTTTATGTTTTCAAAAGCTCAATATTTTTTTGTGTTACTTACTTAACTACCTCTTGTTCATATGTTTCATTTCTGGTGTAAAAAATAAATCAGAATTTAAAATTTAACCAACTTCTTCTTTTATAACTCCATCTACTATTTTATATCTAGTGTATTTTAAAAAAAAATTAACCCAAAATATCGCTCTTGTTAACCAATAAACTTGGTTAATTGGAATGTTCGTTCAAAATCATCGAAATTTATGTTATTTACTAATGACATTTGTTCCTCTAATTCGTTGGTTCTTAACCTTTTTTTGATTATCGATTTTTGATCATCAATAAAAAAATTGTCAAATACGTTAAACTATTAAAAAAGGGAACATCGTGCCTAAAATGTACATTTAGAATTAAAATATAACAGCGAAGATAAAGGAATTTAACTACTTACATATCAATAAAATAATTAATATACAATAATCGATTATATCAAGATATTTTTACAAGGGCTTCGAACCGATATTTTTCGCGTTCTGGTTTTCGTTCTGGTTTAATTAATAAAATATATTTCGGTTCCGGATTTCGTTCCGGAAAAAATAACGGTTTTTGCGGTTTTCGGTTCAGCTCCAAGTGATTGTTTTAATTTTTGAAATGTTATTATTTCATATTAAAAAAAATGTTGATGTGTCTATCATAGCACTGTTCTCGTTATAGATATGATGATTTTGAAATCAAGAATATGGAAAAGTGTCTCAAACTAAATTTGTTCTACTTTTATTAATATTATCACGTTTACAAAATATTTGCAAAATAAATATTTTTGCATTTTCTGCTTTATCTTAGAAAATATCTATCACATCTCAGTAGTATGTATTTTCAACTTTACTCTAAATCAGTGGTTTATAGGGGTGGCGCATGAAGTAAAATTTCGAGTTTAGAAAAGCCCCGTGAAAATTTGTCTCGGGTCGCTGCGCGACCCTCGACAAATTTTCTACGCGGGGCTTTTCTAAACTCGAAATTTTACTTCATGCTTAGTCTGGGAGTGGAAGACACTCGTTAGTTTAAAATATGTTACAAGTATCAAAATGTGTGTCGTAAGTGTTATATAGATAAACAATAACATGACCATCTCATAATATTTATTTTTTTTCAAAAACGGAAAATCTCCAATTATATACATTGAGTGTCTTCCACTCGCAGACTAAGCATGAAGTAAAATTTCGAGTTTAGAAAAGCCCCGCGTAGAAAATTTGTCGAGGGTCCCGAGACAAATTTTCACGGGGCTTTTCTAAACTCGAAATTTTACTTCATGCGCCACCCCTATAAACCACTGAACGGAAAATTTCCAATTTTATACATTGATTACAAAATATAATTTATATCCAATTCCTAAATTCTATTTACTTGAAAATAGGTACATTATTCACAATAATAAGGAACACAAAATATGAAGGTGATGGAGTTATGCAAAAATACTTTCTAAATTTCTACAAATTAGGTTTAAAAGTATTTATAGAATCAGCAAATAAATCAAAATTTTCAAAACGCTGTAACAAATATATTTCAAATAATAGTTGTCTCAAATTGACAATAGTCGGCTGACGCCGATTTGTGTCAAGTTTGATATTTTAGACTAAATGTCATTTCAAGTTCACAGGATAAACTAATGTCAGCTGAGGGCGACTCATGTCAAGTTGGCACATGGACTAAAAGCCGACTATCGTCGTTTTAAGTCAAGTTGACACTAATATACTAAGGTCAGTTAATATAGTGACTTACAGTCATAAAGTCACAAGTGTGAAAATTCAGTCGATATAGTGATTTAATGACAAATTCAAATCATAATCAAAAGACAGTAAACCAAGTGACATAGTCATAGTATCGTAATAGTAAAACTACAGTTAATTGATGACAAAATCCTAATTTAATTATTTACCTAGTACGTTTTGAACTTCACATCAAATTATCGCCTGACGCCTGGCGCATGAAGTAATATGTCGAGTTTAGAAAAGCCTGAAAATTTGAATTTGCCGGGGCGGGACTCGCTTCGCTCGCGCGAATCCTAGTTTTCACGCTTTTCTAAACTCGTTAGAAATTTCAAATTTGTCGATTTATATGAAGTAACATGAGTATCTAACTGGTGATTTACTAATTTAACTTGATAAATTGAAAACAAACCTAACCTAGTAATAGTTACATATGGCCTAACCTATTTGCAAAATTTATTTAATCTTAGGTTATATGATAAACTAACCTGACCCTTTAGAAATTAGGGTAGTTATTTAAGTAACTGGCGTCCAACTGAATCTGACGGAACTTCACAACTTTAGGACAATAGTGGTCATTCTGAATACTTTTATAAATTCATAAAAATCAATGAGATTATCATAAAACTAACAGTGATTACATATTTATTCATGTCTAATTGATTATAGGACGAAAACTGATGATAATTAAAAAGCGATAGTCATAGAGAAATTGTTTTTTTTGTTAGAAAATTATAAAAATTTATCAAATATTGATAAAACTCACAAGGATTACCTCAAAATGTGTAATACTTATTTTAAAGACAGAACGATCAAGATCGGTACATTCTAAAGTACGGTTATGATTTGACTATATGTATTTTTTTAGGGCAGAATGAGATATTACAAAGAAATGTTCTCAGAAAGCAAAAATTAACGGTTTGTCAATTTTTGATAAAATTCTCAATGACTACTTAATTCTGAATTTGTTATATTTCAAATTTCTAAACAGCGAACAAAGACGAATAACTCTTGAAAAATAAAACTGAGCGCTAGGAAAGTAAAGTTATGAATGCGAGTAATTGAACGTAAACGTTCGATGAAATTCCTGAAAGAATATTGAGGAATGAACGAATTATGTTATAACGTTAAAATACATTAAAATTAAAAGCGTCATTACTTCGATATTAAACATATTTCTTTCTTCGCCTGTGTTGGATAGTCAGCTTATTTTTTTTAATAGATCCTGAGTTTTTAAAAATGTCTGTGGAAAATCAATAATTTAACAGAAATGTTAAGTATACATATTTCTATGTATACGCTGTACATTTTTAGATAGTGTTTTTTAAAAAGTATTCAATTTTAAGCTTTTAGCGAGTTTCCATTTCTTGATTCATCATAAAGTAAAATTTCGAGTTTAGAAAAGCCTGACAGCCTGAAAGGATTGGTTGCGTAGCGATCAATAGAAATTAGGTTTTTCTAAACTCGCTATTGTGAAGATTAAAATCTACCAACGTTATTAACCTGAATAATATAAAACTTTTTTTAAAAATTATTATTATATTTGTTTTGCGAAATGCGAAATTTTTGTTATTAGCACAAATAAAGATACAAAAATAAGAACATGTTTTCATGACTCCTGAACATTTAAATAATTTGGACTAGAAAATTCTAATTATTTAAAAAAAATCATTTTTTATCTTTATCCGTGCTAATAACAAAAATTATTCAAAATGGTCAGCATTTTTTTTTAAATTATTAGATATTTATAACACTAAAAACGTTTTTGTAATACACATTTCTTTAAGAATTTCCTATAACAAAAACGTTCTTAGTGTAACAAATATACATTAATTTAAAAATAATTCTAACTATTACAAATAATTTTTGTTATTAGCACAAAAAAGATAAAAAAAGTAAGAATATATTTTTACGACTCCTGAACATTTAAATAATTTAAACTTGCGTATTTTTAAAGAATTTTTTACAACCAAAACATTCATAATGTTATAAATATCCATTAATTTAATAAAAAAAAAAAACGCTGACCATTTCAAATAATTTTTAATCTATCAATATCCTGGAAGCGAATTTCTAAAGGTACATGGTGCACAAAGCTTTTGGTCGTTCTAATACTAAAAACATTTTATACCAATAAGGGTTTGCACACGTCGATTTATCATGAGCTCAATACTTCAGGCTTTTCTAAACTCGAAATATTTAGTTCATGCGCCAGGCGTATAATACATTTGCAAGAGAAAAAACTAGTACAGCTGGGTGCTTTAGCCACTTCTCAAATATCGTTTTTTTTTTGTAAAACAAACTTGTAATGTGCAGGTTAACAACAATTAGTTTCCTTGACCAACGAGACAATGCTTTTGTTGACATGCACTTTATTAGCAATGTCTCTAATTCTAATACCGTCTCTAAACGAGTCGTTATTATCGCTTTTTGCATTTCAGTCACTTGAGGCATGTCGACGTTAATTAAATTTCATTTGACATTTCCGCAGATTTGTCTATTTGATTGACAATTTTAAAAATCAAAGTGAGTCCAGTTTACACAGCCAAGTATTTTGCTGTACTAGTTATTTCTCTCGCAACTGTACATTGATTTGTCTTGTTTTTTTGTTTGTTTATACATCGATAGATGTCACGATTTTCTTAGAATTTTTTCTAAAGTTTTTATGAAAACATTGGCATATTTTAAAGTTCACAATACACTGATATGTATGTTTTTTTCACACCTGTGATTAAAACCAAAATTAAATAAAATCACTTCATTTGTTTCACTTATATTAATGTATTCAAACTTCTTGTTGATTGTTTCACTTATTATAATTCCTCACCTAAGGAAGCTACAGAGGAGCAAAATATTTGTAATAATTCAATTATGATCATATGTTGAAAATCATGACTAGTTTATTATACTAAGTATTTAAATAACTGAATTTATTTTGATCATGAGGGCTAGGTCGAGCAAACGCAGCTCCTGGCTACGGCTCTGGGCAACTATTAATCGATTCAGTGCAGAACTCTGCTTTTACTAACTTAACTTTGTAAAAGGCAAAAAAAAAGATTTCATTCAGATAATCTGATTCTGAAATCATCTTGTTTTACTTCGCCAAACGATCCCTCAGAATTAATTGATTGCGCTGTAAACCAACCTGACCTATGCCGGTGTATCCCGAGTGGGGGGCGCAAGCGCCCGTTTCGTTAATAACTCCCCTCCGGACGGCGTCAATTACAACTAATTGGGCGTCTGCGACCGACCGAGACTCGGTTAGTCGGTCGATGAAAAAGTTGGACAAGATCAGGGCTGTTTCAGGGCTGTTCTTTGCTAATGAAAGTTAAGAGAAAGTTCATTGCACCGACCGACGACGTCACACGCCCCGACGGAGACGCTGCTTCCACCCGCTTAGCGGGGGTTGTTTTAATTTCGTCCTCTCCACCTCCTCCTTCTCTTCCACTGTTCACTCTAATTTATTTTCAGACGGCTTAACTTTTTCCTCGCTTTTATTGCCAGATGATTAACGTGCGCATTTTAACTGAATAATTAAACGCACGTCAATCAAATGCATTCACAGAATAACAGATACTGGAATAATTATATTACAAATATTAAATGTACGATTCTTTTAACAATCTGCAACTAAATTGTCTTACAAAGACGGGTTTAAACACCCATTGTAACAACTAGTTCCCGGGCTAACAACCCGACGGCAAGTCGATCATAAATGAAGTGTTTGTTACATACAGCAGTATATTATAAGATGTAACAAATCTGGTTATATTATTTACAGGCCATCTATAGACACGTTTCGAGAGCTTTCTCTCATCAGTAAGGTTTCGATTATATGCAAAATGCATACTTGTTAATAATGGTTTTTGATTAAAATAAGCCAAACAAATAATTCAAGCATAGAAAACTTACAATTTTGTTGATATTTTCGCTAGATCTCGGAAAATATTGATCAGCATCACAAATCTAAGCGTTATATATTAATAACTTTACTGTAAATCAGTGGATAATACGCGTGGCGCATGAAGTAAAATTTCTAGTTTAGAAAAGTCCCGTGAAAATTTGTCTCGGGTCGCTGCGCGACCCTCGACAAATTTTCTGCGCGGGGCTTTTCTAAACTCGAAATTTTACTTCATGCTCAGTCTGTGAGTGAGAGACACTCGTTAGTTTAAAGTGTCATAAAAAACCACAATAACACGGCGATCTTATTATAGTTCAATTCAAACTTGTGTCAAGTTTTGAAATAACAAAAATGCATTTTGCATATAATCCGAGCTTTACTCACAAGTATAGTGTTGCTTTTGACTTTTAATAATTTGGATTTTAAGTAGCATGTTACCGTACCGTTAAAACATCCAATAGTGGTCGGGGTATTAGCCAAGAAAGTGGTTGTTATAATGGGTGTTTGAATTCGTTTATATACTCGTAAGACAAATTAGTTGTAGATTGCAAAAAGTATCGCACTTTTAATATTTTTGAAATATTGTACAGCCAATTATTGCCATTTCATTCTATATTATGTTTAAACTGTACTACTTGATGTTTAAAAAAATTTTTACGTTAAATTTTTCGAAAAACGGTTACATTTTTCGTTGGATAATTTCAAAAAAAATGTCGTTATAGTTGACTTACTCTGTATTAAAGTCCAGCCTAATTATTATTAGGCTGGACTAATAATTGTACAGTTACAATGATGTTTTGAAATCTACTAAGCTAATAGCATTACAACTGAGTATTTTGGAGATTTTCTCGGTTTGGTAGACCAGGAAAATGTGGATTTTAGGTTATCAATAAATTACACCAAACGTCAGTTCCGAGGTGATGGAGTTCAAATATACAGTTTAATATAGGGCGTACCGAAAATGGGTGGGAAGCAGTGGCAGCTCTTGATAATATTTATTGTTATCGTTGCAAACATAAATATACATCGAATATTTTTTTACAACCAATCAACCGATGCGTATGGGTTTTGAGGCATTAGTTTTTGTTTTCTGACTGACTATAATTTCGATTTATGGATTTGCATTTTTTGACAGTATTGTATTAATTATGATTTGTATTGGCTATTATGATATGTATTTACATTTTAATTTTTATTCTTGAGAAATAAATAGCAATTTAAACACAATTAACTTTCCACTCCTAGATTAAGCATGAAGTAAAATTTCGAGTTTAGAAATGCTTGAAAATTTGGATTTGACGGGGCGCGCCATGCGTATAAAACATAGATTTAAAGTAAAATTTAACATATAGCGGCGTTGAATGTAAGTAAAAAATAATACCATTTTTTTTACTTGTTTTTGTAGAACTTTATAAAAATACATTTATAAAACAAAATACTAACTCAAATTGAGAGGCTTAAGTCGAATTCTGCCAAGAATTACAATTACTCTCCAGTGACGTAAATAGGAAGGGGGGGATTTCTTTTTCCATCTAAGTGAAAAATAGAACACTTTGGTACTTGCTTCCAAGAACTTAATAAAAATAAATTTGTAAAATAATATACTAAATCAAATGCCCCCTATCGCACATAGCTATCTACGCCAATGTTACTCTCTAATGAGTACGCATTAATTTATTATTTTTCTTGTGAATAAATATTCCTATTATTTTCAAAATGAAGCAACAGTTATTAATTCGTAATGAATTGAAAATATATTAAATTAAACCTATCAATTTAATCCAACCGTTCGTTCTCCTTTTCTTTTCAAGCGTCTTAGACAGTAAGAAGATTGGTTATACGGAAAGTGAAGGATATTAAGGGTTGCTAGGAGAGAGGAGAGTGTTTGTATTAGAAATTCCCGAATTCGGAATTCCGCGTTTCGGCGATTTATCAATCGGAATGAGCCCCGAGCTAGCGAACGAACGAACGAACGAGAGCGGGTGAGAGCAAAGGCGTCCGGGAGTGGCTCGTCCCGGAATGGCGTCGGAGGGGAAAAGCATTGATTTAAAGTTCCGGGCGACCATCTTTTATCCCTGGAAATAGAAGAAAATGCAATAAAATCTGTCCGCCCGGTGACGTATGCGACACACGAGAGAGCCCCGTCCAGATTGGATGTCGTTCTCCTCCGCTCCCCCCAACACCCCCCCGCACAGCCCGAATCAATCAAGGCCCATCCAGATAGCACATCCCCAGATTCCCTATTCCCGATTCCGGGAATGGAAAGAGTCCCGACGACACTCGCAGAAAGAGTGCAGACGTACGCGAGGATATTGGGAATATTGGAGATTTGATTGGATTCTGCTTCTAGCTGCTGCTGAATCCGACGAGCGTCGCGACGCCTGCTTGCCTCGTTCCCCTTTTCATATTCCTACATATACATTTTCCTCTTAGTTTTTTTTTAAATTTGATCAAATATCTTGTAATAATTTTAACGAATCAGTTTAATTATGTGCATTTAATAAATATTATACATCAAGTGAATTAAACACGATTTTATTCACGAAAAGATTTTTGATTTCACGAGCGCCTCGGCGCGAGTGAAATCATTTCTTTGAGTGAATAAAGGTGTTTAATTCACGTGGCGTATATATGTTTTTATTACGGTTGTTATGGAGTTAATAATGTCGATTTAAATTAAAAATAAATTGAATAATAAATAATATAACAAATTTTTTAACTCACTAGTGACCTAAAAAAATTTTAGTTCACTAGTGAATAAAACCTTGTTTATTACGGTTGTTATGGAGTTAATAATGTCGATTTATTATATGATTTACTTTTTACTAGTTTCGACACAATTTTAAATAAAGCGTCAATCTTAATAGAGTGTCCATCTATAGCAGGGTTTTTAAACCGTTTTAACCTTTTTCTATCGACCCCCTTTAAAGGAATGGCAGTTTAGTTTGTTAATTAGAAAGATAGCAAGTTGAAATTTTAAATGTACACAAAACAATAGCAAATATGACAAAGTTTATACAAGACGTTCTATTTTCAAGATATGACATCGAAGTCAATTTTTCTTATGACGGCCATATTATTGGATTAATTGGTTTAAACTTCTTTAGCATTCAGTTTGTAATGGTTAGAATTTGGTTTTTTTGCGTGAAAAAATATACATTAATTTTTTCACAAAAATGTCCTTGAAAAAATAACAATAATTTGGCGCATGTATGTATTTTATAGTTATCGAATTTTACAATATTCACAATTACATTGAAATAATTTTCAATTGAAGAAAATTATTTCAATTAAGTATATCATTTTATATCCAATCATTCGATTTGGTCTTTTCTAACATTAAAATAAAGATCAAATTCTTTTTTTGTTATTGTTATTAAAAAATATATAATTTTGTAATTGTTTAAATCATTAAACCAACATTAACCCTTTTGGCTCTGACAGTGGCATTTTTTACCACTAAAATTTAGTAAATATACTGGTAATTTTTCTTTTAACTATACATACATCTATGCATGAGCTGTAACTTTTTAGATAATCGTTTGTTTTTCAAAATAGTTTAATTTAAAATCTTAAACGAATGTTTTCCACTCTCAGATTAAGCATGAAGTAAAATTTCGAGTTTAGAAAAGCCTGAAAATTTGTTTTGGTCGTGTAGCGCGTAGCTAGTTTAGAAAAACCTGAAAATTAACCTCCAAATTTTTTTTATGCTTATTCTGGGAGTGGAAAACACTCGTTTGAAAGTTCAATTTGAAATATTTATTAAAACAACGAATATCTGAAGATTTACAGCGTATACCGTATATTGAGATATGTATACTTAAAAGACAAACTCTGTATATCTGAGATAGTAATAAACAATATGCAGTGTACAAAACATTTTTTTGGACACCAAAAAAATTTCAGGGCTGAAAGAGTTAAGCCATGTTTGTTCATTTTATCATAGTTCATATTTTTGTTATTAATGCCCGGTAT
This sequence comes from Philonthus cognatus, assembly GCA_932526585.2. Lineage (NCBI taxonomy): Eukaryota > Metazoa > Arthropoda > Insecta > Coleoptera > Staphylinidae > Philonthus > Philonthus cognatus. Next base: position 41,683,380 of record OW052244.1, read on the forward strand.
TATAAAACGTTCTATTCTCTAAATAAAATTTACTTTAGGAATAAATTAATTTATTCCAAAGATTTCGGTGTTAGAAATACAAAATAACTTTATTTGGCTAATAAATCTCCCCAGTAAATTATTTGTTTGTTTTTCTGCCAAGTAAATTTTATTCTCTAAATAATTTGACAGTTAAAAGTCAAAAGTGTATTATATTATTATAATTACTTTAGATTCTACTACTTGTATTTATTAATTTCATTACGGTTATTCCCTGACAATGATTAATTCGAACCACAAGACATTCTATGGAGTCGAAGACCTAGAGTTTTTCAAATTAGCCATAACCAGGGATTTTTATACTTATGCATACGCTTTTTAAAATTAGTTCGATTTAAAGTTTTAAACGAGTCTTTTCCACTCCCAGACTAAGCATGAAGTAAAATTTCGAGTTTAGAAAAGCCTGAAAATTTGGTTTGGTCGCGTAGCGCGAAGCGCGGAGCGACCGAACCAAATTTTCAGGCTTTTCTAAACTCGAAATTTTGCTTCATGCACCACGCGTATAAAACACTGAAAACACTGAAATATTGTGAACAAGTGAACTTCACTTGAAATCAGTGTCTTGTACGCGTGGCGCATGAAGTAAAATTTCGAGTTTAGAAAAGCCTGAAAATTTGGTTTGGCCGCTCCGCGCTTCGCGCTACGCGACCAAACCAAATTTTCAGGCTTTTCTAAACTCGAAATTTTACTTCATGCTTAGCCTGGGAGTGGAAAACACTCGTTTAAGTCTTTCATAATTTCTAATAAGCTTTCATTTTCTTGTTCTGTGTAATTCTGTCGTATTCCACGGTTATTCTCTATAATTATAAGAAGTTAAACTAAATTTCCAATTTGATTCACAATTTAATTTGAAATATTGACAATTCAATTTAACAAATTAGTGGTTCAAGCTATGGCCACAATGAAAATATATAATTTCGGTCTGGAATCTACTAATTAAATTATTTATTTCTAGAATTGCTACTTATTTGGTAGGTTTGCTTTATAATACGCAATTTTATTTTCCTAATAGTTTACTAGGTAAATAAATTTACTCCACAAATAGTTATCTAATGATTTATTAATCGTTTATAATACCGGGCATTAATGAATTCAATTCAATTGGTGTTTCAATTTAATCAAATTTTTAATAATTCGTGTTGAAAATATGCATGAATCTGGCTTCTCTTGAAAATTGTGTAATTTAAATAATAACTCGACACTTATAACATAAGTTTAAAACGTAAAGTTAATTATAATTCAAAAGTGGTACATTTTACGGAGAAAACTTTTTAATACAATTGATAATTGATAGACAATTTTTGTTAACTGTGATAATAGCAGTTTGTTATTTTTTACCATTTATTTGTTTACAGTTAATTTGCAGTGTTTCTCTTTTAATTTTGATTTTCTCGGATAATTTTATAAAATGTGGGGTGTTTCAGAGAAGACGCCGTATTATTTTTCAACTAAAATCGAAGCAAATTTCAAAATATTTATTTTATTGCATTCAAGATATACAGGATCTTCATTTTAAAAGGATCCACCCTGAATAACTCTGGATCTCACGTAGATAGGGTTTTAAGAAAAAAACACGTCAATTTTATTTTTAATGAGGAACTTAAAAACACATTTTTTTAATATATTTAATTAATTTCTTAATTAGAAAGGAATCACTTGGTTTGTTTCACTTAATAAATGTATTTATTCCGACTAGTTTCGACTAACAGTCATTATCAAGGAATGTACAGAATTTACAAATTACAAAGTAAGTAAACGACGTTTTTTTTTTTTTTTTAAAAAAAACGTTGTGAATGATAATGAGGACATTTGGCACTCGCCGATCATGAACGCCCTTCTTACCTGACCTGCGAAAAAATGTTGTATAAATACTTTGTAATTTGTAAATTCTGTACATTCCTTGATAATGACTGTTAGTCGAAACTAGTCGGAATAAATAAATTTATTAAGTGAAACAAAACAAACCAAGTGATTCCTTTCTAATTAAGAAATTAATTAAATATATTTTAATCATGTTTCATCAAGTGATCAATGAGAACCAAACTAAAGATACATTTTTTTAATATTTTAACTTTCACCCCGAGCCACCCCAACTTTCTACTTAAACTTAACTTAAAGAAAATGTTTTAGAATTTTCTAAATGTTGTACATTTTTTACTTTTTGAGAACTTCTGATTATTTGCTAGAATAATATGTTTAGTGAATGATTAAGTATCTATTGAAGTTTTTAAATTTCAATTCCAGATAATGTTTTCCTAAACCCCGTCCCATATATAACAGAGAGCCTGTTCATTAATTCAATTATACCGTATATAAAAAGTTTTGACAGTAATATCTATGAGCTATTCTTACGTAAAATTTCTCACATGAATGAAAAAGCCCACCCAAAATGAATTCATATTTAGATGATCCTTCGCGGGATTACGAATTTGATTGAGAAAGCCCTAGCTCAGGTAGTATGCAAATAACGCATTTGCCGAAATGCGTGCGCGTTTGTGTTTCGTGGAAGCTGTACAAGAAATAAAGCAAGAGAGTATATACGCAAAGAACGAAAAGAAATAAAGGAGGCGAGTTTGTAAGGGTTCGTGGGATAGGAACCCGCATAGCAGGTGGCCATGATATAAAATACTTCCTCGCATTTGAATAACGACATACGCGCACCATAAATCAACGCGGGCCTGGTTGAGAGAAAAACAACAAAACGAGCGCGCGAGCGGGGAAGGGGGTAAGGGCAAGGGGAGAAAAGAAGGGTTGGTCGCTTTTACCCTTTTATGCAAAAATCTCTCTCGCATTGCCGTTTTATTTACTACCTCTTTCCTCTTTCCGATCACAATGAGCCGGCCACGGTAAATATGCAAATTTATTAATGCATATTCGATGGAATCAATCAATTTATATGCGAGTCCAACTTTTTCCCATGTTACTCCGCTCGAATACTCTTTTTCTTTTCGCCAATTTGCATTCCGGCGCCGGAATTCGTCCTGGAATTAAAAAAAGGACTCTTTCGACGAGGGTCCTGGTTACGTTCGTTACATGTGAATTACAAGTGGGGCCTTTTTTGTAATTGTATCAAAATTACACCCATATGAATTTAAATAAAATTCAAGTAGGTACTTTACCAATTCCAATTCATGAGAAAAAAGAGAGGCATCTTTCGATACCTGAAATTTAACATTTCAATTAAACCTAATATTCTCTATACTCACCTTAATAACTTTTATGAAATGAATTGAAAACTAATGCATAATAATTTATTGGTGTTCCATAACAAACTTTAGTTTGTAATAAAAAGTGCACTACTTGTCATTTATTCACTCTTGCTTATATTAAAGTTTTACAAGTGAAGACACTAAACATATGTTCACTCTTGTTAATTTTATAATTGTATAATTGTGATAACAATGTTTTACAAGTTGTCTGATGTCTTTATGTGTATCACTAGTCATATTACACAATGATTGAAACTGCATGCATTAATTAATGAGCGTGGCAGGTGCGTGGAGATGGAGTAGGAGATGACTCTAATTAATGATGCCAGTCCATGGTTAATTAAATAATTAGTGTACGGTGGGCGTTCGCTTCTTATATCCTGCCGATTGAGAAACAATTGCGCATTCATCGGATCCACATTTTTAATACAGCGGTGATAATATCTTGGAACACCTGCTTGATTTTAAAGGAATATAAAAATGTTTAAAAAAAGGTTGCGTATTAAAATTATTTTGTTACGATATTGTAGAATTGACAAAATGTATGTTTTACTGGGTTACTTAATTTTGGTTTAAAATGTAACGTGAACGTGATTTGTCTGAAACTCGCAAGTTTAGAATACTTTTTAAACCAGGGCTTCGCAAACTGTTTCCATCTACGACAAATTTACACGAAAAACATATTTCAGTGCTCAAAGAATGCAATGAACGGAAATAATAAGAAATAACATACAGAGAGTTTTATGTAACACCGAACATGCTAAAATGTACTCAATGTTAATTTTCCTATGTTCAATGTGTACTGGGACGCATCACAACATTGAGTGCGATGTGATTGGCTACGATTTCTAATAGTAATATAGTCAACCCAATTTACACTCTTCCTGTCAAAAATTAATTAAATCTGTCAATTGTTATGTCAAGTGCAACATGTTGTAATATGGATATTTTAGTTCAACGGAATGCATATCAACTTCTGTTATATTTTTAATCAGTAAAATACTTAAAGAAGGCATAAATAGTAATTTAAAAGAACCAAATAACTAATTCTCCTATTCACCTTTTATTAAATACTTAGCCAATAAGTTAAAGAATATAGTTTATTAGAAACAAGTAATATTTATAATAAATTTTCAAAATGACCTCCTTCGCGCTCTAAGCAATATGCTAGACGATGATAAAATGATTCTACAGCGTTTATTAAAAAAATTGGATTCATTTCTTCACATACTAACCGTACTCGAGTCTGAAGTTCTTCCACATTTTTAATTGGAATATCACTATAAATTTTTGTTTTCATATACCCCCACAGAAGAAAATCATTTGGAGAAAGGTCGGGCGAACGTGCAGGCCAAGATATGGGACCATATCTTCCTATCCACCGACGAGGAAAATGCTGGTTCAAAAACCGCGTTACCTCATTCGTAGAGTGTGGAGGAGCTCCGTCCATTTGAAAAAAATGAGTTATTAATATTTAAATTCTGTATGCCTGGTATAATATCACTTTGAAGAAGTGTTAAAAATTTACTAGAATTTAGATTTCCGTTAATAAAACATGGGCCAATCAAGTGCGTGTCAATAATTCCAATCCATACATTAATTCTCTTGTTGTACTGAGTATGAGTTAAATTTTGACGGTAGGTATTACTTGTAGACCATACCTAAAAGAAAAGGAATAATGGGTCTAGAAAGGATACAATTAAATAGGAATAACTGACCTGTAATTTTGAGAATTTACTGATCCATCCAGACAAAAAGATGCTTCGTCAGTAAACACTATTTTCCGCAAAATGTCGTTATTTTCATTTACCATATTAAATAAAATTTCACAAAAATTTTATCGCTTAATTTTGTCATCTTCATACAGCAACTGGTGATTTTGAAATTTGTAGGACCTAAACTTAAATTCTCGTAGAACTCTATGTACGGAGGATTTTAAAATATGAAGTGATTTTGCAATAGTATTTAAAGATACTATTGGACATTCTTCAACATAACACAAAATTTTTAATTTCATCTCTTCTAATAAATTTGACGGTCTTCTTACTCTTCGTTTGTGAAATTTATCTAAACAGCCGGTTCTATTAGATTGTTTTATAAGGTCCGAAATGGTTGAAATGGATGGGATTGGGCGATCAATAAATTTCGGGAATTTTTAAAACTGTTTCCTCCATGATACAAGTTCACCAGAAAAATCTTCTCCTCCTTTGTATACATTGTATAACTATCCGTTCTTCTTCTGAGTCTGTTTTAAATGCCAGAACAACAAATATCACTTGCTTGAGATAACTGACAGATTTAATTTATTTTTAAAGGGAAGAGTGTACATTGGGTTGACTATATTACAATTAAAAATCGTAGCCAATCACATAGCACTCAATGCTGTGATGCGTCCCAGTACACATCGAACATAGGACAATTTACATTGAGTAGATTCTAGCATGTTCGGTGTTACATAAAACTCTCTGTATAAACATGTACTAAACGCCGATAATGAGGGCTGAAATTGATGAAAGAAATAATTAAACGACAAAAAATAGAATTTTGTTAAGTTAATGAATTATTTATAAATTATGTTTACTTGTACAAACTATAACATTTCATGGCCGCAAGGTAATAAATAAACTATTATTATTATACTTCTGTGTCTCAGATATAGAAAAAGTACCTAAACTAGAAACTTACATCATCAAGTGTAAGTCAGACATTTTTTGAGTCTCTTGAAATATTCGCTTAGCCAATATTAGATTACTTGTTTTGAGAAGATACCTGGACTTCTTAAAACTAGGGTCACGTAACCTAATGGTAAATTCGAGAAACTATTATTAGCAGTTGAAAAAAAATCTAATCATGTACATCCTTTTTAAAATTATACTCATTTTTTAGAATACTTTATAATAAATTACCATTAATTGATCCCCTTTCAAGGCATTAACCTAACTTATATAGGTTCTCCAAGGTCCAGTTGCATAAAAAATTTGAACTAGATTTATCTCTGAACTCGAGTTCAAAATGATTGATATTTTGAACTCGAGTTCAGAGATAAACCTAATTCAAAGTTTTTTATGCATCTGGACCTTGGAGAAGCTATATAAGTTAGGTTAATGCCTTGAAAGGGCATCAATTAATGGTAATTTATTATAAAAGTTGTAATGTCACTTTGAACTTGAGTTAAAAAATGAAGCAGTTCGACGTGTTAGGTGCAACTGGCTCTTAAGTTCACCTAGTTACCAGTGAACAAAATTAAATTATGTAGCTAGCATCTAACCATACCTACATATGTAGCTATCAACTGGAATAGATAATACTTTTGTAACCAACATACCCCTTAATAAAATTAACCTAGGATTAGGTGAGAATTCCTTAGGTTAGATTAGATAAGAAGCTAACATACATAATTGTTATCTAATCATAGCATAACTTTTATAACTATTACATAACCTACTCTGTGTAAAAGATAACGTTACCTTTCTAATTGGCATCTAATACAACCTATGTAACTGTTATCTATCCCTATAATTACATGTATAACTGTGTTATAAGCTAATAAACCTATATAACTAGCATCTAACCATACCTTCATATGTAACTATGATCTAACCCTAATATAAATTCTGTAACTGTCATACAGGTTAAAAAAATGAACCTAATATTAACTAATAAATATTAAGGTTAGATTGGATGGTAACCTATGTAACTGTTATCTTATCCTAATATAACTTTTGTAACATTGCATGGCCTACTCTGGATAAAATATAACGTAGCCTTGTTGATTGGGATCTGATGCAACTTATGTAACTGCCATCTATCCGTAATATAACTTATGAAACTGCTATCTATCCCTAATATAACTTATGTAACTGCCATCTATCCCTAATATAACTTATGAAACTGCTATCTATCCCTAATATAACTTATGTAACTGAAATCTATTCCTAATATAACTTATGAAACTGCTATATATCCCTAATATAACTTATGTAACTGCAATCTATCCTTAATATAACTTATGAAACTGCTATCTATCCCTAATATAACTTATGTAACTGCAATCTCTCCCTAATATAACTTTTGTAACTGCCATTTACACTATTGAATCTGTATAACTCGAATCTAACCATACCTTTATATATAACTATCATCTAACCCTTATATAAATCTTGTAACTGTCATACAGTTTAATAAAATTAACCTAGTATTAGCTGACAATTACTTAGGTTAGGTTATATGCCAACCTCATTTACGTAACTGTTATCTAATCCTAACATAACTTTGAACTCTCGTCATTTGTGTAAAGTCGAAGAGTGTCAAATTGGACGAGTTTAATGTCGACACATCGGAAATGTTGACATCGATACGTTTTATATCGATTCATGTCAAATTTGAGTTGGTCAATGTCGGTACCTCGAAAAGTGTTAAATTTGACGAGTTTAATGTCGTTACATCGGAAATGTGATAATTTGAGTTATTTGAGAAATATCAATCAATATTGACGTGTTTAATGTCGACAAAAACGTAAAATCAAACCGAATGTATTTTAAACTTGGTAATATTTGAGTGTTGTATACGCGTGGCGCATGAAGTAAAATTTCGAGTTTAGAAAAGCCCCGTGAAAATTTGTCGAGGGTCGCGCAGCGACCCGCGACAAATTTTCTACGCGGTGCTTTTCTAAACTCGAAATTTTACTTTATGCTTAGTCTGGGAGTGGATGACGCTCGTTCGGAAGTGATAAATGCCAATGTCGAATGTCACACGTGTCAATGCCGATTGAATAATGGTTAATGATACGTCACCTGTGCTAAATTTTCATGAGGTTTTCATTATTTCGAGATTTTCGACGGTAATTAAAATTTTCATCAGATATTCAATATTTCGAGATTATTATCCGATTTTCGATATTTAAAGATTTTTGTACATTTATAAATGTCGATGAATAATGGTTAATGAAATGTCACGTGTGTCAAATTTTTATCAGATTTTCAATATTTTGAGATTTTCGACGGTTATTCAAATTTTCACCAGATTTTCAACATATCGATATTTTTGACGATTATTAAAATTTGCATCAGATTTTCAATATTCCGAAATTTTTATCAGATATTAGGTATTTCGAGATTTTTGTCAATTTATAAAATTTTCCTGAGATGTTTTAAATTTTCATCTGCTTTTCAGTATTTCGAGGTTTTTGCCAAATTCATGATATTTCGAGATTTTTGACATTTTTTAAACTAGGTTTTCAATATTTTGAGTTATTTGACAATTTTTAAAATGTCGACGGTTATTAAAATGTTCACCAGATGTTCAACATACCGAGATTTTTGACGATTATTAAAATTTGTATCAGATTTTCAATATTTTTAAGTTTTTATCAGATACTCGATATTTCGAGATTTTCGTCAATTTATAAAATTTTCCTGAGATTTTAAATATTTCGAGATTCTTGACGATTTTTAAAATGTTCATCAAATTTTCATTATTTCGAGATTTTTGTCAAATTCGTGATATTTCGAGATTTTTGACATTTTTTTAAAATTATTATCAGATTTTTAATATTTCGAATTATTTGACAATTTTTAAAATGTTCTTCGGATTTTCAATATTTCGAGACTTTTGTCAAATTTTTGAGATTTTTATCATTTTATAAAATTTTGCAGGCTCTTGTAAACTCGAAATGTTACTACTTCATTCAAGTAAAATGTCTCCTTTGTCATAAACTGTTTTGGCAGTTGGAGCGAAATGTACTCGAGCTCATTTTGCGGTCTAAAAATGCGTTGAGTACAAGTACAAGTACTTGTGGACTGAGTATCGAGTACACGAAAAGTACTCAAAGTACACATTTTGAGTACTTGTACTAGAGTACCGTCCAGCTCTGGAACCTATGATCTAACCTAATCTAAGTGTCAACTAACTCTATCGTAACTGCCATTAAACTATAGCCTATGTAACCGGTTCTTATTTAATGGTCTGGACTATATCAGTCATCTAACCTAGCGTACATAACTGTAACCTGACATAACAGTCGTCTTCTTCATTTTCTTGATTAATGATCTTGGCAACTAGGCTCTATCGACTAATCACAGTTATAGGCATCAAATCTGATCTATTATAATTGACGTAACCCAGCCCAGTGACATAACCTAGATACCTGTGACCTAACCTAGACTCAGTTTAGATGGAAAACAATGATTTTATTGTACTGCTTCAGTATCATTAACTCTTCAAACAACAAACAAGAGGAGATAAATAGCGGTAATTACGCGTTACACATAGAAATAAAAAGACGGAACGGAAACGTCCGTTTTTCGGTAATTTGCTGTAAAAATGAAACCCGTATAATTTACCAGAAGAAAAAGTAATTGCACGAATCATTGTTATTTTTATTCGGGCAGTCGAGTGCACCGCTCATTCCGCGAGCAACCTTGGGCCGCAGCTATTTGAAATGTAGGAAGAAAACAATTTAAATTTCACAGACGTGACTGCATGTCGAAAAAAAATCGTTATGCACTTTGCATGGTATTTGCATTTCGCGTCGCAATCAATCAATCGCTGACGTAATTTTATAATTTTTTCGTGTATTGTGTTTCTTTTTCCTTTCTTGCGTTCCTGCCTCTATTTTTTTTTTGCTCTCTCCAGAGTTGTTGTCTTGAAGTGGAACGGCTCGAGTTGAGATTGTCGGGCTCTCCGAGATGTTATATATTGTGCAGTTTGATGGCTCTCGAGTGTGTTACATGCTCCGAGCTACCGGTCTCTAAAGGAGTACGAGTAATTATTTATGTGTATACATGTGGAGGAAGATGGAGGAAAAAATTGTCGGATGTTGGGGCTTTGTTTATTTGCGGCCTGGGGGCTGGACTCCTGGAACAGGCCATTGTTTCGAGTGCTTCGCTGCTACTGCTTCTATTAACAAGTGCCACTCTCTGCAGCTGTGACGGATTCTGAAACAAAAAATTACTACGGTTTCATGAAGGAAATAATTGCAATTGTTTCTTTGCATCATTTGTTATTTATTTACTCCAGCCAGGAGCGGATCCAGAGAGCAATTTCAGAGAAGGGGGTCAATTATCAGCTATAATGTTCCAAGGGTGATAATTACCCATTAATTTTGTTTAACCCTATAGTTTGTTGCTTGGTAATTCCCTGAGGCTAGAAGGGCAATTAACTGAAGCAACAGTCTTGAGGTAACAATAAAATTACGTAATTATCATTGCCCGTGGTACATTCGGTTAGATAAGTTTTTGAATAGACACGTATAATATTAGGTATACACATAAAAACAAACTTCTGAAATGCACAAGAGAGACTTTTTATATACAGAAGATTAGGACAATCTTCTTTGTATAAAAAGTCTCTATTGTATATTTCATAAGTTTGTTTTTATGCGCATACCTATTATTATACGTGTCCAATAATAAAGGTTTTATAATTATCATTTTAGAAGAAATCACAACGAGGAAGATATTTCAGTGTATTTATTTTATAAGTATGTTTCGAATTTAAAACTAATTTGAATTCAAAAAAATTTGCTTACGCTTTAGTTTGCAGAACATTATATACTGAATATAAAATTACGAGAAAATTCCTATAAGCCGCAAACAGTAGGTCTTAATTAATTAGACTACTAATACAATAAATATCCACTGGAACAAATACTGCCCGTGCAAATGCACCTCCGGATATTGAATTATTCAATGAACACTGTTAAAAAAATACGTAAAGTGATTTCTTGCAAAATTCTAAGTAAAATCATCACTGGACTAAGGACAATCTTCTTTTATTAAGCTTTAGACTTGTCAATACAGAATGTTACTTAATAGTTAACTAATACTAACATAGCATTTAAAATGTATGACACAAATGGGACACTAGGATAGATCCTTGGGACAAAAGGTTGCATAGTAGACGTAATATTTTGGGCTAGTACTCTCTGCCTTCGGTCACTAAGGTATGATACTATAAGTCTGCAGCTATCCGGATGTAAGTTATGGAAATATAGCTTTCTTAAAAGAATCGAATAGGGAACACAATCAAACGCCTTCGAGAGGTTGAAAAAAGTAGATTTGTAAGTACTCTTTTCTCCAAAACAACCAACTGTCGTTTCAATAAAATTGCATATAGCTTCGGTGATTAATCGCCTTTTTATGAACCCATATTGTTTCTTACAAAATATTTTAACATGTTCAAAGTACTCGGTCAATTGAGACTGCAATATACGTTCGAAAACTTTGCAAATTAAAGGTAAAAGTGAGGTTGGACGATTGTTATCCGGATCTGAACAGTCGCCTTTTTGTAGATGAGTATAACTAATCCCATCTTAAGACAAACAGAAAAAACTTTTTCTCTGATACATTTGTTTATGTACTTTGTCAGAGGTATTAGAATGACTGTTAGGATTGATTTTAAAACGTCAGTTTGGAACTCGTAAATGTCCCTACTTTCACCTGGTTTCAAACTGTTGATAGCACTACTCACTACACTATTAGAGACTTTATTAAATTGGAAATACATTCCACAGGTTGGTGGGCCACGACACATTAAAATAATAGGATCAACGTCGTGTATGTAAAAGTACACTTATTGTTACACCATGATTTTTATGTTTTACTTTAAGTTGATTCGCACATTTAATGAATTACCAGTAAATGAAAAAGTCGGTAAATTTACAATTCCTAAGAGGAAGTAAATGAAAACTCTAGGCTATTAAATTCGTTAATTCGACTTGAATTACTTGTTGAATTCTCTTCTATTACTCGTAGGGATTAGATTTATGTGAATTTCCAAGTTGTTTACGTCCAAAGCAAAGTGCTATCTTACTCAAGAAGAAAAATATTTCCTTGAAATGCCGGTAATATGAGATAAGTCCGCCCACACAAATATTCCAAGGAGTTAATTAAAACCGGAGAACGTGCGGGGAATATCCGATGTAAAAGCAATAATTATCACACCTGATATCGATTTCAGTGCAACACAAAACTGAACAGGACTTAAAAAAAATCCGATAGGAATTAGTCGATGTCACACCGTGTGTTCCTCTCGATTTAGCGTTCGCGTGTGTAATTGAACACCGGCATTTGCATATCGTTTTTCCACCGCAATTGTCGTCTAATTTATCACGCTCCGAGCCCGAAATTGATAACGCGAGTGAAACAAAAAATGAAACACTGTAAATACGTAATTCTGTTGTGCATGGGCGTAGCCAAAGGGGGGTAGTGGGTGCTCCACTAGTCAACAAGAAGTTATACGTTTTGAATATGAGCAAACATGTTAAAGGGTTTTGACAAGCTTTAAAATTAAATACGAAGACGTTTTCAGAAAAATTCAAACTTGGTAATTTTTTTTAAGAATTTAGCCAATTTTGACTGGATTTTGTCAACCAATTTCACTACATAATTTTATTAAATTCAATTATGTAGTGAAATTGGCTAAACGTTGACGAAATTCAGTAAAAATTGGCGAAATTCTTAAAAATGGAAAAATTTGGCGAATATCTTGTTAACTAATAGAATAGGATTTTCGCTTAATTGGTCAATTTTTGAAAAATTCTACTAATCTGCTAAATTTTACTGAAAATCTTGACACATTCAAATGTCACAAAAATCATTAAAATTGACGTGCGCTAAAACTGGCGAAAAAAATATTGGTTAGAAAATCATCATGTTTTAAATGAACGAAAAAAATTAAAAACATTGCGTAAATTGACGAAAATCATAAAAGTTCATATTATAAAAATTGACATGTTCAAAAGTAAGGCTGGGATTTGTTTAAATTTGAGTGCCTATTCGAATATTCATTAAAAAATATATTAAAATATTCAAATTATTCGAATATCAAAAATTTGATTATTATTAGAATATTTGAATATTTGACTGTTTTGAATGAATATTCGAATATATGAATTTGCTAAATTCCCAGCCTTAATTAAAACATGTATTAAATTAACATTTGCTTCATTGTTTGCCCAAATTTTTCATATATATATTCGAATATTTTAATCAGATTACAAATGAATATTCGAATACTTTAATTAGAAACATTTTTCTTTTTCTTTTAAGTATACACATGCATACGCTGCAAATTTTCCGACATTCGTTGTTTTTTAATAGAGTTCCATTTACGGCTTTAAACAAATGTTCTCCACTCCAAGATTAAGCATCAAGTAAAATTTTGAGGCTAGAAAAGCCTGAAAAATTGGCTACACGACCAATCCAAATTTTCAGGCTTTTCTAAACTCGAAATTTTACTTTTTGCTTAATCTGGGAGTAGAAAACACTCGTTTAAATTTGCAAATTTAATGCTTGAAAATTGACAGTGTTAACATCGGTGTATGTATATTTAAATGAAAAATTCTTTGTGTATCAAAAATGTGCGTTAAAAATTGTTCATTGTATAAAAACAAATTCTTAGTTTGTTTATCGATAATTTTGTTTTCGCTGCTTGGATTTTATTTTATCTAGTGAGATATCAAAGGCACAGTAGTTCTGAACAATTGTTGAAAAAATCAATAATTTTGCAACACCTGTAATTTTTATATAGATAAAAGTTTATCAATCTTCGCAACGTCAAGTTTGTCTTTCAAAAATTTTGTTATCAGTGCTTGGATTTTATTTTTCGTAATAAAAATTCAAAGCCAAATTAATTGTTTATAAATTGTTTTAAAAGTTTAATCAAACCTTGAAGATTTAGATTTTTTATAAATAAAAATTAAACTTAAACTTAAATTAAACTTAAACTTAAAAACTTTAATGTAATGTAAAATGTAATGTAAACTGTAATGTACAATGTAATGAAAAATGTAATGTAAAATGTAATGTAAAATGTATTGTCAAATGTAATGTAAAATGTAATGTAAAATGTAATGTAAAGTGTAATGTAAAATGTAATGTAAAATGTAATGTAAAATGTAATGTAAAATGTAATGTAAAATATAATGTAAAATGTATTTTAAAATATAATGTAAAATGTAATGTAAAATGTAATGTAAAATGTAATGTAAAATGTAATGTAAAATGTAATGTAAAATGTAATGTAAAATGTAATGTAAAATGTAATGTAAAATGTAATGTAAAATGTAATGTAAAATGTAATGTGAAATGCAATGTAAAATGTAATGTAAAATGTAATGTAAAATGTAATGTAAAATGTAATGTAAAATGTAATGTAAAATGTAATGTAAAATGTAATTTAAAATGTAATGTAAAATGTAATGTAAAATGTAATGTAAAATGTAATGTAAAATGTAATGTAAAATGTAATGTAAAATGTAATGTAAAATGTAATGTAAAATGTGATGTAAAATGTAATGTAAAATGTAATGTAAAATGTAATGTAAAATGTAATGTAAAATGTAATGTAAAATGTAAAATGTAATGTAAATTGTAATGTAAAATGTAATGTAAAATGTGATGTAAAATGTAATGTAAAATGTAATGTAAAATGTAATGTAAAATGTAATGTAAAATGTAATGTAAAATGTAATGTAAAATGTAATGTAAAATGTAATGTAAAATGTAATGTAAAATGTAATGTAAAATGTAATGTAAAATGTAATGTAAAATGTAATGTAAAATGTAATGTAAAATGTAATGTAAAATGTAATGTAAAATGTAATGTAAAATGTAATGTAAAATGTAATGTAAAATGTAATGTAAAATGTAATGTAAAATGTAATGTAAAATGTAATGTAAAATGTAATGTAAAATGTAATGTAAAATGTATGTAAAATGTAATGTAAAATGTAATGTAAAATGTAATGTAAAATGTAATGTAAAATGTAATGTAAAATGTAATGTAAAATGTAATGTAAAATTTAATGTAAAATTTAATGTAAAATGTAATGTAAAATGTAATATAAAATGTACTGTAAAATGTAATGTAAAATGTAATGTAAAATGTAATGGAAAATGTAGTGTAAAATGTAATGTGAAATGCAATGTAAAATGTAATGTAAAATGTAATGTAAAATGTAATGTAAAATGTAATGTAAAATGTAATGTAAAATGTAATGTAAAATGTAATGTAAAATGTAATGTAAAATGTAATGTAAAATGTAATGTAAAATGTAATGTAAAATGTAATGTAAAATGTAATGTAAAATGTAATGTAAAATGTAATGTAAAATGTAATGTAAAATGTAATGTAAAATGTAATGTAAAATGTAAAATGTAATGTAAATTGTAATGTAAAATGTAATGTAAAATGTGATGTAAAATGTAATGTAAAATGTAATGTAAAATGTAATGTAAAATGTAATGTAAAATGTAATGTAAAATGTAATGTAAAATGTAATGTAAAATGTAATGTAAAATGTAATGTAAAATGTAATGTAAAATGTAATGTAAAATGTAATGTAAAATGTAATGTAAAATGTAATGTAAAATGTAATGTAAAATGTAATGTAAAATGTAATGTAAAATGTAATGTAAAATGTAATGTAAAATGTAATGTAAAATGTAATGTAAAATGTAATGTAAAATGTAATGTAAAATGTAATGTAAAATGTAATGTAAAATGTAATGTAAAATGTAATGTAAAATGTAATGTAAAATGTAATGTAAAATGTAATGTAAAATGTAATGTAAAATGTAATGTAAAATGTAATGTAAAATGTAATGTAAAATGTAATGTAAAATGTAATGTAAAATGTAATGTAAAATGTATGTAAAATGTAATGTAAAATGTAATGTAAAATGTAATGTAAAATGTAATGTAAAATGTAATGTAAAATGTAATGTAAAATGTAATGTAAAATTTAATGTAAAATTTAATGTAAAATGTAATGTAAAATGTAATATAAAATGTACTGTAAAATGTAATGTAAAATGTAATGTAAAATGTAATGGAAAATGTAGTGTAAAATGTAATGTGAAATGCAATGTAAAATGTAATGTAAAATGTAATGTAAAATGTAATGTAAAATGTAATGTAAAATGTAATGTAAAATGTAATGTAAAATGTAATGTAAAATGTAATGTAAAATGTAATGTAAAATGTAATGTAAAATGTAATGTAAAATGTAATGTAAAATGTGATGTAAAATGTAATGTAAAATGTAATGTAAAATGTAATGTAAAATGTAATGTAAAATGTAATGTAAAATGTAATGTAAAATGTAATGTAAAATGTAAAATGTAATGTAAATTGTAATGTAAAATGTAATGTAAAATGTGATGTAAAATGTAATGTAAAATGTAATGTAAAATGTAATGTAAAATGTAATGTAAAATGTAATGTAAAATGTAATGTAAAATGTAATGTAAAATGTAATGTAAAATGTAATGTAAAATGTAATGTAAAATGTAATGTAAAATGTAATGTAAAATGTAATGTAAAATGTAATGTAAAATGTAATGTAAAATGTAATGTAAAATGTAATGTAAAATGTAATGTAAAATGTAATGTAAAATTTAATGTAAAATGTAATGTAAAATGTAATGTAAAATGTAATGTAAAATGTAATGTAAAATGTAATGTAAAATGTAATGTAAAATGTAATGTAAAATGTAATGTAAAATGTAATGTAAAATGTATGTAAAATGTAATGTAAAATGTAATGTAAAATGTAATGTAAAATGTAATGTAAAATGTAATGTAAAATGTAATGTAAAATGTAATGTAAAATTTAATGTAAAATTTAATGTAAAATGTAATGTAAAATGTAATATAAAATGTACTGTAAAATGTAATGTAAAATGTAATGTAAAATGTAATGGAAAATGTAGTGTAAAATGTAATGTGAAATGCAATGTAAAATGTAATGTAAAATGTAATGTAAAATGTAATGTAAAATGTAATGTAAAATGTAATGTAAAATGTAATGTAAAATGTAATGTAAAATGTAATGTAAAATGTAATGTAAAATGTAATGTAAAATGTAATGTAAAATGTAATGTAAAATGTGATGTAAAATGTAATGTAAAATGTAATGTAAAATGTAATGTAAAATGTAATGTAAAATGTAATGTAAAATGTAAAATGTAATGTAAATTGTAATGTAAAATGTAATGTAAAATGTGATGTAAAATGTAATGTAAAATGTAATGTAAAATGTAATGTAAAATGTAATGTAAAATGTAATGTAAAATGTAATGTAAAATGTAATGTAAAATGTAATGTAAAATGTAATGTAAAATGTAATGTAAAATGTAATGTAAAATGTAATGTAAAATGTAATGTAAAATGTAATGTAAAATGTAATGTAAAATGTAATGTAAAATGTAATGTAAAATGTAATGTAAAATGTAATGTAAAATGTAATGTAAAATGTAATGTAAAATGTAATGTAAAATGTAATGTAAAATGTAATGTAAAATGTAATGTAAAATGTAATGTAAAATGTAATGTAAAATGTAATGTAAAATGTAATGTAAAATGTAATGTAAAATGTAATGTAAAATGTAATGTAAAATGTAATGTAAAATGTAATGTAAAATGTAATGTAAAATGTAATGTAAAATGTAATGTAAAATGTATGTAAAATGTAATGTAAAATGTAATGTAAAATGTAATGTAAAATGTAATGTAAAATGTAATGTAAAATGTAATGTAAAATGTAATGTAAAATTTAATGTAAAATTTAATGTAAAATGTAATGTAAAATGTAATATAAAATGTACTGTAAAATGTAATGTAAAATGTAATGTAAAATGTAATGTAAAATGTAGTGTAAAATGTAATGTGAAATGCAATGTAAAATGTAATGTAAAATGTAATGTAAAATGTAATGTAAAATGTAATGTAAAATGTAATGTAAAATGTAATGTAAAATGTAATGTAAAATGTAATGTAAAATGTAATGTAAAATGTAATGTAAAATGTAATGTAAAATGTAATGTAAAATGTGATGTAAAATGTAATGTAAAATGTAATGTAAAATGTAATGTAAAATGTAATGTAAAATGTAATGTAAAATGTAATGTAAAATGTAATGTAAAATGTAAAATGTAATGTAAATTGTAATGTAAAATGTAATGTAAAATGTAATGTAAAATGTAATGTAAAATGTAATGTAAAATGTAATGTAAAATGTAATGTAAAATGTAATGTAAAATGTAATGTAAAATGTAATGTAAAATGTAATGTAAAATGTAATGTAAAATGTAATGTAAAATGTAATGTAAAATGTAATGTAAAATGTAATGTAAAATGTAATGTAAAATGTAATGTAAAATGTAATGTAAAATGTAATGTAAAATGTAATGTAAAATGTAATTTAAAATGTAATGTAAAATGTAATGTAAAATGTAATGTAAAATGTAATGTAAAATGTAATGTAAAATGTAATGTAAAATGTAATGTAAAATGTAATGTAAAATGTAATGTAAAATGTAATGTAAAATATATGTAAAATGTAATGTAAAATGTAATGTAAAATGTAATGTAAAATGTAATGTAAAATGTAATGTAAAATGTAATGTAAAATTTAATGTAAAATTTAATGTAAAATGTAATGTAAAATGTAATATAAAATGTACTGTAAAATGTAATGTAAAATGTAATGTAAAATGTAATGGAAAATGTAGTGTAAAATGTAATGTGAAATGCAATGTAAAATGTAATGTAAAATGTAATGTAAAATGTAATGTAAAATGTAATGTAAAATGTAATGTAAAATGTAATGTAAAATGTAATGTAAAATGTAATGTAAAATGTAATGTAAAATGTAATGTAAAATGTAATGTAAAATGTAATGTAAAATGTAATGTAAAATGTAATGTAAAATGTAATGTAAAATGTAATGTAAAATGTAATGTAAAATGTAATGTAAAATGTAATGTAAAATGTAATGTAAAATGTAATGTAAAATGTAATGTAAAATGTAATGTAAAATGTAATGTAAAATGTAATGTAAAATGTAATGTAAAATATATGTAAAATGTAATGTAAAATGTAATGTAAAATGTAATGTAAAATGTAATGTAAAATGTAATGTAAAATGTAATGTAAAATTTAATGTAAAATTTAATGTAAAATGTAATGTAAAATGTAATATAAAATGTACTGTAAAATGTAATGTAAAATGTAATGTAAAATGTAATGGAAAATGTAGTGTAAAATGTAATGTGAAATGCAATGTAAAATGTAATGTAAAATGTAATGTAAAATGTAATGTAAAATGTAATGTAAAATGTAATGTAAAATGTAATGTAAAATGTAATGTAAAATGTAATGTAAAATGTAATGTAAAATGTAATGTAAAATGTAATGTAAAATGTAATGTAAAATGTAATGTAAAATGTAATGTAAAATGTAATGTAAAATGTAATGTAAAATGTAATGTAAAATTTAATGTAAAATGTAATGTAAAATGTAATGTAAAATGTAATGTAAAATGTAATGTAAAATGTAATGTAAAATGTAATGTAAAATGTAATGTAAAATGTAATGTAAAATGTAATGTAAAATGTAATGTAAAATGTAATGTAAAATGTAATGTAAAATGTAATGTAAAATGTAATGTAAAATGTAATGTAAAATGTAATGTAAAATGTAATGTAAAATGTAATGTAAAATGTAATGTAAAATGTAATGTAAAATGTAATGTAAAATGTAATGTAAAATGCAATGTAAAATGTAATGTAAAATGCAATGTAAAATGTAATGTAAAATGTAATGTAAAATGTAATGGAAAATGTAATGTAAAATGTAATGTAAAATGTAATGTAAAATGTAATATAAAATGTAATGTGAAATGCAATGTAAAATGTAATGAAAAACGTAAAATTATGTTTCTTAATGAATCGGTTTTCACTGCTTCGATGTTGTTTAATTTAGTGGATAATAAATTTGTTCTAAATATTCTTGGAAAATTAATATTTTGTTTTCAGAGCTTGGATTTTAAATTTTTCCATAAAAAGTCAAAGCAAAATTATTTGTTTAAAATTAGTTTTGAAAGTTTCATCAATTTTCAAAAATCTTATTTGTTTTTATAAACAAAAAATAAAACAAATTTTTTACTAAATCAACTCTAAAATGTCCAATTTGTTTCTCAATAACTCCGTTTTGACTGCTTGGATTTTTATTAATTTTAGTAGAAATTCAATTTATTCTAGATATTTTTGCAAATTTTTTTGGATTTTAATTTTAAAATCCCGTTAATTTTCTATAATTTAAAATAGAACATTGTTTATGTATTTTCTTTAAAGACAATTTAGTCTCTCAATAATTTTATTCTTTCCATGGATTAGATTTGGTTTTCTTGATTGGGAAATGGAAAGCAAAAAATTATCACGACTTTGAAAACTGATTTGGAAAACAATAAATTATCACGACTTTGAAAATTGATTTGAAATGCAAAAAATTATCAAGACTTTGAAAACTGATTAAAAGTTCAAAAAAAGTTTAAAATTCAATTTAAAGTATTGATAATTTTTTGTCAAAATTCTTGTCAGTCATCTATAACACTTCAGAAATTAATAATAATTACTTTGATTACGGCAATGGCATTTTAAACTTCAAACTTCAAACCTTTTATTCAGTGCTATTCAGAAGATATCCGTTACACAGGTCAGTACAATTTAGCAAAGCTTAAACTAAATATGATGCATGCATCAAAATGATATATAAAATGTAAAAAAATAGGTCTTAATCTAAATCACAAAACATTAAAAATCATTAATACATTAAAATATAAAGATAAAATTGTTCTTAGTTTAGATCATAAAATATAAACAAGGCAGAATAAGTTAAAACAATACAAACAAACAAACATATTAAAATATAAAAGTTAAAATAGTTCCTAATCTAAATCTTAAAATTTACTTGATAAAAATAAACGAAGCAGAATAAGTTAAAACAAGACAAACTTATTAAAATATAAAAATTAAAATAGTTCCTGATCTAAATCTTAAAAGGTACTTGATAAAATTTCATGTTTGCTGTAGTATGCATTGGCGATAAAATGTCGCTTAATAATAACCTTATATTTTTTGAGCAGTCAATTTTTTACCAGATCTGGAAGTTTGTTATATAATTTAGCTCCGTAATAGTTAATCCCATTTTGATTTTTTTCTAATCTTATATAGCGTGGATAGATTTAAATTGCATTTCTGGTCTTGTGTTTTTGTATCATGTCATGGGTTACATATTTATTAATATTAGTTTTGACATATAGCAAACATTCCAAAGCAGATATAAATGGAAGTGTTAGAATTTTATTTGTATTGAAATTAGATCTACAAACATCTCTGTATGGTAAGTTACAAATAGCTCTAAAAGCTCTTCTTTGGAGCTTAAATATTGTTTTACCAATTCCTGAATGACCCCATGCAAGAATACAGTATGATTTATGCGAATGGCATAATCCAAAGTAAGCTGTGATAAGCGCACTCTGTGGTAGTGCATTGTTCAGTCTTCTCAACAAGTATATCTTTTTACAAAGTTTAGTGGCAAGAGCATCCCCATATTTTTGCCAAGTTAATTTGGAGTCAACATATACGCCTAGAAATCTGGCATGTGTTGCTAGAAATAGAGCTGATGTCTTGAGGCTAAATGTAACATTTGCTGTATTGTTCTCGTTTAACGTGAGCTTATTAGATGTAAACCATTCTATAGTTATTTTTCTAGTTTCTATGTCCTGGTCCACTGCTGTTTGTAAGCTGCTCGAGCATGAACTTATGGTGGTGTCATCTGCAAAGAGTGTGAAAGCTGAGTTATTATAAATATTAGGCAGATCATTAATATATACCAGGAACAGCAATTAAAAACTTTTAAACTTTATTTAATATTTTTATTTTAACTTCTTTTTAAATAAAGAATCAGATATTACTTTTATGTCAACAAAGATAATAAATAAAAAAGTGAATTTATTTTAATAATAGAAAAAAAAATCACTTGGTTTGTTTCAGTGATTCTTTATTTAAAAGGAGTTAAAATAAAAATCAGTGAAACAAGTGGTTTAATAGTTGTATTAGGGGGTAAAAGTAATTAAATGCATGGCAAGTTAATGGCATTTAATGATTTACCCTTAACGAGTGTTTCCACTCCCAGATTAAGCATGAAGTAAAATTTCGAGTTTAGAAAAGCCTGAAAATTTGGATTTGCTGGGGCGCGCGAGCGAAGCGAGTCGCGCTCCAGCAAATCCAAATTTTGAGGCTTTTCTAAACTCGAAATTTTACTTCACGCGCCACTCGTATCAACCACTGATTTAAAGTTAAGTTTTCCAGCACACACATGCATAGTCTTTAATTATAATAACCCGTAATTAGATATCCACATTAAACCAATTGCTTAAAATAATTATTTGAGACAAAGTATAGTGTGTATGTCTGTCTGTTTTATTTTTTTTTTTATTATATTATATGTATAAACATTGTATTACTATTGTAATGAGGATTTGTCTGGTTATAAATTAGAGATTAGGAAAATATGTTTTTCTGTATATTTTTTGCCATGGCTCACTGTGTATTGAGTTGCCATAGCGACACTGTCAAATAGGTTGTTTATCATCACTGTTACAAACAATTACTTCAATGCACAAAAAGTTGTCTGCATACCGATTAAATAGCTTTAAGTAATTAACGGAAATACTGATACAGAAAAAAAAACGCAAATTACCAACAAATTTCGAAGGGAAGTTTGTTTACGAGTAACCGATTAATTGTTTATCAGTATTACAATCCTTATCGGTTTAGCGCTTTTCTCTTTCCCTAGTGCGAAAATTAAATTCGAGAATGTTAATGAGAATTATCGACATTTTCGTTAACTTCCAAAATTAACAAAATGAATGAATGTATTTCCAACGTTAAACAATTTCTGGATTTTCATCATTTAGCATTTATGGCATTTTACTAAGTATAGCATATACAGTGCGATGATTTAAATTATGATTTGGAGTAGTCGGAATTTTTGTTATGCGGTTGGTCAGACTGCTAATTGAATGATGTATTCAATTTGAGCTTATGCTAAACTATGTGTCAACAGTCATTAGTGCCAATCTAATTTAAAACTAAGAGCCTACTCTAAATCATGTTTTAGACGATCGCATGGTATTTATTATATTATTGCACCCCCCTGGTGAAATTCCTGGTTACGCCCCTGATGTTGTATGCCATTTTTGACTTTCACCGGTGCTAGCGGAATAAGGGGAAAAATCAATTTGTTCGCGTCTAGTAGCAATTAATTCAGATTATGCTGCACATATTCAAATCGGTGGATTTTTTTTTCCGTTTCTCATATGCATTTTGATAAATGACAGGCGCGGACTTTTAATAGGCACCCGTGACATTTCGGTGATTTTGAAAAGGTGTTTGCTAATTAATTACCACGAGTTTTTTTTTTATTTCGGTGCATTGAGGTGTCTATTAATAAATACGGGTTATCATGTTACTGTTGTTCAATATTTTTTGCAAATGAATTTAAATAACTAATCCTATAACCACTTTTGTTTAATGCCATGTTAGTGTAATAAATCTTTATTGAAAATTAATACATTATACTTACGGACATTATTATTAAATATCAGATTAGGTTGGGTGCAAATTCAAGCTGTATTCTAAACTGTGGGTTGCGTAAAACCATTTCTGAGTCGCCTATTTCAAAGAAATTAATTTGAAGAAAAATATCAGGACATTCTTCAAAACGTAACTAAGTTAACGATTAACAAAACGTCTATTGCAGATTTGTTTTTGTTATATTCATATTTTATTTACCTTAGGTCACATAAATTGTAATTGAGAAAATGTAAGGCCGTTCAAAATTTTGAGTAGATTTCAACTGCGGCGTTATCCTCAGCCTACTTCAAAGAAATTTATTAGAAGAAAAATCTCAGAACTTTCTTCAAAACGTAACTAAGTTGACGATTAATAAAACGTCTATTGCAATTTTTTTATCATATTCCTTTTTTTCTTTAGGTCACATAAATTGTAATAGAGAAAATGTGAGTTCAAAGTTTTAAGTAGATTTCAACTGTGGCGTTATCCTTAGCCTATTTCAAAGAAATTTACTTGAAGAAAAATCTCAGGACTTTCGTCAAAACGTAAGTAAGTTAACAAATAGTAAAACGTCTATTGCAGTTTTTTTTATCATATTATTTCTTTTTACTTTAGGTCACATAAATTGTAATAGAGAAAATGTAAGGCCCTTCAAAATTTTGTGTAGCGTTCATCTGTGGCGTTATACTTTATTTATTTCACACATTTAACTACACTCTTACCAATAATAAAAGATGAATTAACCATTTTTGAAGTTATAACAAATCAGTGTTTTATACGTGTGGTGAAAATTTGGATTTGCCGGGGAGCGACTCGCTTCGATCGCGCGCCCCGGCATATCCAAATGTTCAGGCTTTTCTAAACTCGAAATCTAACTTCATGCTTAATCTGGGAGTGAAAACACTCGTTAGACGCTTGAAATTTAACGTTTTTAATTATAACTTCAAAACTCTTTAAATATTCTAATCAAATCATGTGCGAATTTGATCCAACATTGTTCTATTAAATAAATTCCAGTTGAGCGCAGTTGAAAAAGTGTGATATTATTCATCTTTTTCGGGAAACGCTTTACTTAACATAGCTTTGGGAAAGACTTGAGAAACAAGAGATTGAAGAAAGTCTCAAGGCACTCAAGATGGACAAATGTTAGTAATGAAATACCTAAAAGAAGGATTTTCATTGCTTTTTGTCCAATATTGCTTTAAACACAATAGATAAAAGATGAACACAATTGTGTGAAAATTACTTATTGCCAATAATTATTTGTAAAGCAGAAAAAAATACTGGTAGTTTAACAGTTATCACCTTTCAGCATCCGTATTTATCATTTTCATTTGTTTTCCTGCCACTAATTTGCATTGTGTATATTCTAGTGTTTGTTTGTGTGTGTGTTTTGTGGTTGCGGATAATTAAATTTGAATGGAAAACGGGTATTATTTTCACGTTGATGATTTAAATTTTGATTGCATCATTGTGATGGGGACTTCCTGGTTATATAAATGTAAATCATGTAAAATGGTTAAATAAATATGCGATATGAGCGACAATAACTAATTAGCACGGAGCACACGCTGTACCCATAAAGGTTTTCAATGGGGATTTGAATCGGTAATTAGCTGTTGTGAATAAACAATTGCGCCCACGTTTCACCTCAATAACATTCTAATCTATCACTTTGAACAAATACAATATATATTACTTTATTTATAGATGCTTAAAGACATCATTAACACTCCATTACATTTTTATATATTAGTACTCTCCAGTCGTAACATTCGTACTGACTTATTTAAATTAATTAAAAGAGAGTTGTAATGTTCTCTAAGCATTATTTAACACAATCAGTGAAGTAATAAAACCATGTTATAATTCTATTAATAAGACAGTTTTTATTCACAGTGAAATTATTTATGTTGTTTTTTTTCATTTTCATTGATTATCATTAAATTGTATCTAGAATAAATCCCTGAGGAACACCAATGTAATACGATTCTATAAATGGCCTAAGACTAAGATTTATTTGGATCGCCTAATATTCTTTCAGTTAATATTCATTCGCTGTAATGTTTTCAATTTATTTCAATTTCTTGTTGGTTCATTAAGTTTGGTGAGAGAATAATTGGACCTGATGTTGCATTTTGTGAATAAATTATGCATAGACCAGTAAACCTGTCGCGTAACTCGAATATTCATTGTATAATTCAATATCTGTCGGGGTATTAGCTCGGGAAGTAGTTGTTTCAATGAATATTCGGAGAAGTCTCAATGAGACAAAAATGTTTGTAGAATGTCGATATTAGATTTAATTCGTTTTTATATTTTGCAATACGATTACATTGGTGTTCCTCGAGGATTCATTCTAGATCCTGTTTAGTTTTTAAGTTGAAAATGTGTTTTCTAAAACTTTGAGCTATTTGTTTAACATGTTTAATAATACATCATAAACTTGTCTTTATTGATCATCAATATTAGACTGGTTCTATTCTTCAACACTAATATTTCATCTAAAAATTGCAAATGTGCTATCGCAATTTCAAAAATCATTTTTAACATTCTTGATTCTGCCAAGATTTGATTGGTGTTGTGCGAGGATCCATTCTAGAACAAACTTTATGATATAGTTAGTTCTAGAATGGATCCTTAATTCATAGCAATCAAATCCTTAAGATTTGATTAGTGTTGTACAAGGTTCCATTCTAGAACAAACTTTATGACATAGTTAGTTCTAGAATGGATCCATAAGGCATAGCAATCAAATCCTGAAGATTTGATTGGTGTTGTACAAGGTTCCATTCTAGAACAAACTTTATAATATAGTTAGTTCTAGAATGGATCCTTAAGGCGTAACAATCAAATCTTGAATATAATTATTTTATTTAAATGTGTTATCAAAATTTTGTAACCTTATTTATTATAAGTAACAAACTATTTTCAAGAGATACGTGTTTTTAGGAAATAAAAAAGATAACTCTGAGTAATTTTTCTGTATAAAATTTAAGTTAGAAAAACACGTACCGGGAATCATGGCATTCACGTCATCAATTTATATATGTATGAACGATGAACAGCTTTTCTACCAATTAATACTATTATATGTGCATCATCGTAGCAAATAATAGAAACTTATGTCTTGTGACTTCTGAAACAAGTACCAACAACAGTGCCCATCGGAATTCGGAATTCGGAATTCCAGTATTCACAATTTTGGAGCTGATAACGTGAATGTTAACATTCGCGGAATAGAGTTTAAGTGTCGTGCTTAAATTCATTTTTATTGTAATATGGTGGAAATCGTTAAAAGTTTTATATTTTCATTTGAATTTGTAAATACCAATTTATATCGAGTGTTGATATGTTGTGGATTCGTTTTCAAGGATTTCGCGTAATTCACTCGAGAGGATCCACACCGCCGGTTGTGCAAACTTGGGATTCGAACGAGAGAGTCGCCTTTATTTGCCGAGAGCGGATAGAGGGAGAATGTGTTTCTTGTGTCGTGTAATGTGATGGGCTTTGGCTCCGGAGAAGTGGCTATTTAGAGGCAAGGACAGACCGCACCTTTATCCACCGAACGAACGCCGGAGTGCCCGTTATTCCTTTTACATTTCCCCAACAGCCAAACGCGAAACGAAACGCGAAATCCGATACAGGCACTCGCTCGATAAACTCTATGCGTTTACAGTAATTGCTACCTGAGCGCGTTCTTTCAATTTTTAATTAATACAAGAAAATTACTAAGAGATCTCTTTTTCTTTTAGACCATGTCTCGAGGAAGAAACTTTGCTTTTTACTATTATTCGTACAGTTAAAAGATTTCGAAAGCACAATCCCAATTTAAGGATGATAAAAATGGCCCTAGAATGGATCCTTGAGGAACATCGATATATTCTTGAAGAGTCAAGAATATATCGATGTTCCTTAAAGATCCATTCTAGGGCCATTTTTATGATAAATCAATAAACACAGGTTCTAGAACTGATCTTCGAGGAACAACAGTTAAGAGTAGATTAGTTTTTGTTTGTTACTGTTTGAAGTTCGGTTCAGAATTTATTTGGTGTTTAATCATTATTAATGACTCCGATCCCCAAAAAATATCGATATTGAGTATCGATTATATCAAAGTATCGATACGGTAAAATATCGCAAAGACAATTATCGATTTTCAAAATATCGATACTTTTCGATATCAAATTTTTTAGATTTAATATTTATTGTTATTTAATACTGCAAATTCATTTTTAAAAGACCCATATCTAAGATAAATAATGTCAGGAATAGCCTAAAGACGAATATGAATTTATGAAAATTCACCTTTTACAAACAAAAAAATTTAATAAGACAATGATTTATACGCGTGGCGCATGAAGTAAAATTTCGAGTTTAGAAAAGCGTGAAAATTTGGATTTACCGGGGCGCGACTCGCTTCGCTCGCGCGCCCCGGCAAATCCAGATTTTCACGCTTTTCTAAACTCGAAATTTTACTTCATGCTTAATCTGGGTTTGTAAAACACTCGTTAGAATTTCTTAAGAACTTAAAATTGAATTGTCTAGCGTTAATCATAAATAAATGACTAAATAAAAAGCGAGTTTACGGCTGTGATAATAATCATAACTAAAATCATAATGATACTAAACTCAAAATTGTTGACACACAACAAATCGACAAAAACTTGAAAATTACCGAAAATCGTTAAGAATTTATGAAAAGCATTGATATTTTTAATTGAATAATTTAAGAAATTCACAAAATGCGCAAAGATTTGAAAAATGAACTAAAAAGTTTCTGAAATTTCCGTTAATTTTGAAAATTCTGACACAGAAAATGTCCTAGATTTTCATTAGTTTCAAATATTCAATACAATTCATCACATTTCGTTAGTTCTTAAAACCCTAGCAGTTTCTGTGCATTGTCAGAATTTTCAGGATTTTAATTTTTTTCATGAAATTTAAAGAGTTTCATCAAAATTATGTCAGTTTTCATAAAATTTAAAGATAGTTATTAAAATGCTGACGATTTTCATGAAGTCTAAAAATGTTCATCAAAAAGTGGACGGTTCTTGTAAATTTTTTGGATTTTTGTTAATATTGCAAATGTTGATTTTTAAAATTAACAAAAATTTACACATTGCTAAGAATGTTAACAGTTTTTAGCAATTTTCGTACATTTCCGAAATATTCGTTAGTTTGAAAAATGTTGAAGTTTTTCATACAATTCCAAGGTTTTCTTCCTAAATTTGTATGATTTTCCTCAATTTTAAAAATATTGATACTTTTCATAATCGTTGAGTTTAATTGATTTTTAATATCTTGACGATTTTTATGAAATTTAAAGATTTTCATCAAAAGCTGAGGATTTTTATGAAATTTAAAGATTTCCATCAGAATGTTGACGGTTCTCGTGAAATTCTTGGATTTTCATTAGTATTAAAAATCTTAATAATTTTCATGACTTTTCGAGATTTTTGAGCTTTAACATTCTCTAAAATTAACAAATATCTACGAACATTGTTAACAATTTTAAAATATTTCCAATAAATTCGTTAATTTTAAAAATGTTGAAGCCTTTCATACAATTCCAAGGTTTTCCTAAATATGTAAGATTTTCCTCAATTTTAAAAATATTGTACTCTTCATAAATTATCGTCAATTTAAAAAAAAAAAAACTATTGGCAGTGTTCGTGAATTTTTAAGGTTTTTGTTAATCTTTAGAATTTTTTTGACGCTTTATGAATTTCTAAGACATTCGTCAATTTTTATTATTTTGACGCCTTTCGTGAATTTTAGTGAATTTCCAAAATGCCTGCTGATTTCCATAACAATTTTCGTTAATTTTCTAAATATTCGTTAATTTTAAAAATGTTGAAGCTTTTCATAAAACTCCAAGGTTTTGCTAAATATACAAATTTTTCGTCAATTTTAAAAACATTGATACTTTTCCTGAATTTTGTCAATTATTAAATAATCTTCGCAATTTCGTGAATTTTCAAGATTTTCGTTAATTTTTACATTCGTTAATTTTTAATATTTTGACGACTTTCATAATTTTTTAATATTTTGACGAATTTCAAAATTTGTTAACATTTTGACCTCATGAATTTTAATGAATCTTTAAAATGGCTGTTAATTTTTGATTTTCGTTAACTTTGTGACGATGTATTTAAAAAAACGTTCATTATATAAATTTTTATTTTTGTGAATTTCAAAGATATTCTTTGATTTTAAAACTGTTTACGCCTTTTATGAATGTTTAAAACTAGTCGGTTTTAAAAATGTGGACGCTTTCGGTGAATTTCTAAGATTTTTATAGAAATTCATAATTTGAATTAATAACAAATTTCATTTCTTTTCGTAGTATTCAGAATGCTATTATTTCTTTTATTAATATCGCATATTTTGTTTTATATAAAACAGAAAATGACAAAATAAGGAATGGAAGATTGCCGAACGAGTGTTTTACACTCCCAGGTTAAGCATAAAGTAAAATTTCGAGTTTAGAAAAGCCTGAAAATTTGGATGTGGTCCAAATTTTCCATTTTTTTTTTTTTAATGTAAGTACTCACTTGTTTTTTTTAATAAAAAATCAATTTAATTATACAAACATCTTCGTAATTACATGCCATTTTAATTGCATATAATGAATGAATGATAATGTCAGACAGGTGGTGTCCACAAAGACGGCTCCAGTCTACTAGCGCTCCCATTCATGAAAATAATAAAAAAAATGGCGTTTTTCGCCTAAGTTTGTAGACTACATTGCCACTAGTGCCCAAATGCCATGCATCCGTTACTTCATGTCGCGAGCAGGCTTTAGTTGTACACTCTCTTGAAAGCAGTTTTCAAGCCTTTACCCAAAGTTCGTGTATACGCTGTCCAACATCTCACGATCAACTTGTGATTGAGATTTCTTCACAAAAATAAGTTACACGTGATTAAATACGGGTCCTTGAGGTAACGAGATGTCGCCAAAAATGGAAATGACCCTTTTTGGAAGCATTTGGCGAACCACGACCATGGCCACTTGCGCAGTGTGCGTGGTGTTCCTAAGTATACCAGATTTGGACACTTGTGACTCTTTTTCCGGAGAAACCTCAAATAACATTACTCTCTGAATCCGCTCTTGATTATTACTATTATTGAAAAACGATAAACATCCAAGTTTGAACATTTCACACGTGGGTTGATGATACATCTAACATTACACAAGACGTGAAACATGTTTCAAGCCTGGGGTCTTCCAATTCCGAAATTCTTCTAGCTGGAACACGTTAATTATTGATTATGCGATGAGTGGATATATTTTCCTCTAAATTAAATCGAGATAACGTTTTCATTAACATAAATATAAACGGACGCAAAATGATTTATAGGCTCGGTTTTTTCGAAATAAATTCGCTTCGGAGAAATTAAATCGCCTCCTCACGTGAAAAAAGACGACGATGATTCGCATGCATATAATATACACACACACTCATGAAAATACACACATCAGTGCAATTATCTTGGAATTTGTGGGAATGACTGACTCATCAAATTATAACAATTATCTACGGGTTTAATTAGCCGCGGTGGAAATTATATGGAATTTCTTCAAATGATATATCTAGTTTAGACAAATAGGTCGTTTTTTGATTTGTTAGAATTTGTAGATGAATCATGAAATTAGATATAAATTAGATCTTTGAGGAACAACGGTCTATGTTTTAGTCGCATAGATTTCTCACTGTAAACATTATAAATACAAAAAAATCGAATATACTTTCCATCCATATATATTAAATGATACATTACTAACAAAATTATTATAGATTAAAGAACTTGGGATTTATTTTGATTCAAAATTTACCTTCCGTAGTAATATTGTAGCTACTTCACATCATAGTTATCTTGGTTTCATAATTCGTAATTGTAGACAATTTAATGATAAATAGTGTTAGAAATTAAAATTTGGGCATTGCACGAGTGTTCAGTATTTTATACGCGTCGTGCATGAAGTAAAATTTCAAGTTTATTAAGGCCAGAAAATTTGGTTTGGAGCAATACAATAAAATCCAGCAACATAAACCAAACAAGTTGAATAGCTTAAGAATGAAGTCAAAATTGCCCCAAATTTGAGCCTTGAGGCCAAACAATAAATGTAATCAGAGAAGACAATTGAAGTGATGTAGGTAGAAAATATTGTAACATTGGGCTGAACTAGATTCTTAAGAAATACCAACCAACTATATTTGGTCCAGCATAGATATTTCTCCTAAATTGGATTCTTGATAAAATAGAATCAACTTTAGAAATTATTGGATTCTTGAAGGAAAACAACCGACGTGTATCCCAGCTTAAGAAAAACTAGTTGAGTAGCTTAAAAATCAAGTCATATTTATATATAAATCACTGAGCAAATCAAATTATTTCTTATAATTTGAAATATTTATCACATTATTTAATTTAAAAATAACGATTACATGTTACGACACAGAAATAAACACGATTATTTAAAAAATCACGAATTCCTCTATAATTATGATGGATAGCAAAATGTGCAACTCGTGTATGTGTGTGTGTTTCTAAAGTGGTGAGCTCTAATATTAAAAAGCGCCCGTACCGCGCCGTCAGTTAAGCCGACCGGTCACGTGACTGCAAAATTGCGCCCATCTCGCGTCATTAATCACAATGATTAGTGATTGCGTTTGTCGTCCGCGAAATTTCTCTTTATTAAAACCCACGCGCGTTTCGCAATCCCAGATCCGTGTAATTCCACGATTCGCCCATCATCGCACAATTAAAATTGATGCATTGATACACAACGCACACATATACACACAGGCATGAGCACGGATAAGGGGAAACGCGAAATGGATTGAGCCGAACAGGTGCGCCAGTAAATTATAGTTTGTGCGAATGTTTTTTTCTCTTTTTAGATTTCTATCGGGATGATTGTTTTGTTTTCATTTGAAATTAAAAATTACTAGGTACTACATAATTATTGATTACTAAATGTTAGATATTTTATAAAAACGGACCCAAACTGGATCCTTGAGGTATAACTAGGGATTGTAATACCGGTATATGGGTAAATTGTAAAAATCGCTTTTCAAAATTTAATTTTTGAAATTTAAAGAGACATTTTTACAAATTACCGATATACCGGTATTACAATCCTATAGCTAGCTTGAGGATACAGTTTGGGTCCGTTTTTATAAAATATCTAACATTTACATAGTAATCAATTATTATGTTGTCTAAAGTGGTCACATTTATTATTGACGCAAAATTCTTAGAAAAAATAATATAGGTATTTTTGATCTTAATTTAAAAGCGATGTTTTATACGCCTGGCGCATGGAGTAAATATTTCGAATTCAGAAAAGGCAATCCAAATTTTCATGCTTTTCTAAACTCAACCAAACCAAATTTTAAGGCTTTTCTAAACTCGAAATTTTACTTCATGCTTAATCAGGAACTGGAAAACACTCTTTTGTACAAGGCTAACGACAACAATTAATAACTTTGATAAACACTCGTCCTCTTGATTTAAAAAAAAACAATTGACATTTTACTTTAGATACTTTATGGAGCACTCTATATAAAAATAACTAGACCCATCTTGTAGATCTCGCCGAAATACCTAAAATGCATGTACTATACTTTTCTGTAGCTAGAATAGTTTTTAAGTTGTAGGGTTTTTTGTGAAAATTGAAAAATGTCGAGAATTAAGGCGAGTAAGATCGCTTTATTTGTATTTTGCAAAAGTTGGTAATAACTCAATAACCAATGGTAATACAATAAATACAATAAAATGCTTTAAATAAAAGTTTTATATAATACAATTTTGGCCAATTTTTCTATCTTAAAGTTTTTTCGTAGCTATCTTTTTTCTTGGAGAAAAACGACAGTGTGTTAAAAGATTCTCAAAAACTTATAATTTGTACAAATTCATGGAATAACTTGAAATCATTTATTTCAATTTGTGTGGGTTCTTGAACTTCGAGATGAATCAGCGTTTTACACGCCTGGCGCACGAAGTAAAATTTCGGGTTTAGAAAAGCCAGAAAATTAGGATTATGGTAATACAGAAAAATGCTTCAAATAAAAGTTTTAGATATGACAATTTTTCTATCTTAAAGTTTTTTGGTAGCCATCTTTTTTCTTGGAGAAAAACGACAGTGTGTTAAAAGATTCGTAAAAACCTATAATTTTTACAAATTCATGGAATTACTTGAAATCATTTATTTAAATTTGTGTGGGTTCTTAAACTTCGAGATGAATCAACGTTTAACGCGCCTAGCGCACGAAGTAAAATTTCGAGTTTAGAAAAGCCTGAAAATTTGGATTTGGTCGCTGCCGCGCCGCGCCGACTTATGTCAAACTGAAACGATAGACTTATGTCAGTCAACCTAGTGATTTACAGTCATAAATTCACGTTTTGACTGTTGTGTCATTATGACTTGCCACTTGGTTGACTGTTCTTTCTTATTATAAGTGTAGTCACTTGGTTGTCTGTCTTTTAACTTATTAGGATTTTGTCATTAAATCATTACATTGACTGTATTTAGTTATTTTTAAATAGATCCAGAGAATTTGAAGTAATTTTATCTGTCAATAAAGTTAAGGAAGACAAGTCTTTAGATAGGTACTAGAACTTTTGATTTCATCGTAACTCCAATAACTTTAATTTAAATGTATGTTTTGTTGTGTAGAATAATAAAAAGTGGTAATTCTTGAAAGAAAATAATTTTGAACACAGATCCATTTTAGTTTTTGAGTAAAAGTCTACAAGAAAATTTATAATTTTTATACGAAAACCACTTTGGAGTCTCATAACTTAAATATGTCAGAAATGTCTTAAGGTTTCTGATTCGGTGCATTTAAATTATTTATTTGGGTTGCTGAAGTCTTAAATAAAATAGGGAATTTAAATTAAAAAACTAAATACATCTCTGATGGAATACGCTAAGAAATAAGATAAAATAACAACTAAGATACATGCAGGGATTTTTTTCTTTTAAATATACATTTAAATACAGGGAGTTTTTCTTTAAAATATACGTGTCCTAATTATATGCAATCAATCTTTAAATATTTGTTGCTTTTTTTTAGAGTGTTTAATATTAAGCTTTAAGCGAGTGTGTTCCACTCCCAGACTAAGCATGAAGTAAAATTTCGAGTTTAGAAAAGCCTGAAAATTTGGTTTGGTCGCGTAGCGCGAAGCGCGGAGCGACCAAACCAAATTTTCAGGCTTTTCTAAACTCGAAATTTTACTTCATGCGCCACGCGTATAAGACACTGATATGAAGTAAATTTCACTTTTTCACATTATTTCAGTGTTCTCAGTATTTGATACGCATGGCGCATTAAGTTACATTTCGAGTTTAGAAAAGCCTAAATATTTGATTTGGTCGCTCCGCTTCGTTTAACAGGAGGGTTAGGTGCTCGGTTATTAATTTTGGCTTAAACATCACTTGAACTTCATAGTCACTTACTAACGTCATATAAGATGGCAGAACGTTCAAATTAAGGGGAGACAAGTCACTTTCTTATGTCACTTCTTAACGTCATATAAGATAACGGAACATTTAAATTGACTATATGAAAGCAAAACTACTTCGAATCCAGAGAGATTATCGCTTCGATGCAATGCTTTCTGTCTTTCACACGTCAAAAGTAACCATTAAATAATAAAATGGTGAAAATAGAATCTTTATATGAACTTCTATTTAATTACTTAGTGTCAAAATAGACCTCTAAACAAACGATATTTCTATGTTAAATAAAAAAGTTTAAAATAGATCTGTTTTTGCCATTTTATTACGAAAGGTTCAATGCATGTCTTTGGAAAAGAACATTTGTAAAATGTTATCTTATAACAACGCTGGAACCGAAGTTCTAATATACAAATTTTACATGGCCTAACGAATACTAACAAACACTATCAACATTAAAAAGGATTGATGAGAATCATCATAATCAATCGATTTCCTGATATTTATCTATTCTGACGATTTACCAAATTCCGCAATAATTTAGTAAAATCCTGGCTACGCCCATGCAAAGAAGGATGTATTTTCTTTACTGAATATTAATTTATGATCTTAACGATTTCTAAAAATTAGTCATTATGTTCTTGTCACTAATTATTCCCATCCATTAGTTTTATTACTCTATAATAGCGTCTCGTGTCATAAACTGCGATTTCGAGAAAACGATCCAATTACAGACGAAAAACATGTCGTGTATTATTTTTAGGAAAAAGCCGCTCGTCTCGTTTTATATAAATAGTGAAACTGTTGTTCTCTGTCCCAGCGTCTGTCGTCCACTATCATTTCGGTGTGTAATTTTAATGTCAACGGCCGCGAGATAAAACTCCGCACGTCTGTCTGCGCCACTGACAACACTGACAACAGATAATTG
The DNA here is from genome assembly GCA_932526585.2 of Philonthus cognatus. Taxonomy (NCBI): domain Eukaryota; kingdom Metazoa; phylum Arthropoda; class Insecta; order Coleoptera; family Staphylinidae; genus Philonthus; species Philonthus cognatus. The sequence goes on from OW052244.1 coordinate 41,719,449, forward strand.
TAATCTTTTTTAATGAAACAAGCGAAATAATGTACGACAAGTTTTCCTCTGTTTTTTTTCCTACATTGTCTTTATAAATTCAAAACAACAATTAATTAATTTAATCATGTGTTCTGTAATATTTCTTGCAAGTTGTAAGGTCTTTTCTTGTAGAATTTCCTTTTACGCCCTAAACCAGTGGTTCCCAAACTTTTTCGGTTCCCGGCGCCCTTAATGTATCAACATTTTTCCGTGGCGCCCAAAGTCAAAACATTTTCGCCATTTTCGCCGTGTATTTAACATTGTAAACGGAGAAGGGACCCGATCAAAACATTCACACAGTCTCTCTGAAGAAAGCCTAAAAATGAAATTTTAAAGTAACGAGATCTCTTGTACAAAATTAATTCTTTGGTTTAAGCAAAGTGAGCTTTGGAAACAAACCCAACACTATTGGTTTTAAAGAAATATTTCCAATTTGCACACCATTTTTAATGTAAATTGCATATTTTAATGGAGAAACTGCAAAATATTACAGGTATTTAATTTTCTAAAAGTTAGTACATACAAATAAGTACTTTAATTTTTTACTTAAAATAAATTTTAAAAATTATGCCAAACAAGTCGATAGAAGGCCAGCATTACGGCTAGCAAAAATAGTGTGGATGTTTTGATAGGGTTCCGGCGGAGAACCGACAGCGCAAGGCAGATTCAACTACCAGCTTATTCTTGCGACGCTCCTGTAGCCCAGCCGCGGCGCACAGTTTGGGAATCACTGCAATAAACAGTGAATATAAAATTTTATATTGACTGCCCTAAATGCTCCCAACAGCTTTAGCTAAATAGTGCATCTTACTTATTCACCTTCAAAAGTTTCAATTTCGGAATCGCGATGTATACGCTGTATATTTTTAGCTATTAGTCATGTTTATAAAACGCTCAATTTAAAGTTTCTACCGAGTAAAGCATGAAGTAATATTTCGAGTTAGAAAAGCCTAAAGATTTTGATTTGAGCACGGAATGAAGCGTAGCATCCAAATCCAAAATTTCAACTGTAATTTCCCTTCTCAACACCTAAAACAGTTAAAACATGTCTCTTTTACCCGTAAAAAAAACAATTTAATTCACACTGAAACGCGAGACGCACTTCAAAAAGGGTTTTGATTTAATTAAAACCCGTTGAACGTCAGGGGACTGTTCGAAAAAAATAAAGAGTGTAAGAAAAAAAAACCGAGAGCAAAAAAAAACCCGTGGGATGACCGTTTTATGAATGTGAACAGAAAAAAAAAATCCGAGTAGGAAGTGCCAGCTGTACTCTTTTACTGTACTCATAGAATTCTATTAGTTATGCATTAAAATTGATGAATGCTCCGCAAGAATCCCTGCAACAAAGGGCGCGGTAAAACAAAAGGGCGACGGCTGCCTGCAGCGCCCAACCGACGCGACCCTTTTAATACTTTTTTTTCTTCGGGTGTAGGCAAAAAATAACAATCGGAATAATTTTTTGATATTAAATTATAGCAGTGTGCGAGTTCTGGGTCTGAGTTTTTTTCTATGTGTGTGTGTGTGTGTGTGTGTTTTTTTTTTAGTTTTAATCTGATAAATGTCACACGCTCGTGAGATGTGCATGTGAACATCTGTCGCTGGTGTTCTGCAAGGATTAGATCTGGGTGCAGTCACATATATTTTAAACTAGATTTTTTTATCACCGAGAGTAATAAAAAAATCGAGTGTAAATTTAAAATTTGTAAATATGTATAAGTAAGAAAATAAATTAAATTAAATCTCTTTAATTCCTTCAGTGGTGTATTCAAATGAAAGGAGCAGTTTCATGGAAACCATACAAAACATACAGAGAATTTGTCTTTTAATTATTAATTTATAAAATGTTAGGCAATTATTGTGCTTGAAAAAGTTATATTTAAAGTTTCTTGCAAGTGTTTCCACTTCTTGATTAAGCATGAAGTATAGTTTCGAGTTTAGAAAAGCCTACAAATTTCGATTGGTCGTGTAGCGAAGCGTTTCTAACTAAGGTCTCACTTTACTTTTTTTGGTAATCCTAGTATTTGCTAACTATAAACGATACTCTTGTAAAACAATAAACTTTTAAATTATCTAACATCAACTCAACAAACTATAAGACAAGCAAGCAGAGGCGTAGCGTAGTGGGGCGGCCCGCCCCGGGCGGCACTTTGCAAATTTGCAATTTCACAATCAATAATAATAATATATTGTAAGCTGAACTGTAAATGTTAACTATTTCATTTCATATTTTTACATACAAATACTTTTATATACTTATGTCCTGAATATTCCTCACAATTGCCATAATTAAGTTACCCTTGATTCAACTGTTTTCATACCATAGCCACTTAACTCTATCGCGGCAACTTTATAACGTTGGCGACAGCACCCTCTATGCTCAAGATGATGGCGAAAACCGCAATTCTCCATCTCATTTAATTTCAGAGATATCTTAGGTTCGTGAAATAACTACGAACGTCATTCTTTTTTACCCTTGATTCAACAGTTTTTATATCATAACTCTATCACGGCAACTTTATAGCGTTGGCGACAGCACCCTCTATGCGCAAGAGGATGACGAAAACTGCAACTCTCTATCTCATTTAATTTCAGAGATATTTTAGGCTTATGAAACAACTATAAACGTCAATTTTCTTTTAACCCTAACTCTATCGCGTCAACTTTGTAGCGTTGGCGACAGCGCCATCTATTCTCAAGAGGATGACGAAAACTGCAACTCTCTATCTCATTTAATTCCAGAGATATTTAAGGTTTATGAAACAACTACAAACGTCAATTATTTTTTTAATGTCGAATAACTATGAAATGGTACTACCAAATAAACCGAATATTATATTAAGAAACTGTCACTTATGTTTAACAAGGAATCCAAAAAGTGAATAATGCATAGGGCCTTCTATTTAAAATAACAAAGTTGAATGCCATCCAGTAAATCTGGGACACCCTGTATATGTTAAAATAATTTTATGTTATAACAAAAATTATTCCTTGCAACTTTCATTTGAAACATTTTTTCGTATTTTTAATATTAAGTGAGTTATAGAGCTGTTTCAGCGAGGACTGAAACTATAACTCACTTAATATTAAAAATACGAAAAAAACCCTGTATAATATAGTAATAATAATAATCTAATAATAATATTAATAATATAAAAATAATCTTGCAATATTCTTTACCTTGTTTCAACATCAAGATTTCGAAAATCAACGAGAATCTTGGATATTCACGAAAAAAATTAACAAACGGGAAAACCGTCAAGAATTTGGGAAATAAGGGAAATGTATTAAATTTACGAAAAATGTCAATATTTTGATAATAAACGGATGTTTTGGAAATTTAGGAATAAACGTCATAATTTTTAAAATTTGCGAAAATCTTGGAAAAATTATGAAAGTCGGCAAAATATTGAAAATTGACGACAATGTTGGAAATTCCTGAATAGTGTCAATGTTTTTAAAATTAATAAAAATTTAAAAATAAAGTGGCGATTGGTGTCTAATCTTTAATAATGCAATACCACAAAAACTGTCACGATTTCTAAAATAAAAGAAAATCAAGGAAATTTAGAAAAAAATTTTGAAAATTGATAAAAATTTAAAAAAATCATGAAATATCGTCATAATTTTTGAAATAAAACTAAAATTGTAAAAAATGTATTATTAAAAATCTTGAAAAAATGGCGTTTAGCGTCTAATGTTTAAAAATGCATTTTCACGAAAACTGTTAAGATTTTTAAAATAAAAGAAAATCAAGGAAATTCAGAAAAAAGTTTTGAAAAATTTATGAAATATCGTCATAATTTTTGAAAAAACTAAAATTGTAAAAAAATGTATTAATAAAAATTTTGAAAAAAATGGCGTTTGGCGTCTAATGTTTAAAAATTTAATTTCACGAAAACTGTCAAGATTTGTAAAATAAAATAAAATCAAGAAAATTCAGAAACAGTTTTGAAAATCAATAAAAATTTTGAAAATTCATGAAATATCGTCACAATTTTTAAAATTAACTAACATTGTGAAAAATTTATGAGAATTGTCGAAATTTTTAAATGTAAAACCATTAAGATTTAAAAAAGATAACGAAAAGTCATAAAAAAAAACTTACGAAAATCTTGGAAGTATATGAAAAGTATCAAAATGTTTAAATTTAAGAATTTAAAAAAAGATAGCGAAAAGTCATGAAAAAGAAAAAAATTGACGAAAACTTGAAAGTTTATGAAAAGTATCAAAATGTTTAAATTTGATGAAAATTAGGGCAATTTACAAAAATTGTCAAGATTTAAAGAAAATTACGAAAATTCATATATTTCAAAATTATCGAAAATTTAAAAATATCAAGAAAATTACTAGATTATTCAAAATTAACAGAAATCTTCGAATTTCATAAATAACATCAACATGTCTTAGGTTAAAAAACCAAATATTCTAAGTTCATGAAAATTGAAAATTTTAAAAATTTATAAAAAGTATTGAAATTTTGGAAATTCAGGAAACCTGTCAAAATTTTGAAAATTAAATGAAATCTTAGAAATTTACGAAGAGCGTTAAAAATCAACTAAAATATCGGAAATTTATGAAAAATTGTGAAAATTAACTAAAAAAATTCATCAACATTTTCAAAAAACTAAACGAGTGTCTTCTACTCCCAGACTAAGCATGAAGTAAAATTTCGAGTTGAGAAAAGCCCTAAGAATTGGGATTTGGACGCTCAGTGTCGGCCTTTTCTTAACTTGAAATTTTACTTAATGCGCCACGCGTACAAAACACTATTTAAAGTAAAGATATGAGCATTTCAAACTGAGAAATAGCACGAATGCCAACTGTCATAATAATCTAAATGTAATGTGACATTATATGATAAATCTGATATAATAAATTCCATTTGTTTGTTTTATTTGTAAATTGGTTCTGATTTTATATTTTAACTTATTTATTACTTTTAATTTAATGTTGCTATAAGCATTATCTACTTTAAATGGAATTTCCGTAAATAAGCATTAAATATATAAATTATGTAAAGTATCGACATTTTTGGAAATTCAGGAAACCAGTCAGAGTTGTGAAAATTAAACGAAATCTTAGAAATTTACGAAGAGCGTTAAAAATCAACTAAAATATTGGAAATTCAGGAATAATTGTAAAAACTTTGAAAATTAACTTTAGTTTAGTTTAATTTATATTTTAATCTTGATAATTCACTAACATTTTCAAAAACTAAACGAGTGTATTCCACTCTCAGACTAAGCATGAAGTAAAATTTCGAGTTGAGAAAAGTCTTCTGCAATCATCAGGAGCTTTTTTATATAAAAAAGCTCCTGATGATGGCAGAAGTGATGCTGCCGAAGCGTAGAGCGCAAATAAACAAATCGACTCGAGAAAGCAGCCCAAAAAACTCCAACCAGTTATATTTTGCTCGCGAAAACCTAAAAAATAATTATATATAATATATATAAATAAAATATCAGAACCAATATACAAATGAATCAAAAATGTAATTTATAATCTCAGATTTTTCTTATGTCACACGACATTTATATTATTATGGCAGTTGGCATTTGTGATATGTCTTAGTTTGAAATGCTCATATCTTCACTTTAAATCAGTGTTTTGTACGCGCTGCGCGTCCAAATCCAAATTCGGGCTTTTCTCAACTCGAAATTTTACTTCATGCGCCACGCGTACAAAACACTGATTTAAAGTGCATTATATATAGACCGTCATTATATATAGACCGTCAGTCTTTCAGCCTGCGATTTTATATTTTAACTTATTTATTAATTTTAATTTATTGTTACTCTTAAGCATTATGTACTTTAAATGGAATTTCCGTTAATAAGCATTAAACATATAAATTAAATTTGACATTACAGACTAAATATCAACTGTCATGGGCGTATTCACTTTTAAATATATCATAACTGTCAACACTTACAATTAAATATATATATATATATATATATATATATATATATATATATGTATTTATTCCGATTTCTGATAAAATTTAATAGTATCCAAAACAAATATTTCAAAAATGAAAAATTTTGAAATTTAAATAATAACTTTTATTTTATATAAAACTGGGAAAATTCAATTGATATTGACAGCAGTTGACAAATCTTCAAAATTGATGAAAATGGGTTTTTTTTACAAAAAGAGTTTATATTAAAAAAAAGGGAAAAAAATTCTTGAAGTTTATTAATAATAACTATAATACCTCAATGAGGTACGCTACGCCACCGCAAGCAAGTATCTTTTTATTTGTTAGTAATTCCTGTTTTTGTTAGGTATAAGAATGTATATAATAAAGACTTCTCACTTTAATCCCAGAAAAGTTTCTTGTTTATTCTTCACACGTATTTCACTCCGACTAAGTCTAAAAGGTTAGGGATAATTATGGTACGAATTAAAAAGCCCATCCTCATAGCGCAAGACGCGTACAAGGCAAAGGCGTAGCGCAAAGAAGGAAGGACGTAATCGTCTCGGTCCATCTCTCGAAGGTATGCGAGAACGTCAAATAAATCCTGTCTATGATAATGAGAAGCGGGCAATATATAATCAAAATAAAACGTTATCTGAATGGGCTTAATCATAAACAAAACTACGCGAGGCCGTTTTTCACGACTCTCTTTTTCTCTGTCTATCTCTCGCTTCTACTTCTTCGCATCACCAAGACTCTCTGCCTGGAATAACCAATTTCACAACAAACCTGTTTTCTTATTTCTCCTCTGCTCGCTCACAAACAAAATGCGTATATGTGTGTGTGTCGGATAATCCGTGATAAAAATGACCTAGAATTTTACTACAATCCGCTTTCTACGTGTAGTATATAGTGAAGTGTTATTGCTTGTGAATGGCCGGTGACGCAATGGCTAAACTCTTCGATCCGTGATGATGAATTTAAAACAACAGGTACTTTTGATTGGGAAATTATGCGTGGAGATGCTTTACAGGTGGAATGACCTTTTTGATTGCCAATACATATGTTTAATGACTTTCCGTTATTTTTTGCTTCGGCGCTTAGTAAATTATTGTAATTCTTGAATCATCAATTTGTGATTTTGATGTTTCCTCATTAATCATTCTAATTGACCTTATGTTTATTCAAATTTGTTTGCAAATTAGTGTAACAGCCATATTTTGACTTAATTTGACAATAATATAAGACTATGTAGCCACCAGTGGCGGCTCTGAGAATTTTTATTAGTGGGGCTGCAGACATAAACATAAAAAATAGTCATGTATCCACTTTTCCCATCACCTAACAAATGATAATTAACAATAAACTAATTTTACTTGTAAATGGGTTAAAGACCATTTCACATTAAATCAGTGTTTTAGGCGCGTGGCGCATGAAGTTAAATTTCGAGTTTAGAAAAGCCTAATTTGGCTCGGTCGCTCCGCTTCGCTACGCACCCGAGCCAAATTTTCAGGCTTTTCTAAACTCGAAATTTTACTTCATGCTTAGTCTGGGAGTGGAAGACATTTGTTCGGTTTATCATTAAAACCATTAAAAATTGACGTAATGAGATTATTGTCGTTTTAAAGACGAAGAATGTTCTGTATTGTTAAAACGGAATATCGATTTTGATACAAGTTAAAAAGGATTCAAAAGATACTAGTTAAATTACAGTCAATTTAATGATGAAATACTATCAAAATGCCATAATAATGAAATTACCGTCAAAATGTTACAATAGTTAAATCAGTGTTTTAGGTGCGTGGCGCATAAAGTAAAATTTCGAGTTTAGAAAAGCCTAATTTGGCTCGGTCGCTCCGCTTCGCTACGCACCCGAGCCAAATTTTCAGGCTTTTGTAAACTCGAAATTTTACTTCATGCTCAGTCTGGGAGTGGAAGAAGACACTCGTTCGTTTTATCATTAAAACCATTAAAAATTGACGTAATAAGATTATTGTCGTTTTAAAGACGAAGAATGTTCTGTATTGTTAAAACAGAATATCGATTTTGATACAAGTTAAAAAGGATTAAAAAGATACTAGTTAAATTACAGTCAATTTAATGATGAAATACTATCAAAATGCCATAATAGTGAAATTACCGTCAAAATGTTACAATAGTTATTTAATGATAAAATACTATCAAAATACCACAATGTTGAAATTACCGTCAGAATGTTACAATAGTCATTTAATGATGAAATACTAACACAATTCCACAATAGTGAAAATACAGTCGACTATGATGAAATACTATGAAAATGTCAAAATAGCGAAATGACCGATATTTATTGTATGATTGTAGTACATTTAGGATTTTGAGCGCTAAAACAAATATTTTAGCAAAGTGTCCAATCAGCCATATGAGTCAAAATGCCAATCAGTATATTAAAGATATATTTAATAATGAACGTGTTTGTATAAATATAAGATATATTGAAATTGTTATTCTTGTTGTGTTGTTATTCTCAGAATATTGCTTATTTATTTAATGGGTATGAAAATATAATTCTGTGTGTTCGAAATATATATATATATTTATATATATATATATATATATATATATATATATATATATATATATTATATATATACATATACATATATATTATATATATATATATATATATATGTTCAAACGTAGATTTTCGCGGGCGTAACATGTATCACTGTTTCTTCGGGTTTGGTCCCGCGTATTTTCTTGGCTCTGGTCCATTTTATTTTTAATTCATTGCTCTAGCAACCACTTGTTTGATTTTTACGTACTACTTGATGCGTGAATTTCTTGTATGGCTTCGTGTTACTCTTCTGTTTTGTTCTTCTAATGATGTAGTAGTGACAATTTCAATATTATTTTCGGAAGGGGTTGGATTTTGAATTTCTTGGTTGTTGTTCGGAGATAATATATTTTGACCAGAATTTATACAAGTTTTCCAAATTGGTGGTAGTCTTTTAGCATCATCTCTTTGATTTAGACTGTTCACCCTCTTTTCAATTTCTATCGCTTCTCTAATAATCCTCGCGTGGAAGAAGTCTGTCTTTTTTAAAATTCTCGTTTTTTCGAAATTTATTGTATGTTTAGAAATGTTTACGTGTTGAAATAAAGAAGATTGTGGATCAGACTTTCTTACTGCTAAAATGTGTTCATCTCGACGAGTACTAATTTTCTGGTTTGTTTATCCCACATAGCTCTTCTCACACATACCACATGGAATTTCATATACGCCTGAGCTTCAAGTGAGATAATTTCTTTTGGAGTTCGGAGTAAATCTTGAATTATTGTGTGTATATTGAAACAAGTTCTAATATTGTATTTGGAAAAGACTTTTCCGATTTTATCAGTTGTTCCTTTAATGTAGGGAAGGGTGACGTAGCTACATGGGCTTTCACTTCTTGTTTTTGGACTTTTGTTTCTGTTTAATTTATTGATTGTTTTTTTGGAAAACCCATTTTGCATTAATGCCTTTTTGACATTGGATATTTCATCATTTAAGTGGTGTTCGTCCGATAGGGTACGTGCTCTTAGTAGAAGCGATTTTGCCACAGACGCTATTTGAGCTGGATGGTGATGTGACTTCGCATTCAAGTACCTGTTTGTGTGTGTAGGTTTTCGGTATACGGTGTAATTTAAGTTTCCACTAGTCCAGAAAGGGTAAACGTTTGTTTTCTTCAACTTCCATTGTGAATTGAATTTTGTTGTGGATATTGTTGCGATAAAAAAAATGGTTGAGGTTCTCAACCATGTTGCCAAATAACGAAAGTATCATCCACGTATCGTAGCCAAAGTTTAGGTTTTAGAGGGGAAGAATTTAGTGCTTTGGTTTCGAAATCTACCATAAATAAATTTGCAACTATTGGTGATAGAGGAGAACCCATTGGTGCACCTTCCAATTGATTGAATTTTTGTCCTTTATATGTAAAGAGGGTGTTTTTTAGGCAGTGTGACGCAAGATCTAAAATTTCGTTTGACTGATGATACTTGGATTTTATTATTGCTATCGTCTCGAGATTTAACATCAAAACTTACAATATATCATTTGCATCTAAAATTTGATCTTTAATTTTGTTTACAAAATCTGCGGAGTTGATTATGTATGAATCAGCGTCTTCAGTTAGTGGCTGCCATTTTTTAGCAATATATGCTGCTAATTTAACTGTTGGGGAACCAATTCCGGAGACGATTGGTCGTAAAGGAACACCTTCCTTGTGTATTTTTGGTACACCATAAATTTTGGGGCAAATAGAAGATTTTGAGATGATGCTAAAAGACTACCACCAATTTGGAAAACTTGTATAAATTCTGGTCAAAATATATTATCTCCGAACAACAACCAAGAAATTCAAAATAGGGGTTGGATTAAATAATATTGAAAATAATATTGAAATTTTCACTACTACATCATTAGAAGAACAAAACAGAAGAGCAACACGAAGCCAAACAAGAAATTCACGCATCAAGTAGTACGTAAAAATCAAACAAGTGATTGCTTGAGCAATGGAATTTTACTAGTTATTCCTGACGATGATGACTGCGACGTCATCGAAACGTCGAATTAAATATAAAATGGACCAGAGTCAAGAAAATACGCGGGACCAAACCCGAAGAAACAGTGATATATATATATATATATACATATATATATATATATATATATATATATATATATATATATATAAATATATATATATATAAATATATATATATATATAAATATATATATATATATATATATATGTACAGAGAGTTTTATGTAACATCGAACATGTACTGGGACGCATCAAAGCATTGAGTACGATGTGATTGGCTACGATTTCTAATGGTAATATAGTCAACCCAATGCACACGCTTCCTGTCAAAAATAAATTTAAATTGTCAATTATTATATCAAACACAATATGTTGTATTCTGAATATTTCAAACACAATTTTTCGCAACATTTCGCTGTTTAATTTAACATATTAAATATAATTTTACAAACATTTTATCGCTTAATTTTATCATACAGGAACGAATAATGTTGGAATTTGTAGGACCTAAACTTAAATTCTTGTAGAACTCTTATGTACAATTTTTAAATATTAAATGATTTTGCAATAATAATTGGATACTCTTCGACATAACATAGATTGTTTAATTTCATCTCTTCCAATAATATCGACGGACTTCTAACTCCTCGCTCATGAAATTTATTCAAACAAACTGTTTTATAAGGTTCGAAATGGTTGAAATAAATGGTAGTAGTCAATCAGAAAATTTTACAGTAAATAATTTAAGGGAATTTCTTAAACTGTTTTCTCCATGGTATAAGTTTACCAGAAAAATCTGTTCCTTCTTTGTAAATATTATTGACATGTTCAACTCTCGTTCTTCGTCTACCTCTGCTTCAAGGGCTAGAACAGCAAATATCATTTGCTTGCGATAACTGACAGGGTACATTTATTTTTGAAGGGAAGGTTTAAATTGGGTTGACTATATTACAGTTAGAAATCGTAGCCAATCACATCGCACTCAATGCTTTGATGCGTCCCAGTACACATCGAACATAGGAAAATTAACAGTGAGTACGTTTTAGCATGTTCGGTGTTACATAAAACTCTCTGTATATATATATATATATATATATATATATATATATATATATATATATATATATATATATATATATATATGTTGTTTATTTGTCATATTTACATATAATAATTTGTTCGTTTGTTATATTAATTTAATTTATTTTGTGTAATATTTTAGTATTGTATTTATTTTACTTTAATTAACCCTGTATTGGATTCTTCCATTGGGTAATGAAGAGATTATTATGATCAAGGCCGTAGCTAGAAAAAAAATTCGGGTAAAAATATGGTTTTTGCTCTTTCAGGGCCGCTTTCACATACAAAAAATTAAAATTTTGAACATTTCAGGGAGAGGGGGGTTTAAACCCCGATATCCCTCCGCTGGTTACGGCCTTGATTATGATTGTGACAATCACAAATAGTGAAAATACAGCCGACTATTATGAAATACTATCAAAATATCATAATAGCGAAACTACCGTCAAAATATTACATAGTATTTCATCATTAAATTACTATTATTGATGAAATACTATCAAAATGTCATAATAGCGAAATTACCGTCAAAATGTTTCAATAGTCTTTTAATCCGGCATTTGACCCGTAGGGTCTGACAGACCCCAGCACCTAAAAACATGCCCAACTTGGTTAAATTTGATTTTTCTTGTATGTCTATAATAATAAGATTATTGTATATTATCAATTATTGTTTGATTCTACAGTTGAATACAGGGTGTCCAAAAATAGTGAGTGCAGTTTTAGAATAAAATAAATCAAAGATAAAAAATCTCGGCAGAAATAATATTTGTTAATTTTTAAATACGGATAATTAGAAAATAATTTACTAACAATAATGTTGTCTAAATGTTTACCGTTTCGCTGCTAGTACTCCTCTAATCTTGAGCGAACATTTTTTACTACGAGATGACATATTGCTTGATAGATACCTCAATATGTCACCCCGTAGTAGAACATTTTCGCTTAAGATTAGAGGAGTGCCAGGAGCAAAACAGTAAACATTTAGACATTATTTTTAGTGAATAATTTTCTAATTATCCGTAGTTATAAATTAATAAATATTTTTTTTCAGAAATTTTGTATCTTTGATTTATCTTATTCTAAAATTTCCTTGGTTTATCGATGGACACCTTTTCTTTAAGGTACCCCTATAAGAAATAGTCCAAAGGACTCACGTCTGAACTGCTTGGTGGCCAGTTAACATCACCTTTTCGCGGAATGAGTTTATTGAGGAAGAGCTCGTTTAGTGCTTCAATTGAAGGGTTTGATTTGTGATTCGGGTCTCCATCTTGTTGAAACCAAGTTTCTGCATTAAAGCCACCAAACTGTTGCAAAGATGGAGCTAGGAAAATCCTAACCATCTTACAGTATCGCTCTCCACTCACCCTTTTTGGACACCCTGTATAACATAAAGGTTTACTCTTGTTATCTTTAAGAAATCGAAATCCGAATAGAGACTAGTTTAACTAATTTTTGGAGCGGGATATGTCAGACCCCGCGTGTCGGAGCATGTAAAATAAATTCACATGTCAGATGCCGGGGTAATGATGAAATATTATCAAAATAGTAAAAATACAGTCGATTATGATGAAATACTATCAATACTAACAATAGTAATTTAATGATGAAATACTATCAAAATGCCAGAATAATAAAAATATAGCCGACTATTATGAAATACTATCAAAATGTCAAAAATGCGAAATTACCGTCAAAATGTTACAATAGTCGTTTAATGATGAAATACTATCACAATGTCATAATATTGAAATTACCGTAAAAATGTTATTTAATGATGAAAATACTATCACAGTCAAAAGGGCTAAGTGGGGCAAAATTTCATAATGATCAATAAACAATTGAAACAGTAATATCACAATGATCCTTAATTCAAATACGTCACGTATAATCAAAATGTCATGATGGAAAAAGGACGGGTTAGGTTAGAAAAACAACTTTACTTTCATCGCAACTTGTCATTTAAACTAACTTTATTTGATTAAATTATAAATTGACAAAAATGTTCTACAATGTCATGGTAGGCCAAAATTATAATTTCCCGTTAAAGATGTTAAAATTTAAATCATTTAAAAATATTTCCACATTGATGAAAAAAAATAACACGAAATACTGCAATTTGACTGTACTGATTATATTGACTGCACTAACTATAAGTAGACTTTCATTTTATTGTATCGATAATATTTACTATTTTGACAGTTATAAATATATATCGACAGAATCGATTATATTGATTATTTTGACAGTACTGACTGTATCGATTATGTTTATTATTTCGACATTATTTTATTAACAGATTGATTATATTGACCATTTTGACAGAACTAACTAAATTGACTGTATCCATTATCTTAACTATTTTGGCAGTACTGACTATATTGACTATGTTGGCTATTATGACATTACTGATTATATTGACTGTATCGATTATGTTTGCTATTTTGACAGTACTGACTATATCGACAGTATCGATTATATTGACTATTTTGACAGTACTGACTGTTTCGATTACATTGATAATGTTGGCTATATTAATTATTATTTAACAAAATTGACGATATCGACTGTTCTCTGACTGTATTGACTATTATGACTAAATTACCTGTCACTCGACATCTTTGAATATTTTTGCTGTGTACTAAAAAAAAAGTGTTTATTTTCTCAATCAAATTTTGTAGAATCTAAAAATTAAACCGATCGTAATTTTGATAGTTTTCGTTAGATCTTCCTGAAATTTTATGTAGATGTTAAGAAAACACTGCTCTTTCGAAATATGTAATTAAATATAGTACATTGGTAGATTTTGAGTTATCTCCATCATTGTCAAAAAGTGCGTTTTTTTTTTTAATCAAAATTTATGGATTGTAACATTTAAAAACATAACTTCAACATTTTAAGTGAGATCTTTATAAAATTGTATATGGATGTTAAGAAAACATTCCTCTATCAGAATATGTCAAATTATTATACACTACGCAGGGAAGTAACGGCCTTACTTAATGGGAAAACACAAAATTTCGTAACGGGGTAATCGACTACTAATGATAGGCTAATTATTTAATCCAATTAATTTATTAATTTCCAAGCTTTCGGAGCTATTTGGCTTCTTCTTTAGGGAGTTCACTACAATACGGTGTGGAGGCAAATGGGGGGGCCAAATATAACCTAACCTGGAGAAGAGTTTAAAAAAGCTTATGATTTCACGTTCTTGGAGCCTGGTTTCTAAAATTAAAAAAGTAATTATTGTTCATCTTATTTAATTGTAAAACTCACTTTAAACATTTCACTGTAGTCATTTCACATTATTTTTACCTAAGATAACCTCGAGATTTTTAAATTAAGGTCTTTTACCAATAGTATATTTTTATTGTAGTGAACTGCCTGAAGAAGGAGCCAAATAACTCCGAAAGCTTGGTAATTGATAAATTATTCGAATTTAATAATTAGCCTATCATTAGTGGTCGATTACCCCGTTACAAAGTTTTGTGAAATTATCAAAATACTTCATCGATAGTTTCCGACTTATTTACAAAAAAACGACATTGTAAGGTGATTTTATTCTAGTTTTAATGCAATTCCAGTTTCAGACATTCATAACTTTTGAAATTTTTAGGATATTGTTATGAAATATTGAAAATATCCAAAATAATAGTTTTTGAGTTACATATAAAAAAGCGTCGCTATGACAAAAAGTGTATACACATTAAATGATCATATTTTTATTATCTACAACTTTTACTCGGCGGACTTCAAAATAGATATCGTCGGCTTACCTGTAAATCCTTCTAAGTACTTTTTAGGAGAAACAAAAAACCTGCTACCGCCACTATTTTCGAAGCCTGTTCTCGGAAATAATTATATTAACTCCTTCCCTAAACAACAGTAAATTTTTTCGAAATCTAAACCGATTAGAATGGAAGCATAAAAAACTTCCATTCTAATCGGTTTAGATTTCGAAAAAAATTACTGTTGTTTAGGGAAGGAGTTAATACAATTATTTCCGTAAAAATAGCAAAATAGCTAAAATTTGAACTTAAAAGTTATTACAGGCAAGCCGACGATATATCCACTAAAATTTTTGATTGGAAAATGTTCGCGAAAACAATTCTTTCCCTTTGTTTTACATATGGGGGAAAAATTAAAAATCTCTAGTCATTTTGGAAGAAACATTAAACCATTAATTTATGTTTTTTTGTTTCAAAAAATATACGAAATAACAATCGATGTCGTAATTTCTCATTTTATGTTAACTAAGGAATTGCTGAATTTTCAAACGAAATATTAATCCAATTTTTTCACAAATTTAAATCAACACAACTGATTTTATTAATTAATAAAATAAATTGAAAATAAAATAATACTTAATTTTATTTTAAACTTACTTAGTTTGTATGATTTTCTTCTTTCCGCGCGTTATCTTTATTGAAGTGGTTAATATTATTTTGACGAGTGATTCCATTTCCTGAATAAGCATGAAGTAAATATTTCTAGTTTAGGAAATAACCTGGAAATTTGGATTAGTCGCGACGCGAAGCAGAGCAACCAATCCAATTTTCAGGCTTTTCTAAACTAGAAATATTTTCTTCATGCGCCAGGCGTGTAAAACACGGATTTCAATAACTCAATCGCGTCACTTCAGATCTCTTACATATAAAAACCAAGGAATCTCGACCAACACCGCGGTCCATATTTATAAAATGATTTGTCGCCCTCTTCTTGACTATGCAGCCATCCTTTTCCTCAATCCACGTCCATCTTTGCTAAAACACATTCAGGTTGGTGAACGTTCAGCCCTACGTTCATTGACTAAGATGAGACACCCCAACAATCCCTTACACAACCCTTCGAATACTCTCCTCTACGAAAAAACAAAAATAATTCCTATTGAACAACGCCTAATTTACCTTGCCGAAAAATTCGCAACCAACCCATATAATATAGAGACCTTACTCCATATGTGCCTGCCACGTAATCCTGACATCCTTCCTAAATTCAAAAACCCAGCCACCACCATATTTCAATTCATCTCATCACTTCATCAGGACACTAACGGACGTACCTACTGACAATTTCATGACAATTGACAATTTTGGCGGAAAGACCACGGGTCGATAGCCGATTGGCAACAGGATCAGCACTCATACAAAATAAAATTAAAATAATTAATTATACATGTTATGTAATACCTACTGTTGTCAATAAAGATTGTTTGTTGTTGTCAATAACTCAATACCACGCGCATTCAATTATTTTAATTAAAACAAAACTGGTAGGTGTTACATTTCTCATAAACGTTAAAAATAGTTGTTATCGTCACGTGTCGTGGAAAGTACTATGATTTATATTTTCAAAATTTTGTAAAAACATTCATGACTGATCGAATCCCAAATGTTAAAATATTAAAAGCAGCGTAAAAAACGACTTTCTTCGTATACACCTCTTGTTTTTCTAAGATAATTCAGGCAAGATAAGAGCCGAGCTTTTTCAATAAGGTTAAGAACCAGTACTCTAGATGATCATAGTAAATATAGGTTTATTAACTTTGATGTGGCATAAAAAGCAAATTTTTAAATTAAACTTACTGTAGATGATAAGTAGTTACGACTATTCGTGTAAAATAATAATTGAAGTAATTTTTGTATATTAAAGACCTATAGAATATATATAAAAGTTTGATTTTGTATGTAGACTTTTTTATGCCAATAAAGGTTGTTTTTTTTGTATATTATGTTTAAAGTGTGCAAACTATAAGAAGCGTAAGCTTATTTTCTTAAATTCAAATAGTTTTGAATTTGAATTATTCTTGGTAACTTCAGATTTGGTTTATTGATTGTTCTGTGTACAATTTTAATAATTAACAGAAATTGTTTTTGAGTTGTACATTTCCTTCAACTTTTTCACAAGATTTACCTTTCTGTATATAATTTTCACATCCCACAATCATTTATTAAAATCCTAATAACTTTCTGTAAACGAAAAACACTTATTGTGCCGATTCCCATCGAGGAAAGGAATTTAAACTCGCCTATTAAAATTTCAACATCCCAATCGTTCGGTTACTTATTCATTTCGCTTTCTCAGAATGTTTCCCAACACGAAGTTACCGGTAATCGCGGAATTATCACCTGTAAAAATACGGGATTGTAATTCACGAGAGCGAGCTAGACGGAGATGTCGGTGCGTGCCGGAGCACTCCCCCCCCCCCCCCCGATTTCAAAATTACTTATTAATCGGAAGTTTTCAGTGTTTACCGCCTTGTAATTTACACAGATTTTATTAAAGTTTTGTTGTCGACACGACCGCGGGGCTTTGGATTGTGTGTTGTAAGGATTTTATACATTTTCGTGCTGTGTATTAAGTAGTGGATGGAGGGTATGGAATTATGGGTGAGGGGAAATGAAACAATTTATTTCGTTTACAGAAAATGATGCTATAAAATCATGCTTTTTTAACGTTCCACATTAAATTTAATGGTTTTATAAATCAAGTGATTTTATTGTATTTTTTTTTTAAATTATTGAATCACATTTCACCTAGTGATCGAAGTGATCAGCAGGTCGGGCGGTAGGCGACGACAGAAGGGAGGCGCTGGAATTGTTGCCAACTCTAAATCTCGGAAAATCACCAGAAATCACCAGATTTTATACAACGATTTTTATTTTAACTATACGTACGAATCCTAAAGAAAATTGTCAACATTTAAGAACGCAAAATTTGCCGAATTAACAGACGCGCATCCAGAAATTTGTCTTAGGGGGGGCTCACGCGTCTTGAATTGGGCCCATCCTGGTCTTATGGGGAGGGGGGAGAGGATGAGGGGCACGCATTTAAACCTATGTATATATGATGCAGACAAAACACTAAATTGGACAAAACGCGTTTTGTCTAGACTATTAGGATTTTCTATTCAAAATTAATTAAGGATTCGAGAAACCTAAACATTTTCACTCATTTTTTGTCTAATATGTATGTTAAACTTCACAACATTATAGCGTTTTATACGCGTAGCGCATGCAGTAAAATTTCGAGATGAGAGAAGCCTGAAACTTTGCTTTAGTCGCGTAGCGAAGCGACCAAACCAAATTTTCAGGGTTTACTAAGCTCGAAATTTTACTTCATACTTAATCTGGGATTAGAAACACTCATAAGAAGCTTCAAATTTTACGATTAAATAAACACAACGAATTTTTGATAATTCAGAAAGCGTATACATCGTAATATGCATAATTCAAAATAAAAATTCCGTGCATTATATTTATTTGTAGGTTATTTATTTATGTTAAAGTTGTTGTGTTGCCATATAAACTAAACATTATTTCCATGACATTAATTACTTATAAATTTATATTTGAACAGATAAAAATTACTGAAAGGGTGTAATTCCCGACATTTTCCACGCTGTACAAACCGAAAAACAGCTGTTTCTCCACTAATCAGAAAATGTTGATCGTAAAAACAGCTAATTAAAACGCATCGTTCTCCACAAAATTAGAAACTAATTTGTACAAGAATGCGCGCGTTAAATGAAAACATCACGAGGGCTCGAAATTAATCAGTTCTCCTCACGAATTAACATTTTAATGCGCTGTTTGGCGGTGACCTAACCTATTGGCGAAGAGGAAAGGTGCGGCATATCGTCCTTATCTCATTTCGATCAATAGATAATCTATATTAGAAAAAAAAAACATAATAATAATATAACGAACGATACCTTATGAATATGAAATTTCGTTGTTTATGTCACTTCTTCTCATTTCTATGCTAATCAGGAAAATGTTAATGCAAGAATGGTTTTAATTAATCCATTAGGCTAATTAAAAATATTGCTTTTATTACGTTCGTATGTTAAATGTAGCAGTCCATGTTAAATGATTATTAATGCAATTAATTGCAACAAACTATCGATTATCATTTCAGAAATCATTTCATACAATTATTATTTAAAAATATTTGTTATTAGATTAACATTTTTATAAAGGTAATTGCCGTTTTACGTATATCATCACAGTGGCGTAAAAATAGATATTTGCGATGGGGGGGATTTAACTTAGGATATACATTTATTTTTCTGAAGATCTTTAAAAACAAATACCCAAGTTGTTTTACTTGGATGGAAATAAAAATAAAATAAAGAAAAATTGAATTTGCCAATAGTTTTCAGAATATTTACAAAATATAAAAACGCATTAAAATTAATAATAATTTTCATTCGTTTTTATATGTTTTAAAAATACAATAAAGTGAATGACAAAATAAATCGCTAACCGGGGTAGTAATGTTTAAAATTAAAACACTTTATTTTAAAACACTGATTTAAACATCTTTCAAAACAAGTGTTGTGCCTTAAACGGTTTTTTCAAAATGTTTATTTTGTTTAAAATGTTATTTTTTAATAATCAGATGTATATTGAAACAGGCATATATCCCTTGAAAATGTTATCATATTTCAACATCCTGGATATTTATTTAACTTCTTGAACTCCACTTTTGGCAACAATATAAAATGAATGAGCTGCTTTTGCACTTAAGAATAAATCGGTGTTTTATACGCGTGGCGCATGAAGTAAAATTTCGAGTTTAGAAAAGCCCAGAAAATTTGTCTCGGGTCGCTACGCGACCCTCGACAAATTTTCACGGGGCTTTTCTAAACTCGAAATTTTACTTCATGCTTAGTCTAGGAGTGGAAAACACTCGTTAAAGGTCCTTTCAATTTTTTTTGTATTAAATGACGTTTACCCCGAAAACAACGATATTAAAATAAATTAAATATACAGAACTACCGGTAACTGGCAAAGTCGGTAAATTTATTATTATAATGAAAATAAATGTAAATTTTGATAAAACCATCAAAAGGATAAACGTTTTTAAATATGAGGAACTATAAGTATTTAGCTTTAATTCTAAAATTGCTATATAAAATAAAAAAATCAACTTCAAATTATGTTAGAACTTGTTAAGAAATAAATGACTTTATTTTGATTTGAGATAGAAATAAAACCCACACGTTCCATATAAAATTACTCAATCTGAAAAGTTACCTTATTTTTGTTTTCCTTAGTTATTAATTATAATAAACACGTAATACGTCAGATTTTAATAAAATTGACAATAATTGATATTAATAAAGTTTTGTTGGTGTTGGAACAATTGCTGAATGTTTAATTAAAAAATCATCGTTGGATAATTGACACAAGTATTTTTTTTCTAAACTCATAATAATAATAATGACTTCAATTTAAATCTTATTAGTTTAGCTGTAGTGATTTTATTTAAAATTCAGGATAATTTTAACTATTACACTAATTTCTAAAAATTTGTATTATTTATTCCATTCTGAATATTCTAACAGATTTGTGTCGGGCTTAACTAATAGTTACTCATCGGATAAAATCAATTAATAAATAAATATAAACAAAAAATCTATCAATTAATGATATTTGACATTGATGACTTGGATAATGTCTATTTTAATCAACAAATAAATTAAATCCTTCAATACGACTTAACAGAAGTTGGTGAAAATGGACATTAACAATTTAATATTCACGATTTTCTGTTTTAATAAAAGAAATTAAAAAAATCTTGAATACAACTAAAATTTGACAAGTATATTTAAATCCAACCTATATTTGGCAAAATATCACACAAATTGAGAAAATAAACAATATTTGATTTTTATATTAATTCTCAAATTGTTCACAAGTTGGCAAAATACAATATTTTAGAACGGGAATTTTGATGAATGTTGGTAGTTAGTCCTAAATGTCATAGGGCATTGTCATTTCAATTTTGATATCGAAGCTCTTCATTCTCATCAAGATGTCTAAAAAGAACGAAATCTTAGCAAAAAATCGAAAACCTAGAACTCAAAACAAGAATTTTAACAAGATTAACTCAGATTTTTGATGTAAATTTTGTGCATTTATTTTCAAATTATTATTTTCAATACTGAATTACAATAATTTGAAAAAATTAGCTATTACAGTTTTTGAAATTTTTTTGGAAGTAGTGGAGTTGAAGTTCAAAATAGTCTTGGCCGCAAAAAAACTAAATTTTAGTTTTGATATGGACGCTCTTCATTCTCATCACAATGTCTAAAAAGAACGAAATCTTAGCAAAAACTCAAAAACCTAGCGTCATTTCCCCCTTTAGGGAAAAATAGCAGATGAAAGATATATTAAAGAACTCAAAACAAGAATTTTAACAAGATTAACTCGGATTTTTGATGTAAATTTTGTGCATTTATTTTCAAATTATCATTTTCAATACTGTATTAAAATATTTTGAAAAAATTAACTATTACAATTTTTGGAATTTTTTGGAAGCAGTGGAGTTGAAGTTCAAAATAGTCTTGGCCGCAAAAAATAGCCTCACATTAATATGTCAGAATCTATCAACTTATAAGAGTGATTCAATAAATTGTATTTATTATACTTGGTGATTTTTCACTGAAATTTTGACATTGATAATTAATATAAAATTCAAATGAACTATAGATGGAATTAAAACGAATTAAAATAACATTGTAAATATTCATCAAAATTTTGTAAAGCAAAAATGACAAATAGTTACAAATATACATGTATATGATCACTGATCGATATAATTATATGAACACTATCTAATTTGATATTAACCGACGTTAATTCATATTAGAAACTTCAGTGATTTTTGATTTTACTAATTTAGTAAATGTTCTTCAACATCATGAATTTCTAACCCAATTATGTTAAAATGTACAGATATTATAATATTTGGGTTCCATGTAAAAATTTCGTTGTTAACAATTTTGAGAATATTTTTATGAATCAGCAAAGACTTTTCAAAAACCTAGGCTGATTTTTCTGTAATTATGAGCCAAAATTTCATTTGTTCAACAATCGTCAGATTTAGTGGGACATTTGATTTAAAGAATGCGTTTTTGATTTATTTTAAAAAGGACAAACAACAAATATGTTTCACCACGGGTTAAGTGAGAAATTAATTTAACATAGGTATATATCTTTTATGTTGAATTACTTTCTCACTTAACCCGTGGTGAAACATATTTAATTAATAGTAGAACTTTGATTAAAACATTACATGTGTTTTAGTTAAAGTTCTACTATTAACTTAAAAATACACGTAGACTAATAATCGGTAATGCAAATTTTGTGTCAATGTTGAAATTACGTTAAGAAAATCACCAAATTTATAAATATATTTTGCGAAAATGTAATGTGCTATTGAATTACTTTAAAATTCTTAGATTGTGTTGTGAAATTGATTAATTTTGTTACATTAAAGTATTAGTTGATATTTTATCAAAAAATCGCTCGTCAGTTATAAGATAATAACAACGTAATAATGGCCGAGCAATTATTAACTTAACTGTAAAAGGTGTTTTTTGGTAAAGTCTTCACTTCTTTTTATGATTTCTAAGAATAACTTATTATATTCCATATTGTGAATTTTTCTTTTAAATATACATAATGTATACGCTGTACATTTTCAGACATTCTTCGATTTTATAACAGCCGATAGTTTGAAGTTTCGAAAGAGTGTTCCCACTGCCAGACTAAGCATGAAGTAAAATTTCGAGTTTAGAAAAGCCTGAAAATTTGGCTCGGGCGCGTAGCGAAGCGGAGCGACCGAGCCAAATTAGGCTTTTCTAAACTCGAAATTTTACTTCATGCGCCACGCGTATAAAGCGCTCATTTAATGTGAAATGGTCTTAAATTTAACCAAGTGACAAGTGAAATAAGTTTATTGTGTCGATTATCAATCAATATATTTTTATTATTCTATTTTTATTCCTACAAAATATTTACATTTTTCTCCATGCATTCTCAAGTTAGGTTAAATAATACAATGTATCAAATTAACTTATTTAGTAGTTTATTTAATATGGAAAAAAATATGAATGTTGTTATTGCTTGATTAGTTTGGAAGATATCAATCCTAACTCAAGTTCGCCATGATCTGTCAATGCCATTATTATCTTAGAAAAAGAGGTCATGACGTGTATATCAATTTTTTTAGCTCTTCAGGTTACCGATCATAGGGTATGAAAACATCGAATTTGGGCCACCCTGTACATGTATAACTAAAAAAATTCCTTGAATGATTTGGGTTAACCAACTCTAGTCAGTCTTAAATACATTTATTTATTATAATTATTCAAGCGTTTAAAATTCCGATTGCATTATTTTTTATTCAATCTTTGTCGATTGTAAATCTTGCTGGGCGGAAAACGGATAATTTATGATTGTTCCTTGCGCAAGCTTCGAGTCTTTTCTAACTGTGTTAATTAAGCGCTCGGACACAAAATTTCAGATGTATGGGACGGTGAGGAATTTGAAGAACCATTAATTAAAATTTATTTATGTATTAATCGAGATTATTGCCCTATACAGGATATAAATTATTGCCTTTTGACAAATAAAATTACCTTAATAGATACTTGAGAAAATAGTTTTAGATGGACATTAGGAATTTAAATAATTCCGGAAACGCCAACTTGTGTATTTCTTAAGTTATATTATCTTCGATGAGTTTAGATGTATTTCTTAAATTATCTTCTATTAGTTTAGATTACTCATATATGGATAATCGAACCCTCATCTTTCTTATTTCATAAAATATTGGATTATTTTAGGTTTATTGGCACTGAGTTAATTAGATACGTTTGAATACTATTGGAATGTTCCTCGTTTAAAATTTCCTGTAAAGCCAACCCTTATCTTTCTTGTTTTATAAAATATTGGATTATTTTAGGTTTATTGGCACTGAGTTAATTATATACGTTTTAATACTAGCCAGTGGTACCATTTTTTTTTTGAGATTTTACTTTATTTATTTATTTATTTAATTAACGAAAATATCTTTACAAACATAAAATTAATATTAATACAATACAACAAAGAATTGAAAAATAACGTACTGAAGTAACACCAATTACATTTCCCCATAACAAATTGAAGGACTTAAACTAAATGAAAATTAAATCCATATTAACGACCACTACCGCCCTACGAAAGCATGAATAATTAGCGGCAAATAAGTCAAAATTTACTGAGGGTAGTAAACAATTGGCGGTGCGGGTTAATCTGGACTACGGGT
This sequence comes from Philonthus cognatus, assembly GCA_932526585.2. Classification (NCBI taxonomy): domain Eukaryota; kingdom Metazoa; phylum Arthropoda; class Insecta; order Coleoptera; family Staphylinidae; genus Philonthus; species Philonthus cognatus. The sequence continues at coordinate 41,744,139 of OW052244.1, forward strand.
TGTTCCTAACGTACGTAGCACGATGCAATTTCTCTCTAAATAAGATTTGCTGTCTTGTTGAAGGTCCCGATCTTTGGTGCCAAAAATCAAGACCTGCCAACAGCGCGGGACAGCAAATATACCCTTATATTAATTTATACAAAAAACACATATCAAAATAATTTCTGCGGGAAAGTAACGTCGATAAATCTAAATTAACTCTAAGTAAACTATAGTTAAGCTGTGGATTCAATATATTCATCCTATACGCAACACGACGTAGGAATTTTTTCTGGACTATCTCCAATGTATTAACCAAATAGGTTTGATGAGGATGCCATATTGTTACAGCGTATTCTAAATGTGGCCGAACCAAGGTGCAATACAAAAGTCTCAAGGTGTCAGTATTAAAGTCAGAACCAATTCGAGAAATGAAACCCAACATCTTGTAAGCTTTATTGGTTATGGATAATATATGCGTCTTAAATGACAAGGATTTCTCAAATATCACACTCAAGTCGTTTATGACCGAAACCCGTTCCAAAAGTATATTATCGATACTGTAATTATTGTGAATTGTATTATTGGTCCTACTATATGTAATACATTTACATTTGGCTATATTTAAGGATAGCTTATTATTTGAACACCACTCATTTAAATAATTTAAGTCCTCTTGAATATTATTGGAATCGTAAATAGATCGTACGGAAAGAAATAACTTTAGGTCGTCTGCATATAACAAGTATTTGCAGAACTTTAAGCCGTTGGGGAGGTCATTAACAAACAAGTTAAATAAGATTGGACCAACATGGGAGCCTTGGGGTACACCAGAGGTAGCTTTGATTTTAGTTGAAATACAATTACCTAGTTTGTCAGAAAAAAGCTTTTTATCCATTTAACAACCTTATCGGAAAATCCGATATAGCATAACTTTTGAATCAGGATATCATGACTCACTCGATCGAAGGCCTTGGAGAAATCAGTATAGATAGAATCTACCTGATACCGAAACTCCAAAGCCTTCAAAAGGTAATCCTGATAGATCAATAAATTCGTGGTTGTAGACTTACCCGAAGAAAACCCATGTTGTTCGTCAACAATTACATTCTTCAATGACCGTCCCAACTGCTTACTCACAATAAGATCTAAAATTTTTGGAATCGCAGATTGTATGCAATCTCCACGGTAGTTGCTAATATTAGTGCGGTCACCACATTTGAAAATCGGAGTGATATAACTCCTCTTCCAAACAGATGGTACACAGTGTTGCTCTAAAGAGAGGTTATAGAGGATAGTAAGAAGATGGCAAATTGTATATGCACATTCTCTGAGAAATAGATTTGGAACGTCGTCCGGGCCACAAGACAAAGTTTGTTTTAAATTAATTAACTCATTGAAAACGCTCATATAATCAATGCTAAAAGTAAATGAAGGGGCAACACACTGCTCTAGATTAAGATAATTACTGCTGGTTGTTAGGATTTCACAATAAACGCTTGAAAAATATATAGCAAACAGATCCGCGGATTCTTGCAATTTTATACTTTTAGCGCCATTTAAAAACATACTGGAGGGTATGCTCTTTATATTTTTGTGTTCTTGGACAAATTTCCAAAAATTATTGCTATTACGCCGAATATTACTCTCCGTCATATGGATGTAATTAGAATATAACTCTTTACTTAGAGAATTGCACTTTTGGCGCAGCCCTTTAAATATAAGATAATCTTCTATTTGATTTGAATTTAAAAAAAAATATGGGCCATTTTTTTGTCTTTAATCAAATTTATTAACACATAATTGAACCATTTTGGGTATTTGCTTCCATAGTGTACCCAATTTTTCGGCACAAAAGAATCTCTTGCAGCGTATAGTACTGAATAAAAAGCATCCACAGCACTATTAACATCTAAGCATGATTTAAAATAATCGATCCATACTGTACTAGCAAACAGCTTGTTAATTTCACAGTAATCGGCATTTTTAAAATCATAATAATATATATCACAGAAGGCAAAATCGTTTATACAATTACAGTTAATGACAATGTTGTAAGCAAAGTGATGTTTTTTATTACCGCACTTTATGATTAACCAAGAAGTGGAAATATTGAAATGATCTCCGTTTGAAATTTCCTGAAAAGTCAACCCTTATCTTTCTTATTTTATAAAATATTGGAATATTTTAGATTTATTGGCATTGAGTTAATTAGATACGTTTAAGTACTAATCTAACCAAGTGTATTCATCCATTGATAATGGTTACTTTGTGTCCGAAATGTATGTACATTTGGTAATTCAAATAAACGAAAAGGTTATTGGTGCTTGTTTCGTGAAGTGAACTCCGAGTTAAACTTTTTTTTTTCGAGTTTTTACTTGATGAATTACCAAGGAGTAGAAACATTCGTTCAAAACCTAAAATTGAACATTTTTATAACAACAGTTAAAAACCTGTACATTTACAGCGTATACATCGGAAAAAGAAACATTCTCTGAATAAATTATTCAGGGTTTTTCTATTGCATTTCACTATTGATCAAATGACACCAGACTCGCGGGTACAGTAAGTGTAAACTCGGATTCTTTACCGGAAAAAACAGGATGTTTTGATATACCGCAAGATACATTTAACATTTTACTATTAAATATTCAATGCGTTAGAAACAAGAGTGGCATATTAGAGGCTTTTATTATTGATGTTAATTTTACAACATTTGCTTAACTAAGCATTGGTTGTCAGATATTGAGTCAGAAGTTTTTAACCTGGAAAATTATATAGTTTGCAAACTACTTCTCCAGAAAAATATTTATACATGGTGTTGTCATGATATTAATAAGAAATGGATACAAATATACTACTCTCAGTATAAATAACTTCTCAATCGAAAAGCAATGCGAAGTAACGGGTATTTTAATCAATGACTTAAATCTTTTAATTATCACTATCTACAGACCCCTTCCGGTGACTTTGACTTATTTTTAGAAATACTTAATAATATCATGTTCAATCTAGATTTTCGTAAATATAATATTTGTATTTGTGGTGACTTTAACTGATTTTATTAATAGGAAAGATACAAATAACCAATGACTCTGTGACTACCTGTGTGGCTATCGGATGTGTGGTTTAGTCAACTTTTCAAAGAGAGGAGATTCCTGTTTAGATAATGTCTTTACCAACATTTGTCACGTCGAAGTCATGGTCAATCCAATCGTTGTACCATTTTCTGATCATAATGGGGTTCGTGTAAGTATCAACGTACACCACAGATTGGTTAATAATGCTTCCAAATTCATTCGTCCAATTACATCGTTTGGTAAATTTAACTTCCATAATATGATTAGTAATGTGGACTAAAGCTTTATCGGCGAAGAGAAAACTAACAATACTTGGAAGACATTTTTAATAATATTTATAAACTTATTCGAAACGTGTTTTACTATAAAGTCGAACAAAATTACCAAAAGTGTAACTCCAAGTAAGTGTTTTACTAATGATCTCAAAAGTATGAGAAAAAATTTAAACTTAGTCTGCGAGGGAAATGCAAAGATAAACAATGCCGAAATGAAGCATTTAAAGAAAGACATGCAGTTATCATATAAAAATGCAATCAAACAAGCTAAATTAGAGGCAAATGATAGATCAGTGTCATCAGCGAGTAATCCTATAAAAGCCATGTAAAATATTTTGAACAGCCGTAGGAATAAATCTATACTTGTTACAGATAAATGTGATATCACGGCACACACGTTTAATGAATTTTTCGTTTACATTCCTAATAATATCAATAATAAACTACACATCTGTGTTATTGATCCTTTAACTCTAGTCAACTTTTATTTGGCCTGTAATTTGCCGCCATTCTCTTTTCTTCTTGTCTCAGAAGCAGTGGTAAGGGATACAATCAAGGGCATGGAAAACAGTGGTAGTACCGATACTTACGGTATCTCGATCAATGTAATCAAACATGTATTAGATGTGCTAATTGAACCACTTACGAAGCTAATTAATGATAGTATAAGATCGAGTGAATTTTCTGATGTTCTAAAAGTATCGAAGGTTGTTCTGATTCATAAAAAAGGGGACATAAATGATTGTAATAATTACCGTTCCAAAAATCTGCCACCGAATTTTAAAATTATTGAAAATATATTACTAAAACAAATAATTAAACATTTTGAAAGCAATAATATCCTTAGTAAATAACAGTACGGCTTTAGGGAAGTAAAATCTATGCTAAACGCTATAATAGATCTTACTGGATCGGCTATTGATGCTTATATAAATGGTCATTTCGCTTTTGCTACCTATATTGATTTATCCAAAGCCTTTGACTGTGTCCCTCACACACTGCTTCTAAGGAAGCTGTACTCGTACAACTTCAACCCACAGAGCTGTGGCCTCTCGTTGCCTTTTTTAACTAGGAGATAGCAAGCGGTCACGTATAAAGGGGACTAATTTGAATTTCTGGAAACGACTTGTGGTGCCCCACAGCGATCAACACTAGGGTCTCTTTTGTTCCTAATTTTTATAAATGATTTTCCTCTGTACATGAAATATGGTAAAGTGGTTTTATTCGCTAAAAATACTACTATAATTAACTCATCTAATAACATCGAGACGGCCTATGAAAGAAACAAAGATCTTTTGATAAAGCCTACGACATGGTTTAGTGCTAATCGATTGAGTCTCAATGCAAACAAAACTGAAACTTCAATTTATACCTTAAATAACCATCACATGGCAAATATGCCTACGGTTGTTAAATTTCTAGGCGTTTACGTAGATAATTCCTTGTTGTGGGAAAGTCAAGGCGACGAACTTGCAGCAAAACTAAATGAAAACATCTTTGTCTTGAGAGGACTAAGAATTACCGTCACATACAAAATGCTCAGATTGGCCTATTTCGCGCTCTTTCAGTCCCGTCTTACTTATAGTTCAGCTGATTGGGACCATTCTGTAATAAGCCACCGCATTTTCGGACTTCAGCGCAAGGCCATTAGAATCCTATCTAACCTGGAATTTCGAGATGACTGTAAAATGGCTTTTATTAATCTTAACATTTTCACATTTCCCTGTTTGTATATACTGCATTGTTTGTTATCTGTTAAGCCTAGCTACGACAACCATATATTGCAACCTCTAAACCATATGTATTAAACTAGAACGAAGGACAACCTGTATGTTCCAAATTTAAGATTGCAAAGATCTAAAAATGGTGTAAATTACTATGGCCTAACATTTTTATCGTTCCACCAAATAGCTACAAAAATCTTGACATGATATTATTTAAGGCTAAGGTTAAAGCATTGCTACTGGAAAAACAATATTTGCACGCTAAAGTTTGGCCCTCAACATGTCAAAGGTTGCCCATACCTGGTATATGTATTACTTTTGTAATTTTGATGTGATGTCCTCCTGATGAATATTAATAATGTAATTTAATGTATCTTATCTGACTTGTGTAAAACTAACGTTACGAGCACCAATAAAGTATTATTATTAGTATTATTAATATTATATCCCAAATACCTTTCACCTTTTCAAATGTATGCCAAAAGATTTCCCGATTTACGAAATGAGTTTTACTTTATACCAAATACTTTTTCCTTTATTATTTTTGTTAAACATTTTTGCAGTAACAATAACTTTCTTCTGGAAATTCAGCCTAATTTCTTTAAATCTTTAGATATTCCTTGTTTTTTTTAAGTTCAATTTGAAGCTTTAAACCAGCGTTTTCCCCTCCCAGACTAAGCATGAAGTAAAATTTCGAGTTTAGAAAAGCCCCCTGAAAGCGACCTGAGACAAATTTTCTGGGCTTTTCTAAACTCGAAATTTTACATCATGCGCCACGCATATAACACACTAACACTAATTTTAAAACGAGAGTTTTCCACTCCCAGACTAAGCATGAAGTAAAATTTCGAGTTTAGAAAAGCCCCGTGAAAATTTGTCGAGGGTCGCGCAGCGACCCGAGACAAATTTACTTTCATGCGCCACGCGTATAAAACACTAAAATATTGTGAAATTTATGTATATTGAAACTTCACTTGAAATCTGTTTTATACGCGTGGCGCATCAAGTATAATTTCAAGTTTAGAAAAGTCCAGAAAATTTGTCTTGGGTCGCTGCGCGACCCTCGGCAAATTTTCGCGGGGCTTATCTAAACTCGAAATTTTACTTCATGCTTAGACTGGGAGTGGAAAACACTCGTTTAAAGCTTCAAATTGAACTCTTTTGAAAAACAACGAATGTCGAAAAATGTACAGATTATGCATATCTTTACCTAAAAGAAAAATTCACTGTATGTAACACTACTTACGCCAGCATCCATTTTCCGGATAACGAGTCCTCTTAGTTCATTGCTATCATGCAATTTTGGACGAACTGCTGCCATTTTGCTGAGAAGTGAATTGTAATTGAGAAACTGCGATAAGGTTTTGACATATGAGGAAATGTAGTGGTATATAGGGAAATGTATTTGATAAAATCGAAATGTATTTGAGATAAAGGGATACATATATAAAGTGAAATGCAATAGAAAAACTCTGTAAAATGAATGTCTTAACAAATCATCAATTTAAAAATGTAAGTAGAAGAAATGTAATAGAAATACTTTCTAAAATGAATGTCCTAACAAATCATTAATTTGAAAATGTGAGTAGAAGAGTTTACGCATTCTTTTACGTTTTTTTTTTTTTTATAGGCGTCTCAATTCAAAGCGTGAAATTCCAATTGGCGTTAATGAACAAGTGGAAAAGTTAATTATTGCCGGTTCTAATTAAACACCTGAGGAATTTCGGAGTTTCTTTTTTCAGGGAAGCGCGCGAATTCGGATCCGTTTTTTTGATTGACGTCTTCCTTTATCAGAGATAATTTAATCACGAAAGGCATGTCGAGTCAAGGAACGTTTAATATCTTATGCAAATTTATACAAAAATATTCACTCTCGTTCATAATTCACGTATTTCTGTATTAATTTCAGATATGTTATCTTGCGAGCGCGTGTTTTTTTGTTCGTGTTTGCTCGGGGAGCGAAACTGTAAACAGGATTATTCGATTAAAACAATTATTAATAATCGAATGCAAACAACGCCTGGCTTCTTTAAATATCATTAAATTTTATCAGCGTTTCTTTTAGTATTAAAATTATATACATGCTTTTTAACCAATACCTTGAGATTTATTTGTTAAATTTGTAAGTTACATAAATATGTTTTAACTAAATATACATGTAATGTATTAAAATTTTAAGTATATTAAAATATCTTTGGAATATCTTTATGACATTTAATATGTATGTTAGTATATTATTAACTCTCATTATTCACTTGGTAAAATATTTCTACTAAATATAGGTGTTTAATTGAATTCACTTGGTTTGTTTTACTAAAAATATTTTATTTCAATTAGTTTCGTCTTAATGCCATTTTCAAGAGTGATGATCATTCTTCAAAAAAACGGATCCGAATTCAATTAAACACCTATATGTATGTTAGTATTGATTAAACTATTCTTTTAATAATTACTTATTTCGAAAGAGCAAGGTTTATTAATTACTAAAATTTGGAGCGACCAAACCAAATTTATAGCCATTTCTAAACTCGAAATTTTACTTCATGCTTAACCAGTTTTTTGATATATCTCTTAAATTTGTAAGTTACATAAATATTTTCTTATTAAACATAAATGTGATGTATTAAAATTTTAACAAAATTAAAATGTTAAAACCTTTGGAATATCTTTTTGATATTTACTATGTATGCTAGTATTGATTAAACTATCCTTATAATTATCACTTATTTCGAAGGAGCAAAGTTTATCAATTGCCAAAATTTGAATCGTCGAGCGATCAAACCAAATTTATAGCCGTTTCTAAGCTCGAAATTTTACTTCATGCTTAACCAGATTTTTTGATAAAAATTTGTTTTTGTATTTGGCGATAGATGTTACGCCCTCTAGCGGCAGAGGTGGGGACTTAAAACTAATATCCAGTGATTTCCTTTGGCTACTTTCACTCTGCAATTTTTTACCCCAACATGCTACGCTACATAGTTTCTGATCTAAGATTGACTATATGTATGTATTGACTATATTGACAGTACTGACTGTGTCGATTATGTTAACTATTTTAACATTACTGATTGTATTGACAGATCGATCATATTGACCATTTTGACAGTAATAAATATATTAACAAATTCAGCCTAAGGGTTATTTAAGAGACTCGCCTCTTTCTGCCTTACGATTGAGAGTAATTTACGGTAGCGCACGTGTTTAATAAATATTGAGGGTAATTTATGAGGCTAGCCTCGTTCTGCCTCAACTATATTAAAGTTAAAGGGCGATTTACGAAGCTATCTCGCGCGTTCAATAAACAATGAGGGTTATTTGTGAGGTTAGCCTCGTTCTCCCTCAAGTTGATTAAAGCTTAGGAGCAATTTACGAGGCTAACTGGCACGTTTAATAAATATTGAAGATTATTTGTGAGGTTAGCCTCGTGCTGCCTCAAGTTGAATATATGAATATGAATATTAATACAAAGTGTAATTTATGAGACAAGCCTCCTTCCATCTCAATTCTATTAAAGATTAAGGTTAGAGACCGAACTCGCCACCAACCTATTGAGTGCGCCCATCCCTTTTCCCGCTATAATTTTACCACTGCGCATCGACAAGTATAGCCCACATGCTTAATGCAGATTAAGGGTTCCTGCTAGGAAGAAGAGGAGGACCCTTTCCACATCCTGTGCCAATGTGAGGTCCTAGCAAGGGTTAGATACCTAATGCTGGGCAACAATAAACTAAGCGCAGAGAACTAGACCCAAGCTCACTGTCAGGGTTAATAGGGCTAATCAAAGAGGCGAAGCTCGAATACGTCGTCTAAGATAACAGGGATCCACAAAAGATCTGCAAAGATCGCGGTGGTACAGACCATGAGGCCACCCCTACAATTATCTATTTATCTAAGGGTCATTTAAGAGTCTCGCCTCATTCTGCCTTATGATTATGTTTAATATTTTGAATGTACTGACTGTATCGACTATATTGACTACGTATTGACAATATCGACTGTTCTTTGACTATAAAAATATTAATAATAATCCAAACGATTTTTCACTATTTTGACAGTTTTGCGATTTCTCTTGTTTTTTCTTCCTTAACCATTTTTTTTAAGTAAACTCCTTTCTTTTTTTATATTTTTCAATTTAAAAAACAAAGTTCTGCATTTTAAAATCAAAAATTATAGTCGCAAAAATTAATTAACAATAAACATTTTTTATACACAAACATACATATATAACATATATAAACTTTGTAGCTGAAAAAATTATTTGAATATAAGATTTTAATTATGAGAGCATATGAGAAAATTACCTTTCATTATGTTTAGAAGTTTAGAATTTTTAACAATGTCAGTAATAAATATATCAGATGAACGAAAAGTTTGATCCTCTAACATGCAATGACATTTGTTTGCATTTAAACGTATGGTTATGCATGTATGTATTTTGTATACAAAATATTTACAGTAACAATTTAAGTAAGAATTATTATTAGTTCCAATAATTTGTGTCCAACATAATATTTGTTAGAAATAATTTCATAGCCTTCTAAAGGATAAAACTTTTAGATCATATGGTATATCTATTAATAATTGACATACTAAACCTATTTCACTAGTCAATTGGTTAAATTTAACACAATTTTACATTAAATCGGTGTTTTATACGCGTGGCGCATGAAGTAAAATTTCGAGTTTAGAAAAGCATAATTTGGCTCGGTCGCTCCGCTTCGCTACGCGCCCGAGCCAAATTTTCAGGCTTTTCTAAACTCGAAATTTTACTTTATGCTTAATCTAGGAGTAGAAGACACTCGTTTTAGCATTAAAACAATTGATATTTGACACAATACATTGATTCTTGTTTTATTGGTGAAGAAAGTTTTATAACGTTAAAACAGAATGTCAATGTTGATACAAGTTAAAGAGGAAGCAATTGTTTTTTGTTATATCAGACGTTAAACAACAATTCAGAGTGGATCAAGGGACTTAACGTTAAAATGCCATAATAGGGAAAATATAGACGACGTAAGAAACTTAAAGTTAAAATGTTACAATAGTCATTTATTAATGAAATTCTATCACAGACAAAAGAGTAAGTAATTTTATTAGTCAAACATCAATTGACACAGTGGTTTAATATTCTTATATAAAAATAATCAAGCTTATTTAAAATGTCAAATGTCAAAATGTTATGACAGTTAGAAGACGTTTAACTTGGCGGTTTTAAAATTAATTGTAACCAACTTCACAACTTGTCATCTAACCTGACCTAACTATCAAGTTTTAAAATGTGCTAAATTTCATAGTTGGTCAAAATTGTTTTCCATGTGGAAAATATCAAATTGTGCGAAAGAAAAAAAAAACGTCCATTGTATTTACATACATTGTTTTTACCATAATTCGACATTTTTAACACGAAATGACAATGTATGTCAATGGTGACAAGTTACACTAAAAATATAAATTTATGTAAAAATCTAGAAATTGTGTTATAAACGGCAAATTATCTTACTATAAGAAAGAGTCAATTGAATGTCAATTTTTTGTATAAATGTCAAATTACTTCATTACGTGTTAATAAACATGATTGAAGATTTCACTTTAATGTATTAATGTTAAAAATATTTGAGTATTCCAATATTTGAGTATTCAAATATTTAATTCAATTTAGTGATTGAAATATTCATATTTGAATATTGAAATATTTGAATTAATTTTATTCGAATCCCACCCTTAGTTTCAGCTTCCTTAGAACAAGCCGAGCTCTACACTGAGTTGTGCAAAGCATTAATCAACGTATTTAACAATTAGGCTTTTTCGCCTACCTCAAAACGCGAAAACCGAGTTCTGCATTGATTCAAGCATCGAATAAACTTGCTCTTAATCTGCTCTCAATCAGCCAATACTGCCGAAAACAATTATTAAACTAATTATCTTAATTAATTAAAATCGGTCGATTTTTTATAATCTGCGCGTAAACCAGTTTCGTCAATAAAAAAAGAGTACACACCCCAAACCGTTGCATGCGTTAGAAGGAGACGAAACCGATGATGTGAGCGAGTGTGATTCACCGGGACCAGGGCTATCAAGTGCGATAACCTCTTCGTGGAACCAACGGGCTCTGTAGGTTATCTTCGTGTAGGTTTTTATTGCGTCTTGCCCGGCATATCCGAAATACCCGAGACTATTATTATTAAAAAGAAAAAAAACAAGAAGAAGAAGAGGAGAGGCACAGGTATTCCACTTGAAGGTAACGAAGGCACCGGCCTACTCGCGCGTATATCGGATTCTTTGAGAGGGGCACGAGAAACAGGTGTTCCGCGGGTGACGCAACTCAGGACCACGCCCTTGATTAACCGTGCACATCCTACCACCGAAATGTTAATTAAATTACACGAAATTATAACCTTTTCACGTATACGACAAACTCGATAAAAAGCACAATAAAATGTTTAACTTTACTGGATTTTTGTTCCACCTGTGCTGCATTTTATTTTTCGCGAAGTGTTGAGGTTCAAGGAACAGCAATTCAATTGTCGTTTTATGGTGCTGTTAGATTTTAAATTGGCCATCTGTTAGCCGCACCGGGATTGTAAACACCAGCATCAGCTTGTAATAACATTTTAGACTTGTTTATAACCCCTCTAATTAAATCTGCGCGAAAACACATCGCGTCGTTTACTAATTTATGTATCCGAAGCTCGATCTTAATACAGATAGGGATTTATGTGTATGATTGCCTGGCTTTAATTAGAACTTATATTAAATCTTGCTACTGATTTGATTTCCTTTAAAATATACCTACGTTTCTTCAAAGTCAATTATATAAAACACAGTGCCTTTCAGAGAAAATGCTAAGCAACTGATATTTATTTTTACTATATTATTATCTAACGAGTGTCTATAAACTGTCGGGATCGCAGTAGGTTCTGACTTCATTCATATTTCTGCACAAATAACCATATTTTCATGATTATGAAAAACGTATGTTTTTTTTTTAAATTATTGACTCTTATTGGCGAAATTTGCCGCGGAGAAGGTCTGGCTACAGCTCGATATCTAGGTTTAACAAATTAGATCAGTTTTAAAAAATCAATGCTTTATTTAATATCGATATAACGATTCATGCGCCAAGTCCTGTACTACAGAAAATAATAGTTTGTCAATTTTAAGAGCTTATCGTTACCTTTCAACTTTAACTTCAATTCCGTTCTCATTAATCACTTGATGAAACATGTTTACAATATTTGTATAGTATTGAGCGTTACTACATGATAATCCATATTAATTAATCAATATTGAGACGTGATTCAATGTTTTATACCACTTTATTTTAACATTTCTACGACTCGAGTTTTATTACTAAATATGTCGAATCACATAAATGTATAAATGTTGAGACTCGAGTTTCGACACTAAATATGTCGAAACTCGAGTCATAGCAATACTAAAACAAAGTAGCATAAAACATTGAAACACTTTTCAATATTGATTAATGTTTACAAGATTGATAATTAAATAAAAGTCGCGTGGTTTGTTTCACTACTGATTTTAATCTTTCCGACTGGTATCGACTTACCGTCATTCTCAGGGTGTAATTTTTTCAGCATTGACAATTTAGATCAGTTTTCAGAAATGTTTGCCAATATTACAGTTAGTATCGATTTTGCTCAAACTACTAATGATAAACATTTTCTGATGGGGAAAACAAAAATAGAAATGAATCCAGTAAAATCGTGCGGTGCACTTCAACACACCGATGACGAATGGTGGATTTATATGGTTTCGGCAGATACGAAAATTGCGCAACGCTCGAGGGCACAACCCGCCTTTTGCCCGCTCGTTGCACGTTCGTATAAATGCACAATCGTGCATAAAGTAATCGAGGGCCGTTTCCAGATTTGTAAACTAAAGTAAATATTAAGATGATTAATACGGACTCGAACGCCGGTCACGACTCAATACCAACCTGCAAATTAAACGTCGATTGGGAACAAGTGCTTCTTTCATCTACAACACCATTTTTTTTTTCGAAATTACAAATATGTGTGGTTGGTTAACGATTATACTCTGAATACTATTATTTCATGTTCTATTTCTTAAATTACAAATGTGTAAAAACACCAAGCTGATTGATTAATATTAGTTTTGGTCTTGTGCTTGTCAAAATAATGGCATCAAGTAAAGCAATAGGTGGCGTTGGATCCAGAGGCGAAGGAAGAGGGGTTAATACGGTCCGCTCCTGATTGCAAAATGTATTTATACTTACAAAATATTATTTAATACGAGTTTTATAACTTTGTCTTAGAGTTAACCTTTTAACCTCAATAACTCAACCATAAACTATTAAACAAGAATAATTCAAATTCAAAACTATTTGAATTCGAGAAAATAAGCTTACGCTTCTTATAGTTTGCACACTTTAAACATAATATATAAAATTATATTTTGATCCCAAGAATATATGGTTAACCCATTTCAACACATTAACGAGACACCCTGTATACAATATTTGTGAAGGAACAGCCAAGAAATCTGTTAATCCTGACATGACCAAAATAGAATAAAAAAACAATGGGAATAAATTTCTTACACAGGGAGCGTGCATTAAAGGCACCCAGTAGTGGATAGTAATTTGCGAACGCAATTGCGCCGTCCGAGAAGGAAGAACTTGTTTACTCGTACAGTATAATAGTAATCCCGGGCTGTAAATTGCGTCTAATTGTGGTGGCAAGAGACTATTTTATCTGGCGAGTCTTGGAAACGATCGCGCCGATTGCGGGTAATGGAGGTAAGTAAATTTCTACGCCAAGATTAGATTAGGACTTTACGCAATTGTATCTCTCGGCATCGTAAAATGCAAAGACTTTACGTTTTACACGTTTCGCAAATCGAGAACACAGCGTAAATGCTGAATGTTTGTAACATTCAGTATTTATTTCGTATATTTATTTAAAGAAACCGTTTTGCGATCTCTCGAACTATTGCTCGAATGACCTCATGAATGATTGCTCCAATGATTTATCGAATTATCTTTCGAAATATTACTCGAATGACCTCTCGAATGATTGCTCGAATGATCTCTCGAATTATGAATCGAATTATCTATTGAAATATTAGTTGAATGATTTCTCGAATCATACTCGTATCTGGAACTATTACTGGAATGATCTATCATAAATCATAATTATAATTTTAGTAAATAAATTACTTTCAAATTAGGCTGAAACTTTTAAAATGTACTATGTAATGTATTAGTTAATATTTTATATTATGCAATAGATAGATTTACAAAAGTCTGTCTGTCCAAAATTAAACCCCAAATTCTTTTCAAAAAACAAACCTAGCATTTTCTTCGATTTAAAAAAAACACGCTCTTTATATTTTTAACCTAATTGATTTCTATTAAGTAAAATAATTAATCAACGTGGTTGAAATTAATATCGACTTTCTGCAAAAATTTAGTCTCATTGAGACAAAACTTTAAATATTCATTAAAACAACTACTTTAATGAATATTTGGAGACTTGTCTCAATAAGACTAAATATTTGCAGAAAGTCGATATTAATTTCAATTCGTTTTTATATTTTGTAAATGTAAACTATTGACAACCTCAATTTTTCTATATGTTAAATTTTCTTTATGTTCAATATGGTTGGTTTCATAAACATTTGTATATTAAAATGATTCTATATTCACGGTATCTATTAAAATATAATGCAACTATAACTAAAGTTATGAGACCTCCAAATGAGATTGCTATACTAAAAAAGGGGACCCAATGCTTATAGGAGAACTGGAAATCGAGTACAAAAGGAGTTGTGGGGTAAAAGTAAAACAGACGACTGTATACATCAATTCTGGTAATTGTATATAGAGACTTGCTAACTCCTTTCTTGTTTAGAATAAAATTATTTGTATAATCGCAGATTAATAATTTACTTTTAAAATAACTTGTACCTCGCAAACGTAATATTGGTTTTAGGAATAAAAATAAGGTTTCACAAACATCGAAGAGAATGGAGATTATCAATTTTTATTTTGCAGAGGTACACAATAAGCTTCTTAAAAATGGAAGCATCAATACCCCCACAGGCGAACTTTTCAAACAGTTATATAAACAAAGGCATGGTTACGCTTACAGAAGTCTTTAATGCAGCTCTCAGGCTGAGGCATATACCTTCTTGCTGGAAAGTTGCGGAAGTAATAATATTGTCAAAACTGGGAAACCATCAAACGACGTCAGATCATACAGGTCTATTTCGCTCCTGCAAATCGTATCAAAATTATTCGAAAAGCTACTAATGAAGAGATTAAAACCATTGATAGAAAATTATAACACAATTCCCGAATATCAATTTGGATTTACGCAGAAGCACTCAACAATCAATCAGGTACATCGTATTACTGATATCATTGACCGGACCCTAGAAGAAAAACAAGTATGCATTGCCCAAGCTTTCGATAAAGTGTGGCATGAAGGCTTAATACAAAAACTTCAGAAAATATAACCGAAACAATATGTAGAAATTTAGCAGTCAAAACAAACTAACATTATCCAAAAGTCTCTTCAGAATTAAACATGAAGATACGTACATAAATGCAGATGTCCCACAAGGAAGTGTCCTCTATCCCATTCAATATTAATTGCATCCTTTATTAATTGAATTCTACATATCTAACAGACTCTTCAGAATTAAACAAGAAGATGAGTACTTAGATGCAGTTGTCCCACAAGGAAGTGTCATCGGTCCAATTCTTTATTAATTGTATACTAGCGACATACCAATTCTAGAAGATGTTAAAATAGCTACATTTGCCGATGACACTGCTCTTCTGATAGTTGATAATGACTTGAAGAGTATTAATAGAAAACTAGCTGAAGATAGCATGCGACAAAATAATAAATTGGACAAACAAATGGAAAATCAAGCCTAACGAAGTAAAGTGAATTCACATTAACTCGACAATAAAAAAATAACAGAATGGTTACTATTAAATGGCACAATAGTTCCCCATGGATATACAGCTAAATATCTTAAGATAACCCTCTATGCCAATCATCGCCTGTTATACAAAGTCTAATTAACCCATTCGGCCCTGACGGTGGCATTTGCCACCACTAAAACTTGGTAAACATACCGGGAATTTTCCTTTAAATATACATACATGTACGCATAAGCTGTAACTTTTCGGATAGTCTTTTGTTTTTTAAAATAGTTTAATTTAAAGTGTTGAATAAGTGTTTTCAACTCCTAGATTAAGTATGAAGTAAAATTTCAAGTTTAGAAAAGCCTGAAAATTTGGTTGGTCATGTGGCGGGTAGCGCTACACGACCAAATCAAATTTTTTGGCTTTTCTATACTCGAAATTTTACTGCGAATTCACATTAACTTGACAATAAAAAAATAACAGAATGGTTACTATTAAATGGCACAATAGTTCCCCATGGAAATACAGCTAAATATCTTAAGATAACCCTCGATGCCAATCATCGCCTATTATACAAAGTCTAATTAACCCATTCGGCCCTGACGATGGCATTTGCCACCACTAAAACTTGGTAAACATACCGGGAATTTTCCTTTAAATATACATACATGTACGCATAAGCTGTAACTTTTCGGATAATCTTTTGTTTTTTAAAATAGTTTAATTTAAAGTCTTGAATAAGTGTTTTCCACTCCCAGATTAAGTATGAAGTAAAATTTCGAGTTTAGAAAAGCCTGAAAATTTGGTTGGTCACGTGGCGCGTAGCGCTACACGACCAAATCAAATTTTTGGGATTTTCTAAACTCGAAATTTTACTTCATGCGCCACGCGTATAAAACATTGATTTTAGGTGAAGTTCAAAACATTTTACTAAAGAAGTATTCTAAAAACGTGTATTCTGAAAATCACATCACATCTGTGGTTAGTAGGCGTGGCGCATGAAGTAAAATTTAGAGTTTAGAAAAGCTTGAACATTTTTAGGCTTTTTAAAACTCTGATTTATCTGAAGATTAACAACGTATATAGTATATTGAGATATGTATACTCAAAAGAAAAAATCTCTGAATATCTGAGATGGTAATAAATAATATGCAGTGTACAAAACATTTTTTTTTTGCACCAAAGATAGATAGAATTTGTTTTTACTTAAGTCAGTATGAATATTGTTGTATTCAATATCTATGTTTTATTAAGCATGATGAAAATACATCTATTTCGAGTTTATAAAATGCTGAAAATTTCGATTTGGACAAAACATAAAGTAAATATTGTAACTCGAAATATTTACTGATTTATTCTGAAGTTCAAGAACAGACAGATGTGAGATATAAGTAAAGGATATTTTCAATTCTTTTTTCCGAACATTGAAAATTTAAATTCGTAGCCAAAATGTATATACAATTAAGGATCTGAAAAATATTAGTTGCTTCAGGCCTCACATTTTCTACGTATATTCGGACAATGATATTAAAATAAAACATTTGACGGTACACTTGGACAATATTGTGACATACGCTTTGAGAAACACTGGTCTATTCACCTTAGTTAATTTCTAA
Source organism: Philonthus cognatus (assembly GCA_932526585.2). Taxonomy (NCBI): domain Eukaryota; kingdom Metazoa; phylum Arthropoda; class Insecta; order Coleoptera; family Staphylinidae; genus Philonthus; species Philonthus cognatus. The sequence goes on from OW052244.1 coordinate 41,761,734, forward strand.
AGTAGGTAATGACTTCTATCTTTTAATCGACGGTTAGTTCTTAAAGATATAACGTTGATATTCTGGTACAGCAAACACATTGAAATCAATCGATTGATTGCCTGAGAATAATCCAAACATTCCCAGAGTGGAGTGTATTTGAAAACCATCTCCAACAATCAAAACTTCCTTAAGATCGCTGTGAATCGATCAAGTGTATACGCTGTCGGTATTCGCTAATGGATCTAACGCGCGAAAAGTCGAAAACCGGAACCGAACAAACACAAATAAAGAAACGGTATCCCCCGAGGATCGTCAATTTGTTTAGTTGCGCGCGGCACACCTGATCAATTACAATTATCCCGATATACGGTACACACGTAGTGTGCGTGTTTGCCTTCCCACGGAAATCAAGAAAAAGGGTTGCGCATTCCGATTCCGCTTGAATGGAGGTGTTTTGCATACCGAATATAATCACGGGATTAGGGGGACACCCTTAGCGCATTTGCATGACCTTCCAAGACGTGCACACACGAAAATGCGCGCGTAAATCAATCGCGAGTACGTTTCTCATGCTAATGATGCGTGCACGCATGCAAATTCGAAACCATTGGCTTTTATATGTTCGTCGGTTTCTACTTCCATGCACAAACCGTTACACGAGCGACGTTCCAGATTTCAGTTTGGATTTATTTCATTTGCATTCTCATCTTGTTATTTTCAGAAACTTTGTACTAAAGTAACTGAGTTCTCATCCTTTGCACAGTGTGATATTTATTGTGCTGTACATGGATTATTCCTTTTAAGTATACTTACATATCAGAAAAACAAATTACAATTCAAATTCTGTAAGAGCAGGATTCTATTGAAAAAAGTAAACAAATGAAACACTTTTTTAACTTTGTGTAACTGAGAATTTATTTAGTAAATATACCTCGTGTCCCTGGATTACTGCCCGGATAGGAAAAATTATTTATTAACCATTTTTTGACAAAATGGTATTGTTTAGAAAAAGTTTGGGATAACATGAAAACATTTTTATTATCAAATCGTAATTTGAATACAAATAGAGCTCAAAAAATGAAGAAAAACAATAGGTATGATAAAAAATTAGAGAAGACTTAAAAGCTACCCATAATAGATGTGTGATATTTATTGTGCTATACATGGATTATTCCTTTTAAGTATACTTACATATCAGAAAAACAAATTACATCTCGTTGATTGTTGAGGCACTTATATTTTGAAAATCTATTATCACTTAATATAATAATAATAGTAAACTATTGATGATTTTCAACTTTTTATTTTATTCACTACAATTGTTTCGCTACACTGTAGCTTCTTCAGGTGAAGAAGCTACAGTGTAGCGAAACAATTGTAGTGAATAAAATAAAAAGTTGAAAATCATCAATAGTTTACTATTATTATTATATTAAAAAACAAATTACAATTCAAATTCTGTAAGAGCAGGATTTTGTTGAAAAAAGTAAACAAATGAAACACTTTTTTAACTTTGTGTAACTGAAAATTTATTTAGTAAATATACCTCGTGTCCCTGGATTACTGCCCGGATAGGAAAAATTATTTATTAACCATTTTTTGACAAAAATTTATTGTTTAGAAAAAGTTTGGGATAACATGAAAACATTTTTTATTATCAAATCCTAATTTGAATACAAATAGAGCTCAAAAAATGAAGAAAAACAATAGGTATGATAAAAATTTAGAGAAGCCTTAAAAGCTACCCATAATAGATTTTGAAAATAATGAGCATATGTCTTCAACCGTCCTGGAAAGTTCTTGTGTGTGCGTGAGTGTGAGGTGCAAGGTGGTTAATATGCATACGCATTGTTCGCACCACACAAAAAGAGTTATCTATATATTTATATTTTATTATATTTAAAATGCACGATTGCATATGTCGCACGTACACCCACCGGCCTCCATTAGAATTGGACGGTTCTATTGTTGGGTGCCGCGCAACGTGTAATTTGAAGAGGCTTAGGCCATCGGGGAAAGTTCTTCATTTACCATTCCCCCCGTTCTTTTCGTGCATGTGTTTATTCATATTTATGCGTTTGCTTCCTCTTTGGTTAACCTAACTGTTGCTCGCTTACAATGTGGGACGAATTCCGTTCGGTTACCGCCTTAAATTATTTCACTTTCCCAACCAACCAAAACCGAAAAAAAAACAACTCATATGTTTAATCATTAACCACATAATTCAACAACCATTTTAAATATTATCTAAAAATATAAAGAAAGTTATTGGTTCATATATTTAGAGTAAACCAAGAAAATTGCAAGTAACGAAAAATAGAGTAATTTCGTAAAAACGAAAAGCCAAATAACGAAAAGGTGGAATTTGTTAAATATACAGATAGTTTTATAAAACACCGAACATTTTCATTACGAGAATTTTTCTTTGAAGTTTCCATATGCATACGTTGCATATTTTCCGATGCTCGGTTTATCAAAAGAATTCAATTTGAGGCTCTAAGCCAGTGTTTTCCACTAGTAGGCTGAGCATGAAGTAACATTTCGAGTTTAGAAAAGCCTGAAAATTTGGTTTGGTCGCGTAGCGCGAAGCGCGGAGCGGCCAAACCAAATTTTCAGGCTTTTCTAAACTCGAAATTTTACTCTATGCGCCACCGGTACAAAACACTGATTCAATGTAAAGTTTAGCGGGGTGTTTTAAACTTTGTAATATGTCAGTGATTTACTGCTGGCGCATGAAGTAAAATTTCGAGTTTAGAAAAGCCTGAAAATTTGGTTTGGCCGCTCCGCGCTTCGCGCTACGCAACCAAACCAAATTTTCAGGCTTTTCTAAACTCGAAATTTTACTTCATGCTTAGCCTGGGAGTGGAAAACACTCGCTTAAAGCTTCGAATTAAATTCTTTGAATTAACCGAGCATCGAAAAATGTTTCATATGCATATGGATACTTAAAAGAAAAATTCTCGTTATGAAAATATTCTGTGTTACATAAAACGTATAGTAAGAAAGGAAAATAATTTTATTATGTAAATTCATTACGTGATTTTGAAATTACAAGATTGTAATTATCGAGTTAAATTTTCAAGTTTTCACAATTGTTCAATTAGTTTATACAATCTTCTATAACAGGTACTATATATTGTGAACTTCACAATTAATCAGTGTTTTATACGCGTGGCGCATGAAGTAAAATTTCGAGTTTAGAAAAGCCTGAAAATTTGGTTTGGTCGCTCCGCGCTTCGCGTTACGCGACCAAACCAAATTTTCAGGCTTTTCTAAACTCGAAATTTTACTTCATGCTTAATCAGGGAGTGGAAGACACTCGTGACGATAATACTCAGAAATAGAAAATGCTCTTAATTGTTAATGTTTATAAAAGTGGAAAATATTGTGTAAACATTTTTTTAGGTAAAATAAATAGCGCAGATTGATTGTATCTTATATTATTAATGACTGTCATTTTTTGTGATTTCCAATAAAAAAATATATTAAGAAAAAAAAAAAAAAGACCAGATCAAAACATCTACACAGTATCTTTGTAGATTGCCCATGAATGAACTTTTAAGAAGGGGAGATTACTTGTACAAAATTAATATTTTTATTTTAGCAAGGTGGGCTTGGAAAACAAAACCAACACGATTGGTCTAATGAAAATATTTACAATTGACGTAACATAAATCACACCATTTTTTATGTAAATTGTATATTTATTTGCATTTCTGTGCAATAAAATTAAGCACAAGCCTTATAACTCTTTTTCACAACATTCTAGTTGTATAATTCGGGTCTGTGTTTATTGCCTAGCAGTAGTTTCAATAAATGATGAAACACCATAATTTGAAAATAACACCTTTATTAAAAAATCAAAACTAAGACCTTTTCAAAAAAACGCTCGTAATATATACAATAAAACCGAAATAGAAAAACCATCTTTTATTTTAGTTAGGACTGGAATTTTTGAATTGTTGCTTAAATGACGCAGTATTTTGACATTAAAGAAATTGACATATTTACATATTTTCGTAACTAGGAAACTCATCACGTCCGTTTTAAACTATAACATATTTTGTGTACTTAATTTTATTGCACAGAAGTGTACTACATAATAAATAATAATATTTAATTCAAATTTCGAAAAGTACATACGAGTACGTACTTATTTTTTCATTTAAAATAAAATATATTATCAAAACTATGTAAAAAAAAGGCAACTCAAAATAAAGCCCTTTTATTTATAAATACGTTTTCTTAAGAACTTTAAATATCTTAAAAACGTTACGTTGTTTTTTTTTTAAATATTGTTACGAAAAAAGATTTCACATTACCAGCTAACTCTTGCTTACATCTCTTAATAGATTGGATTAACTCAAACTTTTAGTTGTTCCAATGCAATAATTTTCTATCGTTACTAACGATTGCGAAAAATTGATGTACCTACATTTTTTTTGTAGGGAATATGACGCAATTTTTAAAACACAAAAATGTACTACACCTCAAATTATTGCTTATTTAATACAAAATATTTGTTTAAAAGATTTTTTTTAGTATATTTCAATTTTGAATCAAAAACATTCTGTTTTCTCAGAAAAGTGAAAATGTTTCAATTTTGACTTAATGCGCTTAAAGCTTCATGTTTCATATAAATCTTGATCATTTAATTAAATAACACTTTTCATTTTTTTGTATTCAAAAAAGTGAATACAAAAAAGTTAAAGTTATTTAATTAAATAGTTAAAATGCTTCACAAAGTAACCGCCTCCACCACCAAATCTTGATCAATTTATTTTCCTTAAAAAGTATTTGATTACGGATAAAATTTCCTTTAATTTGATGTCAAATAAGTTTTTGTAACTTAAACATTGTGTTTAGTACAAACACGGAAAGTTTGATTTTCGGAAATCTTTTAATTTTAGTTTGTTTGTTATAAAAGTTAAGCATTTTGTTCTAACCAATTTTTGTTTGAGAAATTGAATCTGAATTACTCGTATAGTTTATAATGTTGGAAGGAACGTCCATAAATTTGTTGAAATTCGAAAAAAAATATATAAAATTTCACATTTTTGGGTGCAGAAGTCTCAAGGATTTGTATATTCTTTTAATTCTCAAAAAATTAGTATAGTAGTAATATATATAAATAAATAAATAATATTTAATTCTAATATCATGGAAAGAAGAATTGTAACACCTTAGTAGTTATAGAATACAACATTTAATGGTGTTGTACGCACAAGGCCGTATTAACCTATTTTGGGACCCTAAGAAGAGTTTAGAAAAGCCTGAAAATTTGGTTTGGCCGCTCATGCTTAATCTGGGAGTGAAAACACTTGCTTAAACCTTCAAATTTAACGTTTTTATAAGAATGACGATTGCCTGAAAATTTACAGGGCATTAAAAATCATAAAAAAATGTGCAGAAATCAACTTTTAGATTTAAATTTGTAAATAAAACACTTTTTACTTTGTTAAACCACTGTACTTTGCACTTAATTTAATAATAATAATAATGCTTTATTGCCCAACAGACTAAGTACAGTCCAATAACGGAGCAAAATACTAAATCTAAATTACAAACTTAAAATACCATATCATACATAATATATATATATATATATATATATATATATATATATATATAAATATATACATATATATATATATATAAACATAAATACAAATGCACAAAAAAAATTAAAAACCTAAATAAAAAAAATAATAATAATAATAATATAATAATAATAATAAATGTAAATTAAACTGAAAAATATTGCACAACACTTTGTTTAAAATCATCCAATGACTGACCAAAAATATCGCAATCTCTTTGGAGTTCATTGTATATTGTACACATTTTAATGAGTGGAGAATTTGTGTGATGGCGCGTGTTAGGAACAGTGTACCTGAAGGTATGGCAGTTTCTAATAGACGATCTGGGTACATTAAAGTGGATACTGTTTACAGTAGATGGGTCATCTACGTAATTATTTAGCAATTTATATAGGTAAAGTATGGAGCAAATTTTATGATTAGAATGAACCGAAATGAAGTTGAAATGCTTAATTAAAGTAGGATAACTCCCTCTATCGGGATATGTGCCATGCGCTGAAAAGAACAAATATTTTAAGAATTTTTTTTGGATCGTCTCTAAATAGTTCACGTATGTATCATACATTAGCGACCAAATCGGAGCACAATAATTTAATTTGCTCATTATAAATGATACGAAGAGTTTAATAATACTTTTTAACTAGGTTAACAATATGTGAATTAAATGTAAGTTTATTGTCAAAAATTACACCTAGGTCCTTTGACTCGTTTATTCTTTCCAGCACATGGTCACCCAGCACGTAGGGGAAATTTGTTACAATTGATTTACGAGCGAATGTCATAACAGAACACTTCTTATAGTTTAAGTACAGTTTATTATTTTCACACTATACGCACAGACTATCCAGATCTTTCTGTAGGTTGATACAGTCATTTAAATCAGTTATGGAGTTAAAGATCTTGAGGTCGTTTGCATAAAGTAGACAATGTGATTTGATAGAACCAACTAGATCGTTAATAAATTAAGTAAATATCAAGGGTCCAAGACTCGAGCCCTGTGGAATACCACTAGTTGGTGTATACTGTTTTGATATAGATCCTTGATAGTAAACAAAGTGTTGCCTATTTGACAGATATGAATGAATCACACTGACTACATTTGCGTATATATTAAACGTTTTTAACTTTTCAATGAGAATGCGGTGTGACACAGTGTCAAATGCTTTACTGAAGTCAGTGTAAATCACATCAATCTGAGATTTATTGTCTAATGATGACGAAACAAATTGTGAGAAATTAAATAAATTGGTAGTATGTAGTATGTGTGTGACTGCAGGTTCGAGAGCATTCGCACAGTCTTTCAGCAAAAACGACGGAATTTTATCAAGGCCCATTGTTATTTTTGAGCTTAATTTCTTTAGGTGTTTAATAACTAAGCCTTCTGAAATTTGTAGATCTCCCATATGAGTAAAATTTTCCGGGATGTTGATGTTACTGCCCCCACTGATATGAACCGAATTAAAGTGATCGGCAAAGCAGTCTACTATGTCTGACGCAGTAGTGTATTCCGTGCTTTTATAGGTTATAATCCCAGGGATTCTTGAGTTTCCTTTTAACGAATTTATATAAGACCAAAATTTAGATGGATCTGAATTTCCTCTCATCTCTGCTTCTTCGAAATGTTTCATTTTGGCTTTTTTATTTAACTTTTTCAGCTCGTTTCTTACGGAATTAAAATTGTTTTTATCATTAATCAACCTGGATCTGTTATAAATAAGCCGCAACTTGTTCTTTTTTTTAACGTATAAATTATTAACTTATTGAAGTATGGGGGATACTTTGTAGTTTTAGTTTTGATTCCAAATTTCGGTACACACAGATCCAGAGCTTCGTACACATTTGTATATAAAACATTGCAAGCATCATCTACATTGTTGTTTTGCAGCAGTGAATCCCAGTTTATATTCGCAATGTGTGAGTAGAGGGCGGGATAATCTGCTTTTTTTAAATTATAATTGCCAGAAATGTCACCATCGAACTTACATGTTACAATTTCTGATAGTACAATATCAAATGATATCGCTGGATGATGTACATCTTGATTAACTAATGCGTCATTTGATTTTCGTACGGTACATTCAATATTATTAGAGGTCAAAATTAAGTCAAGAATAACCCCGTTATGATTTAGGACGTAATTGTGTTGACAGAAATCGCAATAATTAATAAAGTTGTTGAGTATTTCTAATTTGTTGGTTGACGTTGTCGCAGTTCCTGTTGCTTTATAGTATTTAGGTATATTGAAATCGCCAATTAGTATAGTTGGGTTTGAAGTATCAATCTGTTTTATTAGATCATCAAGCGTTTCATCATATATATCAGCATTGAGATTAGGGGGTATATATATACAAATAAGATTTAAAGTCTTGGTATTGTTTATAACTTCAACAGCAACACATTCAACAGGATTATCATTAGAAAATTCAAGATTGCGTCGCTTTGAAATAAATTTGGTTTTAACTCCTATAAGTACCCCACCACCTCTTTTATTAATCCGATCACGGCGGTATAAATTATAATCAATAGGCATTATTTCAGTATCATTAAACGAATCATCCAGCCAGGTCTCAGTAAAAAATATGAAATCATAGGTGTTGCAAAATATATTATCATGTAGGTCCGCTAATTTATTACGTATGCTACGGGTATTTTGGTAATAACAGTTTAAGAATTCACTTGTATTAATCCGTTGGCTGTTTACATGTTTTTTGGGCTCTGTTTCTTGACGATTGTTGGTTGGGAATTAATATATTTTAGTATTAAATAATTTGACCATAGTTTTAACTATCTTGTAGTCATTATCAAACTTTAAGTTTGATAAAGACTACTAGATATTCGAAACTATAGTCACAAATTAAGTGCAAACTACAGTGGTTAAACAAAGTAAAAAGTGTTTTATTTACAAGTTTATCTAAAACGTACCACAAAGTGAACGCCTACAACACAAAAGAGTTTTAGATTTAACTTTATAATTGCTTGGACGTTAATAGGTTAATTAAAACAATTTTTGTTTTCAATCTGTTTTTTGTGACAGTAATGATATATTTTGATAATTGTAAAATTTTTAACATTTTTTTCTACAATTTTGACAGAATTCAAATATATACGTATTAGAGTATTGTAACAATAGCAAATAATCTATTCTAGACGATAATGGCGCAAAGTTTGCAATTTTTTCGTGTGTGGGTAACTTTTTCTTATAAAATATTAAGAAATTTTAATCATTGGTGTTTTATTTTATAACATTGGTTTTTACTCCTAAATTAAGCATGAAGTAAAATTTCGAGTTTAGAAAAGCCTGAAAATTTGGATTTGCTGGGGCGCGCGAGCGAAGCGAGTCGCGCCCCAGCAAATCCAAATTTTCAGGCTTTTCTAAACTCGAAATTTTACTTCATGCGCCACGCGTATAAAACACCGATTTAAAGTAAATGTCAAAATATAGATCACTTATATAATTCAAAATGTCTGATTTAAATTTAGGACACATAATAAGACTGTTATTCCTTACTTCATTTTTTATTTGTATCGTTAGATGTACATTTCGAGACACAAGGTGCTCATTATTAATAACAAACTCAGTTTGTTAATAACAATGAGCACCTTTTGTCTCGAAATGTACATCTAACGATACAAATAAAAACTAAAGTAAACTTTAAACTCAGTTTGTTATTGACAATGAGCACCTTGTCTCGAAATGTACGGCTTGGATATTCGCAAGGAGAATAAATATGCTTAAAAATGTAATTACTAATATTATTGGATATCCAGGGCCGCAGTAAGGGGGCCACAGCCTCAGGCACATCCAGCCATCAAAGCTGAACATTCGAAATATCCTAAACTTAATAACTGTATGTTTTTGAGTTCACGTGAAGTGATTATTATACATAAAAAGACTGTTATTCCTTACTTCACTTTTATTTGTATCGTTAGACAAATAAAAGTGAAGTAAGGAATAACAGTCTTTTATGTATAATAATCACTTCACGTGAACTCAAAAACATACAGTTAGTTATTAAGAACATAAAAAATTAATTATAAATAACAAACAGTGTACAGGGATTTCAAAACATTGTATAATTAACAACCACTTTATAGATGTTAATAATTTCAAAATTCTATATTCAGGTAATAAGGGCCGTAATTTAAACCTCAGGGAAGGCCTAGAAATAAATAGGGCAATAAAAGACGGAAAACACCTCGTCAACGACAATGAGGATATTTGGAATTCCCCAATCTTAAAATCCCTTATTACCTGACCATATATGAGCTTGTTGGTATCTTTTGTAATTCACTCCTGATAATGCTGTAAAACGCGAAACTAGTCGAGTAAATAGTAAAGTAAAAAATTGTGAAACAAACCAAGTGTAATTTAATTTAAACCTTCATTATCAATAAGTTTAGGATATTTCGAATGTTCAGCTTTGATGGCTGGATGTGCCTGAGGCTGTCGCCCCCTTACTGCGGCCCTGGATACCCAATAATATTAGTAATTACATTTTTAAGCATATTTATTCTCCTTGCGAAAATCCAAGCCGTTTTGAATTATTTGTACTCTCTATTTTTTCACTTTCATTCAAATAGTTTCAAGCACATAATTTAAACGTAATTTATGTATTACCTACAGAGTTTCCGTCATTTTGCATTTCCCCGATTTCAGTTTGTGCTCGTGCATTTAAAGAAAATAACTTTAAAAAAATACCGACGGCCGACAGGGATACCAACGTAGGAAACAAACGTACTTAAGCAGCTGCGGCTCGTGAAAGTGCGTTCTCGGTAAACGGAATAGCGCTTTACTTTCTAAACATAATAAACTTAAGTGAGTTACTTTAATTATATGGCTACCTGCCTACGTGTGTTCCTTTGGACATTTTCTTCATTGCGTAATGTTTTATGCACTGTGTACCCATATGTATACGTTTTTAGTACTTCTGTGCACGAATTACACACAAATTTCACATTCTCATTTCTGTATTTAACCTGTGATACATTTTATCTGATACAGTGAATTTTTCTTTTACATGTATGCAATAAAATTAAGAATAAGTCTTATAACTATTTTTCACAATATTCTAGTTGTATAATTCGGGTCTGTTTTAATTGCCTAGCAGCAGTTTCAGTAAATGATAAAACACCATAACTTGAAAATAATACCTTTATTAAAAAAAACAAAATTAAGATTAATTTTGTACTGATTTTCATCAATCAAGTAATTTGTCTAATATAAAAATCATCTTCTGTTTTAGTTAGAATTAGAATTTTTTAATTGTTATCTAAATTACGCGGAATTTTGAGGGAATTGAGATATTTTCGTAACTAGGAAACCCATTATGTCCGCATTAAACTATAACATATTTTGTGTGCTTAATTGTGTTGCAGAGTAGTGTATACAGAGAGTTGTAAGACACACCGAACATGCCAGAAAATGTTCACTGTAAATTTTCCCAGACTAAGCCGGAAGTAAAATTTCGAGTTTAGAAAAGCCCCGTGACACATTTTCTGGGCTTTATTAAACTAGAAATTTTACTTTATACGCGTATAAAACACTAAATTATGAAATGTATGTATATTCGAACTTCACTTGAAATCTGTGTTTTATACGCGTGGCGCATGAAGTAAAATTTCGAGTTTAGAAAAGCCCAGAAAATTTGTCTCGGGTCGCTGCGCGACCCTCGACAAATTTTCACGGGGCTTTTCTAAACTCGAAATTTTACTTCATGCTTAGTCTGGGAGTGGAAAACACTCTTTTAAAGTTTCAAATTGAACTCTTATAAACCAACGAATGTCGGAAAATTTACAGCTTATGCATGTTTACCTAAAAAATTCACTGTATCTTCAATTCATTGTAAATTACGCAGTCAATAAAGTAATAAATTCACCCACATTATCTTTATTGAGCATTACGTTAGCAAATATATGAAAATTGAAATGTTTGCCAAATAAAGCAGCACACCTAACACTCCTGTGTTGTTGTGCTGGCAGCAGACCTAGGTACGGTACTTGCAAACCTGCCTTGCCACACTCTTCAAATTTAGAATATTTATATTTAAACATGCCGAAAGGCAGTTTCGTGACGGCATTTTTGCTGGTACACCCAAAGCAACGTACTTGGGGTGGTCCTGATCAAATGGTTTACACAATACGCTGAATCGAAGTTCTTAATAATCTCCAGTGAAATTAAAGCAATGTATAAACTTATCTTGAAATATTAGCAAACGGAAGTAACAGGAATCTGTTTTTCTATTATTTTTGTATTTAATGTAAATCTGCTCTCCTCTTTCTCATTTTTGTTTCTGTTTAATATTAACATTCGATTAGTGATGTAGGCGATTAATGAATGACACATTTCATTTTGACGTTAAATGTAAGTTGCGTTAGAACTACTAAAATCAGAGCCAATGATCGATTGAGTAGACAATTTAAGAACGCAACTGTAAAAACTCTCTATTTGTCTCTGGTACGTCCACATGCGGAATATGCTTCAATAGTTTGGTCACCCTACACAAAAAGCTCCATTCATCAGATTGAGATGATTCAAGGAAAATTTCTGAAGATAATGGCTTTTCGTGTGGGGAAAAATATTATAGATTTTAGTCATAGCGAAATGTTATCATTATTGAATCTGCGATCGTTGGCTGAAAGACGAATTTTTCTGGACTTGTCATTTTTGTATAAGTTGGTGAGTGGGTTTGTGAATTGCGCTGAACTGGTGGGTGCTTTAAATTACAATAGACCCCGGGGCCTTCAATCAAGGCATTGGGCATTATTTCGTTTAGCCTTTCATACCACGAACTATGGTATGAACAACCCCATCGACCGCATGATGAGGCAGGCAAATGTTTTGTCACATAATTCCAATTTTATCCTCTTCGCACCATCCTTTGCAATTTTTAAAACCCACTTACGTTATATCGATCTGTCCGCTGTCATTGATGTAACATGAACATACTTCTTATTATTTATTTATTCTATTATCTATTTATTATATTATTTGTTATTGCTAATTCAATACGTGTTCGTTATTTACACTTCATGTTCAATCTGTGATAATTTGCATTTGTTATACATGTTAAGATACCATTTTATCCTTTTATATACAGATATATATTGGTGGTTTGTTATTCAATATGTATTCGTCATATACTATTTATGTTCCATCTGTGATAATTTGTATTGTTGACATCGCTGTGATATCTTGTGTGAGTTTGGGTCTGTTCCTTTTATTAAATTTTGTCATATATTTTATTTTATCTATATATTCATATTATATTTATATATATATATGTATATATATATATATATATATTAATTTATTGGTTGTATAATTAATTGATCGATTGAAGGTTGAGTGTTTGATTAATTAATCTATTTATTGTAACTTGAAGGTGGGAAGGAGCTTGTTTCATATTGTTACGTTTTGGACTATTTGGGATCAATATGCAATATATTTTGAAATAAAATATTTCTGTTGGGTTATAAGTTTAAATTTTTTTTGGCATATTTAGATTTTGTATTTTTTTAGTCAATTTATTGTATTAAGATGTATATGTATTAATCTATTATAAACTGGAGATTCCGTAAATAAATAAATAAAATAAATAAATGAAATCGCATTCAATGCTTTGATGCATCCCAGAACACATCGAACATAGGAAAATTTACATTAAATATTTTCTGGCATGTTCGGTGTTACATAAAACTCTCTGTATATCACAATGTTTAACACTGTAAATGTTCATTTATTTTATAAAAAAGTTAAATTTGAAGCTACTAACAAATATTTCCGCCTATTGATTAAATATGAAGTAAAATTTCGAGTTTATAAAAACCGGACATTTTTGATTTACGGACGCAAAGGTAAAGCATCAGTAAACCGGTTTTGAACCAAACATTTATTGAATTACTAGTGTTGGAAAAAATCGGGAAAACTTAAAATAGAGAATCAACAAGAAGATTAATAATAATCAAAAAATAGATTGAAGTATCTGAACGCGCTTTGCAACTACGTGGTATATCCACAAAGTAAGTTCCGTTTGTCTGGTTAAAGAAAACAAGTACATATTCAGAAGAAGAAAAAAATATAACCTTGAACTATTTTTCTATATAACTCCCAACACTTTGTAGGCTTTTGTCATAACGTGGCACAAGCTTTTGTATTCCCTACTTATAAGAAGATGCCGCCTGTGATGTCAACTAAGTGACAACACGTTCTTTGATCTCGTCGTCATTTTTGAACCTCTTGCCACCAAGACTCATAAAGATTAAGATTAAAAATATAAATATGAAATTATTTTAAAGGGGTCAAGGAAAAAAATTAAATCAGGGAAGAGTCGGGGAAATTTAACAGTTCAAATTGTGTAAATCAAAGCAAGTTTAGTATTTCCGTCATTTAAATTGTTTCGAAAGGATGGTGTAAATATGACCAAGATCAAAAAAATGTCAGCCTTTACCTGACTGGTTCGAACAGGATAGTGTAAATCAAATTGGGTTTAGCATTTCACACATTTAAATTGGTTTCAACGGGATGATGTAAATCCAACTAAGATCATATTCTTTGCGTAAAATTGGTTTTCACAGGAGTGTGAAAATTGATCTAGTCTCGGCGTTTTCATTATGTTAAATTAGTTTTAACGAGATGTAAATGCTGCAAATCTGGGCAAGTTCAGCGTTTTTCATTATTTAAATTGGTTTCAGCAGGAACAACAACATACAAGTTGAAAACTGAATGATGCACAAGCCTCAGAATTTCATTTTGCGTGAAACACAGGCAAAATCGCATGATATATACGGAAAGGCAAACACACAAAGTAAGCACACGTACGCGTATGTACTCCAATCGCACACAAACAGGTGAACCAGTTTGGAATTTGCTCGATTGCAACAGCGGCAAACATTTGGATTAACAATCGCTCGGCCGCATTATTGTTCGACCTTTTTTCGAGACTGATACGCGCGACCTTGCCCAACCATTTATCCATAGAAAGTTCCAATTATTTCCTGATTAATGCTCGCACATTCCTGAATAACGTTTTACGTATGGTTTTAGGGTATGTTTTTTTTTTAGGGATCCACGGTGGCTGAGGGTGCCGCTGTTTTGCATACTCCGCCGGAAAAACACTTCTCTTCTCACGGGTTCACCTGGATGATGGAAGTGTATTTTTTGTATGTGTGTGTGTGTGTGTATTTTTTATTCTGTACTTCACCCTGTTTTGCATACGGTGCGTTACAATGGATTGCGTTCTGTGTGTACACGACCATTATTACGACAACTGGGTCGTGATGGGCGGAGTCGAGTTTATCGGTCTGATTAATGGATTATTAAACATTAATTCAAATATTTGCCTCGTTGTCATCTGGTTTTTTTCTCTTCCGCGCTCATCTGAATATCAAAAGCGCATCCCATTGTTGGGCCGAACAAAAGGAGCCACGCCGTATCGATATCTTGTCGATTAAAATGAGGTATCGGGTTACTGTTGTTTGGGATTAGAGCCGATTCATTTACGTGTACGAGGTGTGAAAATACATCACATTCATTTCCTTTTGTATTATAAATAAAAATAAAATCACACGTTTGAAGTAAGGTTGGGAATATTTAAAATTTAAGTATTCGAATATTCACATTCAAATCTTTATTAGTATTGTGAGGTTACATGGTTATGCAGGGAATTTTTCTTTCGGGTATACATATGCATACACTGTAAATTTTACGACGCTCGTTTTATCAAAAGATTTCAATTCGAATCTTTAAACGAGGGTTTTTACACTCCCAGACTAAGCATGAAGTAAAATTTCGAGTTTAGAAAAGCCTGAAAATTTGGATTGGCCGCGTAGCGAAGCGGAGCGGCCAATCCAAATTAGGCTTTTCTAAACTCGAAATTTTACTTCATGCGTCATGCATATAAAACACTGAAATATCGCGAAGTTAAAAACACACGGCTTTATCTCTAATCTAATATTTTATTGCACAGAAGTGTACATATCACAATGTGTAATACTGTAAATGTTCATTGATTTTATAAAAAAGTTAAATTTGAAGCTACTACCAAATATTTCCGCTTATTGATTAAGTATGAAGTAAAATTTCGAATTTATAAAAACCGGACATTTTTGATTTACGGGCGCGAAGGTAAAGCATCAGTAAAACGGTTTTGAACCAAAAATTTATTGAATTACAAGCATTGGAAAAACTCGGTAAACTTAAAATAGAGATACGGCTTTATCTCTAATATGTAGATGTGAATAAAACATGAGTCAAATTCTGCGCTGAACAAATTCTTTAAAACAGTGATTATAGGCAACCCAATAACTCTAACGTATATTGGGTTGCCTATAATCGTTGTTGTATGTGTGTTTTTTGAATTTTACTGTAAATCAGTGTTATTAAGCGAGGCGCATGAAGTAAAATTTCGAGTTTAGAAAAGCCCAATTTGGATTAGCCGCTCCGCTTCGCTACGCGGCCAATCCAAATTCTTAGGCTTTTCTAAACTCGAAATTTTACTTCATGCTTAGTCTGAGAGTGGAAAACACTTGTTAAAAGCCTCAAATTAACCGCTTTGATACAACGAATTCCCGCAAATTTCAAAAACGCTGTAATTATCGGGATATGTATACTAAAAAAAACTGCCCTGTATAACATACAGTCTATTCCGGGAATCATGGCATTCACGTCATTGATTTATGTACGTACGTATCAAAGACGAACAGTTTTTTTTACCATTTAATACTATTCTATGCGCATTACGTAGCAAATAATAGAAACTTATGTCTTGTGACCCCTGAAACAAGTACCGACAACAGTGCCCGCCGGAATTCGGAATTCCGCAGTTCAGTATTTTGAAATTGATGACGTGAATGTCAACATTCACGGAATAGAGTTTATGTCAATTATAAAAATAAAAAAATATATAAAGGTAATAAAAAGTCGCATAAATAACAAATGTACAGTTCGTTTGTTTTATTGCGCTCACCATTAGGATCTCGTAAACTATTAGAGATACGAAAGCGGTTAAATTAGATAAAATTTTCCATTTCTAATACAATATAAAATTAAGGAAACACATTTCAACTAGTCTCATTTGTTTTTACAATATAGCGAAGAATGTCAAAATCGTTTAAATTTTCTTCTTGCCATTACTTTGTTGAATAGATTAGGTTAAAAGATAGCAAACTGAAGTTCGAGAAGTACCCAAAACAACTGATAAACACAACAAAAAAATGGTGATGGTCCATCATGGTACTTTCCCCATTAAACATCCAGTCTCACTCAGTAGGGTCTTATGAAATTTGGGTAGATACTTGAAACCAATAGCTTTAAGGTATGTAAAGTAAGCTGTGTATTTTGAACTTTACAATATTTGAGTGTATTACACGCCTGGCACATGAAGTAAAATTTCGAGTTTAGAAAAGCCTGAACATTTGGATTAGTCGCTCCGCTTCACGTCGCGAACAATCTAAATTTTCGGGCTTTTTTAAACAAGAAATTTTACTTCATGCTTAATCAAGGATTGTAAAAACTCATTAGAAGCTTCAAATTGAACGCTCAGCAGAAACTACGAATGTTTTGAACTTTACATCGGGATGTGAATACTTACAAGAAACATTCCCTGTATTTACCGAGCCAGGGTTTTTTCTCTAATCTAAATCCTAAATAAGTTATCTTCTTAACGTTCAGTGTTAAGAAGATAACTTATTTAGGATTTAGATTAGAGAAAAAACCCTGGCTCGGTAAATACAGGGAATTTTTCATGTAAGTATACATTTTGCACTTTGACTGTCCTGTGCATAAATCACTATTATTATTAAAACACAGCATAGAGACTATTATCATTATTTTCAAGAACCTATTTTCTTACGGAAATGCCTTTCTTTCGCTTCGAATTAATAAATTCTCGATAATTTAAGGATCGTTCAATTTGCAATTCACGTGAAAGATCGCCCAATAATTACACGTACCGTTTCTTTTACGACCAATTTCTGGGTATTGAGTGTCTTAATTCGTCGATTTTTATGGTCGGTGGGACGTTCGCAAATTATGAATTATTAAAGACAGAGCTTTTATCTTGACTAAAAATTTTGGAAATCTACATAAAATTATCATTACAATAATTATAACTCAACTATAAAGATGTACCCGCGGTTGCAACTCTTTGAGTTACAAATAAAAATATTCTCTGCATTCGCAACTATACGAGGTCTGTTCAGATAATACCCGAACGTTATTTTTTTAACTTTGTTATTTATTTTACAGATTATTGGTCCTTGTCCCTTCAAAGTACTCCCCTCCTCTATTCACACACTAGTTTCATTTGAAGTGGTCTGTACGAATTTTCTTTGATGTCCTCAATACTCTGAAAACGGTGTTCTTTCAGCACTGATTTTAATTTCGGAAATAAGAAAAAATCGCATGGAGCTAGGTCTGACGAATAAGGAGGGTGCAGAAGGACAGTCATCTGATTCTTCTCACAAAAATGACGAATTAACAAAGCTGAGTGTGAGGGCGCATTATCGTGTTGCAAGAACCATAGTTGTCTTGCCACAACTCTGGTCTCTTTTAGCGGGGTTTTTTTTCACGCAGCCGTCGCAAAACGCTTTGACAGTACACACGGTTCACTGTTTCACCTTGAAGCAAGAATTTAAAATGCCCAATTCCATGAAAGTAAAAAAAACAGTGGCCATCACTTTGACATTGAATGGACACTGACGTGCTTTCTTGGGGCGATTCTTTGCCAATCCATTGTGTTGATAAAACGTTTGTCTCAATGTCGTAGCCGTAAACCCAGCTTTCGTCTCCCGTTGTGATTATTTATATGAATGTTTTATCGTTATTGGCTTGTCCGAGAAGTTGCCGACAAATGTCCACTTGATTTTCTTTCTGTTGTTCGGTTATCAAAAAAGAAACAAACTTTTCTGCAACTCTACGCATGTTAAATTTTTTAGTCAAAATTGCATGGCATGACCCAGTTGAGATGCTCACCTTTTCTGCAAGTTCTTTGAGGGTTAATCGGCGATTTGAACGCACCAGATCGTTGATTTTCTGAACGTGGGAGTCGTCAGTTAAAGTGAAAGGCCTTTCTGGTCGAGGATAATCTTGAATTGACTGACAACCACTTTTAAATCGTAAAAACAATTCCTAACACTGCGTACGACCCAGAGTATCATCTCTGTAAACTTGTTTCAGAAGATTAAATGTTTCTGTGAACGTATTCCCATTTCCTGCAAAACTTTACGTTGCATCGGTGGTCTAGAAACTCGCACATTTAAAAAATCGCCACTAACACTTAAACACGTTGCACTCAAATAAGTATATCACAAAAACTAAACGAGATATCAACAATTCAAAAACATGTGTTTACAAAGGAGATTATGAGCAAGGCAGTGCTGCCAACAGCATATCATTAAATGTCTCCGTTGGCGCGTAATTCAAAATGTTCGATTGTTATCTGAACAGGCCTCGTATTCATGCAGATAAAATAACTTGCTACGGTCGCAACTTTTACGGTTTGCATCAATGTTACTTTAGAAATAGCTAAGATTTACTTTAGTTCATTCTTACTAATTATAATGTTACATTTATTTTCAGTTAAAATCATTCTAGTTACTGCATTTTTGCATAATTACACTTTAAAAGCATTAGCGCATTGTTTTCCCGCGTTTAATTTCCATCAGTAATGTGACACAAAGTAACGAAACAAGGCACCCGTTTGAAAATCACTTTGTGTTTTGTGCTGGTGTGCAAAAATGTGATTTCCTGGCGTGCTTTGCGGTTCTGAAAGCGATTTGTGCGGTCGTTACTAATGGAAAATCCATGTGAGATTCAATTACCACTTTTGATGATTTACTGATTTACAACTAAACCGGCTGCGCAATCGAAATGTTATGCGTGTATGTTGCGTGTGGTTCGGCAGGGACACGTAAATTCCTAGCATATACATATTTTTTGATGATTCATTTATAATTAATAAATAATTATAATTGCGTTCTTTGAATATCACATATAATGTAAATTTATTTGAATATGTAAAAGTCGATGTTGATGTGTTACAGACGTCACAAATATCGTTCGAGATATGTAGTCCAGGGCCCGTGTTCACAGCACCCATGCACTTTGTCATCGGTGAGAACTTGCAGCAAAATGACGTCATTTTACCCCATACAGTTTGGTAAATTCTTAACAAAATGACGTCATTTCAGTGCGACTTCTCACAGATGACAAATTGCATCGGTGTTGTGAATACCGGCGCAGGGCCTGTATTGACACCACCGATGCAAATTGTCATCGGTGAGAAGTTGCACTGAAATGACGTTATTTTGGGAAGAATTCACCAAACCGTAGGGAGTAAAATGACGTAATTTTGGAGCAAGTTCTTACCGATAACAAATTGCATTGGTGCTGTGAATACGGGCCCAGGAACCAAGTTTCTGGAATAAAGTACCTGGTTTTTTAAAATTGAAAAAAAATCATTTACATCTATATTCATAAATACATTTTTATCAGGTATACATATCAAATTTATATTTCAGTGGTCAAGTCTTTTCAAAAGAAAAGTTATAAAACACCAAATTGTTTTCGATATTTTAAAAACTTCCCTTTTTATTTTTTTTTTCCTTTTCCACTTTATATTTTTTTTAAATTATACGACTATTTATTTGCGACTTGGAATTCCATTTTTTAAACTATAAAACTTCCGTCCCTGAAAGCAGACAAATACTTGTATAATTATGGTTTTTAACTGTATTTTTTAAACCTGATATTTTGAAATTTTTATTTTGAAAGTGACCTAAGTCCATTTCTTGTTTTTTTGTTGTTAACTGTAATAACTTTTATAATTTGAGTTTTAATTTGAGTCATAAATACCAATTTGTGTTTAACCCTTGCAGCCCTGGAATTTGCTCAAACAGATGTTTTATACACTGCATATTATTTATTACTCTGTCAAATATACAGAGAGCTTTTCTTTAAGTATACTTATCTCAATATACTGTATACGCTGTAAATCTTTAGATATTCGTTGCTTTTACAAATATTTAAAATTTAACTTTAAAACGAGTTTTCTACTCCTAGATTAAGCATGAAGTAAAATTTCGAGTTTCAAAAAGACTAAAAATTTGGTTTGGTCGCGTAGCGCGAAGCGACCAAACCAAATTTTCAAGCTTTTCTAAACTCGAAATTTTACTTCATGCGCACGCGTACCAAACACTGATGTAATGTGATGTTCAGAATATACTTTTTTAGAATACTGCTTTAGTAAAATATTTTAAACGTCATATAAAATCAGTGTTTAATAAGCGTGGCGTATGAAGTAAAATTTCGAGTTTGGTCGCGTACACGCGCTACACGACCAAACCAAATTTTCAGCCTTTTCTAAACTCGAAATTTTACCTCATGCTTAATCTGGGAGTGAAAAACACTCGTTTAAGACTTGAAATTTAACTATTTTAAAAATTAGTTTAAATAAATCCATTTCAAAACCATAGATTTAGTGGTTTTTGGAAATAGGCGACTCACATATATGTATATTTAAATGAAAAAATCCTAATATGTTTACCAAATTTTAGTGTTGGCAAATGCCACCATTAGGGCCGAAAGGGTTAAGTATATCAAAATATATATATTAGATTTTAAATGCTATACTTAATCACAAATTCTTGTTTATGGCAGAAAACCTTAAATTATAAGGATTATTAGGCCTCTTTAAAAATAAAAAAATATGACTTTGAAGTCCATTTTTAAAATTACCCACCTGAAATCTTCTGAAAAATCTCATTTATTATGAAACCTTCCGAAAAATATTATTTTTTATTTTATTTTTAATTAAAAATTCTTTGAACAAAAAAATATTTGTCCATCATTTACAGGAGCGAATGGGACCTATTCGCTCCTGTAAATGATGGACAAATATTTTTTTGTTCAAAGAATTTTTAATTAAAAATAAAATAGCGAATTTATCGTCTTTCTTTCCTAATTAGTTCCATGGCCTAAAAATACTTTTTAAGGCAACTTCTATTCAATTTTCAGAGTTTTTTCTATTTATCGTATCGGTAATTTTCTAAAAATCTAACGTACACGTCGGTTAGATTTTTAAATGTTGGTAACTGTAATAGTGTTACGATACAGATCACCCTTACTTTTTTCGAGCCCCTGGTTTAACCTTTACCTAAGCAAAAAATCTCCTCATTTGCATACACTAACCCTTCATGTGCAGCTTTATTTCCACATACTCGACGCAGCCATTTAATTTAATTTACTCGCATTATGAAAAGGGGATACAATGTTGTGTATTTTGCATACACACAATAAAATATTTAAAACGCATCAACATAATTTTACAGATAGATAATTTTTCGAAAATTAGTAAAGTTCTTGAGATTGTAAACCGGTTTATTTATTTATCACTTTGTTATACAGCATTGACTTTATTTCTGTAGCTTTAGTTTACACAACATTAACGAATTATTCACCTTTATGGTTATCACTTTGTTTGTATAACTTTGACTTTATTTCTGTGACTGTAGTTTCGATTTCATTTACTTTAGGTTCCATAACATTACCGAGTCATTTACTATTATGTTCATCACTTTGTTTGTAAAACTTTGACTTTATTTCTATGGCTGTAGTTTCGATTTCAGTTACTTTATTTTCCACAACATTAACGAAACACCAGCATGTTCATCATTTTGTTTGTATAACTTTTACTTTGTTTCTGTGACTGTAATTTCGATTTCAATAGCTTTAGTTTCCACAACATTAACGAGTCATTTACCATTATGTTTATCACTTTGTTTGTATAACTTTGACTTAATTTCTACAGCTATAGTTTCGATTTCAGGTACTTTCCTTTCCACAACATTAACGAGTCATTTACCATTATGGTTATCACTTTGTTTGTATAACTTTGACTTAATTTCTGTGACTGTAGTTTCGATTTCAGTTACTTTAGTTTCCATAACAATAACGAGTCATTTACCATTATGTTCATCACTTTGTTTGTAAAACATTGACTTTATTTCTATGGCTATAGTATCGATTTCAGTTACTTTAGTTTCCACAACATTAATGAGTCATTTACCATTATGGTTATCACTTTGTTTGTATAACTTTGAATTTATTCCTGTGACTTTAGTTTCGATTTCAGTTACTTTAGTTTCCATAACATTAACGAGTCATTTACCATTATGTTCATCACTTTGTTTGTAAAACTTTGACTTTATTTCTATGGCTGTAGTTTCGATTTCAGTTACTTTAGTTTCCACAACATTAACGAATCACCAGCATGTTCATCATTTTGTTTGTATAACTTTGACTTTATTTCTGTGACTGTAGTTTCGATTTCAGTAGCTTTAGTTTCCACAACATTAAAGAGTTATTTACCATTATGTTCATTACTTTGTTTGTATTACTTTAACTTTATTTCTTTAGCTGTAGTTTGGATTCAGTTACTTTAGTTTCCACAACATTAACGAGTCATTTACGATTATGTTCATCACTTTATTTGTATAACTTTGCCTTTATTTCTGTGATTGTAGTTTCGACAAAGAGTCATTTATCACTAACTTTAATCTGATAATGACAGGGTCATGTTGTCTAAACTGTAACCACAAAAATACAGTCAATTGAAAGTGTTTTATTAATTTAAATTAGGGTGTATAACGAAACGGATTTTAATTACTAATAACGATGTGAAATATACTTTTTTTTACAATTAATAGTTCAATTTTAAGGCTCAATTGCCCTGGCCTAACAACTTTCGGTAATTTAAATTTTTTATAGTCTAAATTATAGCAACCTATAGCACCACCAAAAGTTTCTATAGCAACCCTTGCATGTTCCGGAAAATCGAGGAAGGTCATTCTTGGGCCAGGGTAACGTTACCCAGGCCCAACAATTTTCGAGAAATTCAAATAAAACTAGTCCAATCGAAAGCATTTCTATAGCACCACTAAAAATACTTGTGTAAAGCAAATAATTAACGAGAAAAAAAAATAATAAGAAACCCCTCCAAAACCGTTGAAATGGCCAGCAAATTAATTCACTGTGCCAATACAAATAGACAGAATTCAACAAACTGCAACTTGTATTGAAGCAGAAGTAGCCTTGAATTTATGATGAAAACATGATTTTCCTATCTATTTAAATTTTTGTGTTTTCTCAAAATATTGGAAATTACACACATTAGACGCGAAATGTACTATAGGGTGCTATAGGAATGCTATCGATTGGGCTAGCTTAATTTGAATATCTCGAAAGTCGTTGGGCCAGAGTAACGTTACCCTGGCCCAAGAATAACCTACCTCGATTTTCCGGAAAACGCAAGAGGTGCTATAGAATCTTTTGGTGGTGCTATAGGGTGCTGCAATTTAGACTATAAAAAATTGAAATTATCAAAAGTTGTTGGGCCAGGGTAATGGAGCCTTAAAATTAAACTATTAATTTTGGTGCTATAGGAGTGCTATAATTCAGACTATAAAAAATTGAAATTATCGAAAGTCGATAGGCCAGGGTAATGGAGCCCTATTTTAACGTGTTTATAAAATTTAAAAAAAAATCAGGATGAATCACGTTACATTCCTGTAACTCAAACAATATCATTACATCATTTCAGCGGTTTATCAACACGTTATGGCATCATGCATAGGAATTTACAATTTAGATTACACAAAAAAAGCCACACATGTGCTTCAAACCAGCCAACCACATATTATTATTACCTCCTCGATCTAAACAATGCACACGTTGGTTGGTGCTAAATGTCGCAACGTCCATTGTGATTTAGAAAACAAAACCAACAAGAAAAAAACCGAATCTCGCGCATATGGTACACACAATGTGATCGTTTAAAGAAGAATGGCAAAATTGTTAATGGTCAGCGTTGCATTCATTGTGCCTTTTGTGAATTTGAGAAGCGGAATGCGGCTCTCTCGCATGCAAATTGCGCGTAACGCAAATGAATTGAAAACAGATTAAGAGCAATAACATTTATCTCGGTTTGTTTAACGTCCGATAATGCCGCATTATTACGGACCTAATGGACCATTTATTATAAATCCGTTGCATTATTCAAATCAGTCGTATGGTATTTTCCCAACTTGTATAAACAACTAATTTTAAAATAGACTGTTTTAAAATAACTCACAGATTACCAGAAAATTGGTTTTAAACTCTTAATATAAGGAAACACAAGGGACGTTTTAAATAAAAAAGCTTATTATTTATTTATTTTGTTGGTTTTAGAAATGTCACTTGTGATTTTCCTGTTTACAACTTCATGGTCGCAACCAATATGAAATGTGAAATTTCCCTGACTTTCCTCTGACTCTTTCCTGATTCTAGATTTTTTTCCCTAGCCCCTTAAAATAACTTCATTTTGTAGAAAAGCCAAATATAGGGAAGGAAAAAGTTATTTTATAAAGCAATTTTTACAAACATTCATAGTTGCAGATTTATTATGTGAAATGAAAACTTATTATAATGCACGAATTTAGAAATCTCAAGATTTGATGTTACTTTTTTCATATTTGTTAACGCAAGATCAAACACAAGCAGTATATTTTTAACTTCATTTTGAATTGGTGTTTTATGCGCGTTTAATTGTTGATTCAATCAATCAATTTAAACGATTTTGTTCAATATTAGCGTTTATTTTTTAAATGTTGTTTAATATTACTTAATATCTCAAATTTGTGCTGAACTAACAGAACTAACAAATTTGTTAATTCTTTAATCGTATTATCTGCATATTTATCATTTTAATTTATTTAAAAATTCCCTGACTATTTGCTTAAAGAGCGTAATTTTTCTGACTTTTCGAAGACTTTTCCCGATAAATAAAATCCCCTGACTTTCCCGTTCTTTTCCGGTTGGTCGCCACCCTGAACTTGCATATCTATTATTTATAGCCCGAGACAAATTTTCTGGGCTTTGCTAATCTCGAAATTTTACTTCATGTGCAACGCGTACAAGACACTGATTTCAAGTGAGGTTCAAATATACATAAATTCACAATGTTTTTGTTTTGTACGCGTGGCGTATGAAGTAAAATTTCGAGTTTAGAAAAGCCCAGAAAATTTGTCTCGGGTCGCTTTAAATTGAACTACATATAAGAAACAACGAATATTTAAAGATTTAAAGAAAATAAGCTGAATTTGCGTATACTTGAAAGAAAAACTCCCTATATATTAGTTTGTATTATTTATCTAATACAATGTTGAAGCGACATCGTTCTACGAATTATTTTCGGCGCATTTTTATATTTTTTGGTCGTCTTCTGTTACCCACATATCGGTATGTTGTTAGATACATACCAGAGCTGGGTAGGATTCGAATCATTCAGGATTCGAATCCTGGATTCGAGTCCTTTTAGAGGATTCAAAAGAGGCATTCGAATACTTTAGTTCAACTGGATTCGTGATCCGGCTTCCTTACATTTCTTTAAGAGAATTCGTATTCGAATCCAAATGTGGGTGATTCGAATCCCTATAAAAGGATTAGAATATTTATAAAAGGATTCGAATACTACAAAAGGTTTTGAATCGTCAAAAATAATTCAAATTAATTGTGAGGATTAACTTGAAAAATGTCTTTTGTGTGTTTTTAAATTTCTCGTTAAATAACTGTTTTATACGCGTGGCGCATGAAGTGAAATTTCGAGTTTAGAAAAGCCCAGAAAATTTGTCTCGGGTCGCTGCGCGACCCTCGACAAATTTTCACGGGGCTTTTCTAAACTCGAAATTTTACTTCATGCTTAGTCTGAGAGTGGAAACGCTCGT
The DNA here is from genome assembly GCA_932526585.2 of Philonthus cognatus. Lineage (NCBI taxonomy): Eukaryota > Metazoa > Arthropoda > Insecta > Coleoptera > Staphylinidae > Philonthus > Philonthus cognatus. Next base: position 41,788,076 of record OW052244.1, read on the forward strand.
TCTAAACTTCAAACTTAAATGACTGAAAATGTTTTTAAAAATACCAATCTAGTTTTCAAAATGTTGTTTCATATTATTTGAAGTAAAACTGACACAATCTGAAATGTTAAATTTTTCCGACATTTCCTTAATTCAAGATTTTTTTCCCTGACCTTTTAATTTTAATATAACTTTCTTCTGTGGGAAACCCCTATTTTGTTAAATTCTTTTCATTGTTTTTGTCAATATTTAAGTTAATTTTATAAATGTTTACGTGTTTTGTAATTTACCTGCTTATTTTGACATATTTAGTAATATCATATTGCTTTATTGCAAGTGTTTTTGTCAATTTGAATATAATTCCATGACTTTTCTCGGACTTTTCCGGTTTTAATGATATTCAGTGATTTTTTTATCTACATAATTTGCAGGCATTCGTCGATTTTATAATAGAGTTCAATTTGAAATTTTAAACGGGTGTTTCCACTCCCAGGCTAAGCATGAAGTAAAATTTCGAGTTTAGAAAAGCCCCGTGAAAATTTGTCGAGGGTCGCGCAGCGACCCGAGACAAATTTTCGGGCTTTTCTAAACTCGAAATTTTACTTCATGCGCCACGCGTACCAAACACTGATTCGAAGTGAAGTTCAAAAGCACACAAAAACTTCTTTAATCAGAGTAACAGGGAATCAGATATTCAGTCTGTTATCAACGATGATCAGTGTTAATAATAAATAATTAGGTTTTGAATATTTTTGTTAAACCACTGGCAACGATATTTATATATTAATGGTTTAATGATTGCAAACAAATAATAAAATCAAATTTATTCTAAGGATTTGTATTCGTGATTCGAAAAAACAGGATTCGAATCTTTGATTCGAATCATATTTATCTCTTAGGAATCCTTTATTCGAGTATTCGTGATTCGAATCATATTAGGTGTTTCGGATTCGTGATTCGAATCCTTTTAACGAGGATTCGTCCCAGCTCTGATACATACTCATATGGATATTTCTCCATCCGAAGAGTCGCTGGTGACATTTGACGAACCTGAATTCATGATTATTAACGCTAAAGGGTATTCATAACTACAACCGAACGGAAATCACTGTAATTTAACCTTAAAATTAGAAACGTCAATTCAAATTGTTACAGGGAGAAATTTCGACATTTAACGCTAACGGGTATTTATGCGCTAAACAACATTTAAACTGGTTGGTAATACATATTCACTTTTAAATATCATTTAAGCTTAACTGGCCTTTAAGATGTGTTGATAATACAGGGCGTTAGTCAATTTATTTAATTTTTGTATAGCAAAATTGTATAAAAATGCTAATGTTATTATGTTTCAATCAATTGCATTCTTTAAAAAAGAGCGCAACGAACAGCGCCCCAGACGTGGCAGTTCGAGGCGTCTAAGGCAGGAGGCGCATCAGGACGGCGTCGGTTTTCCAACGAGTTCAGCTTGCGGGCGTCGCGACGCATGGCGTCGCTAGCTGGCTGCCATTACAGCTGCGCGCGTTTTTCACCATGTAAACACACACGTGCACACCCCCTAACCGAAAAAAAATGGTCACTTGTTGACACTTCTTCCGCTAAATAAATAAATAATTGTGCAAGCTGCTCCAGTTAAAAATTAATTAAACATATAGGCTGCTTTAGATTTAAATAATTTTCAGTATAGATTGACGCGGTAGAACATTCACACAACTAAAGCTGGTATTAGACGGCACTATTTTCTTATACAAGCTATACTATTTTCTATCATGGTGTAATACACAAAATATGACCAAACCAAATAGAACATGTCCTATTTCCATTATTCAAAATTGTACAAGATTCGCGTTTGGTCATATTTGTGTATTATACCATGATAGAAAATAGTATACCATTTTCGTGTACAAGAAAATAGTGTCTTCTAATACAAGCTTAACGCGTTTTAAGAAGTCTTGCGGTTAAAACTTATAAATTCCAAAACGAAATAGTCTAAACAAACCAACACATTTCTCACTAAATATTCTCAACGTAGTAAAGAGTGTGTGTGCTACGTGCTAGGCATACAACACCCATCGGGTTTTGAAGTCATGCGTGAACGGTTCTCTCGCACACATATACACATATGTGTGTGTGTATGCATATGCAAATTCTGGAATAGGTATATATATATATATATATATATATATATATATATATGTACAGTATGTACAATGCGAGTATAACGTATGACGGTCACGTGGTCCTAGCTGCGACTTCCGGAGCGCTCCATGCCAATGTCGAACGGTGACGAGGCGTTTTCCGTTCCTGCTGTGTGCCTTTTTTATCAATCCTGCGATGGCGTGCGAGTCGTGAAATGCAGCTTGAAAAAAAATGAAGTTAACAAAAGCTGCACGCACGTAATGAGGATCGAATCGATTTCAATGTTTTTGCTTGGATTAAACTTCATAAAGCCACAAGGGATATTTTAGAATTTAGTTAGGTTAGATTGCCGAATTTAACCTAACTAGATTCTGAAATATGCCTTTAGGCGTCAGATTTTAGAGATCTTTACTCATCTCTACAATTTGCCAGTTAACCCTAAACTCACACACAATACTATGCTGTTGCCATTTAAATTTAAACTCACACTCAATCCGTAATATAACTTTACTTCATTTTCCATTAGGCGCACTAGGCCCGGGCTAGGGGTGCCAATCCCGAGCCATTTTTCCAATCCCGGGATTTTCGGAACAATGGTCAAGTAATCCCGGGTCCGTTCCGAAAAAAATAAAAAATACATATTTTTAATTTTAGAAGATTTATTTAATTTATTTACGTTAACTTTAATTTATTAATTTGAAATGAACGAACAAAACAAAAATATAACAAAACATATAATATAATAACAAAACGTGTATATATATATATATATATATACATATATACAGGGTGATCTAGACTCAACGCCCTTAATTGATAGGGCAAAATCCAGGCAAGATTTTCTAGGAAATTCTTTCTTGCTGATGTGGAATTCCCGCTCTGATTGCAAATCTTCAAGCGCGAACAACGTTTTTATATACGTATTACGAGATCCCGGGATTAGGACTTCTTAATCCCAGGTTTTTTGGGATCGTTTTTTTACAGGGTTCCGTAATTACGGGATTTTGGAATCCCGGGCCTAGAGCGCCACGAATAGGGGCTCCAAATTGAAGAAAAAAAGCAACCTTCGCACGATTTTATAACAAAAAGTTACTCGCAAGGGCAAAAATTACAAACTTTAAGCAACTTTTGTCTAGAATAGACTATTTTCTACCAGTGGCTCTCAAGTTTTCTTACCGTGGGTCACCTAAACACAAAATATGAATATTAAAAGCAGAGTGGCTTGAAATTTGATATTTGTTGTTTATACAGACGAGCAACTTTTTTGCAAATTTTCTGGCTGTGTTAAGAACTGCCCTAAGAGATTGAAAATGTATTGTAAAGTTTTTACCATTGTACATTATGTTTTTACTTACTATTTGCTTTAAACTGTCATCGTGAATATTTTATATTTTTTAATTGTGTTTTGTATTTATAGTTTTAATTATATTTTAATGTATTAAATTTATATTACTACATGTATCAAATGGACTCAGTCAACTGAATAAGGAAATAAATAAATAAAGGAAGAAATATAGATTTTTAACTTCAGTTGAAATCAGTGATTTATACACGTGGCGCATGAAGTAAAATTTCGAGTTTAGAAAAGCCCCGTGAAAATTTGTCGAGGGTCGCTGCGCGACTCTCGACAAATTATTCACGCGGGGCTTTTCTAAACTCGAAATTTTACTTCATGCTTCGTCTGGGAGTGGAAAACAATCGTTTCGTCGATTTATAAAATTTTTGATACTTTGTGATATTTGTCGATTTAGACAAATTTTATGAGATCAATATTTCGAGATTTTCATCATTTTATAAAATGTTCATGAAGATTTTCGATATTCGAGATTTTCGTAAACTTTGCAATTTTTATCGATTTATAAAATGTTAATGACATTTTCAATATTTCGAGATTTGCACAAGATTTTCGATATTTTGAGATTTTTATCAATTTATAGACTTTTTATCAGATTTTCGTAAAACTTTCAATTATTGTCGATTTATAAAATTTCAATGAGATTTTCGAATTTCAAGATTTTCGTCGGATTTTCGGTATTTAGAGATTTTCGTTAATTCATAAATGTTTTATGAGATTTTCAATATTTCTAGATTTTCTTAAGATTTTCAAGATTTCCAGATTTCCAATTTACAAAATGTTAATGAGATTCTCAATATGTCGAGATTTTCGTCAAATTATAAAAAATTTTAGATAGAAATTTTGGTACGATTTCAAGATTTTTAATATTTCGAGATTTTCTTCAATTCATAAAATGTTTATTAGATTTTTAACATGTTTTTTTATTTATTTCATTTATTTACGGAATCTCCTTTACATACATTTACAATAACTGAAAAGTTACAATTGTACTAGACATGTTCATGTTACTCTTACTTTACGCGAGTTTAAATTATAATAATAAAAAATACAACTAACAGATTGAAATTATTATCAGTAACTTATGAGCAAAATATCGCAGTAAAGACTAGATTGTATAATATAATATCGAATAAAAATATATAAGAGTTCACAAACCAAGTAATTGAAATTAAGATAAAACATTATTAACAATAGCGGATAAATTGATTCGTTTCAAATTAGCCTTAAATGTTGAAAATGAAGAATGATGTAATAAAAATCATTGTTATTGTTTAATTCGTTACAGTAACTCATCATTCTGCATATTAGATTAAATTTTGCGTAATTAACTGCATGATAGCGCAAATAAAATAAAACTTTCGATCTATTGGGACCTCTAGAAGGCACATATAAGTCTAATTGCTCTAATAAGCTTTGGCAGTCTATCTCGCCGTGTATAAGCTTAAATAGAAAACACAAATCATTTATTATTCTTCTATTTTCTAACGAGCTAAGACACAACATATTATACATAGTACTATTACTAAATTGGTATCTAAATTAGCCTAGCCTAGCAGAGGCTCAAAAAATTTATCGATTTTTCATGATTTTTTTGCTATAAATTTGCATCAATTTTTAAAACCTTGACAATTTTCATGGGTTTTTAAGATTTTTAAAATCTTACCAATTTTCGTCTATTTTTCGGATTTCCGTTAATTTTAAAAATTTTGATACTTTTCATGAATTTTCAGAAGATTTTTCTCAATTTTTAATAAATTTCTTAGATTATCCTAAATTTTCAAAATGTCAATACTTTTGAATAATAATAGTTATGATAATTTTTTTCGTTTTTAACAAACTTTATTTGTTTTCTTAATATTCATCATTTTACAAATTTTCATATTACTATTTTTTGTCTACAAAACAGAAACAAACAAAATAAGATATTGACAATTGTCGAACGAATGTCTCACTCCGAGACTAAGCATGAAGTAAAATTTCAAGTTTGGAAAAGCCCCGCGTAGAAAACAAAATAAATGTTCTAGATTTGCGTCAATTTTTAGGAAAACGTTGACTAAATCGTCAACATTTTGAAGAGTAATTACAATTAAAACTTAATTTTCGAAAATTTCGACTCCGTTCGTAAATATTAAAGATGTTTAATAACTGTCAACATGTTTACAACTTTTATAAATTTTCTAAGATATTCGTTAAATTTAAAAAGGTCTGAGTTTTTAGTAAACTACCAAAATTTTCGTTAATTTTTAAATTCTCGAGGTTTTTCATAAAATCTCAAGATTTTCCTCACATTTGAAAATGTCGACTCTTTTCTTAAGTGTCCACGCTTTTCATCGATTCTTGTAAAAATTGATGATTTCAATTTTAAAAGGAAAAAGTCGTGTTTTCTTGCGTTTTTAACAAATTTTATTTATTTTCTTAATAATTATTGTAGTAATTTCTTTCTTTCAGTGAAGAAAGATATTACCACACTAATTAATAAAACACTTCATGTAACTAAAGGAAGGATATTTTCTTAGTATTCATCATTTTACAACTTTTCTTAATATTCCAATTTTTTGTCTACAAAACAGAAACAAACAAAATAAGATATTGACAGTCGAACGAATGCCTTCCACTCCCAGACTAAGCATGAAGTAAAATTTCGAGTTGAGAAAAGCCCGAATTTGGATTTGGACGCGCAGCGTCCAAATCCAAATTCGGGCTTTTCTCAACTCGAAATTTTACTTCATGCGCCACGCGTGTAAAACACTAATCTCAAGTTAAATTAAAAGTTCAACATCTTAGCAGTTTTTATGAAATTTCTACATTTTCATTTAACTTTTAATATTTTAAGATTTTTCTCGATTTAAAATGTTTATGAAATTTTCAATATTTTGAGAATTTCTTAAGATTTTTGAATATCCTAAATTTTAGTAGTTTTCACAATTTATACGGTTTTTAAACTATAAACTATACTTCTAAAAATGTTGATACTTTTCATTAATGCCATAAACTCCTTAATTCATGAATTTCCAAAATAATTGTTAATTTGAATATTTTGGCGCCTTTCAGATTACTTTTTTAGCTGTTTTGTGTTGTAGGCGTTCAATTTGTGGTACATTTTGAATAAACTTGTAATTAAAACACTTTTTACTATGTTTAACCACTGTATTTTGCACTTAATTGAAAGTGTTTTATTTACAAGTTTTTTTTTTCGTTATAAATATCATGACTTTTTTTTGTAAATTTCTTTAATTTTTAAAATCTTAAACGATTTTCATAAACTTCCTAGATTTTCGTTACCTATCAAAAATCATGAATATCTTAGATTTTCGTTATTTTTAAAAAATGTTATACATTTCATGAATGAATTTTCAAGGTAATTTTCGTGGATTTCCTAAATGTTCATTAAACTTTAAAATGTTGATGCTATTAGCGAATTATCAAAATTCTGTCGGATTTCCTGGCTTTCCGTTGATTTTAAAAATCTACGGTTGGTTTTCGTGAAATTCAAAAATTCAGTGATTTTTTTAAATTGTTTACTAATTATTCAAATCTTATGAAAAGGGAACTTTTCGCAATGAACTTGGAAATCGTCAAAATTTTCAAAATTAACGATAATTTAGGAAATCCATAAAAACTGCCGAGATTTAAGAAATTGACGAAAAGTTATTAAAATTGCTAACATTTTTAAAATTACCAAAAAGTGTTAGAATTAGTAAATCACCTAAAAGTGTAAATATTTTAAAAATTAACGAACATTTATGAAATTTAGGATAACCGTAAACATTTTGAAAATCAACGGAAATCTATAAAATTCAGGAAAACCGTCAGAATTTCGAAAATTGATGAAAATGTTGAAAATTCTCGAAAATCACCACCCACAGCTTTGAAAATCGGCTAATAACTCGGAAATTCACGAATAATTTTGAAAATATATGAAATTTACAAAAACAATTTTAAAAATTGATGGAAATCTTATAATTTTACGCGAAGCGTCAATATTTTTAAAATTGACAATATTAAAATACGGATATCCGCATTGTATTTTTCATGTAAATGGCACGCCGTTGAAATAAATTTAATAAATAAATTATCAGGGTATTCGCATTATCCGAAAATCCGCATTATCCGGATATCCGGGATATTCGAATATATTGTTATCCAAATATTCGTTATTCGGATAATCCGAATAACGAGTATCCATTATATTCGCTATTCAAATATTCGAATAATTTGTATCCGGATACAAAAATTACTAATTTTTGTTTTCTATGCATTTATTATACGAAACAAAATATATTAGGGCGGTCACAGCCACCTTAATGCAAAATTATTTTTGGAACAAAATATGACGCTTCTATTCTTTTTTTATAAAATAAAAAAAAACTTTAGAAAGCCTAAAAATATGGCATGCTTAGCCAAGGAGTGAAAACACTCGTTAAAATCATCAAATCGAACACTTTTATAAAAACAACGAATGCTGCATATTTTACGTCAAATTGCGCGTGTCCGCAATAATTAAAAAACACTGATCAATATTTCAATTTATACAAATTAAAAAAACAACTTTAATTAATTATCAACAATTTAATTAATAACCATGCATATTCATTTTGTAATTGATAATTCCACCAATAACAAAAAACAGGTTTCGCCAATGGGCAAAATTGATATTTATTCGATTCCACAATGCGCCAATTACCGAAAAACACGTTTTTTTTTTCAACTCGCTAAATCCCGTCGGATTTAATTAGTCAGAATTGCAAGAAATTCACTTTTAATATTTTCAAATTGATTGTTAATTTATTTAACTGCAATAAAGGTTAATTTGTGCAACCTTTTTTTTTTCGTAAGAATTTAAATTCCCATTTATTGCATTAAATTATAATATTTTCGTTTTAAATTAGTAATTATTTTAGGAAATAAACTTATTTAACTGCAATAAAGCTTAATTTGTGCAACCTTTTTTTTCGTGGGAATTTGAGTTCACATTTATTGCCTTAAATTATAATACTTTCGTTTTAAATTAGTAATTATTTTAGCAAATAAATGAACCTAACTCCGTTCATATGTTAAATCCTAATAAAATGGAAATATGCGTGCTGCAGGGGCCTTACTCCATTAACGGCCGAGCAGTTACAGAGTTAACTCTAAAAGTTGGTTTTAGGTAAAAGTCCTCACTTCTTTTTATAACTTCTATGAATTACGTATTGTTTACATACATATTACATACTTTCGTTTAAATATACATGATGTATACGCTGCAAATGTTCAGGCTTTCTTCGATTTTATATATAAACGTGCAATATGAAGTTTAGAACGAGTGTTTCCACTCCCAGACTGAGCATGAAGTAAAATTTCGAGTTTAGAAAAGGCTTAAAATTTGGTTTGGCCGCTCCGCGAAGCGGGGCGGCCAAATCAAATTTTTAGGCTTTTCTAAACTCGAAATTTTACTTCATGCGCCACGCGTATAAAACACTGAAATATTGTGAAGTTAGAAATACTAGAAGGAATATACAAAATTCCCTGTAAAGACTGCCATAAATCATATATCGGCCAACCAACAGAAGAATTAGCGTCAGACGAGAAGAACATAAATTAGCCATAAGAAATCACATAAATTTGATACAGACCATAACATGGATTTTGAAAATACTTCGGTAATTAGTTCTATCACAAAATTTGAAGAAAGAATCGTACGGGAAGCCATAAAAATAGAAAAACATCCTTTGTGCCTCAATAAACAAGATGATGGTACAAGATTACAATCCACATGGAAACCTTTGATGAATATAATAAAACAACAAAAAATGACTTTCCTCCAATATTTAACAATTTTTGGGATATTCAGACAAATTCAAGTAATTTCAACAATGCAGATACATCGGACACAAATCAAGAAATTTTAGTACCTTCTACATCGAGTGGACCAATGTCAAGCAGCAGATCTAGACTACAAGTCCTTAGTTTATAAAACTGTACTGACAGTGAACGTGACATCTATCACTCAGTATGTTATATAAAAAAGGTTCTGAGGACGGCAGAAGTGATGCTGCCGAAACGTAGAGCGCAAATAAACAAATCAACGCGAAAAAGCAGCCCAACAAACTTCAACCAGTTATATATATATATATATATATATATATATATATATATATATATACTGCCTTTCAAAAAAATCAGAACACCAAGTAATTATTGCACGATTTTAATAAAATTTACACAATTTGATCATGTAAACGAACTGTATCGATGATCAAAAAATCAACTTGAAAAACAAAAAAACAAATGAATAAAAATTAATAATGTGTTGGGCCTCCACGATTTCCCAAACACTCATTAACACGTCGAGGCATGCTAGAAATCAGGCTGTCAATATCGACTTGGGGTATTTCATTCCAAACTTCGATAATTTGACCTCTAAGTTCCATTACAGTGTTAGCGGGGCGCTGTAAGTTACTTATTTTAACACCTATCATATCCAAAACATGTTCTATTGGCGATAGATCTGGAGAACGAGATGGCCAAGGTTACAAATTGATTTCGGCACTATCAAAAAACTGTCTTGTAATGGCCGCTGTGTGAGGTCGAGCATTATCTTGCTGAAAAATAGGGTTCTGCAAGCCATTTACATAGGGCATTAACACTGGCCGTAAAATGTTCTCAATATACCGAATCGCGTTAAGACTTGCTTCTAAAAAAACTAGAGGAGACCGACAACCATATCCTATCGCCCCCCAAACCATAACTCCCTGTGTAAGAGCCGTATGTCTTTCAACAGCAAATTGTAAAATTCTGCGTTCACCGCGTCGACGTCTCACTCTTCTGCGACCATCATGAGCCCAAAAACAGAACCGAGACTCATCGCTGAAGATAATGTTATTCCATTCATGGGTCCAATGTTGTCTTTCCCTGCACCAATCAAGTCTTTCTCTGCGATGCTGCGGAGTAAGAGGTAGACACAATTGTGGACGGTAGGATCTTATACCAAAACTGCGGATTCTTCTGTAAACAATAGCCATGGATACTCTTTGGCCATTTAGAGCCAACCAGTCATTTCCCAATGCACGCGACGTTGTAAATCTGTCCCTTAAAGTTGTAAGACGAAGAGCTCGATCTTCACGCTCAGTGGTGCTTCTTGGACGTCCTGATCCAAGTCTACGTCGATTCTCCCCAGCTTCGGACCATCTAGACCAGCAGCGTACGATCACCGATACACTACAGCCTACCCTTTCAGCAATAGCACGAACCGAAAAACCCGCTTCTCGCATTCCAATAATGCGACCCCTTTCAAATTCATTTAGATGATGATATTGTGCACGCCGACGAACACGGGGCATCTTTTTATGTTTTACAAACTGAAACGTCAAACTACTCAGAGGCTACTTGGATATTAGAAGCAATTACATTAAAAAATCAGCAGCTCTTCATAATGGTGAAATCAAGGAAAAATACCATTAAATAGTAACCAAAACAATTAATTTTGATCATCGATGCAGTTCATTTACATGATAAAATTCTGTAAATTTCATTAAAATCGTCCAATAAATACTTTGTGTTCTGATTTTTTTGGAAGGCAGTATATATCGGCCATTCCAACTCAAAAATATCGTAAACCGTTACTTATACAAAAAAGTTATTCTGTACTGTTTTGTGCCTAAATGTTTAAAGTTTAAAATACATTTTTTTCCAAAACGAGATAACTTTATTTATATAGATTTGTTTTAATAAATAAAACATATCTCAAACAATAATCAAATACTCATGTTTTAATTTTCTTAAAAATAATATATGTTATACCCTGATCCATCCTAAGAATTTTTTCGTTTTCAAAAGTATGAGCACTTTAAAACTTTTTGAGATATGATTTCTTTACCCGAGCGCTACATTGACATGAAATCATATCTCAAAAAGTTTTAAAGTGCCCATCTTTTTGAAAACGGAAATATTCTTAGGAAAGATTGGGGTATAATATATACTTTTTTCAAAAAAATTATTACATGAGTATTTGATTATTTTGTGAGATTTGTTTTATTTATTTAAAATCTATCTAAATAAAGTTTTTTCCTTTTGGAAAAAAAATATTTTAAACTTTGAACATTTAAGCACAAAAAAGTCAAGTATAACTTTCATTGTATCAGTAACGGTTTACGATATTTTTGAGTTCAAAAGAAAAGTGTACTAAAAGTTTATATTGTTATAATTTTTAAAACAATCCTTTGTTTAACCTCTAGTTACAACCAAAAACCATGTCTTGATAGCCTTTATAATATATGTGAAATTCGCTAAAATTCCTCATGTACCCCCAAAAAGTGTGCACTTATTTATGGAAACGAGAATTTTTCTTTTAAGTATCCATACGCATACTTTGCACATTTTCCGATGCTTTATTAAAAGAATTCAATTTGAAGCTTGAAGCGAGTGTTTTCCACTCCCAGGCTAAGCATGAAGTAAAATTTCGAGTTTAGAAAAGCCTGAAAATTTGGTTTGGTCGCGTAGCGCAAAGCTATTTTAAACTTCGTAATATGTCAGTGTTTTGTACCGGTGGCGCGCTACGCAACCAAACCAAATTTTCAGGCTTTTCTAAACTCGAAATTTTACTTCATGCTTAGTCTGGGAGTGGAACACACTCATTTTAACTTTCAAAATGAACTTTAAAAAAAAATTACGCTGTAATTTGGACATGCATACTTGAAAGAAAAACTCCCTGTATATATATATACCTAAATCTTTATTATTTAATAAGTATGTACAATAAATATAGTATTAAAAAACCAAAATCATTCTTTTATTGCGTTCCCAAATAAGTGCTATCGACCAACAAATAATAATAATGTATAAATAATATAATATATAAAATTATTTTGAACAAGTTTCTCATCTTTCACGTGATGAAACATATTTAACTATGATTTAAAAAAGAAAACACTTGGTTAAAATTCACTAATATTTGAAAAAATATATATATATAAAATTAACTTATATAGTAATTTAATTTACAAAAAATTAATAATACTGCGTGTATGCATCAATGGGGGCTAAACGGGGTAATATAAGTGTTAATAGTCCTTCTATGGACTAATATTGAATGAAACAAGTAATATTTTTTCTCCACTGGTTAATTTTAATCACCAAATGTACATTTCGTTCACCAAGTGAATATTTTCAATAGTTGTACTAAACTAGTTTAGTACAACTATTGAAAAGGTTCAATTGGTGAGCGAAATGTACATCTATTGATTAAAATAAACCAGTGGAGAAAAAAGATTACTTGTTTCATTTAAAATTAATTCATCTTCACGTAACTCATATCGAAACTTCTATGGACTCGTAAATAAACTTTGATTTCACGCACTTGCTACACAATATGCTATTCATTTGGATGCAACATAATTTTAATCTAATATTAGGTTATATAATCGATTATTCTAATATTATTCTGGATAATATTTTTCTGTCAAATTTTATCAATATCATAAAATCTTTCTTAACATCAATTAAAGCTAACAGCATTTAATCAACTCGGAACTTTTTTCTTTCTAATCCGCGTAAATTTACGAACCGGTAAACATTCCCAACAACGCTAATTTGTCTATATAAATGCTAAGTTACGATTCCGATAATGCGTAAAGATGACGCACTTAATGAAGTCCGTGGGGCATTTTTTTCCGTGCTGGTGACTAGAAAATATCCCAATTTACATTTATATTGGCCTCGTGTCGGTATCCCAGTGCCCACGTGTCCCACCTAGCTGGTAAATTAACGTCTAATGTGCATAATTTACACAGCTTTTTTTTATTTATACATTTTTCGAATGTATTAATGTAACGATTAAATTTACATTTTACCAATAATAATAAATTTTATAAATAATAAAGGTTTCGTCATTTCACGGTTAAAAGTCAGTGTTAAATAAGATTTTACTTTATTAAAAGAAAAAAAGAACATTTCAAGTAAATCAATAAAGTACATGTGTAACGCCTTGTTTGCATGCGCGATTTTAAGTGGTCGTAATATTATTTTAAATATCTATCGAATATATTTAAATTTCAAATCAGATTGCAGTACTTTGTTACAAAATAAAAGCGTCAATAATTGTTACTTATTGATAATGGATGCTTAGCACTCGAAATGTACATCTTACTAATAAAAACAAATTCGCAGTAAGAAATAAAAAGTTTTTCATTATGCTACACAGGGATTATTTTGAAGTATACATAAAATAATTATTGTTTAAAAGGGTTCAATGTAAAGCTTCTAACAAGTGTTACCACTCCCTGATTAAGCATGAAGTAAAATTTCGAGTTTAGAAAAGCCTGAAAATTTGGATTTGCCAGGGCGCGCGAGCGAAGCGAGTCGCGCCCCGGCAAATCCAAATTTTCAGGGTTTTCTAAACTCGAAATTTTACTTCATGCGCCACGCGTATAAAACAGTGCAATGTTGTGAAATAAAAAATATTGTAAACATGAGTAATTTATAGGTTTCAATAAAAAAAGTCAGGATATAATTCACTTACCTGGATATAAAACAGGTTAGTGAATTAAATCCTGACTTTTTTTATTGAAACCTATAAATTACTCATGTTTACATTTTTGTTTACTTCACAACATTGCACTGTTCTATACGCGTGGCGCATGAAGTAAAATTTCGAGTTTAGAAAAGCCTGAAAATTTGGATTTGCCGGGGCGCGACTCGCTTCGCTCGCGCGCCCTGGCAAATCCAAATTTTCAGGCTTTTCTAAACTCGAAATTTTACTTCATGCTTGATCAGGGAGTGGTAATACTTGTTAGAAGCTTTACATTGAACCCTTTTAAACAATAATTATTTTATGTATACTTCAAAATAATCCCTGTGTAGCATAATGAAAAACTTTTTATTTCTTACTGCGAATTTGATTTTATTAGTCAGATGTACATTTCGAGTGCTAAGCATCCATTATCAATAAGTAACAATTATTGACGCTTTTATTTTGTAACAAAGTACTGCAATCTGGTTTGAAATTTAATTACATTCGATAGATATTTAAAATAAAATTACGACCACTTAAAATCACGCATGCAAACATAGCGTTACACATGTACTTTATTGATTTACTCATGTTTACATTTTTTTTTTTTACTTTACAACATTGCACTGTTTTATACTCGTGGCGCATGAAGTAAAATTTCGAGTTTAGAAAAGCCTGAAAATTTGGATTTGTCGGGGCGCGACTCGCTTCGCTCGCGCGCCCTGGCAAATGCAAATTTTCAGGCTTTTCTAAACTCGAAATTTTACTTCATGCTTAATCAGGAAGTGGTAACACTTGTTAGAAGCTTTACATTGAACCCTTTTAAAAAATAATTATTTTATGTATACTTCAAAATAATCCGTGTGTAGCATATCATAAATCATACTCTTTAGTCTCTTCATGTACTTTGTATTCATAAAGGCATTTAGTATTACGTATTTACTGTTAGAAGAGTGCAAAGTCCGAGTACTTATTACTTTGTACTTATATAAGTACAAGTATAAGTATAAGTATATTAGTTATTCTTGTACTTATACGAGTTCAAAGTAATGTCTACTCGTACTTTACACTCTTATAACTACAAATACGTAATGAGTACAAAGTACTGAGTATTCCAAAAGATTGTACTTGAGTACTAAGTACAAGTAGAAGTAGTATAACTACTTATTCGTACGTACTTATACTTATATGAGTACAAAGTACTTAGTACTGCAAAAAAATTGTACTTGAGTAACACGTACAAGTAGAAGTAGTATAACTACTTATTCTTATGTACTCATACTTATATTAGTACAAAGTACTGAGTACTCTAAAAAAATGTACTCCAGTACAAATACTAAAATGTACTGGTACAGAAGTAAGTACTTATTGTTACGTACTTATTATTCGAGTAATATTTTTGCAGAGTACATGAATTAATACTCGAGTAAGATTTACTTGAACTCGAAACAGCTTTGACTAATAATGAACATTTGTGTGACCTTAATTTACGAGATTTAGTTTTTGAATTAAAATAATGCTAAGCATTGCCAAAGTTAAAACGTACGTTTCTACTCAAAATTAAAATTTCTGTAAATGAATGTCACAAAAATGTTCATTTTAGAGTACAAATGTATTCTGCAATCGTGTTCTACAAATAATTAAAATAATTGCAAAACTTAAGATTGTAACATGTTTTTTTTTTTTTTTAATTGAAAATGAAAGTTTGTATAAAATTAATTTTCTGCAATTATATCTCAAATAAATTAATTCAAAACATTTAATACTTTATTCACAATCATTCTGTAATTAATAATAAACACGGTTGATTTAATAGACAAACCTCATGTTTTTCTTTAATTATTCGTATTTTTTTAGTTTAGATTTTGATAACGTATTATTTCCATTTAATATAAAAAACTTACTTATTATTTTAATTTGTTTAAACTTAATTTAATACAAAAATCGCACTTATTCTTTTTAACTTAACTTTAAAAACCTGTAAGTATTAATTTAACGCAACATTTTTCAATAGCTTTCTTCTAAAAATAATTGAAATTTCTTTAATGTAAAAAATGCACTAAGTATTTTTTTAACTTAAGTCAATACAGAAAACGCTATTAATATTTGCTTAAACTTAATTTTTAGACGTGTAATTATTAATTTAAAAGACTAACTGAACGTTTTAACTATTTTTTCTTACCCTAATTTCAATTCATCCAATACTGAAAACGCACTTAGTATTTAAAAAGAAAAACTTAATTCAACACAAAAATCGCAATTATTATTTGTTTACATTTAATTGTTAAAAAAGAGTTAACAATTAATTATTAACCAAACACAGAACATTCACTTTTATTGTATTTTTTCTAAGCCTAATTTTAATTCATTTAACACAAAAACCGCACTTAGTAGTTTAATTTTACTTAAGTTTATTAAGTACAGAAATCGAAGTTATAAATTGTATTAATTAATTGTTAACACGCGTCATTATTAACTTAAGACAGAAAATGTACATTTTAATTGTTTTTTTTTTCTAAACCTAATTTACAGAAAACGCAATTATTATTTCTTTGAATTTATTTTTTTACACCTATACTATTAACTTTGAACAGAAACTGCACATTTTAATAACTTATTTCTAAACCTAATTTCAATCCATTTAATACGGAAAACGCATTTATTATTTCTTTCTAAACTGAATTTACTACAGAAAACGTACTTATTATTTTCCATTTTTTTTAATCTTAATTTAGCAAAAAAGACACTTATTATTTTTGTTTTATAATCTTGATTTTTAACACGTGTAGTTATTAACTTAACACAAAAATTTAACCTTTTTAATAGCATGTCTTAAACCTAATTTCAATTCGTTCAATATGCAAAACCCAATCATTATTTTAATATTGTTATTATTTTAATCAATACAAATCAAATATTATCAAGTTTGTAGAAAAAATTAAATGTTACTAAATTTTGAAATAACGCACTTATTTACTTGAAAATGTACAAAGATTTAATGAAAGTTAACAAAAATTGAGAAACATTTTGTAAATTGATTAATTTTTTTTCCAATTCGTTGTTTTTTAATATTAATATTATATTTATTAACGGATATCTATTTTTACATACATATTCGTGTTTATTAAATTTACTGCTAATACTCGAAATAAATATAGCCAGAAGTTGAAATAGAAATCATTTAAAAACTCGGACAATATCAGTCTCTTAATACTTTTTTGTTTAGTTTGTATTATTAATAAAATGGATAAAGTGTTTTTAAAATTCCGCACAAAATCAGTGATTTAATACGGCTAGTGCATAAAGTAAAAATTTCGAGTTTAGAAAAGAATGAAACGACTAATCTAAATTTTCAGGTTTTTCTAAACTCGTAATATTTACTTTATGCACACACTTGTTAGAATATTATTGAACACTTAAATCAATATTAAGATCTGTAAGTGGTAAATCAAATTTTAATAACCATTGCATTTAGAGGAAGTTTTAAAAACGTCACGTAACGATTATTTATTCTTTAACTTTTTGTATAGGTAATTAAAAAACAACTACACTTTTTTTTCTTATGAAAAAATAATACTAACTGCAGTTGATATGAAATAGAAAGAAATTTGGCATAAAATTTGTGAAAAATCAACAGATCATAAAATTTAACTCAGTGTTTTATACGCGTGGTGCATGAAGTAAAATTCGAGTTTAGAAAAGCCCAGAAAATGTGTCCGCTGGGCGACCCTCGACAAATTTTCTACGCGGGGCTTTTCTAAACTCGAAATTTTACTTCATGCTTAGTCTGGGATTGGAAACACTCTTAAAAAGTTTCAAATTGAAAGATTTTAAAAAGACAACGAATGTCTGAAAATTTACATCGAAAAATTGTGTTTTGTGTTTTCCAAACTTAATTTTCAATATGTGTGATTATTTACTTAACACAGAAATTGCATGCATTTATTAATGTTGTCTTACATCGTGTGTAATTATTCATTTAATAAAGAAACCGCATTTGTTTTTAAAAAAGCACCTAACACTATTATTTTCCCAGTTTTGATTTTCATTATGTGTAATTATCGGAGAGCGTGTTTTCCCGGCCCAGACATGTTAGTTCGTCGAGGTGGGGGGAGGGAAATTGGGTTCTGGTGTGACGCCAATCGTTCATTCATTTGCAGGAGGTAAACGCTCAAATTGGCTTGTTTTGTTTCGTAGTGAGAGTGCCAATTAACGCGCCACAGGTGCAAAGTTCCTCCGAGCGGTAATTATTCGTAAAAATAAATCACGTGCTATCGCGTCGTTTCCAAACCAATTTTTATCAACTAACACGAGATCGACAAGTGTACTAAACATGATAATGAGATGATCTCTGCCCAGTTGCCATGGCAGTTAAGGTAGATGAAGAACCTTAAAAAAAAAAGTTGGAAGTTTGGAATATTGTGAGATAGAGAATGAATCAAATGAATAATAATTCAATTGGGAAGATTGAAATAGAAAGATTTAATTTTGGTTCAGTGTACTGCACGATAGATGGCGCGGCACACATCTTTAGAATAGTATCCCTTTATGTAAGAGAGTCCCGCAATTGATAAGACCGATGTAATGGCGTCAACATGGCGTCATGACTGTTCCATCACAACGCTTGAAACAGTCATGTGCCTGTCCAGTAAAACACTAGGTGCATTATATTTGTTAATAAAAGAATGTGCGTAAACCCAGATTCGCAATTCTTAACAGAAATTAATAAATAAATAATCATTACGATTTATTAGTTGATGAAATGTTCATAATTTGTAATTGTCTAACATTAGTTGGAACACTATGCTTCGACAAACGTCATTTTGCGTTCGTTTTATTGGTTTCTATAATTGTGTTTGGCGATTTACAGGTTCTTTTTACACATAATTCATCTACACCATTACCACGGGTAGTAAAAATTATATTTTAATGTAGTGTACAATGATTTAGTTTGAATTTGGCGCCTAAATGTGTCAAGATGGATGCCAGTTTGCGCTACTCTCTTAAATACAGGGACACTCGAAATTTTACTTCATGGGCCACTCGTATAAAAACCACTAAAATATTGTGAAATGTATGTACATTTAAAATTCACTTGAAATCAGTGTTTTATACGGGTGGCGCATGAAGTAAAATTTCGAGTTTAGAAAAGCCCAGAAAATTTGTCTCGGGTCGCTGCGCGACCCTCGACAAATTTTCACAGGGCTTTTCTAAACTCGAAATTTTACTTCATGCTTAGCCTGGGAGTGGAAAACACTCATTAAAGCTTCAAATTGAACTCTTCTATTAAATTACGAATATGAAAAGATTTAAGTATACCGGGTGTTGACTTACCGGACGCAACATAGGAAATCCCATGTACATTTTAAAATATTCAAATTTTGGCTCACCTATTTAATTTAGAATCAAAATGTATTTACCTTTTTTGTAGAGGAAAACATTCTGAATTCATTCGCGTTGACGCTCATCACTTTACGTTTCTATAAGTTAAAATAATTAAGAAAAAGTAATGTGATTTTATAAAAAAACAAATTAAGTTTTGACTTTAAACCACCAACATTTTGAAAGAATGCATTCAGTTTTTTGTATTCCTTTGGATCACTTCACCATTAACATTCGCATCACCATTAACATTTCTAGAACCTCCTGCAGAAACGATCACTGGATTACCACGAACGTACTTGATGATTAGGTCAGGTTCACCATTCAACTTACGCCTGCTTAATTCAAGATTTAAGGATTTTAAGTGATCACGCTGGTTTTGTGTTAGACCCGTCTTAAAATAAAATGCTTTTTTCGGCAGTAATCGGGAGGCGTTTAATATATCCACCGCAGATTGACGATCATTAAAACATAATTTCAGGGGTCTAGGTTTATTAGTTTCATTGCCTATCCTAAATAATGTTTTAGGTGCAAACAAAACTGCAGGTTCAAATAACACACGCAAGGCATCTTTATCTTTTTGTATTTTTGTATTAGCTGGCCCAGTTGATTCCGGCAGATTAAAAACCATTACATTCATGGATCTGCGACGACGTTCCTCAACTTCCTGTATAACATCTTCCTGACTGAAATTCAATTTCACAAATTTGTCTCGGGTCGCTGCGCGACCCTCGACAAATTTTCACAGGGCTTTTCTAAACTCGAAATTTTACTTCATGCTTAGCCTGGGAGTGGAAAACACTCATTAAAGCTTCAAATTGAACTCTTCTATTAAATTACGAATATGAAAAGATTTAAGTATACCGGGTGTTGACTTACCGGACGCAACATAGGAAATCCCATGTACATTTTAAAATATTCAAATTTTGGCTCACCTATTTAATTTAGAATCAAAATGTATTTACCTTTTTTGTAGAGGAGAACATTCTGAATTCATTCGCGTTGACGCTTATCACTTTACGTTTCTATAAGTTAAAATAATTAAGAAAAAGTAATGTGATTTTATAAAAATAATGACATGCCATGGAATCGAAACAACAATTGCGGATGTCAAAATGGCAAAAGATATCGCAGTCACTTGATTAAAGTAAATGTTTTCGAAATGATTTACAATATTCAAGAAAAAATTCCCTTAATAAAGTGGTATTATGCAGACCACAGTTATCACGTTATGTTTTTTGTCGTTAATAAAGTAACAGCAATATCTTGTGCTTTTTTGTTGTGTGAACAAGTGAGCAATATACATGCCTGTTTGTGCTTCTCAGTATTTCTGTGTTTTCCAGTGCTTATATTGAGTTTCTTAAGGTAAAATTTGAACCATTGAATTATATTCAGAGATTAAAACTATCAGTGAAATAATATTTTAAGTGCCGTATTTCATTCTCCAGGAATCTGCAGTTGTATGAATGAATTATTGATTTTCGCGTTAATTGATAGCGCGACTCATTTATCCTTGAGCGCATTTCGTCTTTTTGTGTCTCGATAACCCCTTCAATGACAACAATGAATGATAATTTCACACTGATGTTGGATTAGTATAAATTAATTATATTATATGCAACATTATACACACTTCCTTGATTACCTACTGTTTCTAGCCCTTTTTTGTAACCTGCATATTTTACCGAGGTCTACTTTCCTATTTGTTTTTTTGTTTGTTTTGTTAGTCACTACGATCGACACCGTAGTGTGAAGCGTGTAACCCTTGTTCATTCCTTATAATTAATTTAATTCTTGTTACATTATTTTACATTTACAAAGGTTAATAAATGTGGATTATGTGATCAGGCTATTACACCGAATACTCCTTCTATCAAATGCTCAGGAAAATATCGTAAATTTATACACTTAAGATGTACAGATTTAAAGGATGCTGATTTGTCAATTATTAATATAAACATAAATTTGAAATGGTTTTGTGCTAAATGTATTAAGCTTGAAGCCTCCACTACTTCAGAATCTTGTAATGATTTAACTTTCGATATATTTAATAAAACCTTAGAAGAGCACTTTGCTAAATTTAGAGATGAGATTCTTCTAATGATAAATTCTCAATACAGTGATTTGTACCAGCGTATTTCAAATCTAGAAAAAAGTGCTAAATCTTCAAATTCCATAAATATGAATTTCAGTCAGGAAGATGTTATACAGGAAGTTGAGGAACGTCGTCGCAGATCCATGAATGTAATGGTTTTTAATCTGCCGGAATCAACTGGGCCAGCTAATACAAAAATACAAAAAGATAAAGATGCCTTGCGTGTGTTATTTGAACCTGCAGTTTTGTTTGCACCTAAAACATTATTTAGGATAGGCAAAGAAACTAATAAACCTAGACCCCTGAAATTATGTTTTAATGATCGTCAATCTGCGGTGGATATATTAAACGCCTCCCGATTACTGCCGAAAAAAGCATTTTATTTTAAGACGGGTCTAACACAAAACCAGCGTGATCACTTAAAATCCTTAAATCTTGAATTAAGCAGGCGTAAGTTGAATGGTGAACCTGACCTAATCATCAAGTACGTTCGTGGTAATCCAGTGATCGTTTCTGCAGGAGGTTCTAGAAATGTTAATGGTGATGCGAATGTTAATATGAATGTTAATGGTGAAGTGATCCAAAGGAATACAAAAAACTGAATGTATTCTTTCAAAATGTTGGTGGTTTAAAGTCAAAACTTAATTTGTTGCATAATTTAGTGAATTGTTCTGTATATGATGTAATTGTAATTATTTAAACTTGGCTTGACAATTCGATTGAGGATGTTGAGCTAAAACTTAACAACTTTAATATATTCAGAATTGACAGATCAGCTTTAACAAGTAGTAAATCGAGTGGTGGGGGTGTTCTCGTAGCTGTTAAATCATCTTTAAATTGTATTAAATTAGAACCCGCGTGTAAAAATATTGAGCAAGTTTTTGTTAAAATTTGTAATAAGTTTGTGATTTTTGCTACTTACATACCACCCAACAATTCTCATGTTTCATTATATGAATCGCATACTATTTCGTTAGATCAAATATGTTTGGAAAACCCTAATTCAAAATATGTATTCTGCGGTGATTATAATACTCGCAGTTCACTTTCTGACGAATATGAAGAAAATGTGAATATATCGAGTTGTGAGCAGTGTTTTCGTGACTGCCTGGCATTCAATAGTTTAAAACAGATGAATTTCATCCCAAATCCTCGTGATATATTTTTAGATTTAGTTCTCTCAAATATTAATGATTTAAATATCTCCAAGTCCTTAGATGCATTATTTGGTGATAGTTATCATCACATTTCGTATTTTTTTATAATAAAAATTTCTCCAGGTGTTGAACGTCTATATAGCAATGAATTTTATTATGACTTTAAATTAGCTGATTATATCTCCTTAAACATATTTTTTGCATCCATAGATTGGCAATTTATTTTATCTGATTCTGATATAAATACTTCCTTAAAACATTTTTATGACATTATGAATATAGGGTTAAACTTACATGTCCCTGTAAAACGCAGAAAAATCTCCTCGTTTCCTAGGTGGTTTAATACTGAATGAATACAGTTGGTGTTTTCTAAAAAGAAGGCACATGCTGCATATAAAGCTAGTGGTAGGTTATGTGATTATGATATGTTTAAAATACTGAGAACTCAATGTGCTTAGTTTAATCAGTCACTTTATAAACAGTATATAATAAATACTGAAGAAAGTATTGGATACAATTCAAAACATTTTTGGAGTTATGTAAATGAATGTACCAAAATACGTGGTTTTCCAAAGCAAATGTTTTATGAAAATAATATTAGTGATAATGGTGATGATTGTGTAAACCTATTTGCACGTTATTTTTCTACTGTTTATTGTAGTGATGACACGCCTTCAATTATGAACATTTGTAATAATAATAATGCTATTTCCTATAACTCAATAGTTGTTAATATTGCTGACATTTTTAATTATTTATCTACCCTGCATGATTCTTGTACAGCTGGACCTGATGGTTTACCTACATATTTCTTGAAAAGATGTGTGTTCACTCTAACTTCACCTATCTACATTCTCTTTAGTAGGTCGTTGGATAGTGGAACAGTTCCCGACTTGTGGAAAGATTCATTTATTAATCCACTCCATAAGGACGGTGATAGAGCAAATATAAAAAATTACAGAGGTATAACAATACAGTCTACTTTACCAAAAATATTAGATTACTTCGTATCAAAGCAAGTAATGCGGGCTTGTAGACATAGTATTTGTGATGAACAACATGGTTTTTTGGAGGGAAAATCTACGATTAGTAATTTATTGTCATACCAATGTTATTTGTTGAACTCGTTAGAGAAAGGATACCAAGTAGACGCTATTTATACTGATTTTTCTAAGGCCTTCGATCATGTTAACCATAAGTTATTACTAAACAAATTATCGGGGTTTGGCTTTAGCGAAATAGTAGTTCAATGGTTTAAAAGCTCGCTTTCATCTCGTAGGCAGTATGTGAAAATTGACAACTTCTTATCTAATGTGATTTATGTTACATCAGGGGTACCTCAAGGTTCCCACTGCGGGCCCATTTTGTTTTTACTTTTTATTAATAATATCAGCCAGTGTATCCGCTTTTCTAAATTTCTTATGTTTGCTGATGATTTGAAATTGTTCTCAATAATACGGAGTGTTGCGATAGTATTGCACTTCAAAATGATATTAACAACATTACAACTTGGTGTAGTGTAAATAAACTTAATTTAAATATTAAAAAATCTTTGTCAATTTCGTTTAGCCGTTGTAAATTGTTGAAATTTACCTACACCATTCATAACTCTGAACTTAGATGTGTTGATGAAGTTAGGGATTTAGGGATTATTTGTGACTGTAGATTGACCTTTTCATCTCATATCATTTCAATTTCGAACAGAGCTTTTAAAACACTTGGCGCAATAAGTATATATTCTTTTAATTTTTCAATTCAAACTATTAAACTTTTATATATCACATTAGTAAGATGTCAACTTGAATATGGCTCAATAATTTGGAATCCGTTCTACGCTATACACTCTAACAAGATAGAAGCTGTGCAAAGTAAATTTTTGAGAATGATTTCATTTAAGTTAGGAATTTCTTACGTCAATTATAGTCATTCAAATATGTTAAAAAATTTAAATTTAACATCTTTAAAGTATAGGCGGATTATATATGATGTATCATATGGCTTTAAATTAATTAATGGTTTTGTTGATTGTAGTGTGTTGTTATCTAATTTAAACTTTAACTTTTGTTCCACAAAGATTACACGATCCAAAGCATTGTTTCGCTTAATGCCGCATACCACTAATTATGCAATGCATAGTCCTATAAATAGAATTATGAAATATTGTAACATTTTAAATTCAAATCCTAATTTTGATATATTTGATGACTCGATTATTAGATTTAAGAATCGTTTGCGGCTTATTGATTTAAATATTTGTTTGTAATACTGAGTCTTTATACTTTATAATCGTTATATTATTTCTTTTATTTTTTTCTTAGTATATTATTATTTACTCTATTTTTCCCATTTTTCTACTTTTTCTATTTAAATTACAACTTTTACTTATCAAGTTTTTGTTATAATTATTGTTGAATATTATTAAGTTTAAATGTGCATTTTCAAGGTTACATGAATTTAGTTTCTATGTATATATATTTTTTGTATATTGTTTACTGATACTCTTTCTTTT
This sequence comes from Philonthus cognatus, assembly GCA_932526585.2. Classification (NCBI taxonomy): domain Eukaryota; kingdom Metazoa; phylum Arthropoda; class Insecta; order Coleoptera; family Staphylinidae; genus Philonthus; species Philonthus cognatus. The sequence goes on from OW052244.1 coordinate 41,813,183, forward strand.
GTGTATATTTTTGTAATAGGAGATTATCCGTCAATAAACTAAACTAAACTAAACTATTTTGACATCCGCAATTGTTGAATCAAATCCATGGTCTGTCATTATTTTTATAAAATCACATTACTTTTTCTTAATTATTTTAGCTGTAAATTTTCTGACATTCGTTGATTTTTAAAATAGTTAAATTTAAAGCTTTAAACGAGTGTTTTCCACTCCCAGACTAAGCATGAAGTAAAATTTCGAGTTTAGAAAAGCCCCGTGAAAATTTGTCTCGGGTCGCGCAGCGACTCGAGACAAATTTTCTGGGCTTTTCTAAACTCGAAATTTTACTTCATGCGCCACGCGTATAAAACACAGATTTTGAGTGAAGTTCGAATATACATACATTTGACAATATTATAGTAAAATTTCGACGGGGCTTTTCTAAACTCGAAATTTTACTTCATGTTTAGTCTGGGAGTGGAAAACACTTGTTTAAAGCTTTAGATTGAACTTTAAAAAAAAACAGGGAATATCCGCAATTGTTGTATCAATTTTCTGACATTCGTTGATTTTTAAAATAGTTAAATTTGAAGCTTTAAACGAGTGTTTTCCACTCCCAGACTAAGCATGAAGTAAAATTTCGAGTTTAGAAAAGCCCAGAAAATTTGTCTCGGGTCGCGCAGCGACTCGAGACAAATTTTCTGGGCTTTTCTAAACTCGAAATTTTACTTCATGCGCCACGCGTATAAAACACAGATTTTAAGTGAAGTTCGAATATACATACATTTGACAATATTATTTTAAAATTTCGACGGGGCTTTTCTAAAGTCGAAATTTTACTTCATGTTTAGTCTGGAAGTGGAAAACACTTGTTTAAAGCTTTAGATTGAACTTTAAAAAAAAGCAGGGAATATCCGCAATTGTTGTATCAATTCCATGGTATGTCATTATTTTTATAAAATCACATTACTTTTTCTTAATTATTTTAACTTAGAGAAACGTAAAGTGTTAAGTGTGAACATTCATAAATTAAGAATTGTTCCCTTTTCAAAAAAGTAAAATACATTTTGACTCTAAAATAAATAGGGAAGCCAATATTTGAACACTTTAAAATTAACATGCGATTTCCTATGTTGCGTCCGCCAAGTCAACACCCGGTATACGCTATAATTGGGATATGTATACTTAAAAGAAAAACTCCTTGTATATTAAATGTCGGCCGAGTCCGACTTATATCATATGAAAACCGTCAAAAGTGACGTAACATGCAGAAAGTGACGAAATGTTAAAAAGCAAAAAACTGTCATCGTGTAGAAAGTGATACAAAACTTATTTTTTAAGTGTCAACTGTGTCGAAAGTAGCATTAAATGTCGAATGTGCCAAAAGTGTGAATATGTCAAAAAGGCATGAAATATCAAAAATCTTATTTAAAACATTTAGTACTTACCACTTTCAATAAGTCACATAGATGTTTGAAATTTTTCACAAACTTACAGTTTTAAAAATTATTACCATTTCATTACTTTTTGACATATCATATTTTAGTTCGTTCTTAGATTAACTTTATAATTTGATATCTGACCTATCCTAACCACAAAACAATGTATCATCTAACCCAACTTTACAACTTTTTATCTAACAAATACAAAATTGTAAGTTTGGGTTCGGTTGAATAGTAAACTCACCTAATTTCACAATTGAACGGAAAATTGTAAAGTTGTGTTAGAAGACCCAACATAATGACTTGTCATGTAACCTAACCTTTTTTAGTGTTAGAGTTTTTTATCTAACCTAACCCATCTTTACTAAATTGTGAAATAGTATTATGTTGGATAATATCTCAATCAAAGCCCACTTGTATTACTCGATTTTGAAATAATTGTGATTTGAAGTTTTGTTTTCACTCCCAGATTAAGCACGAAGTAAAATTTAAAATTTATTAAATACAATAAAATGTGAGAAACTGTTTACATAGTTAAATATTGACTTAGTACAGTTCTGTTGTATTCTATTAATTAAAAACGATCTAACTTAGGAGTTTGTGGATTGCACTAGAAGTTTCCATACAGGTCTCAACAAGCTTGATGTTAAAATTACAGAAGTTTGGGATTGATTAAAATGATGGACATTTCATAAAATTATAGCTATTTATTATTAAAATCGGAAGATTAAAAATTACGATTTCGAATAATTGGTTCGAAAAATCACAAATTACTAAATTTTACCATAACCGATTTATTATCTAGAAAAACATCTATGTGTTAATGAATACTTTTTGGGTTGGTTTTGTATTATAGTAAAAATGAAGTATTTTTTGAACTTTGATTTTACGGAATGCACGTAACGGAAATCATGAGTACAAGAGCTTAGTGGACTTAACTAACAGCAGCCAAAAATTGACTTAGTAGATTATACTTGTAAGTCGACGATATATTTTTTCAATCCGCTATTTAAAATCATAGTTTTCTATACAGAACACCCAAAAGATAGAAATGCTTAAATTTGACTAAAATAAAATTCGATGTTAATGTTAGTACATCCTGTGTATCAGCTTGTATTTCACACACCGGTATGTGAAATTATACTTCACGTTACCTTGTGTATATGCATTTTTCAAGAATTATCTTGAGGTGATTCCAAAACGGCTTATTAAATTTTTAAAAACCGATTAATCTTTATTTCTCTGCTTTGTGTTGTGCATTTTTTTTTTTTTGGTTGTTGCAAGGTTGAGCTTGACGAGGTGCACGGGTGCCAAGTGCAACTCGTTTGGAGCGTTGCCAGTTTTCGAAAAATGAAAAAAAAAAATACAAACGAAAAGTGGATGTCAGCTAAACCGAGGAACGTGCTATTAATACGATAACAAACAATTACTGAATGTTTCGTTTTTAGCGAACAAAGCCGAGACCTTCTTAATTTGCGGCGAGCTTTCCGGATTAATTTACAGAATGCACGTAACGGAAACTGACAATTTGTTTTGATATGCACAAAAAGAAACAACGGGTGTTGAAAGATTAATAAACCTTGTTCTAAAGTTGGAAAAACCAAAATTGTATCCATGAAATGGTTGTTTTGGTAATCAGTGTGTAAAGTAGGGGTTATTGGGCACGATGTGCTAGTTCGCTAAGTGCCCAAAACCCTTCACACACAAGTTTCTAAGTTTCTTACAGCATTTTATCTACATCTACACCAGTATTTTTATAATGAAAAAAAAAATCTCTCTTTTCTTTTCCTTGGCCTCGGCTTTCGCCATACAGCCATCATATATTGTACAGGGTGGCGCAAAACTACCGATATGGTTTGAATGTTTAATAACTTTTTAAATTTATTTATATTTTTTATTTTTATTTCAGAATTTTGTGAAGAGAACTTAGGGAATTTGAAATGGAACAGTACACAACAGAACAGCGATCAAAAATTGTTGAATTTTATTTTGAAAATCAACGGTCAATTGTTTTCACGCAGCGTGCTTATCGTCGTTTTTTTAATGTGCGTACTGGACCTTCAGCATCAACAATAAACCACCTGGTTGCAAATTTTCGACAGCATGGTACAGTAAGACACCTTCTATGTACCGGAAGACCACGTACGGTCCACACGGAAGAAAATATCCAACGTGTTGTGGATAGTGTGCGGGACAGTCCAGAAACATCAACAAGAAGACGTTCGGCACAACTGGGGCTATCGCGGAGGTCCGTTCAGAGGATTTTGGCCACATTGCACATGTTCCCGTATAAGGTTTAGCTTGTGCAAGAATTGAAGCCGATAGACTACCAACAACGGCTTGATTATGCCATTTCATTCCGACAAAAAGCAGAAGAAAATCGTGATTTCATTAACAATTTGATAATGAGCGATGAAGCCCATTTCCAATTGAATGGTTTCGTAAACAAGCAAAATTGCAGGATATGAGCTACGGAGAATTCAAGAACAGTTCATCAGCGACAATTACACCCACTTAAGTGTACTGTTTGGTGCGGTCTATTGTCTGAATGGATCATTGGTCCATATTTTTTTGAAAATGCACATGGCGCCTCAGTTACGATTAATGGTGCTGAATATCGAACGATGCTGGACAATTTTTTGAGAATAGCTGTAGAAAACCATCCACAGTTGTGGTTCCAACAAGATGGAGCCACAGCCCACACTGCAGGGACACAATGGCTCTGTTACGGGACCTCTTTGGCAAACGCATTATTTCGCGCAGAAGCGATTTCAATTGGCCCCCACGTTCACCGGATTTAACAGCTCTAGACTGTTTTCTTTGGGGTTATTTGAAAGAAAGGGTATACGTAAATAAGCCAGCGACCATTCCAGAGCTAAAAAAAAACATTCGCAATGAAATTCAAGCCTTAACACCGGAAACTTTACGAAAAGTTATGGAAAATGTACTGGAAAGTGGAAAGAAAATGGCCACCACTTGCGGGATATAATTTTTCATACTTAAGTCAAAAATATTCCCCATTAATATACTGTATAACAAAAAAATAATAATAATAATTAACCAATTAAAAAAAGTTATTAAACATTCAAACCATATCGGTAGTTTTGCGCCACCCTGTATTATTTGTTTTTATCAATCTAATTTTTAACAATTCACACACTTAACTTAACATTCATTTGGACGCCACATTACATTCACACAACACCCATGGACCCGGATAGAATCATTTATTACTCATAAATGATTCTACCGGGTGGGATTCGAGCCCGCGACCTCTGGGTTAGTGGGCCCACTCGGCCACCGAGACCCCAAAAATCTCATTCAAAACCCATTATCCATTTAAGAACTAGTGCTAAAAAATTGCATAATAATCGATGCATAAACGAAGCCCTGTTGGTTAGGTCGTAGATAAATAAAATCACAGAATTATTTTATCAATTACTCACTATTTGAAATGGATACCACGTAGTAAAGGTCTCAACAAGCTTGATGTTTAAATTGCAGAAGTTTGCGGTTGATTAAAATGATAGAAATTTCATAAAATTATAGCTATTTATTATTAAAATAGTAAGATTAAAAATTACGGTTTCGAATAATTGGTTCGGAAAATCACAAATTATCAAATTTTACCTTAACCGATTTATTATCTGTAAAAATATCTATGGGTTAACAAATACTTTTTGGGTTGATTTTGTATTATTGTAAAAATTAACTTTAATATTGTAAAAAAACACTTTACAATAAATCAGTGTTTTATACGCGTGGCGTGGCGCATGAAGTAAAATTTGGAGTTTAGAAATGACTCAACGTCAAATTCAGGCTTTCCTAAACTCGAAATTTTACTTCATGCGCGACGCGTATTCAACACTGGTCTATTCCAGGGCTATTAAAAAAACCTTTTTTGTTTTTATTTTAATTAAAACAAACAGTTTTCTATACAAAACGTGTTTATTTCATTGAAACAGCGTTTAAAACACAATAAATTAAAAACATGTTTAAAACCTGTTTAAAAGAAAACATACAGGTCATTTTTCGTTTGAATATACATGTCCCGATAATTACAGTGTTTTTTAAATTTGCGGGAATTCGTTGTTTTAAAGAGGTTAATTTGAGGCTTTTGACGAGTGTTTTCCACTCCCAGACTAAGCATGAAGTAAAATTTCGAGTTTAGAAAAGCCTAAGAATTTGGATTGGCCGCGTAGCGAAGCGGAGCGGCCTACAATTTACTTCATGCACCACGCTTAAAAACACTGATTTATAGTCAAGTTCAAAAAACACACACATACAATAACGATTATAGGCAACCCAATATATGTTATAGTTATTGGGTTGCCTATAATCACTGTTTTAAACTATTTTTGCAGCGCAGAATTTGACTCACGTTTTGTTCATATCTACATATTAGATCGCTAAAGCCGTATATTTTAAACTTTACGATATTTCAGTGTTTTATACGTGTGACGCATGAAGTAAAATTTCGAGTTTAGAAAAGCCTAATTTGGATTGGCCGCTCCGCTTCGCTACGCGGCCAATCCAAATTTTCTGGCTTTTCTAAACTCGAAATTTTACTTCATGCTTAATCTGGGAGTTGAAAACCCTCGTTTAAAGATTCACATTGAAATCTTTTAAAAGAACAACGAATGTCGTAATATTTACAGTGTATGCATATGTATACCTGAAAGAAAAATTCCCTGTATTTATAAATAAAATTTATGCACACACAATTGTGACATTTTATTGTAATAAAATGTTATGTTTATGTAATTTGAAATATCTTCAACAATTTAGCTAACATTAAAAACGTAAACAAAAAATCCTAATGATGTGGTATAAAATATAATTTAAGATAATAAAGAAAACGTTTTAGACAAATTTAATGTTTAAAATATGTTTTAAACAAATTTAAGGTTTAAAACATGTATAAAACAAAACCGTTCAAACACGACGGCTGTTTTTAAACATATTTAAAACACTGTTTTAAAAAAAACCCTGGTTTATTCTTAATTTCAAAATTATACACATACTCATCAATAAAGTGTATATAACTTAAAAAGGTCGTTAGAAATACAAAGAAATTGTCAAATGTTATACAGGCTGCTCTATTTTATGAGATATGACAACTACCATTTTAATTTGACATATGGCACATGACTTACAGCTCAAATAGCTTGTTTTTTTTTTAATAATGTAAAAATCAAATAGGCTGCAATAAGAAAAACTAAACTTTAGTGTCGTATCTTGAGAACGAGACGACCTGTATAAACACTGATATTTTTGTTGTATTTATCAGTTGCTGTTTTGGGCACATTTCAAATTTCAGCTTGCTATCTTATCTTTACTTAACAAAGTTATGGCAAAAAAAAGAATGTCAAACGATTTTGACATTCCTCGCTATATTCTAAAAACAAATTAGACTAGTTGAAATTTCTCAACGTAATTTTTTTTTGTATTTAAAATGGAAACTTTTGCCTAATTTTACAGTTTTCGTATTTCTGATAGTTGACGAGATCCCAATGGTGAGCACTATAAAACAAACTAACGGTATACAGTGATATATATACTGAAAAGAAAACTTGTCTCTATTTAAAATATATAAACTTTCAACAATGTCAAAAATGCCAAGATAAACTATTTTAGGTTCTGGATAAAAAATAGAACATCCGAAAAACTTGATTTGAAAAAAAAACTGTGGTGCGGCCCTTAAATCATTTTAAGTATTAATTTTGGCCCTCGAAGCAATTTGGGATGGCCGGCCCTGCTTTATTAGATCCATTATATGGTTTTCGTGTCCTGATCAAAAAATATGCAGTTTTGTGACAATAATAACGAGCCCGAGGTGTAAATGTTAATGAACCCGGGGGATCGGGATGTGGAAAAAATTACACAGTACACCCAGTGGCGGCTGGTGGTAATAAATTAGGTTCTAGCATGTCGGGAAATAACAGTAATATCTATCAAGCGAGTGAAATTCGGTTCTTGATAAACACACACAGATAGACATGCGGAATGCGAATAAGTAAAAATAAGAAATGCAAATTCACGGGAATATATTAATTTGGCGACAGGGAATTGTATGGATCGCGTGCTTTTCGCAATTTTTTTTTTCTCCATGTGTCACCAATCGAAATTTCTCGCTATATACTCTAGTATTTATTATGTGATTATTATTCATACAACTTTTATCGAAATCTTTAGTTAAACACAAACAAGTTGGTTTTTAATTGGTATGACAAGAAAATACAAGCTTTGAAATGCTAAAATGATAACACAAGTATATATCGAAACAATCTAATTTCAATAATGCAATATAATTCAATTAATATTTAATTGATGAGGTGGATACATGATGAAACTCCATAATACTATTTGAAATAAATCAACACAGTTGGGAGGGTTTCACTTTTATTATTGAACACTGCAACATGTCTCACCACACAGTGGCTTCATCAGGCAGATGAAATAATGATTTGACAAAGTACAGGTAAAAGCTTATATACTAATGCAATTAAGTTAATAGGAGGGGGGGGGGGTAATGAGGTTATTAGGCTGAAACTAATACAAACAATTTTGAGCGACTAAATATTGATTAAGGGTGAATTGTTTACTTCTATTTGGTCATTTAATAGAATACCTTTTTAGTTATATTTATTAATTTCTAATTCTTGTAATAAGTTTAATTTACGACCTTTGTTACATTCGTGCAAAATTTTGAATTTAGGGTTAAAGTTATGTTGGTATTCGATTAAATGATTGCCGTAGGTTGAGGAGGTTTTCTTAAATTGAAAGCATTTTTGATGTTCTGAAATGCGATCTGGGAAGCTACGTCCAGTTTGTCCAACGTATACCTTAGGGCAATCCCCACACTCCAGCAAATACACGCCAGAGTTCGTAGTTTTATCAGATTTGTCTTTAGAATTATTAATGAATTTATTAAGTGAATTGACCGTTCTAAAGGAAGGAGTTAGGTTTAAGGATTTGAGTATTTTGCTCAAATTTATGTTGATGATATTCTCACCTATTTCACAGGAACGGAGAGACAGGTAGATCAACTTTTACATTTCATTAATTCAATTCACAAGGATATTTCATTCACTAGGGAGATCGAATCTAATAAATCTATAAATTTTTTAGACTTAACAATTTCACATCAAGGTCAAAAACATGAATTCAATATTTTTCACAAGCCGACCCATACAGATACTACGATCCATAGCACATCTTTCCATCCTATGCAACATAAACTAGCAGCTTACCATTCTATGTTGCATAGGCTAACCACTATCCCCCTATCAATTAATAATTTTAATAATGAGCTCAACAGAATTCTCATAATAGCTAATAACAACGGCTTTCGTCAAATGCTTATATTAGACATCCTTTATAAAAAACAAAAACAACAAGCCCTAAAATTAGTATATCCCACCAATTTTCAAAATCAGAATAATAAATATTGCTCATTAACATTTAACGGTCCCCCTTCGATTGCCATCAGCAAAAAACTCAAATCCTTAAACCTAACTCCTTCCTTTAGAACGGTCAATTCACTTAATAAATTCATTATTAATTCTAAAGACAAATCTGATAAAACTACGAACTCTGGCGTGTATTTGCTGGAGTGTGGGGATTGCCCTAAGGTGTACGTTGGACAAACTGGACGTAGCTTCCCAGATCGCATTTCAGAACATCAAAAATGCTTTCAATTTGAGAAAACCTCCTCAACCTACGCCAATCATTTAATCGAATACCAACATAACTTTAACCCTAAATTCAAAACATTGCACGAATGTAACAAAAGTCGTAAACTAAACTTATTAGAAGAATTAGAAATTAATAAATATAACAAAAAAGGTATTTCATTAAATGACCAAATAGAAGTAAACAATTCACCCTTAATCAATATTTAGTCGTTCAAAATTGTTTGTATTAGTTTCAGCCTAATTACCTCATTACCCCCCCCCCTCCTATTAACTTAATTGCATTAGTATATAAGCTTTTACCTGTACTTTGTCAAATCATTATTTCATCTGCCTGATGAAGCCACTGTGTGGTGAAACATGTTGCAGTGTTCAACAATAAAAGTGAAACCCTCCCAACTGTGTTGTTTTATTTCAAAATAATTTTATTTCAATTAATATTACTTGAGTGGTGGACGAGAAACAACATTTCTCGTACGCTACTTAAATAGTAGTAGTAACTATTTAAGTAGCGTGCGAGAAATGTTGCTTCTTGTTCACTACTCAAGTAATATTAACTAAATAGCTCAAATTGCACCTACTTTAAGCTTCTGTTTATTTACAAACCGCATGCCAAAATATTCCCGCGTGATCGCATTTTTGTACCGTTCGACTGACAACCAGCGCTGCCAACCCCGTATAGCGGATCTGTTCAGTTACGTGAGAGTGAGAGAGTGCGCACCCTGTTCGATACTACGTTTCTCCGGTCTGGTAGATCAGAAAATACTGACACAACCAGCGCTGCCAACCTCGAGTACCCGGTTCGAGACTATGCTTTCCTGCTTTAGTAGACACACTCTAAATCAGCAAATTACTAGATTTTCTCACTTGTTGTGCAGGGAATCAGTTAGAGCAAACTGCTCCAATTTTAAAAGTGCGAAGTTTGAATAGATGCAAATTTGGAATGTTTATTAACTGTGTATCAAAAATAAAATCAGACTGAGTCGGCTGTGAATAAAAAAATGTATGTTTCTTTAAAGCAGTTTTGTATACGCCTAGAATATGACCTGCTCTTTTGAACATTAAAAAAACTTGTTAATTTACTAACAATCATTATGAATTTTATCAAAATCTGTTGATTATTTATTGACAGTAAAGCTTCGCTAATTCGAACTCCAGTAATCCGGATTCTCCAGTAATCCGAACGAAATTGAAATATTAGTTATTTACATTATGTCTTCCAAAATTCGGAGTATCTTTGTAAAAAGTTCAAAAACGATGAGTCGATATTTTCCTGTTGGTTAAAAAGTATCATGGCGCAAAAAATACTACACAAAACATTAACTCTAGCGTATTTTTGTGGCTTTTAAAAAGGTTTCATTAACCCGGATTAGCGGAGCTTTACTATATTTCGTAACCTAGTAAAACATATTTGTTTTAAATGAGCAATAATCGAAACATTTAAAAAAAACGAAATATTTACATTTTTTTCATACATTTCCAAGTCAGGTCTTAGAATAAAGTGTGTTAAGTTATTTGGTTAGTAATTTAAAAAAATGAATAACGTTTCATTATTGAAAGATTAAACTCAAAGCAGTACATAAACTCAAAAACGACAATTATTCAATAAGAAAAAATGTCGTTTTTGAGTTTATGTACTGCTTCGAGTTTAATCTTTCTAACTTAAATATAATTGATATTTAACGCATTCGGCGCCATTAATTCAATAATGCAACCTTATTAATTTTTTTTCTTCAATTTTGTTAATTTAAATCGACATTATTAACTCCATAACAACCGTAATAAACAAGGTTTTATTCACTAGTGAACTAAAATTTTTTTAGGTCACTAGTGAGTCAAAAAATTTGTTATATATACAATTACAACAACTAAACTTTACAACAATAAAATATCTTAGAAACCTGCGCGTTTATCACAACGAATTTAGTTCAAAAGTTAAAATCAAAGCAATCTTTTGTCTAACCCCATAGTAAACGTTTACTTTCTTAGAAAGTTAAAAAAAATAATCATATAATAACATTACAGAACGCAATGTTTAATAACTTAAAAAAAATATATATTACAAAAATGAAAACAGAAACAAACATATCATCACACACATTAAGCAATAATATTTATACTTGATGCGAAACGTATGTAATATTCATATAAGTAAATTAATCTTTACTTATATGAATGCTACAGTTATTTAGGTTATTAAAGTTTATGTGTAAAGGTCCAACGTTAGACAAATGTATATCTGCTTGTTTTTTTATTTCCATTTTCGATGAAATCTGGATCGATTCATTCCTACCAAGAACGGCTGATGATTGTTCAATAATTCTCTTGGAAATGTCAATTTTTTTATTCAGAGAATCTTCTATATATCCTTCCACAACACTATTTGAACGCCATCCACCATGTCTTTTTACTACTGATAAATCTGCCCCAGAATCTGCCAGCAGAGTAGCACTCGAACGCCTGAAACTATGACCCGTATATTCTTGTGGATTATTAAGACCTAGGAACTCTGCGATTTTTTTAGGAAATTTTGATAGTGTATTAATTCCAACTGGCTGTACAGTGCATTTTTTGTTCTTAAAGTTAATGAAAAATCGTTTATGGGAAACTTGTTTAGGACGTAACATTCTGTATTTTCTAAAAACGTCAATAGCTGGAACAGAGTTACATCCCTTGATAATGGTGAATGTTCTAGGCTTATGAGTTTTGGTATCCGGTATTTTTACTACAATTACGTTATCCCTGTCTTCTATGTCCTCAACTGACATAGCAACCAATTCGCCAATTCTGCATCCTCCAAACAGTCCAACAATTAATACAACCTTTATTAATAAATGTTCATCATCAGAAGCAGCATCCAAAAATCGTTCCATTTCCTCTAATGTGAACACCTTAGATTTCTTTGGTCTGTGCCCTACTGATTGTTGCTTGAGAAAAGCAGAGACTTGATGAAATCTGCTTATGTCTACATTTTCTTTTACAGATAACATTTTTTTCAATTGGGAGTAGTAAGACCACACTGATGAAGATTTAGATTTTTTGGATTTTTCCGAAATATATGCCAAAATTATACTTCCATCTACTCCTTTTGCTTGCTTTTGATCCCTCCATTTACAAAATTTTGCGTATTCATTTTCATACGAAATTTTTAATTTTGCAGGTATCACTTTTTTTACTGCTTCCAAAGCCTCCTCCAGAAATTCAGACGGTACAAATACTTCATTATCTGGTTTTTCTTAAAACACTCCAGTGAGTTCAGACATTTTTGTGACACGAGATAGAAGTTTTACAAATTTAGAAAATTATAAATAATACGTCGTCATGAAAATGGATTTCACAGTCTACATAGTATTTCAACATTTATTTAAAAATAAATGTTAAGTACATTTTCTTTACAATTTCGTCAAAATTGAATAAAAACATATATACGCCACGTGAATTAAACACCTTTATTCACTCAAAGAAATGATTTCACTCGCGCCGAGGCGCTCGTGAAATCAAAAATCTTTTCGTGAATAAAATCGTGTTTAATTCACTTGATGTATAATATTTATTAAATTACTAACCAAATAACTTAATTTAACACACTCTATTCTTTGACCTGACTTGGAAATGTGTGAAAAAATGTAAATATTTTGTATTTTTAAATATTTCGATTATTGCTCATTACAAAAAAAATATTTTTCAGTGTATTTCTAACTTCACAATATTTCAGTGTTTCGTCCGTATGGTGCATGAAGTAAAATTTCGAGTTTACAAAAGCCTGAAAATTTGGTTTGGTCGGTATTTAAAAACCATATATGTAGGTAACAGTCAAAACTTCCGTTTTGTCAATATTGTTTGTGTAAACAAATTATTAAAAACAACACTGCATACATTCCCTTGACTTTTGATAGCGTCACTTTTTAATATCTCCTCTGAATAAAAAATGATAAGAGCGGAAGTTGCGGATAGTGTTTAATTGGCAAATATTCCGCAAGATAAATTTAATCTTATCACCACCATATCGACTTAATATCAGTGCTCTCAGCTTTCTTTATATTTGTTTGTTCAATTATTTATTAATACTATTTATTATGTTTATATTTTTCGAAATCTGACGAAATGCATTCCTGCAGTCTAAATTTAGCCTTATCAGTGCTCTTATTAACTCTATGTAAATGCCGCACTGATAACGATAACGAAAAGACGTAAAAATTGTGCTGTGTACACGGCCTCAACTTGTTTTTATGTAACGTAGGACATAGATATGTTTTTTTTTTCATAATTTTATAATTTAATATTACAACAACCTAAGAATATTCGTGATTTTATTGTATACTATTTTTGGGAATGAAACAAATAAATTATCTTGAAAATCAGGTCGTTTCTATTTTTCACAAACTTGTGTAAAAACTCAGGGGTTCGAACCGTTTTTCGTTCCGCTTAAATTAATGAAATCTATATCGGCTCGGTTCCGGTTTTTGTTCCGGAAAAAAAAACGTTTTTTTGCGGTTTTCCAAGTGATTGTTTGATTTTTTTAATGTTTTTATTTCATATTAAGAAAATGTTAATGTGCCCATCATAGCACTGTCCCCGTTATAGATATGATGATTTAAATATTAAGAATATGAAGAAGTGTCTCAAACAAAATTTGTTCTATTTTTATTATTATCACATTTACAAAATATTCACAAAATAATTTATTTTGCGCTTTTTCGCTATATCTTAGTAAATATCTATCACATCTCAGCAGTATATATTTTCAACTTTACTTTAAATCAGTGGTTTATACGCGTGGCGCATGAAGTAAAATTTCGAGTTTAGAAAAGCCCCGTGAAAATTTGTCTCGGGTCGCTGCGCGACCCTCGACAAATTTTCTACGCGGGGCTTTTCTAAACTCGAAATTGTACTTCATGCTTAGTCTGGAAGTGGAAGACACTCGTTACTTTAAAATATGTCACAACTATCAAAATGTGTGTCACAAGTGTCATAAAAAAACAATAACATGACCATCTAATAATATATTTCAAATAATAGTTGTCTCCAATTGACAATAGTTGGCTGACGCCGATTTGTGTCAAGTTTGATACATTGGACTAAATGTCATTTCAAGAAAAGACCCGTGAAAATTTGTCTCGGGTCGCTGCGCGACCCTCGACAAATTTTCTACGCGGGGCTTTTCTAAACTCGAAATTTTACTTCATGCTTAGTCTGGAAGTAGAAGACACTCGTTACTTTAAAATATGTCACAACTATCAAAATGTGTGTCACAAGTGTCATAAAAAAACAATAACATGACCATCTAATAATATATTTCAAATAATAGTTGTCTCCAATTGACAATAGTTGGCTGACGCCGATTTGTGTCAAGTTTGATACATTGGACTAAATGTCATTTCAAGAAAAGACCCGTGAAAATTTGTCTCGGGTCGCTGCGCGACCCTCGACAAATTTTCTACGCGGGGCTTTTCTAAACTCGAAATTTTACTTCATGCTTAGTCTGGAAGTGGAAGACACTCGTTACTTTAAAATATGTCACAACTATCAAAATGTGTGTCACAAGTGTCATAAAGAAAAACAATAACATGACCATCTAATAATATATTTCAAATAATAGTTGTCTCCAATTGACAATAGTTGGCTGACGCCGATTTGTGTCAAGTTTGATACATTGGACTAAATGTCATTTCAAGTTGACAGGATAGACTAATGTCGTCTGACGGCGGTTCATGCCAAGTTGATACAATAAAGTCACAATAGTGAAAATATAGTCGATATAGTGAAATCAGAAATGGTCTTAGTCGAGTGAAACTTTGAAACGATTATTTCTGCAAACAGTTTTTATTTAAAAATTGCGAAAAAGAAAAAACTGCTGTAGAAAGTTTTTACGTGCGTCTTTAAACTGAAATAAACTGATTTTTTTTTTCAGTTCGGTTCCGGTTTTCGATCTGATAAAAATAACGGTTTTTTTCTTCGGTTTTAGATTCACGGTTCAGTTCCGGTTCGAAGCCCTGTAAAATGTTGACTAACTTTTCCTATGATTAACTATTTAAAAAAATAGATTACCAAAAGTAATTAAAATATAAACGTAGATTAATTATTTATTTTATGATAACCCATATATCATCATAAAAATGCTGATTTACTATAATTTGGCTATGTCTCATATATTTTTAATAAAAAAATCTTAAATCCATGTTCAACTTAGTTTATTATATCCAAAATTAAGAGAATGTGATTTCTTAAATTCTTCAATTCATGTTCAACTCAATACATCAAAATTAAAATCGAGGGAATGCGGTTTTGGGAAAAAGTCCTCGAAATTGTTTGCATAGCTCGCACACACAGGCGCCGTGTGTGTCTACGTGGGCACTCGAAAGCCCGAAGAAAGTTACGCGCGCATACTTCTCTGAACAAGAACTGGGACTTGTGGGCTCAACTAATTACGGTTATTACGGGTTTTTGTTTGATTTATACTCACTGATTGTTTTAATTAATAGAATAATTGGCCTCCTCAATTATCAGGCCTCAAAAACTCCTTCGCACCACCAACAGCCAGCCAACATTGTCTTCAACATTCAATTACGGTTAGTAATTACCAATGTTGTTATTCTATTAAAGAAAAGCAACAACTCGTGCTTAATTAGAAGAAGGAGAAAAAATGGATTTATGCGATTTCTCGTGGCAATTAAGAATAAGCTACGGACTGTTGGATATCACAATAAAATAATATATATATATATATATATATATATATATATATATATATATATATATATATATATATATATATATATATATATATATATATCGAGGGAATGCGCGTATTTTCTTGGCTCTGGTCGAATTAAAAATAGAATGGACCAGAGCCAAGAAAATACGCGGGACCAAACCCGAAGAAACAGTGATACATGTTACGCCCGCAAAAATCGAGGGAATGCGGTTTATATATATATATATATATATATATATATATATATGTTATATATAAATATATATATATATATATATATATATGTTATATATAAATATATATATATATATATATATATATATGTTAAAACGTAGATTTTCGCGGGCGTAACATGTATCACTGTTTCTTCGGGTTTGGTCCCGCGTATTTTCTTGGCTCTGGTCCATTCTATTTTTAATTCGACCAGAGCCAAGAAAATACGCGGAGAAAATAAGCGGGACCAAACCCGAAGAAACAGTGATACATATATATATTGATATTTTGTACCATGTCGCCTCTGTTAAGTTGCAAAGGCGACCTCGCCTCACCATGAAGGAAACATTTTTTCGCAAAAATAAAGTCATATTCGTGATGAGGGGAACTTCAGGAATCCGCACATCTAGAGAGGGGAAAAGATTTTTGAATTTAAAAACTATATATATATATATATATATATATATATATATATAGGAGGATAAACTAAATGCGGTGCCACCTCATATATTTTATATATATTATATAAAATAGATATCCAATGAACGATTTCACCTCACACAGTGTTGCCGATACGATGTGAGGTAATAACGACAGGCAGAATACGTTTTGTATATAAATATTGGATATGTGAGTAGTTTTTCAAAATGTGTTTCAATGAGATTTACAACTTTTCTTAAAAACATTTTCGGTTTTCGCAATTCTTAGTAAGGAAAAATGTATATCTTGATTCTTAACAATTTTTATTTAAATAGCTTTTTAATTAGGTAGATATTTGAACAAATGTCAAGAAAATCATCTAAATAAATAAACAATAAATTAAAATTAAACACTTATGCTGCATTTCACCCCTATCAATTTAATCGATCAAGTTATTCAACGATTGAAATATAGTAATTGTTACATACATGTCAAAAAATCAATCAGTTCACATGACATTGATGTTAATGACATGGAAAATGTCTATTCCAATTGACAAATAAGTTTAATCAGCGAATAAGATTTATTTAAAGTTTGTGAAACCGAACATAAGATATTTATTATTATTAACAAAATAAAGTCATTTAGTTTTCTAATATCAGGAAATGTAAATCCACACAAATATTTCATTTAAATGAAACATTATTTTGTAGAAAAAACAACAAATTATAATAATAAATTTAAAATTTCACTATTACTTCATATTTGAATGAATTTATAAAATTAAATAATTGATACTATTTTATGTGTGTGTTAATTAGAGTACAATGAGTAAAAACTATAATTTTATTATAAGAAATATTATTAAATAAACATTTCTATAAACACTTTATATTGTGCTTTATAAAAATATGGGAAAAAGAAGAAACATATTTCATCACATGCTGTAATTGAGACCTTAATAGTAATAAACAACAAATAGTATAAACATAATTTAACAGTTAATAAAAATATATCAGGAAAATTAAAGTTATTTCATCAGATGCTGTAAGTTAGCTCTTAAAACAACCGCGGTTCTTTTTATGCCTGTTTTCTCTAAAAATGCCTTTATTGCGACTCCTTTGGGATACTATTTTTTCTGAATATAATTTTTAAAATGTTGTTTTAATAATATAATTTTTTTAATAATATAATTTCATCATCTGTCCATTCTGAAAAATATAAGAATAACAATCTCCTCTCCCTCCATACTATATTAGTATAAATATATAATATTAATTCAATAATATGTAATTTATCAGAAGCGTACTTTATATCTTAATAGCAATGTAAACAAACAAAATTGTCGATATTAGAGTGATGACAATCCTCATCTTATTAGAGAAGTCCATACGCAGTATCCCGAAAAAATTAATGTCCGGGCAGGTATTCTTTCAGATTCCATTATTGGCCCGTTATTTATTGATCAAAATTTAAATGGTCAACTGTACTACGAAGTGGTAGATCAATTAATACAGCCCATTATAGTTTATGAATTAGAAAATCAAAGAGATGAAAATGATGAACTATTCATGAATGACAATTTATAACATTTTCAACAAGACGGAGCACCTCCGCATTATGTAGTACCTGTTAGAGACTGGCTAAGCCACACTTTTGGGAATCAATGGATTACATTTTCAACAAGACGAAGCACCTCTGCATTATGTAGTACCTGTTAAAGACTGGCTAAGCCACACTTTTGAGAATAAATGGATTGGTAGAAGAGGACCAATTGGGTGGCCATTCAATCTCAGATCTCCAGATTTGACGCCATTAGACTTCTTCCTGTGGGGCCACTTAAAATCTGTGGTCTATAAAACTCAGCCCGAGTCTATCGCAGATCTGCGACAGCGAATAATACAAGAGTGTTGAGCTATTCCACGACAGACCTTACAAAATGTATGACAGGAATTTGAGAATAGACTTTATTATTGTCTCGAAAATAATGGAAATCATTTTGAGGATACTATAATTTATTAATTATTTTTTTTACATTTTTTATGTAAGAATAAAAATTTTAGTTGGTACCACTGATTAGTATTTTGAAAGACCTTTGTAATGATATATCATAAGTAGGGTCATTACATTTAAAAAAAAAATAGCCTAAGGGGTTGGTTGCAGAAGATTGTTATGTGGATCACAATGGTTCCCCCTCCATATCCTAGGAATGGTTTTGGAAAATTTTCTCCAACTGTTACGGGACCAAAGATATTGTGGCTGGCTTGTTTTCAAATTGACACCGTGTATAATTTTGAAGCAAATTAGTAATAAATCAATTATTTTTCTACATGATGCGCTTAATTAGAATAACTTAAATATGTTTCATTCCATTAAAAAATGATATTATTTATTATAAATAACTGAGCAAAAAATAATCGTAGTGCCTTTTTGCTTTTTTATAATTTACAAAAATAGACCTTCCAAAATGTATGACAGGAATTTGAGAATAGACTTTATTATTGTCTCGAAAATAATGGACATCATTTTGAGGATACTATAATTTATTAATTTTTTTTTTACATTTTTTATGTAACAATAAAAATTTTAGTTGGTACCACTGATTACCATTTTGAAAGACCTTTGTAATGATATATCATAAGTGGTGTCATGCCATTTTAAAAAAATGGCCTAAGGGGTTGGTTGCAGAAGATTGTTATGTGGATCACAATGGTTCCCCCTCCATATCCTAGGAATGGTTTTGGAAAATTTTCTCCAACTGTTACGGGACCAAAGATATTGTGGCTGGCTTGTTTTCAAATTAACACCGTGTATAATTTTGAAGCAAATTAGTAATAAATCAATTATTTTTCTACATGATGCGCTTAATTAGAATAACTTCAATATGTTTTATTCCATTAAAAAAATATATTATTTATTATAAATAACTGAGCAAAAGATAATCGTAGTGCCTTTTTGTTTTTTTATAATTTACAGGAAATATTTCACTTTAATAATTCAGAAAACTCAAGAAATATTCCGCTCTCATAATTTAGAAGATTTATTGTATTTTTTTTATTTTTATTTTACTCCACTTTCATTAAAACTTCTTCAAATATCTCAATTTTCGCCGCAGAATATTTCTTTGGAAACATTTCTAAATATAATTGTTGAAATATTTAAATTTACTCTTCAGAATATTTAAGTGAATTAATTTCTAAATACAATCACTGACTACATAAAAAAATCAATAACCTGTATGCGATTATGAAATCGAATATCGGTTATTGTTAACACTAGTAATCGAGGTGGCTGATAGTTGTTGAAAGTTCATATTCATTACTTTAAGTAAAACACTTTGTTTATAACTTTCAAAAATTGTTTATTTTGTATTCACAACAAATGTTTCGCCACACTGTGGCTTCTTCAGGTGAAGAGCAAGTTGTTCTTCACCTGAAGAAGCCACAGTGTGGCGAAACATTTGTTGTGAATACAAAATAAACAATTTTTGAAAGTTATAAACAAAGTGTTTTACATAAAGTAAGGTTATTGTTAAGTTAGTGTATCACACAACACCTAAACACACAATAACCTAACCTAACCTAACCTAACTTAACCTAAAGTAACCTCTAACCAAAAATAACCTAACGAATATATAAAATAGACCCTCTAAAGAAAAATTTGCTGTCAAACGTAAGAAACATCATTTTAGAAACACTGCTTTCTAAATAAAATTATTTCGCTCGAAAATTTAAAAAATATTTGTATACATTTTATTTTATAGATACTAATTGTGAATAAAATAGCGTGCAATTCCTTAATTTACCCAACCGAGCGCGATGACTTAAATGCATTGGGAGGATTCGAATCTTGACGTTTCTAATTTTGAGGTTAAATTACAGTGATTTTCGTTCGGTTGTCGTTATACAAACGAACATGAATTCATGATTATTAACGCTAACCGGTGCGTTAATAATCATGAATTCAAGTTCGTAAAATTTCACCAGCGACTCTTTGGATGAAGAAATATTCAATTACGGACAAAAAGATTCACATGAGTATGTATCTAACAACATAACGATATGTAAGGTAACAAAAGACGTCTAAAAAATATAAAAATGCGCCGAAAAAAATTCTTAGACCGATCTCGCTTCAACATTGTATTAGATAAATAATACAAATTAATATACAGGGAGTTTTTCATTCAAGTATACGTATTCAAAATTCAGCTTATTTTCTTTAAATCTTTAAATATTCGTTCTTCTTTTAGAAGGGTTCAATTTGAAGATATAAACGAATATTTTCCACTCCCAGGCTAAGCATGAAGTAAAATTTCGAGTTTAGAAAAGCCCTGTGAAAATTTGTCGAGGGTCGCGCAGCGACCCGAGACAAATTTTCTGGGCTTTTCTAAACTCGAAATTTTACTTCATGCGCCACGCGTACAAAACAAAAATAATGTGAAATCATGTATATTTGAACCTTACTTAAAATCAGTGTTTTATACGCGTGCTGCGCGACCCTCGACAAATTTCAGTTTTTTCTAAACTCAAAATTTTACTTAATGCTTAATCTGGGAGTGGCAACACTCGTTCGAAGCTTCAAATTGAACGCTTTTATAGAATCGACGAATGTCTAAAAATTAACAGCGTATACATTATGTATATTTAAAAGAAAAATTCCCAGTACGCAATATAATGAGTCATTTATAGAAATCATAAAAAGAAGTGCAGGATTTTACCTAAAATAAACATTTAGAGTTAACTCTATAATTGCTCCGCCGTTAATGTGTTAAGTGCAGAAATATTCGGAATTATTTAGTCGACATCAGTTCTGGCCGATTGAATACACGATTGCGTATCACGTCTTCACTTTTTAGTAAATACGTTTTGGATTTCGAGTTTTCAAGTGCTAGTGTTTATTTATATTTACGATAGTAATTGCTGTGACTGGTCGACAAAGCTGCAAAGTTAAGGCTATTAATTACGCAAGCAGAAGTGCTACTGTTTTGACTCGTTGTGAAGTTTTTATTAACGAATTATTGAAATTAAAATCCACTACTAGAAATTTGGATATAAAGGATCGACTTCCGTTCATTAAAAGGTTAGTGCGATTGTTTGCTTTGAAGCCAAGGCCATTCATTTCGTAAAAGAAGAAGAAG
This sequence comes from Philonthus cognatus, assembly GCA_932526585.2. NCBI lineage: Eukaryota > Metazoa > Arthropoda > Insecta > Coleoptera > Staphylinidae > Philonthus > Philonthus cognatus. The sequence goes on from OW052244.1 coordinate 41,834,783, forward strand.
GAGATGTTTTTGTTAAAACTGTTGTTGAATTTGAAAAATAAAGAGTTTCAAAAAAGGTATAGACGCTTGAAAACAGAAAATTATTAGGGCACCTAAAAATTCATTAGATTTTCAGGATGTTTTGCACTTAAAGAAAAATTCCTTTTCATCATTCGGTGAGATTTGATTCCATTTTTTAGACCATTTAGGGAATACAGAAATTTATTTTGCCACTTATTTCCTCGACTATGTAGAAAGCCAATAAATTTATTTAAATTATGTGTAAAGTATTTGTTGAGAAGTGGGCACACGACCCCCTATTAGGATGGAAAAAAACTATGTGGATGTTTTCATGGAGTCTCAACGCCTCTCTTATTCGCCTCAGATTTTAAAGAATAGACATTTTTATTGTCCAATGAACTGGATTCAGAATTATGTAACTTGTTTATTTTACCTTAAATTTATAAATATAGTCTGACGAAAAAAAGTGATATCCTCAAAATGTTTAAATAATTAGCACTGATTACTTTTTTGTATTCACTTTTTATTTTAAACTGTGAGTAGTTTTAGCTCAACACCGAGCCATTATCACACTAACTAATAAATCCTCTTAATGTGTTAATTTAGGTTTTTTTAAATATCTCTTAGGTTAGGAGAAAGCTTAAGATACGAAAGAAGAAAAACATAGATGTCAAAATGTTTGCCCGGATCTACGTGGCCGCATTAGTTGTTGGTCAAAGGTTTACGTTATCAAACAAAATGATTTAAACAATTTCTTTCTAAATCCTGTAATTACCTGCATACCCGGCAATAAATAATAATAAATAGCTGACGAGATTAGAAGGAACAAAACACGTCGTGAAATGTGAAATTCAATAGGCCATTAATATGCTCAATTGGAAAGAAGAAAAAAAAAATGGTAATCAAATGGAACGTAATCCAAACCTTTCTGATATGGGCTTCGTGTGTTTGGACAAGGATTTTTTTCCCTATCCGCGCGCGATAAGATTGTTTATACTTGATGTAATTGTGTTCGTTTTGGAAAAATTATTCATAAAAATGAGTAATCCGCGTGCGGTTTGTGTGTGTGAGTAATACGATGGAAAGAGAGAGAAAGAGAGACGTGAGTAATTGCATTTAATTCTGGTTTGCTTAGCGAACCGCCGGCAAGGACAAATGACAATCAAAACGTTGCTAAGCAGCGTGTGCGAATGGAGTTTGCGCGAAAATTAAAAACTGGTTTGTGTAATGGAAATAAATAATTATAAAGGAAAATGCTGTTTTATACAAAAAACAAGTAATTGAACAAAGTAAGGATTAGAGAGGCCCGAGAAAAAGATTTAAATAATGGTTAATTAAAATTAGAGCAACATGCAACGCTATAGTAACGTAGAAAAAATGTTACTTAAATGTGTTTGCTCAATGAAAACCATGGGCCCGTTCATCAGAGACAACAGTTGGGAGTTTACTGTTGGGGAATTATCTGATGAGCCGATTGTTAATCATGAACGCGTTTGGGATTTTTGCAATCGTACGAAATAGACCGACCAGAGTACCGTTCATTAGATACAAACATACATCACAATCAAATCCAAACATGTTGAATATTGAACATTTTGATGAACGGGCCCAATGTTATCACAGCTATTTTAAAACCATCTATGGAAAAAGCTATACAATTTTCAATTGATTTTATTAAATAGCTAGCTTAATTGAAGTCTGTAGACTAACATTTTGTTGGCATGATTTTAACAAAAATAAAGCATCTGCATGAAATGCAAATTCCGTTTACTCGTGTGATGTTCAGAGTAGACATGAAACGGATTTGACAAATTTAAAATGACGTCGGGAAATTAATAATTCCGTCGAAACTGGAGCAAATTTACAAAGTGGGAGGCTTTAATTATCGCACGCGTAATTACACCTTGTTACGACAATTTATCACTGACTAACTGTTTTTTTCGTTTCATTTCACATTTCTATGTAAAAAATGTTATAAAAAAAAAATTGTCTTATGAGTCTAAGCCTTATACTTGTCAGTACATGAGTGAAGGTCAAATTTAACTTACCTTACCTTGTTGCCTAATTTTAAAATTTAGTTTAAGTTTTTAAAAAGAAAAGTGAAAAAACAACTGTTTTTATTGCTTGCTTAATATTAATAATAACTTTGAGTTCTAAAATGAAATAACTTAAAAATTTGTTATTGTTGTAAACAGTCAATTTGAGTTTATTTTATTCTTTTTTTTTTTGTTTAGCCTTGGTATCTAGACCATTAGCCATCAATCTATTTATATATTTAACATTTTAATGTATTTTAACCAATTCTAATTTCGATAAATAACCATTTACTCCTGAAACAACACAAACTCATTCATACTACATCCATGGCCCCGGATGGAATAATTTATTATTCATAAATTATTCCACCGGACGGGATTCGAACCCGCGACCTCTTGGTCTGTGGGCAGGGTCTCTACCCACGCGGCCACCGAGGCCCCTATATTATTCTACAACCAAGTATTGGCAATTTCTTACATTCTTACTTTGGAATATATTTTTAACCAACAAAAAATAAAATGAGCAATGTTCGTGTTATATTTTCTTAAAATAATAAAAACATTGCATAATTTTTATATATTTTCAGAAAAAATTATAGAATATTTTGTAGATGTTTAATGTAAAATGGGATTTTCTCGTGAATAAATATAAAAAAAAATAATTATTAGCTTTAATGTTGAATAATTCAATTAGATTTAGGCTGTATTTTCTTCGTGAATTTGTAAAAAAAATATTCCAACAAGGAATTAACTTGAAATTAAATTCGTGAATAATTTAATTCGATTTAGTCTTTACTTTTCTTCATGAATTTGTAAATTAATATTCGAAGAAGGAATTAATTTGAAACTCACTGCCAATATTAAATAATTACATTTTTATAATTTAAGACTTTCAACTATAGTATTATAGTGTTTTTATTTGATTTGAAAAAATATTCCAACAAGAAATTAACTTGAAATTAAATTCGTGAATAATTTAATTAGATTTAGTCTTTACTTTTCTTCATGAATTTGTAAACAAATATTCGAAGAAGGAATTAATTTGAAACTCACTGCCAATATTAAATAATTAAATTTTTATAATTTAAGACTTTCAAATATAGTATTATAGTGTTATTATTTGATTTGATTAACGAGGGTTTTCCACTCCCAGATTAAGCATGAAGTAAAATTTCAAGTTTAGAAAGGCCTGAAAATTTGGTTTGGCTACGCGTTCAAAGCGTCCACATCCGAAGCGTCCAAATCAAAACTCAGGATTTTCTAAACTTGAAATTTTACTTATGCACCACGCGTATAAAACACCGATTTAAAGGAAAATTGAAAATGTAAGTTACTTGTATAATTTAAAATTTTTGATTTAAATTTATGAATTTTCGGATCTATTTGAATTTTTATATTTAATTAGAATATTTTCGTTTAATATTCAGCATAGAAATTAGAAAATAAAATTATACTGTCCACACATAATTTCCTTTTCAACTTAAATACAAGTTACAACGCGAAAAATGATATCCAGCAATTACCCGTTGTAAACAGCCGGCTTAGTACACTTAATACGCCTGCTAATTAACAGAATTTCAATATTAATCGACTGAGATAAGCTGAATTTAATGAAGAAATTCAACAATTGCCGGCCGACATGCGATACAACTGTTGTACAACTGTACGGTTTAATTAACGCGGCGCAAACAGCAAAGTGGGCGAACGGATATCTTTGACTGAAATCTCCCAGCGGGAAAAACGAGCCCGGGTTTTCGTCATTTTCCCGTAACTTTTTTTTCTTCTTTCCGTTTTCGTTTCTGCAGCCGTGTTTCTTTTCAAAACCAAGGATAATGCAGCGATAAATGCAAATAAGCGCAGTAAAATATTTTACTTTCTAGATTTCTTTCACAGATAGGCAAAGGCGAATGTTTTAATTATTTTTTCTCTTTGGTTCTGTACTTTGTATAATTCCTCTTACCTATAATGGAGATATAAATTTAGTCCTTGTAATTGTTTTTATTTCAAACGATTAATGCACAATTCTATCTTTAGAATTTATTCTGTGTACATACAGTAGCATGGGCGCCCGCACATATGGGCAAGGAAGGGGTAGCACCAGTGCCACAGTAAAGAGGGGGCCAAGGAGCGACGGCCACGGGCGCGTCAAGCAGAGGGGCGCCATCGAAGCCCGATATCCGAAATTTCATAAATTCAAATCAGAAATTTAAAATTATATAAGGTATATATATTTTAAACTAGGGCTGGGAATTTGAATATTCGCGAATATTCAAATACCACATTATTAAATCACTAACTTTTTGCACATATTTAATTAATTTAGCTATTTAAATATTTAAACATTTCAATAAATTAGTGTTCAAAAATGTTTAATATATTTTCTAAAACTAAACAATTTATAAATTTAAATAGTTTATTTGTTTAAATATTTGATTAATTTGAATGTTTCCTATTTTAAAATTTACGAATATTTAAACTTCACATTAAATCAGTGTTTTATACGCGTGGCGCATGAACTAAAATTTCGAGTTTAGAAAAACCCCGTGTAGAAAATTTACTTCATGCTTAGTCTGGGAGTGGAAACCTACGTTATAAAATATAATGTCAATTATTTGTGAAATTTTATTATTAAGATTATAAGGAAACGTTACTCGCATAGGCATAATTACAAACTTTTCGCCACGTTTGCCAAAAATAGACTATTTTCTATTATTACAACACATTATTCTATTTTATTTCTAACTACCAACAAAATGTCGGAAATGTATCATACTTGCATAATGTATAATAATATAAGATTACTTATCACGAAAAACGTAACGTATCAAAATAAAATGTCACAATAACCGAAACAAATCATAATTAATACAATACTGCCAAATAATGCCAATTTATATGTCGAAAATGACATTCCATTTCAGTCAGAGAAATTCATTATTAACATAAATTAATGATATTTCAGTTAATGTCAATAATGAAAATATATAATAATTATATATAATACTGTCAAGAATTTCAATCCATATGTCGAAAATGATATTCCATTATAGTCACAGAAAGTCATTATTGGCAGTATATGAGATATTATAATTGTCAAAGACTTTCCAAAACTATCATAACTGTCACAAAAGATCTATAAAAACTCGTAAACTGAGGATTGTTAATGGTTACATTAAGTATGGATAGCCATTTGTCTATACTGACTGCCTATATCTTGACAACTGAGACTGTCGCGTTATATCAACGACAATTTTACACACTACGAAAAAATTATCAACCAACATCAAAAATAAATAAAAAATAAATAAAATTATATAAATCGTCATCATCCTGATGTGTGTACTATGGCATGTGTGAATCTGTAAAAATCTCAAAATAGAAAAATAAACAAGTTTTAAAATGGTCATTATTTTGTTAAATATATCAAATGTCAAGTGACTCGGAATACTCTGTTTTCGTTGTTGTTGTTGTTTCCGCAATTTCTGCGCGTTTTTCTTTTTTCAAGACAAGTTTTGGCTCATCGTGATACTTTTGACATAGTATTTTAGAGCGTCAATTACATAAATTGCGTATAAAGTGAAGTTAAAGTTAAAGTGATTGTGTTTTGTTTTACATTTTTGACAATTTTTCTTTGTATTTGTCACGATTGTGGCTTGCGCACTAACCTGACATTTTTACGCATGTTTCGTATTTTTTTTACATGTTTTGTACAGCTGACATTTTTGACAGTTGACGTTTATCGGACATAGGTCGGCATCGACGTATGTCCAATAGCATTAGTCAATAGTGACAGTTAACATTTAGTTTATAATAAAACATGACATATATTTTGGCTGTTAAATTGGGGGGCACCAATTGGATTTTTGGCCCCAGGCGCAAGTTTCCCTTCCTGCGGCGCTGGGTGGTAATTGAATGTGAAAATCGTCAAAATTTTTTTATCAAAACTTTATTATTTAGAAAGATAGCAAGCTGATGTTTTCAAGATATATCATCAAAGTTACATTTTTTTTATGGTAGCCATATTTGATTTTTACACCATTGAAACGAGCAGGAAATTTGAGCTACCTGCGTCATACATATATCAAATAAAGAAAATATTCATATGTAAACAGAAACTATGACACTAATTTGTATACATATATCAAGTAAAGAAAATAGTCACATGTAAACAAAAAACTTTACACCAATTTGTATACATATATCAAATAAAGAAAATAGACATATCTAAAAAAAATATAACACCAATTTGTCAATTTCGTTAAATTTCTAAGGACTCATTCAGGTTATATACAATTTACGGACCGTTGTTGGTTGTGCAATTGCTTGTTTAAACATATATTTAGTATTTAATAAGTTTACCAAAGAATAATGATAAGACTGAGCAGATTTTATCCCATTGCGTTTCAAAGATACCTTTTTTTAAAATTGATATTTTTCGAAAACTTTGGAAGAATCAAACCATTTCTTGTGTGTTCAATCAAAAATAACTCAAAAACTACGAATGTTTGCCTAATATCACGACTTCATGAGAATATTTTATCGCGCTTTTAAACTAGTTTTTCTTTAATTTCAATTTCGCTTAAAATTTTTAAAAATTACACTTTTTCTTATGTTTTTTGAATTTTCACATTATTGAAAAGAGCAATATTTGCTCAATATCAACACAGAGTTCCAAACAATTTTGAATTGCGTTTTGAAAAGACCCGATCAAAACATCCACCTATATTCTCCAAAGAATGAAATGTTAAAGAGCGGAGGTTTCTTGCACAACATTTATTTTTTGTCTTAGAATAGTTTTTAAAACAAAGTGAACATGATTGGTTTTAAATAAAATATTTTCAGTTCGCATAATATCAAGCACACTAATTTTAATTTAAATTGCTTTTTTTTAATGGAGAAACTGCGAAATATTAACAGTTGTGTAAAAGTTAGTACTTTATTTGTTTATTTATAAGAAATTATAAAATATATGTAAAAAAGTGAATAAAACGAAGCATAATGGTTGGCAAAAATTGTGTGGATGATTTGAATAGATCCCCGTTTTGAATTTTGATTTTTTTTAATCCATATTTTTTAAAACTACCATAGAATTATCCTTTTCCTTGTTTTATATTCAATTAAAAAACTCAAAACCTACGAATGGAGTACATATTTTTGAATTTTCACATATTTTGGTAGAGCAATGAATAGTTTGAATACCCACACAACATTTCACAAAGATAACTAATTAATTTTTAAAGGTCTGGCCACACTTTGACGAGACGAGTATCAAAATTATTGTCTGATGTGACACACGAGCATAAGACGAGCACGACACAAGCACGATACGAGCACGACATGTGCACCAGAAAAAGTAAACAAAACTTGTCGACCAAAAGTCGTTATCGTGACGTGTACGTGACGTGCTGGTCTCGCACTCGCAATGTTGATGTGAGGTTGAACGTATCCTACCTAAACCTGTTTATTACTTTAGAACTGACGTCGTGAAAATCTCGTGCGACAATCGTATCGTACACGTCACATCAATCTGTGGCCAGACCTGTAGAAGTTATGATTTTTTTTTGATATCTTAATCTTCTTGAAATCTCAAACCGAGAGGAGCATTATTTTCTGGAAATATTTGTATATGTTGACGTGATGAAATTATGAATTACCAACCGTTTTTGTACATTTGTTTTATACATTTTTACATTATTAACGTAAATAATTATACCTATGTAAACTAACATAAATTATAATAATATAATTGTTAGTGCTAGTAATAAAAGCTTCACATTTAACTTAAATAAGTCGTTAGAAATACAAAAAGATGTTGAAATGTTATACAGGGTGTTCCATTTTATAAGATATGACAATTACTATTTTAATTTGACATATCATCGCTCCTTTCAACAACGTCATATCTCTAAGAACGTGATTTTTGAGTAGAGTCATTTTAAAGTTTAAAATTAAAAAAAATGTATTACAAATATATATTTAAAGCTTTATTATATTGAACTTTTTATTGTGCAGCAGGTCTTTTTAAATAAAACCTGATTTTATTTATTTGCTTTTTTACGAAGAAAAATATATAAAAAGTGTAAGTTATAATCAGTTGCTTTTTATTTATGGCGTTCTTGCACCAGATTTCAGAGATGATACGTAAAATAGGTTAAAATATGTCATTATTATCATTAAAATAATACAATGGGGAAGTCTGACATTAAAATATCTAAAGCTATGGATAATTTCATTCCAAACTATCTGTTATACCTTTTTTTAGATTTCAACCTCTTAAGTGGCACGAAGCGTTTCGTTAGACGCAACATACGATGGCACCTCAAATCATGCACATGCGTCTTTGCCAATACATCTACCACGCTAGCGTATATATGTCATAACCACCCAAAATCGCAGTTGACGTAAAATATTTTATATTTAAATTGCATTTTTACATTAGAAGTATTTTATTATTGTGGATATTGTTTTAAATGATAAATTCCAAAACATCTAGCAAGGCATAATTCGGTATGGTAGGATTTACGCCAATAGCGACTTTTTTTTCTTTTGCTGTTTCCCAACACATAACGCATCTGATATTAAATTTATCAATCTTTTAATAATAAGATGTAAAAATAGTAATTAAACTGTACTATTTAGTTGAAAGCCTAGACTTTTTTTTTGTAACAACAATTGATTTAAAAAACATCCTTTGTACACGCGAAACGTCGCAGGTGAACATATTATTTTTTCAATATTTTAAAATTTTTAATATGTTTGCGACATATATTAATTGTACCTAGCTCAGTGTTCAAACACTTATATTTTCGTTTCCTTGACAAATGTAAACTTTTATATATATATATATATATATATATATATATATATATATATAAGTTACACGAATAAATCTTACTTACTTACTTACTATTGTGAATATATATCCCTAATAAAATATGTGAGGCGAATATATCCGTCATATCCATTGTAACTTAGAATTTTAGTTGCGTATATATACGTCATAACCACTTAAGAGGTTAACTTTTATTACATCTTTTAGTTTTAATAAAAATAATGTGCTTGGAAAAGAAACAGGGTCTTTGTAATTAAAGTAAAACACTTTTCTACTAAACAAAGCAGATGTTTCTTGCTCAAGGACCACTAACATGTGGCACTCTTGAAAAGAACATTCCTAACATATTTGACAATGCAAAAACGACACTACTTGCCACTTGCAGGCACGGCAGTCTAAAAATAGGCATAACTCAAAATTGCTAGTTTTTGAGAAATGACGTTGTTGAAAGCAATATGTGATTTCTAACTCATACTTCTTTCTTACTTCAATGATATAAAAAAATGATGTATATTAAAAATGGGTCATCCTGTATAAAATCTGTCTATTTTGTAGTATTTTAGGATGTAATTTGTTATCTTTCCAATTAGCAAAGATATGACAAAAATATGTTTTCGTCCATTTCAACTTTTTTTGCTATACCTTGAAAACAAATGACGCCAGATGAAATTCATTAACACAATTTTCTTTTGTATCAAAAGTGAAAACTTTTGTCTAATTTAACCATTTTGATATGTCTAATAATTTACGAAATCCTAATGGTAAATACAATAAAACAAACTACTTCTATAGTGTTTTATATACAGGTATATATTTAAATTTTAAACGAGTGTTTTCCACTCCCAGACTAAGCATAAAGTAAAATTTCGAGTTTAGAAAAGCCAAATCAGGCTTTTCTAAACTCGAAATTTTACTTCATGCGCCACGCGTATAAAACACTGATTTAAAATTAGGTTCAAAATATACTTCGACTTGATCACTTGTTCATTACTTTCACAAATGTTTATATGGAATATATAAGAGTATACTTATAAGAAAAAAATCCCTGTATGTGTTATAAAGTTGCAAGTTGTAGCGTTCTCTTTTTTGAAAATCTCTGCATCCTAACAATTTTCCACTGAGCAAAAAATAAACATACAACGTTATATCAACATTGTAGCAACAATAAACGTTGTTTAAATGTTGATGGAACATTACTTAAATGGATTTGTTCAGTGGGTTATTTGACAAGTTATAATTTATTTGTCACATTGATAATCATTTACCAACATCTTAAAATTTGATGTTTAAAATGGTCTACTGTTAAAGCAGGACTGCAACTGTTTGCAGTAAATACACCCTAAGTTTGGTCATATTAAAAAAAACAAAGTTTAGGTAGAAGCAATTTCATATTTGTTCACAGAAGTTTGTTTATTTATTTTTTTGATTTAAAAATATATCTCATAAATACATACTTAAACCACTCTCGAGGCTCAAACGTGTATTAGCCACAAGGACGTTTTGTTGGATCTATTTTCGCTCGATCGGCTCCAGAATACCGAGTGGCATAACCTGTCGCAATTAGTCCAGAGGACATTTTTCAATACTCGGGAACTCTTATCCGAGAAACGGATCTCAAATTGTGAAGCCAATTACACTCACACACACATGTATATATAAATACAGAGGTAGATCAGATTGTTAATTCATTATTTATCCAGACTAATTGGGAAAATGATTAATTCCGCGCGTCGCAAATAATAACGTTGAAAATGCCTAGCCAGGCTGGATCGCATCAGATAAAACGAGGCGGATCGCGGAATTTGCGTAATTACCGTGATCCCGTATCTGGGGATTATTTCGATTTTAATTAAATTGCAAATTCTTTCAAACGGTCTTTAAAAACGTCTACAAGTAAAACAAATATATATTTCTAATTAATTTTATTCCAAGAAATTTCAATACTCTAATGACATTACTCATTATATTATTAATTACGACTAATTTAAAACATTTCCGGAGTTTCTAGTATTCACTGGTTTACCGGTAAATTGTAAAATTCGCCGATAATCAAATAACCGGAATTAAATAAAGCTCTTGTTTCGTTATGCCAATTTAATAGGGTATGACACGATTTTTTTTTCACTTTATTTCAATTTCATGTTTGCTCATTTAGTTTGGTGAGAGAATAATTTAACCTGATGTTGCATTTTGCATATGAATTATGCATAGAACAGTAAATCTGTCGTGTAACGCAAATATTCGTTGTATAATTCAATATCTGTCGGGGTATTAGCTCGAGAAGTAGTTGTTTCAATAAATATTTGGACACTTGTTTGAATGAGACTACATTTTTGCAGAAAGTCGATAATAACTTTAATTCGTTTTTATATTTTGTGAATATTCCGCAAACTATTGGCAAACTAATTTTTTTTTATGTTAATACGATAATGTTATTTTAATTAAATGTGATGTATGTGTTTTTGAATTTCACACCAAACTATACCTTATTCTGAAATAAATTAACTAAACTTTAGATTTACTTCTACAAAATTTATAAAAATTACTGTTACCATTCTGTCAACGTTTTTAAATTGAAAATTAGTCAAACTAAAAGGAAAATTGTATACGCCAAAAGCTGACTAAAACATCAACTATTTATTTTAGCATAAAATTTTACAATAAAAAAAACTGCACAGTAAGAGTGTGATTGACCATCTAACGAGTGTTGTCCACTCCCAGGCAAATAATAACTAATTTAAAAACGCTGTAAAAAACGCTGTAATTTGGCTCGGTCGCTCCGCTTCGCTACGCGCCCGAGATAAATTTTCAGGCTTTTCTAAACTCGAAATTTTATTTCATTCGCCACGCGTATTAAACGCTGATTTAATGTGAAAAGGTCTTTAACTAACTAACAAGTGAAATACGTTTAGTATATCAATCATCAGTTGTTTAAATGACGGAGAAAGTGCTGCAAAAAATAATTTGTTTTACTTGTTTTTGTATAACTTTAGAAAAATAAGTTTACGTAACAAAATACTAACTCAAATCCCCCCCATTACAAAAATCATTTGCAAACTATTGGCAAACTCAATGTTTCTTTAGTTAATACGATAATGTTATTTTAATAAAATGTGATGTATGTGTTTTTAAATTTCACACCAAATGTTTTATACGCGTGGCGCATGAACTAAAATTTCGAGTTTAGAAAAGCCCGAAAATTTGCGGAGCGACCAAACCAAATTGTCAGGCTTTTCTAAACTCGACAATTTACTTCATGCTTAATCAAGGATTGGTAACACTCGTTAGAAGGTTCAAACTGAAAGCTTTCATAAGAACGAGTGTCTGAAAATGTACAGCGAAAAATCGAGATATGAAATTTATAAAAATTACTATTACCATTCTTTCAACGTTATCAAATTGAAAATTAGTCAAACTATAAGGCAAATTGTATACGCCAAAAGTTGACTAAAACATCAACTCTATTTATTTTAGTATTAAGTTTTACAATAAAAAAAACTGCACAGTAAGAGTGTGATTAATCATCTAACGAGTGTTTTCCACTCCCAGGCAAAGCATGAAGTAAAATTTCGAGTTTAGAAAAGCCTGAAAATTTGGCTCGGGCGCGTAGCGAAGCGGAGCGACCGAGCCAAATTAGGCTTTTCTAAACTCGAAATTTTACTTCATGCGCCACGCGTATTAAACGCTGATTTAATGTGAAACGGTCTTTAACTAACTAACAAGTGAAATACGTTTAGTATTTCAATCATCAGTTGTTTAAATGACGGAGAAAGTGCTGCAAAAAATAACTTGTTTTACTTGTTTTTGTATAACTTTAGAAAAATAAGTTTACGTAACAAAATACTAACTCAAATCCCCCCCATTACAAAAATCATTTGCAAACTATTGGCAAACTCAATTTTTCTTTAATTAATACGATAATGTTATTATAATTAAATGTGATGTATGTGTTTTTAAATTTCACACCAAATGTTTTATACGCGTGGCGCATGAACTAAAATTTCGAGTTTAGAAAAGCCCGAAAATTTGCGGAGCGACCAAACCAAATTGTCACGCTTTTCTAAACTCGACATTTTACTTCATGCTTAATCAAGGATTGGTAACACTCGTTAGAAGGTTCAAACTGAAAGCTTTCATAAGAACGAGTGTCCTAAAATGTAATCGAGATATGATTGTACCCCCCCCCCCAACCCCTCCTCCCCGAAAAAAAATTGTATAGTATGAGCTTAATTGGGCTCTACCTGCTCAGTAAATCATTGAACACAATATTATTATCCAAATATTGCAACATTTCAGAAACGGATTAAATAACAAATTAATTGAAGAAATTTAATACAGCTTTCTTTTTAAAAGCCTCACATTTTCGAATCTCGTGCATGTTTCGTTTAAAATTTACGACTCCTAATTATCAGCGATAACATTTAAATTTTATGCACCGTAATTGCGCAAAACATCTTTTTTCTTTATTGTGTCTGTACGATTGTGTTAATCGCTCATATTCTCTTTTCTCCTTTTTTTTAAACACCGCTAATTAACGAACCGTTTTCGTGTCTCTGCGCTCTCTCTCTCACTCGCTCAATTGTTTCGACCTTTCATCCGGTTTCAAGTACGAGGCCACCACGATAAACAGTTCAAAGGTTAAACAATTAGTCATGAAATACCTGTTTAACAAAACAAAACAAAAAAACGTGAGCGGTGTGAAAAAAAGTTATGTGCACATATCGGTATTGATAGGTAAATATTGGCGTTTTTGCATTTTAGGTATTTGATTTTTAAGCTTGAAATCATGTCATATATAAATTATGTATCAAATTAGTGGCGTAGATAGGATTTAGTGGATCAATCGCCCTCATGAGTCTTGAAAATGAAGAGAATGAAATTAAAGGCTATTTTTCTGTTAGCGAGTTATTTTATTTTAATTTTACTTCATGTGCTACGCGTATAAGATTAATTTCAAGTGAAGTTTACTTGTTAACAATATTTCAGTGTTTTCAGTGTTTAATATGCGTGGCGCATGAAGTAAAATTTCGAGTTTAGAAAAGCCTGAAAATTTGGTTTTGCCGCTCCGCTTCGCGGAGCGACCAAACCAAATTTTCAGGCTTCTCTAAACTCGAAATTTTACTTCATGCTCAATCTGGGAGTGGAAAACGCTTCTTTAAAGCTTTACATTGAATTCTTTAAAAATAAACGTATGCATACCGGGCATTTTTCTTTTGAGTATACATATCCCGATATTTACAGCGTTTTTTAAATTTGCGGAAATTTGTAGTGTCAAAGCGGTTAATTTGAGGCTTTTAATGAGTGTGTTCCACTCCCAGACTAAGCATTAAGTAAAATTTCCAGTTTAGAAAAGCCTACGAATTTAAATTGGCCGCGTAGCGAAGCGGAAAATCCAAATTAGGCTTTTCTAAACTCGACATTTTACTTCATGCGCCACGCTCAAAAACACTGATTTACAGTGAAGTTCAAGAAAAACACTCACATACAACAATGATTATAGGCAACCTAATATGCGTTATAGTTGGGTTACCTATAATTACTGTTTAAAACAATTTGTTTATCGCAGAATTTTTCTCACGTTTAATTCATATCTACATATTAGATTGCTAAAGCCGTATATTTTAAAATTTACGATATTTCAGTGTTTTATACGTGTGGCGTATAAAGTAAAATTTCGAGTTTAGAAAAGCCTAATTTGGATTGGCCGCTCCGCTTCGCTACGCGGCAAATCCAAATTTTAAGGCTTTTCTAAACTCGAAATTTTACTTCATGCTTAGTCTGGGAGTGGAAAACCCTCGTTTAAAGATTCACATTAAAATCTTTTAAAAGAACAACGAATGTCGTAATATTTACAGTGTATGCACATATATACCGAAAAGAAAAATTTCCTGTATGTATATTTAGAGGAAAAATTTCCTGTATTCAGTTTTAACACGTTATCTTGATCAGTCTACGTTTTGAATGTATTGTGCTTATTTAGAGATTCCATAATAAATAGACAAACACAAATACAAAAATGTCTAAAAGAAAATCTATTATTTTCGAATATTAAAATATGCTTATTTCTCAGTAGATCTTGAGAATTTTAAATAAATTCGACTATCGACTGATAAGCCTTTGAAATAAAGGAAGTCTTACAACTTTAATTTACGATATATATTATCGTTCTTTGGAAAATTTAGGATATTTAGTTACAGTATATAAAAGTAAAATACCTTATACTGAAAAAAATTAACTAAGAATGGTAATTTGTGAGAAATTTAGGATTATGATTATGATGAGGATTATGAAAAAAATTAACTTAACTTCAGATTTACTTGTAACAAATTCATAAAAACTACTATTACCATTCTTTTAACTTTATCAAATTAAAAATTAGTCGAACTGGAAGGAAAATTGTATACGCCAAAAGTTGGCTAAAACATCAACTCTATTTATTTTAGTTATAAATTTTACAATAAAAAAAAACTGCAAAATAAGAGTATGATTGATCGTCTAACGAGTGTTTTCCACTCCCAGGCAAAGCATGAAGTAAAATTTCGAGTTTAGAAAAGCCTGAAAATTTGGCTCGGGAGCATAGCGAAGCGAAGCGACCGAGCCAAATTAGGCTTTTCTAAACTCGAAATTTTACTTCATGCGCCACGCGTATTAAACGCTGGTTTATTGTGAAATGGTATTTAACTAAATAACAAGTGAAATAAGTTACGTTTGTCAAGCATCAATTGTTTAAACAACGGAGACTGTGCTACGTTGGACACATCATCATTTTTTGTACTTGTATTTGTATAACTTTAGAAAAATAAATTTATACTAACTCAATTCCTCCCCCCCCCCCCCTCATCACAAAAAGCTGCCTATACCACTGTATCAAATAGTAGATTTTTCGTCAAGCTTCAACATTAAATTAAGGCCTCAAAAGCTTCAGTGTTTACTTGAATTTCAATCTTGAAATTACGTAATGAAAGTAATATTTTTTATATTTTTATAATATTTTGACGGTTATTTGAAAATAAATCTAAAACTAATAATAGGGTGTTAACATTTTAACATTTTCTAAAAGAGCAATTATAACTTTTAAATGCATTGAGATATTTTGATGAACATTTGTGTGCATAGAATTTCATTTTTTGAATTTTGTTTTCCCGTAATAACAGACTAACTTTGAATTGAGAACAACTCAAAAACTATTATCGGGATATTTTTTTATTTTCACATCATTTAAAAGAGCAACGTTCGCTAAATGGCTTCACTAAATTTGATCAAAATGTCTCAACGAATTTAAAAGTTATGATCCTTATGCTTTAGATTTAAAAATTCTTAATTTACAGATATAAGCCTTTGTAGAACACATAAAAAAATCAATTTTACAATTTAAAATATTGTTAAGTAAAAACACTTAGTTGTTGGAACAAAAGTCACATGTATAATTTTCAGTAGATTCAAACCTACTGCAATCAGAGTGAGCCCACTTTTCACAAAACACTCATTTAAGCCATAGCTCAGTTTTGATACTAACATTGAATTTGTGTTCAGTATTCCGGCACCAGATACCCACAGACGCGTTTCGGACTTCAAGGTCCTCGTCAGTGTGGTCCCGACTCAGTGCTGAGGAATACCGAACATTTCTGACTATATCTTTAATTAATTTCTCACTTAACCCGTGGTGAAACATTTTTGAATATAATTCTGGATATTTAATTAAAACACTTGGTTTTGTTTCACAACCAAGTGTTTTAATTAAATATCCAGAATTTCTGACTATATCAAGCCATTTGTGAAAACAAAGTTTAGCTCGTTCGTAGACGAAACAGTCACCTGTATATGCACTTTGTGCATTCGTGCCATTGACGATGTATTAGATGGCGTTAGCTATCGAATCCATTAAGTGAGTTAATCTCGGGATCAAGTTCTTTCATGGTATATTGAAGATTGTCCTAGATGCTGTCCAGATCCAGGAAGTTCCTCAGGTCCAGAAAAACTAAGCAGTTCCCAACAGATAACACCTAATGTTTCCATCTATTATCAGAATGTTAGGGGTTTGGGCTCAAAAACAAATATTTTCTATGACCGTGTCTGTGCAAGTAGTATTGATATATTTTGTTTAACAGAGACCTGGTTACATTCAGGTATTCTAGACACAGAATTCTCACTATTGTACATATAGATGTGATCGTATTAATAGACGGGGCGGTGGCGCATTAATTTCTGTAAGCATTCGATATCAATCACAACTAGTCTATAGTTCAAATTTAGAAAATTATGAATTAATAATCGTTAAAATATTGTTGGGTAGGAAAGTTATATATTTGACTTGTGTACTGATTATGATCGCGTTTTTGAAACCATAGAGAATAAAATAGATATGGAACAACATACACTAATATTTGGAGATTTCAATTTACCCAATCTGTACGCGCATTGGAAAACTGGGGATGGACTTAATGAACCACTTCAAATTTACAATAATTTTATTCAATTCAATAAACTTAGTCAGATTAATGATGTAGTGAACTGTTCTAATAAAATACTAGATCTTGTAATTTCAAGTGGCAATTTAACATGTGATGTTTTTCATGAATCTGGTTTTGTTCTCGAAGATTCATACCACCCAACATTATGTTGTGATGTAGTCTTAGTGGAAAGTTCCATTTCCAACTTTAAATCTAATACATCATACATTTCCTATGATTTTAAAAAAGCTGATTTACACTTATTATATAATGAGATTTCTTTAATTAATTGGGGTATTGTGATGAGTATTTCTGATCCAAATATTGCCTGTAATAAGTTTTACGATTTGCTGTCTAAGACAATTGCAAAGTGTGTGCCGACTCGTAGTTTTAGATTACAGCGTAAATTTCCCATTTGGTTCAGTCTAGGATTACGAAAACTAATTAAACGAAAAGAAAATGCATTAAAAATGTTCAAACAATACAAATTTACTTATTTAAGACTAAGAATCAGTAGACTCAGGCAAGAAATTCATAATCTTATTAAATCTGACCATAAAAATTACATTAATTATGTTGAACATAATGTCATGCGGGAACCTAAAAATATTTTTTCTTATGTTAATGTTAAAAAATCGAGTACACGAATTCCTGGCAATATGACCTATAATAATATTAATATTAATAATCCAAAGGGCATTGTCAATGGTTTTGCTGAGTATTTTAGCAGTGTATATAAAAAAACAATCCAGTACCAATTTTAATAATATTGATGTAACTAAAAATGCCCCTGTTTGTGTAATTAACAATATCACTTAGTCTGATATTCTTCGTGCTGTTACTGAGGTAAAAGCCAATAATACTGCTGGAGCAGATGGAATTCCGGCGTTCTTAATAAAGGATTGTATTAGCTGTTTTCTTGAGCCTATAACCCACATTTTTAATTTAATTGTAAATTCGAGCGTTGTACCGGAAGTATGGAAGTTAGGTAAAGTTACGCCAGTTTTCAAGAGCGGAGATAAGTCCAACATTCTGAACTATCGTCCAATAACAATTATAAATAACTTTCCTAAATTATTTGAAATGATACTTTATCGATATATGTACAATCACGTTAGTCCATTTATTACCACGCGCCAACATGGTTTTGTTAAAAAGAGATTAATTGTATCGAATTTATTAAATTTTACCGATTATATTTCGAATCATTTAGATAAACGGAAACAGGTCGATTCAGTTTATACTGATTTCCAAAAAGCATTTGATACAATTGATCACTGCGTAATTATTAACAAACTTTCATCTTTTGGTTTTACGGAGGGAACCGTTTCACTGATGCAATCATACCTACATAACAGACGACAATTTGTCCAGTATATGGGGTATTGTTCCAGTGAGTATACTGCAACATCTGGGGTTCCCCAAGGTACAAACCTGGGACCACTGTTATTCATCATTTTTATTAATGATATTGTTGAGTTAATTCGATGTAACGTGCTCCTATATGCAGATGATATGAAATTATTTAATATCATTGAGTCCAGGGATGATTGCATTCGGTTGCAGCAAGATATTAATAACATTCATAAATGGTGTGAGGTAAATGGATTATCGTTGAACTTATCAAAGTGTAAATGCATGTCATTTTATCGTAAAAAAGATATTGTTATATATGATTATGGTATTATCAATGTATTATTTGAACGTATAAACTCGATTAAAGATTTAGGAGTAACTTTTGATCATAAGTTAACATTTAATGTTCATATAAATAAGATTTGTGACAAAAGTATCAAACTGTTGGGCTTTTTCCATCGCACTTGTAAGGACTTTCATAACATTGACGTTTTAAAAAAATTGTATTTTTCATACGTTCGTTCTAACCTCGAATTTGCCTGTGTTATTTGGTCACCTTACTACGAAAATACTGTAAGTAAAATCGAAGCAATTCAAAAAAAGTTTTTGAAAATGTTGTTTTTTAAAAAATGTAAGGAATATCCATCTGTATCCATTACATATGAAAACCTCTTACAAACATTTAATGTCGAAAGATTATGTGACAGGCGTACGAAATCTTCAATTCTATTTTTATACGGGGTAGTAAATTACGATATTGATGACCCTAACATCCTAGGTAAGCTGAAGTTTCAGGTTCCTAGACTAACATCTCGCAGTAATAACCTATTTTTTCAACCACATGCCAATACGCTAGCTCATTTTAATTCACCCGTTTTAAAAATGATTAGAAGGTTTAATAGTTTAAATAATAGAGTAGATATTTTTGCAGATACCAGAAAATCCCTCATCGAAATAATGTCAGATTTATCGGTACCAGTGATATTGTTATAAATCTTTAGGCTTTAAGTTTGTTTTTTTTTTCTTTTCTCATCTTTCTCTGCGCACTGTAATTGGATATATGTATATTTGTTGGGAAAAATAAAGAATAATAATAATAATAATAATAGTTTTTTGGTACCAAATTCACCACAAACTAAACACATTTCAGTGATCAAAGAAGAGTTCTTCAATTGCTTATCTTTGGAAAATAAATCAATATGATTTCAGTTTCTTCTTTTGCCGTAGCAGTACATTTTGCTTTGAGTAATTTTATGTGCGATTTATTTTCAATTTTTGTGTGTTTCTTTTTCTTACTCTTCGACAATCTTTGTTTCTGTTTTGGACCAATCTTTGGATCCTCTAACAACTTGTCCAGCCTATGTTTGGCTTTCATATCCTTAATTTCTTGTTTCTTCTTAGCTTCCCCTAACGCCGCTTTCGTAGAAGTAGCATCTTTTTTAAGTGTTGCTTTCTGTTACCTTTTGGGAATAGGGCTTCTTTAAAATATGATGGTTCTTTAGTAAATTGTGTGGTAGACTTTGTATCGGAATTCCAACTCTTCAACATTCTTTGTTTTTGTTTTGGAACAATCTTTGGATCCTCCAACAACTACTCCAGCCTATGCTTGGGTTTCATATCCTTAATTTCTTGTTTCTTCTTAGCGTCCTCTAACACCGCTTTCATAGAAGTAGCAGTCATCATTACTAAGTGTTGCTTTCTATTACCTTTTGGGGTTTGTATGCCACTATTATGTAGTGGTTGGAGAGGAGATAACGATTCTAGGGCTTCTTTGAAATGGTATGGTTTTTCAGTAAATTCCGTGCGAGACTATGTATCGCAATTCGTCTACTTTGAAATGAAATGGTTCTTTAGTAAACTCCGTGCGAGACTTTGTATCGGAATTCGAATTTAAAGAACCAGCTTTCGGATATGCATGCATACTAGTTACATATAAACAGGTCTTTTTCTTGACATTGGGGTTCTTTGCGATTTCTGGTGAGTTATTTCTTAAAAGGTGTGAAGTTTTAACAAGTATGTATAGGGTTTTCCATTAAGAGTTCCCATTTTAAATGCCTTGGCATTTTTAAGCTGTTTAATAGAGGGCCTTGATTATTCAAAACTTGTCAAGTGAAAAGTGTACGATTTGAGAAAATGGAAAAATATACGCTCCAATAACGTATAGAAATAGTGAAAATTCAATATCAATATGGTGCAGTTTTCGTCCAGACAGATCGCAGTGTTCGTTGTGTTTTCAGTCGGTATAAATCACCTTCTCACCGTGTCAACGTATCACTAAATTTCAGCGAAATGGACAAATTACTGATGTAAAGTTGCCAGTTCGTACTCGCATCGCCAGGTCAGCTGAGTACATTACCGCTGTTGCTGAAAGTGTTGCTGGAAACCCGGGTTTGTCAAAGACCAACTTTTATCGCATTCTGCGCAAGGATCTTAGCTTGCATGGCTATAAAGTGAGGACTTTTTTCTTTTAGGCTGCGTGAAGAAAAGAGTCTACGCTAATGGCCCACAAACAATTCAAGCGCTCAAAGCGGTTATTGATCAAATAGAGCCAGAGTTGTACGAAAATGTGATGAAAAACTCAATAGAATAAGTATTTGCACAAAAAGTCGCTGTGGCTGTTTACCAGATATCATTTTCCACAAGTAATCGTAGAGTTTGTACTTTGTTTTGAAATAAATATTTTGGCACTCTTTCCTTAAAAAAATATTGTTTTTAAATAATTAAAATGGAACCTCTTAATGGAAAACCTTTTATGTTGAAACTTCACTCCTTTTATAACATGAACCACCAGGTTTCTAGCCTCCTGGGGGACAGCATCACAGCCTCCATCAAAAGTTTTGTCAGGGATTGGGACATCTACATTTTCAGGGTCGATGATGATTAGAGTTTGACTCTCTGTCTCAGAGATGCAGTCCAAGTCACTGAACTTTTCAGGCTCAAAAGGAATAATTCTTGCTGCACTGAACTCTGAAATACCTTTCTCCATTGTTGCTGCTTTGATGTGTGCTTTATTGAAGATAAAAGCTATGTCATGTCGTACACCGAAATCTTCTAAAACCTGTTAGCCCTTAAGAACCTGTAAACCATTTAAAATTACATGATTGTCAATAATATAATAATACGAAAAATGATATTTTTGTATTATGTTCGCAAAATCATTGTTTTTTTGACGCATCAAAAGTGAATTTTTAATCGAGACCGCAGGTCGAGACTCAAAATGAATAGAAAGACTGTTATTCCTTACTTCACTTTTTATTTTTATGTTAGGTGTACATTTCGAGACACAAGGTGCTGTACATCTAACATAAAAATAAAAAGTGAAGTAAGGAATAACAGTCTTTCTATTTGTGATTAATCACTTCACGTAAACTCGAAACAATACAGTTACTAAAAATGAATTCGAATGCGTCAAAAAACACACTGATTTTTCACACAAAATACAAACAACATTTTTTTTCTACAACCGCAAAGGTAGAAATTCTACCATAAATAAGTTTTAGTAATTAAATAAATAAAGATATTATACTTAGTCGTCTATGTTAATGTAACCATGAACATGAGTTTAATAACAAAAACATTAATCAGTGAATGAATTTCTCAGAATTTCTACCGTTTGTGTTCATACAAACAATGAGAAATTATGACGAGTCTTGTAGTAGTGATGCTTCCACCTAGATCAAGGATACAGTAAAGGCAGGAATTCTGATTTAATGCAGAAACAATTAGAAACGCAATACAAAACACATATTGGCAATTTTGTGATCGACGTGCGAAGAAAAAGGTAGCAAACATTTCTGAAAACATACTTTAGGACTATTTCGAAGAGACATTACATTTGCATTATGAGCATCTATGTACAATTAATAATTAGATATTGCATTAAATATAAACTGTTAATTTATATTTTGTATTAATTGCCGCCATTTTGGAATCTACCGTTAAAAATGATTTTTTTTACGCTAAATATTTACATTTTTTCACCGTAAATCAATAGCCTACTTTGCAAATTCAAAACGGTGTGTCAATGTCACCTTTTTTGGCGGTTGTAGAACAATGTTATTAAACATTGTAGCAATAATTATCACAATTTGTGAATAAAAAATAAAATAAAATATTTGAAGGCGAAAACTTTTATTTTAATTAAACTCTAGGAAATTGCAGAATTGTGAGTAAATTTAACGTTTGGTTAAAATTTATAGTAGCATTTTAGTTACGACAATTCCTGACATATCTATTATTATTTAATTCAAAATCGCTCGCACAAAAAATCAAGCATAACTTCTTTCGAAATATAACATTTTCATCAAATAAAAAAACAAACAATAGCTGAATATCAAGGCATTCAGTTAACGTAAAACTTGACTGTTTTGAAGCTCAAATTAAGGCTTAAAATTTCACTCGTTACACTTTTGTATATAACCTTATATAAATAAAAATTGCTCAATCAAATAACTTGACACTATTTTTTTCACAAACTCACTATTTTCATTAAACAAAAAGCAAACAAAAGCCAGAGAATGTACCTTTTAAATTATGTAAAGCTCAATTGTTCTTAAGCTTAAATCGACTCTTAAATTTCAAGTCAAAATCACTATTTTTTCGCGTATTTGTGTATTAAATTTAATAAAAATTAATAACTCAAACAATTAAATGCCACTTTATTCAAAAACTTGACAATTTTGTGAAACAAAATGCAAACGACAGCCAAATAATGAGGCTTTGAATCGACCCTACACTCAATTGTTTACACGCATAAACCAAGGCTTAAATTTTAAGTAGTATTCGCTCTTTTTAATAAATTTAATCAAATTTAATTAATATAAGTTAATATATAAGTGCAAAGAGCAATCGTTTTAGTTTCAAATTTAAACTTTGATTTGAGCTTGAAAACAACCAAGTTTTACTGTTGAAAAAAGTAGTGATTATTAATTTGAGCGATTAATAATCACTACTTTTTTCAACAGTAAAACTTGGTTGTTTTCAAGCTCAAATCAAAGTTTAAATTTGAAACTAAAACGATTGCTCTTTGCACTTATATATTAACTTATATTAATTAAAATCGCTTAATCAATTAATTTAACACAATTTTTTTCACAAACTTACTGTCTTTATTAAACAAAAAGTAAACAAAAGCCAGAGAATGCACCTTTGAAATTAAGTAAAGCTCAATTATTCTTACGCTTAAATCAACTCTTAAATTTTAAGTCAAAATCACTATTTTTTGCGTATTTGTGTATTAAATTTAATAAAAATTGATGACTCAAACAATTAAATGCTACTTTATTTAAAAACTTGACAATTTCATGAAACAAAATGCAAACGACAGCCAAAGATTGTATCTTTGAATCGATCCTAAACTCATTGTTTACACCCTTTAACCAAGGCTTAAATTTTAAGTATTATTCGCTCTTCGTTTTAAATTTAATGAAAAATCAATCGGTCAAATTATTAATCACAACTATTTTTAAAAACTTGACATTTTATTGAAACAAAAGGAATGCCATGTGTCAACGCTTAAATCAGAGTTTCAATTTTAAGTTAAATTCACGTCTATTCCACTCTACGTATTAAATTTTAGAAAAAAATGTATGCTTAAACAATCAAGCGTAATTTTATTAAAAAAATAACATTTTCATGAAACAAAAAGCTTACTGTAGCTGAAGATCGGGGTTTGGCCTTACGTATTCCATTGTTTTAACCCTTAAATTTTAAGTCAAGTTCGCTGCTTTTTCACTCTTCGTATTAAATAAAATACAAACATCAATCGTTAAGCAGTTACTGTTATCAAGCTCAAATTAAGGCTCAAATTTTGAATGAAAACTTTGTATATTCACTTACATTAATAAAAATCGCGTAATCAAATAATTTAACACATTTTTTTCTCAAACTTACTGTTTTCATTAAACAAAAAGCAAACAAAAGCCAGAGAATGCACCTTTGAAATTATGTAAAGCTCAATTGTTATTACGCTTCAATCAGCTCTTAAATTTTTATCCAAAATCACTATTTTTTTCGCGTATTTGTGTATTAAATTTAATAAAAATTGATGACTCAAACAATTAAATGCTACTTTATTCAAAAACTTGACAATTCTGTGAAATAAAATGCAAACGACAGCCAAAGAAAGTAGCTTTCAATCGACCCTACACTCATTTATTTACACGCTTAAACCAAGGCTTAAATTTTAAGTATTATTCGATTTTCGTATTAAATTTAATGAAAAATTTATCGCTCAAATTATTAATCACAACTTTTTCCAAAAACTTGAAATTTTATTGAAACAAAAGGAATGCCCTGTTTCAACGTTTAAATCAAAGCTTAAATTTTAAGTTAAATTCTAGCAGTGAATTTAACTTAAAATTTAAGCGTGTAAATATGACATTCCTTTTGTTTCAATAAAATGTCCATTCAACCTATTATATTTTAGAAAAAAAATGTACGCTCAAACAATTAAGCGTAATTTTATTAAAACAATCAACATTTTCATGAAAGAAAAAGCTAATGTTAGCCGAAGATCGGGGTTTTGAACTTACGTAATATTCAATTGTTTTAAAGCTTAAATGTTAAATCAAGGTTGCTGCTTTTTCGCTCTTCGTATTAAATTAAATAAAAAAATCAATCTTTAAACAATTAAGCATAACTTGAAAAAAAAAAAACAGAACACGTACTGAAACAAAAAGAAACGACAGCTACAGCTAAAGAATGTAGCACTGAATTGACCCTACGCTCAATTATTTTTATCATTAAATCAACGTGTACATTGAAAATTTATAAATAATTTTAAAGTGTTTTGTAAATTCTAAAAAAATAAATTCCTTTTTAAAATAACGTTTATTCCATCAAAGTTCTCTAATTTACTTCAAACTTCTAAATATTAATGATTTTCACAGAAAATATAGAGATGTGTTTTCAGTAAAACTAACCTATTAAAAAATTATCAATATTAGAAAAATAAATGTTGTTGATTATTAATAAGTATACATCAAATTCAAACTTATTCAGTTATGAATTTGATACACAGGGAATTTTTCTTTTAGA
This sequence comes from Philonthus cognatus, assembly GCA_932526585.2. Classification (NCBI taxonomy): domain Eukaryota; kingdom Metazoa; phylum Arthropoda; class Insecta; order Coleoptera; family Staphylinidae; genus Philonthus; species Philonthus cognatus. The sequence goes on from OW052244.1 coordinate 41,860,495, forward strand.
TAAACATATGCATAAGTTGTAAATTTTCCGACATCCGTAATTTTTTAAAAGAGTTCAATTTAAAGCTTTAGACGAGTGTTTTCCACTCCCAGACTAAGCATGAAGTAAAATTTCGAGTTTAGAAAAGCCCTGTGAAAATTTGTCGAGGTTCGCGCAGCGACCCGAGACAAATTTTCTGGGCTTTTCTAAACTCGAAATTTTAGTTCATGCGCTACGCGTATAAAACACTGATTTCAAGTGAGGTTCAAATATGCATTTCGCGACCCTTGAAAAATGTTCACGGGGCTTTTCTAAACTCGAAATTTTACATTATGCTTAGTCTGGGAGTGGAAAACACTTGTTTATAGCTTCAAATTCAACTTTAAAAAAATAACGAAAATCTAAAGATTTAAAGAAAATAAGCTGAATTTTGAATACGTATACATTAAATAAAAACTTCCTGTATACTTCTAATCATCAAAATTTATTTTACTGTGAAATTATTGAGAAATTGACAAACTTTCTTTCAATTGTAGACACTCCAATAAGTTAATTTGTGTTTATTCTAATATTGAACAGAAGGGGATTATTATTTAATTAAAAAATTTAAAAAAACATTCACTCTATAAATTTTAACTCATACAATGAAGAACACTACAAAATAAGATTTTGATTATTGCCTAACGAGCGTTTCCACTCCTTGATTAAGCATGAAGTAAATATTTCTAGTTTAGAAAACCCTGAAAGTTTAGATTGGTCGCGACGCCAAGCGGCGCGACCAATTCGAACTTTCAGGCTTTTCTAAACTCGAAATATTTACTTCATGCGTCAGGCGTATACGACATTGATTAAAAATGAAGTTCAACATACGTATATTATTTGGCTATTGCAATTTTGCGTTAAAGAAAATCATTTTTATTGCAACAAAAATAGTTGCTCATCATTGATTTAGAATATTTTAATAAACACAGACTTGAACCGAACCAAAATAAATATCTTTGTTTGGGTTCATCTCCGGTTTTTGTTCCGACAAAAATAACGGTTTTTTCCGGTTTCCGGTTATCGGTTCAGTTCCAGTTTGAAACACTGGTATCAAACACTAATTTAGTGCAAAAGCCCAAGTAACATAAAACCAACACAAAAAGTATTAGAGATATTTTTATAAACACAAATATCACCACTTAACTTACTTATAAAGTAAAACCAATAATTACACAGGCAATAAACACAACACTTAATCCACATAAGTATTATATTATTATTAGCAAGTTGCAAAAGAGGCAACAATTTATAGCGACATTAACGTTTCCGCATGAACGGCGATGGTTGTTGTGCAGGCGATTATGCAAATCCCCGGTATGAACTTTTTTATAATTGCCTGGCGCATAACTCGAAATTAAAGATTGTTCGCGCTTGGCGTTAACGCCGTCCATCTTTTGAAATATTCGAGTAAGGCACGGAGGACGCTGGCAATAAAGTCGAGCCTTAAACTAGCCAATATTGCAGTCCAAACCAACATCTTTATTACACGAGCTTTGTGCTTATAAGAGGAAAACGGGTGTTCCGCAAGGTACTGTTATAGGACCTCTCGTGAGGAGTGGGTGATATTTATTGAAATCCAGCTGTATTTTATAGAAATAAATAAGCTTAAACGGCGTGAATGTATACAATCCTTGCATTAACATCTTCATATTCAATTTTATTTCAATCAGAAGTCCAGTTTTTGTTGTCTCCTACCGCGAAACGACGTGACCACTCGAAATTTAGTCCACCGAAACGCCTCACGAACACTCACGGTTCGAATCATTTTTTAATCCCAGGCTCTGCTTTAATTGAAACAACAAATTACCCACCATTATCCAGGCATAAATCATCATTTGCATTAGTAATTTGTAAAATAAAAACTCGCGCGCTTCACCCAACCAAACGAAATAAACCAGAAAATATGGATCACTTTAAAAACTATAAACTCCTCAAGTATATTAGTAATTAACTATCACTTAATGACTTTTATGTTAAATTCAACGTTGTATATAAGTAGTTAATACATACACACACACACACACACACACACACACACACACACACACACACACACACACACCATCACCATCACACACACACACACACACCATCACCATCACACACACACACACACACACACACCATCACATACACACACACACAAAGTAAAACCAACGCATGAATTAAACCACACACATACAAAGTAAAGCCAACGCATGAATTAATCCACTCACACACAAAGTTAATCAACGCGGATTTTTTTTCCACATTTATACAAAAAGCAAGAACTCTTAATTAATATATAAATTACAGAAATGAATATTTTAATTATTTCAGCTTGCTCGTTATTATTAGCGTAATTAGCGTTAGGCCCGGAGCGGGTTTATGCCTTTTGACAAATTGCCTAATTACAGGAATGTTCGATGGAAACGTGGAAATATAAAATATGCTGATGTAATCTCGGCTAATTATAAAAAAAATATATACGGCTGCTTTTATTGTACTTTGTTTTCACTTTGATGTATTTATTGTTATTTATCGCGGCGTTTAATTGGACTTTTACAGTTATATTTTTACTTTATTGCGACGTGTTTTTCTCTCTTTCGAAATTATAATTGTCGTCGGGTTGTAAAAACTTATGATATAAAACTATTAGATTTTACGCGCGCTTGATTTTTTTATGTTTACTGTCGATAGTTGCTTCATACTAATTCAAGTACTTGCTTACTTCTGTTTGTTAGTATTTTTTCTTTTAAAGAAAGTTTATTCAAACAATAACTTGGAAATAAAGTAAACTCTAACGATTAATTCAAAACATTCTCGATTAAAATGCAAGAGCCGTCAATATTCCATGTACTTAAAGATTTTTACCGTTGTACTACCTACTATTAATTAATGTGAGAAGTGTCGGAAGAACACATATTGTTACAAAGGTCAAAATTGACAATATTGATAAACCGTATGCAAACACATATGGATTTATTCTTATAATACCCACTGAGTAAATCTATTTGAGCAATGTTTGATCAACAATAAAACAACGTTTAATGTTGCTACAATGTTGATATAACGTTATTTGTTTGTTTTTTGCTCAGTGGGTACATTGTGGAATAAAATGATTTTCATAATATTACATTTGAAATTTTACTCTTTTTGAATTAGCTAGTTGTGTCAATAATTGTCATCAACATTTAGATATGTTTTGAGGCTGGATAGTGCATTCCCTATTATAGTAGAGCGGCACTTCTTATTTTAACATAGGTAATGCAAAGGCAACTAGATAGAAATAATTTTGATCTACGTTGTATTAATTCATACAGGGATTTTTTCTTATAGGTAAACATATGCATAAACTGTAAATTGTCCGACATTCGTTGTTTTTCAAAAGAGTTCAATTTGAAGCTTTAAACGAGTGTGTTCCACTCCCAGACTAAGCATGAAGTAAAATTTCGAGTTTAGAAAAGCTCCATGAAAATTTGTCGAGGGTCGAGACAAATTTTCTGGGATTTTCTAAACTCGAAATTTTACTTCATGCGCCACGTGTATAAAACACTGATTTCAAGTGAGGTTTAAATATACATAAACTTTACAACATTTTAGTGTTTTATACACGTGGCGCATGAAGTAAAATTTCGAGTATAGAAAAGCCCCGAAAATTTTCACGGGGCTTTTCTAAACTCGAAATTACACTTCATGCTTAGTCTGGGAGTGGAAAACACTCGTTCAAAGCTGCAAATTTAACTTATAAAAAAAAACAACGCATTTGGGAAAATTTACAGCTTTGGCGTATATTTACCTGAAAGAAATTATTTTTTTATTTTCTTTAAATCTTTGGATATTCGTTGTTTTTTTTTTTAAGAGTTCAATTTAAAGCTTTATACGAGTGTTTTTCACTCCCAGACTAAGCATGAAGTAAAATTTCGAGTTTAGAAAAGCCCCGTGAAAATTTGTCTCAAATTTTCTGGGCTTTTCTAAACTCGAAATTTCACTTTATGTGCCACGCGTATAAATCACTGATTTCAAGTGAAGTTCAAGTATACATAAAGTTCACAACATTTTAGTGTTTTATACGCGTGGCGCATGAAGTAAAATTTCGAGTTTAGAGAAGCCCAAAAAAATTGTCTCGGGTCACTGCGCGACCCTCGACAAATTTTCACGCGGCTTTTCTAAACTCGAAATTTTACTTCATGCTTAGTCTGGGAGTAAGAAACACTCGTTCAAAGCTTCATATTAAACTTTTTTTAAAAACAACGAATATCGGATAATTTACAGCTTTTGCGTATATTTACCTAAAAGAAATTATTTTATTATTTTATTTAAATCTTTGTATATTCCTTGTTTTTTTTTAAGAGTTCAATCTAAAGCTTTAAACGAGTGTTTTTCACTCCCAGACTAAGCATGAAGTAAAATTTCTAGTTTAGAAAAGCCCCGTGAAAATTTGTATCGGGTCGCGCAGCGACCCGAGACAAATTTTCTAGTTTTTTTTTATAAATCACTGATTTCAAGTGTGGTTCAAATATACAGGAAGTTTACAATATTTTAGTGTTTTATACGCGTGGCGCATGAAGTAAAATTTCGAGTTTAGAAAAGCCCAGAAAATTTGTCTCGGGTCGCTGCGCGACTCGAAACAAATTTTCACGGGGCTTTTCTAAACTCGAAATTTTACTTCATGCTTAGTCTGGGAGTGGAAAACACTCGTTTAAAGCTTCAAATTGAACTCTTTTAAAACACAACCAATGTCGGAAAATTTAAAGCTTAGGCGAAATTATTTTATTATTTTCTTTAAATCCTTGAATATTCGTTGTTTTTTTTTTTAAGAGTTCAATTTGAAGTTTTAAACGAGTGTTATCCGCTTGCAGACTAAGCATGAAGTAAAATTTCGAGTTTAGAAAAGCCTCGTGAACAAATTTTCTGGGCTTTTCTAAATTTGAATTTTTACTTGATGCGCCACACGCGTAAAACACTGATTTTAAGTGAGGTTCAAATATATGTAAAGTGCATATTTGAGTCTTTAATACTAAGCTGAATTTGGAATACGTATACTTTAAAGAAAAACTCCCTGTATGTATGTATGTAAAAAAACACGTGTTTCCTATGCACCGAATGTTTTTTTTTATATCATCTGTTTAAAAGTAAAAGTCATTAAGTTAAATTCGTTTATGTTTAACAAATAAAAGTCATTAAGTTACACTACCTTCCTATACACTTAAAGATTGTTTACTTTTCAAGCGGTTTCGAATTAATTAATATTAATAAAGGGTTGGAATTTGTTTGCTCTCCTTCACAGCAGTGATTAATTAATGACTGTCTCTTGTTTTAAAATTGGGGAATTTGTTTGTTTCCTCTTTGCTTGCCTAATTAATTCAAGATTCTAGGTTTTGAAAATTTAATTTACATTTATGCGCTGATTTCGTGATTTGGAAACGCAGCGAGGGGCGCATCGAGTGGTCAGATTTTGACTATACCAACTTGTTTGTGTGCTATTTCTCTGTAAACCAGACTTATTGGGTGATTACACTTATAAGAAAAATTCCCAGTATAGCTCTTTTCATTTAACCAAACGAGCAAATGCAGCCTAATCTAAGCCCTGTTTATTAGGTTTAGTACACTAAAGTAACTAGTATCCTGCACAACACAGGTAATTAAAATTAGAACCTTCATAACTAGAATTCAACCAAAACTCTAATTTAATCTAGATAAACTAATTGGCTACTACCAAACCTAAGTGACTGACACAATATCTAAACTAGGATACTAGCATTCCAGCTAACCTTTGGTTGGATCAATTGAAATTCAGTTACTTGGATTGTGAATAATATAACACAAGTTACTTATGTTTGGCTCAAGCCACTTTCTTGAGTTAAATTACGATAGAAAATAGTTACTTAGTTTAAATAGAATTCCACTGTAGTAGCTTAGGTAGAATTATACCGCACGATCATTTAAAACATGATTTAAGGTAAGCTTTGAGTTTTAAACTAGATTGACACTACTGACTGTTAACACATAGTTTACCATAACCTCAGATTTATTCCATCATTCAATTAGCATTGTAGGCAACCTAATAAAAATATGCCGGCTACTCATAATAGGCGATCACATGGTAGTTACTTAAGTTGTGTAAAATACCAGTTTCATACATTTGTATCCTAGTTATTCAGGTTTAATAATTTTCTAATGTTTTAGGTTGGGTAGGGTTCCACTTATCATGTTTAGGTGTGACATCATTATTTTAGGTATGACATCAGTGTTGTATGTAGCTAATTTAGGTTAGATCAGTTACCAAATACTTACTTTACTTTGAAATATGCTCAGATAAGGCTGAGTAAAATGCTGAGCTTAAGCGTTTCGCGAACTTACCTATGGAGCTTCCATGTAATTAGCTACGATGCAACATAACCTAGCCTCTGTTATTTAGGATAGGTACACTTAAGTAACTGGTATCCTACGCAACACAGCTTCTTGAAACTAGAACCGTGATAACTAATAATCTGCATAAATTAAGTAAATATCATTAATTTAATTTAGCCTGAGTAACTGGCTTCCACCAAACCTAAGTGTTTTGTATCATATATAAACTCTGTAACTAGCATTCTATATAATCTTATTCGAGTAAGGCACTGAGGATGCTGGCAATAAAGTCGAGCCTTAAACTAGCCAATATTGCAGTCGAAACCAACATCTTTAATACACGAGCTTTGCGCTTACAAGAGAAAAACGGGTGTTCCGCAAGGTTATAGGACCTCTTGTGAGGAGTGGGTGATATTTATTGAAATCCAGCTTTATTTTATAGAAATAAATAAGCTTAAATGGTGTAAATGTACACACTCCTTGCATTAACATCTTCATATTCAATTTTATTTCAATAATTTAGGTATGACATCAGTGTTGTATGTTGCTAATTTAGGTTAGATCAGTTATCAATTACTTTCATTAGTTTAAGTTGCTTAGATAGGGCTGAGTAAAATGCTGAGCATAAGCGTTTCGCGAACTTACCTATGGAGCTGCCATTAGCTAAGATGCAACATAGCCCAACTTCCGATATTTAGGTTAGGTACACTTAAGTAGCTGGTATAATACAGAATACATTATCTTGAAACTAGAATTGCTCTTTCAGGGCCGCTTTTACATACCAAAACTTAACATTTTGAAAATTTCGGGGGAGAGTTTGAACCCACATATCCCCATCCCTCCTGGCTACGGCCTTGATTCCACTTAACTTGTTTAGATTGGAGATGACAGTTACATATTTTAGGTGTATCAGTTTTGCAGGTTAAACAGATTTCTAGTTATTCAGGTTGAATGAGAGACTAGGTACTTAGGTTAGTTAGGAAGCAATTTCCTTAGATTAGATAGGATTTAATTTATAAAGAAAATAATCATATTTATATGTAGAATAATTTATGGATTGATAGAATTCTTGTATATTAGGTTATGGAGATTCTAGATACCTAGGCTAGATTATTTAATTGCCATATCAACTCAGTGTACCTATATAGGGGTTCAACCACTCCCCCGAAATTTTCAATATGTTAAATATTTGTATGTAAAAGCGGCCCTGAAAAAGCAAAAACAATATTTTTACCAGTCATTTTTCCCAAGCCTGTATAAATTAAGCAAAGTTTAAACTGATAAAAATGATGACAAATTCTAAACTTAATTTCTTTGTTGATATTTGTTTACTTTATTCAACAAATATCAACAAAGAAACGACTGAAATTGATCAAAAAATCAATGTTGCAAAATCGTCAAAATGTAAAGAAAAATTGTGGATTTTTATAATTCGACGAAACAATTGATTAAAAGTAGTGACATTTATTAAAAATAGCCAAAAGTTATCAACATCAATTATAATACATTTTGTAAAAATTGTCAAGAAACATACATTTCAAATGAAATCATCAAAAGCAACAAACATAAAAATTTACCAATCCATAAAATACGTAAATGTTGACAATTTCAACAAAACGAAAATGCAATTATAATTTTTTTCGATGCCTCTATTTTTTCTTTCAGATTGATCGAATCAAATTTATTCAGTTATTTTCGAGATCCATTTACAATATAAAATACTACAATTTTATTAAAATTAGGAATTTTAATTCAAGAAATACGCTAAAAATAGAATATAAATGTTGAAATCAATAAAATGAAAAATACCATACAGGGATTTTTTTTTTAGGTAATCATATCAACAAGATTTTTCTATGTACATTTTCAGACATTTGTTTTTTTTGTTAAAAACCTTCAATTTGAAGCTTTTAACGAGTGTTTCCAATCCCAGATTGAGCATGAAGTGAAATTTCGAGTTTAGGAAAGCCTGAAAATTTAGTTTGGTCGTGTAGCGAAGCGGAGCGACCAAACCAAATTTTCAGGCTTTTCTAAACTCGAAATTTCACTTCATGCGCCACGCGTATAAAACAATGAATTAAAATGAAATTCAAACTATACTGCTTAGATTTGATTACACGTTAAATAATTTTACAAATGTTTTTAGGGAATATATGGAAGTATATTTACCAAAATTCACAAATTTTAAATAATTATCACTATTTTAAATGAAATCGTCAAAACCAACAGGCATCATAAAATTTTACAAAAACTTCAGAACTGCGAAAATAAGGACAAATTGACAAAAATGTAAAAAATTACCAAATCGACAAAAATATAAAATTCCAATCGGGTGAAATTTATCCTCAATTTTAAAATATGTGAAAGTATACTTAAAAGAAAAAATCCCCGTGTGCTAATATCAGAGCTGGGCAGAATTCGAATCATTCTGGATTCGAATCCTGGATTCTAACCCTTTTAGAGGATTCAAAAGAGGCATTCGAATACTTTAGTTCAACTGGTTTCGTGATCCGGATTCCTTATGTATTTTTAAGAGGATTCATATTCGAATCCAAATGTGAGTGATTCGAATCCTTATAAAAGTATTCGAATATTTATAAAAGGATTCGAATATTTATAAAAGGATTCGAATATTTATAAAAGGATTCGACTACTTACAAAAGGATTTGAATCGTCAAAAATAATTCGAATTAATTGTGAGGATTAGCATGAAATATGCCTTTTGTGTGTTTTTAAATTTCTCGTTAAATCAGTGTTTTATACGCGTGACGCATGAAGTAAAATTTCGAGTTTAGAAAAGCCCAGAAAATTTGTCTCGGGTCGCTGCGCGACCCGAGACAAATTTTCACAGGGCTTTTCTAAACTCGAAATTTTACTTCATGCTTAGTCTGGGAGTGGAAAATACTCGTTTAAAGCTTCGAATTGAGCTTAAAAAAACGAGGAATATCTAAAGATTTATAGAAAAGAGGCTGTTTTGCGGAAAACACTATTTCTACTAGCAGAAACAACTAGCACTATTACCAGCCAGAACTTCTAGCTCAGATGGTTGTAGCTTCAGATATCTTGGTACCAGTAGATGAGGCCTGTACTAGTACTACTAAGTACTATTAGCCGAAAGAACCACTACTACAAACTGTAACGTTTATTTTTTTTCAGTTAAAAACAGAAAGAACTGCCGCTATTAGCAGGCAGAGCTTCTACTTCTGTAGACGGAGCCTGTACTACTACTACTACTAGTTGCAGAAAAAACTAGTGGTAGTAGAATAAAAAACTACTATTAAGCTAAAAGAACAACTAAGGCCGCAGCCAGAAAAAAAAATCGAATGGGGTTATAAAAATTTCGTGAGGGGGCTTAAGAAAAAATATTGTTTTTGCTCTTACAGTTCCGCTTTTACATACAAAAATTTATCATTTTGAAAATTTCAGGAGGGGTTTGAACCCCCCCCCCTCAGCTACGGTCTTGAGAACAACTGCTACTAGCTAAAAGAATTACTACAGCAGAAAGGACTACCGTTATTAACGGAGCTTCTAGTTCAGATGGTTCTAGCTTTAGATGTTTTGCCATCAGCAGACGGTACTAGTAGTAGAAAGACCTACTCGTAATAGAAGGAACAAAATAGTAGTTGTTCTTTCTACTACTGAAAGGACGAACGCTAGTAGCACAAATAAATTGTACTTCTAGCTGAAATAACTACTACTACTGATAAAAACGATTACGCTTTAGCAGAACACGCTATTTCTACTAACAGAAACAACTATCGCTATTGGCAGACAGGGCTTCTAGTTCAGATGGTTCTAGCTTCAAATCTTGCCACCAGCAGATGGAGCCTGTACAGCAGAAAAAAACTACTGCTATTAACAGAGCGTCTAGTTCAGATGGTTACGGCTTATCGTGTCTTGCCACCAGCAGACGGAGCCTGTATTACAACTAGTTGCAGAAAGTCCTAGTAATAGTAGAAGGAACAAAATAGTAGTTGTTTCATCTACTACTAAAAGGACGATTGCTGCAGAAAGAACTTGTACTACTAGCTGAAAGATGGATCGTTTACTTCTTTTAATATAAAACGCATTTCTACTAAAAGTTTAAAAATACATGTTTTTTCTTTGTCGCCGCCATTGTTTAACAAACGTCAATTGTGTATAATATTAATTAACGAGTGTTTTTTGAGAATGAATTGTTATCTTCATTATGGTTGATAATTATTCATATTTCTTCGGAGCAAACAGATACAGTGAGTTTTTCTTTTAAGTATACGTATTCCAAATTTAGCCTATTTTCTGTAAATGTTTAGATAATTCTTGTTTTTTTTTAAAGTTCAATTTAAAGCTTTAAAAGAGTGTTTTCCACTCCTAGGCTAAGCATGAAGTAAAATTTCGAGTTTAGAAAAGCCCCGTGAAAATTTGTCGAGGGTCGCGTAGCGACCCGAGACAAATTTTCGGGCTTTTCTAAACTCGAAATTTTACTTCATGCGCCACGCGTACAAAACACTGATTTGAAGTGAAGTTCAGAAACACACAAATACATCTTTAATCAGAGTAACAGGGAATCAGATATTTAGTCTGTTATCAACGATGTTCAGTGTTAATAATAATTAATTAGGTTTTGAATATTTTTGTTAAAACAACTAGTAACGATATTTATATATTAATGGTTGCAAAAAAAATAATAAAATCATATTTATTCTTAAAGGATTGGTATTCGTGATTCGAAAACACCGGATTCGAATCTTTGATTCGAATCATATTTATCTCTTACGAATCCTTTATTCGAGAATTCGTGATTCGAATCATATTAGGTGATTCGGATTCGTGATTCGAATCTTTTTTACGAGGATTCGTCCCAGCTCTGGCTAATATTTAGCAAAAACCACAAATTTAACATAATTATCACTATTTTAAATAAAATCGTCAAAATCAATGGACATCATAAAATTTTACAAAACCCTTAGAACTGTGAAAATTAGGACAAATTGACAAAAATTACCAAATCGATAAAAATATAAAATTCCAAACGAGTGAATTTACTTACCCTTAATTGTCTTTGAGAGATAATTTTCTTCTGGATTCACTCCTGGATTACCTAAACTATGTTGCTGAAGCATAACTTCCAACACAAAGAGTAGTTTACCAGTTACTAAAGTTACATAGGCTAGGTTGCTAAATCATGACTTCCAACACAAAGAGTAGTTTACCAGTTACTAACGGTACATAGGCTAAAGCATGCCTTCTTTTTTTTTAATTTTCATTTATTGACTTAAATAATTATTTAACAAATTAACATATATTCTTACAGAAAATTATTCAATTAATTATAGTAAATTGATTCATTGTGATGAAAAAAATTGATATATAAAGTGCCACCAAGTCTAAGACTTATCTGTGGCATTCGCCTATTACTTCGGTAGTGTTATGTTGTTAGGACGAGTTCAACCATGTCTTGATTTTTATTTTAAATTTGTTTATGTTTTGTTCATCCAGTATGGGTTTCGGTATTCTGTTGAATAAGTGTCTAACATAAATTACGGTAGTTTCCCAGTTACCAACGTTGATACTTGTTCAGTGATATGATTTAATGGAAAGAAATAAAATGCTTATTATCAACCCTCCTGAATAACAAGACACAATAATTTTTAAGTACATTCTAAAAGATCGGAAAAGCACAATAATTTCTAAGTACATAAATGGTAAAAGTTGGAAAAACCTTTTTCAGGAAACAAAGCCTTTTAAATTTCCCTCTAATAAACTTAATATTAAACAAGAACAAGTGCATGATGCGTCATGAATAATCCACACCGGAATTGATTACTCCGGCATGAATAAACGATAAGCGCATGAAATTTCAAAGAGGATTTATTGAAATAAAGTGGATGACAGGTTATACGGTGTGTTCTCGGAACGTCCAGCGCACACGCGTTGTCATTAAATTTTTTCCACTCTTGTGATGTTGCGGCGCATAATAATAATGCATTATTTTATAAATACGTTCATTTTTTTATTCTAGTTTGCACAAAACGCATTGTGCATACATTCGCGAAGCCCGTTGTTTTCCTTTCTCTGTATGCAATATCGCATCCTCTTTCATGGATGTTATTATGTGCGCTCTCTCTATCTCTCTGCGTGTCTATTTGTTTTAGATGTGTATTCATATTAAATAACAGTATATTGTGGTTAGTTATATGGGAACAATGTTGCTTGCACCCGATAATTTTGCTTATTACATACTTACTGCATTGCTGCGTGGAACAGATACGACATGTCCACTGTGTCATTACCGCTGCTTTTTTCGAAAAATATAATTGTGCCCTAATCTAAATTACCGCTAGAGTCGTACCAAAAATAGCGATTTAATATAATCCCAGAGATTTAATTAATGGATTTAATTGGGGATATAGATAACTTTCGAAATTAGATGATTTGTGCTAATTATTTAGTAATTGGATCTAGCAAGATGGAGTCATTACCGCTGCATTTTTGAAAAATGTAATTGTGCCCTAATCTAAATTGCCGCTAGAGTCGTGCTAAAAAGAGCGATTTAATATAATCCCAGAGATTCATGTTAATTAATGGACTCAATTGGGGATTATAGATAACTTTAGAAATTAGATGATTTGTTCTATTTTTTTTTTTAGTAATTGGTTCTAGCAGGATGGAAATGATGCAGAAGTGAGAAGATGCTGCAAAAAATGCTCACCTGGATTGAGGCAGGAGTAAAGATTTATCGCCTTCTCTGCCGTAAGAGCCAAACAGTTTCTCAGGCTAAGCAAGGGCAACCTAAGGCTCATAACCGGCCTTCTGACACTGTCCTCTGAAATACCACCTCACTAAGATGGGTCAGATAACTGATGCCAATTGCAGATTCTGCAACGATACACAAGAAACAGCATAGCACCTACTTTGTGAATCTGAGGGAACTATCTGTCATTACACACTTTAAAGCTTGATGACATGATACACATTAACCCTTAAGTTATTGTAGACTACGCAAGAGGTCTAGACACTGTGGGACTCAAGTAGGTCTGGGATAATTACAAAAGATCTTTTAGGCCGAGGTAATTTAGGAAGGCGACCCACCGACCCCATAACATAACATAGCAGGATGGAGCATCTCAATGACGCCCGTATTGTTATTTTAATTGCTCACAAAAGTTATCGTATCTTTTTGCGTTCTTCAGATTTGACGAAGCTAAATTTATGTGTGGGAATTCATAAAGAAAAGTTAAGCTTAAAGGTTGATTTCTTCTCTGATTCTTTATTTGTGTAAAGCAAGAACTGAAATATTAATAATATGAATTTGTGTTTAGTACTCATTCATTCAACTAATGGGCATTAGATAGCGTTTACGCTTTCGAACATATGTAAGAAATTAATTCTTTATCCCTAACTGGAAACCAAATAAATACGCTTGAAATGTAGCCCAAATTCTGTAAGTTAATTTTCATAAACCTTCGCCATATTGATTCGTTTACATCGGGGGTTAAAATGAAATCAGGATCCCTCGCCCCTTTTTTGGCATTGAGCGTTAGCAACAGTACGAGTTAGGGTGGAGCAATTATCGTGTGTGGAAATTGCATGGTCATTCTGATTCTCGGTTGGCAACGACAGAAGCTCAACTTGTGCGGTATGTAATGCATTAATATGGAAATAATTCTGGCTGCAATGATACGTTGATTAAATGTGGAATCGCTGCAGGGATACGAATTAGCAATTGCTGGTGTCTACTTTCTGTTCTGTTTGTTGGTATCAAGCGGAATTATGTGTGGGAATAGGAAATTAATATCGCTATTAAATTAATATTGTTCAGGAATAAAAACTAAAGCAGTTAATTGGGCAATTTTGGGTCAATTTTAATGGCTCAACAAACCGAGTGTTTTAATTAAATATCCAGAACTAGATTAAAAAATGTTTCACCACGGGTTAAGTGAGAAATTAATTAAACATAAATTAATGAGTATTTGTAGTGCTGTGTAGACAAAATACTTAGAAGGAAACCCTATAGCGTTGTCTGTGTTAACTGTATACAAAATGGAAAAATGGATACAAGCACATTTGTTTCTTTGTATACTTTAAAAAAAAGGTGTTGTGTCCATCATAGCACTTTTCCCGTTAAAGATTTAAATATGGACAATATGGAAAAGTTGCTCAAACTAAATGTATTCTACTTTTATTATTATTTGAAACTATTCACAAAAAAGTAATTCTTCCATTTTTTCGCCACACCTCAATAGATATTGATCACTATCACATGTAAGCGTTACATATTTTTAACTTTACTGTGAATCAGTGGCTTATACGCGTGGCACATGAAGTAAAATTTCGAGTTTAGAAAAGCCCCGTGAAAATTTTCTACGCAGGGCTTTTCTAAACTCGAAATTTCACTTCATGCTTAGTCTGGGAGTGGAATACACTCGTTACTTTAAAATATGTCACAAGTCTTGAACAAGTTTCTCATCTTTCACGCGGTGAAACATACTTAACTATGATTCAAAAAAGGAAAACACAATATTAGTGAAATTTAACTAAGTGTTTTCCTTTTTTAAATCATACGCCACAAGTGTTAAAATTGGTATCGTAACTGTCACAGAGAAAACAAAATTGATGTCTATCATAGAACTTTACCCCTTGTTAGATACTTAAGCTTTCACCTACCTTATTTTTCAACAAATGTTTCTTATTCCTATTAAACTTTGTTCGTAAGCCTCACTTATGTTTTCAGTTTGGTCTTGATAAAGATGATGTCTATATAAAAAATGGTGATATATCCATTATAGTACTTTCCCCGTTTAAGATATGATGATTTAAATATCAACAATACGGAAAAGTTGCTCAAATTAACTTTATTCTACTTTTATTATTATTATTCCAAAATTATTCACAAAAGACATAATTCTTGCATTTTTTCGCCACATCTCGCACCTAAGCGTTACATATTTTTAACTTTACTGTGATTCCGTGGCTTATACGCGTGGCGCATGAAGTAAAATTTCGAGTCTAGAAAAGCCCTGTGAAAATTTGTCTCGGGTCGCTGCGCGAACCGAGACAAATTTTCTACGCGGGGCTTTTCTAAACTCGAAATTTTACTTCATGGTTAGTCTGGGAGTGGAAGACACTCGTTACTTTATATTATGTAACAAGTGTTAAAATGTGTATTGTAACTGTCGCAAAGAAAAAAAAAAATAACATGACGATCTTATTATAGTTGAATTCAAACTCGTGTCAAGATGGCACGATTGGTTAAATGTCGGGTTGCGTCGGGTAAATTTTTATCACATCGTTGTTATTATAAAAACGTTTAATTTGAAGCTTCTAGCGATGGAAATACTCGCTTGATTAAGCTTGAAGTAAAATTAATACGTTACTCACTCCTATTATTATCCTTTACATTTAAATGTGGTAACGTCAATGCTTGCATTCCAAAATTGGCAATATCCTCAAATTGGTTTCTAACTGGAAAACCTGTAGGTTTGTTCGTTTGTACTGCACTAAGTTGAATTAAGTTCAAGCTTGTGACGTCACCAGTTTAGGTCAGCTCATGTCAGTGTACAATACAAACGAACGCTTTTGGTGTAAAACATAAAAAAAAATATTTCTGGAATACACTACAAAACAATTTAAGGAAACACTAATAATAAAATGTTGGTACTGTATTTTTTAAACAAATAAAACTAGGAAAACTAAAAGAAATCCGTGTTTCATAATTTAATAAAAAAAACGTAGGGTTGTTGGGTGACGATTTCAGAATGTTTGCTTTGAACATTGTATATCTTCGACCCTCTCCTTTTTTTAACCTGCACTAGTTACACCTACTCTGGACCAGGGGCAAAAAGTGTAGCTTCGATGCAAGTGAACTGATACAAACGAACACAGTTTAGTTCAACTTAGTGCATGTAAAGAACGGTTTCGGTGCTAGAAGTGCTGCACCAGTTCATATAACGAACAAACCTTGTGTTTAACTTCATACAAGAATTGGTTAGGGCAGGGTTCGGCAATCTTTTTGGAGCTATAAGCTATTTTCTTATGAAATGGTCAAATCAAAATCTCCAAAGAGTCACAATGTCATATAATGGTAATATCTAAAACGATTATTTTAATACAACAATGTCATATAATGGTAATAACTAAAACGATTATTTTAATACAACATAAATTAAATACATGAACTGTTAATAAGAACAGTTTGCCAAAAAACTAATTTTATCTGCGGAAATAAAATAACAATGAGATTTAAAAAATAACAACTTGATTTAAAAATTGAAAAATAAGTCAAAATGGTCTAAAATTTTTAAAGTTTATGGAAATTGACAAAAATGGTTAAAAATGGTATAAGAAAATAGTTACAGTTTCCGAGTTTTATGTCGAAAATTGTCAGAAAAAGGCAAATGTGGTGTTGAAGGTGAAGCTTGAGATGATGACAAAGTAAATCAGGATTAGAATTCAACGACGAATGACAAAATAACGCCAACTTTAAATCAATTAACCAAATCGATTTAATGAAAAGATTTCAACTCTGATTAATTGCAATCGATTTATCGTGAAAATGTATAGACCATTTGTTTATTTACAAACAAAAAAAATGACGTATGAATTCTAAACTGTCATTGTTAAGCAGGTTTCACTCGTAGTTTTGTCCTTTTGACAGCCAAAGCAAAACTAGCAATATTTATGTGGAATTAAGTCTGCTGTTTAGTGATTTCATCAAATTTGTTTCAACTGTCAAAACAAATAATTCATCATTCATTTGTTTTGCATGGTGGACGTAATACAACACGCATTTGATACTTAAATTGTAATCGAAAAAACTTGACATTAGAATTAATGTAGTGAACTTGTTGTGAGTTAAGTTTTAATTGTCAATTTGATATTTTTGCAAATTACATGGACCGAAGTAAAAAATCGACGATTTATCATCACGCAAAATATCAATCTCTAATACATTTTGGGTTGGTTTTATTTCATCGGGGAATTGGATGAAGAGTTTTTGGAACTTCGCACTAAGTTAGTTTTATTCGTCTGGCGCATGAAGTAAATATTTCGAGTTTAGAAAAGCCTAAATATTTGGATTGGTCGCTCCGCTTCGCTACGCGACTAATCTAAGTTTCAGGCTTTACTAAACTCGAAATATTTACTTTATGCTTAATCAGGGAGTAAATAACACTCGTTCGGATAACAATGAACATATTAATAAATACGATGCATCGAAAGAAGAAAATTAAACTAAATGAGTAATTTAATAAATTAATTTGAATAATTTAACATATTTTCAACTAAAAGATTCATAAAACTCTTCGAACATAGGGAAATCTTAGAATAATCTTAAAACACTTAACAGCGCATAGTTGTCTAATAAGATTTAAGGTTCTGTTTAGACTTAAAATAGTCCACAAAAAGTGATTTCTTATTGGGGTATTGAAACTTTTTATAAATAGTTTAAGGTCTTTGCAGTGTCTTAAAAAACTTTGTAAATCTTCAAAATAGAGTCTTAAAACAGTTTTAAGGATACTGTTTTAGTTGAGTTTTAAAACTGTCTTGCAATTCATATTAATAAGTAAGATTATTATTATTAAATACGCCACTATTTAAAAAATGCTTACGATATTGCATTTTCTACAACTTCTTTGTAATTTATTTGAATTTTATGTGAATCTAACACTTAATTTTTATACATTTTTTCAAACAGAAAACTTAATAATCTATATTCTTGGATTGGTCAATCCAAATTTTGCAGGCTTTTCTAAACACGAAATATTTACTTCATGCGCCAGGCGTATAAAGCACTAATTAATTGTAAAGTGCAAAAACATACTTCATCAAAATAATAATAAAACAAATAAAAAATAAGTTTGTCTTTGTTTTTTCTTTGAGAATAAAAATTACATCATAAAATAAAACTAACAAAAATCACTAATAATATAGAGAGTTAATGAGAACCATTGAAATTGTATAATAATTTCTAAGAACAGTACAAAATTGATAAATATTATGAAAAATAAAAACATGAATCCCTTAGTGTGCCTTTTAACTTAACTTTATTAACAGTTTATAAAAAATGAATGAATTTCATGAAAAATAAAAACACGCATCAATTGATTTTATTTTTCATGATATTCATCAATTTTCAACAGTTTGTGTTAAAAAAGTTAAGTTAATTAGGAACACATGTTTTAATTCTTTATGATATTCATCAATTTTCTACAGTTTATTAATTTTCATGATATTCATTAATTTTCTACAGTTTATGTAAAAAAAGTGAAGTTAATTAACTTTACTAGAAGTTAATGCATTAATTGATGCATATTTTTATTGTTTATGATATTCATCAATGTTCTGCAGTTTATGTTAAAAAAAAGTCTTTTTACGTTTTAATTGATATCGCTAGGGGTTATAGAAGAAAAAACTTAACTTAATCTATGAAACATAATCATGTAAATTATACTCTGGGAATGCAAAGTTTATTTAATTTACGGAAATTAATAGAAAATATTTCAGTGCTATTATTTGTCAAAAATTAATTGTATTTCGGCTAAAATATTAAACATTCAGACATTGACGTGAAAATACATAAAAATATAGATTGATCGATGTCTGTGATAAAATAAAGTCCGAATTTTGTGTTGTAGTTTATTAAAAATTGCGATTCCGATTTCATGCATCACTCGATTCGCCACTGAAAACTTTTCCTTCCTCTTGAATATACAGGGTAATTTAAGCAACATTTATTATCAACTGTAATAAACAAAATAATTACAAAATGGTGGTAGTATTCATTGTTTAAATTAATAAACTAATTCACATATTAAATGTTATTTGTGACGCATTTATGATAATTTGGCAGTTTTGACATTTTACTTGTCACCTTCGACATCTTATTTATCCCGTTCCCGTTCCAAATTATATTTTAAATTAAATAATAAATCACATTAGGCTTCTCTAAACTAGAAATTTTACTTCATGCGCCATGCGTATTAAACACTGATTTAATGTGAACTTCAAAATATATTGCATAGTTTTGATCACAATGTTCATTCATTTTACAAATGTTTATATGGAATATGTGAAAGTCAAAGAAAACATCTATTTCGATTTGTAAAGTTGCAAGTTGTAGCGTTCTCTTTTTTGGAACTCTGCGTGACAATTTATTTGACAAATTACGATTTATTTGCCACATTGATAATCATTAACCAATATCTCAAAATTTGATGTTAAAATACCCTACTGTTAAAGCAGGAGTGCAACTGTTCGCAATATATATACTTATATTTGGACATATTAAAAAAAAAAACAGTGTATGTAAACTCTGTTTTTTTTTTAATATGACTAAATATAAGTATATATACTGCGAACAGTTGCACTCCTGCTTTAACAGTAGGGTATTTTAACATCAAATTCTTCTAAAATTGGATTAAAGAAAATAGAACGTAAGATTTTGGTCATTGCTGAACGTTTAATGAAAAATAGCAGCTGATAAAAAATAAAGAAAACCCGCTAATAAATCCACTAACTACTAAAATAAAAAATCTCTTACTAAAAATAACCACAAAAAAACTGTCAACTTTGGTTTTAATTATAGCAACTGTGAAATCTAGTTTTACATTACCCCTATATTAGGGGTAATATTAATATAAAAGTAGGATGTGTTTTTTGAAATGAACTCTCTAATTTTGGTCAACAGACCTTACCAAACTAGGGCTGTAATCTTTGAATTTAAATATGATTTGCAATTTTCTTATTTTCTCAATTAAAATGCAGGTTGTTGGATTATTGCGGTAAACATCAATAAACCTGAAATATAAAATAATCTATCAAAAGATAAAACGTATTACAAACTAACACACGTTTCGAATTAATTTCAAGTGTGGGAGTGCCGTGAGTGTTGGTTTTCGGCAAATATCAATTATGGATGTGTTATTTATAATATCTGTCAGTATCCGCAAATTTAACGAATTAACCAATATGCATTTTGAAAAGGCGACGTCTGAAAGGTTATGTTAAACACGCCGGGATTTGCATAATCCAGCAGATATTCGGGTGATTTTCTATCTAAATTATTACACTTCGCGGTGATATTTCTGCCACTTTATTAATGCACTTCCTTAGCCGGTGCTATCAACAGAAAGAAACCAATATACGTTTACAGAAGTTTTCTATCGCGATTTTAAAAATCGATATTTAAATATTTCGATAAGGATAACATGTAGCTTTATATTAATTCAAGTGGAATGTATATACGATAAAGTGAAGGGGGAGAATTTGTTTGAAATTGAAACAACTAATTGAAATACATTAACAAAAAGTTCTAGATAAAAATGCAAAATTGTAACTTTATTATAAATATTAATTTATAAATGATGGCAAAAATTATGTGCTTTCTAAACTCGAAATATTTACTTCATGCGCCAGGCTTATAAAACACTGATTTATATAATGTTCGAAAGCACAGTTATTTTCAATCCATTACAAGATTTAAACAAAAGAAGGAATTTTACTTTATGCTTAACCAAGGAGTGGAAACACTCGTTCGAAGTTTCAAATTTAACGCTCTTGTAATAACAGCGAATGCTTAAAACGTAAGATAATTAAAACCATTCAATTTATCGATTTATTGTAGACTTAACGAACTTTATGTGTTTATTACTTAATTATCGAAAGGTGCTAATGGTGTGTTTTGTCTATGATCAATATGCGCGATTTTCTTTTTTTTTTTTCGCTTCGATGTGGAAGGAGCGAGTGAGGGCAATAAAGCGTATATTTATTGACCTTCGGCAGTGTGCATAATGAAGTGCATTCATAAAATTAAAGGTCGAACGGCTCCTATTGTTTAAACACAATGAGCAATGCCAGAAACGGAATGGCATTTGATTGAAAGGAAAAAAGGCTTGGAGGGGAAAAAACGGACGCGATTTTTGCAGTTTCATCGAGGTCGCGTTCGACTCTGGCACACTGCAGCTGGTAACCGCCAAGAAAATTATTCAAAAAATCCAAAGAAAAATATGATATTGTAATGGATTAAAACTGATTCATATCATTAATATTTTTTATTATTACTTATCATTCAGGAAAGTTTTCTTTTATATGTATTCTTAAAAGAAAACCTCCCTGTATAAGTAATAATTAAAAATATTGATGAAATAAATGAGTTTTAATTCATTACAATATCGTATTTTTCTTTGGATTTTTTAATATTTTTCTTGGCGGTTATATGCTGTAAATCTTCAGATATTCTTCATTTTTTTAAAACAGTACAATTTAAAGCATTAAACGCATGTTTTCGAAATAGTTCAGTTTGAAGCTTCTTGTCTTCTTCTTCCACTCCCAGGCTAAGCATGAAGTAAAATTTCGAGTTTAGAAAAGCCTGAAAATTTGGTTTGGTCGTGTAGCGCGCAGCGCTACGCGACCAACCCAAATTTTCTGGCTTTTCTAAACTCGAAATTTTACTTTATGCGCCACGCGTATAAAACACTGATTTTAAGTGAGGTTCACGTGTTCACAATGTTTCGGCGTTTTCAGTGTTGAATACGGGTGGCGCATGAAGTAAAAGTTTGAGTTTAGTAATGCCTGAAAATTCTGTTGGGTCGCTTCGCTTCGCTACGCGACCAAACCAAATGTTCAGGCTTTTCTAAACTCGAAATTTGACTCCATGCTAAACCTGGGAGTAGAAAACACTCGTTCAAAGCTTCAAATTGAATTGTTTTAAAAAAAAAGCGTATGCATGTGTGTACTTAAAACAAAAATTGAAGGAAAAGAAAAGATAAAACACTCAAAATGTGATTTAACCAATTAGTAGTAAAGTGCATGCTTATTTTGAAGGCGAAAACAGAGAAGCAAATTAACATCGCACGTTTGAGATATTCACAAAACACTTAACACCTAATATTGTTCATTGCAATTAAAATGTATAATTAGATCATTCTCCTCACAATAAAATTTAATATTCAAAAAATGCTTTTGTTGGATTGTAATCCATTCGATCATTTGCTAATTTTATGTTGTCCAATATCGAAAATATTGTGGACAAACCCTATGGATAAGCCACTGGTAATAAAATTAGTTGATATCTTAATAATATAAAAATATAACGGTCGTTACACAACAAATAATTATTTCGTGATGATGAATATCGAAAATATTGTGGGGAAATATGGCAATTTATTATAGATGTGAAAATGTAACATCTATAATAAATTGGCATAAAAAGAAATGTTTAGGCTTTTCTAAACTCGAAATTTTACTTCATGCGCTACGCGTATAAAACACTGTAATATTGTAAAGTTGGAAAAATACAAATGTTAATTTTGTCTAAAAATGGGGATGTGTATAGTTAATGTAAAATTTGCCTGTACGAAAAAAAATCAACTTTTAAAACAAATCGCCCTTTGAATAGCTTTAATAGGCTTATTGTTGTAATGTATTTCATTTTTATTTAGTATATAACAGAGCTGGGATGAATCCTCAAAAACAGGATTCGAATCACGAATCCGAATCACCTAATATGATTCGAATCACGAATACTCGAATAAAGGATTCGTAAGTGAAAAATATGATTCGAATCCTCATTTTTGAATCACGGATACAAATCCTTTAAAAATAAATTTGAATCTATTATTTGTAACCAGTAATATTTTATTCCATCAGTTTCTATTAACCGAAATGTTCATTTACCGACTAAATATCTGATTATATAATGATTTTATTTAATGATGATATATGTGTTATTGAACTTCATTTTAAATCTGTGTTTTAAATACGCGTGGCGCATGAAGTAAAATTTCGAGTTTAGAAAAGCCCCTCGACAAAATTTCTACGCGGGGCTTTTCTAAACTCGAAATTTTACTTCATGCTTAGTCTGGGAGTGGACAACACTGGTTCTTAGAAGTTTCAAATTGAAGGATCACTCTAGGTTAAGTTTATTACCATTTTACAAAGGCTACAGCTCAAAGGACCAACCATGGTCTTCGGAGACCGAAGAACTGCAGGGAATCGAAGTTTATTTACAAGAAAACAACGAATATCTGAACGTTTACAGCATGGATAGGAAACAAAACATCCAATTTTGAAAAAATATCGAAGTTGGGCTGGTTTCAGCGCGTTTTTAACTTCACTTTAAATCAGTGTTTTATACGCGTGGCGCATGAAGTAAAATTTCTAGTTTAGAAAAGCCCCGTGAAAATTTGTCTCGGGTCGCTGCGCGACCCTCGACAAATTTTCTACGCGGGGCTTTTCTAAACTCGCAATTTTACTTCATGCTTAGTCTGGGAGTGGACCGTCAAGATTTTCTAAATGTCGAGATTTTCGATATTTCTAGATTTATGTCGATTTATTCACAGTTTGTTATTGTATTAAATGCAACTTTAATATTGAATAAAAACGTTTTTTTTTTAGGAATAGAATATTCACCCATTAAGAGCCGAGCAAATTATAAAGTTAACTCAAAAAGTTAATTTTAGGTAAAATGTTGCATCTTTTTCTATGATTTCAATGAATGATTTATTATATTACGTACGTCGATTTTTTAAAAGAGTTAAATTTAACATTCAAACGAGTGTTGTCCACTTCCAGACTAAGCATGAAGTAAAATTTCGAGTTTAGAAAAGCCCCGCGTAGAAAATTTGTCGAGGGTCGCGAATCCTTTTATAAGTATTCGATTCCTTTTATAAGGATTCGAATCCTTTTATAAGAATTCGAATCCTTTTATAAGGATTCGGATCACCTACGGCTGGATTCGAATACGAATCCTTTTAAAAAAATGTAACGAATCCGGATCACGAATCCGTTTTCACTAAAGTATTCGAATACCTCTTTTGAATCCTCTAATCCGGGAATCGAATCCTGAATGATTCGAATCCTGCCCAGCTCTGGTATATAATAGCATTATTTATACAAACAAGTTGACATTTCGATTAAATAATTATCTGAAATTCAAATGCAAATAATGCATTTCAACTACAATAGTATCAATAAAAAATGCAGTAACGCCTATACATAAAATAAACTTACAGTACGAAGACAAATAACAAATCATATTCTAGAGTAGACCACTGTTAAATAAATAAGAAGAAGGTGAGAAGATACCGCTACATTTAATTTAACAATCTCTAACTGGTAAATTCGAACGACAGAATGAGGAAATGAAAAAGGTTTTTTTCCGTTTAAAAATCGCATCTCTAGAAGTGAAATTACAAAGACTCAAAGCCAATTAAAATTCTGAAGACGAAAAAAAAAATGTTATGCAAGAAATTTGGTTCTAAATAACCCTAGTAAAAAGTTGAAGAAAAGTAGAATTTTGGTAAAATTAACAAATATTGTTGAGAAAATATTAAACTTTGTTTCAAATGAAAAAAAAACAAAATAAATTACTAGAAATGAAATTACAAAGTCTATTGCAATTCTAAAGATGAACGATTAGTATACAAGGAATGTGTTTTGTTTTAACCCATGTGAAAAATTGAAAAAAGTAAAATTTCGACGATATTAATAAATATTAAGATATTATTAGACTTTGCCTCTTAAATATAATAAACAAAATCCAATCCCTAAAAATGACATTGTAGGGCTCAACGCAGATTAGAACTCTTAAAACAAAAACAAAAAAATATGAAAACTTGTGTTTTTGGAAAAGAAAAAAAATATGTATATAAAGAAAAACTGGATTTTTATAAAATTAATGAAGATTGTTAAGGGTATAATAAACTTTGTTCTTCCGTTGGAAAAAAATATAATCAATTCACTGGAAGTGAAATTGCCGCGCCTCAAATCCAATAATAATTATGAATGCGAAAATATATTATAAGAGAAAATTATGACCCGCATAAAAAGTTCAGGAACAGTGGATTTTAATGAAATTAAGAAATACTATTGAGGAGTTATTAAACTTAGCTTTTCCGTTCGAAAACATAAACTCGAATTACTTGAAGTGAAATTAGAAGAGCTAAAAGTCGATTCAAATTGTGAAGACAAAAGAAAAATATTATGCAAGAAACTTGTGTTTTATTTATTTTTATTTCGCAAAAAGTTGAAATAAAGTAAGATTTTGATCAAAGTAACAAAGAATATTGAAAAAACATTAAACTTTGTTTTTAACGAATAAAGCACTAACAACATTTCTTCACACGTTTATTTGAATTACCGAAAGTACATACATTTCGGACACATTGAAAACTGATAAAAATGTATGAAGAAAGGATATTAGTGCTTTATTCGTCAAAAACAAAGTTTAATGTTTCTTTAATAATCTTGGTAATTTTATCAAAATCCTACTTTACTTCAACTTTTTATGAGGATTTAAATAAAACACAAATTTCTTGCATAATATTTTTTTTCGTCTTGAGAATTTTAATCGACTTTAAGCTCTTGTAATTTTACTTCAAGTGATTCGATTATATGTTTTCAAACGGAAAAACTAAGTTTAATAATTCCTCAATAATATAATTTGATCATCACGTAACTCAATCAATTTAAACTTTATTTTAGTATTTTAAAAAATAAAATAAAATTACAAGAAGTGAAATTACAGGGGCTCAAAGCCGAATAAAATTCTGAACATGAACACAATCATTTTATGAAAGGAATTTGAATTATATTTGACCCTCGGACACAAATTAATTGATGTAAGATTTTTACTAAATTTATTAAAACTATTGAGGAATGACTAAACTTTATTTTAGCTTTTAAATTGAATCACCAGGAGTGCAATTACAGGAGGTTGAAACCGATTATAACTTTAAAGACAAAACAACATATTTGTTTTGACGCTCGTAAAAAATTGAAGGGGTGAGAGATTTTTGAGAAATTAGCAAATATTGTTGAGGAATTATTAAACTTAGATTTAGCATTTGAAAAAATTAAACTAATCGCTAGAAGTTAAATGACAGGAGATTAAAGCCGATTAAAAATCTTAGGACAAAAAAATATCACGCAAGAAATGTGTCTTTTATTTTGACCTTTGTAAAATATTCAAAAAAGCAGGATTTTTATGAAATTAATAAATATTGTTAAGGATATATTATACGTTCTTTTACCGTTTCAAAAAACAAAATCAAATTACTAGATGTGAAATTACAGGGGCTCAAGGCTAATTAAAAGTTTTAAAAATTCTGTTTGAGATTTTTTTCTTTTATTTTGACTCTCGCAGAAAGTTTAAATTATGTAGGATTTTGATAGAATTAAAAATATATTGATAAAGATTGATTAAGGCTGTTTGACCCCCTCAAAAAATAAATTGTTAATATTAAAAAAAATAATTAAAAACAATATCTAATTCTGGTTAAAAGATATTGTGTTTAATAAATTTTATTAAGAATTAAAAACTTATTTTTCGAGTGGACCAAACAGCCTTAGTCAATCTTTAGATTAAGGCTGTTCGGTCCACTTGAAAAATAAGTTTTTAATTTTTCAACCAGAATTAGTTATTGTTTTTAATTAAAAATATATTGAGTAATTAAAGTAATTTAAGCTTTAATTACTCAATATATTTTTAATTTTACTAAAATCCTACATTATTTGCACTTTTTAGGAGAGTCGAAATAAAAAAACAAATTTCTGAAACAGTATTTTTTATTGACCAGAAGTAAAATTACAGCTGCTCAAGTCGGTTGAAATTCTAAAGACGAATTAAATATTATAAGAGACATTTAATTAGACCTCGAAAATAGTTCAAGAAAAGCAGGATTTTGAGGAAATTAACTAAAATTGCTGTTACTTGATTAAACTGTGTTGTAATCTTTGAAAAAGATAAAATTGAATCACTAAGAGTAAAATTACTCGTACTAAAAGTTGATTGAAATTTCGAAGAGGATAAAAAATGTAAGAAATGTATGTTTTATTTTGAAATGCGTGAAAAGTTAAAGAAAAGTAGGACTTCGATAAAACTAACAAAAATTATTGACAGGTTATTAAACTTTGTGCTCACGTTTGAAAAGACAAAATCGAACTCCAACTCTAAAAATGAATAACGAAACAAATTAAGGTGATTTCTTTTTTTCAAAGAAAAATATTAAGAACGAAACAAATTATTATAGTAATTTTGGTTTGCAATGTGTAACATTACCTTAAGAATGTCACACTTAAAGGTAATGTTACACATTGCAAACAAAAACTGTTATAATAATTTGTTTTGTTCTTAATATTTTTGTTTCTGAATTTTTGCGATCTACACTTTGAGAAGCTATAGCATCAGCTTTTTGCACAATATCTTTAGTTTCAGTAACTTCTTGAATTTTCGAAGATAACACTTTTTTATAAAACTTCTTTAGATTATTTATACACTGCTCCAAGAAATTATCCCACCACCTGCAATTTTTTAAACATTTTAGAAATGTGTATTATTTTTGTGTACTTCACGTTTGCGTCTTTGAAATAACGAAGAATGCTTTGAATCTTGTGTTCTTTTTGACTGGTTGCAGTTATATAAACATATAAAATGTAAGTAAAGTAAAATTTACCTTAAAGGAAAAGTTAAAATTTTTAAGAAATTGTAAGGTGGCGTGGTAATTTTTGGAGCACTCTAGTTCGTTCACAATTTTAAAAGCTCTAACGACCTAAACGTAAATTTACTGCGGCATAAAGTGAATGCCGCGCCGCGATCAACGTGTTAAATAATCAATTTCAACATATTGTGGTGTTACACGTTTTCATTCAAACCAAGTTTGATAAATTCACGTACTAGATTCTAGGTTGTTTAGAAATTTATTTAAATCATTTTTTAAAAATTCACGTTTTATATATAAAAAAAATTGTTATCGTTTTGTCAAACTTATGTTACGTAGAAAATCACGTTTCAAGTTATTAAAGTCCACTAAACGCACTGTTATCACAAACCAATAATCCTTCCAGTTTTTGTTAAGCAGTTTGTTGAACTTTGGAAAATCCAGGAGCACGAAATGGAGTGTTTTTTTTTTAAGAAAACACTAGCAATTTTTTCGTATTTGTTTAATTTTTAAAGATCCAAGAGCACGGTATATGTAATTTTTTTAAATAATTTCTGGTAGTTTTACTGTCCGTAATTTGATTTATTTTATGGAATATCCAAGAGCACAGTAAGTAGCAAAGTACTAGTGTCTCTTCTTGCAAACGAATCCTCACAGTTTTTTTTCAAACGAATCCTTCGTTTTTTCTTTGTAGTTTGTTGAATTTTATGGAAGACCCAAGAGAAGAGTAGGAAGTGTTTCTTTTTCAAACAAATCCTTCTAGTTTTTTTTTTGTAGTTTGTTGAATTTTATGGAAGATCCAAGTGAACAGTAGGAAGTGTTTCTTTTTTCGAACAAATACTTCCAGTTCTTTTCTTTGTAGTTTATTAAATTTTTATAGAAAATCCAACAGTACGTTGTGGACTGTTTTTTGCCAAGTAATTCCGTAGAGTTTTTTTTGTAGTTTGTTGAATTTTGGAAGATCCAAGAGCACGGTATGAAGTTCCTACAAATTTATAAAACGTAGGAACTCTATACCTCGCTAGTGGTCAACCACAGAAACGGCGAAATAACTAGCTGGACCGGTCTTCACTCGTCAAAAGGTTGACGAACACTGACTGGATAACTCGAAACAACTGGCAGCCAACATCCAACAGCAGAAACCAACCGCTGGACAAGTCGCTAAACAAAACCAAACAACTTCGAGAAAATTACAAACACACACACAAAACACGAACATAATCAACTTAAAATTAAACGTGAATGCATAATTTTTTCACTTGGTTAATGAGAAATAACTGTGGTTTATGTATATTACATTTTCATGCACACTCTTTTACTTAATGAAAGAGTTAATAAATAAATAAATAAATAAATAACACAATTTTTGACTTAATTAATGAGTTAATAAACAAATAAATAAAATACAATAATAATATATGTAGTTAACGTATATTACATTTTCGTGCACAATTTTAACTTCATTAATAAGCAATAACTGTAGTTAACATTTGTATTTGCACAAACATTATGCATATTTAGATATAATTTATTTTCTTCGATATTTAGGGCCAGTTGCACCGGATACGTTGATCTGGTTGAACTCTTAACTTGAGTTCAAAGTGAAATTAGAACAATAAGAACTGTCATCTTAAATTTAAGCTTAGCTTGAACTCGAGTTCAACGTTTCTGGTGCAATTGGGCCTTAGTTACAAAAAAGACAACTAAAAACTATTAATATTCTTTTATAAAGTCACATATTCTAAATGATTAATATTTGCTACACTTTTACACAGAACTTCATGAATTATTCTTATTTTTCATTTTTATAAACTTGGATCGTATACATTTCTTATCTTCGACATTCAATTGAAGAAAGAAAACAAAAAAAAAACTGAGATAATTTGTAGACATCCATATATTCTAATAAGTGATATTTGCCTAAAGTAAATATTATTTATTCAGAATATATGAAGATCTATAAATTCTCCTAATTTTGTATCTTCCTGAATTGTGAATTGTGTGAATCAACATTTCAGGAAGATACAAAATTAGGAGAATTTATAGATATTCATATATTCTGAGTAACTAATATTTACTTGACATTCACACAAAATTTGTTTTGTCATTCGTTGTTTTACAAAATCCTTCAATTCAAAGCGTCTAACGAGTGGTTCCACTCCCAGATTAAGCATGAAGTAAAATTTCGAGTTTAGAAAAGCCTGACAATTTTGCTTGGTCGCGTAGCGCGAAGCGCCCAAACCAAATTTTCAGGCTTTTCTAAACTCGAAATTTTACTTCATGCTCCACGCGTATTAAACACTGAAATACTGTGAAGTTGTAAACACACTGTAAAAGCAGTATGCTGAAGCAGTATCTTTTGAACTTCGCTTTAAACCAGTGTTTAATACGTGTGGCGCATGAAGTAAAATTTCTAAAAGCCTGAAAATTTGCTTTGGTCGCTCCGCTTCGTGGAGCGACCAAACAAAACTTTCAGGCTTTTCTAAACTCGAAATGTTACTTCATGCTTAATCTGGGAGTGGAAACACTCGTTAGAAACTTCAAATTGAACTTCTTTAGAAACAATATGTATACTTAAAAGAAAAATTCACAGAAAATTCCACGAAGATAAAAATTGGGACAGTTTTCTAAATATTCACATATTCTGAACAATTAATATTTGCTTGTCTTTCGCACAAAATTCACACGAAAAATGAAACAAATTGGGGGGAACTCTTACATATTAGCTTATTCTAAACGGGTAATATCGTAAACCCCAGTTACACAAACAAAGTTTAAGTGTTTTATTTGTGTAAGTAATATTTGCTTGACATGCACACAAAACTTCAAAGAGCTTTAAAGTAATGATTTTTATAAAATAATATCCCTGTAAAATTGGAACAGTTTCTGTTCTAATTCTAAAGTGACTAAATGGACCAACATTAACGCAACTTTAGATATTCCATATTCTGAACAAGAATTATTTGCTTGAAATTCACAAAAAAATTCGCGTAGATAAAAAAAATGAGGGAATTTATTACATATTCGCATATTCTGAACAAGGACTATCATAAACCTCAGTTATACAAACAAAGTTAAGTGTCTTTTTTGTATGAGTAATATTTGCCTGACATTCACACATAATTTTAAAGAGCTTTGAAGTCATTTTTAATACAAAATCCCTGAAAAAAAAAATAATAATAGGGCATAGGTTTTGCGCTCAATACCAAATTCCTCTCTAATTCTATAATTACAAAATTGACTAATTTTAAAACTGAAAATATATTAAAAACAAGTAAAATGAATAGTAGAACTTTGGTAAAAACACTTGGTGTGTTTCACTGTGAAACAAACTAAGTGGTTTTATCAAAGTTCTACTATTAATTAAATATGTTTCACCACGGGTTGAGTGAGAAATTAATTCAACATATATAAATAAAATTGCCAATACTTATTTGTAGAATAATTTAAAAAAATTAAAAGTGTCATTCTTTTCACAATCCACAGCTAATTTCTCTTACGGTAATTTTTTTTGATTATTGTATAAATTCTTTGTAGTTTACCAAAAGAATTGCATATTGCAATAAATATTGTACTTTTTATTAATAATGATATATTTAAAGTTACTTATAAATATTATAAATTGTCGTAATCATGACATGTTTGATGTTACTTAAAGATATTATACATAGTTGTAATTATGACATGTTTGAAGTTATTTATAGATATTATACATAGTCGTAATTCTAAGCACTAAAAATAATATATACAAGGTATATGTGCATGATTATTCACTATTGTAAATAAATAATACAGAAACTGCGATAAAATGTGCATGCAATTTAAATTTAAATCTGACATCAACCGATTCGTAATTTTGTAATTTTATTCACACACAAATCCAGCGTATAAACTGGTAGTAATAAAGAATGATTTATTAAACTTATCATCCAGATAGCTGTGATTTTAAAAACTGGAAAAACTTACGTTGTAAAGTTAATATTTGCAAATCTGAATGTATGTTCATTTTAATAATGTTATGTTATTCAATAATAATTGCTGAAGCTTCATAAAAATCTTACATACTTGTTTTTCTTTGTTAAATGCGAAATCTACAGAAAAATAAGGATCAGTCTTTCTTATTATCATTTCTATCAAATGTAAGGAAATCGGAAATTTCGGTTATTTTAATTCATTTCTTTAGATACAAATTTTAGGTTTCTGTAATTTTTTTCCCAGTTAAAAAAAATGTGGTTTGTGTTTACATAAAAAATCAGTCCAATTCTATTCTTTGATGATTGTTGAAGTTTCATAAAAATCTTACGTTATTGTTTTTTTTTAGTGCAAAATAAACTTATAGGGCCTGTAGGAATACAGGTCGAGAATAGGTACAGATTTTTATTATTATTATTTTAATAGATTTCTCTTTCAAACCGACTTGTTTTTAATAAGAGACAATGCGTTCTTTTCAAATTGCATTCGTTTTTATTACAAAATAATACCCTTTACTGACCTTACAATGTACAAAGCAACTCTCCAAGTTCAATCAAGTGAATAATTATTTTGTAAAAATTTGTATTCATATGTAATAAAGCAATATTATTATTCTTACATATGAATATAAAGTTTTACGAAGTAATTATACACTTTATTGAACTTTCGGTGTATATAGTAAACTCTTGAAGTTAAATGATGGTTTCCTGCTTAATTAAGGAATGGAAACGGAAGCTTTGCATTGACCGGTTTTGTAAAAGTATAGAATTCCTGCAAATTTACCAAACTTTGCTTAATTACATATAAATACAACTTTTAATGCCGTTACATAACACGAATTATTGTTTCTACACTCCGATTACAAGTCTTATGCGTACAGCAAATTCATTGTTAATTTATGCTGATTTTGATATTTTTGTAATATATTTAGTTTATAAGTTTTGCTAAAAGATTAATATGTTGTCATTAATATTTTTGTTTCTATCTTTAGTATTGAATTGTTATTTTGTAAAATATTTTGATATTCTGTAAAATGGTACATCCGTGAATAAAGGTTTATTTATTCATTTTATTAATAGTTCGAAAACTAAATCAGTGTCCTTAGTGGTTTGCTAACTTTGTGTAAGTCAGACTGGGATTTAAAAATTGAAGTATTCGAATATTAATTTAAAAACATTTACGAATGCGAATATTTAAATATTTGAAATGTTCGATTATTTAAATAATTACAACATTTGAGTAATTCGAATATGATTTTAAGTGAATATTCAAATACATCAATTTTTTTAATTCCCAGCCTTACTTTAAAAATCACCTTAAACCAGTGTTTTATACGCGTTGCACATGAAGTAAAATTTCAAGTTAAGAAAAGACTAAATTTGAATTTGGACGCATCGCGGATCCAAATCCAAACATCCAGGCTTTACTATACTCGAAGTTCTTCCTCGTGCTTAATCAAGTGAAAAAATAATTCAAGATATTATTAAAAAATCTATTTATATATAATAAAGCAAAGTTTGGTAAATTTACAGGAATTTCTTGCTTTCACAAAACCGGTCAATGTAAAGCTTCTGTGCCCAAGCTTGATTGGTTTTGTGAAAGAAATTCCTGTAAATTTACAAAACTTTGCTTCATTTTATATAAATAATATTTTTAATAACATCTTGAATTAATTTCTCTTAATTTATCTACGGGGGTAAAACGTTTTAAACTATAAACTATTAATTAGTTTCGACGATAAGTCATTATCGACTTATGGTCGAAACTAGTCGAAAAGTTAACCCTATCAGCACGGGAATTTGTCTGGTGCAAAAAAATGCTTTGTATACTGCATATTATTTATTACAATCTCAGATATACAGAGTTGTTTTTACAAACATTTCAAATTGAATTTAACGAGTGTTTTCCACTCCCAGATTAAGCATGAAGTAAAATTTCGAGTTTAGAAAAGCCTGAAAATTTGGTTTGGTCGCGTAGCGCGAAGCGCGGAGCGGCCAAACCAAATTTTCAGGCTTTTCTAAACTCGAAATTTTACTTCATGCGCCACGCGTACTAAACACTGATGTGATGTGATGTTCAGAATATACGTTTTTAGCACACTGCTTTAGTAGAATATTTTTACTTTATCTAAAATCAGTTTACACACGTGGCGTATGAAGTAAAATTTCGAGTGTACAAAAGCCTGAAAATTTTTAGGCTTTCCTAAGCTCGAAACTATACTGCATGCTTAATGTGGGAATGGAAAACACTCGTTAAAGACTTTAAATTAAACTATTTAAAAAAAACAAACGATTTTTGGAAAGGTTGCAGCTCATGCATACATATATCTATATTTAAAAGAAAAATTCCCAGTATGTTTACCAAATTCTAGTGGTGGTAAATGCCACCGTCAGGGCCGAAAGGGTTAAATAAAATCAGTGAAACAATACTAAGTGTTTAAATTAATATTTAAATAATAGTTCGATAACAAAATCAGTGTCCTTGGTTGTTTGCTAACTTTATGTGACTCAGACTGGGATTTGTATCTTGGGTTAAACGAGTTTCAGCAAAGTCACGGTATCGGATGCACGCCACTGTAAACCAAAACCCGCGTCTCATCTCATCTCCCGTCTGTCTGCGCCTCGTCTGTCGTTTGTTTTTTCTTTCTCTCTTCGCGTCTCGTGTGACATTAGGGCGCATCCATCTCTTCTTGTCTACGGGTTAATTCCGCCGATTCATCCCCACGAGGGTCTCTCTTAATCCCGCATGATCGGAAACTTTCCGACACAAGATATGCGAAGCATCTTGAAAATTTAATACCAACACAAAATATACGCGCGCTTAATCCTGACATTTGGAGAACAAATTGGATTTGGATAAATTTCGCGATGCTATTCGAATTATCTAAATGCATTAAGGTTTAGTTAATACTTGTTTTCATATATTCTAGATGTCATACAGCGATTTTTTCTTTTAAGTAGGTATACATATCCCGATGTATAAGCTATATATTTTCAGGCATTTGTTGTCTTTTAAAAGTGTTAAATTTGCAGTTTTAAACACAATTTGAAGTAATTTAAATAAACATGTTCTTAATGTAACTGGGAAAAAAATATCTTTATCAAAATACAAGGAGTTTTTATTTTAAGTATACATACCCCAATATACTGTATAC
Source organism: Philonthus cognatus (assembly GCA_932526585.2). Taxonomy (NCBI): domain Eukaryota; kingdom Metazoa; phylum Arthropoda; class Insecta; order Coleoptera; family Staphylinidae; genus Philonthus; species Philonthus cognatus. The sequence goes on from OW052244.1 coordinate 41,895,391, forward strand.
GCTGTAAATCTTCAGATTCGTTGTCTTTACACAGAGATTAAATTAAAGTTTTAAACGAGGGTTTCCACTCCCAGGTTAAGCATGAAGTAAAATTTCGAGTTTAGAAAAGCCTAAAAATTTGATTTGGTAGCTTTTCTAAACTCGAAATTTTACTTCATGCGCCACGCGTATAAAACGCTGATTTCAAGGGAAGTTCAAAATATATTACTAAAGCAGTATGCTTAAGAAGTATATTCTGGACTCCACATCAAATCCGTGTTTTATACGCGTGGCGCATGAAGTAAAATTTCGAGTTTAGAAAAGCCTGAAAATTTGGTTTGGCCGCTCCGCACTTCGCGCTACGCGACCTAACCAAATTTTCAGGCTTTTCTAAATTCGAAATTTTACTTCATGCTTAGTCTTGGAGTGGAAAACACTCGTTTTACACTTAAATACCTGAATATTACAGCGTATACATAAGTATACTTAAAACAATTTTACTTCATTCACCACGCGTAAAAGCACCTAGGTCTTTCAGTATTTATCCTTTATTGTTTAATCTATTATTGACTTTTTTAAACTTATTAGTAACTGAATAATATTGAAATAACATTCAGTGAAGTTTTGAGCAAATCCCAGTCAACATTTTGTACAAAACATCTAAATCCAACCCCTAAAAAACGCACACTTCGACCCCTTGTCGCACAATTCGATCACACATGCCGTACCCTGTCCCTCATTGGCCGGCCTTGATCGAGCAGCAAATAGGGGATTCTATTATGATCCTCTTTTTTCTTCTTCCTCTTCCTCCACACACACACAGGGGGTAGTCCACCCTGGACGGATGGGTGGCCCACTAATTGGCGACATGTCGCCTCACCCCCGTCGACCAGCGTCGGCTTAGCGCACGCCGCCGGTGACGTCACTCATCCATCATGGCCGGCGTAATCCAATTCCGATCAAAACACAGAAGAGAACTTTTTGATCGAATTAACATGCACCCTTTTTTGCACCCGAACAGTAGCGCATAAATTATGGTCGATGATAACCTTTTGGAAAAGAGAGGAGGCTTAAACAGTTGCGTGTGTTGTTCGCACATTTGCATATTTGTACATCTGGGTGTAAGAGATACACAGTTATGCATATATTTTGTGTGAGTGCGTTTATGGTAGAAAGAGATAGATTTTTTGTACTGAAAACCATTTATATGAGATTTAGTTTTCATCTCTTTCTAGAAAGTTATCTAGATACATACGAATACTATATGTTTCTAGATACTGTTTTCAATCTCTTTCTAGATATGATCCTATATATTAAACAAAATAGCTTTTCATATGTTTCTAGATACTGTGTTTTTCATCTATTTTTAGATATCATCCTACATATTTAAAAAAAAGTATGGCCATAGGGATTTACATAGTAAAAAATATACCTCATGTTAACGTTTCTTGTCGTGTAAATTAGAAACAATTTTTTTGGTTTAATTGACAAATCAACAATTTTGCTACGAAATGTATAACGCTAGAAGGACATAAACATGTTAGATTTCTTTATTTTCGCTTTCAACGTTAAAATTAATAATACAATTAATTAAGCCAAAAAATCATCTTGGCAAAAATGTCATAATGTAAGTATTTGTTTTGCTAAACTTAAATGCTAAAATACAGAATTCTAACATGTTTATGTCCTTCTAACAATGAATATTTTGTAAAAAGTGTTTGATTTATTATTAAAAACAAAAAATTGTTTCAAATTTGGACGACAACAAATTTTAAACATTTTTTTGTATCTAAGACAAAATTTAAAAAAATCTGAGACTGCATTTTCACAAAACTTGCAGGAATTGCTAAAGGGGAGAATAAACTTTATTTGTCTGTAAACACAAACATACATTCTTAACAAAGGAAATACTTGCCTTGGTTGAAGTTGATTAAAAACAGATAAATATAAGAAAATTATTTAAAAAAATAATAATTAAAAAGTACATTTATATTAAATTTACAGGAATTATTACAGGAAACTTAAGATTTACTAAAGACAACAGTGAAAAAAAAATACCCCGACTACATTTTCTTAAAACTTGCAGGAATTACTAAAAGGAAGAATAATCTTTATTTTTCTGTAAATACAAACATATATTCTTAACAAAGGAAAAAACTTTGGCTTGGTTGAAGTTGATTAAAAACAGATAAACATAAAAAATCTATTATTAAAAAATATTAAAATGTACATTTATTTCAAACTTACAGGAATTATTACAGAAAACTTAAAATTTACTAAAGACAAAATGGAAAAAAAATACCGAGACTACATTTTCATAAAACTTGCAGGAATTACTAGAGGAAAGAATAAACTTTATTTTTATGTAAACACAAACACACTTCATAACAAAGTAAAAAGCTAAAGCTCAGTTGAAGTTGATTAAAAACAGATAAACCTAAAACAATTATTATTAAAAAAAATTATTAAAAAATAATGAAATGCCAAGTTTGCATAAAATTAATAGAGATCATAAAAGGAAAAATGATGCTTATTTTGTAATTACTGTTAATTTACATTTTACGTTAGATTTTCATAAAATTTATAGGGTAATAAATATGCTTTATTTTTACGTATGAAAGAAAATAATTTGCTTATAATAATAATAATAATAATAATGTTTCTTTATTTTAAAATGTTTACAAATTTTACGATAAAAAAAAGCCTAAACAGGTTAAAATAGTGTCAAATAATAATAAAGTAAAAATAAAATTACGTAATATCTAGAGGTATTATTTAAGTATTCTATTTATGTTCAGAAATTCGTTTATTGAATATTGTTCGCATTTGCTTTATTTATTTGTATTTATACGTATTATTTTTTATATTTATTTAGGATGCGAATGTAAAAAAACCGAGGAATAACAAAAAATAATTGATTAGAGTGAGTAAAAACAAGTCAGAATTGGCATAAATAACGAAAACAAATAAACTTAACGACTGTCTTTAATTTTAACAAAAGGGAATTGAGTTCAAAAAAAATTTTCTTAATACAAATAATTAGTGGCCGACTTCATTAAGCAGAAGAATACAGCATAATTCTTCTGCTTAATGAAGTAGACCACTAATTATTTGTATTTATAAAATTAATATATTAGGTATGAAACAAAATAATGAGCGGTATTTGTATGTTTAATACAAAATAATGGGCTTTGTTTTTAGTTAATTTGTGTTATTATTTAAATATCATTTAAAAATACTGAAAGGTTAGATTTTTATTAAGTTTACAGGAATTGTAAAAAGAAATAATGAGCTTTAAATCTCGTATTATTTTTAAATTTCTGTACCTTTTAACTTGTCATTCTTAATCGTTTTAGATAAAATGATAAACAAACTATTTTAAAATGTTTGTACCTTTTAATTTGTCATTCTTAGTACTTTTAGATCAAATTATGAACAAATGTTCGGTTTCTGAACTGTTGTTCTGCAATATTCGTTGTGTTGTGGGTTTTAGCGGCAGGATTAATTCAAAAAATAAAATGGAGACATTATTCTAGAAATTTGTATGTAATTTTTTTTAATTCTTCTTTTAAATATATGCGCCAATATTTCACCAATGGTTGTTGGCTTCTTTCGGGCAAAATTATAAAATTCAGAAACAGAAACAAGCAATATTAAGTAAAAAGATTATAGCAAATACGTAAAATGCGTACAAGGCTATAATCTATTTACTTAATATTGCTTGTTTCTGTTTTTAATTTTGGAATTTTGCCCTAAAGAAGCCAACAACCGTTGGTGAAATATTGGCACATATATTTAAAAAAAATATATTAAAAAAAATAAATTACAAACTTGCATCCATCCATCCATCCATTCCATCCATTATCTATTTTATTTTTTGAATTTTATCCAATACGATTAACTTGACGGCAAAAAAGAAAACTGTCATTCTGTTGTTCTACTTCACAATAGTATTTATTTATTTATTATTTTACGGAAATCTCCTTTGTACATAATACATTTTAACAACAGTAATTTAAGATAAACTTAATATAAATTTAATAAAACATTATCGAATAGTTAAATAAAAAAAGAAGAATATTATTTTGTATTTCAATTGTTTTATATTCGTCTAATTTGTGTGAATTAAAAAAAAATCATAAAAACACAGAAACGTTAGATTTTTGTAAAAATTATAGTTAAATGAAAATAAAGAATGATGTAGTTTATGTATTTGTATTTTGGACTTTCTGTACCGTTAAATTCATTATTCCTTATTATTTTAGATTTTGCTCTTTTGGAATTGGAGCAATTTTAGATAAAATGGTGAAACAATTTTGAGTTTTAGAGTTGTTTTACTTCTCAATGTATTATTGTTTTTTTTTTTTTTTTGGAGAGTTGTTGTTTTGCTTTGTAATTTATTATACTTAATTGATTATTACCTACATATGTCTGTGCATATTTTGTTTATTTCGATTTTTATAGAGATTTTCATCGTTTTAGGGAAATTATGAAAAGAAAGAATGATGTAGTTTATGTATTTGTTTTTTTAACTTTCTGTACAATTTAATTCGTTATTCTTTTTCATTTTAGACTTAGCTCTTTCAAAATTTGAGTAATTTTAGATAAAATGATGAAACACTTTTCAGTTTTAAAGATGTTGTTTTACTTCTCAATATATTATTGATATATTTTTAAAGAGCTGTTGCGCTTTATAATTTATTATACTTAATTGATTATTATCAACATGTACGCATGCATTTTGTATTTATTTCGGCTTAGAGAGTTTGTATCTTGATGAACATTTTCGATGTAACGAGGTAGATTGACTAATGACATTCGGCTGATTAATATTCCGCGCGAGCGACTTGTAATTTTGTTTTCGAAACACACCCTATACAATAATTATCGGTTATCGTTGGCAATTAACGTGCCATCGGGTAAAAATACGGATGAAGCAAACGAGCGGTGAAAACAGGATATGGTAATGTAATGGAAGAGAACGCGAAACGCGACACAAGGCCGAATCAATAATAAGAAAATATTAAAAAAATAATAATAACAAATACAAGAGAAGAGAATTAAAAAAAAATTATGTAAAATTTAGTTATCTTAAAAAATGGTTTCTCTATTTCGTTGTTATTTTTAACAACGAAATACAGAAACAATTTTTTTAAGATAATTAAATTTTATATAAAAAGTTAGCAATTCTCTTCTGTATTAATGTTTTAATTATTATTTATGTATACAGAGAATTTTTCTTATAAGTATACATATCATATATTTATTTAATTAACGGATTTACCTTTAATCAGGTAATTAAATTTGGGTTTAACATTTCTTCAGAAATTTATTCTTTAAAAGATATACATTTCGGACACAAAGTGACCATTATCAATGGTTTGATATAGTATCAGTATCAGACCATTGATAATGGTCACTTTTTTAAATCCGCTCCCGAAATTTTTAAAATATTAAATGTTACTATGTAAAAGCTGCCGCGTTAGGTCAAAAACATTTTTTTTTTCCAATTAAAACCCCCCGAAATTTTTATATCCCCCCCCCGCGAAATTTTTTCTGGTTACGGCCTTGTCCGAAATTTACATCTGGTAAAGAATAAATTTGTAAAGAAAGATTAAAAGTGTTTTATTTCAAGTTTATACAAGTATTTTACAATATAATTTTACGATAGAAAACATTTAATGTTTAACAATTTTCATTTTACATTTTAAAATTTAATTAATTAATTATTAAACTAGTATATCTAGCTGTAAATGTTCATTAATTCAGTTATTTTATAAAAACGTTAGAGTTGAAGCTTCTAAAGAGTGTTTCCACTCCCAGACTAAGCGTGAAGTAAAATTTCGAGTTTAGAAAAGCCTGAAAATTTGACTTGGTCGCGTAGCGAAGCGGAGCGACCAAGTCAAATTAGGATTTTCTAAACTCGAAATTTTACTTCATGCGCCACGCGTATAAAACACTGATTTAAAGTGAAGTTAAAAATATACTGCTTAAGTTTTATTTCGCGTTAATACATTTTACAAATATTTATTTCCTCTAACCAAATCTTGCGCTTTCAAAAGTCGCGCAATTTTTTTTATGAAGTGTTGGTATGATTAAACTTAGTATATTTTAAACTTCACTGTGAATCAGTGTGTTAGACGCGTGGCGCATGAAGTAAAATTTCGAGTTTAGAAAAGCCCGAAAATTTGGATTTTGCTTTTCTAAACTCAAAATTTTACTTCATGCTTAATCTAGGAGTGGAAACACTCCTTTTGAATGCTAATATAAAGACAACGAATTCTTGGGTTTATTTGATACTTGTTCTGCTACTTTCTTGATGGAACCAGATTTGCACATGGAACAATACAAGTGTTTAACTTTACCCAATGTGAATTCTTGGATTCATTAAAAAGACAAATACCCTGTATAATCCATTTATAAAATCATTCTTTACGTCTTTATTTATGTATTGGCCTTCTGTTTGAATAAAGATTATATTACATTACGAAATACAGAAACCATTTTTGAAGATAACTAAATTTCATATAAGAAATTAGTCATTTTCTTCTGTATTAATGTTTTAATTATTATTTATGCATACACTGAATTTTTCTTATAAGTATACAAATTATATATTTATTTAATTAACGGATTTACCTTTATACAAGTAATTGCATTTGGGTTCATTAAAAAGACAAATTCCCTGTATAATCCATTTCTAAAATCATTCTTCACTTCTTTATTTATGTATTGGCCTTCTGTTGGAATAAAGATTACATTAGAAGAATAATTATAAGTTGAGTGTTTGTTATTATAGAAATGTTGTGTGAAATCCGTGAACGTTTACGTCTTGATTCTGGATTTACTAGTGCTATTATAGAAGCATTGTCCGTATTGTGTTAAAAGTGGCAATTTAAGGAGGCGCACAATGGCGAAGTCACGAGAAATCGTGAACGCGCTACCTGGCGATTTAGGGCCCAGATAAAACCATAATTGGCACCATTAAACTATTAAACCCATCCCTTTTCCGCACTCTTGAGATAAACACTACCGTTTTTGTTGCGGTGAGTTAAGTATTACGAAAGTTCCATCGACTGAAACGAGATTCTTACAAAAAAATCAGAAAATTATAAAGCTTGTATTAGACTACACTATTTTCTTGAAAACAAAAATATTGTACAAAAGTATTGTACGAAAATATTGTAAAAGAAATTACTAAATAGAAATTGGCGATTTAGGGCACAATTAAACAATTAAACCCATCCCTTTTTAAATATTACCAAAGTTCCATCGACTAAAACGAGATTCTTACAAAAACTCAGAAAATTGTAAAGCTTGTATTAGACGACACAATTTTCTTGTGCAAAAATATTGTACAAGAAATTATTAAATAGAAATCGTGAACGTGCTACCTGGCGATTTAGGGCCCAGATAAAACGATAATTAACACCATTAAACTATTAAACTCATCCCTTTTTAAGTATTACGAAAGTTCCATCGACTGATACATAATTCTTACAAAAAAATCAGAAAATTATAAAGCTTGTATTAGACGACACTATTTTCTTATACAAGAATATTGTACAAAAAATTACTAAATAGAACATGCCCTTTTTCCATTATACAAAATTGTACAAGATTCGCGTTTGGTCATACTTTGTATATTACACCATGATAGAAAATAGTATACTATTTTCTTTTACAAGAAAATATAATCGTCTAATACAAGCTTAATCGATTGTTTAACAGGAGAAACAACAAAAGTTCATTCATTTAACCTATTAAGAGCCATTGGTGCAATTTGTCTTGTTTATACCTTTGGGACTTAGGTTTTTAGTTACTATTTATTTTAAACTGTGATAATGCAGGTGTTGTAATTTTTAATTGTTTGTTTATATTTATAGTGTTAATGTGTACTTTTATATTCTTAGTTGTACTATATTATGAATTTTTTAATAGACTTCATTGACTAAATAAATAAATAACGCAACATTATCATTTTTTTGTTACTAAATTACTAAATAAGTAATTGATACATTGTATTATTTTATATGACTTATTGTATTATTTTATATGACTTAAAAATGTATAGGGAAAATTTGAATATTTTGTTATTTAAATATTTCGTTTATTACTCATTAAAAAAATGTTTTTAGTGTATTTCTAACTTCGCAATATTTCAGTGATTTATACGCGTGGCGCATGAAGTAAAATTTCGAGTTTAGAAAAGCCTGAAATTTTTTTCTAAACTCGAAATTTTACTTCATACTTAATCTGGGAGTGGAAACACCGTTCGAAACTTCAAATTGAACGCTTTTATAAAATCGACGAATACCTGAAAATTTACAGAATATACGTTATGTGTATTAAAAAGAAAAAATCCCAGTATGTAATCAACTTTTATAGTTAACTCTCTAATTGCTAGGCCATTAATGCGTGAATTAATTTAATTAATTAATTAAATTTTAAAAAAATAATTAAAAAAACACACACGTTTCTTCACCCAAACATCTGGAACAAATCTCTTAAAAGCAACGACAGATAATTAATTTCTAATACAACACAAGAAACTGTAATGATATGAACAACACTTTGATCTAAACGATAAGAACACACGCACTTAATGAATTTTACCTTTAAACTAATGAATTATTCTATTTCAGAATTGTTAGAGCAACACATTAAGTGCAAGAAACTGCAAAATAAAATAAGCAAAGTTTCAAAGTAAGAGAAAATATGTCACGATTGAACCCTTTTATCAAAACACCAACAACACATGTACTTAATAATTCATTAAGTACATGTGTTGTTGGTGTTTAGATAAAAGTGTTTTGCATAGTGTTCAATCGTGACATATTTTCTCTTACTTTGAAACTTTGCTTATTTTATTTTGCAGTTTCTTGCACTTGATGAATTGCTCATCTATAAAAGAATGAAACAATTATCAGAGCAATTCATCAAGTGCAATAAACTGTAAAATAAAATGAGCAAACCTTCAAAACAACAGGAAAAATGTCAGTGGGTTTTATCTAAACATCAACAACATATGCACTTAATGAATATTACCACTAAAAAAATGGAACAACTATTAGAGCAATTTAACAGAAAACTGTCACAATTGAACACGATAGAAACACGTTTATGGAAACACCAATAACACATGCACTTAATGCATTTTACCTTTAAACGAATGAATCAATTAATTTTACAATTATCAAAGCAATTCATCAAGTGCAAGGAACTGTACAATAAAATGTGCAAAACTTTAACTCAACAGAAAAAAGGTCACAATTGAACACAATAAAAAAACAGAAATTTGTATCTAAATACCAACTGCACTTGCACTTAATGAATTTCACCATTAAACGAATCAGTGAATTATTATTCACAATTATTAGAGCAATTCATTAGTTTATCATTATAAGAATTGAAACTATTGAAAATACAAAACATAATATAATTGTCTAAACGACTTCATGAACTCTCATGTCACATTAATATGTCAGAATCTAGTAAATTATAAGGGTAAATTAATAAAATGTATTTATTATGCCTGGTACTTTTCATTGAAATTTTGACATTGACAATTAATATGAAATCAAATTAACTATAGGTATACTGTAGAGAATTCATAAATAATTTAGTTAGTTCAAAATTGAATTTGTGTTTAGCATTCCGGCACTAGATACCCACAGACGCGTTTCGGACTTCACGGTCCTCTTCAGTGTGGTTCCGACCCAGTGCTGAGGAATACTGAACATTTCTGACTATTTCAAGCCAGGAGCATTAGATGGCGTTAGCTATCGAATCCATTAATGAGTGTAAAGTATTTTGCACTTGATGATTTTTACCTCTAATCTGTTGATTTAATTAATTTTGCAATATTTAGAGCAACACATTTCTTATTCAACTCAAAATTGTGTACTTCTGAGCATGATCAAAGTTCGAAACTAACTGAGGCCCAACACAAACCTCTTTGCGTAATACCTGCTTTTTGACCCTTCAACCCTTTTTCCTCGTTTCGTTTCACTAGTGCCGAAATTCTTTTAAAGAGAGAAAAATACCCCTCATCCTTTTTTCCCATGCGCATTTTTCAGCACCAACCCTTTCAATGTTTGTTTTTTAATGGTTATATATTTGAATTTTATGGTAAATATTTAACGAATTCCGAAAGGAGGCCTTTTGTTAGGTGGACAGGTATTTTATAAAAAGCTTTGGTCATAAATTAATGAAAGAAGAAGAAACATGGAATGTAACATTGGATGAATTAAATGTAACATATGATGGAAAAAAATAAGTAATGGACTATACTAACATACAGGGAATTTTTCTATCAAGTATACATATCACGATAAATACGCTGTATTAATTGAGGCATTCGTTGTTTTTGAAATTCGTTAAATTTGTAACTTCTAACGAGTGTTTTCCACTCCCAGATTAAGCATGAAGTAAAAATTCGAGTTTAAAAAAGTCTGAAAATTTAATTGGTCGCGTAGCGCTACGCGACCAAACCAAATTTTCAGGCTTTTCTAAGCTCGAAATTTTACTTCATGCGCCAGGCGCATAAAACACTCATCTAAGCTTTGAAATATACTTCTAAATCAGTATGCTAAAACAGTAAATTTTGAAATTCACTTGTGATCAATGTTCTATCACTTGGCACATGAAGTAATATTTCGAGTTTAAAAAAGCCTGAAAATTTTACTTCATGCTTACTCTAGGATTGTAAACACTCGTTAGAAGCTTCAAATTGAACTCTTTTAAAAACAACGGATGCTTGAACATTAAATTGGGATATGTATACTTAAAAGAATGAATATCACTACCATTTAATCTTTCAACTCGCATTAATGGATAATTTAAAAGTGAGCTAGTATAACGAAGATCATTTATATGATAAGTACGTGAACAATATCTCTAAACCTTTTTTAATAGCCCTTAATTACGCGCTTAATCACGACCGTAATTTTCAACACCCCGTAATTACGGAATCAAACCCGTCATCAATTTAAACCGGATTACAATCATTTCCAATTCAAATTCTTTTAATAATCCCCTTAGAATCGGACACACTTAACAGGATACAATAACAATAAAAATTAATCGGGTGTGGATTATTCTACTAAAGAAAAAAAGAAGCACGGGCCACTCTTTCGGTTTATAATCTCTAACCGATTTCGAAAAGTAAAAAGTATTAGTCACGCTTGTCTTCACTGGTGAATGCGATTAAAAAAATAAATACCTCGATGAAGCTAACAAAAATTAAGCATAATATTGGATCATGAAAAAATATAATAAAAAAACACATATTATAAAAAATATTTACAGGTTTAGCCGCAGACAAATCGAAGCGGCTAACAAAAATATTTAGCTTAGTATTGGATCATAAAATAAATGCACTAAAAAAACACATGTTATAACAACACAAATAGTATAAAGAGAATAGAATTTTTGTTTTTATAATATGATTAACCTGAGTGACCAAACCTAATTTTCAGGCTTTTATAAACTCGAAATTTTACTTCATGCGCCACGCATATACAACAATGATTTCAATTGAAGTTTAAAATATACTTATTAGGTATGTAAACTTATGATTAATAGTCTCCACATTTTTTGTTTGAAGATTGAACTCATCATTTATAACAATTGTTAAATGTTAACTGAAAATTTTACTTTATGCTCCAGGCGTACAAAACACTGATTTAATGTGCAGTTTGAAATACGCTGCTTTAGCATACTGCTTTTGCAGTATATTTAAAACTTCACAATATTTCAGCGTTTAGTACGCGTGGCGCATGAAATAAAATTTCGAGTTTAGAAAAGCCTGAAAATTTGGTTTGGTCGCTCCGCTTCGCGGAGCGACCAAACCTGCCTGAAAACTGGCTTTTTCAAATTCGAAATTTTACTTCATGCTTAATCAGGGAGTGGAAACACTCGTTAAAGGTTTCAAACTGAATGTTTTTCAAAGAGGACAAATATCTGAATATTTATTAACTACACATCGGGGTGTGTATCGTTAAAAAATAAAAGAAAAATTATCGTGGTTAACATCAAGATAGTTTTATTAATTTCTTCTTAGTTAATTTACTTTCTGTATCAATATTAGAATTAATACGAATTAATGAAGTATAAAATCGTTTAATTGTTGCAGGCAATATTTTCTTTTACTTTGCAAATAAATTTAATACATTTACATTTGTTTAAATATATGCATTTTTATTTGTTTACGCAGTTGACTACCTGTTATCATCGAAAAAATACCACGATAACAAATGTTTGAAATGATAAAGGCGAATTAACTCCTTCCTGTTTTTTTTCCTTCGCGAATTATTCGAAATATTTTTAAAATATTCATATGAGACATAAAAACTCAAACATTTGTTGAATACAAACATATCTAAATATGTAATAATTATATATTGTTATTGTGACTATTATTAGTTAAGAGTAATAAATTATAAATTCTAAGCATAATTATTTGAAATAAAACTGTTGTAAAGGAGAACTATTAAAAGAATAATTTAAATCCTTTGTGCATGAATGAAAATTGTTAGTCTTTAAATCATAAGTAAATCATCTAATATAAAATAATTACCCTTATTTTTTTATTAATAATAGAATAATAAAATGTAGTAGTATACCAAGTTGAAGACTCAAAATGTTAACTCAAGAAGCAACACGATAAAAATGAAAGAAAAAAAAGAGACAGTTCCCCAGTATATGAGAATTGTTAAAAGATTACTCTGTTGGCATTAATGTTTTTGTTTCTATCTTTTGTGTGTCAAATTGTTATTTTGTAAAATATTTATATATTCTGTAAAATGGTACATCCGTGAATAAAGGTTTATTTATTTATTTAGTTATGGTGGTATTTTTTTAATGTAAAAAGTTAAAGAGTTATGACTATTTTTCATAAAAATGTTGAACTTATTATCAGTAAAAAAAAAATAAGTAAAGAGCATGCTCAATTTTACGGCGGGCAATCTGCACTTCTTCAGCATGCTCTTTACTTATTATTTATTTATTTTTTTCACTGATAATAAGTCGAACATTATTATTAAAATTAGTCATGTCTTTAACTTTCTATATTAAAAAAATACTATCATAACTGTCTCTTTCTATTTTTTTCTTTTTTATCTTGTTGCTTCTTGCGTTAACTTTTTGGGTAGCAAGAATCGTTTTCAGTCGCTGAACACATAAAGATTTCAGGCTACTTAATTTGTTTTCAGCTGCTGAATATTTCTAAATAAATACAAGATAAAATTAGAAGAATTAGAGTTAGGTTATTCATGTCTTACCATGTTGCTTCTTGAGTTGATTTTCATCAGCTACTAGAATCGTTTATAGTTGCTGAATACTATAGGATTTCAGGCTGCTTGAATTGTTTTCAGTTGCTGAATATCTGCAAATAAATAAATGCCTACAATTAAAAGTAGAATTAGGTTTCTCTATTTTTTTGTAATATGTTGCTTTTGAGTTTATTTTTCTAAGCAACTAGAATCATATTCAGTTGTTAAACACGCTAGGATTTACTTAAATGGTTTAAAGCTGCTGATTATTTGTAAATAAAGAAATTCAAAAAATTAGAAGACATATCCCCGTTTACACCTAAGTCAGTGGCGTAGCCAAGATGGGGTTACTCTAGTCGCTGCTATCAATTTTATTTGTCTTTTTGAAATTGCCGCGTGTTTACAATCATTAAAAAATTGTGCACACGCCCTGATTTAACGTGAAATTATATTATAAATAGTTGTTTTTTATGCAATTTCTATAGAAATATTTTATGTTTATGCAAATTATATTATTCTGTCTAAACTGTTTTTTCTTCCCGCGCTTCAGTTAGAACCCCCGCCCCCCTAAATCCTGGCTACGTAACTGACCCAAGTCGATTAACTTAATAAATGTTTAGTACTTCTTAAAAACCCAACAATTTTATTTACAAATTGTTTACGCAGTCGCATATTGATGAAAGAGACATGTTTAGGTTATCTTACAAATTTATAACGTTCTTATATTCAAGAAATTTGACTTATCAAACGTTTTAATCAACTTAAAGGACGGTTAAAGTTAAAGTTAATCAGTCTGGGTGCAACTATCCTTTAGTGTAAGGTTTCTCTTTCTATTTTATTTTTTTAACATTTTTAACTTTTGAGTTTATTTTTCCAAGAAAATAGAATTGTTTTCAGCTGCTGAAAACGGTACGATTTTATGCTACCTGAATTGTTTTCAGCTCCTGAATATTTGTAAATAAATAAATTACAAAAATAAGAAGATCTAGAGTTATTTTTATATTTGAAGATACATTATATAACATTTAGTAGTTTTTTGCCGTCAATATTCTTCTATAAACTTTTTGAAAAAAATGGCAGAATTAAAAAATTATAGTTATATTTTTCTAGCCAGAACTTTATTTTTATTTAGCCAATACTTCGCAGAACTTTTGTCAGCTTCTTCAGGGCAAGTTAAAACTAAAATAAATAAATACAATGATATTTTTTATAAATGGGTAACACAATTAAGCTAAATAAAAACAAATTTCTGGCTAGAAAAATACAACTATAATTTTTAAATTCTGCCGCTTTTCCCCAAAAAGTTTATAGAAGTTTTTGATACATTATATTATTAATTAATTATAAATTATAAATGAATCTAAAATTTTGTTAAAGAAAAACAACACGTACTTCCGATGTGTACGAAATTTACACTCTGATTTTCCATACACCTTTAAATATTAGATATACCAAAAAATAATATCAGGTGTTTATTTAAAAACACAATCGAGAAGGCGTTGCTATTTGATAGAAGGAAACGGAACGAAAAAGTAAAGTCGCAGCTTAATTTACGTTTTGTCATACCTGACATAAATGTCAGATTGTGTTTATCAGTAGCTCATTAGTTTGCCTTGTTCTTATAGTTGTTGTTATTACTTTTTATAAATTAGCTGTTTTCACAGTTTAATAGACAATGGCAATTGCAATATAGAATAAAATTATAAAACTTGGTTAGGTTAACATTGACAGGAGCGACTGACAAATTCAAGTACGACCTACTTCACAATGTTTTGAAAATTTCACAGCCGACTCGATCGGGTTTTTAACTTAACACCTGCTATAACGAAGATACAACTCTTACTAGGAACAGCAATAATAAATACATACTTAATTACAGTATCTAAACAACTAGCACCGTTTTGTATGTTTTTCAGTTTACGTGAAGTGATTATTACACTAAAAAAGACTGTTATTCCTTACTTCACTTTTTATTTGTATCGTTAGATATACATTTCGAGACACAAAGTGCTCATTATCAATAACAAACTAGTTTGTTATTGATAATGAGCACTGTGTGTCTCGAAATGTACATCTAACGATACAAATAAAAAGTGAAGTAAGGAATAACAGTCTTTTTTTAGTGTAGCATCGTTTTGAGTTTAATACTAAAGTGTTCAGATTTCAGACTAGTTGATTTTTGTAGATGCTGAAAACTTGTAAATAAATAAAATACAGAATTAGAAGAATTAGAATTATGTTTCTCTTTATAACTTTATAATACTAATAAGAAGAATTAGAATTATGTTCCTCTTTATAATATTATAATAATAACAAGAAGAATTAGAATTATGTTTCTCTTTATAACATTATGTTCTAATGTTTAACCGTTTGTTAACATAAAGTCAGGCTTGTTTTTATTGGGGATTGCATTTTATTTAAATGTCTCTTTTTTGAACGGGGGGTGTTCTAGAGGTTAAAAATAATGGCCCACCCACGTTGTTACGGATTTATACCTGGCTCTGTTGGGAGTAAAACAAAAGAATTCGTTCAGCGATGTGTGTGAGAGATTATAAAAATATGACATGTAAACTTAAAACTTGATACAAATCGTAAAATCAAGCAAAACATAAAGAGCAGTGTATTTTTTTTTTCATTAAATATAATTAAAATTTTAAAAAATCATTAAATTTGAATTGAATTGAAATCTTAGACGCAGGCGTTTAATTTGTGGTAAATTTTGAAAACAATTATTAAATAATATTTTAAAGAAAAAAAAAACATTTTTATAAAGTTTATACACAATCTTCATAAATTATCGAACGTTTTTAAATAACGCTCCAAAACATCCCAAGTTATTTTTACTATTTTATGTCAATTTATGTATTATGATTTTCTCAGATTTATCTTGTTTTCACCATTAAAAATAATTCGCGATGTTTTGACGCTTTCTTTGAAAACCTTGTATATTTACAAAATCTGTATAAACTGTATAAAAGGGATATTTTTTCTTAAAATATTATATTGTAAAATTCCAGCAAGAAGGCTTATTAATAGAATTGCAGGACCTTCGACAAGGCAAATGATTTGATTTAGAGAAAAAATGCATCGTTCTATGTATGTCAAAAATAATCCGTTATATAGATTGATTCACACCAATAATTGCTTAATCTCCTTATCAAACATTGATTTATTTGCTAAGAATTATTCAAGCATTCGCAGGGCGGTTGTGGTCATCAATTTGGATCGACTTTCAAATAGTTTCGGTAGTTAATATTTTTTTTTTGTATGGGTGTAATGGGTGGGATTGTTTTCAGTTGTTTTCAATTGTTTGTATTTTGTATTAATTTTGTAATTTGTAAAAAAGTTTTTTTTGTTAATAAATAAATAAATAAATATCAATGTAGTTTAATGTTAATTCATTTCTATTAGACCCATACAAACACTATACTAACACTATAAGTTAGTTTTGAACTAGTAATAAAATGATGGTAGCCACATCGCATTTTTATGTATTATAACTTCACTCTAATTAAATTTGAAGTAATTTAGAGGTTATGTTACACTGATTTTGTTTACTTTTGTAAAAATGCATTTTGTCTGCTGAATAATTCGATTGAAATTTACTTCTAACGAGTGTTATCCACTCCCAGGTTAAGCATGAAGTAAAATTTCGAGTTTAGAAAAACCTGAAAATTTGGTTTGGTCGCTCCGCGAAGCGGAGCGGCCAAACCAAATTTTCAGGTTTTTCTAAACTCGAAATTTTACTTCATGCGCCACGCGTATAAAACACTGATTAAATTAAAGTTTAAAATATACTGATTATGTACATAAATTTACAAATTATGTATGTTTAATTATAATTAAGAAATCAAATAGATTATCTTTGATTATTTAAAGGATTCAACTCATCTTCTATAACAATTCTAAAATATTAATTTTAAAAATAAACATGGGTTTCATGTTTTCTTCATGAATCCTTGAAACTAGTCGCAATACAAAAATCAGTACATTTAAAGAACTGTTTTTTTTTTAAATTTTAGTAAAATTGTAAATTTTACTTGCATTGAATATTTTATTTAATTGCATTGTCTAATAATTGTTAAATATTAACTTTAAATATGAACATGGGTTTTCACTAAGATTTCTTCATGAATCGTTAATACTAATTGCAATACAAAGCCTAAAAAATCGGAGACATTTAATGAAGTGATTTTTTAAAATTTAAGTAAAGTTTTAAATTTTACTTGCATTAAATATTTTGTTTAATTAAATTGTCCAATAACTGTAAAATATTAATTTTAAAAATGAACATGGGCTTTCACTAATTTCTTCATGAATCCTTAAAGCTAGTTGTTGTATTGCAAAGATTAAAAAATAAGTGGTGAATTTTTTTCAAATTTAAATAAAGCTGTAAATTGTAGTTGCATTCAATATTTAATTTAATAACATTGTCTAATAATTGTAAAATATTAATTTTGAAAATAAACATGGGTTTTCACTAATATTTCTTTATGAATCCTTGAAACTAGTTGCAAAACAAAGCCTAAAAAATCAGTGACATTTAAACATGTGATTAAAAAACAAAATGTAAGTTAAGTTGTAAATTTTACTTGCATTAAATATTTTATTTAATCACATTATTTTTTAATTGGTAAATGTAAATTATTGGTGCATGTTGGAGAGTAAACATTATTATTATTCGCGTGTTAAAAATATTTCTAATAATTGTAGCATGTAGATTTTGTTCTATTAATACGAAATGTTAGTATCGTGTTTGTATCCCTCTAGTAGAAATTAACTAGCATTAAACTATAATAATATTAACAGCAATTCTATTAATAAAGCTGTTAGTATTTATTATAAATTCTTAATTTTGAATATACTCAAATTTTAACATGTGATGTATAAACCATTTAGTTTAAACAACAATATTTGATTCAGACAGACAAAAGCTATCGTGTTAATTAAATAATATCAAGAATTTATTTGAATATTTCCACGTGCTAAATAAAAAATATGTCTAGTGATTAAATTAGCGCACAGGTGTGAAAATCGCGGAGTTCGCACATTTTCCAATAAATCGATTATATTGCCAATGCCATAACTGCGCTTTTACAACGGTTTGCATTTTCACGAGCGATTTGCCCCGCAATGTATCAATTTCTGCCGACATTGAATATTATTTATAGCGGCCAATTTCGCTGACTCGATTGCATAATTCTCGCGCCAGTGCGCTCGTTCTTTTTTTTTTTCTTTTCTAAACGCCCAGCTTGCACAATTTCTAAAACCACACACGTTCAAAGTACGATAAGGCCAGAAATTGATTATGTTTGTAAAATAGTATTCAGGATATTATAAATGCACGTGTTTTCAATTTTATAATACGTATTTTGCATAACTGAAGAGTTAAATACAATAAACATACCTTTGCATTTTAAAATAACTGAACATATTAATTAATGGACAGTAAAAGATAGTTTTAAGAATTCACTAATAAATGTGTAAAATGTGTAGAGTTTGAAAATTGTCTGTTTCTAAAATTACCTATTTTGATTCTGTTACTTAGAATCAGGGTCGCATTATTTAATTTACCGAATTCAAATATCAACGAAATGTACATAAATTATTGAAAAATCATTAATCTTGGTTGAAAATTCAAAATTGAGAAATGCATAAAATTTCTTTCTACGGTAGAAAAATTAAACCGTATCGATATTTCTCTAGTTCTTTTCAGTTTAAACTGTGATTTAAGTGAAATTTCAAGGTGATTCAAATTTCAATTAGTTGTAACTTGAAAACGTTTAGCTTCATATTCTTGAAATTTGGTGTGGATACAAAGAAAATATTGCTCTTCAAAAATATAAATATTTAAAAACACACCATCGATAGGTTTCTACTTATTTTCAATTAAATGTAAACAAAACTCTGATTTAAGTGAAACTTCAAGCTGATTCCAATTTTAAATAATTCTAAATTGAAAACGTTTTGATTTATAATATTGAAAATTCGTGTGGATGTAAAGATAATATTGCTTTTCAAAAATATATATGTATGTGTACAAAACGCTTAAATTTTGTGCAGGTCTAAATATATAAACCTCACAATATTTTAGCGTTTTATACGCGTGGCGTATAAAGTAAAATTTCGAGTTTAGAAAAGCGTGAAAATTTGGTTTGCAAATTTTAAGGCTTTTCTAAACTCGAAATTTTACTTCATGCTTACTCTGGGATTGTAAAGACTCGTTAGAAGCTTTAAATTGAAGGCTTTTATATAAAAAAAAAACGTTTGTCTGAACATGTACAGCTTAAACATACAAAAAGTTTAACTTGCATCTATATTACCTAATTCTGTTGGCAAATCGAATCATTATTACCTTTTCGTTTTGGATTTAAAATAAAACCCTTTCAAAAATCAACCCCAACCATCTCTTTCTCACGAAGAGGAAAAAAATCGGTGCTACCTGAAGGACCATTAGCATACCATTACCATATGCAAAGACCCATGCGAAAACGTCATTACCTGCGATTAAAAGGTCCGCTTGATTTATGGTCTTGCACCCGAAAAAAAAAAAAAAAAACAATAAAACAAAATCGGTGTGTGTGTGTGTGAGGACCGGAATATTCGGATCATGTAAATAAGCCCAACCCTTTCGGAGAAAAGAAAAAAAGTTACGTTGCAAAATATTGTAGTTGGGTGTGTGAATTGATTTCGGAAACTGGGTCGTAAATTATTGAGGGAAGTGTTAATGTTGGAGGAATTTTGTTATAATCTAGTCGTGAAGTGTTTATGATGAGTAATCGATAAAAGGGGGTTGAGTTTATGTTGGGGGAATGTTGTTAGATGTTTCTTTTTATAAAAGTGCTTATAATAACAAAAATTACCTGCGCTTGAATATTATTTAATAAAGCTATTGCTATTTTTATTATTTTTTAGACATACAGTTGCGAGAGAAAAAAAAAACAGTACAGCAAAATATTTGGCTATGTGAACTGGATTCACTTTGATTTTTTAAATTGTCAATCAAATTGACAAATCTGCGGAAATGTCAAATGAAATTTATTTAACGTCGACATGCCTTAACTGACTGAAATGCAAAAAGCGATAATAATTAGAGACAGTATTAGCATTAGAGACATTGCTAATGAAGTGCATGTCAACAAAAGCACCGTCTTATCGGCCAAGGAAAAAATTGATGTTAACTTGTACATGAAAAGTTTGTTTTACAAGAAAAAATATACGATATTTATGAAGTGGATTTAACTCCCTGCTGTACTAGTTTTTTTCTCTCGCAACTGTACATACATTTGTTCTTTTTTCTAGAGCTACATTTGTTTGCATATTTTATTGGTAAAGATTAGATTAAGATTTATTTGTGCCAACTTTAAGTTAGATCTGTTTAGAAATTTTAAAATAAATAAATAATAACAATACAACAATTTAACAATATTTCTGCAATATTTAATTTTTCTTCTGTTACAAGATACTCTTAATGTCTTAAATGAATGATCATTAAATTTAACATTTAACATTGTCATAATTGTATCCAAATTGTCATGATTGTATTCAAAAGTGGTTGTTGAAATATTTAAAATTACAGGAATGGTATCAACTTATACAGAAGTTTTTTTTATTGTTATTTCATGTAGAAATGGCAATATTGGTAAAATATCAAATACCAAGAAGCTTTTATTAGGAATATTCCTTAAAAATTGGAAAGCGGATTTGGTTTGGTCACTCCGCTACGTGAAAAAAACTGAAATATTGTGAAGTTAGAAATACACTTAAATATATTTTCTTAGATAGAATAATAATCAAAATATTTAAATAAAATATTTACATTATTCTTCACACATTTTCAAGTCAGGTCAATTAATACAATGAATGAAATTAACTTAATAATTTAAATAGGAAAAAATTAATTTTAGTTTTAGACTTCTTGAAATTGAACACGTTCAACCAAAAGGGAGAAAGATTGCATCACAGTTTCAATTTTATATAAAGCGAGACTTCTGTCTTACATCTAAGGTTGATATTTCTTTCAATCCTTACGATCTGAAGTCTTCACTTCACAAGAACAAAATTGTAGCTAATTTAGTTTTAAACTTCTTGAAATTGAAACCTACAACCAATTTTTCTATAAAGCGAGACTTGTTTCTTATAGGTTGGCTAGGGAGCTTAAAGCTAGAAGAATCTTAGCTCCTTTACTCGAATAAAATAGAGGATCTTTGGCAATTTCGTCTATGTTATTGAAACTAGTGTTAAAATTTTAGTTTAGATATTTTATGCATATTAATTAAAATAAATTAATTAATTTCCAACAGACTTCTTGAAATTGAAAACCTATAACCAAATTATAGTTTTTTTTTTTTATTTATTAGAGAGGGGGATTGCATCAAAGTTTAATTTTTTATAAAGCGAGACTTGTTTCTTATAACGGAGGTTGGCTAGAGAGCTTAGAACTAAAAGGATATTAGCTTCTTTACTAGAATAAAATAGACGATTTTTGGCAATCTCGTAGATGTTATTGAAATTAGTGCTAAAACTTTAATTTAGATATTTTATGCAATTAATCATTGTTATTTTTATCAATTAATTAATTAAAATAAATTAATTAATTTTTATCAGTCACGCTGTAATCAAAATATGATACAACAAAGTTTTACCTCAATTATACAGCGTACATTTCCATATCTTGAATCGTGCCCTTTTTACCTCTACAGAATCAAAAACCCATTTTTTTTGTATATATATAATAACCACCACTATAAAACCACATTTCCTACCCACATAACATTCTCGAGTAAAACGCCCTTCAAATCAAGAAGGGTCGGCTTTTTTTATGCCCCGTCTAGGACACGAGAGTCTGAGGCCTGAAAGGGAATCCGGTTTCTCCCAGACGAGAGACAAGTGCAGGTACATAAAGGGATTAGGGGTCCACCCGACGGACGGATAATAGCCTTTTATGCCGCTAGGAGGGAAAGACGCGGAGAAGAAAGGGACGCGTGTGCATCCGGATAATAGAGAGAGAAAATACCCAAAGTTTTGATAAATAATAATTGAAATTGATGCACATGATAAGTTATAGAAAGGTAATAGCAACTAAGTGAAATCGTACTTTATGTAGTGTCTAGACTATTTTAAATAGGACCCGATCAAAACATCCACTGAGTTTCTCTGAAGAATGCCCAAGAATGAAATGTATTATACAAATTGATTTTTCATTTTAGTATACTGAGTTTTTAAAATTAAATAAACACGATATAAATAAATATTTACAGTTCACATAACATTAACCATACACATTTAAATTTAAATCGCATTTTTTAGTGAAGAAACAGCGAAATATTAAAAGATATTTAAATTTCTAAAACTTATTACATACGAGTAAGAAGTTTCGTTTTTTATTAATTAGAAAGAACTTCGTATATTAATAAAAATTATTATGTAAAAAAAGTAGATGAAGAGCAGCATAACGGGTAGCAAAAATTGTATAGATGTTTTGAATGGGTCCCTTTTAAATAGAGTTAGAGAAAAGCAAAGTAAATTTTTTTATCATTATTTAAATGAACTTTACCTTGATTTCCTCTAACTCTATTTAAAATAATCCAAAACAATACTTTCCCTTTGTATTACACATAGCGAAAAATAATAAAAAGTGATCGATAAGGCAGATATCATCTTCTCATTACTTTCATACAAATAACAATACTTTCATACAAATAAAACAATATGTTAAAAGAAAATGTTTTATTTATATAAAAGTAAAATAGTCTAGACAGATCTTGATTGTTTGAATAGAGACGCGAACAGAGAACTTCAATGTTTTTAATAACTTAAAGAGAGAACTTCGCTGTTTTAAAGAAATAACTTCACTGTTTAAATAAAGTAAAGAATAAACGTCATTATCTTGATTATGTTTCCAAATATTCCCGCCTGTTTCGCCATTGAACTTAACTTACATTCAAAGAAAAATCCTTGGGTAAATTTAACTGTTTTTTTCCATTTCTTATTCTAACCCAACATTCAGTGGAATCATTCATCGCTATTAAAATATCAACGAAAGCAACTTAACATTGCTTCGCTCTATATCTATATAAAATTGTTTAAGACATGACTTGCCCAATTGAATAGGGAAGCGAAGAAAGAATGTCATTGTTTTAAATCGTGCGTAGAAAAAAATTCCTTGTTT
Organism: Philonthus cognatus; assembly: GCA_932526585.2. Taxonomy (NCBI): domain Eukaryota; kingdom Metazoa; phylum Arthropoda; class Insecta; order Coleoptera; family Staphylinidae; genus Philonthus; species Philonthus cognatus. The sequence goes on from OW052244.1 coordinate 41,918,815, forward strand.
AAAATGCAGTGAAGATACCCATTCCCTGTTTTAAATAATGTGAAGAAAGAAATTCACATTTTAAATAAAATGAAGAAAGAACTTAAATGTTTTAAATTAAGTGAAGAAAGAACTTCGTTATCTTGAGTGAGCATCTCACCTTTCCAGTGGTGAAATGGATTTAACTTAAACCAAACATTTCAAAGAAACCATTCGATTGCATTTTACTGATTTTTTTTTTCGATATTATGAAAACAAAAAATTTGAGAAAGATCAATTGTTTCTTTGAAATTTTCGAGTTGAGAACTTCATTAGTTAAATTGTTTTGTTTAAGTAACAAAATCAGTGAAATTTAATTTAAGATGAACTTCAAAATCTTCATTATTCAAGTAGTTATTTGAAATCCAAAAATCAGTGAAAATTATAACATCATTATTTAAATAGCTTTTTCCAACTTTAAATTTTGTGAAAATTAACTCAAGGTTTTCTTTGAAATTTTCGACTTAAGAACACATTATTTAAATAGTTTTTCTAACCGAAAAATCATTAAAAATTGAATGTTTTATTTGATATTTTTGACTTAAGAAGTTTATAATTATAACCGAAACATCAGTGAAATTTAAATCAATGTTTTTGTAGAAATTTTCGACTTAAGAACTTAGTAAGCTATTGACAATGAGCAATTAGTGCTCGAAATGTACATTTAGCATAAATAAATGTTTTTAGTGAAGAAACTTTTAATTAAACTTAAATAAGGCAATTAAGGAACTAAGTCAAACATTTCAAAGGAAACACTTCGGTGATTTCTTTGGTTTTCTATTTCAGTCCAAAATTAGTGAAATGCGAAAAATAGTTAAATTTTGTTACTGAAGAACTCCAGTAATGAAATGTAGTAAAGAACTTTATTATATAAATAAAGTAAAAAAGAACTTCACTGTTCAAATAAAGGAAAGGGAAAACGTCATTATTTGAATAAAGTGAAAAAGAAATTCACTGTTTGTTTAAATAAGATAAAAACAGATTTTCATTGTAGAAATAAAGTGAAAAAAACGTTACCGTTTAAATAGTAGAAGAAACTGAATGTGTTTTTGAATGAATATTTGAATACTTCTAATTTTAAGAACTCCCAGCATTAATCAAAACTTGTATCCTTATTTTGCTATAATCTTGTAATGGATTAAGAATAACTAAGTGTGTTTTTGAAGTTTATGGTTAATCAGTGTTTTACACGCCTGGCGCATGAAGTAAATAATTCGAGTTTAGAAAAGCCTGAAAATTTGGTTTGGTCGTTCCGCGGAGCGACCAAACCAAATTTTCGGGCTTTTCTAAACTTGAAATAGTTCATAGTAAATAGAGGAATAATATTAAGTTCAATACCACTATATATTTTTTATTAAATGAACACTACTGGAGTTTTGCCTTTTTAGTGTAATTTAAAATTTAGATGGAATTCCAATTTAACATTTTTTTTATATCAAACTGAATCTCACTTTAATGGTTTGTAATTATTTAAAGTTGCATTCTCGTTTTATTATCCTTATTGTTTAATATTTGTATTGTATTTTGAATGTACTTTAAGAATTACAAATCAAGTGTATTATTATTATTAATATTATTATTTTTGAAATGACACTAAAAATGTTTTAACTCAGGTAGTGCTCATTTAATCAAAAATATTTAGTGGCAATATGGTTTTTATTAAATTAACATTACTCAATTTTCAACACTTTTAATGTCATTCCGAAAATAATTATATATTAAAGTATGACTATTCATTTATAGACATTTAGTAGTTTTTTTTGTCTTCAAGTTATCAAAAACCTCTTTATAAAAATATCATTGTATTTATTTATTTTAGTTTTAACTTGCCCTGAAGAAGCTGACTAAAGTTCAGCGAAATATTGGCTAAATAAAAATAAAGTTCTGGCTAGAAAAAAATACAACTATAATTTTTTAATTCTGCAGCTTTTTCCCAAAAAGTTTATAGAGGTTAATAATTCATAATACTGAAACTTTCAAACTAAATTTCAGTACAGTAAATTAATATCCTGAATTTCTGTACTGTAAATTAATAGCCATACTGTATTATCAAGTGAATAATATGTATTTTTATTATTATTTTCGAAATGTCACTAAAAATGTCTAAACATGAGTAGTGTTCATCTAACAAAAAATATTTAGTAGTAATATATTTTTTATTAGAGGAGCACTACTCGAGTTTTGGCATTTTTTGTGTCATTTAAGGTTTACATCGAAGATCAGTTTACCAGTTTTAATGTTTGTGGTTATTTAGAGTTGCATTGTTGTTTTATTATTATTGTTTTATATTTGTATTGTATTTTGAACGTACTTTAGGAACTACAGTTAAAAGACGAATTATATTATCCTACACGACACGTCGCGGGAACGTAACCTTTAAGTTCCGACAAAAACATTATTTTGTTTTTGTTATAACTTTCTATTACTTACTATAAAGTCTAAAAAATGCAACAAGGAAAGAATTAAACCTGGGCAATCTGCTTTCAATGAGATATTCCCTCCGAAAATTAAGAAATGTGTCTGACACATACGCTACGTGTCTGAACGATTGATATAAAAATATTTATTAACATGAAATGCAACAATATTTGTATTGTAGGAAACGATCCGTGTCGTGCCGTATAATATAAAGGCAGCTTAAAGTGTATTATTATTATTTTTCAAATGACACTAAACATGTCTTATCAAAACCCTAAATGATATTAAAAATGTCGAAACTCGAGTAGTGTTTATTTAATAAAAAATATATTACCACTACATATTTTTAATTATATAAACACTAAACATGTCGAAACTCAAGAAGTGTTGATATAATGAAAAATATATAGTGGCAATATATTTTTTATTAAATAAACGCTACTCGAGTTTCGACATTTTAGTATCATTTAAGGTTTAGATAAAAGACAAGTTTAGCATTTTTTATGCTAAACTGAATCTCGCGTTATGGTTTGTAATTATTTAGAGTTGCATTCTTGTATTATTATTGTTTTATATTTGTGTTGTATTTGTTGCACTTCAAGAATTAGAAATTATTATTTTTGAAATGACACTATAAATGCCTAAACTCGATTAGTGTTTATCTAATAAAAAAAAAAAAAAAACAGTGGTAATTTATTTTTATTGAATAAACATTCCCAGAGTTTCAACATTTTTATTGCCATTTTGAAAATAATAATAATACACTTTACTTGTAATTCTAAAACTTGCATTATTTTTCTATTCACTATTCGAAAAGGTACTTTAAGAGTTACGAACAAAGTGTATTGTTATTATTTTTGAAATGACACAAAAAAGTGTAAACTCAAGTAGTGTTCATTTAATAAAAAATATATATAGTGGTGACATTTTTTATTAAATGAACACAACTAGAGTTTCCACATTTTTAGTGTTAATACACTTTAGTTGTAATTCTAAAACTTAGTATTACTTTTCTATTCACTATTCGAAATGGAATACAATGTAGCAAAGGTCTTAACAATCTTGAAACTAGTATTACTTTTCTATTCACTATTCGAAATGGAATACAATGTAGTAAAAGTCTCAAAAATCTTGAAATATTCATATGTGACTATTTGAAATATTCATATTTGACTATTTGAAATATTCATATTTGAATATTTGAATTATTCGCAGCTTTCAAAGAAACTCAACTTGTGTTAAAATCCTTCACGTAACACAAACGTAACAACAATCCGCAGCAGACACCAGACCAAGTAAGAAATGCTTAAAAGTATTAAACATAAAAATTGATTGATCACTTACGTGAAACAGTAGTAGACACCAGTTAATAAGCAAAGTCTGTTTTTTTTTTGAATTTATTATTTTTTAAATTTGTTTTTAAAGCAAAACTTATTTAATTTCTGTAACAAGTCACCAACACACCACTAGTTTATTCAATTTAGTTCCTCGTTGTTTTTTTTTATTTACATTTTTATTAATTCGATTTTTTTAGTTTAATAAAAGCACTGTTTTGTTGTGTTTAAAAGTCCTTTAAGTTGTTGGAGGTTCTTTCCTCGGTGTTTCATTCGAAGCTCAGGTGGATTTGTGAATTAGTCGGAGAGAGGAGTTCGTGTGTTGCAAAGTTGAGAATATATATATATATGTTGGGTATCAGGTGGTAAAGTTGAGTTTGCTGTTTGCAGTGTGTGAACCGGAGGGTTCTGAGGCGCGCCAAGCACTAAACCGCGAGAGAAACTGTGCGAGTCTTGACTTGCACGACGCGAGGAGTCGGAGGTTTTGGGCGCGGACTTGCGCGCGTCAAGACATGCCGGTGGTGGGGGTAAGACGTCGCCCGTCGCCGGAGGGGGAGCCCGCGTCCGTCTGAAGGAAATTTCGTGTTCGAGGATTAGAGAGGAATCCAACGGGAATACGCACGAAAATTGGAAGTTTTCCAAAATAAAAAAAAAAATCAGGGAACCCACCTTCTCGAAACATCAATTTTCCAACCAAACTCCCGTTAAAACTACCTTTTTTCCACAACTACACACACACTACGAGTTAACAGAGCTAGTAATTTAGTGAAGTCTCGATTCAAACTGGACTCTGTCCACCCGGTCAGTCCGCACACCAACTCCAGTGGCGTCGGCGTCGGAACCCATGCGCCGAAACACGAACGCACTAGCACACACACACACACGAACTCATTTGTGTTTTTTTCTCTTCTCCTCTTTTCACGAAACTCCGCCTCTGAAAAAATACGGCAATTCTTTCGGAATCGCCACGCCTAACACGGTGCACCGGAGCTTTTGAGGGGAAGCGTTTTTCCCGGTGGTGGGGATGGGTTCGACACGCACAGCCTGCTGCGACGGACACATAGCGGCTTCTGGTGAGAGTATCACGAGACTGGGTTGTAGTTGAGCTTTCGGCCGGCAGATGGTGACTGTTGGGGATTTTGGCTGCGGAGGGCAGCAGGGTTCGTACGGTGGCGCCGCCCTGGAGTTTGCGCTCCGAACTAATCATGGAAGGTAGTTTTGATGGTGAGGGTGCGTGCGCGTTTAACCTGCTGGGGTTAGGGTTGCCAACTTGTTACTAGCAGCAGTTTCTCTTCGTTTCACTAACAGAAATGTGGAATTATTTGTTCTTTATATCTTGAGTTGAGTGTTCCGTACTAACAGAAATATAAAATTATATACAAATAATACAGAAATACAAAAAATAACTAAATTTTGTCAGCTAATAGCTTTGTTAACTCTTTTAATTACACTAATGCCCACTTGCACCGATCTGATTAACTTCTGATTTACTAATTACGATTAACTTTAATTGGCGGATTTCTGTTGCACCGTGGGCTGATTTACTAATCAGGGTCAGTATTCTCGAAATTGGTAGTACGATTCAGTCGTATAAAATCTGTCATTTAGATAGAGATTTAAAATGTGAATTTGACAGTTGCCGGGCAACCGATCATTCTATCAATTTCAGGAATACCGGCTCAGCCACCATAGAGAAATATTAAAAATAGCACGCGTTTTTCTAGGTAATTCTAGGAAATTTCGTTCCTTTTTTGGTATTTTTGTCGTTGTACTTTTGTGAACAGCAGAAAAAAATGCGCGGGATTTATAAATGATATATATTTCTATATTTAAGGTGATTGTAACTTTATCGGACAGTTGCTTATTAAGAAGCACAATAGTTCAAAGAGTTGAAATAAATAAATGAAAATCAAAAAAATCAAGCACAAATAAACAATAAACAGTTTCATGAAAATAAACGTCGTGAAGTTATTGCGCTAACTTCACGATGAATGCCCGGACTGTTAATCGGTCGAAATCGGATGATTAACTGTTTTAGGTTTTTAGGGGACTTTAACCATGATTAAGTTGTGGTGCAAGCCAATTTCTGACTTAATCGTGATTAACTTATAACCATGATTAGGTACCTGCGGTGCAAGTGGGCATAAGAAAACTATTTTAAATTTATGTGAAACGTGGAAAATACATAAATTGCAATAACGTACTTATTATTATTATTAATACAAAAATGGTAGCATTTTATAGAAATACGTATTCTTTAAAGTCATTAAGTAATAGATATTTCCCTTTTCCATATTTGCTTCTAGAAAACACGGAATTAAGAAAACTTTGATTATTTTTTTATTATGACTTTAAAATTTCGCGATTTTACATTAATTTCTCATCTACCTTTAAACAAAATTTGAATTGAACAATATTTTTTTGTCAAATGTAGAGAAATTAATATTAAAATAATCATAACTGGGAAATCCTACGAAATATACTTGTTAAAAACAAAGAGGCACCAAAACAGAGAAAATTAATAATAAAAGTAGAAAATTGGTAAATGCGGATGTTTTTCGGTGAATGTATACATTTTCCTTCGGTCATTTAACATTACTATAATTGTTATATATATATCGTTCTCCCAGTGGAGATTTTAATACTTTCATGTCTATTTTAAGCAGTGGCGTAGATATGTATTTGGATGGAGGGGGGATTTGAGCTAGTATTTTATTTCATAAATTATTTTTCTAAAGTTATACAAAAACAAGTACTAAAAATGTGTTCATCGTAGCACTTTCCCCGTCATTTAAACAATTGATAATTGACATAGAAAACGTATTTCACTTGGTAACCCCACGTGGGGTTCGGGAATTAATGAAAGCCCGGTATATGTGTTTTTCTCCTTTGACAATTGTCAGAGCTGGGACGAATCCTCGTAAAAAGGATTCCAATCACGAATCCGAATCACCTTATATGATTCGAATCACGAATATTCGAATAAAGGATTCGTAAGAGATAAATATGATTCGAATGAAAGAATCCTGTTTTTTTTTAATCAAGAATACAAATCCTTCAAGAATAAATTTGATTTGATTATTATTTTACAACCATTAATATATAAATATCGTTATCAGTTGTTTTAACAAAAATATTCAAAACCTAATTATTTATTATTAACACTGAACATCGTTGATAACAGACTAAATATCTGTGTTACTCTGATTTAAGATGTAATTTTGTGTTTTTGAACTTCACATCAAATCAGTGTCTTGTACGCGCGGCGCATGAAGTAAAATTTCGAGTTTAGAAAAGCCCCGTGAAAATTTTCTACGCGGGGCTTTTCTAAACTCGAAATTTTACTTGATGCTTAGTCTGGGAGTGGACAACACTCGTTCTTAGGAAGTTTCAAACTGAAGGATCACTCTAAATTACTAAGTTTATTACCATTTTACAAAGGCTACAGCTCGAAGGACCAATCATGGTCTTTGGAGACCGAAAGACTACAGGATATCGAAGTTTTTTTTACAAGAAAACAACGAATACCTGAAGGTTTACAGCATGGATAGGAAAGAAAATATAAAATTTTAGAAAAATATCGAAGTTGGCTCGATTTGCAGTGCACTTTTAACTTCATTTTAAACCAGTGTTTTATACGCGTGGTGCATGTAGTAAAATTTCCAGTTTAGAAAAGCCCCGTGAAAATTTGTCTCGGGTCGCTGCGCGATCCTCGTTTTGGTCAATTTGAATAAAATACTATGACTATTCTCTGACTTTCCCGGTTTTAATAATAGTCAGTGAATTTTCTATTTACGTAATTTTCAGGCATTCATCGATTTTATAATAGAGTTCAATTTGAAGTTTTCAACGAGTGTTGTCCACTCCCAGACTAAGCATGAAGTAAAATTACGAGTTTAGAAAAGCCCCGCGTAGAAAATTTGTCGAGGGTCGCGCAGCGACCCGAGACAAATTTTCACGGGGCTTTTCTAAACTCGAAATTTTACTTCATGCGCCACGCGTATTAAACAGTGATTTAACGAGATATTAAAAAAAACACAAAACAAATATTTCATGTTAATCCTCACAAATAATTCGCATTATTTTTGACAATTCAAATCCTCTTCTAAGTTTTCGAATTCTTTTGTAAGTATTCGAATCCTTTTATAAATATTCGAATCCTTCTATGAGGATTCGAATCTCTCGCATTTGGATTCGAATACGAATCCTTTTAAAAAAATGTAACGAATCCGCATCACGAATCCAGTTTAACTAAAGTATTCAAATGCCTCTTTTGAATCCTCTAAAAAGATTCGATTCCAAGATTCGATTCCAGGATTCCGGGATTTTCTACGCGGGGCTTTTCTAAACTCGAAATTTTACTTCATGCTTAGTCTGGGAGTGGACAATTCGAATCCATTTATAAATATTCGAATCCTTCTACGAGGATTCGAATCTCTCGCATTTGGATTCGAATACGAATCCTTTTAAAAAAATGTAACGAATCCGCATCACGAATCCAGTTTAACTAAAATATTCAAATGCCTCTTTTGAATCCTCTAAAAAGATTCGATTCCAGGATTCGAATCCCGCATCCGGCCCAGCTCTGACAATTGTAATACATGTGAAACCCATGTCTTGTACAAATAAAGTAAAAAAAAGATCAATGATTGACCAACATTTATATATAATTTTATAAAAATATTTGAAATATTTTCGCAGCTACGATTTTTTTAATTAATTTAGTTACCTCTAAGTAGATTTGACAAAAACATCACTTTTTTACGTTAAATTCAAAATAATTCAGAGATATTTTGCAATTTTTACATATTTTAAAAGAGCAGTCTGTTCCTAATATTCGCACTATGTTTTATAAAAATACATTAAATAGTTTTGCAGTTACGATTTTTTGAAAACATTCAGCTAAAATTGTATATAAATATCTCAAATGGTTCAGAGGTTATAATTTTTTAAAATTTGAATGTATCTAAACTACAAAATTTTATAAATTAATGAAAATTTCGAAATATTATTCTCATAAAATTTTTCGAAATAGTCAAATATCACAAAATATCGAAATAGTCAAATATCACAAAATATCGAAAATCTTATGAACATTTTATAAATCGACAAAACGAGTGTTTTGCACTCCCAGACTAAGTATAAAGTAAAATTTCGAATTCAGAAAAGCCCCGCGTAGAAAATTTGTCGAGGGTCGCGCATTTAAATTTCTTGAATGTTTTTCATAAATTTTCTAGATTTTTAGAAAAATGTTGACGCTTTTCGTAAATTTGCAAGGTTTCAATTTTAATTACTTTTCAAAATGTTGACTATTTCTGTTAATCTTCAAACATTTCGACTCCTTTCGTGAATTTTAAAGATTATTAATAATTGAAAAAGTCATAATTTTTTTTTCGTTTTTACCAAATTTAATTTGTTTTCCTTATATTCATCATTTTATTATTTCTCTTTTACATAAATTAAAATGACTGTTTTGTGTACAATCCAAAATAACTCAAGCATATTTTGAAAGAACAGTCTGTACCTAATAATCTCACTATATTTTATAAAAATACATTAAATTATTTTGCAGTTACGATTATTTTAAACACTTATTTTGTATAGATTTTATGTAAAAAAATCATACTAAAGAGTAATGATAGTTGAATAATCACCTAAAATTGTATATAAATATCTCCGCAGTTATAATTATTTATTTGAAATTTTAATAAATAAAAAGTGAGGGTTTATTTTAATTTTCGCATCCATATTTTAAAAGAGCAATATTTGATCAACATTCTCAAATTTTAGCAAGATATTTTAAATATTGTCCCAGTTACGATTTTTTTAAATTTAATTTTCCTGAGTTTCATTAAAAAGGAGGTATTCCTTTAGGTTAAATTCCAGATAATTAAAAAAATTATGATGGCTTATTTATAGATTTTTGATATTTGTTATAAAAATGTGAGATAAAATTTTATATTATATTATCTTTGAAAAATTGTAAAAAATAAATCATTTAATGAATAAATTTTAAAATAACAAAATTTGTTTTAGAATGAATATTCCTTAATATTTTGAAATATTCAGTCAAAGTGGAACTTTCTTTCAACAAAAAAATATATGCATGGTGGCTGATTTTTTAGTATGCAGCTTATATCTACTAAAATATCAAAGATACCGGAAATGTTTAATATGAAACTTATCATATGCAACGTGATCTACAAGATAGAACACATTATATTTTCCATGGCATACACATTTTCTGGAAAAATGTCAGCATATATTTTTTCATATGAAATGCCCTGTATATGTTTTGAGAATCAGATTGTTACATAAATTCTCTTTACAATGATTTATTACAAGTACTACTTGGTTTTAAAATATGCCTAATGACGGAATTATTGTAGTCATGTGATATTGTTTAATTTATTGTAATTGCTTGTCAAATTTGATCATATTAGCAAATACTTGTCACATATGACAGTTATAAACTTTTATTGGTATAATTGTACCTACTTATTTAAGAAAAATAAACGATATTTAAAACTTTGATGTACAGGTTGGCCCAAATTCGATGTTTTCATAGGGTATCTCGGTAGCCTGAAGGATTAGAAAAAAATTAATATAAACGTCATGACCTCTTTTTATGAGACATTAGTAATGGCGTGAATAGATCATGGCTAACTTAATTAGTTTAAAAGATATCAGGCGTTTTTCAATTGTTGGCTTTTTTAAAACATGTCCTTATCTTAGTAACTATAAGATATACAAAAAAACACTTCAATTATTGTTTGTGTAGTTTTCAGCGTAGAATGCAGTGGCGTACTTATTTTTTTTATTCGGACTTTTGATTTCCGAGTTATGATATAAAGTTGCATTTTTTTAAATGGAACACCCGATATATTTTTATGTTATTAAATAGCATATTAAGTTAGCTTTACATATTTCTATATTTTTTTTTTTTTTTTATTAATAAATTGTGTTTTTAACTCTGAAGCTTTTAGATAAATATTTGATAATACATACTATTATAATTACAGAGATGTTAATATTATTAATTAATAATGGAGTGATCTGTAGACTCAGCAATTGATCGCAAAAGTCCTCAAAAATTATAAAATTAATATTTAAACTAACTTAGTTTTTAATATAAACGTTTTTAATTGCGTATTTTTACGAATTTTTGTTAAATATTTACATTAATGTAAAGTTAATTTAAAATGCTATTTAATAACATAAAAAACATACAGGGTGTTCTATTTAAAAAAAATGTGACTTTTTCTGTAAAATAGGTTGGCCATGGAAAAAAAATATATTTGTTACATCTTATAGATCACGTTGCATATGATAAGTTTCATATTAACCTTTTTTTTGTATCTTCAATATTTTAGCAGATATAAGCTGGATACTAAAAAATCAGCCACCCTGTATAATCAACTATTTTGTTTAAAAAATCGTACATAACTAACCCATTACTTAATAAACTTTAGAACAATAGATTTTATATAGAATAGAATGATTTGTAACATTTTAAAAAGTATCTGAAAATATCTCAACTGGTTTTCCTAAAACGTTCTGTAAAAAATGATTGTCTTGTAACAATTTGAGATTAAAGCGAACGTTTTGTTTGAAAATCATAAAAAAAATTAACTAGTTCAACAGTTTTAAAATCGTAGTTTTTGCTTATAAGAATATAATAATATAGTAAATAGATTTTCATAGATATTATATCAATTTGGAATTGTGTTGATGCAATATGAAATTTAAGCGAGATTTTGGTCTGAAAATTGACAAGAAATCAAATTTGTTTTGCAAACGTTTCGTATGAAAATCATAAAAACTAATTCACTTGTTCAACATTTTCAAAATCACAGTTTCTGCTTATAAATAAATAGGCTTTAGTATATCGACGAAAAAATAAAAATATATTAAATAGATTTTTTATAAATATTACTTCAATTTGGAATTGTGTTGATGCAGTATGAAATTTAGGTGATAGACTTTTGTTCGAAAATGAAAAAGAAATCAAATTTGTTCGATAAATCAAAATAAATAAAACCATCTAGTTGAGTTATTTTAATTAGATATCAAAATACCAACATTTATTTTTTCTTGTATTTGGTTAATTGAGTATTCATTATTAAATCTCTGCACAATAATTCAGTGAGAAATATGATCAATCATCCGATTAAGGAGTAAATTAAAATCCATAGGGGGGATTAAACCGTAGCGTCAAAATGGAAAGGGAAAACAATCAAACGGGGATTAGTGCGTATACAAATTTGGTGTCAATTTGGATGAGGCAAATTAGTAGCGCGGAGGAGCAACAGGGCTCATTCGCCCTTCACAACCCTCCGTGCTGTGCGTCTTCTTCTTCCGCGCCGCCCCTCAATTGAAAACACTGGGCGCATGTAAATTAGCCCTAATCCTCCCTTCCCAATAAGAATTAATTGGAGGTGATTACTTCCTTTATTAAACGGTGGATTATGTAAATTATACGTGTTTTCAATTACTGCGTTACACATTTTCTAAGCTTTGATGTTTTGGTAACTTAAAATTAAATTTATTAATTTCTCAACTAAGCATGTTACTTACATTGATTAATCTACTAAAGTCTAGTAATAACTGGCAATTAGAGTAATATATATTTTTAAGTTTTCCATGGATGTTAGATCCTGTATATCTAACATCCATGAAAAACTTAAAAAAATATATTTTCTTAATGATTTTAGTAGATTTTAGTACGTTAATCAATGTTTTTCGTTTAAATTTTAGTATTAACGTGTTTTTATCATATTTAATTATACATTATCCCATTAATGGTATCTGTTGGGCAATATAGATATATATTATTATTATTATTATTATTATTATTAAGTCCAAATTTACTTCATGCCTAATCAAAGTATGGAAACACTCGTTTTAATTTGAAAATTAAAAAAAGACAAATATCAGAAAATTTATAACGTATGCATTGTAATATTTAATTTGGGTGTTAAAGTCTTGGGCTGACAATCAGTACTGTCAATATAGTATATACTGACTGTATTTACTATGCTAATAGTATTAACTGTAAAAAATGATTTAAATATAAGAAAATATTACTCTTTTAAAATATGTATCTGGTTTCCGCATTTTCACGAAATTATAAGTATGACAATATATGAAAAAATTACCTTTCTCTGTGTCAAAATTTAGAATTGTTAACAAATAAAAAAATGTATTGATTAATAATTAATATACTAAAATTATTTCACTTGTCAATTGGTTAAATTTAAGACCATTTCAAAATAAATCAGTGCTTTATACGCGTGGCGCATGAAGTAAAATTTAGAGTTTAGAAAAGCCTAATTTGGCTCGGTCGCTCCGCTTCGCTACGCGCCCGAGCCAAATTTTCAGGCTTTTCTAAACTCGAAATTTTACTTCATGCTTAATCTGGGAGTGGAAGACACTCGTTTTAGCATTAAAATAATTGAGATTTGACATAATACATTGATTCTTGTTTTATTGGCGGAGAAAGTTTTATAACGTCAAAACAGAATGTCAATTTTGATAGAAGTTAAAGAGAAAGCAATCGTTTTTTTTTTATGTCAGACGTCAAACGACAATTCAGAGTTGATAATGGACTTAACGCCAAACGATCACTCAGAGTCGATCAATGGACTTAACGTCAAAATGCCATAATACTGAAAATACAGTCGATGTAAGAAACTTACAGGCAAAATGTTATTGTTTTTATATTTCTAGGTTAAGTACATTACTTAACCTAGAAATATAAAATGTGATACAAGTTTTTAATTTGCGACGAAATTAGTTTTTCAAATGTTGTGTCTGTCATTATTTAAAATTAAATTAATTATATGAGTCATGGAGCACAGATATGTGTAAAACTGCGCCTTTTTACTGTAAAAAACTAAATAGTTCTGTAAGTACAATAGAATTATAAAATTAAGGTTGTGTTGCTCATCAAAAATATGAATTTGTGTTTAGTACTCATTCATTCACCGGATTACTATATACGCGTTTCAGGCTTTAACGTCATCATCAGTATAGTCCCGAACCAGTGCTTGAAGAATATTGAACATATTTGACCATATATTATGGCCTGTGCAATCTACATATGTTCGAAAGCGTAAACGCCATCTAATGCCCATTAGCTTAAGTAGCATCGTCACAGCTGGTTCTGGTTCTGGTGCAAAGGGGAGTGTGCACTGCACTTAGGCCTCATTAGGCCCATTGTGCCACCTCCCGTAGATCACCCATCCTCAGTTTAGCTAGCCCACCTTGTTTAGGTATTCTAGCATAGCTGAGGTGGGTAGATCTCTTATGTAGGCCATTGTAGGCCATCTATCACCCAATATGGATTCCCTGATTGACGATAGTGCCGGGCATTCACAAAGAAAATGCCATGCAGTCTCGTCTTCCATGCTGCAACCTCTACCAGATGGGGAGTCAACTATCCCCATCCTATAGAGGTGCCCGTTTAGTCCACAGTGACCAGTAAGGATGGCAGTTAAGCGCCAGCTGCAGGTACCGTTTCGCTGATCTCTCATTGGCATACACAAGTGTTTCCTTAGAGAGCTTGCAGCCCAACGCATCCTGAATTTCTCCAGGGCATTGGTTTGTAACATGTTACACAGGGAGAGAGAAGCTAACCGCACTAGCGGCTCCGGTGAGAGTAGATTTATCCCAGCCGCAGCTCTTGCCAGCGCGTCAGCTCCCCCGTTACCTGTGTCTGTATCATGCCCTTTCACCCAGCAGACTTTAATGTTGTTGTGCATTGGTGTCTGTCTGAGTTTCCCGTGGCACCCTATTTCGGTCTCTGACGAAGCATAGGCTTTCTGCAGAGACAGAATCGCTTGCCTGCTATCCGTTAAGATTAGTATGGCTACATTTGTCACCTTGCGGTTTATGATGTACTCAGCCGCAAGTGTTATTCCCTTCAGCTCCAGTTGCGTGATGAATTCCCATCGGAACCTTTGCTTGGATTTTTAGGGTTTTAGAGAAAACTCCAAGGCCCGATCCTTCTCTCCTTTTAGATCCATCTGTGTAGATCCTTATAGCAGACTCTCTCATCCGCTTAGTGGGTTGAATAGTAACGTTGTAGGGTGTGTTCCGTATTAGTGTTAGTACACAGCAGTCATTAACAGCCTCTAAAAGAGGTATATCTCTACACACATTCCTCCAGAGGTGTCCTCTAACTTCCCCACAGCTGTTACTGTTCCAAATTCCACTGCACTGAAGGCGAGGTATAGTCGCCATGGCCTCCTTCTCCACGTGGATATCAAGTGGTGGAAGGCATAGCATGACTTCCTTCGCCATCGTCGGAGTAGTGTGCATGGCGCCTGTTACACTAAGACAGACTGTCCGCTGCACTTGCGAGAGTTGCTTCCTCGTGGTCTTCTGTTTGGTTCTGGGCCACCAAACTGAAGCTCCGTAAGTCAGCATAGGCCTTATGACAACTGTGTACAACCACAGAGTCGTGCGTGGTTTCAAACCCCAGGTTTTCCCCACTGCCCGACGACATTGCCAGAAGGCCCTTATAGCTTTGTCTGTTTTGATGTCGATGTGCGCTTTCCAGCTCAGTTTCCTGTCGAGAGTGATGCCCAGGTATACTGCAACATCGTATTCAATAATTTTGGTGCTTTTTTCGACACCTTCCTTTTCTTGGTGAACAGGACCATCTCCGTTTTGGCAGGGTTTACCGATAGGGAGTGATCATTGCACCACCTAGAAACTATGTTTAGAGCTCCTTGCATCTGGTCGCATAGGGCGTCTTCAAACTTACCACATACTAATATGGCCAGATCATCAGCATAGGCTATCACAAACAAGCCTAGTTGCTGAAATTCGTCTAGTAGGCTGTCCAGAACCATGTTCCATAATAGTGGTGATAAAACACCTCCCTGAGGACAGCCTCTGTCAATTTTACAGGTTATACGTTCCCTTCCCTGTTCCACTGTGACTATACGATTGGCCAGTGCATTGCCAATCCATTCACACATTTTAGATGGTACTCCGCGCTTGCTTAGCGCGTTTCCTATCTTCGGTATGGTCGTTTTATCAAACGCACCTTCTATGTCAACAAAAACACCTAGGGTGGATTCTTTAACATCCAATGATCTCTCGATTCTGCTCACTACACTATGCAGGGCTGAATCAGTGGACCTCCCCCGTGTGTATGCATGTTGTGTCGCCATCAGCGGCTGTCTGACTAGAGCTGATGTTCTTATGTGCCATTCACAAATCCTTTCCTGTGTTTTAAGGAGAAACGAAGAAAGTTTGATTGGTCTCTATGCCTTGGGAGCAGTATAGTCTGCTCTACCGGGCTTCGGTATGAAAACAACCCTGGCTCGTTTCCAGACCTTAGGGACATATCCCAGCGCCAAACTGGACCGAAACAGCATCATTACAAACTCAGCTAGTTCATCCCGTCCCCACTGTAGCAGGGCGGGAGAGATGCCGTCGGGTCCGGGTGCTTTAAAGGCGGAACAGCTTGCAATTGCTCTAAGGGTGTTTTCTTCATTTATCACTTCATGAGCCAGTTCCCAGTCTTCTGGTATTGCCGAAGTGATTTCAACCACATCCCTAGATTGCGTAGATAGTAAAGTGCATCCAGGGAAGTGAGTCTTGAGCAATAGTTGCAGACTTTCATGGAGGTCGTCAGTCATGGTGCCGCCCTCCTTCTTCAGGACTCCCACAGATTGATGTTGGTCCTGTGATAGAGTCTTCTTAAGTCTGCTAACTTCTTAAGTGCTTTCAATTCCTTCGCAGAAGGCACGTCATGACGCTCTTTGACATTGCCTTATGAGCTTTTTGTACTCTCTAAGGCGGACCTTGTAGATGGTCCAGTCGGAGGCCTCTTTGGAGCGTTGTGCTCTATTGAATGCTTTCCTGGCCTCATCTTTTAAGGAGTCGAGATCTGGGCACCACCATGGGGTGGCCGTCCCTGTCTTAGGCCTCCTCTTAAGTGGGCAGGACAGTTTATATGCCCTTAGAATCTTTGCCTGCACTTCCTCGGCTAGGAGGTCTAGGCTGGCACAGTCCTTAGGGCATTGCTTCTTTATATCCTGCTACTTAAGCTAATAGGCATTAGATGGCGTTTACGCTTGCAAACATATGTTATGTTGCTCATTTTGAATAAAACAATTCCAGTTGCCTGAAAAAGCCTTCAATGCCGGCGAAATATTGAAATCAAATAAAATAATTTTATTTTATTCAGCCTAAGCCGTTAGCACCTACATCTAACTTAATCTTTTGTCAGATTTTACAGCGTTACTTCCTTAGTGGTTGTGATATTTAAACTTACAAGAAAAAATCTATGTATTTAAAAATGGCCAAAATAATCAGTTACTAATAAACCTCACCAGTTTTATCAAGAAGTTTAATAACTAATAAATGCAAACAAAGTTAGTTGAAGTTGTTAATTAAATGTAAAAGACACGAATTGAATAAAAATGTCGTATGTGTTCGGTCTTTTATTTCTCTTCCCAGACGTATAAATAAATCCATTGGATTATGTTTAATTTGTTTAACGAAGAGCGTATTAATTAAGATAATAATATCGACGGGGCAGCGAATAATTAATTGTTTCGTTTTTAAGTGCGCCATCGTTAATTAAAGTTTCATTAGTGTGTGTCACGAATGGTTCGCGTTTGCACGTAATTACCTCAATGTATGTGCAAGATGTTCAGAAAATGCTACATTCATTTCAATTCGTTTATCCCGTACAGTCATTTCATTTAATGATATCGCAATTTCAGGCATAATAAACTTCGAAAATTGCGCTTTGAATTAGTGCAAGTGTTATTTAATCAGGATATTAATAGGGGGTTTTATTGGACCACCATAAATGTATGAATAGATTAATTTATTACTATCTAATATTTTCGACATTTCTACAAATGATTAATAAAGAATTAAAATATGAAAACGAATTAAAATTAATATCGACTTTCTGCAAAATGTTTGTCGCATTGAGATAAATATTTATTGAAACAACTACTTCTCGAGCTGATACCCCGACAGATATTGAATTATACAATGAATGTTTGAGTTACACGACAGCTTTACTGTTCTATGCATAATTTATATGCAAAATGCAACATCAGGTCAAATTATTCTCTCACCAAACTAAATGAAGCAACAGGAAATTGAAATAAATTGAAAAAATTACATGGAATGAATCTTAATTGTCTTAAGCCATCTATAGACGCGTTTCGAGATTTATCCCTCATCAGAATAGCTATGGTTTAGACTTTCAATACAAAAGATAATAAAATAAACAGGAAACTTACACGAATGTCGAAGTGTGTCGTCAAAACAGGTACACAAAACTGGGGCCAGTGAAAATGTCTCACTTGTCTCCATGAGACAAACATTTTGCAGAAAGTCGATATTAATTTTAATTTGTTTTTATATTTTATGAATATTCTCCAAACTATTGACAAACTTAATTTTTCTTTATGTTAGATTGTCTTTATAATAAAGAATTGTTGTTAATTAATTCTTTGTCAATTGTTTTTAGAAAAACTCCAAAATTTCATTACAATATATTCAGTTTATTTCTCATTAATCACTTGATGTTTACCATATTGATAATAGAATTTAATTATCAATATTTCATAACGATGTTTTAATATGGTAAACAATTTGAGTAGATGTAAATGTAATGATTAAATTTTATTTTTGTTTAAAAAAAATAAACTTTTTGAATTATGTAATAACATAATTTCTTGAAAAAAATCAGTTATTTATCAATTAATTAAAGCCCCAATATTTTCCTTCCGTTATTTAATATTTTTTAATAATTATTAAATGTTTTTATTTAACAGGTATTCAAATAGTTCCCAAAGCAATTTGCTCGAATTTTGGAAGTGAAAGATTCAGTTAGATATATTAATCATTTGTAAAATTATTATAAGCAGTACATTTATAACTTCACATTATATCAGTGATTTATACGCTTGGCGCATGAAGTAAAATTTCGAGTTTAGAAAAGCCTGAAAATCTGGTTTGGTCGCTCCGCTTTGCGGAGCGAAGAAACCAAATTTTCAGCCTTTTCTAAACTCGAAATTTTACTTCATGCTTAATCAAGGAGTGGAAACACTGGTTTGAAGCTTCAAATTAAATAAATAATAAACTTAACGAATACCTGAAAGTTTACAGCGCATACATCGAGGTATTCACAAAAAAATTCACTTAGATGTTCCAAATGTTTACCAAGATATGCTTATTTAAAATTTGTATATCCATATGGGTTACATAAAATTAAACTTTTGAGTTCACATTAGAATAATTCAAAATTTAATTTTGTGTGGTATTCAATGTTCATATATAATGAAAGATCAATAATTGACCAACATTTATACACAATTTTATGAAGTTATAAATTTTTAATAATTTTAGTTACCCCTAAGTAGATATGATTATAAATTACTCCTTTTGCGTTTAATACAAAATAGTTCCGAAATTTGCGATTTTTAAAATTGTAATATATCTTTGTTATTTTTGATCTTATTCCATATTTAAAAAAAAAACATTCTTGGAGCAACTTTTTATGACTTATGGAATAAGTTAAAAAAAGTACAAATCGATTAGTTTTTGTTTTTCCAGACACAACGTTTGTTTTTCGTATGGGTGCATATGAAGATATGCATATCACTGAATAGCATTTTTTACGCTAATTTTAATGATGTGCCACATGTTGACTTTTAAAAAATGTATTATTTTTATGGTATGTTGCCATGCGTAAAAAATGATAACCAATCATTAATAGTCTTTCTTTTAAATAACATTTCAACTATTGAATAGCAACTTGCTATTGTTTGGTTGCCATGACAACTTGAACAACAACAATAATTAAACAAAAGTTTATGTGTGTCCATCATAGTACTTTCCCCCGTAAATTGCGTATTAAATCACTTTTAAAATATTTGTAGCATTATTATTTTCAAAATATCTTCAACTTTTTGATAACTACAACTTTTATTTGAAACATTTTTCAATTGGATCAACACATACTGACGCAAACCAATGACTAGATAAAAAACACTATTTATTGAATATCTCAAAAACTAAGAGTGCTATGATAAAAAGTGAAGATACAAAAAATCTTTAATATTTTATTACCTACAACTTTTATTTGGAACATTTTTTAATTGTATCAACACACACACTGACACAAATCAATGACTAGATAAAAAAACACTATTAAATATCTCAAAAACTAAGACTGCTATGACAAAAAGTAAGTGAACAATACATCTTCATTTTGTTATTATCTACAACTTTTATTTAAAAGAATTTTTTGTTTGATGAACATTTATTGAAAAAATCTGAAAAAACTGAAAAACACTAAGAGTAAAGTACCACTTCCGGTTTTCCGATTTTCACCAAAAGCATTTCAGTTCTTCCGATTGTAACAAAAAGCTTAAGTTTCAAGTTTCATCTCGATATCTTCAGCGGTTTTTGCGGTACAGCTCACACAGACACACACAGACAGACAGACAGACAGACAGACAGACAGACATTTTTCAAAAATGGTCTTATTCGACTCAGGGGACCTCAAAACGGATATTTCCGCTAACATTTTTGATTCGAAAATTTTCACGAAAACAATACTTTCCCTTTGTATTACATACGGGGGAAAGTAAAAATGGATTTCAATGATGTGTATAAATTTGTAGGCATCCATTAGAAAAACAAAAGTTGAGTGTATTAAACAAAAACAAATCGCTTTCAATATTTTAAAAGTTGTCATACGAAAGTTTTTACCTGGGAGTGGAAAACACTCGTTTAAAACTTCAAATTGAACTCTTTTAAAAAATCCGTATGCATACTTAAATGAAAAATTTCCTGTATTAATTTGATCACATTATCTTTATCTATTTTTTATTTGTCGTGTTTAGTTGGAGATTCCAAAATAAATAAACAGATACAAACACAAAAAATATCTAAAACAAAATCTATTATTTTCATTTATGCAAATCTAATTTAGGGTCTCATAACTTTAAGACGTGAAAGAATTATATAATTGTTCGTGTCGAATATTAAAATATGCTTAGTTTTTAGTGGATCTTGAAGATTTTAAATTAATTTGTTTTTGGTAAGTCTTTCAATTAAAGTGTTCATTTTGGGGTCTCACAACTTCAATTTACGATACAAATTTATCGTTTTCTGGACTAAACCAAAAATGGTAATTTTTGAAGAACTCAGGATTTTTAGTTACATTATGTAAAAGTATAATAACTTATTCTAAAAAAAATCAACTAAACTTTAAATTTACTTGTATGAAATCCTCAAAAACTGCAAGGAAAATCGTATACGCCAAAAGTTGACTAAAACATGAACTCTATTGTAGTAATAAATTTTACAACAACAAAATAAGCAAATTAAGTTTATGATTGATTGTCCAACGAGTGTTTCCAATCCCAGATTAAGCATGAAGAAAAATTTCGAGTTTAGAAAAGCCTGAAAATTTGGCTCGGGCGCGTAGCGAAGCGAAGCGACCGAGCCAAATTAGGCTTTTCTAAACTCGAAATTTTTCTTTATGCGCCACGCGTATAAAACGCTGATTTAATGTGAGATAGTCTTTAACCAACTAACAAGTGAAATACGTTTAGTATGTCAATTATCAATTGTTTAAATGAGCTCTATGATGGACACATCATAAATTTTTCTACTTGCTTTTGTATAACTTTAGAAAAATAAATTTATGAAAGAGAATATTAACTTGAAAATGGTTTAAGATATCTTACCTTTTTGTAATGGAAGGATTTGAGTTAATATTCTTTTTCATAAATTTATTTTTCTAAAGTTATACAAAAGCAAGTAGAAAAATTGATGATGTGTCCATCATAGAGCTCAGTTAAACAATTGATAATTGACATACTAAACCTATTTCACTTGTTATTTGGTTAAAGACTATCTCACATTAAATCAGCGTTTTATACGCGTAGCGCATGAAGAAAAATTTCGAGTTTAGAAAAGCCTAATTTGATTCGGTCGCTTCGCTTCGCTACGCGCCCGAGCCAAATTTTCAGGCTCTTCTAAACTCGAAATTTTTCTTCATGCTAAATCTGGGTTTGGAAACACTCGTTGGACAATCAATCATAAACTTAATTTGCTTATTTTATTATTGTAAAATTTATTCTACAATAGAGTTCATGTTTTAGTCAACTTTTGGCGTATACGATTTTCCTTGCAGTTTTTGTGGATTTCATACAAGTAAATTTAAAGTTTAGTTGATTTGTTTTAGAATAAGTTATTATACTTTTACATAATGTAACTGAAAATCCTGAGTTTTTCAAAAATTACCATTTTTGGTTTAGTCCAGAAAACGATAAAAAAACCATTTTGTAATGGAAGGATTTGAGTTAATATTCCACTGCAAATTAATATTAGTCAAAAACTATCGATAGTGAATTATTATTAGAAGCAATGTTTGTGTGCTTAATGCCACACAAAGTTTTATTAAGATATCGTAAACCATTTTCATATATTTCAAAATTGTCCTATCGTATAATTAAAAGCAATGTTTGTGTGCTTAATGCCCACACACAAGGCCGTAGCCAGGGGGGCATATGGGGGTTCGAACTCTCCCCGAAATTTTCAAAATGTAAATTTTTTGTATGTAAAAGCTCTGCCCTGAAAAAGAAAACACAATATTTTTATTGGTAGACCCCCCTCGAAATTTTTATATCCCCCCCCCGATTTCTTTTTCTGGCTATGGCCTTGCCCACACATTTCAATAAGATATCTTAAACCATTTTCAAGATATATTTAAAAATTTTCCAATCGTAGGCCTTTCTGCCATTGTTTTATCTAAAGTGCTTAATTAAAATATGTTATGAATAGATGGTATTGAATGAATAGTATGAGTTAATAATAGTTTAGTTAGTGGGTGTTTCTGAAATAAAGTCAACGATGGTGGAATGAGGAAATTGAAATTTGGGGATTGTGTTGGTCTAAGATATATTTATTTGGATTTTCATTTCTATAATTGTAATAAAATTACTCATGTTAAGAGCTCAAACAATATAACCTAAAATTTATCGATGAGTATTTTTAAATGTTCACATATTTTGAATAAACAATGTGTGATGGTAATGAATGAATAGTATGAGTTAATAATAGTTTAGTTAGTGGGTGTTTCTGAAATAAAGTCAACGATGGTGGAATGAGGAAATTGAAATTTGGGGATTGTGTTGGTCTAAGATATATTTATTTGGATTTTCATTTCTATAATTGTAATAAAATTACTCATGTTAAGAGCTCAAACAATATAACCTAAAATTTATCGATGAGTATTTTTAAATGTTCACATATTTTGAATAAACAATGTGTGATGGTAATGAATGAATAGTATGAGTTAATAATAGTTTAGTTAGTGGGTGTTTCTGAAATAAAGTCAACGATGGTGGAATGAGGAAATTGAAATTTGGGGATTGTGTTGGTCTAAGATATATTTATTTGGATTTTCATTTCTATAATTGTAATAAAATTACTCATGTTAAGAGCTCAAACAATATAACCTAAAATTTATCGATGAGTATTTTTAAATGTTCACATATTTTGAATAAACAATGTGTGATGGTAATGAATGAATAGTATGAGTTAATAATAGTTTAGTTAGTGGGTGTTTCTGAAATAAAGTCAACGATGGTGGAATGAGGAAATTGAAATTTGGGGATTGTGTTGGTCTAAGATATATTTATTTGGATTTTCATTTCTATAATTGTAATAAAATTACTCATGTTAAGAGCTCAAACAATATAACCTAAAATTTATCGATGAGTATTTTTAAATGTTCACATATTTTGAATAAACAATGTGTGATGGTAATGAATGAATAGTATGAGTTAATAATAGTTTAGTTAGTGGGTGTTTCTGAAATAAAGTCAACGATGGTGGAATGAGGAAATTGAAATTTGGGGATTGTGTTGGTCTAAGATATATTTATTTGGATTTTCATTTCTATAATTGTAATAAAATTACTCATGTTAAGAGCTCAAACAATATAACCTAAAATTTATCGATGAGTATTTTTAAATGTTCACATATTTTGAATAAACAATGTGTGATGGTAATGAATGAATAGTATGAGTTAATAATAGTTTAGTTAGTGGGTGTTTCTGAAATAAAGTCAACGATGGTGGAATGAGGAAATTGAAATTTGGGGATTGTGTTGGTCTAAGATATATTTATTTGGATTTTCATTTCTATAATTGTAATAAAATTACTCATGTTAAGAGCTCAAACAATATAACCTAAAATTTATCGATGAGTATTTTTAAATGTTCACATATTTTGAATAAACAATGTGTGATGGTAATGAATGAATAGTATGAGTTAATAATAGTTTAGTTAGTGGGTGTTTCTGAAATAAAGTCAACGATGGTGGAATGAGGAAATTGAAATTTGGGGATTGTGTTGATCCAAGATATATTCATTTGGATTTGCATTTCTATAAGAATCTAATAAAATTATAAAATTACTCATGTTAAGAGCTTAAACAATATAACTTAAAATCTATCGATGAGTATTTTTAGATGTTCGCACCTTTTGAATAATCAATGTCTTTATGCACAAAGACAAAATCATTAATTTAAAATTAATTTAATTTTACTCACAGCTGTAATCAAACACTAACGAAATCTTCACATCTTTCACTTTACGTAGTGGAATTTAGCAAGTGGACACACATGTCCACATGTAAATATATAACAAGCTCTCTGTACGTTACACACACAAACACACACTAAACGAAAAAAAAAAAAACTTGACTAGCACACATACGAGTAGATGTACACACATGTGTTGGCTTGTTCCCAAGATAGTAACATAATGTATCAAGTGCCTTTACTATTTCCTGTTTTCTGCTTTGCTCTCGAAATAGTCGCTGCTCTAGCAGAACTAGATGCAGCCGCTGCAACCGCCAAGGTGAGCAACAGACACGCGCCTTTTGGGCTTGGCCTCCTCACTTTTATAAACATAATGTTAATAAATTTAATATGAAATCGCTAACAAGTGTTTCCACTCCTTGATTAAGCATAAAGTAAAATTTTGAGTTTAGAAAAGCCTGAAAATTTGCTTACGCTTCTAACGAGTGTTTTCAATCCCAGATTAAGCATGGAGTAAAACTTCGAGTTTAGAAAAGCCTTAAAATCAATTTGAAATAAAACACCTTTAACCTTTCTTCACAAAATTATTTTTTACCACGTGAATGTTGTAAAGAAAGGTTAAAAGTTTTAATTTCAAGTTATTATTATTTTCACGTAACTCACCCAAATTCACTTAAATTCAATATTTAACAAAAATCACAAATTTGAAATAATTATTACTATTATAAATAAAATCGTCAAAACGAACAAACATCAAAACCTTTTACAAAAACTTCAGAACTGTGAAATCTAGGACAATATGGCACACATGTAAATCTTTACTAAATCAATAAAAAATGTAAATCCCGAAACGAGTAATTGATTAGTGGAAATTAACTTAAATTTTAGCTACGCAATCAAACCAAATTTTCAGGCTTTTCTAAACTCGAAATTTTGCTTCATGCTTAGTCTGGGAGTGGAAACTCGTTTAAAGCTTCAAATTTACCTTTTTTGGAAAAAAGCAACGAATGTCTGAAGATTTACACCATATACGCTGTAATTAGGATATGTATACTTAAAAGAAAAACTTCCTGTATATTTTACAAATGTTAAAGACATTTTTAGTTTTTACAATAAAGTTTTGTCGCCACAGTTTCTTTACGAACCACTCCATTCTAAACTAATTCTCTAAATCTGAAGTTATTTAAATAATACAATATATTTTCCGTTCAAATTTATAAAAATGTCAATCAGAATTTTATAATTTTATCAACTAAATATAAAAATATTAAGGAATTACAGACATTATCACAATTTTATGTTATTATAAATTGATTGAGTGACTATTATTTATCAATAAATAAGCACTAATAACGAAAAAAGGTTATTAATGATTTGTTTATTAATTAAGTTATTTTGACATCAATTTATATTTTTGATGAATTTTAAAATAAATTTATTTATCAATTATCAATTTCACTTAGATCAAATTTAATTCATAAATAAAGTACTAATATCGAAAGATAAGTTATTATTGATTTGTTTATTAACTAATATATTTTGACATCAATTTATATTTTTGATAAATTTTAAATACATTTTGGCTTTTCTAAAATTGTCCACTTCCGTTTAAATTAGTGTTTGTAATTATTAAATTTTATACTCTTCTTTGCGGTTAATATTTCGAGCATTCGTTTCTGAACAAATTCTTAAAATGTGACGTTTTTGACTAAAGAAAATTATTTAGAAAAATGCACAAAATGTGTGTGTTATTTTTTAAATCTTACAGGAATCACCCACCTTTAAACAGTATATTAGTAAGAAATGTGTACATTTTTTTTCTTCATACCTGCTAATGACATAATCCCCTTTTTTACCTATAAATACCGACCATCATCTTCACTCATTCCATTTCTGTGTACCTGTTCATTCCACACACAACACTTTTTCCAAGTAAGTTTGTTTTAATTTTATTCCTATTTTTTTTAAACGTCATAAGCAAAGCTATACTGAAGAGAGATAAATCTCGAAACGCGTCTATAGATGGCCTAAGACATTAGTTTTAATCCAAGTCCTTTCACTTCTAATTTGTTGCTATCTCTCCTTTCATTTTAAATTGCATTGTTAGTTGGTTTGAAGAGAATTTGACCTAAACGTTACATATACTTTAATAGAGCGTTGTAACAAATCAAATTAAATAAGATTTTAAATATTTCATTGTATAATTCAATATCCGGAGGTGTATTTCCACGGGAAGTAGTTGTTTCAATGGATATTTATCGTCTTAAATTGTCTTATTAGTTAAGACACTGTTTGCATTTTCACGAATAGTTTTTTCGTAATTTTATATATTAAGATAACATTCAATGAATTTCCAAATAACTGAATGAGCACTAAGCAAAATTAAAATATGTTCAGATGTTTATAAAAATAATGAAGCAAATCTTCAAAGTTTGTAAAAAAAAAAATACAAAAATTGGATCCTTGCCTATTGTGTAAGTAAAGTTTAGAAATATATATGTATTAACAAGTGAGTTTCAGCTCCTCTTAGAAACATACATTCTTTTATAAATTAAAAAAACTTACAATTTCAAAATAAACTGCATAAAAAATACTAATAAACGTCCGATTTTCACTTTTATTAAATTAGCAGTGATTCTAATTTAATTAGTAATACGTTTGGTTTTCATGTTGGACAAAGAAACGAAATCTGTTGACACTACACGAAATTACTCATGCTGAAAATATGAAGACTTTTTTTAGTTGGAGTTTATTAATTCCTCTTATCTTTTTCAAAACAGAGAATACAATTTTTTTCTGTACTTAAAATACATTAAAAAGTACAGAAAACATGTGTTCTCTCTTTCGAAAACGATAAAAGAAATTAAGAAACTCCAATTACTAAATTCAAACAATTTCTACAAGTTTTTTATAAAACATTAGCATTGTATAATTTACAAAATTTAGGTGAAATTTGATGTTATATTTTGATATTCTACACTTATTTACTGTTTTACAATAAATACGTGTTAACAAATGTTAGTATTTCAGTTAATTAAGTGAACACTTTTAATAAATCATTACAATTCATTAAGTTTTTTAAGAATCAACAATTTTACTAATTTTCTTTTTCATTGATATATTACAAATTTCAAGCATTTAATTCCAATTGAAAACAGACATTAAAGCTTTAATATTAAAAACCGTTAATGTCGGTTTTTAATATTGAAGCTTTGATATCTGTTTTGAATTGAAATTAAATGGTTGAAATTTGTAGTATATCAATGAAACAGAAAATTAGTGAAATTGTTGCTCAAACAGAAGTTTCAGTTAACTTAAATTATCTCATATGGCGCTTCTATAAACGATGTCAAAAAAGACGGAAGTTAAATGTTGGCGCAGTCGAGTTTACGTAACAGTGCTTTTAGTTCTGAGCCTTAAGCATTTACGTCACTTAAACTCAGATTAAATCAAAAGACATTTTCATGTATCAGTTATAAAGAGAGTTAAGTGTTTGTGTAATCGAGAATTCATTTCAATCTCCTAAAATAAATCAATATATCGGATATATTGATTTATTTTAAGAGATTGAGATGAATGCTCGAATAAAAAGGATAATTAAATAATTATTTTAAGGAAAGAAAGAGAGAAAGGGATATATTATATCCCTTTACCGAAATTCTTTCCTCTAAATAATTATTTAATTAAACGTTTCATTTTGTATTTCTAAGATTTATACAATTGGGCGTGCGTTCTTCTATTCTCTTTCAATTTTTTTCTTTCTTGAGATCCCCGAAGAAGATAAGTTTCGTGTGGCCCTCTCTCGATTCGTAATCGGTAATCGTAATTATCGTTTGGAAAGTTAGCTTTAGAGAAAGACCAATTACCGGACGGGCGCTTTTTTTTTTACTTCTTCCTTTTAATGAATTCCGTTGCTTCGAAATTTAATTACCGATCCCATAAACGTAATAATCATTTATTCCGCAGGAGGATAATTATAAACGTTTACATTAAAGTTGGGCGTGCCCGTTCAGCGAGCGATGTGAATGACTTTGAAATTAAATTGACGCATTTAATTCATTCAGGATTTTTTTGGTTTGTGTGTGTTGTTTCATAATTGAATCGTAAAATAAGCGAAAGGGGCTCGATTTGAATTTATTAAAGTTTGATTTGTTTTATAATTAAATTAGTTGTTTAGTTACGGGTATGTAAAGATGATATACAAGAGGCTTTTCTTTTAAATATGCATGATACAAGAAGGTTTTCTTTAAAATATGCGTGTCCCAATTTACAGTATACAGGGAGTTTTTCTTTTAAGTGTACATACCCTAATTACAGCGTACATGCTGTAAATCTTCAGACATTCGTTGCTTTTTTCTAAAGAGGTAAATTTGAAGCTTTAAACGAGGCTTTTCCACCCCCAGACGAAGCATGAAGAAAAATTTTGAGTTTAAAAAAGCTACGCGGCCAAACTAAATTTTCAGGCTTTTCTAAACTCGAAATTGTTATCATGCGCCACGCGTATAAAACACTGGTTTTATATAAAGTTCAGAATATACGTCTTTATCAAACCGATTTAGTAGAATATTTAGAACTTCACTTGAAATTAGTGTTTTACACGCGTGGCGCATGAAGAAAAATTTCAAGTTTAGAAAAGCCTAAAATTTTCAGGCTTTTCTAAACTAGACATTTTTTCTTCATGCTTAGTCTGGGAGTGGAAAACCCTCGTTTAAGGCTTCAAATTTACCATTTTGGGAAAAAGCAACAAATGTTTGAACCAAATTTTAAGGCTTATCTAAACTCGAAATTTTTCTTCAGACGAAATTTTCAGGCTCTCTAAAATCAAAATTTTACTTCATGCGCCACGTGTATAAAACATTGAAATATTATTAAATTTAAAATATACAGTTTTTGTTTGATCTCATATTAATCAATTTTTTAAGGGTTTATTTCTATCTAATCAAATGGGCACTTAAAATATGAAATTATTATACTTGAAATTAAAATTTAAATTAAATACTGTCAGAAATGTCAAAATATTGGAAGGGTGGCAAAATACAATGATTTATTTATTTACTTACAGTACCAACCATTTTAAACAATATTTAACATAAAACAAATTCCTAAGTAAACAAAATTAATTAAATCTATAAATTTTTATACTTAGAATGTGCACTTACAATTAATAAAATATTCACAACAAGGTGTATTTTGCAATTTTTCACTGTATCTCGATAAGGATTGATCCCATTACATCTAAGCAGTAAATTTTGAACTTAACTGTAAATCAGTCTATTTATACGCGTGGCGCATGAAGTAAAATTTCCAAAATCCAAATTTTTAGGGCATTTCTCAACTCGAAATTTTACTTCTTGCTTAGTCTGGGGAGGAAGACACTCGTTCGGCATTTATCAATTGCTTATTTTGTTTTATTCTGGTTTATACAAAAAATATATATAAAATATTACGAAAAGTAATAAAATGATCAATATTAAGAAAACAATTGAAAACGCCGGAATTACACTTATCCAAGACCGCCTTTTAACAATCTCCCAAAAATTCTCCACTGACCCTAAAAATTTAGAGCTCCTAAATAAACTATGTATTTTCAGAAATCCCGAAATCCCTCCTAAATACTAACACCCATCTACACCCAATATATTTAAAACTTAACTGTAAATCAGTCTTTTTATAGGCGTGGCGTTGAAGTAAAATTTCGAGTTGAGAAAAGATCGAATTTGGATTTGGACGCTGCGCGTGACAATTGATTATTTTGTTTTATTCTAGTTGTTACAAAAAAAAAACAAAATATTACGAAACGTAATGAAATGATCAATATTAAGAAAACAAATGAAAACACCGGAATTACACCTATCCAAGACCGCCTTTTAACCCTCTCCCAAAAATTCTCCGCTAACCCTAAAAATCGTAACCCTTTGGTTAATTTTTAACTCTAAGAATATATGTTGTTATATCTTATGTTCAATAAAAAAAACTCGAGAGTGCTACGATTTTATCTCTTTTTAAATGTATGTTCCTAAAGCGTGTAGCCGCTTTAGGAATTGTCATATAAAACGTCAGAGATAATAATTAAAATCTTTAATTTCAGAGTTGCCAACCTACAATATATTCCATAGCACTCTAGAGGTTTCATTCTATTGAACATACAATATTTGTATTGTATACAACCAATAAAGATTTATTGATATATAAAAGCCCGTGTATTTTTAATTTTTTAAAAATAACCTAACATTGTATCTATAAAATAGTATATCTTTTTGTACAATCCGAACTTAGAACAAATTATATTTTGCGTATTTAGTCTCATAATTTAAACATCTGCTATTATCTTCTTTACTCAAAAAATATGTGTTATTGTTTTAGAAATAATTTTAAAGCAGTCATTTATATATATATATATATATATATATATAAAATATAACATAAACCCAATTTTAGATTCCTGAACTTTTTTGGGAAAATGTCAAAAGGTCTTTTAAACTTCTGAATTAATATTAGATTATGAAAAATCGATTTTGCAAAAAAAAAATATTTCTGAGGTGCGTTGTTTCAGACATTTGTAATTAATCAGACTGTCTTTTTGTTACAAATACAAAGACTGTTATTCCTTACTTCACTTTTTAAAAAGTGAAGTAAGGAATAACAGTCTTTCTATTTATGATTAATCACTTCACGTAAACTCGAAACAATACAGTTGTCTTTTTGTTAGTGACAACTGAGCCAACCGTTTGCAAAAGCAGTTAAATTTATAAACATCGAAATTTGAGAGCTTTTCGTATCTCTGGAAAGATGTACTCATTAGCTATCAAATAAACATGTTTTTCAGATACAAAAAAATGATAACCATTATAAATGCGTGGATGAAAAAAATGATACAGAAGCAAAAGCAGTCAAATCCGTTCAGGGTTCAGATGCAAAAGCAGTTAAATCCATTCACGCTATATATTAGTTTCAAAAGCAGTTAAATCCATGTTTGAAAGTTGCTTGCTAAAAAGTGCAGTAACAAAAGCAGCTTTATATTGGTTTTCTGCCTGGGTTGGTAAGTAAGTATGGGGTTTCTCCAGATTGAAATACTCCGATTTTTGAATTTTTTTTTAAATTAAGCCGTATGTTTTTTTAACGGAACTGGGAGTAAGATCATATGGGGCGCATATATGTTAAAATAAAGTTGTTTCGGAGACTTACCGTTTAGCCGCAAATCGTATTTTAAGTTCCAATTTTAAGTAACTGTATTGTTTCGAGTTTACGTGAAGTGATTAATCACAAATAGAAAGACTGTTATTTCTTACTTCACTTTTTATTTTTATGTTAGATGTACATTTCGAGACACAAGGTGCTCATTATCAATAACAAAACTTTTGTTATTGATAATGAGCACCTTGTGTCTCGAAATGTACATCTAACATAAAAATAAAAAGTGAAGTAAGGAACAACAGTCTTTCTATTTCCAATTTTAAGGTTATATACGTTGGCATCTTTGGGGAAATAAGCACATTACAGGTATAACTTGTACACATGATGAAATTATCTACAAATGTATGGCGTAATTAATCCAAATTGTAGTATTATCTTCATTTATACAGCCAAAATCACGATATTAATTTTACACAAAATGTAACGTCGCCTGACGTTTATTTAAACTAATGGATATATAATTCTTGCAAATGTGCAAATGTGAATTTATTAAAAATTAAAAGTTAAGTGTTTACTGTAATTTTATATTTATAACTGAGTACATAAATTGCACTGATCAAAATAAATTACGTGTGAGTGATAAAATACAATATTTTGTTATAATAAACAACAAAACAAAAACATTTCAAACTTTCCTCTTTCAGTCGGTAAAGTAGGCTGCAAGTTGCTATCGTTAAGTCGGTAACTAAGATTACAATTTGCTTACATCCATACATTTTATTCATTATACATTTTTGAATGAAATTTTAATGCATTATTATTTTGTGGATTAATGGCGCCATCTATTTTTTATATCAAAAATACTTGTAATTTTATAATGGATCCAAATTATATATCCATTATTTTAAATAAACATCAGTACACGTCACATTTAGTATAAAATTAATATCGTAATTTTGGCTGTATAAATAAAGATAATACTACAATTTTGATTAAATACGACATAATTTTGAAAATAATTATATCACGTGTACAATTAATACCTGTAATGTGCTTATTTATCCAAAAATACCAACGTGTATAACTTCAAATTTGGAACTTAAAATACAATTTGCGGCAAAACGGTAAGTCTCCGAAATAACTTTATCGTAACATTTGTGCGTCCCATACAAGCTTACTCCCAGTTCCGTTAAAAAAAACTCTCAAAAATAAAAGTATTTCCTTCT
Source organism: Philonthus cognatus (assembly GCA_932526585.2). NCBI lineage: Eukaryota > Metazoa > Arthropoda > Insecta > Coleoptera > Staphylinidae > Philonthus > Philonthus cognatus. The sequence continues at coordinate 41,951,551 of OW052244.1, forward strand.
GGAGAAATCCCAATATTTTATTTTAGAAAATAATATTAAATTAAATTAAAAAAAATATATTTGTTGGCAGATATGATACTTAAAATACTGTTTTGACATTTCATTTACATGTCTTTATTTTATTTCTGGTTCTGCTATTTACTGTTTAGAGCTGTAGTCTGTTTGAGGAAGATTTGTCTACGCTTGAAATACAATTAATACAAGTCAAGATGAAATATAAATATTTCAATTTGTATTAAAATTTATTATTAAAGAATGGAAGAAGACATCGATGAGTGTATTGTGATAAGTGCACCAGATAAAGCTAGAAAAATATATGTCGGGGACTATATTTGCAAATGCAGTTAAGATGGGTAAATTCGTTTCTGAAATTTCGTGTAGCGAATTTCTCGAAAACAAATTGAAATAAAAAAAATATTTTCTGTATCTTTTTTACCATGACTCACTGCATCTACTGGTAAATGTTGAAGAAAAAATGTTTATCAATAACGGAGAAAATCCATTTTTATTTTTTTTTTAAGTTGCAATTTGCATTAATTGAACAGATACTTATAGCCTTATGCCTAGTCCACACTAGTAGACTATGTTGCGCGATTTGTCTATAGACCGTCTAGGGACGGTCGCGAGACACGGTCTACAGACCGTCTAGAGACATCGTTCTTTGTCTCGTCTAGCGTCCACACTACGATGTGAATTTCTTAGTCTCATCATCGCAGTTCATTATGGAGGACATTGTTTTGTGTGGAATGAGTTCCTGCTGAGTGCTCATTACAAGTGAAAAAACGCGAAAACGTAAACGATGGTGGACGCGCGAAGTTCTCGCAGAAGGACCTAGGTTCGGCAATGAATTATTAAATAAATTAAGACTGGAAGACGCCATGGGTTTTAGAAATTTCACCCGGCTGACGCCTTTTGATTTTGAATATTTGCTTCTGATGGTTGGACCGATAGTAATGAAGCAAAATACAAAATTTAGAGAAACCATTCCAGCTTCTCTTCGACTGGCAGTCACACTGCGTTTCCTAGCAAGTGGAAACTCGTTCACAAGCCACATGTACACCTTCAGAATCTCCAAGCAGGCAATATCGAAAATGGTACCAGAGGTTTGCGAAGCAATTATCTCGTCATTAAAACAATATGTAAAGGTATGTATAAAACAATTAATATTATTTAATATTCATTTTAATTACATGTTTTTAGTTACAAAATTATTAATTTTCACGATGGTGATGGAAATGTTATTGAAGGATCGTGGAGAAGAGAACTTATTGAAGAGAGTCGTTTCTTGTATCTCCAGAACACTCCCCGAAAATGTTCACCTAACTTCCATAAAATTCGTGATGACTTTAGTGATTTCATTGTTTCTCCAGAGGGAGAGGTAGCTTGGCAATATGATGCAATAAAGTAATTTAATTGTTTAACTATTGCTTGCCTTTCACTAATTAATGTAATTTAATAAAGAATTTAATAGAGTAATTTTTACTTACTTCGTCTACATTGTTCCCACTTTGTGTATCCTCAAAGTCTGTGTTCCGGCTGCCCTTTGACTCGTTTGCTGGTAGCAGGAATTGCAAATACTCATAAGCAAACCATGTGGACTTTTTGGGAGAGGTCCCACTCGTCGGAGTATTTTTTTTTTCGCTCCCGGTTGAAAGAGGTTTTCAAATTGTGAATTTTTTTGTCTATGTCGACCACTGAGACACTGTGCTTAGCAGCCAAAGATTCTAGGGCTACTTTTCTTTTTACCCGGTTTATATAATCGGGATTTGTTACATCCCACAAACAATAACAAGAATTGTAATTCTCAATTAATTTTAAAACGTTCTCGTTAGTCCACATGTTTTCAAAAACACGGTGGTGTCTCGCTTCTAGACGCCGAGTGACGTTCACACTGTCAAAATGTTGCGCAACATGTCAAATGTTGCATGCGGTCTCCCATTCCGATCGGGAGACCTTAGACCTGCGATGTTTAGTCTCGCAACACGCCCGTAGACGGGGATAGGTCTATAGACATGTCTACGTAGACAACCTGAGACACGTCTAAGAGACCAAAATCGCGCAACATGTCTACTAGTGTGGACTAGGCTTTAATGAGACCAATTCCGCAAACATAACAATTATCCACCCTTTCGTTTTTGAGAAATTCGCTACACAAATACAGATGCAATACAAGTACATACATTCTAAATTCGTTGAGACATTTTGATAAAATTTTGTGAAGCCATTTAGCAAACGTTGCTCTTTTAAATGATGTGAAAATAAAAAAAATACCCCGATAATAGTTTTTGAGTTGTTTTCAATTCAAAGTCAGTCTCTTATTACAGGAAAACAAAATTGTAGAAATGAAATTCTATGCACACAAATGTTAATCAAAATATCTCAAGGCATTTAAAAGTAATACTTGCTCTTTTAGAAAATATAAAATGTTAACACCCTATTATTAGTTTTAGATTTATTTTCAAATCACCGTCAAAACATTGTGAAAAAATAGAAAAAAAATACTTTCATTACGTAATTTCAAGATTGAAAGTCAAGTAAACGCTATGAAGCTTTTGAGGCCTTAATTTAATGTTGAAGCTTGACAAAAATCTACTATTTGATACAGTGGTGTAGATAGATTTTTGTGATGAGGGGGGGGGATTGAGTTAGTATACATTTATTTTTCTAAAGTTATACAAAAACAAGTACAAAAAATGATGATGTGTCCAACGCAGCACTGTCTCCCTCATTTAAACAATTGATGCTTGACAAACGTAACTTATTTCACTTGTTAATTAGTTCAATACCATTTCACATTAAACCAGCGTCTAATACGTGTGGCGCGTGGCGCAAAATTTCGAGTTTAGAAAAGCCTAATTTGGCTCCGTCGCTTCGCTTCGCTACGCGCTCGAGCCAAATTTTCAGGCTTTTCTAAACTCGAAATTTTACTTCATGCTTTGCTTGGGAGTGGAAAACACTGGTTAGACGATCAATCATACTCTTATTTTGCAGTTTTTTTTATTGTAAAATTTAAAACTAAAATAAATGGAGTTGATGTTTTATCCAACTATTGGCGTATACAATTTTCCTTCCAGTTTGACTAATTTTCAACTTCATAACGTTGAAAGAGGGGTAATAGTAATTTCTATGAATTTCTTACAAGTAAATCTAAAGTTAAGTTATTTTTTTATAATCCTAATCATAATCCTAAATTTCTCAAAAATGATCATTCTTATTTCATTTATTTGAGTATAAGGTATTTTACTTTTACATACTGTAACTAAAGATCCTAAATTTTTCAAAACAACGATAATATATATCGTAAATTAAAGTTGTAAGACTTCCAAATTGAACACTTTATTTCAGAAACGTATCAATAGTGAATTTATTTAAAATTCTCAAGATCTACTTAGAAATAAGCATATTTTAATATTCGAAAATAATAGATTTTCTTTTAGACATTTTTGTATTTGTGTTTGTATATTTATTATGGAATCTCTAAATCAGCACAATACATTAAAAACGTAGACTGATCAGAATAACGTGTTCAAACTGAATACAGGGAATTTTTCCTTTAAATATACATACAGGAAATTTTTCTTTTAGGTATACATGTGCATGCACTGTAAATATTACGACATACGTTGTTCTTTTCAAAGATTTTAATGTGAATCTTTAAACGAGGGTTTCCCATTCCCAGACTAAGCATGAAGTAAAATTTCGAGTTTAGAAAAGCCTGAAAATTTGGATTGGCCGCGTAGCGAAGCGGAGCGGCCAATCCAAATTAGGCTTTTCTAAACTCGAAATTTTACTTCATGCGCCACACGTATAAAACACTGAAATATCGTAAAGTTTAAAATATACGGCTTTGAATTAAACGTGAGTCAAATTCTGCGATAAACAAATTGTTTAAAACAGTGATTATAAGCAACCCAATAACTATAACGTATATTAGGTTGCCTATAATCGTTGTTGTATGTGTGTGTTTTTCTTGAACTTCACTGTAAATCAGTGTTTTTGAGCGTGGCGCATGAAGTAAAATTTCGAGTTTAGAAAAGTCTAATTTGGATTGGCCGCTCCGCTTCGCTACGCGGCCAATTCATTTTATTTATTGTTAGTTTCATATAATAGTCAGATTAAAAGCCTTTTGGTAATTAGAAATGCAATTAATAATTTGCCTAATAAAAAAATCACAAAGCATTATTTGTAGGAGTTTTTAGTGATTTGCAAAAAAAAAATATATCAAGTGGATTTAACTGCTTTTGCAAACGGACGACTAAATTATAAAAATTTGGAACATTTTTCATTGCTTTGTTAGCAGTCGATGGGATGATAAAACTTGCCATATAACCTCTACAAGTAGAAAACTCAACGCTTAAATATTTTTAATTATGTTATTACAAATCTTCCAAGGCTGACCTGGAATCTCTCATAGCAGATACTGACAGAGAAATATTATTGGATGGTTAAAATATTTAGGATTTGTAACTTACAATATACGGAATATTGGTTTCCCACACTTCAAACCTGCAACAAGAAAAAAAAGACAATTAGATTCGTCTAGTTGTAAACAAAATTGAGTATAAACTCGTTATAATGATAATTCTGAATCCAGAATTTCCAATGTATTTATTTATTTCAAACCTGCTGCACATACTCCATATTTGTAATTTTAATTTCGTAATAATTCAATGAATTACCTCCTTCTCTCGCAACTTAATTAGATTACTGCATAGATAGCTGTCCGTTCAGTTGGCAATTAAGCGACGGGGGTGCTGTTGAATTTTTGATGGTGCAACGCGCGTTTTATTTTAATTAGTAAACAACAAAGCGGGAATGGTCGAAGCAAAAAAAAAAAGAAAATAGAAAAAGAGAGAAAACTTATTAAGTATAATGAGGAGACGCATTAAAAATGATACCAGAAGGAGCGCCCAATTAAGTAATTCCGCCCTAATTATCTCAGCGCGCATCTAATTGATTTCCACCCAAAATTTGTACACTAGAAATTTAAATTTTTCTAATTTAAAGGTAATTAATTATAAAAGAACGGGTAAAATAAGTTCAATAAGAGGAAATAAAAATGCACTTTAGTAAGTGTTTCCACTCCTAATTTACGAGCAATGCTTTTTCTCTTAAAAATTTTCAGGCTTTTCTAAACTCGAAATTTTACTTCATGCGCCACGCGTATTAAACACTGATTTAAAGTGAAATTCAAAATACACTCCATAGAAATGCATTTTCATGATTTATAGCCAACTCAGCTTAATTTTATGTACGGTAATAGGTTAGTAAATTTTACAAATGTTTATTTCGTTTAACCTAAACTTCAAAATTTGAGTGTGTGTGTTGTATGCAAATTTAGTACCGTGCGATCGTTTAAAACATGATTTGGAGTAGGCTTTGAATTTTAAATTATATTGTCACTAGATATGTAAGTAGTTAAATTCCTTATTCTTCACTGTTTTCTTTTAATTCTAAATGTACATTTCAGGCACGATGTGCCCTTCTTCAATAGTTTAACGTATTTGATAATTAGTAAATAAACATTAAAATTAAAATTATTTACGCAAACAAGTGCGGCCGGCTAGTTTAAGTGATTAATTTTAAGAGTGGGTTATTTAACGGACTTAAATCGAAATTTAAAAGATTACTCCTATTTTTGTGCATTTAAATTGCTTCTAACATATTTAATTGATAATGGTTAGATTCTTTTAATAATTTCAGATTATTTATAACAAATTTGTGTCCTGTGTTTAATGTGTGATGAGCTATCGCAGATTTTTCAGGATTTTGATTTTTTGTATGCTAAAGGTGTCCTTTAAAAACCTTTATTTTTAAATTTCGTTGCGTTTGTCCAATATATTACTGACTTTTAACACATAGTTTATCATGACCTCAAATTTATTCCATCATTTAATTAGCATTTTGGGCATTCAGGGAAAAAAATGCAGCGTACTCTAAATTATTGTTTAAACGGTGTGTCAAAACAGTAAAAAATATTTTAATAAATTAATTAATTAACAGTTAGACCAATAAATGCTATAATTCAATAAATGATTGTGCAAACGTAAAAACTTTAACAAGTTAAATTGATCTGTCTTTAACAGAAAAAATAAAAATGATTCTACTTCGAATAAGCATACAAATGGCTTAAGTTCATAAGTATTTATTCAGTCCTTCAAATATTTAAAAGGATTGATAATATAAAAATAATTCATATATTCAATTGATGAGGCGGATACATGATGAAACTCCATAATACTATTTGAAATAAAATAACGTAGTTGGGAGGGTTTCACTTTTATTGTTCATTATTTCATTATTTCATCTGCCTGATGAAGCCACTGTGTGGTGAAACATGTTGCAGTGTTCAACAATAAAAGTGAAACCCTCCCAACTACGTTGTTTTATTTCAAATAATAATTCATATATTTAGTAAACCAGGCTGTGGCTTTCTAAATATATCAAATATTTTATTTTATCGTTACCTCTGACGATATAAAGTACTGAATAATTATTAAAAAAACAAACGTAGGTTGATTGGATTATCGTTGAAACGAGCATGCAACAACAAACAATACATTGTCTCGAACAGCGAGCAACAATGTGGAATAAATTACGTGAGGGATGGAGGTATAAATAATTTATGAAAGAAAAAAAAACGATGTACGCGCAACTTTACAAATCACATACAAATTTATTCGAAATCTCGCTGCTTAATTTATTTACGGCTTATTAATATTTTTTTTTCCTAACGTGCAGGATTTAATTGCAGGTTTTCACATGGTAATTTACTAAATTACAGAAAAGACAGAAATAATTAGAGGATTAAACTCCCTCATTCTCAATAACTCAATGTGGCATTTACACAAATTAGTCTATGAATTTTATTACAAACAAATTAATAGTGAAATATAATTTGAGAAATGAAATTATTTTATTTGCTTGTAATAAAATTCATAAACTAATTTGTGTAAATGCCACATTTAATTATTGAAAATGAAGGAGTTAAATCCTCTAAATATTTAATTGAAAATGATTTTCTTTAATTACATAACTCAATGAGTCAAAAACTATGTTAACAATGGAACTAATAAATTTGTCAATTCCAGGACGTGGTTTTCCTTAGGCCCGGGCATTGGGCGCCATGTAAAGGGCATCAAATTGCACTTTTGAGTACGAAAAAATATCCTCACACGTTTTTAAAGAAAAAGTTGCTCACGGATGAAATTACATACAATTGTAAGATTGATTTTAATTTTTTTTGTTTTAATAAGATGAGATACCGTTAACAAAGAAACTCAAAAGTAAACAGATAATTTATGAAACAAACGAAGTGATTTAATTTGTTATAATAATTAGTTACAATTAACGTACAAACAGTTTTTCTTTTAGGTATACATATCCCAATTATTGCGTTTATGCTGTAAATCTTCAGATGTTCGTTGTGTTTTTAATAGAAGTTCAGTTTGAAGATTTCAACGAGTGTTTTCCACTCCCAGATTAAGCATAAAGTAACATTTCGAGTTTAGAAAAGCCTGAAAATTTGGTTTGGTCGCGTAGCGAAGCGAAGCGACAAAACCAAATTTTCAGACTTTTCTAAACTCGAAATTTTACTTTATGCGCCACGCGTATAAAATACTTTTAAGTAAAGTTCAAAATATACTATACTATGCTAAAGATATATATTTTTAATTTTTCAATAAATCAGTGATGCGCATGAAGTAAAATTTCGAGTTTAGAGAGGCCTTAAAAATTTGGTTTGGTCGCCAAATAAATTATTAGATAATTGATATACTAAACTTATTTAACTTGTCAATTGGGAAATTTTAAACCATTAACATTAAATCAGTGTTTTATACGCGTGGCGCATGAAGTAAAATTTCGAGTTTAGAAAAGCCTAATTTGGCTCGGTCGCTCCGCTTCGCTACGCGCCCGAGCCAAATTTTCAGGTTTTTCTAAACTCGAAGTTTTACTTCATGCTTAATCTGGGAGTGGATATCCCTCGTTTAAAACTTAAAATTGAACTCTTAAAAAAATACAAACGCTTAATCTGGAAGTGGAAAACACTGCTTTGAAGATTCGAATTTAACTCTTTGGAAAAATAGCGAAAATCGTAAAATTGACAGCGTATGAAATAACATATGTATAATTAAAAGTAAAAATCCCTGTATACATTGTAATAGAAAATAGTCTATTCTAGACAAAAGTGGCGTAGTCTAGAATATAATTACAAATAAAAACATAAAACGAATCAATTTCATAAATCTGTTATATAAGTTTAAGTATCATTATTAAACGGTATCATCTTTTGACAAATATATATATATACAAATCAATCTTACAATTGTAAATTTCTAACTGTAAAAAATATTTTCACAGTTGTGATATTTTTCAATATGTTTTCCACAATAATGGTACTATTTTCGTATCATTAGTGTGAAAAACATTTTGAAAATTATCACAACTGTGAAAATATTGACAGTTACATTCCAAGAGACAAAACCAAATTTTCAGGCTTTTCTAAACTCGAAATGTTACTTTATGCGCCACGCGTATAAAATACTTTTAAGTAAAGTTCAAAATATACTATACTATGCTAAATATATATATTTTGAATTTTTCAATAAATCAGTGATTTCACGTGTGGCGCATGAAGTAAAATTTCGAGTTTAGAGAGGCCTGAAAATTTGGTTTGGTCGCCAAATAAATTGATAGATAATTGATATACTAAACTTATTTAACTTGTCAATTGGGAAATTTTAAACCATTAACATTAAATCAGTGTTTTATACGCGTGGCGCATGAAGTAAAATTTCGAGTTTAGAAAAGCCTAATTTGGCTCGGTCGCTCCGCTTCGTTACGCGCCCGAGCCAAATTTTCAGGCTTTTCTAAACTTGAAATTTTATTTCATGCTTAATCTGGGAGTGGATATCCCTCGTTTAAAACTTCAAATTGAACTCCTATAAAAAACAAACGCTTAATCTGGAAGTGGAAACACTGCTTTGAAGATTCGAATTTAACTTTTTGGAAAAATAGCGAAAATCGTAAAATTGACAGCGTATGAAATAACATATGTATACTTAAAAGAAAAAATCCCTGTATATATTGTAATAGAAAATAGTCTATTCTAGACAAAAGTGGCGTAGTCTAGAATATAATTACAAATTAAAACATAAAACGAATCAATTTCATAAATCTGTTGTATAAGTTTAAGTATCTTTATTAAACGGTATCATCTTTGTATATATATATATATATATATATATATATATATATATATATATATATATATATACAAATCAATCTTACAATTGTAAATTTCTAACTGTAAAAAATATTTTCACAGTTGTAATATTTTTCAATATGTTTTCCACAATAATGATACTTTTTTCGTATCATTAGTGTGAAAATCATTTTGAAAAATATCACAACTGTGAAAATATTGACAGTTACATTCACTTCCACGCATGCAGAACTTCAAACTTAACTTAGGAATTGTCCGATGTTACATTGTTATCGAACTATTTCTTATGATTTTTAAAATAAAAGCCACATTTTCTATTAATTTAAAATGTATCCTTAAAGTATTATTATTATTATTATTTAATTTGAATTTATTTAACAATCAGTAATCAATACAAATCAGTGATTAGTTATTGATAAAAAAATCCATTTAAGTAATAAATAATACTTATATATTAGATGGCGTTAGCTATCGAATCCATTAATACTTATACAATTTTCTTTACAAAATTTCAATCTCATGCACAAAAATTAATGCACCTAAGTTCAGCTTAATTATTGAATTTATTCACTAATTGTTTTATTGAGTTATGTGGAGTTTTTAAATACAATAAAAAACACTTTTATTCCTTACTTCACTTTTATTTTTATTCGTTAGATGTACATTTCGAGTGCAGAGCACTCATTATCAATAACTAATTAGTTATTGATAATGAGTGCTTTGCACTCCAAATGTAGATCTAACGAATAAAAATGAAAGTGAAGTAAGGAATAAAAGTGTTTTTTATTGTGATTGAATTTATTATATTATTTACCTAAAAATTGACAGATTTGAAGAAATGTATAAGAAAAATTGACAAAAATCTTGTAAAAAATAAAAATCTATTCGTATTCGATTTACTTTTCAATATTGATTCAATAAATTTACTGCGAATACTCGAATATTATTAAATATAGCCAGAAGAAGTAAAAATGGAAATCGTCAAATATGGAAAATGTAAATCTTTGAATACATATTTTGTTTATTTTGTTCTATTTAAAAGATGAATAATGGATTTTTAAGATTTCACACTAAATCAGTGAAATTTTGTCGCATTTCTTTTGCATTTCTTTTGGCGTGAGAAATGTAACTGATAAAACAATATTTATACCTTTGTATAACTTTATATATTTTTTTTAATTTTTGAAATTATGATGTACGAAATTATTTTTAATAAATATTGTAATATAATTATTTAATCTAAATTTTCTAGATGTTATAAATTGTCTAATTTAAAAATAATATAATAACAAAAGACTTTAAAAATTGTTTAATAACTTTGAAAACTTTTATTTTTCAACCTTGAAATTGATTTTGCAGCACAAAAACAAAATTCTTTAATCTCTACTACAATGAATACATTATTGGCAGTGTTTTCATAATTTCAGTCAGTTAGGTTTTGTACTGTTACTCCAGTTTTATTAATTTAAGGTTAGAATAAAACGTTTATTTATTTCTCAATAATTTCCTTACGTTTTATCAAAATTTAATTTTTTTATATTGTTTTAAGATACATAAAATGTGTGCACTTTCAAATATCGCATACATGTGCCGAATAGTTAGACAAAATCTGATATACACGTCATGGCTTCTTTTTCTGAGAAAATAACAATAGCATTGGCAGATCATGGCTAGCTCGATTAGTTTGGGAAATATCGGGCGTTTTTGAATTGTCGGCGTTTTTAAAATACGTCGTTTTCATAATTACTTTAAGAAATACAAATATATATTTAAATAGTTATTCGTGTAGTTTTCAACGTAATATATTTAAATGGATATTTGTGTAGTTGTCAGCGTAATATATTTAAATAGTCATTTGTGTAGTTTTCAACGTGCAATTCAGTGGCGTACTTATTTTTTTATCGGACTTTTAATTTTCGAGTTATAAAGTTGCATTTTTTTTAAACGGAACACCCCATATATTTTTTTCTAATTGAATATCACATCAAATTAGCTTTACATTTATATATAAAATAATTTTTCATTTGTTTATTGACAATTGAGTTTCTAACTCTGAAGCTTTTAGATAAATATTTGATAATATATACTGTTATAATTACAGAGATGATTATTAAAATAACGACAACTTTCAAAATAGTCGACAATTGAAAAACGCCTGCTATCTTCTAAACTAATCAAGTTTGCTATGCTCTGTTAACGCCATTATTAATTTCTCAGAAAAAGAGGTCTAGACATGTATATCAATTTTTTTCTAAATCTTCAGGTTACCGAGATACCCTATGAAAACATCGAAATTGGGCCACAGTGTACATATTTTAGTCAACTTTAGGAGTGTTCAATATCATCTCTATTTGTTTGATATTTATTCAGTAAAAATGAATCTTATTCACTCTTTAATAATCCCTGCAAATTTCACCAAATTAGAAGATTCGTTGATATTAAAAAAAAGTAAGGACATAGAAATGTTCATTTTTTAAAATCGTAAATATTTTAGTCAATTTTGATTAACTTTACTTTTCGATATTCTAGAGACAATGTTCTAGAGATATTTAAAAATTGTCTGCTTAAAAAATACTTAAGAAAATCATCGTAAGTTCAAGTTTTGATGAATACACTTCTCACTAAAATTTGAACCAACGATAATTTCTTAAGTTTTTTTTTTTGTTTAAAGGAGACAACTTTCATTTAAATATCCTTTATATTTTAATCAAATTTGAGCGTCTACATATTTTTTTTTTTTATTTTTATCGAGTCAACAGAAAGTTTATTCATTTCTTAATAATTTCAGCTACTTCCATACAAATTTTGTTAATTTTTTAATGTTTTGTTATGAAGACAAGAAATGTTTGTTTTTTAAAAATACTATATATTTTTACGAATAATTTTTACAATATTTGCACGTATATCTATTAGTTAACTTTGGTCTTCAATAATTTCACTTTAACTAAATTGATTTTTATTCCTCTAAAGCCTGGGTCTCCAAACTATCTTCTTCGCCTGCCACAAATACAATTCTACATAATAAAGTCGGCCAAGATCCGATTAATTTTATAAAATTATAAAAAATTTAAGGAACAATTGTTACAATATTTCAAAATATAACATTTACAAATAAAATTACAAACAATCGCGGGCCGGATTCATGCAAGTCGCGGGCCGGATTTGGCCCGCGGGCCTTAGTTTGGAGACCACTGCTCTAAAGTAAACAAAGTTTATTAATTAATTTTATTGAACCTTCAATAGAATTACAAAACTTTACATTTTATGAAACTTTTATAGATTATTGAGAAATCTATAAAAGTTTCATAAAATGTAAAGTTTCGTTATTCTATTTTTTTTATTATTATTTGCAAAACACTTAGTTGTATTTTACTATAATTACAATCTGATCACAAATGGATCAATGAGTAATATTTAGCTAACTTAATTTACTAAAGGTTTAATACTAAGGGTTTACTCATTAGTATCCCTTAGATTTTAATAACTTAATTACACTAAGTAATGTGTACACTAGCACTATGCTCTGCTTTTGCACTAACATAATATTAAACTAACTCGAACGGTTTAGTCCGCTGTAGTCTTCTGGTCAAATTCGTGTTATCGAGGAGCTGGATGGCTTCGATGTTGACGTGTTGAAGAAGTCGCTGTTCATGACTCTTGGCAAATTTGTGTATTGTCTCATTAACAGTATCCATTTCCAAGTCCCTGTGGAGGTCACTGTTTCGGAAATACCAAGGAGCATTGACAATACTCCTCAGTACTTTATTTTGGTATCGCTGGATTATTTCTATATTGCTCTTTTTGGCACAACCCCACAGCTGGATGCCATATGTCCATACGGGCTTAGGAATTTGTTTATACGGCAGTAATTTATTGTAGATTGACAGGGTGGAGTTCCGACCAAGCAGCCAATACATTATTCGAAATTTGATGTCCAGTTCTTCTTTTTTCTTTTTGACTTGAGCTCTCCAAAACCCAAATATTTTGCTGTATCAGCATATGGTACCTGGATATCATTCATACTAACAGGGATATGTTGATTTCTTTTATTTGTGAAATTGACGTGGACCGATTTTGTCTCATTCAATTTGATTCGCCATTGCTTAGTCCAGATGTTAATTTTATTTATCGAGGTTTGCAGATTTACTGCTGCTTCTTCGTGATCTTTGCCTACAGCCTATATAGCAGTGTCGTCGGCAAATCTGGCTATCGTATCATGGTCTAATTCAGGTATATCGCTGGTGTATAATAGGTAGAGGACTGGTCCTAGCACACTGCCCTGTGGCACGTCTGCCTTTATTTCTTTTAGTTCAGAGTAAGCATCTTCCTGCTTAATTCTGAAAACTCTATCTGAAATGTATGATTCTAGTATTTGTGAATATAGTCTGGGTAGAAGTTTTCTTAATTTGTATTTAAGTCCGTCGTGCCACACTTTGTCAAAAGCTTGCGCTACATCAAGAAAGATAGTAGAGCAAACCTTTCTTTCTTCCAGTGACTTTTCAATTACGTTCGTGATTCTGTGGACTTGATCTATAGTTGAATGACATTCTCTGAAACCAAACTGATGTTCTGGTATTATGTTTTTGCCTTCAATAATTGGTTTTAATCTTTTAAAAAGTATTTTTCAAACATTTTTGAGATAACAGGTAATAAAGAGATTGGTCTGTACGAAGAAACTTCATTTGGTGGTTTTCCAGGTTTAGGAATCATTATCACTTCTGTTACTTTCCATATCTTAGGAACATATTTTAATCTAAACGATGCATTAATAAGATATGTAAGTTTTACTATTGCTTTACAAGGTAGTTGTTTCAGAATTTCGCCAGTAATTAAGTCAAATCCCGGAGCTTTCTTAGTGTTAATGGGATCTTTATCATTTCAATTTTTCTTGGGGTAGAGGGTCTGATTTCACCTTCTTCCTGGGTAATATTTTCCCAGTCCAGAATGGCTACACCCTCATTCGGTTGGAAAGTCCACTCAAGATATTCGGCAAACCTATTAGCCTTTTGATTATTGCTTTTTGCATATGTCCCATCTGCACTTCTAATTGGAGAATTCTGCAAGATTGGTCTCTTCAGTCTCTTAGTAGTTTTCCAGAGTGAATAATCAGTTTTACCGTCATTTGTTAGTCCACTTAGATATTCACTAATAGAGTCATTTTTAATTTTTTGAATCTCTCTTTTGAGTTGTTGTGTTGCGTTATTTACTCTAGTTTTATCTGCTGGGCATCTAGATTGGTGCCAGATTCTTCTGAGTCTTCTCTTTTCGAAAATAAGGGCTCGAATTTCTTTGGGGTAAATATTACGTTTGCTTCGTGGGGTAATAATAGGGGTATTATCCCATGTAGCTTGTTGGATATTATCAACAAATTTTTCCGCTTCATAGTCTAGCTGGTCTTCGTTTCTTATTGAGGATGACAAGTTGATAGTGTCTTCAAGTTGAAGTTTAAAGCTCTGCCAATCGGTAAATTTGTTAGTCAATATAGCAGGTACTTCCTTTTGTATAATACTATCGCTTAGAATGAGGACAATCGGAGAATGGTCAGAATTCATATCCCAAGCCTCTTCCACGTGCATGTAGTTAACAGACACATTTCGTGTTATGAAAAAATCTATTAAATCTAGAATTTTACTAGGATCTGTAGCCCAGTATGTTGGTTTGCCACTTGAAATTGTTTCGCATTTTAGTTGGTTGACTGCCTGTAGTAGTTCCTTTCCTTTTGTAGTTGTCAGTCTAGATCCCCATTGAATGTGTTTAGCATAAAAGTCGCCTCCAATGATAAATCTATATCCCTGTTTATTTAGAAAGTCTAAATATTGTTCTTTTTTGAGAGCATGTCTAGGCGGACAGTAGACTGCAGAGACAGTGATATCGTTATTCTATTAAAGGTTTTTTTTTAATAAAAAGACAAAATGTCTGCCCTTATAAAAGCGTAAACACTTAAGTCAACTTCGAGCGTCTTTAATTTCAAGTGAATTTTATTCGAGTGAACACAAAGTTATTTAATAAACTTTGTTTTAACTAAATTAAATTGAAAATCAAGCCTGTCAATTTTTAAAAGAGAATATATTTATCCAATAATATCTGCAAGTTCTATTTAAATTGGAAATATTCGTGATTATGATAACGGTTTTTAAAGAGATAAAATATATTAACACTTTTAAAATTAGAATATACAGGGTGGGCCACGAATAACGCCCATTAAAAGTTTTCGGGGTTCCTGACAGAGGAAAAATTTGAAAAAATTCTACATTGCACGGTTGAATGCGATCACCTCATGGACAATATTTCGACTTTCTATCACTTCCGGTTGTACCGGAAATGGTTACCAACTTTGTTATTTTAAATAGAACATACTATATATTAATTTTTTTTCAGATTCCCCTTTCAATTGTCTACCCTCTCATATGAATTTATGTCCACTTAACTCTTACAGTTTTTGAGTTAAAAATTAATTTGTCAAATATTGACCTCAAATAGACGTTTTGAAAAATGCCTATAACTTCTAGTAGGGACAAGATAGACAGACGAGCGGCATCTTGAATTGTTACTTATAGATCCCTCTAGAATTAAAAAAATTGACATCTGCCAATTTTGACAATAGGTATTTCAAAAATGTCAATATTTCAGTGCCCACTTAAAAACATCATAATTCAATGTTTTCAAATGGAATGACCAATATTTTATCTCATATGGTGATTGGCAAGACAATTTGCAACATAAAAGTATTATGTCTCCCTATATCTAGAGCAAGTAGTTTTTGAGTTATTTCGAAATTTCTTTCCTCCCAGAATGATTGCACAATTGAATAATTCCTGTACAATTCACACATGCACTATACTAGGCTACTGTCAATATTCACTGAACCGAATCTAGAAAAATTCGTTTCCAACGTGTCAATATTTTTGAACACTTCGAGTAATATTATAATAAATAAGTGTAGCAATCGAGAAATTATGAATTTATTCGTCATAGATGGCTAGTGCGACAGAATTGTTGTTTCAACGAAACTTATCCACACTTACAACTTACAAACAAAACAAAAGCAAGAAGATTGAAATAAAGTAATTTTAAAACGAATAATTAAATGCAATAACAAAAAAAAATTATAACAATTGTTCGAAATGATGACCATTAACGTATAAGCACTGTGCAGCACGTGTTGCGACACCCTCTGTTGTTGCTCGCCTAATTTCTTCTGCACTTAATTCCGCGAATGCAGCTCGCACCCTTGCTTCCAATTCTTCTCGGGTATTGACGACAGTGGCATAAACTTTATTTTTTATACGACCCCAAAGAAAAAAGTCGAGTGGAGTAAGATCTGGAGATCTAGCGGGCCAGTTCCACGGACCTAACTTTCGAATCCATATTTCGTGTGTGCAATGAGCTGGGGCTCCATCGAGCTGATACCATGAACTTATCCTTAAATTCAAAGGAAGCTCATCCAAAAAATTCTCTACAAAATTTCTTAAAATTTATAAATATCTACCACTATTTAATCTTTCGTGGTACAAATAAAAAGTAACACGCGTGTCCATCAAAAGGCAAAATACGTTGAAACTAAATTTGTGTTGGGATTTATGTACAAGCGTTGCATGTGGATTTTCAGTTGACCACATGTGATTGTTTTTTCTATTGAAAATACCTTCACGAGAGATATTTGATTCGTCGGTCCAAATAATTTTTTTTAAAAAGTCATTGTCTTCTTGAATTTTAACCAACAAAAACTCACAAAAATCAATCCTGTTCACTGCATCTTGAGGAAATAGTTCTTACACCAAATTAAATTTATAATTATGCATACGATATATTTTCAAAATTCTTCGCAGTGATGTTCTGCTTACTCTTAAATCCTCCTGGCAACTACGGGTGGATGCACGTGGATTTGCTTGAAAATAAGCCAAAACATTCACTTGAACTTCCTCGTTCTGCGTTATTGGCTTTGGTTGATTTTTTTCTGCGTTTAGTTTTCCAAATTGTACAAAATTTGACTCCAGTCTTCTAAATTTTCTTCTATCCATCGGCGGTAAGTGTGGGTAAGTTTTGTTGAAAATTCTGCAAGTTCTCTCAACAATTCTGTCGCACTGACCATGTATGACGAATAAATTCATAATTTCTTGATTGGTAAACTTATTCATTTTAATATTACTCGAACGGAGCGTTCAAAAATATTGACAGATTCGGTTCAGTGAATATTGACAGTAGCCTACTATGGTGCACGTGTGAATAGTACAGGAATTATTCAATTGTGCAAGCATTCTGGGAGGAAAGAAATTTCAAAATAACTCAAAAACTGCTTGCTCTAGATATAGGGAGACATAATACTTTTATGTTGCAAATTGTCTTGCCAATCACCATATGAGATAAAATATTGGTCATTCCATTTGAAAACATTGAATTATGATGTTTTTAAGTGGGCACTGAAATATTGACATTTTTGATATACCTATTGTCAAAATTGACAGATGTCAATTTTTTTAATTCTAGAGGGATCTATAAGTAACAATTCAAGATGCCGCTCGTCTGTCTATCTTGTCCCTACTAGAAGTTATAGGCATTTTTCAAAACGTCTATTTGAGGTCAATATTTGACAAATAAATTTTTAACTCAAAAACTGTAAGAGTTAAGTGGACATAAATTTATATGAGAGGGTAGACAATTGAACAGGGAATCTAAAAAAAAATTAATATATAGTATGTTCCATTTAAAATAACAAAGTTGGTAGCCATTTCCGGTACAACCGGAAGTGATAGAAAGTCGAAATATTTTCCATGAGGTGATCGCATTCAACCGTGCAATGTAGAATTTTTTCAAATGTTTCCTCTGTCAGGAATTCCGAAAACTTTTAATGGGCGTTATTCGTGGCCCACCCTGTATAACTTAATCCACATTAAGAGTTTTCAATTTATTTCAACTCATTTTGTTTTATTTTTTCTCAAATTAAAACAAAGTTTATACTTGTAAATACAAAACTTATTACTTTGTTGAACCACTGTATTTTGCACTTAATTTGTGACTATAGTTTCGACTATCTAGTAGTCATTATCGAACTAAGTCTATTCATTACTTAATCATTTCTGCTGGTTTCATAAACATTTGAGGCATCGGTGATTTTTTTAAGTATTCTTTTTAAAGAGACACTAATTATCTGCACTTTTAAAAATCATATACAGAGAATTTTTCTTTTGTATATACACATCCTGAAACATATGTCGTATTTTTACGACATTCGTTGTTTTTAGAAAAGCGTTCCATTTGAAGCTTAAAACGAGTGTTTTCCACTCCCAGATTAAGCATGAAGTAAAATTTCGAGTTTAGAAAAGCCTGAAAATTTGGTTTGGTCGCGTAGCGAAGCGAAGCGACCAAACCAAATTTTCAGGCTTTTCTAAACTCGAAATTTTACTTCATGCGCCACGCGTGTAAAACACTGAAATATTGTGAAGTTTATAATATGCTACTACAGCAGATTTTGAATATTACTTAAAACCAGTGTTTTATACGCGTGGCGAATGATGTAAAATTTCGCGCTACGCGACTAAACCAAATTTTCAGGCTTTTCTAAACTCGAAACTTTACATCTAAAATTTGGTTTGGCTTCGTAGAGCGACCAAAATATATTGATTGATAATTGATTTACTTAACTTGTCTCACTTGTCAACTAGTTAAATTTAAGACCATTTTACATTAAATCAGTGTTTTATACGCGTGGCGCATGAAGTTAAATTTCGAGTTTAGAAAAGCCTAATTTGGCTCGGTCGCTCCGCTTCGCTTCGCGCCCGAGCTAAATGTTCAGGGTTTTCTAAACTCGAAATTTTACTTCATGCTTAACCTGGGAGTGGAAAACCCTCATTTAAAACTTCAAATTGAACTCCTAAAAAAACGAATACTAGAACATTAACAGTATATAAATATGTGTACAACAAAGCAAAATTCTCTGTATATTAACGATTGTCAATGGTGTCAATTTTTTAATTTTTGATAATTATCGTCGTCTTTTTGCCAATTTTTAAACAGGTAAGTAAATATAATAAGTGCATAATTTAATTAATAAAGTATGAATTTGTGTAAGGCAACGATCGTTTCTTCCTTTTGTGATCTTCTGTATGTAAAATAAAACGAACGTCGTATTAAATATAAAATTGCTGTTCTTAAAAAAATCCACTACATTAGTTATAGTTATAATGGAATATTGTGATTATGTTAATTTAAAAATTGCATTTCTTATCTTTTAAATGTCAATTTGTGAAATTATAGTGCTTATTTTTTTAGAGGGGAGTGTCGGAATTTTTCTGAGATATGTAAATGGCAGGTGAAAATAACAGCGTCGCGTTTTGCGGTAAAAGGATTCGGATGTAAAATAAAATCGAGGCTCGCGTGATCAGCCCCGATAAAAACCGGGGGGGCGACTCCCCCCAATAAAATATCCGCGATCATGTGAATTAACCCTTCGTCGCGCAAATGCCGCCGGTGCATGCGATTGTTGATTTAAATAAATTTATTATTTAAACTATAACGAAGGTTGGATGTTCTAACACCGAACAGTGACAACAATAAAGCATTTGATATACTGTATTGTTGAGGCTGTTAGTTGTTGAAACTCCATAATATCACTTTAATAAAACACCTAATTTGTTTAGGTTTCAAAATTATATTTATTGTACTACAACAATTGTTTCACCACACTGTGGCTTCAGCAGGTAGATGAATGGTAATAACCCATTACCATTCATCCACCTGATGAAGCCACAGTGTAGTGAAACAATTGTAGTACAATAAATATAATTTTGAAACCTAAACAAATTGAGTGTTATATTAAAGTGATATTATGGAGTTTCAACAAGTAACAGCCTCAACTATACAGTATATCAAATGCTTTATTGTTGTCACTGTTTGGTGTTAGAACATTCAACCTTCGTTATAGTTTAGTGAAGTGAAGCATTTGATATGTTGTATTTCCTGGCAAGGCCGTAGCCAGGGGGGATATGGGGGTTCTACCCCCCCCCCGAAATTTTTAAAATGTCAAATTTTACTATGTAAAAGCTGCCCCGTTAGGTCAAAAACAAAATGTTTACCATTAATCCCCCCTCAAGTTTTTATATCCTCCCCGATTTTTTTTTTGGCTACGGCCTTGTTTCTTATAAATTTTAAATTTCTGAGATCGTTAAGGTGGCTGTATGTTTTTGAGTTTACGTCAAGTGATTATTACATTAAAAAATACTGATATTCCTTACTTCACTTTTTATTTGTATCGTTAGATGTACATTTCGAGACACAAGGTGCTCATTATCAATAACAAACGTTAAAGCAGGCGGACTAATTGTAATGTTGGTTGAATAAATACGCGCACATTTATCCGCTAACATGTTTATCTCTAAAAACTGCATCAATATTTAACGTTCCATTACTGCATTAGGATTATACAAAACTATTTATAAAGTGAATACCTGTAATACAAATCGACCAACAAGTTGTAATTAAATTAATTCGCAAACACTATTAAATTAACAATCCTGAATCACCATGCATTAAACGGATTACACCGGACTTAATCCGATCCAGTTACCAAGAAGCGACAAACTCTCCTTTTTTTCGCATTTCTGAAATGTGAAACCGCTCAACGCTCATCAAGCTCGTCTAGACGCAGAGGAAACCCAATATTTGGCCAGTGGCCGCCGTTCCACCCTCTGAACCCCACGGGCGACATGTGCGCCCTTTCTGTCCCAACTTGTTAATAACGCCTCTTAACCCTTTTGTGCAATCGAATAAACAAAAACAACACACGAAACCCTTTCCTTCATTTCCTCCATCTTCCCGAAAGCACATGTGGGATATAGAGAATCCGTCAGGTGGCACAGCGTGAATCACTCCGTGGGATATAAAGTAATCAACTCGTGTGGTGCATTGTGCTCCTCTAATTATTAATTTGTTACGTGTTCGTTTTTTAAAATTTATTTTCTATAAAGGGTATTAACGTACTTTTTGTACGCAATGAAGGGAATTGTGAATGTAAATATGAATGTGAATGTAAATTCATTAATCGTATTTAAATCTCAACGGCTCGGTTTTATTGAAATGTTATTTCAATTTGTTGGATTTATAGGCTGCTGTGATTATATTTATCATTTTCTCTGAACAAACGACAGCCAAAGCGTGGGAAGGACATAAACTTAATTGTATACAAAGTAGTAAATTTTAATTGCGCGCCTTGCTGTGAGTTTATTAAACACTATTAATTTTTTAATAATAATGATAAAAATTCAAAAAATTGTGTTGAAGCCTTTGAATATTTTCGATACCAGTTTTCTTTACTTTTTATTTAATGTTTTTGTTATTGACGACTTAAATAATAATAATAAGAATTAAAAAATTTGTGTTGAAGCCTCTGAATATTTTCTCTACCAGTTTTATTTACTTTTTAATTAATGCTTTTTTTTAGTTAACGACTCGAATATATTGTCCCAGGGCCGCAGTAAGGGGGGCAAGAGGGCGACGCGAGGCACTGTATGACAGGGAAAGTACTATAATGGTAACATTAATAATTTTTGATTTTATTTTTCAAATCGTTATATTTCAAATTACTGCTAGTCGATCTCATTTCTAAAAAAAAAAAAATTAAATGGATTTGTATTATAATTGTACCTGTAATATACCTATGTATTAGCCTATTTGATATGTAAGTCAGTCAATAAATAACTGTCAACATTTGTCAACAACAAATTAGTATCTCTGCAATTATGCTTCGAAAAGCTACAACAAATTGGCGAAGAGTAAAGTTTCGAAGCCGGACGTATCAATCCCTAAAAGTTTATAGAAGTTTTTGGAAGAATTGAAATTCACGACTTGAAATTACCCAAAATAGAGGATGAAGGCAGAAGTGTTTCGACAGCTTTAGTTTTAGCAAAATATAATTTAAGTCAATATTGGCTAAACACACAAAGAAGAAAAATGTTTTACACTTCCTAATTACCTCGTAAAAATCTATCAATTTGACACTAACACGTTTTTTCTCATTTATTCTTAAGTGTTAAATACTTTTTTCTTATTTTTTTTTGGAAATATGTCGTTAATGTTAAAGAAAAAATTACCAATAAACTTTTTATGTATTCAATAAAAAATACGATATTTATAAAAAAAAAGTAAAAAACAAACATCTGATTATTTCCATGTTTTCGTTGTGTATTTGAAAAATAAATAGGAGTTCGGGATTTTAAGATTAAGAAATATATGCTGTAAGCAACTGGCAAATTAAAAAATATTTTTATACGAAATTTTAGAAAAGTTAAGGCTCTCTAAATTAATAATAAATTTGTTATTACTCAATTCATTTAATTATGAATTTTTAAACAAAATTAACGGGACAATTTAGTTAAAAATTATTAAACGTAAATTAAATTATCTCAGCGCATTTTCCTAAAATATTAAACCAAAATAAAAACGATTTATTGCTTCGTTTTTATTTTGGTTTAATATTTTAGGAAAGTGCGTTAAGATAATTTAATCAAGGATTTTGGGAGAATGTTGTCTTTGATTTTTTCAAATTAACAGATATTCAAATTAACATACAATTCACAGAATCTATACAGAAAAAAATAAACTTTGATTGGTTATAATTGAAAGGTAAATATGTTTTTCTTTTTTTTAAACCATTTATTGAGGATATAAAATACAATATTTAATTCCAATATAATATATAAATGTAGTTAGTAGTGTTTAACGGTTTGCTCTTCTCGAAGCTATAAGCTTGTAGAGAAATGCAAACTTTCACAGTTTCATGTAATAACTATATTTACTTATAAACTAAAATAAAAGTTAGTCTTAATATAAATGATTATTAATTAAGCAAAAGGTAAAAATAACAAAATTAACCAAAGAAAGTAAGAATTTACATAATTAGAAAACACCATGATTGAAGTCTGAACCATATTATTAATAGAAAACAAACAATTTTATTCCATTCTTCCCAAAATCATAGACATTTCTTCCGAATTGACATTTTTGATATGCTTTTTTAATTTATATTTTAACTCCTTGAAGTTGTTTATGTAATTTAAATTAATTATTTTAGAGAGATAGTTATATACTTTCACAGTAATTATTTTGTTATACGAGAAATGATTTGTTGCCATTCGTGTTGAGTATGAATGAGTATGAGGGTGTAATAAGGATGGACATGTTTTATTTTTGTACATATATTTAGCTATTGCCGTAAAGTAAAGCTTGTTGAGATCTGGAACACCTGAATCTTCAAAGATTTGACTTGATGAATATGTATATGGCTTTCTATACATCGTTTTAAGGACCAATTTTTGAGTTGTTACGATATTACTCCTTCTCTGGATATTTTAAAATATTAAATCAATTGGCGAATTCAAAAATATTTTTATACGAAATTTTAGAAAAGTTAAGGCTCTCTAAATTAATAATAAATTTGTTATAACTCAATTCATTCAATTATTATTTTTTAAACAAAATTAAAAGGACAATTTAGTTAGAAATAATTAAACGCAAATTAAATTATCTCAACGCGTTTCCCTAAAATAATAATCCAAAATAAAAACGAAGCAATCAAATCAACGATTTTAGGAAAATGTTCTCTTTGATTTTTTTTTCAAATAAACAGATTATCGAATCAACATACAATTCACAGAATCTATACAGAAACAAATAAACTTTGATTGGTTATAATTGAAATTTAAATATGTTCCCTGGATATTACAAAATAATAAATCAAAATTAAAATCTAATTTGATGTACATTTATTTTGTCAGTGTATTTTTTATGAATTTAAATTCTATTAATTTTCACTAATTTCTGATCACTTTGATCTATTGCAATTTTGTTGAAAATTGTTCGACTTTTTTTTCTAATGTTAAGCTAAAAATTGTTAAATTAATAATTTGATAATCCTTGTGACTTATTTAATTAAATTCCTTTTATAGTCGTTGCTTCATTAAGCTTTATTTTACATAATTTTAGTATAATTTAAAATGTTCAATTTCTTCGTGAATAGTTTCAATTTATTTCATCCTGCAATAAGAAAAGATTGTTTCATTCTCTATAACTTTTATCAAGATTTATATTACAAAATTGTAGACGCTAAGTTTACAAATACATACGAATTTGTGATTGTTTTAAATTTGAACAAAAACTAACTCTATTTATTTGTCATACATTTTACAATAAATGAAACTGCAAAATAAGTTTCTGATTGATCGTCTGACGAGGGTTTCCACTCCCAGACTAAGCATGGAGTAAAATTTCGAGTTTAGAAAAGCCTGAAAATTTGGATTTGCCGGGGCGCGCGAGCGAAGCGAGTCGCGCTCCGGCAAATCCAAATTTTCAGGCTTTTCTAAACTTGAAATTTTACTTCATGCGCCACGCGTATAAAACAGTGCTTTTAAGAAAATTTCAAAATATACTGCTTATCAAATCTTTCGAAATTCGATGGCCTCGAGCAATTTGCTATGAGATACGTAGGTTTCTCCCGACTTTGCCACTCTTAAAAGCAAAAAAAACCCTGTCTATACTACTTCAAGAAACGCAGGTAATTTTCGTTGAAAACATAACCCTAGTTTTATGTGGACGTAGATGCCTACGTTATATAAACTGTTTCATTTCTATCCTAATTTAAAAAATTGTACAGATAAATTATAACATTGTATGTGCTTTTTATGTATGACCGATGTCATTCAATAAATAAATAAATAATACAAAAAAATGTTAACGGTTCTGGTATACTAGCGATATATTTTTTTTTAATTTTGGGTTTTACGTCATCTATTTCCGCTGCAAAGGCCAATCATGACGCCGGAGATTAGGTCTACAGCTATCCGGGAATTTTGCCGAACCCGGTGGGAGTTCCAACCCACCGGTAGGGATCTTTAACGTGCACGCAACATCCAGGCAGTACACGGGTCCTACATGCATTTAACGTCATATCCGAGAAGACGGAGTGTTTGGCATTTTTATCCTAACCTATATAAATGCAGATAACTTGTTAGGCCGGTATTTGAACCCCGGTCCGTGGCGTCGCATTACAACACTCTAACCACTACACTACCAAGCTGCCCACTAGCGATATTTAGAAGCCTGAAAATTTGTTTTGCTCACTCCGCTTCGGAGCGACCAAACCAAACTTTCAGGCTTCTCTAAACTCGAAATGTTACTTCATGCTTAGCCTGGGAGTGGAAAACATTCGTCTAAGCTTACAATTGCCTTTGAAAAAAAAAACAACGAATGTCTGAAAATTTAGAGCACATAATTAGGGTATGTATACTTAAAAGAAAAACTCCCGGTATATCGAGTATCCATAATTCAAATCAATTTAAATGTGAAAATTCGGATTCGTGATTTGAATACTATTCTTGAGGATTCTGCCCAGCTTTGTTAATGATCCTTGTATATACTCTAAATAGAGTTACAAAAAGTCATCCCGAGGTCTTTCAGTCATATTAAACCGATTAAAATTGAAACAAAATAGATCCAAATGATCCCAACGATCTAAATATTATAAATATTTTATGGGGAACTTGATTTACATTTAAATTAATTAAAATACAGATATTTTCAATTTTCCACAGTCATAATTAATCATTTTTATTCAATGCAGAAAACCGTGCGTATTTTTATATTCTCTCCTCATGATAATTATCCACACACAGCAAACGTTACATAACTAAACACACACACACATGCATTGAAACGCATAAATTGCGCGATGAATGCAGCGGAAAATTTACAATGAGCCATTACGTAATATCCGTGTGACTGTATGTTCACGTATTTCAACTATTGAGTGAGTGTGTTTGTGTGTAATATTTACGATAATTTAGAAGGGAAAGGATTATTTATGTGATTTTTAGAGAATAGAGTATTTTTATTTATGTGAAAATATTTTTCTTTTCGGCGAGACGTTTATTTTTTTTTTGTATTCTTCGAGTTGAAAAATTTATGAAGTCGCTGCCCACAATTTACGGACGATAAGGAATTCAATTATGGCGTTCGTTTCCCTCGGTTATGGCAGTAAAAATTATACTATAAACGCGATAGTTTATCGGTTCGGGTTTATTACACTAGTGACAATAAAATTCCAACCGTTTTTTTTTTGTTCAAGACAAAAAGGAATCAACTAATTTAATTCAAATTCATAATTACCAAACTATTATAAAAATACTAGTTTACTTAGTTTTACATAATTTTCCTTGTCGCCATTCGATACAATGCATATTAGACACCATTTTCATTGATTTAAAAGGCGCTGCAAAATTAGTTTTTGTCATTTTGCCACAAATTTGTCAAAACACATATGGCTGGTTTTGCATCTGGGCGACTCATTTTAAACTTCTGAATATTTCAGTGTTTTATACGCCTGGAACATGAAGTAAAATTTCGAGCCTGACATTTTACTTCATGTTTAATTTAATCAAGGAGTGGAACCACTCGTTAGAAACTTCAAATTGTACCTCTTAAAAAACAATGAAAGCCTGCAAATTTTCAGCGTATGCATCGGAATATGTATACTTAAACAAAAATATCTCTTATAATATGCCTTTTCAAAAATTATTTTTTTTTTTGTAATTTTAGTGAAAAAATCTTTCATGTTTTATAATCATAAAATATTAAATTTTATCTTAACAATCTTTTGCGCATATACAATGATATCTCTCGTTCTCGTGTTTAATGAACATTAATAATTAATTGAGACATGTCTGGACGTTAATTACAGTCGATTTTTTACGCGATGAAATTGTATAATGTCCCTTCGTATTGTTAAGATCGGTAGGTGTTACGAATAATTAGTTTCCGGCCTGTTAATTGGACGAGGGCCATAAAATTAGAGAAGATATGGCTGTGCGAAACGAAACGCCTTTTGTTTCAAGTAGAAAGATACACATTACATGAAATTACTTTAAATATAAAATGAAATCACGAAGACATTTCATTTAATGAAGTGGGGAGTCATAGAGTTCAATGTATTAGTCAAAGATTTTATTTTTTAATTTCTTTGCTCTATCTCAAAATATATTTTTATTTTATTGTCCGAAATAAGCATCCTATTTGTGAGATTTTATTTTTCAATTTCTTTGTTCTATCTCGAAATATATTTTCATTTTATTGCCCAAACTAAGCATCCTACCTATGAGATTTTATTTGTAAATTTCTTTGCTCTATCTTAAAATATATTTTCATTTTATTGTCCGAACTAACCACCCTACCTGTAAGATTTTATTTTTCAATTTCTTTCGTCTATCTCAAAATATATTTTCATTTTATTGTCCAAACTAATCATCCACTTTTGTCTCCTCTCTAAGACTTAGATTTGTAGCGCGCGCCGACGTAAACATCTTATGTCGGCGGAGACTCGTTACGTTTGCCGTGTCGCTTTTCCCCGCCGTTCGAGAACATCCTAGAATCATCTAAAAGACGCGCTCATGCAGCGCATACTAATCGGAAGTTGGTTAAAAGTTTGAATTTAATATTGATAATTGAATAAAAGGTTTTGTTTCACTACAGTTTTTATTCTTTCCGACTAGTTTCAACAAATCGGCATTCTGAATGAGTAATGATTGCAAAAAACAGTGGTGAAACAAACCAAGTGACTTTTATTCAATTATAAATATTGTAAACATGTTTCGTCAAGTAATCAATGAGATTCATGTGAAAAATTAAGTATACTTTTACATATTCCATATAAACATTTGCAAAATTAATAATCACGACCTATATTTTGAACTTCACATTAAATCAGTGTTTTATACGCGCGGCGCATGAAGTAAAATTTCGAGTTTAAAACAGCCTAATTTGGATTATTCGCTCCGCTTCACTCCGCTTCGCTCCGCTTCGCTACGCGACCAATCTAAATTTTGAGGCTTTTCTAAACTCGAAATTTTACTTTAATCTGGGATTGAAACACTCGTTTAGTTTTTTAAAAGTGTGGATAAAATTTCAAGATTTCAGGTAGTTTTAGTTAACGTATGCTTTCGGGAATGGAAGATACTCGTATAATATTTTAAAATTGTTGATAAATTTTCAAGATTTTAGATAATCATCAAAGTTTTAACGATATTTAGTGAATTTCCATAGCTTTACTCAATTTTTAACTCTTTTCGTAAATTTACAAGATTTACTTTAATTTTAGAAATTCTGACGGTTTTCCCAAATTTCCTAAATTTGTGTTGATCTTAAAAATGTGGATACTTTTCATAAAAATTTTGAATATTAACGAAAATCTTAGATTTTCATGAAAACCTTCAACGTTTTTCAAGTTAACGAATTTCAAGAAATTCATAAAAATTACCAAGAATTTAAAAATTGAAGGAAATTTTGAAAATCTATGATAACTATTAAAATTTTTAAAATTAACGAAATTTTAGGAAATTCAGGAAAACCGTCAGAATTAGGAAAACTAACTGAAATCTTGGAATTTTATGAAAAATCAACGTGTTTTAGGTTAACGATTTTTTAGGAACTTCCTGAAAATTGCCAATAATTTGAAAATTGAAGGAAATTTTAAAAATGTATGAAAAGTATCGAAACTTTTGAAATTAACGGAAATTCAGAAAATACGTCAGAATTTCGAAAATCAAAGAAATCTTGTAAATTTACGAAATGCGTTAAAAATTGAGTAAAATTATGGAAATTTACTAAAAGTCGTCAAAACTTTGTTAGTTAACTAAAATCTTGAAAATTTATCAACAATTTCCGAGCATCTGCCACTCTCAGACTAAGTATGAAGTAAAATTTCGAGTTGAGAAAAGCCCGAAGAATTTTGATTTGGACGCACAGCCGACATAAGATGTTTACGTCGGCGTGCGCTACAAATCTAAGTCTCAGAGAGAAGAAGAAAGTGGATGCTTAGTTTAGACAATAAAATGAAAATATATTTTGAGATAGACGACAGAAATTGAAAATATAAATCTTACAGGTAGGGTGGTTAGTTCGGACAATAAAATGAAAATATATTTTGAGATAGAGCAAAGAAATTTAACAATAAAATCTCACAGGTAGGATGCTTATAAAAATTTTGAAAATTAACGAAAATCTTAGATTTTTATGAAAAACTTCAACGTTTTTTAAGTTAACGAATTTCAAGAAATTCATAAAAATTACCAAGAATTTAAAAATTGAAGTAAATTTTGAAAATCTATGACATATTTCATGACTCATTAGAATCAATTTTGCTCTGTGTTTAATTGTTAATTTAATATGTAACATAAAAGTTAACATTTTATTGTTTAGGCATATCATTTATTTTGTTTATTATTATTTGTTAAGTATCATATTATTCTACTATATTATTGTACATATTGCCTTGTAATTAGGATTTTTCCTGTTGGGTAATAAATAAATATTATTATTATAACTATTGAAATTTTTAAAATTAACGAAAATTTAGGAAATTCAGGAAAACCGCCAGAATTAGGAAAACTAACTGAAATCTTGGAATTTTTTGAAAAATCAACGTGTTTTAGGTTAACGATTTTTTAGGAACTTCCTGAAAATTGCCAATAATTTGAATATTGAAGGAAATTTTAAAAATGTATGAAAAGTATCGAAACTTGAAATTAACGGAAATTCAGAAAATACGTCAGAATTTCGAAAATTAAAAGAAATCTTGTACATTTACGAAAAGCGTTAACAATTAAGTAAAATTATGGAAATTTACTAAAAGTCGTCAAAACTTTGTTAGTTTACTAAAATCTTGAAAATTTATTAACAATTTCCGAGCATCTTCTACTCCCAGACTAAGTATGAAGTAACATTTCGAGTTGAGAAAAGCCCGAAGAATTTGGATTTGGACGCGCAGCGTCCAAATCCAAATTCGGGCTTTTCTCAACTCGAAATTTTACTTCATGCGTCACGCGTACAAATCACTGATTTAAATTGAAGTTATTGGCATTTCACCTTGAAAAATATTACGAATGCCAATTATCATAAAAATTATAAAGATTCAAAATAAAACCATAAAGCCAAAATGTCTCTAATGCTGTCAGTTTAAAACGAACAATTGACTATTATCGTCACTTAAAAAAGAACATTTAACTATTATTGTCACACTATAACATATTTTTGATTATTGTAGTCAATATGTGACTATTATATTTTTATCGTCAAAATGTGACTATTATAGTGATCTGCAGTCCCGATACTGCCAATATGTGACTATTATTGTCAGTTTGATATGAATATTCTACTATTAGCGTCACATTATAACGAACATTTGACTTTTTAAGAACAGCAATAGTCAAATTAGACTATTGCAGTTTTCTGCCAATATGTGACTATTATTGTCACTTTGATAAAAACATTTTACTATTAGCGTCACATTATAACGAACACTTGACCATTGAAGGACAGCAATAGTCAAATTTGACTATTGCAGTCTTTATTAAGTGATAACATGACTATTATAGTGAACTATAGTCAGGAGAAAGGCTATTAAAATAAAAATTTGGCTATTGGAGTCTTTATTAGGTGAAAATATGATTATTATCATGATTTGTAGTCAGGATAAAGTCTATTTTGACTATCAAAATAAAAATGGATACAGTTAATATAGTTAGTACTGTAAAATTGGTCGATGTAATCGATCTGTCAATAAAATCAGTATGTAACATTTCCAATGACATAATTGAATGATAAACAATCAAAATGAAGGGTATGCAACATTATATAATGAAAATAACTATAAAAAGGCGTTACCGACCTATATTCCTTAGCTTAAAGTCCACTTTTACTAAAGTCAGATCGGACATTGATTATGAAATGCATGATTATTTAAAGTCGACTTTAACGTAAAGTCGACTTTTGATAAAGCCACTTTAACCCAATTATTATGAAACCAGAGGTTAATATTTAAATAATCATATTTTTAACGAAGCAAGTGCTATGATTTACACATTACCATTTTTGTTATTATTAAAAACACAAATTACTATCTATTACACGCTCAGTTATTTGACATTTAAGTAAAATCGCACGCGCAATAAACATGCCTCCGAAAATGGCGATGCCAACAACCGTCGAACCTGGGGCCGCTCACTCCTTTTTTTTTGATGATTTACAGCGTTAGTCGGCACGTTATCGTGCAAACGTAACGCACAAATGAGTCCTTGTTAACGCTAATTAATTAATTAATCGCCGGGCGTAATTTACGGCGATTGATTGCGAGAGAAAACGCGTCTTTACGGCGCATAAATTGCGCTATAATTGCGGGACGCGATCGCTCGTAAAATCCGAAGCAAAAATGACTAATAGCGGATGGGGAAAATCTGTTTTGAGTCGTAAACGTGATTGGATGGATTGTGATGAAAAAAAAAAACGCACGTTTTATAAACAAGAAGATTATGAAGATGAAAGAGAAATAATATGTAATAGCAATTTAAACACTTTCAAATATATATTGTGCATTCGCTACAATTGTTTCGCCACACTGTGGCTTTTTCAGGCGAAGAAATGATAAATAAAATTTGTCGGGTCAGGTATATACAGAGAGTTTTATGTAACACCGAACATGCTAGAATGTACTCAATGTAAATGTTTCTATGTTCGATGTGTACTGGGACGCATCAAAGCATTGAGTACGATGTGATTGGCTACGATTTCTAACAACCCAATGTTCACTCTTCCTGTCAAATATAAATTTAATTTGTCAGTTATGATATCAACCACAATATGTTTGTTTTGAATATTTTAGTTCAACGGAATGCTTATCAACTTTTGTTATATTTTTAATCAGAAAAATACTAATTAAAGAAGGTAAGAAGATATAAACGCTTCATCAGTAAACACAATTTTTCGCAACATTTCGTTATTAAATTTAACATATTAAATATAATTTTACATACATTTTATCGCTAAATTTTGTCATACTCCAACTAATAATGTTGGAATTTGTAGGACCTTAACTTAAATTCATTTAGAACTCTTATGTACAGACAATTTTTAAATATTAAATGGTTTTGCAATTGTAAGGATATTATTGGACAGTCTTCGACATAACATACACTGTTTAATTGCATCTCTTCTTCGACGGACTTCTAACTCCTCGCTCATAAAATGTATCCAAACAAACGGTTTTATAAGGTTCGAAATGGTTGAAATAAATGATATTAGTCAATCAGAAAATTTTACAGTAAATGATTTATGGGAATTTCTTGAACTGTTTTCTCTATGGTATAAGTTTACCAGCAAAATAGTTTCCTCCTTTGTAAATATTATTGACATGTTCAACTCTCCGTTCTTCTTCTACGTTTGCTTCAAGTGCTAGAACAGCAAATATCGTTTGCTTGCGATAACTGACAGAGTAGATTTATTTTTGAAAGGAAGGTGTAAATTGGGTTGACTATATTACAATTAGAAATCGTAGCCAATCACATTGCACTCAATGCTTTGATGCGTCCCAGTACACAGCGAACATAGGAAAATTAACATTGAGTACATTTTAGTATGTTCGGTGTTACATAAAACTCTCTGTTTACAATGTTTATGGGGGGTTGGTTTTTTCAAAAAATTAATATTTAAGAGGGGCGAATTTGTTAAGTCCGTTTGGTCGCTAAGAAAATGTCGCGTGTATTTTCTTTTATTAATTTCCATGGACTCCATAATGTTGAGTTTCCGGCCATTTCTCTCTTGATGGTGGAAAAAAACCCACCCCCCAAAAACATTGTATATATACCTGACCCGACAAATTTTACTTATCATTTCTTCGCCTGAAGAAGCCACAGTGTGGGGAAACAATCGTAGCGAATGCACAATATATATTTGAAAATGGTTAAATTGTTTTATTTATATAAAAGTGAAGATGAACTTTCAACATTCATTAGCCTTATCAATCAATATGTAAAAGCCACAATTTTATGTGAGTAACAACAAACGGCCCTAACCTCGCTTTGCTTGCTTGCAACCAACAAAAAGCTCTCCCAACTTTTTTGACTCGTAGGGTGTTTTATATTTAATTATTATAGCTTAGGATACAGAGGAAAAGCTACAACACAACTTAAGGACATACAACGAAACTGTAAAAAGATATGAGCTCAGCCTAAACAAAACAAAACCACAAGTACTAAAAATAACAACAGGAGACGAAGAAAGAAGGAAGGCAATGAAAGTGGTTGTGGAAGGACAGAGATTAGAAGAAGCAGGAAAATATAAATATCTAGGGACAATAATAAACCAGAAAGGGCATCATGATGAAGACATTAACAACAGAATAGACGCGTTTAACAGATTGTACTTTGCTTTATGCAACAGACAATTCTTGTTAAATAAAAACGTAAAGAGGTAAACAAAAATTAAAGTATATACAACCGTCTACCTACCTATTGTATGGGAGTGAAAACTGGACATTAACAGAAAGGCAAAAGAAAAGACTGGAAGCGGCACAAATGAAGTACATCAGAAGAGTAGCTAACGTACGAAGAATATACAAAATTAGAAGTGCGACAATCAGAGAGGAACAGAAAGTGACATCTATAGTGCGGAAACGGCAATGCGCAAATTAGGATGGTTTGGTCATTTAGCCCGGATGGAAAATACAAGACATGGAAAGCCAGACCAAACGGTGGAAATAGGAGAAGAAAACCTAGAAAGGGGTGGAATGAAAAAATGGAGGAGATCCCCAGGGAACGGAAATTGCATTTCGACGAACCACTCGAAATGGCACAAGATAGAAAGATGTGGAAAGCGTTTGTCAGAAGAACAGGAAGAATCACGGAATTGGAAATTTGACTTAATTCGAAATAGTCAAAACACACCTCAGCACCCATTGTGGTTAAAAAACATTAATGATAAATAATAATATTATAGCTTAAGCTTAGTTTAAAATACAATCATCGTAATGCAATTCAAAACACGCTTAACGCAAGACTCAATTAAACAACTAGCCCTTAGTCTTAGATTTACACCCATATCAATCTTCAACAAAAACTAATTTTGGGAAATATCGCTCCTTGATGTAATTGATTATAAATTGACCCTAGTAGAAAGTTTGCAGTAACAGTGAGCTTTAAAATGTCCTTGAACATAAAATATTTAAGACGCAGTCAAAACATACACACAGTTTCTCTAAAGAATGCCCAAGAATGAAATTTTTAAGAACGGAGATTACTTGTACAAAATTGTTTTTTTTTTTGTTTTAGCAAAGTGGGTTTTAAAAATAAAAAAAACAACACGATTGGTTTTAAAGAAAATATTTACAATTCGCGTAACATTAAACATACTACTTCTTATATAAATTGTATATTTTTATGAAGAAAGCTCAAAATATACTTGTATTATTTGAATTTCTAAAAATGATTACATACAAGTATAAATAAAAATTAAGGTTTTTTATTTAAAAGATATTATCAAAATTATGTCAAAAAGTAGATAGAAGACCAGCACGTGTAGCAAAATAGTGTGGATGTTTTGATAGTGTCCCATATACTTTAATGGTAAGTTGCAAGCGAATGGAAAAGTTTTTTGTTTGTTTCGACTGAAAGCGATCTTTATTGGTTGCGAGTAGAAGCGAGCTTTTTGTTTGTTACGTGTGAAAGCGAGCCTTTTTTTGTTGCGACTGAAAGCGAATTCATATTCTGCAAGTGAAGCGAACTTTTTGTATATTAGGGTTTTGTTTGGGAACGGGGGAGTTGGTTTTTGGGCGGGATCGTGAAAGGTTCAGTTCGGTTTAAGTCATGTCGGGAGTTTTGAAAATAAGGTAATAGTAAATTAAGAACAGAGTTTGGGAGCAAGAGCACTGAAGGGTGCATCACATAAAGAATAAGTTTGCAATGTCGCAAAGGGAGGGACAGGCATCGATAACACATTGTAAAGGGTAAGCTAAAATGAAGTATGCAGAATAGATGTGTGATTGATATGTAAGGCAAACTTGAGCGGGAAAACGAGGGATTGTCCTACTACCTAATCGACCCAGTTCGATTGATGGGTAAGGCCGACCTAAATTAATACTGCGAGAGATTGCCCTACTAACTAATCACAAGAATGGCGAATTCGATTTTGAGTTGACCGAAATAAAAAGTCGTTTCATTCACTATTCGATAATAAGTGTGCGATTAATGTGTAGAGCCGATGTGAGAGCTTGTCCCACTAACTAATCGCAAATGTGCTAAGTGTATAACGCTAGGTGCAGAGGCTAGTTTGGTCCCACAAGTAGAGTCATACAATTTTCCAGTTTAACTAACACATGTTTTCTAAGCACAAACGTTTGATTAAATCAAATAGGACACATTAATTAATTAGAAATATCATCGTTTTTTGGGGGGGCTTGGCTTTTGCCTGCCCTTACTTATACAGTGGATTTTTCTTTTTGGTGTAAATTTCCGACATTTATGGTTTTTCAAAAGAGTTCAATTTTATGCCTTAAACGAGTGTGTTCCACTCCCAGACTAAGCATGAAGTAAAATTTCGAGTTTAGAAAAACCCCGTGACAAATTTTCAGGGCTTTTCTAAACTCGAAATTTTACTTCATGCGCCACGCGTATAAAACGCTGATTTCAAGTGAGGTTCAAATATACATAAATTTCACAATATTTTAGTGTTTTATACGCGTGGCGCATGAAGCAAATTTCGAGCTTAGAAAAGCCCAGAAAATTTGTCTCGGGTCGCTGCGCGACCCTCGACAAATTTTCACAGGGCTTTTCTAAACTCGAAATTTTACTTCATGCTTAGTCTGGGAGTGGAAAACCCTCGTTTAAGGCATAAAATTGAACTCTATTGAAAAACCATAAATGTCGGAAATTTACACCAAAAAGAAAAATCCACTGTACAACTAAGGCCAGGCAAAAGCCAAACCCCCCCCCCCCCAAAAACGATAACATTTCTAATTAATTAATGTGTCCTATTTGATTTAATCAAACGTTTGTGCTTAGAAAACATGTGTTAGTTAAACTGAAAAATTGTATGAAAAAAAATCGCTGGACTTTCTTCAATTTTCAGCAAATAATTGAAATCTTGAGAAGGCACTGGATAGTTTTTGAAATTGAAAGTGCTTATTAATTCTTTCAAAACTCACGGATTAAAAAAAATTGAAGGCACTTTAGTAATTATTATAATCAATAATGAAATATCATTCTAGAATAATTTCGTTTTTAACAAATTTTATGGATTTAAAAAATGTTGAATGTCATAATAATAAAATGTTGTGTTTACGTCGAGTAAAAACAATTCGAATATTCAGTTATATGATTGCAAGGCCGTAGCCAGGGGGGGGAGGGATATGGGGGTTCAAGTTTTCCAAATGTTAAATGTTTGTATGTAAAAGCGGCCCTGAAAACCTGAGCTAGTACTGCGAGAGATTGTCCTACTAACTAATCACAAGAATGCCAAATTCGATTATGAGTTGGTGCAGGTCGTTTGACTCACTAATGTGTGCGATTGATGTGTAGGGCAGATGTGAGAGATTGTCCCACTAACTAACAGCTGGGCGGTACTCGGGTACAAGTACGTAAAAATTGTACTCTGAGTACTTTGTGTACCCAGTATTCAGTTCACGAGTACTGTATCTTCTAAGTAATTGTACTTTTACTTGACGCATTTTTAACCGCAAAATGTACTTAAGTAAATACTTTTGTACTTGAATACATTTCAATGTACTCAAGTTTGAGTGTACTTAAGTACATTTCGATTAAATTACGAACTTTTTAACACGTTGATGACGAGATTGAAAAGTTATAGAAAAACGCTACTTTTGTCTACAATATAGACTATCTTCTATCAGTGGTTCTTAACTTTTCTTACGATGGGACACCTAAACACAAAATATGAATATTTTAAGGCACCCTGATATTTACTCTCTATACAAATAAAAAACCGTTTCGCTGGCTTAGGGCCGATGTGAGAGATTGTCCCACTAACTAATCGCAAGTGTGCTGAGTATATGATGCTAGGTCAAGGGTGGTTTTTGTGGGTTTCCCATTTCATAATGCAAATGCAGGGGCAAGTTTTGCTCCACAAGTAGGGTCATACAATTTTTGAGTTTAACTAAATGCACATATCTTCTTGATCAAATAATATAAGACATACTAATTCCGTATAAATATCATAATAAAGTCAATAAACTTTGAATACGTTAAGCTCATATCCCGTTTTATTTATTGTCCACACATCCTTCTGGTCAAATTAAAAAGGAAGAAAAAAAAAACAGTATTTACGATAATACATATTCACACAAACAACGAACCTGGTAAATAAATTACAACACAACGTAAATCAATCGTTTCTTTCAGAAACTCGTTAAGCGCCAAAACGACAAAAAATGAATGATTTTAAATTATTACTATTTGAACGAATGCAAATCATTAAGTGCTCAAACTCCTCTAGATAAGAACCTGTAAATATATCAAATTTGTAGCTAAATAATGGACCAATTGCAGAAACCCGTCAACTGGCGGCATTTGAAGTTATTCATTAGTTTTTTTTGGCGTTCGATGGGTTTCTGAAATAAACGATTTAAATAGTAATATAAATGGAAGACGAGACTGCATGGCATATTCTTTTTGAATGTCCGGCACTATCGTCAATCAGGGAATCCATATTGGGTGATAGATGGCCTACAATGGCCTACATAAGAGATCTACCCACCTCAGCTATGCTAGAATACCTAAACAAGGTGGGCTGGCTAACCTGAGGATGGGTGATCTACGGGAGGTGGCACAATGGGCCTAATGAGGCCTAAGTGCAGTGCAGAACTGCACATTCCCCTTTGCACCAGAACCAGAACCAGAACCAGTAATATAAATTATAAATTTGTTTAATACCTAGCTAGGGCCGAATCATTACAAAATATAATGTGGAATAATTTCATCCTAAAATGAAAACCATCACAATTAACTCTAAAATGTAATGTCGATTGATTTTATCTCATAATTAAAACTATATTATGTGATTTCCTGCAGTACTTCTGAAAGCTTGTTCCCATTTTTTTTATTCTCATAATCAAATCATTATTGTTGCATTCAATAACTTTTTCAGCATCATCGATCATTTTTACTCTTACAACATCTTGTTACACATCTAGACCTAATTACATCGAAACGATTAGATTTAATTGTATGTCATTACATTTCAAATGAATAGGAAGCACTGAAATTAATAGCTATGAGATTTTTACGCGTGATAAAATAAAAGTAGTGGAAGAAAACAGAAACACAAACCAAATCTGATTAAAATGATTAATGCGTGGCTATTTTGTGTGCGTGCAATTAAACGTTAATTTTAATAAAGTGAACAAAACGCCTTTTATACGTAAAAATCATCAAGTGATGTTTCTTTGCATACTCACCTAATGAGTTAAGGACCTGATTAAAACATTGACAGAGAAAAATGTGCAAGAATGAAATTTTTAAGAGCGAAGATTTCTTACTCAAAGTAGATTTTTCGATTGGTTTTAGATGAAATATTTACAGTTTGCATAACATTATGCACAATATTTTTAAATTTAAATTGCATTTTTAAATGGAGAAACTGGGAAATATTAAGATATTTAAATTTGTAAAAGTTAGTACATACGAGTTGTACTCTATTTTTTTAATTATAAGAGATTATCAAATTTATTATGTAAAAAAAAATAATAAGACCCAGGGTAGCAAAAATTGTGTGGATGTTTTAAATGGGTCCCAATGAGTTCCACAAGTCGTAAAAATCATCAGGTGCTGTTTTTTTTTCATACACACCTAATGAGTTATATACGTCGTAAAAATCATCAAGTGCAGTTTCTTTTCGTAGGCACTTAATGAGTTTCACAAAACTTAAAAATCATCAAGTGATGTTTCTTTTCGTAAGCATCTAATGACATTGACAAAACGTAAAAATCACTAAATGCAGTTTCATTTCGTACGCACCTAATGAGTTTTATTAATAGTTAAAATCATTAAGTTCTACCTATGTTTAATTACGTTTTTTTTTTTTTTATTTCGTTTGAGACTTTATTAATTATCCAACCAGATTGAAACCATTCACGTTCGCTCGGATATAATAAAGCTCTGAATTATTCAGTGGCTCCCATTCGAAAATCACGCCCAACGGCAGCACGAAAAAATATAATGAAAGAATTTCAGATCGAAATCGTAATCGTAATTACGTTATTAAGGTAATTAAGATGAAATAATAGAATTTTTTCGAGGTTGATGGATCGTCTTCTTTGTGGAAGTGATAAATAACGTCCGGACTGGATGTGATTAGGTAATATCGGTGAATGTGTATCGGTTCTAATTTCGTTTTATCTCAAATAAATGGGATAAATTAAATGAGCGCGGATTCTATTGGCGCGAGTCGCAGGGGATTTACTTCGAACTATCATTTTCTGTATATATACAGCATATTACATATTAGCGGATATGTTGCGTACGAGCCGCGCGGCGGCGAGTGCAGTATTCCGCGAGTATGAAATTCCCATACCACTCGAGAAACGTACGATACTTTACCTACGCCTCAACAAAATAAACAATAAGCATAAAAGAACAACTTATTTATTCAATAATTTTTGTTAGTAACATGACATTGATGAAAACTAAATTACTACTTGATCAATATACATCAAAGAAATTCCATTTGGTTGTGCGGTAATCAATCAGCTGTTCAGCAGTCAGCATGTAATATACTTGTAAAAGCTATTACGTCCTTATGCAGGTAATGTCAATCATACGCGTCAAGATGACAGTGTGGTATGATGCGGTTACTAGATAGGGCGTAGGTAAAGGATTGATAATAAAAATAATAAGCTGAATTGTATGCAAGTATATTTAATTTTCTTAAAGGGTTTAGTGTCTTAATTATAACTATACCATTTCAATTGCAAATTGAGATTAATCAATATCAAATTGAGAATAAGCAATTTCTTACTGGGACTTCTAACATATCAGTCACTTTAAATACAATCAAATTGGTGTTGATATTCTTTGCATAAATAAATTATATGATTATTAAATGTATAAGATTATATATATTAAATGCATGTGATGTAGCGAATGAGTTTGAGGAATTTTCGGCGTCGCGACGGTGTAAATAAACGACGCTGCCGGTGCATAAGAATTCGGTCCATACTTCATCCCGAACGGCGAACGGTTGCCAAAAACGAGCCGAAGAATAACAAGACCACAGACGGATTGTTTTCACTTGTAAACATTCCTGCACTAAATCACTCAACAGAGCCGATAAATCATTTCCGAAAACAAAAATATCGCACTGATAAATCGCTGCGAAAACATGCGCATTTTGGGTATGTGAAGAATTTTTCAAAAATAACCTACAAACTATAATAATAACACAATAAAACACCTTTTATAACTATTTTTATTGTGACTGCAGTTTCGACAAATTTAGCTTGTCATTATCAAACACTTTATGTTTCATAATGACCAGATAAATTTGCAGTCATATTGGCAATCACATTCAATAAAAAGTGTAGTCCAATCAAAGTAAAAAGTGTTTTATTGTAAAATTAACGTGTATAATAAAGTAGAAGCCTCCACAATACAGAATTTAGAATAATAACAATAGTACACTTTATAAATCTTACTAAAGAAGTTGTGAACAACATTTGGAGGGAGAGGGTTAAAATAAAAACTGAGTAAATCAAGTTGCTGAAATTTTTAAAAAAATAACATTTTTGAAAATTGATTGGCAGAAAATGACATTTGTGTGAATATTACAAAAGTTGATCAACGAAAAAAATACAAATAAAAAAAATGTCCCGTTACTGGCTGAATTAAACAAAATAAAAATTTCAATCTCTACAACTTTTATTTGAAGCACAAGGGGTTAATGTTTCAAATAAAAGTTGTAGAGATTGGAATTCTAACAATTTAGAATTACATTTAAAAAACATACAGGGATGTTTTTTCTTTCAAGTGTACTTTTACATATTTCAAAACAAATTGCTTTAGATGTTCGAATAAATCAAAATAAAAATTTGTAAAATTAATCAACATGATATCAAACACAAGCAATATATATCGAACTTCACAATATTTTAGTGTTTTATACGCGTGGCGCATGAAGTAGAATTTCGAGTATAGAAAAGCCTGAAAATTTGGATTTGCCGGGGCGCGACTCGCTTCGCTCGCGCGCCCCGGCAAATCCAAATTTTCAGGCTTTTCTAAACTCGAAAATTTACTTCATGCTTAATCTGGCATTGGAAACACTCATTTAAAGCTCCAAATTGAACTGTTTAAAACAAAACGTATGCATATGTATACTTAAAAGAAAAATTCTCTGTATACATATTACGATTTTTTGTTGTAAAGTTTCAGACATTTGTTCCTTTTAAAAAGATTTCAATTTGTGGCTTCTAACAAATTAATACTGCGAGAGATTGCTCTACTAACTAATCACAATAATTCCGAATTCGATTTTGAGTTAACCGTGATGAAAAGTCGTTTTATTCACTAATCAAGAATGGATGTGCGATTGATGTGTAGGGCCGATGTAAGAGGTTGTCCCACTAACTAATCGCAAGTGTGCTGAGTGTATAACGCTATGTCCAGAGTTTATAGGTTTCCATTTCATAATGCAAATGCAGGGGCTAGCTTTGCTCCCACAAGTAATCAAATAAAATAAGACATATTAATTCATTAGAAATGTCATAGTTTTTTTTTGGGTTTGGCTTTTGCCTGGCCTTAGTTATACAGTGAATTTTAGTTTTAGGTAAACATATGCATTGGCTGTAAATTTTCCGACATTCGTTGTTTTTTAAAATAGTTCAATTTGAAGGTTTAAACGAGCGTTTTCCTCGCACTAAGCATGAAGTAAAATTTCGAGTTTAGAAAAGTCCCGTGAAAATTTTCTGGGCTTTTCTTAACTCGAAATTTTACTTCATGCGCCACGCGTATTAACACTGAAACCACTGAAACATTGCGAACAAGTGAACTTCATTTGAAATCAGTGTCATATGCGTGGCGCATGAATTAAAATTTTAAGTTTAGATAAGCCTGAAAATTTTCATTCTTTTCTAAACTCGAAAATTATCCTTATGCTGAATCTCGGAGTGGAAAACGCTCGCTCAAAGCTTCAAATTTAATAATATAATATATATAAATATAATCAAAAAATAATACATGATGTTTACCTTAAAATTAAATATTATACTAGGTGGCCAGAAAATAAGTGAAAAGCTTTAACTAAAAAAAATTAAAATAAATAAATTAATTTCAAAAATAAAAAAAACTATTGTATGATTATTCAGGAAGCCTCACGAGGTCGTTATTATTTTAATATGTGACTAGAGTCTTTTTTTAACATTTTGTGTATAATTATTGCTATTGATAATCGACCAAACATTGAATAAACATTTAAAATGTTTAGCTGGATGTTAATAGAAATGATTTTAATCAAAATATTTTAAAAATGGTACTGATTTATAGTAATTTCTTATATTCATTTCTCATCTGGTACTTAGTGGAACATATTACAATATGTAAAGTTTCTTAAATTGAAAACACTTGGTACAAACAATACCAAGTGTTGTTAATTTAAATGATTTCTAGTCATATATTTATCATTTCAATAGCTAGTGAGCATTAATAAAGAACCATATAACATTTTTTTTATTTGGAATTTCTCCTCAAAATTAATTAAGTTTTTCATTAATTTTGTGGCCACTTTATATTAAATGAATTTACAACAAAAAACAAGCACAAGTATACAAATATCAAGTGATATTTGTGACGACTGCGACATATTAAGATCGACTTTAAAATATTAAAATAATTGACGTCTCTTATACGTCATTGTATGTGAATGCGTTAATAATAATAATAATA
Source organism: Philonthus cognatus (assembly GCA_932526585.2). NCBI lineage: Eukaryota > Metazoa > Arthropoda > Insecta > Coleoptera > Staphylinidae > Philonthus > Philonthus cognatus. The sequence goes on from OW052244.1 coordinate 41,994,532, forward strand.
ATAATACACTCTATAGAACTTACTGAGAAAGTTACATTTGGAGGATTAAAATGACAATAGAGTAATGCCCGGTGATATAAATGATTAATAAATTATTAGATAACTATTTGTGGAATAAATTGATTTACCTAGTAAACTAATAGGCAAATAAAATTGCGTATTATAAAGCAAACCTACCAAATAAATAGCAATTCTAGAAATAAATAATTTAATTAGTAGATTAAATTCACTTGTTCACAATATTTAATAAAATGCCAGTTATGCCATAAAATGACAAAATAATTATACAGTTAAAATATTATATATAGTGAATAAGTAACCATTACGTATTTTATGTACATTTTGAGTAAACATACATTAAATTTAGGTTGATTTATAACTATTATAATACAACAACTATCTTTGCAATAATAATAATTACAAGTCAAAATATTAAATGTCAAATTCGCAGTTACAATATAATATAAATATGTGAGTTAATCCAAACAAATTTGCATCGATTTCTAAAATCAATCAATTTTCTCTCCATCAGCCTCTGAAATCATTTTCCCATATTTATTCACAAACCAAATTTTCAGGCTTTTCTAAACTCGAAATTTTACTTCATGCTTAGTCTGGGAGTGGAAAACACTCGTTTAAAACTATAAATGGAACTAATTTTAAAAAAGCGTATGCATAAGTATAAAAATCCTTGGTTATGTCTGATTTGAAAAACTTTAGGTCTTCGACTCCTTAGAATGTCTTGTGGTTCGAATTAATCACTGTCCGGGAAGATACTATGAGCGAACTTCAATCTGACACGGATGATATGGTAGACATGATAACCGTAATGAAATTAATAAATACAAGTAGTAAAATCTGAAGTAATTATAATAATATAATACAATTTTGTGTTTTAATTGTCAAATTATTTAGAGAATAAAGTTTACTTCGTAGAAAAACGAACAAATAATTTACTGGGGAGATTTATTAGCCAAATAATGTTATTTTGTGTTTATAATACCGAAATCTTTATAATATCTTTATAATAATAATATATAAATCAAATATTTAGATTTAATCGTAGGTTTTAAAGAGATTAATAAACAACTCAAATATAACATTAAATCAAAAATCAAAGTATCAAACCATTGATAATGGTCACCCTGTAACCGAAATGTACATCTGGTATAAAATAAATTTGTGAAGAAAGGTTAAAGAGTGGTTTTATTTAAAGTTATTATCATCTTCACGTAACTCACTCATATTCATATTCATTCAAATATACCATTTTATTACATTAATAACTATTAAATTAACGAATTATCATTATTAACATTCATTGTTTGAATGTTGAAGGTGCAAGTATTGTAGGTAAAGTTACTGACAATACTCACTGGATTTCGGAATATTACTTTTAACTGCATTCTTTAGACGCACCACCACAACGCGTGTTATTATTACAAATTTAAATGTTTACATTTTGACGTACTTGTTACTGTGCAAGATTCGTCAAATTTGAAATCCTACTTCGATATTATTAAAAAGGAACATGGACCTTTACCAGCGATAAAAGAACGTTCCCTAGACAACGTTCTTTAATCGCTGGTAAAGGTGACGTTGGTAAGAAATGTAAACAAAATTCTGTATTGAAATTAGTGGACACAAGAGGTGTTTATTAATCAAATAACTACATTTTATAAAAAGTTCAATCTCTACAGCTTTTATTTGAAACGTTAATATTATCAATACTTACTGAGATATACGAGTAGAAGTAAATTATAATAAGTCAGTAATAATTTAATTACTTAAATTCTTATCATTCCTAAATATCCTTATTTTGGACCTATAATAAGTAAGTAAACAACTTAATATATTTTTTTAACATTTCATATAAATTATTAATGACATTCTTGTGAAATTATATGAATAAATTAAACTTTACAAACCTGTCTAAATAATTTCTATCTAGTACCATAACCCTTACTTATGCTCACATACCATTTACCATTTTCAGAAAATCCGCCTTTTGCCTGTTTTACTAGCGTCGTAAATGGCCGTTCTCGTTTTCTTATTATTATCATCATCATTATTATTAATATAAATTGCACGTTTAACGATCTACCGGACCGGATATTGTACAACGGTAACTAGATTTTGAGCGTTTTGCTCACTTTAATTGGCTAATTGGCGAACCTGATTTGTGAATAAATATGGGAAAATGATTTCAGAGGCTGATGGAGAGAAAATTGATTGATTTTAGAAATCGATGAAAATTTGTTTGGATTAACTCACATATTTATATTATATTGTAACTGCGAATTTGACATTTAATATTTTGACTTGTAATTATTATTATTGCAAAGATAGTTGTTGTATTATAATAGTTATAAATCAACCTAAATTTAATGTATGTTTACTCAAAATGTACATAAAATACGTAATGGTTACTTATTCACTATATATAATATTTTAACTGTATAATTATTTTGTCATTTTATGGCATAACTGGCATTTTATTAAATTATAATCCTTCGGCATTTATTAGGCAGTAACTTATTTTGGAAATGCAAGTTCGAGTCTCGTCTGGGGCGAATAATTTTAATTGTGTTGGCCACATTTTCATTAATATGAAATAATATAATACTAAACTGGTAGTGACTGAATGGCTAACCGGCTAAGTCAATTCCCTAATATTTAACTCATCCCTCAACCCGATTTCCATCACCTTTCGTTTAAAAAGAAAGACTTATTTTGGCGATTAACATTTTATGTAAACAAATATTTCAAAAAGTGACAACATTGTTGAAAAACGGTGCATCTATTGATTGATAAGATTTTTAAAATTAAACTAATATGACATTTTTGACGTAAATTGCCGTTACTTCTATTTGAAAAGTCTTAATTCATGATAAATATATTGCAACAAATTACAAATTGTAACGCAATATTATACAGGGTGTCCGTATTTCGACAGAATGTATAGGATTCTCAGATATTTTAAGAGATAGAGGGTCGCTTAACAATAATCTGAAAACAATTTTGAAATATCTTTTTTTGTTTTCGAGATATCAACAAAAAACTGATTTTTTAAAACTCTATTTTATTTTTTTATTCAAATTAAATTAAATTAAATTTAAAAAAAAACTGCTGAATCTGGACATTTCGAACTTTGACAATATGCCTGCATATTTTTAATAAAGAATCTAGTAACATTTTTTTTAAGATAACTATAACATTTACCCGAAGAGCATAGCCAACTTTTGTTTTTCTCATGAGCGCCATTTTGGATTTTCATATTTTTTAAAAGAATATTTTTTTCTGAACTCAGTGATGCACCACACTCTTAATTTATTTTAGATTTGATATTTAAAATAATGATATTTTCTTTTTTGCAAAGAGTGCCTTGGATACATTAACGTTATATCTATTATTCAATAAAATCTTGACAGCAGTCAATCATTGTTGGTAGTCAAAATTAATTAATAACTGTCAATCTTTTGTAATAATAATAAACATAAAGTAAAAACCTGGTGATGTCCATCATAGCACTTTTCCCGTTAAAGATATGATGACTTAAATATCAACAGTATGAAAAAGTTGCACAAACTAAATTTATTCTACTTTTATTATTATTACTACAAAACTATTGACAAAGAAACAGTGGTTTACATGCGTGGCGCATGAAGTAAAATTTCGAGTTTAGAAAAGCCCCGTAAAAATTTGTCTCGGGTCGCTGTGCGACCCTCGACAAATTTTCTACTCGGGGCTTTTCTAAACTCGAAATTTTACTTCATGCTTAGTGTGGGAGTGGAAGACACTCGTTAGTTTAAAATACATCACAACTGTTAAAATATGTATTGTAACCGTCTCCAGGGGTGATATGTAAACAAATTATGGCTCCTATGAGTTGTCAAATGAGTGAGTTACTCAACTGATTTCAAGGCACTCTATACAAAAAACAAAAGATTGAAATTTTACATATAAAATGTACAATAAACTATCAGTGTGATATATCACTGAATTCAGAAAAAAATATTCTTCCAAAAAATATGACAATCCAAAATGGCGCCCATAAGAAAAACAAAAGTTTGCCATGGTCCCTGGGTAAATGTTATAGTTATATTAAAATAAAATAAGTTACTAGATTTCTCGTTAAAAAGTTCCTGTATAATATCAAAGTTGAAAATGGCTGAATTCAATGGTTTTTGAATAAAAAAATTAAAACGAAATTTCCAAAAATCCATTCTTTGAGAATTTCTCAAAAACTAAAGAAAATATTTCAAATTTGTTTTTAGATTATTATTGGGCCCTAACATACGCAACTTTGCCCTAATTTAACCTACTCTCTTTCTTTTCAAATAGCCAAGATCCCCATATATTCTGTTGAAATACGGGCACCCTGTATATTAATATTTCGGACGTGTTTTTTGCGTAATATGTTGTATACAGTCATATTATAATTGCGATTTTGTATACATAACACATTCCTAATTCACTAAAACATAGGTTCTTAACGTGAACGATAACGCCCTCCTGGGGGCGTTTGAGACTTTCAGGAGGGCACTAGAAAACCCAGAGAAAATTAGAGGACGTATAATATAACACGTCTAAATATAATCGTTGCAATAGCTGTTTCAGATTAGCGGTTAGTAAAAAAAATTGGAGGGCTCTAAAAAAAAAAAATCTCAAAGTGAGCGGTGTACAAAATAAGGTTGTGAAACTATGACTTACAATGTGAATAACATTTATATTTGGCCTTAAATGCATCGTGTTACCACGATGTGTGTGTGCTTGAATATTGGAATTTTACCATTTATGTCAAAAATGTATAGTCAAATTGAATAATTTTTAAAATTATTAGATCCTATAATAGAGTAATTTTTACAGAAATCTTTAATTTGTGTTGTAATACATATTCATTTTCACATTCGATTTTTTTCTTATTTTTCTATTAATGTACACACATTTTGTGAAATATCTCAATAAACAAATCATGCATTTGAATGTTAAATTTAATATTTTCAGTAACAGAATAGAGCCGATTTTACGTTAATACTGTAATTTTTCATAAAAACTTAAGTGATATTTAGATTTTTCTTATAGGAGTAGAATAATAATTCTTACTAAAAACGCAAATTTGCTAAGAGATATCTAATTTCTCCAAAAAATAATTAACATCTCACGTGCTTTTATGACCTGAATTTTTATATTCAGAATATCTCGACGAGAAATTTTTCTTTCAAGTGCAAAAAGAAATGTATCCATTACAAAAACTTAACTCAATGCAGTTATTTGAGTTATGTGAAGACTTAAGTCACTTTATGGAACAGAGATATATTCCTTTCTTCTTATTTCACTTTTATGGTGACATAAAGTGAAAAAAAAGAATATACTGTGTTTAATTAAATAATCACTTAAATTTGAATACATATTCATGACCAAAAAATAATAAACTGTTTCTAATTTTTTGAGTTATGCGAAGATTTAGGTCACTTAATTAAACTCCTTTTTTTGTGGTATAAACAAATCAATATACAGGGTGTCCCACTTTGAGTAGGACAGTATGGGTAACTTTGTAATTATTAATGATAGAGATTCGGTTAAATGGGCAAAGTTGTTAAATTTTTTGTGCTTATTCATGCATCAGGCGTATGATTGAACCTTTTTTTTTTAATTTAGTTTGGCTTTTGCCGGGCCTTGGGAACTTGCCCATTAGCCAACATCATGTATTTACATATTTGTAATAATTGTTACGATTACAATTTGTAGTATGCTATTATTTCATACGGACAAACACTCACATTTATACCACACCCAGGGTCACGACGAGAAATTATTTTTAAATAAAGTCTCGCCGTGCACGGGAATCGAACCCGAATTGTGGCTCGCCGAGCGATACAGCCCGGCGACGTTACCGCTCGGCCACCTGCCCTGATTGAACCTTATTTTAATGTTTTACAGCTGCTCAAAAAACTATTTGTTTCATTTCTGCGCGGAAAATGTCTGTTTTTTCAACAATCAGATTTATTTTTTTTTTAAATCTTAGGTTTGTTTACAATCGATAGAACTCAGTAAAACATTCATAAACTTTGATATAATGAAAAACATATGAAAACGAAGTTTATTTATTTCTCAGCAATCTCAATTTCAGCAATTTGAATGAAAATTTGGGGTTAAATAATAAACTTCTTGTACATTTTGCATAAATTTAGTCAACTTTATGTTTCTATAATTTCATATCCAACCACTGATTTTGATATTTTCCAACACTAAAGCAAAATCTATACATTTCTAAACAATATCTGTTAATTTTATCAAATATTTTACGCTTTCTTAATTATTATTTAATATATAAAAAAAACACTTTCATTATTGAATATTTCAAAATGTTTTTAATACAATATGGCCACTCCGCTTCGCTACGCGACCGAACCAAATTTTCTGGCTTTTCTAAACTCGAAATTTAACTTCATGCCGAATCAAGGAGTGGAGGACACTCGTTAGAAGTTTAAAAATGAAGACTTTTAGAAAAACAACGAACACCTGAACATTTACAGAGTATTATGCTTTAGGATATCTATACTAAAAAGAACAATTCTCTGTATAAACATAATATAAAAGCGGAAATTTTGGTTTGTACACACTTTGAAAATAAAACAGTTTCTTACTGTCTACATTAAATTTAATAATTATTGTGGTTCATGTAGAATAAAAGTTAAAATATTTGATCACTGGCCTAGCTCTGCGGGCCTCATATTGACACCCGACGGGCCGCGGGTTGGCCGCCTATGTTTTAGACATATTTTAGTTTATTTACTATCAAGGTAGAAAATTGTTTGGAAAAAATGTCGTTAAAAATTTCGTTTTTTTGTTATAACTATAAACTTTAGTTCGCAAGGAATCAAAATATGATTTTTTAATATGCAAACTAACAAGATGGCTCTTATATAAAACAACACTCGATGTATAAAATTTATGTATTTTGTGTAATATAATCATTTTGAATTGAAAAAAAAACGTAATTTTTATCCGAACAACCTAATATTTACTCTTCTGGCACTGACGGTGTCATTTGCCACCACTAAAATTTGGTAAACATACTGGGATTTTTTTTTAAATATACATACATGTATGCATGAGCTGTAACTTTTCCGATAATCGTTTTTTTTTTATAGTTTAAATTGAAGTCTTAAACGAGTGTTTCCACTCCCAGATTAAGCATGAAGTAAAATTTCGAGTTTAGAAAAGCCCGAAAATTTGGGTTGGTCGCGTAGCGCGTAGCGCTACGTGACCAAACCAAATTTTCAGGCTTTTCTAAACTCGAAATTTTACTTCATGCGCCACGCGTATACAACACTGATTTTAGGTGAAGTTGAAAATATTCTACTAAAGCAATACGCTAAAAACGTGTATTCTGAACTCACATCACATCAGTGTTTAGTACGCGTGGAGCATGAAGTAAAATTTCAAATTTTCAGGCTTTTCTAAATTCGAAATTTTACTTCATGCTTAATCTGGGAGTGGATAACACTCGTTTGAAAGTTCAATTTGAAATATTTGTAAAAACAACAAATATCTGAAGATTTACAGCGTATACAATATAATGAAAAATGCATACTTAAAAGAAAGCCCTCTGTATATCTGAGATAGTAATAAATAATATGCAGTGTACAAAATATTTTTTGGGCACCTTAAAAATTCCAGGGCTAAAAGAGTTAATGTCAAGCATTCATTGGTTATTCTAATAAAGTTAAAATTGAAGTTTCGAGCGAGTATTTCCACTACTTGAGTAAGCATGAAGTAAAATTTCGAGTTCAGAAAAGCCTGAAAACTTGTTTATTTTTCAGGCTTTTCTAAACTCGAAATTTTACTTCATGTGCCAGGCACATAAAACACTAATTTATTTTGAAGTTAAAAAGCAGATAATTAGTCTTATATCGTTGCCAAAACGTTAAAGGTGAGAAGTAGAATTACAGGATGTTAATAAAAAGACCTATTTTTAAAAGTTGTAACCTAAATTTATATAAAATAAAAAGGCCTCATGTTTTCTCTGTAGAATTTATATGGCCAAAACAATTTATCTTCACATGTCGGGTTTAAAGAATTATATACATGCGGGCATCTAAATTATAAAGATAATCAATAAACAACAATCTAACAAAAAATCGACCCTTGCTGTAAAGATTTTGAAATATCTCATATTTTTTGTGGTCCGGAGAACAATTATGTAATTGAACAACAAACATACTGAATCCACTCAACAAAGCAATTAATTAAGAAACGAAAGCATGTTTTATTAGTGCACTTTATCTTAAGAGCACCTACACGTAGTAATTTATGTATTCATACAAATTCCCGCACTGCTCGCATGTAGACAAGAGCAAAATCTAATCTCGTGCAATAAGACAAACACGTGGGCTTAGATAAGTCGAGATTATCCCGATCTGGGTCATTTAATTAAGCCTCGAAAGCAGAAGAAAAAATGGGAAGGGCCATTGTTCACACAAAAACCCAAAAATGGGCATGCGAGGGTGGATGTTCGAAGAAGTAAATAATCCTTCTTTTGAATTCTTGAGCGAATGGGTGTGTTTGCGTATAAATTAATTCCGTGAATAGGTCACGGGTTGCGAAACTCCGGCCAATGATTGGTCAATTAATTGTTGTTTTTAATAGATACCGATCGTTAATATTTATAAGGATGAATTGCGGATCGATTAACACGTTTTGCATTCGTACTGAGGCGAGAGGTGTGTCTTGTCAATTTATGGAAATTGCTAATTGCGCACTACTGCGCATGAACGGCGCATGATTTATCGGCGATCGAGGCTCAAGTTAAGGAAAAAGCGCGCGTGCGTCTGCGTTTCTAGTTGTAATTATCCGAGTAATTTTGTTTTAAATTTGCTGAGGAATGTTGGGTATTTAGTCGCTTATTAGTTGGTTTTATGTAGGGGGGAATACGTGTGTAGGTCGCTCGGCCCAACCCAATGTAATTACTTAATTATTGCACCAAGAATTACACACATTGAATTTATTTAAACTTTAAAAATGAAATGGGAAATGGAATTTTAAAATACCAACGTTTACGAAAAATCCACTTACTTTTCATGAATAAGCATGATTGTTGAAATTTTAGTTAATTTAAATTTTGTGTAGCCCACATTGTAACATTTTGCATCGTGCATAAAATAAATATCACTAGTTTAGAATAAAATTTTCTTCTCACTAGATTAAGGATACGCCACGCATATAAAACACTGAAATATTATTAAGTTTAAAATGTAATGTTTATTTTTAAACAGAATTTATTTATTTATTTATCATTAGTGCGAGCACATGCAGGTTTACACAAGTCAGTAGATATATTAGATATATATTCATCACATTACCGTATAGTATTATCAACACATTTTAAAGGAATGTTATACTTAAATGATATTTAAGGGTAAACTGCAGTATTACCAACCAGTTTAAATGTCGTTTAGCGGATAAATACCCGTTAGCGTTAAATGTCGAAATTTCTCCTTTTAAAAATTTGAATGGCGATTTAACTTGAGGTTTTTAATTTTGAGGTTAAATTACAGTGATTTCCGTTCGGTTGTCGTTATGAATACTCGTTAGCGTTAATAATCATGAATTCAAGTTCGTCAAATTTCACCAGCGACACTTCGGATGAAGAAATATTCAATTACGGACAAAAAGATTCATATGAGTATATATCTAACAATTCTTAGAACGATGTCGCTTCAACCTTGTATTAGATAAATAATACAAACTAATATACATAGAGTTTTTCTTTCAAGTATACGTATTCCAAATTCAGCTTAATTTCTTTAAATCATTAGATATTTGTTGTCTTTTTTTAAAAGAGTTAAATTTGAAACTTTTAACGAGTGTTTTCCACTTCCACACTAAGTATGAAGTAAAATTTCGAGTTTAGAAAAGCCCCGTGAAAATTTGTCGAGGGTCGCGCAGCGACCCGAGACAAATTTTCTGGGCTTTTCTAAACTCGAAATTTTACTTCATGCGCCACGCGTATAAAACGCTAAAATATTGTGAAATTTATGTATATTTGAACTTAACCTAAAATCGGTGTCTATACTCGTGGCGCATGAAGTAAAATTTACAGCTTATGCATATGTTTATCTAAAAGAAAAATGATTACGTTGTTTGTTTTAGAAGGGTTCAATTTGAAGCTATAAACGAGTGACATCCACTCTCAGATTAAGCATGAAGTAATATTTCGAGTTTAGAAAAGCTCCGTGGAAAGAATAATGGGCAAATTTCAGATAATATGCCCGATTGATGGCGGCGGATAAAAAGTTGATGGTAACATTTGTCATCAAAAATGACTTCGACCACTTCAAGGTCAACCCATAATTCATTGAGCATCCGTCTTAAAATCAGCAATTATTAATTTTATTTAATCATCATTATGAACACTATTAAAAATTCATACTAATCATCATCTTCATCTCCAACATCTACTGGAGCTAAGTTGTCGAAAAAGTGGTCAAGACTTGGTGCAGGAGACTTCAGATCGTCAATTTTCCAAGCATGTACAAGATACCAGATAACTGTCATGATGTGACTGCAGCAACCAGCAGTTCTACTTCTTGCGAAACAACTGCATGTATAACTAACAATCAGATCAAGATCACAACCGTTTAAACTCAGAAGTACATTTTGATATTAGTTTTCATTTTTCTTGTGTCTTGAGAACAAACGACAGTTTATCCAAACATAGTTAGCGTTATCAATATCAAAGTAATCATCCTAGTCAATAATATTGTCCTTTAGAACTCGATACTTGAATGAACCATTATGTTTAATAGTTTAAAGATAGTATGACGGCGCTTGTCGGAACTGATAAGTTCCAAGTGCAAATGATCTGAGCTGATTTAGCGTAAGTGATGGTATATCTAATTCCTTCATCGATTTCTCTATGAACCAGGACTTAGTGCCATTGATATTCTTTGTTTCCATGACTTCGTCTAACTTGTTTGGCATATGTAATCTGTCGTTCAAAGTGCTAGCATATTCAAGTTGATGTCCTTGATCATATTCAATTGAATTGCGAGTATAATTATATATTGCGCAGGCAACCATGAAATCTTGGGACGCATGCTCTTCAAATGACCATTAACTGTTTCAACCACAAATCAAATTTTGATATGAAGCGTTGTCTATTGCTTTCAAGTGCAGTCAGTCTGTGTTTACTAACACATGGTATCATTTCAACCTTAAATTGGTTTTCTAGCAGCCATTTCTCAGTATCTCGAAATCCTCGATCTAAAACAAATATATCACCAGGTTTGAAGAATTGCTTGGCTTTCCCAATTTGAAGGAACTCAACTAATATCTGGTTATCTGACTTTTTACCAGAATATGGCATCGCAACAGACACTATACGTCTTGAACTATTGACCACCATGAAAGGTTTCACACAGTTATAGCTTTTGTATGGACACCAGGAATCGATTTGAAAGTCATTGTTAGAACTTTTCTCACATTTCAAATAAGTTGAGTCGCATATGAAAATTAAACTTGAGCTGACATCAGTTGTTACTTGTGCGAATAATACTTTTGCATTTTGATCGTCTATTAGCAACGTACGCCTCTCTTCAGTCATTCCCAATTGCAAAGGTACCGATTCTTCATACAAAAGATTTCGTACTTTCTCTATTCTTCTACTGATCGTCCGCCGATCGAGATTGAATTTAATTCCAAGAGCTTCGTACGTCATATTTCGTCCTAATCGCATCATAAATAAACCAAATGAAAAACGGTCTTTCTTTGTTGTACCAACACGATCACTAAAATAGTTAAACTGTTCACAAGTCGAACCAGTTTTATATTGCAAAGAATCGTCTTGAATATTATCGAAATAAGCTTCATTAGTTCCATCCTTTAATCTTAACAATCTAACGAAACTGTCTAGTATCTGAACGATTGAATTAGAGTCGATTCGAGCTCCATTTGTTGCTGGTGTCAAATCAGGTAGTTCATCGAAGTTTAACTGACCATTTTCATGGAAATGTTTGACGCACGCTCTTGATCTAATGTCAACCAAGATTCCTGTTCTCATATATAATAAGCAAATATCCTTTTTCTTGATATCCTTACAATCTTGTTTTTCCTGACATTCAAAAATTCAATCAGTAACACCTTTCGAAAGTCTTGCTTTTAGTATATTGATCACAATTGAATCAACGCTTAGCGTCTCTCTCCTTGCTCTTAAACTTGAACGGCTTTGATCTCTTGATTTAGAAAGACATTTCTTACAAACACGCTCGCCTTCAACTAATGCGTATCCTGGAGATCCAGTTATGCCTCGATTTAGGCGATTGTTACAATTAGAACGAGAACAAACGTTTAAACTTGATAAAGACATCTTCAAAAAGTGAAAAACTAGATAAAGTCACACTTAAAAAACCAGACAAAGAACTTAGGGGCCGTTCCTGAAGCTCAATATTTTATTTAATGTTTAGTTCATGATTGAAATGTCAACAGGTGTCGCGTAGAAAGCTAAAAACGGAAAAAGAGCTATTATCGTTTTTCAGACTGATGCTCACTGAATATCGACTTGACCTGAAGTGGTCCAAGTCATTTTTGATGAAAAATGTCATTATCAATTTTTTATCTGCCGCCACTTCTCGGGCATATTATCTTAAATTTGCCGATTGGTCAAATTTTCAAATTTTGTGGGTTTTTCTAAACTCGAAATTTTACTTCATGCGCCACAAGTATAAAACAAACATAATGTAAATTTATATATATTTGAACCTAACCTGAAAGCAGTGTTTTATACGCGTAGCGCATGAAGAAAAAAAGACAAACATTTGTTTTGGGCCCCTCGACAAATTTTCACGGGGCTTTTCTAAACTCGAAATTTTACTTCATGCTTAGTCTGGGAGTACAAAACACTCGTTTAAAGTTTCAAATTAAGCTCTTTTGAAAAACAACGGATGACGGAAAATTTACAGCTTATGCACATGTTTACCTAAAAGAAAAATTCCCTGTATAACCAAAAAGTGTTTTATAAAACGACTCACGAACAAACTGATGCAAAATATGAAATGAACCGAAAGGCCATGTACAATCTATTGCCAACAGATCTTATAATGACATGTACTTAAAAATACTTTACAAAGATTCATAATACACATGACAATTTTAAATGTACCTTTAACCTAAACATCATTGAAATAAATGCCTGTTTAAAAAAAGTTGACAACACTGGGAGTAAGAAGTTTCAATAATAATATAAAGATATAATTATAAAAACAAAAACAGATATTAAAACCTGTAGACAAAAACATTGATAACACTGGTCGGCATGAAAATCGGCCCTGACACCATTCCTGCTGATTCTTATGTAAAATGACCTCCTGAATCCGAATATGACCCCCGTTTTCCCCCATCACCCACCGTTTTCGGGAGAGGCCCCCCACCTATTTTTATCACTTTTCGATAATTTGGAGGGATGAAAAGGATTATTTTAGCCTTTACGTTTCTTCTGAGGGGCTAGAGAGGTGAAAAGTTCCAAAACATGAACATTTGTAGCAAGGAGGTAGATTTGGGGGGGATTTTCCCCCTTAAATTGTAAAAAAATCCCTAAAAATGATCGATTTTTCCGTTTTTTTCGCAGTTTTTTCACTTATTTTCTACATATTCCAGCTTCCATCCCCCCTCATCCTCCCCCAAACAATAAAAATATATAGCAACAATATATAGCAACAATAATAAAAATATATAGCAACAATAATAAAAATATATAGCAACAGTTCGGAAGATTCACTGTACCACGCTGGCGCTCTCAATACCTCGCGCGCACAGGTCCCGAAGGAAAATATTTACTTGCCGCCTTTGTACATCAAACTCGGATTGATCAAACAGTTTGTGAAAGCAATGGACAAGACGCATTTCAATTTTTGAAAACTAGATTCCCTCGTCTTAGTGAGGCTAAAATCAAGGAAGGAGTTTTCGTGGGCCCCCAGATTAGACAACTTTTCCAAGATTCGACGTTTATTGAACACCTGAATCGAAAAGAAAAACGAGCTTGGATTGCATTCCAAAACGTGTGTGAGAACTTTTTGGGTAACAACAAAAGTGATGATTATGTCGCTCATGTCGAGGAATTACTGTCAGCGTACAAGGCCATGGGGTGTAACATGTCTCTTAAAGTGCATTTCCTTCACTCACACCTGGACTTCTTCCCTGAAAATTTAGGAGCAGTTTCGGATAAACACGGGGAACGGTTTCATCAAGACATCTCTAAGTTCGAGAGGAGATTTTCGGGGAAGTGGAATGCGAGCATGTTAGCAGAGTACTGCTGGTTTTTGATACGAGAAACTTCTACCTCAGGGTACAAAAGGAAAGCAAGCACCAAATGAAGGTACTTATCTTAGTTATTTATTATTCTTTACATTTATTATTTTACATTTATTATTTTACTTTTTATTTATTATTCTTTACAGCTAAAATAATCCTTTTCACCCCTCCAATGGATAGGGGAAACGGGGGGAGTATTGAGAGCGCCAGAGTGGTACAGTGAATCTTCCGAACTGTTGCTATATATTTTTATTATTGTTGCTATATATTTTTATTATTCTTGGAATATATTGTTGCAATATATTTTTATTATTTGGGGGTGTTTGGGGGGGATGAGGGGGAATGGAAGCTGGAATATGTAGAAAATAAGTGAAAAAACTGCGAAAAAAACGGAGAAAATTGATCATTCCAAATTATCCAAAAGTGATAAAGATAGGTGGGGGGGGCCTCCCCCGAAAACGGTGGGTGATGGGGGAAAACGGGGGTCATATTCGGATTCAGGAGGTCATTTTACATAAGAATCAGCAGGAATGGTGTCAGGGCTCGAAAAAAAAAATGTTTTTTTGCAGACCAGTGTAATTAAGCAATAATATTACCAGCGGCGGCTCGTAGCCTAACTTCAGGGTATGCCAGAGAACTAAGGTAATATGTATCCGTTATTGAAGGGTGACTTTGTTGTCCAATTCCTTGTATTTATAAAGCGCGATCCTAACCTCAAATTTTGAGTGCCTTGGTGCTGTGGCCTACGCTGAAGTTAGGCTGCGAGCCGTCGCTGAATATTACTTAAATAATAATGTACGTAGACAATCGTCTGGTGTTTTGTTATATAGTATAATTATATTATCCCGCAATCATTTGTGATTTAATTTATTTTATTAGCTGATTTACCTTTTTTCAAACATTCTACAAAATAATTATAAATTTAAAGTATTATTATAAAGTGATTAGGTAACCATTGAAAATAGACATTAAGAATAGGTTGAATTGTAACTATTATTATACAACAAGAAAAATCTGTGCAATAATGATAATTGAGGGGCTCAGTGGAAACGTGGTTGAAGTGCGATTTTCTTAAAAATTTGTATACGTACAAAATTCTACAAATGAAGATCATATTTAGTGATATGGCGTGGCGCATCACCAAATCAAATTTTCGGGCTTTTCTAAACTCGAAATTTTACTTCATGCTTAATCTGGGATTGTAAAACACTCGTTAGAATTTCTTAAAGACTTAAAATGAATTATCTAGCGATAATCACAAATATATGGCTGAAAATAAGCGAGTTTACGGCTGTAATCATAATCATAATTACAATCATAATCATACTAAACTGAAAACTGTTGACATTTCATCATAATCACGGCATATCGTTAAGAACTTGAAAATTAACAAAAATCGTGAAGTATATATGAAGAGCGTTAATATTTTTAAATGCAACGAAAACTAAGAAAATCCACTTAAATTGTAAACATTTTAAAATGTTTACAATTTTTGTGGCATTATTTGTAATGATTTTAAGAATGTCTGTCAATGTTTTAGAAAACATTTTTGACAAGAATTTGATTACAAAAATTCCAATAATCTAATGAAAATTTTAGATTAAAAAAAAACACACACCTGGAAAATAGTTGGTGGCATAAATTATAATGATTTTAAAAATATCTGTGAATATTTGGGTTTGTTTTTAGTAAACATTTTCATGAGGAAATAGATTACAAACATTTCAATTAGGTTTCTAATGACAATTCTGATTGTTTTTAAATCTTATAAAAATCACTGACAAAATATTATGGTATTCATTGATTTTTATAACCGCGTCAATTTTAAAGCTTCTAACAAGTGTTTCCACTCCTTGATTAAGCATGAAGTAAATTACGAGATTAGAAAAGCCTAAAAATTTGATTTGGTCGCGTAGCTCGTAGCGCTACGCGACCAAACCAAATTTTCAGGCTTTTCTAAACTCGAAATTTTACTTCATGCACCACGCGTATTAAACGCTGATTTAATTAAAGTTAAGTTCTAAATATACTGCTTGAGTTTTATCTAACGTTAATAATTATTACAAATATTTATTTCGTCTAATCCCATCTCGCGCTTTTAAAAATCGAGCAATTTTAGCAATTTTATTCATTCTAAATCCGAAAGCAAATTGCTTCAGGCTCTTGAATTTTCAAAGATTTGGTTACACAAAATAATCATTAGTAATATTTAATTACGTGAGGTCAATTTTAAGTAGAATAATTTGAAACTCACATTAAATCAGCGTCTTATACGCGTGGCGCATAAACTAAACCTTTGAGTTTAGAAAAGCCTGAAAAGTTTAATTTGTCGGCGCGACTTGCTTCGCTCGCGCGCTGAACAATCAAAATGTTTCGTCTTTTCTGAACTCGAATTTTACTTCATGCATTATCAAGGAGTGGAAACACTCGCTAGAAGCTTTAGGCTAACCACAACTGTATGGAGTACAAAATATAAACAATTTATTTCAAAAGAATGTAATTTTTTTTCTTTTCAGAGAATCAACATAATCAATTGTTGTTTTTTATTTGTTTAAGAGATCACAATTTCTGTATTTATAGAATTAACACAATTAATTGGTTATCTTCAAAAGATACCACAATATCTCTACTTACGGAACTAACACAATAAATTAGTGTTGTAAGTTGGCGAAAATTCTCGAGCACGTTCTCTATAACCGAAATGGCAAAATATAGAGAACGTTTTGTTGGGGAATGACCGAAATAATTTTCATGTTTCCGGTCGCTTGTTTCATTTCATCATTTTTTTTTAATAGCGTTCTCTATATTTCGCCATTTCAGTCATAGAGAACGTGCTCAAGAATTTTCGCCAACTCACAACACTACAATAAACATAATTTTCTCTTTTCAGAAAATTAACATATTCAATTGATGAATTTTTTTGTCTAAGAGATCACAATTTCTCTATTTATAGAATTAACACAATCAATTGGTAATCTTTAAAAGATACCACAATATCCCTACTTACGGAATTAACATAATAAATTAATGGGTTTTTAAAAGAGACCACAAAAGAAGGGTGTGGAAAAAAAGTTGAAAAATGAAAAGAATCTCAACACCTGTACTAGTACACCCCAAAAAACACAAGGGCTACCGTGCGTCGACAGGTTCTAGTTTACCTGAGAATTTGAAAAATGCAGGGACAAATTAGGCTCGTGTTTTGGGAAATGTTTCGCACCTGTCGCGATGCCCTTTTACAAAAATTCCACTTTTATTGGGCCGCTCGCACACTCCGGGCATTCATCTATATTCGGCGTGCTTGAGAGAGACGAACAAAAAAAAAATGAAGGGGGATGTGGAAATTTAAATTCCGACAGTGTTTCTCCCAAGTATGCTCCACGGGCTGAATATTCTATAACCGAATCGTGACAAAGGAAGTGATTATTAGGTGCGTGAATATTTGAAAGTTTAAGAGATGAAGAAACAAGTGTTAGAATTCATGTATTATTTAATTCTTTTAATTAATACATTTTTATTGTTTTAAACCCTTCAGATATAAGCAATAAGATTCAATGTAAATAATAATAATAACCATTTATTTCTAGCAGACGTAATATCTTACAAAGAAATGTACAAACTTAAGTTAAATTACATATGCAAATTGTTAATATATGCGCAAAATATTAAAGATATAAAACTAAAGGTAACATAATAATAATAAATAATAATAATAATAATTAGATAATAATAGTCAAAAATAAGCATGCAAATTAAACGTTATATATGACTAAAAACATTCTAGAGCCTTTCTTCTGATTGCTTGAAAACATGTGATAGAGAGTAATTACGATTAAATTGTCGATTACATGTACTGGGATGAAATAAACAATTATGCCTAGTTTTCAATAAATTGTGAGGGATTTAAATGCATAGAAGAAGCATAGATACTGTCAAAGGTCGATCAATTGGTGTAAAATATAAAAACATCTTCACATGAACATGCAGTTCGTAAAAATTGTGCGTAAATGGACGTCTTCGCGCAAACCGCTAATTTAAGATTGTTGCATAAAAATCCTTCAATTTCAACTTCGACTCTTGCAAAAAGTTGCCAAACTTTACAAAGAACTGTGCAAACATGTATTTTAAACATTAAAAGAACTCGGAACTATAAATAGGAAACAATGAAGTGACAAGCCAACAGAAATTCCTGACAAAACAATTGAAAAAGCCGAATATAAAGCTTACAAACGAGGTTCTTGCACTTCATCTAAAGATGTGACAAAAAAGGTACTCGTTCATGAATCTACCGTCTAAAATTTTTGAAATAGGTGTGCATAATAAGGTGTAGCAAGAAAAACGCGCAAAATAATGAATGAACAGTATACTCGAGTTGTTAGGGGTATCAAAGTCTTAGAGATAAATTGTTAGTGAAAAGTGGGAGATTTGTCTCACCATTAACTCATCTAAAACATACATCAAAGCAGACTAAGCTGCGTCCTATCGAAATTAATTTCAATTAATTACAATAAAAAAATAGTCTTTTCTGAAATGGTAAATGAATTCTATTGTATAAATTGAATTAAGTCAATTGCTTATAAGCTGGTAAGCATTTAAACAGCATAATTTCGCCAGTGTTTGACATACAAATGAAATCACCCAACAACTCCCCGGTCGTGAATAATTAACGATCCGACGCGGAATTTCCCGTTTAAATCACGTCTCGTAAGAGGCCTCTCTTCCCTTCCCTGGCCTTCATGAATAATACAGAAAGCCACCCCGGCGAAAATCAACAGGTGGCTGCCTCGTAAAATTATCGGACGTCTCGCTTGATTATTTGCACGTGCACAAATTACGCGAAAAAGTCGCGGGAAACGGGAAAAAGAAGCGCACACAAGGGCCACTGAACAGAACAGAACGAGAAGGTCTCTTCCAAACATGAAAACTAATGATCCGAGCACGGTTTCACCCTAATATGGCGATTCCTTGTTTTTCGCCGCTTTTCCAACTGTTATGGTGAAATATAACGATTGCGCTTTTGTAAAAGCTACATTCCCACAATCCTTTTATATGTTATTTGAACGTTAAAATAAATATTACACATCAATTAATTTGATTTGACTAATTAATGAAAGAAGCGTGAATAGATATTGAACAAGATGCTCGTAAGTTAGCTGTATTATTGTATATACAATGTTTTGACCTTAATAATTTAAACGATTACATTCTTTTGGGGATTCGGTGGCCGAGTGGGTAGGGATGCTGCCCATGAACCCAAAGGTCGGGGGTTTGAATACCGTCCGGTGGAATCATTTATGAATAATAAATTATTCCATCCAGGTCTATGGATGCAGTGTTAAAAACTGAAAGGGAATTTCTAATTTTGGGGGGAGTATTTTACTATATAAGGGATAAAAGGACAATTTATATAAAAGAGGGATTTTTAATTTATAAGGAACATTTCTTTGTCTTTATCTAATATTTAATCTGTGAATTTGATCAAAATCTTACATTTTACAAAAAAAAAAAAAACTCACAAAACCAAAATGTTCTGCCTATATTGAATGAACTTTAAGCAGTTGTAATGTTAGTAATAGTCAATTGAATTTGATTTTTCCAACGTTAGAATATTTACCAATAACCACTATAAGAAAATATTTAAAGAGCACCTCTAAATTGATTCGAGCCGTAATCATGTGAATTATTCAATTCATACAATAAATTCTTAAATTTCAATCGGCCTCAATAAATTCCTCTGTTTTTAACCATCAATTTTCCACACACGCTCTAGGGCTCATAAACAATCCACCATCGCTGATTTTTCCGTAATTGAAACGTCGAATGTATTAAAACGCACCCGCGGTGATAATAATTTATCCGAGGCTCGACCGACGTCTTCGCGCAAACCGCTAATTTAAGATTGTTGCATAAATTCCACGCTTTATTATTAAACTCGCCACTCGCGCCTTCTCCTCGCACGCACTCTCTTCGGCTTAAAAATTTCTCATCCCGTGGAAAATTAAATTTATTTATTTCCTAGCGCAAAACGTTGTTTATGGCAATTATAATTCTAGTGGTTAATTAACCGTTTATACATTTTATAATTGCTTGTATTAATACATTGTTGAGCGCCGTGTATGGTAATGCCCGGTTTTCCATTTTTGCTCGGCTATTAATTTAATTGCGATGCTTTGCGCAATGCGCTTAGTTTGTTTTTGCGTTATTGCGAAATGTGAAAAATCCTTGTAATAATGTTTTAATTATCGTTAAATGTAACTGGATGATTTATAATGTTTTATTGTTTAATAAGAAGCAAGCGCTATTAGGTTTTTTCACGGATACGGGATTAATTATGTTGGTTTTTTAAATGTTATTAATTGAGTACGTATTTTATAAGTTATTCGAGCTACATTACCGTTGAAAGAATTTTAAAATATTACATTTTGTGATAGGCAATGTGCTAAATATCATGTGTTTTCTATCAATTTATTCAGACGTCGCACAGTGGGCCAAAGCATAAAAAACCTGGTCAAAATATTAAGATGTGTAAGAATATGCTTCCAATTGGTTCCTTTATGGTTTTTCGGGTCGCTAATTACGAATTTGATGTCAAAAATTTAAATTTAAAATGGCGGATCCAATATGGCGGATCAAATATTCAAAAACCTGTACATAGATAGTAAATGTCCATATTAGTCTTCTAAAACGTGCACATTAAGGTTTTTGAGGTCTCTGATTATGGATCATATGTCTAAAATGACGAATCCAATATAGCGGATCAAATATTTAAAAATCAATGAAATCGTACATAATTCCAACATACAGGTTGTTAAGGTTGCTGATTGCGAATTTGATGTCGAAATATCAAAATTAAAAATGGCGGATCAAATATTCAAACATGTATACAGAATTAGTAAATGTCTATACTGATTTTGCAAAACGTGTACATCAAGGTTTTCGAGATCACTAATTACGAATTAAATGTCAAAAATTCAAAACGACGGTTGAAAATTTAATAATCTTGTGGTGGTGGTGGTGGTGCAAAGGGGGAGTGTGCAGTTCTGCACTGCACTTAGGCCTCATTAGGCCCATTGTGCCACCTCCCGTAGATCACCCATCCTCAGTTTAGCTAGCTCACCTTGTTTAGGTATTCTAGCATAGCTAAGGTGGGTAGATCTCTTATGTAGGCCATTGTAGGCCATCTATCACCCAATATGGACTCCCTGATTGACGATAGTGCCGGGCATTCACAAAGAAAATGCCATGCAGTCTCGTCTTCCATGCTGCATCCTCTACAAGATGGGGAGTCAACTATCCCCATCCTATAGAGGTGCCCGTTTAGTCCACAGTGACCAGTAAGGATGGCAGTTAAGCGCCTGAGATTCCCTCTAGCCAGCTGCAGGTACCATTTCGCTGATCTCTCATTGGGATACACAAGTGTTTCCTTAGAGAGCTTTTAGCCCTCGATATCATCCCAACGCATCCTGATTTTTTCCAGGGCATTGGTTTGTAACATGTTACACAGGGAGAGAGGAGCTAACCGCACTAGCGGCTCCGGTGAGAGTAGATTCATCCCAGCCGCAGCTCTTGCCTGTATCATGCCCTTTCGCCCAGCAGACTTCAATGTTGTTGTGCATTGCTGCCTGTCTGAGTTTCCCGTGGCACTCTATTTCGGTCTCTGACGAAGCATAGGCTTTCTGCAGAGACAGAATCGCTTGCCTGCTATCCGTTAAGATTAGTATGGCTACATTTGTCACCTTGCGGTTTATGATGTACTCAGCCGCAAGTGTTATTCCCATCAGCTCCAGTTGCGTGATGGTTCCATGAATTCCCATCGGAACCTTTGCTTGGATTTTTAGGGTGTTAGAGAAAACTCCAAGGCCCGATCCTTCTCTCCTTTTAGATCCATCTGTGTAGATCCTTATAGCAGACTCTCTCATCCGCTTAGTGGGTTGAATAGTAACGTTCTAGGGTGTGTTCCGTATTAGTGTTGGTACACAGCAGTCATTAACAGCCTCTAAAAGAGGTATATCTCTACAGACATTCCTCCAGAGGTGTCCTCTAACTTCCCCACAGCTGTTACTGTTCCAAATCCCACTGCACTGAAGGCGAAGTATAGTCACCATGGCCTCCTTCTCCACGTGGATATCAAGTGGTGGAAGGCATAGCATGACTTCCATCGCCATCGTCGGAGTAGTGTGCATGGCGCCTGTTACACTAAGACAGACTGTCCGCTGCACTTGCGAGATTTGCTTCTCGTGGCCTTCTGTTTGGTTCTGGGCCACCAAACTGAAGCTCCGTAAGTCAGCATGGGCCTTATGACAACTGTGTACAACCACAGAGTCGTGCGTGGTTTAAAACCCCAGGTTTTCCCCACTGCCCTTATAGCTTTGTCTGTTTTGATGTCGATGTGCGCTTTCCAGCTCAGTTTCCTGTCGAGAGTGATGCCCAGGTATTTCACCTCGTCGCTGTACTGCAACATCGTATTCAATAATTTTAGTGCTTTTTTCGACACCTTCCTTTTCTTGGTGAACAGGACCATCTCCGTTTTGGCAGGGTTTGCCGATAGGGAGTGATCATTGCACCACCTAGAAACTATGTTTAGAGCACCTTGCATCTGGTCGCATAGGGCGTCTTCAAACTTACCACATACTAATATGGCCAGATCATCAGCATAGGCTGTCACAAACAAGCCTAGTTGCTGAAATTCGTCTAGTAGGCTGTCCAGAACCATGTTCCACAATAGTGGTGATAAAACACCTCCCCGAGGACAGCCTCTGTCAATTTTACAGGTTATACGTTCCCTTCCCTGTTCCACTGTGACTATACGATTGGCAGTGCATTGCCAATCCATTCACACATTTTAGATGGTACTCCGCGCTTGCTTAGCGCGTTTCCTATCTTCGGTATGGTCGTTTTATCAAACGCACCTTCTATGTCAACAAAAACACCTTGGGTGGATTCTTTAACATCCAATGTTCTCTCGATTCTGCTCACTACACTATGCAGGGCTGAATCAGTGGACCTCCCCCGTGTGTATGCATGTTGTGTCGCCATCAGCGGTTGTCTGACTAGAGCTGATGTTCTTATGTGCCATTCACAAATCATTTCCTGTGTTTTAAGGAGAAACGAGGAAAGTGTAATTGGTCTGTATGCCTTGGGAGTGGTATAGTCTGCTCTACCGGGTTTCGGTATGAAAACAACCCTGGCTCGTTTCCAGACCTTAGGGACATATCCCAGCGCCAAACTGGACCGAAACAGCATCACTACAATCTTAGCTAGTTCATCCCATCCCCACTGTAGCAGGGCGGGAAAGATGCCGTCGGGTCCGGGTGCTTTAAAGGCGGAAAAGCTTGCAATTGCTCTAAGGGTGTTTTCTTCATTTATCACTTCATGAGCCAGTTCCCAGTCTTCTGATATTGCCAAAGTGATTTCAACCACACCCCTAGATTGCGTAGATAGTAAAGTGCATCCAGGGAAGTGAGTCTTGAGCAATAGTTGCAGACTTTCATGGAGGTCGTCAGTCATGGTGCCGTCCTCCTTCTTCAGGACTCTCACAGATTGATGGTGGTCCTGTGATAGAGTCTTCTTAAGTCTGCTAACTTCTTGAGTGCTTTCAATTCCTTCGCAGAAGGCACGCCATGACGCTCTTATGAGCTTTTTGTACTCTCTATGGCGGACCTTGTAAATGGTCCAGTCGGAGGCCTCTTTGGAGCGTTGTGCTCTATTGAATGCTTTCCTGGCCTCATCTTTTAAGGAGTCGAGATCTGGGCACCACCATGGGGTGGCCGTCCCTGTCTCAGGCCTCCTCTTAAGTGGGCAGGACAGTTTATATGCCTTAAGAATCTTTGCCTGCACTTCCTCCGCTAGGTCTAGGCTGGCACAGTCCTTAGGGCATTGCTTCTTTATATCATGCAATCCCTCACCAAGGTGCATACGGTATGCATCCTTATCCGTAAGTCTCGGATTCCGGTAAGGTTTGCTCGGACTCAATTTTAGGCCCAGTTGAAACGTGATCCATCTGTGGTCAGACATGGACGCTTCCCGACTGACCTCCTATTTATCTATAATGTTAGAGATACCAATGGTAGCCAGTGTGATATCAATCATTTAATAATCTATGAAATTGTACAAAATTTGCAGCACGTAGGTTTTCGAGGTCTGTGATTACGAGTTTGATACCCACCAGGTATAAGGAATTGTCTTTTAACAGATAACGCAGTTACCACCAACGATACCCGTGGCATAGCATGGCCAGTGGTTTACGCGCTGCAGCGCGCTGCTCAGTAAAATCGTTATTGTAAGAAAAATAGGAGGTAGTAGCAGCTAGTTCATGATTTTTCCTCTTCAGTGTAAAAATACAAATACGAAGCAGGGAAGCTATTTTTCCAAGCGGAGAAACGGGAAGACATTTTTGTACGCCGCAATTTGTAAATATTTTACACTACGGAAATGAGGTTAATAGGGACGCGAGATTTGTGAAGATATATTCAATATATTCGTGTGTATATCTGGTAAACTTAACTTTCAGAGTACAATCCATTATTGGAAGACGCGAATCGAGGCCAGGATTCCAAATTATTCGCGCAGCACACACGCAATTGCAACTTTCAAAACGGCCACTTTTCACTATTTTGATTTCACTTGTCTTCGGTGGGTTATTCAAAAGAGATTGGCGACTGTAATGTCATTCCAGCACTAAATCAGTGTACACTAATACCATCTACATCTAATTTTATGAACCAGAATTTGGTTGGTAAACTTTTTTAATTTTTCATTTTAGCCAGGTTTTTTCAAACTTTGGCCTACTGTGCGCCGTTCTGTTATGGCTTAAAATTTGTGAAGCATCGATACTAGCAGCGATACAAAACTGAATTCAGTTTCGTTTTGACATTTATGCAGCTTGATGGCGTAGATAGCTTTTTGTGGCGTGGGGGCGCTATTTGAGTTAGTATTTTGTTTCAAACATTTATTTATTTTTCTACAGTTATACAAAAACAAGTACAAAAAATGATGATGTGTCCATCATAGGACTTTCCCCGTCTTTTAAACAATTGATGGTTGACATAATAAACGTATTTCACTTGTTAATCGGTTAAAGACTATTTCACATTAAATCAGCGTTTAATACGCGTGGGGCATGAAGTAAAATTTCGAGTTTAGAAAAGCCTAATTTGGCTCAGTCGCTCCGCTTCGCTACGCGCCCGAGCCAAATTTTCAGGCTTTTCTAAACTCGAAATTTTACTTTACGCTTAATCTGGGATTAGAAACACTCGTTGGACGATCAATCATAAACTTATTTTGCAGTTTTTATTTTATTGTAAAATTTATGATTAAAATAAATAGACTAATTTGACTAATTTTTAATTTACTGATTATAGAGGTTTCTACTTCATTATACATTGTTGAACATAAATAAAACACTGTTTGTCACTTTGTTTGTATAACAATTGGTTTATTTGGTGACTATAGTTTCGATACTACACGTATCATTATCAAACAGTTAGTAACAAAAAACTACAAAGGAACATTATTTATATTTGCAAATTTTCTAATAACAGCGTTAAAGAGGGGGGTGTATTTAAGTTCAAGCTGGTCGTTAATTACGGGAATTTCCCGATTAGCGCGGGCTCTGTGAATCTCCAAAGACTCCAGGAGGTCCATCTTTCTACCCTTCTCGGCAAAGTGAATAACTGAAAGTACATCCTCGCCAAAAGAATGGTTATTTTCAATCAAATGTTTGGCGAAAGATGACATCAATTAATCTATGCAATAAAAGCTCGGTGTAATTCCTAACTGTTCCAACCATCCCTATAAACATAAACTAGCTGCCTTTAACTCCATGGTAAACAGAGCTTTTATTGTTCCGTTGTCAGAAACCTCATTTAATAAAGAAATAGATATTATTAAAAGTATAGCCGTTTCAAATGGCTATACTACGTCAATAGTAGATAAAATAGTTAATCAATACAAAATTAAACTTATTAGAAAATACATATATGCCGGAATCGAACCTAAAACACAAGCAACATATCGTTCCCTTACTTACTTTGGAAATATAACTCACAAAATTAAAAATATTTTAGCAAAACACAAATTAAATATAGCGATGAAACCATTTACAAAAATTAAAAATCATATTTTTAACCATAAGACTCAGATACCAAGTATTTACAAATCAGGAATATATAAATTAATGATTGTAAGGGAGTGTATATAGGTCAATCTGGTCGTAATTTTAAGACCAGACTCAGTGAGCATCTTTAGTCTTTTCGGCATAGATTAATTGATAAGTCATCTTTCGCCAAACATTTGATTGAAAATAACCATTCTTTTGGCGAGGATGTACTTTCAGTTATTCACTTTGCCGAGAAGGGTAGAAAGATGGACCTCCTGGAGTCTTCGGAGATTCACAGAGCCCGCGCTAATCGGGAAATTCCCGTAATTAACGACCAGCTTGACCTTAAATACACCCCCCTCTTTAACGCTGTTATTAGAAAAATTGCAAATATAAATAATGTTCCTTTGTAGTTTTTTGTTACTAACGGTTTGATAATGATACGTGTAGTATCGAAACTATAGTCACCAAATAAACCAATTGTTATACAAACAAAGTGATAAACAGTGTTTTATTTATGTTAATTTTTAATTTGATAACGATGAAAAAATAGTAATAGTAATTTTTCTGAATTTCATACAATTAATCTAAAGTTTAGTTGATTTTTTTCAGAATAAGGTGTTTCACTTTTTCGTAGAAAATGTTTAAATATGCTCGAATTGTGAAAATAGTCGAAAATGTAGAAAAGTGATGAAATGTCAAAAATAGTTGAAATTTCTGAAGATGTATAAAAGTGATAAAATATCAAAAAATGTTGATACATGCGAAAAGTGATAAAACATAAAAAAGATATTGTTATAATGAAAGTAATTATTATCTTCATTTTTTATTTACTTTATTTACGTAATAAGTAAAAAAATGATGTGCGAATTCTTTGTTAAAATTTATTTTAACAAAGTTACAAGAAACATATTTTTAGCCTCAATAAAGATTCTATGAGAAATATTGATATCTGGCGGCTATTTAGTGTCTACTGTTGGAAACATTGCTCATAGACACAACACTCGATTTACAAGTGTGGCTTTATAGAAATTTAAGTTAATTAAAAATCGGCGGTTTGTTTTATTCTTAAAGTGCCCCCACTTGAAGTCAAATTGTTATTTTAGTTAAGTTAGGTTAGATGTCAGTTCCGTAGAAACAATTCTATTTTGTCAAAAAAGTACCCAAATTGGTAAAGACAAATTCAATAGACCAGTGATCGTGTTTTGTTAAATATCCTGTATAAACAATTCTTTGAAGATCCTCTACGGGTTTCTGCAATTTATTTATTTTATTTTTAAATTAGGAAAGACATTTACAAAACTTTTACTGACTGCCAATAAATTGTAGAATTTCTATGGTTTTAGCAAATTTATGCTACACAATAATATCGTTTAATTTAAAAGTACTAACAAATATTTTCCACTCCTCGATTAAGAATAGTTAAGTTAGATGTCTTTTTATGTAGTTAGGTTAGGTTAAAGTTAATTTTGTTAGTTAGATTAGGTTAGATGTCACATTGTGGACTTGGGTTAGACACCCAAGTCCACAAAGTGACATCAAACCTAGACTAATCAACAAAATTAACTCTAGGTAGGTAGTTAGGTAGTTAGGTTAGGTTAGGTTAGAGTTTATTTTGTTGATTAGATTAGGAGAGATCACTTTGTGGATTTGGGTGTCTAACCCAAATCCACAAAGTGACATCTAACCTAATCTAATTAACAAAATTAACACTAACCTAACCTAACTACATAAAATGACATCTAACCTAACTATTCTTAATCGACGAGTAGAACACACTTGTTAGTACTCTCAAACATCCACTCGAGGAGTGGAAAACATTCTAATCGTAATGTAGATTATGTTAGATCGGATTCAAGTGGTCTTTTTTTTCAAAATTACCAATTTTTTTATTCAAGTCCCCCAATATTATTCTAACAGGTGTTTGCCTTCCCCACATTAAACATGAATTAAAATTTCGAGTTTAGAAAAGCCTGCAGAATTTGATAAATTTTCGAATTATCGAAACTTTGACAAAAATCTCGAAATATTGAAAATCTGATGAAGATTTTAAAAACTGTCAAAGATCTCGAAATATTGAAAATTTGGTGAATATTTAAAAAAGAAAAATGTCAAAAATCTCGAAATATAATTCTCGAAATATAAATTTATAAAATTCTCATGCAAATCTTATAAATTGACGAAAATCTTGAAATATTCTCTAAATATTGAAAATCTGATGAACATTATAATGTTCATCAGATTTTCAATATTTTAAGAATTTTATCAGATTTCGATACTTTTTTTTCTTTAAGTCGTCAACATTTTTATGAAAATTGAAATGGTAATATTCGTAAAAAATCTCGAAATGTCGAAAGTCTTATAAAAACTTTATAAATGGACAAACATCTCTAAATATTGAAAATCAGATAAAAATTTGAAATATTGAAAATCTGATAAAAATTAAAATAATCGTCATATGAGATTTTATTAATTATTCAATCGACATTGACACGTGTGACATTCGACATTTATTACTTCCGACCGAGTGTCCTCCACTCCCAGACTAAGTTAAATTTCGAGTTTAGAAAAGCCCCGCGTAGAAAATTTGTTGAGGGTTGCGCAGCGACCCGAGACAAATTTTCACGGGGCTTTTCTAAACTCAAAATTTTACTTCATGCGCTACGCGTATACAACACATCAAATATTATCAAGTTTAAAATACACTCGGCTCGATTTTATACAGTATATTCAAAATCCGGTTAAAATTTTAAAAATCTCGAAAAATTGAAAATCTCATGAACATTTTATAAATTGGCAAAAATCTCGAAATATAGAAAATCTGATAAAAATTTTATAAATGGACAAAAATCTATAAATAACGAAAATCAAATAAAAAATCTCGAAATATTGAAAATCTGATGAAAATTTAAATAATTGTCACATGAGATTTCATTAATTATTCAATCGACATTGACACGTGTGACATTCGACATTGATATTTATCACTTCCGACTAAGTGTTCTCCACTCCCAGACTAAGCATGAAGTAAAATTTAGAGTTTAGAAAAGCCCCGACAAATTTTCACGGGGCTTTTCTAAACTCGAAATTTTACTTCATGCGCCACGCGTACACAACACTCGAATATTGTCAACACTCGGCTCGATTTTGTTGTTGCCAAAAAATTTCGAAATATATTAATTTGAGAAAAGTCTCGAAATAGTTAAAATCCGATGTCAATTTTAAAAATCTTCAAAAATCTCTAACAATTGAAAATCTCATGAACTTTTTATAAATTGACGAAAATCTCCAACTATCAAAAATTTGATGAAAATCTCGAAATGTTGAAAATCTGATGAAAATTTTATAAATGGACGAAAATCTCTAAATATCGAAAATCGGATAAAAATCTCGAAATATTGAAAATATGATAAAAATTCAAATAATCGACATTCGACATTGACTTTTATCACTTCCGACCGAGTGTCTTCCACTCCCAGACTAAGCATGAAGTAAAATTTCGAGTTTAGAAAAGCCCCGCGGAGAAAATTTGTCGAGGGTCGCGCAGCGACCCGAGACAAATTTTCACGGGGCTTTTTTAAACTCAAAATTTCACTCCATGCGCCACGCGTATACAACATTCAAATATTGTCAAGTTTAAAATATACTGTGCACGATTTTACGTTTTTGTCAACATAAAACACGTCAATATTGACATTTCTCAAATAACTCAAACTAAGACATGTCCCATGTACCGACATTAAACACGGCAAATTTGAAACTTTTCGATCTACCGACATTATACAACTCAAATTTGACTATTTTCGATGTACTGACATTGAACAACTCAAGTGTGACATTTTCGATGAATCGATATAAAACGTGTCGATATCGACATTTCCGATGTGTTGACATTAAACTTGTCAAATATGATACCTTTCGACTTTCGACAAATGCGGACAGTTTTGACAGAACATTAAAACTAAGCCGGTTAAATCTAAAAAAATTAGTACAGGTTTATAGGCAATACCAAATTTTCACGCTTTTATAAACTCGAAATTTCACTTATAAAACACTGATTTTTTGTATACTTTATTTGTAGTAGGACATGCTTTACACATGTATTAGAATTGTCATTATGTTAACAAATTTAAAATATAATAATTAAAAATAAATAATAAACTACATATAAATTTACTTAATTACTACTGGAAATATATAGCGCTTAAATCAATGTTGAAAATCGGTGAAATGGTACTGGATTTAATGTGAAAATTCAAAATATAGAAATACATTTTTGATCAGCAACTGTACTTTTTTCATATTTATTTATTATTTTCATATTCTTTAGCCACTTGATGTACTTAGTACTTTGTACTTAATTACTTATTGTTACGTAATTGTACTTGGTACTCGAGTACATTTTGTGTAGAGTAATTGTACTCAGTACTCGAGTACATTTTACATGTACTCGGAAAAGCTCTGTAAACAAGGATATTTTAAATTCTACAATATTACAGTGTTTTATGCGTCTGGCGCATGAAGTAAAATATTTTTTTTGTGCTTCCACTTCTTGATTAAAATTAAAAGAGCAAAGTTTAATATTATTTTATTTAATTTATTATTTTTTATAAGTATAAAGAGCAACGTTAAATACAAAATATTTACGACTCCGTGCCGTACTAGTCTTATTAAAGATTATGAATATTAGCAATATCAATCATAAAATTTAACAGCCCAGCACTTGAGAGTGTAGAATCACGAATTCGCACTATGCAGCCCATAAAACACAACACGATTATATTGTCCCGGGCCTCGACAATAATAATAACAATTTCAATTTTTGCACACCTTTATGCCAGTGTAAATAAATGTGTCGATCGCGCGTCCATTTTGCATATGTCAAGGTATTTGTAAATCAAACAATGGAATTGGTTATTTATGTGCGCGGTCTAATGCCAAGAATGGATTTGCACACACACTCTAGCACATGCATATATCAGGGAAAGATAGATCATAGATCATACATCAATTACATATCGCGTTTCCTTCGGACGGTATGCAATCCGGTGATTTATTGGCTGTGTGTTTGTAATGCGGAATGCAAATTTTGCTTTTCTCGAGAATGTGTGTGAGGTAAATTTATTACTCGTAGAGATATGGTTTAAGGGCAAAATATTTGAATTATGGAGTCTGTTTTTAATAAACAACGAGTAAAAAAATCTTTCAATTTAATCAAAACCGATATACAGGGTGACCCATTTTAATTTATCCACTGGAATATCTCGTCAAATATGCATCGTACAAAAAAATGTTTCGAACAAAAGTTCAATGGTTTCGAGGGGGGGCATCCGATCCTATTCACCCCTGCCCCCCTGGGTGGGGGTGAAAGAAAAAGGGGGGCAACAGATTCGGATTTTACACCTAAAATTATGTAGGTTTTATCTAAAAAAGAAAATGGAATAGTATACATACCCCGATGTGTACTTGGCAAATTTTCAGGCAGTTGTTGTTTTTTGAAAAGCGTTTAGTTTGAAACTACAAGCGAGTGTTTTCAATCCCCGATTAAGCATTAAGTAAAATTTCGAGTTTTGAGAAGCCTGAAAATTTTGTTTAGTCGCGTAGCGAAGCGACCAAACCAACTTTTTTATACAACACTCAAATGTCGTGATGTTTAAGGCTTTTCTAAATTTAAAATTTTACTTCATGCTTAACCAAGGAGAGGAAATACTCGTTAGAAGTTTCGAATTGACGATTTTTTAAAAACAATGAACGGGTGATCATAGTGATATGTATACATAAAAAAATCCCTGAAACTACTGAATTTTCTATATTCAGAACATCCCTAAGTTAAAGACAATTCACCTTGATAATAAGTTTGATATCACGTTATTACATTTTTATATGTTAGCACATTGCTGTAACTTTAGAATTTATTTTAAACATTATTAATTAACATAAAAACATACAGATGTCACTGCATATTAGTTATTAATTATTAAACAAGAATGTATTGGAAAATTGATGTATGAATTGACATCTTCACTAGTGTAATTGAATATAAAATTATTTTCAACGAAAAATATTAAATTCACCATCTGTTCGAGTTTCCTTCATTAAATAAACATACACAATGCAGCTGAAAAATGTTCTCTCTTATTTATAAAAATGAGCTGGATGACTCGTTAAAATGCCAATTACAAGGAATGAAGAGAAAAAAAAAGAAGAAGAAAGACGGTGGTGGATGAAAAGTGGAAAGGAGTGTAACGTGCGTGGGTTTCGATAGCCATCACTTTTATAATCGCCGGTCATATGTTAATTGGACTATTAGACCTTCGGCCGCAAGAATACGGAATGACCTGTTTCTGTCCGCGTGTGTGTGCAGCTGTCGTCTTAATTTTCACCCCCTCACACACATTCAGATTCCTTTGTGTCTCATAACCGTTTCCTCCATGGAATGGCTTTATTAAAAGGTGTAGGAAATGAAATGAATAGGAGGGAATGCATTTCAAGATGTTTTGAATTTTGTATTAAATTTGTTAACGTGTTATTAGTAAAAAATGCCTGCGATCGTATTATACTATAAGTTAAACACTTGGCGGAATAATATTATGCAACTAAAGTGAGTTTTAAGCAAATTTTGCTATGATTTGTTTTCAGAGGAATTTAGGTTCTTTTAAGTATACATATCCAGATGCATACTTTGTAAATGTTCAGGCATTCATTGTTTTCATAAAAGTGTTTAATTTGAAACTTCTAACAAGTGTTCCAATTCTATAACAGTGTAATATATGTCAGTTGGTGTCAAATGAGAAATTAATTCAAGATATTGTTATCAGTAAAATGTGACTCATACTCGCTGAGTCGAATTTATTCAACTAGATGTTCGTATAAATTTTGGGCTTGCCCAAAACGGTTCCCTTTATGACTTCTTTGTGAGATCATAATATTTTAACATAATTTCTTAAAAATAACTCTCAAATTCTTCTAAATCCAACAAGTTACACAATTAGCTCCTCTTTACCACTCCAATTCTTTTGGAGTCGGCATATTAAACGCTCAAACAATTTCATATTCAGATTCGACTTCTTAAAAACTCCAATTCTCTAGATCTAGATACGATATGTAAAGTGGTTTAGCTCATCCAAATCAGGAAAGTCTACATCTTCAACTTCTTTAAATCCACCGTGTTAAAAGGCTAACTTTTCTAGATCCGATGAATTAAACGGTTTGCCTTTTTTAGATCTGGCATCTAAAATGCTTTAACTACTCCAAATCAGGTGTTTCATGTGGTTTAACTCCTTCTCTAGATTACGCATAGTAGTGGTTTCAGCTACTCTTCTACTCTAATGGCCGGTTTCTCAAAAGTTACTTAAGTCCTAGTCGTGTCTCAAACCGTGTCTTAGGTCATAACCGCGCCGTAAAGTGTTGCACTAACTGATTTATTCTTGTGTTACGAATCGTTTATTCGAGTATAAGGATTGTACCTATGTTAGGTGATTCGGATTCGCGAATCAAATCCTTTTTTTGAGGATTTGTCCCAGCTCTGTCAACTAAGGAAAACTATGTGTTTGTTAATGAATTATCATGATTCAAATTCGAAAAAGATAATTTTAATGATTGAAATAAATAAATAAAGAAAACCATGTGTCGTAAAATAAATTGAAATTCGAAAAAGATAATTCTAATGTCTGGACATTACATTACCAAGTAGTCTCCAGCGTGTATTAAGACTACAATTACGACAGCGAGCAAAACATTTATGGTTAATCCAATGACGAACACAAAGATGCTAATGCCAGTTGCCTCTCGCACATATAAAATATAATAACTTCATTAATAATTAATGCCCTATCTCGTGTATCGATTTCCTTATTAAGAAACCGCGACAACGTTTCCTGTCTCCTTTAGAAAAGCAAAAAACCACACGCTGGTTGCGTCGTCGAGTGTTTCTTTCCAAGTCTCTCCTTTTTGCCCATCGGAATCAATTAAACAGCTGCAACAATATTAATTTAAAACCGCTCGCTAACAATTATTGTTATTAACGCACTTACACATACACATACAGAAGAGAACAATAAACAAAAGGCGCTTCCGTTTATTTCTTTCGATTTTAATTGCAGCGATGGAAAATGTAATTTTTCCCGCCCACTCCTTTCATCTAATTGAGCGTGTTGCAACAATCTTGGCGATGATTGCTCGCTCGGCGACCACCAATAATAAGCTGATTGGAATAATGCGATTTTAATGCGCGTCCCATTGTTGTCAGCTTTTTTTATTTTCTTCCATTCAAAGTTTGTTTATATGTGTGCACGCACCTATAATTCGGTCAATTAGACGCGGGGCGGAATGTCTTCGCGTGCCGCGACTAACCGCCAATTTCCGAAACGCCCTGACAATGTCGAAAATTGGAGAAAAGTTCTTAACTTTTATGTATTTGGATAGTTTCAGAACTAGGGTGAATGTAATTAACTGCTGAAATTTGCCTTTTTTTACCAAGACGTGATTTTAAGTTATACTAGAAATCACGAAACTTGAGCCCTGTCCGAATCCACGAAGACAAACGTCACCACCAAGCATATCAATTTTAACAGGTGGGGAGAAAAAGAACAGATATACACTTCTGTGCAATAAAATTAAGCACAAGTCTCATAACTATTTTTCACAATTTTCTAGTTGTATAATTCGTGTCTGTGGTAATTGCCTAGCGGCAATAAATGATAAAACGCCATAGCTTGAAAATAATGCCTTTATTAAAAAACCAAAACTAAGACCTTTTAGAAAAACGCTCATAATAAATACAATAAAGCCCAAATAGAAAAATTATCTTTTATTTTAGTTATAATAATAATAATAATAATAATAATAATAATAATAATAATAATAATAATAGCTTTATTCACGTATGCTACCTAATGCAATGATACAATACATTGTATATGATAGATGTGAAGCATTTTTAAATTGTGGAAAACCAAGATTTTTAATGTCGTTATCTAATGTGTTGTAAACTTTTTTACCTTCGTTTATAAATGATTTAATATATAGAGTAGTAGTGTGTTTATCAATTCGTATTAAGTCACAGTGTCTTGTTTTGTAATTATGATTTTCGCTATGGGTAGCGAACTGATTTAAATTAGATTTAATATAACAAACCATATTGTAGATGTAGATTGCTGGAAACGTTAATATTTTATAAGTTAAGAAGGCATTTTTACATGATTCTGCTCTGTTTAGATTGAACATAGTCCTGATAATTTTCTTTTGGGCTATAAATACTTTATTTGAATCAGAGCTCCTGCCCCAAGCCAGGATATTGAATGACATATGGGAGTAGGCCATAGCATAGTAGATAGACAAGAGAGTATCAATATCTGTTTGTTTTTTCATTTGAAGAATCCCATAGTGGGCTTGACTTAGCTTTTTACATACATGATCTATTTGAGTTTTCCATGAGAGGCTATGATCCACATAAGTACCCAAATATTTTACACAACCGCTCATAATATATTCCACATTATCAACATTGATTGTGAAGTTGGTTGGTAATTGTTTTCTTTTGCTTACATGCATACATATAGTCTTTGCAGAATTGAGCAGCAGTTTGCTGCGTTTACAACATGAGTTTATTTCAATTATCACCTTTTCAATGTTAGCTTTCAGGTCAATAGGATTATCAGATGATACTATGACAGCAGTGTCGTCTGCAAACAATGAAATGTTGCCTGAGACGTAATTTGGTAAAACATTGATGAAATGTAAAAATAAAAGTGGCCCAAGGACCGATCCTTGGGGTACCCCGTAATATGTATATTTAACTGAGGACTTTTGTTGGTTGACTTCAACATAAAAACTCCTTTTAGTTAAGTACGATAGTAGCCAATTCGATATGTGGCCCCTGAAACCGTATGCATTGAGTTTTTCTAATAATATGGTTGGGTCAACACTATCAAATGCACGAGTTAAGTCAAAAAACAAAACAACTACCAACTTAGCTTTGTCTATTTCGGATATAATATGGCCAACAAAAGAGCAGATTGCAGTCTTAACTGATTTTCGAGGCATGAATCCATGTTGACTTTCATTTATTATTCCATTTTGTTTTAGGTATGCATACATTTTATTGAATACTATCTTTTCAAGTAATTTTGAGAGAAGAGAAAGCATATATAGAGGTCTGTAGTTACTAGTATCTTCATTATTTCCTTTTTTAAAAACTGGTAATATGCGTCCTATTTTAAGACACTGTGGGAATACCCCAGTAATAATCGATTCGTTAAAAATATGTTGTAAGTGTGGTAGCAAAATATTGATGATTGATTTTAAGATTTTTAGAGAAATGCCGTCGGGTCCAGGGCCATTTTTTTTTTGAACCCTTGAACAGCGTTGAAGATATCACAGTCAGTTATAGGTGTAAAGTAAAATGTTTTAGATATAACTTCGTTTGAGATAGTACAGCTTTCAGATTGTTTATTACTAAATGCATTGTCCAATAGTTCTGGAACAATGGTAGAGAAATAATTCTAATAATAGAATTAGAATTTTTGAATTGTTCTCTGAATGAGGCAGCTTTTTAAAATTAAGAAAATTGACATATTTACATATTCTTGTAACTAGGAAACTCATGACTGTTTTAAGCTACAACATATTTTGTGTGCTTAATTTTATTGCCCAGAAGTGTAAATTCAGATATATATTTTTTTAGATCTTGATTTGACTAACGCTGCACATAAAATTTTGACATTGATAGTTTCACCATATGGTTTGTTTATGGTTTGAAATTAAAAAATACAAATCAATTACGATTGTTACAATGAGCGTGAGAGATAAAGGATTGCGATCCCAGTCTTAGAAGTTTGTTGAAAATTTATTAGGTTATTTTGAAAGAGAGAAAGAAAATGGAGGAGCTTTAACCTCATTAAATTTATGAACATTTATGAAAAGTGTTAACATTCAGAAAAATTGTTAGAATTTTGAAAATCAACGGAAATATTAGAATTTCATGAAAAACTTCAACATTATCAAAATTGATTTCGATAGCTAACGCCATCTAATGCTTCATTAGTCAGAAATGTTCAGTATTCCTCAGCACTAAGTCGGGACCACACTGAAGAGGACCTTGAAGTCCGAAACGCGTCTGTGGGTACCTGGTGCCGGAATACTGAACACAAATTCAATTTTGATTATCAAAATTACCAAATAATGCTACAAGAGTTTGAAAATTAACGTATATCTTGAAAATTCATTAGAAACGTTAACATTTTTAAATTTTCGTTTAAATTTAGGAAACTACCGAAAACTGCCAAGATTTAAATAACTAACGAAGCTCTCGAAAACTGTCGAGTTTTATTAAATTAAGGAAAAATGTGACAAAAAATGTCAACAAATTTTCAAATGTAAAAAATTAGAATTATGAAAAAGTGTGAAAAACTCTCAGTATTGTCCAAAATGTCAACATTGTTAAAAATGTCAAAATGTGATAAAATGTAAAAAAAAAATGTAGAAAAATACTAAAATTCTTAAAAAGTATAGAAATTCTCATCAATTTTTTGTTAAATGGGCAGTATATTTTTAACTTCACTTAAAATCAGTGTTTTGATGCGCGTGGCGCATGAAGTAAAATTTCGAGTTGGGAAAAGCCAGAATTTGGATTTGGACGCTGCGCGTCCAAATCCAAATTCTTATGGCTTTTCTCAACTCGAAATTTTACTTCATGCTTAGTCTGGGAGTGGAAGACACTCGTTCGACAATTATCAATATTTTATTTTGCCTTTTCAGATTTTTTTACAAAATAATAAAAATATGCAATTTTGAGTAAAGTCGTAAAATGATGAATATTAAGAAAATAAATAAAAAGAAATTTAAAATAAAAAATAAAAACTAAAACTGACTTTTTCCATTTTTTCTTAAATCGTTAAAAATTCATAAAAAGCATCGCGAATTAGGAAATGCACCTAAATCTTGGAAACTCGCGGAAAATGAAAATAAACGTATATCGTCGTTATTTTTATAAATACCAAAAATTTAGGAAACATGAAAACTGTCAAGAATTTAAAAGCTAAGAACAGCATCGATATTTTGAAAATTAACAGAAATTTTACGAATTCACGAAAAAACCGTAATGATTTTTAAATTAATATAAACGTCAAACTTGAAAATTCACCAAAGGACTCAACATTTTGAAAAACTGTCAAAAAATTAAAATTTAACAACAGCATCGATATTTTGAAAATTTACAGACATTTTAGAATTCACGAAAAAACCGTGATACTACGAATACAATCAACATTTTTTAAAACTTAAAAAATTAGAAAAATCTAAGAAATTCACAAAAACTGCGGCAACATTCTAAAAATTGACTAAAACCTTAACAACCGTATAAATTAATATTAAAATGAAAAAATCTAAAACTGACTTTTTCCAATTTTTATAAAAAACCGTTAAAAATCCATAAAAAGAATCGCGAATTTGAAAACCAACGGAAATCTTGAAAATTCGCGGAAAATAAAAATAAACGTAAATTGTCGGTATTTTTATGATTACCAAAGTTCATGAAAACTATCAAGAATTTGAAATTTAACAACAGCATCGATATTTTGAAAATTAACAGAAATTTTATAAATTCCCGAAAAAAACGTCATGATTTTTAATTATCGGAAATTCAGAAAAAAATGTTATAATTCGAAGTTCAAGAACGAACATTTTGGAAGGTCTTAATCTTGAAGAGTGACAAATACTATCAACATTTTTTAAAACTTTAAAAATTAGAAAAATCTAGAAATTTCACGAAAACTGCGCCAAAATTTTAAAAATTGATTTATTAAACCTTCAAAACCGTATGAATTTTTATAAATAAATAAGAATCTTGATTGATTATTCTTTAATCTAAGATAAATGAATTTTACAAATATTTATTTCATGCGCTATCAAAATTTAAACAACTTTCTTTTGGATCCGGAAGTTTCATTTAAAATATACTACTTACATAATTTTTTTTTTTTTTGACATACATATAATAATAATTTTGGTTAGAAAGGCTTAATCAAACGTTGCGATTTCAGAATATGTGATTTTAAATTCAAAATTTAAACAACTTTCTTTTGGATCCGGAAGTTTCATTTAAAATATACTAGTTACATTATTTATTTTTTAATTTATTTCAACGGATTTCACGTTTTTTACAAGAACATTAGATGCATTAATCAAATTTTTTT
The DNA here is from genome assembly GCA_932526585.2 of Philonthus cognatus. Lineage (NCBI taxonomy): Eukaryota > Metazoa > Arthropoda > Insecta > Coleoptera > Staphylinidae > Philonthus > Philonthus cognatus. The sequence continues at coordinate 42,034,132 of OW052244.1, forward strand.
GTGATTATTTCTTAAATTCTCATGAAGCAAATATTTGATATTTAAGTAGAGGAGCCGATCAGTAATTTAGATGATTCATTACATACATCTGATTCAGAAATTATTTGTAACTAATTTTTAACATAATATGAAACTACTAGTATTATTAAATTATTTTTTGACTCACATATAATAATATATTTGGTTAGAAAGGCTTAATCAAACGTTGCGATTTCAGAATATGTGATTTTAAATTCAAATGAAAGATTTAAACAAAAATTATAGCATTGAATTATCTTTATAAAATTTGTATATTAAACATATAACATTTAGTAGTTTTTTGCCATCAAGTTATCAAAAACTTCTCTAAACGTTTTCAGGAGAGGGGGTAGAATTCAAAAATTGTAGTTTTATTTTTCTAGCCAGAACTTTATTTTTATTTAGCCAATATTTGACATATATTAAACATATATTATTGTGTAAAAATACTATTTCATATTAATAATTACAGTGCATATTATTTACATTATTACTGCAATATTTCCATTAGACAAAAAATAAAATTATAGTGGACTGAGGATGGAGATAAGTCGTCTCGTTCGCCTCTCTCTGTGTGTGCGAGATTTTTATTACTCCACGAAATATCGATCTGACATAATACCCTTCATGTTTTGAGCTCCTTTCAGGTACGAAATCAGCTTCAATATATCTTATATTAACAGATTAAAGTCTTTTATCATACTCACGTGTACGAGGAGACGCTCTAACGAGATTAAGCCTCGCAGAATTGAGTCTCTCTCTCTCTCTCCTTTCCGCACAATTCAGAGTGTGATGCCTCCTTGTTCCCACTGACAATCACGAGTGGCAAAAAATAAAACACACGCGATAGGCACAATTCTGAAACAAGAAAATTGTATTCTATTAGAATAATGTGCATGATAGATACAACAAAAACTATTCAATATAGTATATTAAATAGTTTCAATTATTTCAAATAATCATTATAGGCAAGCCCAATTCAGATACAGATACATAGTGGGTATGTTTACAGATGAAACGTTATTTATATACAGGAAATGTTACTTTTAAGTAAACACATCTCGATCTTTACTTTGTAAATGTTCAAGAATTCGTTTTTTTTTATATAAATGATAAATTTGAAACATCCGACGAGTGTTTCCACTCCTTGATTAAGCATGAAGTAAAATTTCGAGTTTAGAAAAGCCCAAACCAAACCAAATTTTCAGGATTTTCTAAACTCGACATTTTACTTCATGTGCTAAGCGTATAAAGCAATGATTCAACGTGAAGTTCAAAATAAACTACTTTAGAATACTGGTTCACCAGTATATTTTAAACATCACAATATTTCAGTGTTGTATACGCGTGGCGCATAAAGTAAAATTTCGAGTTTAGAAAAGCCTACAAATTTGGCTACGGGACCAAACCAAATTTTCAGGTTTTGTATTCTATAAATCTTTAGACATTCGTTGTTCTTTTTAAGTTCAATTTAAAACATTAAACGAATGGTTTCCATTCCCAGGTTAAGCATGAAGTAAAATTTCGAGTTTAGAAATGCCTGAAAATTTGGCTCGGGCGCGTAGCGAAGCGAAGCGACCGAGCCAAATTATGCTTTTCTAAACTCGAAATTTTACTTCATGCGCCAGGCGTATAAAGCAATAATTCAATGCGAAGTTTAAAATAAGCTACTTTAGAATACTAAATCACAATATTTCAGTGTTGTAAGCGCGTGGTCCATGAAGTAATATTTAGAGTTTAGAAAAGCCTAAAATTTTGGTTTGGTCGCTCCGCGCTTCGCACTACGCAACCAAACCAAACTTTCAGGGTTTTCTAAATTCGAAATGTTACTTCATGCTTAATCAGGGACTAAAAACATTCGTTTGCAGTTTCAAACTTAACGCTTTTCAAAAAATAACGAATATCTAAAAATTTACCGAGTTTTCATCAGGGTATGTATACTTAAAAAACCTATATACATAGATATAATAAATTCATCATTCACAATAAAAGAAGATAAAATTCAAATGCTGTTTAAACAAATCTAAAATAATATATCTTCAACAAGTTTTTCATCTTTCACGTGTTGAAACATATTTAACAGTGATTTAAAAAAGGAAACACTTGGTTAAATTTTATAAATATTAGTGAAATTTAACCAAGTGTTTCCTTTTTTAAATCATCTAAAATAATGTTAGTACATTATAAACACCTTTGTATTTAAAAATTAATTGGTTATGTATACTAATCAATAAATTTAATCGTGCATACAACCAAGTAATAAAGTATTTTAAGTGCGTGCGAAATTGTTTTAAAATACGGTATTAAGAAAAGAGGATTATCCTGTTAATATATCTTAATTAAGACAGTGGGCCCTGCTCTTTCCATATACGCGGCAATTAGTTGGTAATTGGCAGCGAACGATACGTATTAATCACGTTTCCAGATATAAATCTCGATTATCACGAAACCACTTAACGTTTTATTGCTGCGAAATATCGCGATTATGCATCGGCGATTCATTTTTTTTTTCATTTTTAGCATGTAGCTTTTTCAGTCGTCCCTTTTACTTTTGCTATAAAGTACAACACGCACACACGACAGCAACAAAATTAACTAACTTAAAAAAAAATACACAAGTGCACCAAGAACGTAAATACAGGGAAATGTTGTTTTAAGTATACACATCTCGGTTTGTACATTTTCAGACATATAATGTTCCTGAAAAGCGTTCAAATTGAAGCTTTTGACGAGTGTTTTCCACCCCCAGATTAAGCAAGAAGTAACATTTTGAGTTTAGAAAACCCTGATAATTGGTTTGTTCGCGTAGCGAAGCGGGTGTGTGAAAAGCCCCAACTCCTCTAGAGCTGACCTGTAAAACGGATCAAGAGGAGGATCTAGCAAAATCCTGTACATTAATAAGCCCGCCGGCATGCTTTACTTCTTCTAGATTTGATAAATTGGACGCTTTAACTACTGTAGATCCGGCAGGTTAAAAGTTTCAATTCATCGAGATCTAGATACATAAAAATGGTGTTGTTCTTCCAGATCTGGCATGTCAAATGCCCTTCCAGTAGATCCTGCATTTTATTAAACCCTTTAACTACTCCCGATCTCGCGTGTGTAATAAGTTTCAACACATTTAATAATCCAATGATCTAGATAGATACACGACGTGGCTTGTCTAGATCCAGCACTTCAGACGCTTTAATTTAACTAATTTCTAAATGTCAAACGCTATGGCTCTTCCAAATCCTAAATATATAACTACTCTAGATCCAACGGAATCTAAGTTCAAACTCCTATAGATATATGGCTTGGTTCTTATAGATCCAGCACATCTTACCATTTAATTTGTCTTGATTCGATTTAATAATTGCTTTACTCAGTCAGATTTCATATATTACATTCTTTAACTAATCTAGATACAGCTGTTAACGTTTCCAACTCCTCTAGATCTAGATAAATAATCGGTTTGACTCCTCTAGATCCAGCACGTCGCAGGTTTTTGTTCTTCTAGTTTTCCTATGTCAAATGCTTTAACTCGTCTCGATCTCAAATATTAAACGCTTTAACAACTCTAGTTTTAGATCTTACAAGTTCTAGGTCTAGATAGATAAATGCTTTGGCGATTCAAGATCCAGAACGTCAAACGCTATAATTCCTATAGATTTTATGTATTAAAACGTTTTAGGGAGTTAAAGCGTTTTATATATCTAGAGAAGCTAGATCTTAAATGTTAAACGCATCAACTGCTTTAGATCCAGTAGGTTGAAAATTCAAATGTTTCTAGATTTAAAGAGATATACGGTAAAATATACACATTTGGATTTTTACATTATTAGACATCAGATATTTCTGAAAAGCGTTCAAATTGAAGCTTTTAACAAGTGTTTCCACTTCCAGATTAGGCATGAAGTAAAATTATGAGTTTATAAAAGCCTGATAGTCGCGTAGCGACCAAACCAAATCTAGATTTGATAAATTAAACGTTTTAACTACTCTACCTTTACATTTAGATGAAAAAGCCGTTGGTTGAGTTTTTTCATTAAGCTCTGGCATGTTAAGAGCTTCTCCTCTTGCATATTAATAAACCCTTTAATTCTTGAAATGGCATGAAGAAGATCTAAAACTTCTACCTATCTAAATATATAAATAGCTAGGCTCTTCTAGATCTAGCATGGCAGATTATTTAATGCAACTAATTTTAATATGTCCAACTCCTCTAAATATTGAACGGTAAACGCTTCTATGAATTTAAAAGTTTTAACTTCTCTAGATCCAGACAGATATATGGTTTGCCTCTTTTTACCCAGTACATCGCATGCTTTAGTTTCCATTGAATAGATATAGCAATCGTTTTAACTCCGCTAGATTCCAAATGGTACATGCTATAACTACTTTAGATGCAGTTGATAAAGTTTTCAACTCTTCTAGATGTAGATAGATAAATAGTTTGGCTCCTCTAGATCAAGCACGTAGCAAACATTTTATTTTACAAGTTTGACAGTCGTAATGTTTCGCGCTTTCTTAGCCACTTTTTCATCTTATTGCTCATTGTAAGCTAAGTTAATTCAATATGTAACGTAAGTATAACTGACAGGGCTCTCTGATCCAATTTAGTGTGAATCGTACTTGATTCATACGACAGTCAATGTGTCAAGTATGATGTATCAACATTGTCTGTTGGTCCATAATACGAAAAAACAAAACATGTCATCGATTCAGTGGCAAATTTGGTTAAACACAAAGACAATTTCACTTCTATTCTCGTACATCATTTGAAACAGATTCGAGCAATAATTTAAATTATAGAAGTTTTCATTATTCGCTTCTAAAACAACTTTTAAAATAGGTTTTAATTTAAAATAAAATTTGAAATAAAAACACTTGGTTTGTTTCATTAACGTTTTACTTATTATTCCGACTAGTTTCAGCTTCTAGCCATTATCAAGGAATGTACAGAGAATACTTTTTTACACGATATTTATATACAAAATCAGGTAATAAGGGCGTTCATTATTGGGGAGATCCATAGCTCGTCATTGTCATTGACCACATGTTTTCCCGATTTTATTGCTTTATTTATCTCCAAGCCTTCTCTGAAATTCAGTATACGACCCTTATTGCCTGTATACAATATTTTAAAATTATTGCTGTTGTATAGATGACCGGCTGTGATGCAGTGTTTGGACATACCCGTTGATTGTTTTTTATTTTGAACATCTTTTTTATGTTCGTCGAGACGGATTTGGAATGATCGTCCGGTCTGTCCTATATATACTGCATCACAGTCGTTACATCTTAATTCATAAACACCTGATAGTTCTATTCTATCGTTTTTAAACTAATTATTCACTAATAATTTACTTAAATTGTTGTTTCTCAAAGTATTTTTTAATTTTACAGAAAGGTCTGCCACATAATCTATTTTTTGCCAGGTGTTTTTAGAATTTGGATTGGTTGCGTAAAAATATTTTAGTAATTGACTTTGTTTTTTCTTTTTTAATAAATTATCTATTAACTGTTCTGAATATCAAAAGTATTCTCTGTACATTCCTTGATAATGGCTAGAAGCCGAAACTAGTCGGAATAATAAGTAAAACGTTAGTGAAACAAACCAAGTGTTTTTATTTCAAATTTTATTTTAATCATGTTTCACCAAGTGATTAATGAGAACATTGTGAAAGATAGGTTTTAATTTTTATTTCCTTGCGCATCCACCAGAAATTTACGAATTCAGAATACGCACATGTTTTATTTCATCTTGAAGTAAACTCGAATATTTTGACAATTTAAAGATGAAAGTCATTATAATATAATAATATTGTACGTACAATATTATCACTACTAAGTGAGTTTTTCCTCTACGCAGTAATTTTTTTGTATAGTGTGCTAAACAAAAATACCCAAAACTACAGTTCAAACAAGGCCGTAGCTAACTAATAGAAGGGTAAGCTTATTTTTTAGAATTTAGAAGGGGGGGGGGGGGGGTTGGCTAAACCCCCATATCCACCCCGCTGGCTACGGCTTTGAGTTCAAACATAAAAGTTTAAAGAAATGGACATAAATTTTAAACTATTTGGATTCTAAAAAATAAGCTTACTCTTCTATTAGTTTGCAAAACTTTAAACATAATATATACAATTATATAGATTGTTTACACGAACATTATCATAATTTTATATATTATGGTAAAAGTTTGTTGGTAGTGGTGTTAATAATAAATATGTTCGTTAAATGAATTGCACATCTGTCAATATCAAGTTCACTTCATTTACACTAAGATGAATTTGTGACGCCACAAACCTAAACTCAGTTTAACTTAGTGAAGCATAAACAAACAAATCCAATGCGATAAATAATTTGTAATCATTTATGTTAATATAACATATATTTTATGACCAGAACTCTTATAACAACAATATTGTGATTTACCGGCAAATGACCAGCAATCCGATATTAATTCATACATTTACCGAAATATCGGTAAATAGAAAAGTCGTTAAAATTGCAATCCGTAATCACAGATACAAAAAAAACCTAAAACCAGATGTATAATTCAATTTTGAGGCTTTGTTGAAATATTGTATAGATTGGTAATTTAAACTAAATCGATTGACTCTTAGCCAAATTCCAGCTGCTTAGAGTTGATACAATATATGCAGAGCATTTCTGTTTTGTTTTTAAAGATTCTAAAAAATAAAAAAACAAGAATACGTAAGATTTTGATAAAATTCGCAGAAATTAATAACTGTCAATTGTTAATTGTCAAACAAAATTGATGTTTTTTAGAAAAAAATTACAACTCCTTAAAGTTTATTAAAATATATGAGGGGCTTATTGTAATAACATGATATGCCACAAGTCACAGAACTAAGATATTAGACTTTGAAATTTAGAAAAAAATGTAAAATGTATTATTATGATTTTAAGAATTATTTGTAGTTTGTTCGACAAGTTTAGAAAGCTTTGGTTTGCATGCGAATATGAGTATACTGTAGCTTTTTATATTACTGTTTAATCAAAATGAAAAATTATACAGCATTTTTTGTTGTGTGGCTTATCATGTTATTACAGTAAGCCCTTCATATGTATTTTTTAAGTAACCAAATACTGGTTTTATAAATTTATTTTTCTAAAGTTATACAAAAACAAGTACAAAATATGATGATGTGTCCATCGTACCACTTTCTCCGTCATTTAAACAATTGATTATTGGTTAAAGACCATTTCATATTAATTCAATTTTTTATACGCGTGGCGCATGAAGTAAAATTTCGAGTTTAGAAAAGCCTAATTTTGCTCGGTCGCTCCGCTTCGCTACGCGCCCGAGCCAAATTTTTAGGCTTTTCTAAACTCGAAATTTTACTTCATGCTTAACCTGGGAATGGAAAACATTCGTTTACTGTTTCAAATTGAACTTCAAAAAAACAATGAATGTTTGAAGATTTATTGAATACAATTTGGATATGTATACTTAGAAGAAAAACTCCCTGTATGTTTGTAGTTGTATTTTTTAGAAAGAATTTACTCTAAATAATATGACTTCTTCTTCATTTAATTGGTGTTTTTTTACTTACTGGAATCTTACATTTGCTCAAACTTATTTTTGTTAATCTGTAATTGTTCTTTATTCCTGTTGGTTAGTAAAGGATATTATTAATGTTTATCTTATGTAGTCAATCTATTTAAGAAATGTTGGTATTATTTAAAATAGGCGATGTTTCTTGGCTTAAGAAATACATTAAACAATGTTTGCAATTGAGTTAAACATTCATTGCTTATCCATACATATCTTCAATTATAAAACAAGTTATAGTGGATAATATATTACAAATCATAAAATAAATGAAATATGAATCGAAAACCTATTAAACGGGTTCGTTGACTCTTTGGAGGCAGCACGACCAAAAAGAGATGCAGAAAAAGGCAAATTCCAGTTAATGATAGCAATCAATCAAGTGAAATATACGGCTTATAAATAAATTAAAGTTTATAGTTTAGGTGTGAGGATAATGGGCAATAATGATTATGATATATTAGACGAAAGAGGCACATAAATTAGACTCTAGTGCACTATAAATAACATATCAAGCCGGGAAATTAACATAGACATTTCACGAGCGTAGAAAAAAAATGTGAATGTAGAGTTTTGCAAGAATCAAAGAAAAGTCAAGAAAAAAAAAATTCCAAATCAAATCATGTATAAAAATAGATAATAACCTTTTCAATTGCTTTTTTTGCTTATCCCCAGACTAACGAATAAAAATTATATTTTAAGATACATCTAATGTAAAAATATAACTAGTTTTTTAGGGCAAATACATGTTTAGTTTAATTCTAAGAACTTTGACTAATTTCCATATTAGGATATAAAAACATAATTTAGGACGAGGGATATATGTAAGTGCAAAATTTATAAAATTGGATTTACAAGTATTGATATTGGTTTTAGATACATCAACTCATTTATTAGCAACAACATATTACTAATATTAATAAATAATAGGTAACACTATACCTTTTCGACTTCAAATTGAGTACAAACAACTTCAAATTAGGAACAAACAATTTTAAATTGGGAACAAACAACTTCAAATTGCGAACAAACAACTTCAAATTTGAAACAAACAGTTTCAAATTAGGAACAAACAATTTCAAAATGGGAATTAAAAATTTTAAAATTGAGTTGGCCATAAAACAATAAGAAAATTTAAAAAGGAAAATAATTTGAAAGTAATTTTTTACTCAAGTTTTATTTGCCCTATTCCATTCTATTAAAAAAATGCCAAATATAAAAATTGCTCAAGCGGACAATATTAAAATGCAAATTTGTGCAATGTACAGTAGTTTATTTGCTTTTTTTCCAATTTGAAATTCTTTACTCTCATTATGAAATTGCTAGTTCTCATTTTGAAATTGCTTGTTCCCAAATTGAAATTGTTTGTTTCCAATTTGAAGTTGTTTGTTCCAAATTTGAAGTTGTTTGCTCTCAATTTGAAGTTGAAACGGTATAGTTGAACATAAATCAGTGAATAAACATTTTTCTTAAATTACTATCTTTTATAAAGCTTGAAGTACATTTTCTAAAAAGCAAGTTTTATGCACTTTTATCACTTAGCTTCTAGGGTCCTCAATTATATTCTAATATGGAAATTTTGTTCCAATAATTCTAAATATGTGTAGAATTTATAAATGGGTAAAATTTTTTCCAATAATTCTAAATATGTGTACAATTTTTTACAAATGATACCTATATATTTTTTGGAAGATTTTTGATTGTTGATTGTGAATAATAACGCATGGCAGGATTATACGGTCTGATTTTTTTTTTATCCATTTTGCGAGTAAATCATTTTATAATGCTGGATGCTGGTGCTGGGCGATAAAGGCGTCGACGCCGGCGTCGGCGTCGCTTTCGCCGTCTCCTCAACGCTGCACAATTTACGGATGTGCATAATACTCTCCGAAAAATCCGTCTTTTATCGATTATCACTTTCGCGAATTATACACCAAACATGTTAAATCAAATTACGTACAGTGGGAAATAAGTCATAACTCAGGATTGGAATTTCTGGTACCGTCGAGTGTAATATTCGAGGAATGTAGTTATGTGTGTATTTTGTATAGGCAACATAATTATCAAATTTCATGCTAATAATGTATTCAGAGTCGGATATTCAATTTTTAATAATATCCGAGATATTGTCAGATAATTCTAGGCAACAACAAATTGTTGATGACATTTTTTTCTTCTGAAATGAAGCAGGCTATGACATTTATTGTGGCCAATATATTTGTTTTGTTGAACTCTGAACATTTTGATCAGTACATATTTTTTTAATAAATCAGTGAAAATGTTGACATGAGGACTTTCTAAACAATATAATGAACATATTTATTACGTATATGGGTTGTATATTGTAATATTCATGGTCTTATACTTTAGGGATAGTAGAGCAATCAAGAAACAATATCTTCCACGCGATTGGCATCTTAGAAACAACAAATTCCCAGTCAAAAAAACCTTACTCATAAGTCTTTAATTTCGGAAATTTAAAATATTTCTTTGCTACTTCACATTAAACTTAGATTTATTAAACAGATCGTTGGGGCTTTAGAAATAACTTGAAAAAAAAAGTATTCCAGTTTATTAGAAGAATATTCTCTAGTGTGCTAATTGCTAAAATATAAGCCGGTATTTTCACTGCCCCGCAAATTAAAACAAAATTGAAATGTGCAGAAATGGATGAAATAATGGAATCAACTGAAAGAAATACAAGGTGCGGCAGGGAAACCTACTTCGTAGAGCGAAACTTCAAAAAGCGGGTAGATCAGTGTATCGCTAATAAGGGCCGCCATTTGTCCGATGTCATTTTTAAAATCACTTGAAACAAAAATTCAGGATGTGTACAATACGATAAATAAAGAATTAAATCAATATGTGAAATATTTTTTCTTTTATTAACCTTTCAAATCAGCACGTTTCCCTACCGCGCCCTGTACCTGGTATGCTTTTAGAAATTCAAATTTTTTCTTTTTACTCACTGAGTAACAATTTATTACTTTTTAAAATAGTAACAAAAATTATCAAAGGACAGGTTGTAGAATGTGATTTACGGTGCATTTTGGCACTGTTATTATGGCATTTTTAGATTAAATTTAGAATATATGATTGAGGAACATAGGCAAAGGTTCCGTCTAGATATTTAAAACATATACAGATGCTATTAAGGCAGATGAATAGAGAGGATGACGGAAGAATTATATATATTTGGCATTTGGTTAGGGAAAGTAATACTTTCCATTATATGATGTAAAAATCACTTCTTTTTTTTAAATTGTAACAAAATTATCGTTTTAAACTCGTTACAGCTTAGGATTGTATTTTGGATAATTATTAGTTCAGAGATTTTCTTATATATTGTTATTTTTAAACTAAAATATTACATTATATTGAAATACATGTATTTCTGAAAAATATATAATTTCAAAATTTGATTTTTGAAATTATGGATTTTTCAGAAATACATGTATTTCAATATAATGTAATATTTTAGTTTAAATATAACAATATATAAGAAAATCTCTGAACTATTAATAATCCAAAATACAACCTTAAGCTGTAACGAGCTTAAAATGATAATTTTGTTACAATTTAAAAATAAATAAGTGATTTTTTTATATACTTCATAGTTATGCTTTTTAAATCTAGTTGATTCAAAATTAGTCAAAATAACTAAATAAACAAAACTTTTTTCAAAATTTGTTGCCTAGTGTAATCCACTAATGTGAAACAACAACTTAATTATGAGGTTGCCTATTATAAAATAATCAAGCATTACAAAATATCAGCGAACTCAAATGTCGTCTAAGAACTTGTTTAAACGATAAATTGTATAAAATACTTAATTTACCGACATAGACTTAAAATGGCAATTGGATGAGCAACTTAATTTACAGGGATATGCATGCAAACCTTAAGTTTCATATACAAGTTATCACTTTAACTTCTATAATAAAATTTTTGCTGGCATAGACATAAGGGACAATTTGTATAATTAATTTATAGGAAACTTCTTTTTATATCTATTGTAATAAAAGCACAACTTATTTAGGTAAATTGTCACTTTATTATTTTTTCTTTTAAGTATATATACTCCTAAGTAAACTTTGTAAATTTTCAGGCATTCGTTGTTTTTCGAAAAATAATCAGTTTGAAACTTTTAACAAGTGTTGCCACTAATAGATTAAGCATGAAGTAAAAGAAGTAAAAGAATACCTTATTCTGAAAAAAAAAAAATAAGTAAATTTAAGATTTACTTGTCTGAAATTCATAAAAATTAATATTACCATTCTTGTAACTTTATCAAATAAAAAATTGGTCAAATTGGAAGAGAAATCGTATACGCCAAAAGTTGACTAAAACATCAACTCTATTTATTTTAGTCATAAATTTTACAATAAAAAAAAAACCGCAAAATAAGTTTATTATTGAACGTCTAACGAGTGTTTCCAATCCCAGATTAAGCATGAAGTAAAATTTCGAGTTTAGAAAAGCCTGAAAATTTGGCTCGGGCGCGTAGCGAAGCGGAGCGACCGAGCCAAATTAGACTTTTCTGAACTCGAAATTTTACTTCATGCGCCACGCGTATAAAACGCCGATTTAATGTGAAATCATCTTTAGCCAATTATTAAGTGAAATATGTTTAGTTTGTCACTCATCAATTGTTTAAATGACGGAGAGAGTGCTACGATAGACACATCATCATTTTTTGTACTTGTTTTTGTATAACTTTAGAAAGATACATTTATGAAACAAAATACTAACTAAAATGCTTCCCCATCATAATAAACTATCTACGCTACTGGCTCATTACCTTTATATTTTCATATAAAATCTCTATAGTATATCGATTGTCAATTTTATGGGTTTTATCTCGCTAAATTCGTAAAATATCATACTGTGAGCCGTCAAGGTATTAGCCAGGGAAGCTATTTAAATTCGTTTTTGTAGACATGTATATTACGAAAAGTATCGCAATTTGAATATTTTTATACTGCTTATGTTTGACTCACATACATTTTACAAATGTTTGTTTCGTAATTGTGTATAATACCTCTATGGTAAATTTTTATGTGACTATTATTCATTCGAATTTTATAATAAACCTAACATGAAAAATATTTTAACTAGCTTTTATTAAAAAAAAAAAAAACAAGTAAAAAGTTAATACAAGTTATGAATATTACGAAGTTCATCGTGTGCGGCTATAATGAACAAGCCCATCATTTTTCACTGCCAGGGCGTTTTTAAAGGATTGTAATTTTTCATTAAGGCCTCCCATTAAACTTTTATACCTCCTAATCAAAACTTAATAAACCCACCTAGCGCGCCATCATAATAACCACCCTTTTCCATTCGCATTCCCATTCCCATTACGTTGTTTCCCATTTCTAACCAACAGATGTTCGTATACCTTACACGAGCTCACTAAAAAAATACAAGCAGATTGTTATTAAAAATTTCAAAGTAACATAATTAAGGTACGATTCACGAGAGGTGCCCCATGGTTTCCTGGATTTGTAGTGCTTTCTGCACCAATACATGTCATACGAAAATAGTTTGATGTCATCAGATTACGGGTGTAAAAAGAGCCAGAAAACTTCATAATATGAGTCGCCTATTTCCAAAAACCTCTAAATCCATTGTTTTCAAATGGATTTAGGGGTTTTTGGAAATAGGCGACTCATATGTCTGCTATGGTTTTTAGATAGAACATGCGAAAACGTACGTTCTGGTATGCAGCTTTAAAATTTTAAGGTTAAACGTCACATTTTGACAATGTTTTCGCAAAACTAAACCTGTAAAACCCCAGCCACAAATTATTTTAATTAATGTGTACAATCGTTTTAAATGTAAGTTTAAGTGGTATAATTCCAATTTCCACATGTACTAAAAAATTCAGGTATTCACAGAAATAAATAATGCATTTATATTGATTTTGTGTAACCTCAAACGAAAATGTTAGTTGAATCGAATGCGCATTCAGTAGATTTGGCAAATATTCATAGGATTAATCTGTTAATACAGGGATTTTTTCTGTTAGGTATTTATACAGGAATATCTTGAAAAAGTTTCTCATCTTTCACGTAGTGAAACATATTTAATTATGATTAAAAAAAGAAAACAGTTAGTTAAATTTCACTAATATTTTGGTTTCTATTCCAACTAGTTTCGACTTTGAGTCATTCTCAAGAAATCATTTAAATCATATATACAGGAAATTTTCTATTAGGTATAAATATGCATACGCTTTTTTTATAGAGTTCAATTTGAAGCTTAAAACGAGTGTTTTCCACTCCCAGATTAAGCATGAAGTAAAATTTCGAGTTTAGAAAAGCCTGAAAATTTGGTTTGGTCGCGTAGCGCGAAGCGCGGAGCGGCCAAACCAAATTTTCAGGCTTTTCTAAACTCGAAATTTTACTTCATGCGCCACGCGTATTAAACACTGAAAGCACTGAAATATTGTGAACGAGTAAACTTCGCTTGAAATCAGTGTCATACGCTTGGCGTTCAATTTGAAGCTAAGAACGAGTGTTTTTCACTCCCAGATTAAGCATGAAGTAAAATTTCGAGTTTAGAAAAGCCTGAAAATTTGGTTTCGTCGCGAAGCGCGAAGCGCGGAGCGGCCAAACCAAATTTTCAGGCTTTTCTAAACTCGAAATTTTACTTCATGCGCCACGCGTATTAAACACTGAAAGCACTGAAATATTGTGAACGAGTAAACTTCGATTGAAATCAGTGTCATACGCGTGGCGCATGAAGTAAAATTTCGAGTTTAGAAAAGCCTGAAAATTTGGTTTGGTCGCTTCGCGCTACGCGACCAAACGAAATTTTCAGGCATTTCTAAACTCGAAATTTTACTTCATGCTTAACCTAGGAGTGGAAATTACTCGTTTAAACTTCAAATTGACTTCTTTTAAGAAAACAACGAATATTTAAAAATGGACAACACGTAATTTGGATATTTATACTCAAAAGAAAAAAATCATAAGAAATTATGATTTAAAGCTTTTCTAAAAGAAAGAACACTGATATACCCGCGACCTAAACTGTATGACATTGTCATGTAACGTCAAAAATCGACACAACTAGGAAAAATCGTTGCAGACTACGACATACTCTATAAAAAATTTGATCGACACATTCCACATCAATGAGTCATAGGACATCTCTCTCGAATTCCACTATACGTACAAAAGCTTATATTATTATTAACTTGTACTTTATTATTAATCTAAGCTTTTGTACATAATTTTGTTACTATAAAAATTATTATTAACTAATAAAAAACCCCGGCAGAATAAGAATAACATGAGTTAGTTATTTTATAGCATTCTTCATTCATTTACAAATTTATTGAGTGATGAGTGAATACCGATAACAAAATTTATTCGGACATAATGCGGCAGTAAACGTCCCTCTATCGTTGTTGTATATTTACAATGTCCGTCCATCGAATGAATGTTTCCAGCCAGTGCCCACACAAAACACGTGTAAAGCGCAAATAACAATGGACAAACAGAAAACACTGGTGGAGCACAATGGACGGCGTGTTTGTTAATTCGCTTCACAAGTGCCTCCAAATGGACTCCGATGAAATATGCATGGATATTACTCTAAATTAATTTACACGAGCTCGCACAATGGCCCTCACAAATTATTACCAGAGGCGTTCTATTCAATATATTACAGGTAAACATGCTTTATACATATACAGTAAGTGGAATTCTATTGTAATCACCGTCAATAATTAATAATTATATTAATTGCAAATAAATAATTATATTAATTAATAATTAATTCTAAACGCCATAACTTTTTGATATACTAGGCGTGTTCAATTGAAACTCATCTTTGATTAACTATGCCTTTAAAACAAGCGAAATAATTCAAATGACGATGGATAATGTTAGTAGTGTTTATAAGGAACACATTAATCATTTTCGGGCGTTTAATTTGATTCTAACTTTTAAAATATTCAATTTTGAATTATCTTTTCTTGTTGAAAATCCGTCCAAGTTTGATGAGAGCGGACCTGCAACTTTTTTGCGCTGAGGGAGTTAAAACATGTTTTCGTCGATGAAGGATCCTTGTTGATAGCGTTTAAGGAACCTGGAGTAAATATCAATGCAAATCTATAATGAAACTTTAAACAAGGGGAATTAAAGAATAAGACGGAAACGTCTGAGAAAACTTACGCGTGGGATCATTTTTCTATACGATTATTGTAGGCCTCATATTGTTAATGTCGTATAAGAAAACCTTTAACGAAAGAAAGTTAAGATTATAGAGCAACCACCTTATAGTCCGCTTTGTGTTTTTCATATTTTTGGACCGATGAAATTGACGCTAAAAAGTTTGCTTTTGGAGTCTGACGAACAAATTTAGAAAACTGTGACAGACTTTTTCAATCAGCAGCCACAAAAATTCATCAAGCAAAGTATACGTCGCACAGTATAAAATTTAACCAATCTAGTGGGACAAAATTTATAAACTAGTTTCTATGGTTCATTTTAGATTAACTTTATTATAAAAATAAATTGTTTTCCAAAAAATTAATTAAATGAGCCAACAAATAAATTTAGTGATATTTGAGATGTATTATCAACAAAACAAATATTTTTTTCTAATAGTTCATTTTGCATTCATTTAGTATTATGTTTGTCGCTCAATTCATGTTGTGGAGGTTTTCTTATTCATAATGTGTCAATCCCAAACGATTGACTGTTATAAAACTTTTTTCCTCGTGATTCGTTGTCTTTTGAAATAGTTTAATTTGAAGCTTTAAACGAGTGTTTCTACTCCCAGATAAGCATGAAGTAATAGTATATGCTGTAAATCTTCAGATATTCGTTTTTTAAGAGTTCAATTTGAAGCTTTAAACGTATGTCGTCCACTCCCAGACTAAGCATGAAGTAAAACTTCGAGTTTAGAAAAGCCTGAGCGTTTGTATTTGGACGCGTAGCGTCCAAATCCAAACTCAGGCTTTTCTAAACTCAAAATATTACTGCATGCGCCACGAGTGTAAAACACTGAAATATTGTGAAATTAAAAATATACTGTTAAATCGATATTGAAGAAATACTGCTAATGCAGGATTAAAAATATATTGCTAAACAAGAATATTTTAAACTACACTTGAAATTAGCGTTTTATACGCGTGGCGCATGAAGTAAAATTTCGAGTTTAGAAAAGCCCCGTGAAAATTTGTCTCGGG
The DNA here is from genome assembly GCA_932526585.2 of Philonthus cognatus. Classification (NCBI taxonomy): domain Eukaryota; kingdom Metazoa; phylum Arthropoda; class Insecta; order Coleoptera; family Staphylinidae; genus Philonthus; species Philonthus cognatus. Next base: position 42,050,916 of record OW052244.1, read on the forward strand.
TCGCTACGCGACCCTCGAAAAATTTTCTACGCAGGGCTTTTCTAAACTCGAAATTTTACTTCATGCTTAGTCTGGGAGTGGACGACACTCGTTAATAGCTTCAAACTGAACTTTTACAAAAAAAAACAACGAATATCTGAAGATTTATAGCATATACGCAGTAATTGACACATGTATACTTAAAAAACTCCGTATATAAAATACATAGGAAGTTAGAAAATATTATTTGAGTTATTTAAAATAGTATCGGGTAAGTTGATTTGAACAAACGTACATATTTCTAACTTTAAAAAAAAACGTTATAAGTTTGCAGTTGCTAGAGCTATATTATACATTTTATAGATTTTAATAAAACCTGCAATTTTTATTTGAAAATTTTTTTTTAATTAACACTATTTTAAGAAATATTGAGAAGAAACAAGGCGTTTTCACTTAATTTTTACACCAAACAAAAATTTTAAATCTCTTAGGAATCACAAAAGGCAATTTAACAAGATTTATCGTAAATAAAACATCTTGAGGATCATTAGAAAACAGGCAGTAGTTTATGACGATGTATGTCACAAAATATATGAATGACAAATGGATATCGATAGCTAGCGCCATCTAATGCTTCATAGTGGCATCGTCAGTGACACGAATGCACAAAGTGCATATACAGGTCACTGTACACAGACGCGTTTCGGACTTTGAGGTCCTCTTCAGTGTAGTCCCGACCCAGTGCTGAGGAATACTGGACACACTGAAGAGGACCTTGAAGTCCGAAACGCGTCTGTGGGTATCTGGTGCCGGAATACTGAACACAAATTCAATTTTGATATTTGTTTTCTGGTTTCACAAACAGAATTCTGCTCGTTCGTGGACGAAACAGTGACCTGTATATGCACTTTGTGCATTCGTGTCACTGACGATGCCACTATGAAGCATTAGATGGCGTTAGCTATCGATATCCATTAATAGTTTTCACATATTATCTTGAAATAGTCAGAAATGTTCAGTATTCCTCAGCACTGGGTCGGGGCCACACTGAAGAGGACCTTGAACACACACACAAATGAAACATGATATTGTAGCTACACTTTTGCAGAAAAAGAAACCAAAGAGAAAATATTCTTCAGCTTTAATCAAATGATGCAATTTTTAAATAATTGATAATAAAATGAATCAACAACCAATGAAATTAGTTGTTTACTTCAAGTTTGCTACTTGATATCGCAGAGAATTGAAAGTAAACGGAAGTAATACTGTATCAGGAATATTTTTCTGATATATATGAATAATTTGTAGCAATGCAATTGTAATTTTCATATTTCAATAATTTGAATTTTGTCCCGCTAGAACGGTCAAATCGTATACTGTGCGTCAGTTAGCAAAGCAATAGAATAGTTGTCATAACTGTGACGATAATTATTTGTAATTAAATGATTGAATATTTTTTGTACAGAGCAAAGATAAGTTTTAATTGAACGCGCCTAGTATTTTTAAACTAAATATATTTTTCAATAATGAATAATTAGAATAATTTGTAAACTCCATTCCTTTGTGATTTATTTTTAATCTAAATATAATTTTTAATAATCAATAATCAAAATAATTAATAATAAATTGTAGACGACATTTCTTTATAATATCTTTTCAAAAGTAAATACAGATTTCAATTAAATTACTTCGGAAATATTACCAATTGATATTTTGCGTACAACGCAAATAAATGTAATTACAAAACTATACCTTGTCAACTTCAAATTGGGACTAATCAATATCAAATTGAGAATACACAATGCCAAAGGGAATGTCAGTTAAACACAATCAAACTGGGCTTAAACAACATCAAATTAAGAATAATCAATTTCAAATTGGGACTGAACTATTGTAATTCAATAAATAACCAATTTAAATATACCGGGTGTAACACAAAACAGGATCACCCCCTTTAGTTTTTTCATTAATTGACATATCAATTTGAAATTTTCTACATTTATACTAAAACAATTTGGAGTTCAGTGGTTATCGGCAAACTTTAGTAGCACTTCCGGTGTCATCGGAAGTGACATCAGTTTTGAAATTTGAAATGAAACACCCTATACATTTTTTTTTCGGATACAGGATTTCATTTTACATACAAATCAATTGTTTAAAAAAATGCATTTAGGTGGCTGTGATCGCCCTAATATCTTTTGTTTCGCACCATAGACGTATACAAAACAATTATAACAAATTTGTGTTTCTTAATTTGTCCAACACAAGCCTTTAAGTTGGAATTCGATCGTATTTTTAAATAACTAATTTTTTTCAAATGATAACATGGCGGATCAATATAATATTTTAAAATATTAATATACTACCTATTCAAATGTATTCATTTGAGACTTATGAATTTAGTGAATAGAGAAAAAAAATAGGTTCAATCAGGAATGTTATTTATAATGGTTTTAATCAAGCAAGACCAAGTCGTCTAAAATGAAGAGTCTAGCACATTTAACATAAATAAATACAGGGTTTTTAAGGCTCATCCAGTAAATAACCAAACTATAAAAACAAGTTTGTTTGCACTTCAATAAAAAAATACACACACACTTATTTTACTTTCAATTTCATCTGCTGTTTGTTATTAACTCTTTCCCTTTCGTTTCGATTCGGTTCGTTTCCCTTTCATTAACATATACTTAGAAAAAGGGTCCCCAAAATGGTTCGGGTTTTGTTTGCCCGCATAATTGCCCGCGGCAGGAAAACAAACACGCGCAGATCGGGTGTTCCTCAGCATCCGCGCTGGGACCGCTCTCTCTGAATAAACGAGGAAGAAGGATTTTTCCGACACGTGCAAGTCTTGCCCTGCATACGTTAGCGCCACATCTGCATCCGCCCGCTGCGCTGGACCAGGCAGGTGAAAGGGACGATATTTAAATTAAAGAAAGAGAGAATGAAGAAAAAGAAGGGCGACTATAAAAACTTAACGCGTGACGGTAATTTACATATAAAATGGATGCAGTTAATGAGACGTATTTACATAGAACGAAAAAAAAAACAGGGTGTATTTTAATGATTACGCGCCTTCTTAATAGACATTATTGATCATTTGAGGCGTTGATTTCATAAATAGCATATGTCCAAAATTGTATAAATCGACATTTGAGCAGCATCTGGTAGAGTATTTGGAAGCTATCCGATGTCCTAAGTACTTCTTTAAAAACCACATGTATAAAAAGTTACAACGCTTTAAATTCTAGCTGATTCGGCAAAAACAGCATAAGTCCACATCGTTTCTGATAATAATAGCACTTGTCCTAGACATAGCTCCAGTAGAAATCCAAAACCTGTGCAGATTTCTCGAAAACACAGAAAACAACCAGTTTTATTAGAAATACATTTTTGGAGAATAGTTGCAGCACTGGATATGGACAGCCAGAAGTAGAGAACGAAGATAACAGCATTGAATGTGAGAATTAGGCGTCAAATCATTTTATTTAGTTTAGAAAATAGTTTATTTCCAATAATTTTATTGTCAGTTACTAATGATTATTTTATGTTAGTGTATTTCACAAAATAAACGAGTTGATTGCATTGTCCCGGTTTCTGTTAAAAACAACATATATCCAACTGTTTTTCCTTATTTTTTCTTAATACAAGTAAACTGACTGAGCTCCAATAAAAATCCAAAACTTTTTGGGATTTCTCGAAAACCTAGAACTTAATATTATCAGTTATCTATGATAAGTAATAAAAATAATTATAAAAATAGAAGTTGGAACGGTTAAAAAGCTAAATAGTTTTTTATTATGTTTTCAAAACGTAATTTTTCGACAAATGCTGTTTATGAAATCAACGCCTCAATTTTAGTAATTCACTAACGTGGCACGCTCGTCATAAAGTTTTAATTTGTAATTTTTATTCAACAAAACCTAGAGATTTGTAAATAAAACACTTTAAAATCTGATCTAAAACCTAAATACCGTGCGATCATTTAATATATAAATTAGAATAGGTTCTGAATTTCAAACTAAATTGGCACTACTGACTGTTCACGCATAGTTTACCATAACCTCAAATTTATTCCATTATTTAATTAGCATTCTAGGCAACCCCACAAAAAAATGCCGCCTGCTCTAATTGATAATTTAAATGATCACACTATATTTTTCAGTTCAAGTTTTGATGTGATTATTTTAAAAGTTATTATTTTTCGTTAAATAAATGATTTAAAATAAAATCACCTAAACCTCACGATGGTTGAAGTTGTCTTTGTGCAAAAACCCCTAATCCATTGTTTTCCAATGGATTTAGGGGTTTTTGGAAATAGGTGACTCACTTATTTATAATATTTCGATGTTGATTGCTAGTATTGCTATTAGCTATTACCTTTGATTAGCGTTGAATGCCGAATCATATATATTTTTTTGTTTTCTTCCTGTTACTAAAAGGTTACATAAACTTGTCTATGATCAGTGAACTTTTACCTATTTAGGGGAATTAGAGAATTTAAAACCAATTTTAAAATTGGTATCTTCTTGGGAGTATGCTTTTACATATGCCTGCCGCAAAATTTAAAATAGAGGTCTTTTCCAGAACCAACACCTCGAGGGCGGATGTCTTCTGGGTTTGTGGTAGTTTTTGTGGTAGTTTTGCTGAGTGTCATCGGACCTTCCAAAGAAAGATCAAAGTCGACACCATACAACGAATAGCATGATAGAATAATGTTGGTATGATTGTATGATACGATTCGTTGTGAACTACCAAATCATATAAAAGTACAACTCCACGTATTTATTATTCGTGTTACGATAAATTCACACCGACTTACCGACATCTGTGGATAATATTTTCAGAATTCAGAAGAGAGAAAGAGCAAAATAGTACTGTATAATATTGACAGAGATACAATAAAATTAAAGCATAGCGTGCTCGTTTCTGAAAGGAAAATGAAATTGTACATTGGGTTGCATAAGTTTCCCTATAACCTAATTTACGATTCAGATGGATTTCTACTTATTTGTCATATCAGTCGGGGTATTAGCAACAGATGTAGTTGTTTCAGTGAATGATTGAGTCAGTCTGTCTAAGACAAAAAAAGTAAATGACGTAAATAATCGCATCTATGATGAATTTCTCTTACACCATTAGGTAATTATCAATTTATTCAATTGTGTTGAATGTTTTTATATTTATTTTTTATCTTGTATATAAAAAGTGTCAATTTGTTTGTCTAATTTTTGATATTGATAGAACAACAAAAAATAAAACGTGCGGTTGTGATCGTTCAAGCGTTTAATCGTCGGATTAGTATTCAAACAACTGTCAGTTTAACCCGCAGGGTGTTAAATTAGTGGACGTTTAGACAATGCTCTCCCATCAGATAAAAACAGGAAAGAAAGAAAAAACGGAGATAATACACATAATAGAGGGTCGGTATTTGTTAACTCTGTGTGTTTCTACGTGCGTGTATCACTTACACGCACGTAGAAACACACAGAGTTAACAAATACCGACCGTTGAAAGTAAGAGTTAGAGTTTTTGTAAGCTTGGTTCCGGCGCCCCACAGTGGTCTGGCCGACGACAAAACCCTACTTAAATAAGTAGGGTTTTGTTGCAAATTAAAATCAATTTGCTGGAATGAATAATAACTTATATTCGCATTTTAGAGGATAGCTAGCTACTACATTTCAGTTACTCAAGTCGCAGAATTGAATATTTTTATTATAGATATCAATTTTTAAAGTTCACGATTAGAATTGAGAATTTTAATTAATTCAATAAAATTAAACACTTTAACTTTGTTTGTATAACACAATATTTTTTATTTTTGTGACTGCAGTTTCGGCAACTCAACTTGCCATTATCAAACGGATATCCGTTTGATAATGGCAAGTTGAGTTGCCGAAACTGCAGTCACAAAAATAAAAAATATTGTGTTATACAAACAAAGTGAAAGTGTTTTATTTTATTGATGTTAATATATTTTTCACATATTTAAAAATATATGTTTTTCAAACAACAATTAAGTTTTAAAATGTGTTGTAAAACAATGGCACTTTCCTAAAGAGTAACTTTTAAGCGCAGGCTAGCGCAGGTTTCTAACTTGATAAAAGACCTAACCTAAGCCCCAACAACTTGATAATGCTGTTAAAGCTAGTTTTATAGTTAGCTCAAAATTGGCAAAGGCATTAAAACCATTTGCCGAAGGAGAATTTATCAAGGAGCGTATGTAAGAAGTTTGCGGTATTATGTGTCCTGAAAAGAAAAAAGAATTTGAAAAAATTAGTTTGTCAAGACGAACTGTTGTTCGACGTCTAGAAATTATGGCTAATGATATAAAAACAACATTGACTGACCGTATGGCTGGTTTTGAATCATTTTCCATAGCATTAGATGAGAGCACCGATTTGTCTGACACAGCTCAACTGGCTATATTTATTCGAGGTGTTGATAAGGAGTTCACTGTTACTGAGGAATTGCTTGCTTTACAGCCGCTAAAAGGAACCACTACAGGAGAAGATATTTTTATTGAAGTTCAAAAGGTATTCACAACCTGCGACCTTGGGATATACTGGTAATTTAAGTCAGCCGTGGCAGACATTTGTTTTTGAATTATTTTTATTCTTTTGACTTCGAAAAAATATTATTTGCAAAACCTATTCGAATATTTCAATAAGACTAGTCTCGACTTTCTAACTTTAACGCTAGGGAACGCATCTGCAATTATCATTAAAATGTTAAATGACAACGTAAGTTCTGTGGGGCATCATTCGATAGATAATTAAAAAAATAGCTGTGGCCAACATGCGTACTGAGATAGATTAATAAAATTAAAAAAATATATCAATTCTAAGAAAACTAAAAGATCCACGTATATACTCATTAAATATTTATTTTTTGATACTTTACAACTATTATTTGAAACATTTTTCAACAATGTTAATAATTTACAAGATACGAAGAAAAATCTAAGAGTGAACATCCACTTCTGGTTTCCGGTTTTCACCCAAAAGTTGATTTGTAAATGAAGAAAACTATCTTAAATAAATCAATATTTAAGAATGTTAAAATTGAGCAAAATTTTCCAAAGTACCAAAATGTACTGCTGACATTAATAACTTATTTTTTTAACTAATTTCAAATAAAAATCAATTCTAATTTTATTCAGTTTTCAGTATTTTCTTGGAAAAATAAATAAACATGAAAATAAAATAATACATCAAAATAGGAAATAAATTATAAAATCTTTAAAAATTGATTGAAATAAAAATGTTTGACATTATTTGATATTGACAAATTGTGTTGAATCTTCTAAGCTGATTATACATACTAATTCTATTTATAAATGTTGACAGCTTTTTGTCAATTCTCAAGTAGATAATTTCCTTAGTAAGGACATTTTATTTTCTAATCGTTAGATAATTAATTAATTATTTTAATTTTGGTGAAAACTTGCATGCCGCAACTTTAAATGTATGATTTATTTGGTATCTAGAGGGGGCCCGGGCACCCCCCTTTAATGTAACGCGTGTTTCCACTCCCAGGCTAAGCATGAAGTAAAATTTCGAGTTTAGAAAAGCCCCGCGTAGAAAATTTGTCGAGGGTCGCGCAGCGACCCGAGACAAATTTTCACGGGGCTTTTCTAAACTCGAAATTTTACTTCATGCGCCACACGTATAAAACACTAATTTAAAGTAAAATTAAAAATATATTACGCTTAGATGTGATGATGATCAATATTTACCTAGATGTAGCAAACAAATGCATTTTTGTGAATAGTTTTGGAATAATAATAAAAGTAGAATAAATTTAGTTTGAGCAAGTTTTCCATATTGTTGATAGTTAAATCATCATATCTTTATCAGAGAAAGTGCTATAATGGACACATCACCCCACTGAACAAATCCATTTCAGTAATGTTTCAACATTAAAACAACGATTAATGTTGTTACAGTGTTGATACAACGTTATTTGTTTGTTTTTTGCTTAGTGGGTCCATTTTTAAAATTGATATCATTTTCGGTGAAACCGGAAGTGCAAATAAGGTTTATGTAATTCTGTAAACTCGAATTTGTGTTTAGTATAAGCATATTAAATTTAAAATTGATATCTCACAAAATAAAAAAAAAGCTGTGGGTTTTTGTCGTATTTTGGTCGGTTTGAAACCACTGTGCGCCCCTACAATTTCAAATGTTCAGGCTTTTCTAAACTTGAAATTCTACTTCATGTCTAATCTAGGAGTGAAAACACTCGTTAGCATTTATAAATTGAACACTTGAACAGCGAATGTCTGAAAATTTAGAGCGATTTCATGTTTAGTTATTAGCAATTTTAAATATTATTAATGTTTCCTTAAACTATGGAAACATTAATAATATTTAAAATTGCTAATACCTAAATATAAAATCGCTCTAAATTTTCAGACATTCGGTGTTCAAGTGATTTAATTTTTGTACATACTATATTAATTATAATGTTATCTGTATGTTACTAATTATTATTATATTTGTATTAATGCTATGATCTGTCAATAGACTTTCTCAGGCAGTTGCGTTATTAAATAAATACATTTATTAATCAAGCAGTCAGTTTCCGAAATTTTGCTTTTAATCGTTCAATAGTGCTTTTCTCACATACAATCATATTAAATAAATAAATGGTTTATTTACGGAGAGTCCCCGTTTTCAAATAAACTTTAGTAATAACAATACCATTTTTCTGATTTAGTTTTTAATTTAATTTATTAACGGAATCTGTAATTCATCAGCTGCATTTATAAAAATTTAGTTTTCTTTAATTTAGTAATAACAATACAGTTTTTCTTATTTAGTTATTCATTTAATTTATTATCGGAATCTCTAATTCATCAGCTGCATTTATAAAAATTTAGTTTTCTTTAATTTCGATTATACGTAATTTACATACAAATGAAAATATATGTACAACTTATTAATTCCTGTTGGCCCAAAAAAACTTCTCATAAAAAAACTAAACGCACCGATTTAAGCGCGCGTGAAAATTAAAAAAGTATATAAAATGGGTTATTAAACTACTGTGCGGGTTATAATTTACATTTATTTTTTTCTGAGCCGGTAGGCGACTTCAGAAACGCCCGACGACCATTGTCTTCTTTCCTCTTTCACTAATTAGTTTCATTAAGTCATGTTTCATTAATTACCTTCATTAAAACCGTTTAAATAATCCAACGTTTTTTTTTATTGTTACATAATATTGCTTTTGAGTGTGGTTGTTTTTCTAGTTTTCCGGTGAAATTCGCGATTACCATATTCATGCGTTTTATTAATTTAAATTATATTATTTTGTTCAGTTATTGTGTAATTAAAAAAAAGATATTACACATAAAAATGTAGTAAATGATTTAATTAATTATTTCATAAACCTAACGTTAATGCGATAATTGTTAATAATTATTATTAACATACCTAACGTTGATGCTATAATTGTTAATAATTATTAATAACATTTTATAGATGGTTATCTTAGCAAGTAAGTTAAATTTATTATTTATATGTTTGTAATACAAGGCATAATTTGGGATTAGTTTTAAGCTTAATTTGAATGTAGTTTTTCTTCTTTTGAGTATCCACTGCAGGTTTTCAAACATTGGTTGTTTAGGAAAAGCATAACATTTGAAGCTGCTAATGAGTATGTCCACTCTTTGATTAAGCATAAAGTAAAATTTCGAGTTTATAAAAGCCTGAAAATTTGGCTCGGGCGCGTAGCGAAGCGGAGCGACCGAGCCAAATTAGGCTTTTCTAAACTCGAAATTTTACTTCATGCACCACGCGTTTAAAACGCTGATTTAATATTAAATGGTCTTTAATTAATTAACAAATGAAATACGTTTAGCATGACAATCATCATTTGTTTAAAAGTAGGAGGAAGTGCTATGATGAAAGTGCTATGATGAACACATCATTTTTTGTACTTGTTTTTGTATAACATTAGAAAAATCAATTTATGAAACCAAATACTAACTCAAATTAGAAATTTCACCTCATGCGCCACGCGTATAAAACACTAAAATATTGTGAAATTTAAAATATTCTTGTTCAGTATAATCCTGCTTAAGCAGTATTTATTTGATACTGATTTAGCAGTATATTTTTAGTTTTACAATATTTGATTGTCGCGTGGGCGAGTATAAGACACTCAAATATTGTGAAACTAAACTAAAAACACACTGCTAAATCAGTATCAAATAAATACTGCTTAAGCAGGATTATACTGAGTAAGAATGTTTTGATTTCACAATATTTCAGTGTTTTATACTCGTAGCGCATGAAGTAAAATTTCTAGTTTTTTTACTGCTAAATCAGTACCAAATAAATACTGCTTAAGCAGGATTACACTGAGTAAGAATGTTTTGAATTTCACTTTATATTTCAGTGTTTTATACGCGTAGCGCATGAAGTAAAATTTCTAGTTTTATTACTGCTAAATCAGTATCAAATAAATACTGCTTAAGCAGGATTATACCGAATAAGAATATTTTGAATTTCACAATATTTCAGAGTTTGATACGCGTGGCGTATGAAGTAAAATTTCGAGTTTAGAAAAGCCTGAAAATTTTACTTCATGCTTATCAAGGAGTGGAAACACTCGTTAGCAGCTTTAAATTGAACGCTGAAAATGCGTCAGAATAATATCAAACACATACATGCATAATACACAAAGGCAGGTTTATTAAAGTAAAGTCACGCACGCGACTTTTTTTCCTTAATTCCCGACTTGGACTTTTCAGGACGACGAATCGATCCCTTGCATAAATAGGTAATCGGGTTGAATGAATCATATTTCGTGTGCATGTGTGTGTGTGTGTTAGTGAGTGGAGGAAGGAATTGCCTCTTGAAATATTCAGGCGGTAATCAAATTATCAAATTAGACGTGTCCGTGCGCGGCCCTATAAATAATTTTTAATTAAAGCCGCCTTAATGAACGGAATGGAATGGAATGAAATGTGCGCGTCCAATTAAGATTGTTCTCTATCGAATAAATAAAATTAAATGGGAAGCGAAGTTGAGGCCCGTCTCGGCTGGGTACACCCCTGCACTAGTGACATTCTCTCGTATGTTCACTTACGGACGAATCTTTAATTAGCGATTAATAATTAAGAGCCGACCCGCCGCCAACCCAGCCATGCACGAAACGAAAACTTTATTCTCACAAAATGAAAAGAATATACATGTCTGACAAATGTACAGAAATGGCATGAATTAGATCTTTGGGGAGAATTTTTATATGGGATTTAATTTACTTTTAATTAAAATAAATAAATCAGCATGACAAAGATTCTATGGAAGTCACAAAAATACGTGATATGGAGAATCCAAAATGTAAAACTTTATAAATAGACTTAGATTTATACAAGAAATGTATAGAGACTTTTACAAGAAATACATATGTAATCTGTTTTTTAATATCACCAATCAAATTTGAAATTTCAAGAATTTAGTGGTGGGATGCAGGTTGTGTGTTTTAGGTTAGGACAAGATTAATCACATGCTATGTTGTAAATCAACTTTAATTTGTAAGTTATGTGATGGGAAAGCTGACATTAATAAGACAATTCAATTAACTCACAAAGAATACGATTACAAATGAATTTACCTATCACCGCCTCAAATTATTTGTGTCCACTACCAATTTAATAAAGTGTCTCTGAGGATCAGGTAGGATAGGAGGATCAGGTAATATTCCTTGCTCAGGAATATCTGTCTTGTTTATTATCTGCCGATTTATATATTTAAATTTTAAGAAAGTTCTAAATACAATGAATTTTACTTTTAAGTATATATGCTACGATTTTTCATTGTACATTTTTAGACATTCGTGATCTTATTAAAAACTTTCAATTTAAAACCTCTAACGAGTGTTTTCCACTCCCAGACTAAGCATGAAGTAAAATTTCGAGTTTAGAAAAGCCTGAAAATTTGGCTTGGTCGCGTAGCGCAGCGGAGCGACCAAGCCAAATCAGGCTTTTCTAAACTCGAAATTTTACTTCATGCGCCACGCGTATAAAACACTGATTTAAAGTGAAGTTTAAAATATACTGCTTAGTTCTGATTACATGTTCATTAATTTTACAAATGTTTATATGGAATATGTGAAAATATACCCAAAAGAAAATAATCCCTGTATGTGTTGTAAAATTGTAAGTTATAGCGTTCTCTTTTTTGAAAATCTCTGCATCGTGATAATTTATTTGACAAATTATGATTTATTTGTCACATTGATAATTATTTACCAACATCTCAAAATTTGATGTTTAAAATATTTATGTTCGCAGTAAATACACGCTAAGTTTAGAGCCTGGGTCTCCAAACTATCTTCTTCGCGGGGCACAAATACAATTCTACGTAATAAAGTCGGCCAAGATCCGACAAATTTTATAAAATTATGAAAAATTTAAGGAACAATTGTTACAATATTTCAAAATATGACATTTACAAAAAAAATTACAAACAATCGCGGGCCGGATTCATGCAAGTCGCGGGCCGGATTTGGCCCGCGGGCCGTAGTTTGGAGACCAGTGGTTTAGAGAGTTTATATATAGACTATATGTCAAGAAATGAAAAAATGTAACATTCATGTGCAATGTTAAATTTAGTTCTGCAATATTGTTGCTTTTTCAGGAATGACTACTATCCTTTTTAAATAGCGAGGTATGTCACTTTGAAGTTTAATAATTTTAATTTGGTGTGGTCGATTTTTTTCAAATTTTAACCAGATAAGGTCATTATTTCTACATATAACTCTTTGTACAAACATTGTAGAGACTTTGATTTTGATTTCTTTCAGATGTATGTATAAAGAGATTTGAAACAGATACGTCAGTTGAATCGTGGTTTTATTTTTTCAGCGTTTTGTTTTCACTCCTTGGTTAAGCATGAAGTAAAATTTTGAGTTTAGAAAAGCCTGATAATTTGATTAGATCTCTCCAAATTTTTAGGCTTTTCTAAACCCGCAATTTTACTTCATTCTTATTCAAGGAGTAGAAACACTCGTTAGAAGTTTCAAATTAACTACTTTTAAACAATGCCTAACAATTTAGTCATTGAATCATACATATAAAACCGACAGTACTTACTGACTTATACATTATATTTAACCCCTTGCGCCGTTACCATGACAATCCACGCGTGCCCTCTTGCAGCAGTGGACATGTTTTTTTTTTTATATTTATTGGACAGCGAGGAATTCGAAGGGCCGGCCCTGTGCACTCACTCGAAATTGTGGGGATATGAAACAATGGTTTTAGGCGTTACTTGCAGCCCTTCGCTGGTCGGCCATTGCGGGGACATGTGTGTGTGCGTGTGTATGCTAATGAGGGTTAGGTGGTGAAAAAGGAAGGGCTCAAAGGGTTGATTCGGATGCGGATGCTTTAGTTGTGTTTGGAATCCGGTTGCAGCATCAGTTCATTTGAATCAACATCTAAATAATGTATATAAATGTTTGATTTTTTTTTTGGTTTCGAAAAATTTGTGCTGTTAATTTAGTGTGACGTGTGTGTGTAAAAGGGTGTTTTCTTTTTGTGTGTGTGTGAGTGGATGTGAAAATGCGTGAGTAACCGTAAAAAGCTATTCTTTTTTAACTTCGATTTGAAATAGTAGAAGATTATGTGCTATTAAAAACACTGTCAGCATAAGGTGTGTGCTATTATAATTCTCATTTTTATTATCTAATAGTAGAAATAAATCTCCAATGTTCATTAATTTTTATTTTATTCTTTGTTTCCAGTTGAAGAAGGCGTTGGGGATTTATCTGTGATGAAAGGTGTAAATGGGAAAGGGACTGTGTTTTTATTAGTGACTTAATTCTTTACGTAACTTTAGAACTACATTAAAGGTAATTTATTTGCATGATGAATTTAAAACGTGTTGTGGAAACAAAAATATTTGAAAATGAAGTTAACACTTTTGATGAACCTATTGAAAGCATTTTTTTATTAATTAATAACTAAATAAGTTAATTTGATAAATTGTATTATTTACCCCATAGATTTTCAACCTTTGATAATAATTTTTTTTTAGAGCACCTCCAATTTTTTGTATTTTTTTTTTTACTTACATCTGTCGCAAATCTGAAACAGCTAATGCAACGATTATATTTAAACGTGTCATATTATCGCCCCCTAATTTTCTCTGGGTTGTCTACGGCGTTATCGCCCACGTTGAGAACCTATGATTTAACCTGACTTGAGAATGTGTGAAAAAATGTAAATATATCGGACACTTTTTTCTCATTAATCACTTGGTAAAACATTTTAAAATATAATGGTTTGTAAATTAAATTCACTTGGTTTTGTTTCACTTAAATGTATTTTATTTTCTACTAGTTTCGACTTAATGCCATTATCAAGAATTCTTGATAATGGCATTAAGCCGAAACTAGTAGAAAATAAAATTCATATAAGTGAAACAAAACCAAGTAAATTTAATTTACAAACCATTATAAATGTAAATATTTTGTTACCTAAATATTTTGATTATTATTCATTTTTAAAGTATATTTCTAACCCCATAAAATTTTAGTGTTTTATACGCATGGCGCATGAAGTAAAATTTCGAGTTTAGAAAAGCCTGAAAATTTGGTTTGGTCGCGTAGCGCTACGCGCTAAGCGACCAAACCAAATTTTCAGGCTTTTCTAAACTCGAAATTTTACTTCATGCTTAATTTGTGAGTGGAAACAGTGGATTTAACTTTTAATTAAACTCTAAAATCGATGAGTCCCTGAAAATTTACTATTGGAAAGCCAATTTAATGTAACTTTTCTTATTATCCCCTATAATTAAGCTTCGGTCTACGAAGGAAATAAAGGAATAACATTCGTATATAAAGACAATTTATCATAAAGGAAAATTAAGTTTGTCAATAGAATATTTACATTTGTATATATTTCATCTCATGTTTACATTTAACAAATCGTAATTTATTTTTCATAACAGACACTAACACAACCTCGTGTTATGATTATTAAAAAAAACAGAGATTGATTAATATTTGTGTTTTGTTAAGATTTTTGTATTAAACTAGAATTATAACTTTTCATCAAATGAGTCTGAATTTAAGCTTATTTCTGAATAAATTTGTTTAATCTGACATCTTATGTCAATTGTTTATTAATTCTTAGAAAACTCATTCTAAGAATTGATGAACAATTGACGACTGAAAGAAAACATAAAGTTACTGTGCGTTTAAACCAGTTTATAGTGGAGTGATTTTATTTAGAATAACATAACACTTGTTTGTGATATTTGCAAGAATTATACGTGTCAGTAATGTTTTATGATTTATTTAAACTTATTTTTATAATTTTCTCAAGAAAACACAGATCGAGTAATCTTTTTATTGTTTTATAGATTTTTTTATTAAATTAGAATGTAAGAGTTTTTTTATTAAATGAATCTGAATTTAAGCTTCTTTCTGAATAATTCTGTTTAATCTAAAATTTTCATTTTGATGAACAAGTGAGGAATGAAAGAAGAAAGCGTAAAGTTACAGTGCGTCTAAACCAGTTTACAGTTCAGTGATTTTGTTTAGAATAAAACTAATGTAAAGTACATTTATCATCATAACACTTTTTCGTGAAATTCATAAAAATGAAACGTGTCTATAATGTTTAATGATTTAATTAAACTATAGGTTGAATAATTATGTATCTTTTTAATACAGTAACTTTAAGTATATCGAATGTATTTGAACCTAATTTAATAATAAACTAAAACCACAGACAACTTTACAGACAGTCCTTGGGATTGGGAATTCAGAAAACCAAATTGTAATTAAAACAAACTTTTACAGATAGCATCTCTTTATCGCAATATCATTATTGGTGAGATATAACAATTCTAAATTTAAAGTTCGCTATCAAATGATTAATGTTATTATACTTAAACGTAAAAGCCTCCTGTATTATAAAAACTGTCTCGCAAAAAATCCTTGATATTATTTTCTATTTTTGGTATCCAAATAATTACACTGGACGGACTGTCTGCATAATTGTCTGTGTTAGAACATTTTTAGATAACTTTCAACCTTCTCACAACTGACAAATAAAGCACTAATGACCTTTCTTCACACTATTATTTGGATTACCTTTGGTAATTCAAATGAAAGTGTGAAAAAAGGTTATTCGTGCTTTATTTATTAAGTAAATTTGATCTTCACGTAACTCACCCGATAAATTTCTCACAACTGTCTTAGACAATCTTTTAATACCAACACATTTTTTTTTTAGATAATTTCATATTTTATAAACATTATTCTTAGCTCTAGTATTATTTGTTTAACAAATAAATGAATTTTCGATAATTAAAGCCTATAATCATCTAACTGTTTTGCCTAAAATAATCAAGTGGTATTAAATACATTTTTTGTACATCTATTATGAATCTTCTTGTAAACGAGAACAGGAATTGCACGTGCTTTGTGTCGTGCATCTTAATCAACGATATTCTTAAAAACCACCTATTACGTTATGCAATAAAACTATAGACTTTTCTAAAATTATAATAATGATATAATAATATATTGCCTAACTGTTCACTCCAATAACTGGATAAAAACGAAAATAAAAAAATTATACTAGTAACACATCATGTTTAAATGTTATGTTAAAAGTAAAATGCATTTCAAAATTCTGTTCAACTAAAGGTTTTAAAAGTTTGCACATTATACTTTATGCAAACAAAGATTAGAATTGTCTTGAATTTAAATATTAAACTTTTATCTCAAATGTAAAAACAAACTGGTAAATTATAAATTTTAGTTTTTTTTCTTAGTGCTCATATTAACGTTCTTACATTTTTAATATATTCTTGTACAAAGCTAGTATAAAAAAATAATTACGATTTTAGTTTAAAAAAGATTACCTAACCAATGTTTGAAGTAAATGAAGTTAATATTTCGAGTTTCCCTTTGCTTTTCAAAACTCCAAATGTTGGGGCTTCTATAAAATATTGATGAAATATTCAATAATTCATGCGTCAGGCACACAAACCACTGATTTCGTGGAGATTTTATTGAAAAAAAAAACAAAAATATATTATTTAGGAAATCGTGATTTTTCTTACAAGTAGTGGTTACTTTATATACATTTTAGTCTTAGTTATTAATTATGATCAATATATTTTCTTTTTTGTAATTGGAAGCAATTCTATTAAAAAATAAATTGTTGCAAATATTGTTGTAGTTATTATGACCTCAACTATAAATTGGAAATTAATTCGAATTTAATTAACGGTGAAAGAGTTCAGAGAAATCAAAAATAAATGTAATTGACTGTGTGGAAAATCAGTATAAAGTTTGAATTTGGGTAAGTTACGTGAAGATGATAAACGATTTATCAAATTAACAGTTTTCGTATTTATCATATTAGTAAACTCTATACTTAAAATAAAACACTTTGAACCTTTCTTCACAAATTTATTCTTTACCAGATGTACATTTCGGATACAAAGTGACTATTGTCAATGGTTTGATACTGATGATCGGTATCAAACCATTGATAATGGTCACTTTGTCTCCGAAATGGACATCTGGTAAAGAATAAATTTGTGAAGAAAGGTTAAAAGTGTTTTATTTTAAGTATAAAGTTTACTAATATGATAAATACGAAAACTTTTAATTTGATAAATCGTTGAAAATCTAACTCGAAATCACTGTATTACGCGAGCTTCATTTATTTCAACAATAAAACCGATGTTTCATACAAATTTATTCTATCAATAAAAAATGGACCTGTTAAAAAAAATCCATTTCTCCAACGGTGTATCCTCTCGCAAAACCGTAGACAAATCACCCAAATGTATATATCCCTACATTGAATAACATGGAAATTCGGAAACGGCATCCATCATTTCGGATGTGTGCTCCGCGGGAAAACAAAAACAAAAAAGAATTATGTCTGCGCCCCTGTATATTTGTATGTGTGTGTGTGTGATGGCATCATATCCCCACATGAAATATAGATACATATAAATTGATATATTTTGCCGAGTCTTCTTTATCGAAAGCCAATCTTTTATTCCGCCGCCGACGATAGGAACATGCGTGCTGCATGCATTTTCCCATTTCCATTTTACATTTTCCATTTCACCGTTGCCAGCCCCTCGAAAACCCCGCTTTCTCTCTCTCTCTTTTTTCCCTTTTAGTAGACCCACACACAAAAATCGATTTGCACGCATAGATGGATTATTGCACGAAGGAATATACCTAGTTTATAAATAGAAGTAGAAATACTATAAAGAATATTATAATAACATTTAATATTTGAATCTGTTACGAATTCTAAACAGGATTAATATAAGCTACAATTACAAATTGAGTAATATATGTCGATTAGAATGAATATACAGGATTTGTTTCTTTTAAGTGTACATTTCCTAGTGCATACGATGTATATTTTCAGGCATTGGTTGTTTTTGAAAAAGTTCAATTTGAAGTTTCTAACGAGTGTTTCTAATCCCAGATTGGAAGTAAAATTTCGAGTTTAGAAAAGCCTTAAAATTTGGTTTGGTCGCGTAGCGCGTATAAAACATTGATTTTTGAAACAAGATTTAAAACGAACAAAAAAATAGAAATCCCATTTTGCATTAACAAAAAAACTCAACGTCACTTCAGCTATATAGCAATAAAACTGTACAATATAGTACCAAAGCAAATAATGGAGACTCAAAATAGGAAGAGCTACATAAATGAAATAAAAACGTTTATACATAACCTCAAAGATAAAATAACAGCAATATTCTAATAATAATTACAAAAATTATAATATATATTTTGAACAAATGGTTATTTTTTCTCCTTTAGATACATTGTTTTTTTTTCCTCCAAATATTCTAATATTTTTACACTTTGTTCTATATAGTTATACAGGGTGGTTATTTGAAAACTTTCCAACGCGGATTTATGGAAAACCACTGATTAAAAGAAAAAACGCCGAGACACGTCCAAAGATTTCCCAAGGGGGACAACTTTTTAACCAAAAACGACTTCACCCCCTTTTACCCTCTGCCCCCCGGGGTCATCCCCTTAAAAATGTTAAATGACAAGGGGTATCAAGTAATAGCTTGTTTAAAAGGTTTTTCAAAGTGCTTTATTTTGACGTTTGAATTTTTAAAATCGGTCGATTTGTTTACTAAAAAATTAGAAAAATCTTTATTTATCTTAATTTGTTCAGATAGAAAAAAAAAACACACGAAAATATCACTTTTTATTTTATTAAGTGTTCAAAATGTTGCCCGATATAAGCGATGTTCAAATTCCTGCCGGACGTTTTGAAAAACATGTTGTGGGAGATCATGGCAGCTTTCGGTGATGCGTTGACGAAGTTCATCTAAACTTTCAGGTCGGGGAGTGAACACAATAGATTTTAAATGGCCCCATAGAAAAAAGTCTAATGGCCACAAGTCAGGAGATCTAGCAGGCCATTCTATAGGCCCTCTTCGCCCAATCCATTTATCTGAAAATTCGTCGTCTAGCCATTGCCGAACCGGAAGAACATAGTGAGGAGGAGCGCCGTCTTGCTGAAAATATATTTCAGCCTCATCAAGTATAGGGTTTCCATCGTCTCCGATTTGGTTTTCAATGGTTTCAGTGATAAGCGGATTGATGGTATTTTCCAACATATCTAAATAAATGCCTCCATTTAAATTCCCATTAATAAACAATGGCCCAATCACTTTGTTTCCTAAAATGCCTGCCCATACATTAATTTTTTGGGGGTACTGAGTATGCCCTTCTACAAAAGCATGAGGATTTTCATTGCTCCAATACCTGCAGTTATGCTTATTAACAAATCCATTTAGATAAAATGTGCATTCATCAGTGAAGCAGATATTCTTTACATGAATGGTATTATCATTAATCGCTGCAGTCATTTGTTCACAAAACTCAACTCGCCTATCGAAATCACCCTCGGTTAACTCTTGCAATATTTGCATTTTGAATGGATAAAATTTATGTAATTTAGTAACTGTGTGTACAGAGCCTAATAAAATACCAGTCGCATCACCAATTTTGCGTAATGAAGTATTAGGATGTATGGCAAAATGACCCAAAACTTGAATTTGAGCGGCTTCATTTAAAACTCTACGATGATTACGTTTTTTATTTGCAACAGATCCAGTTTGAGTAAATTTAGTAACAAGGTCCAAAACATACCTATGCGAAGTTATCTTGTCCGGATGTCTGGCGTTAAATGTGACGGCAGTTTGCCGAGCACATTGATTTTGGGCACCATAATTTAGAATCATTTCCACTCTTTCGGCTAGTGTGTAAACCATTTTGGAAGTAAAATATGAACCAATAAATTTATTTTCACTATCCCAAGATTGTCACAAAGGTAACTGACAGCAACTGGAATTGTTTCTTTTCCATAGCAACTAACCCAAACTAAACAGGTATAAGAATAAATGTTATCTCCGTATTGATGAAAAGAAGGTGAACAAAATCAGGGTTTATATTTGGTTGTTGCCAAGTTTTGTTGGTTTTTGAACACTTATTAATAAAATAAAAAGTGATATTTTCGTGTGTTTTTTTTTTCAATCTGAACAAATTAAGATAAATAAAGATTTTTCTAATTTTTCCGTAAACAAATCGACCGATTTTAAAAATTCAAACGTCAAAATAAAGCACTTTGCAAAACCTTTTAAACAAGCTATTACTTGATACCCCTTGTCATTTAAATTTTTCAAGGGGATGACCCCGGGGGGCAGAGGGTAAAAGGGGGTGAAGTCGTTTTTGGTTAAAAAGTTGTCCCCCTTGGGAAATCTTTGGACGTGTCTCGGCGTTTTTTCTTTTAATCAGTGGTTTTCCATAAATCCGCATTGGGAAGTTTTCAAATGAACACCCTGTATATATATACACATAATTATGTTTTAAAAATATTTTTATACATTGTAGACCTTTATTTTTGTTTTCTATCTAATTTTGTTTTTATATTTTTCTAGTTTAGCTAGTTTGTATAAGTAAATTCTAATAGATTTAAAAGTAATTGGAATGCATAAAACAAGTACTTGTACTTAAAATGTAGACCATTGGACGCAACAATTTAGGAAATAAGTAATAACAAAAGAATTATAAAAATGTGATATATAAGTGTGATGATCTGTAAAAAATCTATTGGAATTGAATAAATTGAATTGAATTGAATTGAAAGTGAACTTCAAAATACACTGTTTCAGCATATTGATTCATAAGTACATCTTAAACTTTACAATATTTCAATGATTGATAGGAAGCTAGATCTTTTATATGGGAATATTAGATTTATAAGCCTAAATCTTTAATGTGAAGGGAATTTTCAAGGAATAGTACTATTGTACATTATTCCTGTGATAATGGTCTAACAAACCGAAATTAGTTGAAATATCAAGTTAAGAAAAATACGTAAAATCAATGTTTATTCTAAAGACTATAAATAATTAATTGCCAAATTTTGATGTAATTAATAAAAATCGTTAAGAAAATGTAATGTTTGTTTGAATTTAAGAAACAACGGCATCGAACAATTTTAACTAAAATTACAAAATCTTAGAGATGATTAATTACTATTATAGAAAATGAAGACCGATTTTTTTTCAGTGAAAAAACAACAATTAATAGTTGAAAATAAAATTATATGCTTGGATGTAGAATGTTTTTACAATATTGTAAGTGTGATTTATTTTGCAATTAACAACTAATTTATCAATATTTTACTTTATTACTCGCATAAAAATGTAAAATCAATGTCAACATTTGGTATACTTGTAGCTAACAGAGATGGTTAAAACAACTTTTTGTATCAACCAATTCCAAATGAAAAGAGAAAAATTATGGAAACTGCGGAAAATCAATATTTTATTTAAAAAAATAGTAATGTGACTTTCATAGCACTCTCCCCATCATCTAAATAATTGATAATTGACATACTAAACTTATGTTACTTGTAAATTGGCTAAGGACCATATCACAGTAAATTAGCGTTTTCCACGCGTGGCGCATGAAGTAAAATTTCGAGTTTAGAAAAGCCTAATTTGGCTCGGTCGCTCCGCTTCGCTACGCGCCCGAGTCAAATTTTCAGGCTTTTCTAAACTCGAAATTTTACTTCATGCTTAATCTGGGAGTGGAAACACTCGTTAGACGATGAACCAGAAACTTAGTCAAAATACGCCCGATTTCGTTTCATTTTCAACTTTAGAGCAAAGTTTATTTATTCATTGGCAATCGCTGATAATTTTTATCAAAATTCGAAATGTCTTTCGTAATCTAAGATCATAAAATAAGAAACTGTACCTTTTAATATTTTTTATTTCTTCAGTGAAAAAAAGGTTATTTAACTTTAAGCGTCTGTAATGTCATCAAAAAAGCTCGATTTTGTATTTTTCGATTCTACTACAAAGATTATCCATTCCTCAACAATCGCTGATAATTTTATCAAAATCCTAGATGTCTTTCGTAATCTAAGATCAGAAAATAAGAAACTGTACCTTTTAATATTTATTTAGTAATAGTTACGCTATATTTTAGATATCATTATACATTTCTCTGTAATTGGAAGTAATTCTGTTGAGAAATAAAGCATTATTATTATTATTATTATTATTATTATTATTATTATTATTATTATTATTATTATTATTATTATTATTATTATTATTATTATTATTATTATTATTATTATTATTATTTATTTCTTCAGTGATAAAATATTATTTAACTTTAAGCGTCTGTAATGTCGTCAAAAAGGCTCGATTTTGTATTTTTCGACTCTACTACAAAGTTTATCCATTCCTCGACAATCGCTGATAATTTTATCAAAATCCTGAATGTCTTCCGTAATCTAAGATCAACAATCAAGAAACCGCACCTTTTAAATAATTTTTTCAATTTAGTTATTGATGACATTATATTCAACTTGAAGCGTCTGTAATGTCGTCAAAAATCACTCGCTTTTGTTTTTATTTAGACTTCGCCGCAAAGATTATTCATTCATTGACAATCGCTAATAATTTTATCCAAATCCGAAATGTCTATCATAATCTAAGATCGGAAAACAAGAAACTGTACTTTTTGATATTTTATTTGTTCAGTTAAATTAATAAATATTCATCTAAATTTGATCGTCTGTAATTTCGTCGAAAATAGCTCGATTTTGTTTTTTTTTAACTTTAGCACAAAGTGTTTCATATCTTCTTTAAAGTAGGTGAAAGTTAAATTTTATGTTGAATATGTACAAACGTTTGATTTTGTTTTAAATATTTTTTCAAATATATGAAACCCCTCGAGCATTCATCTTTATTATAAAGAAAAGTTATCTTTGATTTGATATTTTGGAATATTCATTGAAAATATTAAAACTTTAATTACAGCCAATCAAAGTTTACTTATTTCTGTGTAGATTCTGTGAATATTATACTGATTTAATAATCTGTTGATTTTTTTCAAAGAAAATATTTTTCCGAAATCGTTGATTTTATAACATAATTTCAAGTTTCACTTTATTTTGTAGGAAAATTTGTTCAGATAATTTAATTTTCTTTCAATGATTTTGTCAATATTATTCAGTAAATTCAACAAATTTCATGTTTAAACTTTATTTGTTACAATTTATCAAGCAAAACAAATCCGTATCTGATCATTTTTTTTTTTTTTACAAAATTTCAACCATGATTTGAAATTTTAGAAACTCCAGTGTATATATTTAAATTTTAATTGACATTAATTAAAGTTTATTAATTTCTGTAAAAGTTTATCCAAATTTATTCTTTGATGTAAACTATTTTTGTCAGATTTAATTATTTCTGAAATTTTCTACTAAAAAATACAAACGAGATGAAGCGAAAATTCACATTCTTTCATATATTTTAAACTAAACTTAATAAATTTGTGCGTAAATAAGTCTCTCATTTTTAATGAAAATACAATTCAAAGCCTACTCTAAATCATTTTTTAACGATCGCACGGTATTTATCTAACATAATTTCTGTTACAATGCATTTGCTAACTAAAATTTGACTGAGAGTTTTCTTTTAAATATTACTTGTTTAAATGTACACTTTTTTAAAGAAAAAAATAGGCTCATTATGTTTTAGTAAGAAGGTGATATCCGTTAAAATAAATACATAAATTATACAAGAAAATATTGTCGCATGATTAGCCTATGTTATTTAATTACATCATTATTATTTTATACTAATTACAATCTGATAGACAAATATGGTATACGATTTTCGTCATTAATGGTAATTTTTTTCTTTAATTTCCGTCTACTGTTTTTTTGTCTTCTTTATAAATATTTTCAGTGAGGCCTTTAAATTTGTTCTTGTAGGCGAGCAACTGTCGGTGCAGCTGCGTTAATTATTTTAAACGACGAGTACGCCGAGGAATTAATTCTTAATTGGGCCTTGTAATGACCCGGTTTCCTGTGTTCCACATTTACGATCACATATGCAGATTATGAAAATTAAAATAAAAGAATGGTATGTACAAAAATAAATATTTTTACAATTAAATATAGAAATATCCACGCACAGGAGTAGTAGAAAAATTTCAGATGTAATTTCGTTATTCACACAGAAAATGTTTCTTTTAAGTATACCGTGCGTTTTATTTAGGTATGGCAATAGGGATTTACATAGTGAAAATTGTACCCCATGTAAACTTTTGTTGTCGTCTAAATTTAAAGCAATTTTTGTTTTTATTAATAAATCAAACACTTTTCTACGAAATGTTCATTGTTGGAAGGATAACATGTTAGAATTCTTTTAGCAAATTTAGTTTAGCTAAAGAAATACTTACATAATGACATTTTCGAAAAGTTGATTTTTTGGGACCGTATCAAAACATTCACACTATTTTTGCTACCCGTAATGCTGTTATTTTTTCTACTTTTTTGACATAATTCTGATTTTTTTTCTAAATAAAAAATGTCATTATGTACTAGTGTGTACTAACTTTTAGAAATGTAAATACCTGTAATATTTATTTATTTATTTATTTCAACGGCTTGCCATTTACATTAAAAATACAATATACAAAAAAAAAACAAAAATACAATTTACCTCAAAAATAGTGAGCTTAATGTTACTTGAATTGTAAATATTTCCTTTTAAACCAAAAGTGTTAGTTTTGTTTTTAAAAACAAAAAAAATCATTTTGTAGAATAAATCTCCGCTCTTTTAAATTTCATTCTTATATATTCTTTAGAAAGATTGTGTGGATGTTTTGATCGGGTCCTGATTTTTTGGCTAAATTATTTGTATTATTAATCTCAACTTTGAAAGCGAAAATAACGAAATTTAATTTGTTTATGTTCTTTTGGCATTATACATTTCGTAAAAAAAATGTTAATTTATCAATAAAACCAAAATTTTTTTAAAATTTGTACGACAACAAAAGTTAACATGGGGTACATTTTTACCATGTATATCCCAATACACTCACTGTATACTGTTAAGAAAATTGTACTTGTATAATTTTAAACCATGTGCGTCTAGACTTATTTTATCGTTTCTTTCAAATAGGCAACAAATAGTACACCTCAATAAATCACTATCTGAAAATCTACCAATTAAACATGGGGTCCCGCAAGGGTCTACGCTGGGACCATTATTATATCTAATATTCAGTAATGATTTCGACAATTACATGAATAATATTGACGTAGTACTTTTTGCTGATGATACGAATTTAATTTCCTCGGCAAAAGATATCAATGTGTCATTGGCAATGAGCGAAGCAGCAGAATCAAAAGCATCATTGTGGTTCACTGCCAACAACCTCTGTCTTAACGATGATAAAAGAGTAAGGCTTTTATTTACATTAAAAAAACACGAAATTACCGCTATGCAAAAATCTGTCAAATTTTTAGGACTACACATTGATGATAAAATAGGTTGGGACCACAATGGAAATGAAATAAGTAAGAAACTTAACAAGTCAATTTTTCTTTTAAGAAATTTAAGAGATAATGTTTCAATATCAGTTACTAGAACAGCTTATTTTTCATTATTTCACTCACACCTCTCGTATGGAATTTTGGCTTAGGGTCATTCATCTTCAGCTCAGCGTTTGTTTGGCTTACAACGGAAAGCTATACGAATTATATCACGATCAGGCTATAGGGATGATTGTCGAGATATATTCGTAAGCTTGAAAATATTAACGCTTCCTTGCTTATATATTTATAAATGTCTATTGTATGTAAAAAAGCATATTGCAAAATATCCCTGCCACAGGTTACATCATGGACATAACACGAGAATTAGGGACAAGTTATGCCCCAATCCCTTAAGACTTCATCGTTCTAGATTTTGGCCAAATTATTATTCCATCAAGTTTTTTAATGTGTTGCCAGATCATATTTCCAAACTCCCTCTAAATAAATTTAAAATATGTGTTAAAAATGTATTATTAAACGGCGCCTTCTATAACTGGCAAGAATATTGTAATCATGATTTTAATCGGTAAAACAGTTATTTATGGTCATTACAATCTTACGATTTATAGTGTTTTAATGTTTTTAATATTAACTGAATTTTAATGTGTTCCTCAAAGTGTACTGCGTATATATTTTCTGTTAGTTCATGTTAGGTATTATATGTCTTATATTTATCTAATGCATGATATACATATTGATTTATTTTACTAGTTATTAATTCAAATTTTACCTATCAAGCGGTTAGTTTGAAATAGCCGCATTCCATTCACTGACGTATGTAAACCTTATGTATCAACATAAAAATAAATTATTATTATTATTATTATTATTATAGCCATACTTAAATAAAACGCAGTGTGTATTTGTTAATACATGCGCTATAATATTTTTTCATGAATTCGTTGTTTTTCAAATCGTTCAATTTTAAGCTATAAACGAGAGTTTCCACTCATCGATTAAGCATAAAGTAAAACTTTTGAAAGGATAAAAAAAAACAAGTATTAGGTGTGTTTCAATATTTGTTAAGTAATAAAATAGGCCAAGTGTTTTTATTTTAATTTATCCTTTATTATTATTACTACTTGATGGATTGGCGTTTAAAATGTTGAGAAAATATATTTTTTTTGAATCGAATGAAGACTTTATGAACGCAATTATTTTATAGAGCATCACTACAGCCTATCTACTTAGAATTTCTATATCTTGATTACCGATCCACTTTTTCATAATCGAAAATAACATTACTAGAATCCAGTTATTTTAATAAATCAAATTTTCCTGTTATTTAAAAATGCTATCAAATTATCTTGAACAAGTTTCTTATCTTTCACGTAGCGAAAGATATTTAACCCTGATTTAAAAATGAAAATGCTTGGTTAAATTTCACTAACTAATATTAGTGAAATTTAACCAAGTGTTTTTTTTAGATCATAGCTCTTAAATTACTCAATATACACTACTCAAAAGTAAAAAGTAGTCACTTTTTCAAAGTAGCATACATTTTATGTTAGTTTAAGAATCTTGTTAAAACTTACAGAGAGTTTAACACCGAACATGTTCATCCAATGCAATTTGACACCTTTATTTTTTAAGTTATGTGTAAATTGGGTTGCCTATATGACCATTAAAAATTGTAGCCAATCAATCGCAATTAATGCTTCAACTTGTACACACAGAGAGTTTTTCTTTCAAGTATACATGTCCCAATTACACCGTATATGTCGTAAATCTGCAGATACTCATTGTTAAAAAAAATCAAATTGAATCTTGAAATGAGTGTTCCCCACTCCCAGACTAAGCATGAAGTAAAATTTCGAGTTTAGAAAAATTTTCAGGTTTTTCTGAACTCGAAATTTTACTTCATGCGCCACCGGTACAACACATTGACATATTTCGAAGTTTAAAACACACCGCTGAAGTTTACATTGCATCAGTGTTTTGTACCGGTGGCGCATAAAGTAAAATTTCGAGTTTAGAAGAGCCTGAAAATTTGGATTTGCCGGGCTCGCTTCGCTCCGCCCGGCAAATCCAAATTTTCAGGCTTTTCTAAACTCGAAATTTTACTTCATGCTTTGCCTGCGAGTGGAAAACACTCGTTTAAAGCTTCAAATTAAATTCATTTAATAAACCTAGCATCGGCAAATATACAACGTATGCTTATGTATATTTTAAAAAAAAAATTCGTTATAAAAATGTTCGGTGTTACATAAAACTCTCTATGTATGCAGGGTGTACGCTAAATCGTTCGTTAAAAGTTTATGGGGTTGCCGTTGCACTAAAAATTAAAAAAATAATCCTTGTCATATGATTGAATCAGTTCTCCTCATGTGAAATATTTTCAACTTTATATCACTTCCGGTTTCACCGGAAGTAGCAATAAATTTGTTATTTTAAATGGAACACTCTATATATTAGTAATTTGTTGGGTTCCTCGTTTAAATTGCAACATATTTTATTCGAACATAGGCACACTTATCTCTTATAGTTTTCAAGAAAAAAAAAAAAAAATCTAAAATGTTGACCTCAAAAAGGCATCTTGAATTCTATCTGTAACTTCTCTCAAGGATAAGATATAAATATGATTTATATCTGTACTTGTACCTAGAGGATGCCTCTATGAGTAAATTAATTGGAAACCGTCAATTTCGACAATAAGTGTTCTTAAAATTTCATTACCAAAGTGCCCTCTTCAATATCTAGTTATTCAATTTTTTAAATGGAATGACCCATTTTTTATCACATGATACGATTGGGGGGGAAATTTTCTACAAAAAGTATTATACAACTATACTCGTAAAGCAAGTAGTTTTCGAATTTTTTCGATTCGGTCGATAATAACGCTACAGTTGGTGAGTGAGATTACTAAAGGAATAAATCTGGCCTAGACTTTCTCGTTTCTTGATCAAAAAAAAAAAAAAATAGCTAAGGTAAAAATTGTTTATAAAAAATGTGTGTGTTTTTTCATTGGCTACAACTTCTGTTTGAGACATTTTTTGATTAAGTGAATATGTTTCTATATTGTTTACTTCACTTGAAATCAGTGGTTTATACGCGTGGCGCATGAAGAAAAATTTCGAGTTTAGAAAAGCCCCGTGAAAATTTGTCTCGTGTCGCTGTGCGACCCTCGACAAATTTTCTACGCGGGGCTTTTCTAAACTCGAAATTTTACTTCATGCTTAGTCTGGGAGTGGAAGACACTCGTTCTTAAATTTTTGAATTATCATAAAGATGTGTGTTTTTTCGTTGTCTGCAACTTTTGTTTAAAGGTTTGATTGAATAGATAATAAAGCTACAATTGATGAGTGAACAAAAACAAATGAGCTGAGGTGAAAAGTGTTTAGTTAAAAGTGGTTTATTTTTTCCTTGGCTACAACTTTTGTTTAAAACTCTTTTGGTAATAGTAAACTGTCGTGTAATTGGGAATGTTTTCTGTTAGGCAATGGCCATTATTATTATTATTATTAAAACAGTAAACAGTGTTGCTAACTCTAAACCATCAAATGTCTAAAAAGTCTTTTGTTAAAAATCACCATAAATCATTACATTATTCTGTTTTTTATTAAACGAATTTCAAATATGTTAACAACGCAAAACTCTGAAATAATTAGGAACTTTCTGAGACTGAAGAATTTTCAAAAATATTTTCATTTTATTTTCATTTTTTGACATATATTTGCTAATTTAAAACTTTTTTATAATCATTTTCAAGCAATATCTTTTTGAAATTTCATAAATTTAATGCTTACTTATTCCTCTATGTATTACATTATTTTATAGTTTTTCAAAAAATGTTTTGAACAAAAGTTGCAGGTAATGCAAAAACACACAACTTTTCACCTTAACTCTTTTGTTTATGATCACTATACGAAAAAGCCTAGAGGAGATATTTATTTGATAATCACTTACAAATTGCTGCTTTATTAGTTACCTAATCAAAAAAACTTTTACACAAAAGATAATAACAAAACCCAACACAAAATTTTATATAATCACTTTTCACCTCAGTTCTTCTGTTTATGAACGATATACTAAAAAAAATAGTTTAAATTATGAACTGTGGAGGCTTCTACTTCGTTATACATGTTAATTCAATGAAATAAAACACTTTAACTTTGTTTGTATAACACACTATTTTTATTTTCATGACTGCAGTTTCGGCAATTCAACTTGCTATTATCAAACAGAGTAACTTAAATTACTGTATGGTACACGTATATGTACACAAACTGGTTATTTACAAAATAGCATTAAAAATGGGGGTATACACTAGATCGACCTGGTCGTTAATTAGGGGGATTCCCGGATTAGCGCGGGCTTTCTGTATCTCCAGGGATTCTAGGAGGTGTTATACAAACAAAGTTAAAGTGTTTTATTTCATTAAAAATAGTTTAGATCAATAACTCACCGACTATGGCTTTCGACGTCTCAATCGAAAAATGTTTTAAACAAAAGTTGTAGCCAACGAGAAAATAAACCACTTTTACCTTAACACTTTTTACCTCAGCTCTTTTGTTTTTGTTCAATAAACCGAGAAAGAATTATTTGATATATTTTGCTTATCACTCATTAACTGTAGCTATTTTATCGATTCAATCAAACAAAAATTGCAGACTACGAAAAAATACACAACTTTATGATAATTCAAAAATTTAAGAACGAGTGTCTTCCACTCCCAGGCTAAGCATGAAGTAAAATTTCGAGTTTAGAAAAGCCCCGCGTAGAAAATTTGTCGAGGGTCGCGCAGCGACCCGAGACAAATTTTCACGGGGCTTTTCTAAACTCGAAATGTTACTTCATGCGCCACGCGTATTAAACACTGATTTCAAGTGAAGTTAAAAATATAGAAACACATTTACTTATTCAAAAAATATCTCAAATAAAAATTGTATCCAACGAAAAAACCCACAAATTTTGTATAAACAATTTTGTTTTTGATCAAGACATGAAAAAGTCTGGCCCAGATTTATTCCATTAGTAATCTCACTCACCAACTGTAGCTATATTATCGACCGAATCGAAAATTCAACAACAATAATTCGTTTTTTTTGTCGCATTTATGCAGGGTATAATGCGCGCATAAGTCGCAATTGAATTTTAGTAGGCAAGTATTATGCTTTTGTTTTGTCGCGATTGTTTTGGGAAATGTCAAATAATAAAAAGAATTAGTACAAAATTTTACAGAAATCAACAAAATGAGTAATTACACAAATCAACAAATTATCAATTTATTCATTATACATGGCAACTGCCAATTGAACAACATTTGATTCCAATCATCTAAATCTTGTTTTATTCATGGGCGGAAAACGTGGATAAGTTTCATTAAATACTCTACATGTTCGAGTAACATTGCTATCGCTATTGCCATGTATCGTATGTTCAATAAAAAAAAACCTCTAGAGTGCCATGATTTTACCTATTGTTTAATTTAAGTTGGCTACACGCTTTAGGAATTGACATATAAAACGTCAAACATAATAATTATAATGTATAATTTCAGAGTTGCTAACCTACAATATTTTCCATGGCACTCTAGAGGTTTTATTTTATTGAACATACGATATAAAAAATAAATTGATAATTTGTTTATGTGTGTAATTATTTATTTTGTTGATTTCTGTATAACTTTTTACTAATTTATTTTATTATTTGACATTTCACATTACAATCGCGACAAAACAAAAGCATACTACTTGCCTACTATAATTTAATTGCGACTTATGCGCGCATTATTCCCTGCATAAATGCGACGAAAAACGAATCTTCGAAATAATTCGAAAACTACTTGCTTTAGGAGTATAGTTGTATAATACTTTTTTGTAGGAAATGTTCCTCCCATTCGTACCACGTGATAAAAAATGGATCATTCCATTTAAAAAAATTGAATTACGGGATATTGAAGAGGGCACTTCGATATTGACATTTTAAGAACACTTATTGTCAAAATTGACAGTTTTTAATTACTTTACTCATAGAGGCGTCCTCTAGGCACAAGTAGAGATATAAATCATATTTTCATCTTATTGTTAAGAAAAGTTACAGACAGATTTCAAGATGGCTTTTAAAGACCAAAATTTTAGAGTTTTTTTTTTTCTTGAAAACTTTAAGAGATAAGTGTACATATGTTCAAATAAAATATGTTACAATTTAAACGAGGAATCCAAAAAGTTACTAATATATAGGGTGTTCTATTTAAAATAACAAATTTGGTGCCACTTCCGGTGGAACCGGAAGTGATATAAAGTTGAAAATATTTCACATGAGAACTGAATCAACCGTATGACAAGGATTTTTTTTAAATTTTTAGTGCAACGGCAACCCCACAAACTTTTAACGAACAGTTTAGCGTAGACACCCTGTATATATATATATATATATATATATATATATATATATATATATATATATATGTTACAACTTTATGGAAAAAATCGATAAAATTTATAATCTTTGTATAAATTAGAATTTAGTAGAAACAAAAACTAACGTAATCGAAGAAATTTCCGATATTAAAGCGTCATATCCTAAGTCAGTTTTACTTAATTATTGTAAAAAGCTCTTGCAAACGAAGAAAACGATCTTCAACTACAGTAGTTTTCATTTGTAAATACTTTCATTTGTGGTGCATGTTGAATGTGTTCACCAAAAACGTGGAGAAGCAATTTTATCAAGTAGGCTAGAGTGGGGCAGATTGGGATATAGAGCTTGCCCCACTCTAGCCTACTTGATAAAATTGCTTCTCAACATTTTAGTTGAACACATACAAGATGCACCAAAAATGAAAGTTTTTACAAATAAAAACTGCTGTAGTTGAAAATCGTTTTTTTTTTTGTTTGCAAGAGCTTTTCGTACACTTCAGATTTTTATGTTTCTAAAAGGTCTACACATTCGGTATACTTTGAGGACTAATAACAATGACAATTTAATTGTGGACCGTAAAGTCTGAAAATTACTGAATATTCAAGATTAAGTGAAGTTTTTATAGAAACATCATAAAGTGCTGCACAAAGTGAGTTTACATAATTTATCTAACTTAATTAATTTGACACAAGCCTCCTTGATAATATTTTGTAATACATATGTACATACAGGGAGTTTTTCTTTGAAGTATACGTATTGCTAATTCAAATTATTTTCTTTAAATCTTAGATATTCATATGTTCGGAAGCGTAAACGCCATCTAATGCCTAATAGCTTAAGTAACTTAAGCTGATGGTCATTAGATGGCGTTTACGCTTTCGAACATATATAAATTGCACAGGATATAATAAATAGTCAAAGATGTTCAGTATTCTTCAAGCACTGGTTCGGGACTATACTGATGATGGCGTTGAAGCCTAAAACGCGTACATAGTTATCCGGTGAATGAGTGAGTACTGTATACAAATTCATATTCTATAGATTTTCGTTGTTCTTCAAAAGAGTTGAATTTAAAGCTATAAACAAGTGTTTTCTACTCCCAGATTAAGCATGAAGTAAAATTTCGTGTTTAGAAAAGCTCCGTGAAATAAAAATACCTAAAATTTCGAGTTTAGAAAAACCCTGTATTCCAAGTTCAGCTTATTTTCTTAAAATGTTAAGATATTCGTTGATTTTTAAAAGAGTTTAATTTGAAGCTTTAAACGAGTGTTCTCCATTCCCAGACTAAGCATGAAGTAAAATTTCGAGTATAGAAAAGCCCCGTAAAAATTTGCCGAGAGTCGCGCAGCGACCCGAGACAATTTTTCTGGGCTTTTCTAAACTCGAAATTTTACTTCATGTGCCACGCGTATAAAACACTAAAATATTGTAAACTTTATGTATATTTGAAATTCACTTGAAATCAGTGTTTTATACGCGGGGCGCATGAAGTAAAATTTCGAGTTTAGAAAAGCCCAGAAAATTTGTCTCTGGTCGCTGCGCGACCCTCGACAAATTTTCACGGGGCTTTTCTAAACTCGAAATTTTACTTCATGCTCAGTCTGGGAGTGGAAACACTCGCTTAAAGCTTAAAAATAAACTCTATTAAAAAACAACGAATATCTAAAGATTTTAAGAAAATAAGCTAAATTTGGAATATAGGGCTTTTCTATACTCGAAATTTTACGTCATGCTTAGTTTGGAAGTGGAAAAGACTCATTTGAAGCCTCAAATTGAATTCCTTAAAAAAAAAAAAACGGATGTACGCAAATTTACAGCTTATGCATATGTTTACCTAAAAGGAAAATTCCCTGTATGTGAAAATTATTAAAAATATAGGACAAGTGTTCACAAATATCAAGCTTCGACAAAATTCCTAAACTTGCATTATATTTACGCTACTTTAAAAAAGTGATTACTTTTTTCTTTTCAGTAGTGTATTAGTTTTTGTTTAATTCCGACACGCTCCTTGGAAAATCCTTATTATAATATTGTATGTTCAATAAAAAAAAACCTCTAGAGTGCCACAGAAAATATTGTAGGTTGGCAACACGGAAATTATACATTATAAATATTATGCCTGAAGTTTTATATGTCAATTCCTAAGGCGTGTAGCCAACTTAAATTTTAAAAAAGATTAAATCATGGCACTCTAGAGATTTTTTTTTATTGAAGATTCAATATATTAAATGATCTGTTAAGACTTAGCAATTTTATTCTCAGCTATGATTGTCTAAATTATTATACTTTTGAGGAAAAACTCCTGATTTATTTATTAATAACATTAATAGTATATAGTAGTATTTTCTTGATCTGATAATCGCAGTGATTGTGAGTGTGAGTCGCAGGCAGAGTCCGTTACAATTCAGAATTTAGTCGAAATCAATTTGGGAATCTGGGCGCTGAAAATGCAGTCACTCGGATCCGCCAATAAATTTCACGCTCGGCAGAACCGTTCCGTTTAAATCAGGTATTTGCCGTTACATAACATCATAATGCATTATGTATAACCTCGGAATTGTTCGAGTGCTGATCGTATTAAAAAAAAAAAAAATAACACACATACAAACAGAATTTAAAAACGAAATAGGCAATATTCTCTATTGACATTATTTTCGCTTCGCGCCGATAAATCCAAATTTTCAGGCATTTGTAAAGTCGAAATTGTACTTCATGCGCCACGTGTGTAAGACACTGACTTCAAGTGAAAATAATTTAATAAATAGTTTAGAGGCTGAAATATCTAACTAGTATTTCTTTCTAAACATCTCTTGACAGAACTTTTTACTTTGCGTGTGCACACACACTTTATACTATACGTAAATTTTATTGATTTGTGAAAACATCCAGCTTACACTGAAACGGAATGTTCGAGTTTGGATGGTTGGAATACCTAACTACATGTCCCGAGAATCGAACCCCCATTGTGAGGCGGAGTAGAAAGGGACCGATGTATTAGCTAACGACGCACGAGGAGAAAACCAGGAAATAAAAATAGGGAAGAAAATAGAGGACGAAACGCCGGAAAATTTAATCTCTCGGGATGTTTACGTATTTCGCCTCAGACCGCTGAAAACTCTCGAAAGTGTGCCACACACTTTGAGTGTAAAACGCCGTTCGCGATATTTAATCAAAGTGAAACCGACTTATAATGTGTTCACATTTATACAAGATATGGAGTTTTAACACTTTTTTTTCTTTAGACGAAGTATAAGTATTTATTTCGTCTAACAAAAAAGTTCCAAACAAAATTTTCTGAAATTATTTATTGTTGTTATTATTTATCTTGTTATTTAACGCGAGGAATGTATCCATTTTACTCTTAAAAACTTAGAGGTCCTATTTTTATAATAAAATTTGAATGTAGATTAACGGTAGTATTTTTCCAATAATTCACTAATAATAATATCTTTATTGTGTTATTAGCAAAATATGCTTTTCACTTTCATACAATTTAGGGTAGAATAGTGATATATATACATAAGTTATTCTAAGCTAATAAATTCTATCATGTGTTCAATAAAAAAAAACCTCTAGAGGGCCATGGAAAATATTGTAGGTTGGCAACTCTAAAATTATATAGTTTAATATTATATTTGACGTTTTATATGTCAATTTCTAAAGCGTGTAGCGAACCTAAATTTAAACATGTTGTTTTATTAAACATACATTACAAATAAACTACATACATTTGTATGAGGTAATAGAGATTGTCACGTTTTATACGCGTGGCGCATGAAGTAAAATTTCGAGTTTAGAAAAGCCCCGTGAAAAATTGTCTCGGGTCGTTGCGCGACCCTTGACAAATTTTTTACGCGGGGCTTTTCTAAACCCTAAATTTTACTTCATGATTAGTCTGGGAACAGAAAGCACTCGTTTATTGCTTCAAATTAAACTCTTAAAAAAACAACGAATATTTGAAGATTTACAGAATAATTGGGAAATGTATACTTAAAAAAAAGCTCCCTGTAATTAATAAGTTCAGGTTATGTCCAAGTTTAAATTACTTTGTTGTTTAACAGATATTTTTGTAAACCATGGAATTTACTTCAAATAAACTAATAAATGTATCCAAACGTTTGGCCTGATGTGTATATGAATTTTACGTGTGTATTTGTATATATAATATCATTTTTCTAAAGGATCTCGATAGATGATATATCCTCGGCTGTCAGCGCTTCGCGAGTGGAGCATTCATCCCCCCTCCCTTTTTTTAAATTATTGCCGTTGAATAAAATTTATTACAATTTTTCCTCAGGATACGTTTCGAATTGGATGAACGTACGCGCGAAATATTAAATTCCATATTTCTTTAATTATCGACAGAGACTCTCTAGCGTTCCTCTAGAATTGAAATGTTATTCAGGAATACCATTGGTTTTCCACACGAAGATAACAAAAAAGTAAGAAACAATGTCTACTTTATTTTAATTAATATTTCATGTATAAACTTACAATATTGTGCACAGTAATGATAGTACTGTGTTTTTTCTATTCAATGTATAACAAATCTAGTAAAAACATTTTAAGTAGATATTTCGGCGCGGAGCGACAAAACCAAATTTTTGGGCTTTCCTAAACTCGAAATTTTACTTCACACTTAATCTGGGTGTAGAAAACCCTCGTTGAAAGCTTTAAATCGAACTCTTTTAAAAAAGAACGAATGTCGCAAAATTTACAGCGAATTCATATGTAAACAAAACATTTTCTGTATGAGAAAACATGATAGAAAAGCTATAAAAAGATTTCTGCTTTATTTAAAACTGTATTTAATTTTAAAACGTACTCATATAATTAAGTTAAACGAATTTAATTAAAAACGTGGTCAAAATAAGCAAACGAAATCTTTCAGAAATAATGGTGGATGCGCCGGAAAAACTATCTATTAATTATTAAAAGACATTATTTTAAACAATTTAATAAAAACGTGCTCAAAATATGCAAACGAAATCTTACAGAAATAATGGCGAGTGCGCCGGGAAAATGTATCTTTATTAATTATCAAAAGACATTAGATCCAACAATTTAATAAATTTTTTGGCAAAATTCATCAAAATAGACCTTCATATTTAGTATATGAGGTTAAATGCTCTGTTTCTATAAGACATTTGTTAAAAATTGTTAAAATACAATAATTTATTACCTCATAAATTTTAACCCTTTCGGCCCTGACGGTGGCATTAGCCACCACTAAAATTTGGTAAACGTACTGAAATTTTTTTATTAAAATATACGTACATGTATGCACTAGCTATAATTTTTCCGCTAATCGTTTGTTTTTTAAAATAGTTTAATTTTAAGTCTTAAACGAGTGTTCTCTACTAACAGATTAAGCATGAAGTAAAATTTCGAGTTTAGTAAAGAATGAAAATGTGGTTTGGTCGCGTAGCTACGTAGCTACTCGACAAAACCAAATTTTCAGGCTTTTATAAACTCGAAATTTTACTTCATGCGCCACGCGTACTAAACACTGATGTGATGTGATGTTCAGAATAGACGTATTAAGCATACTGCTTTAGTAGAATATTTTGAACTTCACCTAAAATCAGTGTTTTATACGCGTGGCGTATGAAGAAAAATTTAGAGTTTTCAAAAGACTAAAAATTTAATTTGGTCGTGTAACGTTACGCGCTACACGATGAAACCAAATTTTCAGGCTTTTCTAAACTCGAAACTTTACTTCATGCTTAATCTGGAATTAGAGACACTCACTGGAAGCTTCAAATTGAACTAGCTTCTAAAGTAAGGAATACCTGAATAGTTACAGCCATATATCGGGATATGTATACCTGAAAGAAAAATTCCCTGTGGCGCGTTTATGAAAATCCATTAATAATGTGGATTTCGTAATAAATAGATTTCAATTTTTAAATGTGCAAAGAGTTTGCGTTATTGAATATTTTATTCGGTGTAGGGATTTCGTAATTATTAGATTTTTAATTTTTAAAGGAGTAAAGGAGTCGTAAATATCAATTGGCAGTTTGAATAAGGAGGAGTCGTAGAGGAATTTGCATACGTGAGGTGATAAAATTTAGCACTCCCAAAGGTGCCGTAATGAAAACCGTGAGAAGGAGATCGGAATCTTGGAAAATGAAAGTTTATTATAATACAGCTGTTGCTTGTGTTAGTTTTTACAAGTTTTCAAAGACAGAAAAAATAATACGAATTAGCCGTGATAAAAAATTACTCATATTAAAGGAAGTGGCTAAAGGAGTTGTATCATAAAAATAAGTAATGTTTTCGGTAACTTCGCAATAATATTCAGTCATTTTAACATTACAAATGATAATAGTTGCAGGATAATGATTTAATTCTAGATGCAAAGAGGTGTAAGTTACTAATAAAAACATTGAAAATCTAGTTTATGTTGAAATAAGCAAACAAACTAGCAGAATGGTTATGTGAATTTACAGAAAATATACTGGCTAATAATACCTATCAATGATAACTCTATATCTTTTAGCTAATTAACAAATAATGTGTTCCTATTGCATGTAGTCAAACATTGACTACTTTACGCGAGTTAAAATTAAAATAATAAAAAATATTAAAGAGTGTATGCATAATTTAGAGATAAAATCAATAAATGGGTACAAAGACATATTCATAAACAACTAATAAATTGTACAAATGACAGATTAAAATTTATATCGGTAACTGATAAGCCAAATATCACAGTAAAGACTAGATTGTATAATATAATATCGAATAAACATACATAACTATCAAGTTTCACAAACTAAGAAATTAAAATTAAGATAAAACATTATTAACAATAGCGGATAAATTGATGTGTTTCAAATTAGCCTTAAATGTTCAAAATGAAGAATGATGTAATGACAATTGTTATTGTTTAATTCGTTACACTAAGTCATCATTCTGCATATTGGATTAAAGTTTGCGTAATTAACTACATGCGCAAATAAAATATTTATTTCGATCTGTTGGGGCCTCTAGAAGGCACATAAAAATCCAATTGCTGACACACAACCTATTATGTATTGCTAAATTGGTATATAGTGTTGCCTAGCCTAGCAGAAACCAAGCGCAAAAAGCGACTTTGTACTTTATTTAACTCTGCTGAAAGTACCCTCGTATAAGGAGACCAAACGACAGATGCGTATTCCAAATGAGATCTGACCAAGGAAGTATATAATATACGTAAAACGGAAACATCAAAATCTTTCGAAAAGCGTCCAAGGACTTCCAACGCTTTGTTAGATACGCGTTTAATGTGTTGGCTAAAGTTTGAATTATAATTAAATATGACACCCAGGTAAGGCTTCATGTTATCGACGCAAAGCAATGTATGATTACATATCGTATAATTAAATTCCAGTCTGTTACGGCGATAAAATGAAATTGAGCTGCATTTTTGTAAGTTGAAAAATAATTTGTTACTTTTACACCACGTGGACAAACTATTCAGATCCAATTGTAATTGATGTTGGTCATCCAGGCATTTAATAGATTTAAACAATGTTAGGTCATCAGCAAATAGAAGATAATTATTATATTTAATATACTGGCCAATATCAATAATAAATACTACGAATAATACTGGTCCGCAATAGAAGCCCTGTGGGACCCCAGAAGTAACACTTATTTCTGATGATATTGTATTACCTATCTTGACTAGCTGTTTTCTATCTGTTAAGTAGCTTACTCAACATTTAAAAATAGTGCCTCCAAAACCGAGAGACATTAATTTATGTAACAAAATTCGATGATTAACACGGTTGAAAGCCTTAGAGAAGTCTGTATAAATAGCATCAACGTGACAGCCCTTCTCTAAAGCGATCAACAGGTATCTATGGTAGAAAGTAAGATTTGATGCAGTTGATCTATTTTTTAAAAAACCGTGCTGTTGATCAACTATTATATTTTTATAGTTCCACACTATTTGTATCACATCATATCATATCATTTATTCTATGAATCACCATTGTACAATATTAATACAAAATATAGTATATATAAATAAAAAAATAAAATAAATGTATACTTAACAGAAAAATTCTCTGTAAGTTTGTTTCCTAAATAATGTTCATTCATGTACATTGAAAAAAAATCATAATTTATGAAATAATCACAAGAAAACACCGTTAATAAAGAAACTTTCTCACTTTTCATTCTTAGCACAGTCATTTTCGAGTTCAACACATGTTGAATAAATTTCAGGGGTATCTTATAATTACACCTCCCGAAAACCACCCAATGTTTAGACACGATCCTGTTTACTTAATATGCATCGGGTGGATTTGAGACGGAAGTCCGGTTTTAAGTTTTTTTTTGTGTAAGCTCACTCTTATTGTTCACGAGTAAACCGCTTCCCGTCTGTCGAATCCATCACACATCCAGTTTCGTTCCCAAGAGGCGATCACGCACGTCCGAAAGTAATCGCCGATTTTTTTTCCGTTTTCAAAAAGCGCATGCAGCTTTTACATAAAACCGGGGAAAAATTTCGTCTAGGGGCCGCGCACGCACCATTTTAATTATATTTTTAAATGAAACTCCGACATGCAACAAAGGAACAATAATTGTAAGGAAAATGTAGGTAAAGTTTTATGCATACATGAAATAGTAATGTTTTTTATTATTTAGAAATTGAAAGAAAACACACAACGTGTGCAGGATTATTAAAGCGTTTTTAGTATTATAGGGCGATGAAACGTATTTCCCTTGTTACTAATGTGCCGCCTATCCACCCCTGTCGTAAAATATATAATTTTTTACAATTTTTATAAATTCTTATTGTACCACTAAATGGGTTTCTTAGAATTTGGGCAGTTTTTTTGTTTTGCTGTATCTTAGCCTACCCATATACAGACAACTTCTCTATGTATAACTAACATATCACAATTTTTTTAATAAAATTTTCCGAAATTCCTTGTCTTTATAAAAGCTTTTAATTTAAAGCTTCCAACGAGTGTTTCTAATCCCAGATTAAGCATGAAGTAAAATTTCGAGTTTAGAAAAGCCTGAAAATTTTCAGGCTTTTCTAAACTTGAAATTTTACTTCATGCGCCTCGCGCATAAAACACTGATTTAAAGTGAATTTTAAAATACATCCACCACGAATGTTTGATCCTTACGTCAATACATTCTACAAATATATACTATTTATTAATGTACTTATGCACCTTTTGTTGTAACTCTTGGATTTTGAAATATCGTTTATATATTTATTCATTTCAATAACGGGGAAATATTTTGGTAAATACATAACTATTTTTCGTTTCATCAAACCTAAAAACTATACAATGTCTATTAAAACTATAAAAGTGCGGTTTTTGATGCAATCTACAACACATTTGTCTTTTTAGTAGATTGCGTAAAAAATCGCAATTTTATTGTTTTGAAGTATTCTACAACCAACTATAGGCAATGTAATTCATTAAGTTAATTTTTTTTTTCCGGAGAATCTTGGTAATTCAATATTCCTGCAATGTAAGTGTAACCCTAAAATGAAAATTCTGAATCGATGACTGTTAAATTAATAATGGATTCGATAGCTGACGCCATCTAATGCTCCATAGTGGCATCGTTAATGACACGAATGCACAAAGTGCATATACAGATCACTGTTTCGTCCACGAACTATATCAAAATTGAATTTGAGTTCAGTATTCTGGCACCAGATACACTAAGACGCGTTTCGGACTTCAAGGTCCTCTTTAGTGTGGTACCGACGGCGTTAGCTATCGAATCCATTTAACATATTGGCTTGATATAGTCAGAAATGTTCAGTATTCCTCAGCACTGGGTCGGGACCACACTGAAAAGGACCTTGAAGTCTGAAACGCGTCTGTGGGTATCTGGTGCCGGAATACTGAACTCAAATTCAATTTTTACTAATAAATTATTTACTAAAATTGATAATAATAATAATACCTACACTTTATTAATCTAAGAGAATTGTTACTGTGAGCTCAATAAAGTGTAGGTATTATTTTTAACTTTTGTAAATACATTGTTTCCTCTGCAGTTGCTTATTATTTAACATTATTTTATTTGTGTATAGTTCACCAGTAATAATACCTTCAATTTAATTAAATACCACCCACACGTTTATGTAGAACGCGTAAAATGCGGCGTGTTATACAAACTGTTATTAGCCGTTCGCTGGCGCTCAATATTTATAAGGTAATTAATAAAGTTATTAATATTTTAATACTTCACCACCTCCGCTCGTGATTTTTTACGAAAAATTAATGGAGCAATTAATATTCAAGTGCGTTCCGCCGGCATGAAATTAATATAAATCATAATTAAACTAGAAATGTTTACGAAACTGAAGTTAAATTAATTACCTGCACTATTTGAAAGTGCATATAAAAACAGTGAATGCAAGATTTATTACACTTCAATGATCGGTATATACTGTCAAATTATTAAAGTGTAATTGTTTGATTTCTAAGAAGCACAAGGAGTTTAATGTACGAATATGAATTAAAAATCACGAAATGAATATTGAGGATCATGTACCATGAAATGCAACTTCGGGTACGTTTGCTTATAGAACAATATGTGCTTAAAAAAAATGCAATCCATTAAATGTTTGATTGTAGAGCATTGTATCCAACTCAATAAACATTGATGTGCATAGCATCACATGTCCTGAAAGGCAACTCAATATATATTGGGTTGCATTTCAGGACATGTAATGCCATGTAATGCCGGTAACTTTAAATTGGTCTAAGACATATACCAGGACTTCGATAAAAATACACCCAACGCCATAACTATTGTATTTATTAACCGATTTTATTGAACTTGAAACCAAAGTCAATGGCCGTTTAGATACTCAAAAATGACATAAATATGTGTTTTTTTCAATAATAACTTTATTCCCAAATAATAGCAAACTTAAGACTTTAAAATGGCTGCCTATAATTTTATTACATTAGACATTATTTTTCTAAATCCAATAACGCCTAATTTCTTGTTTTTGTTCATTGTATTGATAATTTTTTTTAAATCTTCTATTTAAAATGATATTTTTTAAAAATTGTAATTAGTGTGCCTTGTAAAAACAGAAAAATGTCATTTATTGTGAGTTTATGCCATTAATAATAACGAAACAACAAATAAGTACCTACGTTACAACTTAATGTAGAATAAAAGTAAACGAAAAATGTAAATATTATGTTATTTCAATATTTCGATTATGACTCAATTTTTTAAGTGAATTTATAACTTCACATTTAATAAAATTTCGAGTTTAGAAAAGCCCCTCGTAGAAAATTTGTCTAGGGTCGCGCTAGCACTATGCCTGCAAAGTGACTTCTAACAAATGTTACTTAATTATATTAGACATATTTAACGTTAGAATTACTAATATCAAATAAATACTTATAATTAGGTATTAAATAAATAGCCATATTTACTTTAAACTCTTCAAATTAAAAATTATATTAAGTACAAGATGCGTACTATATAAATTTTCAGCCATTCGTTGATTTAGAAAAGTGTTCAATTTGAAACTTCTAACGAGTGTTTCCACTGCTTGATTAAGCATAAAGTAAAATTTTGAATTTAGAAAAGCCTGAAAATTTGGCTTGGTCGCGTAGCGAAGAGGAGAAAAAATAAATGTATGATACTAACTCAATTCTCCCTTCCATCATAAAAAGCTATCTACGCCACTTATAAAATAGTAGAATATTCAATAAAATAAAAAGTTCTGTAAATGATATATCTTTCTATTTTAGTGGGTATTGAAAAACATGCATTATTTTGTTATTTTGAATAACCCTGTATGTATAATAAAACCTTTTATATAACCTATTAAACTTTTTATATATGTATTCACTTAATATATACTTAGTATAATCAAGATGAAAGTATACGTGTATGTTTAGTAACCAGAGAATCCATTTTCGTTATTGTCTCACGTATGGATGGAAGGAAGGAAAACACGCACACACATATTCACACACGCACACACACTCACGTTTAGCTACATATATGTATTTTTTTTACGAAAAGAAGAGGAAGATGTAATGAAATAGAATATGTGATACTC
The DNA here is from genome assembly GCA_932526585.2 of Philonthus cognatus. Taxonomy (NCBI): domain Eukaryota; kingdom Metazoa; phylum Arthropoda; class Insecta; order Coleoptera; family Staphylinidae; genus Philonthus; species Philonthus cognatus. Next base: position 42,095,258 of record OW052244.1, read on the forward strand.
AATAAAAGCATGTTGATTCCAGACATCAGGATTCAGCGTTGCCTCGGCGACATGAGAGAAGAGAGAAGGTTGGGGAGGTTCATTAGGTCGACTTTATATCTATATCCTCCTACACGTACACATGTATGTTCCTTTCTCTCGTGCGCACATGTGTATTTGCATTGTAAATATGTATCGCTAACAATGTCTATAGAAATAACCGTATTGGGTTGGGATAGGATGGGATGATAAAAATGGAACATTATAATTGATATACACAATTTTACTCATAGTTGAATATCTGGAATATATTAAATAAAAAATAGTGAAATAAATAATAAACCGTTATTAAGTGGGATTTCTAATTATAGTATATTAATTCTAAACTCGAAGAAAGCCGTTTAAAAATCTTAAGTTCACTATTATTTGGGAATGAAGTTATTATTGAAATAAATCAATATTCATATTATTTTTCAGTATCTAAACGGCCATTGACTTTGGTTTTTAGTTCAATAAAATCGGTCAATAAATACAAGAGTTATGGAGTTAAGCGTTTTTTTTTTTTATCGAACGCCCGGTATAAGGTTTGTGGACATTTTACGTATTAATTATATGAAGTTTTTATAATATAAATGTACATTTATATCCCTTAAAATAGTGCATATTTATCAATATATTTGCTCTCAGTTTTCTCTAGATATTATATAATGTTTTTAAGATATTACATTATTATTATGTATATATTATATGATTTGGTTTGCTGGGTTAAATTTAAATAATCAAATAATTTTGTAAATAATAATAAATAAAATTAATTTAAAAGTGTTTATAAATGACAAGAACTTCTTTTGTTTGGGCCATCATTACAAAAAGAAAAACCTAGTGAGAAACTAAAAGAGTATTGATCGATGCCAACAGCGGAAAACGCGATGAAAAACTCCAATCTAACCGACAATTTATCATAAAATCCGTCCAATCACGTACACACGTACACATAATACACACATAGTCCAACACATGAAAAGGTGGGCGAGGGGACGGGTTGCTGAAACTCCATCAATTGTGGTCGCTTTTGATTCGTTTCTTAGTGCCAGGCGCCCGGCGTCTATTTCCTCGCATGATTTCTATCATTCACTATAAAACACAACTAAACCCCTTATTTATACCGGGCATTATTGACAGAATTTTACTCACGACCTCCTTTTCAAAAAAAAACCCACACACGACACGCGTGCGTTCCATGTGATACGCTATTTTTATTAGTTTATAATCGAAATTATTGCATATTTTAAATTACCACTTTGTAATAAAATGTGTAGAAAATTTCGTGTTTGTGATAACCTATATAATTCATTCAAGAAAATTGTGTAATATATATTAACATAATAATATTAAGATACGCATTACAAAGTAATGATTTCAATCATACAGGGCATTTTTATTTAAAGTATGCATATCCCGATGTATACTCTGTTAATGTTAAGGCGAGGGGCGCAGTCACAGGGGGGCAGATTAAAAATACGGCCAACATATTTTGTCAAATAACACAGGCCAACAAATTTTGACTTTTTGAAAGTTGATTTCGATCTGACTTCTGATTTTGCATAATTTTGATCTGCTGAATTCAAATCCGAGCGTCATTTTGCCCTATCACGTAAGGTTTTTTTATCCATGTTAAAAATAAGTTAATTAAAAATTTGATCAAAATAAACGCTACTTTTATTGATACAGAGACAAAAACAAAGTACAAATAGTAAACTAAATTGAAAAAAAGATTTAGACAATCTATAATTTCTTTTCTTTCCTCTTGGATGAAAAACTTTGTTTAGTGGATTTTTTTTTGTATTCCAGGGTCGAAATATGTCCCTTTTTATTGACTAGCAGTAATCAGCCATCAGTGAAACATTCCACCGACCTTGATACCTGCATTTCATTTCTTTCATGTCTTGGTAGAACCTCTCACCTTGCTCCTCACTGACATCACCAAGATTTTCAGGGAAGTAATCAAGATGCGCAAGAAGTGTAAAAAGTGAACTTTTATGCTCATATTACATCCCAATTCTATAAATTTCTATAGCATATTTTTCACAATTTCCTTATAGTTAGGATCCTTTTCCAAAAAACTTACAATAACATTAGCAAATGAAATCCATGCATCTTTCTTAGTTTCGGTCATGGTATTAACAAATTCTTTTGCCTGGCCTAAGTTTCTTCACTATTAGCCAACATCAATTTTTAATTTTGTATCGATATTTATTTATAACTGTATTGTTTCGAGTTTACGTGAAGTGATTAATCACAAATAGAAAGACTGTTATTCCTTACTTCACTTTTTATAAAAAGTGAAGTAAGGAATAACAGTCTTTCTATTTGTGATATTTATTTAACTTATTCCAAGTTATATATCATGTATATTTGGACGTCACAACACATTCACACAACACCCAGGGGCACAACGAGATATTATTTTTAAATAACATCTCCCCGTGCACGGGAATCGAACCCGGTCTATGACTCGCCGAGTGATATACCGTCTGGCGACGTTACCGCTCAGCCACCACCTGCCTAAAGTTTAATATGCAGTGGAGGTAATAAGATTTTTTGTGGTTCAACAAGACTTTCGTGCCGAACATTTTTTGATAATCTCCTTATTTGAGGACCGACAAAAATGCCTTCCTTTAATTTTGCATCTGAGATAGCGGAAAATTTTCTACAAGGGTATTTGAAGCAGTTTCCATCTTTATTTAAAGATTTAACGTATTGTTTCATTAATCCTAGTTAAATATTTTTTTTTGGTTTAGCTTTTGCCTGGCCTTAGTTTCTTGACTATTAGCCAACATCAATTTTTAATTTTGTATCGATATTTATTTATAACTATATTGTTTCGAGTTTACGTGAAGTGATTAATCACAAATAGAAAGACTGTTATTCCTTACTTCACTTTTTATAAAAAGTGAAGTAAGGAATAACAGTCTTTCTATTTGTGATATTTATTTAACTTATTCCAAGTTATATATCATGTATATTGGGACGTCACAACACATTCACACAACACCCAGGGGCACGACGAGATATTATTTTTAAATAACATCTCCCCGTGCACGGGAATCGAACCCGGTCTATGGCTCGCCGAGTGATATACCGTCCGGCGACGTTACCGCTCAGCCACCACCTGCCCAAAGTTTAATATGCAGTGGAGGTAATAAGATTTTTTGTGGATCAACAAGACTTTCGTGCCGAACATTTTTTGATCCGGGAGTTAAATTATCTCTTCTTATCCAGTCCTTTTTCTTCCAATGTTGATGTCTACTTCGACTGTCCCACTCACACAAAAAAAATGGGTACTTTATATACTCTGAATGCTGACCTAGTAGAAGTCCTACAATTTTCAAATACCTACAAATTTTCTAACCGTGATCATTGTATTTGATTTTTTTCAAGCATTGTTTTAAGATTTTCGTAGTTTTTTGGTCATTTGGAAATTCCCCTGTACTATTCTATTGATTTGTACACAATTTAATCTCAGTGGCGTAGCAATTATTAGAATGTGATTTAATTTTTATTCGCAAATATTTAAAAAACCATAAATATGACACCTAGTAAAAAACTTGTTGATTCTTTATTAGATTAGCCACCAAAACTTAAGAAAAATGAACAAATCCAAATCACAATTTTTATTGTTGGCCTGTGTAATTAGTCAAGACATGAATATTTCCATCATAAGTTATTTGATGTTTGATCATTCATCAATCGACAAAATAAATGTATGGCTAATGACTAAACAATTAGTCATTACTAACAAATGTAAAATTAGTCACTAATAAATGCCCAACTCTGATTTCTGAGTTTTAACCTACAGTTATTTTTACCACAATAAACAATTTTCAAACACATTTATTTTAATATCATGTCCCTTTTGCTCCTTTTCTGTTTGTATAAGTATTTCAACAACATGTATATTCTGTGTTATTGTACCTATATTATTATTTGAATGTGTTCGTTTTGTGTAATGCGAGAGTAGTATAATTGTCGGGTGTTGAACGTGCTAATGCAACAATTAGCGATCCCCTTTTATTAGGGGGCTGCAAGTCGGGCTTAACGCTGTTATTATTGGGGTTGGTTTGTACGTCGAGCTCGTTACATTCCGACGTAATATTCTGCGTGTTGATAATTACACCGCCAGTTAAGGGCGCAATTAGTTTAATTACGAGCAACAGCGTGCGGCCCTGCTTCGTTCTCATTTTCATTCTTTTTGCGGCAGGTCAAGATCAACAAACTCAAATAACTATAGGGATGATACAGAAAATTATAAATAAATTCATTGGTAACGTCTAGAAAAAATGATGATACCCAAAATCAATAATATACTGTAACTTTTCATTACTAACCAATATCAAAATATTAAAACCGAACATTAGTGAAGACTTTAAGATAAAAATTAACTTAACCTCAGTATGCCTTACTGTGTATTAAAACTAACTTTAAATAAGCATGCCTTACTGTGCATTAAAATTTACTTAAACTCACCTAAGGCACGATGAGTTTAAGTTATTAAAATTAATTTAAACTCAAGAGTATTATTTGAAGGTCAAAAGGTTCGACAAATGTTCATCAATTGATTGTATTTATATTAAAAACATTGTAAAGCTCAATTAATTTATAGGTTTTTAATTAACCCTTTAAGCCCTGCCATTTTTCTACCGCCCAAAAAAATGTTTTGTACACTGCATATTATTATTTATTACTATCTCAGATATACTGAGAGTTATTCTTTAAAGTATACATATCTCAATATACTGTATACATTGATAATGAAGGTTTAAATTAAATTACACTTGGTTTGTTTCACAATTTTTTTACTTTACTATTTACTAGACTAGTTTCGCGTTTTACAGCATTATCAGGAGTCCTGATAATGCTGTAAAACGCGAAACTAATCGAGTAAATAGTAAAGTAAAAAAATTGTGAAACAAACCAAGTGTAATTTAATTTAAACCTTCATTATCAATTTTTTAAAATGTTTCACCAATTGATAAGTGAGAAAATTATTCAAGAAATATACTGTATACGCTGTAAATCTTCAGATACTCGTTTTTTTTTAAATATTTCAAATTGAACTTTCAAACGATTGTTTTCCACTCCCAGATTAAGCATAAAGTAAAATTTCGAGTTTAAAAAAGCCTAAAAATTTAGTTTGGTCGCGTAGCGCGTAGCGCTACGCGACCCAACCAAATTTTCAGACTTTCCTAAACTCGAAATTTTACTTCATGCGCCACGCGTATTACACTGATGTGATGTGATGTTCAGATTACACGTTTTTAGCATACTGTTAAATATACTGCTTTAGCAATACCGATTTATAAGTATATTTAAATCTTTACAATGCGTTAGTGTTTTATACGCGTGGCACATGAAGTAAAATTTCGAGTTTAGAAAAGCCTGAAAATTTGGTTTGGTCGCTCCGCGCTTCGCGCTACGCGACCAAACCAAATTTTCAGGCTTTTCTAAACTCGAAATTTTACTTCATGCTTAATCTGGGAGTGAAAAACACTTGTTTGAAAGTTCAATTTGAAATATGTATCAAAACAATGGATACCTGAAGATTTACAGCGTATACAGTATATTGAGATATGTATACTTAAAAGAAAAACCCTCTGTATATCTGAGGTAGTAATAAATAATATGCAGTTTACAAAACATTTTCTGGGCACCAGGGCTGAAAGCGTTAAATATCAAGTTTTCAAATAAACGATTATAAAATGGAAAAGGGGCAGGTGGTGGCCGAGCGGTAACGTCGTCGGGCTGTATCGCTCGGCGAGCCACAAACGCGGGTTCGATTCCCGTGCACGGGGAGACTTTATTTAAAAATAATTTCTCGTCGTATCCCTGGGTGTGGTGTGAATGTGTGTGACGTCCAAATATATGTTAAATTAATTATTATAATCATCGTTAGTGGCTGAATGGCTAGAACCTATGCCAAACAAACAAACAAACAAAAAATAAAATGGAAAAATCTGCACATGAATAAAATATTTTAATATAAAATGATGTATCGTTGACTTGTTCTAATATATAGGTTTTTAATTAAAATTCACTTAGTTTGTTTTACTAATAAAACAAACCAAGTGAATTTCAATTAAAAACCTATATATAAAACAGAGCTGGGCAGGATTCGAATCATTCAGGATTCGAATCCTGGATTCAAGAGAGGAATTCGAATACTTTAGTTCAACTGGATTCCTGATCCGGATTCGTTACATTATTTTAAGAGTATTCGTATTTGAATCCAAATGTGGGTGATTCGAATCCGTAAGAAAAAAATATTTATAAAAGGATTCGAATATTTATAAAAGGATTTTGATATTTATAAAAGGATTCGAAGACTTACAAAATGATTTGAACCGTCAAAAATAATTCAAAGTAATTGTGAGGATTACCATGAAAAATGTCTTTTGTGTGTTTTTAAATTTCTCGTTAAATTACTGTTTTATACGCGTGTCGCATGAAGTAAAATTTCGAGTTTAGAAAAGCCCAGAAAATTTGTCTCGGGTCGCTGCGCGACCCTCGACAAATTTTCACGGGGCTTTTCTAAACTCGAAATTTTACTTCATGCTTAGTCTGGGAGTGGAAACGCTCTTTCGAAACTTCAAACTGAATTCTTTGATAAGAACATTAAATGGCTGAAAATGTTTTTAAAAATAATAATCTAGTTTTCAACATTTTGTTTAATATTATTTAAAGTAAAACTGACATGGTAGCCACAATCTGAATGAATGTTCAATTTTTCCGACATTTCCTTGATTCAAGATGTTTTTCCCTGGCCTTTTAATATAACTTTCTTCTGTGGGAAACCCCCATTTTCTTAAATTGTTTTCATTGTTTTTGTCAATATTTAAGTTAATTTTATAAATTTTTACGTGTTTTATAATTTGCCTGCTGATTTTGACAAATTTAATAATTTCATATAGCTTTTTTGTTAGTGTTTTGGTCAATTTGAATATAATTCCATGACTTTTCTCTGACTGTCCCGGACTTAATGATTTTTTTATTTACGTAATTTTCAGGAACTCGTCGATTTTATATTAGAGTACAATTTGAAGTTTTGAACGAGTGTTTCCACTCCCAGGCTAAGCATGAAGTAAAATTTCGAGTTTAGAAAAGCCTCGTGAAAATTTGTCGAGGGTCGCGCAGCGACCCGAGACAAATTTTCGGGCTTTTCTAAACTCGAAATTTTACTTCATGCGCCACGCGTACAAAACATTGATTTGACGTGAAGTTCAGAAACACACAAATACTTCTTGAATCAGAGAGACAGGAAGTCAGATATTTAGTTTGTAATGAACGATGTTCGGTGTTACTAATAAATAATCAGGTTTTGAATATTTTTGTTAAAACAGCTGGTAACGATATTCATATATTAATGGTTGCAAAAAAATAATAAAATCAAATTTATTCTTAGAGGATTTGTATTCGTGATTCGAAAAAACAAGATTCGAATCTTTGATTAGAATCATATTTATTCGAGTATTCGTGATTCGAATCACATTAGGTGATTCGGATTCGTGATTGTAATCCTTTTTACGAGAATTCGTCCCAGCTCTGATATAAAATGATGATCTGCCAGCAACTAACTAAAACTGCACCCACTGATGTTTTCTGAATCACCCAATATATTAGAAATTAGAATTAGTAATAAATCACAAATTTAATTACTATTTTGCTCTTCAACGAACCCAAACTTTGATAGAAACAATTAAGACGAGGTGTAGATTATAGTTTCTTTTTTAATAGTAATACCGAAATTTGAATGGCTGATTATATGGTAACCCGCTGGGATTTAAATTTAATTAGATTAGAATCGATCCTAATTGGACGAATAACATATTTTGTTATAAACATTAAGCATGACAATTTGTATAATTATATCATACCGCGCATATGTGTGAGTGTATTAATTAATGTTTGCTTTTAATTACACGAGTAGGATTTAATGTGGTTTCACGTGTTTAATTGGGCCTCGTTTGTGATCTTGTTTTTTTCATCTAATTTTGTGAGCACTGTTTTTTTTGTACCGAAATTAAAAATTAATTTGATGAATTGATGGGTTTTGATTAGGTTGGAAACTGTTATAATAATTAATTAAATACAAATTCTTTATTTATTTAAAGTGTTTAAAATATATTACTAGTAACCAGTGGCGCGGCCAGGATTTTGTCTCTAATATAATATAATATTAAATAAAATAAATAAAATTGGTATTTGTCTCATTTTTTGTTTTTACATGCTTGAAGAGGCAAGACTATATCTGGCTATGATTTTATAATCAAAGTGATTTAATTAATAAAAGTACAGGGTCCAGCAACCGGTATTAACAATTTTTAAGGTATGTGTTGACGTGTAATGAGTAAAGTTGGCAAACTAGGGTTAGTTTGTAAGATGGGCTGAGCGCGTGTGCGCAGAGGTGAGAGGAAGAGAGGGGTCGTGAGAGAGCTGTTGCAATGAACGGACGTGTCCGGTGTAACCAATGAATCAAAGTAATAACAACAGTATTTGCAGTTTTATTCTACAACATTAACAACAATACAGAAACAGTATGATTGTGAGTTTAATAATTGAAACACATACATTAGTATGACATCTATTTCAAGGATACATAATGTAGTTTTTAATATAACCTAAATTTTAAAAATTACATTTGACAAAGCCCTCCATTTTGTCTTTCGAATTCTTAGAGCCGTTTATGAAATGACTGCATGACACGGTGCAAAATATCAGTACCGGTATCTCTTATTTCATTTCTTATGTTGTTTTTTTTAATTCTTCCAATGTGTAAGGCCTGCCTATGTACACAATCGATTTCAAATACACCGATAAGAAAAAATCTCAAGGCGTTTAATCCTATGATATTGTCGGCAAATTTAAATTACTGCGCCGAGAAATTATTCTGCCAGGAAACATTTGTTTCAATAATCCGAAACAGGCTCAAGTAGCGTGACTTGTTGCCCCATCTTGTTAAAACCATAGCTCATTGATGTCTTGTCTCAACCTCTGCAGTTCTACTGGTAAACATGTTTCAAGCATTATCAAATTAGTTGCAAATTAACAATAACTATCCGATTCTGTTTTTTTTTAAATAATGTCCAAGTATCCCGAAAACAGATACGCAACAGCACACTGTGACTTTCTGGGAGTGTAAGTGTTGCTGTTGAATTTGTTGGGGTTGCTCTGTTGATCAGTACCGCGTGTTTTGTTTGTTTGCATAACCCGTTAGATGAAAATATGTTCCATAGGAATTGCCGCGGATTCTCAATTATGAATTCGGTTCGAAGAAACGCCGTAACACAAAAAATACGCTGCTGAACCGGCCAAGAATTCAGTTACTAAAACTGCATTGCACACGAAACAAGTTTTGCACCACACTTTCCAACACCCGTTATTAATAACCCTTTGAAATTCGTCAGTACCTGTTGCCGGACCCTGTATAATGGTTTATTTAATCATTTTAGAATCGGTTACTTAAAAACTATGATCTATAATTGAGTCCCCTAGATGCAAAACCAGTCATACACCTATTTTTTATTTTGAGGTTTTGATATCCCTGGATTCTACTCGTCTCGGGAAATAATTTTAAAAATAAATAGATCTTCAAAACCCTTCCTAAACCTTTCAAAATTACTTTTGAAAAATCCCATTTAATGCAAAACCTACTACATTTCTCGGTTGCAAAAACTGACTTTTCTAGTTGCAAATCCTGCAAGTTAGTTAGTAAGTTAGTTTTACATAATTTTTCTTTCTCCCATTCGATACAACGCTCATTCAACACTATTTTTATTTATCTAAAAGACGCTGCAAAATCGGTTTTTGTCATTTTGCCACAAATTTGTCAAAACACGTATGGCTGGTTTTGCATCTGGGCGACTCATTTGGTTGCAGAGATCGGTGCTAATAAAAATCATATAGAAATTTTCTAAGAACTGCAGAGATTAAATGCCAGTAATAAATCATCTAGAAATTCTGTGAATAAATCATTTGACAATTCTTAGAAATAATCTATAATCAATTTACAGATAATCATAGTCTACGATTATCCATATGATTCCCAGGTCGAAATCCTGAAAATTACACATCATTAAAAATTCGATACAACTCCTTTTCCTGCAGAGCGCCAATGCATACGTTGATGAGATAATGATGATTGGCTCTCATCGATCCAAGAAAGCGCTCTTTTTCTTATCGTAATGCATGCGAATCGGATTAAATATTGAGGTGGTAATTGTGGGAAGAAGGGAGTCGTTAATTTCCTGCGGGCCATTAAATTCTAAATTCTCGACCACTTATAAATTTAGATGGATAGATTGGATACGCTCGGCGTTTTTTTTTTTTCTGTATAGAATTAAGTGCTCGATTTAATAATTCATAAATCAAAAATTGTTCGCCGGCCCACTTATTTACATGAGATTTCTAGTTTGATAAGGGAAGAGGGTTGGAGGGATAGACTCTGTTTGGTTTGTAAACGAGGTGTGTCTGGATGGACGTTGGAGGTTTTATTATTCATAAGGGATGGGGAAAATTATGGGGATGGAAAAAAGTTGAATTTAAGTAGGAATTATGTTATTGTAGCGAGAGGTATATTGTATTGATACGAATAAAACTGGCTGGGAATTAATTTAAAATAATGTGTTCACGACAATTTTATAATATGTGCATTATTTAATTGTGTGGGCTGCATAAATAGGGTGCATTTAACACTCAAGTACATTTAATACACGGGATTTTCGTGATAAATGTGTTTTTTGACACGAATTTAAACAATTGATTAGTTAGATTTTTTGGGGCTATGCAGTAACAGTGATGTGCTAGACAAATCAGATTTTCTTGTCTTACATTTGACCATGGTGTTGATGACGTCGTCGACGCCATTTTGTTAAAGTACGAAGTAACGCGTCAACATCTCCGCCGTTCTCACTAGTTTAACCCGCGTTAAATGCGTTTGTAAACATAAATCATTCTTAAATCGGTTAAACAATTGTGCTTCTATCCGCCGCGAGTGTTTTTTAAAGCTGTACAAACGTTAATACCGTAAAAACTCCATCCAAACGAAAGAGTTCGTTTTTTGTCCAAAGAGCGTGTTTCTATGTAACTTAGGCGAAAGGGTAGACTGTATGAGTGTTATTTATTGTTGAACGATTATTTATATTTGTGTTAAAGTGGCATTAACCCTATTACACATTCAAATCATAGTACTGCAACCTGTCATCATTTATCTGTCAAATTATTATAAAACAAAACCGACCATTAGGACTGACGCGTATTAAATAAAAATATATAATAACTGTTGTTGTCGAACCTTGTTCTCGTGATTGATAGCTGTCATTATATGCTCTTTGACGAATAAAGCACTAATAACTTTTCTTCACACTCCTTCGGTTCACCTCTTAATTTACGTTTTTTTCCCTATTTGCACTCCCTCCGCTTTTGTATTATAATCTGCCTGTCTATATATAGTTTAAAATTTCTGTTTTGTATTTAGTGTTAATCCATTGATTATACTTTGTGTCCGAAATGTACATTTGGTAATTCAAATAAAGCTTATTAGTGCTTTATTCGTCAAATTAATTTGATCTTCATGTAATTCACAATCAATTTATTATATGCTCGTTGTACAATATACTATTTTCAGGGAATTCATTTAGCTAAAAAATTAAACACAGTGATTTGTTACAGAAAACAATATTTAATTAGAGTAATTGAGTGGTCTAACAGCAAAAATCACATTCTCCACGTTTGAAAACGTTTGGCAAATTGCAAAAAACACGTGTACTTTAACATGGCGGGCATAAAAAATGTGAGTTTTGCTGTTAGACCACTTAATTATCAAAACAATTGTGTTTTCTTTTCGTGTTGACAAAACAATTTATATTTGTTTTTTTGTAAAGAGTGAATCATTGGAAACTGCTTTTTTGTTTTTGTTTAGAACGAAATTGTAAGAAGAAAATTAATTAAGCTTTTTAGCACAATTTATATACTGGATATATTATCACTAGGTATCCTGATTTAATTTTACACTTTTTATATTCATTATGAAGTTATTTTTAAAATTTTGATTTTTTGTAGATATTTTTTTTTTATTTGTAACTTTTTTTCCACGTACTTACACTTTTTTAATTACATGTGAGGGGAATGTAATTTTTTTTTCGAGGGAACAAAAGGGGTTGGCCCGGTATGCAGATGGCCCACAAATCAACCTTTCGTCGTCGCCGGCCGTTTGTTTTTTTTTGTACACTTTTTCGGGGGGCATTGTCTGCCCTCGCGGGGTTTAAGGGTTGAAGCCCTTTCCTGTGCGTTCGTTGTCTATACCTGTTTAGTGGTGCATGCCGTATTCATAAATTCCCGTCTACACATATTCAAATAGAGGATCTATTATATTCTTCCTTTTTTTGAGCCAATATGTAAATTCACAACATATGTCGACACGATTGTAAAACAGTGAAAAGAGATGAGAATTTATTTTAGCGGAAAGTTTGTGTAAATATTTAGTTAAAATCTTATTCGTATTTAAAATTTAAAATTACCCAAAATCGTGAAGAATTTACGAAAATCATTGATACTTTTTAATGTAATCAAAGTTTTGAAAATTGTTAACATTTAAAAAATTTATGAAAAGAATTATAAATCTAAGAAATTTAAGGAAATCGTCAACATTATTTTAAATTACCGGAAATCTTGCATATTAACGAAAAGCGTAAAGATTTTGAAAATGAACTAAAAATTAAATTTTATATTTAACAAAAATTTAGGATATTTACGAAAATTGCCGAAATTTTGAGAATTTCCTAGATTTTCATTAGTTTTAAATATTCTAATACTTTTTATGACATTTCGTTGATTCTTAAAACTCTAGCAATTTCTGTGCATTTCCAGAATTTTAAGTGTTTTAATTGATTTTTCACATCTTGACGATTTTCATGAAATTTAAAGACTTTCATCAAAATTACGGCTTTCGTGAATTTCTTGGATTTCTGTTAGTGTTAAAAATGTTAATAATTTTCAATTTTTTGGTCTTTTTGAGGTTTTCGAGCTTCAACATTTTTAAAATTAACAAATATTTACGGACATTGCTAAGAATTTGAAAAGTTCTCAGCAATTTTCGTAAATTTCTAAAATATTCGTCAATTTTAAAAATGTTCAAGCCTTTCAAACAATTCCAAGGTTTTTCTAAATTTGTAAGATCATTTTTAAAAATGTTGATACTCTTCATGAATTATCGTCAGTTCTTAAAAAAAGTTGTCAGTTTTTGTGAATTTTTAAAGTTTTTGTTAATGTTTAGAATTTTGACACTTCATGAATTTCTAAGACATTCGGTAATTTTTAATATTTTGACGCCGTTCATGAATTTTAGTAATTTCCAAAATGTATGTTCTTTGTCATAACAATTTTTGTAAAATTCCTAAATATTCATTAATTTTAAAAATGTTGACACTTTTCATAATATTCCATGGTTTTCCTAAATTTGTAAGACTTTTGTCAATTTTATAAACATTGATACTTTTCATGAATTTTTGTCAATTTTTAAAAAATCTTGGCAGTTTTTCTGAGTTTTCTAGATTTGATGAAGTAAAATTTCGAGTTTAGAAAAGCCCCGCGTAGAAAATGTCTCGAGGGCATCGACCTGAGACAAATTTTTACGAATTATTTTGAAGCCAGAAATGCACTGAATTTTTTTTTTTAAATAAGTAATAATCGAAATATTTAAAAAAACAAAATATTTATATTTATAAATAAGTAATCATCATATCATTTAGAAAACAAAATATTTACATTTTGCTTCATATTTTTTCAACTTAGGTTAAATAATATAATATATCAATTTAACTTTTTTAGCAATTTTATTAACAGAAAATTAATAATGTTGCGTGTATGCATTAACGGCGCTTAGTGGGTTAATCAAGGATTGGAAACACTCGTTAGTAGCTTCAAACTAGACTTATTAAAAAAAAACAACGAATGTAACGAGTACATAACGAATAGATAAACAGTCGGCATCCCAGTAGGCTCTGACTTCAGAAACATAAGTCGTGCTGTGACAATACCCAATGACATACAATTAAATATTTTTGACGTTTCCAAAACTTACCAACTTGTATGACCTAATCTTAGATAAGTAATTTGTTTTTCAAGGCAACCGACATGCCGACAGTTTATAGACACTCGTTATAATAAAAGAAAAATTCCTTGTATGTTTATGTATGCAACCCCACGATTAAAAATCCTCACGATACGCCACTGGTATTATTGTCACTTTCTTTTCGATAATAGGGTTAAATGAAAGCTCTGCAATTATCCTGAGCAATGATGATCTTGAATGGGTGGGTGTTGGAAAAGGTGGCTGTCTCGCTGATAGATGATGCTTAGAGTATGTAGTAAGGAAAGGGGCGGTGGGGTTCTGGGGAGACGGTTTATGATTTATTATTCCGATCTGCGGCTGCGGTATCAGAGATTACACCGCATGTGAGCCGTATAGATGATATGTGAGGATATCAGCAGCTGACACTAAGCGCCTGTCATATGCAAAGCGGATGATTTGACCCACGCTAAATCGCACCATCTCGACAAAATGTTCCTCAGCGCCGACAAAAAAGATACTCGCTCACTTTACCCTCCTCCCACCTATTTTACTTTTTATACACAACGGTATTCTTACACACACATATGACACCAAATCTAACTAAACAGTTTACAACTTTTATTTAAAGTCAAATTTTAAATAAATACAACTTCCTAATAAAATCAATGAAACAAACCACGTGTAAAACACCTTTCTATTTTAAGGAAATCATTTTTTTTTCTATTAATGAGTTTAATTTGAAGCTAATAACGAGTGTTTCCACTCCTTAATTAAGCATTATGTACAATTTCAAGTTTAGAAATGATAAAAAATTTGGTTTAGTCGCTACTAAACCAAAATAAATGTTCAGAATTTTTTAAACTTGAAATTTTACTTCATCTTTAATCAAGGAGGAACACCTCGTTAGTAGCTTCAAATTAATTAAGAGATGTGTATAGTCAAAAGTAAAATTACCTGTATGTTTATATCTGTAGCCCCACCAATAAAAGTGCTCACAAGTCGCCATTAGTAAAAATAGTAAAAACTAGAAAAAAGAAAAAGATATTTGTTAGTTATTTAAACATTAAATAGTGAAATTATAAAAAATCACATAATATATAATAGGAATTTGACGTTTTGAGTTACGTAAAGATTTAAACTAATTTGGAAAATAATCACTAATATAATATACAAACTATTCATGTAAAATGCAAACAATACGTCCTAATTAAGAGGGCCAATTTTTGCTGGTTGTGTTTCTGGGATACGAGATGGCGCAAAAATAGCAACATTGCAGAATGTAGTTTCGACTATGTATTGGTTTATAGTGCCTGCCGAATTTTATCACAACCAATTATAAAAATGATGAGTGCGGAGCGCTTTATTTATACATAGCACCGTGCGAATGAATAAATGGATATTGAATTACACGATTACACGATATTCACGTATATTAAAAAACAGATGCCTTTTTAGTTTGATATTCCATATGAGTATATACAGGGAGTTTATCTTTAAAATATACATATTTTAAATTCAGATTATTTTCTTTAAATATTTAGATATTTGTTGTTTTTTTTAAAGTTCAAATTGAAATGTTAAACAGATGTTCTCCACTCCCAGCCTAAGCATGAAGTAAAATTTCCAGTTTAGGAAAGCCCCGTTTTCTGGGCTTTTCTAAACTCGAAATTTTACTTCATCCGCCACGCGTATAAAACACTAAGATATTGTGAAATTTATGTATATTCGAACTTCTGAACTTGAAATCTGTGTTCTATACGCGTGGCGCATGAAGTAAAATTTCGAGTTTAGAAAAGCCCAGAAAATTTTTCACGGGGGCTTTTCTTAACTCGAAATTTTACTTCATGCTTAGTCTGGGAGTGGAACACACTCGTTTAAAGCTTCAAATTAAACTCTTTTAAAAAACAACGCATGTCGGAAAATATACTGCTTATGCACATGTTTACCTGAACGAAAAATTCCCTGTATTTATATTATAGACAAACAGTTAAATTCTAGCAACATAAAATATATATTCCTGTTATTTGCAACTACATAAGTAATTTAAATGATTAGTATCAAAAATCAAATATCGTGCATCTCTGTCGCGTGCTGCACTCCTTAATTTGGTAAATTACAATGAAGTACACAAAAGGAATAGATGCGAACACGAGAGAAGGTCTACCCTCGAAGTTGGGTAGGCGACACTTCAACCTGAGATGGCTAAGCCGTACAAAAAGTGAGAAATTACAATAACCCAATTCGAACTCTAGACGCTAAGTTGACTAAGTACCTCGGTAATCAAATCGCCGAGTGTCGCACATTCAATTTGGTAAATAAATAAAAAAGGAATTTTTCCTACTCATCACTTCAATCAGCAAATACCGGCATTCCAAATTCCTATTCAAAACAAGAATCCAAAAATGCACTCATATTTAAAGAATGTATTGGGAAATATAATATCAATGAACAGTCCGCGGCAGAAAAATTATATTCGCAGTTCAAGGCCGCGCACCGGGAACCCGTGTCGCGACAAATATCGTACACGAATTCTACATACCCAATTTATATTCACATGTTTTTGGAAATTACAGTATAATTTTAAGATATTACTAGAATAGCACGATACTGCCCCCTATTTATCAAAAGCATAATCAAAATTTACATTGCTCTTATAGAGATTTCTAAGCAACGATTAATGTTATTTATCATTTATTTTAGAATAATCTATTTATTACAACATGTTTATAATAATTACTTCAATAAATTAAAGCAATATGAAAAAGAAATAATGTTTTTCATGAGAGTATTGCATGGATTTATGTAATCATTTAAGAATGTTCCATTAGTTGATTTATATATAATATAAGAAACAGTTAAAAAAAAGAATTGTGTCAATTTATTCGCATAGCTTCAATGTGGAATATGTATGAGTTTCAAAGATCTATTTTGATTATTGAGGAAGATTAATCGTTGTTCGTTCTTATGGTAAAATAACATGTGAATTTTCGACCCTAATTAGACAATTTATTTGTTAGATGGTTTGAAGAAAATTTGACCCAAATGTTACATATATTTTGATAGAGCGTTGTAACAAATCAAAAAGGATTTGAATATTTCATTGTATAATTCAATATCCGGAGGTGTATTTGCACAGAAGGTATTTGTTTTAATGGGTATTTATTGTCTTAAATTGTCTTATTAATTAAGACGTATTGTTTGAATTTTACACAAATAGTCGTAATTTTGTATATTATGTTTGAAGTGTGCAAACTATAAAAAGCGTAAGCTTATTTTCTTGAATTTAAATAGTTTTGAATTTGAATTATTCTTTTTAAAACACAAATACTTCTAATAATACTTCACAATAATTTTTATTTTGCTAGATGTACATTTTAAGAACTATGTACTTATTATCAATAGCTTACTGTAAGCTATTGATAATGAGTACAAAGAACCAGATATGTACATCTAGCAAAATGCAAATTATTGTGAAGAATGTGTTAGTGTTTTTATTCCAAGTTCACTTACATAACTCATACATACAGTACTTTTAAAATTATTGATGAAAATTTATGAAAATTTCGCTGTCCAAAAGATGGGGGACAAGTGCCCTGTCCTGCTTTCTTTACCTACGCCCATGGATTTAAACAGGCTCAGAAAAATATATTGTACAAAAAATAGTATCCAAATATTGGAATGGAAGACAGACACACTTCTACAAACACACAACGAAATCGATTACCATTTTCTATTTTCATCCCCCCACATCGAACACTTGACGCACGTGCCACCCCCACATGTACGCGTAATTCGTGCATGCGGGGTGGGTCGGTGCGCTCTCGCCCCTCGATAAATGTCCGAAAAGGTCCAACCCCTCTCTATTGAGAGGGAGCGAAAAAGTTTCACGACAAAACACACGGAAAAGGCGGAATGGAAAAAAAACCCTATACTTATTCCTCCATAAATCGAAATCCACACAACATGAAATTACGGTATTTCTCGTGGCGTATTAAATACCCTAATTGTCGAGGGTGGAAATAAAAATTGTGTTTCGCCTGTAGTATTTACGGATGTAATGGATGAATGTTTTATAAAGCGGGGGTTCGTGGATTTTTTACTTCTACCTTACTCACCGATTTGTGTATTCAATATGTTGGCTACCATTTAATCGCCTATTAAAAAGTGTTCTGGATATAAACCAGGTTTATACAGAGTGTATTTGAGTTAATACTCAGGCACAAAGTACCGTGCGATCGTTTAAATTATTATTTGGAGTAGGAGGTATTTTTTTGTGCGATTGCCCAGAATGGTAATTGAATGATGCAATATACATTTGAGGTTATGGTAAACTATGTCTCAGCTGACTCTAAATCACGGTTTAAATGATCGCACGATATTTTGTTATTTTTCAGTTAAGTGAAAAATCTGACCAGTGATTAGTCAGTTTGAAAATGTTATTTATTTTGACACAACTTTATTTGACAACATGTAATAATACAAAGTCAATTTAAATACATATCCTTTTTATATTAACGCTCCCACGAAGTCAAAGAATTGCCATATTTCTTAATTAAATAATGTAGGAACTCGAAGGTTGTCCAAATTTTTGTTCTGGCTACGGCCGTGTTATATGCCATTTTCGAGATTATAGTTGCATGTTCTTGGGACACTTTTTTAAAGATAATTGAATAATATTTACAGAACTGTGATACCAGTTCTGTAAATATTATTCAAGCATCTTTCAAAAAGTGTCACAGGAACATGCAACTATAATAAATAATAAGAACATAGGTATTGATACAATTGGAAAATGGAATATAACACAGCCGTAGCCAGAAAAAAAATTTGGAGATGGTTATAAAAAATGGTAAAAATATTGTTTTTCTCTTACAGGGCTGCTTTTACATACAAAAATTTACCTTTCTAAAAACTTTTTGGGGGGAGGGATGAACCCCATATCTCCCCTCTGGCTACGGCCTTGGAATATAATGAGTTTTTGGTTATAACTCGGAAACCAAAGAGGATTTTTGCTTTTGCTACTGAGTTTATCTCCAAAAAAAGAGATGCTTTATCCGTTTTCTCTATCTCTTGAAGTTACCAAGAGAACGTAAAATTTTAAGATTACATAAATGTATAAAGAAATACAATTTATTTATTTATTTTCAGAAGATATTATTTTGGTTTTCTGTATTTATTAACAACAACAAACAAATGATTATTGTTATGTAATTTATGAAATTTTAAATATATTCTGACTAAATATATTTCAGATCAGTATTTGATGAGAAGTCTGCTTAAAATTTGGGTAAATTATTTAGTTTCTTTTTTATATTATGAAGGATGTAGGCTTCTACTTTGTTTGAGTTGTCGAAACTGGAGTGCAAATGAAAATAGTGTTCTATACAAAGTAAAAGTGTTTTATTATATTAGATTTTTATTACATTCAATGATTAAAAAAGTTTATTAAAGGGGTGATAACAGTACATTTTGAAATATATTGATAATAATGGGTGTTTAAGTGTTTCTTGATTTTGTACTAGAGTTTTTTCATGATTCTTGTCCTATAGTACAAAATCAAGAAACAGTTATATATCCATTATTAGCAATACCGGGTGTTCGATAAAAACGTACAACGTCATAACTCTGTTATTTATTGACCGATTTGAATGAACTATAAAACAAAGTCAATGGTCGTTTTATTACTATAAATTTACAATAATTATACATATTTTTTAAATTAATTTTAGTGCCAACTAATAGTCAACTTTAAATGTCGAAATCAATCAATCAATCAACTTATTATATACTTTTCTTATTCTATTATACTGGACATTGTTTTTCTGAATTCAATTATGCCAGATATGTTGATTTTAGTTTTATATTTATGCCAGAAAAGTATAATACTAAATCATTCACATATAACAAGCCTGTTATTCCTTACTTCATTTTTTAATTTAGTAAAAAGTAAAGGAATAACAGTATTTTTATGTGTAATTTACGTAAACTCAAAACATACAGTAATAAATCAACTCATTGGTCTATTAGATTGTATAGATTGTATAATATATACTGCCTTTCAAAAAAATCAAAACACAAAGTATTTATTATACGATTTTAATGAAATTTACAGAATTTGATTATGTAAATGAACTGCATCGATGATCAAAAAATCAATTGTTTTGGTTACTATTTAATGGTATTTTTCCTTGATTTCACCATTATGAAGAGCTGCTGATTTTTTAATATAATTGCTTCTAATATCCAAGTAGCCTCTGAGTAGTTTGACGTTTCAGTTTGTAAAACATAAAAAGATGCCCCGTGTTCGTCGACGTGCACAATATCATCATCTAAGTGAATTTGAAAGGGGTAGCATTATTGGAATGCGAGAAGCGGGTTTTTCGGTTCGTGCTATTGCTGAAAGGGTAGGCCGTAGTGTATCGGTGATCGTACGCTGCTGGTCTAGATGGTCCGAAGCTGGGGATAATCGACGTAGACTTGGATCAGGACGTCCAAGAAGCACCACTGAGCGTGAAGATCGAGCTCTTCGTCTTACAACTTTAAGGGACAGATTTACAACGTCGCGGGCATTGGGAAATGACTGGTTGGCTCTAAATGGCCAAAGAGTATCCATGGCTACTGTTTACAGAAGAATCCGCAGTTTTGGTATAAGATCCTACCGTCCACAATTGTGTCTACCTCTTACTCCGCAGCATCGCAGAGCAAGACTTGATTGGTGCAGGGAAAGACAACATTGGACCCATGAATGGAATAAAATTATCTTCAGCGATGAGTCTCGGTTCTGTTTATGGGCTCATGATGGTCGCAGAAGAGTGAGACGTCGACGCGGTGAACGCAGAATTTTACAATTTGCTGTTGAAAGACATACGGCTCTTACACGGGGAGTTATGGTTTGGGGGGCGATAGCATATGCAGTCGGTCTCCTCTAGTTTTTTTAGAAGCAAGTCTTAACGCGATTCGGTATATTGACAACATTTTACGGCCAGTGTTAGTGCCCTATGTAAATGGCTTGCAGAACCCCATTTTTCAGCAAGATAATGCTCGACCTTACACAGCGGCCATTACAAGACAGTTTTTTGATAGTGCCGAAATCAATTTGTTACCTTCACCATCTCGTTCTCCAGATCTATCGCCAATAGAACATGTTTGGGATATGATAGGTGTTAGAATAAGTAACTTACAGCGCCCCGCTAACACTGTAATGGAACTTAGAGGTCAAATTATCAAAGTTTGGAATGAAATACCCCAAGTCGATATTGGCAGCCTGATTTCTAGCATGCCTCGACGTGTTAATGAGTGTTTGGGAAATCGCGGAGGCCCAACACATTATTAAATTTTATTCATTTGTTTTTTTTGTTTTTCAAGTTGATTTTTTGATCATCGATACAGTTCGTTTACATGATCAAATTGTGTAAATTTTAATAAAATCGTGCAATAAATACTTGGTGTTCTGATTTTTTTGAAAGGCAGTATATATTAGGCAAGTCATGCAAACACATAATCAAAATCTTGTTCACATGATTTTTTGGCAATAAATGTAGTGTGCATTAAAATGAAAAAAAAAAATGCAACACACGATGTTGTTAAGAGATGCTATTTATGCATTCGACAAAAATATTGTCAAATTTCATTTAGTGTAAACTAATGTCAACCAAAAAGAAAAACCAGTATTTGTAAATTGTCCTTTTAATATTGTATAAATTGTTTTTGGTTTATATTTAATCCGCGTGTTCCATCAACTAATTTATTATACATTCAAAGTTTGTTATTATTTTGATCGCAACTTTAACATTTAATAAATACTTCATTTCTTAGAAAGAATATTAATTTAACATTTGCACTACTGTTTTATTCTATGCTACATAAAGTATCCAAATAAAGAAAATTCAACGAATCTAACCTTAAAATTTGATGTTGAGAGACAGAATTTAACAACCCTAACCCCAAAACTTCATGTAAACAAACAGGATTTAACTATCCTAACCTACAAATTTGATGTAAGCAAACAAGATTTAACCCACCTAACCTACAAACTTGATGTTAACAAACAAGATTTAACCAAACTAACCTATACATTTGATGTAAACAAACAAGGTTTAACAAACAATCCTAAACTCCGAATTCGATGTAAACAAACAGGATTCAACAAATATAACTTTAAAGACTGATGTAAACAAACAGGATTCAACAAAGATAACTTTAAAGATTGATGTAAACAAACAGGATTTTAGAAACGTAACCTCCGAATTTGATTTAAATTCTGGAGATTTAACCGATGTACGCTCTAAAAATAACGTCTAATGATGAAACGAGTGTTTTTCACTCCCAGACTGAGCATGAAGTAAAATTTCGAATTTAGAAAAGCCCCGCGTAGAAAATGTTCACGGGGCTTTTATAAACTCGAAATTTTACTTCATGCGCCACGAGTATAAACCACTGATTAAGAGTGAAGCCCGAATTCTTTAAGTTAATGTATTCGAATATTTTTAGATAGCACACTAATTTATTAAATAATAAATAAATAATTGTACGTAGACGATTTATTATTTGGCTATGAAGTTATTATTGAAAAATGAAATATTAATGTCATTTTTTAGTATTTAAACAGCCATTGACTTTTGCTTTTAGTTCAATAAAATCGGTCAATAAATAACGGAGTTATAGCGTTAGGCGTTTTTTTTTTATCGAACCCTCGGTATGTTTTTACTGGGCAGTTGTAACAAAGCCTTATCAATGTTATTTCTCTTTTTTATTTTATTTTATAAAGAACACACTATTTCAATATGATTTTAACATATTTGCCACTAACATGTTTTTATGATATTCTTGGTATTTCCCAGTATTCAATGTTTCTTAAAATTTGTTGTTTTCTCATAAAATTTGAATACTTAAAATAACTGCAGAGTGATATGGGATTTGAAAGATTGTTGCTATTTTAGCTAACTTTATTTTAGTACTTCCTTTTCACCTTATCTCTTAGTTTCTATTATTTTAGAATGGGGTTTGGTATTGGATATTTAACGTAAGATAAATCCTTAAAATAACTGCAGAGTGATATGGGATTTGAGAGATTGTTGCGATTTTAGGTAATCCTAATGAAATAACTCATTCAGTTATATTTCTACTTATATATTAGCAGCATTCTTACAAATTCAGATTTTTTATATTAAATAATATCCTAGGTAGTGATTATATTCTAGTTTTTCGTGATCCTACGTTTAAATATAATGATTCGTATTATTATTATTACTTAATAACAATTTTACTTGAAATTATAGTTCAAAATACAATTATAGATCAAATAATAAACGCATTATAATAAACAAAATTATAAATCATCCTTCATAACAACTTAAACTTTATCGATGAATATAACTATTAAAATATAAATTATCCTTCATAACAACTTAAACTTTATCGATGAATATATATATTTTAAATAATATTCTTTGGGTATATTCAGGCTACTGCCTTTACTTCAGCACCGACCAATAAAGTTTTTAATTTTTGCAAACTGTTTTTTTATCACGTAATACATTTAATAACTGTATTGTTTCGAGTTTACGTAAAGTGATTAATCACAAATAGAAAGACTGTTATTCCTTACTTCACTTTTTATTTTTATGTTAGATATACATTTCAAGACACAAGGTGCTCATTATCAATAACAAACTTTTAGTTTGTTATTGATAATGAGCACCTTGTGTCTCGAAATGTACATCTAACATAAAAATAAAAAGTGAAGTAAGGAATAACAGTCTTTCTATTTGTGACGTAATATATTTGCAATGTATACAGGGATATTTTTTAAGTGAGCATTTTTCGATATAGGTATACGTTGTATTTATTCAGGCATTCGATGTTTTTTGAAAATCGTTCAATTTGAAGCTTCTAACGAGTGTTTCCACTGCTTCATTAAGCATAAAGTAAAATTTCGAGTTTAGAAAAGCCTGAAAATTTGGTTTGGTCACATTTTCAGGCTTTTCTAAACTTGAAATTTTACTTTATGCGCCACGCGCATAAAACACTGAAGTTTTATGAAGTTTAAAATATACTTTTATATGAGTATCCTAAAGCACTATATTTTGAATTTTAGAAAAATAAAATGGATCAGTATTAATAAGTTCCCCGGTTGAGTAAGCGATATTTAGGAAACTAAATGAAATGATACGATAAAAAATTAAGAATACAAAGCCTGCAATGAAACGTGTACATTTTGTAACCTTACTTTTTGATTACCCCTCGTACATATAATGTAATTTCAAACAAGTTGGAAAATATTGAATATTTTAATGATTTTATCAGACATGTCTGAAAAGCATTGATGCAACCAGACATTGCAAAAAGCATCAAATGAGATCATTAATAAAATTATTAAACAGTGGTAGAAAATCTTAAAATTAATTAATTATTTGAATTAATTGCTACAAATCAGTAAGCAATGATAATTGTGTCGGTAGTTTGACATTGACATGATTATTATTTTGTGGAACAGGGAACCCGCAAGTGAGGCGTACGAACAATGTTTTACAGAAATAAGAAGAATACGTTCAAATAAAATAAGGTAGGTGAACTTCCGAAAAGCATTGGTTTCAAGTATCTATGGTAAAATTTAAGCCAACATTTAACGAATCGTGCCAACTTGACACGAGTTTGAATTGAACTATAATATTTATTTCTTTGTGACAGTTACAATGCACATTTTAACAGTTGTGACATATTTTAAAGTAACTAATGTCTTCCACTCCCAGACTAAGCATGAAGTAAAATTTCGAGTTTTGAAAAGCCCCGCGTAGAAAATTTGTCGAGGGTCGCGCAGCGACCCGAGACAAATTTCACGGGGCTTTTCTAAACTCGAAATTTTACTTCATGCGCCACGCGTATAAAACACTGATTTACAGTAAAGTTAAAAATATATAACGCTTAGATGTGATGCTGATCAATATTTACTGAGAAGTAGCGAAAAAATGCAAGTATTACTTTTTTTAATAGTTTTGGAATAATAATAATAAAAGTAGAATACATGAGGTTTAAGCAACTATTCCATCTTGTTGATGTTTAAATCATCATATCTTAAACGGGGAAAGTGCTGTAATTTATTTATTTATTTATTTACGTTTCGACTTTTACAATAATACAAAAATTAAACATATCGATAACAAAAATACAAAAATGGGCGCTTATGCTGGCTTAGATACTACAAGATTATTCAAATAAACTAAAAGTTAAATTATACTTGTATGAGTTACAAAATACATTAATAGAGTTTAAGTAGTCTAAACATTTTTCACAAAACAATGAGATTGATGAATTAAACAAGTCAATATCATTCGGCAATGTGTTAAATAATCTCATAGTTCTGCATATAGTATTGTTAAATCCGTAATTTGACGAATGGAATTTTATTTTAAAAAGATTATTATGTCTACGTAAATGAGGCGGCAATGTACTAAAATTAAGTTGAAGTAACAAATTACTGCATATCAAATCTCCGTTAATTAAGTTATATAAAATACATAAATCAGCAACAAGTCTACGTGTGTGTAACAAGGGAATATTTAAAACATTGCGAATGTACAATTTATCATAATTATTCAGTCCACTTCGATAGGCATAAAGTCTCAAGAATTTATTTTGGATTCTCTCCACTCTGGTGACATCACAGCTGACATGAGGGGACCATATAGGTGCAGCATATTCGAGTATAGGACGTACTAACGAAATATATAAGTGGCGCAAAGTATTAGCTGAGAAATTATACGAAAACCGATTAACAAACCCCAACGTTTTACTGGCCTTGCATGTGATTTGAGATATATGTTCCTTAAAAGTCAATTTTTGGTCAAATAAAACACCTAAATCATTTACAACTTTAACAGATGAGAGCGAACTATTGTTAATTGTATATGTGTAATCAAAGATATTTCTTTTCCGGGAGTAAGTAATTTTACAACATTTCTTTACTTAACGTACACCACCGTTATAAATGCATTAAATCATCCTGAATCGCCTTACAATCACTTTCATTTAAAACTTGTTTAAATAATTTTAGGTCATCGGCATAAATAAGAAATGTACAAACTTTAAAATTGAGCGAAATGTCATTCATGAATAATAAGAATAACAAAGGCCCGCAATGCGAGCCTTGGGGCACACCCGAGGTGATATCAATACACCTAGAAACGTGGTTATCGATTTTAACAAATTGAGTTCTATTGGTAAGGTAACTATTAATCCATTTCGTACTCATATCATCTAGACCCATGTTGGAAAGTTTAGAAACGAGTATACCATGGTGGACACTATTAAATGCCTTGGAGAAGTCGGTGTAGATGCAATCCACTTGACTTCCTTCTTCCAAGGCATCAAGAAGAAACGATTTAAACAGTAATAGGTTTGACATTGTCGAGCGTCCTTTACAGAAACCATGTTGTTCAGGTATTAATACATGTTCAAGAAACCATTTTAATTGATCTGCCACCAACTTGTCCAACATTTTTGCAATATAAGACTGTATAGATATCCCTCTGTAGTTCCTTATGTTATCCCGGTCACCGGATTTAAATAGCGGTGCAATAAAACTCGATTTCCATTGTATAGGAAATATTCCAGATTGCAATGATTTATCAAAAAGTGTCGTGATAGGCTTAGTCAATGTGAAAATGCAATTCTTTAAAAATGAAGCTGGAATTCCATCAGGACCAATACTAAGGCTGTCTTTTAAGTTTTCAATAGCACTAAACACAACATTCGTTAATACTGCTAGCATAGCAGATTTTACGGAGTTCCGATAATGCAATACAGGAACTACAGTAGAACTATCAACAGTATAAACACTTGAGAATAATTCTGCAAACAAATTAGCAGTAGATTCTGAAGTGTTTGATTTCATCTCATCAAGATACATTAGTTTGGGATACCCATCAGTCTTTCGGGAGGAAATTACGAATGTCCAAAATCTTTTAGGATCAAAAGTTAACTGACCCTCTACCTTTGTGAAATAAGCCTTACGTAATAACTTGCTGAGCACTAAACATTGTGATCTTATACAAGAAAACATATTGTAATCATTAATCACTGGAGTTTGCTTATATTGAGCATGAGCTTGTTTCTTCTCACGGATTAAAGATTTTAGTTCAGAATTAAACCATGGAGGATATTGACTATTCTTAATAATCATTTTAGGAACATACATGTCAATCACACACTACCATTTTTTGCTCACAGTCAGTTTTGCAATTACCGTTAAAAAATTAGGTCTTGTTAAATAACCGAGTAGCCTAGGTAGAGCAACAGTTCAACACAAAATTGATGCTCTCAACTAAACTAAGCGCAATCCCCTCATCACGTTTATTTTAACTTAAACGACCCTGATGGCAGTTTCGCTGATAAGGATTTTTGTCGGTGCATTGGAGGCTTTCAACAATGCGATCGGGCCGCGGCGGGGGGAGAAGGGAAAAACATATAAAATGTTTTACTGGAAATTGTAGAATGCATGTGTGAGTGTGTATCCGAACAAGATGCGGAGCGAAAAACCGGGACGACCTGGGTGTAAGAAAGGGAGCGCCGCCTGAGGAGCGAAACTCCCGGGATTGGTTATAATAAAATTGGGATATGTAGATACATCGGAGCATAAAACGAAGAAATGTCAGTGGCATGTGTGTGTGTGTGTATTGTGCAAACGTCCAATATATTTTAGTGCCTCCGGATGGTGGAAGAGAGGAGGATTCACGAGGGCGACTGCTTTTGAATTTTCCGAATCGACAGCAAACGCGACTCTTGATGGATGCCACCCTTATACAGAAATAGGGTAGCGTATTAGGTGATATATGAATATTGAAAACAGAAATATTATAATATAAAATTCACGAGTCATCATTTTTACAACACTCAGCATTGACAAAAACTTATAAATTGGTTTATATTATAAATTAGAACATTTCGCTGCTTTCCTTTGATTACATGAGCAATATTGCAAATTCTGCTGCAAATGTTTACAATTCACATATTGATACTGCCATAAGTTTTGCAGTAATGTAGTCAATATATTTAAGATATCGTCGTATTAATAAGAGAAATGCCTATATCCTTTTTCTTGAATCTTGGAGGCGTTCACTTCGTAGTACATTTTCAATTTGATATAAAAAAAAACATTTAACTTTTTTATAGCACTTTTATTTTACTTTTGTGAATAGTTCCAATTATCATTGTCAAATTAAGTACATAAAATACGAGTTACGCGGGTATATATAGGTTAAATCTAGAAAACTTAGGAGGGAGGGGTGTACACCAGGTCAACCTGGTCGTTTAGGATGGACATTTCTGGAATTGAATAGATTTGTGGATTTCAAGGGCTTCCAGTAAATCAATTTTTCTACCTTTTTCGGTAAGAGGGATTACCGAAAGTACATCCTTACCAAAATTATGGTTTACTTCTAACAAATGATTTGCAAAAGTTGAATTATCATGTTTTAACTTGTATGATCGATGGTGTTCTTTTAATAGGGCTTAAAAATTACGTCCTGACTCCATTTTAAACAATTCTATGGAATTGATGATTCATAGTTAATTATATGGTAGTTTACTTCATGGGCGCTCGCTCATATTCGTCCCAATCAATTTCACAAACTATATGTAAGCAAAAATAATGTAATGTTAGGATAAATTCATATATTTTAAAATACAGGGCATTACTAATTTCTAGTATAGAAAAGAGAAAGTGAAAAGAGTCGCCAACATTTTCAAATTCAACGATTTTCAAAAACAATTGTCTGAAAATTGACAGCGTATGTATTGAGATATACAGTGTGTATCAGTCAAATGGTATAAATATTTCATGTACAATGTTCTATACTTATCTTCAACTGTTTAGAAAATATTAAATGTTGTCAGATTTATTGCAAAAGTTAACATAAAAAAAGAAAATTATTTGATTACAGAAATTCGCTACAACACACTCAAATGTTTCATGAAATTAGCGAGTAACTTTGTGTCCTTGCGTTATCTCTATAATCATCTGTAGAATTGTTATTTTATGCATTTCTGTTAAATGAACCATTTTTCTGATGTGCAGTTAACGAAACTCAAATGACTATAACACTGATAACTAAACTGTCATGCAGGCAGACATTGATTTGCTAAGGCCCGGCGTTTTACCAAAAGTAAAAAAAGTATTTATAAATTATGTATATTTCATATTGGTAAAAAGAAACGCTAACATGGTTTTTGTTTACTTTCTCATTATCAAGACCTAAATGGGAAATAATTATTGAGTGTGTGGTAGCGAATTTCTGTAATCAAATAATTTTCTTTTTTTATGTTAATTTTTGCAATTAATCAGAAAACACTTAATATTTCCAAAACAGTTAAAGATAGGCATAGGACATTATACATGAAATATGTCTAGTATTTTCTGAAGAATACAAACACTGAATAATATGCAGAGTGTTGCATTTAAAATAAGAAAGTTGATAGGCCACTGTTATATGACCCACCCTGTATAAAAAGTTTTTGTTGAAAGAAATGGGCAACTAAAAATGCCAATCGATGTGTCCGAGCGTTTTTTCAAACACGATCCCATTTATTTATTATCGAATTTCTTCCACTTGGCTGATACACACTATAAATAGTATTCATAATACGAATTAGTTTTTTTATTTTTTTTAAATTATGTTTCGTAATTTCTCAGCAATCTCTGTTAACTTCATAATTATCGTACGTTTCTTAATTTTTTTACAGATGTCGAAATAAAACACGATTTTTTTTGAAAGTAACCTAGAAATGTCAACAATTTCAAGAAATATTCAATAAAGTTAATATTCTAGAAAGATTTAATGTTTAGACTTGAGGAAAATTATCAACTGTTAAGCAATTTGTTGAAAATGACCAAAGTAATGTAAATAGAAACGTTAACATTCAATAAATGTATATAAATATTCATATTAGGAAACATATACTGTTTTTTAATTTAAGTATACCTTTACATATTCCCTATTAACGTCTGCAAAATTAATCAACATGAGATCAAACCTAGGTAGTCTATTCGATATTTGTTTTTGAGTTTCGTGA
The DNA here is from genome assembly GCA_932526585.2 of Philonthus cognatus. Taxonomy (NCBI): domain Eukaryota; kingdom Metazoa; phylum Arthropoda; class Insecta; order Coleoptera; family Staphylinidae; genus Philonthus; species Philonthus cognatus. Next base: position 42,125,430 of record OW052244.1, read on the forward strand.
AGAGTATAATCATAAATAATTAACTCTGTTGTGTCCTTTCTTCACACTTTATTTTCTAATGGTTAGATATATATTTCAAGTGCTAAGCACTCATTTTCAATAACAACTAGGTAGTCTATATTGAACTTCACAATATTTCAGTGTTTATACGCGTGGCGCATGAAGTAAAATTTCGAGTTTAGAAAAGCCTAATTTGGATTGGTCGCTCCGCTTCGCTACGCGACCAATCCAAATTTTCAGGCTTTTCTAAACTCGAAATTTTACTTCATGCTTAGTCTGGGATTGGAAACACTCGTTAGAAGCTTCAAATTAAAAGCTTTTACAAAAAAAATCGTGTTATGTATACCTACATATTCTTTGTAAAAGGGGTTTCCCGTTAGAGAATAAAAATAAAAATAAAAATAAAATAAATAAAATATTCTCTGAATACTGCATTATTTATCAAACTAATTAATTAAATTAAAGATATGCACTTAATAAGTGACATTGATTAAACATTTCATAAGTTAATGAAAACCTAGAAAATTCGCGAAAACACAGTTTAAAATAGGAATATTTAACCGAAATTTTCGAAAATTGATTAAATACATAGAATAAGTAATCCTACGAAAACAATGAAAATCACGAGTCAGAAATATTATAGAATAGAATAGAATAAATCTTTATTTTTAGAGTGTCAAGTTACATTAACAAATCAGTTGATCATTGCAAAAATTATTGAAAATTTCAGAAATCAACAAAATATGCCCATGCCCAAAATCGTTTTTTTTTTTTTAAATAATAATTATTTGTCTTTGTTGTCTTTTGTGTCTCTATATTTACTATTTTTTGCTATACTTTTATGTATGGCCAAATGACCAAACTTAACTCATTCATGAAAGTATCATTACTTCTATTTGGAAATAAATAAATTGGATTGTATAGAATTGCATTTTATAAAAATCACCATAATTTATATTACTCCTATAAAAATTGAAAAATCAAATAAAAAACTTTAAAAAGATTGTAATTATTAATACAAGAAGATTTTCTTTTAAGTATACATATACTTTGGTGCAATTAGCCGGAATGCTCTAAAGAACATCCTTCGACAGGGTGTATAGTCTACGTATTTTAATCTGTTGTTTGTACTTAAATGTGTTGTTTGTTTTTTACTCTTGATGTACTTATATTTATTATGTATTTGTATTTATATTTCATTTTACTTTTAGCTTTAAGATATTATTACTAATTTAAATGGACTTCCATTAAATAAATAAAAAATAAATACCAATTACAGCGTATTTGCTTTAAAAAGACAACATTTGGTTTGGAGTGAACAAGCAAAATGTTTAGCACCAGGTATAAAACACTGATTTATTATTAAGCTCAAAAACAGCTGCCTGATATTGAATTATATTGAGGACTTCAAAATTAACAAATTTATTCAGTTGTAGTGACTATAATTTACCAACCTTTTTCAAATTATAGAAATGAAGAAAAATGAGATTTACTTCACGTGTAAATGTGTCAAGTTTGAGCTTCCGGAAAAAAACGCAATTATTAAGTTATAAAAATGAAATGTTAAAATTATTTTATTAATATGTATATATAATATCATTATTTATACACTTTTAACATACTGAATTTTAAATAATTGTATTACAATAAATCAATTTTACCAAATATCTGTTAATAAGCAATTTTTTATTTTTTGTCGCTTCACCTTTTTGTATGATTATCATAAAAATCTACTACCGTTGGAAATGTTATCACTTTTTTAATAATTGTAATAATTGTATAGAAATTTATAAAGAAAAATGTCCGTCTATAATTCTGTCCTGAAAATCTGTCGCCACGATGAAGTCTAAACCGATTGAGCTGTTAAACTTAAGCTGTTTATTACAATAGTAGTATCCGATCAACTTTTGGTGAAAATGCGGAAACCGGAAGTGCTAGTTTACTTTTAGCATTTTTTTGTATTTTTCTTTAATATTGATCATATAAAAAAATATTGTTAAGAAAAGTTGTAGATAATCGAAAAATTAGCATTTAATGCATATTTACTTTATGTCGTAGGTCTTTTAGTTATTTTATTAATTTTCTTTTAAAAATGTGCATTTTACGAATTAATTACTTTGAATACGTGAGGTATTGCTATATATGACTTTAGTTTAACCCTGTCATGATTAATATTTTGTGGAAAACTGAAAACACAAGTGAGGCTTACGAACAAAGTTTAATAGGAATAAGAAACTTTTGTTGCAAAATAAGGTAGGCGAATGCTATTGATTTCAAACAAGGCTGTAGCCAGAAAAAAAAATTGGGGGGGGGGATATAAAAATTTCGAGGAGGGTTTTACTGGTAAAAATATTGTTTTTGCTCTTTCAAGGCCGCTTTTACATACAAAATTTAACATTTTGAAAAGTTTCGCCCACATATCCACCCCTCCTTGGCTACGGCCTTGATTTTAAGTATCTAACATGGGAAAGAGTACTATTAAAATATTAAAAATGTAGGCATTTTTATGCTATTTTGAGGATTTTAATGCATTTAGCCTAATAATTAAATAGAAAATAAATTCCTTTGTCAATTTTCAATATTATTTTTTTAAATTTATTATTACTTCTATCGTATCATTCTAATTTAGAGCGGAAACAAGAAAAATGTTGCCTTATTTACCCAAAATGTTCAAATTGAGTCCTTTTGTAAGGATAGTAGGCATGTTCTAATAAAAGGACACTACTTGAAAATTTCTTTGAGAAATGATTATCATTTTACCTCATATTGTTCTAATATCTTCAATAATCATATTCTCTAATCTGAGACCGATAAACTAATATATAGGTATAGGGGATTTTTCTTTTAAGTATACATATCCCGATATTGACCTTAATTCAAATTACATACATATAATAAAAATATCTGGAGCTACATAAAAATTATGATATAGAACTGCAGGCATATCTGGGTTTAAAAACTTAAAACGTACTTTTAGATACTCTGGTTAACATCCTACGTTAAAAAGTTGTACGTTAAAAAAAAGTTAAAAAATTGTACTTGAAAAAAACGTGTGTCAAGGCATCGTACAAGTAATATCCATCAATATAATACTAATCGAGTAAATATTTGATTGTGCTTGTAAATGTATGTTGATTAAGGTACATTTTTTTATAATTAGTATAAATTGTAGAAATATATATAATAGAAAATCTAACAAATAAATTGTAGCTGTAATAAATAACGTAGGGGTGGTTATTTGTTAGAAATTGCGGAATGGCGGAATTGATGTCACGAGCGGATGATATATAAACGTCTAAAAGTGACGTGAGGGAGTGATGCCGTTTCTAAATTCGAGCCAATCATCGGTGATTCGCAGGGGCGAGCCTCGTTCGTTGTGTGCCCAATTTCGGTAATAGGATGTCTGGAAATGATGTATTGTCGGATGACCCTCGACTTCGCCCTTTGCTTTGCTCTCCGCTCTGGAACTAACGTCGGAATAAAGGGAAAAAATGGAAAGAGGGAGACGACCGGAGGGGACGACGCCCACACACACTACCCCCCCTTCAGGATAACCGGAAGTCGTTCAAACTGACAGAAAACACTGGATAATCCTTTATTATCCGCACGTCTTTTCTGTCCTCTTTGAACCGAATTTTTCACATTTTCTTTTGATCAGATCCAAATTTTCCTTTTTTATGCATCATTATATTCGTTGAAATTGAAATCGTGTTTGGCATTCGAAGACCAACAAGTGCGCTTGTAACGTTTTAGTCCTCATTAGATTGGTCTCATTTAATGCAAAGTGATCATTTACACCGAAGTCGATCAACTTAATGAGTGATTAATACTTCTTAATAACACAACAATTGTATTTAACAATTCTTTACACCATTGCATATAGACAAAAGAAAAATGATTAAGATATTTCACAAATTTTTAACATTTTATTGTTCTAGAATTTTGACTTAATCAGAATTTTAATCAATGATTAGTGGATGATTAAAGGTAATCAAATAGGCCCTAGTGAACCAATTTTTTTTAAGACTGTTTATGAGAACTTGATTTGTCTCTAGTAACAATTTGTTAAATTCTTGAAAAATGGAAGTACGTAACACGAATATAATGCAACTTAATTTTTCAAGTATTTAAATATCTACTAATTATTTGATTTAATATTTAACTATTTAATAATAAAGGAGAAATAATGAACAATATTTATTAAGTAGGGGAAAGGCGTGTACCTTGAGACAGAATTTTCTTTTCAGTTTTTCAATTTTTGGTTTTTAAATGAAATTGAATTGCAATTAATCCCGTCATTAATAGTTTTGGCTAGTAAATGGTCAATACCCATTTGCGAATAGATCAATAAAGAAGTCGGCACTCACCATATAACAATACAGTGCAATTTGTCCCAAGGTCCCAGGTCTTGTACATTAGGACAAGGATAGAATTATATTGTATAAATAAATATGCGCATTGAATTAATGTTAATTATAAAATAATAGTGCACAAAAATGTTTATAATGAAATCCATAAATTATTTAAGGTTAATATTCGCAGAAAACTTGATGTTGAAGGAATGCTGTCCTCGACGGATGGTTGGCTCAGACAATATTTAAACTATGCAGGACTTACTAGCGACAGCGACATCTTCAACGTCAGGAAAAACAAAGTAAACTTTCCGCACTAGCAGAAATTTCACAGTAGCCTCGAATTCTGTAATATCTTCGACTATAACGGCATAATAAACACTGTTTGACGAAGGTTTCCCAGAGACATTGAACTTGACTAACACATAACTGTCCTTGAAATAGCTGCGTCGTAGAAATCTGACTCGTGCTCTTCATTATCAGAATTGTCACCGAAACGACTTCCATCGGAGCTGTCTTGAAGTTTGGGTTCGTCATCATCTTCAGATGACGATCGAACTTAAACTCTCTTAGCAGTCTGTTTTGGCGGAGCAAAAGGCTTGTTATTTTTCATTTTCTGTAGCTTAAGTTCTTCAAATTCTGGTGAGTCGATCGCAATGATGTATTTTTCAGGTTTTTGGCCCCGTACACCACGTTTGCGAGGTGGTGCTTTTGGAAATGGACGAAGTTTCTCATGAGTTTTCGCTGTGATAGGTGCACTGCTAGTTGATGGCGTTTCTACGTTCGGCTCCTTCTCTTGAATTATGCTTTCCTCGTGAGGTTCGTACGGTCTGTTTATCACTTCAGCTAGCAAGACATCATGGTCTTCAAATACATCTGCATTGAATGGCCATATACCAGAAACTTTGAATCCTGCTGAGATGTTGTTCGGTGTCGAAGCCAATGGAAATGCTTGTCCTATCAATGTCGATACATCATAAATTGAAATGGGCTTACCAGGATGGTTGGGCATCCAGGCTTTGCTGGCATTATTGTAGTAACGGTCCGAAGGCTGATCTGTCAAGCGGCTGCAGCTTGTGACTAGTGTGCGGGAGAAAAGTCAAGAATATAATTTCATTTTCCCTTGCTACATTTATGGCAGCTATTGAAAGGTGGCTCTCATGATTATCCATTATAAACAACACTTTGTTACCCACAGAAGGTTTCACGATGGAAATTAAATGCTGAAGATATTGCACGAACAACTCCGCATTAGACCATCCACTTAAAGTCGCCATGCCAATGGTTCCAGGTGGCGCATTATTGATCATGTGGTCCTTGAAGTGGAAAAATGATGCCTGGTGGGATGTATGTTCCTGCAGCATTAACGCAGGCTATCATAGTTACGTTTAGTCCTCTTTCACCAGAAGTGGCCGCTCCTACTTATTTTGCCTTAATGTTGCTCAGCACACGAACGGGCTTGTGAACAGTGAAACAACCGGTCTCATCAAGATTCCACACATTCTGAGGTGTAAGTTTAAATCTTGAATAGATATCCCTCAGTTTATCGAAAAAAACGGTCACGTTTGCCTTGTTGAAACAGGCTATTCTTCCTAAGCTGGTGGCTTCAGATTTTCGGAGAGATATTCTTCTTTCGTGGGTTTTTCTGAAGTCCTTGTACCACTGTCAACCAGCAGCTTCATTAACAGTCTACGAGTCGGGCATCTTAATGTTGTTGTTTCGCATATTAAAAAAATAACTTTTTCATTTCTTCGACGGTAACACTATAGTTCCATTGTGCTGCTTTTATAATATATGAGACCAGTTCCTCCTCTTTCATAGTGGTGAATATTTTATGTGTCGCATTGTTTGCAGTATACTTGAAGTTAGCTTCTTCAGATAATTTATGTTTTTGGATGTGTCTAGCGTGCTTTATGAAACTCCGTAGGCGCTGGCAACTTGTCGTAACGTTCCTTTGTTTAGAAGAAGTTCGTGAGCAGCGGCCTCCAACGCTTCTGCATCTGGTTTTAATCGTTTCTTTCCTGTAGCACTCCTCCCAACTTGCAATTATGTCATCACCAGTAAGACGGATTGCTGTTAAATATCTGGTTGCACCTTGGGACTCGTCCCATGGTGCAACCAAAACAAGGTACAAATATGCACATATTATTTAAAATATAACCTCGAAATAACAACTGCAGAGATTTTCATAAAAATGCTTCATATTGTGTACAGCAAACATATAACAATGAAGCGGTGTGGAAATATTTGAGTAATAGTACTTACTTCACGGTATCGAAAACACACTACCACCACTTGTCATCATAAATGAATTCTTACAAGCAACCGGATGTGTTCCTTCAATCACAAACACTGCTACCAACATATGATGTAGTTCCTAGATTCGCCAGTTCAGTACAAAAATCGTAATAGCGTTTGTCCCACGGTAAAACCATCCCAAGGTACACGCCCTTCCCCTACTTAAAACCAGGGCTTTGAGCCGTTATTTTTTGCGTTCCGGTTTTCATTTCGGTTCAAATAATACAATATATATATATCGGTTCAGTTCCGGTTTTCGTTCTAAAGAAATAAAGGTTTTTTGCGGTTTCCGGTTTTTGTTTCAGCTCCAAGTAATTGTTTTAGTTTTTGAAATGTTTTCATTTTACATTAAACACACCGATGATGATTTAAAAATAAGAAATATGGAAAAGTGTCTAAAACTAAATTGGTTCTACTTTTGTTATTATTATCACATTTACAAAATAATTTTTTTGCATTTTTTCGCTATATTTTGGTAAATATCTATAACGTCTTAGCATTATATATTTTCAACTTTACTTTAAACCAGTGGTTTATACGCGTGGCGCATGAAGTAAAATTTCGAGTTTAGAAAAGCCCCATACGCGGGGCTTCTCTAAACTCGAAATTTTACTTCATGCTTAGTCTGGGAATGGAAACTACTCCTTAGTTTAAAATATGCCACAACTATGAAAATGTGTGTCACAAGTGTCATAAAGAAAAACAATAACATGACCATCTAATAATATATTTCAAATAATAGTTGTCTCAAATTGACAGTAATCGGCTGACGCTGATTTATGTCAAATTTGACCAACGTATCAAATGTTATTTCGAGTGGACTAGATAGACTAATGTCGGCTGACGGCAACTCAGATCAAGGTGACACAATGACGATAGACTAATATCAGTCAATATAGTGACTTAATGACAAAATCATATTATGATTAAAAGATAGTAAACCAAGACTTACAGTCATAATATCACAATACTGAAAATACATTGAATTAATGACGAAATCTAAATTTTATATTACGACTAATATTTAAGTACTTTTTTCTTCTTGGAATAAGAGTTTCTTTCGATGGCAATAATACAAAAATATTCCCATCCCAGAGGAGACGGTTTTCCATAAGGGGGACGTCAAGCGCACTGTAGTCCTCCTTTTTTTCTCAATAGCAACCGTCGATTCAATACATTGAAGAAATTTAATATGCAGAATTCACTTTACATTCTTTCTCTCTCTTTCTCTCTACTTGACAATATAGTGGAAACGTTTTATGCCTTGCTTGTTTTTACTTATAATCAACTTGTATCTAAGACTTCAACTCAACAATCCAATCTAATCGTTTTATTATAGATTATAAATGTTAATAAAATTATTATTAGTTACAATAAAGGATATATCTTTAAGTGGTATAATTTAATCATGTTTTACCAAGTGATCAACACTTGGTAAAACATGATTAAATATTTTATTCTCCTCTACTCTAGAAAAAATATATTCACATGTTTACTCTAAAACGACCAATTGCGAAAACCGGCAAAGTCAGGGGATTTTATTCATCCCAGGAATGTCTTTTAAAAGTTAGGGAAATTAGGCCTTTCTAGCGAAACGTCAGTAAAGTTGTCAATAAATAATAACAATAAATACAAAGATAATTATTTTTACTTTTGTAACTTATTTTTTTAGTTACTATTTAGTTTAAACTGTGATCATGCATGTGTCGTAATTATTAATTGATTTTTATATTTATAGTTTTAACTATATTTTAATGTGTTTTTATTATATTTTTAGTGGTATTATATATCTTTTAAATGGACTCCATTGACTGAATAAATAAATAAATAAACAAATAATACGATTAAAGAATTGACAGAGAGAGAGAGAGAGAAAGAGAGAGAGAGAAAGAGAGAGAGAAAGAGAGAGAGACATATCTTTATTCAGACTTTACAAATACATTTATATTTAATTTATATACAGTTTATTTTTTTAAATAATGGGGTAGTCTGTCTGGGCTATCGACCTGCGGTCTTTCTCTTCTTTAGAATTGACAAATTGTTAGTTCTGTTCGGAGCACAGTTTTGACATGAAATAATATTAAAATTAAAACAAAAAATTGTGATAAGTCTAGCATAGCACTTTCCACATCATTTAAACAATTGATATATTGATATATATATATATATATATATATATATATATATATACAGGGTGAGTTTTTTTCGATGTTCTCTATGGGGATCTCGGAAACTATAAGAGATAGAAAAACGGTTAAATGGGTAAAGATGTGTAGTTTTATAGGACGAATAAAACGACACTTTCAAAATATTTGAAAAAGTCAAGGGTAACTAGGTATTTTGAATAAAGTAAAATGTGTCAATTTTTTTAAATCAATATATCTCTATTATTATCATAGATAGAAAAAAAAACTGTAAGGGACAAAGTTGTAGAAAATTTTACACAGATTAATAACAAAAAATCAAAAAATAAATGTCGCCCATATTTTGGGAGATATGACCCAAACTTACCTTTTTTTAAATGGAAACAATAGTTGGCTATGACTTTATTAAAAGGGCTATTTTTTTCTCTTCAATTCGATATAACATATGCCATAGTTATGATTTAATAAAGAAAACACTTGGTTAAATTTCACTAATATTTTGGTTTTTTATTCCAACTAGTTTCGACTTTGAGTCATTCTCAAGAAGTACAGGAAATTACATTTTTACAAACATTATATACAAAAGAGGTTAATTTAAATTTTATGGTTAAGCAATAAGGGCTGTCATGATGGGTGAGCTCCACAGATCTTCGATGTCATTAACAATTGGTTTTCCCTGTTTTATTGCTTTCTGGATTTCCAGTCCTTCGCGATAGTTGAGATGACGACCTTTATTGCCTGTGTATAAAATCTTTAGCGTTAGGTTATTAAAAAAGTTATTATTGTCAATGCAGTGTTTAGCTAACCCAGTACAATATTTTTTATTTATGATTGAAGCTTTGTGTTCTTCCAGTCGTTTTTTGAAATTCCTCCCGGTTTGGCCAATGTATATTGAGTCACAATCGTCGCACTGGATTTCATACACTCCACACTTTTTAAATTTATCAGTTTTTTGTTTACTATTCACTAGGAGTTTGCCTAAATTTATTGGGTTAGTCATGATTATGTTAAATTCTTGCCCTTTAATACATTTTTTAACTTTTGGAGAAAAGTCGCTAACAAAATCTAACTTACACCAACTTGTGTTTTCTTTCTTGTCTCGGATATAAAAATATTATTGGTACTGTTTTGATTTTTTATTTGCTATCATATTATCAATTAATTGCTTACTATATCCATTATTTGCTGCTATTGTTTTTATTATTTTTGTTTCTTGTAAAAAGTTTTGTTCGCTTTGAGGTATATGTATTAATCTATGAATTAATGAATGAAATGTGCTATATTTAATTTTGTGGTGTGTGTTTGATGTTTCTGGGATAATGGAGTCTGAAAATGTATCTTTTCTAAAAATTTTAAATTCTAACTTATTATGTGTTCTTGTAATTGTTATGTCTAAAAAGTTTAAGCTATTGTTTATCTCTATTTCTTCGGTAAATTGTATATGTTTATTAATATTATTTAGCTCGTTTTTAAATATTTCTAGTTGTCTGTTAGTGCCCGTCCAAATACAAAACACATCGTCTACGTATCTTTTCCAGTAAAATATATTCTTGGCTATTTTTTGTTGGAATAAATCTTTTTCAAAGTGTGCCATAAATATTTCTGATAGTAACGGTGACAAAGGCGAACCCATTGGGAGACCGTCACTTTGTTTGTATATTTTACTATTGAACTCAAAATAATTTTGATCGATACATATATTACTTAATTGCATCATTTCATCTTTGTGTGTATTTGGTTGATCACTATCAGTAATTAACTTATTCAAAATTATTTTGAGTTCATTTATAGACGTAAACAAGCTTTTTACATCAAATGATATAAGCTTTGCATTTGGAGGGGTAACTAATGTTTCCAGATTTTTAACTAATTCTATAGAATTTATTATTGCGTACGTTGACTTAAAATTTATGAAATTTGGTAGAGTATGATTGAGATATTTACATAAATTATATGTGGGTGCATATAGATATGAGACTACAGGCCTCATTGGGTTACCTTCTTTATGCAATTTGGGTAATCCATATAAAATCGGAGCTTTTGGGTTCATTTTTGTTAATTTAAATATCTGTTTTTCTGTTATTAAATTCTTACATGATTTTAACTTTTCTTTCAGCTGATTTTGGTATTTGTATGTAGGATCGCTCTTCAAAATTTTAAATGTTTCTGATTTTAATAATTCATTTGTTTTTTTGTATGTAATCTTTTTTATGAAGTATGGTTATTGCATTTCCATTATCTGCTTTTGTGAGTATCAAATTGTTATTTTTTAATTTATTTTTTATACTATTTATTGTTTTTTGTTCTGAATGTTTTTTGTTGTGTGTCGGGTTGTTTTTATATTGAGTGATTATTTTTGCGATTTTATTTTTTGTTAATGCTTTATCTTGGACTGAATTGATTTTGTTACAAATTATTTCTCCGGCAATTCCTGCTGATTCTATTATTACGTTAGATTTAATGTTAGGGCTGTATTTTAAACCTTTCTCCAATAGAGTTGTTTCTACTTTATCTAATTTAAGATTTGTCAGGTTTTTTAATTTAGGGTAGAATTTAACATATTCATGTTCACTAGTGTTTAATGTCCACTTTTTTAAGCAGGTTTCTTCTTTTGAGGTTCTTAGTTTGCAAAGTTTTTCTGTTTGTTTCTTAAATTGTTCTTGTCCTACTCTGCCATAGTTATTTTTAAAATAAAGTAAGCTACAGTCGTTTTTAATTTTACCATACACCAAAAAATAGTTAGCCATGAAAATGACAAAAGTAAAACAATTGCAGTTGTTTATTCTAAACACATGTTAATTCATTTCCATATTTGGTTTGTTTCGATAAGTTTGTTTTGTATTTATTTGGTGTTGAAAGTTTTTTAAAGTGATAATGAATTTTTCCAACGAAGAAAAGCGTAATATGCTTGTTTGTTACATTCAGTGTAATAAAAACGCTGCGGATGCTGCAGAACACTATTATAATCAATATATCGATCGTCGGCAGCCATCTTTACCAACATTCAAAAGAATTTACCACAATTTGGGTGAGTACGGATCCTTTACAAAGCCGAAACTTGAAAAAAAACGAAATTAATGAAGTTTCGGAAATAAACGTATTAGCATTGGCGATGATAGATCCATCCACATCGACCAGACAAATTGCAACAGAAGCTAGCATATCTCAACGGACTGTAGTACGAGTTTTGAAAAAAACACAAATATCACCCATATAAGGTATCAATTTCACAAAATTTACATGACGGTGATACCAATAAGAGAATCGTTTTCTGTATGTGGTACAAAAACATGTGCCAAAAGGATAATACGTTCCCTACAAAAATAATTTGGACAGATGAAACGCGATTTACTAATTGTGGGATTTTTAACCGGCACAATGAACATGTTTGGAGTCAGGAGAATCCACGAGAAGTTGCACAACGTAGACCACAAATTAAATTTGGATTTAATGTATGGTGCGGTGTGTTCGGATCGAGAATTCTCGGCCCAAATATTTTTGATAACACATTGAATGGAAATGATTACCTTCGTTTTCTTCAAGAAACATTTGAAGATATGCTCGATGATTTAAATTTATCAGTACGGGCAAGATTGAAGTGGTTTCAACACGACGGAGCTCCACCTCATAGCAAGTTGGCTGTGCGAAACTATTTAAATGATGCTTTTCCTAATTCATGGGTGGGAAAAAATGGACCAATCCTATGGCCACCTAGATCACCCGACCTATCCGTTTTAGACTTTTTTCTGTGGGGTTATGTGAAGAACAAAGTGTATCAACAATCATATCAATCCGTAGAGGATCTTAGACTAGCTGTACTTGAAACATTTAATTCTATTGATAGAAGAAAAGTAAAAAAAGCCACAAATTCGATTTTAAAAAGATGTACTTTATGCCATAATAATAATGGTGGACTTTTTGAGCATCTTATGTAATATTAAAAATTTTCTTCTATTATTATTTTGATAATTTTGGAATTATTTTACTTTATGTTGCTTTTGACAAATCTAAAGAAAGATAATAAATTAAATACTGATTTCGTTGCTATAAACAACCGCAATTGTTTTACTTTTGTCTTTTTCATGGCTAACTATTTTTTGGTGTATGGAAAAATTAAAACGACTATAACTTATTTTATTTTAAAAATAACTATGGCATATGTTATATCGGATTAAAGGGAAAAAAATAACCTTTCCAATGAGGCCATAGCCAATTATTGTTTCCATTTAAAAAAAGATAAGTTTGTGTCATATCTCCTAAAATATGGGCGAATTTTTTTTTAAAATTTTTTGGTATTAATCTGTGTAAAATTTTCTACAACTTTGTCCTTTACAGTTTTTTTCTATCTATGATAATAATAGAGATATATTGATTTCAAAAAATCGACACATTTTACTTTATTCAAAATATCTAGTTACCCTTGACTTTTTCAAATATTTTGAAAGTGTCATTTTATTCGTCCTATAAAACTACACTTCTTTCCCCATTTAACCGTTTTTCTATCTCTTATAGTTTCCGAGATCCCCATAGAGAACATCGACAAAAACTCACCCTGTATATATATATATATATATATATATATATATATATATATATATATATATATTAATAATAAAATTTGTAGGCTTTTCTAAACTCGTAATTTTACTTCATGCGCCAAGCGTATAAATGTCAATTGACAATATTCTAAAGTTCAAAATATACTGCTTATGTTTGATCTCGCGTTAATAAATGTCAGAAAATGATTATCAAATCCTGCGATTTGAAAATTCGTACTTTGTAAAATGTTTTCTTTTCACCTGTTAAATCTAAAACTACGAGTGTTTATTGTTCAATTATCTAAATTTGAGATATTTTAACGGCGGGCACTTTAAAATTGCTTTATCAAATAACTATTTTCTGCCCTATATATTGCTTCTTCACAAAACAAGGTCAGGAAAAAAAATCTGTAACCAGAGAAAAGTCAGGGAAATTTAACATTTCAGATTGGTCGCCACTATGTAAAATAGTTGGCAAGATAATAAGAAATGAACATTGATATTTCTATGATCCATTTTATCCAACCACACGTCGTATATTTTTGATGATTATTTTTTATTTTTCATTACCTTGAAATAGGATTTTAATATTTTAATATTATTTATATCTAATTTCTTTTTTCTTGAAAAATATATATAAAATAATTTTTACCTCGATTAGAATGACATTTTGTGATTTTAATAATCTTTCTTCTTATGAAAAATTACAAACTTCCTTTCGATTTAATTTAAGAGAATCAGAAAGATTAATCTATGTACACATTTTTTCTCTCTCTCCTAAAGTTTAAAAATATAATCGAGTTAGTGTAATATCGTTGTTGCGGCATCGCCATCGCATCACATACTATCCATCCTCGAAAGTGAGTGATGGCTGTTTAGTCATCACATAAACAGACGATGTGTGATGCGAGCGCATGAGTGACGACCGCATCCGTAAAGATAACAGCGGCGAAGGCCTCCCCTGAAAAACCCGCTGAAAAATGGAGGACATGATGCTGAATAACTTAAAAGGGACAATATGTAACAATATTTGCGCACACGTATAAAACCCTCATCTTCATAGATACACACACGACATATTTTACATTGCAGTTTTTCTCGTATGTGTAGAGAGAGAAAAGTTTTCAGGAACAAATAAATAAATAAAAATGTGTCGATTGTAGGACTTTCTATGCTATGCAACATTTATGAAATAAAAATATTTCATTTATAAAAAATAAATAATAATGAAATAGAATTATGATCTACCGGGTGATCCATAAAAACGCCTAACGCCATAACTCTGTTGTTTGCTGACCGATTTTATTGAACAAAAAACTAAAGTCAATGGACGTTTAAATCCTACAAAATTACATTAATATTCGTGTTGTTCAATAACAACTTCATTGCTAAATAATAGACAGCTTATGATTTTTAAACGGCTGCCTAAATAAATTATCAAAAAAAGTTGATTGTATAAAAAACAAAATTTAATACAACTATTACTATGTTTTCTACCACTTTTATTAATTTATATATGTGCAGGTGTTACATATAAATATTTTTACGACTTAAGTTTCGACAGTGTGAGTGTCATTATCAAGTAAAAACATAGTAATCGTTTCATTTAATTTTGATATGGATTACCACGTAGTAACGGTCAAAACCATCGTGATGGTAAAAACACAGTTATGCGGCCATTTTAGGTGATAATTTTGGCCCGCGAAGCAGTTTGGGTTGGCCAGCCCTGTTTTAAATCAATCAGTACAGAACATCGGTTTGCTTGTTAAGAAGGTTAACCATCGAATTACGAGATTGTTGGAAAATGTCTACAGCTAAAATAATAATAATGTTCGTGGAATGGATTTTATATTTCCTAGCAAAAATATTTTTAAGAGAACTGGACTAACATTCACCTGTAAGAAGTAAAAACCATATTTACTGAGAGCTGATATCAAATAAATGGAAAAACTTTCGTTCAAAGTAAATTGTTTTAATAGTTGCTCGTATGCGTATATTTGTATAGTATAAAATTAATTTAATTTAATGATGATAAATTGAATGTATCAAGTAAACAGTTACATAACGTAATATTACATTTCACCTTCTGCAAATATCTCCAGGGTAAAATGTATTCGTAGGAGAAGCGGCAGGAATGGGAACGGGTGCGGCACATGTTCATTCTCACATCTCATATCAATTCTTATCCACCGAAATAAAACGCATGTCACCCCGGGGTAACACTATTCGTGATATATAAACACCTCTTTCCCTCCCCCTCTCTCTCCCCCTTCCTACTCTCCCTCATCCCTTTTCCGCGTTTATAGAAAATTCAATATAACAACGTCTCTGCATGGATGGATGGAATCCGGGAGCCACAATGAATTGCAGGTATTAGGAATTGGACGATGAGACGAAAAACTCGCGTCTTGCTCTGCCAGGAAGGAGAGACTCTCTCATCTCATTACCTACGCGACTTATCCCCGAAGCCGGCTCACTCGTGATTGACTGCTGGCGCAGGAAATTTCCAACGCGCGGAACGGTAAACCGAAATAACCGAGCGAGGGGTGTTTTCTCGTCTCGCTTTTTTTTTGTACGCGCGCTGCTTAAAAGACGGTCTTATTTAATTTGAGGGCTAAATTGGCAGCAACAAGTGCTTCAAATGTTTAAGCTGGTAAAACATGAGTGTTCTAAATTGATTGAAACAATTATTGTGAAATATTGGCATAAAAATAGTTGAAATTTTTCCCCCATATGCAAAACAGAGGGAAAGTATTGTTTTCGCGAACATTTTCAAATCAAAAATGTTAGTACATATATATAAATATATCTATTTTGGGGTCCCGCGAGTTAATTAAGACCATTTCTCAAATATGTCTGTCCATTTGTCTTTCTGTCCTTCTGTCTTGTCCTTCTGTCTTTCTGTTCTTCTGTCCTGTCCTTCTGTCCTATCCTTCTGTCCTGTCCGTTTGTCCTGTCCTTCTGCCCTGTCCTTCTGTCCTGTCCTTCTGTCCTGT
Organism: Philonthus cognatus; assembly: GCA_932526585.2. NCBI lineage: Eukaryota > Metazoa > Arthropoda > Insecta > Coleoptera > Staphylinidae > Philonthus > Philonthus cognatus. The sequence continues at coordinate 42,141,758 of OW052244.1, forward strand.
TCTTCTGTCCTGTCCTTCTGTCCTGTTCTTCTGTCCTGTCCTTCTGTCCTGTCAAAAATCTTGCTAAGGAAACTTGTAGAATTGGAGAATCAAAAAATGAGCATTTAATGCATGCGCTGTAAATTTTCCGATATTCGTTGCTTCTTAAGAGAGTTCAATTTAAAGAATTAAATGAGTGTTTTCCACTCCCAGGCTAAGCGTGAAGTAATATTTCGAGTTTAGAAAAGCTCCCGTGAAAATTTGTCTCGGGTCGCGCAGCGACCCGAGACAAATTTTCACGGGGGCTTTTCTAAACTCGAAATTTTACTTCATGCGCCACGCGTATAAAACACTGATTTCAAGTAAAGTTTAAATATACATAAATTTTACAATATTTTAGTGTTTTATACGCGTGGCGCATGAAGTAAAATTTCGAGTTTAGAAAAGCCCAGAAAATTTGTCTCGGGTCGCTGCGCGACCCTCGACAAATTTTCACGGGGCTTTTCTAAACTCGAAATTTTACTTCATGCTTAGCCTTGGAGTGGAAAACATTCATTTGAAGCTTCAAATTAAACTATTTTAAGAAACTACGAATATCGGAAGATTTAAGTATATACGCTGTAATTGGGACATGTATACTTAAAAGAAAAACTCTTTCTATATAAGAAAATTTTTAAATCGTTGAAAATTTATATTGTTACAAAATTATTATAATGTAATTATTATCATATTTGATATGTACCAGGCTTTTGTTTTGCTTGCCTTGTAATTGGAAAATGTTTCCTGTTGGACAACAAATGGATTAATAATATAAAATTTCATGAAAGTTTTAATAAATTGACAAAAATCACGAAATAATAAAAATGTCATAAGAGTTTTCTCAAAATTGCGAAAATCTAATAAATTTACGAGCACTGCCAAGGTTTTAAAAATTAGAATTTAAATGTGAAATGTGCGGTATATTTTCAACCTTATTCTGAATCAGTCTTTTATACGCTTGGCGCATGAAGTAAAATTTCGAGTTGAGAAAAGCCCGAATTTGAATTTGGACTGTGCGTCCAAATCCAAATTCTGCGCGTCCAAATCAAAATTCTTCCGGCTCTTGTAATTTTAATTCATGTACAATCCGGGATTGGAAAACACTCGTTAGAGAATAATCGATGACGTTTTGACGAATTCAGTTGATTTATAAAGTCTCGATTGTTTTCCAAATTATCTTTAATTTTTAAAATGTCAGCAGTTTGCGCGAATGTCTACCATTATTACTAGCTGAAAAAAAAACGTCATGAGTATCCAATATTTTCCTCTTTTTTCGAGAATGAGTTTTCATTAGCGTCCTATATTTTTGTTAACTTAAAAAAAAATGACAAATTCCATAAATTTTGCAACATTTTAGTTAATTTTTAAATTATTTTTGATTTTTCTTATCGCATATTATTAATTATTTACTTAAATAAAAATATTTTAACAGTTTGCATTTTATTCTATTACATTTGAAATTATGTTTGCTCTATAATGTTTTTTCCGTATCCCGTACACTATATATACTCATTGTCATCAAGCACAGGTATCTTTCCTGCAATTTGGAAGGAATCATATGAGATACCTATCCATAAATCCAAGTCTAAATCTAACGTAAAAAACTACAGGCCTATTTCCATTCTCTCGACGATGGCAAAAATATTTGAGAAAGTAGTCTACAGGCCAATCTACGACACTTTTAAATCGGTCATTGTGGAACACCAGCATGGTTTTTATAAAAGTAGATCAACACTAACCAACTTATTCATATATTCGGATTACATACATAAAGCTCTAGATGATAATGCTGAAGTCCATGCAATTTACACGGACTTCAGCAAAGCATTTGACTCTATCAACCATGTTATTCTCATTAAAAAAATGCAAGCGTATGGTCTAGGTAATCCGTTTCTAAACTGGCTAGCAACATATTTGTCAGAGAGGAAACAGTATGTAAAAATTAAATCCTACCTCTCAGAACCATACATTTCAACGTCTGGTGTTTCACAAGGGTCCAACTTAGGACCAATACTATTTATTATTTTTATAAACGATCTGTCCGAATCGCTAAGGTGTCCTCATTTGCTTTTTGCCGATGATTTAAAATTGTATTATACCGTAAAGAACACAGCAGACTGTCTCAAAATTCAAGAAGATATTGACTCGGTCAATAAATGGTGTGCACTGAATGATATGCAGCTAAATATCAATAAATGTAGTTTTATATGTTTTTCGCGTAAGAGGAACGGAATAACATTTAACGACAGGTTAAATAACTTAACATTGAGTCAAGTTTATTTAGTAAAGGATCTTGGTATCATGCTTGATTCAAAGCTGTCATTTAAGTCGCACCTTGACTTCGTAGTCAATAAAGCAAATAAGGCGCTAGGATTCATTAAACGTGTTACCAAAGATCTGGTCGATGTACGCACTTTTAACATCCTGTTCGGTCTCATTTTGATTATTGTAGAACGATTTGGTCACCCTCATACGTTACATATGTCAACAGGATGGAAAAAGTGCAAACCAAGTTCATTAAGTTTATGTCATATAAATTGACCCAGAAAAATATACACCTAACAACCGAGGAAACGATGGCATACTTAGGACTCACAACTTTGCAACATCGTGGCATGGAATTAGATATGTGTTTTCTTTATAAAATCATAAACTGCAAAATAGATTCAAGCCATATTGTTAGTATGATTAATTATCATGTACCACCTAGACATGCACGTAGCCGCATGCTACTTCATAACGAATTTTGCAGGACGACTTGCAGTTTAAATTGCCCCATGACTCGATTAACGCGCACGGCTAATGACATTTGTAGCGGTATTGACTTTTTTAACTCATCTTTAGGTTTAATTAGGAGGAGTCTCGCGGATGGTGTGCACTAAATGTTATAACCCTATTGTGGTTTACGCAGATTAACATATGTGTCTTTGTGCATATTTGTGATTCATGTTTTGTGTCTTACATTTTAGTTATATGTTTTTGGCTCTACATTGTAAATGGCTTGTCCGTTAATAAAGAATTATTATTATTATTATTATTATTAAATTAAAGACAAATTGCAAACTCTTCTACGTCAGTTTTTATTAATTTTCTAAATTGATAAATTATCGTTAAAATGAATGCCATTAAACACAACAGATTTCAATGTTTTACAACACTATTTTACAAAAATATAATCAAGTTTGATCATGTTTTTGGTTTGTACTTTACTAGTAGGTATTCGGTTTTATAAATACGTAATTGGATCATTTTTTTATAAATTTTGTTCCATTGAATAATGTACGCAGGAAATTATATTTAGTCGAATTTTATAATTAAGTAATTGTCAGAGAAACTAATCTGTAAGTCTGTACGTTTTATCAAAATCTATTTAATCTTTACTTTTAATTTATATAGTTTTTTAAACGGTCAGTTTTTATATTCAAAAAATGAATAATTATCACTACTTTCACAGTTTAACAAAACTTTATAAAATTATAAATAAAAATAAATAATATGAACAAATGAAAAAAAACAACGCCCGCGTTTTATTACCTGTTGTTATTTGTTAGAAAAAATGATCGATTTTTGTGATTTATTTTCTCGTTTTTTCGAGGATTCGTGAATCGAATATTTTATATGTAATGATTTAATTAGTGATTCGAATTGATTTTTAGTTTTCTGCCTAGCTCTGGTGCTTAATCAAGGAGTAAAAACTCTCGTTTGAAGTTTAAAATTAAACGCTACTCAAAAACCACGAATATCGGAAAATTTACAGCGAATGCATTGGGGGTATGTATGTAAAAAGAAAAATTCCCTGTATTTGTAATATAATAAAATGAAGTAATTACAAACAGAATCGCATATTTAATTAGCATGTTTAAAGTGTGCAAACTATAAGAAGCGTAAGCTTATTTTCTCGAATTCAAAGAGTTTTGAATTTGAATTTATCTTGTTTAATTAGCATCGATACAAAGTAAAGTAACATACATTACTAAACGAAATTGCACACATCATCTTTCAAAAAGTCATCGATATTGTATAGATTTAAAGATTTTATATAATTTAGCATTTATTGTAAAATAGCAGTGTACTATATCTTTCACTATTTCTTGATCTGCAGATACGAGTACATTAAATCTTTATATTAGCATAAATTCTTGTGTTATAACAGTGTTGCTAGTTTGTAATGGTGTACATATGGAGAATAATGTTCAAAAATAGAACACATTTTTAAATTAATATTGACGGAGCAGTTAAAATTATAATTTTTTAATATTTATACAGTATTGAGCGTTACTACGTGGTAATCCATATCAACCATATTAATTAATGAATATTAAAAAGTGTTACAATGTTTTATACCATTTTATTTTATCATTTCTACGACTCGAGTTTCAACATCTTTAATGTCATTTTCAAGTTTGACAAATTTAGAATGTTTCTATGACTAAAAAGTATTAATATATTGAATACTTTTTACTTATAGAAGCATTCGAAATTTGTCAAACTTGAAAATGACACTAAATATGTTGAAATATGTTTGATTAATCATTTTTTAAATTTATTTGGAAATTTTGATTATATCTTAATTGAAGTTATGGTAATATACATTTTCTTTGTAGACCAGAAACTCGTTTAATATGTTATATATGATCCTATGAAAAAATATAGTAATTTATTTGAGATTGTACCAGCGAGTAATAGCAATGATAAATTATTTAATTTAGTCAAACACACAAGCAGTATAAGTCACTGGTTTAAAGTAGAATACATCCGGATTTGTATACTTAAAAGAAAAAATCCCTCTATGAATTTAAAAGTTATATAAAACTCGATTAAATTCCCTCTATTATAATATGAAATAGATAACACACAAAGGTGAAATAATAAAGGAAGCGATTGATCGTTGCAGAAATGGAATTTGAGCGTCAAACAACGCGGAAAATCCATCACTCACACACACACACCCACACACACACATCTACACAATTTAATAATATAATGGTTTATTTTTCTATTAAAAACCCGTCGTCAATTTGTTGCGGACGCATTATGTATATCCCCCATTCCTCCTTCCAAAGCAGAAATATGAATGGAAGTAATTATGAGCCTCACATCGAGAATATCCAATTCAATTTATGGTGAAAGCGCCGGGTTAGCACTTTTTTGTACTATAAGCTCTTTTAATGCTAGTATTTTTTTATAAACTGTGGATTGTAAAGTAAAAGTCATGAAGTGCGCGGGATATTGTATTTTTAAGATATCATTAAGTGAATGGTAAAAGATATTCAGTTGATTTTTTGCGATATCGTAGATTGGAAGGTAAACGCCATCAAATGCATGGGATGTCAATAGCACTTAATGCATTTTAAGTTTTAACTGACAGGTAAATGATTTAAAGTAAAAGTTTAAACGTAGTTTAGGGTAATTATTTCACATTCAAAATACAATCAGTTCAATTAAATTGATGATTTATTAATCCAATGCAAGAAGCGAGCAATATCTGCCAATAAATTGATAATTTTTAGCAATAATACATTTATATGTTCTTTATGTATAATTATAACTTTATTAGTATACTACTATATTATATACAATTATATATTATTTATTTATAATTATAACTTTATTAGTATACTACTAATAAAGTTATAATTATAAATAAATAAGATATAAATGTAATATTGTTAAAAATTATCAATTTATTGGCAAATATTGCTCGCTTCTTGCATTTGAATAATAAATCATCAATTTTATTAAATTTTTGGTATTTTGAATGTGAAATAATTACCCTAAACTTCACTTTAAATCAGTGGTGTATACCCGTGGCGCATGAAGAAAAATTCGCGACCAAACCAAGTTTTCAGGCTTTTCTAAACTCGAAATTTTACCTCATACTTAATTTGGGAGTGGAAACACTCGTTAAAAGCTTCAAATTGAACTTATAAAAAAATCAAATGACTAAAAATGTATAGCGTATACATTGAGATAAATATACCTAATAGAAAAATTCCTTGTATATTACAGTAGAATTTCTTATGAAATAATTTGTATCGTCATATCGTTTGCGAAAATCGCCACTGAAAATAAAAGAGTGATTTATGTAAACCCCTACGAAAACAGAAAGTGGAAAATGAACCCACATACACACACAAAAAAGAGCCCCTAATAATACGTATAATATAATATTAATAATAAATATTCAGCTGTCACGTGCAATGTCCGCAAAGGTCCGTGAGCGCCATTCCGGTCTCTCCGCATGCCATAACGACATTCATCACTCTGTAATTGTATTTAACTATGAATAAATAAAAGTCCCATAACTCGCGTATATACCTACGTGTGTTGTATGCCAGCTGGAAGCCCATTAAGCCCTCCACCTTCAATGCCTTCAACCCCCCTCCCTTCCTATACTGGTGTAAATCAATAATTTAATTAACGTCTGGCCTAATTGCCTATTTATCACGAGCTAATTAAAAGTAAATTAAGCTATTAATGCTTAAGGTAAGTGTAGGTAATTGTGGTTGTTAATCTTGATTGAATCATCATTTCGATTTTTTTTGTATATAAAGTTTTATTAAATAAAAATTGAATATTTTTTAAAGAATATTTAAAAAAATTGTAAAGTAATTTTATTGCCTTGCAAACATTTCACGTTAAATTTTTTTGAAATATTTACTGAAACAACTATTTTCTCAGCGAATATCTAGACGGATATTGAATTATACATAAAATATCTATTAAAAGTGCGATTCTTTTCGCAATCTACAACATGTTAGTCTTACAAAGACTATATCAAATACTCATTGAAACAACTACTTCCCGGGCTAATACCCCGACGGACATTGAATTATACAACAAGTGTTTGCTGTTACATACAGTAACCTACTGCAAATGTAACAATTTGGGTCAAATTATTCAGGCCATCTATAGACGCGTTTCGAGATTTATCTCTCATCAGTATAGCTTTGCCATTCCCTCTAAACAATTTGACACCTTAGACTGGCGGTCACGTTACCGTTCAAACATAAGTATAAATGAAATTGCCAATTCTTGGTTGCAGAATACTTCAAACATTAAAAGTGCGATTCTTTTCGCAATCTACAACATGTTAGTCTTACAAAGACTATATCAAATACTCATTGAAACAACTACTTCCCGGGCTAATACCCCGACGGACATTGAATTATACAACAAGTGTTTGCTGTTACATACAGTAACCTACTGCAAATGTAACAATTTGGGTCAAATTATTCAGGCCATCTATAGACGCGTTTCGAGATTTATCTCTCATCAGTATAGCTTTGCCATTCCCTCTAAACAATTTGACACCTTAGACTGGCGGTCACGTTACTGTTCAAACATAAGTATAAATGAAATTGCCAATTCTTGGTTGCAGAATACTTCAAACATTAAAAGTGCGATTCTTTTCGCAATCTACAACATGTTAGTCTTACAAAGACTATATCAAATACTCATTGAAACAACTACTTCCCGGGCTAATACCCCGACGGACATTGAATTATACAACAAGTGTAGATGGCCTGAATAATTTGACCCAAATTGTTACATTTGCAGTAGGTTACTGTATGTAACAGCAAACACTTGTTGTATAATTCAATGTCCGTCGGGGTATTAGCCCGGGAAGTAGTTGTTTCAATGAGTATTTGATATAGTCTTTGTAAGACTAACATGTTGTAGATTGCGAAAAGAATCGCACTTTTAATGTTTGAAGTATTCTGCAACCAAGAATTGGCAATTTCATTTATACTTATGTTTGAACGGTAACGTGACCGCCAGTCTAAGGTGTCAAATTGTTTAGAGGGAATGGCAAAGCTATACTGATGAGAGATAAATCTCGAAACGCGTCTATAGATGGCCTGAATAATTTGACCCAAATTGTTACATTTGCAGTAGGTTACTGTATGTAACAGCAAACACTTGTTGTATAATTCAATGTCCGTCGGGGTATTAGCCCGGGAAGTAGTTGTTTCAATGAGTATTTGATATAGTCTTTGTAAGACTAACATGTTGTAGATTGCGAAAAGAATCGCACTTTTAATGTTTGAAGTATTCTGCAACCAAGAATTGGCAATTTCATTTATACTTAAAATATCTATGCTTTGTTACATGCAAAATGTAATGATGGATTCAATTATTCTCAAACCAAACCAAGGTATTCGTTAGGTTTATGAAACAGTTTAATAATGTAAAGCTTGTAACAAGTGTTTCACTGCTTGATTAAGCATGAACTATAATTTCTAATCTTGAAATTTTACTTTATGCGTCACGCGTATAACACACTGACTTAAAGTGAGGTTCAATATACAGGGTGATTCATTGGCCTTTTTCCAATTTTTGGCCATAATGAGTAGATTTAATTTCATGAAAAAATGTTCGTATAAACGCAGTTCCTATTTTTTTTTTATTCAGAAGTTACAGCGCGTTTGCAAATTTTAAGTTGAAATAACGTAGTAGTTCATTGTTTGAATAGTCATCTGTCAAATATAGTTTGATTATGTTAATGGTGTCTGTAACTAGTTTACATTAAATGTTTAAAAAGTGATCCATTTTACTGAATACATAATTAGTAACGAGGATTTGAACTATCTTGTGAATTGATAACACATACAAGAAAGTTTAATTTCTAATTACTAATTATGTATTCAGGAAAATGTATCAATTTTTGAACATTTTATGTAGATTTATTTTGCTTTCTGCTTGTTAAAATTAATGTTTGTGATTTCTGTTTGTTACAATACATTTTTATGATTTTATTAAATTATGATTATCCATGAGTGTTCATAGAGGCAATATTAATATTTAAATTTAAAAGCGCTATAACTTCTAAACAAAAAAAGATAGATGTTTCTAAAGAGGCTAATGAATCATCCTGTATGCCGCTTAAGTTTGATCTCACGTTAATACAGTTTATTAATGTTTATTTCATCTAACTCAGGGCTAGCCAACCGAAACTGCCTCGAGGGCCAAAACTATCACAATTTACCGATAAGTGTGTGATTTCGATTTTATTCCATCAAGAGTACAGTAATGTGTACAAAACGAATTTGTGTGAGGTAAAAAAATAAAAATCTCAAGATTAAACAATCCTCTCTCATCCCAACGACCCCACAGTATAATTTATAGACGTATGCATGGAGATACCACCGTTTTATATGTGAGGGAATGTTTTATATGCAAAGTTGGTAAAACCTGCATTTCAGAGATAGCCCAATCGGAAGATGGATTGCGGCTGACACGGCCTGAAGAAGAGTAGAAGGACGGAGCTGCGGGGGTGCGCGCACACGTACACACACACAAACAGTAAAAAAAATGAAAATGGGTTGAGAGAATGAGAGAGATATTTTGAAAGTTCATTCCTCATAAATTTCATCCATGAGTTGCCCGTCAAATTTATAATGCGGGCCCAAGTTTGCACAATGATAGACAGAACTATCTATCTGGAATGGGGATGTGTTATTATTTTCGGTTGTATGATAAATTTCGTCGCGCAGATAACTTTCCCCGGACAAGATTAATACTTTCTGACAGCACACTTTTCTTTTTCCTAACTTTGTTTCCCTTCGTTTTCAACCCACCCTCCTTCGTTATTTTTTTCTTTACTTGCGTACGATACTTCATTTTAATGTTTATCAACATTTTGCGAGAAATCATGGATTTATTTATTTCACAAACAAAAATAAGTACCTATACTCGACTATAAATATTTATTGATATATCAACATTAAATTATAACAGAAGGTAGAAAATATACTCAAAAAATTATTAATCGTATTCAACCTTAGGAAAATTTTAAATTTATAAAAATGAACCATTTATTGTACAGTTTACCAAAACTTTACAAGAAAGATGAACTTATGAGGCCAGTTGTTTCATGCATACAGGGAGTTTTTCTTTAAGTATACATATTCCAATTATGTGCTGTATTTTTTTTAGATATTTTTTTTAGGAGTTCAATTTGACGCTTTGAAAGAGTGTTTTTCACTCCCAGGTTAAGCATGAAGTAAACTTTCGAGTTTAGAAAAGCCCAGAAAATTTGTACACTTTTAAATCAGAATTAAAATTAAACTGCTAAAGCAAGATTGTAAATATACTGCTAAACAATAATATTTTGAAATCTTTTATTTAGTTAGCATTCACTTTGTGCTACATCTTTATATGAAATAATAATAAAACATTTACATTTATTTTATTACTCTATTTAAAAGTAGTAATAGAACGTTAAGTAATTCTAAAAATATTTTGCACGTCACTTGAAATCAGTCTCTTGTACGCGTGGCGCATGAAGTAAAATTTCGAGTTTAGAAAAGCCCAGAAAATTTGTCTCGGGTCGCTGCGCGACCCTCGACAAATTTTCAAGGTGCTTTTCTAAACTCGAAATTTTACTTCATGCTTAGTCTGGGAGTGGAAAATACTATTTTAAATCTTCAGATTGATCTCCATATATAATTGGGGTATGTATACTTAGAAAAAAAACTTCCTGTATGTTAATAATTTAGTGGTTAAAATATTCATATTTAAATACCCAAATATTTGACTATTTGAATTATATGTATACGTCTAAATTTAAACTAAGCTTTAGTTTAGCCTTTATTGAAGAACTGACTTCAAATCAATGTGACCAGAATCACTCATGACTTTTAAATATTTCAAATAAAATAGTTCGGCCCAGGTATTTTTAATGATAGTGATTTGGTTTAAATGGTAAAAGTTGTGCAGTTTTATGTCCTTATTCAAATTTCACTAAAAAAGTAATAATTTAAAAGTTATTAAAATAATAATTTCATTTCGTTTTTAACACGGGTTAAAGACATATTTCCTGAAAATTTCATTGAAATTCACCCACGTTTACTGGGTGTTCATTTACATTCGGCGGTGAATATACAAGGATTTTTTTTTTCAGTATACATATTCGTTAATTTTTAAGAGTGTAATTTGAAGCTTCTATATTTTAAAAATTTGGCGCGTGTCGCGCAGCTACCCGAGACAAATTATCTGGGCTTTTCTAAACTCGAAATTTTACTTCATGCGCCACGCGATTAAAACACTGATTTCAATTGATGTTCAAAATATTCTTAGGAGTACTTAACATTCTATTACCACTTTTATATGAAGTGATAAAACAAAGCTAAGTGTTTTATTATTATTTCATTTAAAAATGTACCACAAAGTGAATGCTAACTAAATGAAAGATCTTAAAATATTATTGTTTAGCAGTATATTTATAATCCTGATGTTTAAAATATTCTTAGGAGTACTTAACTTCCTATTACCACTTTTTATTACCACTTTTAAATAAAGTGATAAAACAAAGTGATATGTTTTAAAAAATGTACCACAAAGTGAATGCTAATTAAATGAATGATTTCAAAATATTATTGTTTAGCAGTATATTTATAAACCTGCTTTAGCAGTTTATTTTTAATTCTGATATAGAAATATATTCTAAGCTTCACTAGAACTCAGTGTTTTATAAGCGTGGCGCATGAAGTAAAATTTCGAGTTTAGAAAAGCCCAGAAAATTTGTCTCGGGTCGCTGCGCGACCCTCGACAAATTTTTACGGGGCTTTTATAAACTCGAAATTTTACTTCATGCTTAGTCTGGGAGTGGAAAACAGACGTTAAAAGCTTCGAATTAGCCTCTTAAAAATTAACGAATATGTATACTGAAAAGAAAAATTGAGCGTATACTTAAAAGAATAAATCCTTGTATACTCACCGCCGTAAGTAAATGAGTACCCAGTAAACGTGGGTGAATATTAATGAAATTTTCAGGAAATATGTCTTTCACCCATGTTAAAAAAACGATATGAAATTATTCATGTTTGAATACTCAAATATTCGACTATTTGGCCAAATCAAATTTTCAGGTTTTTCTAAACTTAAAATGTTTCTTTATCAAGTAAATTTGGCTAAAATTAAATCAATTTTAATGAAATTTATTGAAAATAAAATTAATTGCTTGCTTCTTTATTTCATTTTAGAGAGATTGTGTAAAAATAAATTTTATTCTATTGTTAAAAATATCGAAATTCAACAAACCTAAATAAAATTAAAGAATTTTGTAATTTATCTATATTTATCAATATCCTCTAATTGGATTTGGTTGATATATTAAACAATAAAATAAAATTCACTCTGAAATCAAATAAAGAGGCTGTCAATTAATTTATTGTTAGTACATTTCAATGTAATTCATTTAATTTCAGTTAACTTTAAGTTTTCATAATATAAACTCAGCTAACTTTACTTTTTTATAATCTAATTTATAATATAGCAAAATGTTACTGTTTTTTTTTAACTCTTAAAACAACAAATGATTCTCAGATTTTAATACATTATAATTGATAGGATTGAATATTAAACTACTTTCTCACTTACCTACAAACAACTTGTTTAAACAATTAGGCGAAAAATTAACACAGTGCTTCATTTTACAAAACATTTGTGAAACAATCTACGGAGTTTAATTGTTTACTTATTTTAATAGAATTTGTTGTAATAATAGAAAAAAAAAAATCATTTCCTAAATGTGTTCTTCAAAAATTTTATGCTGGGAATTTATCGTTTAAATATACACACAAGGTGGTCAAACCATCTATTGTTAAAAATATCGAAATTCAACAAACCTAAATAAAATTAAAGAATTTTGTAATTTATCTATATTTATCAATATCCTCTAATTGTATTTGGTTGATATATTAAACAATAAAATAAAATTCACTCTGAAATTAAATAAAGAGGCTGTCAATTAATTTATTGGTAGTACATTTCAATGTAATTCATTTAATTTCAGTTAACTTTAAGTTTTCATAATATAAACTCAGCTAACTTTACTTTTTTATAATCTAATTTATAATATAGCAAAATGTTACTGTTTTTTTTTTAACTCTTAAAACAACAAATGATTCTCAGATTTTAATACATTATAATTGATAGGATTGAATATTGAACTACTTTCTTACTTACTAACAAACAACTTGTTTAAACAATTAGGTGAAAAATTAACACAGTGCTTCATTTTACAAAACATTTGTGAAACAATCTACGGAGTTTAATTGTTTACTTATTTTAATAGAATTTGTTGTAATAATAGAAAAAATATAAATCATTTCGTAATTGTGTTCTTCAAAAATTTTATGCTGGGAATTTATCGTTTAAATATACACACAAGGTGGTCAAACCAAAACGAAAGAATTTTAAAACCCCAAATAATTCAAATTCCAAACTATTTGAATTCGAGAAAATAAGCATACGCTTCTTATAGTTTGCACACTTTAAACATATTAGATAAAATAGCGAAAATGTTATTCGTGAAAATGCAAACAATGTCTTAATTAACAATAAATATCTATTGAAAAACTATTTCCCGTGCAAACACACCTCCGGATATTAAACTATACAATGAAATATTTAAAATCTTCTTTGATTTGATTTGTTACAACGCTCTGTCAAAGTATATGTAACATTTAGGTCAAATTCTTTTCAAACCAACTAACAAATAAAAATTAAAAATTAAAGGAGAAATAACAAGAAATTAGAAATGAAAGAACTTGGATTAAAACTAATGTCTTAGGCCATCTATAAACGCGTTTCTTCAGTATAGCTTTGCTTATGACGTTTTAAAAAATCAAATCAAATAAGATTTTAAATATTTCATTGTGTAATTCAATATCCGGAGGTATATTTGCACGGGAAGTAGTTATTTCAATAGATATTTATTGTCTTAAGTTGTCTTATCAATTGCATTTTCACGAATAACATTTTCGTAATTTTATATATTATTTTAAAACCTCGTCAAATGTTCAATTTTGATCGCACAGGGTTGAAAATAAGCACAACGTGCAGAGAAACTCAGTAAGTTTTATTGCTAAAGGGATAAAATCTAAACTATTAGATGTGAAAAGTAATAGAGGTGGTCCAACCAAAATGGACGTTTATTTTTTTAAAACGGACGATTTTGCAAAATGAACGTTTTTGTACAACGGACCGTAGCTCATATGTGACAATTAAGCTGTGTCATAATAATGATCAACATATGACAGTTGCAATAAAAATCTGGTGCTTGAAACATCGTGTGTTTGCCGTAATTGGGCCCTTCTATTTTTGTAAATGAGAGAGAGCAGATCAACCCCGAGCGGTACATCACTATGCTTCAAGAATGTTTAATCCCTCATCTTGAAGAAAATGAAATTAACACTGACAGCATATGGTTTCAACAAGACGGAGCTACAGCTCACACGGCAAGGGTTTCTATGGACTTTGTGAAATCGATTTTTCCCCGACGCATGATTTTCCGAAATGGTGATGCTCCCTGGCATCCGCGCTCACCAGACCTCACCCCCTGTGATTTTTTTCTTTGGGGCTACCTGAAGTATAAAGTGTATGCCTACAAACCCAGAACTATCCAAGAATTAAAGGAATCATCAGAAATTAAACTACTGCGATAACAGACGATATGGTGTACAATTATGAAAACTCATCCTTAATGTTTTCAATTTTGTTTTGTTTAACAACAAAACTATCTGAGTTTCTCTGCACAGTGTGCTTATATTCAACCCTGTACGATCTAAATTAAAATTTTGACGGGGATTTAAAATTCGTTCGATTTGGTTTGACGACATTAGCTTTAACTTTTCCAATAATCGTTTGTTTTTTAAAATAGTTTAATTTTAAGTCTTAGACGAGTGTTTTCCACTCCCGGATTAAGCATGAAGTAAAATTTCAGGCTTTTCTAAACTCAAAATTTTACTTCATGCGCCACGCGTATAAAACACCGATCTTAGGTGAAGTTCAAAATATTCTACTAAAGCAGCATGCTAAAAGCATGTATTCTAAACATCACATCACATCAGTATTTAGTATGCGTGGCGCATGAAGTAAAATTTCGAGTTTAGAAAAGCCTGAAAATTTGGTTTGGCCGCTCCGCGCCTGGGCTTTTATAAACTCGAAATTTTACTTCATGCTTAACCTGGGAGTGGAAAATATTCGTTTAAAGCGTCAAATCGATCTCTTAAAAATAAACAGCGAATATCTGAAAAATTACAGCACATAATTGAAAATTTTACTTCACAACTAATCTGGGAGTGGAAAACACTCGTTTGAAAGTTCAGTTTGAAATATTTGTAAAAACAACGGAAATCTAAAGATTTACAGCATACACTTGTATATATATTGAGATATGTATACTTAAAGGAAAAACTCTCTGTATATAAATTATAGAATCACACAGTTGCCTAAAACTCTATCAATTACATTTAAATTATTGAAGAATGAAATTGATTACAAACTTCCATATTTAACAGTCTAATGAACGTCGATTTTGTTTAAAAAAAGTATTTGAATAGAAATAAAAAAGTTGAAGATTATTCATGCAAAATGTTCCTAAAGCTTATGCAATTTCATATTGGTTGTTTAAAACATGGTTTTGTAAATGTGTTAAGTATAATAAAAAAAACTTTTAATATATTTTTATTTGCTTTATTATCTCAGGGTATACGCTAAAAATTTTAAAGTCTTAAACGAGTATTTTCCGCTCCCAGATTAAGCATGAAGTAAAATTTCGAGTATAGAAAAGCCTTAAAATTTGGTTTAGTTGCTTAGCGCAGAGCGACAAAACCATATTTTCAGGCTAATCTATACTTGACATTTTACTTTACGTGCCACGCGTATAAAACACTGATTTTAAGTAAGTTGAAAATATTATGCTTATTTTTAAATTCACATTAAAACATTTTATAAATGTTGATTTCATGTGTGATCAAATTTTTAAAAATTTTAGTTTTCGAAGGATATTAATTTGGGATATACAGGTATACTTAGTTAAATTACCTAATTACCGGTAATAAAAAATAGTCGCATTAACATTAAATGTTTGAGAAAATTTTGTACGATATACTGGTAAATTATTACAATCTCTAGACAGTGTATCCAGACATTACAAGAAAAGCAATTTTTAAAAACGTTACTTTTCAATGGCATTTAATTTGGAATATGCAGGTATACTTAGTTGAATTACCTAATTACCGGTAAGAACAAATAGTCACAATAACAGTACGTTTTGCAGAGTATTTTGTACGATTTACCGGTAAATCGGTTTACCGTTATTACAACCTCTAGACAGTGTATTCAGACATTAAAAGAATATAATTTTCCTAAATTCCACACACAAACAAACACAATACATCAAAGATCGTCGAAGTTTTCCACGAACACAATACTGTACACACATAAGAAAGTACATAAGGGCGGGATTGAGCGTAGGAAAAAAAATCAATGCGAAATAATACACACGATTTGTCTCCGGGAATAACGAGTTCGGTCCCTTGACAAAGGTTTATTGGCATCGTCAAACGTCTTGCTTGGCGCTCCTTTTTATCATAGTTAGTTTCCTCGGATGCTAATGGAGGATTTAGACTCTAACAAACATGCTTATGCATGCCTACATGTATCTATATACACGCCGTGTGTTTGTTACGCAAATGAACTCGCTCAGTACGTGTGTTTGAATAGAAGTTTGAGTTTCAGTTTGTTTATGCGCTTCCTTTGCGTCTTTTTATTTTCGCCTTCTTTTCTTTAAAAAAGGGGGCATTGTTAGGGAGGGAGTCTTCTAGACGTTGTTATTATTATTTTTATAGTTGGCATGAACAATTTCTGCCGCTCGCGCTTGTTTTTATTTATTCCTCTAACGATACGCAAAATTGTGTAGGTATGTGCACGTGAAGGAAGACTGGGGTATTTCATTTTAATGAGGACCAAGTTTTACCCGGTATTTTTTTTGTCGCAGTTCTTTTTAGTAAAGAAAATATAACCGGTTTATTATTGTAGGTAATTACTGTCATATACAATATATCTCGTTTGGAATCATTCCTGATTAGATAAGGTATATGAATATTTACAATAAACCGCAGTTACCGTCAATGTAAAAAGTGTACATTTCCCGAAATCTACGTATATACCTTCGCGTTGAATAAATGTTCAATCAAATCACATTCTCCAGTCAATTTCTAAATTTATGCACATTTTCAGGCTTTTATAAATTCGAAATTTTACTTCATGCGCGACGCGTATAAAACACTGATTTCAAGTTAAGTTTAAAATATACTACATAAATATGCAGTTTTATAACTCACAGCCGACTCAGCTTTATTTTAAAATTCGAGCGCGCTTTTAGCAATATGCTCCAAATAAATGTTATGGTATGAGTTACGTGAAGATGAATTTAATATTAAATGAAACAAGTAATCCTTTTTCTCCACTGATTAATTTTAATCACTAGATGTACATTTTGTTCACCAAGTGAATATATTTATTAGTTGTACTAAACTAAACACAGTTTAGTACAACTATTGAAAATGTTCACTTGGTGAACGAAATGTACATCTAGTGATTAAAATAAACCAGTGGAGAAGAAGGATTACTTGTTTTATTTAATATTGCTCTAACTTCTTTACATTAACTAGGCAAAATTAAAATAGAAAAATTACTTGGATACGTTATGATTCATAATTTATTTAAGTAACTTATGAATATTTCAATAATCCAATTCCAATTAGTTTAATCCTAGCTGAATTCTATGAATACAGAAAAGCAGTATTCATGCATTTCCAATAATTCCTGTTCGAAAAATATCAATTTCAATTACCCGCAACGAATTATTGATTGGATACATAATTAAAGCTCACTCGTGGTGTGAGTGTGTGTGGGTGTGATGATGTGTGTATGTGTAGTTGTGAGGAAGAGTTCGAAATCGAATGATACATAAAATATGTGAGGTAGACAAATTGAAAACTAATTTAATTCTTGTCAGAGGCAAATCCGGGAATATAAGGCGCGCACAAAACACGACCGGGATAGAGCGGAAAGACTGGGGAAGACTTACGACATGTGATCAACTGAGTCGAGTGTAGCTAACAAGACGTGGCGTGAGTCAATTGAGTCAATGTAAATGAACCGTCGAGCTGTCTACCCGATTGCACTCATTCGCTTACTTACTCGTATACTTTTTTTTCATCAAAACTTGCAACATACATTTCCAGACAATTTTTTTTATAATGTCGTTAAATTAATGTCATGAAAAAGTATGTTATTATTTCCAGTAGTAAAAACGTATCACAAAGTAAACGCCCTTGATGACTAATAACAATTGAATTTACTTTATTAAAAAAATAATAACATCTCAACGCGTAGTAGTTGAGATCTCTCAATAGAAACAAGAATAGAACTCTCCGCTGTTATGTGTTCCAACGGTACGAATGTACAGATATATACAAGGTGTCCGTATTTCGACAGAATGTATAAGGATCTCAGTTATTTAAAGAAATACAAAATCAATTAAATTGGGGCAAAGTTGTGTATTTTAGGGCCTAACAAAAATCTGAAAACAGTTTTAAAATATCTTCTTTTGTTTACGAGATATCAACAAAAAACTGATTTTTTGACAAGTCGTTTTTATTTTTTTATTCAAAAACTACTGAATGTGGACATTTAGAACTTTGACAATATAGGCATTTTTTAATGAGGAATCTAGTAGCATATTTTGTTTTAAGATAACTATAACACTTACCCGGGGAACATAGCCAACTTTTGTTTTTCTTATAGGCGCCATTTTGGATTTTCATATTTTTTGAAAGACTATTTTTTTCTGAACCCAGTGATGTACCACACTTATAATTTATTTCAGATTTGATATTTAAACTTACAGTGATAGTGATTTAATGACAAAATAATAATACAATGCATATTATAACAGTTCTGATGTATTTTAAACTAACGAATGTCTTCCACTCCCAGACAAAGCATGAAGTAAAATTTCGAGTTTAGAAAAGCCCCGCGTTGAAAATTTGTCGAGGGTCGCGCAGCGACCCGAGACAAATTTTCACGGGGCTTTTCTAAACTCGAAATTTTACTTCATGCGCCATGCGTATAAAAAACTGATTTACAGTAAAGTTAAAAATATATAACGCTTAGATGTGATAGGGATCACTATTTATTGAGATGTAGCGAAAAATGCAAGAATTACTTTTTTTGTGAATAGTTTTGGAATAATAATAATAAAAGTAGAATAAATTTAGTTTGTGCCACTTTTCCATACTGTTGATATTTAAAATTATAATATTTTCGTTTTTGCAAAGAGTGCCTTAGAAACAATAGCGTCATATCTATTAATTAAGAAAATATTCACAGCAGTCAATCATTGTTAGCAGTCAAAATTAATTAATAACTGTCAATCTTTTTATTTATTTATTTATTTATTTATTTATTTATAATACTAATAATAAGTATCGATTATCACACAAAACATAAAGGAAAAAATATGTGATGTGTCCATCATAGCACTTTCCCCTTTAAAGATATGATGACTTAAATATCAACAGTATGGGAAAGTGGCACAAACTAAATTTATTCTACTTTTATTATTATTATTCCAGAACTGTTCACAAAAAAAGTAATTCTTACATATTTCGCTACATCTCAATAAATATTGATCCCCATCACATCTAAGCGTTATATATTTTTAACTTTACTGTAAATCAGTGGTTTATACGCGTGGCGCATGAAGTAAAATTTCGAGTTTAGAAAAGCCCCGTAAAAATTTGTCTCGGGTCGCTGCGCGACCTTCGACAAATTTTCTACGCGGGGCTTTTCTAAACTCGAAATTTTACTTCATGCTTTGTCTGGGAGTGGAACACATTCGTTAGTTTAAAATACATCACAACTGTTAAAATATGTATCGTATTAGTATTTTGTCATTAAATCACTATCACTGTAACTTGATTTAGTGACTTAACATCACAATAGCCGAAATACAGTCCATAGAAAGATATAATCAGACATAATCCTAGCATAGTGAAAAGACAGTCAATCAAGCCACTTACAGTCACAAGAGTCAAAACACAGTTAATAAAGATATAATATGACAAAATCATATGATAGTCCAAAGACAGTCAAGCAATTTATTAATATTCAAAATGTCACACTAGTATTTCGTTTGTAAACAAATACAGTTTTTATCAATACAGTAATTAATCAGCTGGATATCCGTCATCAGGGGTGATATGCAAGCAAATTATGGGTCCTAGGAGTTGTCAAATGAGTAAGTTACTCAATTGTTTCTAAGTCATTCTTTACAAAAAACATAATATTACAATTTTACATATAAAGTGTTCAATAGACTATAAGTGTGGTACATCATTAAATTCAGAAAAAAAAATATTCTTCCAAAAAATATAAAAATCCAAAATGGCGCCCATAAAAAAACAAAAGTTGGCTATGGTTCCTGGGTAAATAATATAGTTATCTCAAAATAAAATATGTTACTAGATTTCTCGTTAAAAAATGCTTGTATAATATCAAAGTTGTAAATGTCTAGATTCAATAGATTATGAATAAAAAAATAAAAACGAAATTTGAAAAAATCCGTTTTTTGATAGTATTTCAAAAACGAAACAAGATATTTCAAATTTGTTTTTAGATTATTATTGGGCCCTAGAAAAACAACTTTGCCCCAATTGAACTGACTCTCTATATCTTTAAATAACAGTTTATGTATTTGCGCATCGGACTAACGTGGGATTAAAATCTCCTGTGAGTATTATTTGTAATTGTTTTAACACAATTTCGCATTATAGTGACATCTTTTACGATTCTTTAAAAATGTTACTCTGTAACTTGGAGCCAACTGTGAATTAATTATTCTTACTAAAAAATTGTTTTTATGTTCACAGGAACGCCTTCAACATTTAATAAGTAATTTTATTGTTACAGAATTTATTCTAATTTAATTATTATTATATTTAATATTTTTAAGAATAATAATAATAATAATCCATTTATTGTCCAACAGGAAACATTTCCCAATTACAGGACAAAAACAAAACATAAGCCTGGTACATATAAAGTACCAGGCTTATGTTTTGTTTTTGTCTTGTAATTGGGAAATGTTTCCTGTTGGACAATAAATGGATTATTATTATTATTATTCTTAAAAATACGGACACCCTGTATACTTTTACTCCCACTGCGGTAAATATAAAATCGAAAAAAAAACTTGAATTTTCCATAATTTTCCATGCATTTTTTACTTTTTGAGAACTTCTGGTTACCTGTGTTCATGATATGTTTCGTGGATGTGTAAGTATGTTGTACTGTTTATTTTACAGATATCAAGAATAACATGAGGTTTTAATTAAGTTCTTAGTCATTTTTGATAATTAACAATAATAAATGATAGATAAAAAATTTTGTTTAAAATTACCTTTTCTAAAAAAAAATAATTCTAAGTGTAGGCCTAAACGATTGTTAATTTTCTTGTAAAAAATAAATAGCCTTAAATGTTTTTAGCATTAATAGGTAGGTCTGTGATTTGTTGTGATATTTTAAAAACGTTAAATTTGGAATAGAATTTTTATATATTTATAATCAAATTTCCGAAGATAAACACGCCCAGAACATTCACAGATCTTAGAATCATTAGAAACAATGTCCAGCAACATTTAGAGACACTGATTTTTTTGTTCATACTTCACAATTTTTTTAACTATAATAACAATAACAATTCAATATAGATGCGTTTGTTAAACAACTTAACAGTTTCTATCAGAGTATCAACTTTACTTATGAAACAGAGATTAATAATTCATTACCATTTTTGGACTTAATGGTTACTAGGAAGGGCAATAAATTTGATTTTAACATTTTTCGAAAAATCACTCACACCTTTAACTACATTCATTCAGACTCACATGCCCCCATACAACATAAATTAGCAGCCTTTCACACTATGATTCATTGAGCAATTCATATCCCAATATCCGAAATAAATAGAAAAATAGAATTTAATAAAATCCGAAATATAGCAAAACAGTTAAATTACAAAGTTCATATAATCAATAAAATTATTAAAAAACATACCCATAGATTTAAAATACAAAATTCAACAAAATTAACTTCAATTAAAGATAACCCGTCGAAACAATACAAAAGTATTTTATGTACCTAAAATCACTAACAAGATTAATAAACTTTGTAAAAATTTCAATTTAATTCCAGCTTATTATACTAATACCAAACTAAAGAATTATCTCGGAAACACGTTTGACAATAAAAGCTACCTCTCATTATCTGGCATTTATTCAATAGAGTGCTGCAATTGTGATAAAATGTATGTTGGACAAACTCAACGCAATTTGCAGACCAGGTTTAAAGAACATACCTTACACATCAAAAACTTTAATGCAGATAAATCAGCATTAGCTCACCACGCCATCGAATCAGGTCACAAATTTTCAATAGATAAAATGAAATTATTAAAATTCTCCAGTAATTACCGGCTTAATACCTTGGAGGCAATAGAAATGAAAAAAAGTGGAAAACAAGCTATTAAACTTTGATTTAAGCCCCTTAGTAAATCCTTTTCTAGAATTGATCCCAGCGCTCTAATCCCAGTCACCCGAAACATTGTAATTATAATCCGAATCTGTATCCATGGTATAAATTTTCCGTTTGTTTTTGTAAATAGTTAACATTGATAATGGTCACATCGTGACCGAAATGTACATTTGCGATTTTTAAATAAATCCTGTGAAGAAAGGAGACTCAATTCTTTTATTTAATAACTTCGTTCACCTTTACGTAACTAAACAATAATTTAATTATCAACATTTGAACCTTGGGCTCTTGTACTTTGCGCAATTTGTGAGTTTTAAAAATATTTCACACCTAAAATTAAAACTTTTTTTTTCTTAATCGAATACCCACTGTTACAAAAATACAGTTATAATAGAATTCCTAAAAAAAAATATTAATTCATAAAATTAAAAAAAATATATATTTACAGAATTATATTTGGAATTAAATCAACTTTTACTTAAGCTCTTTATGATTTTTATGGCTTGAAAATTGCGTTCAGAGCAAACGCTCAAGCATAATATATAAAATTTCGAAATATTCGTGTAAAATGCAAGCAGTAGGTCTTAATTAATAAGACAACTTAAGACAATAAATACCCATTGAAATAACTACTTTCTGTGCAAATACACCTCCGGATATTGAATCAAATTTGAACATTTATTTTTAAAAGGATGAACAATTTTTTTATGTCTGAGATATATTTTAGCTTTTAATTTTTTGGTCATTTTTAACGAGCAATAAAGTAAACTCTTAAGAGAAATTTTATTTTACAAACATCGCAAAAATCCATTGAATTCCTTGGAGTGTTCAAAATAATGTTAGATATTATTTACATCCATATTATAATAAATTTAACAAGTTTTAAAATTAATTGATTAATGAAAAAAAAAAACAACTTGAAGCATTTGTACCTAGTGCAATTTTTAAAAATAAAAAGCGCGTTATTTAAATTCGAAGATTACTTAATAAGCACCAAAACGAATACCCACTTATTTAATTTATTATAAATGCAACTTTAATATTTAATAAACACTGTTTTTCTAAGAAATAGAATATTAACACATTAACAGCCAAGCAAATGATAAAGTTAACTCTAAAAGTTGATTTTAAGTAAAATTTTGCATCTTTTTTTGAATGATTTATTATATTATATACGTCGATTATATAAAAGAGATCAATTTAAAGTTCGAACGAGTATTTACACTCCCAGACTAAGCATGAAGTAAAATGTCGAGTTTAGAAAGGCCTTAAAGTTTGGTTTGGTCGCGTAGCGCGTAGCGCTACGCGACCAAACCAAATTTTCAGGCTTTTCTAAACTCGATATTTTACTTCATGCGCCACATGTATAAAACACTGAAATATTGAAATTACAAATACACGTAAAAAATGAGTGATATATAATAATTTTGTAGAAGTTAACTTTAAACAAATCATAAGGAGTACGCGATCAAACCAAATTTTTAAACATTTCTAAACTCGAAATTTTACTTCATGCGCCACGCGTACAAAACACTAATTTTAGGAGAAGTTCAAAATATTTTACTAAAGCAGTATGCTAATAACGTGTATTCTGAACCACACATCACATCAGTGTTTAGTACGCGTGGCGCATGAAGTAAAATTTCGAGTTTAGAAAAACCTGAAAATTTAGTTTGGTCGCTCCGCGCTTCGCGCTACGCGAACAAACCAAATTTTTAGGCTTTTCTATACTCGAAATTTTACTTCATGCTTAATCTAGGAGTAGAAATCCTTGTTAGACGATCAATCAGGAACTTAGTTTGCAATTTCCTTTATTTTCAAATTTATGACGTAAAATATATAGCTGATGTTATTTCTTACTTCAAATTTAGAACAAAAATAAATTCCTGTGCATTATTTGAGTGTTACTAAACTTCGACGAACAAATTAAGAAAGCCCAAATTATTTTAAATAAAGCCTAATAAATAATTGCAAAGTTAAAAATGATCAGAAATTATTCAAAATGAATATAATTCAATTCAACGAACAAATACCCATAAAATTTCAAATTAAAATTTAACATTTATTTGATATTTTGAAATATTCCGTGACGATATTTAAATTTCAATTATAGCCTATCAAATTTTATTTATTTCTATGTAAATTCTGTAAATTTTATTTATTCGCCTTAAATATTTCAAAGCTACCCCCTCCCCAGATTTCCCTAGTGGTAAGGGGTTGAATTTTTTTGTACAGAATTGGATGTCCCCCTCCAAATCATTAAACTTTTATTTGAAACTTTTTTCGCATCTTGCATGGTTCTGAAGATATTCCAGGTGGTACTTTAAATTGGGACACCCTGTATATCGAATAGGGATGTTCGATATATAAGATGTCCCAATTTAAAGTACCACCTGGAATATCTTAAGAACCATGCAACATGCAAAAAAAGTTTCAAATAAAAGTTTACTTACTTATCTTGTATCCACGTAGAGAGGAATTAACAACTAACTGGATGATACACGTTAGGAAGCCTTAGTTTACGTTGCACCCTAGAACGAATTTATTATTTTTCGTTGTAATGAAACGGAATAATAAGTTTATTTCCACACTCGTTTTTTGCGAATAAATGCGGATTGCTTGGTTGTTGGAGACTGTTATAAATTTGTTTCCACGTATCCGTTTTTTGTCGCGCGAGAGACTCGCTTTTGTGCGCCATCCGCCATCCACCATCCGCCACCCACCCCTATGGACTTCAATTTTGTGTTCGCGTGGATATGCATCGAGCAGGGGGAATTTCATTTTGTATCCTAACATGTCTGGCGCCCCCCCTGCGCGCCCCCCGCGCCGCCGCCGCCCCACAAGAGGAATGAAATGGAAGTTCGATATCATCTCTAGCCCGTTTCCCCGTCTCTTTTCCTTTTCACCTTTTCCTCCCGCGCGCCCGCACACATACTTCATATTTCAAAATGATTTATTTATATATTCTCCTTGTCCGCGGTAACCCCCACACCCTCTCTCGCGCACACATACATATACCTCATGCATGCATACGTACTGTCATCCCCAGAGGAGCGATAACGCATTAGGCACTCTTTTCCTCCTCATCATCCACACCTCCTGAAACGAAAATGTAAAACGTAAACGAAACTAGGCGCGTAATGGTTAAACGATGTGCTAAAGTAATACCTACTACATCGATCTGTTTTTTTAACACGCACGTACTCATTTTATAAACATGTGCAGATTTACTCTTCAATTTCAATAAAATGATCTACACCAGCGTTTTCCAAACTGTGGGTGGTGGGTCGATTTTTCGTAGGTCACAACAGATGATCTTGAATGCATAATTATTAGTGATATTTACGCTTTTCTAAACTCGAAATTTTACTTTGTGCTTAATCAAGAAATCACTCGCTAGAAGTTCATACTGACAAACTTAACGTAACAAATTGAGAAAGAACCTAATCTAAAAACAGTTACATAAGATATAACCTAATTTTACAATCTAGTTAATGTTAGGTTAAATGACAGACTTGCCTAACCCTACTATCATTTATTATTTATAAATGATTCTACCAGACGGGAATCGAATTCATAACCTCTGGGTTAGTGGGCAGGGAAAAACAATGTTTTGGATGCTTCTTCTTTTCGCAAATTAAAACATGGCGTCCCGATATTCTATTGTAAGTGCTCCACAAATGCTCTTGGAAATGGTGCACATAGAGCCTGACATTCTGTTTATGTTTTCTGATGAAGCAACATTCCATTTCAGCGGTCCTGTGAACAAGCACATGTGTCATCTAGGCGATCGAGCACCTAAAGAAAGTTCGAGATCACATGTGGAATTCCCCCAAGGTGAACATTTGGTGTGCTGTGAGCAAATTTGAAGTGATTGGACCCTTCTTTTTTAAAGACGTCACCTTGCCATGCTCAGCATGTTTATGGAGAAGAACGTACCACTTGTCATTACCAGCGAGGCGAGGGTACTTATAACAAGACGGAGCCACTGCCCACTACAGTATGATGGTCTGGATTACCTGAACGACATGTTCAGTAAATGCTGGATTGGTAGAGGTGGTCCTCTCCCATCGCCAGCACGTTCATACGACCTGACGCCATGCGGTTTTTCACTGTGTGTGATTTTATAGCTACATTTTATAGCTACACTTTTGCAGAAAAAGACACCAAAAAGAAAATATTTTATAGCTACACTTTTGCAGAAAAAGAAAACAAAAATATAATAATATTCTGCTTTGGTCAAACGATGCAATTTTAAAATAATTGATAATAAAATTAATCAATGAAAAATGGAATTACATGTTCACTACAATTTTGCTACTTGATATCACAAAGAATTAAAAGTAAGCTGAAATAATTCTGTATCAGGAACCTTTTTCTGATGAATATGAATAATTTGTAGCGATGCATTTGCAATTTTCATATAACAAAAATTTGAATCGTATACTGTGCGTCGTATGCATTGAGATCTACTTAAAAGAAGCATATCCTGTATATAGAAGTATATTATGAATTAGCATTTTTACTATCGACTTATTTTGAAGGATGTCACCCTTATATAAGATTAGGAAAGGGGGATTGTGTGGAAATATTGAATAGAAAACGAAAAATAAAAAAAAAACGAATGAGTGTGTACAAAATATAAGCAGAATTT
This sequence comes from Philonthus cognatus, assembly GCA_932526585.2. NCBI lineage: Eukaryota > Metazoa > Arthropoda > Insecta > Coleoptera > Staphylinidae > Philonthus > Philonthus cognatus. Next base: position 42,168,822 of record OW052244.1, read on the forward strand.
ACGTTTTATTACAGTCTCTGTATTTTTTTAATGTCCCAACGTTATTCCATCCGCAACCGTAAAGAGACATCATACGAGCTTTGCTGATATGAAGTGGTGAAGTTGTATTGCCCCGTTCTTTCTCTCAGCACGACAATAATCTAGAGAGGATTACATTTTCATCATCTCCATAATACATGTATATATACGGAACACGGCGCGCATACGGGGCCCTGTTTTTATTTTGATATTTTGGGGCCGCCGTCGTGCAGTAAAAACGGGAGATCAGCCCGAGAGGAGAGGATATTGAGGTTCTGCTGGAAGAGATGAGAAGAGGGATTCCGTTCCGGATTCGAATACTGGCGCTCTCCCTCGGTTGCCAGGCAACGCTCTTACGCTCTTCAGATCTTACCACTTATCTTACGCGCGTTACCGCAAAAGATACATTCGTTCCCGACTTGTCACTTCTATGTGTATGTGTGTGTGGGTGCTTGTGTGTGCGAGCTCGCTCTCTCACATATTCCAGATAAGATATAAGATTTCGCTGTGTGTCGCAAACGCCAACAGTTTCCAGTTTCCAGTTTACGGCCCCTTGTCACACACATGAGCTCTATTTGTATGTATATGTGTGTGTATGTGTCGCATAGTGGAGGAAAAATCCATACGTTCACCACCGGGAAATCAATTTTATGTACACTACATTTTAAGCTTTACAGCACAACAAGAATTTTTGAACATTTGAATCTTTCTTGCCAATTTAAAGCATAAAGAAGTAAACGAGGAAACTATTCAAGATAATATGACCTACATACGATGAGGTGTTAGTAGTAGTTTTTAAAAAATAGTGATGTGTTCATCGTAGTATTTTTCCCAATAAACGTCCAGTCTCAATCAGTAGGGTCTGATGAAATTTGGTTAGATCCTTGAAACCAATAGCTTTCAGAAGTGTTTTAGCATATTTATTCCTGCAAAACTTTATTCGTAAGACTCATTTATGTGTTCCCTCTTTTACAAAATATTAATCAGGTCAAAGTCAAAATACCGTTACAAATATCAAATGAAATGAAACAAAAATCTCTTAAAAAATATATATAAATATTAAAAAATAACTAAAAGAACTACGACGACAACTTTGAAAGAGAAGAGGGAAAGTTTAAAAGAGGAGAGAAGAAGAAAAGGGGGAGAATAAACTAGAACTCACTCTTCTCTGTGTAAAAATTGCATAAAGAAGAAAGAGGAGAACATAACTAATTGCAAAACAAATAATTAAAATAATTAGAATTTATTAAACAAATTTATTGTGAATTACGTGAAGATCAAATTAATTCAACGAATAATGCACTAATAACCTTTCTTCGCATTTTTATTTGAATTACCAAATGTAGAGTTCGGCCACAAAGTGACCATTATCAATGGATCATTAATGTGTTAATCCATTGATAATAGTCACTTTGTATCCGAAATGTACATTTGGTAATTCAAATAATAATGTGAAGAAAGGTTATTAGTGCTTTATTCGTCAAATTAGAATTTATTAACTATCCAAAACCGAAAGGAATTAAAATGTTGTCAATGTTGAATGAGCTGAATAAATAATTAAAATTGCCGGTTTTAAGAATATTAAAAAAAATAAAATTATAATAATACGCAAACTGAAATTGTTTGATTGTTTTCTTTGTGTATATTTTAGGAGCGTGAAAAGCCAAATACTGACTCAAATATAATTTAATAATTAACTTTGTTTGTTTGACATACTAAATGTATTTCACTTTAGCCTAATTGGTTAAAGATTTCACTTAAGGTCGGTGTCTTGTATGCGTGGCGCATGAAGTAAAATTTTGAGTTTAGAAAAGCCTGAAAATTTGGTTTGGTCGCGTAGCGCTACGCGCTACGCAACCAAACCAAATTTTCAGGCTTTTCTAAACTCGAAATTTTACTTCATGATTAACCTGGGAGTGGAAACCCTCGTTAGACGATCAATCAGAAACTTATTTTTTCAGTTTCCTTTATTGCAAAATTCAACACGTAAAATACTTCTGTTGTACAAATTTGGAACAAATACAAATTCGTGTGCATTAAAAACAAGTTCTATACAATAAACATTAAATTTACAGAATTTACTTAGAATTTATTGCAATTGCATTTGCTTTACAGAAAATTAAATTATGTCAACGCATTTTTTCAAAATATTAAACCAAAGTTGAAATTATGCAATAAATTGAACGATTGCATATTCGAATTTAATGTATTAAATTTTAATATGTTCTTTTACCTATTCTATATTTATAACTTTTAATCTGTAGATTACCATTTGTTATTTATATTATTATTATGACTTATCTAATATTGTATTATACAATCTTATAATATATTAAATATTACAATGTTCATTTACCTATTCTATATTTATAACTTTTAATCTGTATATTACCTTTTGTATTTGTTTTTATATTATTATTATAACTTATCTAATATTGTATTATACAATCTTATAGACCCTGGGTCTTCAAACTATTTTCTTCGCGGGCCACAAATACAATTCTACATAATAAAGTCGGCCAAGTTCCGATTAATTTTATAAAATTATGAAAAATTTAAGGAACAATTGTTACAATATTTCAAAATATGACATTTACAAAAAAAAATACAAACAATCGCGGGCCGGATTCATGCAAGTCGCGGGCCGGATTTGGCCCGCGGGCCGTAGTTAGGAGACCACTGTTATAGACCATTAAATTGATTGATTAATTGATTGATTGTAGGAGGATGTTTATTTTGAGAGAATTTAAAAAAATCAGCGGATTATTAAATCAACCTAAATTGAATTAGCTTTGATTGGCTATAATGGGAATTTAACTATCTTCACTGAATTTCCCAAAATATCAAATCCATGTTGAAATTTTGTAAAAAAGATAGCACTTTCCCCGTAATTTAAACATCACACTATATTTATTTTGCTTTAACCAATTGATTGGAGATTTCACTTGAAGTTAGTGATTTTTACTCGTGGTGCATGAAGTAAAATTTCGAGTTTAGAAAAGCCTGAAAATTTGGATTTGCTGGGGAGCGATTCGCTTCGCTCGCGCGCCCCAGCAAATTCAAATTTTCAGGCTTTTCTAAACTCGAAATTTTACTTCATGCTTAATCCGGGAGTGGAAATACTCGTTAGACGATCAATCAAAAACTTATTTTACAGTTTTCTTTAGTGTACAATTTATGATATAAAATAATTTGATGCTACTTATTAGTTTAAATTTAGAAAATCAAATTCCTGTGCATTAGTAAACTGTGACAAACAAATTGCAAAAGCTTAAATTATACCGAAATTATTCATTCTCCAAATTGAAAAATGTTATTACAAAATGTCAACTTTAGTTTATTAATTTAGAAAAATTAGTAAAGATATTTGAATTTTCTTTAAAGTATGTTAAAATTCTTTCAATTCTAAGTATATATGGTGATTTTTAGATTGATAGGGTGCCTTTACATTTTTTATATATTTTCCAAATGACATATCCTAAACTCATAGATTTTGTTACAAAATATCAACGTTAGCTTATTAATTTAGAAAATTGAGCTGAGATATTTTGAGTTCCTTTAAATTAGATCAAAGTTGAATGAATTCTAAGTGTATTGTACTTAATATCGATGTACCAATTCGTACATTTTTACGATTTTTTTAAACAAAATAATCTCTGAATTTTTTTTTTCTTAATTACCCAGTAGTATTAATTTTACTAACATATCTTCCTTCTTAACAAGATTCATTTTGTTATTTTGGCGCTATGATTATCTACATGTAATTTTTATAAAACCTGCAGGATAAACATGAGTAACAATTCCTATTCAACCTGCGATATATATTTTTTATAGTTGATTGTCGTCGTCGTGTCTACCGAGCGAAAAGATTAATAATAAGATTTACAGAATACGTGTGTGAGATGGCAATGATGAGCACACCATCCTTTCAACAAAGAGAGATCGTAACATTTCCACGCAGCGAACGAGAATTCCAGGAATCTACCTATGGTTTTCTCTCCTTAATAAAATAACGTGCACCCCCCCTTTTCGCGTACCGAAAGGCGTTAACTCTCCTTCAAGAACGTGACTGGAATCTTTGAAAAAAAAATGAAAAAAAAGGAAATTCTTTACATGCATGTAAGGATTATTTGATTCCGATTAATTAAATGTATGTAACGCAAAATTTCTTGAAAATCTAACATTTTAATGTATATAAATAATATAAGAAAATAAACTGATTTATTCATATTTTATTTTTTAATAGATGGAAATAACATCAATTCTATACAAATGTATTGAATTTGATGTTGACTAAATAATTAATTGATTTATTACAATTTTTCATAAAAATTAATAGTGAGTAGGTATTATCAATTTGTTGTATATTTTATTTTGTTGATTATATAACTCATCAAAAATGTTGCTAATAGTAATTGAGAATGTTACTTAGTTACCAGGTATAGATAAACGGATATACTCTTGACGAGGTGGTATAATCATTTTGGTTTTTTGGTGGGCCAAACAAAGTAAAAATAATGGACACAAATTTATATCTAGAACCATGATTTAGTAACTGTCATAACTAGAGAGTTTTGTATTTCTCAACAAACTTCAATTAAAATTGCAATGAATCACTTCGGAAAAGCTTTCAGGCTTAGAAATAAGCGAAACAATTGAATCTTTGACGCCTGGGAATACGGTGAAGATGCACAAATACATTTGTAAGCAGTTTTTGGCATTTTGTGAAGAGCGAGAGTAAGAGTTTCTTGAGCAGACTTTGGACGAAAACATGGCGGGAATTCATTATATTGTCGTAACGAATACCACTCGAGCAATCGAAAATATTAGTTATTTTTTGACTCGTAACTCGATTTAATCCTTAATCCTTTTTTGCAGAAAACGTCTCGTTACTCGTAAAATAATCGATTATTTTCGATGCTCTTGTGATATTATAACTGATTATTTTATATTTATGTAATCTATATTATGTTATACGAGTGTTATGTATAAAAATAATGTTCGTAAATGCATACATAAAAAGTAGTTTGTTACAAATATTGAACATTCAATTGTTTAAAATTTGCTGAAATATTTTAATCTTCGTTAGCTCTTTCAGGATTAGTGGTTGTCAAGATATTTTTTTTTCTCCTCAATAAATTAGGGAAAACTAGTGTCAGAAATAATTTTGTCTTGTTGAGACTTTTTTAACTGAAACTACTGCCCGAGCTCATACCCCAACGGATTTAATATCCGTTGGGGTATGAGCTCGGGCAGTAGTTTCAATTAAAAAAATAAAACAACAGCTTTACTGCTTTTTTGCATAATTTATATGCAAAATGTGGCATCAGGTCAAATTATTCTGTCACCAAACTAAATGAACAAACAAAAAATAAATAAACTAAAAGTGAATGAATATTAATTGAAAGAATCCTAGGCTATTTTAAAGAAAATGTCTTAGGCCATCTATAGAAGCGTTTCGAGATACAAAAAATTAAGAATAAAAAACAAATAAAGAAAATTTTAATTGGATTGGTGAAGTGTGTCATTTAAACGGGTAAACAAAACTTTGCAAAATGTCTATACATTCGCTTTTATATTTTGTATAAATTCTGCAAATAATAATTAATACTTTTTATCTTTACGTTAAAGTGTACCAGTTACGGTATGCCACTCTTTTAGGTTCGAACCTACTAATGACTTAATCCCTTTACTCACAAATAATATCCCTTCATTTTCTCTCGCCCCAGTTTTGTTTACCTGTTCAAACGATAATTAATAATAATTATTAATTTAAAACAAAGAAATCCTACATTGGAATGGGGCATCCAATGTAGGATTTCTTTGTTTTTAATTAATAATTATTTATTTTGAAAGTCATTCTCCAAATTGAAAAATATTATTACAAAATGTGAACTTTTGGTTTAATTACTTAGAAAAATGAGTTAAGATATTTAAATTTTTAAAATTCTTCTAATGCTAAGAATACCGGGTGATTCATTTAACCTGAAATAGCGTATATCTCTAAAAATATGCATCGTACAGAAAAAATAGCAGGATCCAAAGTTTATTATTTTCTTGTGAGGAATCGGTTAGTAGTAAAATTGGAACTGCCCTATCCCCTCTGTAGGCGGGGCGTAATGCAACTTTTAAATCTTAAGCAGGAACTCCCATTTTTTCGGATACTACGTCAAAAACTATGTACTTTTTATCCGAATCATGTTTGAATTTTTTTTTAATTTTTAAGCAATATATTTTGAATTTAAATTGAAATCAGTGTTTTGTACACGTGGCGCATGAAGTAAAATTTCGAGTTTAGAAAAGCCTGAGTTTGGATTTGGACGCTTCGCGTCCAAATCCAAACGCTCAGGCTTTTCGAAACTCGAAATTTTACTTCATGTTTAGTCCGGGAGTGAAAGACACTCGTTAGAAATGAATTTCAATTGAAAATTCAACATTTCCACAAACATAAACAAAAACAGTGTAGCATAAAGTGTTTAACAACACATGACCATACACGATCATACTTGACCATACACGAACAAACACCAGGTTTGTTCGTGTCTGTTTTCCGACTTTACGTTGTAAGTGTCTTGTGCGAGTGGCGCATGAAGAAAAAGTTGTTTAGTCATTTAAAAAATGCAAACATTATTACAGCGCCATCTGTCCTTAATCGAAAAAAAGTTTCGGATAAAAAGTACATAGTTTTCGATGTAGTATTAGAATATAAGATGAAAAATGGGGATTTCTATTCAAGATTTCAAAGTTTCAATTTTACTTTAAAGGGATTCCTCACACAAATATATTAAACATTAGCTACTACTATTTTTTCTGTACGATACATAACATATTTTTCTAGATATACGCTGTTCCAGGTTAAATGAATCACCCGGTATTTTCAGTATTAAAAGAATGTTGAAAATTTATGGTGATTTTTAGATTATTTTTTTATATATTTTCCAAATAACATATCCTATACCAGTGGTGGGGAAACTTTTTTTAAGACGGGCCATTTGTAATAACCAGACAATCGTAGCGGGCCAAAGAATAATGCTTAATCGTAGGTAGGTAGTTTTTATGCGGGTCGTCACATTACGAAGTAAGAACGCGTTCAAACATTCTCACGACGGCACTCTTAAACGGGCCGGATTAAACCTTTCCGCGGGCCGGACTTGGCCCGCGGGCCGTAGTTTCCCCATCACTGTCCTATACTCATGGATTTTGTTACAAAATATTAACTTTAGCTTATTAATTTAAAAAATTGAGTTAAGATATTTTAAGTTTCTTTAAAGTAGGTCAAGTTTAATGAATTCTAAGTAAGTTTAGTGTATATAATATTGATGTATCAATTCGTTAGTTTTTACGATTTTTCAAACACAATAATCTCTGAAATTCATTTATTTTATTACATAATTTCAATTTTGTCGTAATAATTTCGAAAAACAAGTCGATATATTTTAATTTTCTTTATAGTAGATTAAAACTCTTTTAAGGTGAAGTATATTTAGGGTTTTTTATATTGATTGCGTCATTTCTTAATAATTTTTTACATATTTTTAAAGAATATATTGTCTTAATTTAATAGGTTTTGATGAATAAACTATGGCGTTATAACTTAAAAAAATAGATTTATATATTTGTGAGTTTATTGTGTTTGAAAAATTGTAAAGAAATAAATTATTCAATATTATGTTCACTAAATTACTTTTCTGATTTACTCTTAAAATAATATATAAATCTAATTTTTTTAAGAGTAGATTAGAAAAGTAAATTTAGTGAACACAATATTGAATCCATTATTTTTTACAATTGTTCAAACACAATAAACTCTTAGTTTCATTAATTTCATTACATACCTGTAGGTTTATTTCTCTCTTTATTTACTCGTACAATTAAATATGTATTTGTATACTTTAAATCAAATTAATATATTTATTATGATTACTCGTTTTTCTAGATGATTAAACCAAAATCCAGAAAAATCATGATATATTAATTTTCTTTAAAGTATTCAAAAACATATTTAATAAATCTAGAGAATTTAATGTTGATTGAGACATCTCTTGATTTGATTTATATATTTTCAAATACTATATTCTCCTATGTTATTTTAAAAGAATTTAGTAACTTTGATTTTGATTCAGCAATTCTTTGATTGTTTTACATCTTATTTAACAAAATATTTAAATTTTTTCCTTTTTTTTTTCTTAAGGCTCAAAGTAAAAAAAACATTTGTATCTTAATCAGACATCCGTTAACTATATTCAGTTTAATGCCCGGTATTATGAAACGTTTTATTCCCTAAATAAAATTTACTTTATTAATAAATTAATTTATTCCAAAGATTTCGGTATTATAACCCAAAAATAACTTACTTGGCTAATAAATCTCCTCAGTAAATTATTTCCTTGTTTTTCTACCAAGAAAATTTTATTCTCTAAATAATTTGAGAGTTAAAAGTCAAAAGTGTAGTATACAATTATAATTACTTTGGATTGTGCTACTTGCATTTATTAATTTCATTACAGTTATTATGTCTACCATATCATCTATGTCAGATGTAAGTTCGCTTATAGTATCTTCCCTGACAGTAATTAATTTGAACCACAAGAAAATCTAAGGCGTCGAAGACCTAGAGTTTCTTACGTAAAAAGCATCCAGGGATATTTTCTTTTATGTATAGATATGCATACGCTTTTTTTTAAATTAGTTTAATTTGAAGCTTTAAACAAGTGTTTTCCACTCCCAGACTAAGCATGAAGTAAAATTTCGAGTTTAGAAAAGCCTGAAAATTTGGTTGGGTCTCGTAGCGCGAAGCGCGGAGCGGCCAAACCAAATTTTTAGGCTTTTCTAAACTCGAAATTTTACTCAATGCGCCACGCGTATTAAACCCTGAAAACAGTGAAATATTGTGAACAAGTGAACTTCACTTGAAATCAGTGTCTTATACGCGTGGCGCATGAAGTAAAATTTCGAGTTTAGAAAAGCCTGAAAATTTGGTTTGGTCGCTCCGCGCTTCGCGCTACGCGACCAAACCAAATTTTCAGGCTTTTCTAAACTCGACATTTTACTTCATGCTTAACCTGGGAGTGGAAAACACTCGTTTAATACCCGGTATTATAAACGATTAATAAATCATTAGATAACTATTTGTGGAGTAAATGTATTTACCTAGTAAACTATTGGGCAAATAAAATTGCGTATTATAGCAAACCTACCAAATAAATAGCAATTCTAGAAATAAATAATTTAATCAGTAGATTACAGACCGAAATGATACATTTTCATTGTGGCCAGAGCTGGAACTACCAATTTTTTTAAATTGAATTGTCAATATTTCAAATTAAATTGTCAATCTAATTTAAAATTTAGTATAATTCCTTATAATTATGGAGAATAACCATGGAATAGGACAGAATTACACAGAACAAGAACAAGAAAAATTATTAGAAATTATAAAAGACTTAAACGAGTATTTTCACTCCCAGGCTAAGCATGAAGTAAAATTTCGAGTTTAGAACCAAATTTTCAGGCTTTTCTAAACTCGAAATTATACTTCATGCGCCACGCGTATAAGACACTGATTTCAAGTAAAGTTCACTTGTTCACAATATTTCAGTGTTTCCAGTGTTTAATACGCGTGGCGCATGAAGTAAAATTTCGAGTTTAGAAAAGCCTGAAAATTTGGTTTGGTCGCTCCGCGCTTCGCGCTACGCGACCAAACCAAAATTTTAGGCTTTTCTAAACTTAAAATTTTACTTCATGCTTAGTCTGGGAGTGGAAAACACTCGTTTAAAACTTTAAATGAAACTAATTTTAAAAAGCTAATGCATATGTATAAAAATCCCTGGTTATGTCTGACTTGAAAAACTCTAGGTCTTCGACTCCTTAGATTGTCTTGTGGTTCGAATTAATCACTGTCAGGGAAGATACTATGACTGAATTTAAATCTGACATTGATGATATGGTAGACATAATAATCGTAATAAAATTAATAAATACAAGTAGTAGAATCTAAAGTAATTATAATAATATAATAGACTTTTGACTTTTAACTGTCAAATTATGTAGAGAATACAATTAAATTGGTAGAAAACAAACAAATAATTTACTGAGGAGATTTATTAGCCAAATAAAGTTATTTTGTGTTTATTATACCGAAATCTATGGAATAAATTAATTTATTCCTAAAGTTAATTTTATTCAGGAAATAAAACGTTTTATAATACCGGGCATGAAATAAATTAATTTATTTCGAACGTGTAATTTATTTAGGGAATAGAACGTTTACAATACCGGGCATAAATCGAACAATATCAGCATTTTGCATAGTTTGTCCGGAAAGTAATGAGAATGTTTTTTTTGTGCTAAGCCGAAGGGTCTGAGAGTGAAATCTTCGTGTGCACTCGGTGGTTTATAGTTTTGGCTAAATGGCGGAGAGAGGTCATCAAAGTCTTAGAGTTCAGATATTGTAGCTATAAAATTAAATTAATTTTGAATTGTATTTGAAATATACATTTCAGATTGCTAGTAGATAAATTAGGCATTTTAGTGCGGAGGATCTGTGCTAAATCTCGACACTACGGAACATGTTTCATTGGTATTGGTAAGGGATTTTGGCCAAAAAAGTTTATATCGCTTCCCAAATTTTTCTGTAGCTTAGATCTGTTTGGCTTATATTTGTATCCTAGGTTGTCATTCAAGTTAAAAAGACAATATTTTGGTACTATTAAGCACGTATAAGATGTCTTGATGAGCGCTCTGTACGGCATGCCAGTCTAGTACTTCCTGGAGGATTACTACATGTGATAAAACCGCGAGAAATACCCAAGGATGTATGTTCAAGAATATTGATTGAATTTAATTATATTTTTAAATATGATAAAGTTCTAGCATCATCTTCATTACATACCGGACAAACCATGTATAGTTAATTCATATTACAAAGTTTTTCTATTACATTTCACTTAATATCGAATGTGTATCCCTTTATCTCAAATATAATAATAATAATAATATATTTATTAACGGAAATCCATTTTTACAAATAAAGTAACTAAAAATTGAAAGAACACAATTATTTGATATCAATAATAAAAAATAAAATTAAAGAAGTAAAGTAAAATACTAAAATAGAACAATTCCGATAACATAAATAAATGTAATATAACAAAATAACTTAAGACTAATTTACTTATTACATAATATTTTCATTTACGACATTACCTTTTAAGTGTCGCAATAATTCGTTTCGCGACATCGAGAATAAATCAAAACTCAGATTAACTGAAAAATGTTTAGCAAGACGTAAAAACCTACTAAAGCAGCTATGATATATTTCCCATTTATTAAATACATTTCCCTATATACCATTACATTTCCCTATATGTCAAAACCTCAGCACAGTTTGTCAATTACATTTCACTTGTCAGCAAAATGACTGCAGTTCGTCAAAAAATGCATGCTAGGCAATGAACTTAGAGGACTCGTTATCTGGAGAATGGAGGCTAGCGTAAGTAGTGATACATATGTATAAATAAAAATAAAATATTTCCAGAAGAAAGTTATTATTACTGCAAAAATGTTCAACAAAAGTACTAAAGGAAAAAGTGTTTGGTAAAAACAAGATAAATTCAAATTCAAAACTATTTGAATTCTAGAAAATAAGCTTACGCTTCTTATAGTTTGCACACTTTAAACATAATATATAAAATTACGAAAAAACTATTCGTGAAAATGTAAACAGTGCCTTAATTAATAAGACAATTTAAGACGATAAATAAGACACTGTTTGCAAACCCCGTTAATTCTATTGTTATTATTAATTTTTGAAATCACTAACATGGATTTTCAAAATATAACGAAGTAATGTGAATTTAAAGTAATATGTAGGTTTTTTCGTGTGAAGAAATTCATGAAAGTGCACGGGTTGCTAGATCATAGGAATGCATATTAAAAAAAATCAGGAGGATGCTCAGTGTTGCCTGAAAGATTAAATTTCGTGGGTTTAACGTGTGTGAAGAATTGGATTTTATTGCGTCTGGATTTTTTTGCCTGAAATTCTTGTTGAAATATTTTTTATTTTTTTATTAACACTTCGTCTATATCACGACTTTTAAAAAAAATAAATTAGTGACTAGTTTCATCTTAATAAGACATTGTTAACTTGACATTTATATTTACATTTAATTTATTTTCAATCTTGTTGCAATATGTTTGATACTTTTATTAATACTTCGTTCGTATCACGACTTTTACAAATATATTAAATTAGTAACCATTTCCATCCTATTAAGACAATGTTTACTTTACTTTACAATCTTGTTGCAATATTTTTAAAATTTTTATTAACGCAGTGTGATACGAACAAAGTAATCGTATCACGACTTTAAAAAAAAATAGAGACTAGTTTCATCTCAATAAGACATTGTTAACTTTACATTATAGTATACTAAGTATAAACAACAGTAAGGATTTTTTTTACCGTCTGAGACCGCTATTCCTTACTGTTCGAGATACTTATGGCATTTTTTTGCACGATCGTAATATAACAGGAGTTGTTCTTTTGAGTATACATATCCAAATAAACTGTATACGCTGTAAATCTCTAGATTTTTGTTATTTTTTATATTAGTTCAAATTGAAAATTTAAACAAGTGTTTTCCACTCCAAGACTAAGCATGAAGTAAAATTTCGAGTTTAGTAATGCCTGAAAATTTGGTTTTGGCGTATAGCGCGTAGCGCTACGCGACTTGTTCAAGAGTCTTTTGGCCTTTTCTTTTAAGTATATATGGCCCAATTGCAGTCTATCTTCTTCTATGAGCCGAAGAGTTCAATTTCAAGCTTTAAACGAGTGTTTTCCACTCCCAGACTAAGCATGAAGTAAAATTTCGAGTTTAGAAAAGCCCCGTGACAAATGTTTTGGGCTTTTCTAAACTCGAAATTTTACTTCATGCGCCACGCGTATAAAACACTAAAATATTGTGAAATTTGTGTATGCTTGAACCTCACTTGGAATCAGCGTTTGATACGCGTGGCGCATGAAGTAAAATTTCGAGTTTAGAATAGCCCAGAAAATTTGTCTCGGGTCGCTACGCGACCCTCGACAAATTTTCACGGGGCTTTTCTAAACTCGAAATTTTACTTCATGCTCAGTCTGGGAGTAGAAAACACTCGTTTAAAGCTTTAAATTGAACTATTTCAAAAAAAAAACAACGATAAGCCGAAGATTTAGCATATACGCTGTAATTGGGATATGTAAACTTAAAAGAAAAACTTCCTGTACACGAAATAATTCTTAATATTTTTATAATAATTCAATTAATTTGCGATAACTAATTCAATTACATTAGGCAGTTTTGTGGTAGTAACTATGGAAATAAATAAATATAAAAAGCAAAGTTCGTGTCATTTTGACGGTTTTTGTAAGTTTGCAATTCTTTCGCGCAAAACGAGAATGGAAGTCAACAATGAGTGATTTTGAAGTGGAATATTTTTATTTAAAAGATGAATATAACATAGGATGTTCGTCAATAGTTCCCGAAATCTCAAAATTTCGGTATAAAAATACGCGTATAAAAGTCTTTTGGCTTATTATCTCTTATCTCTTTAATTCCATAGTTATTTACACATTGATTACACTAATTGCTTATCTAAAAGAATCTGGGTACAGGTCTAAAAAGCTAACGTTTTTACAAGAGAAGGCATAATCAAATTCATAAATGAAGCACCAGATGATGTCTTTCTAGTTCATATGGTAATATAAAATTACTTCAAAATGTAGGAAGGTAATATTTAATTGTAATAATCAATATTAAAACGTTTTTAAATGTTTTTTACCACTTTATTTCAACAAAATAATTGCCAAATTTACAGTGTTTCTATAGCTAAAAAGTATTAAACATTGAAAATATACAAACGAATTAAAATTAATATCGACTTTCTGAAAAAAAATTTGTCTTATTGAGACAAGTCTCCAAATATTCATTGAAACAACTTGGAGACTTGTCTCAATGAGACAAAAATGTTTGCAGAAAGTCGATATTAATTTTAATTCGTTTTTATATTTTGTAAATGTTCTGCAAACTATTGAAAAACTCAATTTTTCTTTATGTTAAATTGTCTTTATATTAAACATTGAAAACATTAAAACACGTCTTAATATTGATAAATTAATATGGATTATCACATAGTAACGCCTAATACTATAGAAATAAATATATCGTAAAATTCATGTTTTTATTTACTTTTTACTTACCGTTCGCTGAACGGTAAGTACATACTTACCGTTTTGTTATTCATTGCAGCCTGGTAAACACAACCTACCGTCCCGAAAACACATATGGTAAGTACGTATACGATGTAGCCGATCGTACAAAAATGTTTATAAAGTCCCAAGTGTTTAAAGTAAATTTCGAAAATGTAGAAACTACACATTTTGAAAGCAGACAATTGAAACGATGATAGTACAAAGTTAAAAATCACGCGAGCGTCGTGTTGATTAAATAAAGCACACATTATTTGTCCGACGACCAATAATAACATTTCTCGCTGTGGAGAAGAAAGGAAACCCGTGAAAGGGAAGGAACCGGCGACGAGGAGATAAAAGCGAATATATGAAAATTGGTTCAATCCTTGGGCGTGCAATATTTCAATCTCCTCTCGCGTTCTCCTTCACACACAAAAACCAGCACACATACACACGTAGCCATAGCACAGCGAAGGAAGAACGCGAGAGAGGAAAAAAAGAGGCGACTTTTCCTGTTTGGCTGGCAGTTCGGGAGCGCTGGGAATAGCCTCGTATCTCTCAGAATGTATGAAGGATAGAGGTCCCTAAAGACAAGAATGCGAAGAGGCGGGATAAAGGAACACATACATGGCAGGAAGGAACGGGAAAAAAATAACGAATATACATATATATGTGTGTGTTCGGGTGGGTGTGTATGCGACGAGGAATAGTGAAGGGATCAAATCCTGTGCTATAGATGTATTTCGGATCAAAGAGAATCTGCATACATCCGAGGCCCCGGAGAGGAGTCTATCAGGGATGCTCTAACGAAATTCTTCGTGTATATATGTATACATCATGTATGTGAATGTGTGTCTAAAAAGGAAGAGGACGACTCGCATAGGTAATATGTGAATATTTTATAAAATACTCCATTTTCCTTAAAGACGTACGCTCGGCTACATCGTCTATCTGCAGCACTGGATGGTCCTTCTTTTCCCCGGTTCTAAGGACCACTTACGGTCGATACAATTTACATACACACAAGGAATATTCTAGTAGCTGCTGCGCGCCTTTTTTCCTTGTTAACTACACACTAGTTGCCAATTTTTGCAATAACAACATTTACTACCTTTGTATTTTCGTATTTGCAACTTTAACAACAGAAATTGACTTAGTTACAAAGATCTACACATATTTACCATTGATAATGGTCACTTTGTGTCCGAAATGTACATCTGATAAAGAATAAATTTGTGAAAAAAGGTTAAAAGTGTTTTATTTTAAGATATTTACCTTTATTTTCTCAAATGAAAATTTAATTAAGTTTAATGACTTACATTTTGTATGGCTAAGGTTCTTCAAGATAGGCCACCTTACCTGAAAA
Source organism: Philonthus cognatus (assembly GCA_932526585.2). Taxonomy (NCBI): domain Eukaryota; kingdom Metazoa; phylum Arthropoda; class Insecta; order Coleoptera; family Staphylinidae; genus Philonthus; species Philonthus cognatus. The sequence continues at coordinate 42,184,433 of OW052244.1, forward strand.
AAAAATATTTAGAATACAATAAGTAACAACTATTTGAAGTGTTTTATAAATTAAAAGTATTCAAAAGCTACCAAACTTTGAGTAGGTTTTATGCAAGGTTATGTAAACCATGAGAAATCTTAGATTTTAATCTAAACAAAAACTTGTATGAATTAGGCACTGAGCATACTGGCTCCATTATGTTTTTTTAGACTAAAACCTAAGGTAAATAATGGTTTACATAATCCGAATGGTTCTATTCATTTTTTTAAGATCTAGGTGCAATTGGACCGATTTATAAGCTTTAATCATCCACTAATCACTGATTAAACCTTTGATTAAGTCAAATTTCTACAATTTCTATAAATTTGTAAGATATCCTAAATATGTGTCTTTTATCAAAATGCAATTGTGTAAACAATTTGTAAATACAATTGTTGTGTTTTTAAAAAGTACTAATCACTGATTAAGTTAATCGACTTGGGTGCAAACGGGCAACAGTGTCTAATGCCTACAAGAACTTTTAAATGCATGTTATTAAAAGAACAGTGCACGGAGCCTTAACAATTTTATAAGGCACAGTGCCTAGAACTTAAGTTATTAATATTAACTATGTTTAAAAGCATAGAATCTAGAGGAGGGATTCTCAAACTTTTAAACCCAATTTATAATGACCCACTTCAACCACGACGTAAGTTCATGTTTTCTTAAAAATGTACTATTTTGTCACTTTCATCATGTTTTATAAATTCTAATTAAGAGATGCATCACACAATTGCAAACTAACTAAGGGGACGACATAAAATGCATCAATATTTGGTTATCGAATTTGTAAATTTTTACTTTATCTCATAAAGTTAGAAAAGGTAAAAATTTACAAATACTGATTTTTTGTTAGTATCTAAAATTTTTTTATTTTTTTTCACACATCTATCTAAAATTCAATTGCAGAAGCCATAATGATTTGAGTTTTTTTTTATTTTAGTATAGTTAAAACTAAAATTAAAAAATTAAAAAAACTCTAACATGTGACTTCATCATGCCCTCCACAATAATTTTGTGATTATATAATTCTCATATCATTTTCTCATAAAATATATAGTTTTCAAAAAATCCATCTTTTGTCCTGCAAGAGTGCACAATAAATATTTTCAAACCACAATATCATGTGCCTTCATATTATTAAACGATTGTAAATTGAAACGATAGTACGGGTTGGGCGCAGCCTTAAGGAGTGAAATTACTTATTAGACATTTCAATACTTGGTTGCAGATTATTTCAATATTCTATTTTATTAAACAGTTGTATTTTTAAAAAAATATATCATTCGGCTCATGTACATCAGGACTTTTTTAATTAAAAAACTGTAATTGTATGTTAACAACAGTGAGCACTTCCTCATATATTCGTCAGGCGACTTCTAATTTCGCAAAAGGTATGAATATATACGTGTTATATACGTGTAAGTGATATGCGGCCCTGGAGGGTAAGGGTATGTAGGTAGCAAAAGGAGAGGCAGAAGCAGAGCAAGAAGAGAAGATGATGTATTGGCAGAGCTGCTCCTCTTGGAAACGGGACAAGAAAATTGAATTTAAATTCATGAAAACTGGAAGTTGCCAAGCTAGAGCTTCCTATTCGTTTTGCGTCTCTGTTCGCCTTCAATTTCCAACACACACACGCTCACATACATGTATGCGAGTGGAAAAGAAATTTTATACATGTACCAATTCCAGACCTGTATCGATATTTCAAGAATTATGCCCCACTTCACGCCCGATTATCTCTTAAACCTGCAGATGTGCTACACTCTCCGGATCTGATCACGTTTTAATAAATTGCTATCCATCTGTAATAACGTTTTCTTATTACGCCTCTTCTTCGCGGTTTGTGATATTACAATTATATTTATCATTTTAAAACGGCAATTTTATTTATTTTTAATAATAATAACTGTAAACACCAGTTGCAAAATTAAAAAATAAAATGCGGTAATCTATAAACTATATTAAAATTAAGTTTTATTGCAAGAAAATAATTTACTGTATTACTGGATATAAGAAATCTAGTATTTATTATGCATTACTTTATGCTTTTTGTAAAAGGATTTGTATTTGTAATTCGTAGTACAGGCTGGCTGAAATCATATTTTTCTCTTACGAATATTTTATTATATCATAGTATCTGGATTCTATTGTCTATTTAAAAACTAGAAAGAGTAAGGCACCAAAGCCCAATTTACACCATAAAAAGTTACCAGAAATATCACTAGATAAATTTGGCGGCAATTTTAAATAATTTCATAATTACTCTTTAAATAAAATTAAATATCCATTTTGTACTTCTTAATTGTGGTTAAGTATTTTCTTTTTCATCGTACAATATCGTCAGTTCAATTAAAATGTTTATACGGCATTTCGCCATGTATCTGTGAAATAAAATATATTTACATTATGTTCATAATATAATATGGAATTTATATAATAATGTGTCTCTATCAGAGCTGGGACGAATCCTCGTAAAAAGAATTCAAATCACAAATCCGAATCACATAATATGATTCGAATCACGAATCTGTATTATAGTAAGGCTTTTGACACTATCAATCACGATATCCTTATAGCTAAACTTCACTATCTAGGACTTACTAATTCATCAATAAACTTGATTAGTTCTTTTCTAAAAGGTCGTACCCAGTTTATACAGATAGACGACGCAATCTCAAATACATGTAGTGTGGAGGCGGGTGTTCCTCAGGGATCCATCTTAGGACCAGTTTCATTTTGTGTTTATACTTCCTCTCTACCGTCAGTATTAAATCATTGCTCCGTAAATGTATACGCTGATGACACTCAACTATCATACGCATTCAATATTAATCACATATCCACCGCTAACCTCAACATTAACTCTGACATCAGTAAGCTAGTCGATACATCGCACAGTCATTCACTTATAATAAATCCATCTAAATCATCAGCTATGCTTTTCGGTCCAAAAAAATTAATTCAAATAGCAAAATTAAAATTAAAAATCAAAATAGGTAATGCAATACTCCCTTTTGTTGACTCTGTACGAAACCTAGGTCTAGTAATTGATGATAAGCTACGGTTCAAATTACACATCAATAAATGCATATCTCGTGCATATTTTCATTTAAAAATGATTTACTCTAACCGTAATGTGTTGACCCTAAAAACTAAGGGACTGCTATGCGACAATTTGGTACTTAGCCACTTCAACTTTGCGGATGCCGTATACAATGCCTGCCTAGACTCTGTAACAACGAAACGCATACAAAAGGTCCAGAATGCCTGTATTAGACTAATTTTTGGCATACGCAAATTTGACCACATCTCAGGTAAACTTGAAGAGCTGAACTGGCTAGATATGGCGGAGCGCAGATTGTTACATTGCTGTGTGATATATAAGAAAATTGTTGAGAACCGCACACCCCCCTATCTCTACAACAAGATTATTTATCGGTCTGATGTCCACAATATCAATTTGAGGTTTAGAGGAACCATCTCACCTCCTAAATTCAAAACCACCTTTTTTAAGAGGTGTTTTAAATACAATATATACAAAATTTTTAATAAAATTCCATCTAACCTCAAACAACTGTCACCCTTTACTTTTAAAAAAGCCATGTCCTGACAAATTAGATCTAAAATTCTAGGTATCTGATTTGATTGGAGTTTTTTTTTTCATTTAATTAAAGTTGTATCTTTTGTTTGTTCATTTAATTTTTAAGAATTATTATTATAATTATGTACTCCTCTATGGATTATCTTTCTTACCGAAGCAGGTTAAGTGGAAGAGCCACTAAGGCCATACAGACTGGTTGAACTTCGCCTGCACTACTGTATATTATTCTCTTTTGTAATATTCCTAAATTTTTGAATAAAGACAATTTATTATTATTATTATTAATACTCAAATAAAGGATTCGTAAGAGATAAATATGATTCGAATCAAAGATTCGAATCCTGTTTTTTTGAATCACGAATACATATCCTTTAAGAATAAATTTGATTTTATTATTTCTTTGCAACCATTAATATACAAATTTCATTACCAGTTGTTTTAACAAAAATATTCAAAACCTAATTATTTATTATTACCACTGAACATCGTTGATAACAGACTAAATATCTGACTCCCCGTCACTCTGGTTAAAAATGTATTTGTGTGATTCAGAACTCCACTTAAAATCAGTGTTTTCTACGCGTGGCGGATGAAGTAAAATTTCGAGTTTAGAAAAGCCCGAAAATTTGTCTCGGGTCGCTGCGCGACCCGAGACAAATTTTCACGGGGCTTTTCTAAACTCGAAATTTTACTTCATGCTTAGCCTGGGAGTGGAAACACTCGTTTAAAACTTCAAATTGAGCTCTATTATAAAATCGACTAATGCCTGAAATTTACGTAAATAACAAATTCACTGAATATCATTAAAATCGAGAAAGTCAGAGAAAAGACTTGGAATTTTATTCAAATTAATCAAAACACTAACAAAAAAGCCATATGATATTATTAAATTTGTCAAAACCAGCAGGCAAAAAACAAATCAAGTAAAAATTTATATAATTAACTTAAATATTGGCAAAAACAATGAAAACGATTAAACAGAATGGGGGTTTCCCACAGAAGAAAGTTATATTAAAAGGCCAGGGAAAAAATCTTTAGTCAGCGGAATTTAGGAAAAATTTAATATTTCAGATTGTGGCTACCATGTCAGTTTTACTTCAAACAATATTAAACAAAATTTTGAAAACTAGATTGTTATCTTTAAAAATATTTTCAATCATTTAATGTTCTTATCAAAGCATCCACTTTGAAGTTTCGAACGAGCGTTTCCACTCCCAGACTAAGCATGAAGTAAAATTTCGAGTAGAAAAGCCCCATGAAAATTTGTCTCGGATCGCGCAGCGACCCTTGACAAATTTTCACGGGGCTTTTCTAAACTCGAAATGTTACTTCATGCGCCACGCGTACAAAACACTGATTTGAAGTGGAGTTCAGAAACACACAAATACATTTTTAACCAGGGTAACAGGGAGTCAGATATTTAGTCTGTTATCAACGACCCTAGACAAATTTTTTGGGCTTTTCTAAACTCGAAATTTTACGTCATGCGCCACGCGCATAAGCAGTGATTTAACGAGAAATTTAAAAACACAAAAAAACATTTTTCATGTTATTCCTCACAATTAATTCGAATTATTTTTGACGATTCAAATCCTATTGTAAGTATTCGAATTCTTTTTTAAACATTTGAATCCTTTTATAAATATTTGAATCCTGTTATAAATATTCAAATCCTTTAAAAGGATTCGAATCATTTTATAAGGATTCGAATCACCCATATTTAGACTCGAATACGAATCCTCTTAAAAAATGTAACGAATCCGGATCACGAATCCAGTTAAACTAAAGCATTCAATTCAATGCCTCTTTTGAATCCTCTAAAAGGATTCGAATCCTGAATGATTCGAATCTTGCCTAGCTGTGGTTTCTATCTTACTTAAAATTGATTTGTTTCATAAAACTATACAAGGTATAACGACTCATCTTCGGCATGCCTGCATGATCGTTTACTTCTTTTAAAACTGTATTCAAAGTTGGCAGTTCATTTTTATAGAAGAAACTATGCACGGATCTCTTCACTACGTCATCAAAACTTGTAATTATGTCCTCCAAGCTGTTTAGGGCTACAAATCTCTTCGGATTTCTTATATTCGCTAATGGTACGATAGACAGTGGAATTTACAACTCTTAAAAATTAAACATTTTATTATTTGATGCATATTCTTATGCTATTTGATATCTCACCTACTGCACCAACAATGTCTGATAGAAGAGCAGTCATTTTCATATGTGGATCATCTGTTATTATCTGCTTATACATATTTATCATGCACTGTATATCAGACAGATAAAAAAGACCCAAATCCAACTTCTTACGCTTTTTTGGAGGTGAAGGTGATATTATCACCGAGCTTGTACTGGGTCCATTATCCATCACAACAATATAAACAATACTAACTTTTAACTATGCTAAAGAAACGCCGCACAAAAGGTTATTACGAAACAGACAAAGTTGCAACTCAGTAACGCTTTGAATTAAGGTTATGTCAGCTGTTGCGTCTAATAATGACGTAATTAGCATAGTGTAAAATGGGCGCGCTCTCGGCCAATTAGAGTTGTAGGTTTTGGCGCGTGAAATTTAAATCGCTCCTCCAAGTTATTAAACAGATTATAATTATTTTAAGTGATTTAGATTCGTAATTCCATTTTTTTTTTTTGTAGGAATCTACCCAGCTTTAACATGGACAATGTTTCACCCATCTATCATAATTGTATTATATCTGAAATTCAATTATAATTAAAACCTGTCACGCATTCAGATTCTGTATGTGGGACAGGTTATAATAAAACTAATCGTTTGAGACATAAAAACTGTCAATCTTTTTGAATGAATCTTAGTGCGTTTTATCTATTTTTTATAGTGCGTATAAATAAATATTTCAAGTTTAGAAAAGTCTAAAAATTTGAAAATCGAAATGTCAATCTCTTAATTGAATAGTAATTTTCTATTTTAAGGTTTTAGTATCCCTGGGTTCTACTCGTCAGACTACAATATTATAAATAATTTGACCTTTAAAGCCCATTCTATACATTTTTAAAATTAAGTTTGAAAAATTCTGTCGAATATTAAAACCTTCGATTATAAAAACCAACATATTTGTTTAGTTGCAAAACCTGCCAACTTTTTACTTAGTTTTACATAATTTTTCTTGTCCTAATACGATACAACACTCATTCAACACAATTTTCATTTATTTAAAAGACGCTGCAAAATCAGTTTTTGTAATTTTGCTATCAATTTGTCAAAACACATATTAGCTTGTCAAAACAAGTATTTGCATCTGAGCGACTCAATTATTAAATAATTTTGTGTTATTGTTATGACGAATTAGGTGTTTTTTTAGAACTTCATACTATAAGTTTAGAAAAGCCTGAACATTTTTCTGGATTTTCAAATCTCGAAATTTTACTTCATGCTTAATTAAGAAATGGAAAACACTAGTTAGAATATAATTATATACTTAAATCAATATAAAGATCTAATTAAACTACCTACTGAATAATAACAAACAAATAACGTTATATCAACATTGTAGCAACATTAAACGTTGTTTTAATGTTGATGAAACATTACTTAATTGTGTTTGCTTAGTGGGTAAATACATTTAATTTTCTTGAATAAATGTTTACTAGATTTATGCGCGGTATTATAAACGATTAATAAATCATTAGATAACTATTCGTGGAGTAAATTTATTTACCTAGTAAACTAATAGGCAAATAAAATTGCGTATTATAAAGCAAACCTACCAAATAAATAGCAATTCTAGAAATAAATAATTGAATTAGTAGATTACAGACCGAAATTATACATTTTCATTATGGCCAATGCTAGAACCACTAATTTGTTAAATTAAATTGTTAATATTTCAAATTAAATTGTCAATCAAATTGAAAATTTAGTATAATTCCTTATAATTATGAAGAATAACCGTGGAATAGGACAGAATTACACAGAACAAGAAAAAGAAAGCTTATTAGAAATTATAAAAGACTTAAATGAGTGTTTTCCACTCCCAGGCTAAGCATGAAGTAAAATTTCGAGTTTAGAAAAACCTGAAAATTTGGTTTGGTCGCGTAGCGCGAAGCGCGGAGCGGCCAAACCAAATGTTCAGGCTTTTCTAAACTCGAAATTATACTTCATGCGCCACGCGTACAAGACCCTGATTGCAAGTGAAGTTTACTTGTTCACAATATTTCAGTGATTTCAGTGTTAAATACGCGTGGCGCATGAAGTAAAATTTCGAGTTTAGAAAAGCCTGAAAATTTGGTTTGGTCGCTCCGCGCTTCGCGCTACGCTACCAAACCAAATTTTCAGGCTTTTCTAAACTCGAAATTTTACTTCATGCTTAGTCTGGGAGTGGAAAACACTCGTTTAAAACGTTAAATGGAACTAATTTTAAAAAAGCGTATGCATAAGTATAAAAATCCAGGTTATGTCTGATTTGAAAAACTTTAGGTCTTCGACTCCTTAGAATGTCTTGTAGTTCGAATTAATCACTGCCAGGGAAGATACAATGAGCGAACTTAAATCTGACACGAATGATATGGTAGACATGATAACCGTAATAAAATTAATAAATACAAGTAGTAGAATCTAAAGTAATTATAATAATATAATACACTTTTGACTTTTAACTGTCAAATTATTTACAGAATAAAATTTACTTGCTAGAAAAACCAAAAAATAATTTACTGGGGAGATTTATTAGCCAAATAAAGTTATTTTGTGTTTATAATACCGAAATCTTTGGAATAAATTAATTTGTTCCTAAAGAAAATTTTATTTAGGGAATAAAACGTTTTATAATACCGGGCATTAAAGAAAATTAACTTGTTTTCACAGAAGTAAATACAAAATTTCATGGACAATTCAGTTTTAAATAAACCGCTAAAGCAGTATAATTTAAACGTTTTTAAATCAGTGTTTTGTACGCGTGGCGCATAAAGTAACATTTTAAGTTTAGATAAGCTTAAAAATTTGGTTCGGTTTGAACAAACCCAAATTTTCAGGCTATTCTAAACTTGAAATGTTACTTCATGCTTAACACTCATTAGAATTTTTAAATTGAACTATAAAAACAAATGCCTAAATATTTAAATGCATCAGATATGTATAGTTAAAAGAAAAATTCACTGGACATAATAAAAAAGAAAAGAAAATGAACTTTTCAACAATACCATAACGTTTTAAGAATCAACAATAAGCGTGTTAAAATTTGAAGATCATAAAACTCTGTTATAAATTTATGAATTCAATTGATATATAAATTCAAGTGGTTTTATTCCTAAACTAAGGTAGAACAATCTTTTCGGAATCACATTTTTTTACACACCCTTATTTATTAGTAAAATAGGTGTATAATAAGCCACACAAAAAAAAATCGAGTGATTCGGCACTTTTCATCCCAACAAAACACAGTTGTTGTATAAATCTGTCAGAAGAGAAGTGCGTAAATTACAACCCACGGCGTTTTCCGGAAATAGAGGAGGATCGTGTAAATAAGCTTAAAATCGACAAGTTGATAAATAGAGAGAAATATGTTCACGTCCATTGTGCGCCCTTGTCGCTTCTCACTTTTTTTGTGTGAATACCTGAAAGGTAGGCTCTCGTCTGTGCGGTTTTTGGGGGTTCCGCTCTGTGTGTGTGCCGTTGTTCTGTTCCTAATCGCTCTGCCTTTTATGTGCGATTCATCCGGAGATCGCAACAATTCCCAACAATGGGCATGACAACGTAACGAATTGCATTAGCCAGATTAACTCGGAAGGGGCAACGATATGTCATGCTTATTTCACCCGTAATTTAATCGACTACTTCACACTATTTACAAAACGTCGGATTCGCACAATGCTGTAAAACGCTATTAATGACGGGTGAAAAGGTAGCGATGGTATAATGGATGATAATCATTTTGTAAATTATACAATTATGGGTATTCAAAGTGCACTATAATCACAGTTTGTTTCACAATCTACCTAGTGTTAGGTTATATGACACACTAACCTAACCTAAATATCAGGGCTAACCAGGGTTGTTAAAAATAACGTTTTTTTCACGTTTCTTTCATTTTATTTAAAACATAACTGTTTGTTTTAATTAAAATTAAAAAAAACGTGCAAAAAACTTTTTTTTAACAACCCTGGTTAGCAAAATAAACGTGTTTTTTTCATTGAAACAGCGCTTAACACATTAACAATTAAAAACATGTTTAAAGCGTGTATAAAACATGTTTAAAACACATTTTAAACGTGTTTAAAACAGAACATTTTTCTTTGGAGTATACATATCCCAATAATAACAGCGTTTTTGTTATTTGTGGGAATTCGTTTCAAAACGGTTAATTTGAGGCTTTTAACGAGTGCTATCCACTCCCAGACTAAGCATAAAGTAAAATTTCGAGTTTAGAAAAGCCTAAGAATTTGGATTGGCCGCGTAGCGAAGCGGAGCGGCCGATCCAAATTAGGCTTTTCTAAACTCGAAATTTTACTTCATGCGCCACGCTTAAAAACACTGATTTACAGTGAAGTTAAAAAAACACACATATACAACAACAATTATAGGCAACCTAATACACGTTAGAGTTATTGGTTTGCCTATAATTACTGTTTTAAACAATTTGTTCAGCGCTGAATTTGACTTACGTTTTATTCGCATCTACATATTAGATTGCTAAAGCCGTATCTTTTAAACTTTACGATATTTCAGTGTTTTATACATGTGGCGCATGAAGTAAAATTTCGAGTTTAGAAAAGCCTAATTTGGATTGGCCGCTCCGCTTCGCTACGCGGCCAATCCAAATTTTCAGGCTTTTCTAAACTCGAAATTTTACTTCATGCTTAGTCTGGGAGTGGAAAACCCTCCTTTAAAGCTTCAAATTGAAATCTTTTGAAAAAGCAACGAATGTCGTAAAATTTACAGCGTATGCATACGTATACCTGAAAGAAATATCGCTGTATTTAAAAACCACATTAATGCACACACAGTTGTGGTATTTTATTGTAATAAAATGTTAAGTTTAATAATGTAATTTAAAATGTGTTCAACAATTTAGTTAAAATTTAAAAACGTAAACAAAAAATCTTATTGAAGTAGTATAAAATATAATTTAGAAAATTTAAGATAATTAAAAAACGTTTTCAATAAATTTAACGTATAAAACATGTTGAAAACAAATTTAAGATTTAAAACATGTTTAAAACGAAACCGTTTAAAGCACGGCGGCTGTTTTTAAACATGTTTAAAACAATGTTTTAAAACAAAGTGTTTTAAACATAATATCCCTGAGGCTAACTGGTAGTCATTAGGCTAACTACCAGTTGCTGAAGTCAAATTAGTTGATGATTACTTACCCTTGACTTACGATTCGGATATGAAAAACTTTTTTACTGCCCATTTTTTGACAAAAAGTAAACAATGAACAAAAAGTTTTGGATGAGTGGAAAACCCTATTTTCATTGTACTTAACTGAACTTAAGTTTACTATACAATGCGCTTAATAACTAAGAAAAACTAAAATTATCATAAGAGAAAAGTACCATTAATTACAATGTTAGAGAAAGATGTTATTTTAAAAAGTAAATTATAATCGAAAACTATGTCTCCATACAAAATATAAGCTTAAAAAAACAATTTTATCTTTATTAAATTTATTTATTTTAATAGTTATGTATTGTGTATTTTTGACGTGTATTCATTCAAAGCAATAGAATTTCTATTAGATTATCAAATTTGATGACAATTAGCCAATAAAAATTAACATATCATAAAAATTAAATCTTTTGTAAATATCTTGAATAAACTTATGTTACTCAAACTGAAATTATACAGGGAGTTTTCCTTTTAAGTATACATACCCTAATTATTCTGTATATCTTCACATATTCGTTTATTTATTATTTGAAACATTAAACGAGTGTTTTCCACTCACAGATAAAGCATGAAGTTATATTTACTTCATGCGCCACGCGCATAAAATACTTAAATTTTGCAAAGTTCGCAATATGCTACTTAAGCAGAATTCTTTAGACGTATATTTTGAACTTTACTTAAGACCAGTGTTTTATACGCGTGGCGCATGAAGTAAAATTTCGAGTTTAGGAAAGCCTGAAAATTTGGATTAGTCGCTTCGCTACGCGACCAAACCAAATTTGGTAATGTTTCTATGCTAGAATTTACATTTCTATTTTACAATACAGAAGGCATTACGGTTTATTCGTAGAAAGCTTCTGGTTTGATAATGACTTACTTTTTTAAAGCATTGTTTTGTTATAAAAAAAATACATCAATATAAAATGACTTGATTTCTTTCTATTATTTAATTATTTGTTTCGACTATCTTTCAAAATAAGTAATCTTAAAGTATCCCATCAACACTTTTTTGTAGCTATACTAAATTGCACGGCAAATAATTTATTTCTGATAAAACGTATTTTCCCGTATTGTTTGAGCGATTGCAGATGATGAGTCTGGTGGATAAAAATGAAAAAAGAAAGCAACCCAAGACGAGCTCGAAAGAAAAATAATAATAACACAAATATTTGCTGGGAGACATTCTCGACTCGAATGAAATATTAAGTTAAGGATGCGGGGGGTCGGAGATGAGGGGTTGGTTGGTTAGCTGGCGGTGGGTTTTCTCCGCATTAAACTAATATGTAGTTGGGGTAGGTCTTGGATGGGAGGCGAGCGAACGCTGGTGCAAAGTAGGAAAGTAGAAAGAGAGTCGTCGCTCTTTAAGTAATGAGCTCGTGTAGCTAAAGAGGGCAAATCTGGAGAAACCGGGAGCACGTGAAACAAGTCGTCGTGCTCCCTTAATTTATATTTCATGCCTACGTTTTCTCGTTTTTTCTCCACCCTTCTTCTTTTATCCGACACTCTTTTACATTTACATACGAATAATATGTAGCCTTTTTTTATAAATATTACTTATCACATATTACATTATTCTTTATTGATTAATAACTTAATATATTTTATTTTTAAACTATAAAACTTTTTATATTTCATATTTTAACATTCTACTTAACTTCCTGAGTAAGTTAAATAGAATTTGATTATTGCGGCCTTGTGCACAACTATTAAACAGGGCAGGCCTCTTATAAATACACATTTAAAGAAAGGACGACTTATAATATCCTATTGATGGAATAAATCATGAACTTCTTTTAACCCATTAAGCACCACTGATGCAATGACGAAAGATTATTTGTTTTTTCCTTAATTAAAAAATAAATTAATTTGATACATTGTACTATTTGGCCTGGCTTGAGAATAAGTGAAGAAAAATGCAAATATTTTGTTTATTGCTCATTTTAAAAATTGTTGATTCTTTGGACATACAACCATTTTTTCTATTTTGTTTAATATTATTAAATTTTATGCGGAGAGCCCCAAAATGTTAGTTACGCCACTGATGTGTATAATGAAGTGTGTGATTACATCAATCCATAACGTGTAAAAATTTGGTTATAAAAATGAGTTAAAGCGTGCGTGCGCTTGCAGATGGCATCGGTAGAACTAATAGCTTCTAATAGCCCGCCATAAAAAGCAAACGGAGGAAAACTCGAAAATTTAACGGAGCGGAAGATGGGCTCGTTTTCGTTTGGCGGTCCGCAATCCGAAAATATCCCGCCGAATCGCAATTTGCATGTTGTGTGTATGTGCACTTTCCTGAAATATGACCGAATAATCGTACAGCCAATTCCGCACAGATTCACGTTACATTTACTCCGAATTAACGCTTTAATAAACAAACAAACGGGCCGGGCAATAAGCAGCGAAGGGCGCTGGGTGGATGGAATTCCTCATATATCTTCGCGTAATTCTCTCCACTCTCATATACACATATGCGTCGGAATTTGAATATCTCGCGCCGTGCAAGAGGTTATTTTCCCGTTTATGTCTTCATATCCGTTAGCTGCACCAGTTATTGTCCTCACCGTATTACGTTTTACTGCTTCGTACCATATGCCTCTCCTCGCAGTCTTTGTAATTCGCTTTCTAAGGACTAGACCTATGGGCTATTCAAGTAATAACCTTTAAAATTGTCTACATTTTTTTCAAATTTCACCCATCTATCATTGGATTTTTATTATATGGTATAGTTTCAAAAAGTGCAATGTCTACCATTATCAATTTTCCAGAAACTGCAAAAAACTGGCACAACTAAAGTAATTGTTTAAACTGACTTCTGTGCGCTTTGAGTTATTTAGGAAAACAGTTTGTATTATTGTTATAAATGAATTTTATCAATAAATTATCGAATACATTAAATTATAGGTTTGCGTTTCTTTCTTTTGAAACTAACCTATGGATATTGTCTGCTTTGAAATTAAACTATAGACATTGTTTGTTGCAATTTTATTCCTTTATATCCGTCCTTCAATTTCACATCACATCCAAGTCGCCGAAAGATTAGCCCTACGAATCCTTACGAAACTTAGACACCCAACGAATTCTCTTCATAATCCCTCAAACAACATCCTCTACGAAACTACCCAAGTAACTCCAATCTCTCAACGCATAATAACTCTCAGCGAAAAAACACCTATAACCTAGAACTCCTAAACAAATTCTACCTTCCTAGAAACCCAAATATCCATCTAAAATATAAACATCCTTCTCTCACTATACATCAATTTATTTGTTACGTTCATCAAAATAGTTCACAAGCCTAGCATTCAATTACATTTTTTCAAATAAATTAAATTCAGGACAGGGCAGAAAGACCTCTGGTCCAGACAGACTAACCCTACACTGTATATAAATAAGTAAATATGTATGTATTATGTTATTGTAATTTTTTGAATAAACATGTTATATATATATATATATATAAAAATCACATTTTTTTCTCCACATCCTTAACTATGTTTTGTTTTAGAATTACGGTTGAGTTTATATTATTCATGCATTTCTCCCTTGCAAAAAGAAGAAAAGCATGAATAATGCTTTAGAGCGACCAAGCAGATTTGTCTAAGCTGCTTTTCCTTGGACAACCACTTGTCCTGAAAGATTTTTTGTTAGGAAGAAACGTTTGCTGCTAGAAATCAGAAAATGCCAATTACCTGGTGCCTAAGCCAGCTTAATCCAACTTTGGAAATATCTTGTTTCCAAGATTACTGGCATCTTCCCCCAGTTTAAAGACAGTGCCATGTTGTCGATATACATCTAAATACTCCTTAGGTTTCAGAATTATTCCACATTTCTTTATACATTCTTCAAATAGCCCAAAAACGCGATCTGGCGGTTTAAAAAGATGGCCTCTAACCGGGAAAACTATGGGCCCTTTCATCGAAATGTTCAACTTTCAACATATGTGGATTGGATTGTGATGTATGTTGGTATCTAATGAACGGTACTCCAGTCGGTCTATTTTTTACGATTGCAAAAATCCAAAACACGTTCACGATTAACAGTCAGTCATTAGAGAATTCCCGAACAGTTGGCAGTAAACTCCCAACAATTATTTCAGATGAATGTGAACTACTTTAATAATATCCTTCTTTGATAGCAATATGGCACACATACATAGCAAAGTGGTATTCATATTTTGGCAACCTATCTTAGCGTTGTAATGTTGGTGAGATCGATTTGTTTCATGGCATACAAAAGGTATGAAGCTATTTTATTTGACGGTTTATTAAATTATTTTTCAGTCTAACAATAGCTGCGAACTGTAGATAGAATTATTTTTTCTTTTAAATTTCCCTGTAGTACAGTAAAATTTAAAATATATAATTGCCTCTTGATCGCGTACTTTTGGTAGAGCTTGTTTTTTCTCACAGTCCAAAGATGTTGTTATCATTTCTTCAGATGTTTCCTTTAATAGCTCATAAAAAGCACTGGCGCGAAGTTTGTGGATTCTCTCTTCAGTAATCAAAGTCTGTTTCACATTTTCGTTCTTCCACGTCCTTAATTGTTTTGTTAGTTGCAGAAAAGTAGAATAAAAATGTATCATTGGACTGCCAAATCCCGAATTATATGAAGTATTAAATATTTTTCAGAAATAACTAATCTTTAAAGCAGATATGGAATCTGCGTTGTTGGTATACAGAGTGAGGCATTTTTGATGGTAATTTCAGCTATAATATAACAAGTGGTATGATTATCATCGATAATATTTATGAGTTAAACCAAGCTGCAGAAATAAATGTGCTGCTCCGGTTTCACGAATGAATATTATCAAATATTAATCATACGACGAGTTATATTCGATGCGAGAATATAACGAATAAAACAGCGACCAATACAAATTTTTAGGCTTCTCTAATCTCGACATTTTAAAAGTCAGATTTGACAAATCATTTTCGTAGCGACCACCACAACAAGGTGATAAAATTCTATCAACGCTGTGATAACATGTATTTATGGAAATAAGCAATTCTGATTCGAGTGAATGTAGCCATGTGACGCATGAGTTACATTCTCATGTAAAGTACCAAAAATATATTGAAATGCGATAAAAACTGTATTATCCACTGTTTTAGGTAGAATACGCTGATCATATTTTTGGAAAGATTACTAAAAATGCAATCGACTGAAGGCATGGCAAACTATGATTTGTATTTAAAATAATACAACTTTGTGTCATTTCTCATAAAGATTAAACGTAAAACAAATTGTGATACGGTCAGCGTAATCTACTTAAAAAAAGTGTCGAAAGAAAGTATTTAACGGATGCCAATGTCTTTATAAATAAAGAAGTTATTTCAATATTTCAACATTGCTAAATTTTAACCAGATACAAGAGATAAGAACCAAAAAAGATCTATGGAAGCATATATTAGTTTTTGTTTATCATTAATATTAATGGTACTCCTCTTGAAGAATCCATCGAAAATGCTGCACCCTGTACATTCTTAAAAATCTTCCTAATATTTAATTCCTAAGGTACGTAATGTCTGGCAGAACTTTGAGACCGACTATATTGTGATTCTACGGATATAAATTAATTTATAAAATCCATTACACAGGCTTTCCTATTCTTGAACGCTTCTTATTTTCTATCATCTCCTCTTTTGTCTATAGATTTGTTAGCAGTATTAAAGTAATTTTTCATTATTTTCTTTACTCGTCTACGGTTATTATTAAGAATTACAAGAAAAATATTTTGGAAGACAGGTACACATTCATTCTCAGAACTTCTGACAAAATGTTTTGTTTGTGCCGGCAAAGGTGAATGTTGATTGGCCGCCGCTTCTTTTATTTATAAACCTAACTCTGTCATGGATATTGTACGTTTTTAAACTCTAATTTGAATCTAAATATAAATTTAATTCTATAATGATCATTATACGGCATGTTCAATAAAAAAAGGAAAACTCTAGAGTGCCATGATTTAATCTTTATTGAAATTTAAGTTGGCTACACGCTTCAGAAATTGACATATAAAATATTAGACATAATAATTATAACGTATATTTGCAAAATTGCCAAGCTATAATGTTTTTCACAGCACTCTAGAGGTTTATTTTGATTAAACATATAATATATCTACCTGATGAAGCCACTGTGTTGTTATTATTTCAAATAGTATTTCTGTCAATCATCAAATGTTCAACAGTTTTGAATTTTGTAAATCTTTATTAACTTTTGCGTATTTATCAACTTTGGGCTTCCATACATACAGGGTGTTAATTGGATCAGGTATACATAGGGATTTAACATGAACTACATTTATGCATTTTCCAGGGTAATTTTAGAGGAAGAGTATAAGAACAAACAAAAATTAAGAAAAAAAACCTACGTATTTAGGTTGCTATCTGGTTAGAATCCGACGATTTACTACTATTATAAAAAAAATTAAGAAATTTGCCTTAAGGCGAGTAGCAGAACACAATACTCTAATACTCAATTTCAACGCCGAACCCGTAGCTTTTATTTAAGGCCTTAAAAATAATGAATGAACGGGTGTTCCTGAGGCTATTTATTTGCAATTTTCATAATTTTCAAAACTCGATAAAAAAATAGTAAATAATGTAAAATTTTAACTAAATAGCGACCTAAATACATAGGAGACTTTTCTTAATTTATGTATACTTTAGTACTTTTCTTCTAAAATTACCCTGGAAGCAGGAAAATTAATTCATGTCCTTTTACATGTTAACCTGATCTCGTCAACACCCGGTATACTATTTTACCGGTAATTCGGTAAATTTGTAATTGTAAAATGGTTTACCAATAATTTTCCTGCAAATTTGGATAACGTTGTTTTACAGATAAAAATTATTAAATCCATGGAAAATTATTATCATTTATTAATTTACCTAGAACGAGGGTTTCCACTCCCAGATAAGAATGAAGTACAATTTCGAGTTTAGAAAACCCTGAAAATTTGGTTTGGTCAAACTCGAAATTTTACTTCATGCGCCACGCATATAAAACACTGTAATATTGTATAGTTAAAAATACTTATTTGTAATGAGTAATAATAAAACTACTTAAATAACAAAATATTTACATTTTCCTGCACAAATTCTCAAGTCAGGTAAAAAAATACAATGCATAAAATGAACTTATGTTGTAATAATCAACAAAAAATGTATAATGTTGCGTTATTGCATTTATGGCGCTTAATGGGTTAATACACATTATAGCAATACCTTAAGTGGAGGGTAGCACTACATTTCTTGCATTGTTTAATCAATCCCTTACACTTTATTTAAATAAATAAATTAACGACTGCAACATATATTATTATCCTAGTCATAAGAATTATGTATATTCAAAAACATATTAGTTCTGACTTTAAACAAAGAAATAAGGTTAATGCAAAGAATTTTGTGTAATTACTTTTATAAAATACCGAAATTTTACAGAGTAGTAGCTATGGCATTGTTACATGTCATGAGTAAATATGGTAAAATTCACATCATTTATAAAGAAGTTATTTGCTCTTAATTAAAAAAAATATATTGTTTTTCACCGTTTTGCCACCTTTTTCTAATTTATTTTTATAACAGATTGTTCATTTTTTGTAGTAGCATAAACACAATAATTACGCGTTAATTGAGGCCAATTTTATCGCAATCCGTTAATAAATAGAGATTCTTTGCATATTAATAAGCAATTTTATTAAAAGATGTTTCTGTGTTGGCGTTTATACGGCCGTCATATAACGGTCACTTGTCCGAAGGACCGAAGATTTATTGGAGGCCATCAATGAGATGGCTCGGCTGACCCTTCGTTGGGCTGTATAATGGTTTATCTTTTCTTAAATAACTAACGAATTTCACCATCGACGAGAAACCGAATGCTTATTAAAATATATTCTTGCCTGACGGTTTATAAAATGGTTTTTACTGTGTAAACTAATAAACACAATCACTTAGACATCACAACATTAAAAAAATAGAAAATGTTATCTGAAACTACCACCACTAAACTAGAAATTGTGTTTATTATAAACTTACTACATTTCAAATTGATATCTCAAATAATAAAAAAGCTCAGTTTTATATTACACCCGGTATATATGCTATATACCTCCAACAATTTGTTTATTATTTGAGATATGAATTTGAAATTTTGCTTGTTATATAATTTAACATTGCAGCTTACCCCCAGTACAGAAAATTAGCATTAATTTTCGGTAAAACCTGATTTTTGTTATATATCTATATCAAATGTCCATATTTGTAGCAGTTTTTTGTGTTTTTGTAAACATTCTGAGTATTTGTCTCTAAAATTAATTAATTATAAATAAATATACAGGGTGGAAACCTTAACTGGAATAAATTCGGTATTTATGAAATGAATGTTCCAAAAAAAATCCTTGGACAGATCGATTTTTGTTCTTTATTGCGCACTTTTTAGCGTCTTCAAAACAAGTATGACGTCACTAGCCTTTCACGTATGACGTCATAGGCAATTTTTTTTAAATAGAAACAATTTATTTTTTCATTCTACCAAATTTGTAGCCCTTTTCATTCTCTTTACGACCATGTAAAAGTATTTTGTTTTTTTTTTAATTTTTTAAATTTTTTTACTTAAAAAATTAAACAAAGATTCTCAACGAAAAACTTATATATTTTACCAGAACTGGATTAAAATTTAAGGGATGGGATTTATCACCGATTGGCTGTTTGCCAAGAGAGAAACAGTACTCATTTTGAACATTTGTTACATTAATAAATTTAAAAAAAAAACATTTTTTGTTTAATTTTTGAAATAAAAACATTTAAAAAAACTAAATATTTTTACAAGGTCGTAAAGAGAATGAAAAGGGCTACAAATTTATTAAAATAAATAAAAATGTTTCTATTTTAAAAACTTGCTTATGACGTCATACGTGAAAGGTTAGCGTCATACTTGTTTTGAAGATGCTAAAAAGTGCGCAATAACGAACAAAAATCGATCTGTCCGAGGATTTTTTTCTGGAACTTCTCATTTCATAAATACCGAATTTATTTCAGCTAAGGTTTCAACCCTGTATTTTTTTTACTAAGGAAACAACCACATTGATTGTATAAAGGTAAGATTGAAAAATACGAATATTATTGAGAATCGATTTTCTACAAAAGTTTACTACTCGTAATTTAAAATTGTTCAACTTGTGGGATAGTGGAAGAGAGATTAAATTGAAATTCCAATATAAAAACCAGCAAAACCTGGATCAGTATCGGTTCGAAGAAAATATACCAACGAGATTATTTTTGCCCTCCAGAGAAAGCAGGTATAAATAATTAGCATATTGTGCGAGCTGAAGAAGAAACGATTAAGCGACTTTGTCGCACCACTCCAACCTGCGGGGGTTGGAGCGCGGGGTTACTCTCCTGCAGATTCGGTAGTTACAAGGTTGTAAAATGATTATAATTTTATTAAGGGTATTTAAGTTCATTGCCCAAAGAAAACAGGTAAAGCTAACGCAAAGGTTAATAAATACATTATTGAGGACAATAAATGGGTTTTGTTGAGTGACCACAAATCTCTCTATAATTTATTGCACCAATGCCTGCGAAAATGCGAGTTTAGCTACATCTACGCGACCGTTCTTGTAAGTACTTCTTTGCTACCCTCCCGTTAAGGCAGCATTGCTTGATGACCCTCAGACCCCCTCGCATTGCAGGGTCTAAGACCCTTTAGTTACGCCACTAGCTCTTCTAAACTTAAATTGTTACTTTATGCTGATTAAAAAAACACTTGGCTTTTATTAAATCAATGAATGCCTTAAAATTTAGTGTTTATGAATTTACAGCGTGATATGTATACCAGAAAAAAAAATCCCTGAATCTGTAATCAAATTATATTACCATAAAAGTTTCTACGCAACACAAATTATCCATTTAAATTAGATTTTCTTGATTTTTCATTAATCATAACTGAGTTCTTGTGGTGGCACAACAAAACATGTTTCTTTACAGAGTATTTAATGCGTGTATCCGTTTTATATGGTAATATTATTTGATTATTCCGTGTTTTCAGAATGTGCATGCCGTCAACAATTAAGAAAACGTATCGATATGAAAATATTATCATAAATATATTGAGTAATTTCCTGCGAGCTCAACGGTGTAATTTCGTCGAGGGCGCCGATAAAATTCGTGTGTGTGTGTGTGTGTGTGTGTGTGTAATATTTATTGTACGCGAGATTGGTTCCTGATCGAATCCGTGCAATTTTCTTCTCTACCTGTTTCCCGTGTCACGACACGAAAGGGTAAACCCTCGACAATCGGCAATCAACAACGAACCCTTCGGCCCTTTCACCCCCGGGGTGGCCAGGTATTCGGCTCGTCCGTCAAGATCGCAGACACAACTGGAGCTGCTTTGCATACACGACAGAGCCAAATCCCTTCGGCGCATTAACATCACAATTATGCGAAAGGGTTCACATATGCAAATTGGACCCAACGGACTTTTTTTACGGTACTCACGTACGCTACGGGATTATTTTTCAATTCAATGTCGAGGTTTTATTCGTTATGTGAACACCAGGCTACGAATATTCGATTCGTATTAACAAACGGAAAAATATTAAAAGAGATGCTTCACAAATTATTTCAATTATTTAATAAGCTGAGAGAATTCTTCACATATAATTCTTGTACGAGTATATCTACTAAGTTGTGTTATTATCTTAAGTGTTATTTTGTGTATTGATTAACCGTAGATTTATATACCGGTCCATGTAATAATCAGTGTTACAATACGACAAATTTTAATGGGGCTTTTCTAATCTCGAAATTTTATTCCATGCTTAGTCTGAAAGTGGAAAACACTCGTTTAAAACTTTAAATTGGACTCTTTTAAAAATTAACTACCCGCATACAATCCACATGCATTTCCGGGAAATACGGACATCCTGTATATAGGTAGATAACTAATTTACATAACCAATTATATGTTGTAAATCTTTAGATATTCGTTGTTTTTGTAAGAAGATCAATGTGAAGATTTAAACGAGTATTTTCCACTCCCAGACTAAGCATGAAGTAAAATTTCAAGTTTAGAAAAGCCCCGTGAAAATTTGTCGAGGGTCGCGCAGCGACCCGAGACAAATTTTCTGGGCTTTTCTAAACTCGAAATTTTACTTCATGCGCCACGCGTATTATACACTGATATCTAGAGAATTTCAAAATATACTTCTAAATCAGAATCAAAAATAAACTGCTAGAGCAGGATTATAAATATACTGCTAAACAATAATATTTTGAAATCTTTGATTTGGTTAGCGTTCACTTTGTGGTACGGTAGATCTTTATATAAAATAATATTGAAAACACTTAACTTTGTTATACTACTTCATATAAAAGTTTAAAATAAAGTTAAGTATTTCTAAGAATATTTTGAACATCACTTGAAATCAGTGTATTTACGCGTGGCGCATGAAGTAAAATTTCGAGTTTAGAAAAGCCCAAAAATTTGTCTCGGGTCGCTGCGCGACCCTCGACAAATTTTCACGGGGCTTTTCTAAACTCGAAATTTTACTTCATGCTTAGTCTGGGAGTGGAAAACACTCGTTTAAAACTTCAAATTAAACTCATTTCAAAATTAACTACCCGCATGAAATCTACATACATTTCCGGGAAATACGGACATCCTGTATATAGGTAGATAACTTATTTAGGAGTATAAAAATACTGTTAAACAATAATATTTTGAAGTCTTTGATTTAGTTAACATTTACTTTGTGGTACGGTAGGTTTTTATATAAAATAATATTGAAAACACTTAACTTTGTTATACTACTTCATATAAAAGTTTAAACTAAAGTGGTAAAAGAAAGTTAAGTATTTCTAAGAATATCTTGAACATCACTTGAAATCAGTGTTTTTACGCGTGGCGCATGAAGTAAAATTTCGAGTTTAGAAAAGCCCAAAAATTTGTCTCGGGTCGCTGCGCGACCCTCGACAAATTTTCACGAGGCTTTTCTAAACTCGAAATTTTACTTCATGCTTAGTCTGGGACTGGAAAACACTCGTTTAAAACTTCAAATTAAACTCATTTCAAAATTAACTACCCGCATGAAATCCACATACATTTCCGGGAAATACGGACATCCTGTATGTAGGTAGATAACTTATTTATCTCATATACAGAGAGTTTTCCTTTAAGGTATACATATTCCAATTATATGCTCTAAATCTTCAGATATTTGTTGTTTTTCTAAAGAGATCAATGTAAAGATTTAAACGAGTATTTTCCACTCCCAGACTAAGCATGAAGTAAAGTTTCGAGTTTAGAAAAGCTCCGTGAAAATTTTCTGGGCTTTTCTAAACTCGAAATTTTATTTCATGCGCCACGCGTATACAACTCTGATTTCTAGTCAATTTCAAAATATACTTTTAAATCGGAATAAAAAATAAACTGCTAAAGCAGGAGTATACAAAAACTGTTAAACAATAATATTTTGAAGTCTTTGATTTAGTTAGCATTCACTTTGTGTTACGGTAGGTCTTTATATAAAATAATATTGAAAACACTTAACTTTGATATACTACTTCATTTAAAAGTTTAAATAAGAGTGGTAAAATAAAGTTAAGTATTTCTAAAAATATTTTAAACATTACTTGAAATTAGTGTTTAATACGCGTGGCGCATGAAGTAAAATTTCGAGTTTAGAAAAGCCCAAAAATTTGTCTCGGGTCGCTGCGCGACCCTCGACAAATTTTCACGGGGCTTTTCTAAACTCGAAATGTTACTTCATGCTTAGTCTGGGAGTGGAAAACACTCGCTAAAAACTTCAAATTGGACCCTTTAAAAAATTAACAAATGTGTAATGTAAATAAAACAAATCCCTGTATATTATTTCACAGAGTCATACTTTAAACTACTTTTCACCAGTTAATTATCTTACTTTTGCATTTTCTGGTTGAGCTCTATTAATTGTTAACAACATGCATATTTAAAGCAAAAAAAATAACACACGTAATAAAACAACGAACCGAATAAAAGAGCAACACATTCTAAAACTCGTTAAAAACTCCGCAGTCGGAAAATCCCCAATTCCCACACGTTTCGTTTTGGCGAAATATAATTCGAAAACAATGTAGCGTATAATTCAAATTGCGGCCGTAAATTCGGTGATGATTTAGAGGTAATACATTCGTTCTGTTCCGTGTGTACACGAACCGCACACCCTTTGATATATGTTGTGGCTGTTTGGCGGCGGCGAAACACGGAAAGCCGCCCCCGAGTTTTTTTTTATACGCTCCCCGATCGCACCGCGCCGCTGATAACGTGCATTTTTTCCTAATCACCGATACGGATCGCCCAAAAAATAACGGGGTTGAAAAAATTGTTGTACATTTATTATAGTTTTTTTTTGTAATGCACCAGAGAGCGATAACGGAAAGGTTTGGAATTTTGGGTTTATGTTTATATTGTGATTGAAATCTGCAGATATTTATTAAAATTAATGAAATAGAAAAATCGGAATTTCATTTAGTACAGAGTTGAACATTTTTTGATCGAGTGACAACTGAGACTAATGTCTAATTTTGCATTTGCTAGTCATGACTAATGAGTATATTTTTAGTCATTAGTCATGGATTTAATATTCTTCTTTTAGTTACGTGAAGTGTTTTCTAATAATTATTGTAGTAATCTCTTTCTTCACTAGTTAGTTTTATTCACTAAATGTACATTTCGAACACTATGTCGTCCATAATGTATTTTGTTGATTGATGACTAATAATAATAATAATCTTTATTAATCCATAAAAATCAAGGGATATTTGACATGTCAAAAAGAAACAATGTAATTCTACAAAACATATTACATTACAAAATCGCTTATGCTGTAATATGATTCATCAACTATATAGATTTTTAGTTGTTTTTTAAAGTTTTTGTAAACCGAAATGTTCTTAATATCTACTGGTAATTTTTTATATATTTCGACACAGTTGTGGTTGAATCCCTGTTTATACTGGGCAGTGTTATTTTACTGCAAGGCTGCTTCGATGGCATGTAATATGGTCGTGAAAACTTGAGTTTTTTTCAAAATAATACAAATGTTTTTTTACAAATAAACAGCATATATACAGGGAAATGTAAATATACTATATTTGGTAAATATTGGTTTACATGAATCTCTGCGTGATATATTGTAAATTAGTCTCAATATATTTTTTTGTAGTATAAATATTCTACTTTGAGTGGCTGATTTTCCCTAAATAATTACATTATAGGATAAGTGTGAATATGAGAGCGCATAATAGATTTGTTGTTACAAAAGTTAGGTAAGGCCACAATTTTTTTAGGTTAAAAATTACATAATACGCTTTATTAAGTTTTCCACACACGTAATCTATATGTGTATTCCATGATAATTGTAAATCGAGATATATACCCAAAAATGTTGGTGTGTTGGTGTCTTAGTCAGAAAGTTTTGTATTATAGAAGTGCACACATTCTGTTTTACTTCTATTTAAAATGAGTGTGTTTTTATTACTCCAAAATTAGTGTGTTTTTATCACTCAAAAATTAGTGTGTTTTTATCACTCTTAACTTCATTTATAGTTTTGTTGTACCATTGTCTTTAGTCTATTTGAATCTGATGATGATACAACTGATGTGTCATCCGCTAAATTAATTAGTTTTCCACAACTTATGAAATCTGAAATGTCATTAATGTACAGCAAGAATATAAGAGACCCAACACCGAGCCTTGTGCAACACCTGTAGATAGGGTATGTACGAGGCCTGTTCAGATAATAACCGAACATTTTGAATTACATGCCAACGGAGATATTTAATGATACGCTGTTGGCAGCACTGCCTTGTGCATAACCTCCTTTGTAAGCGCATGTTCTTTGATTGTTGATATCTCGTTTAATTTACATGATATTCTTATTTAAGTGCATCATGTTTAAGTGTAAGTGGCGGTTATTGAAATGTGCGAGCTTCTGAAGCAACGATGCAACACAAAGTTTTGCGTAAAACTGGAGAAAACGTTCTCAGAAACGTTTAATCTTTTAAAACAAGCTTACGGAGATGATGCTCTGGGTCATGCCCAATGTCACGAATTATTTTCACGATTTAAAGGTGGTTGTCGGTCAATTTAAGATGATCCTCGACCAGAAAGGCCTTCCATTTTAACTGATGACTCCCACGTCCAAAAAATCTACGATCTGGTGCGTGCAAATCGCCGATTGACTACCAGAGAACTTACAGAAGAGGTGAGCATCTCAACTGGGTCATGTCATGTAATTTTGACTAAACAAATTGAACATGGGTAGAGTTGCAGCAGATTTTTTTCCTCATTTGATGACCGAACAACAGAAATAAAATCGAATGGATATTTGTCAGCAACTTCTCGAACAAGCAAATGACGATGAAACCATAACGGGAGACGAAAACTGGGCTTCTGGCTACGACATTGAGACAAATGTTCAATCATCACAATGGATTGGCAAAGGATCTCTACTCCCCAAGAAAATTCGTCACTGACTTTACAGGCCATCGCAAATGAAGCTATCCAGGACTACTTTGCGAAATGGAAACACCACTATGAAAAGAGAGCCAATTATGGAGGGGAGTACTCTAATGTGGACAAGGATCAGTAATCTGTAAGATGAATACTAAAGTTTAAAAAAATAAAGTTCGGTTATTATCTGAGCAGTTCTCGTACATCTGAATCAGAGTTGTTACATTTTCATAGTATTTTCTACCGCTCAAGAATGAAACAATAAAGTTTAGTACATTGCCACGTATTTCCAGTTTGTACTTAACAAATTCTACATTAACAGTGTCAAATACCCTTGATAAATTGAATAGTAGTACTGCTACGTAACGTTTTGCGTCCAGCGCCTTGCTGACATGTTCTACCATTTGATAAGACGCCGTCTCTGTGGAAAGCGATTGCCCAAATCCCTGCTGGGCTGCCGATACTAGTTGAAACTTATTCAGATAGCGCCACAAGCGTTCACTCACAACACTTTCTATTAATTTTAAAATTAAACTTAATAAACAAATTGGTCTATAGTTTACTTTGCGCGCACGATCTTATTTTTAAAAAATCGGAATCACTACGGCTGGTTTAAGGGATGTGGAATGATGCTTTCTTCGACAGACTTGTTGATGCTAATAGTTCTAAGAATTCTTGTGATATAAATTTAATTCGACGTGTTGAAATTATATCGTGACCTGTGCTATTTCTATTCATTAATTTTATAATAGATGACTCAACTTCACCAGTATCTACAGGTAAAAATACAAAAGACTCTGAGAATTCGGTGCAACCTGTACAGGTTTTCGATATGTTTGGTCCAAAATGGTGTGTTAGGCTGTCAGCTATCACTGTTGAAACATATTTCGCAAGAATGTTGAATATCTCTTCGGGTTTATTAAATACAGTACCATTATCCGTGATTTTCTCAATTTCATTTATTTTTCGTTTACCTAACCGGTTGGTAACAATATTCCAAATGTTTGCAGGTTTATTTAAAGCATTGTCGATTATTTCTTTGTAGTAGTTATTTTTGGTTGTCTCAATCAGGGCTTTGTAGTTACGTTTCTTATCCTCATTTTGAATGTTTGTGAGCATACCACATTTAAAATTTTCTTTTAGCCAAAACAGGTCATTTAGTTCGATTCTCGGTAGTCTTATCTGATTTGATATCCATGGCGGTCGGTTTGTGTTTTTATATTTACTACTGACAATTTTAGAGTAATATTCAATGTTTTTCATCAAGCATCAATTAAGTAATAATTAAAATAATTGTTAGTCATGACTAATTATTTGACTAGATATGTTAGCCGTGCTTTAAGTCTGAGAAAGTGATAAATAAAATAAAGGAGTGTAACTCAAAACCTACTATTAATTTTAAATGCTAGTCACAGAATTTAAATATTTTAAAACTAAAAATGTCACTATTTTTATAAATGTGTAAACTTTATATGCATACGTTGTAAATTCTCCGACATTCGTTGTTTTCTAAAAGAGTTCAACTTAAAGTTTTAAACGAGTGTTTTCCACTCCCAGATAAACAAAGAAGTAAAATTTCGAGTTTAGAAAAGCCTAAAAATTTGGTTTGGTTGCGTAGCAAAGCAAAATTGCAGGTTTTTCTTAACTAGAAATTTTACTTCATGCACCACTCGTATAAAACATTGACATATTGTGAAATTCAAAATATTCTTGCTTAGCAGAATATTCGCCGCCTCAGCCGTATATTTTTAATCTTCATGTTCAAACAACGTCAAGAATATTTCGAATATTTCCTCAATTTTTAAAATATTGACATATTTCGTGAGTTCCTAAGATTTTTTCATTTGCTTAGCAAAATATTTTGAATCCTGCTTCAGCAGTATATTGTTAATTGCACAATAGTTCAGTGTTTTATACGGGTGGCGCATGAAGTAAAATTTCGAGTTTAGAAAAGCCTGAAAATTTGGTTTGGTCGCTCCGCTTCGCGGAGCGACCAAACCAAATTTTAAGGCTTTTCTAAACTCGAAATTTTACTTCATGCTTTGTCTGGGTGTGAAAAACACTCGTTTAAAGTTTCAAATTGAATTCTTTTACAAAACAACGAATATCGGAAAATTTACAGCGTACGCAAATAAAGTCTACACATTTCTAAATATAGTGAAATATTACGTCATGCTTAATCTGGGAGTGGAAACACGCTCGAAACACTTAAAGAAAAAATTCCTGTATTTAACGTGTTTACACTTTATTTAATTATTTTTAAAACGCGAGTGTTATTTGATAAAAAAGTAAAGTCATCTTACAAATAGTGAAATATGTTGATACAAAACTGACATGTGTGATTTTGATTTAATAATAACGGAATTTCATTTGTTACCTGGTGAAAATCAAAGAAAAATTCCTGTATAGTTGAAGATTTTATGTGTTCAATGTTAGAATAAACACAAATTTTGTGTGGAATAGGTGGCGTTAGAAATTGACTAAAACATATTGAATCAACTTTTAACTGTGTTAAAAATATAAAACAAGATCGATCAAATTTTGTGTGGAATTAGTAACGTTAGAAATTGATTAAAACATATTGAATCAACTTTTAACTGTGTTCAAAATATAAAACTAGATCGAAAAATTACCTTATTTTACTGCCTAAACCTAATGCAAAAAACAAATAAATTATCTTTTAATTCAAAGTTATAAGAGTCCAAGGGGATCAATGAAAAAAAATCAAGTGTTCAAAATGTTGAATCGAAAGAAACAAACCACAAATTTCAAGTATTCAAAATAACTTGTAAACTTTGATTTGAAGATTCGTCACAAATTTATTGATAACTAAAATTCTAAAGATCCATTTGAAGGAAGAAATCTCTTAAATGTCACAGATATGAGACATTTAATTTGATAGTTTATAACGCATTAACAAATCCCGTATTTCTATTTTTATTATTTTTATAAAACTTTACAGTCTGAATGTGAATGACATTCAGAAGCTGATTTGATTAAATAAGATTTACATTTTTTCAAAAAAATATTTATAACAAATAGTGCATGTCCAAAAAAATGGTTTAATCATCCTTGATTAAGCATAAAGTAAAATTTCGAGTTTAGGAAAGCGTAAAAATGTGGATTTGGGCGCGGATCCAAACTTTCAGGCTTTACTAAACTCGAAATTTTACTTCATGCTTAATCAAGGTTGATTAAACTCTTTTTTTGCACATGCACTATGTGTTATAAATATATAAATGACACTTGTTAAAGGGAAGTTTTTAAATTAAATGCCATTATTTTTCTATGTAATAATGAAAATGTTTATGATTTCATATTGACCTTATCAATTTCTCCAATTTTACTGAGATTTCAAATTTTGATAATTTTAGTTAGCAGATAACTTTGTTAAACTTTTACTTGTTTTTAAATCACCTTTGACGATTTTTGTCAGTATATTTTACAAATATTTGTCAATTTTTAATGATTTATTTTAATTATTAGGAATTGTGTAATACTGTTGAAACTGATTGATTTTGTTTTAGGCAAGTTTGACTCTTATGTTTTTTGTTAATTTGTGTAAATTTAGACAACTTTGAATATTTTTAATAATTTAAATAATGTTTGACTGATTAATAATTTTATTTAAAATACTAATAGTAATTATTATATAAAATTAAAGTAGTAGGTACAATTAAAAATACATGATTTTTGTTCGTTTTTGAGATATTTGTTAGTTGATTTTATTGATTTCAAAATTTCTTTACTACCATTTTTTAATGTTAACGTATTTGCTGCTCTTAATTCATTTATCTTATTGATTTCAATGGAGTTCAACTTAAAAAATGAGCTTTTCCCATTAATTCGACCAATCTAAATTTGCACGCTTTTCTAAACTCGAAATTTTACTTCATGCGCCACGCGTATAAAACACTGAAATGTTGTGAAGTTAAAAATATACATAGTCAACTTAGTGATTTAATGACAAAATCTTAATAAGTTAAAAGATTGCTAACTAAGTGACTTACAGTCATAATATCAGAATAGTCGAAATACATCCCATAGAGACATAATCAGACAAAATCTTACCACAGTAAAAGACAGTTAATCAAGTGACTTACAGTCATATTGTCACAATAGTCAAAATGTGAATTTATGATTATGGCTGTAAATCACTAGGTTGACTGACACAAGCTTATCGTTTCAGCTTGACATAAGTCGGCGCAAGCCGACATTTAGTCCATTGTGTCAACTTGACATAAGTTGGCGTTAGCCGAAATTTGAACTATAATAACAGTTGACATACAAGTCGGCGCCAGCCGACATTTGAACTATAATGACAGTTGACATAAGTCGGCGCCAGCCGATATTTAGTCCACCGTGTCAACTTGACATAAGTCGGCGTTAGTCGACATTTGGACCATAATGACAGTTGACATAAGTCGGCGCCAGCCGACATTTGAACCATAATAACAGTTGACATAAGTCGACATAAGCCGACATTTGGACCTTAATGGCAGTTGACATACAAGTCGGCGCCAGCCGACATTTGAACTATAATGACAGTTGACATAAGTCAGCGCCAGCGGACATTTAGTCCACCGTGTCAACTTGACATAAGTCGGCGTTAGCCGGCATTTAAACTGTTATGGCAGTTGACGTAAGTCGGCGCAAGCCGACATTTAACTAATCATGCCAACTTGACACGAGTTTGAATTGAACTATAATGAGATCACCATGTTAATGTTTTTCTTTTGGGACAGTTACAATACACATTTTAACAGTTGTGGCATACTTTAAAGTAACGAGTGTCTTCCACTCCCAGACTAAGCATGAAGTAAAATTTCGAGTTTGGAAAAGCCCCGCGTAGAAAATTTGTCGAGGGTCGCGCAGCGACCCGAGACAAATTTTCACGGGGCTTTTCTAAACTCGAAATTTTACTTCATGCGCCACGCGTATAAAACACCGATTTGATATAAAGTTCAAAGTAGACTGTTAATAATTATTTTTAAATAAATCACAATTATTACCAGTACGTAACAGTAAATAAAAATACAATTTTCTATTAAAGTTTTTAAAAATACTTATATTGTGCGATCGTTTAAATTATGATTTAGAGTAGGCGGCATTTTTTGTGCCGTTACACAGAATTCTCATTGAATAATGGAATAAATTTATGGTTATGGTAAACTGTGTATTAACAGTCAGTAGTGCCAATCTAATTTGAAATTTAAAGCCTACTCTAAATCATGTTTTAAATAATTGCACTGTATAATTATTCGAATCTTGGCCCACTTGATTATGTGAAATTGTACAATATACAGCTGGCATCATATTACAAGGTTCTATGTGACATTTTTTTTTTCGATTTTCAATTTGTAATGTTACAAGGCTCTATGTACATACATAGAGCCTTGTAGCACCACAAATTGAAAATGGAAAAAAATGTCACATAGAACCTTGTAATATTAAGCCAGCAATATGTTGCCCGTGAAAAAGAAAGTTTGGAGACCCTTGATTTTGTGTATAAAAATGCTGTATGATACTAACAGGTTTTTTTTGCTAAACAAACAATTCTACCTGCACATACCTGTACAAAACGGGATGCACTTTATAAAACCGTCTCCTCTGACAATTTCCAGTTTGCCTTCTGGCATTAAAAAAACCCTCACCTATACAAAAATAAAATAAATACCTTCTATTCTCCCCTCAATTTCATGTCATTCCGCATCCCTTTATTGTTCAAATAAAATAAATCGCAACCCTTCTGCGATGTATACGCGTGTGATTACGCGCTCTTGCGAAAAGGGTTGGCCATAAATCAAGAAAAAGCGCATAAAAGTGCATTCGGAACAACAAACAGCCATCCGCATATGCAAAGAGGAGTGCTTAATCGACCGTGTATTTAGCATTTTATATGAGAAATTTATCACGTGCGCATATCTAAAATATGAATTTATCGGTGCCGATCGATTGATTTCAATGCGAGCTTTTTTGTTGTTGTGTGTCTGTTTTTTTTAAGCCACCGGTCCAATTTTTCGAGGGCTTAAGTGCCCCCTGATCTGCATCTATCCGACCACTTTACATACTTGCAAATCCCGTTCGATCGGAAAAGCTCGTAAAATGGGCATTAGTCTTGATCTAATCTTGTGTTAATCGTAATGTACTAGCGTGCACTAATCCGGCAATTAAGGTGGAGTAGTCGTTGTTATTAAATTAAGGCAATTATATTAATGAAATTATTAAAATAGAACATCTGCCTTTTAAAAGATACCTGTTTTCTATAACCAGTAGCTTTATACAGGGAAATTACAAACTGTAATAGAAATCATTTAAAATAGCGAAATATGACAATGATAATCAGTATTGTCAAGATGGATTAAAATTTACCCATTCAGATACAATGACTTACAAGCGATGTCAATTATTTTAATATATAAAATTCGATTTTGATGTGTCGCAGACGTCATAAATATCACTCGATATTTGTATATTTTTACTAGATTTTGTGGTGAGTTGATTTTATAAAATATTTAACATTGACGTATTTATCATGTATTATTTATAATTATACCATATTTATAATTTAATTATCAATATTGTAAACAGAGAACCTAATGGAAGATATTTTATTATTCCGTTCGTTTGTTTTATTGTGCTAACCATTGGGATCTTATAAACTGCTACAGATACGAAAAGAGTTAAATTAGGCAAAAGTTTCTATTTTTATTATAAAATAAAATGACTAACAAATTTCAACTAGTCTCATTTGTTTTCACAATACTGCAAATAATGTAAACATTTTCAAAATTTGCTTTTTTGCCATAACTTTGTTAATTAGAATGATGACAAGCTAAAATTAAATATGTACCTAAAACAACAACTGATAAACAAAACATAAATGTCAAAGTTTAAACAGAGTGTCTTATTTCCAAGATACGACATCGAAGTTTAACTTTTCTTATGGCAGTCAGTTCACGGGGCTTTTCTAAACTCGAAATTTTACTTCATGCTTAGTCTGGGATTGGAAACACTCGTTAGAAACATCAACTTTCAATTTTAGGTTTCTAACGAGTGTTTCCAATCCCAGATTAGGCATAAAGTAAAATTTCTAACATAACCTGTGTTTTAACTATCATGACATTTTGATTTTAAGTGACATCATTGAATGAGCTTGGTTATTGTGACATTAAGGCATTAAATTACTGTATCATTTTTTGACTGTAAGAGTGTTTAATCTTTAAATTACTATTGCCTAGATGTTGCGTGCACGTTAAAGATCCCTACCGGTGGGTTGGAACTCCCACCGGGTTCGGCAAAATTCCCGGATAGCTGTAGACCTAATCTCCGGCGTCATGATAGGCCATAGCAGCGAAAATAGATGACGTAAAGCCCAAAAAAACAAAACAAAAACAAAACTATTGCAACATATTGACTGTAAGTTACTTAGTCGACTGTGAATTGTCTATTTACATCTGGGATAAAAAAAAACGACTGCATCCTCTTAAATTTCTGTTAAAATTGACATTCTGTTTTAACTTCATAGAACGTTCTCCGATAATAAAACGACAATAATCAATTATCAATTGTTTTAATGATAAAATTAGTGTATCTACTTCCAGATTAAGCCTGTAGTAAAATTTCGAATTTAAAAAACCCTGAAAATTTAGCTTGGTGGCTTAGCAAGCGGAGCGACCAAGTCAAATTATGCTTTTCTAAACTCTCATGAAATTAAATTCGTGTATACCATTTATCAATTTCTTTGCATTTTTATCGACTCATTTTAGTTATGTATACTTTGGTAATATATGTGTCTATGATTTTGAACTTAAGCATAAATCAGTGTTTTGTGCGCGTGGCGCATGAAGTAAAATTTCGAGTTTAGAAAAGCCCCGTGAAAATTTGTCTCGGGTCGCTACGCGACCCTCGACAAATTTTCTACGCGGGGCTTTTCTAAACTCGAAATTTTACTTCATGCTTAGTCTGGGATTGGAAACACTCGTTAGAAACCTCAACTTTCAATTTTAGGTTTTAACGAGTGTTTCCAATCCCAGATTAAGAATAATGTAAAATTTCTAACATAACCTGTGATTTAACTATCATGACATTTTTATTTTAAGTGACATCATTGAATGAGCTTGATTATTGTGACATTTAGGCATTAAATTACTGTATCAGTTATTTTTTGACTGTAGGAGTTTTTAATATTTAGATTACTATTGTAACATTTTGACTTTAAGTTACTCAGTCGACTAAATGTTCACTATTATGGAATTTTAAAGTTAAGTCACTTTATCGACTGTGGATTGTCTATTTACGTTCGGCATAAAAAAAATTACTACCTCCTCTTAAACTTCAACTAGTCTCATTTGTTTTCACAGTACAGCAAAGAATGTAAAAATCATCAAATTTGCTTTTTTGCCATAACTATATTAATTACAAAGATGACAAGCTAAAATTTAAAATGTAGCCAAAATAACAACTGATAAACAAAACAAATGTCAGAGTTTAAACAGGATGTCTTATTTCCAAAATACGACATCAAAGTTTAACTATTTTGATGGCAGTCATATTTAATTTTTACACCAATAAAAAGAACAGAAAATTTGAGTCTAAATTCATGTCATTTATCAAATAAAAATGGTATTTGTTTTAATATGTAATATCTCATATATTATACCTCATATGTTATATCTCATGAAATTAAATACGTGTATACCATTTGTCAATTTCTTCGCATTTTTATCTACTCATTTTAGTTATGTATACTTTGTTAATATGTGTCTATGATTTAGAACTTTAGCATAAATCAGTGTTTTATACTCGTGGCGCATGAAGTAAAATTTCGAGTTTAGAAAAGCGCCGTGAAAATTTGTCTCGGGTCGCTGCGCGACCCTCGACAAATTTTCTACGCGGAGCTTTTCTAAACTCAAAATTTGACTTCATGCTTAGTCTGGGATTGGAAACACTCGTTGGAAACTTCAACTTTCAATTTTTGGTTTCTAACGAGTGTTTCCAATCCCAGATTAAGCATAAAGTAAACTTCTAACATAACCTGTGTTTTAACTATCATGACATATCGATTTTAAGTGACATCATTGAATTAGCTTGATTATTGTGACATTAAGGCATTAAATTACTTAATCAATTGTTTTTTTGAATGTGAAAGTATTTAATCCTTAAATTACTATTATGATATTTTGACTGTAAGTTACTTACATTCTTTGCATTTTAACGTTAAGTCACTTTATCTACTGTGAATTTTCTATTTACGTCTGGCATGAAAAAAACGACTGCCTCCTCTTAAACTTCTATTAAAATTGACATTGTGTTTTAACTTCATAGAACATTCTCCGATAATTAAACGACAATAATCAATTATCAATTGTTTTAATGATGAAACTAGTGTATCTAAAGGGTGTTTTTTAAGAGCTTAAGAACTTTAAATAATAATACAAGACAGAAATATTGTTGGAATTATTAATTATTATTATAATCTGATAGATAATTTCATGGCATTAATTAATTAAATATGATTTGCGTCATATGTCCGCCCCGACTACGAGTTACATGGCCCATTCGATCATTCCAATTTCTCATTACTTTTTTCAATAAATCTGGCCGTATGGCGTCAATGGTGGCTTTAATATTGGCCTCCAATGCTTCAATAGTTGCTGGTTTGTTGGCATAAACCAATGACTTAACATAGCCCCATAAAAAGTAATCGAGAGGCGTTAAGTCGCACAAACGAGAGGGCCAGTTAACAGCACCACTTCTAGAAATAAAGTTGTAACCAAATTGATTTTGCAATAAATTGATGGTTAAGCGCGCCGTATGGCAAGTTGCGTCGTCTTGTTGCAAACAAATGTTGTCGATGTTTAGCTGATTAATTTTAGGAAACAAAAAATCTGTCAGCTTGGCTCGAAAGCACTCACCGTAACAGCAGCTCCTTACTCATTGCGAAATAAATAAGGACCGATAATGCCGCCAGCGTGTAAACCGCATCAAACAGTCAATATTAATGGATGTAACAGTGTTTCCTTAATGGCTTGAGGATTGTCTTCGCTCCATACACGGCAATTTTGTTTATTGACGAAGCCATTTAACCAGAAATAAGCTTTATCACTAAACACAATTCTTCGATAAAAACGCTCATCTTCGGCCAGTTTCAAATTAGCCCAATCAGCAAAAATGCAACGTAAACGATGGTCATTTGGCTTTAACTGTTGCACGAGCTGTATTTTATAGGCACGTAATCCAAGATCCTTACGTAAAATTTTCCACGTAGTCGAAGGACAAAGGCCACGAGTTTAGAACGGCGACGAATCGACATTTCGGCATCTTCTTCAACACTTCGCGCTACAGCAGCTGCGGTATGCACATTTCTTTGTCTTGTCGATGGTTTTGAATCGAGAAGAGTAAAATCACTAGGCCGATTATGTCGACCGTAAAATGGACCTTCAAGTGCTCTATAAACTTCGCGAATAGATTTATTTTTTTGAAAGTAAATTTCCACAATTTGGAAGCGTTGTTGTGGCGTTAAATGATTCATGATGAATTGCCTAACCTTACTGAACAGAAATGTCAACACAGTTTGACATTCTCATTGAGTATAGATAGACAACTACCCTCGAAACTTCTCATGCAGCTAAAAAACACCTTTTATTTCCAAATTAAGCACGTAGTCAAATTTCGAGTTTAGAAAACCCTGAAAATTTAGCATGGTCGCGTAGCGAAGCGGAGCGACCAAGGCAAATTAGGCTTTTCTAAACTCGAAATTTTACTACATGAGTTACGCGTATAAAACACTGACTTTAAGCGAAATCTTTAATCAATTGGTTAAAATGAAAAAAACTTGGTAAACCAATTATCAGTTTTTTTACATTTGCGTTGAGGGGAAGGTTGACATATTATTTTTTTTCCTCACTTATTGTAAGTGGAAATATCTAATCTGTTTTTTCATGTTCTTCACTTATTGTGGCCTAAGACAACTAGTCCTTCGTAAATGCAGCCCAGCGAAGTTAAAATGTTGGACACCGCTGTTTGAAAGGAAGAAACATTTGTATTTTAGAAGTTACAAAAGAATCAATTTAACTATAGATTTTGATAAAATTTACAATACTTAATTAAGAAATGTTATTTCAAGGTTGGGGAAACAGAATTAAATCATTGTGGGGGATATTACAAACGCTTAAATTTAACTTAGAAAATATTCATTTAAATTTACAATTTTAGACTTTTCTACAGGGTTTCCGTATTTTAACAAAATGTATGGGGATCTCGGTTATTTGGATAGAAATAAATTAAATTGGGACAAAGTTACATAATATAGGGCTCAAAAATAATCTGAAAACAAATTTTAAATATCTATTTTCGTTTTTGAGATATTGTCAATAAACGGATATTTTGAAATTCCGTTTTTATTTTTTTATTGAAAAACCATTGAATCTAGAAATTATCAACTTTGACATTATAGGGGCACTTGTCAACGATAAATCTAGTAACATATTTTATTTTTAGATAACTATAACATTTACCCAATGACCATAGCCAACTTTTGTTTTTCTTATGGGCGCCATTTTGGATTTCCATATTTTTTGGAAGAATATTTCTTTCTGAATTTAATGATGTACCACACATATAGTTTATTGTACATTTTATATGTCAAATTTTAATCATTTGCTTTTTGTAAAGAGTGCCTTGGAAACAGTTGAGTAACTCACTTATTTGACAACTCCTAGGACCCATAATTTCACCCCTGGAAACGGGCATCCGACGATACATATTTTAAAAGTTGTGAAGTATTTTAAACTAACGAGTGTCTTCCACTCCCAGACAAAGCATGAAGTAAAATTTCGAGTTTAGAAAAGCCCCGCGTAGAAAATTTGTCGAGGGTCGCGCAGCGACCCGAGACAAATTTTCACGGGGCTTTTCTAATCTCGAAATTTTACTTCATGCGCCACGCGTATATATCACTGATTTACAGTAAAGTTAAAAATATGTAACGCTTAGATGTGATAATGATCAATATTTAATGAGATGTAGCGGAAACATGCAAGAATTACTTTTTTGTGAATAGTTATCGAATAATAATAATAAAAGTAAAATAAATTTGGTTTGTGCAACTTTTATGTGATAATCGATACTTATTATTATTATTATTATTGCAAAAGATTGACAGTTATTAATTAATTTTGAGTAATAACGATTGACTGCTGTCAAGATTTTATTGATAAACAGATATGACGTCATTGTTTCCAAGGCACTCTTTGCAAAAAAGAAAATTAAAAGTGCGATTCTTTTCGCAATCTACAACAAGTTAGTCTTACAAAGACTATATCAAACACTCATTGAAACAACTACTTCCCGGGCTAATACCCCGACGGACATTGAATTATACAACAAGTGTTTGCTGTTACATACAGTAACCTACTGCAAATGTAACAATTTGGGTCAAATTATTCAGGCCATCTATAGACGCGTTTCGAGATTTATCTCTCCTCAGTATAGCTTTGCCATTTCCTCTAAACAATTTGACACCTTAGACTGGCGGTCACGTTACCGTTCAAACATTAGTATAAATGAAATTGCCAATTCTTGGTTGCAGAATACTTCAAACATTAAAAGTGCGATTCTTTTCGCAATCTACAACAAGTTAGTCTTACAAAGACTGATATAGTCTTTGTAAGACTAACTTGTTGTAGATTGCGAAAAGAATCGCACTTTTAATGTTTGAAGACTGATATAGTCTTTGTAAGACTAAAAAATATGCTACTAGATTTCTCACTCAAAAATATGCTACTAGATTGTTCACACTCCTAAATGTCCAGATTCAGTAGTTTTTAAATAAAAAAGTAAAAAAATCAGTTTTTTGTTGATATCTCGAAGACAAAAAAAGATATTTCAAAATTGTTTACAGATTATTGTTAGGCTCTAAAATGCGCAACTTGGCCTCAATTTAACCGACTCTCTATTTCTTCAAATAACTGAGATCTCCATACATTCTGTCGAAATAAAGGCACCCTGTATAGTCGAAAAATGTACTTATATGCCTCTGAGGGGTGGGTAATGAATGCTGGATACATTTAGAACACTTTGAAGAAAATGTAAAATAATTACATCATGCTTTTTACGTAAATAAAAAATTTGTTATCTTTAAACTACATTTTTGCAATTGATTGCACCTTAAATTGGTGTCCACTTAACTAAAATCTGATCTAAACTGACAATACAAATAAATCGATTCTGAATGACATCAAATTGAGGGGAACAAGGTATATTTACCAAACCCCTTTCCATTATATATATATATTTTTTTTTTTCTCAAAAGGGTTCCCTATCTCCGCAGCCAGAAGGCAAACAGAAAATTGTCACCAGAGGTATACAAGCAGGTAGAATGTTTGCTCAACATCAATAGAAAAAAAAATCATTAATTAAGGAAAAACGCGTTGAAACCCTTATCGAAAAATTCGATCAGAAAACGTGGTAGGAACGTGTGTAAGCTGTAAATAATATCGCAGGGTGGTTACCATCTTACCAACGAAATGGACACCTGCACGGGACGTGATCCCATCATGTGTTGATTGTAATCCGACATTTAATATCGGAGTGACCAGCAGGTCCCCTTTTTTTCTCCTTCTTCTTCTTCTTTTACTTCTTCTTCTTTGTTGGATGTGTTATTGTCTTCCGTTTCCTAATCGGGGCGTCACGTCGACAACGGCATAATTATAACGGCCTATCACCTCTCATTATAAAATTTATTGTAATCGCTTTATAATAAGATTTGGACACGCACATGTCTCGTTCTAACAGCCCATCTATATTCAGGCTGTGAGTTAAAAAAAACGCCAAATTTTATTTTATGCCCGAAACTAAACCGCTTAATTAGTTTCAGCGTTTTTATAGTCTATGATATCTTTAGATCTTATTTATAGATAACATAACCTAATTTAGATTGCTACACTTAAAATTAGCTTGATATTAAAAAAACTAAGTTGAAGGAATACAATTTAAGCACCTATTATTCTCATTGTAATACAAATAAGGCAATATAGTAATGGTAATATTTATTAAATGTATTTATCAGGGTTGTTATGTTTAAGACACACTGTTTTAAAACAGTGTTTTAAACATGTTTAAAAACAGTCGTCGTGTTTTAAACGATTTTGTTTTGAAACTGTTTTAAATCTCGAATTTGCTTGAAACATGTTTTAAAGGTTAAATTTGTTTAAATCGCTTTTTTATTATCTTAAATTTGCTAAATTATATTTTATACTACTTCATTAAGAGTTTTTGTTTTTGTTTTCAAATTTTAGTTGAATTGATAAAGATATTTAAAATTACATTATTAAAGATAACATTTTATTACATTAAAATATCACAACTGTGTGTGCATAAATGTGATTTTTAAATACAGGATTTTTTATTCACGTATACATATGCATACACTGTAAATTTTATGATATTCGTTGTTTTTTTAAAAGATTTCAATTTGAATCTTTAAACGAGTTTTCCACTCCCAGACTAAGCATGAAGTAAAATTTCGAGTTTAGAAAAGCCTAAAAATTTGGATTGGCCGCGTAGCGAAGCGGAGCGGCCAATCCAAATTAGGCTTTTCTAAACTCGAAATTTTACTTCATGCGCCACGCTTAAATACACTGATCAACAGTGAAGTTTTAAAAATACATACATGCAACAACGATTATAGGCAACCTAATATACGTTACAGTTATTGGGTTCCCTATAATCACTGTTTCAAACAATCTGTTTAGCGCAGAATTTGACTTACGTTTTATTCACATCTAGATGTTAGATTGCTAAAGCCGTATATTTTAAACTTCACGATATTTCAGTGTTTTACACGTGTGGCGCATGAAGTAAAATTTCGAGTTTAGAAAATCCTAATTTGGATTGGCCACTCCGCTTCGCTACGCGGCCAAACCAAATTCTTAGGCTTTTCTAAACTCGAAATTTTACTTCCTACTTAGTCAGGCAGTGGAAAACACTCGATAAAAGCCTTAAATTAACCGCTTCGAAACAACAAATTCCCGCAAATTAAAAAAAAAAACGCTGTAATTATCGGGATATGTATACTCAAAAGAAAAATGCTCTGTATGCTCTGTTTTAAACATGTTATAAACATGTTTTAAACGTGTTTTGAACATGTTTTACACATGTTTTAAACACGTTTTAAACAAGTTTTTAATTGATAATGTTTCAAACGCTGTTTCAATGAAAAAAAAAACACTTTTAGTTAAAAAAAAACTGTTTGTTTTAATTAAAATGAAAAAAAACGTTTTTTAACAACCCTGGTATTTATACATATTAAATATACATTATTTATTTTAACCTAAATTGAATTAATTATATAACAATAATTCTTATTTTTCTTCAAGCAATTTAATTGATTTATTCTTTGCAAGACAAATTTGCTGTAGATTGTAAAAAGAATCGCACTTGTAATTTTTTAATATTTTTATTGCTTAATTTGTATTCTTATAACCTATATTTTTTAAACAATAAGGTAGTTTTTAAAATAGCAATTTAAATTTAATAAAAATTTTGAAAGTGTGAGATCTAGTCAAGCAAAATAAACATTTGTGAAATGGATTGATGTAAGATTTAACATAA
This sequence comes from Philonthus cognatus, assembly GCA_932526585.2. NCBI lineage: Eukaryota > Metazoa > Arthropoda > Insecta > Coleoptera > Staphylinidae > Philonthus > Philonthus cognatus. The sequence continues at coordinate 42,226,538 of OW052244.1, forward strand.
GAAGTAGCTACTACCTACATTTTAAACTTCGCTTCAAATCAGTTTTATACGCGTGGCGCATGAAGTAAAATTTCGAGTTTAGAAAACCCCAGAAAATTTGTCTCGACAAATTTTCACGAGGCATTTCTAAACTCGAAATTTTACTTCATGCTTAGCCTGGGAGTGGATAACACTGATTTAAAGCTTCAAATTGAACTCGTTTAATAAACTACATATATCTGAATATGTAAGTATTCAAGTAAAGTTCAAATATTTATAAATTTCACAATATTTTAGTGTTTTATACGCGTAGCATATGAAGTAAAATTTCGAGTTTAGAAAAGCCTGAAAATTTGGTTTGGTCGCGACCAAACCAATTTTTCAGGCTTTTCCAAACTCGAAATTTTACTTCATGCTTAACCAAGGAGTGGAAACACTCGTTAATAGCTTTGAATTGAATGTTTTAATACACACAGCTTTATTTTTCTAGTCATTGAATTACTAAAAATGTCCCATATATATCATGCTAAACCAAATTTTACTTCTAACACAACTCATACATATTTTGATTTTAGAAGAACTGATCTTAGATTAATATACACTGAAATATCATTAATTAATTGGAATATCGTATTAAATGAAACTCAACTACTCAACGATATTATACGTAAGTGTGTTCCTGTTCGCAATTCCAATCTAAATAATAAATATCCACCCTGGTTCAGCATGTCCTTGAAAAATATTATAAAGTGTAAACACCAAGCTATAAATCGTTTAAAATACGCAGGTTTAGTTATCTTAAATTAAAAATAAACAGACTCAGAAAAAACGATCACTCTATGATTAAGATTGATCAAAATAAGTTTATACGTAGTACCGAACAAAATATTTTATGTGACCCCAAAAATATATTTTTATATGTGAATATAGGGTGGGCTATCTAGTGGTTTTATTTTTAAAAATGCAATGAAATTACCAAAATTAAATTTGTGTCCATGTATTATGGCTATATTAGTAAGAGCAAACATTCCCATTAATTATGGAATACAACTTCGTTCAAGTGGCTGCCTCGGCTGGCTTCGCAGTAGCGCCTTCTGTCACTCCAATTTTCTCAGTTTCCAAGATTTTAATTTGATTTTTTTTAGCAATTTGCAAAATGTTGACAAAAAACATGCATTTTTCATGATTATTGCTGATTTTGAAATTCTTGACTCCTTTCGTTACTTTTTAAAACTTTGAAGCTTTCCACAAATTGTTCATTTATTTTAAAAATATTAAGGGTTTTTAAGTTTTTGTTTAATTTTCAAAATCTGAATTTCCAAGATTTTAATTAGTTTCTTTTAGCAACTTTCAAAATTTCTCCAAAAATCATGCATTTTTCAAGATTATTACTGATTTTAAAATTCTTAACTCCTTTCGTTACTTTTTAAAACTTTGAAACTCCACAAACTGTTCATTAAATTAAAAAATCTTAAGGCTTTTTAAGTTTCTGTTCAATTTTTAAAATCTTCTCAATTTCCAAGATTTTAATTAGTTTTTCTTTTCAGCAATTTTCAAAATTTTGACAAAAATCATGCATTTTTCAAGATTATTGCTCATTTTAAAATGCTTGACTCTTTTCGTTACTTTTTAAAACTTTGAAACTTTCCACAAATTGTTCATCAATTTACAAAATCTCAAGGGTTTTTAGCGTTTTGTTCAATTTTTAAAATCTTCTCAATTTCCAAGATTTTAATTAGTTTTTTTAGCAATTTTCAAAATGTTGACAAAAATCATGCATATTTCAAGATTATTGCTGATTTTGAAATACTTGACTCCTTTGACTACTTTTTACTACTACTACTACTTTTTAAAACTTTGAAGCTTTTTACAAATTGTTTATTAATTTACAAAATCTTAAGGGTTTTTAATTCAATTAGTTTTTTTTTTGCAATTTTCAAAATGTTGACAAATAATATGCATTTTTCAAGATTATCGTTTTAAAATTGTTGACTCCTTTTGTTACTTTTTAAAACTTTGAAGCTTTCCACAAATTGGTTATTAAGTTACAAAATCTTAAGGGTTTTTAAGTTTTTCTTCAACTTTTTAAATCTTCTCGATTTCCAAGATTTTCTTTTCTTTTTCTTTTGAAATTATGAAAATTTCGACAAAAATTATGCATTTCTTAAGATTATTGCTGATTTTGAAATTCTTGACTCCTTTCGTTACTTTTTAAAACTTTGCAGCTTTCCACAAATTGATCATTAATTTACAAAATCTTAAGAGTATTTAGGTTTTTGTATGATTTTTTTTAAATCTTCTCAATTTCCAAGAATTTATTTAATTTTTTTAGCAATTTTAAAAGTTTTTCCAAAAATCATGCATTTTTCAAGATTATTGCTGATTTTGCAATTCTTGACTCCTTTTGTTACTTTTTAAAACTTTGAAGCTTTCCATCTTTAGCTACGTTTTAGTTAATTTATAAAAAAAATTCAGGTAAAGTCATTTACGAAAATCTTGAAAAATTCATAATGAAGCGTCTAAATTTTCAAAATCGTCAAAAAATTAACGGAAATTTACGGAAAGCGTTCAGATTTTAAAATTGACTATAACATTGAAAATTAAAAAAGTGAAAATTAACTAAAATCGTTGAAATTCATGAAAACTAACGAACGTTAAGGAAATTAATGAAAATCGCTAATGTTTTAAAATCTGAAGAAAATCTTGACATATAAAAAATTTGCGCAAGTTACGAGTACTGTCAGAATTTTCGAAAATTAATGAACATTTTAAAATATCACGAAACGCGTCGAAATTTTAAAAACTAATAAAACCTCGGGGAAATTCGCAAATACTGGAAAATTGACGAAATGCATCAAAATTTTACAAATTTTGTTGATTGTTAGGTAATTTTTAGAGAAGCAGTTCTTCGTAACAACTACACGAGCAGTAGTGCACTTTGTCGTATGACAAAATTATGTAATTTGGTTTGTATATCACCACATTTTAAGCTGTACGGTATATCTTTTAAATCATTTATGAAACGATTAAAGCTGATTGATCCATCTTTATGTAACCATGTTTAATTGTTTTTGTCTACAGGGCAGGGATCTTATTGTAATTATTTATATCGAATATGTATGTTTATATATTAATTGTTAAATATATATTATAAGTGTGTAAAATTATAATTAAAATAATGTAAAAAGGTTTATTCCGTAAATAAAGTATTATTATTATTATTATATTTTATTCTATTTTCCATTTCAATTTATTCGTGTCAAATTGAAAATCCAACAAAACGTCAATGTGAATTAAACTAGCAAAGAAAAAATGTTGAAATACATTTTTAATAATTATGATTATTATTATTAATTTAAATAAACATAATACAAGTCCCCTGAAAATCTCAACGGAAACAAAACAATACAAGTAATCATACCTATATTTTATACATCAAAAAACTGTAAAATTTGAATAAAATCGCAAAAATCAATAAACATAACAATTACAAAACTGTAAAAAAATATGTATTAAAATTAACCAAAATAACAAATAAACGACCAAGTCAATCGAAACACAAATCGTCAAAATTGATTAAAAAATAACAGTTAAAATTACATTATTTAACAGAAGTATAATTTACAGATAGAACAAGATTCGAAACACTTGAATCATCATCAAAATTGACATGCTCATTAAAAATTCTGTGAAATTGATAAAATAAAATATTATTAATATCAATATCAATTTAAAAAAAAAGGTTATTACAAAAGAATACCTACATATTAGTTTTTATGATATATTGAAATATGTATACTGTACATTTTCAAGCATTCGTGATATTTAATAGCGTTCAATTTGAAGCTCAAAACGAGTGTTTTCCAATCCCAGATTAAGCATGAAGTAAAATTTCGAGTTTAGAAAAGCCTGAAAATTTGGTTTGGTCGCGTAGCGCGAAGCGCGGAGCGACTAAACCAAATTTTCAGGCTTTTCTAAACTCGAAATTTTACTTCATGCGTCATGCGTATAAAACACTGATTTATTCTAATGCTCAAAATATACTGATTATGTATGTTCATTTAAAAAACATTGCAGAAATAAATATATTTGTTTGATTTTTAGCGTATTGTAGTAAATAATTGAGAAATCAGAATTCAGGGGGGCATTTACCCCTTGCTAAGTTTGTAGCATAATTGATGTATAATTTTATAAAAGGTAATGTTCAGTATATAAATTGATAAATGTATACGCTTGGGAAAAAAGGCTGTATAAATTTATTCTGGATAAAAAGTTAAATATAAGAATAGAGAACGTGACCAATTGTACAGAATTGTAATGAACTCGAAAAAGGAGCATGTCTGCACACGTAGATAGAGGGATGACGGAGAAGTGGAGTTGATTTATTCCGTTGGAGTTTGTTAGGAATATTTGCGATGAAATATCGGAGATGTTATTAGATGAAACTGTATGCATACGGATTTAATATTAGCGGCACCTTCTGCTATTGAAAGAGTGCATGCATGTTCATATGTGACACACACACACACATGGAAAGAGGAACGATAAGGGGGGCCGCCATGAGTGGGTTGGCCTGTAGCCATGGCAACCAGCCCCGGCGGGGGCGGCTCTGCCGATCATCCGCAACAACCCTGCATCAATACCAAACTCACCCCCTACCCACACACACAGACACACACACACTCATACAAATATAAAATTACTGAACGCGCAGACAAAACAGAGGGAATCCCCGTTTATTAACGATCATCAAGATTAACGTAACCCAGTGACCCAAAGAAGTGGAGGAGGAAAACGCGGCCTTCGTTAACGAGTCTCCGAGAGCTGAATGAATGGAAGGACGGCGGGGAATGAACGTCTTCTCTTTGGTTCATTCATTTCGCCGCCTCTCTCTCTCTATCTTTCTCGCTCCCTCGTGTTTTTAAGAGATGAGTTTCCCATTTTAAAATTAAAGCGAAAGGAAGTGTAAACTAGACCCTGACCTACAGGCATTCCTCCACCTCCTCTTCCTCTCATTCCCAGCTTTCTTTTTTTTTTCGCCTCCGTCCCGGAAAATCGAATCGCGTTCCAAACTTCCTCATTGCTCCAAAGACGCCGAGCTATTATGAATTCTGGAATTAAGGATGAGAAGTCTAACTTGTTTTATTTTTAAACAAAACTTTGCAAGGCTTCTAACAGTTATTTTTGTCGGTTTTCGTTTCGGTTTAATTTAATATAGATATATCGGTTGGGTTCCGGTTTTATTTTTGGTTCAGCTCCGAGTGAGTGTGTTTTAATTGCAGGTATTATTAATTTATTTTTTACTATAATTTTGACCAGCGATTAACAATTGTTTTTTAACTATTTGAAATTATATGATTTTCAATATTATGAACAAGTATCATCTACCTGATGAAGCCACAGTGTGGTGAAACAATTGTTGTAGTACAATAAATATAATTTTGAAACCTAAACAAATTAAGTGTTTTATTAAAGTGATATGGAGATTCAACTATACAGTATTTAAACAAATATTTTTACAAAAAATCATTGAATTATTATTGATCGTTTTATGAAAATAAGATTATATTTTCTCTAAATTATATCTTTATTCATACTAAATTCAGTGGCAGAGATTATCAAAATCAAACGGATGTCTTAAATGTAAAAACTATACTGGTGATATTACTATTATGATTTTAGTGAAAATCGCTGGCAAAAAAATCAAGCATAACATTCAGGTTAGAACCGTTATTTTTTGCGTTCCGGTTTAATTAATAAAATATATATATATCGATTCAAATCCGGTTTTCGTTCCGACAAAAGAACGGTTTTTTACCGTTTTCGGTTTTCAATTTCAAAAATTAAAAAATAAAATATATATCGATTCGAATCCCGTTTTCGATCCGGCAAAAGAACGGTTTTTTACCGTTTTCGGTTTTCAATTTCAAAAATTAAAAAATAAAATATATATCGATTCGAATCCCGTTTTCGTTCCGGCAAAAGAACGGTTTTTTACCGTTTTCGGTTTTCAATTTCAAAAATTAAATCACTTGGAGCTTAACCAAGCTCCAGGTGATTGTTTTAATTTTTAAAATGTTTTTTATTTCATATTTTAAAAAATGTTGATGTGTATGTATCAAAGCTGGGATGAATCCTCAAAAACAGGATTCGAATCACGAATCCGAATCACCTAATATGATTCGAATCACGAATACTCGAATAAAGGATTCGTACGTGAAAAATATGATTCGAATCAAAGAATCGAATCTTCATTTTTGAATCACGGATACAAATCCTTTAAAAATAAATTTGAATCTATTACTTGTAACCAGTACAATTTTATTCCATCAGTTTCTATTAACCAAAATGTTTATTTACCGACTAAATTTCTGATTATATAATGATTTTAATTAATGATGATATATGTGTTATTGAACTTCATTTTAAATCTGTGTTTTATACGCGTGGCGCATGAAGTAAAATTTCGAGTTTAGAAAAGCCCCGTGAAAATTTGTCTCGGGTCGCTGCGCGACCCTCAACAACTTCTCTACGCGGGGCTTTCTAAACTCGAAATTTTACTTCATGCAAAAAGGATTCGAATTCTTATAAAACGATTCGAGTCCTTATAAAAGGAATCGAATCCTTATAAAAGGATTCCTCATACACGGATTCAAATCCTCCTAAATAATTCGAATCATCGGTATTAAGGCTGGGATTCGAATTCGATTAATTCAAATATTTGTGAATGCATATTTGGTTACTTAACCATGAAAAATATCCAACGTTAATAGTATATTTTTAACTTCACTTGAAGTCAGTGTTTTATACTCGTGGCGCATGAAGTAAAATTTCGAGTTTAGAAAAGCCCCGTGAAAGTTTGTCTCGGGTCGCTGCGCGACCCTCGACAAATTTTCTAGGCGGGGCTTTTCTAAACTCGAAATTTTACTTCATGCTTAGTCTGGGAGTGGACAACACTCGTTCTTAGAAGTTTCAAATTAAAGGATCACTCTAGATTACTAAGTTTATTACATTACCATTTTACAAAGGCTACAGCTCGAAGGACCAATCATGGTCTTCGGAGACCGAAGGACTACAGGGAATCGAAGTTTATTTACAAGAAAACAACGAATATCTGAAGGTTTACAGCATGGATAGGAAAGAAAACATCCAATTTTGAAAAAATATCGAAGTTGGGCTGGTTTTCAGTGCGTTTTTAACTTCACTTTAAATCAGTGTTTTATACGCGTGGCGCATGAAGTAAAATTTCGAGTTTAGAAAAGCCCCGTGAAAATTTGTCTCGGGTCGCTGCGCGACCCGAGACAAATTTTCTACGCGGGGCTTTTCTAAACTCGAAATTTTACTTCATGCTTAGTCTGGGAGTGGACCGTCAAGATTTTCTAAATGTCGAGATTTGCGATATTTCTAGATTTATGTCGATTTATTGACAGTTTGTTATTGTATTTAATGCAACTTTAATATTGAATAAAAACGGTTTTTTTTTAGGAATAGAATATTCACCCATTAAGAGCCGAGCAAATTATAAAGTTAACTCAAAAAGTTAATTTTAGGTAAAATGTTGCATCTTTTTCTATGATTTAAATGAATGATTTATTATATTACGTAGGTCGATTTTTTAAAAGAGTTAAATTTAAAATTCAAACGAGTGTTGTCCACTCCCAGACTAAGCATGAAGTAAAATTTCGAGTTTAGAAAAGCCCCGCGTAGAAAAATTTTCGCGGGGCTTTTCTAAACTCGAAATTTTACTTCATGTGCCACGCGTATAAAACACTGATTTAAAGTGAAGTTAAAAATGCACTGAAAACCAACCTAACATCGATATTTTTTAAAAATTAGATGTTTTCTTTCCTATCCATGCTGTAAACCTTCAGATATTCGTTGTTTTCTTGTAAAAAAAACTTCGATTCCCTGTAGTTCTTCCGTCTCCGAAGACCATGGTTGGTCCTTCGAGCTGTAGCCTTTGTAAAATGGTAATAAACTTAGTAATCTAGAGTAATCCTTCAATTTGAAGCTTCTAAGAACGAGTGTTGTCCACTCCCAGACTAAGCATGAAGTAAAATTTCGAGTTTAGAAAAGCCCCGCCTAGAAAATTTGTCGAGGGTCGCGCAGCGACCCGAGACAAATTTTCACGGGGCTTTTCTAAACTCGAAATTTTACTTCATGCGCCACGAGTATAAAACACTGATTTCAAGTGAAGTTAAAAATATACTATTAACGTTGGATATTTTTCATGGTTAAGTAACCAAATATGCATTCACAAATATTTGAATTAATCGAATTCGAATCCCAGCCTTAATAGCGATGATTCGAATTATTTAGGAGGATTTGAATCCGTATATGAGGATTCGAATCCTTTTATAAGGATTCGATTCATTTTATAAGGACTCGAATCGTTTTATAAGAATTCGAATCCTTTTATAAGGATTCGAATCATCTACGTCTGGATTCGAATACGAATCCTTTTAAAAAAATGTTACGAATCCGGATCACGAATCCGTTTTCACTAAAGTATTCGAATACCTCTTTTGAATCCTCTAAAAGGATTCGAATCCGGGAATCGAATCCTGAATGATTCGAATCCTGCCCAGCTCTGGTATGTATAGATGTGATGATTAAAATACCGTGCAATCGTTTAGATTTATTTAGAGTAATCGGCATTTTTTGTGCGGTTGCCCAGAATGCTAATTGAATGACAGAATACATTCGACTTTATGGTAAACTATGTGTTAACAGTCAGTAGTGACAAACTAATTTAAAATTCAAAGCCTACTCTAAATCATGTTTTAAACGATTGCACGGTATTAGGAATGTGAAAAAGTGTCTCAAACTAAATTTGTTATACTTATATTATTAATATCACATTTACAAAATATTCGCGAAATGAGTATTTTTTGCACTTTTTCACTCTATCTTAGTAGATAGCTATCACATCCCAGCAGTATATATTTTCAACGTTACTTTAAATCAGTGGTTTATTCGCGTGGCGCATGAAGTAAAATTTCGAGTTTAAAAAAGCCCCGTGAAATTTCTACGCGGGGCTTTTCTAAACTCGAAATTTTACTTCATGCTTAGTCTGGGAGTGGAAATTATAGCACTTTAGTTAAAAGTGACACGTAAACTATCAAAAAATATCAAAAATTCGAAAATTGTTGCATTGTGTGATCATTGTGTGACAAAAATCAAAAAAAAAGTTTTACAAATGTCACAAAACTCTCCAGAACGGAACAATTTTAGACTCACTTTTCTTGAAATTGTTTTTTGTTATATTGAATCAACATACTTAAATCGACTGTCTAAGATTAAACACTTTTATTGACCTATTTTTTCAATTCCCTTGAACTGTCAAAAATCTCAAATAGATTAGAATATATTGTAATATACTTAAATCGACTGTCTAAGATTAAAACACTTTTATTGACATTTTTTTTTCAATTCCCTTGAACTTTCAAATATCTCAAATGGTTATGATTAGGTTAGGTTAGGTTAGATTACAGTCACTAGTGTTAAGTTACTGTCAAATATCTCAATTGGATTAAAATTTATACCTTATGATTTGGGTTTGTTAGATGACAGTCACTAGTGTTAAGTTATATTAGGTTATGATTAGGTCGGACGACAGTCATTAGTGTTAAGTTAGATTGCATGACAGCTTCCTCGTATAATTCAATCGAACAATTTCTAATTTAACTTAACATTATTATATTCTGTTGATTTACATATTTTTTGCTTGTGCTTTGTATTTTTTTGTACATCCTGTGTATCCTTCGATCGTCTTTACTGTCACTTTCTCATGTAAGATATTGACACATATTAAGTCAAACGCGAAAATTTACTAAATGAATAAACAAAAAAATATGTAACAATGACAATTTCAACACTAATAATGCAAGAATCGTCAAATAATCGAAAAATATGAAATAGTAGTCAATAATTGAAAAAAAGACAGTCGATAAAGTGATTTTATGTCAAAATAATAGACAGTGTCTTGCTTTTTAACTTTTTTCAAAAACAGAGATAACTAACATTTTCTGTATTTTTTAAAGTTGAATAAAAAGCACCTGAAAAACTTGACCATTTTTTATATGATCACAGTGTGCTGTATGAAATTAGGATAGAGTTTGCCGTAAATTACGAATCCACGAAAAGAACCGAGTTTTGCTTTTCAACACTCTTTATTTATTACGTTACGTCAGTTTTAACGATCCCAATCGATTCCCTGACGAATTCTAACATAATTTGGCGTATCTCACTGTACAAAATAATTACTGCTTGAATTGTTTCCAATTTGTCTCCTAAAAACTTGTCAGTAATGTGATGTTGACAATCTTTGAAATTCTTTAGACAAAACACTATACTACACTGGCGAAAGAAATTAACGCATCATTTGTGATTTTTTTGATATCTTGGAATCGAGTTTTCTTTGAACACAAACATATTTTTACAATAAGAAATCTTATCAAGCATGCTATTTTACATGTTGTGTTTTGTCTTTTGTTCTCATGGTTTTCTGTCAATAAATAAAATGAAGCACTTTTCATTATTCTGACTGTAAGAAAGGTTCATATAAAATTTCTTTTTGATTTTGTTTTCAAGTAATTGTTAAAATTAAGTGCTAAATAGTGAAGAATAATTTAAGCAGTGAAGAAGCTTTGATTGTGGTTACACTTGCAGAAGAAGGTAGGAGTCAGCGTTACATCAGTCAGCGTCTTGGTGTTAATCAATCGACCGTATCCCGTGTCTTGAAGAGACATCGGGAAACTCAGGCATACTCAAGAAGGCCAGGACGAGGGAGAAAAAGGGCCACAACTGCTGTTCAAGACCGTTTTTTAATGATGCAGACGTTACGCGAACGGTTTATTACGGCTTCTAGGCTACAAAATATGCTCGCAGAGATCCACAATGTTCATGTAAGTTCCGTTACCATCAGAAAAAGGTTACGTGGTTTTAATTTAACTCCGAAAACAGCGGCAAAAGGACCACAATTAACCGCAGACCATCGCAGAGCCAGGTTAACATTTGCGCAAGAACACGTAAACTGGTTACAGGCCGATTGGGCTAATGTTATGTTTAGTGACGAGTCCAGATTTTGTCTTTACGGCAGTGACAGACGAATGCATGTGTACAGACGGCCAGGTGAACGTTATGCGCAGTGTAACATTGTTCCGACTGTTATGTTTCTTATATTGCAAACATTTTAGAACCATCCGTAATGCCTTTTGCTCCCTTTGGAGGAAACGATTTCCTGTTTATGCATGACAATGCAAAACCACACAGTGCCCGAATTGTACAACAGTATCTTGACCTAGTGGGTATCAACACAATGCAATGGCCAGCCAGGAGTCCCGATCTTAATCCGATCGAACACCTATGGGACGCGATGGGCAGACGCCTTAGAGCACTTCCTCGGCGTCCAAGCAATCAACAAGAGCTTGGACAAAGATTGCAGGAAATTTGGGAAGATATTAACCAGGATGAAATTGGATCATTAATTAACAGTATGAGCCGTCGCTGTCAGGCAGTTATTCGAGCAAGAGGAGCAAACACTAGATATTAAGTCTTATAATCACATGTTAACTTTTTTCCTCTTTTTATTTATGACATTATTTTAGTCATTAATGAAAGAAAATGTGTTGAAAATCATTATTATAGTTCAGTTGGTTTTGTTGTTATTTTTTTTGTTTTTAAACATCAAAACTTTATTTTTAAATTAAAAAAATTAATGTGATGCGTTAATTTCTTTCGCCAGTGTATATTGACTGTCATTTCACTATGTAAACTACGATTATATTGACTATTTAGGTCATAATTCAGTAAATATTGTGACAGATACGTACATAATTATATATTTCAGACGTTAGAAACCTACCTACATGTCAAGTGATGAAATGTCAAAAGTAGGGTTAGGTTAGTTTTCTCATTGTCAAGTTAGGTAAAATAAGATTGAACTGTGGGTGAAATACTAACTTAGGAACTGCGATCGTCACTATAGGTAAACATGTTTTTGGTTTGTACTCAAAAATGCAATTTGGCACCCCTGTTTTAGGCGCTTTAGACCCGGGCCTAATAAGGATATACTGATTTAGGAACTGCGATCGTCACTATAGTTAAACATATTTTTGGTTTATACTCAAAAATGCAATTTGCAGGTGGTGCCAAATTGCATTTTTGAATACAAACCAAAAATATGTTTAACTATAGTGAGGGTCGCAGTACCTAAGTTAGTATTTAGTATTTTCTAGGCACTTTAGACCCGGGCCTAATGAGAAATCCGGCCCTGGTTATGATTATGATTAGGTAAGACGACAGTCGTTAGTGTCAAGGGACCGTACTGAGTCGACTTAGACCATTTTTGTAAAATCTGTCAATCCGATACAGTAAAAAGGTAGGATAGAAAAGATCGAATATGTCAAGGATCAAGCTCAATGATCGAGCAGTTGAAGTATCGAACAAATAGAGGAAAAAATCGAGGTGCAGGAAACGATTAACAAAAAAAATCTACCATGGACCGGCGCGGCGCCCCCTTCTATGGCGCTTGGTGTGGTCGCACCTCTCGCACCCCCCTTGCCACGGCGCTGTATTTGAGTTATTTCAAATTTATCCGCGATCGGCGAAATTTTGACCGAATTATTGAGAATGAAAATAAACAAAAAAAAACATACCTTTACAAGGCAACTTTATAACATTTTCTGTGGACAATACACAAATGTTAATCTTTCAAAACATGCGAAAATATAAAATATTTCAGTTGTTTCAAATCGTCAAATTTGAAGCGTCAAAAAGAGTGCAATTTTATCTAAATTTTAGGGAATACAAAAACTCCAAACAATGATGTTAACTTTAAAACTTTATAAGGCATCTGATTGAAATTTTTGGTAGATTTTGAACTATTTATCTTTAAGCATATTTTAAATGTAAAAATACCCTATCAATAGTTTAGAGTTATTTCAAATTAAACGCGAAAAATTGTGTAATTGTATTCGAGTTATGGGAGAAAAAAGTTTCAAAATATGATAGCGTTGTAACTTTATAAGGTATCTTAATAAAATTCCATGTTATTCTTAACCCATTAACGGCCAACCAATTATGGAGTTAACTCTAAAAGTTGATTTTAGGTCAAATTCTGCACTTCTATTTATGATATCTATGAATGACTTATTCTCCCGAAATGTTAAATTTAACGTACATGTTATTCCTCAACATCACAGTCTAAGCGCATTTAGTACTTGATTTGTATTCTTATATTGTAAGGGTATTAATAAGATATACGTTAAATTGTATTATATACCAGAGCTGGGCAGGATTCGAATCATTTAAGATTCGAATCCTGGATTAGAATCCTTTTAGAGGATTCAAAAGAGACATTCGAATACTTTAGTTAAACTGGATTCGTGATCCGGTCTCGTTACATTTTTGTAAGAAGATTCCTATTCGAATCTTCATAAAAGGATTCGAATATTTATAAAATGATTCGAATATTTATAAAACGATTCGCATACTCACAAAGGGATTCAAATACTTACAAAACGAAACATTTGTTTTGTGTTTTTAAATTTTTCGTTAAATCACTGTTTCTACGCGTGGCGCATGAAGTAAAATTTCGAGTTTAGAAAAGCCCCGTGAAAATTTGTCTCGGGTCGCTGCGCGACCCTCGACAAATTTTCTACGCGGGGCTTTTCTAAACTCGAAATTTTACTTCATGCTTAGTCTGTGAGTGGAAACACTCGTTCGAAACATAAAACTGAATGCTTTGATAAGAATATTAAATGACTGAAAATGTTTTTAAAGATAATAATCTAGTTTTCAATTTTGTTTAATATTATTTGAAGTAAAACTGACATGGTAGCCACAATTTGAAATGTTAAATTTTTCCGACATTTCCCTCATTCAAGATTTTTTCCCTGACCTTTTAATATAACTTTTTTCTGTGGTAAACCCCCAGTTTGTTCAATTGTTTTCATTGTTTTTGTCAATATTTAAGATGGTTTTATACATTTTTACGTGTTTTGTAACATTTATGAAGGCTGTTGATTTTGACAAGTTTAATAATATCATATGGCTTTTTTGTTAGTGTTTTGGTCAATTTAAATAAAATACCATGACTTTAGTTAAATTAGATTCGTGTAATAATCACTTCACGTAAACTCAAAAACATACAGATACCATGACTTTTCCGGTTTTTAATGATATTCTGTGAATTTTTTATCTAGGTAATTTTCAGGCATTCGTCGATTTCATAATAGAGTTTAATTTGAAGTTTTGAACGAGTGATTCCACTCCCAGGCTAAGCATGAAGTAAAATTTCGAGTTTAGAAAAGCCCCGCGTAGAAAATTTGTCGAGGGTCGCGCAGCGACCCTTGACAAATTTCCACGGGGCTTTTCTAAACTCGAAATTTTACTTCATTCGCCACGGGTACAAGCCACTGATTTGAAGTAAAGTTCAAAAACACACAAATACATCTTTAATCAGAGTAACACAGATATTTAGTCTGTTATCAACGATGTTCAGTGTTAATAATAAATAATTAGGTTTTAAATTATTTTGTTAAAACAACTGGTAACGATATTTATATGTTAATGGTTGCAAAAAGAAGTAATAAAACCAAATTTATTCTTAAAGGATTTATATTCGTGATTCGAAAAAGCAGGATTCGAATCTTTGATTCGAATCATATTTATCTCTTACGAATCCTTTATTCGAGTATTCGTGATTCGAATCATATTAGGTGATTCGGATTCGTGATTAGAATCCTTTTTACTAGGATTCGTCCTAGCTCTGTTATATACTATACATTTTTCTTTTAAATATGCATAATGTATACGCTGTAAATTCTGGCATTCGTCGATTTAATAAAAAAAAACGTGCAATATGAAGTTTAGAATGAGTGTTTCCACTCCCAGACTAAGCATGAAGTAAAATTTCGAGTTTAGAAAAGCCTGAAAATTTGGTTTGGTCGCTCCGCAAAGCGGAGCGGCCAAACCAAATTTTTAGGCTTTTCTAAACTTGAAATTTTACTTCATGCGCCACGCATATAAAACACTAAAATATTGTGAAGTTAAAAATACACTATCATTTTATTTTTTAAATAAGTAATAATCGAAATTGATTGATAAGGCTGATAAATGTTGAAAGTTCATATTCACTTTTATATAAATAAAACAACTTAAACACTTTCAAATATATATTTTAATAACGCTACAATTGTTTCGCCACGCTGTGGCTTCTTCAGGCGAAGAAATCATTTCTTCGCCTGAAGAAGCCACAATGTGGCGAAACAATTGTAGCGTTTTTACAATATATATTTGAAAGTGTTTAAATTGTTTTATTTATATAAAAGTGAATAATCGAAATATTTATTTAAATAACTAAATATTTACATTTTTCTTTTTACATTTTCAAGTCAGGTCAAAGAATATAATATATCAAATTAACTTATTTATGTCCTACTTTACAAACTTCTATTAAATCTTATTCTTTGATTAAACTTATTTTAAGATTGGAATATTCATTTTCTATGTCATAAACATCAACGTCATGTAAATTGATTGATTTTTTGACATGTATGTAACTATCGCTAGATTTTAATCAATGACTAATTATTCGACGATTCAATTGACGTTTGTGAAACCCGACATTGGTAATTTAATTAACATAAAATTAATAATCTTGCCTATATGCATCAATGGCACTTACTGGGTGTAACAGATATTCCTCTTTCATAATACGTAAAAAAAACAAAAACACCCTACCCACAGTTTGTGAGTTTTTCACATTTAAACAAGAAAAGCGTAATTTAATCTAATTTTGTTTTTATAACCCGTAAAATTCTATTATTACAGCTGTGAAACTTCTTGAGATAACTCTATAAATGTTTGTGTAGATTTGGTATTAAACATTAGTCATTTAAAATATATAAAAATTAAAATATACCCTACCAATAGTTTTCGCGTTATTTCAATTGAATGTCAAACTGCAGGCGATTTCTAACACACCAAACAAAAACTAAATGCATTTATAAGCATTTACCTTCATGTCAACTCACAGTAGTTAAGTACCTCGAAATTCCCTCCAGTAAAACCCTTTCACAGACACACACACCACAACAACCTATGCAAATTAGCCCAACCTCCACACATAAATAATGAGATGCAACGGCCGCCGAAAAAAAAGCATTATCTAGTCTCACGTACAATTTTTTTGTTGTTCGCATAACATGCACCCTTAACCCTTTCAGGGCGCGGTGCATGTCATAACCTTTTTAGGGTCACAAATCTCTTATACACATACACACAAACCTCCTTTTGTCTGGGCTAATAATAAAACGCATTTTTCTTTTCCACTAGAGCATGGTTTATATCATATTTTTTTGTACGGGGGTAAATTAAAGGGCTCCGGAGTCCGTTCCTCTCTATCTCTCTCTCACTCGCACCCCAGGCAAATCACCGAAAGGGCGTTTCCGTCTCTCTCCGGGTAATTTATTCTCTTATGCAGATGCGTACCTTGAAATTAAAACTTTTTTTCCCGTGTGTGTTTGCATCCCCTCCCTTTAGAAAACCCTTTCCGGGAGAGTTAGTTTTAGGCCACACCCTTGGGAAAGGGTTATCGCTGTCCACGTGGGTTTTAATGAGTCAGTGCGTGTAATCACTTACTCATCTCAAGACATGCTGCGGTGGAGGAAGGTGAGTTTTTATTTTCGTAGTTTTTGAGGAATGCGAAAAGTGCGCGAGCGCGCCCTTGGGCGATAATTTCGAGTGCGAGCAATTTTCGCGAAATTTGCATGTTGTGTGCAGATGTTCCTCAAGTAGGTTAATGATGTTTAACTGTGCCGGTAATTGGGGAGTGCTGCACGCGTTTTATGTTTGTGCATACTAATAATACTTCCAAGTGGGTTTTTTGCGATGGAGAAAATACACACGGTGTAAGAAAATAATAAAAAATTGCCTAAACTTGTTTGCAAGGTGTTGTTCTTAGGGTTTTATGTGTAATTTTCGGTTATTGTTTTGTAATAATTGGAGTGGGAAAACATACAAACAAGTGCATATTTGTGAACATGCTGAACCATTACAATTTATCAAAAATTGAAACGTTAACTTTGTTATATCAAAAATTGTTTCAATATTGAAATACCAATTAATTTTTTTTCTTATAAGATTTCAAGGAATAATACTTATAAATAGCAATATTACAATCTTAAGATTTTTTGTATATAAACTTTAGTGAACTTAGCCAAAAATAAAGGGTTATTCTAAATATTGTAATAAATATAAAAAAACCTATATTTTTAATTCAACTAGTTATTATATTTCTTCTTTTTCTTACACGGGGATTGTTTTACTTTTTCTAAAACACAGTGAACACTTAGTGAACTTCTCTTAAAATCAGTGTTTTATACGCGTGGCGCATAAAGTAAAATTTCGAGTTTAGAAAAGCCTGAATTTGGATGAGGACGCTTCGCGTCCAAATCCAAATGCTCAGGCTTTTCGAAACTTGAAATTTTACTTCATGCTTAGTCTAGGAGTGGAAGACACTCGTTTGAAGGTTAAAAAAATATTTAATAATATTTTATATATGGTTAAGTAAAGGATATGTAGGGAATTTTTGTCCTAAATATACATATGTATAGAATATTTGTTTTGTTAAATTTAAAGCTTTTAACGAGTGCTTTTCACTCCCATACTAATCATGAAGTAAAATTTAGAGTTTAGAAAAATAAATCTCTTAAATATACATATGCATAGGTTTTCTATTTAGTTCAATTTGAAGCTTTAAAATTTCGAGTTTAGAAAAGCCTGAGCGTTTTAATTTGGACGAAGCGTCCAAATCAAAACTCAGGCTTTTCTAAACTCGAAATTTTACTTCATACGCCAAGCGTATTAATACTTAATTTTAATTAAATCTTCGCTCAGTTTCTGAATATTTCTATTTTGTTTTAAACTAACTGTTTATTAAATAAAAAGGATCTGTTTTTAATCTTAGATAAAAGTAAATTTATTGTAAGTTTGGGAATTTTTTCAAGGTTTTTGATTCATCAAACTAACACCTATTTCATACCAAGTTTATCTTTAAAAATAATACACTTTTCCTCCTAAAAATTTCATGAAAATTGATTTACAATTTATTAATTTAGGAAGATTTCCATAAGTGAAGTTGTAAATCATAAAATTTACACTTGATGTGAATTATTCTGTTTTACATTTTAATTAATTACAAGAAACTTGACAGGATTTGATTAAAGCATAATTACCTTTAATTTAAAATTAAGCGGTTTAGCAAAGCAAAAAATTGCGCTGTGTGTGTGTTCAAAGTTGAAATTTACTGAATAGTCGCTTTTTTAATAACTTTGATGAGGTTGGGTGGTTTTAATAATTTTTATCTAATAGAAATAAATAGTGGGAATTGTTTATAACATCTATTGGAACAATTATGTTTGTTTTTTAGATTTTTTAAAGAAATATTTTTTTTTTATAAAAATTTAAATTTTTTCATACCTTACAAAAATATTAATTTCGCGACAATTTTTTTATTTTTTTTTAAGTTTTGAAAACAAATTCGCAGATTCTTCTTGATATGAAAAATAACGCTGAATATTTACTTTCTTGATAATAAACTTATTACCGAGATTTTTACGCTTTTTTAAACCCCTTGGATACTGCTAGAAAAAGGAAAATCCAACTTTGAGCCTCTGTCATGAAAACAATTTTAATGTCAGAACATGTTATCATACATCAACTAAAATCTTACTTTATGCTGAATCGATTACTTTTCAAACAGATAAAATTGATTCAGAATTGATTACTTTAGAATGGTTTTCAAGCATCAACTTAAAATTGAGCAAAATTCAACTACCCTAGGGAAATGTGAATTATTCGATTTTTTTGTTTGATAAGGTACCATAATTATTACAGTATTGGATTAAGGATTAAGTTTGCTTTAGTGGAAGTCTAGGTGCTTCACGCAAACTTGAAAATTGCGCTTTCTGTACATGTTCAAAGTAGATATTTTGTGAAAATTTGTTTTCTTTTAATAACTTCTATGAGGCTGCGTGGTTTTAGTAGTTTTTTTCTAGTAGAAATAAATAGTGGGAATTGTTTCTAACATCTATTGGAACAACTATGATTTTTGTTATATTTAAAAAAAAAATATATTTTTTTAATAATTTTTTTTATTTTCCACACCCTTACAAAAATACTAATTTCGCAATAAATTTTTTAATTTTTTTTTTTAATTTTGAAAATAAAATCGCAAATACTTTTTGATATTAAAAATAATGCTAAATATTTAATTTCTTGATAATAAAATTATTTCCGCGATTTTTACGCTTTTTTAAACTCCTTGAATACTGCTAGAAAAATGAAAATCCAACTTTGAGCTTCTGTCATGGAAACATTTTTATTGTAAGAACATGTTGTAATACATCAAAGAAAAGCTAATTTCATGATGAATCGACTACTTTTTAAATAGATAAAATTGATTAGGAATTGATTTAATTTAGAATGATTTTCATGCATCAAGTTAAAATTGAGCAAAATTCAACTACCCTAGAGAAATGTGAATTATTCCATTTTTTTGCTTGATGAAGTACTATAATTATTACAGTATTGGATTAAGGATTATATTTGCTTTATTGAAAGTCCAGGTGCTTTACGCAAACTTGAAAATTGTGAAAAAACTGTGAAAAATTTCAAAGTTGAAATTTTGTGAAAATTTGTTTATTTTATAACTTCTATGAGGCTGCCTGGTTTTATTTTTTTCTTTTCTAGTTTAAATAAATAGTGGGAATTGCTACTAACATCCATTGGAACAACTATGATTTTTTTTGAGATGTTTTAAAGAAATATATTTTTTGATAAAAATCGTACTTTTTCCATACCCTTACAAAAATATCAACTTTTCGATGATTTTTTAAATTCTTTTAAAGTTTTGAAAAACAAATCGCAGATACTTCTTGATATGGAAAATAATCCTTAAAATTAACTTTTCTGATAAACATTATTTCCGCGATTTTTACGCTATTTTAAACCCCTTGGTTACTGCTAGAAAATGGAAAGTCCAACTTTCAGCTTCTGTCCTGGAAACAATTTAAATGTCAGAGCATGTTGTTTTATATCAAATAAAAGCTTATTTTATGCTGAATCCACTACTTTTTAAACGGATGAAATCGATTAGGAATTAATTCATTTGGAATGGTTTTCATGCATCAAGTTAAAATTAAGCAACATTCAACTACCTAATTAAAATGTGCATTCCGTGATTTCTCAAATGAATTTGCCTCACCACAAGAAATACTAACGAGCCGCCACTGAATCGAATACAAGTATCGATAGTCGGAACATTGACATATGTTCAATAATAAAATACTATAAATTTTGTTTGTATACCACTCATTTTATTTATTAAGAATACAATTTCAGCAAATTTAGCTTACTATTATCAAAGGCTTAAATCAAATAAAGTTCCGATAAATTCGGTGAAAAATGATGAAAATCATTATTACCTCCAAAATTCACAAGTTTAATTGGGATCGACCAAATTTTGCTTCGAGATCGACCGGTTCTAAGCTCCTGATTTAAATGTGTGCTAACCGTTAATACTCATTGTCTGCAATGTATATGTACAGGGTGGAAACCTTAAATGGAATAAAAAATAGGTAATTATTAAATATGAAGTTTCAGAAAAAACCCTCGGACACGTCGATTTTTGTTCGTTATTGCGCATTTTTTAGCGTCTTCAAAATAAGTATGACGTCACTAGCTTTTCACGTATGACGTCATAGGCAAGTTTTTTTACAGTACAAAAAAAAAGAGAGATGTTTTAAAATGGGCCTGTTCATCAAAATGTTCAGCATTCAACATGTTTGAATATGTTTGTGATATATGTTGGTATCTAATGAACGGTACTTCGGTCGGTCTATTTTGTACGATTGCGAACATCCCAAACACGTTCACGATTATCAATCCGGTCATCAGAGAATTCTC
This sequence comes from Philonthus cognatus, assembly GCA_932526585.2. NCBI lineage: Eukaryota > Metazoa > Arthropoda > Insecta > Coleoptera > Staphylinidae > Philonthus > Philonthus cognatus. Next base: position 42,247,490 of record OW052244.1, read on the forward strand.
CAACAGTTGGCACTAAACTTCCAACTGTTGTCTCTGATAAACGGGCCCAATGTTCTAATTTTTAATTTTGTAAAAAAAGTCATTCGTCTGCCTAGGGCGTAAAGTGCAGCTTTATTGCCCGCGGAGCGTATTTAAAGCGCGCGGCGATTAAAAACAAGCACACCGCCGAAGAAGAAGAAGTAAATACTCGCTGACACAGTGAACTCGTTCCGGAATTAATTGCGCACAGAGGGCCGGGGAGGAAGAGGAAGAGATGCAAAGAGAAAGATAAATACACACGAGAAAATGAGAACAGCCAGAGCGGTAATTCGTCTGATGTTGACCCGGGTCGGGGTCTCGCCCCGGCGTCGGCGGCGGCATCGGCGTCGCGCGCTAATCACTCCCCGGCGCTAACGACCAATCAGAGCGCGGCGTCGCGACGCTTAATAACCAACCCCCCCTCTACTACAAACACCCCCGCGCGCCCGGCTTCTTCTCACTTTCATTCATTCATTCATACCACTTTCACTTCCTTATCTCGGATACTCCGACGCCGTTTTCATCCCCCCATCCAGACGTTTAATTATTTAACGGTCCCCGAGCGCACACACTAACATACAACAGGTGTAATTACCAGCTTTACTCGACTTGCTTTTTTTTCCTTTTTAAATGTGTATGTATACCCTCCTCACACACTTTTCATTATACAAACGACTTTTTAACAACCAGTTTGTGCTCGGTTCGGTCAATACGTTCCGGGTTAATGTTTTTTTTTTATATATATACATATAATACCGCTTCTTGTTCTTTTTTATTGAGGTCGTAATTCCACCACTTTTATCGAGCTTTAATTAAGCCCTATAAAAAGTGCATGGTTTTTATAATAAAATTGACGTTACATAAAAATTAGGCTATTTGTCTTTACTTAAATATAAAAGTGCTTAATTAAACTTTTTGATCTTTTTAATTGTCGAATAAGCTGAGGTATAAATAAATTTACACTTATTATGACCATAATTGAAAATTTTCAAGAATTAACAAACTTGTTATAAAATGGTAACAGTATCGAAGGGTAGGGCTCATGAGAAATAATTTTATTATCAGGAAAATAAATACCCAGTATAATTTTTCATATCAAGAAGTATCTGCGATGTTATTTTCAAAACTTGAAAAAAAATACAAAAATTCATCGCGAAATTGATATTTTTGTAAGGGGTAAATGAAAAAATTACGATTATTATCAAAAAAACATATATTTATTTAAACATCTCAAAAAAAACATAGTTCTTCCAATGGATGTTAGAAACTTTTCCTATTATTTATTTAAACTAGACAAAAATTATTAAAACCACCCAGCCTTATAAAAGTTATTAATAAAACGACTTTTCACTACCTTTTAACTTTGAACACCCACACGGATCGCAATTTTTTACTTTCCGTAATGCGCTTAGTTTTAAATTAAAGGTCATTTATGCTTTAATCGAATCGTGTCAAGTTTATTGTAATCAATCGAACGGTAAAACAGAATAGTTCACATCAAGTGTAAATTTTATGATTACTACTTCATTTATGGAAATCTTCCCTTATTAATAAATTCTAAATCAGTTTTCATTAAATTTACAAGTCAAAAAGTAAAACAATACACTATTTGTCTTGTAGATTTATTGAAAATTGATTAAGAATTCATTAGTTTAGGAAGATTCCCATAAGTGAAGTTGCAAATCATAAAATTTACACTTGATGTGAACTATTCTGTTTTACTGTTCGATATATTAAAAACAATTAACTCAGTATAAAATAGGTATTAATTTGATGAATCAAAGACCTTTTAAAAATTCCCAATGTTACAATAAATTCGCATCTAACTAAGATTTAAAAAAACAAATCCTTTTTATAATTTAATAAACGGTTAGCTTAAAACAAAGTAAACATATTTTAAAACGTAGCCAAGATTTAATTTATACTAAGCATTAATACGAACACAAAAACTTTACTTTAAGTCAGCGTTTTATACGCGTGGCGCATGAAGTAAAATTTCGAGTTTAGATAAGCCTGAGTTTGGATTTGGACGCTTCGCGTTCAAATTTAAACGATCAGGCTTTTCTAAACTCGAAATTTTACTTCATGCTTAGTCTGGGAGTGGAAAGCACTCGTATAAAGCTTCAAATTTAACTTTAAAAAAACCTTATTATATGCATATTTTAGAGAAACATTTCCTGCACATCCATTATGTAACCGTATGTAAAATATAATTACATATTTTTTTAACCTTCAAACGAGTGTCTTTTACTCCCAGACTAAGCATGAAGTAAAATCTCGAATTAAGAATAGCCTGAGCACAAGTTAACTATATTAGGTTAGAGGTTACATGGGATATGTTTAGTTACAAGATCTGGGATAAATCCAAGATTAGGTTAGACACAAGTTGTCTATATTAGGTTACAGGTTACATAATATATGTTTAGTTACAAGAACTGAAATAAATCTAAGATTAGGATTTTATTCGAAAAACTTGGTTCCGGAATATTACAAATCTTGAGCGATATTTCTGACGTCTGCAATAAATCAAAATCGACTTTTTGCATTTTAAAATAATTGAGTCGCCTATTTTTAGAAATAGACGACTCAATTGAAGTCTCTTATACATCATTGTATTTGAATAGGTTATTAAATTTTAAAAATATTTCGTCTAATGAAATCTTGCGCTTTCAAAACTCAAGAAATTTTTTAATCATTTAGTTAACGATTGTCTTAATAAAGGTGCATTTACGGAACAATGTAATTTATTTTAGAAGAAACTAACAAAAAAACTATAAAATATTATGATTAGTTATGGTTGAATAAAACAAAATATAAATCAAATTATTACTTATATGCAAATATATAAGGAATAATTTGACTTAGATTTTGTTCCATTTAACTATTTTATTCCATTAATGCCCGGTATTATAAACGATTATTAAATCATTAGATAACTATTTGTGGAGTAAATTTATTTATCTAGTAAACTAATGGGCAAATAAAATTAAGTATTATAAAGCAAACCTACCAAATATATAGCAATTCTAAAAATAAATAATTTAATTAGTAGATTACAGACCGAAATTATACATTTTTATTGTGGCCATAGCTGGAACCTCCAATTTGTTAAATTGAATTGTCAATATATCAAATTAAATTGTCAATCAAATTGGAAATTTAGTATAATTCCTTATTATTATGGAGAATAATCGTGGAATAGGACAGAATTACACTGTACAAGAAATAGAAAGCTTATTAGAAATTATAAATGACTTAAACGAGTGTTTTCCACTCCCAGGCTAAGCATGAAGTAAAATTTCGAGTTTAGAAAAGCCTGAAAATTTGGTTTGGTCGCGTAGCGCGAAGCGCGGAGCGGCCAAACCAAATTTTCAGGCATTTCTAAACTCGAAATTTTACTTCATGCGCCACGCGTACAAGACACTGATTTCAAGTGAAATTCACTTGTTCACAATATTTCAGTGTTTTCAGTGTTAAATACGCGTGGCGCATGAAGTAAAATTTCGAGTTTAGAAAAGCCTGAAAATTAGGTTTGGTCGCTCCGCGCTTCGCGCTACGCGACCAAACCTAATTTTCAGGCTTTTCTAAACTCGAAATTTTACTTCATGCTTAGTCTGGGAGTGGAAAACACTCGTTTAAAACTTTAAATGGAACTAATTTAAAAAAAGCGTATGCATAAGTATAAAAATCCCTGGTTATGTCTCATTTAAAAAACTATAGGTCTTCGACTCCTTAGTATGTCTTGTGGTTCGAATTAATCACTATCAGGGAAGATACTATAAGCGAACTTAAATCTCACACGGATAATATGGTAGACATGATAACCGTAATGAAATTAATAAATAAAAGTAGTACAGTCTGAAGTAATTATAATAATATAATACACTTTTGACTTTTAACTGTCAAATTATTTAGAGAATAAAATTTACTTGGTAGAATAACAAACAAATAATTTACTGGGGAGATTTATTAGCCAAATAAAGTTATTTTGTATTTATAATACCGAAATCTTTGGAATAAATTAATTTATTCCTAAAGTAAATTTTATTTAGGGAATAGAACGTTTTATAATACCGGGCATAAAAAAATATATTTTATTAATATATAAATTATTTTAATATTTCTACTATATTTTTCCAATAAATTCAATTACAGACAAACCTATTAACACACCTGATTTACAACCAATGCTAATAATTCTAACAAGACAACCATAATTTATGGTTAATTGGAAAAACCGATCGAAGCTGACAGGCAGCATTATTGAATTAGTCCTCATTGTTGTCTCGAATTGATTTACGCGAAAGCGCGCCAAAAAAGAAAGGTTCACCTTCCGCCGATTTTTTCCCTCCGTTCTACTCTATTCAGCTGTTTGATTTATCATCGCGTGTAGGTGCGAATGTGTGCAATTGCCATTTACCGATTACCAATTACCACATCAATTCACGTCCACGTTTTCCATTGTAAGCGCAATTTTATCGCCGCGCACGCCCGCAAATTGGACCGGTGTGTGATTGATCAGCAATTAGGCGAAGGAGTAAGTGTAAGGTCATTTTAGTTGAAAATCAACACTAACCTTATCAACTAGTAAAAGTTAGAGGTCTGTTTTATAAGTTCACTTTAAATATTACAAATTGTTGCATGTATACAGAATATTTTTTTGTGTATCCAGAGTGTTTCTAAATTGATGCGAAAGATTTCAAAGGGTGATTTTACAGCAAAAATTAAAGGAGGTCTATCATACAATTTTTTGTTCAAAACCCTTTCCTCTCCAAGTTACAGAAAAATCAAGTAGGTTAATGTCAAATGAAGTCACACTATATATATATATATATATATACATACTATATATATATATATATATATATACTATATATATATATATATATATACATCATCTTTATTCAGACATAACTTATATACTGTACATAGAAATAAACATAATAAATGAATTTGTTGGTACGTTCTTGTCTGGGCTATCGACCATAAGTCTTTCTGCCCTGAAATCAACCTATTTTCTTAAATTTGTAGAGAGTTTCATACGCATGGACTGAAAACATGTTGCACAACTAACTTTATTGATTTTTTTTAACAAATAATAACTAATCTTTGAATTATGTCAAATGAGCCTATGTATTATATTTTTTTGTGATCAAACTAACAATTTTAGGAGAAAATGTTAAAAGACCAACAAATGTAATAACGCTTTTTAGAAAGAGTACTTTAATATCAGATACTCGATTAAGTATCTTGATTTTATAATGACAAAAGACAATCGAGAATGCGACTTTACAATAAGCAAGTCGAAATATCAAAAAAATATCACATAGTCAATAAATAATAAATGGCAGTTAATAAATAAATGTCTTGCAATGTTTTGACGATTTTCAATCATTTTCGCATTTATTTTTGAGAGTTTTGACATTTCTAAAACGTTTTGTGCATAAAACAATCTAATAGAACTTGTCACTACTCATATTTTAACACATTTTTAGTATTATTGACGTAAGTTTTGAAATTTAGGGTGTCATTTTTTACGATTATCGATACATTCGGATAAAAGTCTGTGTCAGTTGATAATCATTACATTAGTCGATTAAAAACTACAATATCCATTTTCTATAGGGCTATAGGGATACAAATTCGCCCTTAATTTCGAATACATTTTTCTATTTGCAAATTTTTACGAAAACAATACACATATTTTTTATTGCATACAGGGAAAGTAGTGCCAACATTTTAAAGAGTGCCTTTTTGTTTGCTACACAAATAGGCACTATTTAAAATGTTGGCCCCAGACGACAAATTAGCTTGACACGGCACTTCTTAAATCATTGGCAGGTATTTATTGTTTTTATCATGGGGAATTTTTAGGTTAAAATAAATATGAAAATAGTCAATATGGAAAATATTAAACAATTCTCTAATAAAATATTGCACAAAACAAAAGAGAACACTTTTTCTGAGTAATAAAAGCGTCTAAAATCCAAACGCTTAGGCTTTTCTAAACTCGAAATTTTACCTCATGCTTAGTCTGGGAGTGGAAGACACTCGTTTGAAAATTAAACAAAAAAATTATGTAATAATATTTTTCATACGGTTAAGTAAAGGATATACAGGGAATTTTTCTCTTAAATATACATATGCATAGATTTTTTATTAAGTTAAATTTGAAGTTTTAAACGAGTGTTTTTCACTCCTAGACTAAGCATGATGTAAAATTTCAAGTTTAGAAAAGCCGAAGCGTCCAAATTCAAACTCAAGCTTTTCTTAACTTGAAATTTTACTTCATGCGCCACCACTGAATACACTAAAATATTGTGAATACTTAGTGAACTTCATTTGAAATCAGTGTTTTATACGCGTGGCGCATGATGTAAAATTTCGAGTTTAGAAAAGCCTAACCTTGGATTTATCCCAGATCTTCTGACTAAAAATACCTTATGTAACCACTAACCTAATTGAAACAACTTGGATCTAACGTAATCTAACATATGTACCTGTAATTTAATGTAACCTATAATAGCTATAATCTTAGATAAGGTTAAACATACATACCGATCGGCTAACCTGACCTAATTAATACATATATAATGTGCTGGGTTTGTTCTAAATGCCATAATATAATCTAAATAGCTACCATCAAACTTAAACTAAATATATTTATTAACCTAACCTAATCTTAATCTTGTGTGGCATTTAGGGAAATCTATGAAATCCACATCTAACCTTTCCTAATATAGACTACTTGTATCTAACCTAATCGTGGAATCATCCTAGATCTTGTAACTAAACGTAATCTATGTAACCTCTAATCAAATATAGATAACTGCAATGTAATGTAATCTATAATATCTAGAATCTTAGATTAGGTTACACATACATAACTATCGGTTAACCTGACCTAATTAATACATATATATATATATTATGTTGGGATTGTTCTAAATGCCATAATCTAATCTATGTAGATATTATCGTCAAACTTAGCCTAATCTTATTTATTTACCTAACCTAATCCTAATATTGTGTGGCATATACGAATATATATATATATATATATATATATATATATATATATATATATATATATATATATAATCCTCATTAATCCTAACCGTGCAACAGCTATAACTTAGGTTATGTTAGTAGATATTCTTAATTGATTTCTATCCTATCTGGGATCAAATATAATCATCTAATACATCTAACGCTACCAAACCTAACCTAAATAACTGTGTTATAATCTAACCCCAATAACAGCAATATTCCCTAACAAGGATAAATAAACTAACATACACGTAATATAGCTGTTATTTGAGTTAGGTTAGATCTAAGTAACTTCAGTTAGACATATTTAAGTTGGTTAAGTTGGCTAGATTAGGTTAGAAGTTATATAAGATAAGTTGAGTAATAGCTCAACTTATCTTATATAACTTCTAACCTAATCTAGCCAACTTAAACAACTTTAATATTTCTAACTAACGTTACTTAGATCTAACCTAACTCAACTTATCTTATATAACTTCTAACCTAATCTAGCCAACTTAAACAACTTAAATATTTCTAACTGACGTTACTTAGATCTAACCTAACTCAAATAACAGCTAGGTTACTTTAGTTGGCTAAATTAGGTTAGAAGACATATAAGTAATACTCATCTTTTAGCCTAATCTAGCCAACTATATCAACCTAGATTTTCTTGCCTAGTTTAGGTTATAAGGTACATAAAATACATTAATCTTATATATCTTTTAATCTAATCTGGATAAGTCAACCGACCTAGATTTTCTTAACGAACACAACCTAGATCTAATCTAATTCAAATAATGTTTCAAATGTTACTTGATGCGCCACGCGTATTAAACACCGAAAACACTGAAATGTTGTAAACAAGTGAACTTCACTTAAAATCAGTGAAATCAGCGCGTGACGCATTAAGTAAAATTTCGAGTTTATAAAAGCCTGAAAATTCGGTTTAGTCGCGTAGCAAAGCGGAGACCAAATTTTCAAGCATTACTAAACTCTAAATTTTACTTTATGCTCCACGCGTATTAAACACTCAAAACACTGAAATATTGTTAAGAATTTAACTTCATTTGAAATCAGTGTCTTGTACGCGTGGCGCATAAAGTAACATATTAAGTTTAGAGACGCGGAAAATTTGGTTTGGCCGCTCCAAACGACCAAACCAAATTTTCAGGATTTTCTAAACTTTAAATTTTACTTCATGCTTAACCTGGGAGTGAAAAACACTCGTTTATAGCTTCAAAATGAACTTTTATAAAAATGCAACGAATATCTGAACATTTACAGCGCATAATGGAGTATGTATACTTAAATAAAACTCGCTGTACCATCTCTAACCTAACGCAAATAACATGCTTGTAACCCATCTTAATTAATTGTTAACCTAGTATGCTGTTAATTAGGTAAGGTTTGATGATAGTTACCTAGGATAAATTAATCACATCACAATTTCATAACCTAAAATAATGTATTTTAACTAATGTCAAGAAATTAAGAAATATCTGGTAATCTGGGAATAAAAAATATAGATCGAAAATGAAAATACCTAAAATATCATGAAAACTAAACATTTTCAACAATTACAGTTTGTGAAAAAATCTATATTGATTGTCCTATATTTATAGAAATTATGATAATCCAGGACACATTCTAAACAAACAAACAAAAATAGGCTGACTTCACAAAGATCAGCCAAGTTAGATACAAGTTCAATTTATTATTCAGAAAATTGAACTAATTGTAATAAATTTGCTTTTATAGATTAATTAGTAAATGAAAGTATAAATTAAAAAAGTTAACTTTAGTCAAAGGAAAACAATCAACAAGTGTTTTCCTTTGTAACTAATCACGCCTCCCTCTTCCCTTAATTAACTGCAACACTTGTTGATCGCACGTCGCACGATTCGAAATTAATATTCAGAAACAAAAACGAAATCCAAATACGCGGCAGTTAAATCCGTAGATAGACAATCTTAATTGCATAATTGAGTAATTAAAACCGGACATCGGAATACCACGAATTATCAAAATTGATTATTGGTTATACCGGTATAATAACCTACATACAAGCACTTAATTAGGTTAATTAGTAAGTCCTACCTTTATTCCCGTTTGCAGATGCGCCGACGACGACGAGGAGAGTCCGAAAGCCGACGTGCAGGAAAATTTAAGTGAAAAGAAGAAAAATGAGAAGAAGAAGAGAGGGAAAAACAAAGAGCGACACCGCCGGTGATGGAAGAAGGCGGCCGAATGCAGGCCGGCTCTTGAGGCGTCGCGACGCCCGACGTCCGCAAAACAAAACGCGGGCACCGCTCCGCGGGAAAGCAGAAGGCACGTAATTTTTCAACCCTCGCCCCGCTCTGCCGCAATGAGTGGGAGAAGGACGGCGGGAGTTTGTAGCGGCGTGCCAGGAAAAACTGCGAAAGTTGCGTAGGGAATTCCCCGGCGGCGTCGCGGCGCATGCCCAAGATGGCCGCCCTCTCCGGCGATTGCTCTCTCTTTTGGGGTAGGTAATTATGCATCGGGGGTGTTTAATTAGTCACGGACGCTCGAGCGATGAGGATGGATGGATTTTCGCGAGTCTCATTGCTGATTGTGTGATTTAAAGATTTATTTGGGAGGTTTTCTGGTTTTTCTAAAAAGTGCACCCTATTTTTGTATATTTTCCACGTTCATCGATTTTATTTCTATGTGTACGCCTGTGTGAGTGTGTGTGTGCGGTGGTGCGGCTTTTGAAATGGCGACGCTCACCATTCACCCACCCCCTCTTGTCAATGAAAAAATAACAAGACAAGTGTTTCCATTTTTAAAATATACTGGATACAAAATAAAATAGTGGCGTTTCTTTTATACTATAGTTCTAATAGTAATTTTAGTTACGAAAATTTAATAATATTTCTATTGCATGCAAACTAATTAAGCTGACTTTCATGGCAAATAATAGTAACCTTATTTATATTTATTAAAACCATATTATTAGAGGTTACAACAGCTTTTAGACGCTGCTATTGTTATATATTGTTTAGCGTCGTTTTAATACTCTAAGACGACGCTAAACGATACGTAACAATAGTAGCGCCTAATAGCTGTTCTAACTTCTAATAATATGGTAGTAGTTATTAAGATAATTAGCGTGTGTGCTTTTACGCGCCACAAAAAGTTTCTAGCAACTTTTTCTGTGATATGTTTATTTTTTATTTATAATGTGTAATATTTGTTGCACAAACGAACAAAATGGTATAAATTCTTATAAAGGTATACCTATATTTGTTTATTGTTTCTTGTTATTCATTTGGGATTTAATATTAATATCATAAACATTAAATTGTCAATAAATTAAAAATAGAAAAAAGTACAACATTTAATTCAATTCATACAGGAACATTAATTGGATTTTACTATTAAAGCTATAATTTAGCACTCTACGCTGTAAAATAATCAATCTAAATATTTATCACAGAAGGAAACTAATTAGATACAGAAATTGTGGTATTTTTAATTAATTATTATAACAAAGCTAATCAGAGACAAAGAGTTATTGTGATATATTTAGTAATTTCAATCACACAACAAATTTAATTTTCTCATTGCTTACTCTAAACTTGGAATATTTATTATGGTAAAGCTAATTTAAACTTAGCTAGAGCTAAACTCAAACAGTCGTATTAATTGAATTGCCGTTAATAACTTTATAGATTAATGCTAGTTCATTTTTTATTAGACCCGTACAAACATGATGCTAATATTTTGTACTAATGGGACAAACTCTACATGATTTTAGTTAGTTCTGAACTATTGATAATATGAACGTGGCAACATCGCATTTTTTCGTAGTCCAACTTCAGTTCAGTTAAATCTTGTATAATTTACACCGTTTTTAATTTATCTCAGTGAAAATCTTCTTCTTCTGCTTAATTATTTTTTGATAATAAAATAAAAGTCACTTGGTTTGTTTCACTACTATTTTTTTATTCTTTCCGACTAGTTTCGACTTATCGTCGTTCTCAAGGAGTAAACTTTTCAATTAAATATTTAATTGAAATTTACTTCCAACGACGGTTTCCACTCATTGATTAAATAAATTATCTTAAAAATTATCATTTTAAATAGAACCTACTTCTTTTAATCAATTTTAATTATCTGCCATTTATGACAGTTCACGAGCCACTGATTAAACATAATTAAGCATTTATCTAAAGTGAAATAAAAATAACCATAAAATCACTTACTAATTCCACAGCATTTTTTTATTGTTATTACATTTAGAAACGAAGACCACATTTCTTACTTTTGAAAAAAAAAGTAAGAAATGAATCGAAGGTTAATGTTGTCATAATAGTCAATGTAGTTAAAGAACTGTTGATTGTCAATTTTGTTAAATAAGAGAAGTAGTTAGTAAAGCCAACATAGTCAACATATTTAATATAGTCAGTACCGACATAATAGTCAACGCAATCGCCAACATAGTCGAGTTGAGAAAAGCCTGAAAATTTGGTTTGGGTGCTTAGGCTTTTCTAAACTTAAAATTTTACTTCATGCGCCAGGCGTACAGAAACATAAAACACAGACATATTTTGTTTAGCAATATGTTTTTAATCCTGCTTGAGCAGTATATTTTTTCAATTCACAATATTTCACTGCTTTGTTCGCGTTGCACATGAAGTAAAATTTCGAGTTTAGAAAAGCCTAAAAATTTTGTTTGGTCCAAACCAAATTTTCAGGCATTTCTAAACTCCAAATTTTACTTTATGCTTAATAAAGGAGTGAAAACGCTCGTTGTATACTTCAAATTGAACGCTTGTGAAGAAAGCAATGAAAGCTTGAAATTTGACAGTGCATGCGTTTTATTATGTACACTTATAAGAAAAAAGAAAAATGGCGGGACTGCGGTTCTTTAGCCCTTATAGATGAGCCGCCAATACCTAATAATATTTAGTAAAAGAGAGTATTAACCCTTTCAGCCCTGACGGTGGCATTTGCCACCACTAAAATATGGTAAATATACTGGGAATTTCTCTATTAAATTAACATATAAACAGGGTGCCCATATTTCGAGAGAATGCATAGGGATCTCAGTTATTTAAAGAGATAGAGACTCGGTTAAATTGGGCCAAAGTTGCGTATTATAGAGCCTATCAATAATCTAAAAACAATTTTGAAATATCTGTTTTTTGTTTTCGAGATATCAACAAAAAACTGATTTAAAAAAAAACGTTTTTATGTTTTATTCAAAAACTTCTAAATCTGGATATTGAGAACTTTGACAAGATATAATCACTTTTTAATGAGGAATCTAGTAGCATTTGTTTTTTTAAGATAACTGTAACATTTACCCGGGGAGCATAGCCAACTTTTGTTTTTCTTATGAGCGCCATTTAGGATATTCATATTTTTTGAAAGAATACTTTTTTCTGAATTCAGTGATGTATCACTCTCATAATTTATTTAAGAATTGATATTTAAAATTATGATATTTTCTATTTTGCAAAGAGTGCCTTAGAAACAATGACGTCATATCTCTTAATCAATAAAATCTTGACAGCAGTCAATCATTGTTAGCACTCAAAATTAATTAATAATTGTCAATCTTTTGTAATAATAATAATAAGTATCGATTATCATATTAAATTTATTCTAATTTTATTATTATTATTCCAAAACTATTAACAAAAAAGTAATACTTGCATTTTTCGCTACATCTCAATAAATATTGATCACCATCACATCTAAGCATTGTATATTTTAATAACTTTACTGTAAATCAGTGGTTTATTCGCGTGGCGCATGAAGTAAAATTTCGAGTTTAGAAAAGCCCCGTGAAAATTTGTCTCGGGTCGCTGCGCGACCCGAGACAAATTTTCTACGCGGGGCTTTTCTAAACTCGAAATTTTACTTCATGCTTAGTCTGGGAGTGGAAGACACTCGTTAGTTTAAAATACATCACAACTGTTAAAATATGTATCGTATTAGTATTTTGTCATTAAATCACTATATTGACTGTGTTTGATGTAGGGATTTAAGTGACTTACAATCGTAACATTACAATAGCTAAAATACATTCCATAGAGAGACATAATCAGACAAAATCCTAGCATAGTCAAAAAAATAGTCAACCAAACCACTTACAGTCACAATAGTTAACATACGGTCAATATAGATATAATATGACAATTTATAAGATTGAATATGTCACACCAGTATTTCCTTTATACACAAATACATTTTTTATCAGTACAGTAATTAATCAGCTGAATGCCCGTCTTCAGGAGTGGTATGTAAGCAAATTATGGGTCCTAGGAGTTGTCAAAGGCACTCTTTACAAAAAACAGAAGATAAAAATTTCACACATAAAATGTACAATAAACTATAAGTATAATACATCATTGAATTCAGAAACAAATACAAATGGGTAAATGTTATAGTTTTCTTAAAATAGAATATATTACTAGAATTATCGTTAAAAAGTGCCTATATAATGTCAAAGTTGTAAATGTCTCGATTCAATAATTTTTGAATAAAAAAATAAATACGAAATTTAAAAAATTTCGTTTCTTGACAATATCTCAAAAACGAAAGAAGATATTTCAAATTTGTTTTTAGATTATTATTGGGCCATAAAATACGCAACTTTGACCCAATTTAACTGACTCTCTATCTCTTCAAATAACCGAGGTCCCCATACATTTTGTTGAAATACGGACAGCCTGTATATGCATGTAACTTTTCCGATAATCGTTTGTTTTAAAAATAGTTTAATTTGAGGTTTTAAACGAGTTTTTAAAGCATGAAGTTAAATTTGGAGTTTAGAAAAGCCTGAAAATGTTCAGGCTTTTCTATACTCGAAATTTTACTTCATGCACCACGCTTATAATTTACTAACTTCAAATAAAATCTTCAACTAATTGGTTAGAGTAAAATAAATTTAGTATGTAAATTATCAATTGTTCAATTTTGTTAATTGCAGCGCCATGTATCAAAGTAACATAAAATGTTTTTAGATAAAACTTAACTTAACTGTGCACGCTCTATCCAAATCTGTATTAAAAAATAGAGGTTCGCCTATGCTAGGATTTTGTCTGATTATGTCTCTCTATGGACTGTATTTCGGCTATTGTATTGTTACGATTGTGAGTCACTTAAATCACTATACCAAATACAGTCAATATAGTGATTTATTGACATAATACTAATACAATACATATTTTAACAGTTGTGATGAATTTTTTAACGACTGTCTTGCACTCCCAGACTAAGCATGAAGTAAAATTTCGAGTTTAGAAAAGCCCCGCGTTGAAAATTTGTCGAGGGTCGCGCAGCGACCCGAGACAAATTTTCACGGGGCTTTTCTAAACTCGAAATTTTACTTCATGCGCCACGCGTATGAACCACTGATTTACAGTAAAGTTAAAAATATATAACGCATAGATGGGATGGTGATCAATGGGCTCGTTCATCAAACTATTCAACATTCAACATGTTTGGATTTTGTTTGTGATGTATGTTGGTATCTGATGACCGATAGTTCGGCCATTTTGATTTTGTTTTTGTTTTAGCTGTATATTAAATACATTTATTATGGATGGATAATGCCTAATTGCACTTTATTTTATTTGATGGCAGAGAAAATTTAGTTCCATTGCTGAATATAATATTTACTATTTAAATAACTCATTTACACTAACAATACTCTATTTACACAAACACTATTATTCATGACAGTCCGGTCATCAGAGAATTCCCCAACAATTGGCAGTAAACTCCCAGCTGTTGTCTCTGATGAACGAGCCCAATATTTATTGAGATGTAGCAAGAAATACAAGAATTACTTTTTTGTGAATAGTTTTATAATAATAATTTCAAGTGAAGTTCAAAATATACTGCTTAAGAAGTATATTTTAAACTTCATAATATTTCAGTGTAAGTAAATATTACGAGTTAAGATTTGGTTGAGAATTCGAACGGATTTCACTTTTTCACAACATAATAATAATAATAATAATATGAAATTAAACTAAATTCTAGGCAAATACAAGATTACACTCTTTATATTTAATCAAGTAGCCTGATAATTTAGATTAAATTAGACCAATCTAAATTATCAGGCTTTTCTAAACTCGAAATATTTACTTCATGCGCCAGGCGTATTAAACATTGTTCAAGTGTGGAGTTTTAAGAGCACCCCATTCATCTTATTAATAACATAAAATAAACAAACAAAAAAAATTAAGAGACTGATATTTCCTGAATATATAAATTGAAGATATTTATTTTAAATACTTCTGGCTATATTTATTATTATTCGAGTATTCTCGATACATTTGCTGAATCAACTCAAAGCTGAAAATCGAATACGAATTGATTTTTATTATACATTTTGATACTTCTCTTCAACTCTTTGTCAACTTTTAATAAAACAACTGGATAATTTCACTAATTTAGACATATTTTAATTTGTCTAGAAACTCATGACGTATTTGATTTGTATTGTGCACCCTAACACTGGCTCATATTGAACTAAATAGCTTGAAAATCTACTTTACTTTAAAGTAGAGTCTGTTCAATAAAATAAAAGCTCTAGAGTGCTATGGAATATATTGTAGATTGGCAACTCTGAAATTATACATTATAATTTTTATGTCTGACGTTTTATATGACAATTCCTCAAGCGTGTAGCCAACACAAATTTAAAAAATGATAAAATAAAAGCAGTCTAGAGGTTTTTTTTTATTGAACATATGAGATTAAATTAAAATATATATATTATTAAAATATATTATTAAAATATATATGTGTGTGAATGAAAGAAAACGTTGATTAATTAAGAATCGGAAATGGCCGGGAAGGCGGAAATATTGCCATTGTACTTCCGGGGGGAGGGTCGTTTAATTAATAAATAGCCCTCGCCGTGTCCAGCCCGATAATTACGTCCGAATGAGCGGGAGAAATAAATACGTACGCATAAAACGAAATTAATACTTTTCGTGTGTAATTAGGCTGCCCTAATTTGCCATTCAAATTAACGCACGCCATCCGATTAATTCATAACTATGTCCGTTTACCATTTAATGAATTCATTAAGTGGATTTAATTCCTACTGTTTTAAACTTTTAATTGTTGAATCATCAAACACTGTTTTAACACAGTTCGTAGATTATTTTAAATAATTATAAAAACAATAAAAATCCACTCCATTTTTTAAATTATTTAAAATAGTCTCAAAAGGGAATAGAAGTAAATTAATTAATCTATTAACTAGTTCAATCTATTATTGTTTAACAAGCAGACCATGACTGAAACACAACTCCCAAGTCAAATGAATCAAAAAATAATTTATTCCTGAAAAGCTTACATTTATTTTTACCTTGATAAAATTTAAAACTTGAGCTTCTGTAATTTTGTTTATAGTGCTTCGATTTGGCTCCTTATAAATTTAAAATGAAGTCAGTACATTTATAAATAGTCATTGTGAATTTTATGAACATCTGTATTCATTATAATCTTATTTTCTCTTAACTTTATTTTTCTTTTGGGTAAACATTTGCATAAGCTGTAAATTTTCCGCCATTCGTTGTTTTTAAAAAGTTCAATTTGAAGCTTTAAACGAGTATTTCCACTCCCAGACTAAGCATAAAGTAAAATTTCGAGTTTAGAAAAGCCCCGTGAAAATTTGTCGGGGGTCGCGCGACGACCCGAGACAAATTTTCTGGGCTTTTCTAAACTCGAAATTTTACTTCATGCGCCACGCGTATAAAACGCTGATTTCAAGTTAGTTTCAAACATATATAAATTTCACAATATTTTAGTGTTTTTACAGGGCTTTTCTAAACTCGAAATTTTACTTCATGCTTAGTCTAGGACTGGAAAACACTCGTTTATAGCTTAAAATTGAACTTAAAAATAAAGTAAGGAATTTCTAAAGATTTACAGAAAATAGGCTACATTAGAAATACGTATACTTTAGAGATAAACTCCCTGTATGTATAAATACAAATAAAATATTTCCACAAGAAAGTTATTGTTACTGCAAAAATGTTCAGCAGAAATATTAAAGGGAAACGAATTTCGTATTTAGTGAAACCCAATTCGTAAATCGGGAAAACTTTTGGCATATATTTGATCAAAAGTGAAATGCAATACAACCTCTGTAAATACACGAAAATGTTACATTTTATATATGATGTATTTGTTTTTTATCAATTACTTATCAAAACAGTTCTAATACATGAATATTTCGAATTTAAAACTATTTTGAATTTAGAAAAATGAGCTTACCCTTTTCTTTACTTAGCAAAACTTAAAACATAATATATGAAGTTCTACTAATGTGTACTTGCATATAGGTTTAAAATTCACTTGGTTAATTTCAGTAATAAATTATTTTGATATTTTACTTTGTACTAGATAAATTAACAAATTTTACATTCTGTAGTTTTGTACACAGTGCTTACATTTTTCTCTTTCTAACTTTGAAATAAAATTGACTAATTTAAACAGAAATTCTCGTGAGTTTTATCATAATTTTGTAGGCTGTTGATTTTTTTTAGAGAAATCAATATTTTTAAAACTATTTGTAATGCTGTTGGGGAAAGGGGCAGAAACAAAATGAGGCAGAATGTCAAGCAAAGAGTTCTTTCAATGGTTCAAACATACCTTAGGCGTTAGTTAATTAAAAGGTAGATGATTCAAGAACTATTTTTCATTCATAGACCCCTTATTCAAAAAGAAGAAAGAGTTTTAGTGGTGTATAATTAGTGTCTGCTGGTAGGTAGATAATGAAACTAATAACAAAAACAGGGTCCCAACTGACGCGTCTGGGACGTTCGTAGGGCCTCGAACATAAATCACATCAGCAGCAGCCCGAGAGGGTTAACCGGAAATAGGAAGAGGAAGTATATTCAAATGAAGCCAGTTGTCGAATGAAAGGCCGAAACGAGAGTGAAAATAAATATAAAAAAAAAAACGAGAGCGGGTGCCTTTCATTAGTCCCCATTGACTGCGTGTATCTGTACACAATGGGCCGAAGGGCGGAAGGGCCTACCTGAGAGGAAGCCCAAGGAAAGGAAGGGTTTGGAGTATGCAAAAGAGCCAGCAGGTAGCTGACATCTGCATACGTTACTTTTATTAGTCGGACTCGGAGGGAAAAAAGTGAAAAGGAAAAAAGGGTTGGCTTGAAAGGATTCCATGAGAATTCTCAGGACAGGTAACGATCGGATTGTGAAAAATGATAAATTATATTGAGAATGGGACCGCAATCGGGGAACTTATTTGAATATAATTCAAAAACTGTCAAACGCCCCTTGACGTCATTTGCATGCGAGCTCTAACACAAAGACTATCGCATATTGCTATCCTCGCGCTGTCGCTATTGCTAATGCCGTTGCTATACCTGGACCGTTACATTTATTTGTATACAATTTCGTATGCAAATCGGAAACACACCGGCTCATGTGTGGAATTATCAAAATGTTCCTGTGTACGTACGTGTGTGTACACCGGCCGCACACATGTTTAACCCAATCAATATTATTTTAACAATGCATGCAAACATTACCTAATCCGCCTAATAGCATACTATTTGCTGCACTACTATTTATTTATTAGATTACCGCTGGGAATTCTACCTCGAATTACCTTCATTATGAAAAAAAAGAACATTATGTCTTCATCGATTTATCAATAAAAACACTTACGTATAGCAGATCAGAAAATAGTTACTTAACTGTTTTGTGTTGTAGGCGTTCACTTTGTGGTACATTTTAAATACACTCGTAAATGAAACACTTTTTACTTTGTTTAATCACTGAATTTTGCACTTGATTTGTAAATATAATTTCGGCTCTCTAGTGATCATTATCAAACTGATAATGACTACTAGATAGTCGAAACTATAGTCACAAATTAAGTGCAATATATTGTGGTTAAACAATTTTAATGGTGTTTTATTTACAAGTATGGTTACTTAATGCAGTTATTTGAGTTACGTGAAAATGTAAGTCACTTAATTAAAACACGGATATATTCCTTTCTTCAGTGTTTTAAAAATGCACATTTAACATTTCTAAAATAAAAGTGAAGAAACGAATATAACGTAACTGTTTTTTAAGTGACTATTTAAATGTATTTAACAGGGGCAACAAATATATTTCACGTATTTTGGTATAATAAATAAAGCTATTGTTTCGTTGAGCAAATTTAATAAAAAAGAATAAATTATAATCTTAATTATTTGTTATTAACACTGAAAATCCATGATAATAGAATAAATACCTGATTCCATGTTATTCTAATTAAAGATGATGTATTGCAATATCGCAACATAATTAAATTTTTGTTCATTAAATTACTAAATAAGTTAGTATGATACATTGCAATGTATCAAGCAATGCATTGTATTATTTGAAGAAAAAAAACAATGTTTCAGTGGTTTTTACGCGTGGTGCATGAAGTAAAATTTCGAGTTCAAAAAAGCCTGAATATCGCAACATAATTAAATTTTTGTTAATTAAATTACTAAATAAGTTAGTATGATACATTGCAATGTATCAAGCAATGCATTGTATTATTTGAAGAAAAAAAAACAATATTTCAGTGGTTTTTACGCGTGGTGCATGAAGTAAAATTTCGAGTTCAAAAAAGCCTGAAAGTCCACTTCATGCTTAATCAAGGGGTGGAAACGTTTGTTCGAAACTTCAAATTAAACGCTTTTATAAAATCGTCGAATGCCTGAACATTTACTACGTATACATTATGTATATTTAAAAGATACATACCTAGAATGTAATACAGTAAGTCGTTTAAAAATAACTCGTTTTATAAATAAAATTATTAAATACACAACGATCTTTTCCTCTGATTACATTTTTTTGTGAGAATAAACTAAATATACCACTATATCTCTTTCTAATTAAATTTTCTGTGATCATTATTATAAGTGAACATTTTATAGCATTAGTATTAAATTATTTAATTATATATTTAAAAATAAAATCCGTAAATGCGTTGTATTTTTAATCTATAAACAGTGGCCATTACATTATAGAGATACAGTGATAAAAAATGGCGAAATATTAATTAAATTGATAGTTTACAACTTTTTCTATCTCCAATTTCTTCACAATTCAATCGTATTTCTTTTTTAATATTAATAATAACAAATAAAGAACAAAAAGAAACAAATTAAATGATGTAAAGTTATTTAAATTAAAAAACACTTGGTATTGTTTCACAAACTAAAACTTTATTCCGACTAGTTTCAGTTTGTTAGATAGAACATTTTCAAATGAATGAATCTAAATATTTTTTTTTTGTAAAAAAAGTTGATACATAGAAAGTAAAAAATAAAATTGATCACTGACAAATTTGCAGATAACTTTTTCTGGCTAACAGTAAATCGTGCGTAAGATTAATAGAGATCGGAAAAAACAGTATTATAAATGTTATGTATTCTTAACCCTTTTAGCTCTGGGATTTTTTTGTTGCCCAAGAAAATGTTTTGTGCACTGCATATTATTTATTATTATCTCAGATATACAGAGAGTTTTTGTTTTAAGTATATATATCTCAAAATACTGTATACGCTGTAAATCTTCAAATATTCGTTGTTTTTACAAATATTTCAAATTTAACTTTCAAGCGAGTTTTTTCCATTCCCAGATTAAGCATGAAGAAAAATTTTGAGTTTAGAAAAGCCTGAAAATTTGGTTTGGTCGCGTAGCGCGAAGAGTCCAAATCCAAACTCAGGCTTTTCTTAACTCGAAATTTTACTTGATGCTTAATCTGGGTGTATAAATCACTCGTTTAAAGCTTGAAATTGAACTAAAAAAACCAAAGCATATTTATGTTCAAGAGAAAAAATCCACTTTTTTAACCTTCAAACGAGTGTCTTCCACTCCCAGACTAAGCATGAAGTAAAATTTTTAGTTTAGAAAAGCCCCACGTAGAAAATTTCTCGAGGGTCCCGCAGTAATCCGAGACAAATTTTCTGGGCTTTTCTAAACTCGAAATTTTACTTCATGCGCCACGCGTACTAAACACTGATGTAATGTGATGTTCAGAATACACGTTTTTAGCATACTGCTTTAGTAGAATATTTCAAACTTTACCTAAATCAGTGTTTTATACGCGTGGCGCATGAAGTAAAATTTCGAGTTTGATTTGGTCAGGCTTATCTAAACTTGAAATTTGACTTCGTGCTTAATCTGGGAGTAGAAAACACTCGTTAGATGCATCCAATGGAATTTTACTGTCAAGAATAGATTAGAAAATTTTGCAACAAGTTTTAACAAATATATAAATTTAGGCATAATATATAAAATTATCATTCCAATTCTGTGTACCTGTTCATACCACACACCACACTTTTTCCAAGTAAGTTTATTTTAAATTTATTCCTAATTATTTTTATAACGTCATAAGCAAAGCTATACTGAAGAGAGAAAAATTTTGAAACGCGTCTATAGATGGCCTAAGACATTAGCTTTAATCCAAGTCCTTTCACTTTTAATTTTTTGTTATTTCTTCTTTCATTTTTAATTTGTATTTGTTAGTTGGTTTGAAGAGAAATTGACCTAAACGTTACATATACTTTAATAGAGCGTTGTAAAAAATCAAATTCAATAAGATTTTAAATATTTCATTGTGTAATTCAATATCCGGAGGTGTATTTACACGGGAAGTAGTTGTTTCAATGGATATTTATCGTCTTAAGTTGTCTTCTAAATTAAGACATTGTTTGCATTTTCACGAATAACATTTTCTTAATTTTATATATTAAGTTTAACTTGTGCAAACTATAAGAAGCATAAGCTTATTTTCTTGAATTCAAATAGTTTTGAATTTGAATTTATCTTATATAAATTTAGACAGCAAGATGTAGATCAAACGACTTATAACATAGCGATTCAAATGTTTTTTTTTTTAGAGAGAAACATGATATATACTTAACATGGTGGAATATCAACAAATATCTTCTTCTCTGGAAAGGTACAAGAATTTAGGGTACTTTGTACCTTTTTTTGTGTCAGATTAATTATCAAAATATCAAATAATGAAACTAAATTTTAACGGAGACAACAAATCAACATAGTTATTTTATTGTTCGACGTATGTATAAGGGGTGGATTATTTAAAAAAGTATAACAATGGATTTTTAATAGTATTTATATTTTGCTAGCTAGTTTTACTAGATGGATAAAGATACTGTATATCTTTATCCATCTAGTGAAACTAGCTAGCAAAACATAAATACTATTAAAAATCCACATTCTTAAATTCAAAACTTAATCCACCCCTTAGAAACACACATACGCGTGCAAAATAAAAAATAAAATTCTTATTCTCAGCAGAGTCGGAATGGAGAGAATCGATAAATCAATCGCGAGCTGATATCCAATATCACGGTTATGTATTCAAATGGAGTACGGGAGTTAACACACATACACTTTCCGGGGGTTGAAAAACCGTGGGGATGGCGGAGGAGAAGAAAGTGAAGGAGGGGCGGCGGTAGTTTTAATCAGTGACGCACATATCTTTTTTTTTTTTCGCTGCACTTCCAGAAGGGTGGGAAGGCGATCGCGGAGGGGGTGAATCAAATTTTCCGCATTATCTGTGACGATAAAATACAAATCCGCTATATATTTTTTTGCAGAACATCGCAAATTATTGCGGAAGATACATTTTCGGCGATTATTTTGGGGTATGAATTTCAATTGATTGATTGATTTTGTTGAAAAATCATAATTTGAGAAGCTAATATTAAAAACAAATAAAGTAAAGATTTCAAATTTCCAAATTTTCCGCATTATCTGCGACGATAAAACATAAACCCTCTGTATATGTATGTTTTTTGCAGAACATCGCAAATTACTGCGGAAGATACATTTTTGGCGATTATTTCGGGGTATACATTTAAATTGAGGGATTGATTAATTGATTGATTGTATTGAAAACTCATGATTCGAGGAATACAAAAATTAAATCGAGTAAAGATTTCGAAATAGCCTAGTTGCAATTATAATAAGAAGGATCCAATTTTCCGCATTATTTTTGCGACGATAAAACATCAACCCTCTGTATATGTATGTTTTTTGCAGAACATCGCAAATTTTTGCGGAAGATACATTTTTGGCGATTATTTCGGGGTATACATTTAAATTGAGGGATTGATTAATTGATTGATTGTATTGAAATGTCATGATTCGAGGAGTACAAAAAACAAATCGAGTAAAGATTTCGAAATAGCCTAGTTGCAATTATAATAAGAAGGATCCAATTAGATTTTCAAGCTATAGATTAAATTGGGTGCCCATTGAAGCAAAAATCTACTTGACTCGTATTATGTCTAGTCATGTTAGTGGTAATTATCGTGGGCAATTTCCACTGGTAATTTACGGTAAATTTCGCTATATTACCTAGCTGTTTTGGTAACATTGGTAACATTCTATTGTTCCCATTTGTAACAGAACATTCAAGGTAAAAACATACTTATCAGGAGAATATGAAATTTAATTTAATATATTGTGACATACTGAAGTATGATTTAAAAACGGTAAACATTTGGTTAAATTTCACTAATATCTATATTAGTGAAATTTAACCAAGCGTTTTTCTTTTTTAAATCATTGTTAAATATGTTTCACCACGTGAAAGATGAGAAACCTGTTCAAGATATAACGAAGTATGTATAATACATATATTTATTAAGTGATTTATGTAAACCTAATTAGTAAGTTTATTTTGAACTTCACATCAAATCTGTGATTTACTCGCCTGGCGCATTTAGTAAAATTTCTAGTTGAGAAAAGCCAGAAAATGTACTTCATGCTTAATCAAGGAGTGGAAGAAACTCGTTAGAGGCAAATTAATAAATTAAATGCTATTAATTTTCTATGTCATTTGAAGTTATGAAGATTATGATCATTTTATATTGAGTTTAACTTGTTTAAATAAAACAAGTACTCCTTTTTCTCTACTGGTTTTATTTAATCACTAGATGTACATTTCGTTCACCAAGTGAACATTTTTAATAGTTTATCAATGTCGATAAAATTTTCTTAGTTTCTTTTAAATTTACGACTTCTACTTTTTTTACCGTCGTAATCGTTATATTCATTGTTTTTGAAATGAAGTACAATTAAAGTTATCAACAAGTGATTTCCACTTCCAGATTAAGCATGAAGTAAACTTTCGAGTTTAGAAAAGCCTGAAAATTTGGTTTAGTCGTTCCGCGAAGAGGAGCGACCAAACCAAATTTATAGGCTTTTCTAAACTCGAAATTTTACATCATGCGCCACGCGTATTAACACTAATTTATTGTGAAGTTTAAAAGATACATCTTAAGCATACTGGTTTGGTAGTATATTTTGAACATTACTTGAAATCAATGTTTTATACGCGTGGCGCATGAAGTAAAATTTCGAGTTTAGAAAAGCCTGAAAATTTGGTTTGGTCGCTCCGCGCTTCGCGCTACGCGACCAAACCAAATTTTCAGGCTTTTCTAAACTCGAAATTTTACTTCATGCTTAATCTGGGGGTGGAAAACACTCGGTTAAATGTTCAATTTAAATTCTTTTCAAAAACGACGAATATCTGAAAATGCACAGCGTATACAGTATATTCGGGCATGTATGCTAAAAAAAAACTCTTAGTATGTTAGTTTTAGTTAATTTTCATAATCACTACGAGTTGTGTAAATCGTTTGTTGGTTTTTTTTCGTTTGGCTATTGGCTATCAGCTATTTATATACATGTTTGTCTAATGTTCCTGTTGAAATTGTCAATTTTTACATTTTTTATCAATGTTATTTTGTGGCTTTGTCAATTTGTTTCAATTTGGACTCACTCTTAAGTGAAAAATTATTGAAAAATAGGATGATTTTATTTTTGGAAAAAATGTTGTTTTATTTAAAAACTCATAAAAAATTCAACCACGCAGCAGTTTTTCATAAAAACTAGCATACATGATTTCTAATTGAGTGCAACTTGTTTACAGTTAGGAAAGACAAAATTAAAATCTGTGAATAAAAAACTTACAGAAGCACAAAAATATCAAATTGAATAATAACAGTGATCATGCATGAGTCGTAATTTTTTATTGTTTTTTATATTTATAGTTTGATTTATGTTTTGGTACGATCGGCCCTTTTTAATACTCACCTATCTATCATATTTCCAGGCTGTGTTTACAAGTTACTATGACTAACAAGTCAGTAAATGAAACTTAAGTTTAATTTACCTTTCAGGGTAAATACCTTAGCTGGGACGAATCCTCGTTAAAAGGATTCGAATCACGAATCCGAATCACCTAATATGATTCGAATCAGGAATACTCGAATAAAGGATTCGTAAGAGACAAATATGATTCGAATCAAAGATTCGAATCCTGTTTTTTCGAATCACGAATACAAATCGTTTAAGAATAAATTTGATTTTATTATTTTTTTACAAACATTAACATATAAATATCGTTATCAGTTGTTTTAACAAAAATATTCACAACCTAATTATTTATTAATAACACTGAACATCGTTGATAACAGACTAAATTTCTGTGTTACTCTGATTAAAGATGTATTTGTCTGTTTCTGAACTACACTTCAAATCAATGGTTTATACGCGTGGCGCATGAAGTAAAATTTCGAGTTTAGAAAAGCCTCGTGAAAATTTGTCTCGGGTCGCTGCGCGACCCTCGACAAATTTTCTACGCGGGGCTTTTCTAAACTCGAAATTTTACTTCATGCTTAGTCTGGGAGTGGAAGACACTCGTTACTTTAAAATATGTCACAACTGTTAAAGTATGTATCGTCGGATGCCCGTGTTCAGGGGTGATATGTAAGCAAATTATGGGTCCTAGGAGTTGCCAAATAAGTGACTTACTCAACTGTTTGCAAGGCACTCTTTGAAAAACCAAAAGATTAAAATTTTACATATAAAATATACAATAAACTATAAGTGTGATACATCATTGAATTCAGTAAAAAATATTCTTCCAAAAAATATTAAAATCCAAAATGGAGCCTATAAAAAAAACAAAATTTAGCCAAGGTCCCTAGGTAAATGTTATAGTTATCTTAAAATAAAATATGTTACTAGATTTATCGTTAAAAAGTGCCTATAATGTCAAAGTTGTAAATGTCTGGATTTAATAGTTTTTGAATAAAAAATAAAAACGAATTTTTAAAAAATACGTTTTTTGACAATATCTCATTAAGGAAATTAGATATTTCAAACGTGTTTTTGGGTTATTATTGGGCCCCAAATTATGCAACTTTTCCCCAATTTAACCGACTCTCTATCTCTTTAAATAACCGAGATCCCCATACATTCTGTTAAAATACGGACACCCGGTATAATAATATAAAATTTATTGTATTGTTATTTTCTAAGTATTTTAATTAAATAAATATTTTACATTGTTTGCCGTATATTTACGAATATATTAAAAATAAATACTTATTTCAGTAATTCAATATTAATTATACAATCAAATGTCTAAAAGTCTTGTGTTAAAAATCACCAGAAATAATTATATGTTTTTTTATTAAACGAATTTAACTATGGCTTTCGACGTATAAGCCAAAAAATGTCTGATACAAAAGTTGTAGCCAACGAAAAAATAAACCTCTTTTACCTAAAAACTTTTCACATCAGCTCTTTTGTTTTTGAATTAGAAACTAAAAAATCTAGTTGAGATTTGTTGATCTCAACCAGTTTTTTTAGTCACCGATTATGGCGTTCGACGTCTAAATCAAAAAATGTTTCAAACAAAACTTGTTGTTGCCAACGAAAAAATAAACCACTTTTACCTAAACACTTTTCACCTTAGCTGTTTTGTTTTTGTTCAATAAACCGAGAAAGATTTTTTTTAAAATAAATACACAACTTTATGACAACTTTATAATTCGAAAATTTACGAACGAGTGTCTTCCACTCCCAGACTAAGCATGAAGTAAAATTTCGAGTTTAGAAAAGCCCCGCGTAGAAAATTTGTCTCGGGTCGCGCAGCGACCCGAGACAAATTTTCACGGGGCTTTTCTAAACTCGAAATTTTACTTCATGCGCCACGCGTATAAAACAGTGATTTAACGAGAAATTTAAAAACATACAAAACAAATTTTTCATGTTAATCCTTACGATTAATTCGAATTATTTTTGACGATTCGAATCCTTTTGTAACTATTCGAATCCTTTTATAAATATTCGAATCCTTTTATGAGGATTCAAATCCTTTTATGAGGATTCGAATACTTTTACGAGGATTCGAATCCTTTTATGAGGATTCGAATTCTTTTATGAGGATTGGAATCACCAGCATTTGGATTCGAATACGAATCCTTTTAAAAAAGTGTAACGAATCCGGATCACGAATCCAGTTTAACTAAAGTATTCGAATACCTCTTTTGAATCCTCTAAAAGGATTCGAATCCAGGATTTGAATCCCGAATGATTCGAATCCTGCCCAGCTCTGGCAAATACACACAAAAAACACATAAAAATGAAATAAATACTCTACACTATTTTCGCTGACTATCTGTAGGAAATGTTTTGCATACACTTAAGAAATATAAATCTTCAAATTGACATGAAAATCCATATTTAAAGATATGTCTGTGTATGTTTTTAAAACCAATACTTTTCTAACCATAATTGATCTACTCTCAAAGCCTTAAAAAGGGTGTATTACCTCTCCAAGGGTTGTATATTTCCTTACCTGAACTAAACCCTCTACCTATAAATAAGGGTACACACTTGCAAACAGATCAGTCGTTAGTGAGTGCTCTTCACATAGATATCTGATTCCCATGTGAGATACATTTAATTTTTTTTAAATTTTATTTATTAACGTAAAATTATAGAACTAACAAAAGTTTACTGTTAGCTGAAATTATGAAAAGTATACAAAAAATGTGTGTTTTGTTTTGTCAATCGTAAAAATAATAAAAATATTAATTTTTATTGTATCTTATCTTAAAAGAATTGCAAATGTTGATGAAATATAGATTTATAAAATATTGACTGAAGAATAAAGTTAGTTTTAGGTTAAGAAAACGTAAAATTGCAGGATTTAAAATATAGGTATAGATGAAAATAATTCAAATTCAAAAATATTTGAATTCAAGAAAATAAGCTTACGCTTCTTATAGTTTGTACACTCTAAAGATAATATATAAAATTTTCGTAAAGTTATAGATGCTTTAGAATTATTGAAATCTGCAATAATT
Source organism: Philonthus cognatus (assembly GCA_932526585.2). Taxonomy (NCBI): domain Eukaryota; kingdom Metazoa; phylum Arthropoda; class Insecta; order Coleoptera; family Staphylinidae; genus Philonthus; species Philonthus cognatus. The sequence goes on from OW052244.1 coordinate 42,275,754, forward strand.
GAAGTGATTCTTTATTTAATCAGGAAAAATTAATACAATTTCAGGCTTTGAATAAAATAAACAGATATTGTCAACAAAAATCGAGATTTAGTAGCTTGAAACACAATTATAGATATTGAAAATTAAATAAAAGTCACTTGGTTTGTTTCACTACTATTTTTTATGCTCTCCGACTAGTTTCATGTGAAACAAACCAAGTGACTATTATTTAATTATCAATATTGTAAACATGTTTATCAAGTGATTAATGAGAACCAAATTGAAGATACAATTATAGAATCTCAAATTTGAATAAGATATTTAAAGGTACAATAATTGTGCATTTAGTCAGATAATTAAAAAGAAAACAAAAGTAGTCTAGATAAAATTATAGAGATTTTTGAAAAGAAATTTGTAGTATTATTATTTTTATTCAATTTTGTTAATTTAAATCGACATTATTAACTCCATAACAACCGTAATAAACAAGGTTTTATTCACTAGTAAACTAAAATTTTTGTAGGTCACTAGTGAGTTAAAAAATTTGTTATATTATTTATTATTCAATTTTGTTAATTTAAATCGACATTATTAATTCCATAACAACCCTAATAAACAAGGTTTTATTCACTACTGAACTAAAATTTTTTTAGGTCACAAGTGAGTTAAAAAAATTATTTAAAAATAAATGTAAAGTACATTTTCTTTACAATTTCGTCAAAATTGAATAAAAACATATATACGCCACGTGAATTAAACACCTTTATTCACTCAAAGAAATGATTTCACTCGCGCCGAGGCGCTCGTGAAATCAAAAATCTTTTCGTGAATAAAATCGTGTTTAATTCACTTGATGTATAATATTTATTATTCAATTTTGTTAATTTAAATCGACATTATTAACTCCATAACAACCGTAATATACAAGGTTTTATTCACTAGTGAACTAAAATTTTTTTAGGTCACTAGTGAGTTAAAAACTTTGTTATATTATTTATTATATCATTTCGTATTTCAAACTTTTATTTATATATTAAAAATAGTAGATAAAGTATCACTTTATCTCTGTTGTCAACAATTCTCCATGGTTACGATACACAAGGCAACTTTACTCATATATAAATTAAAATTCAAACGAATTTCAAACATAATAAATTAGACAATAGGTATCTCCTTAGATTTAAAGTACAGCTTGATCTCCTAATTACAAAATATATATTATAGAAATTTAATTAAATATTATTTGTTCTTGCAGAATTACAAAATTTCATTTGTTTAAGTGCTTATTTGCATCATAACAAATTAATTTAATGTCAGGTTTCTTTAATTTGCTACTGACCAAAAAACTAAACCCAGTGGCTGAAAATAATATTACAGAAGATTATATTTGTTTTTTTTTTCACCTTCAACAATGTATCATGTAGTCAAATCATTACAAAAAAACAATAGTTCTGCATTCATAATATTAGGAGAGATTCTTGAAATATAATTTGATTTTGAGTACCTATTAGAGTCCTGCACGAGTACGTAAAAATATATCCTGTTAATAATCGCCGATTACGTTGCTACGCGATACGATTACATACTCATGGAGCAGGATCGTCGGCATCGTCGCATCGTAGACCTGTAACGATTAGTAATCGGCGATTATAATTCAAACATAATCATGTCAGATCTGTCAAGCTGTACCGATTATTAATCAAAAATAATAATTTGATTTAAACTTTCAGTATCGTTTGACATTTGTAATTCATTGTGTCATATAAGTGGTGATCGATATATTTCGTTCTTTGTTGGTAAACAATTTCAATTACAAATTTATATTTCCGAAAAAATTTAAAATGTTTGTAAGAGTCGGGTACGAGTGCGAGAGCTTTTTTCTAAAAAGATTGTCAACAGTGCAACGAAAGAAATCGCACTATTCGTAAAATGTGTGATATGTGAGAAGATATTTTAATTCGTAAAACGGTGCAGTCCTTCAAAATAAATACGAACATGGGGATGATCGTTGAACAGGCATAAGCGTAGGCAGGAAATAATGAAGAATTATGTAAAATGTTTGGCAACTGATCTACGTTCTTTGGATGTTGTAAATAGGGAGGGATTTAAAGCTTTGGCTTAGTCGTTGAAGTTAGGGTTAATCTTGAAACGAAACATTTCAAAATTGATGGTGTTTGCCACATCATTTTCTTTTCGTTTTAAAAAGTAGAACAAATATACATATTCTAAAAGACCATAATGTAGTATAGTATAATAAGATACTACAGAAAATAAACTATTGCGTTTGATTCATCAATAATCTCTGTAGAACTTCGACCGTTTGTTGGGAACCTTAACGTGCTTCAAGGGCATTTTATGACGAATCACTTTTATATGTTTTATGTTTATTGTGAGTAAATCGTGTTTATGTGATGTAATATTATATTAAATTGAATATTTTTATGTTGAATTCATATTATTTTTATAAAAAAATCGCGATAGTAACTAAATCCGATAGCCAATATGCCAATTTTCGATATTTTTTTGTAAAATTTATTAGAATTAATTAGAAAAGAATATTATTCATGACAATCATTAAAAAAATAAATTACTGATGAATCATTGACCGTTAAGTGTCCGAGTTACAGACAAAGTGTTGAACTCCGACTACATTGGTCGACCAGAATTTTATTAAACGTAATCTTCAAATAATTCAAAACAATAATAATTATCTCTCATTGATCTAAACAAATTGGTGTAGTACCTTTCCTTCAGGTCAATTTCTGGCAAAAATTTCAAATTTCAAACACCTCCCAAGTTTGCCTGTGTTTGGAGGTTTCTAGCGAATTAATATATTTTAATTTAGCACAGAACACAATTTTAACCATCGCTGAGCGGAGGAACATGTCCCCAAAAATGACTTAAAAGAATTTTTGTGTCTGAAATAATCGTAGACGTTGCAACACATACACCTTTTAAGATTATTAATTTTTGCAATTGATGTGCTTTGCTATGTTGAGTGAAAACATTATATTTTTTATATAACAGTTATATCTAAAGATATTAATAACTGTTTAAAATCATTGAGAAAAATGCACCTGTATTACTGATTACTCATACGATTCTGCATAAATTAACGATTATAATCGTGTAATCATGAGTACGATTACGAGTATGTTTATACTCATCGTTGCATCGCGCATCGCAACGATGAGTATTTGTATCTGTAATCGCCGATTCCATACGTACTCGTGCAGTTCTCTAGTACCTATACATCAGAGCTGGGCAGGATTCGAATCATTCAGGATTACATTTTTTTAAGAGGATTCGTATTCGAATCCAATTGTGAGTGATTCGAATCCTTATAAAAGGATTCGAATATTTATAATAGGATTCGAATATTTATAAAAGGATTCGAATACTTACAAATGGATTTGAATCGTCAAAAATAATTCGAATTGTAAGGATTAACATGAAAAATGTGGTGTGTGTGTTTTAAAATTTCTCGTTAAATCACTGCTTTATACGCGTGGCGCATGAAGTAAAATTTCGAGTTTAGAAAAGCCCAGAAAATTTGTCTCGGGTAGCTGCGCGACCCTCGACAAATTTTCACGGGGCTTTTCTAAACTCGAAATTTTACTTCATGCTTAGTCTGGGAGTGGAAACGCTCGTTCGAAACTTCAAGTAATGAGTAATGATTTTTTCCCCTGGTCTTTTAATATAACTTTCTTCTGTGGGCAACCCCTATTTTGTTAAATTATTTTCATTGTTTTTGTCAATATCTAAGTTAATTTTATAAACTTTTATTTGTTTTGTAATTTTCCTGCTGATTTTGACAAATTTAATAATATTATATGGCTTTTTTGTTAGTGTTTTGGTCAATTTTAATATAATTCCATGACTTTTCTCTGACTTTCCCGGTTTTAATGATATTCAATAAATTTTTTACTTACGTAATTTTCAGGCATTCGTAGATTTTATAATAGAGTTCAATTTAAAGTTTTGAACGGGTTTTTCCACTCCCAGGCTAAGCATGAAGTAAAATTTCGAGTTTAGAAAAGCCCCGTGAAAATTTGTCGAGGGTCGCGCAGCGACCCGAGACAAATTTTCGGGCTTTTCTAAACTCGAAATTTTACTTCATGCGTAACGCGTACAAAACACTGATTTGAAGTGAAGTTCAGAAACACACTAATACATATTTAATCAGAGTATTTAATCTGTTATCAACGATGTTCAGTGTTAATAATAAATAATTTGGTTTTATATATTATTGTTAAAACAACTGGTAACGATATTTATATATTAATGGTGCAAACAAATAATAAAATCAAATTTATTCTTAAAGGATTTGTATTCGTGATTCGAGAAAACAGGATTCGAATTTTTGATTCGAATATTATTTATCTCTTACGAATCCTTTATTCGAGTATTCGTGATTCGAATCATATTAGGTGATTAGGATTCGTGATTCGAATCTTTTTTACGAGGATTCGTCCCAGCTTTGCTATATATAATTATTTGTATGCCGGACACAATGAAAAAAAAAATGTTTGCAGAATTATTCAGAAATCAATATTGTATCAAACATGGAGTTAATGTTTAATTATTTATTGTTATCTATTAGTTGATTTGTAAGAAGTATTAGGAATTTTCATGGATTATGAATTCAAAGTGTTTAGTTTTTGGAAACAAAATCGCGTAAAACTTAAATAACACATCTTTAATTTGAATAACCCACAATTTGATATTTAGACAAGAATAATTCAAATTCAAAACTATTTCAATTCGAGAAAAGCTTTTTAAAGTTTGCACACTTTAAACATAATATATAAAATTACGAAATATTCGTGTAAAATACAAACAATACGTCTTAATTAATAAAACAACTTTGTTTGCATTTTCCACGAATATTTCGTAATTTTATATATTAGATATTTAGACTGTAATAAACAATGTTTAGTGTTGATAATATTAATAATAAATGATTAGGTTTTGGCCATTTTTGTCAGTAAAAATTGTTAGCGATATTAAAAATGTTAATGGTACTAAGAAAAAAAAAATCAAATTAATCTAAAGGATTTGTATCCGTGATTCTAAAAACAGGATCCTAATATTTGATTCGAATAATATTTTTCTCTTACGAATCCTTTATTCGAGTATTTGTGATTTCAATCGTATTAGGTGATTTAGATTCGTGATTCGAATTCTTATTATTTGAGGATTCGTCTCAGCTCCGGTTCGTAGAGTGTTGATTTTATTTTGAGATTGTTTAAGGTGCCCAAATCTCGGTAGTTTTTTTAATTATACATTTCTTGATACATTTTCAGGCATTGCTTGTCCTTATAAAAGTATTCAATTTGAAGTTTCAAACCAGTGTTTTTACTACTTAGTTAAGCATAACGTAAAATATCGAGTTTAGAAAAAAAAAATTTTGGATGAACATTGACAAGTTTTTTACTTTGTTATTTCTTTGCGTTATAAAAGGTGTAATGTACAATTTATAAATCACGATATCATCATAAAACATGAACAAAAAACAGTATGACATCAAAAAAAAAAAACTATTAAATATGTAGGCACTCCTTGTATGTTACTACATTTCAAAAATGTTTATTTTATTGATAATGAAGGTTTAAATTAAATTACACTTGGTTTGTTTCACAATTTTTTACTTTACTATTTACTCGACTTAATCAATATAAACATGTTTCACCAAGTGATAAGTGAGAAAATTATTCAAGAAAAAAAAAAAAAAATGTTTATTTTATCTAACCAAATCTTTCAAAATTGCGTCTGAAAAATATGATTTTTTAAATAAAGGAAATCTTATGTTACATCTATAATTTGTTGTTAAAATAAATATACTGTGTTCTGTTCATTTCATTTATTTATGTCATCGTACAGCGTCTTTAGATACATTGTAAAATTACATGAATCTAAACAGAACACCGTTCAAATTTTGTACCTTATTCATACTAGTATAGAATTAGTTTTAAATATTCACCTTAGGAATAAAATAATTATAATTATAATATAATAAACACCTGAAGTACCTAGAGTGTAGCGACACGATTCCTGTAGTAAGAATGAATTATCTAAAAATCTTTAACTGTTATTTTGTACCTTATTTACACTAGTATGGATTTAGTTTTAGATATTTACCTAAGAAGTAAAATAATTGTAAATATAATATAATAAACACCTGAAGTAGCTAGAGTGTAGCAACACGATTATGTGGAAAGAATGAATTATCTAAAAATCATTAACTGTTATTATTTTAGTAGGTTGTGATTTTATTTCGTTTAGTTTCAGTTTAAAAATGTTAAAGATTGCATTAACTTTAAAACTAGTTTGACCTCCGTCGGGGTATTAGTCGAGTTGTAGATCGTGAAAACTCTTAATATTTCCTTCTAAGTGACTTTAAAAAATTGGAATCCATCTAATTTATTTTTTGTACTTATATTTCATTTTGTATTTACATCGCATGAAATATTATGGATTCACCAAATATATACATCCATCGAAACATAAAATACGGTTTTACATTAAAAACGGATTTATTCCACAGCCCAAATACATGTACTCGTATATATCTATCCGAATGCAATTTCATGTCTTCACGTCTTAAATTTCGTTTTCTTTTCTTGGGACATGCGACGTCGAAACCATTAAAATCAAGCATCCGTTATGAAAAATGAAAAACGCCAGATATACACACATAAAACAGCATTTATTTTTACTCATATTTATTCTATATTAACAGTAGTAAACATACTTCCATTGTTTATTACTGTTTATATAGAATAAATATGAGTAAAAATAAATGCTGTTTTATGGAACAGAAAACAATTGTAAATGGTTATTAAAAAGAAAATATAGTGGAATTCGGGAGATATGTCCTATATATACTCATTGATGTGGAACGTGTGGTAAACAGTATAACATTGTCATGTAACGTCAAAATTTGACAAAACAAGGAAAAATCGTTCCTGTCGACATATTCTCGACAGTTGTATCTGCAACGATTTTTTCTAGTTTTGTCAAATGTTGACGTTACATGACAATGTCATTCTGTTTAGGTCGCGAGTATATTAGTGTTAAAGCTTTAAATCATAATTTTATGTGATTTTTTCTTTTGAGTATACATATTCCAAGAACGTGTTGTAGATTTTTAAATATTCGTTGTTTTCTTAAAATAGGTCAACTTGAATATTAAACAAGTGTTTTCCACGCCCAGGTTAAGCATGAAGTAAAATTTCGAGTTTAGAAAAGCCTGATTATTTGGTTCAGTCGCGTAGCGCGAAGCGCGGAGCGACCAAACCAAATTTTCAGGCGTCACGCGTATAAGACGCTGATTTCAAGCGAAGTTTACTCGTTCAAAATATTTCAGTGCTTGAGTGTTTAATACGCGTGGCGCATGAAGTAAAATTTCGAGTTTAGAAAAGCCTGAAAATTTGGTTTAGTCTCGTAGCGCGAAGCGCGGAGCGACCAAACCAAATTTTCAGGCGTCACGCGAAAAGACGTTGATTTCAAGCGAAGTTTACTCGTTCAAAATATTTCAGTGCTTGAGTGTTTAATACGCGTGGCGCATGAAGTAAAATTTCGAGTTTAGAAAAGCCTGAAAATTTGGTTTAGTCGCGTAGCGCGAAGCGCGGAGCGACCAAACCAAATTTTCAGGCGTCACGCGAAAAGACGTTGATTTCAAGCGAAGTTTACTCGTTCAAAATATTTCAGTGCTTGAGTGTTTAATACGCGTGGCGCATGAAGTAAAATTTCGAGTTTAGAAAAGCCTGAAAATTTGGTTTGGCCGCTCCGCGCTTCGCGCTACGCGACCAAACCAAATTTTCAGGCTTTTCTAAACTCGAAATTTTACTACATGCTTAGTCTGGGAGTGGATAACACTCGTTTAAACTTCAACTTGACTTCTTTTAAGAAAACCACGAGTATTTAAAAATCTATAACACGTACTTGGCTTCAGGCTTTTTTAAACTCGAAATTTTACTTCATGCTTAGTCTGGGAGTGGAATACACTCGTTATAAGTTTCAAAGTGAACTCTTTAAAAAAAAGCACATGCATATGTATTAGATATGGGAAGTTAAAATCTTTCATGTAATTCGAATTAACCAAATCGTCCCTTTAAAGTGATTCGTTCTTTATGAACCGTTCCTAAATGAATGACTTGTAATAATAATAATATTGATAATAAATCTTCAGTGCCTGGAAATTATCTTGCAAATATTATTTGATTTGTCTCATAAGTAGAGAACAAACATCAGCTAATAAAATTACTTTTCCTTATTTGCAGTGAACAGAAAAATTTACACTAAATTTAGACCTAAAAAGAACATTACTATTACATAACCGCTTGATTAAATTCGTTTAAGTCTCACGAATTCAAGCGAGCGATATATAAGAAGGCCCTACGGCCGAGTCGTTCAAAATACAAAGTATACAAATGAAGACTGGCACAGCGGATTCGTTTCCGCAAGTCGCGAGGAATCGTTTCAACCGAACGAGTTTCCATCGAATGAGTTGAAGTTGTGCGCGGATTCGAGCGAACGAATTAGTCATCCGATTCGGGCGGATTCAGATTCAGATCGTCTGTACAAAGCGGAGTTGAGTTGTGCGCGAATTCGAGCGATCGAATTAGTCATCCGATTCGGGCGGATTCAGACCGCATGTGTACATCTGAATCGGGTATACACGATTCCATTTGTTTCTGGATCTCGCCTAGCTATGAAAAAGTGACAGTTTAAGTATTGTAAATGGGGCTGGTTGTGTTTTAAATCAGGGTTTTTAAATGTCACTGTCAGATGTTCGATTTTAAGGTTATAATTTCTGACTATTGTGATCCTACACTGTTGCCTGTTTGTCAAATTTTCAGATATAATATGCAGTTTTAAGATTAACAAAATTTACTACTTGGTTTTTGTACATACAAACACAGCAATAATATTGTATATAACAAATATAATGAATTCGGCTCTGCAAACTTATTTCGTCATCCATTTGTATTTCTCGCTTGGGTCTTCCCGTTAACACATTTTGATCAACTCCATCCATCCACCTTAATTTTGGTCATTCATTTGTAGATTTGGATTACTTTGCCTAAAATGTTTGTAGGATTTCAGAATTTGTAACCTTTTTGATTCAGAGATAATCTTTGGCATGTTAATATTTAATATGTGCCTGAAATTATTTTTCACTTTGACATTGACACAGCATTGCAATACTAGATTAATTTGATTTAATAATAAAATGCTCGAAGAAGCGACCGCGTGGCGAAATAATTGTTGCAAGATTAACAATAATCCTCTTGAAAATTAAAAAGAGGATTACTTATGATATCATAAATTATTGCAACACTGTTAAAACAAGGAATCAAGAGTGCCAATTAATAAAAAATGTAAATGTTGATACTGCAACATAACAACACGAAAGCATGGCTAGGCGAGATCCAGAAACAAATGGAACCGTGTATATACGATTCTGCTCGACCAAAATCGTTCGGTCGGTCCTCTCGAGTGAATGAATCATTAACGAATCAATTTGTTTTGATATACAGAATCAGTTCATTCAAATTATCGTACAGAATCGTTCTTTTTGAACGAATCATTCATGAACGACCCATATCTAATATGTATACCTAGTAGAAAATTCCCTGTATGTATACTTAAAATAAATTAATCCGATCACTATTTGCCAAATCTAGTGAATTCGATTCAACTAACATTTTCGTTTGAACGTACACAAAATCAACATAAATGCATTATTTTTCTCTGTAATTACCTAAACTATTTAGTAGATGTGGAAATTGGAATTATTCCACTTAAACTCACATTTAAAACGATTGCGCACATTTATTAAAATGATTTGTGGCTGGGTTTTTGCAGATTTAGTTTTAAGAAAACATTGTCAAAATGTGACGTTCAACCTTAAAATTTTAAAGCTGAATACCGGAGCATACGTTTTCGCATGATCAAAACCATAGCAGACATATTATGAAGTTTTCTGTGTCTTTTCACACACGTAATCTGATGACATCAAACTATGCTCGTATTACATGTATTGGTGCAGAAAGCACTACAAATCAAGGAAACCATGGGATATCTCTCGTGAATCGTACCTTACTCTAGTATACTTTAAAATTATAAAATATCAACTACCTACTATTTCGATGCATTCGCTGTAAAATTTCAGGCATTCGTTGTTTTTGAAAAAGTTTATTTTGACGAATGTTTCTACGTCTTGATTAATGATGAATCAATTTATTACACTTCAGCCACATTTAGAATATACATGTTTACAATGGCAACAATAACAAAACATGATAATTAGGGATGAAGTACATTTTCTGTTTTTAAAAAGAAATGCGGTTTCATGCGCCAGGCGTATAACTTATTTCATAAAATATCCAAGTAGTAATAAATCCTATTTATTTGTGACACTCTAATTGATTTGTATTTTTTAATCTTTTTCAGATCAACTGCAAAAGACAGGAAACTACAGAAGAACACAAGAATCTAATAAATCAACCCAACGATCCAAAGAAATAATCGCGATATCCAATCTCTTGATCGATTCTATGCGCAATTTGATTGATTTATCAGTGACGTTCGAAACGGGCTCATTTTCACTTTAGACGTCGCGCAAATTTGTAGGCAATTAGCGTTTTGCAAAACGCACGATTGCCATCTTCCTGTATGCTATATAATAAACTGTCCACTAATTAATTAATATATGGCTGGTTTAAATTGCTCTCTCTATCTCTTTTTCTATGAAAGGGTAGGACGGTCAACCGCGAACAGGTGGCTTTTCGTGATAAAGGTCTAATTACTGGTTTTCATCGATAATTTAGTGGTAATTTATTCTGGGGGCGCGAAATAGAAAATGTGTGTTCGGGCACGAGTTGTGCTATAGGGTTAATCAATTTATTGGGTTTTTGAAAATTGGAGAATTTAACAGTCTTTCATTGTCTTACAACAAATTATTCTTTTAACATATCGCTGGCTTAATATTACAAGGTTCTATATGATTTTTTTTTTGGCTTTCAATTTGTGATGTGATGGGTATGTATAGAGCTTTGTAACATCACAAATTGAAAATCGAAAAATATGACACATAGAACTTTGTAATATTAAGCGAGCGATATGTTGATTATTCAATAAAGAGTAATTTATTGTTTTACAATGAAAGAAAATATATGAAAATGTTTAATACCCAACAGATAATATGCCTAATTACAGACAGAGATACTACCAAATAAGAAAAACGACCATGTGTTTAAAAAAAAGTACAAGCCTATACCTAGTATAAACTAAATAATGACCAATGATCTAATAAAGTTTCAAAGGAACCATTAAAAATACCAGAACCGAAAGGACCCAGTTGTGGTATTTTTGATGGTTCCTTTGAAACTTTATTGGATCATTTTTAGTCATTATTTACGCCCGGTTTCTCGAACGCATCTTATCTAGATAACATCGATCTTAAAAATAAGACGTTCTTAAAGTGTTGCACCAACTATAAATCAGATCTTAAATTCATAAGAATGTTTTACGTTATAAGACGCCGAAATTAGCGTCTTAAGAAGGTGAGTAACTTCAATCAATGCGGATTTGTAAAATGGCAGATGAATTATTTAAAGTATTATTTCAACAGGATACGACGTAAATTTCGTAAATATGGTAGATATTGGAGAAGAAAATAATTTGCCAGACATACCTGATCATATTTATCAACAGGATAACGTTTTTAAAAAGTATGATTGCAACCAGTTTTTTTTTTCTGGTTTTATGCTTACGAAAGAAAGTGTGTTAAATATTCTCCAGCAAATTCTTCTCCAACAGTCCCCATACCACTATTTTATAGATCGGAACACGGGTTGTTAATAGAGTGCGCTCCTCTTTTGTAAAATGCACCGGTTTTCTTTGGGTTTCGAGCTTTTAATGACACTAAACAATCGGCTAAGATAATGGTTAGAAATAGATTTGACATTAGAAAACATGTCAAATTATATAAAAAAGCAACGTTGCCAAGCGTACGCAATTCTTATCTATGATATGTATAATTTTGTTTGGTGCAACACAATATAATTTAAGAAGTACACTTCTGTGCAATAAAATTAACCACACAAAATATGCTATAGTTTAAAACGGACATCATAGGTTTCCTAGTTACAAAAATATGTAAATATGTCAATTTCCTTAATGTCACAATGCTGCGTCATTTAGACAACAATTAAAAAATTCGAATTTTTACTAAAATAAAAGATAGTGTCTCTATTTCTGCTTTGTTCTATTTATTAAGAGCGTTTTTCTCAAAAGGTCATTGTTTTAGTTTTTAATAAATGTGTTATTTTTAAGTTATGGTGTTTTGTTATTTATGGAAACTGCTGCTAGGCAATTGACACAGACGTGAATTATACAACTAGAATATTGTGAAAAATGGCTATGAGACTTGTACTTAATTTTATTGCACAGAAGTGTACTTATATATAAGAAGTACTTATATAAAACGGATTTTAAGATTCGTTGGAGAAACCGCGCGTTAGTTTCGGAATAAAATAGTTCAAATTTACATCTTATTCAACAAGTTCATTTCCGAAAATGAATTTAACCAACAATTTATTAATAATTGTATTACAACATACTTTAGATTTATTTAGTTTTATTTTTATATAGTTTACTAATATTTGTTTTCTTATTTCAACTGTATTCTTTCTTATTAGTTAATCCGTCAATTAATTAAATTTATATATAATAAAATATAAAAAACAATTTAAATTCAAATCGACTTTCTGCAAATTATATATATAATATATAAAATTACGAAATATTCATGTATAATGCAAATTTATATACATTATGAATAATTTTAGAAGATTAATTAATTAATTCCACGTTAGTATAAATCTCAGTAACAATTTATATTAAGAAATATATTAATATTTGTCAAAAATAAATTATTATAAATAGTTTTTTAAGTGTTTATAGTTGAAAAATTATTATTATTATTCATATAAAAATATGAAATTTTATCAAATGATTTGCAATCTAAAACATGTTTTACATTATATTTCTATTTGTCAATAAAATTGTACTTATTTCGTGTTGTGTACTATTTTAATTAAAATTCCATATAAAAATCCTATCCTCATACATACCTATAATATACAGGGAGTTTTCTTTTAAGAATACAAATCCCAACTACAGCGTATATGCTGTAAATCTTCAATGTTTTATTAAAAGGGTTAAAATTAAAGCTATAAACGAGTGTTTTCCACTCCCGGATTAACCCGTTAACGGCCGAGCAAATATAATAACTCTAAAAGTTGATATTAGGTAAAATTCTGAACTTCTTTTTATAATATCTATAAATGACTTATTGTATTACATACTGTGAATTTTTCTATTAAATATACATATTGTATATGCTATAAAATGTCAGGCATTCGTCGATTTTATATAAAAACGTGTAGAATGAAGTTTAGAACGAGTGATTCCACTCCCAGGCTAAGCATGATGTAAAATTTCGAGTTTAGAAAAGCCTGAAAATTTGGTTTGGCCGCTCCGCGAAGCGGAGCGGCCAAACCAAATTTTCAGGCTTTTCTAAACTCGAAATTTTACTTCATGCGCCCCTCGCATAAAACACTGAAATAATGTGAAGTTAGAAATACACTCACATTATTATTAGTAATAATCGAAATATTTAAATAACAAAATATTTACATTTTTCTTCATACATTGTCAAGTCAGATCAAATAATTGAATATATCAAATTAACTTATTTAGTAATTTAATTAACAAAACATTAATATTGTTGCCTGTATGCATCAATGGCGCTTAATGGGATAAGCATGAAGCAAAATTTCGAGTTTAGACAAGCCTGAAAATTTGGTTTGGTCGCGTAGTGCGAAGCGCGGAGCGACCAAACCAAATTTTCAGGCTTTTCTAAACTCGAAATTTTACTTCATGCGCCTCGCGTATAAAGCACTAAAATGTTCCGAAGTTCACAAATGCTAATAAAGCAGTATGCTAAAGATGTATATTTTAAACCTCACTTAAAACCAGTGTTTTAAACGCGTGGCCCATGAAGTAAAATTTGGAGTTTAGAAAAGCCTGAAAATTTGGTTTGGTCGCTCCGCGTTTAGCGCTACGCGACCATACCAAATTTTCAGGCTTTTCTAAACTCGAAATTTTCCTTCATGCTTAATCCGGGATTACAAAACACTCGTTTATATCTTAAAATTTAACAATTTAAAAAAAAAACATTGAATATCTAAAGAATTACAGCATAGGCGCTGTAATTGGGATATGTATTCTTAAAAGAAAACTCCCTGTATATTATATCAAAATTATCATGCTTTTCTAAACTCGAAATTTTACTTCATGCTTAATCTGGGAGTGGAAAACACTGATGTAAAGTTTCAAATTAAACTCTTAAATTGCATTATGACAAGGTGTAACAAATATGTCTCAATATTGTCAAAATTGTTGGAATGTGCTGAAATGTAAAATATATGTTGAAAAATATCAGAATTCTGAAAAAATATGGAGAATTATTAACAATTGTGATTATTTTTTTATTAAATCTGCAGTATATTTTTAACTTCACTTTAAATCGGTGTTTTTATGCGCGTGGCGCATGAAGTAAAATTCTTCGGGGTTTTCTCAACTTGAAATTTTACTTCATGCAAAATCTGGGAGTGGAAGACAATCGTTCGACAATTATCAATAACTTATTTTGCATTTTTCAATTTTATACAAAATAAAAAACAAATTTATATTGAGTCAAGTCGTAAAATGAATATTAATAAAATGAATGTTTTTTTTTTAAATAAAAAATAATGAACCTGCCTTTTTTAAATTAAAATTGAAATCTTCAATTTTTTTAAAAATCAACAAAAATCTTTCGTTATTATCAGGCATTTCTAAACTCGAAATTTTACTTGATGCATAATCTAGGAGTGAAAAACAGGAGTGTAATGTTTCAAATTGAACTCTTGAATTGAATTATGAAAAACTCTTAATATTGTCGAAATATTTAAAATTGTTGGAATGTGATGAAATGTAAAATAAATGTTAAAAAATACTAGAATTCTGAAAAACTATGAAGAATTCTCAACAGTTGTGATTTTTTTTTAAATGAAAAATAAAAAAAACTTGCTCTTTTTTTATTAAAAATTGAAATCATTAATTTTCATTAAAAAGAAACCGTTGAAAATCTTAAAAAGCATGCAAATTTGAAAATCTTTGAAATTCGCGGGGAATAAAAATAAACGTAAATCGTCAGGATTTTTAAAATTAACAAAAATGTTGGAAGTTCATGAAAACTGTCAAGAATTTGAAAGTAACAGTCGTAAAATAATGAACACTAAGAGAATAAATGTATTTTTCTAAAATGAAAAATAAAAAATGCTTGTTTTTAATAAAATTGAAATGTTCAATTTTTATACAAAATCGTTAAAAATCTTAAAAAGCATCGCGATTTAAAAATCAACGAAAATCTTGGAAATTCGCGGAAAATAAAATTAAACGTAAATCTTCAGGATTTCTAAAATTTTAGAAGTTCATGAAAACTGTGAAGAATTTGAAAGTTAAAGTGGCAAAATAATGAATATTAAGAAAATGAATGAATTTTTCTAAAAATGAAAAATAGAAAGCTGTTTTTTTTATTAAAAATTAAATTCTGTAATTTCTATAAAAAATCGTTAGAAAATCTTAAAAAATTTAAG
Source organism: Philonthus cognatus (assembly GCA_932526585.2). Taxonomy (NCBI): domain Eukaryota; kingdom Metazoa; phylum Arthropoda; class Insecta; order Coleoptera; family Staphylinidae; genus Philonthus; species Philonthus cognatus. The sequence continues at coordinate 42,291,449 of OW052244.1, forward strand.
AATCAACGAAATTCTTGAAAATTTGCGGAAAATAAAAAATAAACGTAAATCGTCAGGATTTTCAAAACTAAGAAACATTTTGGAAGTTCATGAAAATTGTTAAGAATTAGTGAATTAACGAAAGTATCGACATTTTGAAAATTAACTAAAAATTTAGAAATTCACGAAAAACCTTCATGATTTTTAAAATTAATATTAACGACAAACTTGAAAATTCACAAAATGTTTCAACACTTTGAAAATGAAGGGGAATCTTGTAAATTCATGGAAAGCGCCGAGATTTTTATAACTAATGAAAATCTTGAATAAACTCAATTTTTTTTTGAATTATCGGAAATTTTGAAAATCTGTTATAATTAGAAACTCATGAACAAAAATTTAGGAAGTACATAATCTTGAAAATTCATGTATACTATCAACATTTATTAAAATTAACGAAATCCAAGTAATTTGCAAAAATTACCGAAAACCGTCAACATTTTGAAAATTAGAAAAATCTAAGATATTCATGAAAACTGCGCCAAAATTTAAAAAATGGATTAAAAAAAACCGTAAGGAATTTTATAAATTAATAAAAATCTTGAAAAGCGTCATCATTTTTTAAATTAATATCAAACTCGAAAATTCACCAAAGGTTACAACATTTTAAAAATGAAGGAGAATCTTGCAAATTCATGGAAGGCGCCGACATTTTTATAATTAATGAACATCTTGAATAAACTCAATACTTTTTTAAATTATCGGAAATTCAGAAAATCTGTTACAATTGGAAATTCATGAATGAAAATTTAGGAAATTCATAATCTTGAAAATTCATGAAACTATCAACATTTTTTAAAATTAACGAATAACCAAGAAATTCGCGAAAGTTACCGAAAACCGACAACATTTTGAAAATTACAAGAATCTAAGAAATTTAAGAACACTGCGCCAAAATTTGAAAAATGGACTAAAACCATGAAAACTGTAAGGATTTTTATAAATTAAAAAATAATTGATTGATTATTCTTTAATTTTAGATTAATAATTTTACAAATATTTATTTCATGCACTATCAAAATTCAAAAATGTTTCTTTTGGATCCGGTTTAAGTTTAATTTAAAATATACAAACTACATTATTTATTTTTGTAATTATTTCAATGGATATCACATTTTTGCAAAAAACATTAGATGCATAAATTCACTTTTTTTCTTTTCTTCACAATGAAAACACTTTTTGTTCCTTACTTCACTTTTATTTTTATTCGTTAGATGTACATGAATTACAGTTGCAATTAATTCATAATCTTTCTTGCTAAGCACTTATTATCAAAAAATAATGATCTTACAAAAATGGGGAAACGGAGAAAACCTATTTTTTTGTTAGGATTTTGTTCTTCCCGTAATTTACTTAGTTTATTCCTCAGGGTGAATGATTTTTTGTTTAATTTGGCGTTCGAAAATTGAGTCGCCTATTTCCAAAAACCCCTAAATCCATTTGTTTTCAATGGATTTGAAGGTTTTTGGAAATAGGCTATTCAATTAAGAAAATTAATTGTAACTGTAATTCAATTCAAATTCGATATTTCCGCTAAAAATATATCACGTTAATGTGCATACTGTTGCTGATTTGATGCAGGAGTGTTGATTTCATTTTGACGAATATTTTTAATAACGTAAGTCTTAAGTTTAGTGATTTCGACTTTAGTAATGTCTACAACAGATAAAAACCCTCGCATGCCACATATCTTCCGACAATTGTTCGTGTTACAACCTATTTAGCAAATCCCTGCGTTTTTTTTCCTCATCAAACCCGAATCAGGCAATTAACCAATTAAAACCATGCGCATAATTCACGGTTTGCCCTCCAACATAATTAAACATAAAGAATTATAACAAGACAGGATTTCATTGAACAGCAAAAAGTAATTGCAGAAAATATTGAATGTATAGAAAAACTTGAGAATATTTGTTTAGCAAGTATTTGTATTCCTCTTAAATATTTATTCAAGATAAAAAAATATATATATTTATACCATTGATTGTTGACGCATTTAAGTGTTGAAAATCCATATTACTTCACTTATTTTAAAGAAGACTCGTTGATTTTCAAAACGAAATATTTATTCACTATAATTGTTTCGTAAATTTATTGTTTCTTCAGGTGAAGAGAGTTACAAAATATTATTTTGTGAATAAACATTCTAATTTTTGAATATCAACGAGTTTTTTTTTAAAGAAATGAAATACGGGGAGCCCACAAAGGGTAATTTGTAAATTGAATAAAAAAATAAATAAAAGTCAGAGAAAATTAAAACTTAATTTATATTAATTTGTTCATTTTTAGACAAAGTTTTGGAAAATTAAATGCCAAAGATTACGTTGTCCAAATGTTGACCGCCACGCTGCTGGCACTCCTCTAACCGATAACGGAAATTAGCCGCTACGCGTCTACACATCTCTTTGTAAATTGCGGCCATTCTGGTGCGGATGTGGTCCTTCAATTGCAGTACAGTTCTTGTTTTGCTTTTATAAACTTTCTCTTTAAGGTATCCCCATAGAAAATAATCAAGGGGTATAAGATCGAGGCTTCTCTTCTTGATGGTGCCTCGACGAGAGATCACTTTTTCCGGAAAAAGTTCATTGACAACCTCAAATGATTGGTTTGAGGTGTGGCAAATTGCCCCATCTTATTGAAACCACGTTTCCACATTAAAACCTTCAAACACCTGCAGTTATGGAACCTAAAAGTTCCTTAACATGTCGCAATACCGTTTATAAAAATAAACCACGAACTGTACTGCAATTGAATGACAACATCCGTACCGATTTCCATTATCGGTTAGAGTAGTGCCAGCAGCATGAGGGTCAATATTTGGACAACGTAATTTTTGGCACTTAATATTCCAAAACTTTGCCTGAAAGTTAATATAAAACTTTATTCATTCTGACTTTTATTTATTATTATTTTCAATTTATAAATACCCCCTACCCTTTGTAGACGACACCCTGTATATTTATACCATAATATGTTTCAAGTTTTCAGGGGCTGTAATTGCAATTAATCTATTAAAGATATTCAGCGTCTTTAAATTCAATTCAATTCTACAGCCCGGTTTTTACCTGCGTGAGAATCAAGAGGCGATTCCGATTTCATTCCTGATTATCGGCCCCGCACTTAAATAAGGCACTTATCTGTGTACGGACCGGATAAACGCGGCATTCTGAAATTTGTATCGCACTTAACGGCGAGGTCGGGCACACATTTAAGCGCAGACGGATAAATCGGTGAGGCCAGGTAAAAAGCGGGCGCGGAACGGGAGGAAAAAAGGGGGAGAGAAAGAGAGTTTGATTGCAGTGTCGCATCGGATGACTTCCGGTTCATCGGGAGGAGGCCAACCGGAAGAGATGCTAATTCGCGCAGATACCAGCGATTATGATGCGATCGAAATCGACGGCTGTTATGAATAAATTATTATCTTTATACACTTTCATCCTCTGCTTCATCCAACCATCACTTTAACTCAAAATAATAATAATAAACCACTGAAATTATCAATGATAACTTATGAATCAATGTCTTTAACTCGAACATGAGTTGTGAATCAAAATCAGTTTAATATTTCCTAGTCATCACTTATGTTTCTAGTATTTTTTATTATTTTATTCCTTCCTTTACTTTATTTTATTGTATGCTGTATGCGCATTTCAAATACAGTGTCCATTTCTGATTAGCTAAATGACAATAGTGTGTATTTGATTAGACTTGTTTACACGTTTATATACCTTAGCTGAAAGTTATAATTTCTTATAGATTTTGAATCACTGATTCCAGAATATTTCATTTAAAAAAATCCATCACGTTATGTTAAAAAAATATTAATTAATAATAATAACACAAGAATACTTTCTAAATCACCCAAACAAAAAATTAAAAATGACTTATTCTACTTTGTATCTTGTAATTCGTTGGATCAATTTCCCTTATAACGGACCAACAGTAATCCCCTAACATGCTTTCATCCCAAAAACCTTTGTGCCGATCTTCAAAAACCTTTAGATCCTGATGGAAACAGTCACCCTGCTCGTCACTCATGCTACCTAAGTGTTCAAGAAAAAAGTCCAAATACGAGTGAAGAAAATGTATTTTAAGAGACATATTTACACCCATCTCGTGATAATTTCGCAATAATTCAGCAACAATTTCCTTATATCTCTCATCTTTTTTATTTCCGAAAAATCCTTTAACAACCTTTTTAAACGATGTTCAAGCATTTATTTCTTTCAAAGACATCAGTTTGTCAAATTCTTTGTGTTGCATGATTTACGTATCTGTGGGCCCACAAATATTCCCTCTTTTAGTTTTGCTTCCGAAATACTTGGAAATATTTTTTATAGATACTGGAAACTAGCACTGGTTTTATCCATAGCTTTCACAAGTTTTCACGAGGCCTAATTTAATATGTGATGGGGGCAAAATTATGTTTTGTAGATCTACCAAAGATGTTTCTTTAACATTTATTTGTGCTGAATAAATTCATTTCGAGCAGGCTATACTTTTTTTATGTAGTGATGTTCTCTAGTCTAGTGATGTCCCATAAACACCGAAAACAGGTATATTTAGTATATCCGCCTTGTAAACCAAATTACAAGCAAACCATCTTTTGGTCTTCACATATTTTCAGTTGTGCAGTTCATATTTTATCAGTTTAATTAAAACAGACGTGTCATATGTCTTTTTACTGTTCACAGCATGGCCAATTAGTAAAGATGGTTTTTTATTACTATTGTGAAGCAATACGGCTTTTAAGCTTTATTTGGAGGAATCAATGAATAACCGCCACTCGTTTGGGTTATATTTTTGATCCATCGCCTTGAAAAGTCCTGGAATATCCTGGTAGACACAAAACGCATCCTATTTATTGAAGAAATCACTGTTACTTTTATTCCTTTTCCTATAATATGTCACTTGTGTGCTTGGTGTCAACAGGTTCTATTGTTGTAATCGAGAGGCTCTGCCTTGAATCTAGACAGCTGTAAGTCTCTAACCAGATCGTTCAATTCACATTGGTCAATTAAATGCGATTTATCGTCTTCCATGCAGAAAGTTTCTTGAGAGTCAACGTCTTCAACAAAATCCTGCTCCTCGTTACTTTGGCTACGTGTCATATCTGGGCAAACAGGATGTAGTAGGATGTCTGAATGAAGTATTGGCATTGTGACAGACAGAATATCAAGATAAACCATTTTATGATTGTTTTTACAATTAAAACTAGAAGTCTGTGTCATACAGAAATAACAGTCATTTTCGTGATTCATGGGCTCTCGCCATACCGGGTGTGGCACTTAAGACGCCTCGGACCATAGCTCCTTTACGATAAAAGCTATCGAAAAAAATCTAAGAGCAAAGTGGTGCATAATTACCGTCGCTATGTTTTAAAAATATTTCTAATCATCAGTGGCGTGCCGTACTCCAGTGGCGTACCAAACTTATGTTTTTTTTTTAAATGGAATGCCCTATTTTTTATTGCAGATTTGAAAAGTGCTCGAAGAGTACTTATTTTTTTATCTAACATGTTATACCCTTCACTTTAGCGGTTTCGCTGTTATAACCCCTTCTTTCAAAATTGCGCCCCATTTTTGAGATTGTTTTGTAGAGAAACTAATTGACGCCGGCGCCTAAATTTTAAATTGAGGTACAGGTTAAGACCTCGTATACCTTCACATAATTTTTTTTTTCGGGTAATTTATGGAAAAATAATAATTTTTGATTGAATTTCGCATGTTCATTTTATTCGAACATTTCAAATGGCACCCCCCTAAAAAAAATACGGCGTTGTACAGCCAAAACTCTAAATTTTTCATTGGTACAAAAACAATTACACATTGCATAACAAAATTTCGGAGAAAAAAGGAATTTCATCGCAAATGTCGGGAAACGTTTTCCGTTCCCAAGAATGCCATGAGAGAACAAAAGATTGGTAATTGTCAAAGTAAATTATTAGACGCCAGTAGCAGCCATAAGTAATTTTTGATAAACGTTCTAAAAATATTCCGAACTCAAGAGGAAATGGTTGACATGATATTTATTCTTGGAGAATGTAACAAGAATTGTTTCTTGGCGTCACGAGTGTACGCTGCGAGATATCCGCACAGGGCAAATCCAAATGAACGTGCGTTTCAAAAAGTGTTGGAGAGATTTACTACTACGGGAAGTGTGAAACGGCCAAGGAGAGTTAGAAAGAAGACAGTTTTTACTGAAAATAATGAACTGCAGGCAGTTATTGAGAATCCTCATACCAGTATCCGTGATATTAGTAGGAATCACGATATTTCAACGCAATCCGTACATCGTGTTCTTCAAAAGTACAAATTCCGTCCATTTAAGATTCAACTGCACCAAGAATTGCAACCTCAAGATTTTCATGCGAGGCAAGATTTCTGCTTGTGGGCTATCAACAAAATTGAGCAGGAGGAATCATTTCTTATGCGCGTATTATTTTCTGATGAAGCGACGTTCCATAGAAATGGGCATTTTTAGAAAAGCACAGTTATATTACTGTGCTTTTCTAAACTCGAAATTTTACTTCATGCGCCACGCTTTTACACTAAAATATTGTGAAATTTATGTATGTTTGAATCTCAGTTGATATCAGCGATTTATACGCGTGGCGCATGTAGTAAAATTTCGAGTTTAGAAAAGCCCAGAAAATTTGTCTCGGGTCGCTGCGCGACCCTCGACAAATTTTCACGGTGCTTTTCTAAACTCGAAATTTTACTTCATGCTTAGTCTGGGAGTGGAAAACACTCGCTTAAAGTAAAACTCCCCGACATTTTTATATCCCCCCGAATTTTTTATATCCCCCGATTTTTTTTCAAACTACGGTATTGTATGAATGATTCAGTGATTGAAATATTCAGATTTGAATCTTAGAATATTAGCTTTTAAATAGGTTAATATTCGAACATTTAAATACAGGCAATTTTCTTGAGGTAAATATATGCATAGGCTGCACATTTTCAGACATCCGTTGTTTTTTAACAAAGTTTAATTTGACACTTTAAACGACTGTTTTTCACTCTCAGACTGAGCATGATGTAAATAAAATTTCGAGTTTAGAAAAGCCCTGTGTTTTGGGCTTTTCAAAACTCGAAATATTACTTACCTTACTTTAAAGAAAATTCCCTGTATTTAAATGTTCGAATATTAACATATTTAAAGGCTAATATTGTAAGATTCAAATCTGAATATTTCAATAACTGAAACATTCAAACAATGCCGTAGGTAGAAAAATAAATCGGGGGATATAAAAATGTCGGGGGGTTTTACTGGTAAAAATATTGTTTTTACTTTTTCAGGGCCGCTATTACATACAAAAATTTAACATTTTAAAAATTTTGGAGGGGGGTGAACCCCCATATGCCCCCCTCCCCTAGCTACGGCCTTGCATTCATATAATTCACATACTCGAATTGTTTTCACTCGACATAAAGACATTTTAATTTTATGACATTCAACATTTTTTAAATCCATTAAATTTGTCGAAAACGAGAATATTCTAGAATGATATTTCATTATTGATTATAATGATTATTAAAGTGAGCTCAATTAATTTTTAAATCCGTGACTTTTAAAAGAATTAATAAGTATAATATATTCCATTTGTTTCTGGATCTCGCCTAGCCATGCTTTCGTGTTGTTATGTTGCAGTATCAACATTTACATTTTTTATTAATTGGCACTCCTGATTCCTTATTTTAACAGTATTGCAATAATTTATGATATCATAAGTAATCCTCTTTTTAATTTTTAAGAGGTTTATTGTTAATCTTGCAACAATTATTTCGCCACGCGGTCGCTTCTTCTAGCATTTTATTATTAAATCAAATTAATCTAGTGTTGCAATGCTGTGTCAATGTCAAAGTGAAAAATAATTTCAGGCACATATTAAATATTAACATACCAAAGATTATCTCTGAACCAAAAAGGTTACAAATTCTGAAATCCTACAAACATTTTAGGCAAAGTAATCCAAATCTACAGCATCACAATATTATTGCGATTTTAATAGATATTTTTGGGGTATGTCTAGTATTTTAATTATCATATATATTTAATTAAAGATAATTACGTTTCAGGTAGGGAGATTTTCATTACAATTAATTTTACGACAAAGACCTGACGAATTGAAATCTACTACTTCTGGCAAACGATCTAAAAACAGCCATTGTTGGAATCACCTAGCTAGAAAAGATCTGCAACAACTTATTTGGCAATATAACTCTAGAAATCAGTATTTTACTTTGAGAGATCTTTTGAATGATATGAAAGAAAATTATGAGTTCCATGGGAGTAGAACAACACTTTATAGGGTTGTTAAAAGTATGGGGTATAAATTCAAATTAATTAATGGGCGCAAAATTCTCTGTGAACAAAAACATGTTGTTGCAGCTAAAATTATTTTCCTTAGAAAATTTTTACAGTATCAAAGTAGTAAATTTTGTTAATCTTAAAACTGCATATTATTATCCTTTTATATCTGAAAATTTGTAAAACAGGCAACAGTGTAAGATCACAATAGTCAGAAAATATAACCTTAAAATCGAACATCTGACAGTGACATTTAAAAACCCTGATTTAAAACACAACCAGCCCCATTTACAATACTTAAACTGTCACTTTTCCATAGCTAGGCGAGATCCAGAAACAAATGGAATGGTGTATACTTTGAATTTCAAAAACAATCAAGTGCTTTTTCAATATTTCAATTATTTGCTGAAAATCTGGATAGAACCAAGCGATTTTTGTTCTCAGTGTCAATCCACTCCTTGATAAAACATGAAGTAAATATTTTCAGGATCTTCTAAACACGAAATATTTACTTCATGCGCCAGGCGTAGTTGATGGGTAAGGTGATTTAAGATGTATCAAACAATGAAGTGTTTGTGCACATTTACCTGAAAATGTACACTCATCTCAGTCAACGTAAATTTACTGTAAAGTATACACAAACCTATAAATTAACACATATAAACAACGTTTCATATTATTTATTAATAATCAAAAATTAATTAAATATTTGTTGGTTAATGAAAACAAATTTAAATTTATTTAATACATTATTACAGGTAATATTCATATATATTTATAGATTCGTTTTTCTTATTATTATTAAGACATTTATTAAGAATTTAAGGTACATTCTTTAATTCTAATATAATACATAAATGTGGATTACTATTTTGTAGAGAATTAGAGAACAGCAAACCTTGACGGAATTTATAATATATTTACTTAAAATAGTGAAAGAAAGAAAATGTTACACCGAATTAGGTCATCCAAATTTCTGTATAATATATAAAATAAAATAAACTATAAAAGAAAAATATATATACATTGAAAAATAACACTAAATATTATAATAAAAAAACACCATAACTATAACTTAACAATAATTAAACAATAATATCAAAAAAAAGTAATCAATTGTATTCATTTCTTCCCAAAATAGTAGCCACCTCTTCCAAATTAATATTTTTCATATGTTTTTTAATTTGTATTATACTTATTATTATCTCTAGTTTCATCAAATGGTCAACATTTTAATTACCATTTTAGGTACATCTACTTGTATCATGTATTCGATGTTGAATCTATTGGAATATACTTATAAAATCTATCATCGAACCTACATACAAATTTGGAAAATAAAGAATAAAACTAACAAACAAATTCTCAATTTTTTCTACGCCACATTAAAAATTAATGTTTAGTTCAACAAAACGAATGCAAGGCAAGCTTTTTGAAATATTAATGAAATCTCTGGTCCCGATAATTATTCGCAATTACCGTACGTACACTCACACACACACAGAAATGAATTTATTTCGAAATTATATATAATTAGTAATTAGTTTAATTCGCCCCAACGTCAATAATTACGAGTTCGAGCATTGCAAATAATTAGTTTTAATTAACATTAATAAGTGTGCTATTATTGTTCAACGCTTTAATTATTAAAACCCGGAGAGCTCGGAATAAAGAAACAAAAATAAATAGCCTGAATAATGCATTAAAAAAGAGATAATTTAAACTTGTATTGCGCTAACGGTACAATTATTTAATATTTATAACTTTTGTACGAAATATTTATTAAAACATTAGTCGCTTAACCAAATAATTTCGATTAAACTAGAATTGCACTTATTGCAGAATTATATAAAATATATTGAATTTCGTTCTTATATTGAAATAAAAGACATTTTATTATTTTTATTAGAAAGCTTATACGTAAAAATGTTGGCTTAGAATTATAGGGCTATTTAATTTTAAGCCAACGGCACGGCACGGTGATTAAAAAATGTTAGAAGAGAGTTTTTACGCCATTAAGCACTATTTATCCGTAGTAGACTTTTTATTCTGTCTTTTAATTAATCGACATTAGCAGGCAGTTTTATTAGGGTAGTTAAGCTTTTCGCTCATAAAATTATCATTGTTGATATAGATATGTAAGTAGTTAAATTCCTATATCTTCACTGTTTTATTTTAATTCTATATGTACATTTCAGGCACGATGTGCCCTTTTTTAATAGTATAACATATTTATTGAACAGTAAACCCTTTACCAAGTTCATCTCAGAATTGAAGAACAAAATGACATTTTCACAGTTATCACTATGACAATAAAAAACTATGACTATGACTATGACTATGACAATAAAAAATGACATTTTTGATTTTTAATTGTCATAGTCAGTGATGTAAAACTACCGGTAATTTAAAATTAAATAAAATTTTTAAATAATGGCAGTTCATAAGGAAATTTTCTAGTTTCAGAATTAGTACTGTGAAATTACTGGTAACTTAAAATTGAGTAATATTATCGGAAATTTACAGTTGAAAATACCACTTAATGAGCAACAAAAAACTTTTCTTAGCTAACAAATTATTAAAGTTAAAATTATCATTGTTGCCGCACTAAGCCATAAATTAAAAAAGTTATGTAATTAATGATTTCTTCCCTCAGCCTTATCGATTCAGAATTAAAATATTTTTTTTGTAATGTTGGATTATTTTTATATATTAGATTAGATCTGATTCCAATTAAGACTAGATTTTTAATTATAAAATATCATTTCTCTAAGAAAATGTAGCGATGGATAAGAAAACTACGGAAGATTAAAGTAAGAAGTGACAAAAAAAAATTAGAAATTGAAAACAAATATTGATAAATCAAAAATTTAATTTATTTTTAAATTCGCAGAATTTATGACAAAAATACAAGATAATTGTTTTTTGTCAAAATACACAAAACTAAAGTTCAAATTTTAAAATTTAAGAAAAATAAATATTTTATTTAATTCTACAGATATTCTTGGCAATCCAAAATATCTTGTATTTTTGCAAAATTCCCATAATTATGTAAGATAAATAGATATTCTTAGATATCGAGTAAATTTTGGATTTCTGCAGAAAAGGGCAATTTACAGAGAGAAAACAAATGTTTACACAAAATGTGAAGTTTATAAAATTATGAAAACAAAAATAAGATATTTACATTTTATTTTGGCATTCGCAGAAAACATAAATAAATGTTGAGAAAAAAATGAGAAGTTTATAACATTTTGAAAACAAAAATAAGATGATTACATTTTGTTTTGGCATTCGCAGAACAAATCGAACAAATTGCGATGTTTTTGTGAGATAAAAACAAAATTGCGCGAGTTAAAACAAAATTATAGAAGCTGAAAATAACGGAGAAATTATTTTTATAACATTTAACAAGTGTTTTTCTTATTTTTTTTAATAATTATAAAATTAAACCAAATTTTTAGTCTTTTCTAAACTCGAAATTTTACTTTCATGCGCCACGTGTATAAAGTAGAATTATTTTGAATATCAAACTATTTTTTTTAATAATTATAAAATTAAACAAGTGTTTTTGTTATTTCTTTTTTAATAAATTCGATGTAGGTAAAATCAATGTTTTGTCCAATAATTGGTTATTTAAAATGTGATTAATACAAAAAAAAATATAATATCTAAATAATGAATTAATTTATTGTTGTTGATAAAATCAGTGTTGTATTTCATTATTGCAAATTTAAGGAAACATTGTGTTTTCTGTAGTTCTATAATTTGTAAATATGTTTTGAGAATTTCAAGAAATATTTATAATAAATAAATTAATAGAAACTTTTTAAATGCAAATTTACAAATTAAAATTAACCAACAAAATTTGTTTAATTTGTTGTCTCATAATAGTAAAATGAAGCAATTATTTATATATTCTGTAATAGATCATAAAAGCTGATTATTTTCTCCACAAATTCTGAAAAAGTTGTGAGATTTAGAGCATTAATAAGATATTGGAAGTTTTTAAATTGAAATCTACAAATTGAAAACGAAATATTTTAATAGAAGTAGTTTCACTTCAATAATTTGATATATTATCTCTTTTTTATAAAATCATAAATTTGATACTTCTAGCAAATTTCTAATCCCAGGTTAAGCATGAAGTAAAATTTCGAGTTTAGAAAAGCCTGAAAATATGGTTTGGTCGCTCCGCGAAGCGGAGCGGCCAAACCAAATTTTTAGTCTTTTCTAAACTCGAAATTTTACTTTCATGCGCCACGCGTATAAAGTAGAATTATTTTGAATATCAAACTATTCGATTCAGCTTGATTTTGTATCTTATCTCAAATCAATCGATTTCGTATAAAATTTGACAAATCAAAAAAAAAATAATGTTACTAATGTTATCGAAACCGCTGGGTAATTTACGGTAAATTATTAATGATAATTACATCTTTAAATTACCTCTAGTAGCACTAGCTAAAATATTATTTTAACCTAAACTTCAAGTCGAGTTAAGTTTAAAATAGCATTATGTTATCTAACTTAAGAGCAATTAAAATTCTAATTTAAAAAAAATCTTCATTAACTATTTTCGAATACTACATTACAATACATCAATCTATAAACACTTAAACACTTAATAATTTTTTAAAAACACCCGTTATTAATAATCAATTGTTGTTTTTGTCCATATATTTGATTATGTTACTCCATTTTTCTCTTATATTTAGTAATGTATGCATGTATGTATTATTCTATGTTTTATTTATACATTATTAATTATTATATGCTCAATGCTGCACTCTTTTTGTTACGTATGTAAAACACTATATTGTTATTAACATGAATAAAGAATAATAATATGAATATGAATAATCAATAAATCATAAACTTATAGACAGAAAGATAATAATAATCAATATTATTATTTTGTATTGTGGAGGCTTCTACTTCTTAATACATGTTATTTTATCAATAAAAAAACGTTTTAACTTTGTTTGTATAACACAATTTATTTTTACATGACTGCAGTTTCGGCAAATAATAATAGCAAGCTAAATTTACCGACACTGCCCTCACGTAAAAATAAATGGTGTTATAAAAACAAAACTAAAACATTTTAAGTAATATTATTATTATTATATTAATATTTTATTATATCGTATGTTCAATTTAAAACAAAAAACTCCAGAGTGCCATGATTTAATTTTCTTTTTAATTTAGGTTGGCTACACGCTTTAAGAATTGACATATAAAATGTCAGACATGATAATTATAGTATATAACTTCAGAGTTGCCAACCTACAATATTTTCCATAGCACTCTAGAGGTTTTATTTTATTGAACATACGATATTAAATTGCTAATATGTATGTTATTGTTGCGGTTGTTTGACTGTTAGTAAAATTACGTTAACTCACATTGTAATATTTATATTGTTTGAAGTTCTGAAAATATAAATGAGAAACCGGCCCGCAAAGTAATAATATTATTATTTAAATAGCAATGTTTTTTATCCCAATTATTAAACATTACACGATTGTAGGCAATAAATATAAAAATAGTTAACACTGATTACTTTTTTGTATTCACGACTTGCTGACGAGTCAAAACTGGTCTCAATTTAAAATAAAAAAGTGAATACAAAATAGTAATCAGTGTTAATTATTTAAATATTTACAATTTATTACAAAGTAACCGCCTCCACCACAATATAGGCCACTGAGCAAAAAACAAACAACGTTTTATGAACATTGTTACAACATTAAACGTTATTTTAATGTTGATGAAACATTATTTAAATGTGTTTGCTAAGTGGGTATTCCATAAATATAATTTGAATCGATTGAAACGAGAGCTGGCCCGAAAAGCTATAATAATATTATTTAAAAATCAATGTTTTTAATCCCCATTATTAAACAATTACACGATTCTATGCAATACAAATAATTTGAATTGATTGATTCTTTTTTTTTTTCTCTTTTTATTCAAACTCAATAATTTATTCACATTTAATACCCATACACTTAATTACACACACACACATACACATACACATAACAAAACACAATCACTTTATTCCCCAACACGAAAATTCATTTCCAAACAAATCATTATAAACTCCCCAGGGGGAGGATTTTCGTTCAACCGGCAACGCCGCAAAGCTTCAGCAGGAATTCCCCCTTATAATCCGCAGGATTGCACTAGTACCGCCATCTATCAGCCGAAAGCCCAAACACCCGGCTCCGCTAAGCCGAGACGCGAACTCCTCCTGTTTACACTAACCCTCCTAGTATTCTGCAATTTATTAGGGAAATAAGTTTTGAGTGCGGTTTTTGAATAAATCGCTTGCACGCTGGCGCCCTCGTGCTTGAGCTTTTGAAATCAGGAGAGCTTAAATTGGAATTGGGCGGTTAATTGGGTTGAGATTAGGATCGGATGATGGTGGAAATTAGGCGTTAATGCGATCGAGAGGGTTTCCTTTTTTTTAGTCGATTTCGTTTTTGTTCGAAAGCGCGTCGAACGAATGTGATTAGTGGGTTTTAATGAATGTGTGCACGCGAAGTTTTCGCTTTTTGTTTCTTTCTATGTTGGTGTATGTGTGTGTGTGTAATTAGTAATTGCCGTTTCGACGATTGTTTAATTCGTTTTGGTAATTTGTAATAATAAAATATAATCTTGATTAAATTTAGCAAAAATTTGGAGTAATATTTATTATACAGTTATTTTTACAATGAAATACCAGTTCTTTTCTCACTTCACTTTATATATTAATTGGTAGGGATGTTCCGATCCCAACAAAAGTATCGATATTGAGTATTAAGTATATCGTATAGCAATGTATCGATACGGCAAAACATCGTAACAATAATAACAATATCATTATTTATCCAACAGGATAACCCAATTACAGAACAAACATTTTAATAACGGAAAAAAATGCAAACATACATGTAAATGTAAATAAATGTAGTAGTGATTACAAATAAAATAAAATAATGATTCTAAATAAACATGTTACTAAATTGTTTTTAAGAGCAATGGCACAGTACAGTCACAGGAGAACGTTGCATTACATACATTGGTGCTCGGAACGTTGATGAAAATCTTGTAGAAATTACAGGGACATTAAATGGAACCCTAGCAAGAATTTACGCACAGTCAAATTTCCCATCTAAGAGTATAGAGTATAAAATGTATCGATATTTTAAATATCAATACATTTTGGTACCAGATATTTTAAATTTAATATTCATAATTATTAATATTCAAGGTATATTCTCCGCCGAAGATAGATAATATTGTCAGGAAAAATTTATTGTCGGTTACAAAATTACCGATGGCAAACGTATATCAGCCCGAGTTCTATCCGCCTCCTTTCTACAAAAGGAAAAATAATATTAAGTTAATGTTTTATACTAAAATTTAGACATACCGGCGAGCTATGCTTGGTTTTGCACCGGCAAACCCTAATTTTCAGGTTAATCTAAACTCGAAATTTTACACTATGCAGACAATAATCAAAATCTCATTTTTACTTTTTTTTATTATAAAATTTGGAGTAAAATCAAATAGAATGGATTATATTTTTAATAAAAATATATTGTATCTATTCGATATTAGAAGAAACAGAAATCAACGTTTAGCGTCTACTATTTAAAAAATATTAAATAACTTTATGTTATGAAATTTACAAAAAATTTAATTGATTTTCGTAGATTTTTTTGAAGATTCGTTTTACAGAAAACATAATATATAAGAGATAATACCAACCCCAAGACATTACTAATGCATTTGCAGACTACTTTTCGTCCGTTTATTCCGTAAATAACACATCAATTAACAATACTACCCCTGTCAATAATTCGGACTCATTAAAACATTTAGTTTAGAAGAGTTTATGGTTGCATCTAGAGGGCTCAAGCAAAACCTTAGAATGGGCCCCGACAATATACCTGCTCTGGTTGTTAGGGACTGTCGACATGTTTTGTTAACCCCACTATTACATATATACAATATGATTTTAAAATATAACAAATTTCCAAATGCATGGAAAATTTCGAAAGTTGTGCCAATACACAAAAATAAAAGCACCAGTGACATCCAGAACTACCGTCCTATATCATTAATTAGTAACTTCGCCAAGATATTTGAGATTATGCTATATAAGGTTTTATATGCTCATGTCGCACAGTCTCTATCCCCCAGTCAGCACGGATTTATAAAAGGCAAATCAACCGTTACAAACTTATGCACATTTATGACAGAGGTATCGAAAACCCTAGATGTACGCGGATAGTCAGACGTTATCTATACCGACCTATCAAAAGCTTTTGATGTGGTACAGCATGACTTACTTATACAAAAACTTCATGCATTTGGCTTCAGTGATTGCCTAGTTAAATTATTAAAGTGCTACTTAACAAAGAGAACTAATTTTGTCGAATATAAAGGGTTCCAGTCACATAAATTCGCATCTTTGAGTGGGGTTCCCCAAGGGTCAAACTTTGGCCCCTTATTATTTTTATTATTTTTCAATGATGTCACTAACTGTATTACTTCAAAATGTCTATTATGTGCCGATGACTTAAAAATGTTTAGAACTATAAATGCACCCGGCGACTGCTTAGCACTACAACAAGACATAACAAATTTCTCTTACTGATGTAATGAAAATGGGTTAATGGTAAATATAATTAAATGTAAACGTATGACTTACAGCAAAAAGCGTATTACTAATGAATTTGATTACCATATAAATAATACCATAATCGAACCTGTCACTTCCTTCAAAGATTTGGGAGTTTATTTCGACAGCAAACTCACGTTTATCGAACACATAAATCACATTACCAGTTTTAGTTATAAATTGTTAGGATTTATGATTAGGAACACTAAGCCATTTAAAGGAGTAGAACCTCTAATTAAATTTTATTGCGCATATATCCGTAGTCGTTTGGAGTACTGCTCAGTTATCTGGAGTCCTTCATACAATGTCTACATTCTGGAAATTGAGAACGTGCAAAAGAAACTCCTAAAAACATTATATTATAGAAAACACCATATATATCCAACCCAAGGTTATCCACTGGAAATGTTAGAGAGTGAATTCAATATCATGTCTCTTCAGGACCGACGCATCATTGCACAAATTATTTTTATTTATAAATTGGTGCATGATAGATTCAAAGACTCGTATTTGCTGTCCCAATTAAATTTTTACGTACCACGTTTGAATAGCAGGATAAGACAAACATTTTATTTTGGCTCAGTAAATACTCGCCAACACTCAAACTCGCTTCTTTGGTCAATGTGTAGCGCAGTAAACAAATATTGTAATACTGTAGATATATTTACTGTTAATAGCGAAACGAGATTATTAAGTGAATTGCGTGATATGTTTGATATAATGTAATGTAATGGTACTTCTACATGTTGTTGTTATTATTGTCTAATATATAAGTGAAGCTCTGTAATAATTATTGTTATTCATTTTTTGTTAGTATCTTTAATTTATCCTGTAATTGGCCTTTATGGCTGTTGGGTATGTAATAAATAAATAAATAAATAAATAAATACCATATACAATTATTATGTCTGTGATAAATCTATCAGTAAAATTTTAACAAAAAATTGACGGAAATGAACAAAATTCATGGAATAAAATCCATGACATTTTCAAAACAATATTACCACCTTCATTGGTTACACAAAATATCTAAGAATTTTGTTCGCATTTTTCATCGACATCAGGAATATTTTATAATTTGCTTTATCAAACTTTCGTTATTTGTAAAAATAACAAATGTCATGAAATTCATGAATTTTAAATGATAATCCTAAATTTTGAATTGAATTGTGTATTTATAATTATACCTGGAGACTAATTGAAGCGACGGAATTTATGAATATTGAATATTGAAAGTATATTCAATATTGTATAAGAACTCAACGAGATAAATTTCTTTGCAGAAAGTCGACATTAATTAGTTTTTATGGTTTTTAGAAATACTTTTATATTTTTTTTGTTAGTTAAAAATTTGATGATTTTCGTGAAGTTTTGTTGAATTTCAACAACCTTTGCAATTTCTTAAAATTTACCTATCAAAACGATATACCCCACTGAGCATAAAAAAAATAACGTTATGTATTTGCTTAGTGGGACGCTTTCAATTTAAAGGTAAATACGAGTTGTAAATATTTTGATTTGGCATGAAGTAACATTTCTAGTTAAGAAAATTGAAAAAGTGAAACAAAAACTGCAGGCAGTTGAAATATTCGTAAGGTGCGAGAGGTGTCCCATGGTTTCCTTGATTTGTACTGCTTTCTGCATCAATACATGTAATACGAAAATAGTTTGATGTCATCAGATTATGTGTGTGAAAAGAGGCAGAAAACTTTATAATATGTCTGCTATGGTTTTTAGGTGGAACATGCGAAATCGTATGTTCCGGTATGCAGCTTTAAAATTTGAAGGTTAAACGTCACAATGTCTTCGTAAAACTAAATCTGCATAAACCCAGCCACAAATCATTTTAATTAATATGCACAATTGTTTCTAAATGTGACTTTAAGTGGTATAGTTCCAATTTCCACATCTACTAAATAGTTAAGGTATTTACAAAAATAAATAATGCATTTATGTTGATTTTGTGTAAGCTCAAACGAAAATGTTAGTTGAATCGAATGGTCATTCAGTAGATTTGGTAAATAGTCATCGGATTAATCTGTTAATACAGGGAATTTTTCTTTTAAGTATACATACAGGGAATTTTCTATTAGGTATACATATGCATACGCTTTTATTTTAAAGAGTTCTATTTGAAGCTTAAAACGAGTGTTTTCCACTCCCAGACTAAGCATGAAGTAAAATTTCGAGTTTAGAAAAGCCTGAAAATTTGGTTTGGTCGCGTAGCGCAAAGCGCTACGCGGCCAAACCAAATTTTCAGGCTTTTCTAAACTCGAAATTTTACTTCATGCGCCACGCGTATTAAACACTGAAAGCACTGAAATATTGTGAACGAGTGAACTTCGCTTGAAATCAGTGTCTTGTACGCGTGGCGCATGAAGTAAAATTTCGAGTTTAGAAAAGCCTGAAAATTTGGTTTGGTCGCTCCGCGCTTCGCGCTACGCGAGTAAACCAAATTTTCAGGCTTTTCTAAACTCGAAA
The DNA here is from genome assembly GCA_932526585.2 of Philonthus cognatus. NCBI lineage: Eukaryota > Metazoa > Arthropoda > Insecta > Coleoptera > Staphylinidae > Philonthus > Philonthus cognatus. The sequence goes on from OW052244.1 coordinate 42,310,959, forward strand.
TTTTACTTCATGCTTAACCTGAGAGTGAAATACACTCGTTTAAACTTCAAATTGACCTCTTTTAAGAAAACAACGAATATTTAAAAATTTACTACACGTAATTGAGATATGTATACTCGAAAGAAAAAATTCACAAGAAATTATGATTTAAAGCTTTTCTAAAAGAAAAAAAGACAAATACCTAAACCTAAGCCTAAACAGTATGACATTGTCATGTAACGTCAACATTTGACACAACTAGGAAAAATCCTTGCAGATACAACTGTCGACATACTCTCTAAAATATTTCAACCACACATTTCATATTAATAAGTCATAGGACATCTCTCACGATTTCCACTATATGTGTATTATTTATGAAATGACCCTCGTATGATAAATATTCTACTGAACAAGAACATTTCTAAGTAGTAATATATTACGAAAGTATGTTAAATAAATATAGATATTAATACATATATTGAAAAAGAAACGTGGTATATATTTTCGGACGACACACCTTTTATTTCCCCATTAAAAATGTATCGGTGGCATTTAAGGGTGATTCCTGACTAATTGCCATCTTACAAATTATGTTTTCACAGGATTATGCAAATCTCACACCAATTTTCTAATTTACCGAAGAAAAGGGGACCCGGAAGGCGCACCCCGGGGGATACCATAAACGGATCGATAACGATCGATGTTTATCGAGAGGAAATATTAATAGTCGATTTATAATTAAATGATCGCCGGCTACCATCTTCTGGGGCGCAATTAAAAATTACACGTAGTAATTACGCACAAAAGGTGGGACGCAAATCGACAGATACATCGGATTTGGGTGGCGGGCTCAAAGGAGCTTACACACCTTACGCCTGCTACCTGGAGGCGATCTTTTTATCGGATGGACAGGTGTGGCGAGGGTTTCCACAATTGGGCCTCTCGGGCGTTGTAAGCTCGGTTTCTGGTGTTAAAATTGTGCTTAATTGGCTGTCATAAATCGGATTCACTCTAATTGATTACACATATTAATACAAATGAATATCAACTGTAAATATAACTAAGCTTCTTTAAATTAAATTAAAAATTGTCAATCATTTTACACGTTGATATCAACTGTAAATATAACTGAGCTTCTTTAGATTAAATTAAAAATTGTCAAACAGTTCACACGTTGATGTCGACTGTAAATACTTTTTAGTATTCCACGTAAAAGAAAGTACGAGAGAGCAAAATTATGTAAAACATGCGCGCCACTGAAACGAGAATAGTGTTATTAGGAGGAAGTTCGAGCATCGAATGACATAGTCTTATGTAAATTTCCAAGATCTGCGGAATCAATCGGGTCGGAAATGTATGCTGGATTTATCGTCGCATTCAATCCGTTTGGCCATGGGAGCTGTAATTAGCGGTGCAATTGATTCAATGCATTTCCACCGATTATTTATCGCGTTTGCGCTTATTATCGTCGCGCAATTGAGAAACGGAAGCAATTATCGCGCTCAGGCCAACGGCGAACGCAGCTAGTAACTAGACTCGCACTTTACAAATTAATTCTAATAAATATCTTAATCCTTCACATAAATCAATCACAATTTTAATGCGTATTATATAATATATGAGTCCGTATTCTTAACACCGGTGCATTTTCACATCGATAATATCTCGTCCTGAAGTGACGTCACGTTGGGAATAACACTGGTCTGCAAAAAAAATTTTTTTTTAGAGCCCTGACATCATTCCTGCTGATTCTTATGTAAAATGACCTCCTGAATCCGTGGTACAGTGAATCTTCCGAACTGTTGCTATATATTTTTATTATTGTTGCTATATATTTTTATTATTGTTGCTATATATTTTTATTATTGTTGCTATATATTGTTGCAATATATTTTAATTATTTGGGGGTGTTTGGGGGAGGATGAGGGGGAATGGAAGCTGGAATATGTAGAATATAAGTGAAAAAACTGCGAAAGAAACGGAAAAAATTGATCATTTTTAATGATTTTTTTACAATTTAAGGGGGCAAATCCCCCCCCCCCCCCAAATCTACCTCCTTGATACAAATGTTCATGTTTTGGAACTTTTCACCTCTCTAGCCCCTCAGAAGAAACGTAAAGGCTAAAATAATCCTTTTCATCCCTCCAAATTATCGAAAAGTGATAAAAATAGGTGGGGGGCCTCCCCCGAAAACGGTGGGTGATGGGGGAAAACGGGGTCATATTCGGATTCAGGAGGTCATTTTACATAAGAATCAGCAGGAATGGTGTCAGGGCCGATTTTCATGCCGACCAGTGTAATTGACCAAACCGTACAGAGCAGGGGTGTTCAACCATTTTTGGTTGAAACTGGGGTTGAGGTTGAAACTAGTATCTGAGTTTTAACCTCCGGTGAAAAAAAAAATATTTTTCAGTACGATTGGTGAAAAATATTGTTGTTCAAACTGCAATTCATCTATTGCTCGACTTATTGTTGTAAATGCTTGCATTGCAAGCGGTAATTCAATAAACTCGTAGAATGTAAATATTCTATTCTTGATTATTTATAATTTGTCAAACCTCATAATCTAACGTTGTTTTCTTAACTTAAACACGATTGTTCAGAAAAACTAGTCGAGATATTTTAACTCCACTTTCAGAATTATATAGCGTGTTTATTTATAAGCAAAATTAAAGCTTTTGACGTTGATTTAATAATTTATCATTTTCATTTTCATTTAATAATTTATCATTTTTCCAAACCAGATTACCTCAAAATCGACTATTCGTATTCATATGAGGCTTTTATCGTTTCTGAACAGTGTTCAATTTTGTTCGAACAAGTGTTTCCACTCCCAGGTTAAGCATGAAGTAACATTTCGAGTTTAGAAAAGCCTAAAAAGCGAGCGACCAGACAAAATTTTCAGGCTTTTCTAAACTCGAAATTTTACTTCATGTGCTGCGCGTATAAAAGACTGAACATATTGTGAAGTTAAAAATATGCTGTTTATGTTCAATAAATTTGAACCAATTCTCACGCTATCAAAATTCGATATTTATAATAAATTTTAAAGTAGGTATACTTAAAAGAAGGAATCTCTCTATATACAGGGCTATTCAAAATAAATTAGCAGATTTCAAACATCTATTTCTTCCAAGCGACACAAGATAGAAACACAATTCCGACGTTCCTTAAAAGAGAAACGTTCAAATTTTATGAATTCATATGACCACCATGTGTTACACGACAAATATAAAAACGGTGGCTCATTTCTTGCCACAGACGAATCAGCTGGTCTCTAGTTATCGAATTTACAGCTTCAGCAATTCGATGTCGCATATTTTCAAGAAAGGTTTTAGGGCTCCTTTTGGTAAACTGTACGAATACGCTCGACATTTTCTACGAATTTTCGATGCTATTGGTAAATCTGCTCATGACGAGACGGTTGTTTAATAAACTGACGGCGAAAAGCACGTTGAACTTTAATAATGGGCTCTAGTTTTGCTTGTTTCAGCACACAAAATGATTTTTCTTGTTGTGTCGCTATTTTACTACAGACAATCAACATGACAAATAACAGCGCCAATGCGGCCGTGGTTGGAATTTCTGCCTGGACTGTTCACATTTAAAATTTTTGTCTGTCCAGGAACGTTGTAATTATAGTTCTAACTTTTTTAGTTTGAAAGAAATAAACGTTTGAAATCTGTTCCTTTCTATTGAATAGCCCTGTATTTTTTTGTATTTGTTTTTATTATCTCTAACCTGTCGAGAGGTTAAACACCCCTGGTATAGAGTAACACGACGTATTGTTGATGAGACAACTCATCGATGAGAAAATGCATCTGTATTCGGAATATAGAGAACATGAAAAAAAAATCTCATCAGTTTCTCTGACTTCAAGTATTAGAGTTATATTAAGTGCCTTTAAGAGAAAATATAAAGACGTCGTCGTAACTAATATTTTCGAGGCCCTGAAAACGCTATTTCAAAAACAGATATTTTTTCAAAAATATAAATAACAAAGAATCTTCTATTTCATTTTTATTTAATATCTAATAACCCCACATTTGAAAATTTCAACTAATAAAAGATGACATTGCTCTTTCTAAACTTCACTTGAAATTATTGTTTTATACGCGTAGCGCATGAAGAAAAAAATCGAGTTTAAATAAGTCTGATAATTTGGGTTTTAAGGATTGGAAAACACTCGTTGAAATGATATTAGGAACTTTAATGAAAACCGAATAATTCTGTTTTAGGGGCTTTACTTTAAATAACCAACCTTTTTCAATATAATAAAAATGTAATGCAAATATAAATTTAACAATCAATGAATTTTAAGAAAACATAGTACGTTAAAAATCAATAGTATTTAAAAAAGAACACTATAAAAACGTACATTAAATTAATTGTACATCGAATCGTATTTTGAAACAAACGCAAGTAAAATAATTATAAAAAAATCCTACTAAAACAGTACGTACGTCAAGAAAAACGTAAGCGCAGCTAAAAATGTAGTTAAAAAAGAACATTTAAAAACCGTACGTTAAATTAATTGTTCATAGGAAAATCGTACGTCGAAAAATTGGACACTGTGCAATAAAATTTAGCACAAGTCTTATAACTATTTTTAAAAAAAATCTAGTTGTATAATTCGGGTCTGTTTGAATTGAGTAACAGCAATTTTAATAAATAATAAAACACTTATTTCCTGCTTTCAATGTATCTTAACTCTAAAAGCAGTGTCTTTACTAATGTTCACCAATCTAGTAATTTATCTAATAGAAAAACCATCTTCAATCTTAGTTAGAATTCGAATTTTTGAATTGTTGTCTAAATTATAAAAAAAAAAATCCTAAAAAAAATATACGTACACTTCTGTGCAATAAAAGTACACAAAAGTACACAAAAGATGTTATAGTGTAAAGCGGACATTATGAGTTTCTTAGTTACGTAAATATGTAAATTTCCTGAATGTTAAAATGCCGCGACATTTAAAAAACAATTCAAAAATTCGAATTCTAACTAAAATAGGAGATGGTTTTTCTATTAGACAAATTACTTGATTGGTGAACATTACTAAAGACACTGCTTTCAGAGTTAAAGAACATTGGGAGCAGGAGAGAAGTGTTCTGGTGTTTTATTATTTATTGAAATTGCTGCTAGGCAATTTAAACAGACCCGAATTATACAACTAAAATATTGTAAAAAATAGTTATAAGACTTGTGCTTAATTATATTACACAGAAGTGTACGTCAAGAAAAACGTAAGTGCAGTTAATAAAACATACGCCAAAATATTGCCGTTGAAAAATTAGGCATGATAAATCGTACGTCAATAAATCGCATTTCAAAACAAACGAAGGTAAAAAAGCATAAGTAGAAAAATCATACGCCAAGTAAAACGTAAACACAGATAAAAAATCGTACGACAAAAAATCAGGCATGAAAAATCATTCGTTGATAAATCGCACTTCAAACAAACGTAGATAAAAAAGTGTTAGTAAGAAAAGAAGTGTAAATTTAGACTGTACTATACTGATTTATTTTTATATTGTATGTATCTTTATAATGGCCACCATTGATATATAACTTATTAAAAAAAAATAAATACATAGAGGCCGCTTATATTGTGAAGCTCTGAGGTTCAAATATCGTACGTCAAAAAATGTCAAAATGAAATTCTAAAAAGATATCTGAGACTGCACTAACAGGGCCCAGTTGAAATGGCCAATAAACAAGAGGAAGAAAATGAGCATCAAAAAAGTGACAAGAAATGTAGTAATTAATATAAAGTCAAAAGTGTCGAACATGTCTAAAGTGAGAGAATATTAGAAGTGACATTCCACTGAGCAAAAACCAAACAAATAACGTTTCAGCAATATTATAGCAACATGAAACGTTGCTATTATGTTGATGAACTTAAGGAACTTCAAGAATTAAATAACGAAACAAATAGAAATTTACGTATTTAATTATTGTTATTCTTAAAGTTACAACAATAAATTATTTTTTAAGCAATTAATAAAATTAGACAAGAATCGATTAATGAAGTAAGATTTAATGATTTTCGTAAACATATTGGCAAAAGCAACCAGATACATTTTGAAACTCGCGCATCGCGCGCAAAAAACACTGGTTTGATGTGAAGTTTACAATATACATCTTTAGCATACTGCATTAGTATATTTTGAACTTCACTTGAAATCAGAGTTGTATTCGCGGGGCCCATGAAGTAAAATTTTGAGTTTAGAAAAGCCTGAAAATTTGGTTTGGAGCGACCAATCCAAGTTTTAAGGCTTTTCTAAACTCGAAATTTTAATTCATGCTTAATCTGGGAGGGGAAAACCCTCGTTTAAAGCTTCAAATTGAACTTAAAAAAAAAACAACAAATATCTGAAGATATACAGCATATATGCTGTAATTGGAATATGTATATTTAAAATAAAATAAAACTCCCTGTATTAATATTTGAAATAATGCTTAGGTTTCATGTTTGATTTTCACCAATGTTAAAGATTTCGGACAATTTTGTGGGAGTTATATAAATTATGGTGATTTTCAGGAAATCCAATTCTATACAATCCCATTTATTTATTTCTAAATAGAAGTAATGATACTTTTACGGGTAAGTCAAGTTTAGTCAATATAATTACAAAAAACTTTAGTAAAAAATTGTAAATATACAGACTAACAAAAATTCAACATAGAGAAATAATTAATATTTTCAAAATATTCGATTATTGTCTATTTTGTTAAATTTTTCAATTTTCAATATTTTTCGAATGATCAACTAGACTTTAATTTTTCCGTGACTCATGATTTTAATGGTTTTTATAGAATTACTTATTTTTATTTTTTTTATCAATTTTCAAAGATTTCAGTTAATTAGTTATTTTGTTTTCGTAAATTTTCTAATATTTCATTAACTTATAAAATGTTGAATCAATTTCACCTATTAAGTGCATTTTGATAATTATCGCACAATTATGTAAGTTTTGTCAATTTAAATAATTGATTAATTTGATTTATAACGAAATATTTAGGTTTTTTTTTGGGATTAAGAAACGTATGATAATTATGAAATTAACAGAAATAGTGCCTCCCTATCTTTAGCAATAAACTTTAAATGTGCGATTCTTTTCGCAATCTACAACAAGTTAGTCTTACAAAGACTATATCAAACATTCATTGAAACAACTATTTCCCGAGCTAATACTGATGAGAGATAAATCTCGAAGCGCGTCTATAGATGGCCTGAATAATTTGATCCAAATTATTACATTTGCAGTAGGTTACTGGATGTAACAGCAAACACTTGTTGTATAATTCAATGTCCGTCGGGGTATTAGCTCGGGAAGTAGTTGTTTCAATGAGTGTTTAATATAGTCTTTGTAAGACTAACTTGTTGTAGATTGCGAAAAGAATCGCACTTTTAATGTTTTAATGTTTGGCAATAAGTGCCCCCCTTGCTTTGATAATAAGTGCCACCCTTGCCCATATGTGCGGGTGTCCATGTACAGGGCTATATTAGTAATTTAGGTAATATTTCAACAAAAAATGATGGTTTACAGTGTCTGTTTTATGGGCCGACAAAACATATTCCCCGGGCCGCTAATGTGCTGCCCATCCGCTGCTGAAGTGGTGTCGCCTTTTATATACGCACGATACCTTGGCTGAGAACCACTGGTATAAACTAAGAAAATTATTTATACTTTATTTTATAAAAGAGCGTGGTTTGAGTAATTAAATGAGAAAAATGTAAAAATAACTTGAGGCCATCTGTACGTGTAAATCATCCAGTGTTCGTTCAATTTTTAATGAATTCCAACAAGCAGCATACCTTTACGTAATAAACGACAAAATTATAGATAATTTAATTGGAGGAATAATGAAGGGAAATGGAAATCGACGTGTAGATGTATAGATGTAAATGTGTAGGACAGGTGGCGAAGTTCTCCCGCGCCTCCGATATTATATCCCCGCTAATTGGCTCCTCGAGGGAGGCGATTTCAAACTCGAACCTCTTGCTTGCATTTCCTATGTATATACCAAGCCTGCCCTGCCATCTTACATCACTCAATTGCTCGTTATTTCTATTCCGAACGAACCCGGTTACGTGTACATGCACAAACAAGCAAACGAAAGGTTACGCTCCGTGGCCACTTCAAATATGGAAACTATTTGTTAATTCGCGACGTGGATAATGGGGGAAAACGGAGAGGGATTGTTCGAGCACTAGTTGCTGGAAGTACCACCCTCTTGTCCATTAAGAGCAGGTGTTCGTACAGCGTCGTTAGAACTGAATTAGCGATATGTTGGTCAGTTTGTGGCCTCTATAAACGTGTGCAGCTCAATAATTATTATTATGAAGTTAATTGCGAAGATAATTAATAGGCTTAGAATAAGTATAGAGGTTGGAAGTAGATGTGGATGCCAGTACTAATAATTATGAAGGATGTATTTGTATTATCATTGGGTAACCGTTTTGAAAATAGGTATATTACTAATGAAGCAAGAAACAAAAAAGTCACACTGCGCGAATACATCTAAGAGTGCTAATTTATGTTGGTTGTGTGTTTCTGGGATACGAGATGGCACGAAAATAGCAAAATTGCAGTAAGTAGTTTTGACTATGTATTGGTTTATAGTGCCTGCCGAATGTTATCACCACGAATAATAAAAATGATGAGTGCGGAGCGCTATGTTTGTTTGTTTACATAGCACCGTGCAAATGAATAATTAGGTATTGAATTACAGAAGACACAAGTAAGCTGGATAAATAATTACGATATTAATTTGTATCGACATACATACAAATGTATAACAAAACAGATGCCGTTATAGTTTGATATTCCATTTGAGTATATACAGGGAATTTTTCTTTAAAGTATACGTATTCTAAATTCAGAGTTCAATTTAAAACTTTAAACGAGTGTTTTCCACTCCCAGACTAAGCATGATGTAAAATTTCAAGTTTAGAATAGCCCCGTAAAAATTTTTCCAGGGTCCCGCAGCGATCTGAGACAAATTTTCTGGTCTTTTCTAAACTCGAAATTTTACTTCATGCGCCACGCGTATAAAACACTAAAATACTGTGAAATGTATGTATATTTAAACCTCACTTAAAATCAGTGTTTTATACGCGTGGCTCATGAAGTAAAATTTCGAGTTTAGAAAAGCCCAGAAAATTTGTCTCGGGTCGCTGCGAGACCCTCAAAATATTTTCACGGGGCTTTTCTAAACTCGAAATTTTACTTCATGCTTAGTCTGGGAGTGGAAAGCACTTGTTTAAAGCTTCAAATTGAACTCATTTAAAAAAACAACGCATGTCGGAAAAATTTACAGCTTATGCACATGTTAACCTAAAAGATAAATTCCCTGTATTTATATTGTAGACAAACAGTTAAATTCTGGCAACAAAAAATAAATATTCATGTTATTTGCAACTACATAAGTTATTAAAATGATTACTATCAAAAATCAAATATCGTACATGAGTGTCCCGTGCTGCACTCCTTAATTTGGTAAATTGCAATGAAGCACACAAAAGAAATAGATGCGAACACGAGAGGAGGTCTACTCTCTTATCTGGGTAAGCGACACTTCAAGCGGAGTAGGCTAAGCCGTACAAAAAATGAGAAATTACAATAACCCAATTCGAACTCTAGACGCTAAGCTGACTAAGTGCCTCGGTAATCAAATCGCCGAGTGTCGCACATTAAATTTGGTAAATAAAGGAAAAAGGAATTTTTCCGACTCATCACTTGAATCAACATATACCGGCATTCTACATTCCTATTCAAAACATGAATCCAGAAATGCACTTATATTTAAAGAATGTATTGGGAAATATTTTAATAATGTCTTTCTTTGTTGTATATTAACAACATAATCAATGGACAGTCCGCATCAGATAAATTACATTTGCAATTCAAGGCCGCGCACCGCGAACTCGTGTCGCGACAAATGCCGTACACGAATTCTACATATCAAACCCAATTTCTTTTCACATGTTTTTGGAAATTACAGTATAATTTTAAGATATTACTAAAATAGCACGATGCTGCTTCCTATTTATTAAAAGCATAATCAAAATTTACATTGCTCTTATGGAGATTTCTAAGCAACGATTAATTTTATTTATCATTCCTATTAATATAATCTATTTAATACAACATGTTTATAATAATTACTTCAATAAATTATAGCATATGAAGAAGAAATAATGTGTTCTATAGAAGTATTGCATGGATTTATGGGATCACTTAAGAGTGTTTCATTAGTTGATTTATATGTAATTTAAGAAACATTTAAAAAAAATAATACTGTCAATTTATTCGCAAAGCTTCAATATGCAATATGTATAAGATTCAAAGATCTATTTTCATTATTGTGGAAGATTAATCGTTGTTAGTTCTTACGGCCAAATAACATATGAATTTCCGACCTTAAGTAATGTTTGATGAAGTACATTTCTTTTTATTATAACGTTGATTTACATTACAACAAAGTTTCAATTTTAATCTTGACATTCGTTGTTAGAATATATTGCTTATGTTTGTTTTCACATTAATAAATATTACAAATGTTTATTTTATGTCAACCAACCTTCTACAATTCAAATCGCTGTTAATTCATCGAATTCGAAATCTATTCTCCTGCCAATCTCTTGTGATTTTGTGTGTATTAATTCATCGAATTCGAATACTGATCTCCAGTCAATCTGTTGCGTTTTAATTGTACTTTGCTATTTCAATTTAGGCATTCGTGTTTGGTTCGAGTTTGGGTTTTCTATTTTTTTTTCGGGGCAAGCAATGGACGGACGTTTATGGGCCGTGACTGCATAACAATATTTACATGTGCGGTAGTAAAAGTTTAACGAATTGAGAAATTGCATGTCGTCGAAACATAACGTGGAATATGCACACAAAAGGGTCGGTCTGAGGCATTGTTCAGGTTTCCAAAAAATATCAGACATTTTTGCATAATGTTATTGGCGCTAATAAAATAAAAATGATAAAACTAAAAATAAAATATTTTGCTGCATTAAGTATACACGATATATCGTAATCAGTTCGTTCGAACACAAATATAATAACTAATTGTAAACTGTGTTTTTTCTAAATATGACCAAACTTAGGGTGTAGGCTTGTATTTAACAAGACCGAAGCAGCAACTACACATTTTTCGGCAGTAAATGTGTACTTTATCAATATCCAAAGTTTAAGATATAAAACAAATGAACTGGAAGCGTTTCTTGCAATAAATGGTAATGTAAATATTATATGTATTAGTGAGCATTGGCTTGGAGAGTCGTAAATATCGCCCTTATCGGTTATGAACTATTCAGTGGCAACTAATTACTCACGGCGCGACATTCAACATGGCGGAGTGATGCAGCTAATTCAAAATCAGATAACTTACAAGGAATTATCAAAACTCAACAATCTACGAGTATCTGTAGATAAACACTATGAGATAGCTGCATCATTTGTGCCATTATATAGTATGATAATTATTTGTGTATACAGATCCCCAGATGGATATTTTAATTTATTTTTGTCTATCTTAGCTGAACTGTTGAATAGTATTGATTTAGAAAAACAATGTTTTACTCGGAGGAGATGTTAACGTAAAATTTAACACACGAGATCCCCGGGCCATGAATCTGTACAGTTGCATTCAACACACGTATGCAGAATTGTTTCGATAATGTTTCCTCGAACGTGCATCACTCAGATATAGCAGTATACCCTTGTGACTCTGGTACGTCTGATCATATTGGCATATTTGTTAATATTACATTGAACATAATCCCAAATATTAAGATGCAAAAAACGGTAAGACCTATTACAGAAGCTGGCATAAATATACTTTACCTACGCCCTATCTAGTAACCGCATCATACCACACTGTCATCTTGACGCGTATGATTGACATTACTTACACATGCACGTAATAGCTTTGACATGTATATTACTTGCTGACAGCTGAACAGCTGATTGATTACCGCACAACCAAATGGCATTTCTTTGATGTATATTAATCAAGTGGTCATTTAGTTTTCATCAATGTCATGTTACTATAAAAAATTATTGAATAAATAAGTTGTTCATTCATGTTTATTGTTAATTTTGTCAGGGCGTAGGTAAAGTATCGTTAGTTTCTCGAGTGGTATGGCAATTACATATTTGCGGAATACTGCACCCGCTGTAGCGCGGCTCGTGCGCAACATATTCGCTCATATGTAATATGCTGCATATCACTCTCGTGACGTAGTATATTATTATGCACTTCTCGAATCAACCGATTGGGGTATGCTTATTAGTAATATACACAGCCCAGAATCGAAATTTAATACATTAGTAGATATTTTGCAAGAATACTGCAAACATTCTTTTGTAGAAAGAAAAGTTTCAAAACAAAAGAACAGTTCAAATAGTCCGGTTAGATGGTTTAACTCTAATCTGCGTAATATGCGGGAGACTATGTTGCTAATTAAAGAAGCAAGTCTCAAAAATATCGCTTTAAAAAATAATTATATAAAATATAGGATAAAATATCGAATAGCAATTAATAACGCAAACATATATGCAAATGAATCATTTATAAAGAACTCAAATAACAGCCCGAACGCGCTCTGGTCACTAATTAGGATTAAACAATCCACATCACGTGATGCGGTATGCAATATTACTCCTAACACATTTAATTCATACTTTGCAAGTATTACGGAAGATCTGGCACAAGAGTTGCCTAATTACACGCAAGCTCCTACGAATTACATTCTTAATATCCCCAGTAACAGCAGTAAACATTTTATATTTCAGGAAACCAGCGTTATAGAAATAAGAGATACCATAATCAACCCCCTTATAGAGATATATTTAGTCTAACAACTGAAGAATACCAAAGAGTAGTTGACGTTATTGTTAAACCATTAACAAAATTAATCAACATATGTATTTCTAATAACATCTTCCCGAGTGCATTGATAAAAGCACGCATTACTCCAATATTTAAAAAAGGTGACAGAGATAATGTAAGTAATTACAGACCGATAGCAGTATTAGCGATACTATCTAAAGTATTTGAAAAAATACTACAAAGGCAGATCATTGACTATATGGAGACTCAATATCTTTTTTTAGGTACACAATATGGCTTTCGTAGGGGAAGATCTACGACCAATGCAGTTGTCGCCCTTGCAGAGGAAATATTTGAAAGTTTTAAATCTGGAACGAATACAGTATCCTGGTTTTTGGACCTTAGCAAGGCATTCGACTGTATTGATCATGATGTCCTTCTACGAAAGTTATATTTCTATATTTTTTACCCAAGTAGCTGCCATCTAATTAACTCATACCTTTACACTAAAAAATACTGTTATTCCTTACTTCACTTTTTATTTGTATCGTTAGATGTACATTTCGAGACACAAAGTGCTCATTATCAATAATAGTTTGTTATTGATAATGAGCACTTCATGTCTCAAAATGTACATCTAACGATACAAATAAAAAGTGAAGTAAGAAATAACAGTCTTTCTAGTGTAATAATTACTTGACGTAAACTCAAAAACATACAGTTATTAACTCATACCTTTTTCAAAGGCAACAGATAGTTATGGTGAACAAAAACACATCGTTAACTTGTTTCTCATTGATCACTTGGTAAAACATTTCTATTAATATATAGGTATTTGATTCAAATTCACTTGGGTTGTTTTACTAATAAATTGTTTTATTTTCAACTAGTTTCGGCTTAATGCCATTTTCAAGAATGGTGTACAAAAGAGCAAAATTGATTATATATTCTAGATGTCGGCATTTCAGGTAATAAGCGCTCTAATTATCTGGGAATTCCAGAGGTCCTCGTTGTCATTGACCACGTTTTTCCCGCCTTTATGGCTTTACTTATTTCTAAACCCTCCAGATAATTCAAAACTAATCCCTTATTACCCGAATGCAACATTTTACAGTCGTTTGAGCTGAAGAAGTGATTATCCGTGATGCAATGTTTTGCGAACCCCGTGGTCTGTTTATTATTTAGAATATCTTTCCTATAGATTTCCTGGATTTTAAAATGCACAATCAATTGACATTTATAATAGTCATTCTGTGAGTACAATAGACAAGAATATTGACAGTAGATGGCGTTCACGTCGTCAACCTAAATGTAAATTACGTATGACTATTAAAATTGTCAATTTATAGTGCAATTTGAAATCCAGAAGAAAACTAACCATCTTTATTCATATTAATAGTCTCATATATAATTTACATTTAAATTAACGACTTGAACGCCATCTACTGTCAATAGCTGTAACGATACTACTCAAAAATTGGCAGCAGATGGCGTTCACATCGTCAATTTATATGAAAATTACATATGACTACTAAAATGGTTATAGAAGTTCAGTTTTCTTTTGGATTTCAAAATGTACAATGAATTGACATTTATAATAGTCTTTCTGTGAGTACCATCGACAATGCTATTATTTTCTGAATTCACTGAAGTATCACACATATAGTTTATTGTACAGGGTGAGCGAAACTCGATGTCTCAGCTCTATTATATGAAAAGGAAAAACGATAGACAAAATCTAAAATCTAAAATCAAATGACAACAAAACAATATTTGTTAACCATTAGTTTAATTATTGACAGATACGGCTTTGTTATTTGCTTCCAAAGGCTACTTGTTTGAGTAGTGACAATTGAGAATTTTTGATAATACTTTCTTTTAAGTTTGCTTTTAATTTTTTAACGATAGAAAATAGCAAATGTTTTTGTTTACAAAGTTTATTCAGAAAAATTAGCTCTTTTAAAATATCCAAAAATATAGGTATGTTTCTGGGGACATAATGTTCGATGACGTCATTACTTCAGTTTCAAAATTTAGAAAAATATGCAATTTTAGATTAAAATGGACCTTACTCAATCCCATTTATGAACCTCTGTTCAGATTTTTTCCATCGTTTTTCCTTTTCTTATAATAGAGTTGAGACATCAAGTTTCGCTCACCCTGTACATTTTATATGAAAAATGTTAATATTTTGTTTTTTGTAAAGAGTGCCTTAGAAACAGTTGTGTAACTCACTTATTTGTCTACTCCTAAGACCCATAATTTGCTTACATATCACCCCTGAAGACTGGCATCCAACGATATATATTTTACCAATTGTGATGTATTTTAAACTAACGAGTGTCTTCCACTCCCACACTAAGCATGAAGTAAAATTTCGTGTTTAGAACAGCCCCGCATAAAGAGTGCCTTAGAAACAGTTGAGTAACTCACTTATTTGACAACTCCTAGGACCCATAATTTGCTTACATATCACCCCTGAAGACGGGCATCCAACGATATATATTTTACCAATTGTGATGTATTTTAAACTAACGAGTGTCTTCCACTCCCAGACTAAGCATGAAGTAAAATTTCGTGTTTAGAAAAGCCCCGCATAGAAAATTTGTCTCGGGTCGCGCAGCGACCCGAGACAAATTTTCACGGGGCTTTTCTAAACTCGAAATTTTACTTCATGCGCCACGCGTATAAAACACTGATTTAAAGTGAAGTTAAAAACGCACTAAAAACGAACCCAACTTCGATATTTTTCAAAATTGGATGTGTTCTTTTCTATCCATGCTGTAAATCATTAGATATTTGTTATTTTCTTGTAAAAACACTTCGATTCCATGTAGTCATTTGGTCTCCGAAGACCATGATTGGTCCTCCAAACTGTAGCCTTTGTAAAATAGTAATAAACTTAGTAATCTAGAAGGATCCTTTAATTTGAAACTTCTAAGAACGAGTGTTGTCCACTCCCAGACTAAGCATGAAGTAAAGTTTCGAGTTTAAAAAAGCCCCGCGTAGAAAATTTGTCGAGGGTCGCGCAGCGACCCGAGACAAATTTTCACGGGGCTTTTCTAAACTCGAAATTTTACTTTATGCGCCACGCGTATAAACCATTGATTTACAGTAAAGTTAAAAATATATAACGCTTAGAAGTGATGATGATCAATATTTACCAAGATGTAAACGTCAGATACATTTAAAAGAATCCTATTGACCTAAAATTGTACGGGTAGACATAATTCTCGACTTTATTTTACAAATGTCGTATTAATTATAATTACATTTTAAATAATTTCATAAATATCAAATAAATCATCCTATCAAAACCACCCCAAACCGGACAAAAGATAACGCCACGCGCCGGCTGAAAAAGATGGACTTCTTACTACCTGCTAATATCGGGTTGACATTGACGCCCAAAAAATGCGGTTGGTGTTCATAATGGATTACCCCTTGAGTGCTCAGTTTCTTTCTCCTTACCCTCCAACATTTTAGGAAAGAGATAGAAATCGGAAGATTTTAGAGTTTTTGGTCTGGTCGCGGCTGGTTTTGCATTTGGGAGACTCAGTTATATTTCTATTGTGTTACATTTATTTGACCGTTATCTCATTTTAAGAAAAGTCTTCTTTGCGCAGTCTAGTTAAAGTTAGAGTAGTCTTTCTCTTTAACATCGGTATTTTTACATTTGACCGCCTCTTGAGAACAAAAAATATAGATATCAACAAACTCTCACTAAATAAAAACAAAACGGGCAATGTTACATTTTCTCTTTGATCAAACGTGTCTAGAGAAGTTACAGCAATATTTTTAGGTATAAGTCTTGATAACGAACTGTCATGGCGCAGCCATGAATAGGCTGTGGCAGTCAAAATCTGCCGTTCAATTTACTCATTACGCCAACTAAAACAAAAACTTCCTGTGTCAGCACTACACCCTGCATATTTTGCACTCTGCCAGTCGCACCTCACATATTCCTTGCGTCATTCGGTCATACTGAATCGACTATTTGGCCTGCAGAGGCGTGCTGTTGGGATAATTCTGGGATTAGGATACCAGGAAGACTGCAAAAATGCATTTACTGATCTAGGAATGTTAACCCTTCCATCACTCTACTTGCTGGAATGTCTGATGCATGTTCGTAAAAATCTTGAATCGTATTGTGTTCATGCTGACAAGCATGGACACAATACGAGAACTAAAACAAACTTATGCTTAAAGAAATTACGCCTTTCTAAGTCTCGCAATGGCATAAATTATAATGGACCAAAATTGTTGAATTTACTTACGGAACCAATTAAAACCCTAAGTGTGAAACAATTTAAAAGTACAATAAAAATATACTTAACAGTAAAGGCTTTCTACAGTTCTCAAGAAATTTTAAATGATAATTACAAAATAATCATAACATAATCAATACTATCCAGATATACACTTTAATTGTGTTAAATACTTTTAAAATTTTATTGGATGTGTATGTGTGCGTGTGTGCGCATGTGAGTACGTATGTATGGATGTGTGTATGTGCATATCTGTGTATGTATTTAATAATAATAACAAATATTTATTGATCAAAAATGCCATGTTACATGGATTTGACATGTCTGCGTAAGTACACTTAACTAAGATAAAAACACTTAATACATAAAAGCATATAATTATTAAATGGGATAAATATAACCATCCTAAGAATATATACTGCCTTTCAAAAAAATCAGAACACCAAGTATTTATTGCACGATTTTAATAAAATTTACACAATTTGATAATGTAAACGAACTGTATCGATGATCAAAAAATCAACTTGAAAAACAAAAAAACAAATGAATAAAAATTAATAATGTGTTGGGCCTCCACGATTTCCTAAACACTCATTAACACGTCGAGGCATCCTAGAAATCAGGCTGTCAATATCGACTTGGGGTATTTCATTCCAAACTTCGATAATTTGACCTCTAAGTTCCATTACAGTGTTAGCGGGGCGCTGTAAGTTACTTATTCTAACACCTATCATATCCCAAACATGTTCTATTGGCGATAGATCTGGAGAACGAGATGGCCAAGGTAACAAATTGATTTCGGCACTATCAAAAAACTGTCTTGTAATGGCCGCTGTGTGAGGTCGACCATTATCTTGCTGAAAAATGGGGTTCTGCAAGCCATTTACATAGGGCACTAACACTGGCCGTAAAATGTTGTCAATATACCGAATCGCGCTAAGACTTGCTTCTAAAAAAAATAGAGGAGACCGACTACCATATGCTATCGCCCCCCAAACCATAACTCCCTGTGTAAGAGCCGTATGTCTTTCAACAGCAAATTGTAAAATTCTGCGTTTACCGCGTCGACGTCTCACTTTTCTGCGACCAGCATGAGCCCATAAACAGAACCGAGACTCATCGCTGAAGATAATGTTATTCCATTCATGGGTCCAATGTTGTCTTTCCCTGCACCAATCAAGTCTTGCTCTGCGATGCTGCGGAGTAAGAGGTAGACACAATTGTGGACGGTAGGATCTTATACCAAAACTGCGGATTCTTCTGTAAACAGTAGCCATGGATACTCTTTGGCCATTTAGAGCCAACCAGTCATTTCCCAATGCCCGCGTAAATCTGTCCCTTAAAGTTGTAAGACGAAGAGCTCGATCTTCACGCTCAGTGGTGCTTCTTGGATGTCCTGATCCAAGTCTACGTCGATTCTCCCCAGCTTCGGACCATCTAGACCAGCAGCGTACGATCACCGATACACTACGGCCTACCCATTCAGCAATAGCACGAACCGAAAAACCCGCTTCTCGCATTCCAATAATGCGACCCCTTTCAAATTCACTTAGATGATGATATTGTGCACGCCGACGAACACGGGGCATCTTTTTATGTTTTACAAACTGAAATGTCAAACTACTCAGAGGCTACTTGGATATTAGAAGCAATTACATTAAAAAATCAACAGCTCTTCATAATGGTGAAATCAAGGAAAAATAGCATTAAATAGTAACCAAAACAATTAATTTTTTGATCATCGATGCAGTTCATTTACATGATCAAATTCTGTAAATTTCATTAAAATCGTCCAATAAATACTTTGTGTTCTGATTTTTTTGAAAGGCAGTATATATACATTATAAATTAATTATATATATGTATATATTTATTTGTTTATTTTATTAATTTATTTTATTTGTTGCAATTTTACTATGTACATAAATTTATAAAATTGTTTACATAATATTTAAAACTTTATATATTTAGATTTTTTAGTATTTCCACACTTTTAATCTACTTATGTACCTGACGAGTGTAAACTTATGTGATAACACGAATAAAACTAGTTACTTACTTACTTACTCACTTACTATTTGCTGCGAACAGTTACAGTCTTGCTTTATCAGTGGGGAAATTTTGAGATATTGGTAAATGATTATTAATGTGACAAATAAATCATAATTTGTCAAATAAATTCTCACGATGCCGAGTGTTTCAAAAAAAAGAAAGCTACAACTTGCAACTTTACAACACATAAAACAGAGATTTTTTCTTTTAAAAATACTTGCACATATTCCATATAAACATTTGTAAAATTAATAAAAAATTTAATCAAAACTTAGCATTTTGAACTTCACCTTAGATCAGTGTTTTATACCCGTGGCGCATGAAGTGAAATTTCGAGTTTAGAAAAGCCATATTTGGATTGGTCGCTCCGCTGCGCTACGCGACCAAGCCAAATTTTCAGGCTTTTCTAAACTCGAAATGTTACTTCATGCTTAGTCTGGGATTGGAAACACTCGTTAGAGTTTTCAAATTAAAAGTTTTTAATAAGATTACGAATATCTGAAAATTCCCATTCAAAAATCATTATACAGAGAATTTTTCTTTAATAGAATACGTATATTTCTTCAAAGTTCAGTTTGTTTTTTTTTAAATCTTTAGATATTAGTTGATTTTTCTAAAGAGTTAAATTATAATCTTTAAACGACTGTTTTCCACTCCCAGACTAAGCATGAAGTAAAATTTCGAGTTTAGAAAAGTCACGTGAAAATTTGTCGAGGGTCGCGCAGCGACCCGAGACAAATTTTCGGGGCTTTTCTAAACTCGAAATTTTACTTTATGCGCCACGCGTAGAAAACACTAAAATATTGTGAAATTTATATATATTTGAACCTCACTTGAAATCAGTATTTTATACGAGTGGCGCATGAAGTAAAATTTCGAGTTTAGAAAAGCCCCGAAAATTTGTCTCGGGTCGCTGCGCGACCCTCGACAAATTTTCACGGGGCTTTTCTAAACTCGAAATGTTACTTCATGCTCAGTCTTGGAGTGGAAAACACTCGATTAAAGTATACCTAAAAAAATAGCTTTCTTGTAGTTAGAACTTTATCAAAATTTAAACATGTGAATGATTTAATGTTCATTGCATTGGTAGTAGATACAAATAATTTGAGGCGGTGATAGGTACATTTGTAATCTGAACCTTTGTTAAATGAATTATCTATTTTATGTGTTAATTGAATTGTCATACTACTGCCAGCTTTCCCTTCACATAACCTACAAATTAAAAGTTGATTTATAACATAACATGTGATGAATTATGTCTTACCTAAAACACATAACCTGCATCAGCCCAATAAATTCTTAAAATGTCAAATTTGATTGTTCATATAAAAAAAAAACAAATAATAGGTACACGTAGAAGTGAATAAGTAGGTGGTATTTGTAATTTCGTGATTATTTTTTTTAGAATGAGCTTTTGGTGAAATTCGCGTTGATTGAGCTTTTGTGTGTAAACCGTAAATTCGGAATTGAATGAATTGCTCTCTGGAGGGTGTGTGAGGCTGAAAATGTGTGGTTGCTTGATTTATCCCTCCCCAGCATTTTGCGAATCGAATAGCTGCCCTCGTGCGTTCTCTTGTTACATCATTAACTCCTCTGGTACACCACAACATCCCCGCATTTCTATTTAATTGGTTCAATTCGTAACGTTTTGATTTAACTCAAAGTTGAATCAAAATATATATTGATACTGAATCATGGATTACTGGATTACGAAATTTTCGTATAGTAATTGTAATGACTAAACTCGCCCTTAAATTGTAATATATATATATATATATATATATATATATATATATTTATATATATATATATATATATATATATATATATATATTTATATATATATATATATATATATATATATATATATATATTTATATATATATATATATATATATATATAATAAAGACGATTAATATTATTATACAAGATAAATTCAAATTCAAAGCTATTTGAATTAGTTTTGAATTTGAATTTATCTTGTTTGAACTGTACCGTAAGATCTCACATTCTTAATACCTGCTAATGACATAATCCCCTTTTTAACCTATAAATACAGACCATTATTTTCACTCATTCCATTTCTGTGTACCTGTTCATTCCACACACACCACTTTTTCCAAGTAAGTTTGTTTTAATTGTATTCCTATTTTATTTTTAAACGTCATAAGCAAAGCTATACTGAAGAGAGATAAATCTCGAAACGCGTCTATAGATGGCCTAAGACATTAGTTTTAATCCAAGTCCTTTCACTTCAAATTTGTTGCTATCTCTCCTGTCATTTTAAATTTGTATTGTTAGTTGGTTTGAAGAGAATTTGACCTAAACGTTACATATACTTTAATAGAGCGTTGTAACAAATCAAATTAAATAAGATTTTAAATATTTCATTGTATAATTCAATATCCGGAGGTGTATTTGCACGGGAAGTAGTTGTTTCAATGGATATTTATCGTCTTGAGTTGTCTTATTAATTAAGACATTGTTTGCATTTTCACGAATAGTTTTTTTGTAATTTTATATAAAATATTATTATTATTATTATTTGTCATTTCTCGGCTTTCACTGGATTTTCTCTAAGCAGACGGGTATCACTAAGTCTGTTTAGTCGTATTTATTTCAATCTTAGAAATTCTCTTACGATGTTGCATGTTTTTAGGATTGCATGTTTTTATATTATTTTGGTGTAAGATTGGGGCTAGTTCCAGTTGTTGTAGGTGGTTGACATATGCTGCATCCGTAATGCCGGTTGCTGATATTATGAAAGGTATAATGCTGACGAGCTTCTGTTTACATATTCTTTCTGTTTTGATTGCTAGCGGTGTATATTTCTCCATTTTTTCTTTGTATTTATTAGCCGTGATTATGTCTGTTGGTATGTCTATTAAATAAGTTACCTTTTTGTTTGTGGCTTGGAAGGTGATATCTGGCCCGTTGTATGCAATGGTTTTATCTGTATGTATAGTTATGCCATAATATAGCTGGAAGTGATCGTTTTCTAAAATATTTTCTGGTTTATAGTTGTAGTATGGTGTATTGTCTGTGGTTAGTTTTTGTTTAAGAGCAATCGCTGGTGGTGGTGTATGATTTTTGCAGCTATATTATGTCTATCAGTATAGGCTATTCAGGCTAGTATTTTGCATCCTCCTGTTATATAAAGTATCGTTTCTTGATGTGTATGGCATTTTCTACAGGAATCGTCCATCGCTGTATTTTTAATGATGTGTTTTTGGTAGCTTCTTGTGGCTATTACTTGATCCTGTATGGCTAAGAGAAATCCTTCCGTTTCCGGGAATAGTTGGCCTTTCTGTAGAAATTTGTATGTATCTGATTTTCTTATACTTCTATCATTTATAATATGCAGATGTTTGCCGTGGAGCGTCTTCTGAGACCATTGTTCTATTTTTTCCGTTTGGGTTTGTGCGTACGTGTGTATTTGATCGAGGTGCGACATGTTGGGTCGTGTGTACTCTTTATCAGCTTGAACTATAGCTCTATGTAGCGACGTGTTTTTACTGTAGAAATAGTTTCTTAGTGTTTGTATCTGTTTGGCATGAAGTGAATGTACATCTATCATTCCTCTTCCTCCTCCTTCTCTCTTTATTGTTAGTCTTTCTTTACACGATTTTAGATGATATGTCCTGTGTTTTGTTAGTTCCGTTGTCGTGAGTGTTTTAATATTGTCTAGATCTGTTTTAGTCCACTTTATAACTCAAAATGAGAATTAAAATAATTGACACTGATTACTTTTGTTTGTTCACTTTTTATTTTAAACTGTGACTAGTTTCGGCTCAACAGCGAGCCATTATCAAACTAACTACTTAAACTAACATTAGGATCTTATATATGTTACAGTAAAAACCCGAAATCAGTTAAATCTATTTTTGACTAGTAAAAACTAGTTCTAGCATGATCGTTTAGTAAAACCTAATTTTAACTAGTAAATTCTAGTATTTACTAAATATTTCCAGTAAAAACTGGATTTTTTATATTGATCATATTTTGACGTTTAAGTTTATTGTCAACATTATTCGAAAAGAAAATGCAGATTGAAAACGATTACGAGATGGATCTAGCCAACAACTGGAGGACGCGTTTTCTGGAACAACTGAAAGCCGTAGAAATAGGTAAAAACAGTCATTTTAATGTGATGACGTTGGAGGAATACAATACTGTTCTGGCAGATTAAAGAAGCAAAAATTACGTTAAAGAAGACCCCTTTGCAATATCGCCGATTGAAAAGATTTGATGTAATTAACTTCGGCGATGTGAAAAGGCTAACGTCGAATAGTGAAGGTAAAAGATACTATCTACCAGTAGAGCAAATATTCGATGTAATTGAAGCAGCACATATTGCTGTAAGGCACGGAGGTCGTGACAGACTTAGGATAGAAACATCGAGAATATATTTCAACATTACTACAGAAATAATAAATATTTTCTTATCCATGTGCGAAACATGCCATTTGAAGAAAAATATAAAAAGGAAAGGATTTGTTAGCAAACCGATTCTCCATTCGAAACTAAATAGTCGGTGTCAGGTCGATTTGATCGATATGCAGTTGCAGCCTGATAATGAATTTAGATTTATAGTGGTGTATCAGGATCACTTGACAAAATTTGTATTAATAGGGTCATTAAAAAATAAAAGAGCAGAAGAAGTAGCGAATCAGCTCATCGACATATTTTTGACGTTTGGCGCTCCTTGCATTTTACACTCCGATAACGGCAGAGAATTTGTAAACGTGATCATATCTGAACTATCCAAACTGTGGCCAGAATTAAAGATGGTTCACGGAAAACCGAATCATAGCCAAAGCCGGAGTTTTGTAGAGCGTGCTAACCAAGAAATTGAAAATATGTTGGCTGCTTGGATGAAAGATAACAACACTACTAAACTGGCACATGGTATTCGTTTCGTGCAATTCATGAAAAATAGAGCTCTTCATGCTGGAGTTAAGCAGTCCCTATATAAGGCAATTTTTGGCATTGAACCACGAGTAGGGCTTAACACATCTACGCTACCATCGACAATAAACAGCATCAATGATAAAGATGAACTATATACATTTATAGAAGAACACAATTGTAGTAATGGAATAGAAACGAAAACACTAGCATCAAATCACTCACAAAACTCTGCGGTTAGGAAAGACGCACATCATAATCTGAAAAACCAAGCTAAACGGATGAAATTAGTTTCAAATTTAAAACATCCCGTGGTTAATATTAACGACAATGTCCTGATCCCCATTCCAGCAGTAGACCGATCAAAGGCAGACAGTCGAAATGTTGTTGGAGTCATCCTCGATTCAAATGAAGACGGTCTATATAAAATAGGGACTACTGACGTAGTTATTGACAAGTTGTATCGCATATACATACTATATCTATATCTATATCTATATCATTACAAATGACAAACTAGTTTCCGTAATATATTTAATTGCATTTGTCTTATTTTAGATCTGAATTTGATGTAACATCGCAAGTATTTTTGAGAGGCGAACAAGTACCCGAAAACAAAATGTCTTTGAGAAGTGCAGCGAGAAAAGCCTCTTTAGGAACAGGACCAGGCTTTTTACGTTGCACTTGCTTAAAACGATGTACGTCCAATAGGTGCTGTTGTAAGAAAAATTGACTTATTTGAAATTCGAAATGCCATGGAAGCACATCTTGTAATAAGTAGTTATATGTATGATTAAAATACTATTGAATTCTGTTATACATAATAAAAATTGAATTAATTCGGGTTTTTACTAATATCGGGTTTTAACTGGAATGAACTTTTTAGCTGCCTAGGTAAAATTAGTTTTAACTAGACGTAGATGCCAGAACTAGATTCACCTAGTTAAAACTAGATTTAACTGATTTCGGTTTTTTACTGTAACATATATACTTAAAATTATTTATCAGGTAAAAGTGTCGAAAAGAGGAGTATACATAAGTTCCGTCTGGTCATTTATTAGTGGGATTCCCGGATTTAGTTTTGCTTTGTGAATCTCTAATGACTCCAGACTCCAGAAGGTTCATTTTACGGCCCTTTTCCGTACAAGTATGTCCTTCTTCCATGAGGTGGTTAGAAAACGTGGATTTATCTTGTTTTAATTTATACGCTCTAAGATGTTCTTTCGGCCTTACATGAAATTTCTATCAGATTGTCCTATATATACCTTTTACAAGACTGACATGTTAACTTATATATCCCGGATTTATTGTAATTGTTGGGTTTCGTCTTTGGATTGAATATTTCATATTTAAGTTTCGAATATGGCTTAAACGCGACTTATATATTTTCTTTTATTTGAAATATTTTTAATTTTTAGGCTTAACATGCCAAGAAAGGCCAGTAGGGCGTATTTTTGTTCACTCTGAATAGTTTTGATGTTTGCATACATGTATTTTTTTATTTGTTTCAGTTTATGTTTTTCTTTTAAATTATCTATTAGTAATTATTGATAATGAAGGTTTAAATTAAATTACACTTGGTTTGTTTCACAATTTTTTACTTTACTATTTACTCGACTAGTTTCGCGTTTTACAGCATTATCAGGAGTGAATTACAAAAGATACCAACAAGCTTATATATGGTCAGGTAATAAGGGATTTTAAGATTGGGGAATTCCAAATATCCTCATTGTCGTTGACGAGGTGTTTTCCGTCTTTTATTGCCCTATTTATTTCTAGGCCTTCCCTGAGGTTTAAATTACGGCCCTTATTACCTGAATATAGAATTTTGAAATTATTAACATCTATAAAGTGGTTGTTAATTATACAATGTTTTGAAATCCCTGTACACTGTTTGTTATTTATAATTGATTTTTTATGTTCTGTTAGTCTTGCCTGAAAAGTTCTTCCTGTTTGTCCTATGTATAATGCATCACATTCACTGCACTTTAGTTCGTACACTCCACACTTTTTTAATTTGTCTATGGGGGGTTTATTGTTTATTAGTAGTTTTCTTAAATTTGTCTGGTTAGTGCATATGATGCGAAATTCATTACCCTTTATATTGTTTATAATTTTATTTGACAAATCCTTAACATAATTAAGTTTGGCCCATTTTATTTCATTAATTTCTTCGATATAGAAGTGTTTCATCAATTGTTTTTTCTTTTTCTTTTTTAAGATGTTATCAACAATTTCAGCATTATATCCATTGTTGCGAGCTATTGTTTTTATGGTTGCTAATTCGATGGCGAAATCTTGATTACTCAATGGGATGTTTATTAGCCGATTTATGTATGAGTTAAATGTACTAAACTTAATTTGGTTTGTGTGATTTGAAGAATTGGGGATTATTGTGTCAGTAAATGTATCTTTTCTATATATTTTAAATTTTAAATGGTTAGTGTCAGTTTTTTCTATTGTTAAATCTAAAAAGTTTAAACTATTGTTGATTTCTGTTTCTGATGTAAATTGAATTTTTCGATTTATTGAATTTAAATATTGTTCAAAAGAATTTAGTTGTCGGTTTGTGCCTGTTCAAATGCAAAAAATATCATCCACATACCTACTCCAGAATAAAATGTTATTTTTATTTTTAAAATCAGGATTGCTGAATATTGATTGTTCAAAATCGGCCATGAAAATTTCGGCTAAAAGGGGGGATAATGGTGACCCCATAGGTAGGCCATCAGTTTGCGTATATATGGTGTCATTGAACTCAAAGTAATTTTGTTCTAGGCAGATGTTGACCAATTTCATCATTTCGGACTTTTCGTCATTGTTGTTATCTGACTTATTAATTAAATTGATTATAACTGATTTTAATTCCGACGTTGGTATTGAGGTAAATAAACTTTTTACATCGAAAGACACTAACTTTGGTTTTAGTCTATGCACAAGTTCCACTGAGTTTTTTTATAGCATACTGTGATTCAAAATTTACAAATGTAGGAAAACGAGTATTTAAAAATTTACACAATTTGTAAGCTGGTGCATATATATATGACACAATTGGTCTCATGGGGGTACCCTCCTTATGTAATTTAGGTAACCCATAGAGGACTGGAGCTTTTGGGTTCATTCTAATAAGGTTGTAATTTGAATGTTCTAGTAATTTTGTGCATACTTTTAAAATGTTTTTTATTTCTAACTGGAATTTACTAGTAGGATCTTTTTTCAAAGTTTTAAAGTCTGATTGAAGTAGCTGTTCTGTTTTTTGTAAATAATCTTGTTTTGTTAGAATTGTTATTGTATTACCTTTATCCGCTTTAGTTAATATTAGATTATTGTTTTTGATTTTATTTTGAATGTTTTTTATGACTTTTAGTTCAGAATTTCTTTTCTTATGTATGGTATTTTGGGTGTTCTTTTTATGATTGGTAATTAATTTAGCAACTTTTAATTTAGTTAGTGATGTTGCGTTTTCTGATTTTAATTTGTTGCAAATTAATTCTGCGTCTAAACCTAACGTTTCGATTTCTTTGTTAGTATCTAATGAGGGATTATATTTTAAACCTTTTCCTAGAAGTGTGGTTTCAGATTTGTCAAATAAAACATTTGTTAGGTTGACGACTCTAGGGTAGAATTTAACATCATTGGACATACCATCTGACGTTCTGTTTATGTTGTTGTGTGACGTTCTTGGGTTGGTATTTCGTGAATTCTGCAGTTGTTTTATCTTCTTTTGTTGAATCTCGTATTGTTCGAATCCAATTCTCCTTGCGTCCTCTCTGCATTTTGCGTCAATATTGTCAAACTCGATCGGATGTAACAGAGTGGCAAGCCGTTGGTGTAGGAGCTTCCGGAGATGTGACAGATTGTCTCTTGTGTTGTACCACTTTTTTTTTTCTTGATATAGCCAATTGCGATATGAATGTTTCACTACTTCTTGCATTACCCGGTTGTGATGGTTGATGTGTATTTTCATGTATTTTGGTATTAGGTTTTGCTTTAGACATGTGTTGTTAAAGTATATAAAGTATCTATTAGTCCTATTCTGTATCCACTATTGTTCACAATGTTCTTAATTATTTCTATTTCTTTTTTAAACGTGATTTTTGTTAGGGGTATATTTAGTGCTTTATAAATTATTGAATTGAATGCCGCTAATTTGTGTTTCATAGGATGTCTAGATGATTGAGGAAATATCGTGTCTGTAAATGTTGGTTTTCTATATATTTCGTATTCTAATTTTGAGTTTTTTTTTGATATTTTTAGGTCTAAAAAATTTATTTCATTATTTTGTTCTGTTTCTAGTGTAAACTTTATGTTGGGGTGTACTACCGAGACGTGTTATAACCTGTTATCGTCGATTACGTAAACAAACGTTATCTCTTACAGCGTACGAACGGCTAACGTGTTCTATAGCCTTTCATACGCCAGCGCACCCCAGCGCTCCGCGACCACAGCGGCGAGCGCGGTAACTACGAAAAACGCGTGCCCATCTACAGTTTCGCTATCTATGACGGCTGGTTCTGATCTCGGCTAAGTGAATTTATGTTGGTGACACTTATGAACTCAAGGTGCTCGGAATTGTTTGGAGGAAGGAATCTCCAGTGAGAGGTATAATGAAATATACAGAGAGTTTTATGTAACACCGAACATGCTAGAATGTACTCAATTTAAATTTTCCTATGTTCGATGTGTATTGGGACGTATCAAAGTATTGAGTACGATGTGATTGGCTACGATTTCTAATGGTAATATAGTCACCCCAATGTACACTCTTGCTGTCAAAAATAAATTTTATTTGTCAATTAATATACCAACCACAATATGTTGTATTTTGAATATTTTAGTTCAACGGAATGTTTATCAACTTTTGTTATATTTTTAATCAGTAAAATACTAATTAAACAAGGTAAGAAGATATAAACGCTTCATCAGTAATCACAATTTTTCGCAACATTTCGTTGTTTAATTTAACATATTAAATATAATTTTATAAAGATTTTATCGCTTAATTTTATCATACGGCAACTAATAATGTTGGAATTTGTAGGACCTAAACTTAAATTCTTGTAGAACTCTTATGTACAGACAATTTTTAAATATGAAATGATTTTGCAATAGTAAGAATATTATTGGATACTCTTCATAACATTATTATTGGATACTCTTCATAACATAACATAGATTGTTTAATTTCATCTCTTCCAATAATATCAACTGACTTCTAATTCCTCGCTCATAAAATTTATCCAAACAAACTGTTTTATAAGGTTCGAAATGGTTGAAATAAATGGAATTAGTCAATCAGAAAATATTACAGTAAATGATTCATGGGAATTTCTTGAACGGTTTTCTCCATGGTATAAGTTTACCAGGAACATCATTTCCTTCTTTGTAAATATTATTGATATGTTCAACTCTCCGTTCTTCATCTATGTCGGCTTCAAGTGCTAGAACAGCAAAAATCATTTGCTTGCGATAACTCACAGGGTACAATTATTTTTGAAGGGAAGATGTAAATTGGGTTAACTATATTACAATTAGAAATCGTAGCCAATCACATCGCACTCAATGCTTTGATGCGTCCCAGTACACATCGAACATAGGAAAATTAGCATTGAGTACATTTTAGCATGTTTGGTGTTACATAAAACTCTCTGTATATGTGTGGTTATATACTCTGTATTATTTATTAGTTATTACATTGTTTATTCTGTATTATAAGGCGATAATGTAATTTTAACAATCTTTTTGTCTTCAAAGGGCGTTTCTGCATGACGGTACAGCAATGTAATTTTAGCCAAGAGAACACTAGTCGGGCCACTGTTGTGGGCCAAGACAGCTATAACAGGAACAGTTAAATCTCCGATTAGCGGGATAATTCTTGAATGACGATCCCATTTGAAGTTACAATGGGGATACTCAAATTGATTGTATGCGTAACTCTCCCTACTAGCGGTAACTGCAGGTATTTCACGTCAGGTAGTGATCATGGCGGTCGGTAAAAATAAGGGATTGTCGAAAGGAGGCAAAAAAGGCGTTAAGAAGAAGATTGTAGACCCTTTCACCAGGAAGGACTGGTATGACGTAAAGGCGCCATGCATGTTCGCCACCAGGCAGGTCGGCAAGACCTTGGTGAATCGTACCCAGGGTACCAAGATCGCCTCTGAAGGTCTCAAGTTCAGGGTCTTCGAGGTCTCCTTGGCTGATTTACAAAATGACAACGACGCTGAACGTTCGTTCAGGAAGTTTAGACTCATTGCCGAAGATGTTCAAGGCAAGCAGGTATTGACCAATTTCCATGGTATGGACCTGATCACCGACAAACTGAGGTCGATGGTCAAGAAATGGCAGACGCTGATTGAGACTTCCGTTGATGTCAAGACCAACGACGGCTACTTGCTCCGCGTCTTCTGCATCGGGTTCACCAACAAGGACCAGATGTCCCAGAGGAAGACTTGCTATGCCCAACATACATAAGTTCGTATGATCCGCATGAAGATGGTCAACCGCAATATCACCGGCAGTGAACTGAAGGAGGTGGTTAACAAGCTCATCCCTGATTCCATCGCCAAGGATATCGAGAAGGCGTGCCAGGGCATTTACCCATTACACGATGTCTACATTCGTAAAGTGAAGGTGTTGAAGAAGCCCCGTCTCGACGTTTCCAAACTCATTGAGTTGCATAACGACGGCGGCAAGGGAACAACCGCGGAGGTCGGCGAGGGTGGCGTCAAGGTCGACCGCCCAGAAGGTTACGAACCACCCGTACAAGAGTCCGTGTAATTTATACAAGATAATAAAAAAAAAAGATTGTTTATTGTTTATTTCCACCACTGGGGCTGCATTAATGGTATACAATCGCTGACCCATATTGTTGATTACGAACTGTAATTTCTTGATACCTCACCTCCAGGTAGCGATTAATGGTGGGGGCGAACCCTAAATGTCTGGACAACCCGCTTACAATTTTATCGTTAGATAGGGTACCCCACCCCCACCCCCTGTTGTATACAACTGAAGGGTAAATGTCAATCTCCTCCAAGGGGAACTGGGTACATTGACGAAGGTTAGATCGAGGGTCCCGTTAATATTGTTCCTTATGTAATGCGATTTAGGCAACCGCCTAGCACGCGTTAAACGACGACGTGACCGCATGACTAATACCGTACTACCGAGACGTGTTGTCACCGGTTATCGTCGTTTACGTAAACAAACGTTATCTCTTACAGCGTACGAACGGCTAAGTTCTTCTACGCCAGCGCTCCGCCACCACAGCGGTGAGTGCGGTAACTAGGATAAACGCGTGCCTATCTACCATATTCGCTATCTATGACGGCTGGATTGATCTCGGCTAAGTGAATTTATGTTGGTAACTCTTTTAAACTCAAGGCACTCGGATTCATTTAAAAAGTCACAGTTTACAATAAAAAGTGAATACAAAAAAGTAATCAGTGTTATTTATTTAAATATATACAATGTTTCACAAAGTAACCGCCTCCACCACAAGATATCCAAATGAGTATGTTAATAGGGGTATGGAAAAAGTGTTGATTGCCTTGAAGAGGTTCTTTGAGTTTAATTTTGATTTTAAAATAAGCGTTAGGCAATTTTTGTATATTTGGCTGAGGTGTTTCTTTACTACCGTGTGTTCTATCCTTGTATTTTGTTGGAATCCCAGGTATTTATAGGTTTCCTCTTCTCTCATATTCTCTAATGTTTGGTTGTGAAGTGTTTCTCTTGTTGTTTCTTCTATCTATACGCCTTTTTTACAGTTAACATTTTGCATTTACTTATCCCAAATTCCATCTTGTGTTCACTTGTAATTGTCTCTATTATTTTTAATAGCCCTTTTATCTGTGTTTATGTTGGTGCGTATATTTTTATATCATCCATGTATAGTAGATGGTTGATTGTGTGTTTTGTTGTGTTTTGATGTTTAATTTGGAACTCAATTTGAACTTTCTTTAGGCTCAGTTGCACCAAAAATGTTGAACTTGAGTTCAAGCTAAACTTAAGTTTAAGATGACAGCTCCTATTGTTCTAATGCCACTTTGAACTTAAGTTCAGAGTTGAACCAGTTCAACATATTTGGTGCAACTGGCCCTTAATGATTCTTTATCAATCAGTATTTCAATATTGAATAAATTAAATAATTTAGTGAATAAAAACAAAGTTCAAAATTAGTAGGTTCGAAACATAATTTTATCTTTCTTTTGCACTTTGTGAGCCGTCACCAAACGTCAGAAATGATTGAAATTTTTAACGTCAACGTCAAACAGTCATTAAAATTACCAGAGAGAAAAATTAACCGCGCGCGGACTTCCATTAAAATGCGTATTTCGGAGTCGTTGAAATTCTTCAACGAGCGGAAAAAATCGGCGGAGAAAGAAAAAATTTCGACGAGCCGGCCCACCGTCGAATTGGACAACCAAAAATCCCTGACGGCGTTCCCACGATTCGACGCGAGCTACGAATACTCCGAGCTCATTTCCGACTCGCTATCCTTGTTGTCGATAGTCCAGGAAAAAAAACCCTTAGGATGCAAACGTTGCACGGACAAAAAAGACAATATAAAGTTGAAAGCGTCGCAAGCTTTAGAGAACGTTTCGCTGGTGGATAAGGACATTTCTTTGGTGACTATTAACGAAGAGGATTCCGATTATGAAAACTGTTTAAAGGGTAAATCGCTGATGAATAGTGATAGAGAGAGCTTTTTCTTAACCATAAAACGAATTATTCCTAGCGATGATTTAATTGCGACAAGGCGATACGGTTTCGACGGGTTTCTCCTGAAGTGGAACTTTCTGAACCATTCTGATTCAGTTTACTTCGACACTAACTACAACTTAAACCACTCAAAAGTCTACTTCTTTAACATCAGCGAATTTAACTATTTATACATGAGCAGGTGTTTTATACCAATTGAGCTGTTCATTAAGCACGGGGGGAATAGAACTCACACTTTGTTGGGGAGCGCTGACATCAATCCGAAGCCGGCTTTGGAAAACGTGGGGAAGGTTTTCGAATACCAACTGATGATTGACAACAAAGACCTGGTTAAGTGCTATAAAAGGCTGCATGATAAAAAATACGGCCAGATAGTTTGTTCCTACATGTTCAACGGGAAGGTTTCGAACTATCAAGCATGCGTGCCAAAACCCTTAACCCGCGAGGAATCCCTCGAATCCATACGTTCCTACAATTTAACCTTACCGGATACCATGCAGAGCTCGATCAGCATAAACTCGACCCGGTCCCTAGAGCTAAAAGCTTTTCAAAACGGTTTAAACATGGTTTTAATCAGAAACAAGGCGTTGAGAACTACACAGGAGGAAATTATGACCGAGTTAAAGGAGAGGACGACTTGGATGCACGAAGAGTTGAAGTGGAGGCTAACTCTGCAAGAGCACGCTATTTTAAGCGGAGATAATCCAAATTTGGTGAAATGGAGGCAGTGGAAGGACGAAGCAACCTCTAACGTAAAATACCGCCCGAACCCAAACGAGGAGTTCAACAAAATGCAAGTGGCGATTTTCGAAGTCACCATAATCGAACTCCAACTAAACCCATTCTCCCGCATTTCAATCGACGATTCAATCAAGCAAATTTACGTCGAATACTCCTTTATGCACTACACCGGCACACAAATGGAAACAGTGTCCATAGAAAAAAACGCCAACGACTCCCCAATCACTTTTAACTATTTGAAAACCTTCGAAATTCGAGCTAGCGACAAGGACGCCAGGTTATTGGCCGAAATGATTAAGAACAACGACTTGATCGTTTTTTCTATTGTCAGCGAGCCGTTTCCTATACACGGCGTTTCTCAGAGTTGCGTAGAAATCGGGCATTGTCAGGTCAGGATTTTCGATTTGGTACAAAACCGGACCAACGTTGTGACTGACTGTTTTCCGGTTTATGATGAGCTCGATGGGGGAAGGGAGTTGGGGAAGTTGAAGTTGGCTTTTGGGGGGTTGTTGTCTTTAAGGTCTGTCGCTTTGCAGATTATGACGCCTGAGAATTTTAAAATTATTAGGTAGCATTTTTTAGGTTGTTTTAAATACATTTTAATTGATGTTATTGAAGTTTATTCTTACTAAATACATCCAAATGTTGGTGAAACGAATTAGGGATGTTCGATATACAGGAAGTTTTTCTTTTAAGTATACAACTACAGCGTATATACTTAAATCTTCGATATTTTGAAAAATCGATATTTTTATGCAAAATTGTCGATATTTATATGGGTATTTCATTTTTCGATATATCACTAAAATTGAAACCTTACCGATAATATGGTTTCGTTGCATACAAAGTTAGGGATTAGTTGACTACAGTTTTTACTTATGATGAAAACTAAATTACGCAAGGTTTCTCCAACACATTTTAACTATACTATGTTTTTTATAAGAGTGAACTTATCAAAAACCTGATTTACACAGCTAGAATTCCTTCAATCTAGCAGTGTAAATCAGGTTAATCTAGTAATTTTTTTTCCGTAAAATTTAAATCTAGGAATAAGTTGTGGTTATAATATTTGACCCTGCTATCTATTTTATTCATATAAGGTGTTGTTATATACTGGCAATTTTTCTTGTAATATACATACAGGGTGTCTACGCTAAACCGTTCGTTAAAAGTTTATGAGGTTGCCGTTGCACTAAAAATTTGAAAAAAATCCTTGTCATACGGTTGAATAAGTTCTCCTCGTGTGAAATATTTTCAACTTTATATCCCATCCGGTTCCACCGGAAGTAGCACCAAATTTATTATTTTAAATGGAACACCCTATATATTAGTAATTTTTGGATTACTCGTTTAAATTGCAACATATTTTATTCGAACATATATACACTTATCTCCTATAGTTTTCAAGCAAAAAAAATATTTCTGAAATTTTGACCACTAAAAGGCATCTTGAAATCTATCTGTAACTTGTCTTAAGTGTAAGATAAAAATATGATTTATATCTTTACTTGTACCTAGAGGATGCCTCTATGAGTGTATTAATTGGAAACTGTCAATTTTGACAATAAGTGTTCTTAAAATGTCAATATCGATGTGCCCTCTTCAATATCTCGTAATTCAATTATTTTAAATGGAATGACCCATATTTTATCAAGTGGTATGATTGGGGGGAAGATTTCCTACAAAAAAGTATTAACAACTATACTCCTAAAGCAAGTGGTTTTCGAATTATTTTGAAGATTCGTTTTTCGTCGCATTTATTCAGAGAATAATGCGCGCATAAGTCGCAACTAAATTTTAGTAGGCAAGTAGTAATGCTTTTATTTTGTCGCTTATGTAATGCGAAATGTCAAATAATAAAAACAATTAGTACAAAGTTATACAGAAATCAACAAAATTAATAAATACACCCATCAACAAATTAGCAATTTATTCTTTATACATGGCAACTGCGATAGAATTGGTACTTAAACATGTAGAATATTTAATGAAACTTATCCACATTTGCCGCCGATGAATAAAACAAGATTTAGAAGATTGGAATAAAATTTTGAAAATTTAGTTTGGTCACGTATCGAAGCGAAGCTTCAATTTTCATTTTGCCATTGATTGAAATACAAAAATGTGACCCTGGCTCGTGAAAATGGTTTTTCAATACCTCTTTAAATAAAAAAGTGTTCTATATGTGGCACCTCCAAAATGTACCACCTTGTACATGCCCCAATAGACTGTACATTTTCAGATAGTCGTCGTATTTCAAAAGAGTTCAAATTGATGCTTTAAAGGAGTGTTTTCCTGCCGGGTGGGGTCATTTTATAGTACAAAATGACTCCACCTGGGTTCATGGATGTGTATGAATGTGTTTGTGGCATCTAAATATAGTTAAATTACACAAATATAAAGGTAAAATGGTGAAATGATTTAAAACCAATATTGAATAAATGTATATAAAAAAATACAAGGAGTTTATATTTTAACTATACATACTTCAATATATTGTATACGCTGTAAATCTTTAGATTTATTGTCTTCACACAGAGTTTCAATTGAAATTTTAAACGAGTGTTTTCCACTCCCAGGTTAAGCTTGAAGTAAATTTTCGAGTTTAGAAAAGCCTGGATTTGCCCTAATATTCTTAAAATAATAATCTCTTGTATAAAATCTAAGATAATTGTATGATAATTACACTTAAAATATTATTTTCCAATAAAAAAAGATCTCCCTGTTACAAACCAATTACATCCACTTAAGTAGTCAGCATAGCATGTACTAATACAAACATAACTTATTAACAACGTTTTAGTGTAATTAGAGAGTAGAATTTATCCGTTAGTTCGATTTCTTCCCCTATTTTTTCCAAAACGTCGCCGCAGCGCATTATTAATTAACGTTCTCGTTATTCCCCATCAATTTCCCATTGATGGAGATATTAATGGCCGTTTCCATATCCGGATAACGGATAACGGGGCATTAATCAACAACACTGAGTGGCGCATCGATAGCGACACGACTCCTCGCGTGACTCGGCCCTATATAAGAAAACTCACTACAAATTCGACATTTAGATAAGCGATCTTGAAATGTTAATTATCTATATATAGAATTGTATAAATACAAAAATACACAAGATGGATTATTTTGAATCAAAAGAACGGGATTGTTCTATAATAATAATTTTAACTTTTTCAGGTTTGTTTATGTGTAAAATGTAAAATGATCTTTAAAGAAACGTTTTACTTAAAAACAAAACCTCTCTTGTTCACAAATTAAACACTTTTTAACTTTGTATAACTGAAACTTTATTAAGTCATATTCTCAATTATATAAACAAAGTTAACAAGTGTTTCATTTGTAAACTAAAATGGAAAATACGCACGATGGATTATTTTATATCAAAAGAACAGGATTATTCTTTATTAATAATTTTGACTTTATCAGGTTTGTTTATGTGTAAAATATAAAATGATCTTTAATGAAACATAAGTATAAATAAAATTGCCAATTCTTGGTTGCAGAATACTTCAAACATTAAAAGTGCGATTCTTTTCGCAATCTACAACAAGTTAGTCTTACAAAGACTATACCAAACACTCATTGAAACAACTACTTCCCAAGCTAATACCCCGACGGACAATGAATTATACAACAAGTGTTTGCTGTTACATACAGTAACCTACTGCAAATGCAACAATTTGAGTCACATTATTCAGGCCATCTATAGAAGCGTTTCGAGATTTATCTCTCATCAGTATAGCTTTGCCATTCCCTCTAAGTAATTTGACACCTTGGACTGGCGGTCACGTTACCGTTCAAACATAAGTATAAATAAAATTGCCAATTCTTGGTTGCAGAATACTTTAAACATTAAAAGTGCGATTCTTTTCGCAATCTACAACAAGTTAGTCTTACAAAGACTATACCAAACACTCATTGAAACAACTACTTCCCGAGCTAATACCCCGACGGACATTGAATTATACAACAAGTGTTTGCTGCTACATACAGTAACCTACTGCAAATGCAACAATTTGAGTCAGATTATTCAGGCCATCTATAGACGCGTTTCGAGATTTATCTCTCATCAGTATAGCTTTGCCATTCCCTCTAAGTAATCTGACACCTTAGACTGGCGGTCACGTTACCGTTCAAACATAAGTATAAATGAAATTGCCAATTCTTGGTTGCAGAATACTTCAAACATTAAAAGTGCGATTCTTTTCGCAATCTACAACAAGTTAGTCTTACAAAGACTATATCAAACACTCATTGAAACAACTACTTCCCGAGCTAATACCCCGACGGACATTGAATTATACAACAAGTGTTTGCTGTTACATACAGTAACCTACTGCAAATGCAACAATTTGAGTCAAATTATTCAGGCCATCTATAGATAACGTGACCGCCAGTCTAAGGTGTCAAATTACTTAGAGGGAATGGCAAAGCTATACTGATGAGAGATATATCTCGAAACGCGTCTAAACTGTATGTAACAGCAAACACTTGTTGTATAATTCAATGTCCGTCGAGGTATTAGCTCGGGAAGTAGTTGTTTCAATGAGTGTTTGATATAGTCTTTGTAAGACTAACTTGTTGTAGATTGCGAAAAGAATCGCACTTTTAATCTTTAATGAAACGTTTTACTTAAAAACGTTACCTTTCTTGTTCACAAATGAAACACTTCTTAACTTTGTATAACTGAGATTTTATTAAATCATATTCTCAATTGTATGAACAAAGTTAAAAAGTGTTTCATTTGTAAATTAAGATATATAACGAAGGTAAATTCTCCACCGATAAGAGTTTACTCTCTTAATATATTAAATTACCTAACGACTAAAATGATATAAAAACAATACTTTCTCTATCTATACAAGAAAGTTAAATGTTTACAGTTGGGTAAGATTAAATGTGCATTAAGATTAATACTTATATCGTGCGATCGTTTAAATTATGATTTAGAGTAGGCGGCAGTTTTTTTATGATAATTGTATGTTAAAATAAATTTGAGGTTATGTAAACTATGTGTTAACAATCAATAGTGCCAATCTAATATAAAATTCAAAGCCTATTTTAAACTATTAAATATTAATTAAATTTACACAATAAAGTTAATTTTACCACTTTTATGTTACTTACTTACTTACTTTAAATCATGTTTTAAATAATCGCACGGCATATGTATACATTAGACCCTACTCATTTCGTCCACACCAGATTCTCAAAGAAGAGTAAGTAGCTTAGTTTAGTAGTTGAATATTAATTCTAATAATTTCTAGAACAGAGAGTTTTTGTTTTAAGTACACATATTTTTGTTTTAGGTATACATATGTATACGCTGTAATATTCAGATATTATAGTTAAAAACGAATGTTTTCCACTCCCAGAGTAAGCATGAAGTAAAATTTCTAGTTTAGAAAAGCCCCGCGTAGAAAATTTTCACGGGGCTTTTCTAAACTCAAAATTTTACTTCATGCGCCATGCGTATAAAACACGGATTTGATGTGGAGTTCGGAATATACGTCTTAGGCATACTGCTTTAGTAATATATTTTGAACTTCACTTGAAATCAGCGTTTGATACGCGTGTCGCATGAAGTAAAATGGGAGTGGAAAACACTCGTTTAAAACTTGAATTTAAACTCTTTGTAATGACAACTAAATGAAGATTTACAACGTAAACAGTATATTGGGGTATGTATACTTAAAATATAAGCTCCTTGTATTTTTTTTATATACATTTATTCAATATTGGTTTTAAATCATTCCACAATTCCACCATTTCACCTTTATATTTGTATAATTTAACTATATTTAGACGCCACAAACACATTCACACACATCCATGGACCCAGGTGGAATCATTTTGTACTATAATATGACCCCACCCGCTGGGACTCGAATTCGCGACCCCTGGGAGGCAAGGCCTCTACCCACTACCCCACCAGGGTCCCCAAAACTCCTTGTATTTTGATAAACATTTTTTTCTCCGCTACATTAAGAACATGTTTATTTAAATTACTTCAAATTGTGTTATCAATAGATATAAGTCGAGTTGTTAAGATAATTAATTGCAAATAATAAGAAATATTTTTAGTAGACTTTAAAAAATATGCGAAACAAATAAAGTAATTTAATTTCTGCTACCGTTTATTAATAAGGAAATAAGTCACTTCCTAAAATTGAATTTCTATAAACATCAAACAGTATAGACAAGAATAATTCAAATTCAAAACTATTTTAACTAGAAAATAAGCTTACACTTCTTATAGTTTGCACATTTTAAACATACTATATAAAATTACGAAATATTCGTGTAAAATGCCATACAATACAGTATATACAAGATTTTAGAGCTGAGACCAAGTTCCTAATGCAGATGTGGACAAAACGAATAAGTCGCCATACGTTGGAGGAATTTAATGGAAG
The DNA here is from genome assembly GCA_932526585.2 of Philonthus cognatus. Classification (NCBI taxonomy): domain Eukaryota; kingdom Metazoa; phylum Arthropoda; class Insecta; order Coleoptera; family Staphylinidae; genus Philonthus; species Philonthus cognatus. The sequence goes on from OW052244.1 coordinate 42,350,909, forward strand.
TACGTGTGTTGTTTTCCTATATTTCTTTTTTTTCTGGTGGTGAATGAATGGGGTGGTGAATATTTTATGGGGGAGTTTTTTTATGTAAAAAGGTGGGGTGGAAACTGTCATGGACTTGTGCTGCGATTCTCATGACGATGACGGTTTGATTGGTTTCGCACCGGAAGTGGGTTTGGTGCGTGAGTTTGCCCCTATTGTAATTTCATCGATTTTTTCATTCTGCTTTTATTTCTCTATATAAGAATAAAGTGTTTTGATTAAGTACTTAAGCCAATCATAAGATTTTAAAATTTGTTTAGGGTTGATTTTAATAAGAAAAAAAAAAACGCTTGTAAATGAAACACTTTTTACTTTGTTTAACCACTGTATTTTGCACTTAATTTGTGACTATAGTTTCGATTATCTAGTAGTCATTATTAAACTGACCACTTTTAGTTTAGAAAGTATAGTCACAAATTAAGTGCAAAATACAGTAGTTAAACAAAGTAAAAAGTTTATTTAGGATGTACAAAGTGAACGACTGCAACACAAAACACATAAAAAAAAACACTTAGTTAAATTTCATGAATAAATCGGTTTATTATTCTAACTAGTTTCGACTTTGAATCATTCTCGAGGAATTTATTCCTTGAGAATGACTCAATGTAGAAATAAAAAACAAAATATTAGTAAAATTTAATCAAGTGTTTTCATTTAAATTCAAAGTTAATTATATTTCACCATGTAATAGATAAGAAACTTATCCAAGATATTAGTTTAGAGATACAACACTTGATTTAGAAGCAGAGGAAATTACGTGAATATCATATTCTGAATTTCTGAACTTATTAGAATCAAAAACATATAATTACTTGATTAGATATTTCGACTTATACGAATTAATGTATTAAATAACAATTTATCAGATCATTGAGAAGTCATTACTTGACATAATTGTGTTGGGTATGTAATAGCCGTCTTTGTTAAACCCCGTGACTTACGATTTAAAATTGAATTTACAATACATATAAGGATTTGTTCTTTTAAGTATGCTTCTACATATTACAAAACAATTATCTCCAAACGTTCGAGTTAATCAAAATGAACATTAACAACATTAATTACCATGAAATCAAACACAGGGAGTATATTTTGAACTTCACAATATTTCAGTGTTTTATACGCCTGGCGCATGAAGTAAAATTTCGAGTTTAGAAAAAAAGCCTGAAAATTTGGATATCCCGGAGCGCGACTCACTCCACTCGCGCGCACCTGCAAATCAAAATTTACAGGCTTTTCTAAACTCGAAATTTTACTTCATGCTTAATCGGGGAGTAGACAACACTCGTTAGAATGGTATTAAGATCTTTGATTAAAAATAAAACATTAGTTCTGTTTTATTAATTTTATTAAACATTCATGATTTTCTAACTATTTTTCTAATTTCTGCAAACTCGTATTATTTATCCCATTTTAAATATTGTAATAGTTTTAATAATTTTCAATATTTACAATATTCCACTAAGCATTGTATTCTGCAAGATTTTGGATAATTTTTACGAATTTTATTAAACTTATCAATTTATTAGTGTTAAAAATGTTAAATGCAAATTTTGTTCGAATGCCTAGACAGTTTATTAAGTTTTGAGCCAAATTTAATCCTAATTTAATTTAAGAAAAAAATTTTTTTTATTGTTTAAAAATGGATTCTGTTTAAAACAATTTAAAATATAATCAGTAAAGAAAATCGAAATATCTCGTTTGTTGATTTTTCCCATTATTTTGATATAAAATTAGAGAAAATAACAAGTTCAAGTGTTGTTGAAAAATCGCCCAACAGAACTTATTGAAAAGTGCACTTGTTTTTCGTGCTATTTTTTAATCATACCATAATTATATTCAAGAAATTTCACAAAAAAAGCAAGTTTACTTTTAAATAATATTCTAGAACCAATAATAAACTTCAAATGAATTTACTAAAGCTGAAAGTTTATTAAATTTCTATAAACTTAAAATAACTTATATCATTAGTTCTGTTAAGATCAAATAAATTTAATCAACTTTGAGCGTTTATAAATCAATTCAAGATTAGTGACTTTCTTTTATTCAACAGTAGCATAAAATTAATAATTTAATTTGTTTTAATATTTTATAGTTAAATACGAACTGAACACTTTTCAATAATGTCAAGTAAGTACATTTTGAGGATTATGTAATTTTGTTCAACATTAGCACAACATTTATTCAATTGAATTGAATCAATTTTAATCATTCTACTATTATATTAAATTTACCAAAATCAGGCGTTGATTTACTTATCTTTTAGGATTTTAAAAATAATACACGTTTGCTATATTTTTTTTATTACTTTAGCCAATTTAAACTTTCGTAATTTTCTAGATAAATTGATTTGATTTATTTGAACATTAACATAAAATTAATTTATTTTTTAACGAGATTACCTATACTTTTTCTTGTGCATTTAAAATAATTAATTTGAAATTGTTATATACGCTGTTTTCATTAATGCGTTCAATTTAAAGCTTCTAACAAATCTTTCCACTCCTTGACTAAGCCTGAAGTAAGATTTTGAGTTTAGGAAAGCCTGAACACTTTCAGGCTTTTCTAAACTAGAAAATTTACTACATGCACCAACTACCTAAAATACAAATTTATTTTAAAGTTCTTTGCTTATTCAGCATTAATCTGATAGTGGTGATAATAAACAAGATGTAGCTCAAATATTATGATGTTTTCATCATGGATTGAGACGATTTTTTCTAAACTCGTTTTTTTTGCGCCAGACGTAGAAAACACTGAAATATTGTAAAGTTAATAAATATATACTAAGCATGTTTAAGTTTTACATCTAGCACGTTACAATAAACTGCTGATTTAATTTGAATAATGTAAGCTGTAACTTTGATTTATATAGCTAAAAGTGAAATCAGTCGAGTGATCTCCAAATATTCAATTGTTTTCATAATTAAAACAATTGATGGATTCCATTATACCGTCACTAGAATAAAGGCAAGATTTTGAAAAAACGTTTATTATATCGATGAAATGATTGATTTTTGTATCGATATAATATTCGATACTTTTAAGTGTAGTAGTAAAAATAACCGACTTAAAAATCGAATAATAAAATATCTCGGTCAAAAATAATCAATTATTAAAATATCTCGATTATTCCTATTACTAATTGTGATCAAAACTTTGCAATTCCTTCAAATGAATAAATTTTCCTAAAATATTTCGCGGATCTCCTGTATTTCGCGGACCACCGGTTAACAACCACTGAATTCAAGCTTTTGTAAAAACAGCAAATGTTTAAAAATGTTGAGCTAAAAATCGTGATATGTACACTAAAAGAAAAAATTGCCTTCTTAAAATGTAATGAAAAATTATACATGATGAATATCTCAATAAAAATATTTAATGAACCCCCAACAAAATCTGGAAAAAATATAATAATAAAAAGAAATAAAATCTTTTGTAAAAACAGCAAATGTCTGAACAGTTACGGCATAAAATCGTGATATGTATACCAAAAGGAAAAATTGCCTTTATAAAATGTAATGAAAAATTATACATGATAAATATCTCAATAAAAATAATTAATGAACTCACAACAAAATCTGGCAAAAATACAAGAATAAAAAGAAATGTATAACTAAATTTAAAGAATTGTAAGATATTATACAATCAGACATTCCTTGTTTATATAAAAGATTACAATTCATTAGATTCACTAATACGTTTTTATTCCCTGTATCACAAAAATATAAATGATTTTTTCTGTTTATATTTTATTAGAAAAACTTGATTAGTGGACTATACAAATCTCAAACGATATTAGTGAAATTTCAAATTCGAATTTTACAAATCAAAATAATTAACATCACTGTATGTGAATGGGTTATGTACAGGGTGCAGCATTTTCGACGGTCTCTTCAAATAAAGATGGTATCTTCAAATAAAGTACCATTAATATAAATAATAGACAAAAACTAATTAATGTTTCCATTAGCAGCTTATTCCATGTGCCTATTCAAAATTTGTTTATCTTCAATTGTTTTCGAGTTACACGTTAAAACTAAAAATTTATCAATTTTGAAAAATTTAAATTACTTCTTAATTTAAAGAGATATCGAAATTGAGTAAACACTTTCTTAATGCATGATTTTAAGTAGAATACGCTGACTATATCAGATTTTGTTATAAGTTTCACTTTTATAAGATATCACATAAAGTTGTCTTATTTTAAATACAAATCATAGTTTGCCTTGATTTCAGTCGATTAGATTTGTGTAAGCTTTCCTAAAAGTCAGTCAGCGTATTCTACTTAAAAAAGTGCATAAGAAAGTTTTTACAGCATGTCAATATCTTTTTAAATAACGAAGCTATTTCATTCATAAAAATGGTACTTTACTTGAAAATACTATCGAAAATACTATACCCTTTACTATATAGTTCTGATATACTCATTTTTATTAATTATATATGAATCTTTATTATTTAATAATACAGCCATAAACATCAAAAAACATAAAATATATTATTAAAGAAATTGGGTAATTCCCATTCGTCCCATTCGTCCCATTCGTGAAAGTTAGATAGAATCCAAATGTGCCCTTTGTAATGGCTATCCTAGGTAAATCACGTAAGTTATCATTTTTTAAATATACTGCCTTTCAAAAAAATCAGAACACAAAGTATTTATTGGACGATTTTAATGAAATTTACAGAATTTGATCATGTAAATGAACTGCATCGATGATCAAAAAATCAATTGTTTTGGTTACTATTTAATGGTATTTTTCTTTGATTTCACCATTATGAAGAGCTGCTGATTTTTTAATGTAATTGCTTCTAATATCCAAGTAGCCTCTGAGTAGTTTGACGTTTCAGTTTGTAAAACATAAAAAGATGCCCCGTGTTCGTCGGCGTGCACAATATCATCATCTAAGTGATTTTGAAAGAGGTCGCATTATTGGAATGCGAGAAGCGGGTTTTTCGGTTTGTGCTATTGCTGAAAGGGTAGGCCGTAGTGTATCGGTGATCATACGCTGCTGGTCTAGATGGTCCGAAGCTGGGGAGAATCGACGTAGACTTGGATCAGGACGTAAAAGAAGCACCACTGAGCGTGAAGATCGAGCTCTTCGTCTTACAACTTTAAGGGACAGATTTACAACGTCGCGGGCATTGGGAAATGACTGGTTGGCTCTAAATGGCCAAAGAGTATCCATGGCTACTGTTTACAGAAGAATCCGCAGTTTTGGTATAAGATCCTACCGTCCACAATTGTGTCTACCTCTTACTCCGCAGCATCGCAGAGCAAGACTTGATTGGTGCAGGGAAAGACAACATTGGACCCATGAATGGAATAACATTATCTTCAGCGATGAGTCTCGGTTCTGTTTATGGGCTCATGATGGTCGCAGAAGAGTGAGACGTCGACGCGGTGAACGCAGAATTTTACAATTTGCTGTTGAAAGACATACGGCTCTTACACAGGGAGTTATGGTTTGGGGGGCGATAGCATATGGTAGTCGGTCTCCTCTAGTTTATTTAGAAGCAAGTCTTAACGCGATTCGGTATATTGACAACATTTTACGGCCAGTGTTAGTGCCCTATGTAAATGGCTTGCAGAACCCCATTTTTCAGCAAGATAATGCTCGACCTCACACAGCGGCCATTACAAGACAGTTTTTTGATAGTGCCGAAATCAATTTGTTACGTTGGCCATCTCGTTCTCCAGATCTATCGCCAATAGAACATGTTTGGGATATGATAGGTGTTAGAAAAAGTAACTTACAGCGCCCCGCTAACACTGTAATGGAACTTAGAGGTCAAATTATCGAAGTTTGGAATGAAATACCCCAAGTCGATATTGACAGCCTGATTTCTAGCATGCCTCGACGTGTTAATGAGTGTTTGGGAAATCGTGGAGGCCCAACACATTATTAATTTTTATTCATTTGTTATTTTGTTTTTCAAGTTGATTTTTTGATCATCGATACAGTTCGTTTACATGATCAAATTGTGTAAATTTTATTAAAATCGTGCATATAAATACTTGGTGTTCTGATTTTTTTGAAAGGCAGTATATTTCCATTTCCTTGAAAAGAATCTTCACTGGTCTACTAGTTCCTTATTTTCTCTTTTGGGGTATTTTCATCTTCAATCAATCAACAGTCTTCATAAACTTCGCTGTCATCAGCATTGAAATCTGCAAGTAACAAAATTACAAAATATATTAATGTCTGTAAATTAATAATTATTATATATAAAATTACGAAAATTTTATTCTTGGAAATATTAGTTTGAATAAAATAACAAATTACTAGGTACTAAAATAAAAACAAAACTTGGTTTTATTTTTATCTAATAAACATTTTTCTTCCAAATTAGTTGGAGTTTAACTAATCTAAAATAAACATTTTGTTCTTAGCTTTATTCTACATTTTATTTCCTGTAATTTTTATTTTATTTATAAATAAAAACCGAATTTGTGTAACTTCTTGGTCTTATAAAAAATCCATTGTAAAAAGTGTCCCAAAATTAGAGCAAGATTTAAATTTGCCGCCATTTTAGCAGTAAATTGTTGGAAACCCTGAAAAAAAAAACAATTTGGCAGCTGAGAGTTTAGGGTTAGTAAAAATGCAGCGTTACATGACAACAACAGCGTTTACATTATTGAACAATATCTCAAAAATAATGAAAGTTTTGCGGCCATAGTTCGAAAAATTCATACAAAATATGGTCGGAATAGTGTTTTAACTTCGTCAACTGTGAAGAGATTAATTAAAAAATTCAGGGAGACTAGATCAGTTGGAGACGCTAAACTGGTCGTCCAAAAACAAGCCGTTAAAATGTCAATACCGTAGCAGTGAAAGCAGTGGATGCTGATTTTTCGAGCAAAATCAGCCTAAGCGATGAAGCACATTTTCACCTTGATGGCTTTGTTAATCGCCAAAATTGCCGTGTTTGTCGATAGCGTGTTTGGGGAAGAACCTACATATGATTGTCGAAAAACAAATTGGATGCATTTGTTTTTCGACAATCACACGTGTCACTGTTTGTTGCGGATTTTGGGCTAGAGGCATCATTGGACCATACTTTTATGAAAATGAGGCTGGTCAAGCAGTGACTGTTACTAGTGCTTGATATCGCGACAAGATAACACCGTTTGTTTCTACCGAAATTTTATGATATTGATGAGGCCGATGTGTGGTTTCAACAAGACGGTGCCACATGCCATACAACCGATGAATTCAATTACTGCATGAGACATTTCCTAGTCGTGTACTCTCTCGTTTCGGTGATTAGAATTTGGCTCCTAGATCGTGTGATTTAACACCATTAGATTACTTTTTATAGAGTTAATTGAAATCAAAGGTCTATGTCAACAAGCCCACAACCATCCGTGCATTATAGGAGGAAATCTAACGCTGCATCAACGAAATTCAGCCACATTTATACAGACTGTGCCATAAAAATAACAATCTAAAGACCAAAAACTATGTTTTCTATTCAATTAAAATCTTGCGTCAATTTTGGGACACCCTATATAATATTACTATAATGATAACACACAGAAATAAAATCAAAATTGTGCCTACATATTTTATTTGACAAATAATTGAATATTTACATGACAATAAAGCCAATACGGCATTTATTATGGGCAATGTATTATTAATTACTATACTGTAGTGTACTGTACTGGTCTAATGTTTTTGTTTGTTGTTGATTACAAAGTAGATAAGGCCCTAAATATAAAATTTACCAGGGGATGGGATTTAAATGTCACCGCTTGATGCAATACCCAAAATGTCAAAATCCTCAACGACCTTTTCCGGTTTACACTTTGCCAATTCGCGCTGACCTTATGTGCGGCGCGATACATCAGAAGCAAATCATGTGAGGACGTCGGTGAAGCGAGAGCGAAAATGGGTCGGCCATTTTTTTTCGCATATGTCGCGGATGAAAGGACAGGGGTCACACGCACGGTTTTCGGGGTGGTTACACCCCTATTTTTTTCTCCCGCGCCGCCGTCGCCTGGGTTACACACGAGGGTGGGTTGCGCGCGCACGCGCACTTAACCGACGCCGGGCGTCGCTCGCGGATAATGGCTGGAATTTTCATTATTACAAGTTAAAAAAAAGAACACGATTAATTAGCGGCGTGTTAATGAAGTAATTGTGAATTAAAAAAAATGGAGCGCCGAGTCCGATCCGCATTGACTTAATTGATGAAAAATAGCGCTGCAATTATTTCCCTTATCCAAGCCACGATCGGCTGGTTTGAGCGTGAAGTTTTTAAATTGTATTTGCACGCACGAATGTGTAATTATGTTTAATTTGAAACCTATTATATAAAACACAAAATTACGTTAATTATTTCTATAAATACTAAATAATAAATATAAAATAAAGTTACATATAACTTTGTATTCATAACAGTGGCGTAGCGTGGGTTTCAGCTGGCCGGGGCGTAGGTCTATTTCATCGCCCCCTCATTTAGGTATTTAAATGTAAAAAGCTCTAAAATTACAGTAACTCTAAACATCGTTTCAGCAATTATTCATTTGCTATCGTGTATTATGCAAATTATAAATAAAGAAGTCATGCATGCATGTTTATTAATAAACCTTAAGATTTTTTTCCCTGTCTTTTTAATATAAATAACATTTAGTAGTTTTTTGCCGTCAAAGTTCAGCGAAATATTGGCTAATAAAAATAAAGTTCTCTCTAGAAAAATACAACTATAATTTTTAAATTCTGCCGCTTTTCCCCAAAAAGTTTTTAATATAAATGCATTTTGTGTAAAACCCCCATTTCAATCAATTTTAAAGATTTGTCAACTGCTGTCAATATCAGTTGAATTTTCCAAGTTTAATATAAAATATAAATTATTATTTAAAATTCAAAATTTGCCATTTTTGAAAGATTGGTATTTTAGTTTTATTTAATTTTGATGTTTTATTTGGATACTATTAAATTTTAACAATTTCTTTTAAATGCCATATTGTTTATCTTTATTTCAGAAAAGATAATATATTTCTATAAATAATTGAATGGCTTATTGTAATAACGTGATATACTACAAGTAAACAAAAAGGAGTTACTGGAGTATGAAATTTAAAAAAAAAATTGTAAAATGTATTATAATGAAATTTAAGTATATTTGGTATCTTTCTGACAAATATGATTATAAAGGGTAGACAAAAATGTAATTGTCTTCTGGAAAACAATTGTATTTTAAAATATAGTGGATTATCATGTTATTGCATAGAAAAAAAGTGCTATTGTTTTTACAAGAAAATATGTCATTCTATATTGTTAATATTTGCCACCACACAAAACTGTATTAACTGTTAAAAAATGGAAAGCACTGGTTTTAAATTAAAGTTCAGAATATACGTCATTAGCATACTGCTTTAGTAGCATATTGTGAATTTCGATTTAGTAGCATACTGTGTATTTCACAATATTTCAGTGTTTTATACGCGTGGCGCATGAAGTAAAATTTCGAGTTTAGAAATGCCCTGTGAAAATTTCTACGCGGAGCTTTTCTAAACTCGAAATATTACTTCATGCTTAGTCTGGGAGTGAAAAACACTCGTTTTAAGCTTCAAATTGAACTCTTAAAAAAAGAAACAACGAATATCTCAAGATATACAGCTTATACGCTGTTATAGGAAAATGTATATTTAAAAGAAAAACTCTCTATACAGGGTGTCTACGCTAAACCGTTCGTTAAAAGTTTATGGGATTGCCGTTGCACTAAAAATTGGAAAATAAACCATGTCATATGGTTGAATCAGCTCTCTTCATGTGAAATAATTTCAACTTTATATCACTTCCGGTTCCACCGGAAGTAGCACCAAATTTGTTATTTTAAATGGAACACCCTATATATTACTAATTTTTTGGGTTCCTCGTTTAAATTGCAACATATTTAATTTAAACATATGTATACTTATCTTTTATGGTTAAAAGAAAAAATATATTTCTAAAATTTTGACCTCTAAAAGGCATTATGAAATCTGTCTGTAACTTCTCTTAAGAATAAGATAAACATATGATTTGTATCTCTACTTGTAAATAGAGGATGCCTCTATGAGTTAATTAATTGGAAACTGTCAATTTTCACAATAAGTATTCTTAAAATGTCAATATCTAAATGCCCTCTTCAATATCTAGTAATTCAATTTTTTTAAATGGAATGACCCAATTTTTATCTCGTGGTACGATTGGGGGGAAAATTTCCTATAAAAAAGTATCATACAACTATACTCTTAAAGCAAGTAGTTTTCGAATTATTTCGAAAATTCGTATTTCGTCGCATTTATGCAGGGTATAACGCGCGCATAAGTCGCAACTGAATTTTAGTAGGCCAGTAATATGCTTTTTTTTTGTCGCGAGTGTATTGCAAAATGTCAAATAATAAAAAGAATTAGTACGAAGTTTTACCGAAATCAACAAAATGAATAAATACACCCATCAACGAATTATCAATTTATTCTTTATATATGGCCACTGCCAATTGAACAAAATTTGATTACAATCTTCTAAATCTTGTTTTATTCATCGGCGGCAATGTGGATAAGTTTCATTAAATACTCTACATGTTCGAGTAACAATTCTATCGCAGTTGCCATGTATAAAGAATAAATTGATAATTTGTTGATGGGTGTATTTATTCATTTTGTTGATTTCGGTAAAACTTCGTACTAATTCTTTTTATTATTTGACAATTTGCAATACAAAAGCATATTACTGGCCTACTAAAATTCAATTGCGACTTATTGTTTTTTCTTATTTGACATTTCGCATTACATACGCGACAAAACAAAAGCATTACAACTTGCCTACTAAAATTCAGTCGCGAGTTATGCGCGCATTATTCCCTGCATAAATGCGACGAAAAACGAATTTTCGGAATAATTCGAAAACCACTTGCTGCAGGAGTATAGCCGCTAATACTTTTTTTCTAGGAAATCTTCCCCCAATCATACCACATGATAAAAAACGGGTCATTCCATTTAAAAAATTGAATTACGAGATATTGAAGAGGGTACTTCGATATTGACATTTTAAGAACAGTTATTGTCAAAATTGACAGTTTTCAATAAATATAATAATAGAGGCATCCTCTAGGTACAAGTAAAGATATAAATCATATTTTTTATCTTACTCTTAAGAGAAGTTACAGACAGATTTCAAGATGCCTTTTACAGGTCAAAATTATAGAAATATGTTTTTTGCTTGAAAACTATAAAAGATAAGTGTACATATGTTCGAATAAACTATGTTTCAATTTAAATGAGGAATCCAAAAAATCACTAATATATAGGGTGTTCTATTTAAAATAACAAATTTGGTGCTACTTCCGATGAAACCGGAAGTGATATAAAGTTTAAAATATTTCACATGAGGAGAACTGATTCAACCGTATGACAAGGATTTTTTTCAAATGTTTAGTGCTACGGCAATCCCATAAACTTTTAACGGACGGTTTAGCGTAAACACCCTGTATATTGCTTACATTCAAATATACTTTAAATTTAGAAGACTGATACAAAACATATCAAATTAATATAGTTTCTGTCATTTTTGCTAAATTATTTAAACTGGTTATTTCTTGAATAATATTAGTTCAAAACCAATCAATTTACCCTAACACGATTTTCCTTTTCCTGGGAACCCTATCTAAATCAATCCAACAAAACACACCTACCATTACCAAAAAGCCTTACAAATATCCCCTTGAGAAATATATCCTTCGCTTAATAAACGTACAAACGACAGTTATACAGATACCGTAGACAGACTGACGACATGACACTTAAACAAATATTCAATTGACTAAACAAGGACATACATACACTGAGTGCACAGTACAAAAGTGATCTTTGGGTTAAATCGTGTTAACAAATAAGTGATCTGAATGGTAAACACTACTGGCAGAAGATAAAAAAGCTAAGTAAATATCGGAAAACCGATTTCATCCAAAAGATCACCGACCCTATGACAAAAAATACAGTGATGGACGACATCGACATTACCAATATATTTGCGACCTACTTCAACCAAATATACACAATGACAGAACACACAGACTATGACAACGACTTCCTTAACAATGTTAACGCTTGGTCTACGTCGTTTAAAACCACCCAAATTCCCCATCCTCCAAATAATGCTATAAAGGAGGTAGAATACTTCGAAAACCTTAAAAAGGTAAAAAAAACACTGTTCCTGGTTACGACAAGATTCCTAGACTCATCCTTAAATCACTTCTAACAAACATCCTCACCTACAACATCCAGATTTTTAACCATATATATTCCACTCAAGTCATTCCATCGGAATGAAAAAGGGGTATAATTACATGCATTCCCAAACCCGGAAATGATCCTTTAGATCCTTTCAACTATTGCCCTATTACCTTTCTCCCTGTCCTTGGAAAGCTATTTGAAACCATTTTAAAAAACAAACTTTTGGCCTCTAAAGCTGACTCTTCCAACAAACATCTCATTCCACCCTACCAATTCAGAGTCCTTGCAAACCGCTCCACAACTCTACCCTCACATCCAACTGCCAAAAAGCAAGCCTCGAAGGTCACAAATCTGCCATTCTATTTTTAGATATCAAAAAAGCGTTCGACTCCGTCTGGCATCGGGGCCTGTTGTTTAAATACAGCTCCCTGAATGTACCTCCTCATCAAATTAACCTTCTAGACAGTTTTCTCGATAATAGATCCCTTCAAGTCAAAATACGCCAGTCTATTTCCAACTCCTTCACACCGGAACAGAGTTTATCTCAAGGCTTCCCTCTTTCACCTTTTCTCTATAACCTCCTCGTTAATGACATCTACAATCCTGATCCCAACTATATAAACAAATCTGCCTATCCTCTTCTTTATGCCAATGATACTGCTCTTAGCCCTTAGCACACTACAGGGCCTGATCGATTCGATACAAATGTGGTTCGCGAAATTGCGAATATCAATATATCTCATCAAATCCCAGCTCTTAATGCCTTTTCACCGATCAAACAACTCCCCTTTTACAATTTCCATAAATAATCACATAATACATCTCTCAGCCACGTGTAAATACCTAGGTATCCATTTTGATCCAAAATTCACATTCAAGAACCACTCCATAATCATAAAAGCAAAAGTCAAGAATCGGGCGGCACATTTTAGAAGTCTAACCTTCAAACAGCAAGGAATAACTACCAAAACAGCTGTACATATATACAAAATGATACTTGAATTTTCAAATAGCGGAACGATCGGCCCTTAGAGTGCTAACTAAAATCCGACACTCCCAAAACCTACTTCACAATCCCTCAGACATACTACTCTATGAATTAACCAATGTTGTTCCCATTCTAATTCGCCTCTCCCAACTTGCAGAAAAATTTGCCTCAAATTCTATTTACCATAATTTTCTAGACCCCCTCTGATCCCTCAAAATAAAAATATAATACTAAAACGCAAACATCCCTCCTCTACCATACTCGATTTCATTTCATCATTTCATGACATTAACAGATAGATTTTTATTTAATGTTACAGTTATTTGTACATACTTATTATTTCTTTGTTGTGTTATGGGATGATGAATGTAGCGGCCTGAGGAGCTCATAAAAAGAGAGCGAAACGATCGTGGTCGTCTTCACTCACTTGATAAAATAATTTTTACGGACCTAATGCGCTGTTATTTCTTATTTATTATTATTTTTTATATATATATAAAATGATTATTTACAATTTGTCATTTTTGTAATATTTGTAGTTTAGTTTTATTTAATGTTGATGTTTTATTTGGATTCTATTAAATTTTAACAGTTTCATCCTGAAGCCAAAATACAGGGTTTTTTGTTGCATTTCGCTATTGATCAAATGAGATTCACTATATCCCAAATATCTTTCACCTTGTTAAAAATATGTCAAAAGATTTCCCGATAAATGAGTTTCACTATATATATGCCCTTAATATTTTTGCTGGACATTTGTGTTTTATACGCGTGGCGCATGAAGTAAAATTTCGAGTTTAGAAAAGCCCAGAAAAATTGTCTCGGGTCACTGCGCAACCCTCGACAAATTTTCACGGGGCTTTTCTAAACTCAAAATTTTACTTCATGCTTAGTCTGGAAGTGGAAAACACTCGTTTGAGCCTTTAAATTGAAATCTTTTAAAAAACAACGAATGTCGGAAAATTTACAGCTTATGCATATATTTACCTAAAAGAAAAATTCACTGTATGTACCACTACTTACGCCAGCATACATTCTCCGGATAAGGAATCCTCTTAGTTTATTGCTAAGATGCATTTTTTTACGAACTGCAGCTATTTTGCTGATAAGTGAAATGTAATTGACAAACTGTGATAATGGTTTGACATATAGGGAAATGTATTTTATAAATGGGAAATATATTTGAGATAAAGGGATACATATTCGATATAAAGTGAAATGCAATAGAAAAACTCTGTAAGTAATATTTTATTAAATAACACATTTACCAATAATTAAAAGGGCTAGCACAAGAAAAGTGAATACAGAAAAATTAATAGATAAAAAAAAGTCTCTTTACAAAACTAAAAACGTGACAATATTATTTTCCAAGTATTTATATTATAATTGGCGTCGGTAACGATGCGGTGTGTATCTCGTTAATTATAAAACTTTCATCCGCCCTTTTATGCACGCACACACCAAACAAAAGTTTGTCTCTCCGCCGTCGATTTAATTATTTAAAAAATAATTACGGTCCGCCCGTTTGTCAGTGTGCTCGTGTGTTTGTATAGAAAAGAGGTTCTTCTTCTTCTTCTTTTCCCCCTTCTCGGGTTTACGGGACCATTAATTAGAATGGCCTCTAGCTACCGACACGACCACCAGCTCCACTCTTCTCCAGCTACTCCTCTCCCATTCATTATTAATTATACGCTTTTGAGTTACGGAGCTTTACGTACTCCTTCATTAAAAATAATAATAAGTGTTTGTTGCATACTGAACATATCTTTGTCTATGTATTAATAATTGTTTTAAAATGTAATATTTCTGTTTCAATGCTATGTATATGAAAAAAGATAAATTTATAAATATCAAAGTGAGTTAACCCTTTCGGCCCTGACGATTGCATTTCGCTAGCTTAATATTACAAGGTTCTATGTGACATTTTTTCGATTTTCAATTTGTGATGTTACAAGGCTCTATGCACATAGAACCTTGTAATATTAAGCCAGCGATTTGACAGTTGAGTTTAAATTGCATGTTCTTATGGCACATTTCAATAGAAACTTAGATTTTATAAAATTGTTATCATTTTTGAGTTACAAGGATCAACTTCGTTTTTTCTTACGGGGGTCATAGTTGGCCATGGTATCATTGAAAAGAAATTGTTTTGCTTTTCAGAAATGTATAATATGTTATGTCTAATAAATAGATTATTTAACACTGACAGATTGACAACTGAAGACTCTGAAAAGAAATTGTATTTTATATTAGTTTTTTTTATTAAAAACAGAACGCTTTAAAAAATATTTAGTCGAATATTTAAATTTCTAAATTATTAATCAATGTGCACATAATATCGTCACAACATTGTTTGCGGTTATTGATACTATATTATTATTCATTTTAGATACAATATTGCACAAATCTAATATAAACATAATTTCGTTTTCAATATTGTATAAACAATAATTATTTAATAATAGATATTCAATTTCTGTACAATATTGTGTCAATAATAAATAGAATATTAATAATAGATATTCAATGTTTGTACCATATTGTATCAATAATGAATATCATTGACCTTTCAATATAAAAATTCAATACATCTACAATATTGTACCAATGGTATCATTCAATGAAAATTTGACTCGAAAGACCTGATTTTGTTTAGAAGTAAAGTGGTAATAATCGGGCATTCGGTCGGTTTCCGTTTCTGGGGGGTGGCGTGCAGGCGTGGCCATTAATAACTGCGGGGGACCAACGCGAATTAATAACTCGAAAACTGTTGCGGTCCCTAATATAATGATACACATCGGCAGAATGGAACTCCGGAATTCCACCCGCACACAACCGAGGAACGTTACAAATTAGCAGTCGATATCAACTCGAACTATACACAAACGATCCTACCCGATTTTAACGAGCTCCGGGCCCCACAAAGGGAATTTATAACCGAGCGGTGATTTATTTAATAAATAAAATCGACCGAATTGTTAACAGGAATTATGGCGTAGCTTATATTATGTCAACCTTTGAAAGTGCATTACACAATAAGCTTTCAAATTTAGGATTTCTGATAAATCGATAAAGGGCAACAAGGGCTCAACCACTGGAGCGCTTATCAATTAAAAATTTAAAAAAGAATAGTGAAACAAATCAATTTTCTCAATTAACCAGTGGTAAAATATTTTTGTATTAATAATAGAATACCGATTACTATCTATCATTAATACAAAAATGTTTCATCACTGGTTAACTGAGAAATTATTTCATTATATGTAAATACAATTTGTCTACATATATTGTCGAATTTTTTACACGATTGTTTACTAATATTCAACTTTTTTTTTCCAGAAGGTAGGTTCTGAAAGAGATTGAGCTCCTAGATGCTTTGTGAGTGACTTTCTCTAATCTTGAGTTATTCATTATTCTTATTTATCTTGGATCTAGAAAGGGCAATAAATTATTGCTCGTTTCATTTTCAAAAGTAAATTGTATATTAATTTGCTTGTATAACTAATAATAAAAAAAAGTTTATTTTTTGTTTTCAAAATACTGAACATTTCTGTACAATAGTACAAGAAATGTGAATAGTTTCCTTATATATCAGTTTAACCTTTGAGAATGATCTGTAAAGACCGAAACACGTGTCAGGAGGCTGAAAATAAGTCATGGAACAAAACAAGTGTTTTTCTTCACCAAATTTGTACATCCGGTTCCATCAGGAGCGTAGCGCAACAAGCATTAACTTATATATTAATTTTTATTGAGTTTTTGAATCTTAAGAATGAAGCCCAGAAGAAGCTAAAGAAAAACATATTAAACACTAATTAACTTTGCATAACTGAGACTTTATTAGGTAACTGTTATCAGGTCTAGTAAATAATTAATGTCGTTTTTGAGGCAATATCTTAAGGCTGATTTTCCAAATTTTAATAAATTTGAATATATAATTTAATTGCTCCTATTTTCAACTACTTCTAGTTAACGTTTTGCTAGTTATAATTTCTTGTCAAAATTGAACGTTTTTGTTTCACGTTTTAAATAAAAACAACTAAGTAGAACAGCAGTGTTCAACAATAAAATAAAACCCACCCCTTAACTCAGTTGTCATATTTCAAATTATATTAAAGGGTTTCATAATGTATTTGCCTTAGTAATTACATTTTCGTTTAATTGTCTTCAATTCAATTCAATTCAATTATTTATTCGAACATTAAAACTCTCACAAATTTGTATGCTACCAGTCAGTTTATTATTATAAATTGTTAAGCAGGTATAAACTCTGTTTTTTTTTTAATATGACTAAACTTAGGGTGTATTTACAGCAAATAGTTGCAGTCCTGCTTTAACAGTAGGGTATTGTAAACATCAAATTTTGAGATGTTGGTAAATAATTATCAATGTGACAAAAAATGATAATTTGTCAAATAAATTGTGACGATGCAGAGAGTTTCAAAAAAGAGAACGCTACAACTTGCAACTTTACAACACATACAGGGATTTTTTCATTCAAGTATAGTTTCACATATTCCATATAAGCACTTGTAAAATTAATTAATATGTGATTAAAACTAAACAGAATATGTTAAGCTTTACTTTAAATCAGTGTTTTATACGTGTGGCGCATGAGGTAAAATTTTGAGTTTAGATAAGCCTGATTTGGCTTGGTCGCTCCGCTGCACTACGCAACCAAGCCAAATTTTCAGGCTTTTCTAAACTCGATATTTTACTTCATGCTTAGTCTGAGATTGGAAACACTCGTTAGCGTCTTCAAATTACCTGATCCTCAGAAACACTGTACTAAATAGGTACCTTTCTAATCGTAATCTTTGTTAAATGAATTATATTTTTATGAGTTAATTAAATTGTCATATTACTGTCAGATTTCCCCTCACACAACCTACAAATTAAAAGTTGACGTACAACATACCATGTGATTAATCTTGTCCTAACCTAAAACACACAACCTGTATCATTGGTTATATTGAAAAAAAACAGATTATACATTATATATATATTATATATATATATATATATATATATATATATATATATATATATGTTAAAACGTAGATTTTCGCGGGCGAAACATGTTTCACTGTTTCTTAGGGTTTGGTCCCGCGTATTTTCTTGGCTCTGGTTCATTATATTTTTAATTCGACGTTTCGATGACGTCGCAGTCATCATCGTCAGGAATAACTAACAAAATTCCATTGCTCTAGCAACCACTTTATTGACTTCTACGTACTACTTGATGCGTGAATTTCTTGTTTGGCTTCGTGTAACTCTTCTGTTTTGTTCTTCTAATGATGTAGTAGTGACAATTTCATTATAATTTTCGGAAGGGGTTGGATTTTAAATTTCTTGGTTGTTGTTCGGAGATAATATATTTTGACCAGAATTCATACAAGTTTTCCAAATTGGTGGTAGTATATTGAAATCATTTTAATTTTGAGATAAACGTAACAGTAACTGTCTAAAATATATTATGAAATAAATTAATAAAGTATCTGTCTTTTTTTCTACTGTGTAAAACATGTATATAATTTTTTTTTCTTTAAGTATACATGTGCATACGCCTTTTTTTATATTTTAATTTGAAGCCTTAAACGAGTGTTTTCCACTCCTAGATTAAGCATGAAGTAAAATTTCGAGTTTAGAGAACCTGGAAATTTGGATTCGCGGAGCGACCAATCCAAATTTTCAGGTTTTTTAAACTCGAAATTTTACTTCATGCGCCAGGCGGATACAACACCGATATAATGTGAAGTTTAAAAACATACTGTATCCATAAAAATAATAATAAGTAATATATTCATAAGTAGCAAAAATACAGATTTATTTTGTCCATGTTTAGTGTGTGAAAATAAGAAAATCAACTAAAACTGACGGAAATCATCAGCATTAAAGAAAGTTGATTAAAATCGTGAAAATGTACATACACGTCTAAAAATGTCAATTTTTAGAAACTTTATGATTTTCAGCACATTTCGACATTGTATATGAAAGCAATTAAGGTTTCTTAAGTTTCTACATTTTTTTTTTTCGAATTATCCGAATACTTTAATATCATCCATTCCATAAATAAGTGCACACTTTTAAGGGATACATCAGGGATTTTAGCGAATTTCACATATATTATAAAGGCTATCAAGGCATGGCTTTTAGGTTGATACTAGAGGTTAAACAAGTCATTGTGTCAAAAGTTATAACAATATAAACTTTTAGTACACTTTTATTTTAAACCTAAAAATATCGTAAGCCGTTACCTATACAAAAAAGTTACTTTGTACTTTTTTGTGCTTAAATGTTTAAAGTTTATAATACATTTTTTTCAAAACGAAAAACTTTATTCAGATAGATTTTTTTTAATAAATAAAACATATCTGAAAAAATAGTCAAATACTCATGTTTTAATTTTCTTAAAAAAATATATGTTATACACTGATCCTTTCAAAGTATTTTTCCGTTTTCAAAAGTATGGGAACCTTACAACTTTTTGAGATATGATTTTTTACCCGAGCACTACTTTAGACACTGATCATTTCAATTTTAAGTAGGTTATTTTGGTTTTCTGTATTGCTGACAAACGGTTACTTTTATATAATTTAATTTTATAACGTTTTAACATTGTTACTTCAATTTATTAATATCAGTATTTATTTGTTTTGCTGTAGATATTTTGTTGTATTAATGAGACTTATTTTAATATGTGATTTGTTTCATAAGTGGAATGTTTGTATATTATCTATTGACTAATTCAGAGCAGTTCAAATATTTATCATTAATTAAATAAAAACCGCACAATTAACGAACGCCGAAGGGTAAATAAACCCAAACCCGTCTTTGTACATAACGAGGACTTATTTACTGTCGTCTTTCTCCCCCGCCCAGTTTTTTTTTTCTCCCACTCGCAGTCTGTCGAGGACGTCATTGGAAAAGGGCAAACTAAATAAAAAAGCGCACACATCGTTAATCTATTCCGTCTGAATTCACGGCGAAACTTCCCTGATTGCGATGACTTTGTCCGGATCAAAAAAAAAAACGAGAGGAATCAAATAAAATAAACGTGAAAATCAAAGGGCGGATTCGCTCTTCTTTTGGAGAGTGAGGGGGGTTATATTTAATTGGCTTTTTTGAAATCAGAAAATCAAATCCAATAATAAATTATAGAATAATTATTATCTAAAAATAATAACGTGTTGATACTCAATTTTAAATAAATCTAGATATTATTTTTATTTATCTTTAAAAAAAATACTTTTTAGTTTTTACATTCATTGGATATTGGCTTTAAAGCATTCCACCATTTCACCTATCTATTTTGTAATTTACTATATTTAGGTCCATTTGCACCCCGACTGAATAACTTTAATCAACCACTAATCATTGATTAAACCTCTGATTAAGTTATCATTCTAGAATATAGACATGTTTCAAATTTGTAAGATATCTTAAACATGTCTCTTTTATCATTATGCAATTTTGTAAATAATTTACACATAAAATCGCTGTGTTTTTAAGGAGTACTAATTACTGATTAACTTAATCGACTGGGGTGCAAACGGGCATTAGACGCCACACGATTCACACATTCACACACATCCAAGGGAACCGGTAGAATTATTTTGTACTTTAAAATACCCCCACCTAGCGGGACACGAACTCGCAACCTCTGTTTTATTAGGCAGGGCCTCTACCCACTACCCCACCAAGGTCCCAAAAATAATTTTCTTTTTAAATCACGCCAAGGCGAATTGAATGAAATAATTTGTATGAAACTTAGTGGAATAAATTTGTGAATTAAATTTGAAGCATAGGAAAACTTTCTCTCCTTCTAGTTTAATGGCCTTGACAAGCAACATCCGTTTCTAAAGTTTTAAGCCCTGTGTTTGAAGAGTCATAGAGAATTATCTATGGGGCTACAAAACTTCTTTTACAGCATAATAAATAATAGTAGGCCCTTTCAAACAGTAAAAAATATGGTGATTATCCCATCATAGTCTGATGAAATTTGGTTAGATACTTAAAACCAAAAGATTTTAGAAATGTTTCAACTTATTTTCTTATTCCTGTAAAACTTTGTTCATGAGCCTCAGTCAAAATACCGTCACAAATATCTAAGCAAACAAATCAGAAATTCTCATCAATATATGTATTAAAAAAATAACTAACAAATCTAAGACAAAAAGTGTATAAGGGGAGAGAAGAGGAAAAGTTTAAAAGAGGAGAGAGAAAGAAAAACTAGAATTTACTCTTCTCTGTGTAAGAATTGCATAATGAAGAAAGGGGGGAACCATTTTCTATGATTGTAAAAGAAACTAAAATAATTAGAATTTAATAAACTACCAAAAACCTAAAAGAGTTTAAACATTTTTAATGTTGAATGAGTTAAATAAATAATTAAAAATGCCGGTTTCAAGACTATT
This sequence comes from Philonthus cognatus, assembly GCA_932526585.2. Lineage (NCBI taxonomy): Eukaryota > Metazoa > Arthropoda > Insecta > Coleoptera > Staphylinidae > Philonthus > Philonthus cognatus. The sequence goes on from OW052244.1 coordinate 42,372,585, forward strand.
AAAAGAAAAATAATAATAATGTCAGATTATTTTCTTTGTAGATATTTTAAGGGCATCAAAAGTAGAATTCTCACATAAATATAATTAACTATGTTATGTCATGTACATACTAAATTTATTTCACTCTAACCCAATTGGTTGAAGATTTCACTTAAAGTCGGTGTTTTATATGCGTAGCGCATCAAGTAAAATTTCGAGTTTAGAAAAGCCTGAAAATTTGGTTTGGTCGCGTAGCGCTACGCGCTACTCAACCAAACCAAATTTTCAGGCTTTCCTGAACTCGAAATCTTACTTCATGCTTAACCTGGGAGTGGAAACCCTCGTTAGACGTTTAATCAAAAACTTATGTTGCAATTTCCTTAATTGTAAAATTTACCATATACATTACATTTGTTGTACAAATTCGTGTGCAATAAAAATTCATATAATCTACACAGAAATGACTAAACTTAAATTGGCTATAATGGAAATTTTAATATCTCCACTGGATTTCCCAAAATATAAAATAAAAGTTGAAATTTTGTTAAAAAAACGAAAAACGTGATTATCGGATTTATTTTGTTTTAAAAAAATGTTAAAAATCAAAGTTTTATGAAATCAACATAAAATTCACAGTATTGACTTGGAATTCATTTTACTTACATCTAATAGAAAAAACAATAAATTATCTTGAAGTATTTTCCTAAAATATTCAGCCAAAGTTAAAATTATGAAATAAAATTTACAATTTTTGGAGAATCATTTCTTGGAATAAACTGTAAAAAATTAAAATTTTATACCATATACATGAAATTTACAGAATGTACTTAGAATTTATTGTACTTACATCTTATAGAAGTAAATTTAAATTATCTTGCCACAGTTTCTTAAAATATTCAGTTAAAGTTGAAATTATACAACATTGAAGAAATTGTAACAAAATTTAAATGTTATACAATCTGCATGAAGTTTACAGAATTTAATAAGAATTTATTGCACTTACATCTTATAGAAATAAAATTAAATTATCTCACCACATTTTCTTAAAATATTCAGCCAAAGTTGAAATTATGTAATAAAATAAACAATTTTGGGAGAATGTTTTCTTGGAAAAAAATGTAAAAAATTAAAATTGTATACCATCTACATAAAGTTTACAGAATTTACTTAGAATTTGTTGCACTTACATCTCATAGAAAAAAAATTGAATTATCTTACCACATTTTCTTAAAATATGCGGCTAAAGTTGAAATTAGTTGAATTTACTAATTGAATTAACAATTTTAGGAGAATGTTTTCTTTGATAAAATTGTAAAAATTAAAATGTTATACCATTAACGTGAAATTTATAAAATTTACTTAGAATTTGATGCATATAAATCTTATAGAGAGTAATTAAAATATCTCACCAAATTTTTTTAAAACATTCAGCCAAAGTTGAAATCATGCAATAAAATCGACGATTTCATGAGAATATTTTCTTTGAAACAATTTTAAAAAACTAACAAATTATTAAATCAACTTACAATTCTAAGAATCTACACAGAAATGTATAAATTTTAAGTTTTTTAATTGAAATTTGATTAACTTTACTGGATTATCAAAATATCAAAGTTAAAATTTGATTTGATTTATATTTATTTTATAAAATTAAATTGTATTCATTTTAAATAATTCCTGATCGTTTTGAACGTTTGCAATTTTGTTTCTAATTGGCCGTCTAAAGAGGGTTTCTACTCCCAGTTTAAGCATGAAGTAAAATTTCGAGTTTAGAAAAGCCTGAAAATTTGGATTTGCCGGGGCGCGCGAGCAACCTGGCAAATCCAAATTTTCAGGCTTTTCTAAACTCGAAATTTTACTTCATGCGCCAGGCGTACTAAACACTGACTTCAAGTGAAATCTTTAGCTAATTGGTTAGAGTGAAATAACTTTAGTATGTTGATTATCAATTGTTTAAATGACGGGGAAAGACGCATCACCACTATTTTTATATTTGGGTTAGAATTGTCGTTTCACGCCCTAAAATAAATATATATTTTTATTATTTGTGTAAAAGAAGAACCAAGAGCGATGAATATTAACGTATGGCTTATATTTGTGTAAAATTGAATATCTGAATTTGAACCAGAATTTTCTTTTTACATCCTAAATAGAACCGATTTTTTTTCGAAAAATAATTAATGCACACTGTTATAAATTGAATTGAAAAGAAGTAAAAATAATATGACAATCTGTTTATTTTTTGATAACAATATACACCCATAGGTATTTAATAATAATAATAATAATAATAATAATAATAATAATAATAATAATAATAATAATAATAATAATAATAATAATAATAATAATAATAATAATAATAATAATAATAATAATAATAATAATAATAATAATAATAATAATAATAATAATAATAATAATAATAATAATAATAATAATAATAATAATAATAATAATAATAATAATAATAATAATAATAATAATAATAATAATAATAATAATAATCCCTCGGGGGATCCTACCCCTACAGGGCGCGTCCCCAGGTGGCGGATAGGGGAACGCCGTCACTCGTTGACGGTAGGAGGATTGGCCTCCCGCGGACCAACATGGAAGGAGGGAGTGAAGCGATGTTAAGATGCCGTCAAGGTGTCTCTAGCCTCTCCTCTCTTAAGACCGGCATGCGTGGTGAAGAGCCACACCCGCGCCCTAAAGGCGCAAACATGTCGGATCTAGAGGAGTAAACCTCGATAAAAAATCCGTAATCCCCGGTGTTATTCGTACCGTGCCGATGGGATGAATGGCACTACGTTAGTGTGTCTTATAACGGTGACCTCCGGATAGTTGGCGTCCTCCGGTTGCAATTAGCCTTTCACCGGTAAGGGAGCACTGCCGGTGGTGACATTATATTTCTGCCCAACTCGTGGGAACACTATGAACGAAACCACAACAAAAAACACAACACCACACAACTCGCAACTGACGGGGGAACCTATCCCTCGGTTTTTGCTTGTTGCAAAAGACGAAGGAAACTTCGACAAAGTAAGTCCGTTTGTCATAGATAAGATTATATACAATGTTTTAGGAACAACCAAAAATATCAAAAAGGTTAAAGAGGGATTACTGATAGAAACTGTAAGTAACGCACAGTCGAAAAAATTAATGGAAATTAATTCATTAGGAGAATTTAAAGTAAAGGTCACTGCACACAATACTTTAAATTTTAGTAGGGGCATAGTTTACTGCAGAGATTTCCTCAATTGTACAATTGAGGAAATCGAACAAAATCTGGCAACCCAAGGTGTCATCGAAGTACGTCGAATTACAACTAAACGGGATGGAGTGGTACAAGAAACACCTAACCACATCCTAAAGTTTAACAAACCGACACTGCCTGCCAGCATTAAAGGAGGTTTTCTCAATCTGCCTGTTCGGGCATATATACCTGCGCCATTACGGTGCTTTAAATGCCAGGCTTTTGGGCACACCGCAACGCGTTGTTCTAAGGAACAAGTATGCGTTTGCGGTAAAAGTATACACGAGGGAACAAGTTGTCTAGAACCAATTACATGCGTAAACTGCGAAGGAGGGCACTCAGCCCGTTCTAGAAACTGCCCTAAATATAAAATTGAAATGACCATTCAAGAACTAAAAGTTAAAGAAAAAATCACATATTTTGAAGCTAAGAAAAGAGTAACTCCACAAACTCCTACTGCTGGTGTATCATATTCAAGAGCAGCAGCAACAAAGCCGGTAAACCACTACGAGGATTTATTAAATCTTTTATTGCCACAGCTTAAAATAGCCATCAAGGAATCAGTAAAGGAGCATATGCGTGAATTTAAAGTGCAAAAGGAGGCAATTCAGATGCCTCCACCAAAACCCCAATCGCTCGTTAAGCGACCGACGGGGGATCGTCAGCAGGGGGGCAGTAAGGCGACCCCTGTTAACAAACAACAGGGGGTGGATCAGACCCCCTCTGTTAAAAAACAGCAGGAACCATCGACGATCGCATTGACGCGATCGTCAAAACAGGGGAGCATGCCATCCCCATCACCTGAACAGCAGGGGACTGCTACGCTGTCCTCTGCCGTTCAAAAAATCTTGGCGGCTGCAGCGACCGGAGCATCGCCGGCAACAACACCGTTGCCGGAGGGCTCCGAGAGCAAGCAGCCCCCTATTATTGATGTAGACGGCTACATGTCGTCTACTGACCTGCCTGGGAAGAGGGGAGCCTCTGAGGCCTCCCTCTCATCGACGGACGATAGTACCGTCGATGAAACGGGTAAAGCCACACGAGGGAAGGGTAAAAGAAAACCCGGATGGCAGAAGGGTGTTCCTAGAAAGTAAGATTTCTAGGAATAATCCTCCCCATGTCTTTGTTGTCTGTTTTATTTATTTATTTTATTTACATATTTTATTGCTGTGATCGTCCTGACATCAGTGTCTCTTACAACTCTGGTTTTACCTGTGATAATAGTTTTAAGGATCTGTGTTGTTTTGTTTTGGGCATCGGAGTATTTTACAACTCCGATGCTATCAGTGATAATAGTTTTAAGTTTCTGTGTTGCTTCTATCCCGGCATCGGAGTCTTTTACAACTCCGATGTCATTTGTGATATTAGTTTTACGATTTTTTATCGTGTGTGTGCAGGCAGCAGAGTCTTTTACAACTCTGGTGTCACTTGTGATATTAGTTTTAAGGTTTTGTTGTGTTTGTTTTGGCATCGGAGTCCTTTACAACTCCGATGTCATCCACCCTGTGTTGTTATTAGTGTTATTTATTTTTTTTGTCCAGAAAATTCTGTTATCGGAGTCATTTACAACTTCGATACTATCTGTGATATTAGATATAAGGCTTTCTGTTGTGCTTGTTCTGCCATCGGAGCCTTTTACAACTCCGATGACATCAGTGATACTAGCTTTAAGGTTTTGTTTGTTCTGTGTTGCATCGGAGTCCTTTACAACTCCGATGTGTCTCTTTGTCTATTTTGTTATGTGTTTATTTATTCTAATTTATTCTTATCTGTCTGTGTTATTTATTTATTTCATCAAAAATGGCTGAACAAATAATACAATGGAACTGCAACGGGTGCACAAAACATTATTATGAGCTTAAACTACTCCTGGCTAGACAGACGCCGTTCTGCGTATGTCTACAAGAGACACATTTTAAGCCAGGTGATACTTTTCGGCTCAATGGTTTTTCAGTTGTGCGGAGGGATGTAGTGCCTAACTTACGGGCCAGGGGTGGAGTCGCCATCCTACTGAGGGAGGGTCTTCCCTTTCAGGAAATCACTCTCAGGACTAGGCTCCAGGCGCTGGCTATTCGTATATCTTTCCCTATAAAAACCACAATCTGTTCCTTGTATCTTCCAGAATTTGATTGGACACTCGATGACATAACTGACTTGGTCAATCAACTCCCCTCGCCTTACATAATAACAGGCGATTTTAACGCTCACAGCCCTATGTGGGGTTCCCAGAGGAGAGACCCCCGTGGTCGCCTGATAGAGGATTTCCTTGATCAGAGTGACGCGGTTCTTCTCAATAGGGGATCCCCCACTCACATGAGCGCTAGAGGGTCTGAGTTTACAGCGATTGACTTATCGTTCTCATCCTCTCGTTTGGCCGCCAATCTTTCATGGCAAGTTATCAATGATCTGCACGGCAGCGATCATTTTCCAATAGCCGTCAAAACCATCGTTCGACGGGTAAGACAGTCAGTCCCCCGGAGATGGTGCCTCGACAAGGCAGATTGGCTTGGTTTTCGAGCCAACCTAATGCCAACCACATCACGCATTGACGATGTCGAGGCCGCCGTGCAAGATTTTACATCGCGTGTCATGGAAGCAGCTAGTCGTTTTATTCCTAGATCTAGTGGGAAAATGGTGGGTCCGCCAGTTCCATGGTGGAACCAGGAAATAAAGAAAGCGATTGAGGAGAAAAAGAAGGCTTTAAACAGGTTTAGGCGGTCTCCTACCCAGGAAAACATGATCGCTTTCAAGAAGAGACGCGCAATTGCGCGCCGCGAAATTCTTGAGAGTAAGAAGCGATCATGGGAGAGCTACGTGTCAGCGATAACACCAACTACACCGATGGGTGAAGTATGGAGGAAGGTGGGTGCTGTAGCAGGGAAGAAATTCCCTGCCGTAGCACCCGCCCTTTGCGTTGATGGTCGGGATGTTACAGACACTACTGAGATCGCAGATGCTATCGCATCCCACTTCCACTCTACTAGTAGCTCTCAGAATTATGATGTTACTTTTCTGGGTAATAAAGCCAACCTAGAGATACCCCTAAACTTCTCCTCACAAGAGCCCAAAACATATAATGCTCCATTTTCTATGAGGGAATTAGAAGAGGCCATAACCTCATTGGGTGAATCAAAATCATCAGGTCCAGATGGCATCCCATATCAGATGGTCCGACAGCTTCCTTCATGTATGAGGGAGTACCTGTTGGACATCTATAATCTGATATGGGACAGGGGCCTCTACCCTAAATGCTGGAAAACAGCCATCATCCTGCCTCTTTTAAAACCTGACAAGGATCCCACCAATTTAAACAGTTACCGGCCAATATCTTTAACTAGCTGCTTAGGGAAAGTTCTAGAAAAAATGGTAAATAGTCGCTTGGTATGGATGCTGGAGACGAATGGTCTGCTAGCAAAATACCAGGCAGGTTTTCGAAAATACCATAGCACGCTCGATCCACTCGTACAGTTGGAGAACTCCATCCAGGATGCCTTCTTGGATAGAAAGCACCTCGTAGCGGTGTTTTTCGATCTAGAGAAGGCATATGATATGACTTGGAGATATGGAGTTCTCCAGAAACTACATAACTGGGGTTTCAGAGGCCATTTGCCCACATTTATTGAATCTTTTATGTGTGACCGTTCATTTAGGGTACGAATTGGGGATACCGAGTCGGCGCTGTTCACGCTGGAAAACGGTATTCCCCAAGGATCAACGATAAGTGTGACCTTGTTTGCTATAGCAGTAAACGATATAGCAGAATCAGTGAACCATCCGGTGAGGAAGTGTCTCTACGTCGATGACTTAGTCATATATATGACGGGGGATACTATCCCCGCCATAAATCGTCAGCTGCAGACAGTTATTAACAATGTTAATGGTGACGCAGAAGCTAGAGGTTTTCGTTTCTCTGAAACTAAAACCTCATGCGTACATTTCTGCAGACTTAGACACCCTCATCGTGAACCCAGCTTGTTTCTTCGGGGCACAAGAATACATGTGGTTGATAGTATCCGCTTTCTGGGGCTACGGCTCGATAGCTTACTGTCCTATCGAGCCCATATTGATGAGCTAGTCCAGCGATCGAGAAAAGCCTTGAATATAATCAAGTGCTTGGCCAGCATCAACTGGGGAGCACGAAGAGAGACACTGCTGCAGCTGTACAAGGCTCTGGTACTGTCCAGAGTCGACTACGGCTGTGCGGTGTACTCGTCGGCTCGAAAATCCTGGCTGAAAGCCTTAGACCCACTCCATCACGCTGGTATCAGGTATGCCACCGGTGCCTTTCGGACAAGTCCTGCACCGAGCCTCTGCTGCGAGTCGAGTGTCCCTCCCCTGAGTGCGCGCCGAAACCGCTTCGTGTTACAATACGCGGCGGCAATGCGCGCAAGGAATGGGCACATAAACCGACGACACTTTATGAACACCACGGAGCAGCAAAGGAAATATAGGAATAGACCTACAGTGACAAGACCGGTGTGTGTCCGAGCGATAGAGCTCATGGAGAGTTACAATATAAACTTTCCACGGGTATTCGAGGTCGGATTCCTGGAGATCCCCCCTTGGCTTATGCCAAGGGTTCGGTGTCGACTGGATCTGGCCTCTCATAAAAAAAGCGACACGAGCCCCTATATCCTTAGGGGAAAGTTCCTATCTATACTCGCTGAATACCCGGACTCTCCGCGGCTGTATACGGACGGCTCGAGGACCGACCACGGAGTAGGCTGCTCAGTCATTATAGACGGTGCGGCACATTCGTGGTCGTTACATGAGTCGGCCAGTGTGTATACCGCAGAACTGTACGCGTTGTACCAGGCCCTTCGATACTGTATCATGTCCCACCAATGCTCATTCCTAATCTGTTCAGACTCCCTAAGTGCCATTCAGAGTATGTCATCGTTATACTCTGCCGACCCGCTGGTTCAGCTCACTCAAGCCTCGATATTCGAACTGTCCCGGTTGCGAAAGACGATAGTTTTCGTCTGGACACCGGGGCACGTTGGTATCGAAGGCAACGAGCTGGCCGATAAAGCTGCCCGTCTGGCAGCGGAGGCGGATCATACAGATGACATACCTGTGAGGCCCGATGATGTCAAAGGATACATCAATAATAAAATCATTGAGGATTGGCAGGAAATGTGGAACGTCTCCGAAAGTAAATTGAGATCAATAAAGCTATCGGTGACGCCATGGCGATCACCGGTAGATCTCAATAGGAGAGAGGAGGTTGCCCTGTGCCGTCTGCGCATAGGGCACACCAATCTAACCTCCTCGTATCTCCTTACCGGTGATGAGGAGCCAGAATGTGAGACCTGTCATGACTTGTTAACGGTGGAACACGTAATTACGGAATGTCCAATCTACGCTCTACAGAGAAATAGGCTGAGGATTGGTGGTGACCTAGCGTCGGTTTTATCAAACAATAAGGGATCCGTAGAGAACTGCGTCAAGTTCCTGCGTGAAACCCAACTCCTCAAAAAAATATAGGTTCACTGTGCTGTCTTCATGTTAATTTATAATTATTTATTAATCGTTTTATCTCGTTTTATGTACACTGGCACTGGAGTCTGTTTACAACTTCTGTGCCAGTTTTTAGTTTGTATTCTACCCCTTTTGTGTAATGCTTTCGAGTCTTTTTACAACTCGCAAAGATTTAGGTTAAGTTTGTAAATAGTGGTATTTTCTGTGATATTAGGTTTAAGCTTTATTTATTCGTTGTATCGTCGTAGGTCTTAGTTATTCGTTGTGTCGTCTAGGGTGCGGTATCAGGGTCATTTACAACCCTTTTACCGTCTTTGTGTGATATTAGGTTTAAGTTTTACTTTTTCGTTGTGTTGTTACAGGCTTCGGTATCAGGGTCATTTACAACCCTGATACTGCCCCTAATGTGATATTAGACTTAAGTTTTATTTATGTGTTATGTCGTTGTAGGCTCCGGTATCAGGGTCATTTACAACCCTGATACCGTCCTTACTGTGATATTAGGTTTAGTTTATATGTACCCAAATGCCTGACTTGTCTCGTTTTGTCCTTGTATTGTATCTCCTTGTTTAATCGCAACACAAGTCAGTGCATGTCAAAAGCTTAGACCGGCCAATGACCTAAGTAGTCGACGCCGGTAAAGTGGGAGGGGTTTTTAGTCGGTAGTCCTTATGGAGGGAGTCCGACACTCAGTCCGTAAATGGATTTTCCCCTCCCACACCACAAAAAAAAAAAAAAAAAAAAAAAAAAATAATAATAATAATAATAATAATAATAATAATAATAATAATAATAATAATAATAATAATAATAATAATAATAATAATAATAATAATAATAATAATAATAATAATAATAATAATAATAATAATAATAATAATAATAATAATAATAATAATAATAATAATAATAATAATAATAATAATAATAATAATAATAATAATAATAATAATAATAATAATAATAATAATAATAATAATAATAATAATAATAATAATAATAATAATAATAATAATAATAATAATAATAATAATAATAATAATAATAATAATAATAATAATAATAATAATAATAATAATAATAATAATAATAATAATAATAATAATAATAATAATAATAATAATAATAATAATAATAATAATAAGTCTTTATTGCCCAACAGGAAATTTCCCAATTATAAATTTGATCCTTGAAATAAAATTGATGGTTGAAACAAAAAAAATACTATTTTTCAGACGGCATGTTTAATTGAATAATTAAATATACATAAAAAGCAAATAAAATGTTTGTATTATCTACAACTTTATTTCAAAAATATGTTAAATTTTCTATTGTATTTTTTATACTTCACATACATTATAGAAATCTCAAGGTGATCGGACTGCCCTAGAGATAGATTAGTATAGATCAAATTAGTTGGACCTGTGTAACACACTTTTGTTTGTGATGAACACCAATAAATAAAAAAAAAGTTACATTAACAAGATTTTTTCTATGATCATTATTATAGAAAAATCCAAAAAATGTTAATAGTAAACTACCATTTCCAGTTTCCCCATTTTTACCAAAAGTTTTTCCTCATACTAGGATTGTAATAAAAAGCTTAAGTTTATGGTTATCTTAACAATTCTATCGGCTTAGGCTGTACAATTTTGACAGGTAGACGGACAGATCTTTTTCAAAAATGGTCTTAATCAATTTGCGGGACCTCGAAATTTTTGATTTGAGAATTTTCGCGAAAACTACTTTCCCTTTGTTTTATATATGGGGGAGAGTAAAAATATATAAACAATCAAAGCGAAAAATTTAGTTTTAAATTGTGCGAATTATATCAATACATTAACTTATATTAATTTTAAGCCAACAGAAAAGGTAAATAAAAATAATAATCCATAGAGTGAATAAATAAATTCTCCTGGCCGTGCGCTAACCGTTCATACAATGTTAATATAAATATTACACAATTTAAATCCATCCAGAACATCCAATCCAATTGGATTGCCGCACGATGATAAATTCATTACGTCCTAATCGACGTAAGTAAATTTGAATAATGCCCATTTAGACACAAACGTGGAATTGATGACTCGTGCAGATAGACCCGGCAAAGTCATATGCATAATCGTTTCACATTAAAAGCGGCGCGCAAACGATTATCGGAAATAACTCAATTAAACGGCCACTACGAAAGTTACCGTAAAATTAATTACGCGTTTGGAAAAAAATTGTAAAAAAAATATGCGAAGAAGAAAAATTGCTGAAATGGGAATGTGGGAAAATCGCGACGTTAGAAAGGTGAGCGAACACGCGTAATTAATTCATTTATGCGGAAAATAAACGCACACGTTCGTATACTTTAGTATGTTATTAGGCTTATTAGATATGAAGGTGAATTGTAATATAAATAAAGTTAATAAGTCGATTTAAAATGATAATCACTACTCAGGTTATCACCTGAGTTCAAAAACTAGATTATATTTTTAATTAAAACTGCTGGATTCAGTAGCGGATTTATTGATAAAATATATCAGTAAATCTGATAAAATCTTTACACAAAATAAGTATACATATCCCGATGTATACGCTATATTATTTTTGGTCGATTTTCATGCATTTTGTTATAGCTATTCAATTAATTTTCAATTGCCCATCTGTTGGGAACCACTGGCTACTATCTATCCAAGGGTCGCGACAAATTTATGCACAAAATAGGAGGTTGCACATTGGGAAAGTTTGCTCATCACTGCTTTAAAAGGCAGGGTTGTTAAAAAACGTTTTTTTTTTAATGGTAATTAAAAGAAACTGTGTTTTTTTCATTGAAACAGCGTTTAAAACATTAACAATTAAAAACATGTTTAAAACACGTTTCAATCGTGTTTAAAACAGAACATTTTTTTTATATTTGCGGAAATTCGTTGATTCAAAGCGGTTAATTTGAGGCTTTTAACGATTGTTCTCCACTTCCAGACTAAGCATGCAGTAAAATTTCGAGTTTAGAAAAGCCTAAGAATTTGGATTGGCCGCGTAGCGAAGCGGAGTTTAAAACACGTTTCAATCGTGTTTAAAACAGAACATACAGAGCATTTTGAGTATACATATTCCGATAATTACATCGTTTTTTATATTTGCGGAAATTCGTTGATTCAAAGCGGTTAATTTGAGGCTTTTAACGATTGTTCTCCACTCCCAGACTAAGCATGAAGTAAAATTTCGAGTTTAGAAAAGCCTAAGAATTTGGATTGGCCGCGTAGCGAAGCGGAGCGGCCAATCCAAACTAGGCTTTTCTAAACTCGAAATTTTACTTCATGCGCCACGCTTAAAAACATTGATTTACAGTGAAGTTCAAAAACACACACACATACAACAACGATTATAGACAACCTAATATACGTTAAAGTTATTGGGTTGCCTATAATCACTGTTTTAAACAATTTGTTCAGCTCAGAATTAGACTTACGTTTTATTCACATCTACATATTAGATTGCTAAAGCCGTATATTTTAAACTTGACGATATTTCAGTGTTTTATACTTGTGGCGAATGAAGTAAAATTTCTATTTTCTATTTAGAAAAGCCTAATTTGGATTGGCCGCTCCGCTTTGCTACGCGACCAATCCAAATTTTCAGCCTTTTCTAAACTCGAAATTTTACTTAATGCTCAGTCTGGGAGTTAAACGAGATAAAGATTCAAATTGATATCTCTGAAAGATAAAATCGCTGTATTTAAAAATGACATGTATGCACAGACAGTTATGATATTTTATTGTAATTAAATGTTATGTTTAATAATTTAATTTGAAATATCTTCAATAATTTAGCTATCATTTAAAAACGTAAACAAAAAATCTTAATGAAGTAGTATAATATATAATTTAGCAAATTTAAGATAATAAAAAAACCTTTTAAACAAATTTAAGATTTAAAACATGTTTAAAACATAACCGTTTAAAACACGACGGCTGTTTTTAAACATGTTTAAAACACTGATCTAAAACAAAGTGTTTTAAACATAACAACCCTGCTAAAAGGCACTGAGAACTCATTAGAATGTTTAGAATTATTTTTTTATAGCTAAAAGCGGTAACGCATTTAATAAAACGCTTGATAATTGTTGCTACGAGGAATTTAAACGTAATAAGAAAAGGTAATTGAAGTTAATTAAGAAATTGTCGAAAATGTAATCTCCTTTTTAAAAAACCCTTAACACGTTCAAGAAGCCGTCTACGTTTCATTGTGCGAAATGAAAGAATTTAATATGTATCAGCTCCCGGTGTGTCCCCCAGAATTTTATTACAAAATTTAATATTTAACATTTTCCCTCTCCTCCCCTCGAAAAAAACCCTCTTTAGCTGGATGCCCAGAATCAGATTACTCAAATGATATTTCCTAGCACGAAAGTCTTCGACTTATCGCGAACGAGACTCGCTTCCAGTTATCCCTCCCTCCCTCTCTCTCTTTTCTAAATCGAATATATATGGTATATATATAGCTATATGAAATATATAAAAGAATGAGGGGGAGAGAGAGGATATCGATCAGTTTTCGATGTAAGGAGCCGCAGTCATAGATGGAATAGCAATAAGTGGGTGGGTGGGCCGCCGCCCCATTCCACAGGGGTGGAAACCGAATTAGGGATCAACTCACGACAAAAAAATAACAGGGGACGTAGAGGAAAAAAATTTACGCATAATACAGTCCGCCATTCTATGGATTTCGCCTGCCTGCCATTTGGGTATGAGAAAAAAAAAACGACTTTGAATATCTGATTCTTGGGTATTTTGATTATGAAATTGTATTCTCAAATTGTTGAATACAAATGTATTTTATAAATATGATTTATTTAAAATAATACAGTCTAATTTAAAAGAAATGTTCTCTACTCGTCGCTTCAGAATGCCAAAAATTCAATATTTTACATTTTTGATTTTTTTAATATCTCAGTCATTATTTTATCAGATTTTTTAAGATAAGAAGTGCATGTACTTTTTCGAGAAGAATCGAATGCAATTCACAGATATTTTCTATCTTTATTAATAAAAGAGATACAGCACAAAGTTTTCTTTTTTAAATAGAAGTCATAGTTGACTGTGCTATTAATAAATTTGTTATTTTTTACCTTTTCATTGATATATACTATGTTGATGTTATATTTGAAATTTATTGAGATATATTATGTTTTAAATAATAAGAAGTGCATGTACATTTTCGAGGAGAATCGAATACAATTCACAGATATTTTCTATCTTCATTAATAAAAGAGATACAGTACAAAGTTTTCTTTTTTAAATAGAAGTCATAGTTGGCCGTGCTATTAAAAAATATGTTATTTTTTACCTTTTCATTGGTATATAGCATGTTGATGTTATATTTGCAATTTATTGAGATATATTATGTTTTAAATAATCTTATTAATTGCAGTAGGCTTGTTTAATATTAAATTATGAATTGCTGAATCTGAGTAGGATTATATTAGAATTTATTTATTTATTGACCAACCAGATTTCGAATTATATTTCTTAGATTCTTTAATTATTATTAAATACAGATAAAATATAAAAACGAATTAAAATTAATATCGACTTTCTGCAAAATGTTTGTCTCTTTGAGACAAAATACAAACATTTTGCAGAAAGTCGATATTAATTTTAATTCGTTTTTATATTTTATAAATATTCTGTAAACTATTGACAAACTCAATTTTTCTTTATGTTTAATTGTCTTTATGTAAATACAGATAGAATTAAGGTTCTGTCTGTATTTTTCACAAAAATTACATGTTTGCAAAGTTGGGTTCAATTAGCTATGTTTTTCATTTCAATAAAATTTCGATAAAAAAAAGGTCAACGTCATAACTGTTATTTATCGACGGACTTGAATAAACTAAAAATCAAAGTCAATGACCGTTTCAATACTACAAATTGACAGTATTATTTCCAAATAATAGTCAACTTTAAATTTTTAAATAGCTGCATATACTTTTCTTATTCTATTACATTGGACATTGTTTTTCTGAATCCAATTATGCCTGATATGTTAATTTTAATTTAATATTTATGCCAGCAAAAAATTATAATAAAACTTGTATACGTGATTTTTTTATAATAAACGTAGTGTGCCTTAAAACAAAATTGGACTGTTAATACTGATCAAAATTTTTAAATAGAATTAATATGTATAATCAGCTTAGAAGGTTCAACATAATTAGTCAACCAACCAAACAAAATAAAGGCTAGTATTTTTTAAACTTTACAATAGTTCAGTGTTTTATACGCGTGGCGCAAAAAGTAAAATTTCGAGTTTAGAAAAGCCCTGTGAAAATTTGTCTCGGGTCGCTGCGCGACCCTCGACAAATTTTCCACGCGGGGCTTTTCTAAACTCGAAATTTTACTTCATGCTTAGTCTGGGAGTGGACCGTCAAGATTTTCAACATGTCGAGGTTTTTGATATTTGTAGGTTTTTGTCGATTTATAGAATTTTCCTAAGATTTTCGATGTTTATAAATGTTTGTCAGTTGATAACATTTTTATAAAATTTTCAATATATTAAGATTTTTCTCGATTTATAAAATTTAAGTTTGTATTAATTAATCAATTTTCAATTTTTTATTGAACTCACATTGACGTCACGCAATTGTCATAATATGTCACAAACGTCAAAGTATGTCGAATGTCACATTTATGTGAAAATCTCATAATAGTTTTATAAATCTACTAAAACCTAGAAATATTAAATATCTCGACATCTTGAAAATCTTGACGGTCCACTCCCAAACTAAGCATGAAGTAAAATTTCGAGTTTAGAAAAGCCCCGCGTAGAAAATTTGTCGAGGGTCGCGCAGCGACCCTCGACAAATTTTCACGGGGCTTTTCTAAACTCGAAATTTTACTTTATGCGCCACGCGTATAAAACACTGAACTTATGTAAAGTTTAAAAAATACTAGCCTTTATTTTGTTCGGTTGGTTGACTAATTATGTTGAACCTTCTAAGCTGATTATACATATTAATTCTATTTAAAAATTTTGATCAGTATTAACAGTCCAATTTTGTTTTAAAGCACACTACGTTTATTGCCAAAAAAATCACGTAAACAAGTTTAATTATAATTTTTTTCTGGCATAAATATTAAATTAAAATGAACATATCAGGCATAATTGGATTCAGAAAAACAATGTCCAATGTAATAGAATAAGAAAAGTATATGCAGCTATTTAAAAATTTAAAGTTGACTTTTATTTGGAAATAATACTGTCAATTTGTAGTATTAAAACGGTCATTGACTTTGCAAATTTTCACGGGGCTTTTCTAAACTCGAAATTTTACTTCATGCGCCACGCGTATAAAACACTAAAATATTGTAATTTTCAAAAATACTAACCTATATTTTGATCGGTTGGTTAACAAAAAAAATTGCCAAATGTCACACAAAGTATCGAAATATGTCATAATTGACAGATTATAATAATAATAGTAATAATATTTATTACCCAACAGTACATCCCAATTACAGAGTAATATTACAAAAGTAGAAATTCTTAAAATAATATATATATATATATATATATATATATATATATATATATATAACGGATTATGATAATAATTGTAATCATCTTTAATTCTAAATAATAATAATTGATGGAAATTAATGATATGAAACGACATTTCCATAAATTCATTAATCTTTTATTAATTTTTTAATGAATTTATCTAAAAAAAATTGTTTAAAATCAATCGAAATATCGAAATTTTGTACGAAACGACAGAATTTTAAAATATGTAAAATTTTATGTAAATTGTTTCAATATGTTGGATTGAACAACAAAATGTCAAAATATCTCGGATTTTATGCGAGTCGTCGAAATATGTCATTCACGACGAATTATGTCAAAGAATATTTTATAATTATAAATTTAGCTATTTTTATTAATTTCAACGGTTTGTTTAAACTATATTTTTAGTTTTCTGCATTTTAAAAAATAACTCAGATTTTTAGTTAACTTTGAGCAGCAACTATAGTTTAACACAATCAATATATTAATATTTTTTTCAACGTTTGCAATGTTTATATATTTCTTGAAAACATCTCTTAATTTGATTTACTTCGCACTCTATATTACTTCTAAGTGATTTTTTTTGTAAAGAAAAACCAAATTTAGAAATACTTGGGTTTGGTTGAATTGGATTGGGTTAAGTTAGGTTGGGTTGGGCTAGGTTAGGTTAGGATAAGTTATGTTAGGTTAGGATAGGTAAGGTTAGGTTAGGTTAGGATAGGTAAGGTTAGGTTAGGTTAGATTAGGTATTTGTGTCGAATTTGAGCAACTGTAAGTTCGTTCAAGTAATATTAAATTATGTTTTTTGAGTTTCTTGTGATTTTGTAAATAAAAACAAAAATTATAAGCACTAACAATTATCGTATGTTCAATAAAAAAAACCTCTAGAGTGCCATGGAAAATATTGTAAGTTGGCAACTATGAAATTATATATTATAATTATCATGTTTGACGTTTTATAATATAAGTCAATTCCTTAGGCGTGTAGCCAACTTATATTTTAAAATATATTAAATTATGGCACTCTAGAGGTTTCTTTTATTGAACATATGATAAAAATAATATAAATAGGAGCAAATGTAATTTCACTCAAAGTTTATCACTTCTGTTTTTTCTAATGTCACAATAAGTGTTATGCTTAACATTTCTTAACAATTTTTGTGAATATTTTCTAAATGGTTTTATCTACATTTACTTGATTTTTTTTTAACGCAAAACATGCATTTTCGCATAATAATTTCAGCAAATATTGTAATTTTTTGAGTTAAAAATATATCGGTTTTTTAAATAAAATTCATTTGGATTTATTTTACTTATATATTTTTTGTTTCATTTTCTACTAGTTTCGGCTTAATGAAATTATCAAGAAGTGAATTAATTAGCAAAACTAATATATTTTTAGAAATGTTAAAAATAACAAAATTACCTAAAACTATAATCAATAAAATGAATTAATGATCATAATTTTACAATAGAGCACTATTTTTATAGATGTTTGCATTTTTTACATCAATTTTCTGATATTTTATTTCTAACGATTTACTCAATTTGCTAATTTAAAGTTTTTAAAATTGATTTATTAATTTATGATATATTTATAGTTTTCCAAACAAGATTACCTTAAACTATTACTAAACCTTAACTTGGAGACGATTATTTCAGAAGTAAATAAAAAACAGTTAAGTTATTTCAATTCCGACTTCAGGAACTCAAAACGTGTTTATTTTGAAAGAAATAATTAATGTTTTTTTTATATATATAATTTTCCGAATAAGAAAAATCATTACATTTTGAGGTCATCTGATGATTTTTTCACTAAAATCACAACTATGACAGGATTTTCAAGAAAAACCAGTTCATAAATTTACTTAAAGTAAAGTAAATATTTGTGCTTAAAAAGTTCGTTCAATAATTCATGATTGTTTTATAATTTTTTAAATAAGTTTACCTTATAATCTAAAGTTGTTTTTACAAAATCTTAACTTTGAGACGGTTTTTTTAACCCCACCTTTAGAATCTTATAGCGTGTTTATTTCTAAGCAAAATTGAAGCTTTTGACGTTGATTCAATAATTTATAAATTTCGTATAATTTCCCAAACAAGATTACCTCAAAATCTAACGACTTTCCTATTCATATCACGATTTAATTTTCAAACATTCATCGTTTCTAAACAGTGTTTAATTTGAAGTTTTGAACAAATGTTTTCACTCCCAATAAAATTTCGAGTTTAGAAAAGCCTGAGCGTTTGGATTTGGACGCGTAGCGTCCAAATCCAAACTTAGGCTTTTCTAAACTCAAAACGTTACTTAATCCGCCACCCCTATAAAACACTGACCATGTTGTGAAGTTGGAAATATACTAAATAAATTGATTGTGAGTTACGTGAAGATCAAATTAATTTGACGAATACAGCACTAATAACCTTTCTTCACACTTTTATTTGAATAACCAAATGTACATTTCGGACACAAAGTGACCATTATCAATGTTAGTCAGTGTTAATCCATTGAAAACAAAAAAAAATATTTAAATTTTTTTTTTCAGTTTATTGGTGGGCTCTAAATACACAATTTAACCGATTCTTTATCTCTTCAAATTCTAAAACGTGGCTAAATATTATGACCTATGACAAACCTATATTTTAAACTGTTACAAATTTGAAAAACGTATGTCTTCTACTCCTTGGTTAAGCATGAAGTAAAATCGAGTTTACAAAAGCTTAACAATTTGGATTATTTTAATGGTAGGTCAGAAAGACTTATGGTCGATAGCCCAGACAAGGACGCACTAACAAATACATTCATTATATTTATTTCTATGTACAATATATAAGTTATGTCTGAATAAAGATGATGTATATTTATATTTATAAATAAAGAATGTTGTAATTGTTTTAATTACCTCAATAGCTTAAGAGAATGTAACCCTCATTACATAATTGAAAAAATCCCCCTAATTATCGATTCTCACCACAATGTCTTTCCTTATTGTGCCTCCTCCCTCGTGGATCAATGTTTTGACACAGAACACTTTCAGACATGTTTTATGTGCAAGATGGCAGCAACGCAAAAAAAGGAAACATATTGCCCGTATTACATTACATGCTCGTTTGTGGGGGTGATGTTTTTTCCTACTCCCCCGTTCCCTCCATGTGTATATAGACAAGGGATGTTCCCGAGGGACAAGAGGGGGATCCGGGCTCTCTCGGTTTGGGGATTAAAGCGGAATTACTCCGGAATATTAACACATAATCGCTTACGGCTGCGAAAAAATCTAAGGACTAATTCCGAGTTGATCCCCTGAAATAATTGCATTAAGATTCTTTTTCCCGGCTGTTTTTCTTCGCTGTTTTTTTTTTTTGTTCATTGTCGCCAGATGATGTTGGTTTTATACTAATCATGTGATGAGATGGTGAGTAATGTAAGGATCAGTGTATTTTGTTATGATTAAGGCTGACTTGTAGAATGTTGGTTAGCATATCGTTTGATAAAGAGCATTTTATTTTGCTATTATTGTAAAATCACTTTAATAAATGAAGCGTGCTATATGCAAAAGGTCGTACGTACCAAATGACTTATGTTACAGGAGAAACATAAAACGTGAATGAAAGTACTATGCTACTTATGACGTTTTGACGTTTTGATAATTGAGCATATATTGTACAAGTAAAGCATTACATTTAGAACATATTCCGTGTATTAAATGCATTATTATAAAAATTGGTACTTATGACTTGTTGCATATGACATGCTTCAAATGTCTTGTTATCTAGAAAGGGTGTCAATGTTCTAGTATTTTTTCTAAATTTCTTGCATTTTATTGTTTACTTTTTGATTTTCTATACAATGATCTTATGAACCCCTTGACTTAAGATTTAAAATTACATTTAGACATATACAAGGATGTTTGCTTTTAAGTATACTTTTACATATTGTACCGGGTGTTTGATTAAGTGTGGCCATCGGCTGTATCTCAGAAACTATACATTCTACCATGTTGGGGTAAAAAATTTCAAGCCAAGAGAAATCGCTACACATTATTTTTAAGTTCATAGCTCCTCCGCAAGAGGGCGCTAACCATACAGTAATAGATTATACCAATTTTTATCAAATAAATGCCAAATTAAGCGATATGAAAAATGTAAAACTCCTAATCTACGATAAATTTTACCTAATTTTAACTATCTTCTCGTTTTTTTATGTCTCACATAACATGCACGAGAGAACGAAAATGAATAATTATTTAAACGCCTGTAACTTTTGTTAGGTTCCATTGAATTTAATAAACTTCAGCTCATTTGATAGATAATTGAATGCACTTCAAGGCATAATTCACTCTGATTTATTTTAGTTTCGATATGAAGCGCCAGAGGGTGCGATTTAGACAATAATCGTATTTTCTCCATTTTCTTTAAATTTTCAAATTGGAAGGTATACGTATGTTACGTTAGTTAATTAAAATGAAAAATAGTGTAAAAACTGGTGAAAACCGCATCCCGATATCTTCATCCTAACCGGAGAAATATTGTAAATTGTGCGGAATAGGGTATTTCGTACTAATAGCGCCCTCTGATTCTTACTATAGACACTAAATTAAATTAGAATACACAGTGTTTAAAAGTGAAATCAATTATTTATCAATTTATTCAAAGTTTATTAAATTCGGTTAAACCTAACTAAAGTTATAGCCATTTTAATGATTAGACATTTCCATTTTTATCTGCATCCTATGTAAAATCAAAAGAAACAAAAAGGTAGTTGAAATTGGACAAAATTTAGAGTAGATTATGAGTTTCATATTTTTAATATATACAGCTTAATTTGGCATTTTAAATAATTTCTTGTTTTTATCATTTTCGGTATAGATTGCGCCCTCTCCTAGCAAATCTAGATTTATTTATTATATTCGTTTTATTTTCTTATGTTTTTTTTTTATTATTGTTCAAATAAAATATTGTAATAAGTGTTTATAATAGTAGTAAATATACGCTGTTTTAAACATTCTACTAATTTCATAGCCCACTATATTTTGAGATTTAAATAATCATGGATTTATTTACATATTCGCATTCCAAAACATATTAATGGGGAAAAGTGATCTCCGTTATTCTTTAAAGTATTGTTTTTGATCTCTTGAACATAAAACAAAAAAGCCTCAAGGCCATGTATATTTTAAAATGGTGGGCGGTTGAAAATGTGCAAATCTACCAGACTTTTTACTATATCTTTGGTTAGGATAAAGATATCAGAATAATGTTTTTACCACTGTTACAGTATTCTTTCCTGTAGTAAGCTAGTGTAGGAGAACTATAGCCTGTAATTTTAAATGTTTAAGAAAATCTAGAATATATGGCGGTTGTTCAACAAACGCCCTCTGGTGCTTTCTATAACAACCAAAGTAAACAAGAGTAAGCAATGATTTAAAGTGCTATTAATTACCTATCAAATGAGACTAACTTGATGATTTCGGTTAATCCTAACAAAAGTTACACGCAGTTTAATGATCACACATTCCCGCTCTTCTCTGCTTCATATATGCGAAATAAAGAAACAAGTCAGTAGTTAAAATTGAGTTAAATTCAGCGAAGATTACGATTTGTATATTTTTAGCTTAGCTTAAATTAGTAGTTTTTTGATAAAAATCTGTTTTCCTATGTTTTTGTATGTATTTGGCAGTGGCTCTAGCGGCGGAGGTAGGGACTTAAAACTAATTTGCAGTGATAATTTTTTGGCCACTTTCACTATTCAATTTTTTACTCCAACATGCTACGCTACATAGTTTCTGAGATACAGCCGGTGGCCACGCTTAATCCAACACCCGATATATAAACATTTGTAAAATTAATAAAAATGAGATCAAACCTTAGCGATACATTTTGAATGTCACTTTATGTCAGTGTTTCATACGCGACCAAACCAAATTTTCAGGCTTTTCTAAACTCGATATTTTACTTCATGCTTGAATACACTCTTTAGAAGCTTCAAATTGAAAGCTTTTATAAAATCAACTATTGTCTGAAAATTTACATGGAAAATCGTGATATGTATACCTAAAAGAAAAATGTCCTGTTTCATAGAAATGTATTTAGGAATAAAAATGTAAATGATTTTTTCCATCTTGAAAAACCAAGAATTTCATTTCCAAACCTTGGTTCCTAGACAATATAAACCTCGAGCGATGTTTTCAATGACTGTGACACATAAAAATCAATTCTTACATACAGAGAGTTTTAAGTAACACCAAACATGCCAGAAAATGTTCACTGTAAATTTTCCTATATCCGATTTGTTCTGGGACGCATCAAAGCATCGAGTGCGATGTGATTGGCTACGATTTCCAATGGTAATATAGTCAACCCAATTTACATTCTTCTGGGTGCGATATCATTGGTTACGATTTTTAGTAGTTCTAATGCAAATTAGGACTAATGTTAATAGGATACATGTAACGTTAAAATAAAATATGTCAGTTATCAAATCTTGTGCGTTTATGTTAAGTGCAGTGTGTGGGAATATGGAACATACTTTTTTTGTCCAAAGCAAGACATCGGCATTTCACGACAATCAAGTTACCTATTCTAAATTCAGCCTATTTTCTGTAAATCTTAGATATTTTTTTGTTTTTTTTATGTTTAATTTGAAGCTTTAAACGAGTGTTTTCCACTCCCAGACTAAGCATGAAGTAAAATTTCGAGTTTAGAAAAGCCCCGTGAAAATTTGTCGAGGGTCGCGCAGCGACCCGAGACAAATTTTCTGGGCTTTTCTAAACTCGAAATTTTACTTCAGGCGCCACGCGTATAAAACACAGATTTCAAGTGATGATGTTCGAATATACATAAATTACACAATATCTTAGTGTTTTATACGCGTGGCGCATGAAGTAAAATTTCGAGTTTAGAAAAGCCCAGAAAATTTGTCTCGGGTCGCTGCGCGACCCTCGACAAATTTTCACGGGGCTTTTCTAAACTCGAAATTTTACTTCATGCTTAGTCTGGGTGTAGAAAACACTCGTTCGTTGTAAGTTACGCAGTCAATAAAGTAATAAATACACCTACATTATCTTTATTGAGTATTATGTTAGCAAATAAATCAAAATTGAAATGTTTGCCAAATGAAGCAGCACACCTAACACCCCAGTGTCGTGTGCTGGCACCAGACCTAGGTGCGGTACTTGCAAACCTGCCTCGCCACACTCTTCAAATTTGGAATATTTATATTTAAAACTGACGAAAATGACGGCATTTTTGCTGTTACACCCAAAGCAACGTACTTGGGGTGGTCCTGATCAAATGGTTTATACAATACGCTCAATCGAATTTCTTAATAATCTCCGTTGAAGCAATGTATAAACTTATCTTGAAATATTAGCAAACGGAACTAACAGAAATCTGTTTTTCTATTATTTTTGCATTCAAGCTAAATCTGTTCTCCTCTTTCTCGTTTTTCTTTTCTATTAAATATATACATTCCATTAGTGATGTCGGCGAATAATGAATGATACATTTCATTTTGACGTTAAATGTAAGTTACGTTAGAACTACTAAAATCAGAGCTAATGAAATCGCACTCAATGCTTTGATGCATCCCAGAACACATAGAACATAGGAAAATTTAAATTAAATATTTTCTGGCATGTTCGGTGTTACATAAAACTCTCTGTATGTGTTTATATAATAATAATATCTTTATTGTGTTATCAGGAAAATATGCTTTACACTACAGTAGTTACGTGGAGGTCATATACATTAGATTACAGTAGTTACTTATTCTAAGCTTATAAATTCTACCATAAAATAAACAACTACATGCATATTTAAAAGTAAAAAAAATACGAAGACAATATCACGATCAATAAATAATTAGATAAATAAAGCACAAACAACAATTAAATAAAATAAACAATTTTCATCAAAATGTTCAACATTCAACATGTTTTGATTTCTTTGTGATGGACTACAGCCGGTCTATTTTGTACGATTGCAAAAATTCCAAACACATTTACAATATCTAATAACCGGTAATACAGCCGGTCTATTTTGTACGATTGCAAAATCCCAAACACGTTCAAGATTAACAATCCGGTCATCAGAGAATTCCCCAACAGTTGGCAGTAAACTTCCAACTGTTGTCTCTCATGAACGGGCCCAATGAGTAAAAGATATGAAGTTGAGTTATTAAAAGCAATCTAAATGTGCAAATGTAAGTGATTTGTCTGAATAGCAATAGGTTAAAACAGTGATGGGGAAACTACGGCCCGCGGGCCAAGTCCGGCCTGCGAAAAGGTTTAATCCGGCTCGTTTAAGAGTGTCGTCGTGAGAATGTTGAACGCGTTCTTACTTCGTAATGTGACGACCCGCATAAAAACTACCTACCTACGATTAAGCATTATTCTTTGGCCCGCTACGATTGTCTGGTTATTACAAATGGCCCGTCTTAAAAAAAGTTTCCCCACCACTGGGTTAAAAGAAAATAGTAAAATATAAAAGGTGATCTTTGAAGGTTTTACATCTCTGTTTCAATATAGATTTCATATTTCTTTTTCTTTTTTTTTTTTCTTTACCATTTTTCCTTTTCATCATTATATTAACCTTTTCTTCCGGTCGGCGTTCCCGTTGTGTGTTATTTATGTTAATTGAATTGATAAATAGAAGGAAAAGCGGGGGGAAGAGAACGACAAGCGACGGGCACAATCAGGATTTGGGAACGGAGGAGAAAAGTGCTTAATCAAATTCCAATTAGATATTCGGAGCGAAAACATTTTATCATTACCGAATCAGCGCGGTCTGTGTCAACTGCAGAAATCAAATCTGAGACGTTCACAATTTAAACCCAGGGTATTTTCATGTGAGATAAAGATTTTTTTAAGGTACAAACACTGCAACTTTTAGTGTGGTAATAAGTACAATTACAGCTAATGCAATTAAAATACTCTAGCAATTTTTGCAATAAACACCGTTGCAGTTAATTTATATACATGCAACTTGTACTGCGCAGTATTTCAATTGCTTTTGTGGTAAAACATGTACTGACAGACCTAATGCAACTTTTATAGCAAGAGTAATTAAAACTTCACGGTGAAAGTGTTTGACCTATTGCAACTTTAAGTATAAGAGCAAATACATTTTCTGTAGCGTTTGCTACTTTTACCCTTGCAACGGTGTTGACACACTTGCAACTTCTACTAATCAGTCATTTAATTGCCTATTCAGTGAATGTTGCCGTCTCAGACCTATTGCCACTTTTATTATAAGAGCAGCAACATTTGCTGCTAGTGCAATTGAAATACTTGATCGCGTTTGGAACTTTTACGGACGCAACGATGTTAATACATCTGCGACTTCTACTAAGCAGGCATTGTAATATCAAACCTATTGCAACCTTTACTATAAGAGCAGTTACATTTGCTACGAGAGCAATTGAAATACATTATCGCGTTTGCAACTTTTACGGTTGCAACCGTGTTAACACACTTACGACTTTTACTAAACAGTAATTTAATTGCCTATGCAACAAAATTTTCAGTCTCAGACCTATTGCAACTTATACTAAAAGAGCAGTTAAATTTGTTGCAAGAGCAATTGAAATAATTACATTGCCGCGTTTGCAACTTTTACGACTTTAATGGTGATAACACACTTTCAACTTCTACTAAGCTGTAATTTAATTGCTTATGCTTAGCCTGGGAGTGGAAAACACTCGTTTATACCTTCAACTTAAACTCTTAAAGAAAAAACAATGAATATCTGAAGATTTATAGAATATAATTGGGATATATATACTTGAAAGAAAAACTCCCTATATATAAATATACTAAAGTTAAAAATTCGACCTAAAAACACATTTATATTTTTTTGTCAGACAAGTTAAAATAATTGTATAAGTAAAATCTAATCAATGAATATATTAGGCAGTAAATTGACGTGAAAAAATTAAAAAAATATAAACAAATAAAAATGTTAGAAATCTTTACATCAATAATAATAATACATTGAAATGTTTCAAATAAATTGATATTTTTAACGTAGATTGGCATTTGCAAATATAAAAAATGTTTCAAAAAAAAGTTGTAGATCTCGTCGAAATACTTTTCTGTATTTCGAATAGTTTTAAAGTTATTCGGTTTTATTTGTATTTTTTTGATAAATCGAAAAAAAAGTCTATAAAGGCCGACGAAAACCTGACAGAACGTCTGAATTGTCAGTTGTGAGTGTTGTCAATGAAGAAATACAAAATTATAATTAACCATTACAAAAACGAAAACCATTTAGTGTTTTCGTTTTAGTGATAAGTAATTATAATTTTGTATTTCTTCATTTCTCATGACATCTTAGCAATTTCAACAATTTACGAAATTCTGCAGCGCTTAATTAATGTTATACTATATTTTTTTAATCTAAAGAATAAAAAAACCTATTTTTTTTTTCTCCGGAAAAAGAAGAAAACTTAATAACACATTTATATTTTTGCTTGTAAAAAATGAAAATGGTAGAACATTAATTAAACACTGCGTATATAGTTAGAAAATATCATATTTATAATGAAATTTTCTAATATTTCATTTTAAATATGATATTTTCTAACTTTATAAGCAGTGTTTAATTAATGTTCTACCATTTTCATTTTTTACAAGCAAAAATATAAATGTGTTTTTAGGTTTCCTACTTTTTATACTATTTTTTTTTTAGTCTAAAGAATAAAAAAACCTATTTTTTTTCTCTCGAAAAAGAAGAAAACCTAAAAACACTTTTATATTTTTGCTTGTAAAAAATGAAAATGGTAGAACATTAATTAAACACTGCGTATAAAGTTATAAAATAGCATATTTAAAATGAAATATTAGAATATTTCATTTTAAATATGATATTTTCTAACTTTATATGCAGTGTTTAATTTAAAATGAAATATTAGAATATTTCATTTTAAATATGATATTTTCTAACTTTATACGCATGCCGTCTATTTCGTTTTTTTTAATCCTTTATGGATGATTGTTCTTTTTTTAATACTATCAGAATTTTTTAGAATTCTGCAAAGTTTTGTTAATTTATTAATTTTTACCATTTCTATTTCTTCTGTAAACAAACACGTTTTTCAATTATAAATAATTATTTTTATTTTTTTTACTTTGTTTCGTGATTCCGTAATTTTATTTTTGTAACGTAAACTAAAAACATCAACTCTATATATTTAATGTCATAAATATTATAATACAGAAAATTGCAGACTAAGTTATTGATTGACCATCTAAGGAGGGCTAAGACTAAGCATGAAGTAAAATTTCGAGTTTAGAAAAGCGACCGAGCCAAATTAGGCTTTTCTAAACTCGAAATTTTACTTCATGCGCCACGCGTATAAAACACTGACTTTAAGTGAAATCTGTAAATGATTGGTTATAGTGAAATAAAATTATTATGTCGATTATCAATTGATTAGATGAAGGGGAAAGTGTTATGATAGACACGTCACTATTTTTATAATTATTAGTTATTTTTATTGAATTAATGCCCGTTTAACTTCATCAAGATTAGTACTGCTTATAAATACAACAATTTTATTCACAATTTGTTTACACAACCACATTATTCATTTAAGAAACATATTAAGAGTGAATTACAAATTTATATTTTTATGTTCTAGATTTTTTAATCAAAAGACTTAACTTGTTTTACCACTTTTATTACATTTTTCAGTGACTATAGTTTCGACTACAAGCTAGTCATTATCAAACTTAGTTTGATAATGACTAGCTTGTAGTGGAAACTACAGTCACTGAAAAGTAAAATAAAAGTGGTAAAACAAAGTTAAGTGTTTTAATTAAATTGTTATGAAGATGTACCACAAAGTGAACGCCAACAAAATAAAATATTTTCGATTTTTGACTTAATCAAAGTTTGAATCAATGATTAGTAAATTATTAAAGATAATTGGTCATGATTGTACTGATTTACAGCTTCAAGTTATTTTCTGGATCTGCGTTTGGCGTATACAACGTTTTTACTGTGTAAAATAGAGATGAAATGAATAGCCTCCTGACTCGTACACGTATTACTCAAAGAAACATTATTTATTGACAACCTTATTTTGTTTTTCAAAAACTACTTCATATCTATAAAAAAAAATAGTAACACATTCTGGAACGGCCGGAACAATGAATTTAAAATAAAACAATCGTTGAATTTTGTTAATATTAGTGAAATTTAACTAAGTGGCTTCTTTTTAAAATCATAGATTTCTCAACATGAAAGATGAGAAACTTATTCAAGATTAGTTAGTCACTTGCCTATTTGCACCATAATGGGCAAGTGTTTTTCATTTACAACAAAACCACGTATTGTTAAAAAATAATTAAAATACAACAATCTGCAAATAATAAAATCTAAAATAATAAACTACTTCTAATAAAATAAAATAAATCGTATATTATACAAATATAAGCATACGTTATATGACTTAAATAGATAGCAGGCCCAAAGTATATAATTCTGGATATATACTATATAATTATAATTTATACCTAGATATAAGTTTTGCGGCAAAAAGGTTATTAGATTCCATCATTCTAGCTGTGTAAATCAGGTTTCTGGTTAGTCCAGTATTATTAAAAACACAGTATAATAGCATTTAGACTAATTTCTATTAATACGAGATTAATTTCTACTAGACACGTTTAAACACGATACTAACGTGTATAAATGTAGCTAGTAGAAATAAATTAGCAATTAACGACAATAATATTCACGACAAATTAGTTTCAATTGTATATTTTAATTTATTTCTTGAAATGAAAGACATAATTAAAAAATAATATTAAACGTTAATATGCAAGAAAACCGCCCTTATATTAACAAAAGACGGAAATCCTCTCAACCCTCAGTAATAATATCGAAATAAAAAAGAGAAATGATATGAATGTTTAGATATCATCTAAACAATAAAAAAATCTCGCGAAGCGGAGCGAGGGTATGCCGCCCATCCTCTCATCTCTCGTTCACTAAATTTTAATTATTGGAATTCAAGATTTGCTGCAGACCTTAAGGGGATTATTAAAAAAAAGGGGGCTTTTTTTCGTGAGGGGGGAAAACGCCGCTCGGCGTCTCATATATGAGATCAGACGGCGCGGAATTTCCGCCGCTGCCATTGCTAAATCCACCCCACGAGCACCCCCATCCACCCCTCGCCGACCAATCGAATACCTCACATCGGGAAACGCTACAAAACTCGAGCGGGATTTTAATATTCGGATGCAATGTGTATACTTACATATTGATTACTAGTAATATTAAGAAGGAGAAAAAGGAGTGTGTTTTTAATAAAGATTAGAAGATACTTTTATGACTTCAGTAAGCATATTTAATATTAACAATCAAATTATAACCATATTTACCTAGCACACACACATATACAGAGTGGCCATGAAAGCATTGCTTACGCCATTCCTTAGGATATAAATGGTAGACATTTAAGTTTTAATTTATCCTTTAATATTATTTCAAAATGTTTCACCAAGTGATAAATGAGAAAGTTATTCAAGAAATATTTAAGTTTTTCTTCAATACATTTTTACTCAATAGAATTTTATTTGCATAGAAAATCTCAATTAAGTCGAATATTTTGTTTGAAAAATTCTGGAAATATTAATCGATGTGTTGTAATCTTCATCAAATTCAAGGTGAGTACATTATCTTTATACAGGATTCAAATAACTTGACGAATAGGATATAGGATAGGATATAGAATTCAAATAACTTAACGAATTTTTTTCAATAATGTTTGTTATTGAGAAATTATTATAAGGAAATAATTCCATTGCATTTAGTAAAGGTGTAAAGAAAATTAAATATTTTTTATTTAAAAATGTTTCTTTTTAACAAATAAAGAACTCTTAAAATAAAAAAAATAGTAAAACATATGTTTAGAAATTTAGGCAAATTTTACTTTATGAACAATTCAAATATATTTTTGTTTGAGTGACACTGTCAATTAATAAAACACATTTGTATTACTATTGAAAATGAGCACATAGTGTTCGAAATGTACATATAGTAAATAAAACTAATCAGTGAAGGAAGGAATTACAATAATAATTAATCAAATATTTTGATTACATTTTTAAATAATTAAATTAATTGTTTAAATATTATAAAGAGAACATTCCATTATATTTAGCGATAGTTTGAAAAAAAAAATACAGACTATTTAGCCCTCAAATGCATGCTTTTTTATAATTATTTTTGACTTTAAATAATTACAAAATATGTATCCATTAATGGAAATATATCGAACAAAATTGAATGTGATAAAAATTATTTATTAAAAGTTTAATATGTAATGTAAAGCAATGTTCTAACATGCAACTTTTACTGCTAGTGTAATAAAATACTGCGCAGCGCATGTTGCAATTTACAATCTAATTTGCAACTTTTAGGATTGCAATAGTGGTCACACAATTGCAAGTTCTACAACTCAGCAGTTTAACTACTTTCGCAGTTAATTCTATAGCTATTGCAGTAAAAGTTGCAATATTCCAACGTGTAATTTTTGTTTAACAAGTTGCAGTTTGCAAGCTAAGTATTTTAATTTCATCAAACACATATAATTTTTCTTCTTGTAAATTTTATTACTCTTGCAGAAAAATTTGAGGTTATTATTGTCTATTTGCAGTTGACAGCTTTACAAATAAACTTTAGCATACAGCTTTAACATAGTTCTAAGATAGATATTAACATTTTCGATGTAATAAAAAGTAGATTGGCTTTAACATTTAATTTCATCAAACACATATAATTTTTCTTCTAGTAAATTGTATTACTCTTGCAGTAGAACTTGAGCTGTATAATTGTCTATTTGAAGTTGTCCAGCTTTACTAATAAACTTTAGCATCCAGATTTAACATGGTTCTAAGGATGATATTAAAATTTTCGGACTAATCAAAAGTGTTAGTAAATTACTCTATTGTCAGTTTACAAATAACACTGGTCGGCATGAAAATCGGCCCTGACACCATTCCTGCTGATTCTTATGTAAAATGACCTCCTGAATCCGAATATGACCCCCGTTTTCCCCCATCACCCACCGTTTTCGGGGGAGGCCCCCACCTATTTTTATCACTTTTCGATCATTTGGAGGGATAAAAAGGATTATTTTAGCCTTTAAGTTTCTTCTGAGGGGCTAGAGAGGTGAAAAGTTCCAAAACATGAACATTTGTAGGAAGGATGTAGATTTGGGGGGGATTTGCCCCCTTAAATTGTAAAAAAATCCTTAAAAATGATCGATTTTTCCGTTTTTTTCGCAGTTTTTTCACTTATTTTCTACATATTCCAGCTTCCATCCGCCCTCATCCACCCCCAAACAATAAAAATATATAGCAACAATATATAGCAACAATAATGAAAATATATAACAACAATAATAAAAATATATAGCAACAGTTCGGAAGATTCACTGTACCACGCTGGCGCTCTCAATACCTCGCGCGCACAGGTTTGCCCAGGAATTTTCATGCATTTATTTTACATTTATTATTTTACTTTTTATTTATTATTCTTTACAGCTAAAATAATCCTTTTCACCCCTCCGATGGATGGGGGAAACGGGGGGAGTATTGAGAGCGCCAGCGTGGTACAGTGAATCTTCCGAACTGTTGCTATATATTTTTATTATTGTTGCTATATATTTTTATTATTGTTGCTATATATTGTTGCAATATATTTTTATTATTTGGGGTTGTTTGCGAAAAAAACGGAAAAAATTGATCATTTTTAATGATTTTTTTACAATTTATGGGGGCAACCCCCCCCCCCCCCCAAATCTACCTCCTAGCTACAAATGTTCATGTTTTGGAACTTTTCACCTCTCTAGCCCCTCAGAAGAAATGTAAAGGCTAAAATGATCCTTTTCATCCCTCCAAATTATCTAAAAGTGATAAAAATAGGTGGGGGGGGCCTCCCCCGAAAACGGTGGGTGATGGGGGAAAACGAAGGTCATATTCGGATTCAGGAGGTCATTTTACATAAGAATCAGCAGGAATGGTGTCAGGGCTCGAAAAAAAAATTTTTTTTGCAGACCAGTGTAATTAGTCAATAGCGTTGTACCCCTAGTTTAAGTTTAGGTAGAATTTATTTATTAATGCTATAAATCATAAATCTACATACCTAATCAGTATATTTTGAACGTCACTTGAAATCAGTGTTTTACACGCGTGGCGCATGAAGTAAAATTTCTAGTTTAAAAAAGCCTGAAAATTTGGTTTGGTCGCTCCGCTTCGCGAAGCGACCAAACCAAATTTTAAGGCTTTTCTAAACTCAAAATTTTACTTCATGCTTAGTCTGGGAGTGGAAACACTCGTTCGAAATTTCATATTGCACGTTTAGATTTAACAAAAAATACAAGTTTTCGTCAATAATTTGAGATTTTTGCAGCCGAAAAAATCGGATTTTCACTTAAAATTTCATATTAAAAAAATATATATAAAGTTTAAACAACACTAGAAACTCTACCAGCAATTAATTTTCTCAATTAAAAAATAGTTTTATCAAAATGTTTAATTTTTATAAGAAACAAACAAAAATTAATTGAGTTACTAAAATGTATATTTTCTCAAATAAAAAATGGTTTCAGCAAAATGTCCAATTTTCATTAGAAACAAACAAAAATTAATTGAGTTACTAAAATGTTCTACTAAGCCCAATTTGTTAGTAACAAAAACTTATTTCACATCAAATTTAAACTAACTTTATCCGTAATCAAATACTTTCTAGGAAAATGAAATTAATTAATATTTGTATCAAACAAAGAGCTTTAAGCGCATCAAGTCAAAATTGAAACATTTTCACTTTTCTGAGAAAACAGCAAATCCAAATTTTCTGGCTTTTCTAAACTCGAAATTTGACTTCTTGCACCACGCGTATAAAACACTGATTTATTGTGAAATTTAAAATATATTCTACCTATTATATTAGATAGTATCAACTAATTAACAAATTGTGAAAACTTAAAAGTTTATGTCTATAATCACAATCTATTCATTTAAAAATCACATGATAATTTCGCCTAATAAAATGGTTTTTCTTTCTTATTGTATATCTAACATATTCCACCTTTCCATTAATTGCTTTTTGTTTTTATGGAATTACTCTATTTTCCGTTTATAGATATTTTCTTAGTTTACTCTAAATATTTTTATATTCACAATGTTTTGCTACAGTTTAAAACTAACTAATATAGATTTTGTTCTATTAATACGAAATGTTAGGATCGTGTTTGTATGCGTCTAGTAGAGATTAACTAGCATGAAAGTATCATGTGTAAAATCACGATCGAGTTGGCTGTGAAATGTTCAAAACATTGTGTAGTACATACTACGTAGCAAGGGGAGTCAATACTTATGGGAGAACTAAAAATCGAGTAGAAAAGGAGAGACTGGTCAGGATGTGGGGTACGAGTAAGACAGACGACTATATACACCTGTCTCGCTTCTGGATGCAGCTTCCAAACGCTGTTACCAAATATTATATATTATATCCAGTTAGCCAGTCTCTGTATGACTGGCTAACTGGATATATATGAACTGTGGTCGTAGGTGAATTTGTCAGTCGCTCCTGTCAATGGTAACCTAACCCAGTTTTATAAATGTTTTTTATTTTACTCGGTATTTCAATGCGCACTCACACTAAGAAAATCAGATTAAGAACAAATAACACAATTTTAATAACAAGGCAAACTAATGAGCTACTGATTAACACAATCTGACCTTAATGTTAGGTATGATAAACTGAAAATTAAGTTGCGACTTCACTTTTTGTTCCATTTCCTTCTATGAAAAAAGCAACGCCTTCTCGATCGTGTTTTTAAATGAACTCCTGATATAATGATATTAAGGGCAAATCTAGTAATAAGGCTAGTAATGTTTACGCACCCAAATATCAAATTAATTTTCTCCTGTGCGTGTTATTTCTCCGATAATTCTAAAATTGCATTTATAGAAGCCATTACTGATTGTTCGATTTGTGAAAGGAAAAAAAAACTGCGTGTGTTCGGTTCAACCCTCATCCCTCCAACGCAATCGAACGCGAACGCGGGGGGTTTGAGAAGCGAGGGTGGGAGTAATCTCGCCGCCCCCTTTCGCACCCCAATTTCTGTGTCTCCTTTAATATATCTGTCCCCCACGGCAGAGGAGGGAGACGTGGGGCTTCGGATTTGCAAAGAAAATGATGAAAAATAATCTCCGCTGGATCTCGCACACACACACACACACACACACACACACACACACCGAAGAAGAAAAAAAAACCTCTGTCATCTGGCGGTTCGCATCCGGCGCGTCGTGTGAGAATGAAGAATAATAATATTATCACCGCGCCCTTTATTAAACCGGCGGGGGTGGGTGGAGGCGTCGCGACGCCTACCCCCGCGGTATATCATCGCCTCATCTGCGGCCGGCGGTTTGACGGTGTCCGGAATTACTTTTGAAAAGAGACCGCGCCGCCAGCCGGGCTTCCGCCATCTGTAAACCGGGTGATGCATTATTCCCGGCGAAGTTGACAGGATGAAAAATACCACCATTTACCTGGTGACGTGTTAATCAGGATTGATGGTCGCGGACCGTATCTTTATCCGTCCTTGCGGTTATTTCACGAGAAAAGGGGATTTACGCTTGTATCGCTCATTTTTAAATCATTATGGGATAAATAGCCAAAAACTTAAATAAATAAAAATTCTTCAACAATTATATACGAATATACTGTCAGATATCAACACTGATAGAACATTACATTATGTTTCTAGAAACTCATAGCTTTAACTAGTGGATTAACTTCAATATATAGCCACTCCATAGGGACAAAAAAAAATCGGGGCAATTTTTAACCGATAACAACAAGCATTCTTTCATTTATTTGTTAAATTTTGTTAAGTATTTAACTTAATACATATTATACAGGGAGTTTTTCTTGAAAGTATACGTTTTCTAAATTCAGCTTATTTTCTTTTAAACTTTAGATATTCATTGTTTTTTCTAAAAGCGTTCAGTTTAAAGCTATAAACGAGTGTTTTCCACTACCAAAATAAGCATGAAGTAAAATTTCGAGTTTAGAAAAGCCCCGTGAAAATTTGTCGAGGGCGCGCAGCGACCCGAGACAAATTTTCTGGGCTTTTCTAAACTCGAAATTTCAAATTGAACTTTCAAACGAGTGTTTTCCACTCCTAGATTAAGCATGAAGTAAAATTTCCAGTTTAGAAAGGCCTGAAAATTTGGTTTGGTCGCGTAGCATAGCGGAAAGAATAAAGAAAATGATCAGGCTTTTCTTAACTCGAAATTTCTGGGCTATTCTAAACTGGACATTTTACTTTATGCGCCACTCCTATAAAACAATGATTTCAAGTGAGGTTCAAACATACATACATTTCAAAATATTTTAGTGTTTTATACGCGTGGCGCATGAAGTAAAATTTCGAGTTTAGAAAAGCCCAGAAAATGTTCACGGGGCTTTTCTAAACTCAAAATTTTACTTCATGCTTAGTCTGGGAGCGGAAAACACTCGTTTAAAGCTTTAAATTTAACTCTTTTAAAAACACAACAAATATCTGAAGATTTAAAGAAAATAAACTTTAAATAGTAAAACAATCCAAGTGTTTTTAATTTATCCTTTAATATTATTTCAAAATGTTTTATCAAGTGATAAATGAGAAAGTTATTCAAGAAATAAACTCAATTTGGAATACGTATACTTTAAAGAAACACTCTCTGTATATTTTGCCCTTTAATAGTATATTCTATATGGAACTATTGGGAAATAAATGAATTATTATTATAATTGTTAGTGTAAAGAAGGTAAAGACTATTGTTCTCCTCGTACCTTTAAAAGTTACTTTTTATAGGCCTCTTGCAACTTTACGTCAAGGATAAGAATACACAATCTCATCGAAAAAATATTTTGGACATGATTGCAATTAAATCTGCATTTAATTGCAATCATGTCCAAAATATTTTTTCGATGAGATTGTATCTAAAAATGCCTTGAATGGTATCTAAAAATGCCTTAGAATTACAAGTTATCTTTCCTCGAATCACAGAAAAAATGTTAATCTTTAACCTTGGATGTTTCATGAATCTTACAGTTCTAACTAACGTTAAGGGCACACTGTGAAAAAACTGATTTTTACAATTTTTAATTTTTCTTTATAACTTGATTATTATTGACGATACAAGGTGATAATATGTAATATTTTTACATAAATTTTAAATTTTACGTAAGCAGAGCCCACGCATCAGTATTTGTCACTACAGGCAAACTAGATTTCGCCGCCTTACAATAAATACAGTTTTTTTTTTACTTACAATTTTCGCTTTTCACTTTTTGAAATAAATAATTTATATATTAATTACATTTAGATCAATTTAAATGTGATAAATATACGGCAATTTTTTCTTGTAAAATCTCGGTTTTTACAATCTTAATAATTTTTTTAAAATGTTGATGTTAATTTTGACAATTTTCATAATGAATACTGTTCTTTAATTTATAACAATGTTTGTATTTTTTTTAGTGTAGAGATTTTAATCATTGTTCAAAATATGATGACTTACAGTCATTTTCGCAGTAAGTCATCATATTTTCACTTATATTTTGAGACGCATTAATTGTTTAAACGTTTTTTTTTTAATGAAAGGACAATTGCAAAAACAAGTATCTGTATACTCAGTGTTACGTAAAAATAGTAACAAAAACGTATTTCCGTAAATAAGTGTACAATGTTAATTATTAATATTTTATAATTATATAGTTATATACTGAAAGTAGATAGGCTCATACTTGATGATCAGTATTGCCAACGAAGTCAACGAAAAATCCGCTATATCTAAATACATGTAAAGTATGTGCATTTTTTTTAAGCAGGAAAGTCAATTTTTAATAAGCTTATTAGGCTTATATTCTACAAGGACAATGTGTTTTTTAATATTCACACAACATTTTATGACGATATCCTGAACATTTTTAAAGTTTTGCATGTTTGAAACTGGAATTGCAATAAAACTTAGATAAAATCACCTTCAAATATCGCTTTTTGTAACTCATAAAGTATTGGTATTTTCTGATTTTAGCATAATTTGAAAGGGCAATGTTTGCCTAATGTCCGCATAAAGTTTCATGATGATATCCTGAAAATGACTAAAGTTATGAATGTCTGAAACTGGACTTTCATTAAAACTTGACTAAAATTACATTCGAATAAAGTTTAATTAATAATAACACAAAAACCATTGATAGGGTGTTTTGATATTTTGATATATTCTAAAAGCGCAATGTTTACTTTATGTTCACACACAATTTTAGGAAGATATCCAGATAATATGTTTAATTAATTGTTCACTAAACCCGTGATGAAACATTTTTTAATCTAATTCTGGATATTTAACTAAAACACTTGGTTTCAATAATTTATATTTTCTTTAACTAGCTTCAACCATTAGTCGTCTTTAAGTAGGAATGAAGATGACCAATGGGCGAAACTAGTCGGGGAAAATATAAATTAGTGAAACAAACCAAGTGTTTTAATTAAATATCCAAAATTTTATCCATATAATTTTCGAAATTATAAATAATAGAGTGACCATTGCTTTTTACAAAATGTGCTGTTTTTAAACTTGCAAATAATACAATTAAAAATTAGATTGTCATGTAATTTATAATAGAAATTAGTAGATTTCGTTTTGATGTTAGAAAAAACAATATAATAATATACAGGGATTTTTTTTTTCAAATATACTATCACATATTCCATACATATTAACATTTATAAAATTAATAAACATGTGATCAAATCTTAGCAATATATTTTGAACTTCACTTTAAATCAGTGTTTTATACACGTGGAGCATGAATCAAAACTTCGAGTTTATAAAAGCCTGGGATTGGACACACTCGTTAGAGGCTTCAAATTGGAAGTTATTAATAAAACAACGGACATTTGAAAATTTACATAAAATCGTGATGTGTATACCAAAAATAAAAATTCCCTGTATGTTACATCTTTGAGCCTCTCTGATTTTCGATGTCTTAAGAATCGATACATATATGCTATTGCATATAGAAAAGTTAAGCTCCTCTTTTTCACTTTCTGTAAATTTTAAGAAAATGTTTTGCATTTGTTAGTTATATGAAAATCTGATATTTAAAAATTGTTTAACAATGTTTTATATATGTACAACATTAGTACAATGAATTAATGCTGTACATATTCCTTCAACTCTGAGATCATTTATATTTTAGTTGACGATATTTTTATACATGCACATTAATAAAGCAATTCTTTCGTTTTCTAACTCCTAACGTTTTCTAACTAACAAAATTTCATGAAAATCTGTTGTTTGAGTTAATATCTTATGCTTTTCTGAATGCAATGTAAATTTACAGTTTTTGTTTATCTTTTTATTTTATAATATTAGTTTTTAAGGCCAAGTTAATATATTTCCAGTTGAGTTGTATTTGTTTGTGATTACACAAAAATAAGTTTCGTTTTTTAATTTACTTGTTTTAATGATTTTTAAATATATAAAATTTGTATCAATTAGTTTAGTCAACCTTAAGCTTCTTTTTACTTTACAGTTAAGGAATATTGTTTGTGCTTATAGTAAACAACAAATTTTACTACATTCGTTGTTTTTTAAAAGAGTTCAATTTGAATATACAAACGAGTCTTGTCCACTCCTAGATTAAGCATGAAGTAAAATTTCGAGTTTAAAAAAGTCTAAACATTTGGTTTGGTCGCTACGCGAAGCAGGCCAATCAAATCAAATTTTCAACTCAAAATATTACTTCATGAGCCACGTGTACAAAACACTGATTTGATGTGAAGTTTAGAATGTACGTCTTTACTAATCTGCTTTACTAGTATATTTCTAACTTTACTTCAAATCAGTGTTTTATACGCGTGGAGCATGAAGTAAAATTTTGAGTTTAGAAATTCCTGAAAATTTAGATTGGTCGCATAGCGCTACGCGACCAAATCAAATTTTCAGTCTTTCTAAACTCGAAATTTTATTTCATGCTTAATCTGGGAGTGAAAAACACTCGTTTAAAGCTTCAAATTGAACTTTTTTTAAAAACAATGAATGTCGAAAAATAAATCTATACACCACAGAAACAAAGTGAATTTAACTTTTACATGCAAATATTATTATAGTAAAATAAATAGCAAACTTATTAAGTTAAAAATTCAACTTGCTGATTTTCTAAGAATATTTTTAGGTAGAGAGAATGTTTGGATCTCCAAAAAAATCATTACGCTTAAACACAGAAAATTTAGTAATTTTAGTGTAAGTGGCTACATATTTGCGAGATCTAATAACTTTCTGATTTTTGTGAATTCTCAGAGAAAATATAATAATTTTTAGTTAGTATTACAAACATGTGTGTGTTTTTTTTTGTGAATTCACAGAGGAAATGTAATAATTTTTAGTTAGTATTAGAAACATGTGTGTTTTTCTGAACTGAAACACAAAGAAAGATATTGGAGAACAGGAAACCACGTTCTAATTTCGTAGATATGCAATCCAGAAGATTAAATATTGCAATGATATAGTATTTTTATCAAATTTTGACAGATTATTTTAATAATTTTGTTTTAACTTTGAAATAAACGAACATTTGTTAAAGGTGAATTATTTTTTTAACAAGACTGTAATACAATTCCCAAAAATGTTATAAAAATATATTAACACAACATCGAAAATATGAAAATCGAGAAACTGGATGTAACATTGCAGAAGCTTAAAGTTGACTAAAATGTTGAATTGGATGAGTCGATCAATTTAGTAGCGATACTTAAAAAATAAACAAGTTTTGGTTTCATGCAAACGAAAAATATCGATCGAATAGAAACAAAATTACAGAAGCACAAAGTTTATTTACGAATTAAGCCTATTTAAAATTTGCGTTTAATTTTTACATTCGTTGTTTTTTAAATGAGTTCAATTCAAAGCTTTAAACGAGTGCTTTCCACTCCCACGTTAAGCATGAAGTAAAATTTCGAGTTTAGAAAAGCCTGAAAATTTGGTTTGGACGCGTAGCGCGAAGCGCGGAGCGGCCAAACCAAATTTTCAGGCTTTTCTAAACTCGAAATTTTACTTCATGCGCCACGCGTACAAAACACTGATTTAACATGAAGTTGTTAATATACTGCTTTAGCATACTACTTTAACAGTATATTTTAAACAACACAATATTTCAGCCTGAAAATTTTACTTCATGCTTAAGCTGGGAGTGGAAAACACTCATTTAAAGCTTCTAGTTGAACTTAAATAAAAACAACGAATATCTGAAGATTTATAGCGTATACATTGTAATTGTAATAGGTATACTTAAACAAAACTAATGAAAGTAATGAATGGTCAAAATGATTGCTATTTAATTATTAATTACATATTTCACGCTTAATCAGCATGTAGTTTATAAGTTGTATTTTTCAGTTCAGCAAAGAAATTAAATTGTTACACATCGGAAAAGAAGTTAGTGAAACTTTTAGACAAGTTGTAGACAGAAAATTTGCAGACAAACTCGCTTAATCCAATGAGTACATAGTACTCGAAATGTACATCTAGCAAAACTAAAAAATATTATAAAGAAAGTATTAGTGCTTTCATTCCAAGATCGCTAAATCCAATAAAATTTCGAATTTCTTTGGAACAACAGGAAAATGTTACACTTTCAACAGAATTGTAGATTTTTAGTACGTATCGGGTGAGAGGTCCAGGAAAATGTTACACTTTCAACAGAATTGTAGATTTTTAGTAAGTATCGGATAGTATTATTTTGTTGGCACTATTTCATAAATAAAATATTGTTTTTAAATAATTAAAATATCGGGTGAGAGGTCCAGGAAAATGTTACACTTTCAACAGAATTGTGGATTTTTAGTATACTTACTAAAAATCTACAATTCTGTTGAAAGTGTAACATTTTCCTGGACCTCTCACCCGATATTTTAATTATTTAAAATTAAAATTTTATTTATGAAATAGTGCCAACAAAATAACATCTAGTAAATGGCCAGCTCGGCTTCTTCTGCAAATGGCTATTCTTTTGAAAAAGTTTGGCATCAGATTTTAGCTCTGGCTCTATTTGACCAATAAACGCTTGAAAATTTTCTTTGAGCGCTTGAATTACGGAAATGTTCTCAGCTGACCTAGCAATACGAGTGCGAACTGGCAATTTTACATCAGTAATTTGTCCATTTTGCTCAGACGAAATTTTCACCATATTGATAATGAATTTTCACTATTTTTATACGTTGTTGGAGCGTAATCATTCCATTTTCTCAAATCTTTAACTTTTCACTTGACTTGTGTGAAACAATCAAAGCCCGCTAATTAATTTAAAAATGGCAGGGAATTTAAAATAGGACCTCCTAATGGAAAAGCCTTTAGTACTCGAAATGTACATCTAGCAAAATTAATAAAATATTGTGAGAAAGTGTTTATGTTTTCATTTCAAGTTCGCTAAATCCAATAAAATGTTGAATTTCTTTAGAACAACAGAATAATGTTACACTTTCAGCAGAATTGTAGATTTTTAGCAAGTATTTGCTTTTCTGTGCAAAAGCATTTAAAATTTTAGTTCTAATTCAGTACTAAAAATCTGTGATCATCTGAGCTGAAAGCTTATATATTAAAAAGCTCTAATACTGAAGGTATTGAATATATCTAATGACTTATTTAAATCGAAAGAATCAATCAACAGTTACAATATCTTTAGCTTTACAGCATATTTATAATTTTGAAAAAGATAGACATTTTGGGCAACAAATTGAGCAACTATGGCGCGCTCGCGCGCACCCGCTAATTGGCATAGTAGGTCCGTCCAGGTATCATCAATCACCTCAGTTCGTAATTAAAATATCGTTAGCTCCGAGTCGATTTACATACCACGGAAGAACACTTAATAGGCAATAAGTAACGGATAAGGTGGCCAACAGGAAACCGCCTCGAGCCGCCTCCTTCGGATAATCGATAGGGGCGTCCAGTCGCCACCTGGTCCACTTCCTCGACTCCTCCATGTCCGACACTCAATGATGACCAACGGCCAAAAAATAAATAATTATACGAAAAAAAACACTCCTAAAAAGATCTAAAAACTTGAATTGTCCTAAACACACCAAA
This sequence comes from Philonthus cognatus, assembly GCA_932526585.2. Taxonomy (NCBI): domain Eukaryota; kingdom Metazoa; phylum Arthropoda; class Insecta; order Coleoptera; family Staphylinidae; genus Philonthus; species Philonthus cognatus. The sequence continues at coordinate 42,415,008 of OW052244.1, forward strand.
TATCACAATACGCACGAGTAAAAAGCGCAAAAAAAAAACTAAAATTTGATAATAATAATACCCGATTGAATAGCCAATGATGAAAGTACTAACGAGTGTTTATAAACTGTCGGCATCTCGGTTGCTTTGAAAAACAAATTACATACCTTAGATTTAAAATAAAACTTGGTTAAATTTCACTAATATTTTGGTGTTTTATTTCAACTAGTTTCGACTTTCAGTTGGAATAAAAAAGATGACAACTTGTTCAAGATACATATCTTAGATTACGTCATACGATTCGGTGAATCTCGTCAAATAAATGTAATTATATGTCTAATTACGACGTATGTTTCTGAAGTCAGAACCTACTGGGATGCCGATAGTTTATAGGCACTCGTTACAATTTGTATCACTACAAAATACACGCACTCAAAATGAGAATACCACGAACACTGCGCGCACAAAACTAAGTACATACCTAACCGGATCGGGTCAAACACTGAACCCTTTTCCAAACCCCGTTGTTTTTGTCACGTTTTTTTGTTTTGTTCTAAAAAAAAGGTCGCTTCCAGCCATCCATCTGCATACGCACATACATACATACATACGATTAAATATCCTGTAGTGCAAGACACTGGCCCCATTTGCATACCGTCTAATGTATGCGCGCTCACAGGCTGCCCTTTCATAACCCTTTTTATTTCCTCCATCCGCACACATAACTCTAATTCCTTCTCTCTTTGCATTTCAAATTCATTTATGCCCTTCCTTTCCTTCTCCCAGCGATTCTTTTTGTCGTCCGTCAGGATTCCGATTCCGGGTGCCCGCCTCTCATTTGCTTATTTAACAAGGCCGTTTTGTTACACGCATGCATAATAATGTGAGAGAATGGGGTGCCCGCTGATGAACTGCACCCGGAAAAATAATAAATACATTAGAGTTTCTGTGTTCTCTTTGCCTATTCAGGTTTTTTTATGTGGAGCAGGTAGACGTTCGTGGATATCCAGCAAGGAAACGGCTGTAATTAATTTGCACGCCCCTTCTGTGATTTCAGCCAACCCTTCCGAGGACCGTTACTGTATGCTTTTAATTGAATTCATTATAATAACGATTATTTAACGAGTTTGAATTAAAACAGTGGGGGCCGAGCTGTTTAAGTTTACAGTTGGTGCTATGATTGCAACCGAGCAACAGATTTTGAAATTCGAGTTTTGTACATTATTCTTTGGGCCCAGTTGCACCAAACACGTTAAACTGGTTCAACTCTGAACTTGAGTTCAAAGTGACATTAGAACAATAGAAACTGTCATCTTGAACTTGAGTTCAGCTTGAACCTGAATTCAACATTTCTGGTGCAACTGGATCTTAATAATCAGCTAAACAATTATCGCAACTTATGTGTTGCTTAATTCACAATTGTAAATGGAACTTAAGTTTTACTCACCGCTCAGTAAACGGTAAATGAAACTTACCACTCATGGCAACTGATAAAAACAACTTAATTGATAGGAGACAAATTTTAGTACTTAAATTTGACAAAATGTCAGTGGTATATTGCTGTCTGTCTTTTCAGATCGTGCAAAAAAACGTCATAAGCATCTCGAACAGTAAGTACAATACTGGTCTCAGAAAATAATTGGAATCATCGCTCGCTCCGCTTCCTCCTCCTCCAAACAATTGTCTTCAACCAGTAACAAATCCTTCCTGTTCTGTGTGTACTGTATTACATAATCATGCCAACTTAACACGAGTTTGAATCGAACTATAATGAGGTGACCATGTTATTTTTTTTTTTCCTTGTGCCAGTTACGATACACATTTTAACACTTGTGACATATTTAAAAGTAACGAGTGTCTTCCACTCCCAGACTAAGCATGAAGTAAAATTTCGAGTTTAGAAAAGCCCCGCGTAGAAAATTTGTCGAGGGTCGCGTAGCGACCCGAGACAAATTTTCACGGGCTTTTCTAAACTCGAAATTTTACTTCATGCGCCACGAGTATTAAACACTGATTCACAGTAAAGTTAAAAATATATTGGCTTAATATAGTCATAAATGTTCAGTATTTCTCAGCACTGGGTCGGGATCACACTGACGAGAACCTTGAAATCCGAAACGTACCTGTGGATATCTGAACACAAATTCAATGTGTAGTTAAAGATGTGATATAAATAAAGGATAAAAACGCAGTCCTAATGTATACAACATTTTATTTGTTACAATTTACGTAACCTAAAGTGAACATAGTTATGAATAAGAAACTAGTCTACCAGTCAAGATAATTTTATTTTTACTTTTCAAAAAATAAGTTATAATTTCACTATAATTGATCCTCTCTTCTTTAGGAGAAGACGTTTCATCGTATGATGTAATCATTGTTAAACAGATAATAATCTACGCGGCATTGGAGGATCTAAGGGCAATGTGGGCTATTGCCCTCACCCATCCCTAAAGCAATCATTCCATTTTTTAGCTAGAAATTTGAAAAAATAAATAAAAAGATAAGAGAATTTCTTTGTGTTATTTAATGTTTCATTCAAACAAAACATTGCTTAATGAAAGCTGTCGGGAACCACCACTGGTATACAGTTAGACGTATTCTAATTTACTTGCTGATATAACATGATTTAATTTTTAGTTTGGGTATTCAATGTCGGAATATTTTATTTTAACATCCATTGTAATTCATATGTAATTTAAAAGAGCATACCCTTCCCGTATAATTACAAAAAAATAACCGTACCGGATATTTTTCTTCGGGCACCTCCAGATGCACCATTTGCATATATCCTGGGTATGTATCACTTTCGAGAGTTGATGGGAAGCTGACACGAGATTTTGGGGACGCGCCACATTAGCCTCTCTTGTTATGTATAGTTTTTTATAACTGTTCTTTATTTTTGATCCCATTCAGACCCTAACTGGTTTTCACTGAAACTATACCCCACGAATTAAATATGCACGGGCTATTTTTTTCTCATCTCCGCATTGTTGCAACAGAGAAATAAATTAGTGCAGCCGCTCGTCTCGATATCAAATGATGAATGCGGAAACGCGCGCGCAAAAAAAAAACAATGGGCAGCAGATGGTGCTGGTTTTGTTGTAGAATTTTGATTTGCGATTATTTTAATTGGATGGGTAAGAGTAATAGATGGTCTGATACTTGAAATTATATCCTTCCAGCAATTTTAGTATTTAATCATCAAAAGACCCTTAATCATCTTAAGCGACAGAAGAAAATTAGAGTGTGGACTTAAGGTACTATATTTAAATGTATAGTCAATAATTAGAGGCATGTACAAAGTAAAACGTTAAAACACTCCAGATGTTTTTCGTGGAGTAAATTTTCAGGCTTTTCAAAACTCGAAGTTTTACTTCATGCTTACTCAAGGGGTAGAAGATACTCTTTAGAATGGTATTAATGATTTCTATAAAAACATTAGTTCTGTTCTATTAATTTTAATAAAAATGAATGTTTTTTTTAAACTATTAAACTTATTTATCTGTTTTTAAATATTGTAACCTTTTCTGACAATAATTTTTAGATTTTTTAAATAATATTAACTTTAAATGTATACTAGAATGCAGGATTTTTGCACGATTTTTAATAATTTTTGTGGATAAGAATAACAATTGTCCAGTCCAGATTATTCAGTCCAATGCAATAATCAGCCAAGTCCATTTGTATGAGAAAATGGGTTAAGTATTCAATATTCTTATAACGTTTAAAATTCTGTGTTATAGCATGCAACGATCTGGTTTTTTTTTTCTTGCATGTAAACAGATTTTTGTCTCTCCTCAACATTTAATAAAACCAGACTAGGCTGGTTATTGCATTGGACCCCTCAATTATAAAAATCTTAGAAGATATGTTTTTGACATTCCTAGATTGTTATCTAATAACAAGCGACTATAAACTGTCGGTATCTCGGTTGCTTTGAAAATCAAATTACATATCTTAGATTAAGTCATATGATGCTGTGAATCTCGGTAATGTCAAATAAATTTAATTACATGTTTTATTATGACGTATGTTTCTAAAGTCAGAACCTACCCCAGTAACTAACGAGTGCCTATAAATTGTTGGTATCCCAATACTGACAGTTTATAGACACTCGTTAGTTGCTATCCTTACAACAAAAAATTACCTGTAGGTATGCCTTACCTTCTTAGATTTGTATTCAGCAATTGTTATTCTTATCACAAACACTGAACTTCAAATATTTTCCTCTTTTTCCTAAAGTCAGAACCTACTCCAATAACTAACGAGTGTCTCTACACTGTCGGTATCCCAATACCTACAATTTATAGAAACTCGTTAGTTGCTATCCTTACAACAAAAAATTACCTGTAATGTCATACCTTCCTAAATTTGTATTTAGCAATTGTTATCCTTATCGCAAACACTGACCTTTAAATATTTTCCACCTTTTCCTGAAGTCAGAACCTACCCCAAAAACTAACGAGTGTCTATAAACTGTTGGTATTGGAATAGATACTCGTTAGTTGTTATCCTAACAACAAAAAAATACCTGTAAAGGCATACCTTCCTAGATTTGTATTTAGCAATTGTTATCCTCATCACAAACACTGGCCTTCAAATATTTTCCACCTTTTCCAGAGCATACCTTTTTGTACTTTCGAGTGGTTAGCACAGGTAGGGCACACAAATCCCATCGTCTGTCAATATAATAAACAGAACATAATCGAACTATTTTGTATCGGTAACACCTTTTTTTTGGGGTTTCGTTCACCTGTTGGCACCTGATTGCACCCCAATTCGATTATTACCAATATTACCTGGGCTCAATTGATCGATTAACTTTCGGAAATATCGAAAGCGTGCGCCTCCTGGCCGGGCCCTTTCTCCCATTCATCGATTATGCTCGATCACAATCAATGCCCGCTCCACAATTCAATTCGGATGATAAAAGGGACTTTGATGTACTGTTTTGACACGCGCCTTCAACAACAATATACATCGTAAAAGGTGTACAGAAAGAATGGGATGATTTAAAAATAATGAACTTACTCAATTACAGTAGGAAATTTCAATACTCTTAATAGTTATGAATATACAGGGCGGTTTTCTTTCAAGTATACATATCCCTATTACAGCGTATATGCTACCCACTGAGCAAAAACAAGCAAATAACGTTTTATCAACATTGTAGCAACATTAAACGTTGTTTTAATGTTGATGAAACATTACTTAATTGTATTTGCTCAGTGAGTATAAATCCTCCGATACTCGTTGGGTTTTTAAAGAGTTGAATTTAATTGTATAAACGAGTGTTTTCCACTCCCAGATTAAGCATGAAGTAAAATTTCGAGTTTATAAAAGCCTAAAAATTTAGTTTGGTTGCGCGACCAAACCAAATTTTCACGCTTTTCTAAACTCGAAATTTTACTTCATGCGCCATGCGTATAAAAATCTGACTTTCAGTGATGTTCAAAGCATACTGCTTTAGTATACTGCTTTAGAAGGATACTTTAAACTTCACTTAAATCAGTGTTTTACGCGTATAAAACACTAACTTTCAGTGATGTTCAAAACATACTGTTTTAGTAGGATACTTTAAACTTTACATTGAATCAGTGTTTTACGCGTATAAAACTTTGACTTTCAGTAATGTTCAAAACGTACTGCTTAAGTATACTGCTTTAGAAGGATACTTTAAACTTCACTTTAAATTAGTGTTTTATACGCGTGGCGCATGAAGTAAAATTTCGAGTTTAGAAAAGCCCAGAAAATTTGTCTCGGGTCGCTGCGCGACCCTCGACAAATTTTCACGGGGATTTTCTAAACTCGAAATTTTTCTTCATGCTTAATCTGGGAATGGAAACACTCGTTTAATCATTTAAATTGAACTTTTTAATAACACAACCAGTATCTGAAGATTTATAGCATATACTCTGTAATTAGGGTATGGATACTTGAAATAAAAACTCCCTGTTTATTAGTAGAAAATTGTGAGACTTCGGTAGATTTAGTAGAATGTAATAGTAAAGTTTTGTAAAGTGAGCAAACCGTTCTAAGTGTACACAGTGGCTTCACTTGGATTTTGGGTCTCTCGTATAGACTTTGGTACCAAATTCAATACTCTACTAAAGTATTAATATTTATAAATCTAAATAAAAATAAAATTGAAGCGGTTGTGAAGCCTTGCAATATATCAATAGAAATTAAAGTTAAAACTAGAGGCTCTACCAGAAAGTAGAAGTAAAAGCCCTGGAGTAAAAGATTTAAATCAAGATAATTCAACAATGGTTCTTATAAAACATTCTACAAAATCGTTTGTCAATAATAATAGTTATTTTGGCCAACCATAAACATGTCAAATAAATTTAAGATTTGGATAAAAAGTAACAGTGATTATTGAAAAATGATTAGACTTAGTTTTCATTTCATAAAAACTAAAATTAAATGAATAACTGGAATTTATTTATAAAGCACTTTCTTACATTGTTTGTATAACACATTCTATTGAATGTGACTGCAATTTGGACAAATTCAGCTTGTCATCATCAAAAATGAAAACACTTTTGAAAAACAACGAATGTCTGAAAATTTACAAATAACAGAAAAATTTCCTGTACAGGGTGTTGATTCGTTTAGGTATCCATAGGGATTTAACATGTAAAACCACGATTATGTATATTCCTGCTTCCTGGGTCATTATAGAGGATACATAAAGGATGCAAGTAAACAAAAATTGAGAAAAAAAACCTACGTATTTAGGTCGGTATTTGGTTAAAATTCGACGTCGTTTATTATTTTTAATCAATTTTTGAAATTTACGAAAATTTAATAATAGCCTCAAGCCGGGTATAAGAAAATAATATGGGTATTTACAGCACGTGATTACGGCTATTTAAAGGTCTAATACCTTATTTTTATGCCTACAATTATCAACGCCGCATCCGTAGCTTTCATTTATTGCTCTTTTCACGATTCTAGCGCGTCCATGTCAAAATTAATGAATGGAGACGCGTGTTCATGAGACTATTTATTTTTCAAGACTGAATAAAAAATAGTAAAGTTATAGTAATTATATTGACGTGATTGATTTATTCAACTTAAATAACAACTTGCATATGCTCTGTATTTCAGAAACGTGGGCATTGTCCTCAGCAGAGTTGGAGAATTGGGCAATTTCAAACTTTCAATTAATTTCCAATTATTGCAGAACCAAGAGTAGGCACGGTGGCGTAGCAATATTTCTGGAGAACAATAGTCGGTTAACGAATAATTTAAAAAATGTAAATGTAAACTCATTTTCAGTCGAAAACAATATCGAGATGTGTGCAACTATAGTGACACTTCAGGATAAACTTGTCAGTATTTTAACTATATATAGGCCTCCGAATGGGGACTTCGATGTGTTCTTCGCCAACATGTCATTATGTTTGACATATCTTAAGAATAAATGTTACTTTATAGTAGTTTGTGGTGACCTTAACATAGACTTTTTAAAAAACTCTATTCATAAGCATCTGTTGGCTGATTTGTTCAATTCATTCAAGATTGCTGTTGCGGCAAATAAGCCAACACGAGTTTTCACAAACGTAAATAACCAAACTTCTATTTCGGCTCTCGATTACATGGTAACCGACCTACCCCATGATATTTATACAGTCAGGATTGTAAACCCCTTAATTGCTGATCATTTTGCCCATATATTAGAAATAACCGTATCATCGCTCACAAACCATAATCCACCAAAAAAACAATCAATCAGGAAAAGACTTATAAACAGCTCAAATTTAGAAAATTTTAAATCATTGATTGAGAACGTAGATTGGAGCAGTATCTACGAATTGGATGCAGATTCTGCTTTCAGTTACTTTTTCAAAACATTCCAATATTTGTTTGTATTAGCATGTCCCGTCCAGACAAGCAATAAATACAGCAGTAGTAATATAAACTCAAAGAAGTGGATATCTCAGGATATCATAAACAATAGTAAGGAAGTAAAAAATACCTTTGCGTTGTGCCGACAGTTTAAAAACGAAACTTTATGGAACGAGTACAGAAATAGGAAAATACAATTAAATAAAACAATAAGAGAAGCAAAACGCAATTACTTTGCAAGTAAAATCAATAACGCTTCTAATAAAATAAAAGAAACTTGGTCCATTATTAACAACCAGCTAAATAGAAAAGTGGGGGGCCACGGCGATATCTCATTAAAAGTTGACGATAAACACATATACAATTAGTGCCATATCACGAATCAGTTTGCGAGCTACTTTTCATCAGTAGCTAATACACAACTGCGAAAGCATTTTTCTAAGAATATGTCAAACGCCTGCACAGTTGGTAACTTTAACAACACCAGTTTCAACCTCAACCCAATTTCAGAGAATGAAATGTTGAAGTGTATAAATAATTTAAAAAATGTTAACTCCACCGGAGTAGACGGGATATCAGTGAAAGTTTTGAAATTCGTGGCAAGTGGTATTGTGAAACATCTAACATAATTATCGTCTGGTCGCATTACTCAGCATTTTTTCAAAACTTGTCGAAACCATAGTATCTAATCAAATGATTAACTACTTAACAAAATTCAATCTACTACACGAATGTCAACACGGCTTCAGACCTGGTAGATCAACAGCAACTGCCACTAACCATTTAGTCAAACATATATATGAACACCTGGATAATGGCCTAGAAGTCATGGGTCTATTTTTCGATCTGTCCCGTGCCTTCGACACGATAAAGATTGACTTTATTATAAATAAGTTATTGTCGTTTGGTTTTCGTGGTTGTTTCTTAAAATGGCTCGACTCCTACCTGCGCAACCGAAAAATTCGGGTTAAGTTAGGCGAGACCATCTCTGATGAGTTTACAGTGGATATAGGGGTTCCATAGGGGTCAGTGCTGGGACCACTAATATTTTTGCTTTATGTCAATGATCTACCTTTATATGTAACATCAGGGAACTTGATTATGTATGCTGATGACACATCAATAGTGGTCTCAGCGCAGACGCCTGAGGAACTTCATAGACTGGTAACGAACATTACCAGAGACTTTGAATCATGGTGTTCCAAAAATATGCTTATACTGAACAACACCAAAACGGAATATGTATATTTCTCGAATAGGCGTACGCCATCAGTAGGTCTTGCAGGTTTTGGGTTGTCGGCAACAGTAAAATTTCTGGGCACCATAGTTGATACACACTTAAGATGGGATGACCATATTAGTTTTGTCTGCAAGAAACTTTCGAGTGCTTTTTTTGCAATTAGGCAACTAAAATCATCTCTGAACAAGGCCACTCTTTTCACTATTTATTATTTGCTGGCGTACTCGTTTCTGAATTACAATATATTAGTATGGGGTAACGCAACTAGTATTCGAAGGGTATTTATTCTCCAGAAAAATATACTACGCCTAATTTGCGATCTAAAACCCAGAGACTCTTGCCGACATTATTTTATAAGATTCGGTTTGCTGACTTTACCATGCATATATATCCTTATTGGTATTCTACTTGTTAAAGATAATTACCATTCTTTCTCTAAGAACTCAACAAACCACTCACAAATTACTAGGCATAGGATGTTGTTGAGAGTTGAAAAACATCAAACACGTTTGTTTGAGAAATCACCATACTATGTCGGCACACTATTGTATAACAAATTGCCTGATGATATTAAGTCAACCGCAAATCGTAACACTTTACGTAAAAAATTGAAAAAATTTCTTGTCGATAAATGTTTTTATTCAATTTCTGAATTTTTGAATTAGTCATGTATGCCTTTTATTTTAAGATGGTATTGTAATTGCGATAATATTTAATTTAATTTATTTCACACATAATTTTAGTTATTAATTGACGTCTCACATCTATTTTATTGTAAATAGCCTAAGTGAATACAGATTTGATACTTGATACTTGAAAACGAAGTAGGATTTTTACGATCTAAATACGTAGAATTTTTTTCTCAATATTTGTTTACTCTTGTATGTTTCCTCTAAAATTACCCGGGAAGCAGGAAAATGCATAAATGGGTTTAACATGTTAAACCCCTATGTATATATGATTGAATCAGGACCCGATATATATGGTTATATGGTATGCTTGGATTTGAGCTTTTTTGTGACTTAAAAATATTGTCCATTAGAAGCTCTCAAAATACTTAAAGTTGTCTGAAAAAAATTAAATCATTCAGGACTTTCCAATGAAAATCATTAATGATTCAATTTTTAAAATACTTAATTTTTGTAAGCAGCATATTCAGAAGTTTTAATTTGAGTTGATACGTAATTTTGTAGCTTAAAAATTCTATACGTGTGTACTCGCTTAAAATCATCAAGGATTTGATTATAGCTCTCTTTTTACAAAAAGATTTATTGTTTCTTGTGAGTTCAAAATTTTTTTTCTAAATAAACTAAACATCACACATTGTTTAGAACTTGTATACATTTTTGAGAGATTTATTAAAATACAAATTTTTATCAATTATTAGAGATAATTAAAAAATGAATAATCCGCGTTTTTTCAATTATCTCCAATAATTGATGAGAATATGTATTTTAGTAAATCTCTCAAAAAATGTACACAAGTTTTAAACAATGTGTGATGTTTAGTTTAATTAGAAAAAAAATCTTGAACTCACGGGAAACAATAAATCTTTTTGTAAAAAGAGAATTTTAATCAAATTCTTGATGATTTTGAGCGCATGTACTGTTTGAAATTTTGCATTTTTTTTTTTTGAATTTCGAAAAATGGTTTCAACCAAATTTTGAACTTTTATAACAAACAAAAATCAATACATATACTAAACTCAAACTTTGAGTGTTTGTAAAAAGCACAATTTTTAAGTTACAATAACTTATTTTACGTCAAATTAAAACTAAATAAATTGATTATAAGTTACGTGAAGATCAAATTCATTTGACGAATATTCGTCAAATTAAATTAAAACTAATTTTATCCGTAATATCAAGGTAGTTAAATTGATTCATATTTGTATCAAACATATAGCATTAAGCACATTTAGTCACAATTGAAACATTTTCACTTTTCTGAGAAAACAGAGATTATTATATTAGAAATTGAAAAATACTAAAAATTGCTTGAAAACAAATATTTGGCATTAAATAAGTAATTAACTCACATTTCGAATTAATCTAATCTGTTAGAAAATGTAAGCAAGAGTCTGTGTGTAATGTGAAATCTTTGTTTCTTAGCAACATTGAAATAAAATAACATCTTTAAAATAACTAAAATTTAAAAAATGTATTTATAAATAAAATGGCTTTGCAGGGCAGAAAGACAAAAGGTCGATAGCCCAGACAAGGACGTACTAACAAACTCATTTATGTATTAAATTATTTTTTTGTACACACAAAAAAAATATCTAAATAAAGATGATTTATATGTGGCTTTGCTTTGAGTAGACGTTGTTTTTTGTAACTTGAAAATTTTGTTCAGTACAGACACTTTTTTTAAAGCACTGTTTTCAGTAAATAATAATTTTGACGTTTCAATATATTTATTTTAGCGAAAATCAGTACTAACGGTAATAAAAAAATTAAGTATTTTTTTAATAAAATTGTCACTGAAAATCACAATAAATCACAAACAATAACAATATAAGAAACAAACTAAACTATTTGTTTTATTAAAAAAAAAATGTGACAACTTTTTCCATAATAATAAAATGTTGTTTTGATTCACTGGTTATTATTTTTTACTCCAGTGAAACAAACCAAGTGTTTTAATGAAAATTCTATTATTAATTAAATATGTTTCACCACGGGTTAAGTGAGAAATTAATTCATCATACAACTTTTTCCACTTTTATAAACATTACAAATTGTGAGTATTTTATTATTGAGGTCTCAGTATAATCATCCGAAGTGTCTTCCACCCCCTGATTAAACATGAAGTAACATTTCGAGTTTAGAAAAGCCTGAATCCAAGCCAGCAAATCCAAGCTGGCGTGCGAGCGAAGCGAGATGCGCCAGTAAATCCGAAAATTTGAATTTGGCTCTCTAAACTCGAAATTGTACTTCATGCGCCACGCGTATAAAACTGATTCATTGTGAAGTATATAATATACACTACCTATGGTATTAGATGGTATAAACTAATTAACAAATTGTGAAAGCTTAAAAAATGTATTGTCATTTCGAAATCACATAATGAAATGACATAATAAATTTGCCTTCGTTTTTTAATGTATATCCAGAGTTGTTAAAAACAGTTTTTTTTTTTACAAAACGTGTTTTTTTTTTTCATTGAGTCAGCGTTTAAAACATTAACAATTAAAGAAATGTTTAAAACGTGTTTAAAACATGTTTAAAACACTTTTAAAACAGAATATACAGGGCAACTTTCTTTTGAGTCTACATAGCCTGATAATTAGAGCATTTTTTTAAATTTGCGGGAATTGATTGTTTCAAAGCGGTTGATTTCAGGCTTTTAACGAGTGTTTTCCACTCCCAAACCAAGCATGAAGTAATATTTCGAATTTAGAAAAGCCTAAGAATTTGGATTGGCCGCGTAGCGAAGCGGAGCGGCCAATCCAAATTAGGCTTTTCTAAACTCGAAATTTTACTTCATGTGCCACGCTTAAAAACACTGATTTACAGTGAAGTTAAAAAAACACACACATAGAGCAACGATTATAGGCAACCTAATATACGTTAGACTTATTGGGTTGCCTATAAACACTGTTTTAAACAATTTGTTCAGCTCAGAATTTGACTCATGGTTTATTTACATTTACATATTAGATTGCTAAAGCCGTATATTTTAAACTTTACGATATTTCAGTGTTTTATACGTGTGGCGCATGAAGTAAAATTTCGAGTTTAGAAAAGCCTAATTTGGATTGGCCGCTCCGCTTCGCTACGCGGCCAATCCAAATTCTTAGGCTTTTCTAAACTCGAAATTTTACTTCATGCTTCGTCTGGGACTGGAAAACCCTCGTTTAAAGATTCAAATTGAAATCTTAAAAAAAACAACGAATGTCGTAAAATTTACAGTGTATGCATATGTATACCTAAAAGAAAAATTCCCTGTATTTAATAATCACATTCATGCACACACAGTTGTGATATTTTATTGTAATAAAATGTTATGATTAATAATGTTATTTAAAAAATCCTCAACAATTTATCTAAAATTGAAAAACGTAAAGAAGAAATTTTAATGAAGTAGTAGTATACAATATAATTTACCAAATTTAAGATAATAAAAATATATTTGAAACAAATTTAATATTTAAAACAAAACCGCTTAAGACACGACGGCTGTTTTAAAACAAAGCGTTTTAAACATAACAACCCTGTGTATATCTAACACATTACACTTTCCCAGTTTATTATAAATATTTTTATTCTCGCAATGTTTTGCTTCTCTTAATGAATTAATTGAGTGCGTGTGCGAGGAGGGATTGACAAAATATTCCTACACCGGGTACCATTTGACCTTGCTACGCCACTGCTAATAGGTACGATGCCTCTATTTTCATCTAAAAGAAAAAGTATTTGATTTCCACGTTTACAATTTTACTTTTATATAAATAAAACAATTTAAACACTTTCAAATATCTATTGTATAACGCTACAATTATTTCGCCACACCGTGGCTTCTTCAGGCGAAGAAATCAATGTTTTACAATTTTAATTTAAAAGATTATTAACATACTTTACTCTTCCTTCTTATTAAGTAACTATCAGCCTTATCAATTATTTTTTTACAAATTTAATTTGAAAGATTATTAACCTGTATTACTTTTCCTTCTTATCAATTAAGTATCAGCCTTATCAATCAATTTTTTACAATTTTAATTTGAAAGATTATTAACATGTTTTACTCTTCCTTCTTATCAAGTAAGTAGTTTATATTATTTTCTTTAATAATCTTACACAGATAATTTTATTACTCAATTCATAAATTAAAAATGATCCAATGGTCTATAAGATATAACAAATGAAGTTAATAAGCCGACAACGACTTCCTTCGTGGAATTCCATCTGAAACGGCTCGAGCACGTATTTTCCGGGACAGGGCCATTTAAACAAACCGCTGAGCGCACTCTAATTATGAGGAAATGAACACCACCCTTTCAACTCCCGATATCGAATGACAGTTGCCCACCGGGGGCACTCCTTCGCCGTCGTTTCGGGTAATTAGGACACCTTCGAGATCTCTCGAGCGCACGACATTAGATCATTAGTCTACGGGCGATACCAATCTCGAGGAGCTCACATTTTTGAATTCTTAATACAAAGAGGGCGTTAATGCAATTTCGAATTTGGTTGAGATTGTGCTGGACGATCAAGGATCGTTAGTTTCGAAGGTTATAACTTTAAATTAAAATAAGTGCCATCATTGTTGATATTATTCTAAAAACTATTTCCATTTATTAATAAATTAATGCATTAACAATATGAATCTGAACAGGCCTAGCAATTTCTTTTTTTTCTGACTATTTCCATTTTCTAAAAAAGCAATGCATCAACAATATAAATCTGAACAGGCCTAGCAATTTTGTTTTTTTCTGAAAGAGCGAGGCAATAACGAAATAAATCTGATTAAGCTTGCAATTCTGAATTCCATTTATAAAATACTTATTTCTGAAGGGGTGAGGTATCAATTACATAGATCAGAAGAGGGTTCTCAATTTAGATATTCTGAAATAAAGATGCATTAACAATATACATTTGAAGACTCTTTTTAATTTCCGAAATTTCGTTATGAGGGAAACCATCAATGATCATTACTCAAGAAAATGAAAACGAAAATGACTTAATACGTTAATTGATTGATTCGATCGTAATGTCGTGGAGAGGCAGGTGAACGTTGAGTGCGGCGCGCACTCGAATCGCATTACGTAAATCCTTATCTTTATGGGTATTCATTAAACGCCGGCCGGAATTAATATTAATTAATTTCCAGTTTACACTGTTGTGAAAGTATGGATTAAATTGAAATTGAGCATTTTATAATTGATGTTTGAACGGCGCACACGTAATCGTAACGGTATGTTTGTTATGTTATGACACCGCATCACGATTCTAATACTTTAATTTAAAATAAAAAATTGAAGAGTTTATCATCAGCAAGTATAGAACTGCCCTGTGTTTAATGTTTAGCAGAATGTAATTATTATTTCATCTTCTGTTATTAGAAGGACTAGTTTCCATTAACTGCTGAATGAACAACTAGTTACAATAGTACTAGTCTAGTTATTGAAGAAATTCCGGTTAGCAGTTGATGTAGAGACTCATACAAAAGAATTCTTTTTCTGTTGGTTCAAAGTAATTTTATTGCTGTTCATGTGTCTCTTTCACCAACAGCAGATAAAATTACTTTTAAATGGAACAGAAGAACAATTTTATATAGCAGTTAACACAGGAACTTATTACCTGCTAGGTTTAAGTCCTCAAGAATCTTGCAGGACGTTATTTAAAAACAATGGCTTACTAACAGTTATTGGTATATATATTTTGGAATGTTTGGTATTTGTCAAGAAATATTTTCATTATTTTAAGCCAAATGTTAACGAACATTGCTATTCTACGAGAAATAAAAGTACGCTTGTGTACCCTAAACATAAATTTACATTAACAGAGAGGGGTGTTCACTACTCGTGTCTGCGGCTTTACAATAAATTACCATTATTTATAAAAACTGAGTTAAATCCGGTGAGATATAAAAATTACGTGATCGATATATTGCGGGAAATTGAACCGTATACTATAGAGGAATTTTTCTGTTGCGAAATTGATTCCATCCTTTTTTGACGCCGTTCCAATATAAAATAGCAGTAAGTAGTGTGCGGTGGTATTATTGTTAATATGATTGTGTGTTATCGCTGTATTATTTATTTATTGGAATAAAGCTTATTATTATTATTATTATTATTACTTGTTAATAATTCTTCTTTTATTGCTAGAAAATTCTAGTAGAATCATAAAAAATCTATTCCCTTTTTCTAAATTCAACCTTAAATTATTTTGCAGAATGAGGTTTATATATGTTTTTTCAGATATTAATTTTGGCATCTGTTTTTGATTGAGAATTGCCGTCTAGGCGTAACGAGCCGAAGCAGGAGCGGCTTAGTGGCTTGTTTAATTGAATCAATTCGGTCCAATTTCGTCTCGTTCCCTCCCGCGTCTGGCGTTTAATCACACGAATCGCTGATGACAAAATGTGCGCAGTCTTAATCATTCATAATTTCCAACGCCGCCTTCTCTTTGCCTCATTACGGGCTGCAGGGATAATTAATGGACCGTGATATCCGCAGATCCTCAGATAATTGATTTTTGAGAAGAGAGGGAATAAATAAAAAAATTAATGATGAAAAATTACGTCTGAGGATTAGGATTACAAGGTGTTTTTTTGCTGGGGAGAAAATGGGAAAGATTTATACTTTATTGAGTGAATGTCTGTGTCTAGTCTTACCAGTCTTCCTCGTGCTTTGACAAGGCTTTTTCTAATCTGTGTTGTCTTTGTCTAGTTCAATAATTTTTAGTCGGTTTCTAGTTTTAGCTTTCAAATATATAGTTTTTTAATTAAATTTACTTAGTATGTTTTTGTAGAAATAAGAACCAAGTTTATGATATATTAGTTTTCAAACTTTGTTCAGTTCATGATCAGGGTTATTGTGCAGTCTTTTTATTGCTTTTATCCAATATTAGTCCAGTATTTTTTGTAGTCTATCTTCAATGTTTTTCTACCTTTTTGTGCAATCTTTGTCATGTTCTTGTTTTATCTATTCCCTGTGTCCTTGTCCTCTAATTGTGTTTGTCCTGTCTGATGGGACAACATTGTCCTATTGTCCTGTCTGTCTTGACTTTGTTTAGCATGTGTCTGGGTCAATCTGTGTCAGGCTATCTATTCCCTGTGTCATTGTCCTGTAATTGTCTTTGTTTTGTCTGATGGGACAACATTGTTCTATTGTCTGTCCTGACTTGGTTTAGCATGTGTCTAGGTTAATCTTTGTCATGTCCTTGTTTTATCTATTTCCTGTGTCATTGTTCTCTAATTGTCTTTGTCCTGTCTGATCGGACAACATTGACTTATTGTCTGTCCTGACTTTGTTTAGCATGTGCCTAGGTCAGTAGTTCTTAACCTTTTTACAGTCGTTACTGACGACTTTGTGTAATTTGTGTATACTTGACATTTTCTCTGTAATTGCAAAATTTTATGTTACATTCTTTTGATGGTGCAAATGGAGAGGGACTTAAGCTTTAGCTCAGTCAATTTTTGAAATTGGTGTTCATCTTGGCATACAAAATTTCAAAATTGATGAAATTTTGCCATATCCTACGACGATAAGGCTGAAAAATGTACTCCAACAATACTCCAACTATATGATTGGAAAAGGTGATTAGTTATTGTTTTCATTTTATTCAGTTTACATGACAAATATTTTAAAATACTTCAGAATTGTGCGCAGGATCGATGAATATTAGAAAAGAAATAATATAGATATTCTAAAAAACCCATAATGTAGTAAAGTATAATAAAATACTACTGATAATAAAATATTGCGTCATATTCAACAATAATTTTAATAACTGCTGAGCAGACGAACATGTTCACAAAAATGACTAAAAGCAATCGCGGATTGCGCTCGTTATTTAATTTTAATTTAATTTTTGTGAGTGAAATAAACGCAGACGTTACAATACATACACATTTTAGGAGTATTCATTTTTCAATAAATGTGCTTTGCAATATTGAGTATAAACATAATATCTTTTATATAACAGATTTATCTAAAGGCATTAATTACTGTTCAAAATTATTGAGAAAAATGTACCTCTACAAGCGATTACTCATACAATTCTACTCATATTAATGATTATAATCGTGTAAACGTGTGTATGATTAGGATTATTTGTATCTATTTGTATCAAGTCTCTAGTCTGTAATTAGTCCATATCCAGTTTTTCTCTAGTTTTTGTCCAGTCTTTGTTGTTTTTGTCTAGTTTTTGTCCAGGTTTTGTCCAGTCTTTGTTCAGTCATTGTCCATTATTTGTCCAGTCTTTGTCCAGTCTTTGTCCAGTCTTTGTCAGGTCTTTGTCCAGTCTTTGTCCAGTCTTTGCCCAGTCTTTGTCCAGTCATTGTCCAGTCTTTGTCCAGTCTTTGTCCAGTCTTTGCCCAGTCTTTGTCCAGTCTTTGTCCAATCTTTGTGCAGTATTTGTCGAGTTCAGTCAATGTCCAGTGTTTGTCCAGTTGTCCAGTCAAGTTACAATCTCTGTTGAGTCTCCCTTCAGTCTGTGTTATCTATGCCCTGTCTTTGCCTAGTCTATGGCCACTATTTTTCCAGTAACTGTTTAGTCTTTATCCAGTTTTTTGTCTAGTCTTTGTCCAGTCTTTGTCCAATCTTTATCCAGTATTTGTCGAGTTCAGTCTTGTCCATTATTGTTGTCCATTCTTTGTTCAGTCTTGTGTCCAATATATACAAGTCATTCTTTTAATTACGTCGAGTCTTAGTGTAATATGTCCCTGAATATGTCTGTATCAGTCTGTGTTTAAAAAAAAGAATGAACAATGTGTACAATAAAAAAAATCTACCTACATAACATTTTTTTGTGTAAGTGACGGATCGAATTTCCGGAACGAGTTCAATTATCGTTCGGGGGGCCTTCTCACGGTTTCACAAATGGGCTTTCTGTGCCCGGGCATAATAAGGAGGAACTTCTATCTCACTTAATGATATGCAAGGGCATGCATACATTAACAGGAAGATAGTAGGCGAACCCTTCGGATGAATAAAAAAAGAGAGTGAGAGCGTTCTCCGCACGTATAAAAGGACCATTTTTTCTCGCTCCCGTCCGCTGAATAAACGCGCTCTTTAAACATTTTCCCACACGCAGGGTACATTTTTTATTCTTCGAGCTTTATTGGATTTTTTATCTTAAACAGTCGATGTTCACTATATATTATTTTTTAATAATATATAATTATTATACATATTGTTTTTTATTACATTAATCAACAGATTTTTTGAATCAACAGAAAAAGTTACAATACAGTTTTAGTATACTTTTTCTGTGTAAAATAAAGCCTATTATTATTATTACAAGAGTCAACATTATAATCCATAAACTAATGTATGCTGTAAGTACTTTGAAATATCACTTCTTAAACTAAAGAATACTGTACAGTAGTGGCTAATCAGCTGAACATCTAAAGATTGTATTAGACGACACTATTTTTTCGTACAAGAAAATAGTATACTATTTTCTATCATGGTGTACCAAATGGATCATGTCTTATTTCCATTATAGAAAACTGTACAAGATTTGCGTTAGGTCATATTTTGTGTATTACACCATGATAAATATTAGTATACCATTTTCTTTTATTATTATTATCACATTTATAAAATATTCACAAAATAAATATTATTTGCATTTTTTCGCTATTTCTTAGTAAATATCTGTCACATCTCAGCAGTATATATTTTTATCTTTACTGTAAACCAGTGGGGTATACGCGCGACGCATGAATTAAAATTTCGAGTTCAGAATAGCCCCGTGAAAATTTCTCGGGTCGTTACGCGACCCTCGACAAAATTTCTACGCGGGGCTTTTCTAAACTCGAAATTTTACTTCATGGTTAGTCTGGGAGTGGGAAACACTCGTTACTTTAAAATATGTCACAACTATCAAAATGTGTGTCGCAAGTGTCATAAAGTAAAATAACATTAGGTGGTCATGTTA
This sequence comes from Philonthus cognatus, assembly GCA_932526585.2. NCBI lineage: Eukaryota > Metazoa > Arthropoda > Insecta > Coleoptera > Staphylinidae > Philonthus > Philonthus cognatus. The sequence goes on from OW052244.1 coordinate 42,434,697, forward strand.
TAGTTTTAAGCTTATATTAGACGACACTATTTTCTTGTACAAGAATAGTCCTACTTCTATTATACAAAACTGTAGAAGATTCGCGTTGGGTCATATTTTGTGTATTACACCGTAATAAAAAATAGTATCGTCTAATACAAGCTTATTTAGAGTGCCTATTTAAATTATTTACACATACATGGATTTTTTTTTAGGTGTACGTATTCCGATGAATAGGCTGTACAATTTCAGGCATTCATCGCTTTTTTTAAAGCGTTTAGACTCGACAAAGACTGGACAAAGACTGGACAAAGACTGGACAAAGACTGGACAAAGACTGCACACAGACTGGACAAAGACTGGACAAAGACTGGACAAAGACTGGACAAAGACTGGACAAAGACTGGACAAAGACTGGACAAAGACTGGACAAAGACTGGACAAAGACTGGATAATGACTAAATAAAGACTGGAAAAAGACTGGACAAAGACTGGACAAAGACTGGACAAAGACTGGACAAAGACTGGACAAAGACTGGACAAAGACTGGACAAAGACTGAACAAAGACTGGACAAAGACTGGATAAAGACGACAAAGACTGGACAAAGACTAGACAAAGACTAGACAAAGACTAGACAAAGACTAGACAAAGACTAGACAAAGACTAGACAAAGACTAGACAAAGACTAGACAAAGACTAGACAAAGACTAGACAAAGACTAGACAAAGACTAGACAAAGACTAGACAAAAACTAGACAAAGACTAGACAAAAACTAGACAAAGACTAGACAAAGACTAGACAAAGACTAGACAAAGACTAGACAAAGACTAGACAAAGACTAGATAAAGACTAGACAAAGACTAGATAAAGACTAGACAAAGACTAGACAAAGACTAGACAAAGACTAGACAAAGACTAGACAAAGACTAGACAAAGACTAGACAAAGACTAGACAAAGACTAGACAAAGACAAGACAAAGACTAGACAAAGACTAGACAAAGACTAGACAAAGACTAGACAAAGACTAGACAAAGACTAGACAAAGACTAGACAAAGACTAGATAAAGACTAGACAAAGACTAGACAAAGACTAGACAGAGACTAGACAAAGACTAGATAAAAACTGAACAAAGACTAGACAAAGACTGGTCAAAGACTAGACAAAGACTAGACAAAGACTAGACAAAGACTAAACAAAGACTTTACAAAGACTGGACAAACAAAGAAAAAATACTGGTAAAAATAACTGGATAAAGACTGAACAAACACTAAGATAATGGCTGGAAAAAAAACTGGACAAAACAGTAGATAGTTTGATTTGGAACGTTTAAGATATTTAAATTTTTTTATTGTAGTGTTTCATTTGATTTTCTAAACACAGGTTTGTACTCCTAGATTAAGCATGAAGTAAAATTTCGAGTTTAGAAAAGTCTAAAAATTAGGACTTTCCAAGGCGCGCGAGCGAGGCGAGCCGCGCCCCGGCAAATACGAAATTTCAGGCTTTTCTAAACTCGAAATTTTACTTCATGCGCCACGCGTATACATCTCTGATTCAAAATAATATTTCAAAGTACTCACGTTATTTAATAGTATACTAATTGACGAATGGTGTAAACTTCAAAAGATTGTAAATGTTTGTCATTTCAAAATCACTTAGAATAATATACAAACTGAACTAAAAAACAAGACTGGTCAAAGTTTAGGCAAATAAAGAACAAAGACTAGGAAAAACCTAGACCAAAACTTAACAAAGACTAAGATAATGGTTGGAAACAAACTGGACAAAGTTGGACAGATGCTAAATAAAAATTGTATAAAGTCTTTATAAAACCTGGACAAATATTATACTGGACAAAGATTGGATAATGGCTGAAATACAACTGGACAATGCTGGACAGATGCTAGACAAAAACTGTATAGTCTTTATATAAACTGGACTAAGATTATACTGGACAAAGATTAGATAATGCCTGGAAAAAATCTGGACAAAACTGAACAGACGCTAGACAAAAACTGTATAAAGTCTTTATAAAAACTGGACAAAGATTAGATAATGACTGGACGACTAGACAAAGAATAGACAAAGACTTGACAAATACTGCATAAAGATTGGACATAGACTGGAGAATGACTGGATAAAGACAGTGAAATTACCAGACAAACATTTGAAGGGCATGGCAGCTAATATTTTATAAACTCAAACAATTTTATATTTATCAGCCAATTACCCTTTTTATTTATTTGTGGTGAACTGCACTTCCTGTTAATTACGTATAATTTAATTCGAAGAGAAAACGTGCAAAGTTCCTTAAATACGTGGGGGGTGGGATTAATGGTTTGTTTGCCGGAGCTGGCGAAGAGAGGGCAAGGTTGTGGAAGCGTCGCGACGCTTTCTTCTCCTCCTCCTTCTCCTCCCTCACCACTCCGGAATTGTCTCAGTAATCTGTGGATAATGAGGAGCTCGCGCTCGCTGTAATTGCCCGAAACTCTCGTAAAACTACACAATGAGAGAACGTTGCGGGCTCAACAAGTGGCCAACTAATTCCGAATTAATTCTCGGGGCAAAACTCGCGTAATCATCCTTCCACTCTCTGAGCTGTTTATGTAAATTCAATTATGCAATTTACATCTTTAAACACAAATGTAAACTCTGAAACGTTTGTATCAATTATTTGATACAATTATTATTTTAAGTTTATTGTTTTAGAATTATATGCTGTATCGTTGAGGCTGTTAGTTGCTGAAACTCCATAATATCACTTTATTGAAACACTTAATTTGTTTAGGTTTCAAAATTATATTTGTTGTACTACAACAATTGTTTCACTACACTGTGGCTGCATCTACCTGATGAAGCCACAGTGTGTTGAAACAATTGTTGCAGTACAATTAATATAATTTTGAAACCTAAACAAATTAAGTGTTTTATTAAAGCGTTAGAATTATATTCTTTTTTCTTTTCTTTAAAGTCTATTTTATAACAATAGAAAATGAAAGACTAATTACGATATATTTTCCTGTGTGTATCAATAAATCACCAAAACCCATAACTAGAAGAGATGCCATTCCATCCACCGGATCAAGGATATTATAATTGAATGACAATTAGGCACGATCACACAATATAAATTCAGTGGACATCCCCTGCATACCAGCCGAACCGCTTCTGGAGTTATGTTTACATTACCCCATTTACAATTCCATCACACGATTTGATTTCAGCAGCATCAGGTAGAAAGCCCGGACGCAACTATTATTCAAGGCAGTGACGTGAAGCCAATTTCACCAGGGATAGATCTATTAAGAAAATATGGGGAAGGGTTACATTTTTGAGAAATTTGCATATTGCTCGGAATGAACATCAAAACTAGTTTCTGTTTTTCTAGTTTGCATAATTTATGTTTGAAAGGGGATGGTGTGGAATGTTTATAGTAGCGTGTGTTCGGTTTAGGAGTTTAATTAATGAAACACCTCAGTTTAGGAATGCCTTAAAAGATTTGATTTTATAAGTTGTAACAGTTTAGTAAATGTGGAAGATGTTTAGAAGTTGCAAGTTGTAATGATTCGACCCTAGGTATTATACAAATTTATAATTTGTATTTTATTTACGTTGTGTTGTGTATGTAGTAACCCTTTTAATTTATTTAACAGATTCGTTGTTTGTGTCAATATGCATTATCGGAAATACTGTGTCTTTCTTCCCTTTTAATGACCAGGAGTATGTGTGGACAATAAATAAAACAGGATGTGAGTTTAACGGATGCAAAGTTTATTGACCTCAATTATGACATTTCTAATTAATTTGTGTTTCTTAAATTATTTATATTCTCGAAATACTTTATTTTCGTTTGTACTTAGAAGCCATGTGCATTTTAGTTAAACTCAAAAAGTATATGACTCTACTTGTGGGAGCAAAATTAAATAACCCCTGCATTTGCATTATGAGATGGGAAACCCACAAAAACCATCTCGGAGCTTACCAGACAAATAACTAGCGGGAACACTCCTCTGATTAGCAAGCAGATCCCGACGTCATCCGTTGATTGTTTTGTGTTATTAACTAGCGGGAACATAACTCTGCAGTACTAACTCGGGACGACCACACCCGTTAATTGCTTTCAGGCAATTAACTAGCGGGAACACTCCTCCGTTTTCCACGCACAGCTCGACCACACCCGTCAATTGCTTTTTTGTGCTGTTAACTAGCGGGAACATAACTCTGCAGTACTAACTCGGGACGACCACACCCGTTGTTTTCAGGCAATTAACTAGCGGGAACACTCCTCCGTTTTCCACGCACAGCTCGACCACGCCCGTCAATTGTTTTTTGTGCATATAACTAGCGGGAACATAACTCTGCAGTACTAACTCGGGACGACCACACCCGTTAATTGTTTTCAGGCAATTAACTAGCGGGAACACTCCTCCGTTTTCCACGCACAGCTCGACCACACCCGTCAATTGTTTTTGTGCATTTAACTAGCGGGAACATAACTCTGCAGTACTAACTCGTGACGACCACACCCGTTAATTGTGATCAGCAATTAACTAGCGGGAACACTCCTCCGTTTTCCACGCACAGCTCGACCACACCCGCCAATTGTTTTTTGTGCATATAACTAGCGGGAACATAACTCTGCAGTACTAACTCGGGACGACCACACCCGTTAATTGTTTTCAGGCAATTAACTAGCGGGAACACTCCTCCGTTTTCCACGCACAGCTCGACCACACCCGTCAATTGTTTTGTTGTGCATATAACTAGCGGGAACATAACTCTGCAGTACTAACTCGGGACGACCACACCCGTTAATTGTGATCAGCAATTAACTAGCGGGAACACTCCTCCGTTTTCCACGCACAGCTCGACCACACCCGTCAATTGTTTTGTATTCTTTTTTGTTGTATAGTTTTTATATTTGTTGTATAATTTGATTTCTTTGTGTTATTCTTATTTCCCTCTGTGATTTGGAACTTGTGGTGCTTTTCGTGATGTTCATCTTCCGAACTGTCGCTTGACTTCCCGAACTGCCTCTTGACTCCCCCTGACTCTCTCCATGTTTTCCGCTCCGCACAGCTTTTATAACTCTATTTCCCACCCGATCGTGGAGATGGAAGATTTCGCGCAGACCATATATGGTTATAAAATACCACCCATCCCTGACGTCACGTAATTCCCCCGACTTCGCAAATTCGTTGTATTTGCGCTTGGTTAAACCTTGAACTGAATCTTTCTGTATGTCTTAGCATTTCTCCACGCGCCGGTACTTGTTTATTATTTTAAGGCGATGCTGCATTTGTTATTTCTTTCAGATAAAAAAATTTGATCGACTAATGTTATTCTCGTATTTACTGAATTTTGATTTTTCTTTAATATTTTCTTGGGTGATTTTTGTATTAATATTTTAATTTAATTTCGTCAAAAATAATATTTGCACATGACCCCTACTGACCTATTACATTCGCCCCCTTTTAAAAATATGAACTTTTAGAATGTTAAGATTTTTAAAATTCCCTTATTTTACGATATTATTATTTTTGGCGTCATGTCAGGAATCCTCTTCTAGTAAGTGTTGACTTTCCCTCGTTCATAGTGTTCATTATTCTCAACGCTGCAGCCCCAATCACCTGGTTTGAGTCTGAAATTGAGAAACAAATCTGAGTACCCACATTAATGTAGAATGCCGATACTTTGCCTAAAAAGCTGTTCCTGATGTTGTTGTTGTTTTTTTTTTTTTTAAAGAAGAAGTGTAAATTACGAGTATTTAAATGGTTATAATTTTATCAGATACTCCCTTTTTTTTTGTCGATGGCATGAAAACGTAGATTCGGTGGCAGCTTGAAGTATCAAGACCTTGGTGACCTTGACTTCCTTGTGGGCTCCTGATAAAGGACTGGTGTTGTTGAAATGCGGCAAACCAGCATCCCTGATTACTGATGTCGATTGAATTGTCCGTCCGGTCGAGAGTGGCACCTAGTGGTTCTCATGCCTCTGTAGACGAAGATTTGGTAGCAGCTTGGACTGGTGTTGTTGAAATGCGGCAAACCCTCATCCCTGATTATTGATGTCGATTGAATTGTCCGTCCGGCCGAGAGTGGCACTTAGTAGTTTTCATGCCTTTGTCGTGACCCCAACTTTTTTGTTACTCCCCCGGCCTCTTTAATGCTTAAATTCGAGTCTGTAACAAATTCTAGAACATATTTTGATTGATTTAATTTAAAATTTTGTTGTGTTGTTTCTGTCGAGTTGGAGCTTTCTTGTGGATTGTTTTCGTTATGAATTCGTTGCTGTTGAGATGACGTGATGGAGTCACATGGAGCTGAAGCGGTAGTGTTTTTTTTTTTTTTTTTTTTAATATAAGTTTAACGGATGCAAAACTTTATTTAGATGACCCATCGCTCCCCCATTTTGATATGCCTGTTGAGATGTCGTGGTGGAGTCAGTTGGAGCTGAAGCGGCAGTGTTCTTTTTTTAATACTTTATTTAGATGACGATGTTGACGATGTTTCTGGATCCAAAACTTCATTTGGATGACCCATTGCCCCCCAATTTTGATACTTAGTCGGAAAGCCCGTTTGTAGGAGTGAAGTACTTGGCGGTTTTCACGCCGCTGTTGTGACGCTCTAAGCCTTCCCGGCCTCTGTTGTAACGCTCCCAACTTTCTTGATGCTCAACTTTGAATCCGTAACAAATTCCAAAACATATTACGGTTGATTAAAATTTAAATTCTGTTGCGTTGTTTCTGTTGAGTTGGAGCTCTCTTGTGCATTGTTTTTGTTATGAATACGTTGCTGTTGGGATGTCGTGGTGGAGTCACTTAAATTTGAAGCGTCAGTGTTTTTTTTTTTTTTTTTTTTATTAAGACTTCATTAAGATAACGCATCGCCCCCCAATTTAATATGCTTGTAGTCAAAAAGTCAGTCCAAAGGAGTGGCGTACTTAGTGGTTTTTATGCCGTTGTTGTGACGCTTCCGGGCTTCTTGGTGCTGAAATTCGGATATGTAATCAATTCTAAAACATGTTTCGATTGATGTTAAATTTTGTTGCGTTGTTTCTGCTGAATTGAAGCTTTCTTGTGAATTGCTTTTGTTATGGATGCCGGTGAGATGTCGTGATGGTGTCACTGGCAGCTAAAGTAGCAGTATTTTTTTTCTGGATCCAAAACTTCATTTAGATGACCTATCGCCCCCAGTTTTGATACGCTCGTAGTTAAAAAGTCCGTTTGAAAGAGTAGCGTATTTGGTGGTTTTCCTGCCGTTGTTGTGAGTCTCTCGGCCTACCCGGCCTCTGTTGTAACGCTCCCAATTTTGTCGTTCTTCTTAAATTCGGATATGTAATCAATTCTAAAACATGTTTCGATTGATGTTAAATTTTGTTGCATTGTTTCTGCTTAATTCGAGCTTTCTTGTGAAATACGTTTGTTATGGATGCCGTTGAGATGTCGTGATGGTGTTACTGGCAGCTAAAGTAGCAGCTGTTTCTTTTTTTTTGATCCAAAACTTCATTTAGATGACCTATCGCTCCCAGTTTTGATACGCTCGTAGTTAAAAAGTCCGTTCGAAAGAGTCTAGTACTTGGTAGTTTTCCTGCCGTTGTTGTGAGTCTCTCGGCCTTCCCGGCCTCTGTTGTAACTTTGTCGTTACGTCCACGGCCTTCTTGTTGCTCAAATTCGGATATGTAATCAATTTGTCCGTTCTTGTAGAATGTGACTCTGTTGACTTGATTCTTCTTGACGGACAGATGTTGTGGAATAAATCATCTTTTTTTTTCTTCGCCTTCGATTTTGGATATCATTTGGAACCTCTTGCATTTTTGTAAATCTTCCCCATAGGTTGATTTCTCCCATCTCGGTACTCTTGATTATCCGGCCTTCTCTTCGCCCATTGATGACTTAGCTGCTTCTTTGCGCCGGTTTCGGTGTTGCCAATGCTTTGTTGCTTTCATATTTTTTTTTTAAACTTTTCGCCCCCGCTTCAAACACCTTTCTGTTCTCCATTTAATGATTGATTTTGCCTGGTCATTGTGGTTGCTGTAATCATACTCAAACAAAGCACCTGCTACATGAAATAAAAATTGAAACTCAATTAATTTTTGTTTTTGTTAAAGGCCCACACCTTTAATTCAGTAATGCATAAGATATTTTATTTTGTTGTACTTTTTATCATCGCCTCTGAATTGTATCTCTGATTTAAGTCTATATATATATTTTTTTAATTTATTTTTTTTTTGTTCCTTGTTGGATGAGTTTTATTTTATGTTGATGTGGCTTTAATGTCATTTGATGCGTGTGTGTGTTTTTTTTTTATTCTTAGGTTTTATATTAACTTAAACTGCATCTCGTAAGATAATTGAATTATTTTATGAACTTGAGTCACTTTCTTATTTGACCTAGGTACCCTTGATTCGTCTGTTTGTTTGTTTTTATTTTTATAAAACCTGCTTCGATTTTTACCTGTTATTGCAATTCGTATTTTTTTTTGTTTGTTTTATTTTAAAATCACAAGTTAAATTTTTCTTTTCGTTTATCTCATGCAAATAATTTAAAATTGTATTTCCTACTAGCTTATGGGTCTACTCTAAGCGCCCCTTATTTTGGTATTTATTATTACCTCTATTTTATTATTATTTATTTATTATTTATTATTACCGCTCTTGAACGCTACACGTTTGTAACATTTATTTTATGGTTACGATTTCTGGATACGCATGTTTATTTTTCTTATAAGTATTGCATTCCTAATAGATATTTTTTTTTATTAATATTTTGTTTTAATTATTATTTATTTGTAACTTTAATATTTATTGTTTCTGTGCATTTTGCTAGTATTCCTGAATTTCGAATGTTTTCCTTTCTCTATTACATGAACTTAGATTGCGCATTTTGTGCATTAAAAAAATTCGTTTCTCAATCGTCGTTTTTTTTTTTTGTTGCATATTCTTCCTATTCTAGAGTGTGTTTATCTTTAAAAGTGGGTCAATGATTGAACTTGAAATACCAACACGTTTGTTTTGATTTTTGAATTACTTGCGTTTGTTTTTATTCGTATATGGAATTTCTGTTTGTGCTTCTTTATGCTTATTCTAGCTCTTTTTGTATACGCGCCTATCTTCTGAATATAGGTCAGCGTTTGAACTTGAAATACTAACACGTATGAACTTGAAATCGCTATTATGATTTTTGTTTTGTTGTTTATTAAATATTAATTACGTCTGTACCTTTTAAAACTTTGCTTCCGCCCATTTGTAAACAATTTTACCTGAAGTATTCTTGTCCACAAGTGGACACAGCACTTAAAAATTATGTAATACATATTTATTGTCATCACAAACATCCTGGTCACGGCACCAATGTACTGATTCGACCCTAGGTATTATACAAATTTATAATTTGTATTTTATTTACGTTGTGTTGTGTATGTAGTAACCCTTTTAATTTATTTAACAGATTCGTTGTTTGTGTCAATATGCATTATCGGAAATACTGTGTCTTTCTTCCCTTTTAATGACCAGGAGTATGTGTGGACAATAAATAAAACAGGATGTGAGTTTAACGGATGCAAAGTTTATTGACCTCAATTATGACATTTCTAATTAATTTGTGTTTCTTAAATTATTTATATTCTCGAAATACTTTATTTTCGTTTGTACTTAGAAGCCATGTGCATTTTAGTTAAACTCAAAAAGTATATGACTCTACTTGTGGGAGCAAAATTAAATAACCCCTGCATTTGCATTATGAGATGGGAAACCCACAAAAACCATCTCGGAGCTTACCAGACAAATAACTAGCGGGAACACTCCTCTGATTAGCATGCAGATCCCGACGTCATCCGTTGATTGTTTTGTGTTATTAACTAGCGGGAACATAACTCTGCAGTACTAACTCGGGACGACCACACCCGTTAATTGCTTTCAGGCAATTAACTAGCGGGAACACTCCTCCGTTTTCCACGCACAGCTCGACCACACCCGTCAATTGCTTTTTTGTGCTGTTAACTAGCGGGAACATAACTCTGCAGTACTAACTCGGGACGACCACACCCGTTAATTGTTTTCAGGCAATTAACTAGCGGGAACACTCCTCCGTTTTCCACGCACAGCTCGACCACACCCGTCAATTGTTTTTTGTGCATATAACTAGCGGGAACATAACTCTGCAGTACTAACTCGGGACGACCACACCCGTTAATTGTTTTCAGGCAATTAACTAGCGGGAACACTCCTCCGTTTTCCACGCACAGCTCGACCACACCCGTCAATTGTTTTTGTGCATTTAACTAGCGGGAACATAACTCTGCAGTACTAACTCGGGACGACCACACCCGTTAATTGTGATCAGCAATTAACTAGCGGGAACACTCCTCCGTTTTCCACGCACAGCTCGACCACACCCGTCAATTGTTTTTTGTGCATATAACTAGCGGGAACATAACTCTGCAGTACTAACTCGGGACGACCACACCCGTTAATTGTTTTCAGGCAATTAACTAGCGGGAACACTCCTCCGTTTTCCACGCACAGCTCGACCACACCCGTCAATTGTTTTTTGTGCATATAACTAGCGGGAACATAACTCTGCAGTACTAACTCGGGACGACCACACCCGTTAATTGTTTTCAGGCAATTAACTAGCGGGAACACTCCTCCGTTTTCCACGCACAGCTCGACCACACCCGTCAATTGTTTTGTTGTGCATATAACTAGCGGGAACATAACTCTGCAGTACTAACTCGGGACGACCACACCCGTTAATTGTTTTCAGGCAATTAACTAGCGGGAACACTCCTCCGTTTTCCACGCACAGCTCGACCACACCCGTCAATTGTTTTGTGCATTTAACTAGCGGGAACATAACTCTGCAGTACTAACTCGGGACGACCACACCCGTTAATTGTTCTCAGGCAATTAACTAGCGGGAACACTCCTCCGTTTTCCACGCACAGCTCGACCACACCCGTCAATTGCTTTTGTGCATTTAACTAGCGGGAACATAACTCTGCAGTACTAACTCGGGACGACCACACCCGTTAATTGTGATCAGCAATTAACTAGCGGGAACACTCCTCCGTTTTCCACGCACAGCTCGACCACACCCGTCAATTGTTTTGTATTCTTTTTTGTTGTATAGTTTTTATATTTGTTGTATAATTTGATTTCTTTGTGTTATTCTTATTTCCCTCTGTGATTTGGAACTTGTGGTGCTTTTCGTGATGTTCATCTTCCGAACTGTCGCTTGACTTCCCGAACTGCCTCTTGACTCCCCCTGACTCTCTCCATGTTTTCCGCTCCGCACAGCTTTTATAACTCTATTTCCCACCCGATCGTGGAGATGGAAGATTTCGCGCAGACCATATATGGTTATAAAATACCACCCATCCCTGACGTCACGTAATTCCCCCGACTTCGCAAATTCGTTGTATTTGCGCTTGGTTAAACCTTGAACTGAATCTTTCTGTATGTCTTAGCATTTCTCCACGCGCCGGTACTTGTTTATTATTTTAAGGCGATGCTGCATTTGTTATTTCTTTCAGATAAAAAAATTTGATCGACTAATGTTATTCTCGTATTTACTGAATTTTGATTTCTCTTTAATATTTTCTTGGGTGATTTTTGTATTAATATTTTAATTTAATTTCGTCAAAAATAATATTTGCACATGACCCCTACTGACCTATTACAAAGTTGAAACAGTTTTTCTTGATGTATCTAGTAAACCAGGGCTGGCCAACCCAAATTGATTCGAGGGCCAAAAACTAACAGGAATATTTAATTTTGTAAAATCAATGTTTTTTACATAGTTTAGTTTCTATTACGAGTTTTGGAATTCTTTTGTTATTTTTTCTAAAGTTCAGTAACCCAAAATTCCCTGTTTTTCAAATATATGAAGAATTTTTCATTCATATTTCAATACGTATGCATTTTGAGGCGTTCCTTGTTCGATGTTGAATTTGAAGTAAAATTTCGAGTTTAGAAAACCCTGAAAATTTCTAAACATTTTACGAAATCTGATGTCATTAAATTATTAAATGATGTTTTATATATTGTCAGCTTACCTGTAAATCCTTCTAAGTATGAGAAAGAAAACTAGAAGAGACAATGTTATTTCAGTTATAATAAACAAAACATTTTAGTGATTTATATTTTCTTGTAATTTAATACAATTATTTCCATAGAAAAGGGAAAATAGCCAAATCTTGGACTTAGAAGGTATTACAGGTAAGCCGACGATATGTACAACATTACTTCACTGTTTTCTTCAATTTTGAGCTCCTGTAATTTATATCTTAGTTAGGATTTTTGTATAATATAAAGCCCGTTCATTCGTTTATTAACTGTTCTTTCATGAACATTTGTTTAAGTGAAATAATAAATTTAACGTACATGTAATCTTTAACATCGTAGTCTAAGTGGGTTTGGTAATTATTGTGCGATTAAGAACAACATATATATTAAATTCATGATTTCGCTTACAAAATCAGCCTGAATATCATATACTTTTCTAAATGCAACACGAATTAACAGTTTTTATATTTTTCTTTTATAATTTCAGTTTTTAAGACCCAGAAAACATGTTTAAAGTTGACTTATATTTGTTTATGCTTACACGAAAATAAAGTTTGTTCTTTCATTTATTAATTTTGAAGGGTTTTTAAATGCAATATAAAATTACTATTTTTCGGCTTATTTATATTACAGTAGAACCTCGTTATACCGGGATGGCTTTTGGCTATACCTAGCACGATATAAGGAAATAGCCACCTACATAACAAGACATACTATATAATACAACAATGACGCCGGAACGTTTTACCTAATCAGGGCGGTACGCAGTCAATTGTTAAAATTAACATCTTTAAAAAAAAAGAAACCTGAAAAATTACCCCGATATATCCGAATCACGGTATCTCGAGGCCCGGTATAGCGAGGTTCTACTGTATTTGAATCAACTTTTAACTTTTTTATTTTCCAACTAAGGAATATTTTTTGTGCTTGTACAAAAATTGCTCATTCTTTCGATTTATCGTTCCTGAAAATAAAAAAAATAAATAATTGAAGCATTCCGTATGCAGAATGTCGTAAGTGCCAAATGACATATTTTACAGAAGACAGCGCTTTATGAATGAAAGTACTTTGGCATTTATGACGTTTTGTTAATTGAGTCCCTATTTCTGACACTTGTACAAGGTGGCGCAAAAGTTGTCACCCGATGTTCTTTGGCTGTAATTTTTTGTTTGAATGAAAAAATTTGGTTCTGCTTTTGGATTGTGTTTATTTGATGTCTTGATTTTTTTTCCATTGAGTCGGGAAAATGATATCGATCAAGTGGCCGCCGGCAGAATTGATGACCATACTGTCCCGATGTATAGCATTTTCCATCACTCTTGCAAGAAGTTCCGTCGATAGGTTCCCGCAGTCTTGACGGATATTCTCTTGGGGGCTTTAAGAGTCGGAGGCTTGTTGACATAGACTCGTGACTTCAAGAAACCACTGAGAATGAAGTCTGGAACAGTTAATTTGGAAGATCTTGTCGGCCAGTGCAAATCACCAAAACTAGGGATTAGACGAGCCGGAAATGCAGCTATCAGAATTTCGGTTGTGGCTCTTGCAGAATGCGCCGTTGCTCTATCCTGTTGGAACCACATGTTCTCTTGTCCCAATTAATACAATTGAGGAAGGAGAAATTCGTTAAGCATGGCTCTGTAGCGCTTAACGTTCACAGTAGACATTACGCCCACGGCGGTTTAAGAAAAATAAGGCCCGATGACGCCTCCAGCTTAAACAGCAAACCAGTAACTTTGAGCGATTGTAATGGCTCCTCGTGGGTTATATGCGGATTTTCGGTGCCCTAGAAGTGATAATTCTGTTTATTCACATATCCACAGAGATGATAATAGGCCTCGTTCCTCATGATAATTTTCGATAAAAAGTTGTCTTCGAAACAATTATTCCGCATTCTTGAGGAGTATAGCAATTCATGTCTTATTGACGTGTATTTTGTATCTGTTTACTTCACAAATGTCAAAGCAGAACTGGCATTTGCAGCCATTTGCAAAAATTATAGCATCTTCAGATAGAGTGATAACTTTTGCGACACCTAGGTGTAGCACTATCGCCCCGGCATTTATTGTAGAAGTAAAGTATGACATTTAGAACATATTTCGTATATAAAACGCATTACCTAAAAATTGGCACTTACGACGTTTTGCATATAGTACGCCTCAATTATGATAATCATATGGCTGTGTATTTTATTTATGAATTAATTTGAAACAATCTTTAATCATGAGTAATTAATTTATATGTGTTCAGTTTTGTAAAAAAAAAATATATATTTTTTTTATTATATTTGAGAGTAATGATTAAATTATTTTTTTCACTGTTACATTTGTAGTTATATTGTAAAAGTTATAAAGCTCGAGTATTAAAGAAATGATATAATTAATTTGTTGTCTTGAATTTGTTGTTTGCGTGAATTGAAACCAGGTTGAAACTATTTTCCAGATCGTCGTTACGTAAGTGAGAAATATTGCATTTATGGTAATTCAAACTCAGGCCACGTCGAATATAAAATCGGTTGGCAGGGCGAAAATAATAAATCACGTCTTCGGCTTGTCATCGCCTTAAAGCAAACTTGACGTTCGCAAAGTAATTATCTGTTCACGTTGAAATCCGTTCTAGAAGATTTTTTTGTACAATAAAATTTTAAGAAAAAAATAATTATAAATAATGTACTGATATTTTCGAGTATCGATATTGTAACGCTCAAAAATCTAGTGGAAAGTTTAAAGAAAATCGTTATTAAAGCTCCAGCAGTTTCCAATAAATAATAATAAATCTATATTTATGTCATTTTTTAGTATTTTAACGGCCGTTGACTTTGGTTTTTAGTTTAATAAAATCGGTCAATAAATAATAGTTATGGTGCTGGGTGTTTTTTTTTTATCGAATACCCGGTATATAGGGATTTTTTCTTTTAAGTTCAATTTGAAGCTATAAACAAGTGTTTTTCACTCCCCGATTAAGCATGAAGTAAAATTTTGAGTTCGAAGTATATTTTGAAATTTACTTGAAATCAGTGTTCTATACGCGTGGCGCATGAAGTAAAATTTCAAGTTTAGAAAAGCCCAGAAAATTTGTCTCGGGTCACTGCGCGACGGGGCTTTTCTAAACATGAAATTTTACTTCATGCTTAGTCTGGGAGTGGAATACACTCGTTTAAAACTTCAAATTGAACTCTTTTAAAAATTAACGAATGTGTATACTTAAAAAAAATCCCCCTATATGTCTTATGATTAAATTTAACAAGAAAGTCAACACAAACAAAAATGAAATAATCTAGCTTTGTTTTTGTATATTATTTAATTATTCTGTAATTTAAAAAATATATAAAATCATTAATTGGTGTCTTTTAATGGTGGGGATTTTTTTAAGTATACACATTCGTTGATTTTTAAAAGAGTTCAATTTGAAGTTTTAAACGAGTGTTTTCCACTCCCAGACTAAGCATGAAGTAAAATTTCGAGTTTAGAAAAGCCCCGTGAAAATTTGTCGAGGGTCGCGCAGCGACCCGAGACAAATTTTCTGGGCTTTTCTAAACTTGAAATTTTACTTCATGGGCCACACGTATAAAACACTGATTTCTAGTGAATTTCAAAATATACTTCTAAATCAGATTTAAAAATAAACTGCTAAAGCAGGATTACAAATATACTGCCAAACAAAAATATTTTGAAATCTTTGATTTAGTTTGAATTCACTTTGTGGTATGGTACATCTTTATATAAAATAATATTGAAAACACTTAACTTTATTATACTACTTCATTTAGAAGTTTAAATAAAAGTGGTAAAATAAAGTTAAGTATTTGTAAGTATATTATGAATATCACTTGAAATCAGTGTTTTATACGCGTGGCGCATGAAGTAAAATTTCGAGTTTAGAAAAGCCCAGAAAATTTGTCTCGGGTCGCTGCGCGACCCTCAACAAATTTTTATGGGGCTTTTCTAAACTCGAAATTTTACTTCATGCTTAGTCTGGGAGTGGAAAGCACTCGCGTAAAACTTTGAATTGAATTCTTTTAAAAATTAACGAATGTGCATACTTAAATAAGAATCTTATGATTGTTGTTAAATTTAACAACAAAATCAACACAAACACAAATGAAATAATCGATCTTTGTTTCTGTTTTTTATAACTCTGTAATTTTTTTAAAATATAAAATCATTAATTGATGTCTTTTAAGTAGCTAGTTGATTTCTTTCAGTTGCCGGACGTTACGAGTGGATAGCGAACCACCGGCCATATGTTTTCCCTTCCTCGGACTTCCTTTATTACATCTAATTACCCACTTTAAATACTGATTTTTTTTAAAGTAATGTAATTACAAACGATTCGATTACGCTCGCATTGCGGCATGTGCATGCGTTTAACTGAAATAAACGTTTATTTAGTTTTATAAATTGTGTTTCTTCTACAACTGGCCATCGAACGTAATCGCTTAGTAAACGCTTTTTAGAACATATGGCTGGTATAGATTTAAACTGTATGTAGGGGTATTTGTGAGAAGAAAGTACAAGATGTTTGAATAAAAAACAAAACAAAAAGCAAGCGGCGTATCCGCCCATTTTCCCGAATACATTTTCCCGAATATATTTTTCCCGAATTACGTTTTTCCTGATTAATACATTTCCCAAACATCCAAAAAGCTTTCTATTCTGTTTGGCATAAAGGCCTCCTTTTTAAATGTCACTCCATTAATATCCCTGCACATCTGATCCGCATACTACATTCATTCCTCTTCAACAGATCCCTCAAAGTAAAAATCAAGAATCGTTTCTTCTCTACCTTTTCCCCAGAACAAGGTGTTCCCCAAGGTTTCCCCCTCTCTCCACTACTATACAATATATTCTGTTCCGACATATACCATCCTGACCCAAAATACTTCAATCCCTCAAAATATATCCTACAGTTCGCCGACGACACTGCCCTCATATCCCACGCTCCCAACCTACCTAAAGCTCTCCAAACTCTCCAAGAACTCATCGATACCCTTGAACGATGGTTCGCAAAATGGAGAATAAAAATCAATGCCCGTAAATCACAACTACTTATTCCTTACCGCAAAATCAATAACTATCCATTTATTATCTCCATTTCACAAAACCAAATCCACCCCTCCTCCCATGTAAAATATCTTGGATTTACTTTCGACCAAAAACTCAACTTCAAAAAACATGCATGTAACATAAAAAGTAAAATAACAACTCGGGCAAAACTGTTCAGAAACCTAACCTACAAACAATCCGGAATAAACATTAAAACTGCTGTAATCATCTATAAAATGATATGTCGTCCCTTGATTGATTATGGTTCCATCCTATTTTCCACATCCCAAAATCCCACCCTACACCACATCCAAGTTAGTGAGCGAGCATCCCTAAGAACCCTTACCAAAATCCGTAACCCCATAAATCCACTTCATAACCCATCCAACCAACTCCTCTACGACTCAACTGAGATAACGCCTATAGAAGAACGCCTCCAATACCTTTCCGAAAAATTCTCTAAAAATCATTTTAATTACCGCACCATTTCCCATTACTGTTCCCATCGAAATCCCACTATTCTTCCCAAATATAAAACACCAATAACAACCATATTTGAATTCATTTCATCATTTCACCCATACACTCATTAAGGACTGACGTACGACACTAATCATCAATCTAGGCAGAAAGACCTCAGGTCGATAGCCATTTGACAGTGACAGTGACAGTTCGCACCACTCATCCATTTTAAATAAAAAAAAATTGTTTTGTAAATATACTTGTAAATATACTGTAATCACTTTACTGTCAATAAAGATATTATTATTATACACGATTCCATTTGTTTCTGGATCTCGCCTAGCTATGGAAAAGTGACAGTGTATGTATTGTAAATGGGGCTGGTTGTGTTTTAAATCAGGGTTTTTAAATGTCACTGTCAGATGTTCGATTTTAAGGTTATAATTTCTGACTATTGTGATCTTACACTGTTGCCTGTTTTACAAATTTTCAGATATAAAAGAATCATAATATGCAGTTTTAAGATTAACAAAATTTACTACTTGGTTTTTGTACATACAAACACAGCAATAATATTGTATATAACAAATATAATGAATTCGGCTCTGCAAACTTATTTCGTCATCCATTTGTATTTCTCGCTTGGGTCTTCCCGTTAACACATTTTGATCAACTCCATCCATCCACCTTAATTTTGGTCATTCTCTCTTCTGTTGGCGAAATAATTGTTGCACGATTAACAATAAACCTCTTGAAAATTAAAAAGAGGATTACTTATGATATCATAAATTATAGCAACACTGTTAAAATAAGGAATCAGGAGTGCCAATTAATAAAAAATGTAAATGTTGATACTGCAACATAACAACACGAAAGCATGGCTAGGCGAGATCCAGAAACAAATGGAATCGTGTATATATTACATTTCCCGAAAACACTTTCCCGAATACTACTTTCCTGAATCAACTTTCCCGAATGATGTTTTTCCCGAACTAAACTATCAAAACCCAAATAGGGTTTTTCTAGTTTAGGTGAATACTTCCAGAAACTGAAGTCAGAATTTAGCTTATATTTACTGTTTAGTTGAGGCTGTTAGTTGTTAAAACTCCATAATATCACTTTAATAAAACACTTAATTTGTTTAGGTTTCAAAATTGTATTTATTGTATTTATTTCTTTCGAAAACGGAAAATCTCCAATTTTATACAATGATTACAAAATATAACTTATATCTAATACCTAAAGTCTATTTACCTAAAAATAGGTACATTATGCACATTAATGAGGAACAAAAAATATTAAGGTGATGGAGTTTTGCAAAAATACTTTCTAAATTGGTACGCAGCAAATTACATTTAAAAGTATTTATAGAATCAGCAAATTAATCAAAATTTTCAAAACGCTGTAACAAATTTGCAAAACGCATTATCCTCGAAAGTGGACTGCTATAAGTGTAAACCGTACGATGATATTCTGTTCTAAATAGTTTATATTTTATTCAGGAACAATAATTTTCGGGAAATTGGATTCGGGAAATGGGATTCGGGATTTCTATTTTCAGGAAATATGGCGTTCGGGAAAAAGGTCATTTGGGAAAATATATTCGGGAAAGTGTACGGTAACCAGCAAGCGGTTAGTAAGTATGAATTAATGAATAGATTATTAGGTGCAAAGAAAATACTGTGTATGTAAACAGAAAAAATGATGATGTGCAAAAATATATATATATAAAGATGCTTTGCACGAAATCTTGTAAATCATAAAATTTATACTCAATGACATTAGAATCGTAATACCCAGAAGGAGTTATTATTTTAACTTGATTTTTTTATAGTATGGTAGTCTTACATCAAGAATAAAATGATTACATTTTCAAGAAATTTTATTAAAAAACAATCTAAAAAAAATTAATAATGTGTTTGGTGACCCATTTGCTGTATACACTCCTGTAGACGTCTGGGCATCGACAAAATGAGATGGTCGATGTCTTCTTGAGGCATCTCGTTCCAAGCAACTTGAATTTCATCGATCAACTGTGCTAGAGTCTGTGGAGGATGGTGCAAAGAGAATATTCTTCTTCCCATGATATCCCACACATGTTCAATGGGATTTAAATCCGGCGAACGGGCCGGCCACGCCAAAACATTAACACCAGCTTCATTAAGAAAGTTCATAGTTCGACGAGCAATATGGGGACGTGCGATATCTTGTTGAAAAAGTACGTCTGGGCGGCCATCTAAATAAGGCAACAAAGTCGGTCGTATGACGTCTTCAACATAACGCGCAGCTGTCATACTGCCTCGAATGAATACAAGAGGTGATCGACTACCATAAGCAATAGCCCCCCAAACCATTACTCCAGCAGTCCTGTGTACATGCCTCTCAATAGCAAACCTAACATCAGGTCGTTCTCCACGGTAGCGTCGTACCCTTCTACGCCCATCATGCGTGCCTAGACAAAATCGTGATTTATCGCTGAATACGACATCGTGCCATTCTGCCTCCCAATGCTGCCGTTCTCTGCACCAGTCCAACCTTTGGCGACAGTGTCTCGCTGTTAAAGGAAGCACTAATCTTGGACGGTACGAAAGAAGCCCAAAGGATTGAATGCGGCGATATAAGGTTCGCATACTAACGGGCCTACTTTCTTCTCCAATCCATTGATCACCGATTTGACGCGTAGTAGCGAAACGGTCTCGCAGGGCTATTTGTCTTAAGCGCCGATCTTGACGTTCTGTGGTACGCCTTGGTTGACCAATTGGTCTTCTTCTTGCCTCTACCCTCTTCTGTCCATACCTGATGCACACGTATTACAGTTGCTGCAGTGGAATCAATACGGCGGGCAATTTTGCGATAGGACATACCGACATCTCGATAAGCAACAACTCGACCCCGGTCAAAATCGCTCAAATGGTGATATTGTGGACGTCTTCGGACTCGAGGCATTTTATTTAAGCTTAACACACTCAACGGAAACACGAAAACTAAAAACATCTGTACTAAACAGCTCATATAAATAGTTTTATCAAAAAAGAAAAAGTGAAATATTTTTTTTTATTTCACAATAAATATAAAAGGCACAAGGTTGAAATTGTTATCAATGTATGCTTTAAATATAGTCACTCTGTTGCTAAAATATGAATTCAAAAAAATCATTCCTTCTTGGTGTTACGCTTCTAATGTCATTGAGTATAAGAAGGAAAACTAAGACGTGATTTAAAGTGGATTCATTATTGGTTCTATAATATATAAATTATATAATAAATAAATTAGTAGACAGCAAATTTAACCTATGGTAAATTTGCTGCCTACTAATTTATTTACAACGTTTTAATCATAAATGAAATTAAAAATAGTGATGGACAGAGTATTGAGCTACGAGAAGGGACAATCTGGAAGAAACAATGTCGAACGAATAGAAAAAAGGCAGATCCCGGAAAATCGATAATAAATCCAAAAAGAAAGATAAAAACGGAAACAGCGAGGAGGATTCGAGGAAACGGAATTCCAAGCAATAGAAGAAATAAAAAAAGGCAACAGGAAAGTGACGAATATGTCAATAATAAATTGTATTTTAAATTTTTGTTTGTCAATTGAAACCAATCGGACGATCAAAGCACCGACCTGGAAGAAAAAAACAGCCGATTTGGAGAGGGAGAAACCAGAAATTCCTCATTACTGAGTTGAGGCCAGACTGACGAGGACCTTTAAAACCCGAAATGCGTCTATCCGGTGCTGGCATATTTAACACAAATTCAATTATGGAAATTTGACTCTGAAAATCAATTAGTAAAACCCATGCGAAAACATTACATAATATTGATACATCAATTAATAACCCAACGTTTTCGTAACATTTAATTGAAATTGAATGTAAGTGTAGAAAGCAAAAGCATTAGGCGATTAAGAGTTGTGGAAGTCGCTGGTGTGCTGCCTGACGTTAGGTTGGTTAATGAGACGCCGTTTCAGTAAATACTCGGTTTAATTGCTGGAATTAAAGAGTCGTTTACGTTTATTAATCCATTAAACTTCTGCTCTGCTCTGCTGTGTGTGTGTTTGTGTGCATTTCGAGCTTTATTTTTATCGCCGGGCAAAGAACCGTTTTGCAGTTTTGCATGTGCTCCCCTTTTATAGCCGTTTAGTGCTCGCTAGCAATTGATTCTCTGCTCTAATTTTCGTTATTGCTCCAATCATAGGCGCCCACAGAGGGCAAGAGGGGACACTATTAAAGCCCAAAAAAACAGTTCAACTAGTGGTTTATAGTCAAAATATCACAATAGTCAATATACAATCGATCCTGTGATTAATATGAAAATACTGTTGTAGTCAAATCGACTGTGTTCATGGTGAAAAAAACAGTTGAACTGCTGGTTTACAGTCAAAATGCCACAATAGTCAACGTACAGTCGATCGAGTGAATAATATGAAAATGCTGTAATAGTTAAAACACAGTTGAACTAGTGACTTACAGTCAAAATGTCACAATAGTCAAAATACAGCCGACCGAGTGGTTAGTATAAAAATACTATTATGGTCAAAAAAACAGTTAAACTAGTGTCTACTAAGTAAATTATCAAATTTTGACAAAAACCAGTCGATTGACTAAGTGTTGTGCACTTGATCAAAATATCATAACAGTCAAAATACAGCGGTGTCCTAAAAAATACGACTATTTTATTCACATAAGTTGTCTCTTTTTTAGAATAATTTAATATTTTCTACACGGAATGACGATAATGACAAACTATGTTAAAAATGTAAATTTATGTGAATAATAACTAATTTATTTATTTATTTATTTGGTAATAACCCAACAGACTGTAAAGTCCAATAACAGGGCTATATCATTATTACAAATTAAATACAATATAACTTATATAAATATATAACAAAAGATGCATGCAGAACAGAAATACATAAAACCATAAAGAAATAAACAATATTAAAAACGGGAAATGTTCTCAAAAATAGTTCATAATGCCAAAGAAAGAAAAAACGACAATTATATTCACAGAACTTTCCTTTTGTTTTAGCATAATTTGATATTTTAACACTTATTGACAGTGTGTTTTGATAATGACGAGCTACGTTAGAATTGTTAATTTATGTGAAAAATAACCAATTATGTTTTAAACAGGAAATTATTCTAAAAAATTGTATTTTTATTCAAAAAATGTTGTGCAGATGAAAAAATAATCCGAAAAGTGGACTTTTATCAGTTTTTGACATATTTGAAAAAACATTTAAAATTTTCTAGATAAAAAAAGCAAGAGAAATATTATGTAGTTCACTAACCTAACCGTTTTTTCTGTGATTTAACAATTCAGTTTACATTTTTAAGTCACAATTTACAAGTTTGATATTTTACATAAAAAATACACTTTTGCTGATATGTAAACCATTTCGTTTAGTGTAGTTATTAATATTTACATTATCAACATTATTGTTAAAAATAAAAAATTACCATTTTTCAAATGCAAAATTACATTTACAACTATCATTTTTATGCAATTATTTCAATTTGTTACAATCTAACTTTAAAATTGACTTTTATTGACTTTAAATGGGATTTTTACCATTTTCTTTATTTACATTTAGTTGAAAATAACTCAATTCAAGAGGTTTTTATTTAACAATAGACTGTTTTTTTCAATGATTATGACATTAAGTCATAAATGCTAAAATAAAATAAAATAAACTATCTTTTGACTAAAGTTGACAAATATTGGTGAATTAAAGTCATTAATCTTTTGTTATCTAAATATATTTCTAACGAGTGTCTTCCACTCGCAGATTAAGCATGAAGTAAAATTTCGAATTTAGAAAAGCCTGAGCGTTTAGATTTGTCCAAATTCAAACTCAGGTTTTTCTAAACTCGAAATGTTACTTCATGCGGCACGCGTATAAAACACCGATTTAAAGCGAAATTCAAAATATAAATTTCTTATATAATTAAAAATTTCAGATTTTTTTTCTAACTTCGGCTTGTGCCATACAGTCACGACTTATATTCTTATAACTTATACTACTATGAAGTAACTAGACAGGGATACAAGAAGGATAAATGTAGTCAAAGAGGGCCGTCATGACATTTAGGTATCAACACCAGACAGAAGGGGGCCCTTGGATACAAATAACACTAGAGATGCACAGTTAATGGGGTCTTATAATCTAATTTGCGCATTATGAATAAAATTTAATGTCTTTATATATTTTGTCACTATTTAAGGCGATGATTTGATTTAAAAAATTTCTGATTTAAATTTATGAATTTTCGGATCTTTGGCTTTGATGGTGGCCCTCCCCACTCTCCTTTACTGCAGCCCTGCCCCTGATAGGTGTTAGATTTTTCAGATGTCGAAAACTTTTTTATGGTCGCATGCCAAATGCTGCTGCAAAGATTTTTATTTCATGACTTATCGAATAACAAATGTGAAAACTCTTGAAATCCCTAAATGCTGTTGATTGATATCTCCACATAAACAATTGATAATTGGTATGCTGAACGTATTTTACTTGGTAACTGCCTAAAAACCATTTTACATTAAATCAGCGTTTGTACTAGTGGCACATGAAGTAAAATTTCGAGTTTACAAAAGCCTAATTTGTTCTCTGGATCCGCCTCTGATCATAATAAATACAATTTGATTCAACCTCTATTGTTTGGAAAGAAAATGCGAAAATGATGATTAAAATCCCGAGGTAAAAAAGTGTTTACTTACATAAAGTAAATATGGATTTTTCATAACCTAATAAAAAAATAAATATACACGTAGACATGTTAGTAGATTAAATTTTGCGCTGTTTGTACAGACAGAAATTGGCGTTTATTAAAAAATTCCACGGGCGTGCCGCGGTCCAATTTAATTTAACAGCACACATGATAATAAGTTCAAAACATGGAGGGTGAGTATAGGTGGTGTCGGAGGCGGCTTATTATCCTTCGGGGCTGGCATAGTTAGCATAAAACTAAGTTAGCGCCGTTTTCAAAATTAGAATTTAGGGCCGCGCACACACATACCCAGCCCTCCGCAACAAATTGAAATTTTAATAATGTAAATATTTCCGAGGCGCATAAGAATATTACGTCTATTTCGGGAAATGTTTCCCGCATTCTTTACCTGGCTATTCAATTTTTCTCTCCTCCGCGCGCTCGCTTTCAAAACATTATATAAGCTCTAAGTTTAACGTTGCCTAAATTGAAAACCGGCGCCGTAATATTAAACCCTGTGCTACGTCCTTCTTTCTCCTTTCCCCGGCGTCTCTCGCTCTTGCTTACCGTCTTTAAAGAAAATTAAAAATATATTTCAAAATAACATCCACTTTATATAATTCTAATTCCTTCATTTTCTTTTGTTGTTTGTGTATGTGCGTGTTTCTGTTAATACACCTATTACCCAACGCAATTATTCTAAGATGGTTTTATTATAATAACATGAATCATACGATTTTTTAAAAGATGCTTTACATGAGTTTATAGCAAATGAAGTTAATAAATTAAATTAAGGCTATAAGCATGTGTTAAATTAATTTCATTGCAAATAAAAAATGGATTTTAAAAATGGATTTTCTCCGTTATTATTAATCATTTTTTCGTTAACATTTTTCAATAGACGCAGTGAGTTATGGTAAAAAATATACATAAACATATTTTTCTTATCTCGATTTGTTTTCAAAAAATTTGCTACACAAAATTTTAGACACGAGTTTGCTCTTCTTAAAGTGTAGTTTACGCCTAAGGTAAATTCAGTTGCTAGAATTTCATATATGCAAAAATAATTACAATTAGCTCATGAGGCTACCTCTAGTATTCATTGACGCTAGAGATGTCAGTGGCGTAGATAGCTTTTTCTGATGGGGGGATTTGAGTTAGTATTTGGTTTATTGAATTTATTTTTTCAAAGTCATATAAAAACAAGTACAAAAAATGATGGTGTGTCCATCGTAGCACTTTCTTCGTCCTTTAAATAATTAATGATTCGTACATTAAACGTATTTTACTTGTTAATTGACTAAAAACCATTTCACATTAAATCAGCGTTTATACGCGTGGCGCATGAAGTAAAATTTCGAGTTTAGAAAAGCCTAATTTGGCTCGGTCGCTTCGCTTCGCTACGCGCCCGAGCCAAATTTTTAGGCTTTTCTAAACTCGAAATTTTACTTCATGCTTAGTCAGGGATTGGAAACACTCGCTAGACGATTAATCATAAACTTATTTTGCAGTTTTCTTTATTGTAGAATTATGAATGAAATAAATAGAGTTGGTGTTTTAGTCAACTTTTGTCGTATATGATTTTGCTTCCAGCTTGACTAATTTTCAATTTGATAACGTTAAAAGAATAGTAATAGTAATTGTTATGAATTTTATACAAGGAAATCTGACGTTGTTTTTTTTAGGATAACTTATTTTATTTTTACACACTGTAACTGAAAATCCAAACATTTTTAAAAATGACTATTTTTAATTATTTAGTCCAGAAAACAATAATAATTTTTCATAAATTAAAGTTGAGACCCCGAAATTCCCTAAAATGAACACTTTATTTCAAAGGCTTACCAAAAACGTATCGAAAGTCGAATTTATTTAAAATTCGTAAGATCCACTGAGGAATAAGTATATTTTATTATTTAATACAAAAAAGTATATAATTATTTCACGTCTTTCTTTTAGACATTTTTGCATTTGTATTTTTTTATTTATTATGGAATCTTCAATTGAACACAATACAATAAAAAAAACCTAGACAGATCATGATAACGTGTTAAAATTAAATACGGGGAATTTTTCTTTTAAATATGCATATGCATCCTTCTTTTTTAGAGAATTCAATTTGAAGCTGGAAACGAGTGTTTTCCACTCCCAGATTAAGCATGAAGTAAAATTTCGAGTTTAGAACAGCCTGAAAATTTGGTTTGGTCGCGTAGAGAAGCGGAGCGACCAAACCAAATTTTCAGGCTTTTCTAAACTCGAAATTTTACTTAATGCGCCACGCGTATAAAACTCTGATTTCAAGTTAAATTTAAAACATACTACTAAAGCAGTATGCTAAAGACGTATATTCTGAACTTTAAATCAAATCAATGTTTAATACGTGTGGCGCATGAAGTAAAATTTTTAGGCTTTTCTAAACTCAAAATTGTACTTCATACTTAATCTGGGACCACTCGTTTAAAGTTTCAATTTAAACTTTTTTAAAAAGCATGAATGAATTATTTCATTTTCATAACTGTATAAATTGCAATAATGAAATAAATAAATATATATTTGTTTCGATATTCTCGATAATTAAAAATAATTAAAATCTTATAATTTAATATTTATTAACAGTTACTGTTTGCTGCTTAACAAATATTATGGTAATTTTATACCATGCGATCATTTAAATTATGATTTAGAGTAGATGGCATTTTTTGTGCGGTTGCACAGAATGCTAATTAAATGAAGGAATAAATTTGGGGTTATGGTAAACTATGTGTTAACAGTCAATAGTGCCAATCTAATTTAAAATTTAAAGCCTACTCAAAATTATGTATTAAATGATCACACACTACTATTTAAAGTTTTAAAAACTAAAAGCGCAAGCCAATTTTTTTAAATTCAAAATAGTTTTGAATCTCAAATATACTTATTGCTTAGTTCACTATACTTTTCCACTTTTCTTAAACTGAACCTTCTGTCATTTAAATAACTAATAAACATTTTCGCTGCTTAAACTCCGCATTTAATTAAATTTACCTTTTTTTTCCTCAAATATAAAACGATTGTGTAAACACAAATTCCAAACCGAACAAAAAAACCCATTCCACACCATTAACTACCTACGACTTCCTGAATGTTTGTTTGTTTGGAATGGTCACGGAATTATTACAAAAAGAATGCATTATGGCTGTAATTTACACGAGACATCTGTTGGGCAAAGGGCCATTACAGATTTTGTTTATCTTTTTTCCTCCAAGACAACAAAAAAGATAAACCCTTCTTGTGTGCGCAATGGTCCGAGGCTTCGTTCCCCCTTTTCCGTTCGCGTGATGCGTTTAATTAGAGCCAGCGTGTTATTAAATGTCCATTGAGGACTTAATGTGCGGTTGGCCTAAAGTGAACCGCAGAAGGACAAATAACCGCATGCTATGATGGGATCATGATGACATTTATTACAAGCTTAATTTGAAAAAATGAAGAGATATTTAATTATTAGAATTGATTTAATAATAAATTCAATAGTAGTTATTTCCGTTTCCTCACATTTAATATTAAAATTGTAAATGTACGTTTCGTACACGAAATAACTACTCTTGAATTTATAACTAACCTTACAAGAAACTACAAAAAATTATCTTTGATATAATAACAATTAAGTACCTACTAGTACCTACCTATAATTTGTTGTATTTGCTTTCAGATTTGTAGAAAGCATATATTGTTAATAATACAAATTATTCAAAATAATTAACATTTACTGTAATGAATTAACTGTTAATTATTTTAAATAATTTGTAATATTAGCAATATGCTTACTTCATGCTTAATCTGGGAGTGAAAAACTCTTGTATTAAGCTTCAGATTGAACTCTAAAACAACGAATATCTAAGATTTACAGCATATACACTCTCATTTTATGAGTGAATGAGTCAAGTTTAGTCAACATTGAATCTTTCTACAATCTAACTTCATTAAAGATTTCTCGACATTGTTGACACTTCTAGGTGAACTACTTTCAAAAAAATTGGGTTTGATTTCGACCCTTGTACAAGAAACCTAGCATAATTATGGAGTTAACAGAGATTGCTGAGAAATTACGAAACATAATAAAAAACTAAATCGTACGTACAATGATAAGTATACATATACGAATACATAGTCTGTCAATTTTCCGGCTATTATTTTTGAAAATCACTTAAATTGAAACTTTTGACGATTTTTTTCACTCTCTCTTTTCTAAACAAGAAATTAGTAATGCCCTGTTTATTAAAATATATGAATTTATTTTAACAATACATTATTTTACCTTACATATAATTTGTGAAATTGATTAGGCCCCCAAGACAAAATCCCAGGAGGGGGGCAAGTTCCCCCACTTGCTCGATGTGCGAGTGCCCATGAGAATGTCACTTTTATTGTTGAACACTGTTGCAGTGTTCAACAATAAAATGAAACCCAACTGTGTTGTTTTATTTAAAATAGTATTATGGAGTTTCATCACGTATGAGTCAATTAAATACCTATTTGATTTGTTACAACGTTAACAATAGATATTGTACTTTCAGGTCAAATTCTCTTTAAACTAACTAATAAACAATAAAAGGAAGTAAGTTTTGTTATATTTAGTTTTACCCATCCTGCAAAGCATAATGAAATAATTGGTTGATCTTTGTACAGATTTATTAATAGTGTGGTTTGTAGTAATGATAGAATGAACGATATTTTTTTTACTTTCGTTTGATGCTAAGGGTGGTGGACGCCATTGTTCGTCGCGACGCATGGGGACGCACAGCACGGCGCACATACACATACATGCATAACGCATACATACACATACACACACATACATACATAGGCATCGCCATTTCCATCGTGCCATCGTCATCGCGAGGTTAACATAAAATCGATGTCGCGTTTTCCCGGCGGGGGGATGAAAAATTAGTTGGACCTTTTTCGCACAGATGGCAGCTCCATACAAACACTTCCATTAATAAAAAAAATTCACATGTAAAGTGACTGAACAATTTTAATTTGAAACTACTAATGAGTGTTTTTACTCCCAGTTTAAGCATGAAGTAAAATTTTGAGTTTAGAAAAGCCTGAAAATTTGGTTTGGTCGTGTAGCGAAGCAGAGCGACAAAACCAAATTTTCAGGCTTGTCTATACTCGAAATTTTACGTCATGCGCCAGGCGAATAAAACACTGAAATATTTTGAAATTTCAATAATTCTTATTTAACAGTATATTATTAATCCTACTTTAGCTGTATTTTTTAATACTGCTTTATTAGTATTTTATATACGTGGCGCATGAAGTAAAATTTCGAGTTTAGAGAAGCCTGAAAATTTGGTTTGATCGCGTAACGAAGCGGAAATATTAAGGCTTTTCTAAACTCGAAAATGTACTTCATGCTTAATCAAAGAAACACTCGTTTGAAACTTCAAATTGAACGCTTAAAAAAGGCAAATAATGCTTAATATGAAAACTATGTATCTCTAGTATAATTTTAGGGAAGATGAATTAATAACAAGTAAGTAGATCTTTATTATCATTATTATTTCTTTATTAACGACAATTGTTTTCTTTACAATAATAGTTATATCAAAATGGACACAATTTTAAATAAGCTAAAATGTATTAATTTAATTTAATTTAATTATTATTATCTTAATAACTAATTACACTAAAAATAATGCAAATATAACAGAAAAACTATACGCCCATTTTTCTATGAAAAAATTAATGCCATTGTGATTTGTTTCTGTAAATAATATTTAATAGGAATTTAGGATATTTCACGCATTGTTTAACTTTTATAACTGCATTTTCTTTTAATTTAAATTTAGTCTTATCTATCTTTGACTTAATTGTAATAGGAAAGATTATTTTATTATAGCAAGTGAGTGAGTACGAGTACACTATTATTAGTACAGTTAAACTACCCGCGTACCCCTGTATTAACAACGTAATGCCGTTTTGATTTGATTCTGTTAATATTATTTAATAACAATCTGTAATATTTCACACATCATTGTTTAATTTCTGAAATTGTAATTTACTTTTCTTAAATTAATAATTCCTTATTTTTTAAGTTGAGTTTAGTGCCTAATTTTTGAA
Source organism: Philonthus cognatus (assembly GCA_932526585.2). Classification (NCBI taxonomy): domain Eukaryota; kingdom Metazoa; phylum Arthropoda; class Insecta; order Coleoptera; family Staphylinidae; genus Philonthus; species Philonthus cognatus. Next base: position 42,465,065 of record OW052244.1, read on the forward strand.
ATTGTAATTTACATTTTTTAATTTTTTTATTATATTTTTTAAATTGAGTTTAGTGGCTGTTCGACTGTTTAAGAATGCATGGAAAAATTTCGTGCGAGTGAACGTCTGTATGTAAAGTAAGTAATAGAAAGGGGCTGCACGTACGAGCAGACGGGTCTGGAACGGGGCAAGTCGCCGGGAATAATAGTAATTTTGAACGAGCCCCATTACCTTAATGTCTCTATATTATTTGGGGAATTGCACACCCACACCACCACCACTAACGGCATTACTAATAATAAAACTTTTCTCTCAGTAAATTCTCTCTGCTTTATTTAACAACAAAACAACAAAACAACAAAAAAATTGAGTATGAAGGTGAAGGGTTCTATCGCTAGTTCAATTTATGTTCGGCTAATTAATACTTGATTAGCGGCAATTTTATCTGTAGAGAAGTTCTTGATAAGAGATCCATCGCTCATACATTTTATCTTCGAGCAATAAACAGTTGATTGTCAGTACTTTTATCAGTAGACCAGTATTGTTCACTATTCCAGTTTATAAACCAACAACGTACAGTTAATTGACTTCGATTTCATTACTAGATCAGTTTTTATCACCAGTCCAGTTCATCTTCGATCGATTTTTAAGGGAAAAGGAAAGGAAAGGAATTTAGGAAAAGGATTTTTAAAACGTGAACTTGATTAGGGACATCTTGATTTTAATTAGTGCCAACTTGAATTTCTTTAGTACTAACTTGAATTTGATTAGGGACAACTTGAATTTGATTACTGCTAACTTCAATTTGTATAGGACTAACCTGAACTTGAATAGGTTAAGTTCTTCTTCGATTACGCTCGTGAATAACTATTTCATGACATCTTCAAGTAATCTTCTACAAAAAAAAAGGTTATTAGTCGTAGTTATTTAATATTTATCATTAGAACAGACTTTGAAGAACTGTTTGATTAATCGAAAGTTGAACTAGATTTTCGATTAATTAAACATTTCTTGCCCTTTTTTCCTTGATCCTTCAGTCCCTTTTTTCATGTATAATATCTACAGTATTTATTCTGTCTTTGTCTGACGTTGGGAACTATGACATTTCTTCCCGTAAATTTCTTTTTTTTCTCGATCTCCGCTTCTATTAATATTTCTAATGTTTAAAAAAGTAATTGTTAGCCATTTCATTACTAGACCAGTTTTTGAGGGGCCTAGTTTATCATATATTGAAAGACAGTTGTCTGCAGGTTCATTACATTAATTTTTGGTACACAGATTGATCGCCACTCTATTTCATCTTTGACCAAAGTTTATTAGTCTACCGGTTCATCACTAGATTCTTAATCATCCATATTTTCTGGTGTACAGTTCATCTTCTATTAAAAAGGTAAATTGCTTGCCGTTTATGTAATTGTAAAATTTGCTAAATCAGTTCGTTTTAGGCTGAGTTCATCTTCTATCAACAGACAGTAGTCCATAGTGTCATTATCAGAATAATTATTGATACACAGTTAGATCAGTTCATCAATCAATTATGGAATTTTCAGAAATAACAACATTCTAACATCTTGTGGAATTTGAGTCCAAGAAACCATACTATTTTATGAAAAAAACCTGTTAAAGGTAATGACGACAAAAGTAATGACGACACACCAGTGCGAACAATTACATACTTCCTAAACATAAACTAAAAACAACAGAAAATGGAGTGCATTACTCAGCTATAAGTCTGTTTAATGCACTTTCTGACAACATTAAGTGCCTAAAGAATGACTTAAAAAAGTTAAGAATATCATTAACAAACTTTTTAATAGAATGTGAACCGTATTCGATTCAAGTATTTATAAATAGCATAGGATAGTTTGTAAGTATGTTTAAGGTAGATATATAAATTGTATATAATGTTTGTCAGATATATTGTAAATAATCATTAGAATATACACACATATATTAATTAAGATAGATTAAGACACAAATTGACGCTATTTTTGTTTTATTAATGTAACTTGACATTCTGAAAATAATGATCAATTCTATTCTATTGTATTCTATCATCATATGGATAAATCAAATATAAAGAGCCTTTATTTTTCTCAAAACGTACATAATGGAAAACATCTCCATTTTTATATATTATGTTCCTACATAGTATCCTCTATTTAAAATACATCTTTTTCAAAGTTTTGGAAGTTTTTAACTTCGTTATCTTAAAATCAAGCTGGGCTTGTATGTAACCAATTGCGCACAAACGTTTTCCTTTCCTCGTTCCTGTCAAATCGCTTGCCTCTAAGTGCTTCTTTTGGGGGTCCAGTCAAGTAGTAATTGGATGGAGACAGGTCTGGAGTCTAAGTCGATGTTCAAGTATTTGCCAGGTAGTTTTTATCATTTTCTTCTGCCTTACAACTCCTCTATAGAACCTGGCAGTGAGGAACAATATTTTGCGGATGGGACAAGCTCGTCTTTTGTGTCGATTCTGGAGCCTAACTTGATACAGAAGGTAGCAAATTGCGTTCTTGGTTCGACGTTTGTGTAAAAAACCCACCAGGAGGATCCCTTACCGGTCTAAAAAAAAATAACCGCCCGTTCTGCCCTTTATTTTGTAGCCGTAATAATAAATGTAAAGATTATTATTAGGGCTACAAAATAAAGGGCAGAACAGGCCGGCTAGTGTGGTTTCCCAACGCTAGCATCCCAACCTAAAGACCTCAACAGCCCAATCACAAATAAATACGCTCAGAAGAAAAAGGCTCGTTTATATTTCATCGACCCACGTATAAAGGTTATTAGTTCATCACCGGACAGTAGAATTCTTTTTCAGTACAGTTCATTATCAAACGTTTAAAAGGTTTCATTGCTCGCTAATTCATCGGTAGATCAGTTCTCTGTAGATCTAATAAAAATAATCATGAATAGAGAATTATCTGCTGCAGATTCATTAGACAAATTCTTGGTATACAGTTAAATCGCTATTAATCACCAGTCTAGTTGATCTTTTATCAAAGTCTGCCTGTACATCACTAAACCAGTTCTTGATGGACCATTACATCATCAGCCCAGTTGATTTTTATATGATTGAAAAGCCTAATTTGTAGCTGTTGCATTGCTAGATCAATTCTTTATAGACCTAGTTCATCGTCTACCAATAAATGGTTGTCTAGATTCATTAGACACAGATCGTCATTGTCGCGTCTCAATACCGCGAGTACCCTAGCAGGTCAAAACCCGACCAGCACCCGTCACCGCATGGGGTTCCTTTTATTACTTGCAATTACCAGCGACCGTGAGAGACTCTTTACACAGTTTTATTAGGATGCAATTTAGTTAATGTAAATAACCGTTTTTAAACCTTTGTATATATTTTGTGGAAATGTAAATGTACAAGTTTAGAAATCCCTAAGATGAGGCCTCGTTGCCAATATCCTTTTTTATCTTCCGTTTCATAACCTTCTCCTTATTTAACACTGTTCTCCCACTAATATTTCTAACCAATAGAAAATTAAGATGCACACCCCGTTGTGGGGGTAATTCATTTATAAACTTGTAAATATGTATATTTGATGAATTCGATCTCTAGAAGTAAACGTAAAAACATCAAAAACGTACGTCGAGTTTTATTTTTACTCGTCCAACGAAACTGCACCCGAACAGTCATTCTATTTCGTCTACGACCAATTTGAAAGATCACTTCATCGCCTGCTCAGTCCAGTTAGTTATGAATAGAGAGTTATCTGCTTGTAGATTTATTAGACTAATTCTTGGTATACAATCAAGTCGCTATTAATCATTTTATCACGTCCAGTTGATCTTTCGTCAAAGTTTATAAATCTGCTTGTACATCACTAAACCAGTTCTTGATGGACCATTACATCACCAGCCCAGTTGATTTTTATATGATTGAAAAGCCTAATTTGTAGCTGTTACATGGCTAGATCAGTTCTTTGTAGACCTAGTTCATCGTCTATCAATAGACGGTTGTCTGTAGATTCATTAAACACAGATCGCCATTCTATTTCGTCTTCGACTAATTTGAAAGATCACTTCATCGGCTGCTCAGTCCATCATTAACTGAAGTTTATTAGCCTGCCTGTTATTTAAGTCTATCTACAATTGTTTAAACACTTAATCGCTATCTGTTTCATCTAAAGATCAGTTCTTGGTCTTGGCTTTTCATCATCAGTTCAGTTTATGATTGTTTTGCCGTTTCATCACCAGTTTATCTTAAATTATTTAGACAGGTTAGTCTACTTCTTCTTCTAATTTAATGGCTGTAGCCTAAGATCCTTTTGACCAGTTTCAGTTTGACAGGTTAGTCCTTTGGCTGTAGTTCATACTGTGTTATTGTTTTATTTCATATTATCCTGTCATTTGATATGCCCATCATTCTCACTGTCCTCGATATAGCTACGATAATTTAAATATTAAGAACGTGGAAAAGTGTTTCAAACTAAATTTGTTCTAATTTTATTTTTATTATTATTATCACATTTACAAAATATTCACTAAATAAATATTTTTTACATTTTTTCGCTATATCTTAGTAAATATCTATCACATCTCAGCAGTATATGTTTTTACATTTACTTTAAATTAGTGGTTTATACGCGTGGCACATGAAGTAAAATTTCGAGTTTAGAAAAGCCCCGTGAAAATTTGTCTCGGGTCGCTGCGCGACCCTCGACAAATTTTCTACGCGGGGCTTTTCTAAACTCGAAATTTTACTTCATACTTAGTCTGGGAGTGTAAGACACTCGCTAGTTTAAAATATGTCTCAACTATCAAAATGTGTGTCGCGAGTGTCATAAAGAAAAACGTAACATGACCATCTAATAATATATTTTAAATACTAGTTGTATCAAATTGGCAATAGTCGATTTGTGTCTAAGATCCGTTTGACCAGCCTTAGTTTGACAGGTTAGTCCTTTGCTGTTCCATCACTAGACCAATTTTGATAGGCTGTTGATCACTAGTAATGTTCCTAATGCTTTAATTAGCGTGTATTGTGTATCTTTTTCATCGCAATTTAGAGAATCTGCTTTGAATATTCCTCTACTTTTTCACGTTGATGAAACACCTAAAACAAAAATCAATCGTTCCCGACTTAATTGCTATCTGTTTCATCTCAAAATCAGTTCTTGGTAGGGCTATTCATCACTAATCTAGTTCATGATTGTTTGCCGTTTTATCACTAGTCTATCTTCTTCAATTATTTTAGTCTACTTCTTCTTCTAGTTTAATGGCCTAAGCCTAAGATCCTCTTGACCAGCTTCAGTTTGAAAAGTTAGTCTTTTGTTTTTATTTCATATTAAGAAAAATGTTGATGTGTCCTCGTTAGAAATATGATGATTTAAATATTAAGAATATGGAAAAGTGTCTCAAACTAAATTTGTTCTACTTTTATTATTATTATCACATTTACAAAATATTCACAAAATAAACATTTTTTTTCATTTTTTTCGCTATATCTTAGTAAATAATATCTCAGCAGTATGAATTTTCAACGTCACTTTAAATCAGTGGTTTATACGCGTGGCGCATGAAGTAAAATTTCGAGTTAGGAAAGCCCAGTGAAAATTTGTCTCGAGACAAATTTTCTATGCGGGGCTATTCTAAACTCGAAATTTTACTTTATGCTTAGTCTGGGAGTGGATAACACTTGTTAGTTTAAAATATGTCACAACTATCAAATTATGTGTCATAAAGAAAAACAATAGCATAACCATCTAATAATATATTTCAAATACTAGTGTCCATTTCCACCCAAGTGGATTAAGTAATCAGTGATTAGTACTCATTAAAAACAGCAATTATATGTATAAATTACTTACAAAATTGCATAATGATAAAACAGACATGTTTAGGATATGTTACAAATTCAAAACATTCCTATATTCTAGAATTATGACCTAATCAGAGGTTTAATTAATGATTAGTGGTTGATTAAAGTTAATCAGTCGGGGTGCAAATGGGTCTAGCTGTCTCAAATTGAAAATAGTCGGCTGACGCTATCTTGTGTCTAGCTGTGACCAGCCTTAGTTTGACAGGTTAGTCCTTTGCTGTTTTATCCCTAGACCAATTTTGATGGGCTGTTGATCACTACTAATGTTCCTAATGCTCTTTGGCGTGATGTAAAGCGATTGTTTCTCTGTGTATTGTGTATCTGTTTCATCGCAATTTAGAGAATCTGCTCTGAATATTCCTCTCTTTTTTCACGTTGATGAAAGACCTAAAACAAAAAGACAAAATAAAAATTAACGAACCACACGCTATGCAGTAATTACAAGAAAGGAAAATAAACTACACAAGAGCATGTGTTAAACATTTTTTCGGAACTCAATTATAATCATCGATTACAGGTGCAGATTAGCCTCCCACTAAAAACCCTCGACGACGAAGACGAGGACGACGAGGAAGACCCGGCTTTAATTAATGCTGCTGGCGTGCGTGGCGAACGTTTTCGTACAAATTTATTAGGCGAGTTTTAGTAATCAACCCGCAATAATTAGGCCATTGTGGTGTGCCTTGGGCACATTAAGCGCCGTTCTTAAGGTGTAGCCTCCTGTCTGTTCGCATTGACTTCCTGCGTTTATTTTCGGCGCTCGATTAATCTCATCGATGTTTAAAAGAAGGGACATTATCGTCGAGCTCATTTCCATGCGTCGGACATTCGCCTCGTTAATTCTAGACTTCCTTCGTGTATGTGTATGTCTGTTTGTGTGTGTGGGAGGGAGGAGGAAAAAGGGAAAAACGCACACCCTTCGCGTTTACAGCGCCATGTTACGAGGGGTAGCAAGTTTCATCAATAAATTTCAAATTACGAAAAAGATATGTGTGTATTATGGATTCTATTAAGAGTTTCCCAAAACTTTCGTAATTGTTAACAGATTTTACAATTTTAAGTTGTCTTTGTATTAAGGATTCAGAATTTTCATAATTTTTGAGTCGCTTAGGTTCATTACTACCCTGACCAACTAGCTTTAATTATTGATTAAACCTTTCATTAAGTTAAATTTTTAAAACATAAGAATGTTATAAATTTGTAAAAAACCTAAACATGTCTCTTTCATGAATATGCAATTGTGTAAACAATTTGTAAATACAATTGTGTTTTTAAAAAGTACTAATCAATAATTAAGTGAATCTACTTGGGTGCTAACGGGCATTAATAGAAAAAAAGGTTAATTTGCCAATAATTATTATTATGCCAATTGTTTTAATGACGAATCGAGTGTTTTCCAGTCCCGGATTAAGCATGAAGTAAAATTTCGAGTTTAGAAAAGCCTGAAAATTTGGATTTGGCCGCGCAGCGAAGCGGAGCGACCAAATCCAAATTCAGGCTTTTCTAAACTCGAAATTTTACTTCATGCGCCACGCATACAAAACATTAATTTAATGTGAGAATAATTTTTAACCGAAAGCAATATTGACAGACTAATGTCACGATTGTTACCTGTCCACTTGACGAGTGAAAGAAGTTTAGAATCTCAATTGTCAATTGTCAAATGCGGGGAAAGTGCTAAGATAGACACATCTCCATTTTTTTAAATCAATTCATCCGAAAATACGATCTTAGTTAAGACGACAATATACAGAGTTTTCTACTAAACATTTATATCGTGGTGGACCTACTATTAAGCTCTGGTTTTTTCATAGATTATTTATAAAGTGATTGAAATTAATCAAATAAAAAAAACACATCTCCCGATAATTCAATATTGATGTACCTATGCAATAAAGCACCTATGCATAAAAGGGGTATTACCAAACAAGCCATCCATGTATGAATAGTGCTCTCAACTCCTCTCTTTCTCAGTCATCGATAATTTATATCTACGTGAAAATATCAAAACGTAATTAATCAAGTCTGAATGGATCGACCAAAGTGGAATCTTTATTCGCACACCAATAAAATATGTATTGTGCATTATTGGTAGGTGAAGAGGATCACCGACCGGGAGGTGTACATATATTTATGCATCCGGCGTTGGATAATAAATATGTGCATGCATTAACTTTATGTTAATCGAGCGAGAGTGGAACAACCCTAGTTGTGTTTGGATAGTACACGTTGGTTAATAACTTTTTATTTTAAGCACTGCATTATAAATATATTCAGAGAGATAAACCAGTGGTACTCAAACAGTTAATTTTTACAAAAAAAACACTTTTTACTTTATTTATATAACACTTTTTTATTTAATGTGATTGCAGTCTTAAGAAATTTAGCATTTCATTATCAAACATGATAATTACATGCTCAAAATTGTCAAACTGCAGTCACATTAAATAAAAAAGTGTTATACAAAGTAAACAGTTTTGATATAAAGAAAACACTTTTTTATACCATTTTTATAAAAGTGGTATAAAAAAGTTAAGTGTTTTCCTTATATCAAAATTGAAAATGTACCACGAAGTGAACGCCTCCAAATTGCAAGAAAGTAAAAAGTGTTTTATTAATCATTAATCATGTACCACATGAGCGAAAAGTTTGATTAGCCCATTCACTTTTTTTAACCTAGTTCTCATCTTTGACTGTAGTTCATAAAGACATTTTTTGTTGTCATATTATTATTTTAAATATGTAACAAGGTAAAGATAAACTCGTTTCAAACGTCATCATGTGCAACGTCCCTAGTCAATTGTAATTTTACAGGTTAACAAAAAATACGCGAACCTAGTAGTTTTCATTCACCTTTAAAATTACAATCGACTGAATCATTCCACTGAAAAATCCTCTTAATAAAATTCACTTCCAGAAATAATCTACATATTTATATACCATTTTTATTTCTATTCCTCTGGAAGTACCTAAAAGAAATAACTCGTCTTTCTTTATACATCCCGCCTTAAAATAAAGTGGTCTATATTTCAAAAGGAAAATAACAGAATTTTAGTGCTTACGGTGTGTGAATTTTGTTTATAGTGATGGGGTGAGAGTCGAGCGGCCCCGGCGTTGCCGCCGCCCCCGCGCCCTCCACCCCCCGCGGCACCGTCCTTAATTCACCCCCGCGGTTCGCTGTCTCTGGCACGCAGATAGGATAGAGGAAGAGGATAAAAGAAAATCGTCTTTTCTGGATGGATTTAAGGATGGGAACACACACAAATGTATTGTGGCGTTTATTCGGCGGTGGAGGCTCGAAGCCAAATCCACCCCCTGGATTTATCGATTCCGACATATCGTAAATACTAAAATAGACATAAAAAAACTCACAACGGGAAGGAGTAGAATTGATTTCGGGGGGTTGGATTTTATTTTCAGACAGAATTGAATAATAGATAAATCGCAATGGCATAAAATTGTATACAGTCTAATGTAAACTTGTAATTATAGATTCATCTACCACTTAGTGAAACAACACTGAATTTAAAACTGGTTTAAAATTAATAAAACACTTGGTTATTGTTTTACTGTTTGTTTTTATTTTTAACTGACTAGTTTTGGTCAGACGACCATTATCAAAGTTATTACAAGACAGTCGTGTAATAACTTTGATAATGGTCGTCTGACCGAAACAAGTGAGTTAAAAATTTTAAAAACATTAAAACAATAACCAGGTGTTTTATTAATTTAAATTTTAAAGGAAATTTAGAGTCTAATTAAAAAAAACCTATAATTTTAAGCTAGAGAAATGCTATTTGATTAATGCCCATTTGTACCCCAGTCGCTTAAATATTTAATCATCGGTTTTCAAAAAAATGTAATGCACTGCCATTTAATCAATGATGAAAGTTTCGTTTAATCCCCAATAACTTTTAAAAATTGAAACTAAATTTAATTTATTAGAAATGGACAATAAAGTTTCTTTCTTCTCTTTTTTTTAATGTTGTACTCATTTTATAATAGAATAGAATATATTTATTAGTGCTAATATCTGTTTAAGTTTTACACAAGTCAGTAATAATTGTACAATAATAATTTCTTTTCGTGGTGTAGATTGAGGATTTTGTGTATTAAATCCATTTAACACATAAATAAATAAATATATAAATAAATGTTTAAGCGTGTCATTGCTTTTTTCAGATGAAAAGTCTTTACCCAGAAAAAATAAAATGCGATACAGAATATTCTAGCATTATTTTTTTCAATAATTTTGTGCTCAGAGAGTTGTGTAGACTAGAAATATTTTTTTTTTAAGAAAGAAAAGACAAGGATTTTATACACAGGGAGTATTTTTGAATTGTACATATTCCGGTGCATGCGCTGTAAAATTTCAGACAGTCATTGATTATTTTAAAACCGTTTAATATAAGGTTTCGAGTAAGTGTTTCCACTCCCAGATTAAGCATGAAGTAAAATTTCGAATTTAGAAAAGCCTGAACATTTGATTTGGTCGCGTAGCGCGAAGCGCGGAGCGACCAAACCAAATGTTCAGGCTTTTCTAAACTCGAAATTTTACTTCATGCGCTACGCGTATAAAACGCTTAAATATTGTGAAATTAAAAATATACTGCTAGATTAGTATTGAAAAACATTACAGTGTTTTACACGCCTGGCGCATGAAGTAAAATTTCGAGTTTAGAAAAGCCTGAACATTTGGTTTGGTCGCTCCGCGCTTCGCGCTAAGCGACCAAACCAAATGTTCTGGCTTTTCTAAACTCGAAATTTTACTTCATGTTTAATCTGGGAGTGGAAACACTCATTCAAAACTTCATTTAAACGGTTTTTAACAAATCAATGAATGTTAGTTAAATTTTCAGTAAAAGTGAACTTTAATAAAATCATTCTTTTATGGAACTTTATTAAATTATAAACAATAATCCATTATTTGAATAGCTTACATTTCGCAGATTATATTTAGATATAAATACTTTTTATCATGCAGTAGAAAAATCAATTTATTATATTCTGAAAATTTATCAAAAATTAATAGTTTATCCTTATTTAACTTCAGTTAAATCTTATTTAAAATTTAAATTTATTTGTCGATTGAAATAGACAATTTCCTTATTATCAATTATTATGAGATTTATGTTTTTTTTTTTTTTTTTTTGTAAATATGTACCTATTATTAGACGTTGGTAATACCCGGCATTTATTAACTCATTCCCTGAAAATGTTAACCCCCAACTACTACAGAAGGGTATTTTGTTAGTTGACCGTTAACAAACAAAAATCATTTTATTTGCGTTTTTTTTAGCATTGTTTTGAGCTAAAACCATTTTAGTGTTCCATTTTTTAATTATTAAAAGTTTGACACATTTGTAGTGTTTGCGTAGTTACGGGTTAAATTACTTTAAAATTTTAAATTCTAAGAATCAATTGTATTTAAACAATTTACCAAATAAAAATATTGAATCTGTAACTGTTTAATTAGTTTCTAAAGTTAATTTTTTTTCAATAACATTTTTAAACTAATTTATAGAGAAATAAATTAAACTTAAACTATCAAGAATCAAAGATATTTAAAAAAATATTTTGGTGCAAAAATCAAACCTTGTTATAACTTTGAAATACTACTAAATTACAATTTGTGTCAAAATCAACATTTACCAAATTCGGTTGAAACCCCAGTATTTCTTACAAATAAGTATATTACAATATTACAATTTGTATTTAAATCAATATTTACAAAAATCGTTTTTAAATACCAGTAATAAGTATATTTAAATATTCAGTTGCGAAAAACAAAATCCTTCGTTCAAAATTCAAATTGACTCTAAAATAATAATTTCTCTTTGTCTGAGATTTCACTATCGAAAATTCAGTTTATAACAAAAATAATTCAAATTCAAAACTATTTGAATTCGAGGAAATAAGCTTACGCTTCTTATAGTTTGCACACTTTAAACATAATATAGAAAATTACGAAAATGTTATTCGTAAAAATACAAACAATGTCTTAGTTAATAAGACAACTTAAATTCAGTTTTTAAATTACAAATTGTATCAAAATCAATATTTGCAAAAATCGTTTTAAAATCCCAGTATTTTCTTATAAATAAGTATATTTCAAAGAACAAAATGTTTAGTCCTAAATTGAAGTTGGCCCTAAAATAATAATTTCTACATATATTTGTCTTATATTTTATCACAAAAATTTCAGTTTTTGTCAAATGATATTAAAATGTTAAGAACTTGCTTCGAAATAATGATATTTGATTATTTAGTTCAGAAAACCAAAATATTCATCGGTTAATTAAAGTTATGCAACGCGACACTCGAATTTTTAATGAACTTATTTGTATTCTAAGTTGCTACTTGAAAATTATTTAAAACAATTAACTATAAAATGGGATATTAAAAATTTAATGCTAAATTAGTTATAAAAATATAGTGTTAAAGCAGTATTAAAAATATACTGTGAAACAATATTATTTTGAATTACGCAATATTTCAGATTTTTATATGCGTGGCGCATGAAGTAAAATTTCGAGTTTAGAAAGCGATCTTGCAGTTTATTTTGCATTGGAACAACAATTGTTTATTTTATTATAAGTTTCATAAATTTGATGTAGGTTGAAGAATTAAAATTTAAAGAAGAATAAAATTCAACACTTTTATAATAATCTTGCAGAATTTCATGTTCATTAAATAACTTGTTAATTTTTTATAATTATTCAAAGATATTATTCTGAAAAATCAATGCATTTGTTAAGAAAATCACCACTTTTAATGTTCCCAAACTTACTTTAATTAATATCAATTTACTTATATATTTAGCTAATTTTATAATTCCTTGATTTATTCAAAAATAACATGTTGAATTTGTCTCTTTCCAAAAGTTTGACTTTGTGTCAATAATTTAGCAAAACTTGTTGAGATATCATTAACTGTGTTTATTTTAACTTATAAATTGTACGATAAGAAACACTTTAATTAAAGAATTTGATATTTGTCTAACAAGTGTTTGCACACCCAGATTAAGCGTAAAGTAAAATTTCGAGTTTAGAAAAGCATAAAAATTGGTTTGGTCGCTCCGTTGCGAGGAGCGACCAGACCAAATTTTCAGGATTTTCTAAACTCGTAATTTTACTTCACGCTTAATCTGGGATTAGAAACACTCGTTAGAAGCTTTAAATTGAAAGCTTTTATAAAAAAATGCCTGTGTCTTTTTCTCCTTTGTAATTAATGGTGCTTATACTGAAAGTTTTATGTAACACCGAACATTTTCATAACGAGATTTTTTCTTTTAAGGATACATAAGCATACGTTGTGCATTTGCCGACGCTCGGTTTATTAAAAGAATTTAATTTGAAGCTTTAAACGAGTGTTTTCCACTCCCAGACTAAGCATGAAGTAAAATTTCGAGTTTAGAAAAGCCTGAAAATTTGGTTTGGTCGCGTAGCGCGAAGCGCGGAGCGGCCAAACCAAATTTTCAGGATTTTCTAAACTCGAAATTTTACTTCATGCGCCACCGGTACAAAACACTGATATATAACGAAGTTTAAAACACACCGCTAAACTTTACATTGCATCAGTGTTTTGTACCGGTGGCGCATGAAGTAAAATTTCGAGTTTAGAAAAGCCTGAAAATTTGGATTTGCCAGGCTCGCTTCGCTCCGCCCGGCAAATCCAAATTTTCAGACTTTTCTAAACTCGAAATTTTACTTCATGCTTAGCCTGGGAGTGGAAATCACTCGTTTATAGCTTCAAATTATTATTTTTTAATAAACCAATCATCGGCAAATGCACAACATATGCTTATGTATACTTAAAAGAGGAATTCTCGTTATGAAAATGTTCGGTGTTACATAAAACTCTCTGTACATATTTTCAGGTGCATATCTCTGAAATTTTGTTATACTATAAAGTTTAGTTGATTTCAGCATTTCAACATTTTTTAATGTTAGAGCAAAGTTTATACTTATAATTACACTCTAAAAAAAAACAACCCCAATATAATAAAACAAAACTGTATCAAAAATCATCATATAATACGATGATTTATGCCAGTGGTGGGGAAACTTTTTTTAAGACGGGCCATTTGTAATAACCAGACAATCGTAGCGGGCCAAAGAATAATGCTTAATCGTAGGTAGGTAGTTTTTATGCGGGTCGTCACATTACGAAGTAAGAACGCGTTCAAACATTCTCACGACGGCACTCTTAAACGGGCCGGATTAAACCTTTCCGCGGGCCGGACTTGGCCCGCGGGCCGTAGTTTCCCCATCACTGATTTATGCAATTTATTCAGAAGGTAATTACATTATAGTAATGTAAGTACTTTTCTAATAATTATAATTACAAAGTAATTGTAATTTAACTTAATTAGCAATTTATTTTCTTAACAAACAATAAATTTGCAACAACTTATTTAGACTTAATTAATGTATTTTTTATGGATTCGCGTAAGCTTTTGTACAACGCACAATTTTCTAGTCACAAAAACTAAAGCTATCTTAAATTTAAGCCTAATTATTTCTGAATCTGATACTTTTTTAATTCATAAAATCGATTGCTATTTGTATCAATTACGGGGTTTTCGGTGAACAAAGTAAAAAATAAAACTAAAATAATGCGAAATAAAAAATATTGTGTATTAGGAGTATATTTTTATTTAATACTGTTATGGTTTTCATTTTTTTATTTTAAATACTGATTTAGCAATATATTTTTTATTTCACAATACTTCAATGTTTTATAGCCTGATTGATAAAAAAATAAATATTTAAAATTCAGTGCGTATTCTAAAATATACTAACAATTGAGAGGTATTTGTTATTGTTTCAAGTTGTGTGTGTACGTGTGAAAAATCGTGTCGGTTGGATTATATTTCATGCGTTTCGTGTGGGGTGTCAAGGGTGAAAAGTAAAGGGTTCGGGCATTTGCATATTTGCATGTTATCGCAGCCAGTAAATTAAATCAAAAAAAGAGAATTACCTGCGAGATCTCTTTTGTGGGGCATCCGTATGCGGATATGCAAATGCTCGCCGACTTGTTCCGGCTTTTTAATTCACATCTGTCGCGACAATACCAGAAACTGGCTTTGCCGCCAAAATCGACAGTAACAGAAATTGTAACAACTACAAAAATTGCCTTTGTCTGACACTTTAGTGTACGATTCTGGAGTTGAGAGATGAAATAAGTTCTTAAAATGAGACCTAGAAGTATATATTAGTTTTTAGTAAATAACAGACTTAGTTAAGATTTCACTGTTTAACAAAAGCCTGTAAAACAGTGAAATCTTAACCAAGTGTGTTAATTACTAAAAGTGTTGATATGGAATTTCACCGAGTAACAGCCTCAGCTATTAAAATTAGTTTTTGTATAAATTCAATTTCACAATATATCAGAGTTTTATACGCGTAGCGCATAAAGTAAAATTTTTATATCCGCTTCGCTACGCGACCAAACAAAATTTTTAGGCTTTTCTAAACTCGAAATTTTACTTTATGCTTAATCAAGGAGTGAAAGCACTTAGTAGTTTTAAATTAAATTCATTAAAGAAAAGAATACAACAAATGCTTCAAAATGCATGCACACAAAAATATGTATATTAGAAATAAAAACTCTCCTTATGGTTATGTTTACAGCATCTTACCATATTCAAATTAAGTACTTAAATATATTAAAAGAAGTTATAAAATTTTCGAGGGTGATGAACTAGAATAATAAGGCTACCAAAACAAAATAATTCAAGCAATTTGTAAACCTGAAAGGAATGAATGTAAAGAATAATTAAGATTAATTCAGAATGTAAGGGCCAAGACATTTTTAGTTTATCTGTTCATTGAGAAATATTTAATCTTGTATATCATCCCTTTTATAATTCTATTCAAGTCAAATGAAATCCATCCCATCCTTTTCATAAGAAAACCACTGTTTTCCCTATTATTATTTTTTTTCCTCAAGCTACGCACGAGTTCGCGTAGGTATTGTTCTGTTTGTTTCCACCATCTTGGAGAGATGTGTTCCCCGCACGTTCCAACATCGATCGGGGCCGGGACACGGAACCCCCATCTACATCTCCATCTCCATCTATCCACATCTACAACCCCCTGAAACTCACCCCCCTCCGCCGCCCCCACGGGACGGCGTGAGGGTGCGACAGAGACGGAAGGGAGAACTCTCTACGTGTATATACAACAAAACGCCGCTGCCCGTAATGTCACCAAGTTTTAATTGACGACTCACTTTTACTTAATAACTAGGTCACCCGTTTTATCCGCGATCTCGTAATGAGAGGGGGGTTTTAATTGTGTCCGCGCGACCGAAGAATTATAAACAAAGCGGAAGTTTACGGAATCAATTATGTCATTATTTTGTACTTATGATTTATATTTTTACATAATTTTATTTAATGTTTCATCCAGAAGTGGATTTACACTGCTTAAGTCTATGAAATATAAAAGCAAGTTTGAAGTCTGTTTGAAGTACGAATTTAATATTTTTTGGCCGCCTAGAAAATGATATTTGGCATACTCTTGTCACAACCAGAAATCCGCACTAGTGCGGTAATATTGCCAAAACAGCACAGTAAAAAATACGGTCAGTTTAGTAGATATCATTCCCGATTAATCTGGTTTAGAAAATGGTCTTAATAAAGTAACAGTAACCTGCGGATATTTTACCGGTATCGCGGTAAATTTAATAAAGCAATTAAAGCGGTGACAATTATTTTACTTTCGTCAACAGAAGATAATTTCAAATTATTTTCAAGAATCCTAAAAATAAAGTATCAGCCATTAGTGTTTACTTAAAAATGTTTCAAACCTAATTATTTATTAACACTAAACATTGTTAATATTAGACTAAATACTCAAGTATACTTAAACCAAAAAAAATTAATTTTGAAACCTATCCGGATACATTTCTAACTCCTTCATGACTTAAAACTTAGTGCGTCAGACATATAACACTGATTTATTCTAATGTTAAAAAACACGTACACCATCTTTAATTAGAATAACACGAGATCAATCTCGTGTTATTCTAATTAATGATGGTGTAAGTGTTTTTAAACTTTAGAACAAATCAGTGTTATATGTCTGACGCACTAAGTTTTATGTCATGAAGGAGTTAGAAATGTATCCGGATAGGTTTCAAAATTATTATTATTTTTTTTTTATTTAAGTATACTCTTACATATTAAACACAAACATTTGCAAAATTAATCAATAAGACGTATATTTTGAACATCACATGAAATCAGTGTTTTATACGTGTGGCGCATGAAGTAAAATTTCGAGTTTAGAAAAGCCTAATTTGGATCGGTCGCTCCGCTTCGCTACGCGCCCGAGCCAAATTTTCAGGCTTTTCTAAACTCGAAATATTACTTCATGCTTAATCTGGGATTGGAAAACACTCGTTTAGTTTTTGAAAGTGTCGATGAATTTTCAAGATTTTTGGTAGTTTTAGTTAATTTACAACGCTTTTCGTAAATTTCCAAGATTTCCTTAAATTTTCAAAATTATGACGATTTTCCTGAATTTCCTAAATTTTCGTTAATCTTAAAAATGCTGATACTTTCTAAAAAATCGGATTTTTTTTTTATAATTTCATTCCGTAAATTCTCCTTTTACATAAATTTATAATATTAGTATATTTATGTATACAGAGTGGATAACAGAAAAATAACAATTGTATTAGACATGTTCATGTTACTTTACGCGAGTTAAAATGATAATAATAAAAAATACTAAAGAGTGAATACATTATTTAGAGATAAAATCAACAAATCGGTACAAAGACAAATACATAAACAACTAATAAATTGTACAAATAACATATTGAAATTAATATCAGTAATTGATGAGCAAAATATCACAGTAAAGACTAGATTGTATAATATAATATCGAATTAAAATTATATGAGTTCACAAACTAAGTAATTAAAATTAAGGTAAAACATTATTAACAATAGCGGATAAATTGATTCGTTTCAAATTAGCCTTAAATGTTGAAAATGAAGAATGATGTAATAAAAAATGATTGTTATTGTTTAATTCGTTACAGTAACTCATCATTCTGCATATTGGATTATATTTTGCGTAATTAACTGCATGATAGCGCAAATAAAATAAAAATTTCGATCTATTGGGACCTCTAGCAGGCACATAAAAGTCTAATTGTTCTAATAAGCTTTGGCGGTCTATCTCGCCGTGTATAAGCTTAAATAGAAAACACAAATCATTCATTATTCTTCTATTTTCCAACGAGCTGAGACACAACATATTATGCATAGTACTATTGTTGAATTGGTATCTAGTGTTGCCTAGCCTAGCAGAAACTAAGCGCAAAAAGCGACTCTGTACTTTCTCCAGCTCTGCTGAAAGTACCCTCGTATGAGGAGACCAAACGACAGATGCGTACTCCAAGTGAGGTCTGACCAAGGAAGTATATAATTTAAGTAAAACGGAAACATCAAAATCTTTCGAAAAGCGTCCAATAAAACCAAGGACTCCCAGTGCTTTGTTAGATATGCGTTTAATATGATGGCTAAAGTTTAAATTATAATTAAATATGACACCCAGGTCCTTGATATTATCAACGCAAAGCAATGCATGATTACATATTGCATAATTAAATTCCATTCTGTTACGGCGATAAAATAAAATTGAGTTGCATTTTTGTAAGTTAAAAAATAATTTGTTAGTTTCACACCACGTGGACAAACTATTCAGATCCAACTGTAATTTATGTTGGTCATCCAGGCATTTAATAGATTTAATCAATTTCAAGTCATCGGCAAATAAAAGATAATTACTATATTTAATATACTGGCCAATATCATTAATAAATAGTACAAATAATACTGGTCCGCAATGGGAGCAATGGAAATTTTGGAGTTTTATGAAAAACTTTAACGTTTTTCAAGTTACCGAATATTTAAGAAATTCATGAAAATTACTAAGAATTTTAAAATTGAAAGACATTTTGAAAATTTATGATACCTTTTAAATTACGAAAATGTAATAAATTCTGGAAAACTGTCAGAATTTGGAAACTAGCTGATATCTTGGAATTTCATGAGAATTCAACATTTTTTAAGTTAACGATTATTTGAGAACTTCGTGAAAATTGCCAATAATTTAAAAATTGATGGAAATTTTAAAAATGTATAAAAAGTAAGTAAACGGAAATTCAGGAAATACGTCAGAATTTCGAAAATTAAAGTAGTAAGGTTGTGAAATGCGTTACAAATTAAGTAAAATGGAAATTCATTAAAAATCATCAAAACTGAGAAAATCTTAAAAATTCAACAATTTCAAAATATTAAACGAATATATTCCACTCCCAGACTAAACATGAAATAAAATTTTGAGTTGAGAAAAGCCCTAAGAATTTGGATTTGGACGAATCGTGAAAATTGCCAATAATTTGAAAATTGAATTCAATTAATAAATGTAGAAAAAGTATTAAACTTGAAATCAAAGGAAATACAGGAAATACGTCAGAATATCGAAAATTAAATTAAAAATCGTCAAAACTCTGAAAATCTTAAAAATTCATTTACAATTTCAAAATATTAAACGAATATCTTCCACTCCCAGTCTGAGCACGAAGTAAAATTGCGAGTTGAGAAAAGCCCCAAGAATTTTGATTTGGACGGGCAGCGTCCAAATCCAAATTCAGGCCTTGCTCAACTCGAAATTTTACCTCATGCGTCACGCGTACAAATCACTGATTTGAAGTAAAGTTACTGGCATTTCACCTTGATAAATATCACGAATGCCAACTGTCATAAAAACTATAAAGATTTTCAATAAAACCATAAGGCCATAATTTTATTAATAGTCAGTTTAAAAGAAACAATTGACTATTATCGTTACTGTAAAAAAAACCTTTCACTGTTATCGTCACATTACAACATACATTTATTTATTGTTGTCTTTTTAAAGTATAAATGTAGCTATTATAGTGATCTACAGTCCCGATACTGCGATATAATAAAGCTAAAATGTCACTATTGCTGTCAGTTTTAAACGAACAATTGACTATTATTGTCGCTTTAAAAAAAACATTTCACTATTGTCATCACATTATAACATACATTTGGTTATTGTTGTCTATTTATAGTCAAAATGTAACTATTATAGCGATCTACAGTCCCGATACTGCGATATAATAATATAATAAAGCCAAAATTTTACTATTGCTGTCAGTTTAAAACGAACAATTGAGAATTATTGTCACGTTTCTATTATCGTCACATTATAGCATTCATTTGATTATTGTTGTCTTTTTATAGTTAATATTCGACTATTATAGTGATCTACAGTCCCGGTACTGCCAATATGTGACTATTATTGTCACTTTGATTCGAACGTTTTACTATTAGCGTCACATTATAACGAACATTCGACTATTGAAAACTGCAATAGTCAAAGTCTTAGGTCAAAATGTGACTATTACAGTGATCTGTTGTTCACGATAACCCCAACATTTGACTAGTGTCGTCACTTTGAAAAGAATATTTAACTATTATCGTCACACTGAAAAAACAATTGACTATTGCAGTCTTTTTTAGGTGAAATTATGGCTATTATAGTGATCTATAGTCAGGGTAAGGCCTATTTTTACTAGTAAAATAAAAATTTAACCATTGCAGTCTTTTTTAAGTAAAACTATGGATATTATAGTGATCTATAGTCAGGATAAACCCTATTTTGACTATTAAAATAAAAGTTTGATCATTGGAGTCTTTTTAAGTAAAAATTTGATTATTATCGTAATTTATAGTCAGGATAAAGTCAATTTTGACTATCAAAATGAAAATAGATCAATATAGTCAATATAGTTAGTACTGTCAAAATGGTCGATATAATCGATCTGTCAATATAATCAGTAATGTCAAAATAAACAACATAATCGGTACAGTCAGTATTGTCAAAATAGTCAACATAATCGATACTGTCGATATAATTATAATATATTTATATATTTATTCGTGCAATTACCTATAATGCATAGTTTACACAAGTCATGGATAGATATAAAATACTGAATTCGAAAATAAACAGCCAAGTTAAAATAAGTTTATAAATAAAATCAAAACAATGAATAAATTAGGCTATAAAAAGTAAAATATAAATTGAACTAATCAATATATAAAAATAAAACAGGCGGGATAAACTTACAAATACGGTCAACTTAAGAACCTAAAATCAAATCTAAGGAGTAATATGATCATATCCGTCACACATTAAAATCAAATATTAAAAAATCATCAAAACTGTAAAAAGCGTTAGAAAGCATAATACTTTTAACTTCTCTTTTGACCTTTTTAAAATCAAGTTGTCTCAAAGTTGTGGGTAGATTGTTCAAAAAATTGACCCCAAAATAACTTGTTCCAGTTTGACTTCGCGACAATCTGATGTTATGCTGGTACATATTCTCCTTGTTTTTTGTGTTGTGAGCGTGAATATATATTCAGTACTGCCAAAATAGTTAATATAATTGATAGAATGAAATGCAAGTCTACTTATAGTTGGTACAGTCATTCTAATAAATACAGTCAAATTACAGTATTTAGTGTGTTTTTTTTGTTATCAAAGTGTAAACATTTGTCAAAGTGTCATTATTAATTTTGAATTTTTAAATTTTCAAAGCGAAATGAACATTTTGGTCTACCATGACATTTTAGGACATTTCTAACAATTTATAATATAATAAAATTAAGTTAGGTTAGATGACAAGTTGCGATGAAACAAATGTTATTTTTCTAACGTAATTCGTCCTTTTTATATCATGGCATTGTGATTATACGTGACGTATTTGAATTATTTATTGACCATTATGAAATGTTGTCTTAAAATCACTTAGCTTTTTGACTCTGATAGTATTTCATCATTAAATGACTATTATAACATTTTGACGGTAGTAGTCGACTGTATTTTCACTATTATGGCATTTTGATAGTATTTTATCATTAAATTAACTGTAATTTACCTATTATCTTTTAAATACTTTTGAACTTGTATCTTGTATTGTATTTTCATTCCATTTTAACAATACAGAACATTCTTCGTCAATAATTTTAATTTTATTGATGAAACAAACGAGTGTCTTCCACTCCCAGACTAAGCATGAAGTAAAATTTCGAGTTTAGAAAAGCCTGAAAATTTGGCTCGGGCGCGTAGCGAAGCGGAGCGACCGAGCCAAATTAGGCTTTTCTAAACTCGAAATTTTACTTCATGCGCCACGCGTATAAAACAGTGAATTAATGTGAAATGGTCTTTAACTAACTTACATGTGAAATAAGTTTACTATGCCAATTATCAATTGTTTAGGTAATGGAGAAAGTGCTATATGGACACATCACCATTTCTTTTTTTTTAATATTTCAACTTTGCAGTTTTGTGATTTACAGGATTTACAATATCTTATATACATTTTTACTTTCCCCCATATGCAATAGTCGACTGTACATTTTTTTTTTTTTTTCGAGAATATTTTAACTTTGGATTTGCAGGATTTAAAATTTTTGAATACATAATTTTCTATGGAACAAGGACTATAAATCCGCGACTGACTAGACATGATTAGTTTTAACTTTATATTGTAGACTTATCTTACACTTGGTGAAACATATTTCAATACTGGAAACAGTGAAACAAAAACCAAGCGACATATTTGTCTTTTACACTAGTGCATACAATGATTAGTTTATATCACTGTAACAATATTTTATGTGTATAACTACATACATTTTTGATTTAGTAAAAGAGACTATAAGTGACTTCATACTTGCGAAACGAAAAAAAAATAAGATCCAAAGAGTGTTAAATTAATTGGACACAAAAAATCCATCTTGGGGTCGTAATGAGTGGAGAAATGGCGAGCAGCACACTCGATTAACAAGTACCCCCCTGTTACTCACTAATGGCCCGAGAAATAAAAAATCACCACACACAAACTCCCCCCATCTGAAATAATAAAAAAAATAAAATAGGGAGAAACTGAAAATCCGAAAGAAACGTACCGTACTTCCAGCATTTCTCGAGTGGACGGCTTTATGCATGCATACCATTCGTCAGATCCGAAACGCGAGATAAACAAGCAATTAGGGATGAATTCGCGAGGAGGAAAAGAAAACCAGGTTCATATTTCAAGTGTGCACAAATGAGGGCCTCGCAACGTAACGTAACGTAACTAGAGAAATTGCAGGGCGAGGGGGGGGGGGGTTGTCTTTTATATCAAAGACAATGGAAATATCAATTTCCCTTTGTAAAGCGCGGAAAAAAATAAAAATGCCCGCGCGCGGAAGATGTGTCGGGGTAGATACGGCCCTTAACGGGCGTCTCGGGACGAATTTGAAAATAAATTGGAAATCTGTTAGCGCGAGATAATTATTTATTTATCGCATCGACTTTTCCCACGTCGGCGTTTATGCAAAACATCCGACGAGATATTAATGTGTGTATGCTTATAAATATTTAAATGTTTCACAGCTGGAGGGGTGGTCCCGCACAGGTAGATCGGGGTTGAAGGGGTTAAGGGTTAAGAACGATCCTCGAGGGTGACAATGCAAAGGTGTTTGCGGATAATGCTAGCATTCCCATCCATTCGGGACGGTCCGATTGCTCCGGAGAATATAAATTGCCGTTTTGTCAAATGATAAATAAACTTTTATTATAAATGGCTCTTGTTGACTGTAATCATGTTAAGTGGTTACATACATTCGCATTCACTAGACGATCGGCATTTTTGAAATTTATCGATCTCACCGAAGAGTTCGATCGGAGCATTCTCACGCTGCGAATTCCGGTACATGCATGATATTTATTCAATTTGCATTTTATATCATTTATAGATGAATAATATATGGGATTATTATAAGGGTATTAGTAAGCCTGCAATTTCATATTTTTTAATATTTCATGCAATTTTGAATATATAATTTTATCGTAAACGCCAACTGCAGCTGAACAGAAACAATTCACCTCCAAAATGTTGGAAATATATTTTATGTAATCAAGTGAAGAAAACTTAAACTGATAATCAAAACATTGCTTGGAACAGTCCTGAGCAGGGTTGTTATGTTGGAAACACTTTAAATATGTGTTTTAAACATTTATAATAATAAATATAATAATAATGTAGCTTTATTCTAGTAAAAGTGTTTACAATAATGTATATAATAAATATTTAATATTAGATCATGTGTCAAAAACACGGTGTGTGTCAGCTATAAAAGTTCGGATTTCAAAAAATCCTCAATTGTATATGGCTCTATTTCTAGTAGTACCTTTCTAATTGTACGTTTGTATATTTTAAAACGTTGTTCATTCTTCAGATATCACGGCAATTTGTTGAATAATATAATACAGTAGTAGTTTACGCCGCTTTCGGTTAGAGAATAACGATGCATGGGATATACAAGACAATTTTTATTGCGCGTTATGTATTTATGATTTATTTTAGAATTTAAAAATAGTTCATTCTGTTTCCATACGAATATTAGACATTCTAAAATATAAATCGCTGCTGTCAGTATATTATTTTCTGAGAACAACGACCTGCAGGATGTCAGATTTGTAAGACCTAGTATAATTTTTAGTGCTCGTTTTTTGGAGAGTAAATATTATGTTTATGTTAGGCGATTTCCCCCAATAGATAATGCCATATCTCAGTTTCGATTCGAAATTTGCAAAGTAAGCTAATTTAAGGATAGGCAGTGATACTTTATGTTTTTGTGTTCTTAGTATGTAGCATATCTTACTTAATTTCCCAACTAGGTAATCAATGTGGTGTTTCCATTTTAATCTATTGTCTATCGCAATCCCTAAGAACATCGCAGTTTCTACTAAATTAAAGCTAAAATTGCCAAAGTGGATGTCAGTTTGAGGGCTATTTTTACAAAACAGGATACAATTAGTTTTCTCCCGATTTAGAATCAGTTTATTATTTTTGAACCAATCACTAAAGTACAGCATTACTCTCTCGCCCTGCCTCATAACTTCGTCTATTGTCTATCTAAGTATGCATATATTGGTGTCGTCTGCATATCCTACGATGTTGCAGTTTGGATCAGAGTGATTATATAAGTCATTGATAAAATTGTTAAAATTAAAGGGAACAAGAAGACTTCCCTGGGGCACACCCATGCTGATGTCCAAGACATCTGACCGCACCGTTACAAATTTTTTTGTTAACTCTACAATCTGCTTTCTAGTTGACAAATAGGATTTATACCACTCATAGCCTATACCTCGGAATCCGTGGTTATATAATTTAGATAGAAGTAAATGTCAAATGCCTTAAACAGATCGAGCATAATGCCACAAGTAATCTGACTCCTTTCAATTGCACAGTGGACAAAATGTGTACAGTCAAAAAGGGCGGTATTTATATTTTTAAATTTGGCAAAACCATGTTGCTGTTTTGATAGAATATTATGTTTGACTAGGAAATATTTGCTTTGTTTAGCTACGAAATATTCTAGAATTTTTGAAAAGGTTGATAAAATGCTCACCGGCCTATAGTTTTCCATGTTCATGTGGTCTCCTTTTTTATGAATCGGCTTAATTATGGCGGCTTTTAATATTTCCGGAAAAACACCCTTCTTTATAGATTTATTTATTATGTGGTATAGTGGTGCACTGATAGAGTGCTTGACGTGTTTCAGAAGTGACATTGATAATTCGTCAATAACTGATTTCTTTTTATTTGGCATGCTCGAGATTAGACTTACTACGTCATTTTCAGTAATTGGGTGAAAAAAATGGTATGGTCAATCTTAAATTGCATCGAAATTTATAACTATCGTTTTTAAAATTGTGATTTTTAATATTTTTTGCTAAGTTTATAAAAAAAGTGTTTAATTCATTTTCGTCTAAATTGCAATCACTATGTTTACTGTTTTTTCAGGAAATTTCAATTATAACTTGCCATGAGGCTTTTGATTCATTAGAGAAGGCTATTATTTTATTATTATTATAAGATTGGCGATCTTGTAGCAATAGTTGATTGTATTTTTGTTTATAGTGTTTATATATATGGCGTTAAGCTCAGGAAAATAATGTATTAGGACGCAATATAGATCTAGTTGATTATTACACAGTTTAGTCTCTGCGGAGGTAGAAATATTAATTTTCTTATGAGATTTGGTTACTGCTTTTAGCTTAAAGTTTATATTAAAATGGCAATAAAATATATTCATGAAGTAATTAAATTTTAAATTTACATCATTAAAATATATCAATATGTTAAATATGTTTAAAATCAAGTCTTATATTTCATACGATTTTGCTTGCATTTTGCCAATTCAACGCTGTGTCAATGTTAAAATGTTCTTATTTTGTTAATAATTCATTTTTAAATTATTTTGTGTTGTAGGCGTTCACTTTGTAGTACATCTTAAAAAACTTTCAGTTTGATAATGAGAACTAGATAGTCAAAACTATAGTCACAAATTAAGTGCAAAATACAATGGTTTAACAAATTAAAACATGTTTTATTTACAAACATTTTCAAATTGTCAGATTTGATTGGAAAATTCATTCATTTTGTTACATTAAATTATTAGTTCATATTGTCAAAAAATCGCTCGGCAATTAAAAGATAATAATTTTGAAAGTATCTAAACATTAATGATCAGTAAAGATGATATTTTAAATTTCTCAGATAAGCCAATTTATCAAGATATTTATTTTGAAAATTTGTGAAAATTTAAGAGTCGATTGAATATTTTTAATACCGACAGATTTCATTTACTTCATATTTCATTTACTTCATAATATCTTGATAAATAAAATAACCTATTTTTTTAATTCAATCACTATTTATAAATTTATTGACTTTTTATAATTGGAATAACAAGAATTTAGTAATTTTTCTTTTTTAGTATTAATATTTGTTTAATTTTATAAATTTACAAAAATCACGAAATATTAAAAATCTCATGAAAATTTCATTAAAATTACGAAAATCTAATAAATTTACGAAAACTGCCAAACTAAGTTTTAAAAGTTGACTAAAAATTTAAATTTAAAATGAGCAGTATATTTTGAACTTTACACTAAATTAGTGTTTTATACGCGTGGCGCATAAAGTAAAATTTCGAGTTGAGAAAAGAGCGAATTTGAATTTGGACGCTACGCGTCTAAATCCAAATTCTTAGGGCATTTCTCAACTCGAAATTTTACTTCATGCTTAATAAGGGAGTAGAAAAATTTCGTTAGATAACTTTTTAATTGGTTCATAAAAACTCAATCGTTCTCTAAATGTTCGTCAATTTTTAAAATGTTGGTAGTTTTCCTGAATTTTCATCATTATTAAAAAAAAACGCTTTCATAAATTTTAAATATTTTCCTTTTAGTGAATTTTGAAGAATAAGTTTTCTTTAGTTTCCTTAATTTTCGTCAACCTAATAAATATTAACGCCTTCGGCGAATTTTGCAAGTTTTAAGATTTCCGTTGAATTTCAAAATGTCAACAGTCAGTTTTTTTTAAATTGAAAGACTTCAATTATAAAGTCTTTCAAGATATTAATCTTGATAATTAGAATAATCTATTTTTTTATATATATATATATTTTTTTAATTTTACAAATTTACAAACATCTGAAATATTAAAAATCTTTAAGAATGCCATCAAAATTACGAAAATCTAATAAATTTATGAAAACTGCCAAGGTTTTAAAAGTCGACTGAACATTTTAAAATAAAATAAGCAGTATATTTTGAACTTTACACTAAATCAGTGTTTTATACGAGTGGCGCATGAAGTAAAATTTCGAGTTGAGAAAAGCCCGAATTTGGATTTGGACGCTGAGCATCCAAATCCAAATTCTTAGGGCTTTTCTCAATTTGAAATGTTACTTCATGCTTAGCCTGGAAGTGGAAAACATTCGCTAAATAACATTTTAATTGATTTATAAACTCTCGATCGTTTTCAAGATTTTCGTCAATTTTTAAAATGTTGGCATTGTAAATTGTTATTATCATAATCATTAATTAAACAAATAAAATTACGCTTCTATTAATATCAAACATTTTCATTTTAGTGAATTTTCAAAAATGAGTTTTTTTTAGTTTCCTAAATTTTCGTCAACTTAGTAAATGTTTACGCTTAAATTTAAATTTTGCAAGATTTTAATAAATTTTCAAAATGTTTTCGTTATTTTTTGTATTCGTAGAGTTTTAAGATTTTGGTTGATTTTCAAAATGATAATGGTAATTTTTTTAAATTTTGACACTTTTTATGGATTTCTGTCAATTTTTCAAATCTTGGCATTCCATTAGTTTTAAAAAAAATAATAACATTTCAAAAATAAATAGATTAAAATAAAATGTTGGTTCATCTTTTAAAAAAATGACACTTTTCATTAATGTCTGTTCATTTTTCAAATCTTGGCAGTTTTCATGGATTTCCGTTAATTTAAAAAAAATTATAATAAAATTGAAAATATTAAAAGATTTCAAATGAATTTTGGTTCATTTTTTTTAAATTTTCTTGAGATTCTGTTAATTTTTCAAATCTTGGCAGTTTTCATGGATTTCCGTTAATTTAAAAAATATTAATAATATTGAAAAAATAAACAGATTTAAAATAAATATTGTTTTTTAAAAATTTTTGTTAATATAAAAGAAATGATAAAAATGAAAAAATAAAAAGGAAACTGTTTAAATATTTGAATCAAACAATAAACGTAAAGTGTTAAGACCTTAAATATTAAAGAATATGAAAGTTAACGAAAATTTAGGATAACAGTTAAAGTTATAAAAATTAATGAAAATCTTGAAATAATATGATAGGTGTCAACATTATTAATAATAATTTAGGAAATTCATGAAAAGTGCCAAGATTTAAAAAATGGACAAAAATTTATGAAAAGTTCGAACATTTTGGAAATTGACGAAAATCTGAGAAATTCAGGAAAATCGTCAGAGTTTTAAAAATTAGTGGAAAATCCTTGAAATGTTGGAAATCTCGAGAACATTTTATAACATAATATATAAAGTTACAACAATGTTACAAAAATGTTCGTACATTTTATAATTTGACGAAAATGTCGAAGTATTGAAAATCTAACGAATATTTCGGAGTATTGAAATCTTATGAAAGTGTATAAATCGAGACAAATCTTAAATATTAATAATATCATGAACATTTTATAAATTAAGGAAAATACTACGAAAATCTCGAAATATAAAAAATGTTGTTTTATAAATTGACAAAAATTCAAAATGTCGAAAATCTTATGAAAATCTCGAAATATTGAAAATGTTATGTGAACATTTTATAAATCGGAAAAAAATCGTGAAACTTGATATAGTTTCTATCAGGCAATAAACAACAATCAATCTTTTATGTCCAAGGCAAAAATGAATGTTTTATGTCCAAGGCAAAAATATTGTTTTACATAGAAAAAAAAAACATTTTGAAAGTTTCGGGGGGGGGGATTTGAAACCCCCATATCACCCCCCCCCCTGACTACGGCCTTGATTATGTCAAATGTTTTAATGATGAATCGATTGTTTTCCACTCCCGGATTTGGCATGAAATAAAATTTCAAGTTTAGAAAAGCCTGTAAATTTGTATTTGGTCGGGTAGAAAAGCGGAGCGACCTAATCTAAATTCAGGCTTTTCTAAACTCGAAATTCTACTTTATGTGCCACGCGTACAAAACACTGATTAAATGTGAAAATAATTGTCACGATTGTAATCACTGATTTAATGTGAGAATGATTGTCACGATTGTAAGTTTACAATCGTGTCCAATTGACGAGTGAAATAAGTTAACGATCAACATCGACTTGGTTTTGCTAACACAAAAATAAATCTTAATTCTTCAACCTGAATTTTAAGAATTTTCTTTTTTAATAAAATTTGGTTTCGTTAACACAAAAGTAAAGCCTAGTCTTATTTTTGATAGTTCCTGCAAACCTAGATATGTCTGAATGTATGTATCTGATTTTTTTTTTTTTTTTTTAGTCATATTTATTTATTTCCCAGTTAAGGAAAGTTGGTTGTATTTACACAAAAATAAATCTTCAATAATTATAACAATTTGACTGATCTTTAATAATTTATATCAATTTTAACTTATGTTTTTTTGATTTTTAATTAGTTTTTTAAAGAAATAAACACTATTTTCACTATTAGGTGTACATTTTGAGTACCATCTATTCTTTTTCAATAACTGTTTTAATTTGACTTAAACTTTAGAAATGAATATTTAAAATTTGGTTAGGCTTCTAGATGATTCAATTGAGTTTATTGGCCCCACGTTGGGCGCCATTTATGAACAAATTCAATTTTATAATTTCTGTTAAAAATATTTGATCTTTATTAACTGCCTTGTTAATAGATGTTACTGGTGAGTTTTAAGAATATACTTAGGCATGACTGCTTATAGTAAAACACAAAACAGATAAAATCATCCCCAAGTTTCAAAAGTTCTGCAACTTTAAATATTACGCAAGCATCTCGAAACGACTTTGACTTTTAAATATACACTCCGAGTATATATAGACACACACCTTTTTAGCATAGTCATACCGCGATGTTTGTTCCCTTCACACGGGGGTGGAAAATCCACGGTCTGGGGAGTATATGTGAGTATTGATCTTGTAAGCCGGCAGAGCGGTAAGCCTCCATTCCTCCTCCGTTCCTCCATTACTCCATTCCCATACTTCTATTCTTTAGCCCTCCGTGGATGAGAAAAAAAAGAAACGCGCGCGCCCTGCGGATAATGTAGGTGGAACGAACTGTAAAAGAAAAAAAGGAAAAAATAACTATACGTGTAGAGACCCTCGCCTCTAACGAGCGATGAAAATATTTACATTCGGGAATTGACTCGGCTTGAAATACATTATTTAAATTGAATGAGCAAGAAGGTGCTTTTGAATACATTTAATATTGTTTCTAATAATTAAATAGTATCTTCAATTTGGTCGTCATTAATAACTTGATGAAACATGTTTACAATATTGATAATTAAATAAAAGTCACTTGGTTTGTTTCACTACTATTTTTTATTCTCTCCGACTAGTTTCGACTTATCGTCATTGCCGATGACGATAAGTCGAAACTAGTCAGAGATAATAAAAAATAGTAGTGAAACAAACCAAGTGACTTTTATTTAATTATCAAAATTATATAGTGTTCCACATGAAATACTCGTATGTGGAATAGTCTATATAGTTATCATTAAAATCTTAAAATGCAACCCAATATACAAGCATGTAAAATAATTGTGTATTGGGTTGCATTTCTGGTACGCATACTGTCCTCTATGTGCACATTGAAGTAAAGTTTTATAAACGTTTCATGTTCTGATAATGTTGACAGGGGCGTAGCTACTGGCTCCACAGTAGCTACGCCCCTGTCAACTTTATCTGAACATGAAAAGTTAATAAAACATTATTTTAATGTTCACACAGAGGACAATATGCTTATCAGAAATGCAACCCAATATGCAATTATTGTACATGATTCAACATACATAATTGTAGTTAGGGCAAACGGCCTCGGGTGGTTGAAATTTTTAGGTGTAAACGTATGTTTAGCATTTGTTAAATTTGTTAACGAGAGCTCATACAAAAAATTAATCTGAGTCGGGTATTAATTATAATCTTACATCTCTATTAATCGATATGTTTTATTTAAACTTCAGTTGAAATCAGCGTTTTTGCGCCTGGTGCATGAAGTTAGATTTCGAGTTTAGAAAAGCTGAAAAATTTGCATTTGCCAAATTTACAAACAATAAAATGTCAGTTTAAAGTCTTCCTATTCTAATTTAATGTCCTCAAACTATCTTATTTAACCCTAAAGCGCCATTTATGCAATAATGCAACATTATTATTGTTTTGCTTATAAAATAACTAAATAAGTTAATTTTATATATTGTATTATTTAACCTGACTTAAAAAATGTGTAAAAAAATGTAAATATTTTAATATTTTAATATTTTAATTACTACTCATTTGAAAAAGTATTTTTAAGTGTATTTCTAACTTCATAAGATGTCAGTGTTATATACGCGTGGCGCATGAAGTAAAATTTCGAGTTTAGAAAAGCCTGAAAATTTGGTTTGGCCGCTCCGCTTCACGGAGCGACCAAACCAAATTTTCAGGCTTTTCTAAACTCGAAATTTTACTTCATGCTTAATCAAGGATTGAAAACACTCGTTAGGCATTTTAAATTGCTCGTTTTTTATAACCGAGTGTCTAAAAATTATTCAATATGTTTTCGAAATTTTCGAAATTATTTTATTTCAAACTTATTTTCTGAGAACCATAAGATGCACCAATTCGACTTGCTCCAGGATGCTGCATAGTACTAACGTTCTTTGGAGTATTTAAATACTTCAAAGAAAAATAACTCGTGATTTTAACGTTTTTTCTTTCACAAATTACACATCATTATATTGTTAGCTTAGTTGATAAAATTTACGAAAAGTACAAATTTCTTTTATTCTAAATAACTTTATCAATTCTCAGCTTCTGGAATTTAGTTATTAATTTTAAATTTCGAAAACAGTGAATAATCAAGAT
This sequence comes from Philonthus cognatus, assembly GCA_932526585.2. Classification (NCBI taxonomy): domain Eukaryota; kingdom Metazoa; phylum Arthropoda; class Insecta; order Coleoptera; family Staphylinidae; genus Philonthus; species Philonthus cognatus. Next base: position 42,497,429 of record OW052244.1, read on the forward strand.
TAATATTCTTCTTTTAGTAACGTGAAGTGTTTTCTATTAATAATTGTTGTAATTCCTTTCTTCACTGATTAGTTTTATTTACTATATGTACATTTCGAACACTATGTGTTCATTTTCAATAGTAATACAATTGACGAATGTGTTTATTTTATTAATTGACAGTGTCACTCAAACTAAAATTTCAAGGAGGGGATTATTCAGAGGGCTAACATCGAAATTTAGTAGTTTATCTTTATTTTTAAACATATGAATTGCTTTTAACATGTCTAATTTATAATAATGTGATTCTTTTAATAATTTAACATTATTTATATTAAATTTATGTCCGGTATTTAAGGTATGATGTGCTAATGAAGATTTATCGGAGTTAAATGATTTTATATGGTATATGTGTTCTTTATATCTAATTAGCAAATTTCGTCTTGTTTGTCCTACATATATTTTATCACAATTGTTACAATTTATTGAGTAGATACCGGATTTTTTCAATGTATATAGAAAAGCAACACATACTTTTAATTACATTCACTCAAGTTCAAATAGCCCGTATTCTTATAAAATGGCATGTTTTAATAGCATGATTTATAGAGCTAATCATTTACAAATTTCAGAAGAAAACAGAAAAATTGAATTTGATTTTATTTTAAAAATTGCAAAATCATTAAATTATAATGAAAACACAATTAAAAAACTGACAAATAAACATTTAAATAAATACAAAATTCACTGTGCAACTCGTTTAGAAATTATTGAAATCCCAAAAAGTAAAAAGTTTTTTAGATTAATTTATGAACCAAATTTATGTTTATTGATCAGCGTTTCTAAGAAATGTAACATTACTCCTGCGTACTATTCACAAATTAAAATAATATCAATTCTAGGGAGTACTTTCAAAAAAATAAATGATTTGGAAAAATCCGGTATCTACTCAATAAATTGTAACAACTGTGATAAAATGTATGTGGGACAAACAAGACGAAATTTGTTAATTAGATATAAAGAACACATATACTATATAAAATCATTTAACCCCGATAAATCTTCAGTAGCACATCGTACCTTAAATACCGGACATAAATTTATTATAAATAATGTTAAATTGTTAAAAGAATCAAATTTTTATAAATTAGACATGTTAGAAGAAGATTATATGTTTAAAAATAAAGATAAACTACTAAATTTCGAATTAAACCATCTAAATAATCCCATCCTTGAAATTTTTGATTAAGTGACACTGTTAATTAATAAAATAACCACATTCGTCAATTGAATTTCTTTATTTTTTCTTTTTTTTTTCTTGAATAACTCTCATTTATCACTTGGTGAAACATTTTGAAATAATATTAAAAGATAAATTAAAAACACTTGGTTTGTTTCACTATTTGTATAGTGAAACAAACCAAATGTTTTTAATTTATCCTTAAATATTATTTCAAAATATTTCACCAAGTGATAAATAAGAGTTATTCAAGAAAAAAAAAAGAAAAAAAAAGTGAAAATGAACAGTGTTCGAAATATACATATAGTAAATAAAAGTAATCAGTGAAGAAAGGAATTACAACAATAATTAATCAAGATTAATTTGAAAAAAAATAGAAAACTATCACGAGTGTAAAAAATAAAAGTCATCATAATATTATAATGACCTTAAATTAATAAGAAAAATTTAATTTCAATAAATAAGTATTACCATAGTAATACATGCCGGGCATTTTTCATTAAGGTATGCATTCGTGTATTTTTTAAGAATTTGATTAAAAGCTTAAACGAGTGTTTTCCACTCCCAGGCTAAGCATGAAGTAAAATTTTGAGTTTAGAAAAGCCCCGCGTAGAAAATTTGTCGAGGGTCGCGCAGCGACCCGAGACAAATTTTCACGGGGCTTTTCTAAACTCAAAATTTTACTTCATGCGCCACGCGTATAAAACACTGACATCTTTTGAAATTAGAAATACACTTAAAACACTTTTTTAAATGAGTAATTATCAAAATATGTAAATATTGAAATATTTGCATTTTTTACGCATTTTTAAGGCAGATTAAAAATATATAAAATTAACTTATTTAGTTATTTAATAAACAAACAATGAATAATGTTGCGTTATTGCATCAATGGCGCTATAGGGGTTAATACGATAGTTTGAGGACATGAAAGTAGAACAAGAAGACTTTAAACTGACATTTTATTGTTTATAAATGCAACTACAGACAAATGTTATTTAAAAATAAAGCAATAATAAGTTGCATCTTTAAATGTACTCATTTAAAAGCTGTTATTGCTTAAAAAAATCGTGTTTTAGTTCATTTCATGTTATTATGATTAAGTTTACAACTTCTACAATTAATAAATTAAAATCAGAATCATAAATCTTTCTCGTTTAGAATCTAAGAGAACAATTTAATCCTCCTGAAAACACTTTCTCAAAATAAAAACAATATTTATTTGTATTTACAATTTTATATAATAATTATTATTAATAAATCTGCATACATTCGTCCGACCGAATGCCAGCGTTACAACCTCGCTTAACGAAATGTTACGGCCATGAATTCCCGATCTAGTAGACCAGGAAACTCCATTTCCCGCACTCTTAAGAGTACGTCAATTTTAATTTTCGAGGCGTAGAGTTCAAAAACTTTGTTTATTAGTATTGGAACTGGTTATAATTATTCATTAAACAGTTTTATATCAAAAAGCAATATTTTTTTGTGATTATTCCTGAAGACAGTAAACGCGACGATAAAATAAATTTACCGAGAGGGTGTCATTAGCCGAGCGGCAATATGTCAATTAATGGGTCATCAACGGCATTAAGAGTGTTTGCAGAAAAGCACCGGCCGTGAGCAAACATTCGCGTCCCTCTCCAACAAGGCACCGTCTTGTATAAAAGCGTCTTCCTCTTATTATATATTTTTTTCCTTTCTCCTCTCGCGTCCCCTGCAGCGTATTGATTATCCTTCAAGAGGGGCGCAGTTTGTTTGCATCGGAACACACGACACTCTTCTTCCTTATTCCCATATACTTTTTCCCTCTTTTATTACACAAGCACACACTAATATATACAGAAATTAATTCAATTTTTGCGAAAATATAATTTTTTATGAGTTATATCAAACTTTTACATGAGTTTACAAAAAGTACGTATGTATACTGATATTAAATGTAAAATTATTACACATTAAATAACATTTGTGATAAAAATGTAATTTCAATATCATAAATCGGAAAATTATTATTATCATATTATTTGATTTGTTTTACGGATCCATTACAAGGATTTTCCGTCAAGGATCGAACCCGCAGCCTCTAGATTTCTTCTAATTACCAGAGTTTACAAAAAGTACGTATGTATAATATATTCCATTTGTTTCTGGATCTCGCCTAGCTATGGAAAAGTGACAGTTTTAGTATTGTAAATGGGGCTGGTTGTGTTTTAAATCAGGGTTTTTAAATGTCACTGTCAGATGTTCGATTTTAAGGTTATAATTTCTGACTATTGTGATCTTACACTGTTGCCTGTTTTACAAATTTTCAGATATAAAAGGATATTAATATGCAGTTTTAAGATTAACAAAATTTACTACTTGGTTTTTGTACATACAAACACAGCAATAACATTGTATATAACAAATATAATGAATTCGGCTCTGCAAACTTATTTCGTCATCCAATTGTATTTCTCGCTTGGGTCTTCCCGTTAACACATTTTGATCAACTCCATCCATCCACCTTAATTTTGGTCATTCTCTCTTCTGTTGGCCCTCAGTATTTTTTTGTAGAATTGCAAATTTATTCCCACCCTCTTGTGATACTGATAATTTTCATGTCAAACAATTTTTTAACCCTCATTCCACTTTTATTATTTAGTCAAGAGAACCTGCATCTGAATCTTCTGATGTTTGTTCTGAGCCAGATTCCCCAAGGGAAATAATAAAAGGAGGAATGGTTTCAAAAGAAAGGTTCCCCATGTGTTTTGTCCAGTCATCCGAAATAAGTTTTTCACAATGATCACAGAAATTTTGCCACATATCGGATGTACATTTTGAGAGAGACTCAAGCCATAAATTCTGAACACGATCCTTAGATGGTTGCTTAGAATTTATGTGCTTATTGTAGTAAGTCTTACAAAACCCCCATGCCATTTCAATTGGATAGTATTGACAATGGTATGGCGGTAATCTAAGAACTTCGTGCCCGTTCTTTCTCAAAATGTCATCAACTACGTAAATTTTGTCATTTGATCGAAAAGGTATAAATAAAGCCCATAGTTCCTTTTTGGTTAATTTTGGATTGAATTTTACATTGTGTTTAACAAACCACTCCTGCATTTCGCATTTCTTACAAGAAAATGAAGGAGTTTTGTCTAATTGCACAGAATGGTATGCAGCATTATCCATAATAACTACACATTTCCCTGAAAGCTTAGCCAAAGCAGGAATAAGTTGATTAACCACCCAATTTTGAAAAGTATTACCATCCATTGTGGCATGGTAATCTCGGTCATTGTTTTTCGAATGTAATAAAAAATCGCACCCATCCAAAAACCCACCCCCATACCCAGCATGTAGAATGGTGAAGCGTTTGCCTTCATTTTTGAATTTAGTTGGATTACTTTTTATATCCGTTTCATGTACCCAGCGTCGAACCACGGATCCATTCTGATATATCCATGTTTCATCCAGGTATACGAATTGGATATTTTCACTGGAATTTTGATACTGTATTTTCTAAGGAAAATAATTTTAGCTGCAACAACATATTTTTGTTCACAGAGAATTTTGCGCCCATTAATTAATTTGAATTTATACCCCATACTTTTAACAACCCTATAAAGTGTTGTTCTACTCCCATGGAACTCATAATTTTCTTTCACGTCATTCAAAAGATCTCTTAAAGTAAAATACTCATTTCTAGAGTTATATTGCCAAATTAGTTGTTGCAGATCTTTTCTAGCTAGATGATTCCAAAAATGGCTGTTTTTAGATCGTTTGCCAGAAGTAGTAGATTTCAATTCGTCAGGACTTTGTCGAAAAATTAATTGTAATGAAGATCTCCCTACCTGAAACGTAATTATCTTTAATTAAATATATATGATAATTTAAATACTAGACATACCCCAAAAATATCTATTAAAATCGTAATAATATTGTGATGCTGTAGATTTGGATTACTTTGCCTAAAATGTTTGTAGGATTTCAGAATTTGTAACCTTTTTGATTCAGAGATAATCTTTGGCATGTTAATATTTAATATGTGCCTGAAATTATTTTTCACTTTGACATTGACACAGCATTGCAACACTAGATTAATTTGATTTAATAATAAAATGCTCGAAGAAGCGACCGCGTGGCGAAATAATTGTTGCAAGATTAACAATAAACCTCTTGAAAATTATAAAGAGGATTACTTATGATATCATAAATTATTGCAACACTGTTAAAATAAGGAATCAGGAGTGGCAACTAATAAAAAATGTAAATGTTGATACTGCAACATAACAACACGAAAGCATGGCTAGGCGAGATCCAGAAACAAATGGAATGGTGTATAAACTGATATTAAATGTAACATTTTTACACATTAAATAACATTTCCGATAAAAATATAATTTCAATATCATGAAACGAAAAATGCATATTATAATTTTATTTTATTTGTTCTACGGATCCATTGCAATGATCTTCTGTCAGGGATCGAACCCATAGCTTCTAGATTTCTTCTAACTTTATTTACTACCGGATTTACTAGGGGTTTATACCTGCCTGGTGCATTTACGCATTTTTCAGGCAACCCTAGAGGAAAGGGTTGGCGCTATGAAGAGGATTTGAATGCTGGATTCGGATCCATTTAGAGGATTCAATAGAGGTTTTCAAATACTTCAGTGGAGACGGATTCATAATCCAAATTCGTTACAGTTTTTGAAAACGGTTTGTATTCGAATCTTTCTAATAGGATCTAAATACTTGCAAAATAACTCGAATCCTTGCAGAGTATTCAAATCCTTACAGAGGATTCGAATCCTTGCATAGAATTCGAATACTTATAGATAATTAGAATCCTTACAGAGGATTTAAATCCTTTTATTTAACTTGTTCAATTTTTTCAAAGTTATTATAGTATGTTTAATAATATGTATGTTTAAGTGGAAAAGGATTCATAATCCAAATCCAAATTCGTTACAGTTTTTGAAAGCGGTTTGTATTCGAATGTAAATGTAGATTATTCAAATCCTTCTAATAGGATCTGAATATTTGCAAAATGATTCGAATCCTTACAGAGTACTGGAATCCTTACATATGATTCGAATCCTTACATAGGATTCGAATCCTTATAGATGATTCGAATCCTTACACAGGATTTGATGCCTTTTATTTTCACCTGTTCAATTTTTTCAAAGTTAATATACAGGGTGTCTACGCTAAACCGTTCGTTAAAAGTTGCCGTTGCACTAAAAATTTGAAAAAAATCCTTGTCATACTGTTGAATCAGTTCTCCTCATGTGAAATAATAATGATAATAAAGGTCTTTTATTCAATAATCAAACAAACATCGATAAATTACATCTATTTTACAATCACATCATTATTAAATATGGCGAAGTTCAGCATAACATAATATGTTTGCTGTTTTTCAACTTGACCATAGAATTTCATAAAAAAAAAGAAATCGTTAACATAAAAATAACATCCTAAAAAAAAATAAAGAAAAGAAAATTTTGTTTTACAATTTTGCTAACACAATTTAGCAATCAAATACAATTATTTATTAGTTTTTTTCATAATAATTACTTTATATGCTTTTTTGAATGTATTTTTCGCCAAACCTAAAATATTCCGTGGGCAATGATTTAAAACATTCGCCATTTGGTACGTAAAAGATCGCAAGAATAAAGCCGTCTTATGTGCAGGTGGTGATAGAGTACCCTTAAATCTAATATTAATATTATGCACGTCCCCTCTGTATGAAATTTTGTCATTTAGGTATTTTGGGCACTTATTCGTAACTATTTTATTAAATAATACCGCTTGGTGTAACTTTCTCCTCTCATCCATGTCCAACCAACCTATTTCATTCCTTTTTGCTGATACATGTTGTCTACTAGGTATTCCAAAAATAAATCTTATGCAGCTATTTTGTATTTTCCTCGCGGTTACGGTATCCAAGCATAGTATACATATATAAGGTGTCACAATATGAAAAAATTGAAAGCACAAGAGAATTACACAAAATTATTTTATATTTTTTGGACAACACATTCCTGGAACTATATAGTAATTTTAGTTGATAAAAAGCTCTTTGGCAACATTTAGATATGTACTTTTTAAAATGAAGATCAGTATCCACAGTAATACCAAGAATTTTAACTTCATTTTCCATTTTTATGGGAACATTGTTAATAACAATTTTCCCATTAACATTGCCTAATGTTAATTCTCTCGTCTTCTTTCTTCCAAACAAAATAGCGCAAGATTTATTCGGATTTAAAAATAAGGAATGCTTATAACAATTTTCATATAACCCTTGCAGGTCTATATTTACATATTCGCAGGCCAGGCTGGCGTCATCTATTTTGAAAGAAAAATATAGCTGTGTATCATCAGCGTAATATTGTGCTGAACAATATTTCATAATTTGATGTATATACTATGTATAACAAAGGGCCTAAAATAGACCCCTGCGGTACCCCACTACAGACTGACAGTGGTAAGGAAATATCATTTTTAGTTACGACCATTTGACAGCGATTTAACAAGTAGTTATTTACCAATAATATGGCTGAAGAACTTAAGCCAACGTAATTCAAAATAGCTAACAAAAGATTATGATTTATTGTATTAAAGGCATTTGAAAAATCAAGCAATATCAATATGGTTAACTTATCGTTATCAGTCTGTCTAATTATGTTATCGACCACATTTAAAAGAGCTGTACAAGTGTTATGGCCAGTTCTGACGCCAGATTGTGTAGCGGATAATATATTACGTTTGCAAACAAATGATTCCAATTGTTCTTTTATGGATTTTTCAATAATTTTTGATAAATTGATTTTCAACTTAATATCACTTCCGGTTCCACCGAAAGGAGCACCAAATTTGTTATTTTAAATAGAACACCCTATATATTAGTAATTTTTTGGATTCCTTGTTTAAATTGCAACATATTTTATTCGAACATATGTCCACTTATCTCTTATAGTTTTCAAGCAAAAAATATATTTTTAAAATGTTGACCTCTAAAAGGCATCTTGAAATCTGTCTGTAACTTCTCTTAAGAGTAAGATAAAAATATGATTTATGCCTCAACTTGTACCTAGAGGATGCCTCTATGAGTATATTAATTGGTGTTCTATTCGAAATCACAAATTTGGTGCAACTTCCGGTAGAACCGGAAGTGATATAAAGTTGAAAATATTTTACATAAGGAGAAATGATTCAATCGTATGACATGGATTTTTTTCAAATTTTTAGTGCAACGGCAACCCCATAAGCTTTTAACGAACGGTTTAGCGTAGACACCCTGTAGTATGTTTTATAAAAAAAAGTGTATACTAAAATAAGGTAATTGTGTTCTACTTGACTTATCGTTTAAAACTATTTATTACAAAAATATGTTGATTTGATTTTGTTTTAGAGATATTGTTTACACCACATCCTAACATCATAAATTAAACTGCATTTTATGCATTAACCTCTTCTCGTTAGTTCCGCAGTAAAGTTGGGCGATAAATTGAAACGGTGGGATTATTCGCAATTATCCAAACATGCGCCGTAAATAATCCACGGGCACATCCTGAAAACCGCTATAAAGTTATCTGCATAGTGAGGACGTTTGAGGCCGTAAACAAACATCCGTGTTTACGTGAAACTTTATATTGCGCACACGTAATATTAATTTTTTATTGTCCCCTCCCAACTCCCCGCCTCATGAAGTTTTCCATCGCGGTAATAAAATTACGAAAAGTTACGGCGTCGAGTAATTTCCGACATTATTGGATCGTCAACTTTACTACCTTTACAGCCTGCGATTTTATAAACTCTTGCTGAAAAACACAAAAAAATACTGAAATACATATACATTTTTTTTTATTCATTAATAAAAAGTACGTAAGCGAATCTCAATTCAAAAATGTTGAATTAACTGCATATAGAGAATTTTTTTTAAGTATACATACCCCGATGTGTACCTGCTCAGTAAATTATCAGACATTCGTTGTTTCTAAAAAATGTTCGATTTAAAACTTCTAAAGAGTGTTTTCACTCGTCGATTAAGCATGAAGTAAAATTTATAGTTTAGAAAGCCCTGAAAATCAAACTAAATTTGTTCTACTTTTATTATTATTATCACATTTACAAATTATTCACAAAATAAATATTTTTTGCATTTTTTCGCTATATCTTTACTATAAATCAGTGCTTTATACGCGTGGCGCATGAAGTAAAATTTCGAGTTTAGAAAAGCCCCGCGAAAATTTGTCTCGGGTCGCTGCGCGACCCTCGACAAATTTTCTACGCGGGGCTTTTCTAAACTTGAAATGTTACTTCATGCTTAGTCAGGGAGTGGAAGACACTCATTAGTTTAAAATATGTCACAACTATTAAAATATGTGTCGCGATGTCATAAAGAAAAACAATAACAATACTATCTACATGACCATACGTTTATTATTATTATCACATTTACAAAATATTCACAAAATAATATATTTTTTTTATACTTAGTAAATATCTACCTGATTTCAGCAGTATATATTTTCAACGTAACTTTGAATCAGTGGTTTATATGCGTGGCACATGAAGTAAAATTTTGAGTTTAGAAAAGCCCCATGAAAATTTGTCTCGGGTCGCGCAGCGACCCGAATTTTCGAGTCGAAATTTTCTACGCGGGGCTTTTCTAAACTCCAAATTTTACTTCATGCTCAGTCTGGGAGTGGAAGACACTCGTTAGTTTAAAATATGTCACAACTATCAAAATGTGTGTCGCAGTGTCATAAAAAAAAAGTAACATAAGCATCTAATAATAAATTTCAAATGATACAGTATGGCTACTTTTTTACAGTACTACAATATAGTTTGAAAGGTTCAGTTTCAGTACTACAAATTAATAGTCATACTTTAGTTGTCTTAGATTGACAACAATTGACTGACGCCGATTTGTGTGTCAAGTTTGATACATTGGACAAAATGTCATTTCAAGTGGACTGGATGCACTAATGTCCGCTTACGGCAAGTCTTGCCAAGTTGACAAAATGGATTAAATGCCGACTATCGTCCCCTTAAGTCAAGTTGATATGATGTTATGTTATGTTATGTTATGTAAAAGATCATTTGTAACTATCCCTGACCTACTTGAGTCCCTCAATGTCTAGACTTCTTATGAAGTCTTGAGGGTTAATGTGTATCAATTCCTCGGTGTTTAAAGTGGCCGATGACAGGTAGTTCCCTCTTTGAAGGGACAAGGCAGGGCATTCACAAAGTAGGTGCTCTGCTGTTTCTTGTGCCTCGTTGCAGAACCTGCAGTTGGTATCAGTTGTCTGACCCAGTTGACATGATAGACTAATGTCAGTTAATATAGTAATTTACAGTCATCAAGTCACAATAGCGAAAATGCAGTCGATATAGTGATCAAATGACAAAATCATATAATAATCAAAAGACAGTAAACCAAGTGACTTACAGTGATAATATTAGAAGTTAGATTGAAAATATACAAATCGTAACCTACGCTGACTTTTACTCAATTTTAACTACCCACGTGTTTCTATATCTCGCATATATGAAGTAGGAGAGACCTGGAAAGTGTAATCATTGAACTGCATGTAACTCAAGTTACGATTAACCAAAATTAATGAAATTAGTTTTATTATTGATAGGTAATAGAAAGCACTTTCAAAACACGTTTTATACTTTTTAATTTAATTCTTATAGTAACCGCAAGAGGTCTTATTTGGAACAATAACCATAATTTCTAGATTTTCTTAAAAAAATTAAATTATAAGGTATAGTTCCCCTACGCTAGTTTATTACAGGGTACAATACTGAGAAAAATGGTAAAAACCTCATCCTAATATCTTTATCCTAACCGAAGATATATCAAACAGTTTGGTAGGTTTTCCGATTTCCAACTGCGCACCATATAAAAATATATTTTAATATCTAGTAGGTCCTTAGCCTCTTTTTATGTTGACTACATGATTCATGCTGATTGTTGACTACTATTTAACATTGATATTCATTTGACAAAATTAACTAGTAATCTATAATGTTGCTACATGCATGCTGATTGTTAACTACCATTCATTGACTGTCATTCGAAAACATTGACTGAATTAACTAAATTGACAATTGTCGGCGATTTACGTCTATTTTGCGTCAAAATTACGTTAGAAAAGACAAAAATGGCATTATACCCAAAAATCAAAAATTTACGAAAAGACCGCACCTGCTGATTAAGACAGTCGTTTTTTTTCTCCAATGATTTTCAGTAAAATAGTTGATATTTTGGAAAATCTAATGGAGGTATTTAAATTGCGATTGCAACCAATCAACGTTTATTTAATGTTGACTATTTTCGTCAGATTTAGTTAATTCTGTAATTTTTATTCTCATCAAAAAAATCCGAGGTAGAAGTAAAATTCACTAAGGCCCAGTTGCACCAAAAACGTAGAACTCGAGTTTAAGCTGAACTTGAGTTCAAGATGACAGTTTCTATTGTCCTAATGTCACTTTAAACTAAAGTTCAGAGTTGAAAAAGTTCATCTTGTTTGGTGCAACTGGCCCTAAAAGTCTTAATCGAGTGAGGGGACCTCGAAACAAATATTTCCGGTTCTAACTTAACCTGGGTTACTGTCAGTCCAGATTATTGTTATCTAACCTAAAAAGGTAAGGTTTTGAATTAAAGAAGACTGCCAACAGTAACATCTATGTGTGTATTCAAATTATAGTGAGAGGAAATCAGATTGCCTCATCTTATGAATTCACAGCCAACTCGGCTTGATTTTACATTGGAACTCGTAAAACCCAATGTGATTTGTAAAGTCGATTATCCATGGCTACGTTTTTTTTTTTTTCTGCCGCCTCCTCAGGTAGTCACAAAATGCAATACGAATCCGACTCCGGGAATAATTGCATTCCTCCGCCTTTACTTCCGCATCCTCTTTTGCATCCGCCGCACAGATTGCTTTATTACTGACTCATTAAACCAAAGACTGCGACTCGGCGGCGGCCGTTTCGTGGGGGGCGGCGCACGCGCCCACCCCCGACAGCGCAAATTAAATTAATTACCGCTCCAACAGGTGGCGAGAAGAAACGCGGACTAAGAACAAGGTTTCGGTTAAGTGGAACGAGAAAGAGTTTACTTTCCCGCCCGTCGGCGGCTGGTGGTTAATTGAACGGGCGAGGGGGATGAAAGCGAAAAAATAAAAGGGAAGAGAGGAAAAAAAGGAGCGCGCCGCGGCGTCCCAATTAAACTCGACTCCCGGCGATTCCATTCATTACGCCGGTAATTTATTAAATTTACAACTTTTTATGGTGTTTTAAATCCCGCTTGCCGCACAAACAAATCAGCTGGAATAATTGCATTAAATACTTTTTTCAACCACCCTCGCCCCCGTGCCTTTAAACAAGTCTCAACTTTCCTTCCGCGAACCGCCCGCTTTTAAATTGCAATTTATTTACTCTTTCCGGCAAATTTCAAACGCAATTACGAAACTATTTAAAACTTTTATCTAAACTATTAAAACCACTACTTTTTTAGTTTTCTTTAGGTTTAAACGAATTTTAACAAATTTGAAAGAATAATGAAAATATATTTTTTATATACAGGGAATTTATCTTTTAGGTATACATTTGCATACACTGTAAATTTTACTACATTCGTTGTTTTTTTTAAAGATTTCGAATTGAATCTTTAAACGAGGGTTTTCCACTCCCAGACTAAGCATGAAGTAAAATTTCGAGTTTAGAGAAGCCTGAAAATTTGGATTGGCCGCGTAGCGAAGCGGAGCGGCCAATCCAAATTAGGCTTTTCTAAACTCGAAATTTTACTTTATGCGCCACACGTATGAAACACTGAAATATCGCAAAGTTTTAAATGTACGGCTTTAGTAATCTAATATGTAGATGTAAATAAAACGGCAAAAGTCAAATTATGCGCTAAACAAATTGTTTAAAACAGTGATTATAGGCAACCCAATAACTAACGTATATTAGGTTGCCTATAATCGTTGTTGTATGTGTGTGTTTTTAGAACTTCACTGTAAATCAGTGTTTTTAAGCGTGGCGCATCAAGTAAAATTTCGAGTTTAGAAACGCCTAGTTCTTAGGCTTTTCTAAACTCGAAATTTTACTTTTTTATTTTTTTATTTAAGTGTTTTAAATGGATAAGTTAAACATTATTAATAGTTTATTGTATCAAGTAATAAAGGATTCTAAAAAAATAAGTGCATCAGCAATCAACGAGATAATAAGGATTGCATGACAATAACGACAAATCGATAATTTTTCTCAATGTACCTATAATTTTCCGAATTTTAATCAGTATTACATAAAAAGTAAATAAAGCTATTTCATGTGAGCACTTTTATATGTATATACATGTGAATTATATACAAATACTTTGAACCAATTATTGAAAACAGTGACTACAGTTAATGTGTATATGGGCGTAACCAAGAGGGGGGCAGGAGGTGACTGAGATTAAGCTCAAACTTAATTCTAGTTACCTAGATTAGGTTTTATAGCGATAATATGGGTTATTTGTATCTTTTAACAACTAACCAGTAAATAACGTCTGTGATATGTTCAAATCCTAAGGTCTTAAACAAACAATTTATTTCCCTACCAGGGGCCGTAATAGGGTTTCGAAAATAGGAAATCCACAAGTGATGCAATTATATCCTAGATAAACCAGATACTATCGGGCTATGAAAGTGGGCAATTTATCATGGCTTCTTTCCTGGATCTGAGTAGAGCGTTTGATTGTGTAAGTCACGATATATTGATAGGCAAGCTGAACGTTATGGTTTTGACGAGGCTAGTACAAATTTGATTAGGTTCTATCTCACTAATAGGATTCAAATCGTTGACCATGGTGGTGTTAAATCAAATGCACCGAAAGTTGAATAAGTGTCCCACAAGGATCAATCCTCGGGCCTCTACTATTTATAATATACATAAACGACTTACCACCTTTTGTTTGTAATACTTTTGATGTGATATAAGAAGAATATCACTGAATAGTAAATATCTTATTTGGTACATAGTCAGAACACTAGAAACAAAGACAGTATCTATATTAAACATGTTATATTGCACAAATCGCAAAATTTACCAACATACTGGGCTTAAAAATTGTATAACGTGCTACCGCCAGTAGTAAAGAATTTTATTTTATTCAAATATACGGGTTACACCATATACAAAAGAAGTGATTGCTTACCGAGCTTAAATTAAACTAAATATTAAAATAATATCTAATTACTAACAAAACATTAGACAAATATTAACTAGACAGTACGCTACTCCTTACGGGAACGACATAGAGACTTTATGTCGATATGAAAAATGTCAAATCTGCAAGCATTGACATAGTCCTTTCTTATTAAAAGTATATGGAAGGTACTTCTGCTGCGAATTAGAGTAATTCGCAGCAGAAAACAATATTGAAATTGTCACTACTACATCATTAGAAGAACAAAACAGGAGAGTAACACGAAGCCAAACAAGAAATTCACGCATCAAGTAGTACGTAGAAATCAAACAAGTGGTTGCTAGAGCAATGGAATTTTATTAGTTATTCCTGACGATGATGACTGTGACGTCATCGAAACGTCGAATCAAAAATACAATGGACCAAAGCCAAGAAAATACGCGGGACCAAACCCGAAGACACAGTGAAACATGTTGCGCCCGCGAAAATCTACGTTTTAACATAATAAACCTCTACGGGGAGAATATGCTACATTCCACACGTGAATTTGAAAAACTACGTACTAAGCACGCGAAGCTTCTGTGCGATCTAACATTTCTATCAAGATGCAGAGACAAGAAATTAACGCCCAGTTTTGTCAGACTAAAATTCCATACAAACAACGATAAATCAAGACGGATTTTATTTAGAACGAGTGAATGCCTGCTGAAAGAATCAATTTAACGAAAAAGATCTGAAATTAACCAAGTAGGTACAACTTTATATAATCTTCATCTTTATCTCAGCAATTTAATCCATCCATCTATTTGGAAAATTATTGAAAGATTGGCAGCTTTTAGAGCAGAAACGAGCAAAGATTTAAAATGAAAAAAACAAAAACAAAAATTTGATAAACTCCAATCACGTAATAAAGAAAAACTCCCGGATTGTAAATTAAAAACAGTGTGTAACCTTTCAAACAAAATTCTAAACGAAACAGAGAAAAAAGTTCTTTCAAAAGGTTTCAACTTTGCGGTGACACCTAAATTCATTCCAAACGAGGACATTATTTGCAATATTGAAACGGGTATAAAAGGATTAGATAATACAATTGCTGAGAACATTCGCCCAGAAATAGCTACTATTTAAAAAAAAGCCATACCGCCACGAAATAATTTAACAATAAGAGAAATGTCGGCTCTTAAATCACTAAAAGAAGATAGATCTATTATAATTCTTCCTGCGGACAAGGGCGATTCCACCGTCATTATGCAAACAGATGAGTATGATAAATATATGTGTTCCCTTTTAGACGATTCAACCTACAAAAAAATCGAGACAGATCCGATCACCTATTTAGAAGAAACAACGAAATCAAAAATTAAAAATTCCAAAATTGATAGAAATACAGCGTTGAAACTAAATCCTAGGGAAAAATCTTCTATTTGCCCCAAAATTTATGGTGTACCAAAAATACACAGGGAAGGTGTTCTTTTACGACCAATTGTCTCCGGAATTGGTTCCCCAACAGTTAAATTAGCAGCATATATTGCTAAAAAATGGCAGCCACTAACTGAAGACGCTGATTCATGCATAATCAACTCCGCAGATTTTGTAAACAAAATTAAAGATCAAATTTTAGATGCAAATGATATATTAGTAAGTTTCGATGTTAAATCTCTCTTTACACAAATCCCAATTGACGAGACGATAGCAATAATAAAATCCAAGTATCATCAGTCAAACGAAGTTTTAGATCTTGCGTCACACTGCCTAAAAAACACTTTCTTTAGATATAAAGGACAAAAATTCAAACAATTAGAAGGTGCACCAATGGGTTCTCCTCTATCACCAATAGTTGCAAATTTATTTATGGTAGATTTCGAAACCAAAGCACTAAATTCTTCCTCTCTAAAACCTAAACTTTGGCTACGATACGTGGATGCATTCACAATGGAAGTTGAAGAAAAGAAACGTTTACCCTTTCTGGACACTCTCATTATCCGAAATTCTAGTGGAAACTTAAATTACACCGTATACCCAAAACTTACACACAAAAACAGGTACTTGAATGCGAAGTCATATCACTTTCCAGCTCAAATAACGTCTGTGGCAAAATCGCTTCTACTAAGAGCACGTACGCTATCGGACGAACACCACTTAAACGATAAAATATCCAATATCAAAAAGGCGTTAATGCAAAATGGGTTTTCCAAAAAAACAATCAATAAATTAAACAGAAACAAAAGTCCAAAAACAAGAAGTGAAAGTCCGTGTAGCAACGTCACCCTTCCCTACATTAAAGGAACAACTGATAAAATCGGAAAAGTCCTCTCCAAATACAATATTAGAACTTGTTTCAATATACACACAAAAATTCAAAATTTACTCCGAACTCCAAAAGAAATTATCCCACTTGAAGCTCAAGGCGTATATGAAATTCCATGTGGTATGTGTGAGAAGAGGACAAACAAACCGGAAAATTAGTACTCGTCGAGATGAACACATTTTAGCAGTAAGAAAGTCTGATCCACAATCTTCTTTATTTCAACACGTCAACATTTTTTAACATACAATAAATTTCGAAAAAACGAGAATTTTAAAAAAGACAGACTTCTGCTACGCGAGGATTATAAGAGAAGCGATAGAAATTGAAAAGAGGCCGAACAGTCTAAATCAAAGAGATGATGCTAAAAGACTACCACCAATTTGGAAAACTTGTATAAATTCTGGTCAAAATATATTATCTCCGAACAACAACCAAGAAATTCAAAATCCAACCCCTTCCGAAAATAATATTGAAATTGTCACTACTACATCATTAGAAGAACAAAACAGAAGAGTAACACGAAGCCAAATAAGAAATTCACGCATCAAGTAGTACGTAGAAATCAAACAAGTTGCTAGAGCAATGAAATTTTATTAGTTATTCCTGACGATAATGACTGCGACGTCATCGAAACGTCGAATTAAAAATACAATGGACCAGAGCCAAGAAAATACGCGGGACCAAACCCGAAGAAACAGTGAAACATTTTTTTTTTCGACATCATCGAAACGTCGAATTAAAAATAAAATGGACCAGAGCCAAGAAAATACGCGGGACCAAACCCGAAGAAACAGTGAAACAGTGAAACATTTTTATTTTTAATTCGACGTTTCGATGACATATATATATATATATAAATATAAACATATATAGAACAGGTCAAGGATGTATTTACAGAGTAGAATGCATGTTATATGAGCAACTTTTTGACTATTTTGTTAAAGTGATATCTAGATTCACAGACTTTTAATGAATTTGGTAGGTGATTATATAGCTGACAACCATTATATGCTAATGATTGTTCATAGATTGCGTTAAGATATGCCGACATAACGATCTAATTCCTGTGCCTTGTATAATAATTGTGATAATCCAAATTTAGCTTGCAAGTTAATTTGCCAGAATATGGAAATTATATTATTTCATAGATGAACATACACGGAACAGTTAAAATATGATGTTCTTTGAAACTGCTTTTGCAAGACTCGTGGTATTCTAATTTAGCAATGATCCGGAAAGCCTTCTTTTGCAATATAAACACTTTTGAGATGTTGCTTCTATTTGAATTTCCCCAGAGCATAATTGCATAATTCTTGTTCATAAGAGAGTACATTTTTCCAAAGTAAAATGTTTTTAGAGCAAATACATCGCACTGATTTGAAAGTACGTGCAGTACGTATAATTGCTTACTAACTTTAGTAGCTAGAGCATCAATGTGATCGTTCCAGCTTAAGTGGTTATGTAAGGTCATTCCTAATAGTTTCGTCTTAGATGACAGCTCAATGGTTATGTTTAATATGTTTATACTATTAGGAATGAATAATTTTTATCTTTTATTTTTAAACAGAATACACGATGTCTTCTCTAGGTTAAGAATTAGTTTGTATTTATCCACTGCTCAAAATTGTTGTACACTACGTTGGCTTTATTTGTGACATAATCAATATTTTCACGTATAATAAATATATTATTATATTAGGTAACTCCGAATTAAAACACTTGTTTAGTTGCATGTTGTTGTATTCAGTTTTCTGACAATACAACAACATGAAACTATACAAGTGTTTTAATTTGAAATTACCTAATATTATAATTTCGTTTCATTAAGAGTGCTGCCAACAAAGTATTTACCGTAAATATATTATTATCGTCTGCATAGGAAACTATCGTATAGTTACCAATATTTAGAGAATTTGCTAAATCAGTTGCATTTCATATATAAAGAGTTGGGCTAAGAATTAATCCTTGGGGAATTTCGACTTCAATTATTTCCTCGGGCGATTTGTGTTTGTATAATTCCACAAATTGTTGGCGCTTTTTTAAATAGGATTTTATCTAATTTAAAGCATTACCCCGAATACCAAAATAAAATATATTAAAAGTAATTATGGAAATAGAATAAGTAATTTCATTCAAATGTGGCACCTCCAAAATGCACCATCCTGTACATAACCCAATTTATCTTTTGATTTATAACTTCGTATTCCTCCTTCCGTTAAATATTAATGGAAATGATTACGCAACTCAACAATACCAATTAATTTACCGTTCCGTATATTTTGTACATTACAGCCGAAACGCTCATTAATATTTGATGGCGAATCGATCGGGCGATCATTATTTATTATTGATAACCGACCCCCGCCCTCTTCTCCTCAACGAAAGCAACGAACAAAAAAAAAAGAATAACGCTATATTAGAAAGCTCATCTATCATTTCCCTCCTCCTGAATGTATATATAGATATACACGCCGAAACACGAAAACAACGCTCCCTTATTTTTCGGAAACACTTTATCTGAATTTCCACGTCGTCGACGATGGTATTAGGGATGCTTCCAGACTTTTATCTACGCTTTTTTTGGCGTATAGAATTTTCTTTTTTTTACGAAGGTAATAAATATTTTTCGCATATATTAACCTGTGCGTGTGTTCATGCATATACAGGGAGTTTTTCTTTTAAGTATACATATCCCAATTACAGCCTATATGATTAAATTTTCGGATCAAAGTAATTTATTAAAAGAGTTCAATTAGAAGCTTTTAATAAGTGTTTTCCACTCCCAGGCTAAGGATGAAGTAAAATTTCGAGTTAAGAAAAGCCCCGTGAAAATTTGCCGAGGGTCGCGCAGCGACCCGAGACAAATTTTCTGGGCATTTCTAAATTTGAAAATTTACTGCATGCGCCACGCATATCAAACACTAAAATATTGTGACATTTATGTATATTTACACCTCACTTGAAATCAGATTTGTATACGCGTGGCGCATGAAGTAAAATTTCGAGTTTAGAAAAGTATTACAGCGTATATACTTAAATCTTCGGATATTCGTAATTTATTAAAAGAGTTCAGTTTAAAGCTTTAAATGAGTGTTTTCCACTCCCAGGCTAAGCATAAAGTAAAATTTCGAGTTTAGAAAAGCCCCGTAAAAATTTGTTTCGGGACAAATTTTCTGGGCTTTTCTAAACTCCAAATATTACTTCATGCGCTACGCGTATTAAACACTAAAATATTGTAAAATATATGTATATTTAAAATCACTTGAAATTAGATTTTTATACGCGTGGCGCATGAAGTAAAATTTCGAGTTTAGAAAAGCCCAGAAAATTTGTCTCGGGTCGCTACGCGACCCTCGACAAATTTTCACGGGGCTTTTCTAAACTCGAAATTTTACTTCATGCTTATTCTGGGAGTGGAGAACACTCGTTTGAAGTTTCAACTTAAATTCTGTTAAGCAAACAACGAATATCGGAAAATGTACATTGCATCCATATGTATACTTAAAACAAAAATTCCCTGTATGTATGAGTTAAGTGTTTGTGTGTGCGATTGTGTGATATATATTTGTATGCGTGTGTGTGTACCATTTGTGTATGTGTATATATTTGTATGCGTATGCGTGTACCATTTGTGTATGTGTGTATATTTGCATGCGTGTGTGCGTATGTATGTGTCCCCCTTTTATATTTTTTGAAGGGAGCGCATGCGTGTTGGTTCGTTCGGAAAACACACATGGAAAAAACAAAGGCGCCATGAAAAGTGTGTGTGTATATTGGGTGCTTGGGGTGAGGGAGGAGGAAAAGGGAGGAGGTTTCGAACCAATATCGACGTAATGATTACGTCCACGTAATTGATAGACGTAGACGACTGCTGGTGTTGGATTTATCGTCGAGCAATAATTGGCCGGATAATTCAACTTCTCTAACAATATGTTAAAGCAAGACAGTATTCATCTTATTTAAATTAAATTATCACCATTTTGTACTGCAGCGTGATTTATGGTCTTGATATCAATCAATCGGAACTATTAATAAAATCAATTGATTACGTCAAGTTATTTCATTATTCCATGATGAGATTATCTCTTATGCTTAATTTATTTAGTTATTTCTAAACTTTACGGAAATCTCTATATTATGACATATGTAACAATATAATTTCATAGTACAAAAAATAAAGCAAATTTAAGAAATACGAAACGGAGAACATTCTTAATAATAATAATGAAATATACATAATAACTAACTAATGATAGAAAGATCTGTATAGGTTACGTGGCATTTAAATATAAAATATGAAGTACCAAAAATATGAAAGTTGGATGGGTCATTAATTCATTACAATATCTCATTATGCGACACATTGGGATATTAGAGCCGTAGATGGAGCGAGGAAAATTCAATCGAAGCAGTGGTTTGTTTCTAACTACTGTGGATAAATAGAAATTAAAATTTAAGACACCAACCAAATCACTACAGTTTACAAGACCATTAATCAGCTTGAACCCATAACAGAAATCACTCATTACTCTTTTATAACGTAGCGTTTATGAATGAACAGTGGTCAACATAAATGATCGACTATAATTTAGCCGGGCTATACCAATTTTAAACGACGCAAGTAATGAGAATTTATTCTGAACTTTCTCTATTGAGTTAATGTGATTATTAAAATACGGTGACCAGATTACAGAACAGTATTCTAAGTAAGGTCTCACTAAACTAATGTACAGAGTATTAAATACATCTAAACTGAACTGTTTAGAGAATCTGTTTACAAAACCTACCGTAAAGAGAGCTTTACTTATAATATTATTTAAATGAGGAATAAAAGTAAAGTGACAGTCAAATATTATACCCAAATCCCGTAATCTATCCATAGTTGTTAATTTATGGATATTTATTGAATAATCAAATGATTTACTTTTACTGCGGTTAAATGAGATTGTCATACATTTTTTCAAGTTTAGGTCTAGAAAATTAATGGAAAACCAAATAAATTAATTATATAAATCAGATTGTAAACAATTCTGATCACTTATAGTATCAATTACTCCGAATAACTTCAAGTTAACCGCAAACATCAAAAATTTACTGTCCTTCACAAAACTGCCAATATCATTAATTAGGAACAGGAATAGAATAGGTCCACAGTGGGAGCCCTGAGGCACACCAGATGTAACACGGATTGCTTTGTATACAAAATTATCAATTTTAACAAATTGTTGCCCGCCTCTAAGATAGCTAGAAAACCATTCCACCATACTGCCACTAAAGCTCAAACTTTCAAGTTTATTTAAAAGAACAGAATGATTGACTCGATCGAAGGCTTTAGAAAAATCTGTATATACAGAATCGACTAGGTGGATTCCAAAGCATCCAATAAGTACCTCTGGTACGCCAATAGGTTAGATGTAGGGGATCTTCCCTCAAGAAACCCA
Organism: Philonthus cognatus; assembly: GCA_932526585.2. NCBI lineage: Eukaryota > Metazoa > Arthropoda > Insecta > Coleoptera > Staphylinidae > Philonthus > Philonthus cognatus. Next base: position 42,519,604 of record OW052244.1, read on the forward strand.
TGCTGCTCATCACATATAAGATATTGAGTTTAGAAAAGCCTGAAAATTTGGTTTGGTCGTTAAACCAGCATATTTTGAACTACACTTGATATCAGTGTTTTATACGCATGGCGCATGAAGAAAAATTTCGAGTTTAGAAAAGCCTGAAAATTTGGTTTGGTCGCGTAGCGCTACGCGCTACGCTACCAAACCAAATTTTCTGGCTTTTCTAAACTCGAAATTTTTCTTCATGCTTAGTCTGGGAGTGGAAACACTCGTTACAAGTTTCAAATTGAACGCTTTTCAAAAACAGCGGATGTCTGAAAATTTATAATGTATTTATCGAGGTATGTATAATTAAAAGAAAAATTATCTGTAATTTTGCACTTGTTTTTATGATTTATATGAATGACTTAATATATATATATATATATATATATATATATATATATATATATATATATATATATATATATATATATATATATATATATATATATATATATATATATATATATATATATATATATATATATATATATATATATATATATATATATATATATATATATATATATATTAATATATATATATATATATATATATATATATATATATATATATATATATATATATATATATATATATATGTATCACTGTTTCTTCGGGTTTGGTCCCGCGTATTTTCTTGGCTCTGGTCCATTTTATATTTAATTCGACGTTTCGATGACATCGCAGTCATCATCGTCAGGAATAACTATCAAAATTCCATTGCTCTAGCAACCACTTGTTTGACTTTTACGTACTACTTGATGCGTGAATTTCTTGTTTGGCTTCGTGTTACTCTTCTGTTTTGTTCTTCTAATGATGTAGTAGTGACAATTTCAATATTATTTTCGGAAGGGGTTGGATTTTGAATTTCTTGGTTGTTGTTCGGAGATAATATATTTTGACCAGAATTTATACAAGTTTTCCAAATTGGTGGTAGTCTTTTAGCATCATCTCTTTGACAGACTCAAGTGTGCAGTATTTATTAAAGAGTTCAATTTAAGGTTCGAACGAGTGTTTCAACTCCCAGATTAAGCATGAAGTAAAATTTCGAATACTATGTAACCACGTAGTAAAGGTCTCAATAATCTTGATGGTAAAATCATTCTTTTTTATTTAAACTAATATAAAATCCCAAGTTCTATATTTACTCGAATATTCGTTCCTCTACTCTCTTCTTTTTTTGCAACCCCTCATTCGGGGATGTATAAAGTAATGGCTGGCGTCGGTGAGCACATGTGACGCCCTGCAATATCCGTGCGCCCTTCGCCCACCCACCGTGCGCCCTTCCGCCCCCTCTCCCCTCCACCACCTCACAACCCCCAACCGCCCGCGTTTCCAGTGCGGGAAAATGGCAAAGAAAGCCATCAAGGGAGCGAACCGGATAGAAAAGAGGAGAAGCGAAAGAAGAGAAAAAAAATAAGATGGATTGATGGAAATGTCTCCGTGATTAAATTTGTTTTGCGCGCGCTATACGTGTCTCATTCTCCCGGTTTCCGGAATCCGTTCAGACTTTTACGACGCCAACGTGTTTTCAATATGTAAGCCTTTTCTATTCGGCTCGCGCGCAGGGGGATTGTTGTATTGTATTGTGCTTGATTAATTTACGGACTGCACAAAGACATTTTATTAATACAATAAACTCATCTATAACAAAAACAAAACTGATACGAAAACTTTAAATTATAAATACAAGGTGGACCAAAAGTTCGTTTACATTTCAAATGATGATTTAAAAGAAACTAGTTATGTGAGATAAAAACTTTCTATTTATTATTAAAGTACACAAATAGGGATTTTTTTTTAAATTACATCATCCATATGTGATCCTTGACTATTTTAACACTGCTGCAACCTGGAGCGGAAATTTTCAATGACGGCCTCACAAGTGTTTCGTGAAATGTTTTACATTTCCTCTCGAATATTTTCCTTTAATTCCTCTAGGGACACTGGGTTGCTGTTTAAAACTTTACTTTTAAGGTATCCCCATAGAAAGAAGTCCAGTGGGGATAAGTCCGGGCTACGAGGTGGCCAGTTTATGGCACCTCTTTTAGATATCACTTTTTGTCCAAACATTTCGCGAACAGCACTTAATGAGTCGTTAGAAGTGTGTACCATTTGGATTTTGTACGGATGTATATGTAAACCTATTTGAAGAATACGAATCAAAGATGTTTTGGGCATACCTAAGGCGTTAGACCGCTTCCGATTGAGAGTCCATGATTTTCACGAATAGACGCTCTTACACGCTCGACGTTTTCGGGATCTCTTGATGTTCTAGGTTGGCCGGATTGTGGTTGATTCATTGTTGGACCTGTCTCCTCGAACTTCTGTACCCATTTTCAAATCAATTGAATCGATGGAGCTTCATTTTTACGCCGTATGTTGTAATGAGCGCAAAATGTTCGTTGTGCTACAGTAAAAAAATCGTTGTTGCGGTAGTACTCGCGTACAAAGAACGCACGTTGTTTATCGCTGATCAACGCCATGGTACTGAATTCCCATTGGCCGCTCTTGCGCTTCCTAACCCCTCCGCCCCACCCTGCCGTCGTGCTCGTCGCAGCTACCGATTCAAATTTAAACGGACGTTTTGTCCACCCTGTATCATGCAAACATGGTTTTAAAAGACCCAAAAAAACAAACAAGAATTGAGCAATTGAAAACAAAATTCAAAAGTATATATTTGATAAATATTATGAAAAATACTACAAGTTTGTATTTTTATTGACAAAAGTGCTAATGAAATCGTTAGAGAATTGATAGAGGTAAACAAAATGTATACCGGGTGTTATATCGATGCATTATTTTTACATTTTACATTTTCCTGCTCTCCCTAATATTTTAGAAAAAAACTACAATAGTGAGAAAAAAATTAAAAAAGAAAAAAAACCTACGTGGAAAAACAAACCGCACGTACTTATAAAAATGATAAATAAGTATCGCTGTTCCTGCATCTATAATTTATAATTTAGTTTATTTTCGCAAATCGATAGAAAATAGTAAAAGTCTTGACATGCAGAATTTTATTTCTTAATTATTTAACTGTTATGTGTTGTAGGCGTTCAGTTTGTGGTACATCTTAGATACACTTGTAAATAAAACACTTTTTACTTTGTTTAACCAATGTATTTTGCACTTAATTTGTGACTATAGTTTCGACTATCTAGTAGTCATTATCAAACTTTAAGTTTGATAATGACTACTACATTGTCGCAACCATAGTCACAATTAAACTGGAAAATACATTGAATAATTAAAGTAAAACGTGTTTTATTTACAAGTGACTTAATTATTTGTTACTTGTTCTTTTTCTCGAAAATTATCGGGGGAGTAGAAAAATACAAAAATGTGATAAGGCATGTTAAATTCCTATTAAAAGCTAAATGATTCAACATAACTAATATTAATAACATATTGAACATTTATTAAAGATGATTTGTTTAAAATTAATTTTCTCTCATTACTTTTATAATTCTAATTTTGTTCTAATCCTAATTTTTATTCTTGATGTTTAATTTATTAAAATCATCATTACTTATATGTATTTGATTATTTTTAATTGTGAAGAATCCAACAAAGCCAACAAAAGAATTTTTAAAAAATAAATTACATACAAATTTCTACAATAAAGTCTCCGTCTCCATTTTATTTTTTGAATTAACTCCGCCACTTAAACAAAAAACTCAATTATTATTTTTTAAATTTAAGTGTTTGAGTTTTATAATATTCAAATATTTAAACACTTAAATTAATTAAATGTTTAAGTATTTCCCCTAGGTGGTAACTAGGGGAAATACTTGACTAGGGGAAATACTTGAATATTGGATTAAGAATCATTGTACTAAAGTCTCTATAAAAATCGTTAAATAAATGGTGAATGCGCCGGGCCCAATATATAATATGTATTGTGTAATTAACCCATTAAGACAGACATGATGCAATAACGCAACATTATTCTATTTCTAACTTTACAGTATTTCAGTGTTTTATACGCGTGGAGCATGAAGTATAATTTCGAGTTTAGAATAGCCCAGACAAATTTTTACGGGGCTTTTCTAAACTCGAAATTTTACTTTACGCTTAATCTGGGAGTGGAAAATACAAGCTTAAAGCTTTAAATTGAACTTTAGAAAAAAAAACAAGGCATATCTAAAGGTTTACAGAAAATAGGCTGAATTTGGAATACGTATACTGAAAAGGCTACCGAAAAGAAATGGAAGAAACCGGAATGATAAATAGATTAAATTAATAATACTGCAAAATGATTGCCAAGAATCTGAGAAAAAACTGAATGCTCAGGAAGATAAGGAATAAAGATTGAGAAAAGGGTTAGAATTACATTGAGACGAAAACGCTAGTTTTCGCGGTTTCTTCTCAGAGTTTTTTGGGCCCTGTCTAAATCTCGTTTCCATCTCTTGGAACGAGATTTAGACAGGGACCAAAAACTCTAAGAAAAACTGAGATTACACATATTGCATGAATTTGAAAATAGACTGCAAAGAGGCTGATATAATGGATAAAATAAAAAGAGATTCAAAAAGGGCTGGACAAATACTTAGAAGAAACTATAAAAACACTGAGTCCAAAAACACTGGGGTCCATTTGCTTCCCGACCGATTAGCTTCAATCATCTACTAATCATTTTGCTATAAATTTGTAAGATATCTTAAACATGTCTCTTTCATCAATATGCAATTGTGTAAACAATTTGTAAATTCAATTGTGTTTTCAAAAAGTACTAATCACTGATTAAGTTAATCGACTTGGGTGCAAACGGGCATGCGCAAAAATATTCTGACATTTTTAGAAAGGGCAGAAACTGCACACTAAGAAGAAATTACCAAGAATCTGAAGAGAGACTGATATCAGTCTGAAGAGAGACTGATATCAGTCTCTTTTTAGATTCTTGGTAATCTCTTCTTAGTGTGCAGTTTCTGCCCTTTCTAAAAGTGTCAGAATATTTTTACCCATGCCCAAGTGTCAGAAACTGGATGAACTATAACGTGAGTCAGAACGGCATTTAAACATACTGAATAAAAACTATAAAGGCACTGAGAGCAAAAACACTTGGTAAGAATATATTCAAAAGAGATTGCCAGGAATCCGAGAAAAGAGCGACAAACTGAGAAATTCAGAACTGAAAGAAACGGGATACTGCGAAGAGATTACTAAGAATCTGAGAAGAGACTGTCAAGGGACTGATAAATGGGATGCTGAGATGGAACGGAATGGATTTTTAGTAATGGTTTAGCAAGACTTCTACAGACTATGAGATCAATAACATTGCAACTAGTTTCATTACAAAACCGAATTAATCAAGACAAACAATCCAATTAACTCCTAATTACACTTTGCTACGAATATCCCTGTTCTGTTCGGCAAAACTGCGTGTTTTCGTTAATTATCCATCGGTGTTGGAATTAGAGTTCGGCCATAGTGGCGAAGGGCGGAAGCGCAATGCTCCAGTGACCGAGTTAATTAGTGTACGCGCGAGAGGAGGAGCGTAAATTGGGGGAAACGCAATGTCAAGGTGAAGGGGGGAATTAAAACGCGCGGTTAATGAGAACCGGAACGAGGAAAGAGAAAGAGAGTGAGAGAGGGCAAAGGGGATTCGTTCATTCATTCAGCGCGGAATTTGCATAATGGATCGTCTTAGGATAGGTCCTGGTCGCTTTCCTCCTCATTACAATCAACACTCGGTTTGCTGAAGTTGGGTATTTTAAGTTTTCATAACAAAAAAAACACGACAAGAAGTTATACTACTAGTATTTTCTTCCATTTAGGATTAGAATAAAATCAACAAATGCTCAATATTTTGAAAAAAATATTACTTTCCAAAATACTCTACATGTTTTTGAGGAAAATATTTCCACCAATTAATAATTTTTTGTTAATTTCTACTTAAATTTAATATTTTCAAAAAATACGAGACTATTTATTATAATTATATTTAACAGGTTGAAGTCTATTTATTATTGATGAAAGTTGAAATTAAAGTCAATTAATTAATGCGTGAGTTTTCACAATTACTTGAGCCGTTTATTTTGAAAACTCCTAACTCCATTTCACAATTCTCTTTTTTGTTGACTATATAACTCAAAGTATACTTATATTATATATTTTAAACATACTTTACCACAAATTGTTGTTTATGAACATAAATTGCAAACTATGAAGATTTTTACAGTTAACAAAAATTTAAAAATAGACTTAGGCTTTTGAAAGTCAAAATAAACGGCTCATTAATATAAATACTAATTTTGAAATGTATACTTACGTTAAATATTTTGAAGAAAAATTAAACAAAACAGATTTTTAATCTATAAAAAAATATAAAATTTTAATTAATTTAAGTAAATTTAGTAAATTTTTTGTAGTTCATTTTTTATTATCGCTGCTTTACTTTGATAGTGGCACAACTAAAAAGAACCATGCACCGAATGAAAATATGTTTCATATAAAAGTTTAATGATTCGGTAAGAAATTTAAACCCCCCACCCCCAGGCGAGGCTGGGGAGGGAGTAGCTTTGAAATCCTCAATACGAACCCCTCTATTTTATTACAGATTTAGATTGAGCGTGGAAAAGTAAGTAAGTTTTATCTAAATACATGTTTTGTTACTTTGATAGATGACGCTGCAATCAACAAAATTGAACAATTGATAATTGGCATACTAAATCAATTTTACTCTAACCAACTAGTTAAAGATTTCACTTGAAGTTAGTGATTTAGCGCGTGGCACATGAAGTAAAATTTCGAGTTTAGAAAAGCCTGACAATTTGGATTTGCTGGGGCGCGACTCGCTTCGCTCTCGCGCCCCAGCGAATCCAAATTTTCAGGCTTTTCTAAACTCAAAATTTTACTTCATGCTTAATCTGGAAGTGGAAACCCTCGTTAGATGATGAATTAGAAACTTAGTTGACAAGTTTCTTTATTGTAAAATTTATGACGTAAAATAAATAGCGTTGATGTTATTTAGAAATTTTTAGGATTTTCTAAACTCAAAATTTTATTCATGCTCTGTCTGGGAATGGGAAACACTTATTTAAAACTTTAAATTGATTTTTTTTAAAACCATCGAATGTCGAAAAATTTGCTTCGTATGAATACGTATATTTCAAAGAAATGTTCTCTGTGTAAAAAAATGGACATAGACGATTTCTTTTTCAAATGATCGTCTTCAATCCTTCTCTTTCTAAAATCTTTCCCGGTTCTTTTCAACTTTTTTTCAGTTATTTCCAGTCTTATCAGTGCCTCCAAGTTTCATGTCAGTATTTCCACTATCTTGTTTTATTCTTTTTTTAGTCTACATTTATCGGCATTATAACATATTTTTAGTATGCTCTTTAATACTAAAATACAACCATTTTCAGATTCATAAGTCTCTTTTCAAATATTTCGGAATCTTGGCACTTTCTCCAAGTCTCCGGAATTTTTTGAACCACTCCTGATTATTTTCTTAGTATAATTTCTATATCTTTGCAACTCGCTCTCGGCCCCTTCTCACTATAAAATTATATTTATTTCAGCTTTTTCACGGTCTTTTCTTAAATATTTCGCAGTCTTTTCAATCTTCCGAAGTCTTGTCCTCGGCTAATACTAGTCAAATTATTGTATCTTCTAAGCACCCTGTCAGCCCCTTTCAGTCTATATTCAGATACCTTTCAGTTTCTTCTTAAACATTTCGCCGTCTTTTCAAATTTCCCAAGTTTCATCTTCAACCTTTCATTAGACTAATGTTAGAATCATTTCTGTATATTGCAAGCACACTCTCAGCCTTATTTCAGTCTATATTCAGATTCGTTCACCTTTGTCTCAGTCTCTTCTCAAACATTTCGCAGTCTTTTCAATACTCCCAAGTCTCGGCTTTGGTTTTTCCTTAGGCGAATCTTAGTGCCATTTCAGCATCTTTTCAGGACATTCTTACTCACACCTCAGTATATTTTCAAATACTATACTCTCAAATTCTATTCACTCTTTTTAAACATCTATGTGTTGCAAATCTTTTTAAGTCTCTTCCTCAGTATATTCTTAGTATCATTTGTGTATATTTTCCCAGATTACATTTTTAATGGAAAAACTGCGAAATATTACAGATATTTACTTTATTAAAAAAAAAAACAGCTGCGAGAGAAAAAAAAACTAGTACAGAGAGGAGCATAGCCACTTCTAAAATATCGTTTTTTTTTGTTGTAAAACAAACTTGTTTTATTGACATGCACTTCAATAGCAATGTCTCTACCTTCTCTAAACGGGACTTTATTATCGCTTTTTGCATTTTAGTCAGTTGAGGCATGTCGACGTTAATTAAATTTCGTTTGAAATTTCACATAGCCAAATATTTTGGTGTCTTGTTTTTTTCTCTCGCAACTGTACATACATATGAGTAAGTACTTTAATTTTTTATTTAAATTAAATTATCAAAATTATGTAAAAAAATATGTATGTGGATAGAAGAGACACTTCCTAAAGTGTATTCTAAATATTTACTTAATCATCTTATCAGTGTCTTATTTCTCATGTGCATTTATAATTGAGAGTAATGAAATTTAGTATACGAGTAAGATTATTCGATCCTAAACTGTAATAAACTGAAAACCGGATTTAGCGAGAAACCTTTTACACGCGAAAATATAAATTTAAAATTGAAGTAATACACTTTTCCATCCGCTGGAAAAAAGAAACTACATTCGCGGTGGCAGTGAGTGTATGCTGATTGCCTCCGAAGCAGGAGCACACCAGTAGCAAAGTTGTTTCGCAGCGGTGGAGGAGGAGGGAAAGCAATAAGTCCTCCACCCCCGCACGTCACCCCCCTCGCCGCGCGGAAAACGGAGCAAAACGAGAAGAAATAAAGCCCGCGCCCGGGTAGGGAGAGAATGCATGAGGAATTATTCCCGAATCAGCTCGGCGAGCGAGGAGCGAGGGAGGCTTAAGAAAGAGGGTTGCTCGCAGCCGCGCACACAAATCACCAGAGGAAATATATTATAATAAAATGTGTACTAGGTACGGCTCCAGCGCCGACCTACCTCCCCCGCCGCCACCCCTCGCCAGCCACCATCCTGCAACATCCCCGAAACGGGGAGATATTAAAAAAAATAAGAACGTAATACATGGAGGAAATAAATAGAGAGGAAATTGTGCAATTTCGTTACTTATTACATTGTTTGAATATAGACTTATGAATACAGGCATAGTCATTCTTACAATATTACGATTTTTAATAATCTAAACAAGTGAAAATCAACTGCTTTAGAATAGTTATTTAGGTAACCAGTGTGTAATATAAGGCTTTTGGGCACGATTTGTGAGTTTAGAACACAAGCGTTCGGCGAGTGCACTAATCGCAAAAAGTTTTTTATCATTTATCATTTTTTATCATTAAACAAATACATGTAAATAAATAGTATACCTATTAAACAACGTAAGAGCTGAGAATATAAATAAGAAATTATTTAATTAATTTATATTTAATTAATTTTATCAATTTCACTGGTATTTGTTATGATTTAAATACTCTGCAGCAATTATTTCACATTACATTTTCAATAAATGGACAAATACAGAAAGTTTTTCTTTTAAATAACGGGTGTTCCGATTAAGCAGTCGATGCGTGGGTATCTTCTAAACCAGTGGTCTCCAAAATACGGCCCGCGGGCCAAATCCAGCCCGCGACTTGCATGAATCCGGCCCGCGATTGTTTGTAATTTTTTTTGTAAATGTCATATTTTGAAATATTGTAACAATTGTTCCTTAAATTTTTCATTATTTTATAAAATTAATCGGATCTTGGCCGACTTTATTATGTAGAATTGTATTTGTGGCCCGCGAAGAAGATAGTTTGGAGACCCAGGTTCTAAACTATAAGAGATAGAGAATCGGTTAAATGAGAGAAAAAATGCAGGTCAATGAATACTATCTATGACCGTGGTAAAACCAACAAATAGGTTGAAAGTTCAGAGCACACTGCGAAAAAACTGATTTGGACGATTATTATTTTTTCTTTATAACTTGGTTATTCATAACGATATAAATATAATATTTTAACATTAATAAAACATTTTTTTATGTATTTTAATAAGATGCAATTATTTTTAACACAATGCAAGTATTTTCAAAGATATGCACACTAACTTCATTTTATTATATGGACGTCAAAGTTCATTTTGTAGAGACTTTATTTGTACTAAAATTGTGTCAAAAACATATTTAATTTGTTTATCACATGTCCTAAATTCATAATTAATAAATATATATTTGTTCTAATATAAAATTTCACAGCATACTAGATAAATATGTATGTTTATTTTTTTTAAATAAACTTATCATATTATACATCAAATCAAAGAAAATAAAAAAATTTACAAAACGAGCTCATAGCCAACTTTGACGTCCATATAAAAAAATTCCATCATTCTGTTCTCAATAATAACCAAGTTTTTAGAGAAAATTTTTCGCAGTGTGCTCTGAACGTTCAACTTTTTTGTTGGTTTTACACCAAACATAAATAGTTCTTATTGTCCTGCATATTTTGTCCCATTTGACCGATTCTCTATCTCTCACCGTTGAAATATTTATTTCGTCTAATCTCAATGTACGTCTAAAAGAACGCATTATTGAAAATATTATTTTCTTGTCTAACGCTAATTTGTATTCTTTCAATTCAGCACAAAACTCTAAAAGTTTGCCAATCTCTGATCATTATTTCAGGTTTTAAATATACAGTTTTAATTTACCCAAATTTTCCAATATTAAAGCATCTGGAGCAATTTCTTCTTAGATTTTTTTCTATAAATTATCCGTACGTATCCTAAAAAAAAAACTCGAATTTAGAAAGCGCATGATTTAGTTAGACCAGTCGTTGATAACCGATAGTGTGCAAACCACAGATGGTCCGCGAAATATTTTAAAAAAATGTATTCATTTGAACATGATGGAAGGTTTTGATCAACATTAATCATAGGAATAACCAAAATATTTTAATAAGCAATTATTTTGGACCAAGATGTTCTAATAATCGATTTTTGCATCCATTATTTTCACTACTACTATTAATAGTATTGATTATTATGTCGATATTTTTTTTTTTTTTTGGTTTTGGCTTTTGCCTGGCCTTGGGCCTTAGCCATCATCAATGTTTATTTTTGTATCAATTAATTTATTACAATTTGTATTATTTAACTATTCATTCGGACAATCACACACATTCATACCACACCCAGGGTCACGACGAGACATTATTTTTCAAATAAAGTCTTCCCGTGCACGGGAATCGAACCCGAACTTGTGGCTCGCCGAGCGATACAGCCCGGCGACGTTACCGCTCGGCCACCACCTGCCCATTATGTCGATATAAAAATGGATTATTTCATCCATATAATAACCGTTTTTTTCAAATCTTCCGTTTACGCTAGTAGTGGTATAATTCGAATAGAAATCATCGAATATTTTGAAGATCGCTCGAATGATTCACAATATGTCAGTATCTTCTACACCTAGCGCATTAAAAAAATACGAGCATAGATAAAAAATCGTGATTATTCATGCAATCTTCATTTATATTTGACCTATATCTTTTATATTATCACGACTATCAGATTAATGCTGACTAAGCTATTGGACTTCAAAATAAATCAGTGTTCTGAAGTAAAATTACAAGTTCAGGCAAGCCTGAAAATTTGGATTGGTCGCTCGAAATTCGAAATTTGTTTGATGCCTAATCAAAGAGTGGAATATTAAACGAATTAATAATAATATTAAATGCACAACAAATAGACTTTGCCAAATACTTGAAATATGACTGCTTCTCTTAAAATATAAAAACAAAATCTTGTAGTTTTTGATTTAAAAGTTCAATAAAACACAACGATTCGATTATGACAAATGATTCAAATCGCATTAAAACTTTATTCATTTCTTAACCTGCTTAACTTGAATTTTAAATTTGAATTTAAATTTTGTAGGCATTCATCGTTTCTGTACAGTGTTCAATTTGAAGTTTGGAACGAGTGTTGGTCACTTCCAGACTAAGAATAAAGTCGAGGGTCGCGCGGCGACCCGAGACAAATTTTCACGGGGCTTTTCTAAACTCGAAATTTTACTTCATGCGCCACGCGTTTAAAACACTGACGATATTGTGAAGTTGGGAATAAACTGCTTATGTCTAATAAATGTTATCCTAATCTCGAGCTATTATTTGTCTAACAAAAGTAGTAAACAAACCAATATTAGTCGTTATTGATCATTAATTTTTTCAGAAAAACCAGTTAAGATATTTTAATTCCAACTTCAGGATCTTAAAACGTGTATATATCTGAGCAAAATGAGTGCTTTTAGAGTTGATTTAAAATTTCATAATTTATTTATAATTTTACAAACAAAATTACTTTAAAATATTACGATGTTTTTACTAAACCTTAACTTTGACACGATTTTTCAGAAAAAAAGAGTTAAGGTATTTCAATTTAGACTTCAGGATCTCAAAACGTGTTTATTTTTAAGGAAATGATTTTCTTTTTATATATATTTTTCGAACAATAAAAATTATTAGATTTTGAGGTTATCTGATCATTTTTTTTTTTCACTAAAATCACAACTTTGACAGGATTTTCAAGAAAAGCCAGCTGAGATATTGCAACCTTAAGTTCGGGTTCTTAAAGCTTGTTAATTTTAAAGTAAAAATTAGTACTTTCAAAGTTGATTCAATAATTCATGTTTGTGTTATAATTTTTTAAACAAGATTGCCTTATCATCTAACATTGTTTTCACTAGATCTCAACTTTGACACTATTTTAAAAAAAAAACTAGTTAAGATATTTCAACCCTACTTTCAGAATCTTATAGCGTATTTATTTATTAGCAAAATTGAAGCTTTTATCGTTGATTTAATAGTTTGTAATTTTCTTACAAACCAAGATGATCTCAAAATCTAATGCATTTGTATAATTTCCAAAACAAGGTCATCTCAAAATATAACGACTATTCATATTCATATCACGATTTAATTTTGTAGGCATTCATCGTTTCTAAACAGTGTTCAATTTGAAGTTCTGAACGAATGTTGTCCACTACCAGACTAAGCATGAAGTAAAATTTCGAGTTTAGAAAAGCCCCGCGTAGAAAATTTGTCGAGGGTCGCGCAGCGACCCGAGACAAATTTTCACGGGGCTTTTCTAAACTCGAAATTTTACTTCATGCAACACGCGTATAAAACACTGACCATATTGTGAAGTTGGAAATACACTGTTTATGTTTAATAAATTTTAACCAAATCTTGTGGTATTATTTGTGTAACAAAAGTAGTAAACAAACCAATATTAGTCGTTATTGCTTCATTAATTTTTTGAGAAAAACCAGTTAAGATATGTTAATTTCAACTTCAGGATTTTAAAACGTGTTTAGATCTGAGCAAAATGAGTGCTTTTAAAACTGATTTAATAATTCATGATTTATTTATAATTTTCCAAACAAAATTACTTTAAAATATTGCGATGTTTTTACTAAACCTAAACTTTGACACGATTTTTCAAAAAAAGAGAGTTAAGTTATTTTAATTTCGTTTATTTTTGGGTTAATAACTAATTTTTATTATATATAATTTTTCGAAGAAAAAAAATTATTAGATTTTGAGGTCATCTAATGATTTGTTTTTTCACTAAAATCACAACTTTGACAGGATTTTCAAGAAAAACCAGTTGAGATATTGCAACCCTAAGTTCGGGTTCTTAAAGCTTGTTAAATTTAAAGTAAAAATTAGTGCTTTCAATGTTGATTCAATAATTCATGATTATGATTCAATAATTCATGATTATGTTTCCAAACAAGATAATATTACGATGTTTTTACTAAACCTTAACTTTGACACGATTTTTCAGAAAAAAAGAGTTAAGGTATTTCAATTCCGATTTCAGAATTTCAAAACGTGTTTATTTTTAAGGAAATGTTTTTTTTTGATACAAAAAAAATCATTACATTGTGAGGTAATTTAATGATTTTTTTCACTAAAATCACAGCTTTGACAAGATTTTCAAGAAAAACCAGTTAAGATATTGCAATCACAAATTCAGGTTCTTGAAGCTTGTTAATTTTAAAGTAAAAATTAGTGCTTTCAAAGTTGATTCGATAATTCATGATTGTGTTATAATTTTCCCAACAAGATTACCTTATAAGCTAACATTGTTTTCACTAGATCTCAACTTTGACACGATTTTTTAGAAAAAACTAGTTCAGATATTTCAACCCAACTTTCAGAATCTTATAGCGTATTTATTTGTAACTAAAATTGAATCTTATATCGTTGATTTAATAATTTATACTTTTCCTGTAATTTCCAAAACAAGATAACCTCAAAATCTAACGACTATTCCTATTCATATCACGATTAAATTTTGTAGGCATTCATCGTTTCTGAACAGTGTTCCATTTGAAGTTTTGAACGAGTGTTGTCTACTCCCAGACTAAGCATGAAGTAAAATTTTTAGTTTAGAAAAGCCCCGCGTAGACAAATTTTCACGGGGCTTTCCTAAACTCGAAATTTTACTACATGCGCACGCGTATAAAACACTAACCATATTATGAAATTGTAAATATACTGCTTATGTTTAATAAGTTTTAACCAAATCTCGTGCTATAAAAATTCGAGCAATTTACAATAAATTTATGGTAAATCTCTTTATATACTGTTTTTTATTTGTTTTTAATATCCATAACCTGTCGATCGCCAAATAACTTGGTATGCAAAAGTAGCTCGCGTATTACAAAAGGTTGAACACCCCTGTTCTAGAACTTTGTGGTCACTGCTAAGAACAAAAAACCGCAATGGTCCCTGATTTTGAACTTTACAATATACCAGTGTTTCGTACATATGGCGCATAAAGTAAAATTTTGAGTTAAGAAAATGTACTTTATGTTTAATCAAAGAGTGTAAACACTCGTTAGAAGCTTCAATTTAAACGCTTTTATAAAATTAATAAATGCCTCCAAATTTACAGCATGTATACAGAGAGTTTTATGTAACACCCAACATTATCAATGTTAATTTTCATACAGAGAACTATACATATGCATACGTTGTACATTTTCCGATACTCGGTTTATTAAAAGAATTCAATTTGAAGCTTTAAACGAGTGTTTTCCACTCCCAGGTTAAGCATGAAGTAAAATTTCGAGTTTAGAAAAGCCTGAAAATTTGGTTTGGTCGCATAGCGCGAAGCGCGGAGCGACCAAACCAAATTTTCAGGCTTTTCTAAACTCGAAATTTTACTTCATGCGCCACCGGTGTAAAACACTGAAACACTCTGAAGCTCGAAATATATTTTAAACTTTGCAATATGTCAGTGTTTTATACCGGTGGCGCATGAAGTAAAATTTCGAGTTTAGAAAAGCCTGAAAATTTGGTTTGGTCGCGTAGCGCTTCGCGCTACACGACCAAACCAAATTTCCAGGCTTTTCTAAACTCGAAATTTTACTTCATGCTTAGTCTGGGAGTGGAAAACACTCGTTTTAGGTATCGAATTAAACTCTTTTAAAAAAACGGTGATTTTCTAAAGATTTAAGGCACATACGCTGTAATTGGGACAATTTGTACTGAAATAAGTTTAGGCATTAATTGCGATTGATTTGCTATAATTTGTTATGGTCATATAGGCAACCCAATTTACACATAACCTTAAAACTGAAGGTGTCAAATCGTAATAATTACTTTGGCTTGACAAATCGAACATACGAAAATGTACATTGCAAATGTTCGGTGTTACATTAAACTCTCTGTATATGTATACTTAAAAGAAAGATGCTCAGTATATATTTTTAATAAATAAACAATTTTAAAATTCTTACCGCTGTGAAAATAAATATTTGCTGCTTGAAATTTTTCACTTTAAAAGATTTGAAGAATGGTCCTAGTCTCCTAATTCGATTGCAAATCATCATCTTTGATATAATTAATATAACTTGTTTAAAATCACCTTTTTTCCCTTTCGTTTTTTAACCACAGAGACGAACAAACTTTTAATTTCACTGCGTTAACGAAACGAAAGCACGAAACCCGTTTCGCAACGCGGCACTGCCAAAACTGAACCTCTTCTTTATGCACGTATGGAATCTTTTTGGTCACACCTCGACCCTCTGTTTATCCAAAATCATATGCACATGCATACATTACCGCATCACAATAATGCACGGCCGGCTTGCTTCCATACCCATCATCCTACCTCTTCATCCCTGGGTATGCGCGCATACGTAATTAGCAAAAATCTCTGGGAAAAAAAAGTGTTACGTAACAACAAAACTACGAAATTACCATAGCGCATTTCGGGGGGAGAGCAAGACAAACTCCGAAGACGCCGTTGCGCGCCTCGATGTAATTATCGCCTTTGGGCAGAAAGCGTTAATTGAATTTGCATATTCAGGTAGCGTATTATGCATACACGTACACGTACAATGCGAGGAGGCATTGTTTCCCTAACGCCATTCATTCATTCATTCATTTGCACCTCTCTCGCTCGCTGATCTGATCCCCGGAACCAATCTGCATATGCTCTCTCGTTTTGTTTCCACTGGGACAAATATCCGTTCGGCTCCGGCAGCCGTTACAACGCTTCTGTCTTTTTCTCTTTTTTTAATGGGATGCAAATACGGGGAGGATGTGTTTATGCAAAATAGAGTGTTAACAATTAAAACAATGCAGAAAGGAATACTTTGAAACTGTAAAGTTTTTTTTTTATTATTGTCCAGTAACTGTAACGATGTGCAAACAGAAGCTTGATTAATTCACATTCGAATTGAAAGCAGAATAATAGAAGACAACTAATTATTATATAATACGGAAGAAAGCTTATTAGTGCGATAGAATCCTAAATAACACAGTATGGAATTATTATTGTGGAAATTATGGGTGGGAATTTTTCAAATTTAAGTATTCGAATATTCATTGCAAAATATATTCAAATATTCGAATATTCTAATTATGCAAATATTCGAATATTTAAATAGTCCAATATTGAAATATTTATATATTCGATTATTCGATTTGGATATTGAAATAGTCGAATATTCGAATGTATAAATATTCGAATATTCAAATAGTTCAAAATTGAAATATTTAAATATTCGAATATTTAGCTATTCAAATATGTCCAAAAATATCACAATGACCCAAAAAAACATCAGAAATCCAATACCAATATATTTGTCGAATATGAGATCCTGTTACAATCAAAGAATCTCACAATTAACATAAATCGTTCTAATTATGACAATATATGAGAAAATTACCTTTCTTTGTGTTAAAAATTTGAATTGTCTATAATGTCAATAATAAAAATATATTGATTGATAATTGACACACTAAAATTATTTCACTTGTCAATTGGTTAAATTTGAGACCATTTCACATTAAATTAGCGTTTTATACGAGTGGCACTTGAAGTAAAATTTCGAGTTTAGAAAAGCCTAATTTGGCTCGGTCGCTCCGCTTCGCTACGCGCCCGAGCCAAATTTTCAGGCTTTTCTAAACTCGAAATTTTACTTCATGCTTAGTCTGGGAGTGGAAGACACTTGTTTATTTCATGATTAAAACAATTGAAAATTGACGTAATACGTGTATTGTCGTTTTATTTCGAATATTCAAATATGACCATAGAGGAATTGTTTTCAATATTCTAGTACATAGATCGCCATATACTAAGACTGAAGGTTTACCAGTATGAACTATTACAACTGTAGGTAGATATAACTTCTTTTAACTGGTTAATGATGAATCCTGGAGTTTCTTAGACGAAATAATCGACCCTAACGATTGTGTGAGTGAATTTTTGTCGCGTTTTCTCAAATACTTTCAATCATGCTTTCCGCTAAAACCTAGGAAACTTAGTAACCAATGACACAGCGTGAAATGGCTTAACAGTTCATTAAAATCTATGAGAGATAACCTACAACTACTTGCAGAACTGTACAATCAAACAGGTGATCCGGAACTGAGACTGATGAGAAACAATTTTAGAAATGCTTACAGACACGCTATTCGAAGAAGTAAGCTAGATGTTAATAATTCGTCCATTATACACAACAACTTTGAGCCTAAAGCCATTTGGAAAGTCATCATCAACTCCGTTAGACCGGCCAAACCTAAAACAAATCCTACTATTTCTGCAGAAGTTTTTAACGCATACTTCAAAGATATTGCAAACTCAATTATTGGTTCTTTGCCTACATCTGATGCGGATCCCATCAACTTAATGTTTGGTAATCATAAACAAACTCGCGATTTTTTCAAGTTTAATGATATATCAATGAATGAAGTTAGAGATGTAGTGTCGACGGTCCGTAACAGCTCTTCTAAGGATATTTATGAGCTCCGAATTGATCTAATCAAATCGGTAGTCACCGCTATTTTATCCCTACTTACCAAAATGCTTAACAAATGCTTAAGAAACAACGTGTTCCCAGATGTTTTTAAGAGAGCCATTGTAATTCCAATTTTTAAGAAAGGCGAGGTAGACGATCCTGATAACTATCGTCCCATTTCACTTCTGCCTCAATTTGGAAAAATATTAGAAAAAATTATGCTGTATCAATTAGTCTCCTATCTGGAAGAAACGAACATCCTAGTAACTGAGCAATATGGCTTCAGAAAGGGTCGATTAACAGCGACGGCGATATCTACCTTTGCCGAAACAATTATTGATGCATTTCAGGAAGGCTCAGTATCAATGACTACTTTCCTGGACTTCTCTAAGGCCTTCGACTGTGTTTCTCATGAAATATTGCTGCGTAAACTGTATTTTTACAATATACACCCAGATAGCTGTCGGCTCTTACTCTCCTATCTCTCTGGAAGAACGCAGTGTGTCTTATCCAATGGAACCATATCTGAAGCCTCAGCTATTGAACATGGGGTATCGCAGGGTTCGGTATTAGGACCGCTTTTATTTCTACTCTACATTAATGACCTACCCTGTGCGTTGTCAGCCACAAAAACCATTTTATATGCGGACGACACCACCATTATTAATAAAGCACCGAATTTGACCTCAGCTATCACTTTCCACGATCAATCACTTAACGAAGTTTCAGAATGGTTCCTAAATAACCATCTTAAACTCAATTGCAGTAAATCAGCTACGCTCACTTTTTCGTTAAAGAGCAGAGTGCAGCAGCAGGCTCCTACAAAGTTTCGGGAATGCCATATTGACTCTTTTCTATCTTGGAATACCCATGGGGCCACACTTGCTGCATAGCTCTGTTCTAATATATTTCTTATTCGCAGTCTAGTACCTTTGGTTTCAAAAGATATTGTTCGGACGACATATTTTTCTCTATATCAGAGTAAAATATCTTATGGGATTGTTGCTTGGGGATGCCGCCATCCGACACCGGATTTTTGGACTCCAAAGAAGAGCAGTCAGAGTCATCGCTGGGATCAACTACACAGACGACTGCAGACAAGTATTTATTGATCTGAACATATTGACGTTCCCATCACTCTACATACTTGTTTGCCTTTCCCATATTAAACGCAACTTAAATGATTACCTGACATGCAGTGATAATAATAAATACAATACTCGACAGAAATCGGATTTGTATTTAAAAGCTACAAGGCTGACAAAAGCGCGGACGGGAGAACGTTTCTATCCAGGAATTACCCCACAATAAGTTCTATCGGACAATGAAGGAGTTCCTATCAAGTAATGCATTTTACTGCTTTGAGGATTATCTCGATTTTAATTTTAGTAAAGCTTTTAATATTATATGTAATTATTTTTATTATTAATTTACTATTAATTATTTAAGAAGTGACTTATGTAAAACATGTAAATTGTTATTGCTTCAATAAATATGAAATACATGAGAAACACAATACTCTTAAAAATGCCTATATATTTGTCAAAAATGAGATTCTGTTACAGTCAAAGTATCACATTATAAATTTAAATCGGTATAATTATGACAATTTATGAATAAGCAAATTACATTTCTTTGTGTCAAAAATTTTTAATAGTCAACAATGTCAATAATAAAAATATATTGATTGATTGATAATTGACACACTAAACTTATTTCACTTATAATTGGTTAAATTTAAGACAATTTCACATTAAATCAGTGTTTTTATGCGTGGCGCATGAAGTAAAATTTCGAGTTTAGAAAAACCTAATTCCGCTTCGCAACGCGCCCGAGCCAAATTTTCAGGCTTTTCTTAACTCGAAATTTTACTTTATGCTTAGTCTGGGAGTGGAAGACACTCGTTTGTTTCATGATTAAAACAATTGAAAATTAACGTAATACGTTTATTGTCGTTTTATTTCGAATATTCAAATATTTAAATATGCCCAAAAATATCACAATGGCCTAAAAAAAAAACATGAGAAATACAATACTAAAAATGCCGATATATTTGCCAAAAAAGAGATTCTGTTACAGTCATAGAATCACATTATTAATATAAATCGTTATAATTATGACAAAATATGAATGAGCAAATTACATTTCTTTGAGTAAAAATTTTTTAATTTTCAACAAAGTCAATAATAAAAATATATTTATTGATAATTGACACACTAATCTTATTTTACTGGTCAATTAGTTAAATTTAAGACCATTTCACATTAAATAAGCGTTTTATGCGAGTGGCGCTTGAAGTAAAATTTCGAGTTTAGAAAAGCCTAATTTGGCTCGGTCGCTCCGCTTCGCTACGCGCCCGAGCCAAATTTTCAGGCTTGCTAAACTCGAAATTTTACTTTATGCTTAACCGGGGAGTGGAAGACACTCGTTTGTTTCATAAAAGTTGTTAAAATTGACCAACAATGTTTCAACAATGTTTCACTAGTTTGACAGTTTTGCGATAAGTAAACTTCTGTTTTTTAATATATTCTATTTTAAAAATCGAAATTCTGCATTTTATAATCAATTATTATTGCCTCAAAAACTAATTCCCAATAAACAACTAAACAAAAAAAATATATATGTTCGTAGCTAAAAAAATGATTGAAATATAAGAAAATATTTCTCTTTTAAAATGTGTATCTGGGTTCCGCATTTTCACCAAATAATAATTATGAAAATATATGAGAAAATTACCTTTGTTTGTGTCAAAAGTTTAGAATTTTTAACAATGTCAGTAATAAAAATATATTGCTTAATAATTGACATACTAAACTTATTTCACTTGTCAATTGGTTCAATTTAAGGCAATTTCACATTAAATCAGTGTTTTTTACGCGTGGCGCATGAAGTAAAATTTCGAGTTTAGAAAAGCCTAATTTGGCTCGGTCGCTCCGCTTCGCTACACGCCCGAGTCAATTTTTTAGGCTTTTCTAAACTCGAAACTCGGCCCATATCCCTCCCCCCTGGCGTAAGAAACTTACAGTCAAAATGTTACAATCGTCATTGACTAATGAAATTCTATTATAATCAAAAGACTAAGTGATTTTATTAGTCAAAAAACAATTGACACAGTAATTTATGTAACGTTCTAATGTCAAAATAGTGAAGCTTATTTAAATTATGTGAAACTGTTATGGTAGTTAAAAGACAGGTGAGGTTACAAAAATTATGTTTTTTTTTTTTTTCGTTTAACATTGCGTTTTTAATTTAATTGTAACTAACTTGACAACTTGTCATACAACCTTACCTAACTTTATTAAGTTTTTAATGAAAAAATTGTGCTACAATGTCATAATTGGCCAAAATTATTTTCCACGTTGAAAATATCAAATTATGCGAAGGAAAAAACACGTTCATTTTATTCACATAAATTGTTTCTAGCATATTTTTTTTATTTTCGTCATACCTAGTATAGTATGTTAATAGCAGGTTTCGAGTACTACGTACTCATTATCAGTAACTTACTGACTAGATGTCAAACTGTTATGATAGTTAAAAGACAGATGAGGTTACAAAAATTGTTTTTTTCTTTGTTTAACTTGGCCGTTTTAATTTAATTGTAACTAACTTTACAACTTGTCATACAACCTAACCTAACTTTATTAAGATTTTAAGGAAAAAATTGTGCTAAAATGTTATAGTTCTCCAAAATTGTTTTCCACGTTGAAAATATTAAATTACCTAAAAAAAAACGTTTATTTTATTCGCATAAATTGTTTCTAGCATAATTCTATATTTTTAACAGGGAATGATAATGTATGTCAATAGTGACAAGTTATACTAAAAATATCAATTTATGTAAAAAAATAAAAATTATCTAAATTTTCAGCCTTTTCTAAACACGAAATTTTACTTCATGCAGGAATGCAAGACATTCCTTAGAATGATATTAAATACTTCAATAACATAATATTTGTTCTGATTTATTGATTATATTTGAAATTCCTGAGTTGTTTTTTATAATATTATTTTACTAGTTCATACGAATACGAATTTTCGTATCCCATTCGAAATAATGCAACAGTTTTAATGTTAATTGCCTTTGACACTATTTCCTATATGCATGCACATTATTTTTCTAATTTTCGGAAATACACCTCATGTTTTTATTATTACTAATAATCATATTTATTATTTACGATTGTCTGCCAATTATTTTTATTGTCCCAAACTTAACTTAACACGATGACTGCCTTGTGAATCAAATACGATTCACATTAAATAGAAATCTCCATTAAAAATACATGCAGATTAATAATTAGTAATGAAAATTTAAATATCTCGCTTAGTTTATCTTTAAAGTTAAAACTAATATTTTATTGAAACTGCTCCAGTTAACGCGATATGTTTATTTACTGCCCCTTATGTATTACTTTAAAACTAATTTTGTTTAAAAATGAATGCAGTTTAATAATCTGCAACGGAAATAGAAATGTCTCATTAGTTTTTCTCTCTCTCTCTCTCTTAAATTTTGTGTTAAAGTTAAAATTTTGTTAACAAAAATTCGCTGTTTGTGAAGAGTTTTGTCAAATTACAATATGTTATTGAATAACTTCAAAATCCTCAGATTTTGTAAACAAAATTATTAACTTAGTTACATTAAATGATTAGTTTAAATTTCAAAGAAACAGATTTTGTTTAGAATTGAATGCAGTTAGTAGTTAGAAATAAACATGTTTAAATATGATTAATTAATTTTTCACCTAACCCGTGGTGAAACATTTTTGAAATAATCCTGGATATGTAAAGTTATTTAAGTTAAAAACACTTGGTATTGTTTCACAAATTAAAACTTTATTCCGACTAGTTTCGGTTTATTAAACCATTTTCAAAGGAATTATACCAAGTGTTTTAAATTTAAATAACTTTACATATTCTAATATGTTTCACCAAGTGCCAGATGAGAAATTAATTCAAGAAATAATTCTGGATATTTAATTAAAACACTTGTTTTAATAAAATATCCAGAATGTTCAAATATTTTGGAAAGAAATTGCAGAAGTTAAACAGAGATTATTTAAAAAAATATATAAACATTCATCATTGAAAATTACTCTAATAATCAGTAAAAATACAATATTTTAAACATCTCAGCTGTTTTTTTTTTGTCGATAATTTCTAATCATAGTTTAAAAAAAGACAAATTATCAAGATGATTATTCTAAAAAAAAGAGAGACTTATTTTTCGAAAATAGGGCGGTAATTTTCAGGCTATTCTAAACTCAAAAGTTTACTTCATGCTTAATTTAGGAGTGGAAAAGACTCGTTTAAAGCTTCAAATTGCACTATTTTTAAAAAAAGCGTATGCATATCATATAAAAGAAAAATTCCCTGTATAACCATTTGAACAATCATTCGAATTATTATTCATATTACCATTTGAATGATTATTCATATTACCGTTTGAATGATCATTAATATTATTATTTAAATGATCATTTAAATCATCATTCAAATCATCATTCGAATCATAATAATAGATTATTAAATAATCGAATAATATTATTATTCTCACTCGAGTCGGCCTATCACTAGTTTCTATTTTTCGAATTCGTAAATCGACGATTTCGATATTTCATCTTATTCTTGCTAAATTTAATCAAACTGACAAAATGAATGATGACACGATCACAAATACAAATATAGTAAAGTAGGCGAATACTCGCTAATCGAATACATATGCTGGTAAAAAAAAATTATTGGCATCAAAACTAAAAACTCATCTCCAAATAAACACAATACAAAGTAAATTTATGTTTAATGGGGTAGATTTCTTACATCCTTCTCCTCTCCCTCTTCCACCCTAATTTCATCACCTACAGAGAGTTTTATATAACACCGAACATTTTCATAAAATAGGATTTGACACCATTAATTTTTATGTTATGTGTAAATTGGGTTACCTACATGACCACTACAAATTGTAAATAATCAATTGCGATTAATGCCTCAACTTGTACATACAGGGAGTTTTCCTTTCAAAAATACATGTCCTAATTTCGGCGTATATGCCGTAAATCTTTAGGTAATCGTTTTTTTTTTTTAAATGGAGTTTAATTTGAAACTTAAAATTAATGTTCCACTCCCAGACTAAGCATGAAGTTAAATTTCGAGTTTAGAAAAGCCTGAAAATTTTGTTTGGACGCGTAGCGCGAAGCGCGGAGCGGCCAAACCAAATTTTCAGGCTTTTCTAAACTCGAAATTTTACTTTATGCGCCACCGGTACAAATACTGACATATTACGAAGTTTGAAACACACCGCTGAACTTTACATTGAATCAGTGTTTTGTGCCGGTGGCGCATGAAGTAAAATTTCGAGTTTAGAAAAGCCTGAAAATTTGGTTTGGCCGCTCCGCGCTTCGCGCTACGTGACCAAACCAAATTTTCAGGCTTTTCTAAACTCGAAATTTTACTTCATGCTTAGCGTGGGAGTGTAAAACATTCGTTTAAAGCTTAAAATTGTATTCTTTTAATAAACCGAGCGTGGTAAAATGTACAACGTCTGCATACCCACTAAACAAAAAACAATCAAATAACGTTATATCAACATTGTATCAACATTAAACGTTTTTTTAATGTTGTTGAAACATTATTTAAATGTATTTGCTCAGTGGGTATGTATACTTAAAAGAAAAATTCTCGTTATGAATATGCTCGGTGTTACATAAAACTCTCTGTATACTAGTATTCATACCTGAAACCTACTAAGATTGTTTTTAACTTTTTCATCTGCTTTGATTTAATAGAAAATATGCCAATATGTAGAGTTCTTGGTTTTCTTATATCTGAAAGTTGTTATCATGAAAAATACACAATCTTAGATTAATCACAAAAAACAAAATTCTATGTTAAACTAGTTATTGTGAAATGGATAATTTGATCCAATAATAATAAATGAGGGTTGTTAGTGAGGGTGTTAGTTATGAGTGAATATTTCTGTTTAAGAAGCACGCGATTAAATTTTAATAATGATGATGCGACGCGGAAAAAGTAATCATCGCCATATTTCAGCTGGTAAGGAGGAGGAGGAGGAGGAGACGAGGAGGAGACATTAACAATGAAAAAGCGGTCTCTCCGGCTGATAGATTCCGTAATTGATCGAGGGTGGTTACACAAGACTGATTAGCACTCTGGAAATATCACTTAGAAGAAAATGATTCCCCGTCCCGTTTGATAAATGAGTGACATCTTTCTTAGCCCGAAACGGAACGGTCGCGCAAGAGGAAGAAGCGGCAAAACGCGATTTTAAGGTTGATTTTTTTTCTTGCTGCCTTCGCCTCCCCTTTTGAATTTCTTTTTCTCCTCCACCGGCGCCGCCACCCGAACCGAGCGACATGTCAGCCTAATGATGCTTCACCCTGCCATGTGCACCCGCTCTAAATATATTTATTCAAACCCTCTCTCCCTCCAACCCCCTCGCGCTCACACTCGCAGCCATATTACATCCACTACTCGCTTTTATTTTTTATTTGCACGCAAAATTGGAATGACTTTATCAGGAGGTTCCAGAATTTAAATAACCATTACCAATTGAAATGTTTATTTTATTTTTTAATGTGTATATTACTGAAATTTTAATCTGGGTTTTATATTTAACAACATCCAAATGAGTAGAACAAAATGTTTACCGAGCGATCGTTTTTTTTTTTTTTTAAGAGTTTATTTCGTACAATTACAATGATATATATATATATATATATATATATATATATATAGTAACATAAGTTAAAATTATTTGTATTCATCTGCGCCTCATTGTAGTTGGTACCTTGGGTTTCATGATTTAAAGTAGGCTTTGATTTTTAAATTAGATCGGCACTACTGACTGTTGACACCTAGTTTAGCATAACCTAAAATTTATTTCATCATTCAATTAGCATTCTGGGCAACCGTAAAAAAATTGAGTTTTAAATGATCGCGCAGTACCTTTATAAAGTGTCAACCTATATAGTGTATAGTATACAGACAGTTTTATGTAACACCGAACATACTAAAATGTACTTAATGTTAATTTTCCTATGTGCGATGTGTACTGGGACGCATCAAAGCATTGAGTACGATGTGATTGGCTACGATTTCTAATGGTAATATAGTCAACCTAATGTACACTCTTCACGTCAAAAATTAATTAAATTTGTCAATTATTATGTCAACCACAATATTTTGTATTATGAATATTTTAGTACAACGGAATGGTTATCAACTTTTGTTATGTTTTTAATCAGTAAAATACAGGTTAAAGAAGGTAAGAAGATATAAACGCTTCATCAGTAAACACAAGTTTTCGCAACATTTTGTTGTTTAATTTAACATATTAAATACAATTTTACAAAAATGTTATCGCTTAATTTTGTTATACAGCAACTAGTAATGTTGGAATTTGTAGGACCTCAACTTAAATCTTGTAGAACTCCTACATACATAGGATTTTTAAATATTTAATGATTTTGCAATAGTAAGGATATTATTAGACACTATTCGACATAACAGAAATTGCTTAATTTCATCTCTTCCGATAATATCGACGGACTTGTAACTCCTCGCTTGTGAAATTTATCCAAACAAACCGTTCTAAAAGGTTCGAAATGGTTGAAATAAATGGTAGTCTAATTGACCAGAACATTTTTCAGAAAATAAATCATAGGAATTTCTTGAACTGTTTTCTCCATGGTATAAGTTTACCAGAATAATCTTTTCCTCCTTTGTATACATTATTGATATGTTTAACTCTCCGTTCTTCGTCTACGTCTGCTTCAAGTGCTAGAACAGCAAATATCACTTGCTTGCGATAACTGACAGATTTCATTTATTTTTGAAGGGAAGAGTGTATATTGGGTTGACTATATTACAATTAGAAATCGTAGCCAATCACATCGCACTCAATGCTTCGATGCGTCCCAGTACACATCGAACATAGGAAAATTAACATTGAGTACATTTTAATATGTTCGGTGTTACATAAAACTCTCTGTATAACTATACAGTATATAACTATATAGTATTGAACTATACAAGGTGTGTATAAATTGGCGGATAATCTACACGTGGTGATGTTCTTCGTAAAATTTTAAGCAGGATATCTTAATTCTAAAATGTTGTACCATGCTTTCTAAACCTTCACGAGGTCCTCAAAGTTTGAACATCCAATCGTTTCATATGTGTTATTATTTGATAATAATTTACAGAAAACCCTGCAATTACGGTAGAACGACTAGTTTGAAGATTATTTGCCAGTGTGTGCAATCTTTCTATCTCAAATGTGTGTTTTTAACACTTTTTAATTAGCGTATTTTCATATAAAGTATAGCCGGCAACGTCGACTTCCGCTTACGTCACAAACAAATTTTGACACTTACTGTCACGAATTGTTTAAAACTTGCTAGTTCGAATTTTGTGCCAATTCTGTTTTTCTCGGTATTACCAATTTGGATTAGTTCCCGCCTTTAGTGTTTTTGTTATTTTCGGATTATTGTTTTGTTCATTTATAAATGGATTTTGCGTTTAATGAGTACGCCGACATGTACATGGCTTACGGTTTCTGTAATGGAAATGCAAATATGGCAAAAATAGAATATCGAGCACGTTTTCAAAATCGGAAGCATCCTTCTACAAATTTATTTCGAAAGCTGGATCAACGACTACGTGAAACGAGTATGTTTGTCCCTAAAAATGCGAACAGTGGTCGGCCACGGCAGAGGCGCACAGTACAACTTGAAGAGCAAGTTCTAGGTGCAATAGACGAAGATCCTACCGTCATTACCCAACACGTTAGATATCCCCAGTAACAAGACTGTTCATTTGGTTCTACAAGAAAACCTTCTACACCCATATCATCTCACGAAGGTGCAGCCCCTCTATGAAAATAATAACATATACCGAACACATTTTTGCAACACCATTTTAAATAGAATTCGTGGTGACGGTGGATTCACGAGACGTATTCTTTGGAGCGATGAGAGTATGATTACTAACAATCATAACAGTCGCTATTGGGCTAAGGAAAACCCGCGAAAAGTTCGAGAACATGGTCACCAAAGAAAGTTTTCCGTTAATTTTTGGCTAGGCATTATAAACCACACTGTTGAAG
Source organism: Philonthus cognatus (assembly GCA_932526585.2). Lineage (NCBI taxonomy): Eukaryota > Metazoa > Arthropoda > Insecta > Coleoptera > Staphylinidae > Philonthus > Philonthus cognatus. The sequence continues at coordinate 42,548,102 of OW052244.1, forward strand.
GGCTATTAAAAATTTTGATCAGTATTAATAGTCCAATATTTTGTGTCAAAGTCCACTACATTTTTTACCAAAAAATTGTGTAAACATGATTTATTATACATTTTTTCTAGCATAAATATTAAATTAAAATCATCATATCGAGCATAATTGGATTCAGAAAAACAATGTCTAATATAATAAATTAAGAAAAGTATATGCAGCCATTTTAAAATTTATAGTTTGGCAATGAAGTTAATTTAAATATATATATATAATTAGTTTCAATTTATTGTATTGAAACTGTGATTGACTTTGTTTTTTAGTTCATTCAAATCGATCAATAAATAACAGAGTTGTGGCGTTCAGCGTTTTTTATCGAACACCAGGTATATATAACTATTGGCAAATTAAATGTTTCTTTATAGTATAGTAATGTTAATGGTAGGTTTCGAGTACTACGTACTTATTATCAATACCTTATTGACTATATTACAAAAGATGCAGTGTATTTATATATAAAAAGGATTCCGGGAAATTACGTTCGGAAAGGGATTACTGGGAAAGCCCTGTATTACGTTAACAAATGTGTTAGTCGGGTCAGATTGAGGGTATTAAATCTAACAATGAATTAATTAATAGGCCTAAATCAAAACAAAGAAGTTGACTTTGCTATGTGTTTCATTCCAAGTTTGGTTAAAATCTTGACGTAACTCAAAAATCCAAATTCCTATTAGTGGTAGGTATTTATAATATTTTCAAACATTCGAGTTATATTTTTTGCATTAGCACTATTTTTTGACAATGGTATTTTTAGGAAGTGATAAATATGTTGTTTTTGTCACTTTATCACTAGTGACACACGGGCAGGGTTGGCAAATCAGTGAGTTTGTCACCAAATCTGATGGTTTCAACTTTCAGATTCAGACAAATTGTTTTTGATTGAGACGTGGCTTAATTCTAGTGTTTGATGGATGTTTTTACATGTTAACCTGGATGTTTTGATGTGACAATCTAGTGATTTACTGTCATCAGAAAGCTATTAAAGATAAAACAGTTGAACGTGCCAAAATACTGTCAAAACTATTAACATTCGGAAATATCTATCTTTACATTCATAAAAATGTCCGTGTCTAAATAAATCATAAACTTACATTTCTAAGGAGTATATTTCAAACCCTACTTGAAATCATTGTTTTTTACGTGTGGCGCATGAAGTAAAATTTCGAGTTTAGAAAAGCCTAAAAATTTCGATTGGTCGCTCCGCTTCGCTACGCGACCAATCCAAATTTTCAGGCTTTACTAAACTCGAAATTTTACTTCATGCTTAATCTGGAAGTGGACACACTCGTTAGAAGCTTCAATTGATCGTTTTTATAATCTAACCTAAGTTAACCTGACAAATTGGGAACTAACATAACCTAAAATACAGATACATATGACATAACCTAATTTACCAATCAAGGTAGTATTAGGTTAGATCAAATTAGTTGATGATGGATTAAGTTGATAGTTACTTAAATAACTGGCGTCCAACTTAATCTAAAAAATTGGTAATCTATCCTAACCTGAAAATAGTTACGCATAACGGTAACTAATTTCACGATGTATCATCTAACGTATCCCTAGCTCAGATGCCAATTACATATATTCATTCAATTAGAACTGTTACAAAATCTCAGCTGTAAATTAACCTAACTTTTACAATTAACCTAACCTAACTTTACAATCTATCTTCTAACCTAACCCTAGGTCAAATACCAACTACGTATATTCATTTAATTAGAATTCCTACAAAAGCTTAGCCGTAAGTTAACCTAACTTTCGTAACTGTCTTAATCTAAGTTTGGTGGTTACATGTTATCAAATCTATCCTAAGTAAATACTACTTAAAATAACCTAAACAACTTAGAGAATTGTTTAGGTTATTTGAAGTAGTTCGATAAACTGTTAAAAAAGTTACAATAGCTTAGATAGCCATCAGTTAACCCAACGTATGTAACTGTTATTCAATCTAACCTAACTTTTGTAACTGTTATTCAATTTAAGCTAACTTTTGACTATCTGAAATAGCAAATTAGATTAGGTTACATATGATAACACTCACCATATTATTATATCTAGCCTAATTTGTTATCTAACTTAACTGTTATAATTGTCAGATTAGATATTATTAGATATCAGGTTGGGTTCAATAATTTGTTATCTAACCTAACTGTAATCATTATGTTAGATTATATCATGTTGCGTTCGATATATGCTAAATAATCTAAATTTGTATCTATCTCAATCTGGTTTATGTTTATCAGTAAAAATATGAGTTTTGCTCCTTATACATACATTCTTTTAAGGGGAAATTGGGTTTGAACTATACGATCTTGTGGGTATTTCACTCAAATTTAGTACATGTTGTCAAACCTAACCTAAACTTTCATTTAACCTACGCAAATTCTATCCAACCTAATTTCAATACAGATTTGTTAAAGATAAACTAAATGTTCATAGCTGTTGAGTCTAAGACATTGAGCTATATACAGAGTGTCCCATTAATGCATTCTCGAGGATATATCGGCTCACGGTAAAAAAGTGCCTTTACGAAAGTTGCTTGATTTTAAGATACAGCTCTAAAAATATTTTTATGTATAGAAGGTGCGCCATACAGACAGTGGGTTATTTAATCCCTCATGAAAAATGAGGGTCCTTTTAATAAAAAGATTCGGTCCAAGTACCATTTCGGAGTTATTAAAAGAACTCTTAAATCTAAGTAACTTCGGGAAATAAACTTTTGCTTCTTTAACGTTAGTCAAGATAAGCTCCGAAACGCACACTAATGGGACATCCTGTACATAATACTAGCGCGTGTCTATAAACTGTCGGCATCTCAGTATGTTCTGACTTCAGAAACATACGTTGTAATTAGACATATAATAAATCTTTTTGACGTTTCCGAGATTCACCGAATTGTATGACTTATTGTAAGAACAAATTATATGTTACAGTCGTATGACTTAATGTAAGATATATAATTTGTTTCAGTGGCGGCCCTAGCACAATTTGTGGGTGGTGCGAGATCTCATGCCCCCTGCGTTTCTATTTCCGTTTTCGGCGACCCAAATATTTAGGTGGTGAGAGATCTCATGGTGGCGTCCCCCCCGCGTTTCGTTTTCGGCGCCCGGTGCAGTCGCACCGCCCTAGGGCCGCCACTGATTTGTTTTTTTAAGCAACCGATATGCTGACAGTTTATAGACACTAGTTATTATAATTATAACAATAGTAAAATTATAGTATAATACATGTTTAGTTACAGTACATGTTTAATTCATTAACGTTAAATAGTGTTGTTTTGTTAATATGTGTTTGCTTTATTTATGTAATAACAAAACATAAAATCTGGTGATTTCTGGAGATTTTTTAGACGAAATTTTCAAACATCTGGCAGTGTAGAGTTATCAACACTGCACACAGGGAATATGTCTTTTTTGATATACCGACGTGTACACTGTACATTTTTAGACATTCGTTATTCTTGAATAGCGTTCAATTTAAAACGTTTAACAAGTGTTTCCATTCCTTGATTAAGCATGGAGTTAAATTTCGAGTTTAGAATAGACAATGAAATATAGCGTCTAGAATACACTGCAAAATCAGTACGCTGAAGTATATGTTGAACTTAACATTAAATCAGTGTTTTGTCAGCCTGGCAAATGAAGTAAAATTTCGAGCTTAAAAAAGCCTGAAAATTGACATCATGCTTAATTAAAAATTAAAAATACTTGTTACAAGTTTCAAATTAAACACTTTCATAAAAACAAGGAGTTCTTGAACATTTACAGAGTATGAAATACGTATACTTAAAAGAAAAATTGTATGTATATTTAGTAACTTACAGTTTAAATGTTGGTTATTTTATTTTACAATTAATAATATAATTTACGACTCAATTATTATTTATATTCACGTATAATTAATCAAAACATATCGATATTAAACACAAAAAAATACTGAACTAATTTAATAACCAATACTTTAGGCTCGTTCAGAATATTACAAAATTTATGAATAACTAGTCATGGAAATAAATTTGAACGAAATTATAAAAAGGATAAAATAAACAGTAACGGTGCTGAATTTTAATCAGTTACCCGCAGGTCTAAAACAGCCAATAAACTAGCATTTTCCACATTTTAACGACACATATTTATTATTCCATCCTGTTTATACACATCGACGTATATAAAATGTATTACACAAATTGTTCCCGCATAACTGGAAATCGGCATTAACATTAACTCGCCGAAGGTACTCGTTAGCAGATGTTAAACGCCGATGCCGACTGTGGAATTATTATAATCGAAATTGAAATTGAAAAAATTAGCGTTTGCCTTTCGGATTGATGGCGGTGATTAGTGATGGTGCGGAGCTGATGGGGCTTCGTTGTTTTTGCTTTTTTTTCGGTGTGTAAGACGCTGGTGATTAAGTCGCGTGGTTCATTAATTGCGACATTTATCTAGTGGATTTAGATGATTCAGGACGATAAGGAGTATATCATGTCTTAATGTATTATTAAAATCGCTGTTAACTGCTATCAACCGTTATAACTCATTTATAGGAGTACACTTGCATTAATTAGTTATATTCTGACTGACTATGATTAAGGTTTTAAAATATACAACAATTATATAAACATTTGTTAAATTAATGAATGTGATATTAAACATAAAATGAAGTTGAATATATTTTTAAATTCACTTGAAGTCAGTGTTTGATACGCGTGGCGCATGAAGTAAAATTTCGAGTTTAGAAAAGCCTGAAAATTTGGATTTGCCGGGGCGCGACTCGCTTCGCTCGCGCGCCCCGGCAAATCCAAATTTTCAGGCTTTTCTAAACTCGAAATTTTACTTCATGCTTAGTCTGGGAGTGGAAACCCTCGTTAGACAATCAATTATAAACTTATTTGATCAGAAATTATTCAAAATAAATGGAACTTAATTAAATTAAAAAAATACGCTGCTAAAATAAGTAAATATCAATTCAAATTTTAACTTTAATTTAATATTTTGGAATATCCAGCAAAGATATTTAAATTTAAGTGATGGCCAATCAAAGTTTATTTATTTCTGTATAGATTTTATAAATTTTATGTAGATTTAATAATTGATTTATTACAATTCTTTCAAAGAAAACGTTTTCCTAAAATCGTTGATTTTATTGCATTTCAACTTTGTCTCAATATATTAAGAAAATACGTTTGGATAAATTATTTTCTTGGAAATTTGAAGCTTTTAACAAGTGTTTCCAATCCCAGGTTAAGCATGAAGTAAAATTTCGAGTTTAGAAAATTTGCGGAATGACCAAACCAAATTTTCTAGCTTTTCAAAACTCGAAATATTGTAAAATTAAAAAATATTTTGATGAATCAGTAATCGAAATAAACTGCTACAGCAAGGTTGATAAACAATAAAACATTTTCAGGCGCTTCTAAACTCGAAATTTTATTTCATGCTTAATCAAAGAGTAAAAACCCGTGTAAATAGTTTTAAATTGAATGTTTTCTATAAAGTTACAGCTCATTCCGTTTAATTAGGCGAGAAATCAAAACACATAAAACCCAAATTCCTAATATGAAATTTGTTCAACTTTTTAAAAATAAATTTTGGTATTACAATGCCATTTTTTTAGGCAAATGACTTAATTAGTCACACAAATAAACTCCACAGATATCGAGTTGAAAAAATGTACTTTGTGTTTTTGTATATTTAAAATATATATAATAATTTTATAAACATTTATCAAATTAATTGCTGTGAGATTAAACATAAAATGAAGTTGAATACATTTTTAATTTCACTTCAAATCAGTGTTTTATACGCGTGGCGCATGAAGTAAAATTTCATAAAATTTGCGGGGCGCGACTCGCTTCGCTCGCACGCCCAGGCAAATCCAAATTTTCAGGCTTTTCTAAACTAGAAATTTTACTTCATGCTTAATCAAGGAGTGGACACACTCGTCTGAAGGTTCAAATTTAACTTTTTATAAAAATAGCAAATACCCAAAAATGTACTTTTTCTAAATAAATTGCTTTACATTAAAAATGCATTAAACTAAATATAAAAATGCATTACTGATTTTGTTTTTATTTTATTCGATTTTTGTGGTCTTGACAACTAGGACCTTACGACTAACCTCGGTTAATTATTAATTTATTTATTTATCGCGAGCTTTTGTTTTATTGCAAAACAAATAAATTTCAACTAAGACTATTTTACGGCAAATATTGGATTGTTATATTTTTCAATTAAATGTATGCTTACTTTTAATTAATGAACACAGTTTTGATACCTATAATTTCATCTCTACAGAAATTATGAAAATGTTCATTCAAAAGGAAAATCACATGAATTATACAATACGGAAAAAAATAACAATACAATGGCCGGCTCGGCGTTTTAAACCAATTAATTAAACACAGTAATTAGATTCTCTTGTGCGCCTAATTAAGAAAGAACTTCTGGAGGGGAAAATTAATATTTCATACTAATTAAAAGGCTGAAAGCCTCGTTTCTCCTCCTTTTTTCTATTGATAACTTTACATGCATTGTTTATCAATAAAAGAAAAAATAGGGAGAAACGACGCTTTCTGCCTTTTAATTAGCATAATATTTTTTCAAGATTAATTACATGACCTGATTTTTAAATTAAGTAGCTTGAAAATAAAGTATTCGAGTTTTTCATACATATAAGGTTTATTTAGTTATATAATTAATTGTTTTTTTTATGTATGAAAAATTCGAATACTTAATTTTCAAGCTACTTAATTTATAAAGCGAACCGTGACGTCCAAATCCAAATGTTTAAGCTTTTCTAAACCCAAAATTTTACATCATGCGCCAAACGTATGCAACACCGATTTAAAGTGAAGTTCAAAAACACATAAATAAGTACATTTTTATCAACTATTTTTATTGTTAATAATAAATGTTTGCTGTTTTTCCCTTTTCACTTATTGTGAGTGGAAATATGTTCTCAAAAAAGATAAAATCAATGTTTCATCATTACAACATGCCAATTAGCTAAAATGTTGATCAAAGATTACACAAATCTCTTTACTCAGTGGGATAATAAGCTGTTTAATTTCCTCATTTCAGATTATTTTATTACACCCAACCCGACTATAATTTGTATTTGCCTCACATCAATCCTTTTTCTCTCATCCTCTATCATTTTACGTTTCGTTTTTAATAAAATATCGAATAAAATGACTCCCGGCGCGCGCTTCTCGATAAATTTTTACGATTATTATCATCGCTATCAGACGCCGAATGCGGATATGGGAGTTCTTAGATTTTTCCGCTGAACGTTAATGCAGTTTACGATGATAAGGGTACGCCGTTTTCGCCATTAATAAGCCTCTTTCGCGCCGTTCAATTAAACGTTATCCGCGCACGGTTTATTTGTAGTCCAGCATCGAGGTACGATAATTAATGTTACGGTTATTGTGTGTAATAGAAAATACAAGAAATCGTAAATGTTTGCTTTTAACTTCTAAACAAGAAAGACACGAAATAGATAATGTAAACTGGTTTTTGTTGAACGTGATATTTGATTGGAACTGTGGGTTTATTAAAAATGAGGTAAATTATTTATAATTTTACTCATGTATAAGTATTATTCAGGATTTAAAAGATAGTTCAATACGATTTGTTTTTTCAGATTCAATTAAAAAAGAACAAAATGCAATTAATTATATTTCTTGTACCTGTTGAAATTCATGAAAATCATTCAAAATAATTAAGAATTTTAATATATTTTTTCAACGTATAACCAACCTTACTAAATAGTTCGCAAATAATCCCTATAATCAACCCCTTGTTAGGAAGTTCTGTATCCCCCGAAATCCTAATATCCCTCCTAAATACAAATATCCTACTCTCACACTTCATGAATTGATTAGTTCGCTCCAAAACAGTTAAGCTAGCTAGACCAGACATTTCATTGCACATCACCATAAATTCAGAAAGGGCAGAAAGACCTTTGGTCGATAGCCCAGACAGACTAACACTAACATTTATGATAGGTATATACATTTTTTACCGTATATTGTATTGTCTGATTAAAGATGTTTGTATATAATATTTGATTATCCAAACATTTGAATACTCGAATATTCAAAAATTCGAATATTAAAAATAATTTGAATATTTGAAAATTTGATTTTTTTTAGACTTAATAGTATACCAGGTGGTCGATAAAAACGCCATAACTCTGTTATTTGTTGACCGATTTGAATGAACCAGAAAACAATATCAATGGCCGTTTCAATTAAATTGACAGTAATTATATTTTTTCAAAATAAACTTCATTGCCAAATAATAGTTAACTTTAAATGTTTAAATGGCTGCATATACTTTACTTATTTTATTAAATAAACATTGTTTTTCTAAATCCAATTATGCTCGTTATGTTGATTTTAATTTAAGATTTATACCAGAAAAAAATTATAATAAATCATGTGTAATTGATGTTTGTAATAAATGTAGTGTGCCTTGAAAAAAAAATGCTGTTTAATTCGTTTATTCGTTTTCATATAATCCGGTTGTTCCTAAAAGTTGATTTTAGGTAAAATTCTACACATCTTGTTATGATTTCAATGTATGTATTATATTACTTGCTCGGATTTTTCTTTTTAAATATTCATAACGTATACGCTGTACATTTTCAGGCATTCGTCAATTTTGAAAAAGAGTTCATTTTGAAGTTCGAACGAGTGTTTCCACTCCCAGATTAAGCATGAAGTAAAATTTCGAGTTTAGAAAAGCATTAAAATGCGATGAAAACCAAATTTTAAGGCTTTTCTAAACTTGAAATTTTACTTTATGCGCCACGCGTATAAAACACTGAAATATTGCGAAGTTAGAATACACTTTAAAAATAAGTAATAATCGAAATATTTAAATAACAAAATATTTCCATTTTTCATCACACATTCTCAACTCAGGTCGAATAATACAATGTATCAAATTAACTTATTTAGTTAGTAATTAAATAAACAAATAATATAATAATGTTGCCTTATCAATAGCGGTTAATGGTAAAAATTAATACTAGTTCTATTCTAAATTAAATTGCAACGTAGATACTTATTTGTTGGGTCGTTATTATTCATGTTTGAGATAACCTTACAATAAATGACATTTGTCACCTTTTTACGAGGCGCACTAATTATCATATTTGAAAAATATAATTTTGAATAGATTTGTTATACATTTTTTTTGAAATGTTGAACAAATAACAAGAAATTGGGCATTATTGGATTGAGAAAAATAATGTCTAATGAAATAAAGTTAAAACAATAGAGGCAGCCTTTTAAGAATGTTAAGTTGGCTATTATTTGGCAATGAAGTTAGTATTGAAAAAAAAACAATATTGATGTCATTTCTTAATATTTAAACAGCCATTGACTTTGGTTTTTAGTTCAATAAAATCTGTCTATAAATAACCGAGTTATGCCGTTGGGCGTTTTTGATCGAACACCCGGTATATTAGTTCAGACAAAGAATAACATTATAATCATAAAAATAAATGACTAAAAATAGAATTATAGGTAAATCAAAATTTAGACATTTGAAATTAAATAAGTTGCATTACCTACAAATTCTGAACTTATCTATTTTTCGTTAAAAATCTATAAAATATTTATTATCCATTTTATCGTTTTGAAATGATTATACGATATTTTCCGTATATTTGTCTATATATAAAGAAATATGATAAGTTTTTCGGATTGTCGAAAAAGAAGCAAAAGGGATGTCAGACCTGTCGTCAGTGTTCCCCAATTACAGACAATTCCGGTATCCCTCATTCCTCCTCCCTCGAGCAATAAAACGTAATTGTAATCGCAAAATAATGAATACAATTTGTGGACAGTGTTTTAATGAGGCCCTTAAAATGCCCTCGAAGTGCGTCTTTTAATATCGTACACGAATCGCAAAGGACGAAACGAAGAGGGAACGAATGAACAACCTGCCTCATGCAACTTCCTTCCTTCGATTCCCCCATTCGCCATATTTCATTTTTAACCAATAAAGTATATTAATAATGTAATTTAAGTTTCAATTTAAAACGTTCAAAAAGTGTTTCCAATTGTTGATTAAGTATGAAGTAAAATTTTGAATTTAGAAAAGAGCTAAAAATTTTAATTCGCTCGCATGATTTTGATTTTAAATTCATTCTGAGATAATTTTGCCAATATAGTATTGCCTCTTTGGTTGCAAGGCATTCTAAGTACATTATTTCCTTTCTCATTCGACCTGGAGTTAGTTTCTTAGAAAAATACCCAACTGGATGTAAGAAACCATTTTCTAGACCTGCATCTACTTCCATAACAATATCCTTTGCTTGATAATAAATGCCTAAAATCAGTATCGAGTATAGGTAACGTTTTTGAAACTGTTTTTAAATTCTGTAGTCCATATGCATCTATAAATTTCTGTTAAATTTAATCTTTTCTAATAATTGCCGAATCATTTTCTTTGTTAAAAGACGTACAAAATCTTGAATTGCGATTAGGTTATCTTTAACTAGATACACCTTACCGTTCTTAATTACCTGACCCAAATATTTAACTGAGTTTTTAGCAAAGTAGCATTTTGTTAATTTCATCTTAATTGCCTCTCTTTTAACTGCTTCAAAAACTTTAATATGTTCTAAATGATCATCAAATGTTTTTGAAAAAATCAAATATATCATCAATATAATTTACACTGAATTTATTTAATTTATATCTTCTAATTATGTTTACTAATGTCCTCTGGAAAATAGCGCGCGAGACCAAATGGCCGTACTTTCCAGTGCCAATGATCTTTTTGTGTTATAAATGCAGTTTTTCTTCGATCTTTCATTCTAATTGGTATTGACCAAAAGGCTCGACTTTACTTTACACCCCGTGGAATAACATGCATTATAATATAGATTCACACTGTATTGACATATTTCACCAATTAAAATCAATAAATTCACTACGGAAATGATAAAAGTTCACTTTTTTTAACTTTGAAATTTTGACTAGAAACTTCTATAAAACCTCACTGATTAATCATTGCAATCTTTACTGGAGACATTGGGGAAGTCAAAAGAAATGTTTGTAAAAGACTTCAATCTAACTTTAACTTAAAGTTAGATTTAACCGGATGACGATTATAACACATTAACACATTACACTTGGACTCATATGGATTTATAGAATAACTAACATAAATTAATACACTCTTGGAAATTCATTTGGGTTGAATTCTAGTTTGTGTCAACGGCTATATTACGCCAAAAAAAAATGTTTGTTCACGTTGGATATTCCACATACTTCTAGGTTAGGTTAGGTTAGGAGAAATGTTTGCAATCGAATAAATTGCGTAAATCTCTTTGCGCACGATGATTATTTTACATACTGCTAGGACTCAATATTTTCAAAACTTTCAAACTAATTTTTTTTTATTTATCTAACATTTCCGGTCGAAATTAATTACATATCTAGATAATAGAGTACTTTCGAATAATATCATTTTTATCTATAATACCCACCGGGTGTAAAGTAAATTCTTACCCAATTATCTAAACATAACTACCTATTTCTATCGCATAACATAAATAAATTATCTAATTTACTAAACTCTGTTTTTTTTTTTAGTGTAGCTAAACTTGGAGTGTATTTACTGCGAACAGTTGCAGCCCTGCTTTAACAGTAGGGTATTTTAAACATGAAATTTTGAGATGTTGGTAAATAATTATCAATGTGACAAATAAATGATAATTTCTCAAATAAATTGTCACGATGCAGAAAGTTTTAAAATAGAGAACAGTACAACTTGCAACTTTATAACACACAGGGATTATTTCTTTTAAGTATACTTTCACATATTACATATAATGATTTGTAAAATTAATAAACATGTGATCAAAACTAAGCAGTATATATTGAACTTCACTTTAAATCGGTGTTTTATACGCGTGGCGCATGAAGTAAAATTTCGAGTTTAGAAAAGCCTGATTTGGCTTGGTCGCTCCGCTGCGCTATGCGACCAAGCCAAATTTCCAGGCTTTTCTAAACTCGAAATTTTACTTCATGCTTAGTCTGGGATTGGAAACACTCGTTAGAGTCTTCAAATTAAAAGTTTGTAATAAGATCACAAATGTCTGAAACTTTACATTAAGAAATCGTAACATGTATACCTAAAATAAAAATTCCTTGTATTTAAAACTGTTTCAAAATTTAAACACATAAATAGGCAAATAGTAAAGAAGACAAATATGCCTGATCAAGGAGCATTTACCTGATCCTCACAGACATTTTATTAAATTGGTAGTAGATACAAATAATGTAAGGCGATGATAGGTACATTTGTAATCGTAATCTTTGTTAAATGAGTTGACTCATAAAGTAGGAGTTAATTGAACCGTCATATTACTGTCATATTTCCCTTTACATAACCTATAAATTGAAAGTTGATTTATAACATAATATGTGATTAATCTTGTCCTAACCTAAAACACATAACCTGCATCACACCATTAAATTTTTAAAATGTCAAATTTTATTGATCATATTAAAAAGATACAGATTATTTGTTCAAATATTTTTCAGTGTATTTCTAACCTAGCAATATTTCAGTGTTTTAAACGCGTGGCGCATGAAGTACAATTTCAAGTTTAAAAAAGCCTGAATTTAGATTTGGACGCTCCGCCAAATCCAAACGTTCAGGCAGAGAACTCTGAATTTAAGAATTCATAGTTTTATTAAAAATGATATACTAGTATAAAAAGAAAATTTGTTTATGATTTCAATTACAACTATAAATAAAATGTGAAAATGTGAAAAGCTGAACTTCACTTTAAATTAGTGTTTTGTACCCGTGGCGCATGAAGTAAAATTTCGAGTTTAGAAAAGCCTGAAAATTTGGTTTGGTCGCTCCGCTTCGCGGAGCGACCAAACCAAATTTTAAGGCTTTTCTAAACTCGAAATTTTACTTCATGCTTAATCTGGAAGTGGAAACAATCGTTCGAAACTTCAAATTGAACTCTTTTATACCATCGAAATTTTACTTTCTGCTTAATCAAGGATTGGAAGACAATTTTGTAATTATATTGTTTGATAATATCCGAAAAGGAAGAAACTGGTAATACACAATAAAGTGTAAAGTGTATGTTACTAGTAAAATGCTTATTAATTTTACGTAAAATCAACTTTTAAAGCTAACTATATTTGCTCGGCTGATGGGTTGACGTTTTTAAGAGCTAACATGAACTTTAATGCTAATAATCGATGATTTATTATACGAGTACGTTTTGTATTTAAGCATTTTAAAAATAGTTATACAATTTTATTAAGAGCAACTAATGTTTTCTGCTCTTAAGTGTGAAATGTTAATTTTACGCATCAAAATGCGTACAATTGCTCATACACTCTTTAATTTCACATACAGTTACTACGACTTTTTATGTAGATAATTGACTATTTTAATTTAGGAGTTTTATAGAAATCTATAAACTATAATGTGCCACACATGCGCGAAGTATCTTCGCACATATGTGGCATATTATAGTTTTCATAAAACTCTTAATTAAAAAAAAATAAATTTGCAACTTTCCATACACTTGCATCTCATTTCTCTAGTATAATTAAATTTTTATTTTCTGTGTAAAAAGATGTTTACCTACGCCCTATCTAGTAACCGCATCATACACACATGCGCGTAATAGCTTTGACAAGTATATTACATGCCGACAGCTGAACAGCTGATTGATTACCGCACAACCAAATGACATTTCTTTGATATACAGGGTGTCTCAGACCACCCGTACCAGCCTTTTATTTCGACAACGCTTGGTCGAATGTGACTGGGACAAAAAAATATATTACCAAAGTGAACCCAAGGAATTTATTTATTTTTTACAGAAATAATCCGGAAGTACCCGGAACCGGAAGTAACTTTAAAATTTCAAATGGCAACATAGGTGGAGTATGGTATTAATTGATAGGGCTTTTTAAAAGAAACAACTTTTATTAAAATGTTTTTTTAATATTTTGCATATTTACAAAAATTAACTAAAAAAACTAAATTGAAAATTCGTTATCCATTCAACACTCAATTTCCTCAAGTATGCTTTGCTTTTTTGTTATGTTAAAATAATTGATGTTCGTGAATATTTGAAGTAAAATAAATTATTATTATCAAAGTATTGAATGTGTCAACATGGTTTTTACAAACCTCGAAGGTTTTGATATGCTGATGATATTAGGTGAAAATGTGGACCAATTATTTGGTTTCCTAAAATACCACAGCAAACATTAAGGGTCCACACGTGTTAATTATCAACTTTTCTTAACCAATGAGGGTTTTCATTACTCCAGTAGTAAGCATTATGTAAATTAACAACTCCGTTCCTTTTGAATGTCGCCTCATCTGTCCATAAAATTTTGTAATGGAAATTATAATTTTTATGAGACATCCATTCACAAAAATTCAACCTATCTTGAAAATCCCGCTCTTTAAGTTTCCGGTGTAAAGAGATATGGTATAGATCGAATTTGTTTGTTTTTAAAACTCTCCAAGCAGTGGAGCGACTTATTCCAGCATCGATTTCAATTCTTCTAGTCGAGATGTTCGGGTCCAGAGCAATTGCTGCAAGAATATCTGGTGCTCTTTCATCTTGTACACGTTTTCTAATACTTCGACCTTTGTTGTGGCGGGGCTGTAGCTTACCAGTTGTCTTAACGCATTCTGCAAGGCGCCGAAAAATATTGTTTGACTGGCTCGTTGAGGGTATCGCTCAACATAAATTCGCTCAGCAGCACGATAGTTTTGGCCGCATTCACCTAATATCATCAGCATATCAAAGCCTTCGAGGTTTATAAAAACCATGTTGACACATTCAATACTTTGATAATAATAATTTATTTTACTTCAAATATTCACGAATATCAATTATTTTGACATAACACTAAAGCCTACTTGAGGAAATTGAGTGTTGAATGGATAACTAGTTTTCAATTTAGTTTTTTTTGTTTATCTTTGTAAATATGCAAAATATTAAAAAAACATTTTAATAAAAGTTGTTAAAAAGACTTATCAATTAATACCATACTCGACCTATGTTGCCATTTAAAATTTTAAATTTACTTCCGGTTCCGGGTTCTTCCGGATTATTCCGGTAAAAAATAAATTCATCAGTGGATTCCTTGGGTTCACTTTGGTAATAAAATTTTTTGTCCCAGTCACATTCCACCAAGCGTTGTCGAAATAAAAGGCTGGTACGGGTGGTCTGAGACACCCTGTATATTGATCAAGTAGTAATTTAGTTTTCATCAATGTCATGTTACAATAAAATTATTGAATATATAAGTTGCATGCTCATTGTTTATTTTGTTAGGGCGTAGGTAAAGTATCGTACGTTTCTCGAGTGGTATGGCAATTACATACTCGCGGAATAGTGCGCTTGCCGCTGCGCGGCTTGTGCGCAACATACGCGTTCATATGTAATATGCTGCATACCACTCTCGTGACGTAATATATTATTACAGAGATATTGTTAGCAACAGCTATATTTTATGTTAACAACTAAATAATTTTACATACGTCAAATTACAAAAATGTAAATATAACTACTTTATAAACTTTGTCTTTACGCATTTGTTACAGGATATGCTTTAAAAAAAATCAATGGAGATTACCGAGAATTATTTTCAAAGAATCTAAAGCCACTTTTTTTCTAATAATAAACGGTCGTAATAACACGTTATAATAATTCAGTCCATGGGAAAAAGACCCTCTTCTCATTTTTTGTCCCTTCAACCCTTTCTGTCGTAATGTTCACCCTCGCGGCCGCTTCCTGTTTCTTCTTCTTACGCATCCCAGCAGAGCCATATTTGCATACTCCGGAGCTCCATTTGCAATCGACCAATTTAAATTCTGCTCCTGCTTAGAGGGATAAAGCTGAGGAGTAATTTCACGGGCGATTGTAATCGGTATTCCAGTAGGGATTCATGTGGACATTTCCCAGATGGCTGATAAATTTTTAATACGAAGAAAAAAGACACTGTGCACAGCTGGATAATGCTCCTCGGTTTGTATGTCTGTGTATGCGTGTGTGTGTGTAAATGTTCGTTATGATAATGTTGTAAGGTTAATGAAGAATCGTGTTTGTTTTCTATTTAAAAACAGCTAATCAGAAAAAATAAAATGTATTGTTATACATAATTTTAGAGTGTGGGTATTACCAATAACTTAATGCTATAGTAAACTTCACAAACCTTAGCAAACCTCGAATTTTGCACTTTAAATTAAAGGAAATCAATTAATAAACACTAGCACAAAGAGAAAGACTGTTATTCCTTACTTCACTTTTTATTTTTATGTTAGATGTACATTTCGAGACACAAGGTGCTCATTATCAATAACAAACTGTTTGTTATTGATAATGAGCACCTTGTGTCTCGAAATGTACATCTAACATAAAAATAAAAAGTGAAGTAAGGAATAACAGTCTTTCTATTTGTGATTAATCACTTCACGTAAACTCGAAACAATACAGTTATAAATAAACTCTAGGCTGAAAGACCAAAATCTCGATAGCCAACTTACAGAATTTGATTAAATTTTTTGTAATTATTTATTATACATTATTGCTTTTATTTGGTTATGTATTCTGTAAATAAAGGTGTTATATATGAGTGGTCTAACTGCAAAACTCACATTCTCCACTTTTAAAAAATGTTGGTAAATTGCAAAAAATCACGTGTACTTTAACGTGAGGGATATAACAAAATCGCCAACTCTATTTTCACAAGAAGTAGAGAATGTGAGTTTTGCGTTTAGACCACTCATATGTTACAAACAAAGAAGTAGAGAATGTGAGTTTTGCGTTTAGACCACTCATATGTTACAAACAAAACACTAAATTGGACAAAACGCGTTTTGACTAGAAAAACGCGAAATGTCTACTGCTCACAGACATGGTCCGAATAAAAACATAATTTCGGGTTTTTTCCCAGACAAATCGCATTTTGTCGGCATGAGTTGAGACAAGTTGCCAAATTGCTAAAGTTGAAACAACTGAAGCTCAACGCTAATCAAAATTATTAAAAATATAAGAAAGTTGTGCTTTATTTTGACAATCGCAAAAAATTAATGAAATTAAAGCAAATGAACAAATTGTAAGGAAATATTTATTTCTTCGTTTTTTTATTATGTAAAAACTATAGAATTGAGCCGATAAAACTAAAGGAACTTAAAGTTGAGACTAAATTATGAAAAATACAAAACATTTTTCCGCTTTTTTTTCGAAATTATGTAATAACTCGATCAAAGAAAACAAAACAAACAATGTACTAGAAAACATCACTTTGTTTTATAAACAAAGTGACAAATTATTTATAAGGAGTATATTTAGAACTTCACTTTATTAAAGTTGGGACTAAATTATGAAAAATTCGAGACATTTTTCTGCTTTTTTTTCGAAATTATAGAATAAATCGATCAAACAAAATAAAACAAAAAACGTATTAGAAAACATTAATTTGTTGTATAAACAAAGTGACAAATTATTTATATAAGGAGTATATAAGTTTAGTAATAATAATACTCCAACACAAAATCGCTATTTCATTGTTCTCAAAATAAAAAACACAAACCCTAAAGCAACTCTTCAGACTATTATTTTACTTCTTACTTACCGTAACAAAATAAAAGTGTGAACAAACTTATATCACTTGAAATCGGTGTTTCATACGCGTGGCGCATGAAGTAAAATTTCGAGTTTAGAAAAGCCCAGAAAATTTGTCTCGGGTCGCGGCGCGACCCTCGACAAATTTTCAAGGGGCTTTTCTAAACTCGAAATTTTACTTCATGCTTAGTCTGGGAGTGGAAATACTCGTTAAAAGTTTTCAAACTGTTTGCAGTTTATGCGAACGTTTTCGTAAACAATTCAAAGATAATAAAAAGTTAAAGTAAATTTTTAAGTTTAGTAATAATAATAATCCAACACAAAATCGCTATTTCATTGTTCTAAAAATAAGTTTAGTAATAAACCCTAAAGCAACTCTTCAGACTTTTATTTTACTTCTTACTTACCGTAACAAAATAAAAGTGTGAACAAACTTATATCACTTGAAATCGGTGTTTCATACGCGTGGCGCATGAAGTAAAATTTCGAGTTTAGAAAAGCCCAGAAAATTTGTCTCGGGTCGCTGCGCGACCCTCGACAAATTTTCAAGGGGCTTTTCTAAACTCGAAATTTTACTTCATGCTTAGTCTGGGAGTGGAAATACTCGTTAAAAGCTTTCAAATTGTTTGCAGTTTATACGAACGTTTTCGTAAATAATTCAAAGATAATAAAAAGTTAAAGTATATTCTTAAGTTTAGTAATAATAATACTCCAACATAAAATCGCTATTTCATTGTTCTAAAAATAAAAAAACACAAACCCTAAAGCAATTCTTCAGACTTTTATTTTACTTCTTACTTACTGTAACAAAATAATAGTGTGAACAAAGGTTATAAGTGCTTTAAATATCAATTACATTTTACGTAACCCATTAATTTAAATACAAACCAGATTTACTAATATTAAAATAAATGATTATATGAATAATACAAAGTTACAGTATAATCTATAGTTTTAGTTACAAGACAAATAAAAACCAAATAAGCTGGTACTCATAAAATTATAAAAAAAAATTTTTATAATGAATATGTAAAAAAACGTAAATTGACGTTGTTTGTAAATAGATGTATTCACCCTACACGCTAATGATTTAATTATTTCCCAATTTATCTCTCTCTCCCCCCGTGTACATTTTAATTCCTTGTATCGGTACGGGTAGCGCCATCTGACAGCGCGTGGCCGAACTGGGCGCTTGAAGTATGCATATTAGGTTGCATATGTTAACATACACGCCAACAGGAATGGTTCACTTCTCGGATATCCAGGGTTGTCCAAAATGAATCCCGTGCGCGCTATACTATTACCCGTATATGTGAGATATATCACGGATTGTGTACGAATAAATTTGAGATTTAATTGAATGCAATTTCAGGAATTTATTCATTTCAATTTTATAAAATTGTATCTACTGAATTATTTAATTTATATATGTACATATGTAAAAATAATTCAAACAATGCATAATTTAATATATTAAATAATTAAAGAATTTTTATGCACTGCAAAAAATAGGCGAATTACCACAAATAAATTATAAAAACGAATTGAAATTAATATCGACTTTCTACAAAAATTTAGTCTCGTTGAGACTTTCCAAATATTTATTGAAAAAACTACTTCCCTAATAAGTTGTTCCAATGAATAATAGTTGTTTCACTATTTGTTTTGAGTTATGTGAAGTAATAAATCACTAATAAAACTCTATTTTAATTTCCTTCCTTCACTTATTTATTTTTATTGTTAGATGTACATTTCGAGTACCATGTACTCATTTTCAATAGCTGAAATACATGAATACATGGTACTCGAAATGTACATCTAACAATAAAAATAAATAAGTGAAGGAAGGAAATTAAAATCGTGTTTTATTAGTGAAATAGTTGTTTCATTGAATATTTGGAAATGTCTCAACGGGATTAAATGTTTGCTGGAACTCGATATTAATTCTAATTCGTTTTTATATTTTGTAAATATTCTGCAAACAATAAAAACATTTAATTTCACCTTATGCACAAATAAATAATTTTTTCATAACAAAATTAGCCTAGGCCCTTTGAATAAACTAAAGAATCGTTAATTATATCATTAATTCGTTTCCCATTGATCACTTTGTGAAATATGTGGATGCCCGCTGAGCAAAAAACAAACAAATAACATGTTATCAACATTGTAACAACATTAAAAGTTGTTTTAATGTCGATAAAACATTACTTAAATGTGTTTGCTCAGTGGGATGGATGTAGAAAAGAGGAAACAATCAAGTGATTTTTATTTAAATTTTAATTTCAATTTATTTAATAAAAAATCATGTTTATAATTACGTTTATAATTTATTTGTAGTACAAAAATAATAATAATAATTTACATATCAGAAATATAATTTAAAAATTGGTGAATCATGATTAATTGTTTCTGTATGTCGGAGGTAAACTACATTAAGTCACATTTTTATCAAAAAATGTTTTTTGTGTACTGTTGGAATAAGGATTTTATTCTCTATCGAGATGTAAATAACACTTTAAAATTTCAAAAATGTGACTTGCTGTTAACCTCCTAAACCTAAATGATATGTATACCTAAAAGATAAGTTCCCAGTATTTTTCATTTCATTTTATTGATTTCAAGATTTCTATATTCATAATTATTGTAATTCTAATACCTATATTTAATAAAATTATGGTATTTTATATCTCATAAATAAATAAATACATTTAATTTGATCGATTTGTACGAAAATTTACAGACATCGAAAAATTATAATTACATGTTCAATTTGGTTGAAATTGTCAATATTTACGAATTTTATTGATTAGTAAATTTGTATGTCTTTTGCTTTTAACGATTTCATTTAAAAAAAAAATTTTTGATAATATTTAGAGTGTTTATTAATTGTAATTAATTTCAGTCGTTTATTTGTTGATATTCCAATGTAGCTATTTTTTGCTGTATCTGGGCCTGGCTACATACAATGAATTTTTCTTTTATGTATACATATCACTATTTTGTATGTACATTTTCAGATATTCGTTGTTTTTATAAAAGCTTTTAATTTGAAGCTTCTAGTGAGTGTTTCCAATCCCAGGTTGAACATGAAGTAAAATTTCGAGTTTAGAAATGCCTGAACAAATTCAGGAGTTTCTAAACTTGAAATTTTACTTCATGCGCCGCGCGTATAAAACACTGATTTTAAGTGAATTTCAAAATACACCCACCCCTTATGTTTCATCCCCACTTCAATACATTCTACAAATGCAACCTTTTGTTGTAACTCTTGAATTTTGAGATATTATCTTTTTCATATTTAATAATTTTATTACCGAGAAAATAGTAAACCTTTTTTTTCGATTCATTTCTACCCTGACCTCTGTTTACAAATGATTTTAATAATCGTGTGATAAGGAAAGTGCTATAATCGACACATCAAATATTTATTAAATTAAAATGGAATAACAAAGCGCAAAAGAATTACCGAAATACCGATACCAATAGTCTGAATTCTCAAATAACCGATGTATTTTGGAAAGCAATTTTTTTGATTTACTGGTAAAATCTGTAAAACAGTGTACAATACCTAACTGCAATGTTCAAGAATAAATAACTTTATATTATATATCAAATCTTTCAACATATTATTTAAATGGATAACATAGAGAAACATTGAATTTATCTAAAGTTTGCAGAATATTTCAAAATATAAAAACGAATTAAAATTAATATCGACTTTCTGCAAAAATGTTTGCAGAAAGTCGATATTAATTTTAATTCGTTTTTATATTTTGTGAATAAATGTTTCTAAAATATTTCGCGGAACATATTTTAGTTCTCGCGGACCACTGGTTGGGAATCGCTGCTCTAGACTCTAATCTCTAAACTTTGTACTCTATCCTAAACTTAAGATTTTGGACCCTGCACAGTTTAGATTCTAGACTAGTTTCTGGATTCTAGAAATAAATAGTATTCACGTTCAGTCAATGATCAGCTTGTAATATTTAAATTTATACATTGTCCTAATAGTCCGTTTTAATTAAACAACTTATATGTGTGCACTATCACATCCATTAAAACCAGAGGGTTATTTCAACCGCAATCCATTAAATCCTACGGAGATTGCGTCTCGTATTTATAATAAGGCGCCGTTTTGTCCGTGCGCACTCTTTTCCAAAACCACACGAACTTCCTGTCGCCTTTTTTAAACCTAACAGAATGCTAATTTTTCTTCACATTATATACGAGAAAAAAATGCTCATCAAGTGATATTAATCATTTATTTTTCTACATAATTTCTACCTTTAATGAGCTTTAGTTTTACTGAATGAAAACTGAATAAATACTTCTAAAACTAAAGCTCAGTGAAATTAATTCTCTACGCACTCAATGATTTTTTATTTTAAAAGTAATTTACATTCACCTCTAAAAGTAATACTCATTCAGTACAATTAATTCCCTGCACATCTAATGATTTTTTTTTAATTTAAAAGACAAATCTATTCACCTTTAAAAATAAAATTCATAAGATACGCGTAATTCCTTGCGCACTTAATGATTTTTTATCATTTCGCTAGTGCACAGACATTGACGACACTTTCCGCTAAAGACGTCGAGGAGGAGGATGAAGCGTTTCGTATTACGTTAAATTTCGCTTTCAAGTCCGCTAATTGAATAACCGTATAATTAACGAAAAAAATATCGAATTACGTGGAGGGCTCCTTACACGCATTTTTTTCTTCTTTTCTAAACGTAAATTTTAATTAACAGCCATTCTGGTTTTTGATTGCATAAAAGATTGAATTTAAATCGTGTTAAATTATTCGTTATTAGTCGAATTGTGTAATGATTTATGATCGAATTAAATGCGTTAATTAGAAGTCGTTTTTATAAGTAATTTTAAAGAGTCGGTTTATGCAAAAAAACAGAGTTTATATATTTAATCATGTTTCATCAAGTGATTAATGAGAACATAATGAAAGATATTTTGAACTTCTATTTGTTCAATAAAAAGCCATGAGTTTGAAATAGTGTCAACGTTTTTTGCTGCCTGTCATAAACCCCCCAACAATTTAATAAAATTATTATTTGATAATTTAAAAAGATAACTCGGAAAAAAAACCTAATTAATTACAACGCACTCAATTTTAATTAACGAATTTTGTCGCGGCATTACTTCATCCAGCTTGCAGCACATGCCTCCTCGCTGACGAGGCAATTTTTCAAAAAAAGAACTCTCACACAGCCGCGCAATAATAATAAATGGAAAACACGTTTTGGGTGTGTTTACACTACCATAAACGCAGCACTTATAGACAGCGGAAAATCCACCTGGAATTTTTTTCTCCGTCCATCGGCGACTTCCTCGCCGGTATTTGCCCAAGAGATATTTATTAATTTCTGCATCCGTGTCCACCTGCGCTTTTCAAATTTACAACAACACACTGGGGGATAAGGATAAGGATAAAGACGGACACTCCCTTTTTCTTTTCAATTAAAACGTCGCAATTTATTAAATTGCGCCATATGCTAATCGGGCGGGTTATTTATATATATATTTTTCTTTCTGTCTTTCAGTTGGTTTCAATACCACGTTTGTTGTTGTAATAATAAGGATGAATATTAATGGGGTAATTAAAATTTGTTGCACAATTTTAATGGGAATGGTATACCTTGAAGTCACATAATTCTATTAATATTAGTTCTCTTTGAAATATGCAGCATTTTTTTAAAAGACATTACTATGTACACTTCTGTGCAATAAAATTAACACACAAAATATCTTACAGTTTAAAAAGGACATGATGAGTTTCCTAGTTACGAAAATATGTAAATATTCTACTTTCCTTAATGTCAAAATGCTGCGTCATTTAGACAACAATTCAAAAATTCGAATTCTAACTAAAATAGAAGATGGTTTTTCTTTTTTTGGCTTTGTTGTATTTATTAAGAGCGATTTTTTTAAACGGTCTTAGTGTTGTTTTTTTTAATAAAGGTGTTATTTTCAAGTTATGGTGTTTTATCATTTATTGAAACTGCTGCTAAGCAATTAACAAAGACCCAAGTTATGCAGCTAGAATATTCTGGAAAATAGTTGATACTTGTGCTTAATTTTATTGCACAGAAGTGTATATACTTATTTCAATATTATTATATAAACATATTTTTATACTATAATTTAAAAACCAAATTAACAGTCAATTGGTTAGGTTATTAGTTAAGTTAGTTAAACTTAAATAAAGTATTGCCAATATTTGAATATAGATAATAATAATGTTTATTTGCTCAACAGACATACAATCCTATTACAGGTAAAGTTAAGAAACAGAAAAAGATCAATAACAATTCTATAATAAAATAAAAGCAGTAGATGAAAAAATAAATGTATTCTTCGGACAAGTAAAATAAATTATAAAACCCATTTGTGTTGTTATAAGCAATTCCAATTTACATATTTTTGAACTTTACGCTAATTCAGTGTTGTATACGCCTTCTAAACTAAGGCAAGGAATTTTTCAAATTTAAGTGTTTGAATATTCATTTAAAAACAAATTGATTGACGTGTGTAAACCTTGATACTAGCACAAATTAGAAAAAACATTCGAATTATTCAAACATTTAAATTATTCAAATATTTTAATATTCAAATATTTTATTATTCAAATACATATTTAAATATGGTTTTGAATGAATATTCGAATACCTAATTTAGCGCAATTCTCAGCCTTAAGGCTGCGCTCAACCCGTAATGTTGTTTCAATTTACAATCGTTTAATAATATGAAAGCACATGAAGTTGTGGCTTAAACATATATATTTTGTTTTGTGTTGTAGGCGTTCACTTTGTGATACATCTTGAATACACTTATAAATAAAATACTTTTTACTTTGTTTGTCACAAATTAAGTGCAAAATAGATATAGTGGTTGAACAAAGTAAAAAGTGTTTTATTTACAAATATATATATTTTGGTACATAATTGTGCACTCTTGCTGGAAAAAAATGAAATTATCCAATAAAATGGTCTGCATTGATATTATGAACGATTCTTTTTTCACAGAAAGAAAGTGATTTTTTCGTAACTATACATTTCATGAGAAAATTATATTAGAATTATATAACCAAAAAATTCTCGCGGAGGGCATAATGAAATCACATTTTGAAGTTTTTTAATGTTTTAAATTTATTTTTAAACGATAAAAAATAAAAAATAAAATCAAATTATCGTACCTTCTGCAATTCAATTTTAGACAGATGTGTAAAGAAAAAATAAAAAAATTCAAAATAATAACAAAAAAATCAGTATTCTTAGTTTCCATAGGGTAGAACGCACTATTAATTGAGACATGTATCAAATATTTTCTGTAATGTGAGCAAACAACATTATTCATTTGAGTTGGAATTATAATAATTCCCAGCCTTAATCAAAATATAAATTAAAAATTTTGCTTGTTATGTTTGTCCAATATGTTCACTGTAAAAACAAATTTAAAAAAAACCTTATTTTATTTTAATATTACGATGGATTAATGAAAACTAAGTATATTTTGTAACTTCGCAAAAAATCAGTTGTAAAACACTGACATTAACATTAATTTGAGGTCTGAAAGAAATGTTTATTCGAGAAAATAGTGCTTATAGTCCAGTTGACGAGAGATGTCCTGTGACATTTAAGATCAAATTAAAATAACGATAACAATATGAATATTTAGTTAAGAGAGTTAACATAAGTTGCAATTGACCACACACAACTAGAATAAATCAAGTTAAAATGAATATACATCAAAGAAAAGTTATACCAGCGATTTTAAATCTGTAATCATAGGACACCTCTCGTAAATTCTACTATAATTTATTATTTATTCGTAAGAATTTCTATGGTTCCAATAAAAGGAAAAAGAAAAGCTTTTACTAGATATTTTAATAATTTAATAGTTGAAGCTGTTACTTGGTGAAATTCCACATCAACACATAGTAAATAACACACTGGATTAAGATTTCACTGTTTATTGATTGACACTGCAACAATTGTTTCGCCACACAGTGGCTTCATCAGGCAGATGAATAATGATTAGTATTCATCTGCCTGATGAAGCTACTATGTGGCGAAACAATTTTTGCAGTGTCAATCAATAAACAGTGAAATCTTAACCAAGTGTGTTATTTACTAAAAGTGTAGAAATTTGAAGTTTTATGTTGCTGATTTTTAGATAAAAATTTACATTTTTGTTAAATCTAGGAAATTTCACAGATATCAGTTTTTTCTAAAAAGTAGTAGATATTTTTTTCCTTGATGAAAAATGTTGATATATCTGTAAAGTTTCTTAGATTTAACAAAAATGCAAATTTTCATTAAAAAATCCGCAACACAAAACTTAAAATTTTTAGTTAAAGTTTTTTTTTCTTTTTTTTTTTGTTATCATAGAAATTCTTACGAACAATTTTTTTGAAGAAAACCCAACATTAGGCTTTTACTGAGTGCAATTTGCAAGTATTAAATACGTATTGTATCTCATATGAAAGTTTATTTAAATTGGAATAGACTAATGTTTATAAGAATACATTTGTAACGTTCGCGTTTTCCACTCTCCGTTTCTTTCAAAGAATATAGTAAAATAACAAAACAAAGTGATACATGGAAAAACCAAATTGAATTAAAAATTAAAAACGATAGTTTATTATAGGCAACTTAAGCATCACAAAAATGTAAACAACACCGATTTTGATCTAAATTTATTTAATAAAAATTTGTTTAATTCTTCACTTCTACAACGGTTCCTATGTGTGTAGAGTGTTAGGCAATAGTGTCCTACGTTCTGTCAGTTCTCGATCGTTACGTAACTGCACCAAATCCGTCGTCACGGAAATTCCTACAAAATAAGTTTTTCTGAGTATAAATGCATTCATATCGAATTGGGGAGTTGGTTTAGAGTTCGTGAAGGCATTTATTTAGGTACATCTTTGTTGTATTCACCTAAGGTTAAGGGCAGTTCGAATTAGAAAAACTAACCTCACAAATAAATTGTTGGTTTCTGAAGACGGAGGTTATTGACTCTTTGTTGTGATTATTCCAGGTGATAATTGCTGTTTCTGGAGAGTGCTGATTAGGAAACAATTTACGTAAAGTCACTTCATTGTTGTTTAGCTGTCACTCTTTTTGTTAACTGTCATTCGTTATTAGGGAGCGATCGTACTTGTACAATTCTATGGCGCGAAATAGATTTGCTAGGTTCTGGCCAGGCATTTATATATTCAATTTAAATCAATCCTCTAGGATAGGTGTGTGGTTGAGTAATCTTTTAATATATGTAATAATTATCCGTGTGAATGTAGTTTCGAGTTTGATTGTGCAAATAAAGATTAGCGTAGCGCCATCCTAATGTTGGTAAATCGGAGCTACCAATAGATTTGTTCGATAAGTCGAAACTGCCAATAGATTTATTAATTCGGATAGGGGGCGTGAAATTTAATTAATCCTTGGATTAATTGACTTTGATTGAGAGACGAATCCCGTGCAGAGCTGTGTGCTTGGGAAGAGAGAAAAAATAGACACGTGCTGTGTGCTGTGTTCAGAAAATTATCTGGAAGTATCTGTGTGATCTTTTCAGTAATTTTACAATTAATAATAAATTCAAGTGAGGCCGCATTATATCCACAGGCCTCGCTGGTTGGGTCGATTACCAATTGAGATCTTGAAGTTATTTCACTGTGAAGTTCCGGAATTTCCTGTTTGGAGAGATTTTCGAGAGAGGGTACCGGTTCTTGGCGTTTCGTCTATTGAATTCGGGAGCAGTCTGTTCGAAGAGTGGATTTTCAGTATCTTGGCAGTGGAGCGAAGGATAAGGGACGCGATTTACAATCGCTGATGGAATTTCAGATAAGTGAATATTGCGTTTAAGCCAAACAACTAGAATTGCTATTTTTTTTTGGACCGTAATTAGTCAGTTTAATTGTGTAATACTTTATCTACCGAGAGGTGATTTAACTTGTATATATTTTTTTGTTACTACGATTTATATAAAAATACGAGGTATTTTTATTGTTATTTCAATTGTGTAAAGAAAGGTGACGTCATTTTTTCTACCGATTATTAATTTGTACCTAGCCGTATTATTTAAAACACAATATTTTTTATTTACATTCAAGTAATATTTTGGGGGGTTTTAATAACAACGGGGTTATCAATTTAAGTTTTTTGTGTCTCGATAGTTCATTAATTTCTTTTGATCGTTATTGTTTTCTTTTGATCATTAATATTCAAATACACGTATGTAAGCATTTTTAGTTTTTTTAATTTTTATTAAAATATTATTTAATGTCAACTTGCTATTAGTTTTTTATACCAGCCTCCTTACATTTCTTGGTTTAGGGGAGGATAACACAACAGGTAAATTATAAAACCAAGTGGCGCCCAAAAGTTTTATTTTTTTGTTATTATTAATTTTACGATCCTTTTTTTTACCCACGACGCCGCCTACCGAGTGAGAGCTGCCGTAAGTGGTCACACATTATAACGAATAATCAGTTGAGCCTTTTTTTCCAAAAGTTATAGGTGTAAAATTAGGCATTGCAAATACTGTCAAAAATGTACCAGCAATTTGACGATTTGACCAACCATTATTTCCATCAATTTTGTTGTTGTTGTAATTATAATTGTTTGTGCTATGTTTATGCTTTATGCTTTTACTATTTGTAATTATTTATTATTATTTAACTCATATTTATTCATTTTACATCCAAGTAGGTTTTAAATAGTCAGCCCTTATTATTTTTCAATTCGTTTGACGCGTATACTGGTCAGATTTATTATTTTTATTTTTCTGTGCGATTTTACTTCTTTAAATTATTGAATAATATTTAAGACTTACTTTTTCTTTAACATAGAAAATAATAAAAATCCACTTAGATGACAATATGAGCTTCAGTTATAGCAAATTTTTTCTCAAACCTTTTACTTTTTGACATCTTAAAAACAATTCGGGGTTTATGAAACAAAGCGATTTAAGTTAGGGAAGTAAAAAAGTCAGAAAACCTATTATATTTAGAAACATATAAAACTTAATAAACCATAGACATTATAAGAAACTTTTAAAAACCTTCAAGAGAATCTATTTAGTATTACTGTGACTTAAAAATTGAGTTTGTTTTAAACTCAATTCAATTTTTTGTAGAATAGTAATAGTAATATTTATTAAATATATTTATACATATTAAATATACATTATTTATTTTAACCTAAATTGAATGAATTTAATAACAATGATTCTTATTTATCTTCAAGTAATTTTTAATTTAATTAAGTGGTCTACATTTATATCTTTGACATGTTAATATTTATTATTTATTTGGTTTTATTGTTTTAACATTTTATATACAATAGGTATTATTATTTCAACTATTTTATTCGAGTCTAATTCTAAATCTTAACAATGTGTAACAGTTAGGTTAGGTTTGGTAGGTAGTTTTAAGTATATTATTTATTATTAAGTTGACAAGTGTAAAGCAATATTAACAATTAGCACAATAAAGATATATTCATATTTATTTAATAAATTTGAATTGTGAAAATTTGTGGCAATATTAATAGAGGTTAACTTCTGCTAATACTGCCACAAGTGTTTTAATTATTTTTTAATTCGTTATATTAATATAATATTAATATAAAGTATTCAAATACTTTACTGAGCAAAAATTGTACTTTATAGAGTTGGGAACGGTCTTCTATTGAATTTTAATATATTCTAGTTAAGTGACATTTTAAAAACTTGGTTCAGAATGATATTTATTCCTTAGAACAGTTTAGAATCACTCAACTAACTTCTATTAATAATGCAATTGGTATTTAATAAATTCAGTAAAACAATACCAAGTGTAAATAATAATTGAATTGATTAATTTAATTAATATTTGACTACAAATTATGTAATAAATTAATTCCATTATTTATCAATATCATACATACAAGAAATGTTTCTTTTGAATATACATATCTCGATGCGTACTCTGTATATTTTCAGGCATTTGTTTGTTTTTGAAAAATGTTTAGTTTGAAGCTTCTAACGAGTGTTTCCACTCCCAGATTAAGCATGAAGTAAAATTTCGAGTTTAGAAAAGCCTGGAAATTTGGTTTGGTCGCGTAGCGTAGCGAAGCGACCAAACCAAATTTTCAGGCTTTTCTAAACTCGAAATTTTATTTCATGCGCCCCGCATACTAAACACTGAAATATTGTGAAATTCAAACTGTTTTTGTTTCGCAGTGTATTTTTAATCCTGCTTTACCAGTCTATTTTTAATACTGGTTTGCCAGTGTATTTATAATTTTACAAAATATCAGTGTTTTATACGCGTGGCGCATGAAGTAAAATTTCGAGTTTAGAAAAGCCTGAAAATTTGGTTTGGCCGCTCCGCTTCGCGGAGCGACCAAACCAAATTTTCAGGCTTTTCTAAACTCGAAATTTTACTTCATGCTAAATCTAGGTGTGGAAACACTCGTTAGAAGCTTCAAATGAAACACTTTTTAAAAACAAACGAATCCCTGAAAATTTACAGCGTATGCATCGAAATAAGTATACTTAACCAAATTTTAAGGCTTTTCTAAACTCGAAATTTTACTTCATGCATAATCAAGGAGTGGATACACTTTTTCGAAACTTGAAACTGATCCCTTTAAAAAAACGACTAATTTACTGTATATTTCATTAGTATTTTTTCTTGTTTTGACTTCTTGATTTTAATTTATCGTATCGTTTAATTTCCTAATAATCTGTTGTATGTTTCTGGATACAAAAATTTAGTTAATTAAAATCGTCGAAAGTTTTAAAGAAATGTATTTTTTAATGTTTTAGTCTTTAAACTTTTTCTCTAAAAAATAAAATATTCATATTGTTTATACAATAATTTCCTCCTGTACGTGGAAACCTAAATGCCGCACAGTATACGATTTAACAAATCTAGCGGGACAAAATTCATGGAATAGTTATTGTGGTCCATTTTGAATCATAAATTAATAAATTTTGGATTAATATTAAAACAGATAGTTTTCCAAAAAAAATATTTAAATGAGTCAATAAATAAATTCAGCAAGACATTTGAGGTGTATTATTAACGCAACATAATATTATTTCTTGTAGTTCATTTTGCATTCATTTAGCATTATATTTGTCACTCAATTCATGTTGTGGAGATTTCTTCTTCATAATATGTATTACACGACTTGTATAAAACATTTGTTTTTCTACAGGGAATTTTTATTTTAAATAATGTCCTCGATATTCGTTGTCTTTTTGAAATAGTTTAATTTAAAGCTTTGAAATATTAGTATATACTGTAAATTTTTAAATATTCTTTTTTTAAAAAGTTTAATTTGAAGCTTTAAAGTGTCTTCTACTCCCAGACTAAGTATGAAGTAAAATTTCGAGTTTAGAAAAGCCCCGCGTAGAAAATTTGTCGAGGGTCGCGCAGAGACCCGAGACAAATTTTCACGGGGCATTTCTAAACTCGAAATTTTACTTCATTCGCCACGCGTATAAATCAGTGATTTCAAGTAAAGTTGAAAATATACTTGTTTAGCAGTATATTTATTTCTATACTCGAAATTTTACTTCATGCGCCACGAGTATAAATCACTGAAATATAGTGAAATTAAAAATACACTGTTAAATCAGTATTTAAAAAATACTGCCAAAGCAGGATTAAAAATATACTGCTATACAAGAATAGTTTAAACTTCACTTGAAATCAGTGTTTTACACGCGTGGCGCATGAAGTAAAATTTCGAGTTTAGAAAAGCCCCGTGAAAATTTGTCTCGGGTCGCTGGCGCGACCCTCGACAAATTTTCTATACGGAGCTTTTCTAAACTCGAAATTTTACTTCATGCTTAGTCTGTGAGTGGATGACACTCACTTACTTTATAGCTTCAAACTGATCTCTTAAAAATAACAACGAATATCTGAAAATATGGCTGTGGCTGTGGTTGTGGCTGTTTCTGTGGCGAGAGCCTGTGCCAGGATCCAAATTTCAAAAAAAAAGTGTGTGTTTGATTGTATAGATAAAAAATATATAATATGTTTCCTATTATAAAAAAATAATAGGAGTATCGTATAAAGCAGCTTTAAGTGAGTCTTAATTTAAGCTATTAATATGTTGATTGAATCGCTTTTCATTAGATTTTAAATCGAGATAAGCAATAGAAAATTAATTCACCTAAATCTCGACGTATTTAATAAAAGGTTTCACTCAACCCTTCACATTTTCTCATCCTCCTTTTTTTGTCTCTCCTCCAGAAGGCGATTAGGATCAACACCTATATCAATATCTCTTACACACAACAAAAGCTCTCACAAATTTTTTTGTTCCTTCCATCTCGGCTTAATTGACATTTTCTGAAAAGGTGCGCATACATTTAAACAATTCCATCTTTTTCTCTTCCTGCAAGGGCGAACGCAAAAAATTGTATATTAAGGAGGGTTGATTTGAATATCGCCGGTGCTCCCCCCGGGGATGTTTATCATTTTCTTACGCGTATTGCGAAAAGGAGGGAAAAAGGGAAATCGATAGAAGAGTGGAAAATGGAAATAGGGAGAGGGTTGGGGATGATGGGGGTGGAAGCGCGGAGTCGTCTTTTAGATGGTATCTGGAATTTAAAAGGAGTCCGCAACTCTTGACGTATGATAATGTCTTGAGGGGGGTTGCGAGGGGTGAGGTTTTATTTGGGAGATGAAAAAGTTGCAAATTAGTTATCGGGCTTGGGGTTAAATTGTCAGTTTCTTTTTCAAGATTCAATATTAAATACGGTTCAGGATTAGGCGAATATAGTCTAAAGAGATAATTGTTTAAATAATAGTAGTAATCTTTATTTCACAAAAACATACAAAATAAAATTAGGAGCAATTTTGGAAAGACTACAATTTATTCAAAGACATATTAAATACCGTTCAGGATTAGGCGAGTATAATCTAAAAAGACAAATGTTTAAATAATAGTAATAATCTTTTTTCAAAAACATGTACAAAATAAACAGGATTTAACAATCCTTACCCCAAAATTTCATATAAATAAACAGGATTTAACTTTGCTAACCTACAAATTTGATTAAACAAACAAGATTTAACAATCCTTAACTCCCAATTTGATGTAAACAAACAGGATTCAACAAAGATAACCTCAAAGATTGATGTAAGCAAACAGTAACCTCCAAATTTGATTTAAATACTGGAGATTTTAACGATGTACGCTCTAAAAATAATGTCTAATGATGAAACGAGTGTTTTCCACTCCCAGACTAAGCATGAAGTAAAATTTCGAGTTTAGAAAAGCCCCGCATAGAAAATTTGTCGAGGGTCGCGCCAGCGACCCGAGACAAATTTTCACGGGGCTTTTCTAAACTCGAAATTTTACTTCATGCGCCACGGGTATAAAACACTGGTTTGAATATTTTTCCAAGGCACACTAATTTAATTGTTTTTAAATATAATTTTAAATAGAAGATTTATTTCAATTTATTTTCGACGACAATATTGTTAAAAAACAATATATTGGACATTGCTGGATTCAGCTGTATACAAATTTTAAGTTGGCTATTATTTGAGAATGAAGTTATTATTGAAAAATGATATTTATGTCATTTCGTAGTATTTAAACAGCCATTGACTTTGGTTTTTAGTTCAATAAAATCGGTCAATAAATAGCAGAGTTATCGAGTTGGGCGTTTTATCGAACACCCGGTATATCTATATTTATTCACTTATTATCATGGATATTTGAATTGTTTATTTCAGAAACCCGCCAAGCGCAAACAAAATTTACTATTTTAATAGTAATGAACTTTATTTAACAAAAATATACAAAATAAAATTGGAAGCAATTTTGGAAAGACCACAGTTTATTCAAAGACATATTAAATACGGTTCAGGATTAGGCGATTATAGTCTAAAAAGGCAAATGTTTAAATAATAGTAATAGTCTTTATTCACAAAAATATACATAATAAAATTGGGAGCAAATAAAATTGGAAAGACCACAATTTATTTAAAGACGATATTATTTCTTGAAATATTCTATGATACAAGCAAGTATTGGAAATTTCATTTATATTTTATACTTAAAGAACTGATTTTGTTTTAATTAAGAACAGTAAGTTTGTTTTACTTAAAATTTAACATAATTTTAAGTCTTTGAAAATTAACCCATTTATTATTTCACCACTTAACCCCAGGAAACACAACTTCATCTTCTCATCAACCTTAATTACACAGCCCTTTTGATAAATTAAACCAATTCGGATGTTCTTTATTACAAATCTGAAATTACAAACCCTTTGCATCTTTAATAATTTAGCAGATATAAGCTGGGCGCTAAAAAAGTCAGCCACCTTGTATGTTAGACTTCTGAAATATATCTTACGTAAAAGCACCACAACAATTTTATAAAGAGTAACATTTTGTAGTAAAATTGAGAATCAAACAGATGATAAAGCGTTCCTCGAATCCAAAGGACGCATTTTTTTTATATTCAGCCCGATTCCGTACCTCAAACGTTAAATTTACTAGTTGGCTGTTATGTTAAGATAAAGGTTGAAAATAACAGGCGTAGTGACGTTTATGTAAAATTTCGTATTCCGTATCGCCACACAAGTTGATCAGTCAACGTTAAAAAAAAAATAGATTTGATACCGGCTCAGAGAGAGAGAAAGGAGGCAATGGCGCCCGCACATATAACAACAGCATGTTTAGACTTGAGGGAAATGATCAACTGTTGGGTAATTTGTAGAAATACTCTTAAAATTTCTATATCCCTCAAAATAATCAAAATTCAATCCCGTTTCGCGATCAAGTAAAAATAACTCAAAACCTAATATTGGAGTATATTTTTATGTTCACATATTTTGAAAGATCAATAATTAAGTGATATGCACACCAAGTTTTATAAAGATACCTCAAATAGTATTTAAGTTATGATCTCTTAAAATTTCTATTTCACTCAAAATAATCAAAATTCACTCCCGCTTCGCGTTCAAGTAAAAATAACTCAAAAACTATTATTGGGGTGTATTTTGATTTTTGCATTTCTTAAAGACCAATAATTAAGTGATATGCACACCAAGTTTTATAAATATATCTCAAATAGTATCCAAGTTATGAACTCTTAAAATATCTATTTCACTCAAAAGAACTAAAATTCACTCCAGTTTCGCGATCAAGTAAAAATAACTCAATAACTATTATTGGGGTGTATTTAGATTTTCACATATTTTGAAAGACCAATAATTGAGTGATATGCACACCAAGTTTTATAAAGATATTTCAAATAGTATCCAAATTATGAACTCTTAAAATTTCTATTTCACTTAAAATAATCAGAATTCACTCCCGTTTCGCTATCAAGTAAAAATAACTTAAAAACTATTATTGGGGTATATATTATTTTCATATTGTGAAATACCAATAATTGAGTTATATGCACCCCAAATTTTATAAAAATATCTTAAATAATTTCCCCGTTATGAACTCTCGAAATTTCTATATCACTCAAAATAATTAAAATTGCCTCCCGTTTCACTTTCAAGTGAATATAACTCAAAAACAATCTATGGGGTATATTTTGACTTTAACATATTTTAAAAAAACAATAATTGAGTGATATTTACATGACGTTTTAAACATATATCTTAAATAGTGTCCAAGTTATAATCACTCGAAATTTCAATTTCACTCGAATTTATCAAAATTGACTCCCCGTTTGACGTTCAAGTAAAATTAACTTAAAACCTATTAATGGAGTATATTTTGATTTCTACATATTTTAAAGAACAATATCCGATTAATGTTCAAGTTATGAT
Source organism: Philonthus cognatus (assembly GCA_932526585.2). Classification (NCBI taxonomy): domain Eukaryota; kingdom Metazoa; phylum Arthropoda; class Insecta; order Coleoptera; family Staphylinidae; genus Philonthus; species Philonthus cognatus. The sequence continues at coordinate 42,583,611 of OW052244.1, forward strand.
CTCTTAAAATTTGTATATTACTCAAATTTATCAAAATTGTTTCTCGATTGACGATTACACTGGTCGGCATGAAAATCGGCCCTGACACCATTCCTGCTGATTCTTATGTAAAATGACCTCCTGAATCCGAATATGACCCCGGTTTTCCCCCATCACCCACCGTTTTCGGGGGAGCCCCCCCCCCCACCTATTTTTATCACTTTTCGATAATTTGGAGGGATGAAAAGGATTATTTTAGCCTTTACGTTTCTTCTGGGGGGCTAGAGAGGTGAAAAGTTCCAAAACATGAACATTTGTAGCAAGGAGGTAGATTTGGGGGGGGGGGGGGGATTTGCCCCCTTAAATTGTAAAAAAATCCTTAAAAATTATCGATTTTTCCGTTTTTTTCGCAGTTTTTTCACTTATTTTCTACATATTCCAGCTTCCATCCCCCCTCATCCTCCCCCAAACAATAAAAATATATAGCAACAATAATAAAAATATATAGCAACAATAATAAAAATATAGAGCAACAGATCGGAAGATTCACTGTACCACTCTGGCGCTCTCAATACCTCGCGCGCACAGGTTTGCCCAGGCACAGGCCTTTGCACATCAAACTCGGATTGATCAAACAGTTTGTGAAAGCAATGGACAAGACCGGTAGTGCATTTCAATTTTTGAAAACTAAATTCCCTCGTCTTAGTGAGGCTAAAATCAAGGAAGGAGTTTTCGTGGGCCCCCAGATTAGACAACTTTTCCAAGATTCGACGTTTATTGAACACCTGAATCGAAAAGAAAAACGAGCTTGGATTGCATTCCAAAACGTGTGTGAGAACTTTTTGGGTAACAACAAAAGTGATGATTATGTCGCTCATGTCGAAGAATTGCTGTCAGCGTACAAGGCCATGGGGTGTAACATGTCTCTTAGAGTGCATTTCCTTCACTCACACCTGGACTTCTTCCCTGAAAATTTAGGAGCAGTTTCGGATGAACACGGGGAACAGTTTCATCAAGACATCTCTAAGTTCGAGAGGAGATTTTCGGAGAATGCGAGCATGTTAGCAGAGTACTGCTGGTTTTTGATACGAGAAACTTCTACCTCAGGGTACAAAAGGAAAGCAAGCACCAAATGAAGGTACTTATCTTAGTTCTTTATTCTTTACATTTATTATTTTACATTTATTATTTTACTTTTTATTTATTATTCTTTACAGCTAATATAATCCTTTTCACCCCTCCAATGGATGGGGGAAACGGGGGGAGTATTGAGAGCGCCAGCGTGGTACAGTGAATTTTCCGAACTGTTGCTATACATTTTTATTATTGTTGCTATATATTTTTATTATTGTTGCTATATATTGTTGCTATATATTGTTGCTATATATTGTTGCAATATATTTTTATTATTTGGGGGTGTTTGGGGAAGAATGAGGGGGAATGGAAGCTGGAATATGTAGAAAATAATTGAAAAAATTGCGAAAGAAACGGAAAAAATTGATCATTTTTAATGATTTTTTTACAATTTAAGGGGGCAAATCCCCCCCCAAATCTACCCCCTTGCTACAAATGTTCATGTTTTCGAACTTTTCACCTCTCTAGCCCCTCAGAAGAAATGTAAAGGCTAAAATAATCCTTTTCATCCCTCCAAATTATCGAAAAGTGATAAAAATAGGTGGGGTGGGCTCCCCCGAAAACGGTGGGTGATGGGGGAAAACGGAGGTCATATTCGGATTCAGGAGGTCATTTTACATAAGAATCAGCAGGAATGGTGTCAGGGCTCGAAAAGATTTTTTTTTTTGCAGACCAGTGTTACTGAAAATAACTCAAAAACTATTATTAGCGTGTATTTTTATTTATACTTATTTTAAAAGATCAATATTTGAATAATACTTACATACAATCCTATAAAAATATCTCAAAAAGTTTGCAAATTGTAATCACTTGAAATTTGCAAATTTTTTGAATAATGCGCTATAAATTTGCAGACATTTAGTGTTTTTTTAAAAGCGGTTAATTTAAAGCGTCTAACGAGTGTTTCCACTCTTTAGTTAAGCATGAAGTAAAATTTGGAGTTTAGAAAAGCCTGAAAATTTGGATTTGCCTGGACGTGCGAGCGAAGCGAGTCGCGCCCAGGCAAATCCACATTTTCAGGCTTTTCTAAACTCGAAATTTTACTTCATGCGCCACGCGTATAAAACACTGATTTAGTGTAAAGGTAAAATACACATACATTATCTATCTATGCATTATCTATCCACTCATCCTTTTATGGAACCTTATTGTAATTCAATTTTTATTCAATGTTAATTGTTTCTACATAATTATGTTTGTGATTATGTTTATTTACTACTTATCAATATTTTATTATACATTTGTGCTACTATAACATACTAAACTAAAGTTGACTCATCTATAAATGTATCATTCAATTTGGAAACGCGACCAAATCAAATTATTGGGCTTTTCCAAACTCAAAATTTTACTTCAAGCGCTACGCGTATAAATCTCTGATTTCAATTAAAGTTGTAATAGGTCAGTGGGGGTCATGTGCAAATATTATTTTTGACGAAATTAAATTAAAATATTAATACAAAAATCACCCAAGAAAATAATAAAGAAGTAGGGACAGTTGAGAATGGGAAGTTTCAGTGGGATGTGAGTTAGTGAAGTAATGTTGATGAAAAGAGTTAGGTATTGAGAGTTAGAGAATGGAGAATGGAGTTAGGGATAACAACGTTAGAGAGACTATCACGTAAGAGTAAAAATAATTCTACATCAAACCGACTAAGATAAAATCAAACAAACAAAACCGGTAAAAAAATTTAAACATCTGAGAAACGGTGAAGATGGGGGGGGGATGAGAATGAGGGATGTATGGTGGTTGATGTGTAAGGCCGAATTGAGCGAGAAAACGAGGTATATCCTACTAACTAATCGAAACAGTCGATTGATGTGTTAGGCCAATCCGAGTTAGTATTGCACTAAGTGTCCTACTAACTAAACACAAGAATGATGGATGTATGGTGGTTGATGTGTAAGGCCGAATTGAGCGAGAAAACGAAGTATGTCCTACTAACTAATCGAAACAGTCGATTGATGTGTTAGGCCAATCCGAGTTAGTATTGCGCTAAGTGTCCTACTAACTAATCACACGAATGAGGGATGTATGGTGGTTGATGTGTAAGGCCGAATTGAGCGAGAAAACGAGGTATGTCCTACTAACTAATCGAAACAGTCGATTGATGTGTTAGGCCAATCCGAGTTAGTATTGCGCTAAGTGTCCTACTAACTAACCACAAGAAAAAAATAACTCGATTATGAGTGGAACGAGGTGAAAGCACGTTCCGCTCATTAATCGAAAATGAATGGCGATTGATGTGTAGGGCCGATGTGAGAGATTGTCCCACTAAATAATCGCAAGTGTGTCGAGTGTGTGATGCTAGCTCCGAGATGGTTTTTGTGGGTTTCCCATCTCGTAATGCAAATGCAGGGGCTAGTTAATTTTGCTCCCACAAGTAGAGTCTTACATTTTACATTTTTACATAAACGTTGGGTAATATATTTTGTGAATATAAATAATATAAGACATATCAATTCATTAGAAATGTTATGAAAGGTCAATAAACTTTGCATACGTTAAGCTCATATCCTGTTTTATTTATTGTCCACACATCCTCCTAGTCAAATTAAAAGGGAATAAAGACACAGTATTTACGATAATGCATATTGACACAAACAACGAACCTGGTAAATAAATAAAAGGGTTACTACATACACAACACAACGTAAACAATAATACAAATTATAAATTTGTACAATACCTAGGGTCGAATCATTACAAAGTTCAAAACATACTACTAAAGCAATATGCTAAAGACGTATATTCTGAACTTTACATTAATCAGTGATCAACACGCGTGGCGCATGAAGTAAAATTTCGAGTTTAGAAAAGCCCGTAACCAAATTTTCAGGCTTTTCTAAACTCGAAATTATACTTCATACTTAATCTGGGAGTGGAAAACACTCAGTGAAAGCTTTAATTTAAACTTTAAAAAAAACAACGAATTTATATTTAATTACTTTGTAAATGTTGATGGAAATTCATTACTTTTCAACATTAATTAATTTCGTCAATGTTTTCGATTAAACCAACACCTTAACTTGAAAACGTGTCTGTAAAGTAAGTCATGTAAAGCTCAAGTTTGTGATTTTTGACTTGTTGGGATCCTCTTTAACCGCTTAATGTTTTCAGGCCTACATTTTTATAATCGCTGACTAGTAGCATTTTTGTGAATTATTAACATTTTTTCAACCTTTTCTCAGCTTCTTAACCAATAGATTAATCTATGTCTAAAAAAAATAAGTACGATAAATATTGGGTCGCGTCTCAGATATATTATTTTTTGTCCTTCTCTTGTAAAAATCTTGAAATTATTACTGTGTGTGTGGGCAGCATAAATGGGGTGCATTTAACGCTCAAGTACATTAAACACGGGATTTGCATGATGAATGTGGTTTTTTAACACAAATATAAATAATTGCCTAGTTCGATTTTTTTGCCGCTGTGCAGTAACAGCGCTGTGCTAGTCAAATCAGCTTCTTTTGTCTCACATTTGACCATGGTTCTATCCGTCGTGAGTGTTTTTTAAAGCGGAACATACGTTAACACCGTGAAAACTCCATCCAAACGTTGGAGTTCGGTTTTTTATGTAAAGAGCATGTTTCTATGTAAGTTAGGCGAAAGGGTAGACTGTGTGAGTATTATTTATTGTTGAACGATGGTTCATATTTGTGTTAAAGTGGAATTAGCCCTACTACACATTTAAATCATAATCTGGCAATCTGTCATCATTTATCTGTCAAATTATTATAAAACGAAACCGACCATTATGACTGACGCGTTTTTGATAAATATATATATAATAAATGTTGTGTTGTATATTGCAGTTGTCGAGAACAAAGTATAGTGTATAACTCGCATATAATGGCTATTAATTACTCGAACGACTTGCTCCACTCGCCTTCGGCTCGTTCCGCAAATCTCGCGCTCGTTATACAATATACTATTATTAAACTCCTCCGAGTTACAAATGGCCATCGACCTTGGTCAGCCTTTTTCTCATATTTTTTTTGTTCATTAATATTCATCCTAATCTAATAATAGCATAATTAAACAATTGAATCTCTCTTGAAACGTGTTTTTAACAGCAATTAACAAACACGGCGAATTTAATAAATTATCAACATCCGACGTATTGTTCGCGCGGAGAAAAAAGAAGCAGGTGGAAACCAATTCCTTGCTCACTTACGTAATTTAACAACAACAAATTTAGCGCAATGGACTGCCATTAAACATCACCTGTATTTTTTTATTTTATTTCATTTATTTATACGCGACATTATTTTGAATTGACGTCGCTGTTTTCTGGTTATTATTTTTTCCGGTTAATACTTGCTAGGTGTGTAATTAATAATAATGATACATGGTGAGTAGGTTGTGGAACGTTTTTTTTTATTTTTATAATGGATGGTTGTAAATTCAGTTTGTATTAATATTTATTAGAAAATTCGATTAACAAGGTGGGAAGTAATTTATTGATTGCACTGGATGTGCGTAAAAATGTTATCACCTTTTAATAAGCACATTTTGTTAAACCTGTTAGATACGTTATTTAACACCTGCTTATTTTAGTTCCACATTAAATTATTTCGTAACTTCTATTCAAATTAATAAAGATAACAGTAAATAGTTTTTTTCTATACCCTTAAAAATCATTGCTCTCTTACTTAATTCATATTTTTCAATTAAATGTTTGTACATAGAAGCAAATATTCAATTTTTATTAATCACATTTTTTGTCGTGGGCATAGCAAACATTTTCACTAAGGAGGGGCATAAAATATAAATATATTTCAAATAAATAAAAATTACAGGCATTGTTATAAAATGCTCAAAGTTTGATTTAATGTTTAAAAAACGAGTTTAAGCTATTTAAATTTGAACTAACGAGTGTCTTCCACTCCCAGACTGAGCATGAAGTAAAATTTCGAGTTTAGAAAAGCCCCGCGTAGAAAATTTGTCGAGGGTCGCGCAGCGACCCGAGACAAATTTTCACGGGGCTTTTCTAAACTCGAAATTTTACTTCATGCGCCACGCGTATAAAACACTGATTTCAAGTGAAATTCAAAAACACACAATTATATCTTTAATTAAAGTAGCACGAAATGAGATATTTATTAAATATTGTTCAGTGAAGATAAGAAATAATTAGGTTTTAAACATTTTTGTTAGCGATTTGGAGTTCAATTTCCTGTCAACAAAATAATTAAAGCCTAAAATTGTGAGAAATGTTCAAAGTACATCTCCTTTTTAAAGTCGTTTACAATCAATTAAAATAAAATAGCTCTTGCCTTTTTTTTGTGCAATTCTTGTACAGAGAAGTGCAAATTCTAGTTTATTCTCCCTCTATTCCTACTCTCTCCTCTTTCAAACGTTCCTTTGTCGTAGCTCTTTTGGTTATTTTTTCAATATATTTTTGATTTGTTTGCTTTGATATTTGTAATAGTATTTTGACTTTGAGATGATTAACATTTTGCGGAAATAGGAACATATAAATGAGGCTTACCAACAAAGTATTACACGAGTAAAACAATATGTTGAAACATTTCTGAAATCTATTGGTTTTAAGTTTCTAACCAAATTTCATCAGACCCTACTGATTAAGACTAGATGTTTAATGATGAAAGTACTATGATGGACACATTACCATTTTTTGTACGTAAAATCGTTGATATTAAATAAAATTATTATAATTCAAAGAGTAATAAAATTACGGGTGTAATAATTAAATCAAAAACCCTCAAAGGCAATTTCATTCATGAAGACTCTATTAAATAAATAACACGGGGAAAATTTAATGAGGGTGGCTCGTTTGTATTTTGGAAAATGGCCTCTTAAGACCGGCGGAATAACTATAATCACCGTTTAGGGACGCGGGAGGAAGTCGGCGATTGCATGCTGCCAATGTGCACCTTCTAATCACCCCAAGAGAGGGAGGGAGTAGAAAAAAAGAGAAAAACCCTGCGCGGGGGAAGATTTATGGTCCTCGTACACGTTCCGTGATTACAAAAAACGTAATTGCGCCCGTTTGATTATAGCCTCTTCTAACAAATTGTTTCCTAGTAAATTGACTTGAATCGTTCATTAATGTCTGGTTTAAAGTTGAATTATGAATGAATTGATTGTAAGATAAAATGGTAATAAAATTAGGAGTTATTAATTGCTTTGAATTTAAGCATGTTTCTGGGGAACATAATACGTGGTTTATAAATACTTAAAATAGTCGTAATAGCCTCTAAATTATGGAAACTGATTGAACATTTTATAAGTTGATGAAATCCAGGGTTGTTAAAATAACGTTTTTTTTTTCATTTTAACTAAAACAAACAGCGTTTAAAAAACATTAGAAATTAAAAACATGTTTAAAAGGTGTTTAAAACATGTTCAAAACGTGTTTAGAACATGTTTAAAACACGATTAAAACGTGTTTAAAATAGAACATACAGAGCATTCTTCTTTTGAGTATACATATACCGATAATTAAAGCGTTCTTTTTTTAATTTGCGGGAATTCGTTGTTTCAAAACGGTTAATTTGAGGCCTATAACGAGTGTTTTCCACTCCCAGACTGATCATGAAGTAAAATTTCGAGTTTAGAAAAGCCTAAGAATTTGGATTGGCCGCGTAGCGAAGCGGAGCGGCCAATCCAAATTAGGCTTTTCTAAACTCGAAATTTTACTTCATGCGCCACGCTTAAAAACATTGATTTACAGTCAAGATCAGGAAACACACACATACAACAACGATTATAGGCAACCTAATATACATCATAGTTATTGGGTTGCCAATAATCACTGCTTTAAACAATTTGTTCAGCGCAGAATTTGACTCACGTTTAATTTATATCTACATATTAGATTGCTAAAGCCGTATATTTTCAACTTTACGATATTTCAGTATTTTATACATGTGGCGCATGAAGTAAAATTTCGAGTTTAGAAAAGCCTAATTTAGATTGGCCGCTCCGCTTCGCTACGCGTCCAATTAAAATTTTCAGGTTTTTCTAAACTCGAAATTTTACTTCATGCTTAATCTAGGAGTGGAAAACCCTCGTTTAAAGATTCAAATTAAAATCTTTTAAGATACAACGAATGTCGTAATATTTACAGTGTGTGCATGTATATACCTAAAAGAAAAATTTCCTGTATTTAAAAATCACATCTATACAAACACAGTTGTGATATTTTATTGTAATAAAATGTTATTTTAATAATGTAATTTGAAATATCTTTAACAATTTAGCTAACATTTAAAAAAGTAAACAAAAAATCTCAATGAAGTAGTATAAAATATAATTTAGCAAATTTAGGATAATAAGAAAACGTTTTAAACAAATTTAAGATTTAAAACATGTTTAAATCAAAACCGTTTAAAACACGGCGGCTGTTTTTAAATATGTTTAAAACACTGTTTTAAAACAAAGTGATTTATACATAACAACCCTGATGAAATCCTAGAAAATTCACGAAAACTTTTCACGTTCAAGTGAAAATAACTCAAAAACTATTATTAGGGAGTATTTTGATTTTCACATATTTTGAAAAAGCAATAATTCAGTGATATGCATACCTAGTTTTATCAAGATATCTCATATAGTATCCAAGTTATAAAGTTTTGAGTTTTTTTAAAATAGTAAAAATTAACTCATGTTTCTCGTTCAAGTAAAAATACCTAATAAACTATCGATGACGTGTATTTTGATTAACACATCTTTTGAAAAACCAATAATTGAGTGATACTTACTGTCCATAAGTTTTATAAAGACACCTCAAATAGTATCTAAGTTATAAACTCTTGAAATGTCTATATCACTCAAAATAATCAAAATTTACTCCCGTTTCGCGATCAAGTCTAAATAACTCAAAAACAATTATTGGGGTATATTTTGATTTTTACATATTTTGAAAGACCAATAATCGAGTGATATGCACACCAAGTTTTAATAAAATATCTTAAATAATATCCTAGTTATGAACTCCTAAAATTTCTATATCACTCAATATAATCAAAATTGCCTCCCGTTTCACGATTAAGTGAATATAACTCAAAAACTATCGATGGGATAAAATTTAATTTTTACATATTTTAAAAGAACTATAGTGGAGTAATATGCATATTAAGCTTTAAACAGATATCTTCACTATTGTCCAAGTTATGATCTCTCGAAATTTCAATATCACTCGAATTTATCAAAATTGGCTCTCGAAAATATCTGAAAAACTATTGATAGGGTATATTTTAATTTTTACATATTTCGAAAGAACAATATTTGTTCAATATTTACACTGAATTTTATAAAAAAATATCAGAAATTATTTTCAAGTTAGGATCTCTTAAAATTTGTATATTACTCAAATTTATCAAAATTGTCTCTCGATTGACGATTAACTGAAAATAACTCAAAAACTATTAATAGCGTATAGTTTGATTTTTACATATTTTAAAAAAGCAATATTTAAATAATATTGACACTCAATTTTATGAGGATATCTCAAAAAGTTTCTAAATTGTGATCACTTGAAATTTTAATACCATTCTAATTTATTAAAATTGACTCACGTTTGATGTCCAAGTATAAATGCTCTATAAAATTGCAGATATTCATTGCTTTTTAAAAGCGGTCAATTTAATGCGTCTAACGCCCGTTTCCACTCCTTGCTTATGCATGAACTAAAATTTCGAGTTTAGAAAAGCCTGAAAATTTGGATTTGCCGGTGCGCGCGAGCGAAGCGAGTTGCACCCAGGCAAATCTAAATTTTCAGGCTTTTCTAAACTCGAAATTTTACTTCATGCGCTACGCGCGTATTTTACATATTTTAAATGAACAATAATTTGGTGATATGCATATTAAGTTTTAAACAGATATCTTAAATATTGTCCAAGTTATGATCTCTCGAAATTTCAATAACACTCGAATTTATCAAAATTGGCTACCGTTCGACGTTCAAGTGAAAATAACTAAAAATCTATTAATGGGGTATATTTTAATCTTTACATATATCGAAAGGGCAATATTTGTTTAATATTTAGACTGAATTTTAAGAAATATACCAGAAAATATTTTTAAGTTAAGATCTCTTAAAATTTGTATATTACTCAAATTTATCAAAATTGACTCTCGATTGACGATTAGTTAAAAATAATTAAAAAAACTATTAATAGGGTATATTTTGATTTTTACATATTTTAAATGAGCAATATTTGAATGATATTGACACACAATTTTATAAAGATATCTCAAAAAGTTTCCAAATTGTGATCACTTGACATTTTAAAACTATTCAAATTTATTAAAATTGACTCACGTTTGATGTTCAGGTTAATGCGCTATTAACGAATCCTAAAAAAAATTTGAATCACGAATCCGAATCACCTAATGTGATTCGAATCACGAATACTCGAATAAAGAATTCGCAAGAGAAAAATATTATTCGAATCCTGTTTTTTTGATTTACGAATCTTAAAGGATTGTAGATAAATTAATTTTATTATTTTTTTACAACCTTTAATATTGCTACCAAATCGTTAGCAAAAATATTTAAATCCTAATTATTTCTTATCTTCACAACAACATTTAATAAATATCTCATTTCGTGCTACTCTAAGTAATGTAATTGTGTCTTTTTGAATTTCACTTGAAATCAGTGTTTTATACGGGTGCGCATGAAGTAAAATTTCGAGTTTAGAAAAGCCCCGTGAAAATTTGTCTCGGGTCGCTGCGCGACCCGAGACAAATTTTCTACGCAGGGCTTTTCTAAACTCGAAATTTTACTTCATGCTTAACTAAGGAGTGGAAACAGTCGCTTTAAATTGACCGCTTTTAAAAAAGCAATGAATTGCAATTCATTGCTTTTTTAAAAGCGGTCAATTTAAAGCGACTGTTTCCACTCCTTAGTTAAGCATGAAGTAAAATTGCGAGTTTAAAAAAGCCCTGCGTAGAAAATTTTCACGGGGCTTTTCTAAACTCGAACTTCATGCGCACCCGTATAAAAAACTGATTTCAAGTGAAATTCAAAAAGACACAATTACATCTTTACTTAGAGTAGCACGAAGTGAGATATTTATTAAATGTTGTTGTGAAGATAAGAAATAATTAGGATTTAAATATTTTTGTTATCGATTTGGTACCAATATTAAAGGTTGTAAAAAACATATAAAATAAATGTATCTACAATCCTTTAAGATTCGTAAATCAAAAAAACAGGATTCGAATTATATTTTTCTCTTGCGAATTCTTTATTCGAGTATTCGTGATTCGAATCACATTAGGTGATTCGGATTCGTGATTCAAATTTTTTTTTAGGATTCGTTCCAGCTCTGATTAGTCGACAATCGACTAACAAAATCATTTAAAATAAATACTATTGAAAATTGCAAATAAAACTGACTGATTTGACTAAATTCTATTGAAATTGATATGGATTCACATTTTACATCCACTCTTTGAAAATCATCTCATCTCGACGAAAAAACTAGCGCAAATAAAACGGGATCGTTTTTCCCCGGCATCCAATCCTCGAATCGAATATTTGTCGTTTCTAAAAAAAAAAAAAAAAAAGTGAAAATCACTTTTTATTACACACCGTAACGCTGTTGAGGAAATGAGGAATATCCACCGAGGCGAAGGGGTAAGGATATTAAATATTCCCGAAGGGGGATGAACTCATTGCGTTTTTTTTCCTTCCCTTTTCCGAAAGCAAAAAGAAACCCGTCAGCATCAGATGATGCAGTAAAGGGTGCAGCGCTTTCCCGGGAGGGGTGGGCGGCGGAATGATACGACCTGACAAGACATTTTTACCCCTTTTATATATCGCGAGGGGGAGCGAAAAAGTCGATAACCCGCTCGGAATGGGCGAATATGAAAACACTCGCTCAGCATGGGCGAATATCAAAACAGGAGCTGTGGAATGGGAAAATGTATTTTTTTTTGTTGTTGATTTTGTATTTTTCCGTATGTGTGTGTGTGGAGAATTTATGATGCGTTTTATGGATGTGTTTTTGCGTTTAATTAATTATGAAAACTGCGGGAAGCCGCGTGATTCGCCGGATGGAAAAAGTGCATGTTATTTTAATTGGCGGATCGTTAACGTGAGGCTGCCGGCTCGTTTTAATCGAGTATTAAAAGCGGTGGTTATTCACTACCGTGGATACATTCCTCTACTTCGTCGAATTATATACTCCTCTTCTGTGGATAGAAATAATTACGGTTTATTTATGAACAGTATAAACGAATAATATGAAATAAATTGGGTATTTTAAATATTCATACATACAGGGTGTTTTAAATAGAATAAAATATTCTATAGCTCATTTAATATTAATAAATATCAAATAACTCAAAAAAATACAACTTGGACCAAATGTAATAAACTGGTATTCATTTTTACCAAGGAATCCAGAAAGAAAAATAAATGGGATGTTCTATTATAAACAGGGCTTCGAATCGTTATTTTTTGCTTTCCGGTTTTCATTCCGGTTAGATTAATAATATATATCGGTTCGGTTCTGGGTTTTGTTCCGGAAAATATAATGCTTTTTTGGGGTTACCGGTTCAGCTCCAAGTGATTGTTTTAATTGCTGAAATGTTATTATTTCATATTTAAAAAAATGTTGATGTGTCCATCATAACACTGTCCTCGTTATAGATAGATATCATAAATTAAATATTAAGAATATGGAAAAGTGTCTTAAACTAAATTTGTTCTACTTTTTTTTATTATTATCACATTTACAAAATATTCACAAAATATGTATTTTTTAAATTTTTCCGCTATCTGAGATACCACACCTCAGCAATATATATTTTCAACTTTACTTTAAATCTGTGGTTATACGCGAAAATTTGTCTCAGGTCGCTGCGCGACCCTCGACAAATTTTCTACGCGGGGCTTTTCTAAACTCGAAATTTTACTTCATGCTTAGTCTGGGAGTGGAAGACACTCGTTAGTTTAAAATATGTCACAACATCAAAATGTGTGTCGCAAGTGTCCTCAAGAAAAGCAATAACATGACCATACTTTTTGTATTATTATCACATTTACAAAATATTCACAAAATAAGTATTTTTTACATTTTTCCGCTATATCTTAGTAAATATCTACCACATCTCAGCAATATATATTTTTTTACTTTAAATCTGAGGTTATACGCGTGGCGCATTAAGTAAAATTTCGAGTTTAGAAAAGCCCCGTGAAAATTTGTCTCGGGACAAATTTTCTACGCGGGGCTTTTCTAATCTCGAAATTTTACTTCATGCTTAGTCTGGGAGTGGTAGACACTCGTTAGTTTAAAATATGTCACAACCATCAAAATGTATGTCTCAAGTGTCATAAAGAAAAACAATAATATGACCATCTACATGACTACACTTTAATTATTATTATCACATTTACAAAATTTTCACAAAATAAATGATTTTTTTTCGCTATATCTTAATAAATATCTATCACAACCTAGAAGGTAAAAAGACAGCCATCTTATTTTTAGATATTCAGAAGGCCTTTGACTCCGTCTGGCATCGGGGACTTCTGTATACATGTAACTCCCTTACATCCCGAAACATTTACTCAATCTTTTAGATAATTTCCTGATCAATAGATCTCTAAAAGTAAAAATCCGCAATTTTTTTTCTCTCCCATTTACTCCCCAACAAGGTGTGCCTTAAGACTCTCCTCTATATCCGCTCCTCTACAATATATACATTCATGATCTATACAATCCTAACCCCCAATACCTCAACAAATCATTATATCCTTTACTGTACGATGATGACACTGTCTTAATTTTCCATGCACCCACATTACCTGCAGGGTACTTAGGGCTTAAGTACCCTGCAGGATCTGATCGACACCATTCAACTTTGGTTTGCTAAATGGTGAATAAGCATCAATCCCAACAAATCACAACTCCTAACACTTTTTCATCGACCCAACAACTCACCTTTCACAGTCTCCATAAATAATCACCACATCTCCCCAACTAATACTGCCAAGTATCTTGGAATTATATTTGACTCCAAATTCTCCTTCAAACAACACTCCCAAAACCTCAAAGGTAAAGTTCAAGCAAGGGCACAACATTTCAGAACATTAACGTATCTTCATCACAATCCTTTGCTCTCAGTCCTAAAGAATCTCCAAGTCGCTGAACGATGGGCCCTTAGTGTACTCACCAAAATAAGATACCCACAGAACCCGTTACAAAACCCTTCCAATGGTCTTCTATGCCAAAAATGCAGTATAATCCCCATAGAACAAAGAATCATCCACCTATCCTAATAATGGAGCTTAAACCCTTATATCCACGAACTAATCAGCCACCTATGTATCCCGCGCAATCCCAGCATCAGCCCTAAATACAAACATCCAATCACAACCACTTATCAATTTATATCATCATTTTCCATAGATAACGACTGAATGAGTGACATAGACACAACGCTGATAATACGACAAGTAATAAGACAACGACGCTAATGACAAAGACAGGCTGAAAGACCGCATGTCGATAGCCGATTTACAGAAATATATTTTGATTTTATATTTAATCTAGAATAGATGTTATATATTTTGTTAATTTTCTGTAAATAAAGATATTTTATATATATATATATATATATATATATATATATCCCATCTCAACAATTTATATTTTCAACTTTACAAGTCGCAATTGTCATAAAGAAAAACAATAACATGACCATCTAATCAGTGGCGTATTTAGGAATTTAGGCTAGGGGGGGCCTGGGGCTTATAAAGTGATACATCTTTTATTTTAGTAACTATGTATATATTTCCTTAATGTGCAGCCAAAATTTTACAATAATGTTAAAACACGTCTATTCTTTTGCCTCGCTAGATTATCTTAAAAACTCTTTGTAAATCGATTCCATGCTGTCGGTGAAGACTTAAGACTATCAATCCATTAAGACAATTTTAAAACAAATGTTACACATATTCATACCATGAATCATACATCTGTTATGTATATTATCTATATTTTCGTTAAGTATGTATATTATTTTAAATAATGATTATATTATTTTTGAAGTTAATAGGGGGGGGGGGGGGCAGCCCTCCAGCCCCCCCTATTATTATGCCACTGCATCTAATAATATATTTTAAATATTGCTCATTTAATTTAACTAACATATTTGTATCTCTGTGGAGTATATTTGTGCAATAAACTAAGTGATTTTCCTAAAAAAAATAATGCCATTTCGTTATTATAATCCACTGTTGATAAGTTGAACAAGTCACATCTTATGACTTTTAGTGTTATGAACGCAAACGTCTTCTAATTCCTCGCCTAGTTAAATGAAATGAGCAATAATAGTTGTCTCATATTGACAATAGTGCTAATGTCGGCTGACGCCGATTTGTGTCAAGTTTGATACATTGATCTAAATCTCATTTTAACTTGACAGAATAGACTAATGTCGGCTAGCGGGGACTCATGTCAAGTCAAGTTGACACAATGAACTTAAGACGACGATAGTTGGCGTTTAGACTATGGTCCTCTTAAGTCAAGTTGACACGATAAACTAATGTCAGTCAATATAGTGACGTACAGTCATAAAGTCACAATAGTGAAAATACAGTCGATATAGTGATTTAATGACAAATTCATATAAAGGGTAACCGTCTTTCGAATGGCACTATGGGGATCTCGCCTATTTGAAGAGACAGAGAATTAATTTTAATGCAAATTAATAATCCTCTTTCACATTAAAAATATCTTCAATTCTTTCCACGTTATTCGAAAGAAACGGATAGTTTCGATATATAAAAATGGCCCATATTTCAGTTATTGTTAATTTTTTTCAAATTCTGTAAAAACGTTCTTAGGGTAACTTTTAACGACTTATCGAATAGATGAGTGTAGAAAACAAAAACTAATCGCTCTAAATATTTGTACGTTTAGTTAAAATATTTAGAGCGATTAGTTTTTGTTTTTTGCACTCATTTTTTGTTTTTCTTGTAGAAACATACAAAGATATGTACATCATTGAATTGCATTTTTTACTCTGATTTCAACGATATGCCGCATGCATACATTTGTTTAAATATTGTTGTTGTTCAAGTTGCCATGGCAACCAAACAATATCAAGTTGCTATGCAACAGTTGTCATTTTATTTAACAGGAAGACTATTATTGATTGGGTATTGCCATGGCAACATACCATAAAAACAATACATTTTCTAAAAGTCAACATGTGGCACATCATTGAAATCAGTGAAAAAAAATTTGTTCAGTGATATGCATATCTGCACATGCGCTCGTAAGATAAACAAAAGTTGTATTTTAAAAATTAGAAACGAATCGCCTTGCAGATTTAAAACTTACTTGATGAGTCGAGTCGTAAAAAGTGGCTCTAAGAATGTTTTTTAGGAAAATAAAATATACCGCAGATATTTTAAAATATCGAAAAAATCTGTTTTTTCAAATTACATCGAAACAATTAAAGATATTTTAAACGTGAAAGCAGATTGTTAGTTAGCACTAGAATACGCAACTTTGCCCCCATTAATTCGATTCTCTATCTTTTCAAATAAGCGACATTTACGAGCGCCAACTTTTATTTTTCTTACCAGCGCCATTTTCGATTTTTATATTGTTTAATAGAGTATTTTTTCTGTATCACATTTATAATTTAGGTTACATTTGATATTTAATATTATTTTCTATGTCCCTGGTGACACTTGACTAACTCACAACAATAGGGTCGAAAATAAAAAAGTTAGAAGGGGGTGAAACACCAAACTGAATCACCCTGTATAATAATCAAAAGATAGTAAACCAAATGACCAACAATCGCAATATCACACTAGTCAAAATATAGTTGATAGAGACATAGAATGACAAAATCCTAACATAGTCAAGAAACAGTCAACCAAGCGAGTTACAATTTTTATGTCACAGTAGTCGAAATACAATCGATAAAGACATTTACGAGCGCCAACTTTTGTTTTTCTTATCGGGGCAATTGCGAATTTTCATATTGTTTAAAAGAGCATTTTTTCTGAATACATTAATGTATCTCACTTATAATTTAGGTTACAATTAATATGTAATATAATTTTCTATATTTTTGTAGTAAAGAGTGTCTCCGTGACACTAGACTAACTCACAACAATAGGGTCGAAAAGTAATGCCATCGCTCTTATTAGCGTCGAACATAAAGAAGGGTATGTTTGAAAGCATTCTGTACTGTTTAACATATTTAAAAAATAAATTGGTCTGATTTTGTCCATATTGAGAAAATGGAATGGCGATCTGTTGTTAAAAATACTCAACTTTCTGTCGTTTTATACCTATGTGTGTATCATACATATTAAAAAAACTCATATGGCGCCATCTGCTGGTAAAAGACAACTTTCTGTTGTTTTATACTTATCTGTAAATATTATTTTCAATATTTTTGTAAAGAGTGCCCTGGTGACGTTTGACTAACTCACAACAATAGGGTCGAAAAGTGATGACATCGCCCTTATTGAATACTCACATAAAGAAGGGTATGTTTGGAAGTATTCTGTAATGCTTAACATATTTAAGAAATAAATTTGTGTGATTTGGTTTATATTAAGAAAATGGCATGGCACCATCTGTTGTTAAAAATACTCAACTTTCTGTCGTTTTATACCCATGTGTGTATCGTTCATATTAAAAAAACTCATATGGTGCCATCTGCTGGTAAAAGACAATTTTCTGTTGTTTGATACTGATACTCATGTATAAATCGTACATGTTGAGAAATTAGAAGTGAGACATCTCTTGCTAAAACAGTCAACTTACTATTGTTTAATATCCATGTATGTATCATGCATGTTGAGAAAATACTATCGCGCCACCTGCTATTATTTTATACCCATGTCTTTGTTACAGTAACTCAATTAAACACAGTGGTGACAACTCCGTTTCGTCCGCTATGATGCGGCAAAATTAATCAAGAAAATAGATTATAATACAAACATCTGATATTCAAGTGTGACAGCGAGT
Organism: Philonthus cognatus; assembly: GCA_932526585.2. Lineage (NCBI taxonomy): Eukaryota > Metazoa > Arthropoda > Insecta > Coleoptera > Staphylinidae > Philonthus > Philonthus cognatus. The sequence goes on from OW052244.1 coordinate 42,601,710, forward strand.
ATTTGTCATCTTTCACTTAAATCATTATCCATTAGGGCTATTCCGTTAGTTTTGAAATAAAAACATATGATGGTTAATAACCCAAATAAACGGCTTTAGGTTGAATTTATTTATCGTTGCAAATTTTTGAGGTACGATTTTAGGTTGGGTGAAATTAAACACAAACTTTAGAGCAGGGGTTCTCAACCTTTTTCCCTGATTTTATTTGGGCTTTTTAGTTAGTTTGAAATACCACTATAGCCTTATTTCACTTCACCTTCTCTTTAGGAAAACTGTCGCGCCCGAAATTAACTGTATTATCAACACGAGCCTGATGCGAAAGCAAATAATGGGCGTTGTCAATTGAGTGAGTTACTAATATATCTAAGGACTCTTTACAAAAAAAACAAAGAAAATTAATTTTACATATCAAATATACATTGAATTATAAGTGTAATACATCACTATATTCAGAAAAAAATACTCTTTCAACAAATGAGTGGTCTAACTGCAAAACTTACATTCTCCATTTTTGAAAACTTTTGACATATTGCAAATAACACGTGTACTTTAACATCGCGGATAAAAAAAAGTCCGCCAACTCAATTTCCAAAAAACGTGGAGAATGTGAGTTTTGCAGTTAGACCACTCAAATATGAAACTCCAAAATGGCGTCTATGAGAAAAACAAAAGTTGGCGCTCGTTCAAAGTTGTAACTGTCTAGCTTCAATAGTTTTGAGTATAAAACTAAAAACAAAAACAAAGAAAACAGTTTTTTTAAAAACAATGAAGATATTTTAAATTTATTTTCAGATTATTATTGGTTCCTGTTCCTGGGAAAATGTTAAAGTTATCTTAAAACCAAGTATGGTACTAGATAGCTCATTAAAAAGTGCCTCTACAAAGTCAAAATTGCAAATCTCTAGATTAATTAGTTTTCGAGTCAAAAAATTAAAAAAAATCCAATAAATCAGTTTTTAGACAATATCACGAAAACAAAAAAGATATAGCAAATTTGTTTGCAGATTATTATTGGGCCCTTAAATACGCTACCTTAACTGACTGTCTATCTCTTCAAATAACAAAGATGCCCATACATTCTGTCGAAATACGGACATCCTGTATTATAATACAAACCCCGGGTACTAACCCTATTAAGTTATTAGTTGTAAACCAACAATAGTAATGCTCTAAAACGATTTATTAATTCAAAATTTTAATATCATCCTTAGAATCGTGTTGAAGCTGTATGCTACCGTCTATTATTAATTCTGGATATTTAATTAAAACACTTCGTTTCTTTCACTAATTTATATTTTCTTTGACTAGCTTCGACCATTGGTCATTTTCAAGGAAGAATATTCCTCCTTGAAGATGACCAATGGTCGAAACTAGTCGTAAGAAATATAAATTATTGAAACAAACCAAGTGTTCTGATTAAATATCCAGAATTTGATTTAAAAATGTTTCACCACGGGTTAAGTGGGAAATGTATTAAACATCTATTAATAAGGCTGTTAACCTTTTGGAAAAATGTATAAAATGCCAAAAAGATATAAACTTCTGAATACAAATTAAGATATAGAAAACACTTGACTTTTCAACAAAAAAAGTATATTTCTGAGGTACGGCCCTTCAAATATTTGAGATATTAATTTTGGCCCTTGAAACAAATTGACTGAAACTTGTGAGTGAATTGTTTTGTTAGTAAACGTCTCGTTTTATGTCTATAATTCAACCATTTATGTTCATCAGCAAACATCAGCCCCATAACTCAGGTGCAAACGTTGAAGAAGAGAAAAAATGATTAAATTCGCCGCGGCGTCGGCGGTATAACGAATCCGTTAGTCGTTATTCAAACGAGCGCCTGAAACAAAATGAAACAAAAAAAACAAACATAACGAAATGGACCGTGTTTATAAGCTCTGCATATCTACGTATACAGTCCGCAATCAAACGTGCATCCGCATTTTGTATTCTCAATTTAACTTGGCCAGTAAATGGTAAAAGGGTCGTAATGGAAACCCCCGGTGCTATCGATCGCCCGACGCCGGCACACAGCCAGCCAGGATTTATACAAACACACACGCTCGCGCGAAACGAGCCGGAATTTATATAAAATTGCCAACTAATATGACAAATATAATCGAGCGCCCCGAGCCGCATATACACGCACCCATACAGACGGGTGTATTTATTAAACACACACACGTGCATATGCAGAGCAATCGATCTGCGTCCGCGGCAACGGGTGGTTAGGTCGGGTTAGGTTGGGTTAGGTGGGTTTCCCGCAGGGGTCGGCGACGGCACCCCCTCGCCGCGGCGCCCGTTCGATTCCGATCGAGCGATTGGCGGGCGCGCTCTCCGGATTCACGGAACCCCTAGCGAGACGGGGGATGGGACGAAAAAAATGCGCGGCGTACGCGTGCAAATAACGCGAGGGGGTGGGATTAACATAATGAAGCCGGGGGTGGGTGAATTTCGTTTTTCGCGTACGTGGTTGGCCCATCGATTTTTTTTATTCGGGCGTTAATGCACCCCAACAGCGCCGGGTGGAAATTAATTTACATCGAGTATAAACAGCCATTGCTTTCGCATTTACATTCTCGCTCTGCTGTTTTTTTTTTTGTTATCCACGTTTCGTGCGTTGAACCGCCATTTTTGTATTGTGTACAACAATTAGATTTAATCGTGGCGCATATCGCGATTTAATATTTCAATTAGTGCTTCAGTGGAATGTATTTATTTGACGTGATGCTTGTGAAATGTATTCACAATTTTAATTCCACGTCGTTTCCACTGGTATACGTTTTTCTCTTTTTGTATTATTAAATTTAAATAAATAATTGTCTTGATTATACAATACATAATGTTTAAATTATGATTTAAAAATACAAAATTAAATCACAGGATTCAGGCTTTTATAAACTCGAAATTTTAATTTAAGGAGTGGAAACACTTGTTAAAAGTTTCATATTGAAAGTTTTTATAAAAATCGAAATTTTACTTCATGCGCCACGCGTATAAAACACAGATTTCAAGTAAAGTTCGAATATATATAAATTTCTCAATATTTAAGTGTTTTATACGTGTGGCGCATGAAGTAAAATTTCGAGTTTAGAAAAGCCCAGAAAATTTGTCTCGGGTCGCTGCGCGACCCTCAACCAATTTTCACGGGGCTTTTCTAAACTCGAAATTTTACTTCATGCTTAGTCTGGGAGTGAAAAACACTCGTGGTAAGTGTCAAATTGAACTCAAAAAAAAAACAAGGAATATCTAAAGATTTACAGAAAATAGGGTGAATTTGGAATACGTATGTATACTTAAAAGAAAAACTCCCTGTATATTGCATCATTATTATTTTAATAAATACTTAAAATTCTATTAAATTTCCAAGAAATTGCTGTATACAAAACAACAAATTAGAATGTTTTTTGTACAATAAATATATAATTCCTGAATTACTAAAGTATCAAGAACAGCAACTTCTAGACCGAAATTACAAAAAAATATTCGAATAATTCTACATTTGAACTAGGCTAGGCTGCTGCCAGTTCTTAACATTTATTAGCGATAGATGGCATACAAAAAGCGGTAGAAAACGGAAGAATTATGAAAAATCTACCGCTTTTACCGGTTTATTATATCCTATTATTGATTCTTGACATATTTGAAAAAAGAAGATCTATTATGCCCCATCCGTTTATTCCATCACTTCTACTAGCCGAGATTGCCTATAGTAACACCCAAATCTGACCAACATGTACATTAATAGCATTGTATTTAAATAAATTTATATTTTGCTAGGACTAAACCTAAGTAAGTTCAATGTATGGTGCATTATTTTTCTAAATATATAAATATGGTTAAATATTAATTTAGGTTTTCCTGGTAGCCTATAAAGTTCTTAAAATAAAATTAGAAATAAAATAAATTAGCCATCGTATGTGATCTTACTGCCTAATACAGTGAATTTTTCTTTTAGATAAACATATGCATAAGCTGTGAATTTTCTGACATTTGTTTTTTAAAAGAGTTCAATTTGAAGCTTTAAACGAGTGTTTTCCACTCCCAGACTAAGCATGAAGTAACATTTCGAGTTTAGAAAAGCCCCGTGAAAATTTGTCGAGGGTCGTGCAGCGACCCGAGACAAATTTTCTGGGCTTTTCTAAACTCGAAATTTTACTTCATGCGCCACGCGTATATAAATAAATAAATAAATAAATAAACGTTTATTCACGGCAGTACCATTATTACAAAATAATACAATAAAAGAAATCCAAAAAGCTTAAAAAATAATATAAGAAACAGAAAATAATTTATAATATACATGCATGATTGATAACTAAAAATAAAAATTAATTTAAATTTAAATTCAAATTCAAATCCAAATCCAAACTTAAACTCAAATTTAAATTTAAATTCAAATCAAAACTCAAATCTAAATCCAAATTCAAATAATTTAAATCGACTGAATATAAAATATAAATATTATTATAATACGCTTACGAAAAACGATTCAATCTAGCCTTAAATTGTTGAAATGACAATCCAAAGAGATCAAACCAATGGTATTGGTTGTAGTCATTGCCGGTCTTCATTAGTCTGGTAATCGTGTTCATCGATGCTGAAACTGTGCGATGAGAGTCCAAATAAAATAATGTATTGGTCCGGGTGTTCCTTGTAGGCACATGCAAAGTTAAGGCATCTAACAGGCCGGGGGAATTAATGTGCCCATTGATTATCCGATATTAAAGGCAAATGTCGGCATTTACTCTACGATTTTGGAGAGTTGACAAATTGAGGTCTTCCATTACTTGTTTGTAATCACCGCGAGCATGGCGATGTCCGGATTTGTACTTAATACATCGCAAACATTTCCTCTGTACTACTTCCAAACGTTCCATGTTGTAATTAGTAAATGGTGTCCAGACGGGCGACGCATATTCAAGATGAGATCTAACGAGGGAGCAGTATAAAGTTTTAAGACATTCCGTGTTCAGATTTTTAGTAATATGCCATACGAATCCCCATATTTTTAAAGCTTTCGAAATAATATTGGAGATGTGGATGTTAAAAGAGAAACTCGAATTGAATGTTACTCCAAGGTCTTTAATTGTGTCAGCTCTCTCAAGGTTTATTGAATTGATGTTGTATGTATGAAATATTTGACTTTTGTTATTACAGGTGGACATAGCGAAGCACTTGGATACATTTAAATATAAACGATTATCATCGCACCATTTGTAGAGCTGGTCTAGATCGGATTGCATGCCAAGGCAGTCATTTTCAGAGCGAATAATTTTGAATAACTTTAAGTCATCCGCAAACATTAGAAATTGGCAGTGTTTGAAGATATCTTGTAGATTATTGATAAATAATAAAAATAAAATTGGCCCTGAATGCGACCCTTGAGGCACACCTGATGTTATGTGTATAGGATTTGAAATAAAATTTTTAATTTTTACAAACTGGACACGATCTTTCAAAAAGGAAGCTAGCCAAGCTAAAGTATTGTCACAGAAACCCATAGAATGCAACTTGCTCAGAAGAATGCTGGTATCAATTCTGTCAAAGACACACACAGTTTTCAAATGACGTTTGAATATACATAAATTTTACAATTTTATAGTGTTTTATACGTGTGGCGCTTGAAGTAAAATTTCGAGTTTAGAAAAGCCCAGAAAATTTGTCTCGGGTTGCTGCGCGACCCGCAACCAATTTTCACGGGGCTTTTCTAAACTTAGAAAAGCCCAGAAAATTTGTCTCGGGTCGCTGCGCGACCCGCAACCAATTTTCACGGGGCTTTTCTAAACTCGAAAATTTACTTCATGCTTAGTCTGGAAGGGAAAAACACTCGTGTTGAATTTCAAATTGAACTCAAAAAAAAACAAGGAATATCTAAAGATTTACAGAAAATAGGGTGAATTTGGAATACGTATACTTAAAAGAAAAACTCCCTGTATATTGCATCATTATTATTTTAATAAATACTTAAAATTCTAGTAAATTTCCAAGAAATTGCTGTATACAAAACAACAAATTAGAATGTTTTTTGTACAATAAATATATAATTCCTGAATTATTAAGTATCAAGAACAGCAACTTCTAGACCGAGATTACAAAAAAATATTCGAATAATTCTACATTTGAACTAGGCTGTGTGCAATGCTGTCAGTTCTTAACATTTATTAGCGATAGATGGCATACAAAAAGCGGTAGAAAACGGAAAATTTATGAAAAATCTACCGCTTTTCACCGGTTTATTATATCCTATTATTGATTCTTGACATATTTGGAAAAAAAAGATCGATGATGCGCCATCCGTTTATTCCATCACTTCTACTAGCCGAGATTGCCTATAGTAACACCCAAATCTGACCAACATGTACATTAATAGCATTGTATTTAAATAAATTTGTATTTTGCTAGGACTAAACCTAAGTAAGTTCAATGTATGGTGCATTATTTTTCTAATTATATAAATATGGTTAAATATAAATTTAGGTTTTCCTGATAGCCTATAAAGTTCTTAAAATAAAATTAGAAATAAAATAAATTAGCCATCGTATGTGATCTTACTGCCTAATACAGTGAATTTTTCTTTTAGATAAACATATGCATAAGCTGTGAATTTTCTGACATTTGTTTTTTAAAAGAGTTCAATTTGAACTTTTAAACGAGTGTTTTCCACTCCCAGACTAAGCATGAAGTAAAATTTCGAGTTTAGAAAAGCCCCGTGAAAATTTGTCGAAGGTCGCGCAGCGACCCGAGACAAATTTTCTGGGCTTTTCTAAACTCGAAATTTTACTTCATGCGCCACGCGTATATAACACAGATTTCAAATGACGTTTGAATATACATAAATTTTACAATATTTTAGTGTTTTATACGCGTGGCGCATGATATTCCTTGTTTTTTTTTAAGTTCAATTTAAAACTTTAAACGAGTGTTTTCCACTCTCAGACTAAGCATGAAGTAAAATTTCGAGTTTAGAAAAGCCCCGTGAAAATTTGTCGAGGGTCGCGCAGCGACCCGAGACAAATTTTCTGGGCTTTTCTAAACTCGAAATTTTACTTCATGCGCCACGCGTATATAACACAGATTTCAAATGACGTTTGAATATACATAAATTTTACAATATTTTAGTGTTTTATACGCGTGGCGCATGAAGTAAAATTTCGAGTTTAGAAAAGCCCAGAAAATTTGTCTCGGGTCGCTGCGCGACCCTCGACAAATTTTCACGGGGCTTTTCTAAACTCGAAATTTTACTTCATGCTTAGTCTGGGAGTGGAAAACACTCGTTTAAAGCTTTAAATTGAACTTAAAAAAAAACAAGGAAATCAAAAGACAAATTTTCTGGCCTTTTCTACGCTGAGTATAAAAATGTTATTAGTTTTTTCTTTACTCTTTTTAGTTTTTGAGTTATAACCTCAGAATTTTATTTTTTAAATTGTGACTTTAGTCAAAAATATGATGATAGTTTGATGTAGTTTATTTCGTAGAATCCAAAAATATATAATTTGTTTACCTTTTATTGGTTTTTTGTAAAATTATAGACAATTTTGTAAAACTGTCTTAGTTTGCCATGGAAAACATATTTAAATTGTGACTTTAGTCAAAAATATGATAATAGTGTTTATTTAGTAGATTCAAATAATTTATACTATGTTTAACTTTTATTGGTTTTTTGTAGAGTTATAAAAAATGTAGATGCTTGAAATTTGTTTGCTTTATTGCAATTACGTGGCCTTTCTTTAGTAAAACGTCCCTTCGTTACTAAATTACTTTTCAATTTAGCTAACATTTTTCTATTAGGTTGTCTTCGTTCCGGATGCAAGTTCTCGTAACGTCTTTCTGCTGCCATTGCGTTTTCATTATATAATATGTAACATTTCAGCATGTCGTACTTTTCACTATTTGAATAAATCATGATTATTAAATCAACTACTATCTTTTAAACAAGTATATATTAAACCGAAAACAACATTCAAATAATTTATACTATCAAAATTGAATTTGTGTTCAGTATTCCGGCACCAGGTACCCACAGACGCGTTTCGGACTTCAAGGTCCTCTTCAGTGTGGTCCCGACCCAGTGCTGAGGAATACTGAACATTTCTGACTATTTCAAGCCAATATGTGAAAACTATTAATGATTTCGATAGCTAACGCCATCTAATGCTTCATAGTGGCAACGTGACTTGTATATGCACTTTGTGCATTCGTGTCACTGACGATGCCACTATGAAGCATTAGATGGCGTTAGCTATTGAAATTATTAATAATTTATACTATGTTTAACTTTTATTGGTTTTTTGTAGTGTTATAAACAATGTAGACGCTTGCAATTTGTTTGCTTTTTTCAGCCTGTCGTACTTTTCACCATTTGAATAAATCATATTTAATAAATCAACTACTATCTTCTAGACAAGTATATATTGAACTAAAAATAACATAACCTTTAAATAAGTAATTGTTTTCCTAGCAATATGAGACCGTTTTACAAATTGTCAATAACTTTACAAATAATCAATAAAAGTTAAACAAAGTACATATTTTTGGATTCTACGAAACAAACTCTATTAAATTATCATGGTTTTGACTATAGCCACAATTTTGTGGTTATAACTCAAAAAATAAAAAGAGTAAAAATACTAACAACATTTTTATACTCTGCGTAAAAAGTTGCTGTAGAAAAGTATCAACAGAATTTTTGTATTTTGTTAAATAACAGAGTTATAGGCAGCGCCCAAAATTGAAAAAATCAGCTTCCGGTTATAGTGCGGAAACGGTTAGAGATAGATCAATTTTTTCTTCACCGTTGAATATAACACGAAAAGGCGACTCCGGGTCGCGGCAACGGTTTTTCAATATCAATTTAAATTAAAAAAAAATCCATAGGTGGCACCTCCAAAATGCACCACCCTGTACAGGGTGGTGCATTTTAGAGATGCCACATATAGAAATCTTTTTTATTTCAAGAGATATTGAAATATCGCCACTTATCATGTTATACTTAATGGTGAAAAGAAAATTGATCTATCTCTAACCGTTTCCGCTCTCCATCCTATTTTTTATTTATATTCGAACTTCACTTTAAATCGCTGTTTTATTCGCTTGGCGCATGAAGTAAAATTTCGAGTTTAGAAAAGCCCCTCGACAAATTTTCACGGAGCTTTTCTAAACTCGAAATTTTACTTCATGCTTAGTCTGGGAGTAGAAAACACTCGTTTAAAACTTCAAATTGAACTCTTTCAACAAACAACAAATGTCGGAACATTTACAGCTTATGCATATTAGGCAGTAAGACCACATCGGATTGCCAATTTAGTTTATTTCTATTTTTATTTTAATAACTTTATAGGCTAACAGGAAATCCCAAATTAATATTTAAACATATTTATAAATTTAGAAAAATAATGTACAATACATTGAACTTACTTAGGTTTGGCCATAGGAAAATACAAATTTATTTAACTGTAATGTCATTAATGTACAGGGTGGTGCATTTTGTAGGTGCCACATATGGAAAATTGTTATTCCTTATTATTATTATTATTTTCACGGAGCTTTTCTTAACTCGAAATTTTACTTCATGCTTAGTCTGGGAGTAGAAAACACTCGTTTAAAACTTAAAATTGAACTCTTTTAATAAACAACAAATGTCGGAACATTTACAGCTTATGCATATTAGGCAGTAAGACCACATAGGATTGCCAATTTAGTTTATTTCTAATTTTATTTTAATAACATTATAGGCTAACAGGAAATCCCAAATTAATATTTAAACATATTTATAAATTTAGAAAAATAATGTACAATACATTGAACTTACTTAGGTTTGGCCATAGGAAAATACAAATTTATTTAACTATAATGTCATTAATGTACAGGGTGGTGCGTTTTGGAGGTGCCACATATGGAAAATTGTTATTCCTTATTATTATTATTTTCACGGAGCTTTTCTTAACTCGAAATTTTACTTCATGCTTAGTCTGGGAGTAGAAAACACTCGTTTAAAACTTCAAATTGAACTCTTTTAATAAACAACAAATGTCGGAACATTTACAGCTTATGCATATTAGGCAGTAAGACCACATAGGATTGCCAATTTAGTTTATTTCTAATTTTATTTTAATAACTTTATAGGCTAACAGGAAATCCCAAATTAATATTTAAACATATTTATAAATTTAGAAAAATAATGTACAATACATTGAACTTACTTAGGTTTGGCCATAGGAAAATACAAATTTATTTAACTATAACGTGTTAATGTACAGGGTGGTGCATTTTGGAGGTGCCACATATGGAAAATTGTTGTTCCTTATTATTATTAGTATTATTTTTCGCGAGCCAGATTCACTTTTTTGTGTTTTAATCAATGGGGAAAAGAAAATTGATCTATCTCTAGCCGTTTTCGCTCTATAACTGGAAGTTGATAAAATGTTCTTTTGATGAATTTTTTGTAATTCATTTGTTTTAAAAGTTAGAACTAAACTGTAAACACTTTCTTATGGCAACTTTTTACGCCAATTAAAATGGCGTACGTGTTCGGTTCCAAGGACGTTTCGTTTTTGTTTTCCTATACCAAATTCACTTTTTTCTCACGGGCGCATATGGAGATATGCACATCATTTAAAAACATATTTGATGCCGATTTCAACGATGTGCTACTTGTGTACCTTTGTGAAAAAAATATGTTTTGTTATGTACGACAGGCAAAGTAGTAGTTTATGTCAATCAAGAGTGCATATTTATAAAACAAAATATGCCACATCGATAATAGTCATATTTTTAAACAAATTGCAAGCATCACCTAGTAACAAAATTGTTTACCGGTTGTCATGGCAACTTTGTCAATGACTTTTTTTGACAAAAGTAGGCATGTGGCACATCATTAAACTCAGGGTTAAAAAGCTGTTTAATGATGTGCATATCTCTATATGCGCCCATAAGAAAAATGTGATTTTGATATAAGAAAACAAAAACGAAACGTCCGCGAAATAAAACAGGTACGTCATTTTAATGGGCGCAAAAAGTTTTCACAGTTTGGTTATAACTTTAAAAAACAATATTTTATCAACTTCCGGTTATAGATGAGTTTGGGTGAGTTACGTGAAGATGATAATAACTTGAAATAAAACACTTTTTCTCCTTTCTTCACAAGTTTATTTTATACCAGATGTACATTTCGGTCACCATGTGACCATTATCAATGGTTTGATACTGAAGAGAAAAATGAAATTACACAATATATATACAAAATGGGGGCGGATTAACTAGTGTTGGTACGGACAAGTAAAGGTTATTAGCGGAAAACATCATTAAGATTAACAAGTGGCGTAAGTGGGGTTACAATTATTAGTTGATACAAACAATTACGGATTAACAAATTCTAATAACATTATCTAGGTAGCGCAGATGGGATTACAAGTTATTAGGTGAACAATTAGGGAGGATTAACAAATTCCAATAACACATTATCTAGGGGGCTTAAGTCAAAATTTAACAGTTTGTTTTCGTGTTTTTTCATTTGTATGGCCTCTAGCATGTTTAATTTACAATGTGCTGATTGTTTTAACAATATAACTCTATATAAAGTGAATTTATGCCCCGTCTCTATTGCATGGTTAGCTACTGCGGATTTGTCTGGATTTTGATATCTAATGTGTGTTGTATGCTCTTTAAATTTTGTTAATATGTTACGTTGCGTTTGTCCAATGTACATTTTATCGCAATTGCTACAATTGATAGAATAGATTCCTGATTGTTCCATGTCGTCTATTCGATCAAAGGTGCTACCCAGTAACATATTTAACTTTGTATTAATGTAGTAAGCTGGTTTTAGATTGAACATTTTATAAAGTTTGTTGAAATGGTTTTCGTTTTCCGGGGAATAAATTAGTCTGACGTATTTCGTATCTTTTTCGTTGTTTGAAGGTGGTAATGTCGTTGTATTTAGCATTCTGTGCTTCTGTGAATGTCGATTAATCAGTTTTTGTACCGTTTTTCTATCATATTTTAAACTATTTGCAATTGAATAAATGACGTTGAATTCCTTTTCCCTATTTTGGGGGGATAACGGAATGCTGAAGGCTCTATGAATCATGCTATTGAATGCAGATAATTTATATTTCATTGGGGCATAGGCCTGCGAATGAATGTAATTGAAGGTATGTGTTGGTTTTCTAAATATATCGAATTCAAATCTGCCGTTGCTATTTATTATTACAATATCTAGGAAGGGCAAGGAGTTGTTGTTTTCTAGCTCGTAGGTGAAGTTAATACTGTTATAAATGTTATTCAAAGAGGAGAGGAAGTCAGGAATGTCGAAACTAGGTTTAACAACAGCAAAAATGTCATCGACATATCGAAACCAAACATCCGGAAAATGGGAAAGTGACTTTTTGGCAATATTCTCGAAATGATTTAAAAATATGCTGGCAAGGAAAGGTGACAAGGGGTTTCCCATGGCAGTTCCAAAGGTTTGTTTGAAAAATGAACTATTGAATTCAAAGACATTGCATTCCATCACCAGTTCTGTGAGTTCTAGGTATTCGTTCACTTGATCATTTGGAATTTCATTCTTCCTTAAAATTTGTTCTAGGATGGAGAGCGGAAACGGTTAGAGATAGATCAATTTTCTTTTCACCATTAAGTATAACATGATAAGTGGCGATATTTCAATATCTCTTGAAATAAAAAAGATTTCTATATGTGGCACCTCCAAAATGCACCACCCTCCAAAATGCACCACCCTGTACAGGGTGGTGCATTTTAGAGATGCCACATATAGAAATCTTTTTTATTTCAAGAGATATTGAAATATCGCCACTTATCATGTTATACTTAATGGTGAAAAGAAAATTGATCTATCTCTAACCGTTTCCGCTCTCCATCCTAGAACAAATTTTAAGGAAGAATGAAATTCCAAATGATCAAGTGAACGAATACCTAGAACTCACAGAACTGGTGATGGAATGCAATGTCTTTGAATTCAATAGTTCATTTTTCAAACAAACCTTTGGAACTGCCATGGGAAACCCCTTGTCACCTTTCCTTGCCAGCATATTTTTAAATCATTTCGAGAATATTGCCAAAAAGTCACTTTCCCATTTTCCGGATGTTTGGTTTCGATATGTCGATGACATTTTTGCTGTTGTTAAACCTAGTTTCGACATTCCTGACTTCCTCTCCTCTTTGAATAACATTTATAACAGTATTAACTTCACCTACGAGCTAGAAAACAACAACTCCTTGCCCTTCCTAGATATTGTAATAATAAATAGCAACGGCAGATTTGAATTCGATATATTTAGAAAACCAACACATACCTTCAATTACATTCATTCGCAGGCCTATGCCCCAATGAAATATAAATTATCTGCATTCAATAGCATGATTCATAGAGCCTTCAGCATTCCGTTATCCCCCCAAAATAGGGAAAAGGAATTCAACGTCATTTATTCAATTGCAAATAGTTTAAAATATGATAGAAAAACGGTACAAAAACTGATTAATCGACATTCACAGAAGCACAGAATGCTAAATACAACGACATTACCACCTTCAAACAACGAAAAAGATACGAAATACGTCAGACTAATTTATTCCCCGGAAAACGAAAACCATTTCAACAAACTTTATAAAATGTTCAATCTAAAACCAGCTTACTACATTAATACAAAGTTAAATATGTTACTGGGTAGCACCTTTGATCGAATAGACGACATGGAACAATCAGGAATCTATTCTATCAATTGTAGCAATTGCGATAAAATGTACATTGGACAAACGCAACGTAACATATTAACAAAATTTAAAGAGCATACAACACACATTAGATATCAAAATCCAGACAAATCCGCAGTAGCTAACCATGCAATAGAGACGGGGCATAAATTCACTTTATATAGAGTTATATTGTTAAAACAATCAGCACATTGTAAATTAAACATGCTAGAGGCCATACAAATGAAAAAACACGAAAACAAACTGTTAAATTTTGACTTAAGCCCCCTAGATAATGTGTTATTGGAATTTGTTAATCCTCCCTAATTGTTCACCTAATAACTTGTAATCCCATCTGCGCTACCTAGATAATGTTATTAGAATTTGTTAATCCGTAATTGTTTGTATCAACTAATAATTGTAACCCCACTTACGCCACTTGTTAATCTTAATGATGTTTTCCGCTAATAACCTTTACTTGTCCGTACCAACACTAGTTAATCCGCCCCCATTTTGTATATATATTGTGTAATTTCATTTTTCTCTTCAGTATCAAACCATTGATAATGGTCACATGGTGACCGAAATGTACATCTGGTATAAAATAAACTTGTGAAGAAAGGAGAAAAAGTGTTTTATTTCAAGTTATTATCATCTTCACGTAACTCACCCAAACTCATCTATAACCGGAAGTTGATAAAATATTGTTTTTTAAAGTTATAACCAAACTGTGAAAACTTTTTGCGCCCATTAAAATGACGTACCTGTTTTATTTCGCGGACGTTTCGTTTTTGTTTTCTTATATCAAAATCACATTTTTCTTATGGGCGCATATAGAGATATGCACATCATTAAACAGCTTTTTAACCCTGAGTTTAATGATGTGCCACATGCCTACTTTTGTCAAAAAAAGTCATTGACAAAGTTGCCATGACAACCGGTAAACAATTTTGTTACTAGGTGATGCTTGCAATTTGTTTAAAAATATGACTATTATCGATGTGGCATATTTTGTTTTATAAATATGCACTCTTGATTGACATAAACTACTACTTTGCCTGTCGTACATAACAAAACATATTTTTTTCACAAAGGTACACAAGTAGCACATCGTTGAAATCGGCATCAAATATGTTTTTAAATGATGTGCATATCTCCATATGCGCCCGTGAGAAAAAAGTGAATTTGGTATAGGAAAACAAAAACGAAACGTCCTTGGAACCGAACACGTACGCCATTTTAATTGGCGTAAAAAGTTGCCATAAGAAAGTGTTTACAGTTTAGTTCTAACTTTTAAAACAAATGAATTACAAAAAATTCATCAAAAGAACATTTTATCAACTTCCAGTTATAGAGCGAAAACGGCTAGAGATAGATCAATTTTCTTTTCCCCATTGATTAAAACACAAAAAAGTGAATCTGGCTCGCGAAAAATAATACTAATAATAATAAGGAACAACAATTTTCCATATGTGGCACCTCCAAAATGCACCACCCTGTACATTAACACGTTATAGTTAAATAAATTTGTATTTTCCTATGGCCAAACCTAAGTAAGTTCAATGTATTGTACATTATTTTTCTAAATTTATAAATATGTTTAAATATTAATTTGGGATTTCCTGTTAGCCTATAAAGTTATTAAAATAAAATTAGAAATAAACTAAATTGGCAATCCTATGTGGTCTTACTGCCTAATATGCATAAGCTGTAAATGTTCCGACATTTGTTGTTTATTAAAAGAGTTCAATTTGAAGTTTTAAACGAGTGTTTTCTACTCCCAGACTAAGCATGAAGTAAAATTTCGAGTTAAGAAAAGCTCCGTGAAAATAATAATAATAAGGAATAACAATTTTCCATATGTGGCACCTCCAAAACGCACCACCCTGTACATTAATGACATTATAGTTAAATAAATTTGTATTTTCCTATGGCCAAACCTAAGTAAGTTCAATGTATTGTACATTATTTTTCTAAATTTATAAATATGTTTAAATATTAATTTGGGATTTCCTGTTAGCCTATAATGTTATTAAAATAAAATTAGAAATAAACTAAATTGGCAATCCTATGTGGTTTTACTGCCTAATATGCATAAGCTGTAAATGTTCCGACATTTGTTGTTTATTAAAAGAGTTCAATTTGAAGTTTTAAACGAGTGTTTTCTACTCCCAGACTAAGCATGAAGTAAAATTTCGAGTTAAGAAAAGCTCCGTGAAAATAATAATAATAATAAGGAATAACAATTTTCCATATGTGGCACCTACAAAATGCACCACCCTGTACATTAATGACATTACAGTTAAATAAATTTGTATTTTCCTATGGCCAAACCTAAGTAAGTTCAATGTATTGTACATTATTTTTCTAAATTTATAAATATGTTTAAATATTAATTTGGGATTTCCTGTTAGCCTATAAAGTTATTAAAATAAAAATAGAAATAAACTAAATTGGCAATCCGATGTGGTCTTACTGCCTAATATGCATAAGCTGTAAATGTTCCGACATTTGTTGTTTGTTGAAAGAGTTCAATTTGAAGTTTTAAACGAGTGTTTTCTACTCCCAGACTAAGCATGAAGTAAAATTTCGAGTTTAGAAAAGCTCCGTGAAAATTTGTCGAGGGGCTTTTCTAAACTCGAAATTTTACTTCATGCGCCAAGCGAATAAAACAGCGATTTAAAGTGAAGTTCGAATATAAATAAATTTCACAATATTTTATTGTTTTATACGCGTGGCGCATGAAGTAAAATTTCGAGTTTAGAAAAGCCCCGTGAAAATTTGTCTCGGGTCGCTGCGCGACCCGAGACAAATTTTCACGGGGCTTTTCTAAACTCGAAATTTTACTTCATGCTTAGTCTGGGAGTGGAAAACACTCGTTTAAAGCTTCACAAATTTTTAGTGTTTTGTACGCGTGGCGCATGAAGTAAAATTTGGAGTTTAGAAAAGCCCAGAAAATGTGGCATTATATATTCCTTATTTTTTTTTTAAGTTCAATATGAAGCTTTAAACGAGTATTTTTTACTCCCAGACTAAGCATGAAGTAAAATTTCCAGTTAAGAAAAGCCCCGTAAAATATTGTCGAGGGTCGCGCAGCGACCTAAGACAAATATTCTGGGCTTTTCTAAACTCGAAATTTTACTTCATGCGCCACGCGTATGAAACACAGATTTCAAGTGGCGTTCTAATATACATAAATTTCACAATATTTTAGTGTTTTATACGCGTCGCGTATGAAGTAAAATTTCGAGTTTAGAAAAGCCCAGAAAATTCTAAACTCGAAATTTTACTTCATGCTTAGTCTGGGAGTGAAAAACACTCGTTTAAAGCTTCACAATATTTTAGTGTTTCATACGCGTGGCGCATGAAGCAAAATTTCGAGTTTAGAGAAGCCTAGAAAATTTGTTTTATATATTCCTTGTTTTCTTTTTAAGTTCAATTTGAAGCTTTAAACGAGTGTTTTCCACTCCCAGACTAAGCATGAAGTAAAATTTAGAGTTTAGAAAAACCCCGTGACATTTTTTGGGCTTTTCTAAACTTGAAATTTTACTTCATGCGTCACGCATATAAAACACAGATTTCAAATGAAGTTCGAATAAACATAAATTTCACAAAATTTGAGTGTTTTATATGCGTGGCACATGAAGTAACATTTTGAGTTTAGAAAAGCTCAGAAAATTTGTCTCAGGCCGCTACGCGTCCCTCGAAAAATTTTCACGGGACTTTTCTAAACTCGAAATTTTACTTCATGCTTAATCTGGGAGTGGAAAACACTCGTTTAAAGCTTCAAATTGAACTTTAAAAATAACAAGGAATATCGAAAGACTTACAGAAAATAAACTGAATTTGGATAATTATAGTTCGTCCGAGAATGCAAACGATATCTAGTTGTTGTCATTGCCATTCCGACATCTCTAAACTCCCTAAACACAACGTTAAAGCAAGCGTTAAATATATGACGTTTTGTTGGTAATACCCCACAGCGTTGCCGCTTCACCACTCGTAAAAAATCTAGACGAAAACTCCGAGTCCGAGGAAAAGTGAATTTGTTAGAACATTTCAATGCACGGCGATATCTAGTTGTTTTCATTGCCATTCCGACATCTCTAAACTCCTTAAACACAACGATAAAGCAAGCGTTAAATATATGACGTTTTGTTGGTAATATCCCACAGCGTTGCCGCTTCACCACTCGTAAAAAATCTAGACGAAAACTCCGAGTCCGAGGAAAAGTGAATTTGTTAGAACATTTCAATGCACGGTTAAATTCATATTGATAAATGGCAGTATTATGTTATTTGGTGTGGATCTGGGCCCTCTCCTTGCTGCGTCTTTACGGCTTAACCATAATTCACCACTTTTTAACCATTCATAACTCAACGTTAGGCATCTAGCACCTAACGTTTTTGGACGGGTTTTTAGGTTATGATTAATGTTTACATGTACTCTTGGCAACAATGCGGGAACTTTAAGCCATTAACATATTGCCTGGATTCTTGGATATACTATGAAATAAAAACTCCCTGTATCAATATTATTTTAATAAATGTTATGTATTAAGTATTATGTACTTTTAAATTGACTTCTCGTAAATTAACATTAAATATCAAATATTAAACGTTATTAAAGCATTTGTAGAGATCCTAATTCAATCACAATCGTTAAAGATTTTCTAAAAAAAAAAATCTTAGATCTTTATAAGTTACAGGAACTTAATTGCTAATAATAACTAAAGTACAATTGCTTTGCATTGCTTATGTTTGCTTTAATTGCGGATTTTTTATAAAAACAATAATTTTAGTAATAATTTAACACTAATAAATAAAATCCCAATATCATCCCATCATTTCCAACGTGATACGTTTTTAACTCCCTAAATTGAAACCGAATTCGATTCCCTCAATAAAAATCTTATTTTCCACATCCCCCGAGCGCTAATCCGCCCACATTCCTTATTAACAATTTCAATTTAAGTCCCGGTGCTGATTTTCCAGATTGAGGCATTAATTCGGATGTAATCCGGTGTAACTAATCGTTAATTTTTACGGCCGTTTCGGAGACGAGTCTCCTTTTCAGCCGGGATTACGCAGGGGAAAAAAGGGCCGTTTTTTTTTTAATCCGCCTTTCTTCATTAAGACTAAATGAGTCGAAAAAGAGAGGAATAATAATTCGGTAATGAACGCCAGCGCGAAAGTTATTGTTCGTGCGTGTGTATAAATGGTGAATTCGCCGGGTATTATGGGTTTTCGTCGTTTTTAATATAATTAGTTTCAAATTTGCTATGGATTATTAAAAGTTTGTTACTTTTCTTTTTATCTTTTAAGGGTTTATTAATATTGGTTTATTAAGACCGGATATTTAAAAAAACTATTTTTTATTTTAACTATAAGTACAATCGCCGAAATTTGAATTGCAGCACACGTTTTTTACTAGTGCCTTATGAACATTTGGGAGAGCAACTTATTTGTATTATACGACAAACAGGTACCGTTTTATAAGGCCAAGATGCAATAAAAACGTTGAGCCTGAGTTCAAGCTGAACTTGAATTCAAGATGACAGTTCCTATTGTTCTAACGTCACTTTGAACTGAAGTTCAGAGTTGAGCCAGTTCGACTTGTTTGATGCAACTGGCCCTAAGTGGTTGAGCCAATAATCCGCTCTCCACAGCGACCACAAAGGTCTTTTGTGTCTCGAGACTTAGAAAACACTGGCAAAAAAAGCGTTGTATTTTAGTAAGACCATTTTTACCAAATGCATGTCAGTAATAATTAAGCACTGGAGTTATATGCATTTAAATAAAATATAACATAAATGTGCAAGATATTGTATCAACCTACGCCCAAATTTAAAAAAATGTACACTGGTTTATGCAAACATACACTCCTTTATTTTTGTAATAATTAGGCAGTTCTAGGAAATGATAAAATTAATACAAAATCAAATGAAAGGCTTATTATTATAACAGGATAAGCCACACACCAAAATAATGCTGTATTATTCTTCGATTTGATTAAGCAGTAATATAAAAAGCGCTGGATGCTCATATTCGCATGCAAATCAAAGCTTTCAAAACTTGTCAAACAATCTACTTTTAATTTTTAATATCATAGTAATACATTTTACACTTTTTTCTAAACTTCGAGTTCTGTTTACTTGTGGCATATCATGTTATTACATTGAATTATTGAATAATTACATATTCAGAAATTACATAGAAAATACGTAATACGTAATAAAGAAATGAAATATAGTTTTATTATGAAATAGTTAAAATGTACGCATTAAAATTACTAATGATTTGTTACTTACAATATAGTTACTTATACTAACATTTATACTGTTCATACACATACAGGTAGTTTTTTTAGGTATATTATATTATTCCGATATATCGTATGTTCAATAAAATAAAACATCTAGAGTGCCCCAATAAATCTTTTTTTTAATTTAAGTTGGCTACACGGTTTAGAAATTGACATATAACACGTCAGACATGATAATTCTAATATATAATTTCAGAGTTGCCAACCTACAATATTTTCCATAGCACTCTAGAGGTTCTTTTTTGTTGAACATACGATACTATACACGCTGTAAATCTTCATATAACCATCGTTTTTTAAAAGTATTTAAATTGAAGCTTTAAACGAGTGTTTCCACTCTCAGATTAGGCATAAAGTAAAATGTTAAATTTATGAATAGCTTGAAAATTAGAAACAAACCAAATTTTCAGGCTCTTGTAAACTCTGAATTTTACTTTATGCTTAATCTAGGAGTGAAAAATACTTGTTAGAAACTTCAAATTGACTTCTTTTTAAAAACAACAAATGTCAAATAAAGTACAGTGTACACATATGTATACTCAAAAGATACATCCCCTGTGTACAGGGTGATTCAAAATAAGTATAAAAACATGTAACATCTTGTTTATTTAAAGAAAATAAGTTTAAAAAACATATGTCCGATTTAAAATATTTACAAATCTACAGCTGATTTGTGCTTTTATTAAAGTATTTTTTAAATATTAATAAAATGCTCAAAACAATCACAGATTTTTCTTTTTCATCATTATTAGAAATAATCTAGGCTGCACATACTCTCAGGAAAAAGGAATCTTGAAGCACCTAGCTTGAATTATAATTTCTGAAAAATCGCGATTCAAAACAAAAGCTCAACTGTGACTGCTTATATCGGACATAATTTTTAAGTTAGAAAATGCAAAACAATTTAAATTGAAGCCAATTTAATTCTAAATAAGCTGATGTCTAGCAATTTTACAAGTTTGTCTTCTAAGATTTTTTATAATTTTCTTGCTCAAAGGGAGTATCTTTTATGAATTTATCACTTGCGGTATTTAAATTTCTATAACTTATAAAATCCTTATCGCACATTATTTATTGTTATCGATTGCTAAAATTTGAGTTGTAAAATGTTTTTGTAACTTATAAAAAATATTTCAATAACCGTCCACTTACTTTTACAATCGCTAGAAAACTAGCGGAATAGGGAAATATTAACTTTGAGCGTTGATCAAAAACACAATTTTCAGTTTATAGCATGTTTAAATCTGGTTCAATTACATTTTCAGTTATTAAAAATCGGTTTGCATTTAAATTAATAACAGCAACCAATAATCAAATTACTTGGAAATTTCAAACCACTTGTAGTTTTATAAATAATAAAAATAGGACCTATGTTTATTTAACCAGTTTTCTTTAATTGAGCCCCTAACCAAGATTTAAAAGTTTTTTACACCTATTTTGAATCACATGTTTATTTAACCTATTTCCTTTATTTAGGCCCCTGAACAAGATTTTATTTTTTTACAAGTATTCTGAATCACCCTGTATAAGGAACATAAAACTCTTTATAAAATTTAGCATAATACCTAAATGTAGAATTATTACAGTACTAACTGTAGTACTTACAAAAACAGCCCAAATTCTCGAAAACATAGGAAGTTTGTGTAGATGGTAATTTCAAAATTCATAAATTATTATAGAAACGGCAGATTTTTATTCAATCAACAGAAATCACAAATAAATTAATAAATATTGTCTGATGTAATGATAACGTAATTATTGTGTTAAATAATCGCACGGTATTATCTATTCAACATTACTAACGTGTTCATCCATTTTATTGTAACCCTGTAGTTGTGCGGTAAAAAAAATGCGCATGGGAAATTTCTAAAAATTCGAATTCAAAAATGTAGTTGAGTTTTCTAGTAAAGTTGTACTACCTCATTACTAGACTTTAGCATACAGCTTTAACACTGTACTAAGAATGATATTTTCGTATTAATAAAAATGTTTAGTAATTACTATTATTGGTTAATAACTAATAATTTAATAAAATGGTACTCCTAGGCATGAGATCCGTGTTACACATAACCTCAAATGACATAGTAAAAAAATAAAATTTATAAATGTTCATGCCTAAGCAGTATAATTTTATTTTTTTCATGAGTCACGCGCAAAAAATCACGGATTTCAAGTGAAGTTCAAATTATACTGCTTAGGCATGAACATTTATAAATTTTATTTTTTTACTGAGTCACGCGCAAAAAATCACGGATTTCAAGTGAAGTTCAAATTATACTGCTTAGGCATGAACATTTATAAATTTTATTTTTTTACTATGTCATTTGAGGTTATGTGTAACACGGATCTCATGCCTAGGAGTACCATTTTATTAAATTATTAGTTATTAACCAATAATAGTAATTACTAAACATTTTTATTAGTAACGTTTCGAGTTTAGAAAAGCCTGAAAATTTGCGTAGCGCGTAGCTCTACGCGACCAAACCAAATATTCAGGCTTTTCTAAATCCGAAATTTTACCTCATGTTTAACTAAGGAGTGGAATCATTCGTTAGACATAAAATTCAATGAAATAATTCAGCGGAAGAAACATTTTCACACACATAAACAACGTAACATAACCTCTAAACGGTTAAAATTTAATTAAATCGAAGTTGGTACACATGAAAATGCGATGTTGTCACGTTTATTCTAATAATAGTTCAAAACTAACTAATAACATGTAGATTTTGTTTTATTAATACGAATTGATAGTATCATATTTGTATGGGTTTTACAGAAATTACCTAGCATTAAACTATAATGATATTAGCGGCAATTCTATTAATAAGGTCGGTTAAAAATGCTTAATAATATTTAATAAACAAGGCATATTTTACATAAAAATTTTCCCGGATCATTTTACATAAAATTTCCCCATCATTTTACATAAAATTCCCAATCATTAAACTCTTGACCATTGCTCATAAAGTAGACAGGTAGATTTACGATCAGCAAAGCGTGCCTAATGCGTGCCCATTTTCAATAAGGTCGAGAATCGCTCTGCTTTATGGCTTTTCGTTGCAATTCGAATTTCTTCAATTGAACTTACATATCCCACAGCAAATTGTTCAAATTTTGATAGCGTAAAATTTGGTTAACCAATATAAACATTCGTAAAATGTATTAACGTGTGATCGAACATAAGCAGTATATTTTAAACATCACTATAAATCAGGGTTTTATAAGCATGGTACATGAAGTAAAATTAAACGCTTTTAAATAAGTAATTTCTAAAAATTTACAGCGTATGTGTATTTAAAACAAAACGTCCCTATATATAATACAGAACATTACAAAAACCACTCATTATAAAAAGATTAAATTGGGAGAATATCTTTACTGTCCGTTCAGAATATCCCAACAATCGGTGATTCTAAGAAAATGAGATTTGAAGAGTCAGTAATAAATCATAAAACTAAAAAAAAAACAGATTCAAGAAATATAGAATTTAAAGAGAAACCTGGCATTATTTATAAAACAATACTAACACGTTGATCGCCGCACGGCATTCATTTGTGCCTCAGTTAAATTTCCGTTTAGGCCCCGCGGCATGTACCTTGTGCCACATCCAGAAACAACTTTTAATGCATCGTGTTGTCCGTGCTGCGGAATTATTATAACTATATAGACATATAAACTAGGTGGCCTGAACTTTAAAAACGTCCCTTCAAATGTTTGCTTTATTATTCTGTATAATTGGAACAAAAACTTAAGCAGCGGCCTGATCTAATATTTTTATTGTTATAAAGGTGGCGATCAACGTATTAATAACTTATTAAATTTATTTATATTTTTTATTTTTATTTCAGAATTTTGTGAAGAAAACTTGGGGAATTTGAAATGGAACAGTACACAACAGAACATCGATCAAAAATTGTTGAATTTTATTTTGAAAATCAACGGTCAATTGTTTTGACGCAGTGTGCTTATCGTCGATTTTTTAATGTGCTCACTGGACCTTCAGCATCAACAATAAACCGCCTGGTTGCAAATTTTCGACAACATGGTACAGTAAGACACCTTCCATGTACCGGAAGACCAGGTACGGTCCACACGGAAGAAAATATCCAACGTGTTGTGGATAGTGTGCAGGACAGTCCAGAAACATCAACAAAACCGGCCTACTGACGGTAGGTCTTTGTAAGTATTTTCTCTGCTGCTCAGTGTTGGAAATAAAGTATCGTCGGTTGATGTGTCCACTCCTCGCACGCACTGCCGCCGCGTATTGTAATACGAAGCGGTTGCGGCGTGCGGACAGTGGAGGGACACCCGACTCGCAGCAGAGACTCGGTGTGGGACTCGTCCGGAAAGCACCTGTGGCGTACCTAAGACCGGCGTGGTGAACAGTGTCTAGGGCTTTCAACCGGGACTTTCTTGCCGAAGAGTACACTGCCCAGCCGTAGTCAACCCTGGATAAAACCAGAGCTGTGTAGAGCTCCAGCAGCACTTCTCTTCCAGCGCCCCAGTTGATGCTGGCCAAGCATTTAATAAGATTTAACGCTTTTTTAGAGCGTTGGACCAGTTTATCGATGTGGGTCCGATAGGAGAGAGTCCTATCGAACCACAGCCCTAGAAAACAGATACTATCTACTACTTGTATCCTAGTACCCCGAAGAGACAATCTGGAGTCACGGTGTGGACGTCTGAGTCTACAAAAGTGGACGCATGAGGTTTTCGTTTCAGAGAAACGAAAACCTCTTGACTCAGCATCACTGTTCATCGTGTCGATGACCGCTTGAAGCTCACGATTTATGGCGGGGATGGTATCTCCCGCCATGTATATTACCAGGTCATCGACATAAAGACATTTTTTTACAGGGGAATTTACAGATGCAGCGATTTCATTGACAGCGATTGCGAAAAGGGTTACGCTAATAGTTGAACCTTGGGGAATCCCGTTTTCCAACACAAACTGTGTGGATTCGGTATCTCCGATTCGAACTTTAAAGCATCGACTGGACATGAAGGATTCAATAAATAGAGGCATACGGCCCCTAAATCTCCATTCATGTAATTTTTGGAGAACTCCATATCTCCAGGTCATATCGTATGCCTTCTCTAGATCAAAAAACACCGCAACGAGGTGTTTTCTCTCTAGGAAGGCATCCTGGATGGAGTTCTCCAGACAGACTAACTGGTCAACAGTGCTGTGAAATTTCCTGAAACCCGCCTGATATTTCGCTAGGAGACCGTTTGTCTCCAGCATCCATACCAGACGGTTGTTGACCATTCTCTCTAATACTTTCCCTAAGCAGCTGGTTAACGAAATTGGCCGGTAACTTTTGACATTTGTGGGGTCCTTGTTAGGTTTCAAAAGAGGCACTATTATTGCGTGCTTCCAGCGGCTGGGGTAGACGCCCCTATCCTATATCATGTTGTATATGTCCAACAGATATCCCCTCATATGCGAGGGGAGTTGTCGGACCATCTGATATGGGATGCCGTCTGGACCTGGCGCTTTTGACTCGCCCATTGACTTCAGTGTCTCTTCAAGTTCTTTCCGTGAGAACTCAGCGTTGTAACATAAGGACCCCCTAGAGGAGAAATCGAGAGGGACTTCGAGATTACCCTTGTTACCAAGGAACGATGCTTCGTAGTTCTGAGAGCTACTAGCGGAGTAGAAGTTGGATGCGATCGCATCCGCTATTTCTAGTTTGTCGGTTATTTCCCGCCCATCGACCTTCAAGATGGGTGCTACCGTAGGGAATTTTTTCCCTGCTATTGCACCCACCTTTCTCCACACCTCACCAGCAGGTGCGGTCGATGTGAGCCCCGACACGTAGCTCTCCCACGATAACCTTTTGCTTTTAAGAATTGTGCGGTGCGCGATAGCCCGCCGCTTCTTGAAAGCTATTAGGTTCTCCCGGGTAGGGACTCGCCGGAACTTATTAAACGCCCTCTTCTTGTCCTCTATCGCCACCTTAACTTCTCGGTTCCACCATGGAACAGGTGGACCGGCCATTATCCCACTAGACATGGGGATGTGTCTATTTGCTGCTTCTATCACCCGTTCTGTGAAGTCTTGCACGGCAGTCTCGACGTCGTCACTGTGTGACGCAGGCGGGGTAAGGCTGGCTTGGAAACCAAGCCAGTCCGCCTTGTCGAGACACCATCTCCGAGGGACAGGTTGTCTTACTCGTCGAGCGATGGTTTTAACAGCGATCGGAAAGTGATCGCTGCCGTGCATGTCATTAATGACTTGCCATGACAGACTTGTGGCTAAACCGGGGGAACAGAGAGAAAAGTCGATCGTCGAGAACTCCGACCCTCTTGCACTAAAGTGTGTTGGGGATCCCGTGTTAAGGAGGTCCGCGTCACTTTGATCAAGAAAGTCATCAATCAAGAGACCGCGGGGGTCCCTCCTCAGGGAGCCCCATAGTGGGTTGTGGGCGTTGAAATCGCCCACAAGTATATATGGCGGGGGGAGTTGATCGACTAGCTCGACGATGTCTTCAATTGTCCAGTCAAATTCAGGGAGGTATAAGGTGCAGATCGTGGCTTTTATGGGATGGGCTATACTGACAGCCAGCGCCTGGAGCCCCGTTCTGAGATGGACCTCCTCATAAGAGAAGTCTTCTCTCAGAAGGATGGTGACTCCGCCTCTGGCTCGTACGTCAGGCACAACATCCCTTCTTACAACCGAAAAACCACGGAGCTGAAACATATCATCAGGTTTAAAATGTGTCTCTTGTAGACACACACAAAAGGGAGTGTGTCTTGCCAAGAGTAGTTTCAACTCACAATAGTGTTTTCTGCATCCATTACAATTCCACTGAATTAATTGTTCAACCATTTTTATTTAAAATTAAAACGAACACAAATAATAAATATGAATAATAAATAACACAAAGACGACAAAGACGAGTGTCATCGGAGTTGTAAAATGCTCCGATGCCATAACATATACAACAAAACCTTAAAACTAACATCACAGATGTCACCGGAGTTGTAAAGGACTCCGGTACCAGGACTAATACAACAAAAAGCCTAATACTAATATCACAGTTGACATCGGAGTTGTAAATAACTCCGATACCAATTTGTTTTTCGTCGACTTATCTTGTTAATTTTCGCACTTTTTTGAATACCTAATAAAATTGGCAAACTATGAAATGTTAATAAATAAAATTATTCTTAGAGCTGTTTATATTTAGCAATTATTCACAGATTTCATGAATTTTTGTGAATGAGAATTTACAATTTTTATATTTCGGCGATTTTCATGAATTTGGTTGACCGGGTGTTCGATATAAAAAAGCTCAACGCGATAACTCCGTAATTTATTGACCGATTTTATTGAACTAAAATCCAAAGTCAATGCCCGTTTGAATACTAAGAAATGACATCAATACATGTATATTTGTTTCAATAATAACTTAATTGCCAAATAATAGCCAACTTAAAATTTGTAAATGGCTGCTTGTAATTTTTTCTGAATGTATTAATGCCCAATATGTTGTTTTTAAAAACTATTGTCGTCGAAAATATATTAACATAATTCTATTTAAAATAATAATTGTTAAAAATTGATTTAGTGTGCCCTAGAAAAAATATTAAAATACATCAATTTTGAAAATCCAGACTTCACTTTGAACCAGTGTTTTATACCCGTGGTGCATAAAGTAAAATTTCGAGTTTAGAAAAGCCCCGTAAAAATTTGTCTCGGCTCGACAAATTTTCTACGCGGGGTTTTTTTCTAAACTCGAAATTTTACTTCATGTTTAATCTGGGAGTGGAAAACATCCTGTTCATCAATACACATTATTTTGAGAGCTTACACCGTTAAAATCTCTAGTGTTTAAATCAAATTCGGAGGTTACGTTTGTGAAATCCTGTTTGTTTATATCAATCTTTAAGGTTATGTTTATTGAATCCTGTTGTTTAGATCAAATTCGGATTTTAGGATTATTATATCAAATTTGTAGGTTAGGTTGGTTAAATCTTCTTTGTTTACATACCGTTCGTAGATTAGGTTAATTAAATCTTGTTTGTTTTTATCAAATTTGTAGGTTAGGTTAGTTAAATCCTGTTTGTTTGCATGAAATTTGGAAGTTAGGATTATCTAATGCTGTTTCTTAACATCAAATTTGGAGGTTAGATTAGTTGAATCTTGTTTATTTAGATACTTTATGTAGCATAGAACAAATAAGTAGTGCAAGTATTAAATTAATATTCTTTCTAAGAAATGGAGTATTCGTCAAATATTAAAATTGCAATTAAAACAACAATAAACTGTGCATGTTTAATAAATTAGTTATAAATCAATAAACAATTTAAACAATATTAAAAGGACAATTTACAAATGTTCTTTTTTTGGTTGACATTACAATAAATTATATTTGACAATATTTTTGTTGAATACATAAATTGCATCTCTTTACAACATCGTGTGTTGCATTTTTATTTCATTTCAAGACACACTACATTTATTGCCAAAAAAATCATAGAAGAAGGTTTTTATTGTTATGTGTTTGGATGACTTTTCTAATATTAAATTATACAATCTAACTATCTAATGGTATTAACGGTAATTCTATTAATAAGGCTGAACATGTTTAAAACACGTTTCAAATCATACTTGTGCACATATAATTGTGATATTTTATTATAATAAAATTTTATTTTTAATAATGTAACTTGAAATATCTTCAACAAATTAACTAAAATTTGATAACGTAAACAAAAAATGTTTAATAAAGTAGTATAAAATATAGCTTAACTAATTTAAGACAATAAAAAAAAACTTTTTAAACAAAATTAACGTTTAAAACGAATTTAACATTTAAAACATCTTTAAAACACAACCATTTAAAATATGACGGCTGTTTTTAAACATGTTTAAAACACTGTTTTAAAATAAAGTGTTTTAAACATAACAAACCAGGCTTTGATAAGCGGGAAATTTATTAAAAAGGAAATTATTAACGTTAAGCAATAAAATTATAATTAATTTTAAAATGAGTCGTTTAAAAAAAAACGTCATTAAACAGTAATTCGGTTTTAAGATTTTCAGTGATCTAATTAAGGCGGTCAGAAATAGGCCTGTGTTAAATAATTTGATGATATTAAACATACAGATTTGTGTGCTTTTTAATAATTAGTAAAGGGATAATATTAAAATTTAAATATCTTCGGAAATATTCTGCCTGCAATGAAAACAATAATGCATTCTGTAAAAAATATATTTATAAATAATTCAAACCCACTGTAAAACTCGACGCTCTGCCAGCAAAAAAATGCGCAACACAATAAAAAGAAAGATGGCGTAAAAAAGGGCGTCGTCCGCGCAACCCTCCCACGTTCTTAAAAAGCTCGCCCCCTCGCCCTCGGTTTCCATGGCGATCCTTTTTCCCGGCGTCGCGACACTCTCCGCAGGTGACGCCGCCACGCAACCCCCGTGCGCCCCCCTCGCGATATAAACTTCAATAAGAAATTTACGTCCACCCCTCATTTCCACCCCCCTCTCGAGAGACGAAAAAAAATTATATATTCCTCCTGATTATTAAGTTTCGCGTTCCTCCATTTTGCCTCTTGAATTAAAAAAAAAACGCGAAAAGAAAAAAAGGAAATAACAAGCCGCCCCCTCTAATAATCCCCGGCTTGGCATCAAAGAGCAAACCGAAATGGGATTACAATTTTTTAATTGAACTCTCTTTAGTATCAATCCGGGAATTTGAATTTGAATTTGCGTTGAGGGGACGTTAATTAAAAGTCAATAACTCCAATCTCTTATTTTCCCCGAGAATAATCACGTTAATTACAAAGTCACGCGAAAAAAATCTTATTAATTGCAGTTTTAGAGTGTTTTCTCACAATCAAATATCAAGATACGGATTTTTTTAAATATGCACGAGCGATAATAAATTAAGCTCATTACGCTAAGTATACACATTGAGTTTTAGATTGCGTCGGTTTTGTTCACGCAATGCTTCACACGGCATGGAAACTTGAAAAGTTACTTATTGATGACTGTGTTTATTGCGTTTGTTTGTGCTTGAAGAAATTGTTAACAGCACGAGATGCATTTATTTTTACTTTTATAATTGGTTTGTTTCTAAACTATTGCAATAAATACAATTTTAAAGCCAAAAATACTGCTCTAAACAAAATATGCACAAGAATATAATGTTTTCATTAACTGTTTCCTCTTTTGTTTCCTTTTGGGTTAGAATAAACTGAACTGAAATTTAACAATTAAAATTACCGTTCTATATAAACGAATTTTAGATTTTCTGCTAATCACTTTTGCATTTCGATATTCGTATTCGCTAAATTTGTTGCGCATACGTAAATATTATTGTTTATATTGTCAATTTTACTAAATTTAGCCATAAGTTAATAGAAATAACCCATTTATAGACTGGGAAAAATTCATCTGTTAATACTATTGGGTTTGTGTTGCATAATTCTGAAAATTAGGTCTTTTTTCAAACTTCACATTAAATTTTGCGTTTTACACGCCAGGCGCATGAAGTAAAATTTTGAGTTTAGACAAGCCTGAAAATTTGGATTTATGCTTTAAATTTGCAGATATTGCTTGTAAGTGTTAAATTTAAAGCTTCAAAGGAGTGTTTTCCACTCCCAGGTTAAGCATGAAGTAAAATTTCGAGTTTAGAAAAGCCAGAAAATTTGGTTTGGTCGCGTAGCGCGAAGCGCGGAGCGACCAAACCAAATTTTCTGGCTTTTCTAAACTCGAAATTTTACTTCATGCGCCACGCGTATAAAATACTGATCAAGCTTAGGCAGTATGTTACAAACTTCACACTGAATGGTTGTTTTATACGCGTGGCGCATGAAGTAAAATTTCGAGTTTAGAAAAGCCTAAAAATTTGGTTTGGTCGCTCCGCTTGGCGGAGCGACCTAACCAAATTTTGAGGCTTTTCTAAACTCAAAATTTTACTTCATGCTTAACCTGGGAGTGGAAAACACTCGTTTAAAGCATAAAATTAAACTCTTCTAAGTAACATCGCATGTTAGAATAATCATTGTATGCATATGTATACTTAAATGAAACATTTCCTGTATTTTAAACCTCTGAATATAAATTAAACTATAACTAATAAGTTAATTTTGCAAAAAAATATACATATTTTTAAGGCCCTTGAAACATTTTATGTATTAATTTATGCCCTTGAAGCAGTTACAGTTGGTCAGCTCTGTCCTAAGCGTCTTTGTTCAACTTTCTAGTTCTTCACAAGCGTATGCTAGAATCTGATGTTTATTTTGATAAATTAGTTGTTAATTAAATTTTCTTCAATAAACTTTAATTTGGTCTCCCAGAACTCTCTTTTATTTTTTTGCACAGGTTATTTGCCTCTTTTCTACAGTGTTCGTAGTATTGCCTATTCTCTTCACTACTTCCCTTGAGCATTCTATTCCAGTCCTAGTCCGGTTTTTAAACATTTACTCAACAATTACTAACTCTACTGACTATCAACGCTTACAAAATCAACTTGATATTATCTCGAATTGGTGTGGTATTAATAATCTTAATTTGAATAGCAATAAATGCAAATTTATATCCTTTACTAAAAATCTAAGCCGATTTCATTTGATTATACGAGTGTCTATAAACTCTCGGCATCTCGGTTGCTTTGAAAAACAAATTACATATGTTAGATAAAGTCATACGATTCGGTAAACGATATATTTAATTATATGTCTAATTACGATGTTTCTAAATTCAAAACATAGTGGGATGCCGACAATTTATAGATACTCGTTAGTTAGCAATAATTCTATTGAGAAAGTCAGAGTCTTCAAAGATTTAGGTATTTGGTTTGATGACAATTTCACATTTAATCCTCACGTTTAAGCACTTGCTAAGAGCTCGTAGTTCTGCAAATTTGCGAAATCCGAATGCTTTGAAATCTTCACTTAATGTTTATGTCCGTTCAAAGTTGGAATATGCATCTTTAGTTTGGATCCACAAGCTCAACTTCATATTAACCTTGTGGAAAGTGTTCAACGTAAATTCCTAAAGTTCCTGCACTTCAAAGTTAAGCGACTTTACCCTGATAGAGGCTGCGATCATTCACTATTACTTGACAAATTTATTGTCGAATCTCTTGAATGCGTATGCATCGGGGTTTATATACTTAAAAGAAAATTCCCTGCAGATTACAAAAAGAGAAAAGAACAACAAAATAAAAGGAAAGGAAATATCTAAAATTATTAATAACACACGATCGCATTGTACAATTCCTGGTTTAGAAAACAAAACAAAAAAACATAAATATATCTAATGTTATTAATAATTTTAGATATTTCCTTTGCTTTTATTAACACTAGATATATTTATGTTTTTTTGTTTTGTTTTCTAAACCAGGAATTGTACAATGCGATCGTTAAAACATGATTTAGAGTAGACTTTGAGTTTTAAATTAGATTTGCACTACTGACTGTTGGCACATAGTTTACCATAACCTTAAATTTATTCCATCATTCAATTAGCATTCTGGGCAACCGCACGAAAATAATGCCGCCTACTCTAAATCAGAATTTAAACGATCGCACGGTATATACATCAATCACTTTAAGACACATTATTAATTCAATCAAAAGTTTTAATTAATAACAAAAGTTGTTCAATGGTGACGTAAATATTTTATTTTACTGTAATTCGACGTAAATGTAAAATATAGAACTTCTGTAATTCTAATACAAGATAGATTTTTAAGGAAATAACAATCTTAGCAAGGAATTCACATGTTTAACAAATTCTGTGTGTCTAAAGGAATAACTGTATGTTTTTGAGTTTACGTGAAGTGATTATTACACTAAAAAAGACTGTTATTCCTTACTTCACTTTTTATTTGTATCGTTAGATGTACATTTCGAGACACAAGGTGCTCATTATCAATAACAAACTGAATTCTTACAACTATTTGCGCGGTATATATATCTAAAGGGATTTATTGGTTTTTCCTAAATCCCTTTAGATAAATATACCGCGCAAATAGTTGTAAGAATTCAGTTTGTTATTCATAATGAGCACCTTGTGTCTCGAAATGTACATCTAACGATACAAATAATAAGTGAAGTAAGGAATAAAAGTATTTTTTAGTGTCTAAAGGAATATTATTTAAACATTTTAAATTACATAATATTTTTAAACCTTATTAAATTTTGTACCTCCATAAATAAAATTTAAATATAAGTAATTTTTTTCATTTAAAACTCTGTTAAAATTACATTTACATCAGAAAGGGCCAGTTGTTCAGTAGTGGCGTAAACCAAGTTTTGTTTAAGCTAAGTTTGCCGTACATTTGAATCTTCAAAAACTTGATAAAAACCGTCAAAAGTGGTCCTGGAGTGAGCATAGAATTAGACCATATCCCCCTAGTGCCTATACTTAACTACAAATTATAGAAATTAAACAAAAAAGATCTGAAACCCCAAATACCGTGAGATCGATTAAAACATGACTTAGAGTAGGCTTTGAACTTTAAATTAGATTTGCAGTACTGACTGTTAACACATAGTTTACCATAACCTCAAATTTATTTATCATTCAATTAGCATTCTGGGCAACCGCACAACAGCAAAACAAACACTAAAACCCCTTAAAACAAAGAGACAACAATGGCTGACACAGGAAATACTTGACCTCAAGGAAGAAAGACGAAGAAACAAACAGCAACCGGTCAAATACAAGGAAATAAATAAAGCTTGTAACAACAAAATCTAAATAGCAACAGAAAACTGGCTTACAGTACAATGCATCCAAAAAGAGATATGATAGCTTCAATGTCCACAAAAAAGTGAAGGAAATAGTAGGGCCAAGAAATACAACACATGCAGGGACAATACATATAGGACAAGAACAATAATTAATTAACAGACATGAAACAAAAATTGCAACGCTGGAAAGAATATATTGTAGAATTGTTCCAAGATAAGTGGGGGGAGCACAAATGGAAACGGAAGAAACAGGATTGGATATTATGAGAAAAGAAGTCGAACATGCCATAACAAACACGAAAAATAATAATAAGGCTGTAGGTCCAGATGAGATACCAGTAGCACTACTAAAACTCATAGATGAAAACACAATCACCATTCTCGTATATCTATTCAAATGCATATACAAAACACACAATGGTGTTCCTCAGCATTGACACGAACTCCAATAAATAATAAGGCCGATTCTCTAACCAGAGCAGATATTGGTCTTATTAATTTTTGGCTCTCATGAGCCACACACTAATAGTTTTCCTAAGAATCATCCATAATAGCATATTCAAAGGGATTGAAGAAGGATAAAACAACTCCCAGTTTGAATTTTAAAGTGGTTTTGGAACTCGCGAAGCTCTATTTGGAATAAGTGTGCTACTACAACGCTGCTCCGACATAAATTAGAAAGAATTCGCTTGTTTCATTGACTTTGAAAAAGCATTTGACAAAGTCCGCCATGATAAACTACTTGAAAAGCTCAAGAGTAAAAATATTGACAGTCATGATAAAATAACTATAGCCAATATTAGACATAAACGGCCCAGATAAAAATTATAAATGTTGAAGATGAATACACGAACGAGATAAAAATCCTTAGAGGAGTCAGACAAGGTTTTTTATGTCTCCGGAACTCTTCAATATGTACAGTGAGAAAGTTTTCGAAGAAGCCCTAGAAGAGAACTTAGCTGGTATAACTATAAATGGATAAACTATATATAATATACAATATGCCGATGACACGGTGATACTATCAGATAACAAAACCAACCTACAACGCCTAGTCGAGAACGTAAATACTCAAAGTGAACAATATGGGTTACAAACAAACCCGAAAAAGAATAAATTGATAATAACATTGAAATCAGATGTAAGAGCGTCACTGCATATATCTAACACCCCAATCGAAAGAGTTACAAGCTATAAATACTTAGGTACATGGCTGAATGAAATTCTTGAACAGTCTTAGGAAATAAGATGCCGCATTAAAATGGCGAGAAACGCATTCATCAGAATGAAAAAGATACTGTGAGATCAAAAAAAAATGATTCAGAGCAAGCCTTGACTACTACAACACCTTTTCAAAATGCGGCAGTAGATTAGAGGTTATCTAATTGATTAAATAAATAAATGTAAAATAAATTAATCAACGAAACAGTATTTATATGTAGGAAACAAACTGAAAATTAGGATTAATACAAGTTAGAGTAGGTGTTCAAAATGTAATCCTTCAGCTTCGATACAACTAATAACTCCTCGTTTTATATTATCAAATGCATTTTCCAATGATCGAGGAGTAATTGAATAACATGCATTGGTAATTGCATCCATAAAATCTTGTATCGTATGAAATGTCTATCTATAAATTGTGTTTTTAAGAAAAGGGAAAACATAATAGTCTATAATGGTTAAATTAGGAGAACACGGAGGCAAAGATACAAATCGGTCGTCAAAGAATTCCCGCAAGAACCTTATTGTTTCACGACTTGTGTGCGCAGTAGCGTTATCTTGCTGAAAAAATCCGTTTAAGAGTTCATGGTAGTCCAGTTGTTCAATGAAATGTCGTATGAAATTATTGTGATATCTTTTTGCATTAACTGTATCGTGAAAAAATATAGGGCCAATAAAGCGTCTTCGTGACATCGCCATCCAAACGCCAACCTTTTGAAGGTGCAAAGGACTCTCTAGTAACTTGTGGGGATTTTCAGCGGACCACAATCGCATATTTTGTTTATTGACATATCCCGAAAGAGTGAACCATGCTTCATCTGAGAAAAAGCTCTTGTCCAGGATATTATTATTATTCAAATGATTTAGGAACCATTGACGGTACTCGGTTCTTCTACGAAAATCTGGTAATAAAAGTTGTTAAATTGCAGTTATTTTGTATGCGAACATATGCAAATCCTTCTTTACATTTTTCTAACAAGTACCATATGATAATTGTGTTTGTTGTGCAAGCCTGCAAATAGATTTTGTAGGGAAACCTTCCATTCTTCGTTGCACATCTTGGGTGTTTTCTGCTGTTCTCTTTGTTGGACGACCACTTCTGGTTTTACGGATTACACTATCCACTTCACGAAACTTATCAACACATTCATGAATTTCAATAATTAATTTATGATAATCCACTGGAAAATCCGGAAATCTTTCACTTAATTCCTCAACACAAAGACCAACAGGATATGACCATTGTCCGTTTTCCAGTTTCTTGCCATTCCTAAAATAACTTTCCAGGATAAAGGTTTTGTGCGCCAACGCAAACATTTTGAAAGAATTACACTAGTATTACAACAGTAAACTTAAATAATTCTAGGAACAAGATTGCAAAACTGACTTACATTTAAAATGTCGCTTTCACATTATAATTGATAGGGATTCTAGAACCAGTGTAGCCAATCTTGGTGTTCTAATCAAGGCCTGCTCTGATTTTTTTTTCGATCTAACGGTACTTTGCAACCGTGACTTTAACATGCAACTTAAAAGTTGACTTCTATGCTGTTACATCTTTTCCACCCTATTATATAGAACTATGACTTGGACCTTGAAACGAATAAACATAAAAAGTCTAGCTGCATTTAAAATGTGGTACTACCGTTGGATTCTAAGAATATTATCAGTAGACAAGGTAAACAACGAAGAAGTATTACGTCATATGAACAAGAGAGAGGAGATAAATAATACTACTAAGAGAAAAAAATTGGAATACCTTGGACATTAGGGGAGACAAGAACTTCCCACAGTTAAAATAGCAGGTAAAAGGAACATAGAAAGACGAAAGATGTCCTGGTTAAGAAACCTTAGAGAATCGTTTGACTGCGGCTCGACAGATTTAATTAGGAATGTGTCGAATAAAGTTAAAAGTACTGTGGTGATTTCCATAGATAGAAGAAGAACCAGAAGAAGAAGAACGTGCATTTATCTTAGGGCAATATAAAATAAAATATTTGCTGAAAATCGATATTAATTCGTTTTTATGCTTTGTAAATATTCTGCTGTTATGAGTCCGCTACTATTTACAGTAGTACTAGATAAAGCTATAAAGGAAGCAAAGAAGAAAATAAGGACACTAAAATTGGGATACTGGAAAATGGAAAAAACACATTTAAGGGAAATGATGTTCGCAGATGATATGGCGATAGTGGCAGAGATAGAGAAAGACTTACAGCATAACATAACATACTCGACAAGGCATTAACAAAAATAAATATGAAGATAAATATAGAAAAGACCAAAACAATTATAATATCTAGAGAAAACAAATTACATACAATAAAATTACATGGAAAACAGATCGAATAGCTAGAAAGTTAGAAGTATTTAGGAACAATAATAGAAAATAATAAGAAGATTGACAAAGAAATAAATGACAGACTAGGCAGAAGCAGAAAAAATATTCACTATGATGAAGACGACGTTCTTTGGTACGAAAGAAATAACAAAAAAACAGAAATAGGGAAGAAAGTTATTAGACCTACAATAATATATAGTAGCAAAACATGGACCATGAGAGAAAAACACAAAATAAAAATGAATGCAATCGATATGAGATTCTTAAGGAAAATTGAAAATAAAACCAGAAGAAATAGAATAAGAAATAAGACGTATAGACAAAACCTGCAGATAGATCCTATTAATGTTACTATTGTAGAAGGACAACTAAAATGATTCGGACATGTGTGCCACATGAAAGAGGATAAAATAGCAAGAAGAATATATGAAACAAGAGTGCAAGGTAGAAATTACCAGGGAAGACCGAGAAAAACGTGGAATGACAGAATCAGAGAAGAAGTGGAAAGAAAGGATATAGACTGGAAGGAGATCAAAATCTTAACTCAAGACAGAAAAACATCGAGAGACAAATACAGAAGCAGACACTAAATAAAACTCCTTACACCTAACGGTAGAAGGGAAAGAGATTAAATAATATATATATATATATATATAAATATATATATGTTAAAACGTAGATTTTCGCGGGCGTAACATGTATCACTGTTTCTTCGGGTTTGGTCCCGCGTATTTTCTTGGCTCTGGTCCATTTTATTTTTAATTCGACGTTTCGATGACATCGCAGTCATCATCGTCAGGAATAACTATCAAAATTCCATTGCTCTAGCAACCACTTGTTTGACTTTTACGTACTACTTGATGCTAAAAGACTACCACCAATTTGGAAAACTTGTATAAATTCTGGTCAAAATATATTATCTCCGAACAACAACCAAGAAATTCAAAATCCAACCCCTTCCGAAAATAATATTGAAATTGTCACTACTACATCATTAGAAGAACAAAACAGAAGAGTAACACGAAGCCAAACAAGAAATTCACCCATCAAGTAGTACGTAAAAGTCAAACAAGTGGTTGCTAGAGCAATGGAATTTTGATAGTTATTCCTGACGATGATGACTGCGACGTCATCGAAACGTCGAATTATATATATTCTGCAAACATTAAAAGTGCGATTCTTTTCGCAATCTACAACAAGTTAGTCTTACAAAGAGGACATTGAAAATGTAACAATTTGATACAGTTTTTGTAAGATTAACTTGTTGTAGATTGCGAAAAGAATCGCACTTTCAATGTTTGAAGTATTCTGCAACCAAGAATTGACAATTTCATTTATACATATATTGTGCAAACAATTGGCAAATTCAATTTTACTTTTTGTTAAATCAATATTAATATAAGCTATGATTTTGTTTTCTGAAGATAATAAATTGACCGACGCTACATTAGCCTTCATTAGATGCGCAAAACAAGCTTTCCAAACTGAAAATTATTACTCTCCTTAATTAGAAATTAATACACGTATAAATATAACTGACTGTATAAAATTTTCAACAGATATATCAATTAATAATAATCCTCGCCACGTTTTCATTCCTTTTTTTCAATCTTTATCCCCTTTTGCGGGGTTTCTTATTTTCGGGGCTTCCCCAGCCAGTAATGATCCGGAGGCGAAAGTTGGTCTCAACTTTTTTAATCAAAGCCGAAGTTTAATTATCGCTGCGTCGCGACGTGCGTCCCGGCCCGTTCCCAAAATCCAGAGAGCGAGAGAGATTGTCTTACATTAAGGCCTTAATTACGGTTTTAAGGTTTTCGGTGATCTAATTAAGGCAAGCAGGAATGGGCCTGTGTTGAATAATTTGATGATATTAAACGTACGGATTTATGCGTTTTTCGATAATTAGTACAGGGATAATATTAAATTTTAAATATCTTTGGAAATATTCTGACTGTAAAGGTATACAGCGAGTTTTTCTTTTAAGTATATGTATCGGAATTACAGCGTTTACTGCATATAAATACAGGACTATTCAAATAGAGGAAACAGATTTCAAACATTTATTTCTTCTAAACTATAAAAGGTAGAACTATAATTCCAACGTTCCTGGACAGAAAATAGTTTATAATTTGAACAGTCCAGGCTAAAGTTCCAACCACTGCCGCATTGGCTCTGTTGCTTGTCATTTTGATTGTCTGTAGTAAAATGGCGATACAACAAGAAAAAGCACTTTGTTGGCAAAACTAGACTCCATTATTGAAGTTCAACGTGCTTTTTACCGACTCGTCAAAAGCAGATTTACCAGTGGCATTAAAAATTCGTAGACGATGGCTGTTGCATCTACAAACAGAAAATCACGAGATGTCCACGCACATCGAATGAAAATGTTGAGCGGATTCGTACAGTTTACGAAAGGAGCCCAAAAAAATCCACAGCACGGCAAACACATGGTGCTGATATTGAATGCATAAAAAATTGAACTTTTCTCTTTCCCGGAACGTTGGAATTGTGTTTCTATCTTTTGTAGTTTGAAGAAATACAAGTTTAAAATCTGTTCATATATTTTAAATGACCCTGTATAATTCTGATATGTATACTTAACCTTTTCGGCTCTCACGGTGGCTTTTGCCACCACTAAAAGTTTGGTAAACATACTAGGAACTTTTTTTAAAATATACATACATGTTTGCATGAGCTGTTACTTTTCCGACAATCGTTTGTTTTTTAAAATAGTTTAATTTGAAGTCTTAAACGAGAGTTTTCAACTCCCAGGTTAAGCATGAAGTAAAATTTCGAGTTTAGAGAGCCTGAAAATTTGGTTTGGTCGCGTAGCGCGAAGCGCGGAGCGACCAAACCAAATTTTCAGGCTTTTCTAAACTCGAAATTTTACTTCATGCGCCACGCGTATAAAACACTGATTTTAGGTGAAGTTCAAAATATTATACTAAACCAGTGTGCTAAAAACGTGTATTCTAAACATCACATCACACCAGTGTTTAGTACGCGTGGCGCATGAAGTAAAATTTCGAGTTTAGAAAAGCCTGAAAATTTGGTTTAGTCGCTCCGCGCTTCGCGCTACGCGACCAAACCAAATTTTCAGGCTTTTCTAAACTCGAAATTTTACTTCTTGCTTAGTCTGGGAGTGGAAAACCCTCGTTTCAGACTTCAAATTAAAATATTTTAAATACAATTATTCTGGTGCCCAGAAAAATGTTTTATACACTACATATTATTTATTACTATCTCAGATATACACAGAGTTTTTCTTCTAAGTATACATATCTCAATACGTTGTAAATCTTCAGATAATCGTTTGTTTTTTAAAATAGTTTAATTTGAAGTCTTAAACGAGTGTTTTCCACTCCCAGACTAAGCATGAAGTAAAATTTCGAGTTTAGAAAAGCCTGAAAATTTGGTTTGGTCGCGTAGCGCGAAGCGCGGAGCGACCAAACCAAATTTTCAGGCTTTTCTAAACTCGAAATTTTACTTCATGCGCCAGGCGTATAAAACACTAATTTTAGGTGAAGCTCAAAATATTCTACTAAAGCAGTATGCTAGAATCGTGTATTCTGAACATCACATCACACCAGTGTTTAGTACGCGTGGTGCATGAAGTAAAATTTCGAGTTTAGAAAAGCCTGAAAATTTGGTTTGGTCGCTCCGCGCTTCGTGCTACGCGACCAAACCAAATTCTCAGGCTTTTCTAAACTCGAAATTTTACTTCATGCTTAGTCTGGGAGTGGAAAACACTCGTTTAAGTATATTGAGATTTGTTTACTTAAAAGAAAAACTCTCTATATATCTGAGATAGTAATAATTAATATGTAGTGTATAAAACATTTTTTGAGCACCAAAAAAAATCCAAGGCTTAAAGGGTTAAAAGAAAAACTCGATGTATACCTTTACAGTCAGAATATTTCCAAAGATATTAAAAATTTAATGTTATCTCTGTACTAATTATTGAAAAGCGCATCAATCTCTACGTTTAATATCATGAAATTTTTCAACACAGGCCCATTCCTGCCTTAATTAGATCACCGAAAACCTTAAATCCGCAATCTTCAGAAATACGATAAATAAACTTTACATTCTTAAAAAAATATCAAATATAATTTGTTGTTTTCTTCTTTTTTACAAGAGCTATCGGTCCCAAATTGTCTATTATACGTAAAAGTTAAATAAAATCTGTCAAACTATTTTCTTCTTGTGAAAACAATTTCTGAGTTCATTACGATTAACTTTGAGAAATAAATTATTAAACTGTTAACGGTCGAGGCTTCTCCTTCGTTATACATCATAATTCACAAATGAAACAGGATTAAAACTTTGTTTGTATAACTGAGACTTTATTAAGTGACTATAGTTTCAACACTTTAACTTGTCATTTTCAAGCTCAAAGAGTTTGAAATTGACAAGATAAAGTTGTCGAAACTCAAAGAAACTCGAGACTCAAAGAGTTTGAAATTGACAAGATAAAGTTGTCGAAATTATAGTCACTTAATAAAGTCTCAGTTATACAAATAAAGTTAAAAACTGTGTTTCATTTGTAAATTAATTATTAGTTAAATACTAATCAGAATTAAATCTAGCAAATTTTAATTAGCACTTAACACGCCCCGCTCTCATTAATAAATTATTCAGAAGAAGCACACATAAAAAAAATGGGAGCCTCTCTAGAAAAGCCATATATTTTCGAATCACGCATCCGTGACAGCCAGGGCACGGCTCATAATCTCGAAAAATAAGCGCTCCTCCGCCATTTAATAAGACTCCCAGAATCGTTCGCGCGGGAATTGAACAATGGACTCCCGCCAATTAAAATAATTTGATAAAAAGCGAATGGCTGAATTCTTAATAAGTCTTCCCTCCTTAAAACCTCCTACTAATCCCCTGTTTGTCCGTTTTATATTTACATTTTCTCTCTCTCTCCACTCTATTTTTTTCAATTCCGAATCACACGGGGGAAAAAGAACGGTCTTTATTTCTGTTTTTTTGTCTCTCCTTCACTCTCGACTGAACAGGAAAGAGCGATAAATAAGAACGAGAACAAGGGAAAAAATTAAATGCGAGTGATTAAATTAATTTATGGTGCGTACGATGCGCCATACGATTGTTATTTAGTGCTTTTATCGTGGCCCGTATAAATCATACGGAGCGTATCCCCGCAATTATCACCGTAAATGTAGCATTTGATGTTAAAACGCTGAACTAATTCACAAATTAAATCATTCCCGATGTTCTAATTTCGTTCGTATTATTCGCATAATTAAGAGTTATTAGGGAATCTATTAAAATTGTATTGGTATGGGTTCTGCACGTGTTTGTATTTGAAGTAAAAGCTCTTTCTTCTTTATAATTAAAAGGGATTGGAAATAAATAATATAATGACTTTTTCAAATACCGGTATTTCGGTGTATTGTTTAGTCAAAACTGGTTTACCGGTAATTTTCTGATATATCACAATTACGTTATTTATGGTCATTAAGTGCATTGTAAATTAATACAGTAACGAATCTTTTGACCTTCATTTCATTTATCATTAATGCCATTGAGTCTAGCCATTCAGTCGATACTGTGTTTACCGATTTTGCCAAGGCATTTGATCGTGTTAAGCACGATATTTTAGTTGCCAAATTATCTGCATTGGGATTCCATGCGGATGTTGTTAAGTGGGTACATAGCTTTTTAAGTA
Organism: Philonthus cognatus; assembly: GCA_932526585.2. Classification (NCBI taxonomy): domain Eukaryota; kingdom Metazoa; phylum Arthropoda; class Insecta; order Coleoptera; family Staphylinidae; genus Philonthus; species Philonthus cognatus. The sequence goes on from OW052244.1 coordinate 42,644,729, forward strand.
ACCGTGTGCAGTGCGTTAAAATCAAAAACTTTTTATGGAATACCATTCAAGTGCCGTCGGGTATTCTCCAGGGTTCGCATTGTGGTCCATTGCTGTTTTTACTCTTTATTAATGACATATCACTGGTTATAAAACATTAATCATTTTTGCTCTTTGCTAATGACCTGAAATTGTATATAGAAATTGTGTCTATGGAAGACTATTTACTGCTGCAAGGTGATTTATTATCTGATTATAATTGGTGTCAAGATAATCATTTGTTTTTTAATGTACAAAAATGCAAAACTGTGAAATTTTCCAAAAAAACAAGTGTTAAACAATTTAATTAAACAATTGATGGTCACCACCTTGAACAATTAAGTGTTACTAAAGATTTGGGTATAATCTTTGATAGAAAATTGTGTTTTGCCAGCCATAACAACGCAATTTGTAATCGGGCTAGAAAGATGTTAGGTTATATAAAACGAATGGGTAGAGACTTGTCACCAGCTGCATTTAAACGAGTTTACTTCGCATTTGTACGTTCGCATCTAGAATGTGGATCCAGTGTATGGGCACCAACTCAAAGTGTTTATATTAATTCTTTAGAAAACGTCCAAAACAAATTTTTAAAAGTACTTGCGTACAAGTTAGGCTTTGATACCAGCACAAATTTAAATACAATTTTGTCTATCCAATGTATAGATAAACTAAGTACCCGCCGGGTGTATGCTGATCTGTTATTTTTTTATAAATTAATTTGTCACATTGTTGAATGCCCATATCTTCTGTCGCAAATTACTTTCTTTATTACTCAATCTAATCGCTCAATTCGACATTTACCCTTCTTTCGTATCCAGTTCCATAAGACAAATTATGGGAATAATAGTCCACTTACAAGGTTTATGCGTACAGCAAATAAACTATCACTGCATCCAAATTTTGATATTTTTAATTGCTTCTCACCCTCACACTTTATCACCAAACTTAAGCGTATAAATGTTTGTTATTTATCTTAGTATTGTAAGTTAATTTTATGTATAAGTGTTACTTTATTCTTCTCGTAGTTATAAAATTTTGTTAAAATGTATTTTGTAAAATGGATCTTCCGTTAAATAAATAAATAAATAGCATTTAATGACATTTGCTCTTTCGGAGATGACATAAGGCAGTTAAATTCAATAGCCAATATGCATACCCACAGGGTGTACAAAAAGTAATGTAACGGCTTGATATCTCGGTTTGTGATAAGGTTAGAAAAACATGTTTTACTTATACCACAGTTCATATATAGCCAGTTAGCCAGTCTCCATATTAAATTTGGTAACCGCGTTTGGATGCTGCATATAGAAACAAGACCGGTGATTGGCGTATATAGTAAAATTTCGAGTTTAGAAAATCCTGAAAATTTGGATATGCCGGGGCGCGCCACAATGTGCCAAATCCGAGCGCGAGCGCCAGGGGGGGGGATTTCGAGGAAAAAAATTAAATTAAAAACTTAAATTAAAAACTTCGAGAAAAAAACATATCCACTCCATTGTAGATACATGATACCCTTCTAATCTTGCATGTTTATATTTTTCAACCCCCTATATTATTAACAATTAACGCTTAAAGTTGAGCGATTTAGAAAACATCAATTTTACGGCATTTCACTCGCAAGTTTAAATAATTTATTACATGGAGAGTGGGCGTACTATCAATATAACATTATACACTATTGTTTATAACATAATACTGTATATTATGGTTGAAAAATCAAGTCTCTAAATATTTTAGAACAAAAGTTAAAAAAAATTGAATATGAAATATATTTTAAATATAAATTTTAACTTTAGAAAGTGTTATAAAAAAAATGTCAACTCGATGAGGTCTGGGACTATCACTAAAAATTAGTTCTATGTTTTCTCTAACTACCCTCAAAATTTCGTATCTCCACCGGTGCGTTTTTGTGGTCTTTTTAATTTTTTTATTTGACGCCACCAATTAAAATTGGGTCGGCCGAGGCCCGTGTGCGGTGAGTATCGTGGAGTCGAGCGCGCGCTATTCTCGAGCAGCACGCAACATGATTTTTCTGTTGGCCCCGAACAAAAAATAATAAAAACGCACTTAAAACGCACATGTGAAAATACAAAAAAATTAGGGCAGTTACAGAAAATATTAACAAATGTTTATATGATAGTCACAGTTCTTCCGGTTTGCAATCTTCTAAAAAAAATAATATAATAATAATTCAAATTCCCCCGTGTGATTTCACCAAAAAATGTGGTATGTTTTCAAATGCCTTAAAAACTTCGTATCTCTACGTGTGCGTTTTGTGTCAGGTTTTTGCGAATGACCGAGTCGATTTTTATCGGTTGCGCCTAATAAAAAATAAAGCACCTCAAAAAAACGTACAAATGTGAAAAGTATCTGCTGTAGTTTAAAAATAATTTAATCTGTTGTTTAAAATATGAATTTTTAATCAGAATATACATTACATTTTTCTGATTTTGCACAACGAAGTTATGTATTTTATACTGATTTATTTACTTACTTTTTTAAAATGAAAAATTGTCAGTATCCTCATCAGTCTGTTCGTCTTCGCTGTCACTTGTGTCCGTTTCACAAATAACTATTTTTTTAGCGTCTGCAGGTAGTTGTTTTTTATGAATTTTTACATCGCTTCTCAAAGAAGAAATTATTGGATCAGAACATACAAGAAGCATATTAAATAAATCTCGAATTGTATTAAGCCTAGAGTTTTTCCTAGTATGGTTTTCTCTAACTCTCTTATATATTTTATTGGTTGCTTCCTGTGGCTCTTCCGAAAGTTCTCCGATTGGTAAAAGACATTGTCCAATTATTTTGCTCCCGTGAATTAAAATTTTATGGACACTAGGAGGCATTCTATACCATCCATATAACGAGGTGTAAAGTCGGGCCGTATCTTCTGCATATTTATCAAACATCAATACATTTATTTTACGAGAACTCGACATTGTTATAAGAATTGTATAAAATCTGTTCAATAATTCTTTATTCAATTCAGTGATGACAGCTACTTTCTCATAATTTCGAAAGAATATTCGAGCAACGTTGCCAGTATTTGAAGTACCTCCTCCTTGCACAGCAATATCAACCCTTATCCCTAACTCTTTACGTAATAGTTTTTGTATTCTAGTTTTCCGACTAAATATATTATTTTTCTCTTCTATCGTACATCCGTGAGTAGTTGTTTTCTTCAAATCTAATTTATAGGAGATATGAAGAACACATTCCATGAACTTAATCCATACATAGAGGGAAGAAATACCATAATTTAAATTATCTTCGATAATAGGAATATTTTTAATTCTTTCAGTATCATTCATCTCCTTCGGAGAACATTTGCATATAGAACAATTTGAGCTCGGAGTATTTGTTAAGGTATTTTTTTATAACAAATTAAATTTTACCTCTACATGGTTACCATTAATATAAATTTATTGTTTTTCCAATAAATTTACCTCTTGCCTCATACTATTAACTTCATCTAGAATAAGCTGTTTTGTTTCTTTAGCATAAATAAATTTTATCGGTCTACATAATTTAATAGATGAAGGTTTTTCGTTTTTCCAAATAACACTTTCATCAGAAAATAATCTAAGTGGAACCAGTGAAAACACAAAGACACTCTTCTCTGTAATTTCTTCTTCATCTGTACTGCTATTATCAGATGGCTTTTGCATATAAGTAGAGTGCCCTGAGCTGCCATCGCAACCATATTTACACAACAAAATTAATTTACTAAATGATGTATCTTGAGGAAATTTAATTGTTGATATTAATCTACATAAAGTATCCTCAAGAAGGCTCTGCAAAGGTACTGATGCTCCATTTTGAGAAATAGAAATATTAGCTGGGTAACACATTGTCTTCATTATTTTAATTTTATTGTAAGATGGTAAAAGGTCTTTTGCTCCATGAGAACGTAATTTTTTTCTTAAATTTTTATAACTTGCTGCCGTCATTTTTGAATCAATAAAAATTGATAGAGCTTTTTCATCTGTAAATTTTTTTACAGTTTCAACTTCATTTGTTTTTAAATAAGTTAAGACTTTTATTAATTTTTCCTGTGAATCCGAGGAAGCACTTTCCACTAATTTGGCCGCTGGTATATTTCCTTTATCGCGTAAAATTTTTTTTGCTGCTGAAAATATTTGTTCTGGTGTATTTTCGCTGATCAATAAATTAGTTTGTCTTCTTTTAGATGTATTACTTTGTATTGTGAACTGTGTACCTGATGTACTTGGTATTGGTGAAATATTTTCAAAGAGGTTTGTATTTTCAATTAAGGCAAAACCCTCGTTGTATTTAAAAGGCAGCAGTAACCAATTTCTATTTTTTTTTAATGAAATTGATATGAGATCTTGAGCACATTTTCCACTTTCTATTAAGAGTACTGCAGAAACCCTTAACTTTTTTAAGAATGTCATCATTTTCACTATTGTTTTTTGTCGAAACATTTTCAATATTCAATGTTTTTAGGTTTTAGTTCGTACCATACCTTATATAAATCACCGTTTGTAATTTTAATTTTCTCCATTATCACTCAGCGTTTTGGATTAATTAAATTACACTAACACTAAACACTAGTTTAATTAAAGTAAACTATTAAGCACTAAACTAAACTATTTTATACACAAAAAAAACACTAAATCAAAGAAAGAGTATATAGTCAACAAATAAATTAAATAACACTTAACACTAACTTAATTAATAACTACTTTATAATGTTCAATCGTTCGCTTAGGGATCAGAAAAATATGTGAACTGTTGGAGACTTCGTTCAACACTAAACGCATATTTTGCTTTCAAGAAAATTAAGAAAAATCCATTTCAGATACTTAAACCGTAAAAACTGTGTGACAAGAATGCCATTTGTTACGGCTAATGACAGCTCCAATCGGACCCCTAATAAAAATGTAAACACAAACCAGATGACCTTTATCAGTAACAGATGTACACCCTTATATATCAATAAGAAAAAAACCCATAAAACTATTTTTGTAAATGTGATTTAAATGGTGCAAAAAATACTCAGAGATTAAATAATTTCACTATGATATATACCTGTATATTAGAAAAATTGTAGATTGTGAGGATTATGACTATTATATAAACATTTGTCAATATTTTCTGTAACAGCCCTAATTTTTTTGAATTTATACATGTGCGTTTTAAGTGCGTTTTTATTATTTTTTGTTCGGGGCCAACGTAGAAATCATGTTGCGTGCTGCTCGAGAATAGCGCGCTCGACTCCGCGATGCTCACCGCACACGGGCCTCGACCCAATTTTAATTGGTGGCGTCGAATAAAAAAATTAAAAAGACCCCAAAAACGCACCGGTGGAGATACGAAATTTTGAGGGTAGTTAGAGAAAACATAGAACTAATTTTTAGTGATAGTCACAGACCTCATCGAGTTGGCATTTTTTTTATAACACTTTCTAAAGTTAAAATTTATATTTAAAATATATTTCATATTCAAATTTTTTTAACTTTTTTTCTAAAATATTTAGAGAGTTGATCTTTCAACCATAATATACAGTATTATCTTATAAACAATAATGTATAATGTTATATTTATAGTACGCCTACTATCCATGTAATAAATTATTTAAACTTGCGAATGAAATGCCGTAAAATTGATGTTTTCTAAATTGCTCAACTTTAAGCGTTAATTGTTAATAATATAGGGGGTTAAAAAATATAAACATGCAAGATTATAAGGGTTTCATGTATCTACAATGGAGTGGAAATGTTTTTTTCTCGAAATTTTTAATTTAATTTTTTTCCTCCAAATCCCCCCCTGGCGCTCGCGCTCGGATTTGGCACATTGTGCGCGCGTGCGAAGCGAGTCGCGCCGGCAAATAAAAATTTTCATTTGTTTTACTCTTACCCCACATCCCGACCATAGTCTCTCCGTTTCTACTCGATTTCCAATTCTTCCATAAGCACCGGTTTCCCTTGCTTATAGCTACTAATTGACAATATTTTTTAATATACAAGAAGATTCATTGTCATGATTCATATCAAACTTACTTTTTTTAAATGGAACACCCTACATATTTCATTAGTATTTGATAACATGTTAAAATAGAAGGTTATCAGTGAAAACCGCAGGTTTTTAGGTTGATCCGTTCTAAAGTTACATACTAATGAAAACATACTTTATTGGTAAGATCTACTATGTTAATAAAAAAATGCAGTTATTTTATTAAAGCAGGTGCTCAAAATTCAATTGTTTTCATTTTTTTTTATAAATCAAATTTGAATGTTGATTCTTACGCGATCGACATAACATATCATCATTAAAATAGTTAATTTTTTGAGTTGGGCCATCATACCTTTTTGATTTTTGTAAAAATTGAACAATAACAGTTAACTTAATAATAACTTATGTCAATAACAAAATTTTAAGCCCCCTGCAGTTGATTGTAATAGATATTTTATTTTCGTTCATATAAACTTGTAACTTTTGATCCAATTAACTTAAAGACAAGCGGATTTCACTGGTATGTTTCTATTTTGACAAGTTATCGAATACCAACTTATTACATAGGGCGTTCCATTTAAAAAAGGTACGTTTGTTTCGTATCTTGATAATGAATTATCCTGCATATTAACAATTATTACCTATTAGTAGCTTAAATTAGTAGCTAAAAGTTTAACTTGAAACATATTTTTCTAAGCTCATCACAAAATGAGGTATTAAGCCATTACATTACTTTTCGCACACCCTGTATTTATTTAAATGTATATATAAATCATATTACAATACAACTAATATAAAAAATATAAAACTAGAAATTGCTTTATATTTGTGAGAATATAACTCAAGCGTCACATGACTACATTTCCTCCAATCAGAATCGCTTATTTCCATAGATACATGTTATCACAGCGGTGATAGAATCCTATCACCTTGTTTTGGTCGTTACTACGAAAATGATTTGTCAAACCTAGCAGTCGATAATTAAGAATGTCAACCGGGCGATCGGTTGAGGTTTCCAAGACGGAAATGTAGTAAAATTCGTTATATTCTCTCATCGAATATAACTCGTGGTATGATTAATAATCGATAATATTTATTCGTGAAACCGGAGCAGCATATTCAATTCGCCAGCTCGGTTTCACTCATGAATATTATCAATGATAATCGTACCACTTGTTATATTACAGCTGAAAATAAAAAATAAAAAATAAAGTTTAATAATTCATCTCTTCATCTCTATTTTGCCAATATTCAATCTATTAAGAATAAAGCAATCGAATTTGAAAGTTTTTTAATTGACTATAAAAACAATCCATTTGATGTAATCTGCCTCTGTGAACATTGGCTGAATAACGATGAAGTTGAAAATGTGCGATTTGTTGATTACACTTCATGTTCTCATTTCTTGCGCACTCAATTTATTCACGGTGGCGTGATGCAGCTAGCTAAAAATGAGTTAATAATAAAAAGCATTGATAAACTAAACGAATTATCCCTTGAAAAACAATGCGAGATAGCTGCCTCATTTTTACCATTGCATAATGTTACAATCATATCAATATATCGTTCTCCGTTAGGGGATTTTCATATTTTTCTCTCTGTTTTAGACAAATTGTTCAGTAAACTAAATATTTGTGATGATGTTATCCTTGGAGGGGATTTCAATGTTAAATTCAATACTGATGACCCACATGCAATCTATCTGAGCGATTTTCTGGCAACATATGGTTTGGTGCGCTTGGTTTATTTTAACACTAGACTAAGTAACTGTTTAGATAACATTTTTTCGAACATTCGTGATAAAAAGATTAATGTACATCCTCTAGACTCTGGTTTGTCGGATCATGTAGGAGTTCGATTTGAACTTGAATTACCTAATAAAGATGACGGTTTAATAAGTTACATAAAACGACCTATCACACTTGCTGGAAAATTAAGATTGTTCTCACTACTCGATGAAACCAATTTTGATTTTGTCAATGACTCGTATATATGCATCAACACAAAATTCTCTATGTTTTTACAATATATTTATGATGCAATTAATGATTGTTTTCCCGAAAAGACAATTTCCAACAGTAACAAAAATAAGGTTAAGTGGTTCAACAGAGAACTAAGGCAAATGCGTGAAACATTATTGCTTATTAAAGAATCCTGTGTACGATTCCCAGAATTTAAAAACATTTATTATAATTATAGACAAACGTATAGAATGGCACTAAAAACCACAAGAAAATCTGCAACCCATGCTTATATTAAACAAAATAATAGTAATCCCAAAGTTTTGTGGTCATTAATTTCTAACAAAAGCAATTCCAATTTAGATAGTAATATATCAGCAGATGATTTTAATATTCACTTTAGTATTGCGGTTAAACATCTAGTGGATCAGCTACCGATATCAAATATTGATCCTATTGTCACGTTATGTAATAGTTCACCACGATTATCAGAATCTTATTTTAAATTTAGGCAGGTTAGTTCGGTCGAGGTCAGAGGCGCAATTATCGGTTTAAATAACTCTAAATCTCGGGACATATACGGCTTAAACAAAGATCTACTAATTTGTATCATAAACATTATAATTTCACCTCTCACCAAGTTAATAAACTCATGTATACACCATTGTATATTTCCTCAGTGTTTAAAAGACGGGTTCATTATTCCCATACATAAAAAAGGATCTAAATCAGAAGTTAATAACTATAAGCCCATTTCCATACTACCTATACTTTCGAAGGTGTTTGAAAAAATTATTCTTAAGCAAATGGTTACTTACTTAGATGATGCTCACATCTTGCATGATAGCCAGTATGGTTTTAGGAACGGGCGTTCTACAGTTGATGCCATTACTGCACTCGTGGATGGGGTTCAGAAAGGTTTTAACTGCAAAATGGACACGGTTGCATCCTTTCTGGACCTCAGTAAAGCATTCGACTGTGTCTCCCATGACGTTTTACTGAGGAAACTATATTGCTACAATTTTGATCCTTCTAGCTGTCGTCTGTTGAACTCCTACGTGACTGATCGACAGCACCGTGTTAAGGTTAATGGTGATTGGTCCGGTGAATGCGACATCTCAGCAGGGGTTCCTCAGGGTTCCATCCTAGGTCCCCTACTGTTTATTTTATATATAAATGATCTGCCGCTACAAATCGATGCGAAAACAGTACTGTACGCAGATGATACTTCTTATCTTTGTACCTGTAATGATGTATTAACAGCCCATCATTTTAGTATTGATTATAAAGAGATAGTAGCTAAATGGTTTGTTGCCAATAAATTATCATTAAATGCAGATAAAACAGTAGGTGTTACCTTCTCTACCAAACTCGGCGTTGAGACTAATTCAACTATGTTTTTGGGTGTTCAATTAGATAGTAGGCTGAACTGGGATGTACATGAGAGGTATATTTCTTTGAACTTTCTAAAGTTATCTTTTTACTGCGTAACCTCGACTCCTTTTTACCTCACACTGCTCTAAAATCCGCTTACTTCGGGCTTTTCCATTCTCGTCTAACCTATGGAATTCTTGCATGGGGACATTCCTCAATTATTAACAGCTTATTCGGGTTACAAAGACGAGCGGTGAGGGTTATCAATTCTATGTCGTATAGAGATGACTGCAAAGACACATTTGTAAACTTAGAAATCCTTACATTGCCTTGCGTTTATATTCTCGAGTCTCTTACGTTTGTTCGAAAAAATGTTTCATCTTACCATACATATTGCCATGAATATGGGACTAGAAATAAACACCTCATTTGCTTGCCTTTTCTACGAATTTATAAATGCAGAAATAGTATTAATTACTTTGGCCCTAAGCTATTTAATGCTTTACCAGAAAATATTAAACTCCTTCGACGTACACCCTTTAGAAGGGTAATAAAACACTATCTCTGTAAAAAAGCATTTTACAGTTTATCTGAATGCTTAGAGGATGATTTTAAAGACCTTAGCATATGAATGTTCACGCTCTGGTTGCTTGTGGTATTCACTATTTGAATTTAAATAGAATTTTAATGTGTTTGTAATGATATTGTATTACTTCCATACATTTCACTGTTTTATATTTATATTGTACAGTGCAATGTTTTCCTTTTAATCCATATTTATCTATTATTATTATTGTTTATTTATTTATTTATTTTTTACGCAAATTTTATTTATTCACTATACTTTTATGTATCTTACCCATGACGAGTGTACACTTTTGTAATAACACGAAATAAAGGAAAGTTGAAGTTGAAAATATGATATTTTATTAAAATATTCGTATAGATACTTTAATAAAATATAATAATATTTGCACAAATATAAAGCAATCTGTAGTTTTATATTTTAAAATGCTACTTAATTAGTTTTTTGTGAAATATATAGAAAAAAATATTTTTGACAGCATTAAAAGTTAGACCGTTTTTTTTTTATTACGATTTAAAATAAAGTTTATTTTCTTCTTTCTCTTGCTATTCTCTTGTTTTTCACATTATTTAACTCCACTTTTAGTAACACCGGGTAAAAAAATATGACTTATCTGTTTTTGAACTTTACTTTAAATCAGTGTTGAATACATCTGGAGCATGAAGTAAATATTTCGGGTTTAAAAAAGCCTGATCATTTGGATTGGTCGCGAATGTTTTAATTTTTTTAAACTCGAAATATATACTTCATGCTTAACACGTTATTCGCCGCGCGGCATTCACTTGTGCCGCAGTTAAATTGGCGTTTAGGTCCCATGGCATGTACCTTGTGCCGCATCCAGAAACAACTTTTAAAGCATCGTGCTGCCTGTGCCGTGGAACTAGTATAACTATATAGCAGAGCTGGGACGAATCCTCGTAAAACGTATTCGAATCACGAATCTGAATCACCTAATATGATTCGAATCACGAACACTCGAACAAAGGATTCGTAAGAGATAAATATAATTCGAATCAAAGATTCGAATCCTATTTTTTCGAATCACGAATAGAAATCTTTTAAGAATGAATTCGATTTTATTATTTTTACGCAACCATTAATATATAAATATCGTTACCAGTTGTTTTAACAAAACTATTTAAAACCTAATTATTTATTATTAACACTGAACATCGCTGATAACAGACTAAATATCTGATTCCCTGTTACTCTGATTAAAGATGTATTTGTGTGTTTTTGAACTTCACTTCAGATCAGTGTTTTGTACGCGTGGCGCATGAAGTAAAATTTCGAGTTTAGAAGAGCCCGAAAATTTGTCTCGGGTCGCTGCGCGACCCGAGACAAATTTTCACGGGGCTTTTCTAAACTCGAAATTTTACTTCATGCTTAGCCTGGGAGTGGAAACACCCGTTGAAAACTTTAAATTGAACGCTATTATAAAATCGACGAATGCCTGAAAATCACGTAAATAAAAAAATCACTGAATATGATTAAAACCGTGAAACAACTAACAAAAAAGCCATATGATATTTTTAAATTTGTCAAATTCAGCAGAAAAGTTACAAAGCACGTAAACGTTTATAAAATTAACTTAAATATTGACAAAAACAATGAAAACAATTTAACAAAATGGGGGTTTCCCACAGAAGAAAGTTATATTAAAAGGTCAGGGAAAAAAATCTTGAATCAGGGAAATGTCAAAAAAATTTAACGTTTCAGATTGTGGCTACCATGTCAGTTTTACTTCAAATACTATTAAACAAAATTTTGAAAACTAGATTATTATCTTTAAAAACATTTTCAGTCAGTCAATGTTCTTAGCAAATCATTCAGTTTGAAGTTTCGAACGAGCGTTTCTACTCCCAGACTAAGCATGAAGTAAAATTTCGAGTTTAGAAAAGCTCCGCGTAGAAAATTTGTCTCGGGTCGCGCAGCGACCCGAGACAAATTTTCACGGGGCTTTTCTAAACTCGAAAATTTACTTCATGCGCCACACGTATAAAACAGTGATTTATCGAGAAATTAAAAAACACACAAAACAAATTTTTCATGCTAATCCTCACAATAATTTCGAATTATTTTTGACGATTCAAAACCATTTGTAAGTATTCGAATCCTTTTATAAATATTCGAATGCTTTTATAAGGATTTGAATTACCCACATTTGGATTCGAATACGAATATTCTTAAAAAAATGTAACGAATCCGGATCACGAATTCAGTTGAACCAAAGTATTCGAATGCCTCTTTTGAATCCTCTAAAAGGATTTGAATCCAGGATTCGAATTCTAAATGATTCGAATCCTGTCCAGCTCTGCTATATAGACATATAAACTAAGTGACCTAATCGTTTAAAAACGTGTGTGTCTCTTCAAATGTTTATAACTTTAGTATTCTGTATAATTGGAACCAAACTTAAGCAGGGCGCTGCTTAAGTTTTGGTATTTATTGTTATAAAGTTGGTGAGGAAAGTGTTAATCGAGGATTGAAAGACACTTGTTAGAATTATATCAAAAACTAAAAATAGATTCATTTTGTATTTTACAGGTATTAATTAAAGTGAAAGTTGACAGTTAGTTGAAAAATCGCCCAATGTGTGAATATACTTCAATAAATATTTATTGGATAATTTTGAAATAATCAGATTAATTTTAAAAATCAATTTATTTTAACGAACATTTTATTATCAAGCTTGTTTTTTCCGTAATTTTAAGTCAACAAATTTAAAAGTTAAGGAATAATTCGAATCTTTTGTTAAAATAGAATATTTCAAGAACAAAATTGAAATATTCTTAAAAATTGCATGTAGGATGTTTATTTAAAACGTTTCTAAAAATGGTGATGTGTCCATCATAGTACTTTCCCCCGTAAATTGCGTACTAAATCACTTTTAAAATATTTGTAGCATTATTATTTTCAAAATGTCTTCAACTTTTTGATAACTACAACTTTTATTTGAAACATTTTTCAATTGGATCAACACATACTGACACAAACCAATGACTAGATAATAAACACTATTTATTGAATATCTCAAAAACTAAGAGTGCTATGACAAAAAGTAAAGATACAAAAAATCTTTAATATTTTATTACCTACAACTTTTATTTGAAACATTTTCCAATTGTATCAACACACACACACACACTGACACAAATCAATGACTAGATAAAAAACACTATTTATTAAATATCTCAAAAACTAAGAGTGCTATGACTAAAAGTGAATCCACAAAAAATCTTTAGTTTTTCATTTTCTACAACTTTTATTTGAAATATTTTTCAATTGTATCGACACATACACTGTCACACACCAATAACTAGATAAAACACACAACTTTTGAAATATCTCAAAAACTAAGAGTGCTATGACAAAAAGTAAGTGAACAATACATTTTTATTTTGTTATTATCTACAACTTTTATTTGAAAGAATTTTTTGTTTGATGAACATTTATTGAAAAACTCTGAAAAAAACTGAAAAACGCTAAGAGTAAAGTACCACTTTCGGTTTTCCGATTTTCACCAAAAGCTTTTCAGTTCTTTCGATTGTAACAAAAAGCTTAAGTTTCAACTTTTATCTCGATATCTTTAGCGGTTTTTGCGGTACAGCGCACACAGACACACACACAGATACACAGACAGACAGACAGACAGACATTTTTCAAAAATGGTCTTATTCGACTCAGGGGACCTCAAAACGGATATTTCCGCTAAAATTTTTGATTCGAAAATTTTCACGAAAACAATACTTTCCCTTTGTATTACATACGGGGGAAAGTAAAAATTGAACTCGTTTTGTAATACAGTTTGAAATACAGATTTGTTTTTAATAATTTCTCTTTGAAGTAAGAATCATAATAAATCCAGCCCGATTTTTCTAAATATTTAAAGTTAAAAAATCCTCATCAAACAATTGTATTCATTAATTTTGATTATGCAATAAAGAAAATGACTAGATAAGATTTTAGTATTTGTTAAACAAGTGTTTTCCACTTCTTGGTTAAGCATGAAGTAAAATTTCGAGTTTAGAAAAGCCTGAAAATTTGGATTTGCCAGGGCGCGCGAGCGAAGCGAGTCGCGCCCGGGCAAATCCAAATTTTCAGGCTTTTCTAAACTCGAAATTTTACTTCATGCGCCACCCGTACATAACACTGATTTTAAGTGAAATTGAAAAACACACACTTTTCATTTAATTACAATAATAGAAGATTATCAAGTAATAAAAATTTATTGTTTTTTTTTCGAATTCGAAATAATCACTAATTAAATTTTTATTTTTTTTTCGTTATACCGTGCGATCGTTTAAATAATGATTTAGAGTAAGCGGCATTTTTTTGTGCGGTTGTCCAGAATGCTAATTAAATAATGGAATAAATTTGAGGTTATGGTACACTATGTGTTAACGGTCAGTAGTGCCAATCTAATTAAAAATTCAAAGCCTACTCTAAATCATGTTTTAAATGTTCGCACGGTATTTATCTTACTTATTTTGCGAATAAAAAGTCCTCTTGACTTTGATCATATCTTTAGATGTATTAAATGAAAAACAGTTGTTTATTATACTTATCTGAAAACACTTCGTTTCCAAATGCCTCTAGAATAATGAAAACGTCGCTTTTTCAAGCCACCGCACGGAAAACGTTTGTTTGTGTGAAATGTTTCCATAGCAACAATGTATTTGCCACTGACGTTTTATTTTCCGTCAGTGAAATACGTAAGTTTGGTTAAAACGTACGCAGACTTAAAAGAAATTGATTTTGTAGATGATATTTCGCATGATATATTAACCCAAGCGGCACAAGTAAGCGTAGAATAACTGCTAGTAAAATCCAAATATAGACACGAACACAGGCGAAATGGGAACTATGAAAAACACAAAAATTGTGAGTGACGATGTATAACTATTATTTTATTTTTCTGAAAAAGCCAAATCCGCACACCATATGGTTGATTCACTACGTTGAAAAGATGTTTGGATTAAAAAAAAGTGCTAACTCGATCAAATATTGAAAAACTGGTATTCAATTTTATATTCAGTTTGAAAATATAAAAATTATCTAAGTTTTTAGGTAAGTATGTTTTCAGATAAGTACAATAAAAAAAACGTTCATTACACGTCTAGAAATGGATTTTTCCGTGAAATGTCACGCGCGCACGGAAAAATCCTTTATTCTAGACTCCTAATGAAATATACTATTCTGTGGCTAGTCGGAAAAATGTAGTTGCCAGCCCTGTGAATAACACTATTAAATTTCTTTTTATATTTTTTCCTTGAATTAATTTCTACGTTAACACTTGGTAAAACATAAATTATTTAAAGTAACTGTCATCTAATCTAACCTCAATTACTTTCGAATAATCATTTACGTTAGATTAGTTTGAATACTAGTCACAGAAGTTAGGTTGGGTTAGAAAAGCGAGAGCTTTAACAAAAGTTATGTTAAATAACCGTAAGTTGAACTATCTTATCGACGAGTTATCAAGTTCAGAATAATAATATTTGTATAATGAATAAAGTAAAATGTGTTGTTATTATTGAATTAATGCCCATTTAACCTAGTCAGCGATTAGTACTTCTTAAAACACCACTATTTTAGTCACAGATTGTTTACACAATCAAAGAAATATCAATAATGAACTGTTTTGTGTTGTATGCGTTCACTTTGTGGTACATCTTAAATACACTTGTTTAACCACTGTATTTTGCACTTAATTTGTGACTATAGTTTCGACTATATAGTAGTCATCATCAAACTAAAAGTAAATAAAAATTGCATGTTACAAATTATTTATACGGCTTTGCAGAGAGGGGTGTACGTTATTAAGTGCAAAACACAGTGGTTAAACAAAGTAAAAAGTGTTTCATTTACAAGTATAAATAATGAATGTCAAATAAAAGAGATGTTCTGAAAATAAAATCTGCTCTAACAAATTCAAACAACTGTTACAATTTCCATACATGCACATGTCATTTAACGCAGTTATTTTTTTGCCACACACATAAAACGCGATAATTCTTAATAATATTAAATTACACAGCGTGCGTCCATTATATCAAAGAACAAAGCAACATCAGCCACTACATTTGATCACCGTGAAAACTGACGTTGCAACCCTCGACAATTGCGACAGTTTTTTTTATATTTCGCTTCCCCGTTTCATCGGCTGATAGAAATTTAATTAAAAACGCACGCGAAAAAAATCGGTGTCCTCGTGAGAAGCGAGGACCCCGTCAGGTATAAATCTCTCTAAACAAAACCGGCTCATTTGCATACGTGCACAACAATTGTTCGTAAGAACAACGACGCGTCAACGTGAGGCTTTTTTTTCGTGACGATTTGCATCCGGGCACAATGCACACAGTTTCTAGTTATGAGTGCCGGCCGGTCTGTTAATTGTTATTCCCGGTGAAACTGGGACAGGAGAGAAAAGGGATGCCGAGGGAGAGAAAAGGAGGAAGTGCGTTTAATTTATGCGAGAGCGAAAACAGAGGTGGATAATTCGAGTCCCTTTCGTCTTACAGGGACCCCCAGATGTAATCAGGTTTTTGCTAAGGTGCTAGAATTTCCGGTTTAGAATATAATTTATTTAAATAAGAAAAAATAGGCATTCCAATGGAGGAACATATATTCTCACAGCATTATCAACACACAATCACAATATAACATTTATTCATAATTAGATCCTTGTGTGATACCAAAATATCAATTGTTTCGATGTAATCGATATCTATTACACAACATCTGGTGTCCCACAAGGTTCCCATATTGGCCCCATTCTATTCAATATCTTTATCAACGATGTCGGCACCGGAATCAACTCTCCATTGCTACTATTTGCGGATGATCTGAAACTCTTCAGACAAATTAAGTCAGAAACTGACGCTTTAATATTACAATCTGATCTGGAAAAAATAAACACCTGGTGTTTAAAAAATTATCTGAAACTTAATATAAATAAATGTCATGTAATGTTATTTAGTCGAAAAATTAATAAATTCAAGTTCAATTATCTTTTAGACAGCATATATCTTAATTATGTTGAAACTGTTAGAGATCTAGGTGTTTATTTTGATCCAAAACTTTCATTTGCTTACCACATCGAGACTGTTATTGCAAAAGCAAACAGAATACTCGGATTTATTAAACGAACCACTAAAGATTTTACAAACATCCGCAGTTTAACTACTCTCTTCGTAACATTAGTTCGGTCAATATTAGAATATTGTAATATTATTTGGTCACCACACTTCAACTGTTACATAGACAGACTGGAATATGTACAAATTAAATTTTTTAAATACATCAGATTTAAATTATGTTTTCATAATATATTTCTGAATGTAGACCAAGTGAGATCTTATGTAAATTTAAGTAGACTATCTAAAAGACGTGAATTCTATGACATTAGCTTCTCATATAATGTTTTGAATAATTTTATAACCTCATCTGAGTGCTTAGAATGTTTTTCATTGAATATACCACAGTATTCCACACGTAACTTGCAGTTATTACATATTCCATTCTGTCGTACATCCTATAATATGTTTAGCCCGATTGTAAGAACGTGCAACTCTAAACAAATATTGTGATAAAATTAACTTTTTTGATGTATCCCTTATCAGATTTAAATAGGTCGCTCGGCATTTTGTTTGTTCGTAGTAATTTTTAAATTTAAGTTTAGTTTATGTACATTAATGCTATCCATATAAAATGTTCTTTTTAGGTATATGTGTATTAATGTAATCTATGTAAAATGTTGTTTTGGCGTCAAATAAATAAATAAATAAAAATAAAAGTAATTTAAAAAAATAAACTGCAAATTATGATAGTAAAATCCAGATCTCAGTGATTTGTCATTTTATTCAAATTCTGGATTCTATTAATTTTTGTTTAATTTTCGGGGAGATTAAATTAAAAAAATGGTGATGTATCCATCATAGCACTTTTCCCCGTTAAAGATATTATGATTTAAATATTAACAATATGAAAAAGTTGCTCAAAGTAAATGTTTTGTACTTTGTATTATAAATTATTCACAAAAATCTCGGTAAATATTGATCCACCACATCTGAGGGATATATATTTTCAAATTTACTTTAAATCCGTATTTTATACGCGTGGCGCATGAAGTAAAATTTCGCAAAATTTAGTCTGGTCGCTTCGCTTCGCTACGCGACCAAACCAAATTTTGCGGGCTTTTCTAAACTCGAAATTTTACTTCATGCTTAGTCTAGGAGTGGAAGACACTCGTTAGTTTAAAACATGTCACAACTATCAAAAGGGGGGATAGCAAAAAATGATTTATAGATAAACTAAAAGCACTAAAAAAATATAACTTTAATTAAGTAGTAACATTTTGAATCATGCTTTATCAATTTTTCTAGACAACTTTTCAGTTAGAGAATGATTTGAGATAAAGTTTGACTTTATTCAACGAAACAATCATGTTTCGAGAGATAATTTTTATCTAATAAAAAAATATGAAATAAATGAGAGACATACTAATTGGAGTGGAAAAGAAGTTATGTAACACCTATTTTCAAATCAGGCAGTAGAGACAATATTTGTAATTATAGAGATATCACAATACAATCTTGTATACCCAAGCTTTTAGATAAAGTTATATGATAAAAACTGGAATGGATGACTAGACATGTTTTAATTGATGAACAACATGGTTTTCGTGAAGGCCGGTCTACCACTTCCAATTTATTGTGTTTTCAAGATTATATTACTAACTCTATGGAAAATAGGTGTTCAGTTGACACGGTGTATTTGGACTTCTCTAAAGCTTTTGATAAGGGATCACATAATATCTTATTATCAAAATTAAGTGCATTAAGAGTTAACCAGTCATCTCATGGTTTCGGAGCTTTTTGCAGGGCCGTTCACAATGTGTCAAAATAAAAAACCATGTCTCTGACATCTTCTGCGTTCCTTCTGGGGTACCCCAGGGATCGCACTGTGGTCCTTTATTATTCCTTATTTTTATTAATGACATCTCTTTATCAATTAAATACTCAAATTGTTTATTATTTGCTGATGATCTTAAGTTATTTAGAGAAATACGTGATATTGGTGATTGCCTTTTCTTTCCTCCTTAGCTAACTGGTGCATTTTAAACAGTCTCAGTTTCAATATTGACAAGTGTAAATCTCTAACTTTTTCACTTAAGATAGTAACATGCGATTATAATTAACATATTGATGGCAAAATGGTTTCAAAAGTTAATATAATGAAGGACCTTGGGGTTTGGTTTGCCGCTAAACTCAATTTCAAACATCATATTAATTTTATATGTAATCGCGCGACTAAAATGCTAGGGTATATTAAACGTTTGTCTAGGGATCTGTCGGTATTGTCATTTAAAATTGTATATTTTTCATACGTTCGTTCGCATCTAGAATACGCTTCATGTGTATGGAGTCCGTATCAAAAGATTTATATCAAACGTATTGAAGATGTTCAAAGCAAATTTATTAAATATCTAGCATTTAAGTCGAGACATAATAATGTAAATAATGTAAATGTTAGCGTTGATTTAAATATTGATCAACTATGTTGCAGGCGGTACTTTGCTGATATGTCATTACTTTACAAACTATTTAATGGGGACATCCAATGCCCGGCTCTTCTTTCTCGCATGTGTTTTTCTGTAAACTTTGACAATCGCCTATGTCGGAACCCGCCGCTGTTTCGCATACCGTTTCATAACACAAATTATGATTTCCACACTCCGACTACACGTCTTATGCGTACAGCAAATTCTTTATTAATATATCCTGACTTTGATATTTTTTCTAATACATTTCCCCAGTATATGAGAATTGTTAAAAGATTACTCTGTTGTCATTAATGTTTTTGTTTCTCTCTTTTGTGTGTTAAATTGTTATTTTGTAAAATATTTATATATTCTGTAAAATGGTACATCCGTGAATAAAGGTTTATTTATTTATTTATTTATATTTAATTAAAAACAATGTCTACCACGAGTATTTATTTTTCTCCATCAGCTTAAGTCAAATTTTCTTTTAAATATTAATTTCCTAATAATTTGTAAAAGTTAAAAAAATGGTGGATATACCAGGTGGGCATGAAAGTATTGCCTACGTAATTACTCAGGCAATATAAATGGTAGACATTTGAGTTTTGGGATGTATCCATAATTTTAGTATAGTTTCATTTTGGCATAGTATTAACTAGTAATACTACTTCCAGTTTTAGTAGAAGTGATATAATTTTTTATATTTTGAATTACAACCTTAACCTATCATATTCCTCTCTAAATTCTCTTTCCAGTGATGTATAACAAGTAAAATAAGAAAAATGATATCACTTCCAGCTAAACCGGAAACAGTATTCCAAGTTAATACTATGCTAAAATCAAGCTATAGTTATTATATATACAGAGAGTTTTATGTAACACCGAACATTTTCATAACGAGACTTTTTTTAAGTATCCATATGCATACGTTGCACATTTTTCGATGCTCGGTTTATTAAAAGAATTTAATTTAAAGCTTTAAGCGAGTGTTTTCCACTCCTAGGCTAAGCATGAAGTAAAATTTCGAGTTTAGAAAAGCCTGAAAATTTGGTTTGGTCGCGTAGCGCGAAGCGCGGAGCGGCCAAACCAAATTTTCAGGCTTTTCTAAACTCGAAATTTTACTTCATGCGCCACCGGTACAAAACACTGACATATTACGAAGTTTAAAACACACCGCTAAACTTTCCATTGAATCAGTGATTTGTACCGGTGGCGCAGCCTGGGAGTGGAAAACACTCGCTTAAAGCTTCAAATTGAATTCTTTTATTAAACCGAGCATCAGAAAATGTGGATACTTCAAAGAAAAATTCTCGTTATGAAAATGTTCGGTGTTACATAAAACTTTCTGTGTGTACTTCCTAAAACTCAAATGTCTACCATGTATACTGCCTGATAATTGCGTAGGGATTACTTTTATGGCCACCCGGTATATACAGGGTTTTTTTTAAATATAGAATATAAGTGCTCCAGCCGAGGTAGCTAGAAATATAAATCATTGGACAGGTCGATTTTTGTTCTCTATTGTGCACCTTCTGGTGTACTTAAAAAAATTTTGGCGTCACTAATTTTGATTTTAATTAAGCTACTTCACATTTTAGTAATTTATAGAGAGAAACAGTCAGTTTTATGATATTCTCACTTTCTTCGTTTAAAACGCTGTGTTTCATAAAACTCTCACTTGGTTACGATTTTTTCAAAAAACAGCAATTCGTGACAGAACAGGCTTTAATTTGAGCTATAATTGTTTTGATTATAACTTACATATTGAGCTCGGTATACTCAACATATTACCTTTCTGCTCTGATGTCAATAACTTCTATCTGCTTTCAATTCTGCTTTAAACAGAACACCTTTAATTGTTTGACATGTCGAATGTTAGGTTTGTGGTTTATTGTTATGACATTCATAACACATGTCAAAATATTTTTTTCTACTCCTATTTGTGAAATTTGATTTTTCATACCGATGCGTGAAGTACAATGCAATTCTTATGGGATTTATTTCACGCACCGCTGCCATAAGAGCCAATACACTTTTCAGCATCGGTGAACAATTTTTAGATGGCGGTGATTTTTCCAATGACACATGTCATTTAGTTAAGTTTGTGCTGTTTTGTGTGTTGGTGAACATTGGTGAATGTTAAAATGCAGACATCACTATCTCCAGAGAGGCCTAATACCCCACCAAGGATTATTGCGGCAGCAAACGCTGCTAGTTCGTCGCTGTTGCCGAAAAAATCTCTTGATATTTATGAAAATATTTATAAAAAATTCATGGAATGGCGCACTGAACATGAAATTAATTCATTTTCGGAAAACGTAATTTTAACATATCTCGCAGAACTGGCGACAAAATTCCAGCCCTCAACACTTTGGAGCCACTATTCAATGTTGAAGAGTACAATAAATGTCAACCATAACATAAACATATGTAATTATACTAAAGTAATATCATTTTTAAAGAGAAAAAGTGAAGGATATACTCCAAAGAAAGCTCTAGTTTTGGATAAAGAACATATCCTTAAATTTATAAATGAAGCACCCGATAATATATATTTATTAAATGAGGTAAGTGTAATGCAGCATAGTTTTCAAAATTCTTATTTATTTTCTTACTATAGGTCGTTTTCATTTTTGGACTTGCTGGTGCCCTGAGAAGAGACGAATTATATAAATTGAATGTAGAGGATATTCAAGATTTAGGATCATCTCTTCTCATAGTTGTACCAGACACTAAAACTAAAATTTCAAGAAAATTTGCTGTAACACTACATTTAGAATACTACAGAAAATACTTAGCTCTACGTCCTAAAAATTACGCTGAAAAGAAATTTTTCATTAATTATCAAAAAGGAAAATGTACCCGTCAAGTAATCGGCATTAATAAAATTGGAAAGGTACCCGCAGATGTTGCAAAATTTTTAAAATTGCCAAATCCTGAGCAATATACCGGCCATTGCTTTAGGCGTTCTCCTGCAACTCTGTTAGTTGAAGCTGGTGCCGATCTGTTAACTTTAAAAAAGCAGGGAGGCTGGAAAAGTTCTGCTGTTGCAGAAAGTTATGTTGAAAATTCGATAACAAAGAAGCAAGATGTTTCAAACAAAATTTTGAATATTAGCAATAATAATAACAATAGTTGTCTAAATACTACATCCAACGAAAGTTCTGGTGTAATGTACCTAACCAACTGCACTGTAACAATTAATAATAATTATTGTAAAGATAAATAAATACTTTACGTTAATAGTTTGTTTGTGTTTTGGAATTTATTAAATCGTGTAGTCGTAGAAAAAGTATAGTGTGTAACACGTGCGTGAAGACTTTTTTACACTCGCGTGATTGCTTCACTCGCTTCGCTCGTTTCGCAATCTTCACGCTTGTGTAAAAAAGTCTACTTCACGCACTAGATACACAATATACTATATTTGCGTCGAAATGACGAAAATGCTCAAAATCTTCATTCCAACTGCTTCAAAACTATTTATAGAAGAAAAATATCTGATTTCCAATAGTGGGCAATAAGCTAACATTAAAAGTAAGTAAAAGAATAATTTGAAATAATAATAATAACAATGACCACCAGAGGTTGAGCACTTACAATTTATCGCGGAACCAAGAGGAAATTATTGTCATATAAAACGCATACTTTCTTGAATATTGTGACTAATCCAATGTGCTAATATCCAATTTAACTAAAGGTTAGTGTTTTCGGGGTTTCCGGTTGTTCTTGATTGTCGTTCCTTCTATAAAAATAATTTGATTCCTTACTGTCGGTGGTGTCAAATAAATGAAGTAATAAAATCAAACAAAGAAGGTAGACATACGTTTGTGATATTGTATTTTGTTTTTTGTGACGTTTGGGTAAAAGGGTAATGTGATGACTTTAGTATGCTTAGGTTTGGACATGGATTTTGGTCGTTTGATTGATATTCTATTGTTTGTAAAAGCTGAAAAATGTATTCTTTGATAAATTAGTGGCCCAGGTTGTTTCTCACATACGAAATAAAGAACCTTCATGCGTTTTTGGAGATTTTTTTTTAACAATAAAAATGTTGACCTAAAATTTATGTGTTCTACATGAATTTTAGGCGAATATTTTTATTGTAGACAAAAATGTAATCTCAACAAAATTACAAATATTTTAAACGATAAAAACAAACATTTAGGCTTATATGTTTATTTGGAAAAAAAATCGTAAAGTCATTTAAATCAAATTTAATTTTTCTGAATATGTAGAAGTTGAATTTAATAAAAATTAAAACTAATAAAAAATTACCACTAAATTTTTATCAAATTAATCGTAAGTGTTCAGCAATCTATACACGTTAAAAATATCGATAGTTTTTAAGTTTATTTATTTTTTTATTTTAACGGATTCTATTTTTTTAGAAATTAATACAACAAAGTATTATTAATATAATATAATATATAATGTATTACGTCACGAGAGTGGTATGCAGCATACTACATATGAGCGGATATGTTGCGCACGAGCCGCGCAGCGGTGAGTGCAGTATTCCGCAAGTATGTAATTGCCATGGCACTCGAGAAACGTACGATACTTTCCTACCCCTCAAGAAAATAAACAATAAACATGAAAGAACAACTTATTTATTCAATAATTTTTGATGGCAACATGACATCGATGAAAACTAAATTACTACTTGATCAATATACATCAAAGAAATGTAATTTGGTTGTGCGGTAATCAATCAGCTGTTCGGCTGTCAGCGTGTACTTGTCAAAGCTATTACGTGCATGTGTAGGTAATGTCAATCATACGCGTCAAGATGACAGTGTGGTATGATGCGGTTACTAGATAGGGTAATAGTAGGTAATAGTATATTACGTAACGAGAGTGGTATGCAGCATATTACATATGAGCGGAAATGTTGAGTACGAGCCGCGCAGCGGCGAGTGCAGTATTCCGCGAGTATGTAATTGCCATACCACTCGAGAAACGTACGATACTTGACCTACGCCCTAACAAAATAAAAAATGGACATGAAAGAACAACTTATTTATTGTAATAATTTTGAATAGTACCATGACAATGATGAAAACTAAATTACTACTTGATCAATGTACAGGGAATAAAGCTGTACATTTTCCGACATTCGTTGTTTTTTAAAAGAGTTCAATTTGAAACTTTAAACGAGTGTTTTCCACTCCCAGACAAAGCATGAAGTAAAATTTCGAGTTTAGAAAAGCCCCGTGAAAATTTGTCTTGGGTCGCGCAGCGACCCAAGACAAATTTTCTGGGCTTTTCTAAACTCGAAATTTTACTTCATGCGCCACGTGTATAAAACACTAATTTCGAGTGAGGTTCAAATATACATAGAGTTCACAATATTTTAGTGTTTTATACGTGTGGCGCATAAAGTAAAATTTCGAGTTTAGAAAAGCCCAGAAAATTTTCTGCTTAGTCTGGGAGTGGAAAACACTCGTTTAAAGCTTCAAATTGAACTCTTAAAAAACAACAAATAACAAAAGATTTAAAGAAAATAAGCTGATTTTGGAATACGTATACTTTAAAGAAAAACTCCCTGTACATTAAAGAAATGTCATTTGGTTGTACGGTACACAATCAGCTGTTCAGCTGTCAGCACGTAATGTAGTTGTCAAAGCTATTACGTGCATGTGTACGTAATGTCAATCATACTTGCCAAGATGACAGTGTGGTATAATGCGGTTACTAGATAGGGCGTAGGTAAAAATGTATTTCATTATTTTCACTCAAGTCAAAATTTGTGTTCTTATGGAAGTTAGATATCAGCTCGAAAAACTTGGTATGGTTTTTATAAAACATTCTGCGGGTGTTAACAATACTATACTCTTTCAAAACATGTAAAAGTAAGATAATCCCTCTGATTTCGTACGCGATATGTTAAATTTAACGTACACGTTATTTATCCTCACAATCTAAGCATACATATCAAGCACTTAACGCACTTAGATGTGATGATAAGAATAACATGTACGTTAAATTTAACATTTCATGTGCAAAATAGCCCTGATTATCCATTTGTTAGTTTTCGACTTATTTTAAATTCTTTTAAGTGGAAAATGTATTATTTTAACCCGGTTTTTGCCCATTACTCAAAAAATCAAGACTGGATTTTAATAAAATTTTCTCTGGAGTTTTAACCTATTAGATTTTAAAGTTAGTCATTAAATATATGGACAATTATAAGCATTTAATGCATTTTCTTTAACGAGGGTTTTCAATCCTTGGTTAAGCATAAAGGGAAATTTTGAGTTTAGAAAAGCCTGAAAATTTGGTTTGGCGACCAAACAAAATTTTCAGGCTTTTATAAACTCAAAATGTAACTTCATACGCCATGCTTATTAATAAATGATTTAGTGTTAAGTTCAAAAATGCATACATCATTTTTAATTAAATTTACACTAGCGTTTTACAGTTGTTAACTTAATGATCTTAATTCATCTAACTCATTGTTGTTATTAAATGATATTGCAAAGAAGTGTTTTTGCTAGAGTAAAATAAATGTAGGTACTTGTATGCACAAACGCATAAACAAAAGCTTTATTATTGATTTCCTTTCTTCACCAATTAAAAAATTAAATTCATGAAGAAAGGAAATCAAACCGTGTTTTATTAGTGATTGATTACTCCACATAACTCAAAACAAACAGTGAAAAGCTTTATTGTAAATATCCATCAATACAACTCTTCCTAGTACAGTAAATTGGAGCTTTCGTGAATAAAGATATTATTATTATTATTAAATTAAAAATTATACCATGTTACAAGCCCCGTTTAGAAATCGCCCCAATTTCAATGCGTGTGGGACACCAGAAGGTTCCACCAACACGTTTTTTTAAATTTATAGTGGATGATTTATTTACATTAAAAAATAACAGTTTGGTGTTAATAGGAGTATCAGTGGCTGCGTAGGGTATAATTATGGGGCGACCCTCCTCTCGTAAAAAGCAGAGGTAGTAGCCGGCACAATGAAAGGGTTACATTAAACTGGTTGTCCAGCCGTTATAGATGTGGAATTAAGATCCTCCAGGCAAGGGTCGAGACCATGGGGATAAATGAAAGCTGTACACATACGCATATTCATCCGTGAACAATTCGGACATTAAATTTCAGTCATTCATTCGGGTACGACTAACGAACACTGATTAATCTAACTGAAGCAAATTTATAGAATTTCTTTTTTCCGTTGTAGAAAATAAAACCAAGTGTTTCCATTTTTACGGATTTCTCATTAATTACCATTTAATGTTATATTTTCCCCTAGTGAAATTAAGTGTATTGTTTGTACTCTGTGTAAATAAACTATTAAAAAATACAAGAAACGTTATAATGATTGAAGTGAATAGAAGTTGAAGCATCTAAGTTTTCTATGTGTTAGTTATCTTATAAGTGCCTGGATTATAATAAAGAGCCTTGAGGGATACCAGATGTCTTTGTTTTAAAACAATTTTAGAAAGATTAAGTTGATCAAGTGTTAATCCATTGGTAATGATCACTTTGTGTCCGAAATGTATGTACATTTGGTAATTCAAATAAACGTGTGAAGAAAGGTTATTAGTGCTTTATTCGCCGCCGTTGGTTTTTAGTGACGAGTAATAAAAAAATAATTGCCATTCTTACTTTAGATTTAGAAATGATTAAATAAAATTGATACAAAAGTAACTTCTTAAAGGTAGGATTGAAGTTTTTAAAACTCTTGGTTCTTAGATTTCTAAAAGAAGAACTGATTCAGAATTGGTGTTGTTCCTTTCCTTTTCTTCAAGTAAAAGGATACTAAAAAGTATGTCAGTTATACTACAGAAAGTCATTGTCTATTAGTTCACATAAATAAAAAAATAACCAATTGATTAACCAAACCAAATTTTCACGCTTTTCTAAACTCGAAATTTTACTTCATGCGTCACGCGTATAAAACACTGATTTTAAGTAAAATTCAAAATATACTGCTAAGTTTTATTTCACGTTAATAAATAATAATAAAATATAAATAAGTGAAACAAACCAAGTGTTTTAATTTAAATTTAATTTAAATCATCCAGTATTAATAAATTTCACAAATATTCTTCTTAGAGTAGCATATTTCGCGCATTCAAAATTCAAGCAAATTCTCTAGGATATGAATATAAATTTAAAACCAAATTTTCAGGCTTTTGCTAAACTCAAAACACTGAAATATTGTTAACAAGTGAACTTCACTTGAAATCAGTGTTTTATACGCGTGACGCATGAAGTAAAATTTCGAGTTTAAGAAAGCGTGAAAATTTGGTTTGGTCGCTGCGCTCCGCTTCGCTGAGCGACCAAACCAAATTTTAAGGGTTTTCTAAACTCGAAATTTTACTTCATGCTTAATCTGGGAGTGGAAAGCACTCATTTGAAACTTTAAATCATTTACAGCATATAATTGGGATATGTATACCAAAAAGAATAACTCCCTGTATACATTGTTGACTAGATTTTAAGCTTGCGTTAACTTGAAGAATTTCGAGTTTAAAAAAGCTTGAAAATTTGGTTTGGTCGCTGCGCTCCGCTTCGCTGAGCGACCAAACCAAATTTTAAGGGTTTTCTAAACTCGAAATTTTACTTCATGCTTAATCTGGGAGTGGAAAACACTCATTTGAAACTTCAAATCATTTACAGCATATAATTGGTATATGTATACAAAAATTAATAACTCCCTGTATACATTGTTGACTAGATTTTAAGCTTGCGTTAACTTGAAGCTATTTGAAAAAACATGTTCTGTAAGATAGAATTATTAAACGAGTATTTAAACCAAACCAAGTTTTCACGCTTTTCTAGACTCGAAATTTTACTTCATGCGCCACGAGTATAAAACTCTGATTTCAAGTAAAATTCAAAATATACTGCTTAAGTTTGATTTCACGTTGATCTACTCTAAACAAATTTTGCACTTTCAAAATTTGAGCAAATTGTTTGATATGAAAGTAAATTTAAAACCAACTTTTTAGGCTTCTTTAAACTCGAAACACTGAATATTGTTAACAAGTTAACTTCACTTGAAATCAGTATTTTATACGCGTGGCGGATGAAGTAAAATTTCGAGTTTAGAACAGCCTGAAATGTCACTTCATGCTTAATCTGGGAGTGAAAAACACTCCTTTAAAACTTCAAATTTAACTTAAGAAAAGCCAACGAATATCTGATCATTTACAGCATATAATTGGGATATGTATGCCAAAAAGAAAAACTCCCTGTATACATTTTTGACTAGATTTCAAGCTTGCACTAATTTGAAACTATTTGAAATAACATATTCGGTAAGATAGATTTATTAAAGATAATTTTAGATATAAAAACATATTACAACTAAAATCACTTGGTGTTTACGAGTATTTCCTTTCTCTTTGTGATTTAAATTCGGGATTCACCTGAACACGACCATTATGCGGCCGAGTGTCGAAACGCAGGTCCTATTGAGGGGTCGTTATCGGTTTTATTGAATAGAATTAAAAGGTATCGGCTCCAATGGGGTGTGATTCGATCTATAATATAGGCGACAAGTGCGGCACACGCACCCCGAAGTACCTAAAAAAAAAAGGTGCCGAACCGCATCATCCATCAATAGTCGAACACTTTTCTACCTGCACACACTTCAATCAATTAAAGGTATGCGGAAAAAAATAAGGTAACTCAATCTCGGGATAGAATGTGTAATTAATCATTGGAAATGGATTCAATAAGGTTTTGGAAAGAGGGTGTTTTTTTTTTAATTATAATATTAAAAGCTCAAGTAGAATTGATTTAAAGTTTTTTAGTAAAGGATTCTACTTGATTTAAATTTTACACTTTTATAAAAACAAGCAATCGCTGTAATTATCAGGATATGTATACTTAAAAGAAAAATGCTATGTATGTATATTTTTCTTTATAAAAGTGTTCAATTTAAAACTTCTAACGAGTGTTTGCAATCCTTGATTAAGCATGAAGTAAAATTTCGAGTTTAGAAAAGAATGAAAATTTGGATTGGTCGCGTAGCGAATTAAAATAACCAGTGAATTATACAGGGTGTCCGTATTTCAAAAGAATGTATTGGGATCTCAGTTATTTGAACAGATAGAGAATCGATTAAATTGGGGCAAGGTTGCGTATTTCAGGGCCTACCAACAATTTGAAAGCAAATTTAAAATATCTTCTTTTGTTCTCAATATATCACTAAAAACTGATTTTTTGAAATTTAAAAAATAATCAAAAATTTATAATTTTCAGGCTTTTCTAAACTCGAAATTTTACTTTATGCGCCACGCGTATAAAATACTAATTTAAAGAGTTCAAAATATACGAATGACATTTTTCTTTACGATTAAGTCTCCGTCTCCATTTTATTTTCTGAATTAATTTCCGCCGCTAAAATCATAAAAACCCAATGAATATTGTTCAAAATACCGGGTGTTTGACAGAAAACGCTCAACGCCATAACTCTGTTATTTATTGATCAATTTGAATGAACTAAAAAACAAAGTCAATCGCAGTTTTAATATTATAAATTGGAACTAATTATATATTTTTTTCAAAATTAACTTCATTGCCAAATAAAAGTCAACTTTAAATATTTAAATGGCTGCATACACTTCTCTCATTTTATTATATTGGACATTGTTTTTCTGTATCCAATTATGCTCGATATGTTGATTTTAATTTAATATTTATGCTAGAAAAAATGTATAATAAATCTTGTTCACGTGATTTTTTGGCAATAAATGCCTTGAGACAAAATTGGACTTTTAATACCGATCAAAATTTATAAATGGAATTAGTATGTATAACCAGCTTAGAAGATTCAACACAATTTTTCAACCAACGGAACAAAATAAAGGCTAGTCTTTTTAAACTTTACAATAATTCAGTGTTTTATACGCGTGGCGCATGAACGGAAATTTCGAGTTTAGAAAAGCCCCGAGAAAATTTCTACGCGGGGCTTTTCTAAACTCGAAATTTTACCTTATTCTTAGTCTAGGAGTGGACCGTCAAGATTTTCAACATGTAGATATTTCCGATATTTCTACATTTTTGTCGATTTATTCACAGTTTGTTAATAAATTAAATGCAACTTTAATATTTAATAAATACTGTTTTTCGTAGGAATAGAATATTAACCCATTAAGAGCCGAGCAAATTATAAAGTTAACTTGATTTTAGATATAATTTTGAACCTATTTATATGATTTCAATGAATAATTTATTGTATTCATACGTTGATTTTATAAACGAGTTAAATTTAAAGTTCGAGCGAGTGTTTTCACTCCCAGACTAAGCATGAAGTAAAATTTCGAGTTTAGAAAAGCCCCGCGTAGAAAATTTGTCGAGGGTCGCGCAGCGACCCGAGACAAATTTTCGCGGGGCTTTTCTAAACTCGAAATTTTACTTCATGCGCCACGCGTATAAAACACTGAAATGTTGTGAAGTTACAAATACACTTAAAAAAAATGAGTCATAATCGAAATATTGAAATAACAAAATATTTACATGTTTCCTTTACTTTTATTCCACATCAAGTTGTAACATGGGTACTTATTTGTTGTTTTGTTATTATTAATGGCGTAACCTCACAATAAATGACATTTGTCACTTTTTTTACTAGGCACACTAATTGTATTTTTTTTAAAATATAATTTTAAATAGATGATTTGAAAAAATCCACCAAAACATTGAAAAAAAATCAATTTTCTTGTCATTTTTGAGTATCTAAACGACCATTGACTTTGGTTTTTAGTTCAATAAAATCGGTCAATAAATACAAGAGTTATAGCGTTGGGCGTTTTTTATCGAACACCCGATATACTGCTTAAGTTTATTTTATGTTAATAAATTTTACAAATATTATTTTCGTCTAACCAAACTAAGCGCTTTCGAAATTCGAGCAATTTTATTTGGGATATATAAGTAAAATATATAAGCTAACTCCATGCTTATATATTTTACTTACATATCCCAAATAAAATTGCTCGAATTTTGAAAGCGCTTAGTTGGGTTAGGCGATCGCAATTGTTGTACATTTACTCGGTATTAGACAATAGTAGACAGTTTTAGCATATTCAAGGCTTTCTTGTAACGTGTACTAATAAAAGAATTATTGATTATCGTACTAATCGCTATTTTTTCTTTTAAGAATATTTAAGTATGATTATTGGTGGTTAAAATGTTGTTTGTTGTTTTAGTATAATTAATAAAACTAGTCTATTAATAAATTCACTGTAATTTACATGATAGGAAAATTTTATTGATAAATGCGCTCTGACTTTTAATCAGAGCCCCGTGTAATAGGCAATTTCCTGAGAGTGGTCTGTGCCAGCACATGCCCTGCACCCCGAAAACCGATCATATCGTCGATTAATTTTCGGCGTTTTGCCGCGAACAAACAGGATATTGCGATTTTGCCGAATTCTGTCCGGGATTAATGCCAGCAATTTCTATTCACTTTTAAATTATAACTCGCACACGAGCAAAAAAAAATTCGGCTGAAAGCAAAAAATAACACCGGCGAGTTAATTAATGCAGGCTATGTGATTACCGACAGATTGGATTCGGTTTAATCAATTCATCGACAAATTGAGTTATTGGGAAATTGCGTTGTGATAGCTATGTTTAAAATTAAATAATCAAACAGAGCAAAATTAATTTTAATAAATAATTATTAACATTGAAATGTGTTCCTAGTTTTTGCTATCTAAATATTAAACACGTACCTCCATCACCTTCCAAACTCTATTACACAGGCTAGAAATATATCCGCAAAGAAGAATTACTTTTTTCACGACAATCTTATAATATGTGCATTATTTAATTGTGTGGGCAGCATAAATGGGGTGCATTTAACACTCAAGCACATTAAACACGGGATTCGCGTGATAAATGCGGTTTTTAACACGAAAATAAGTAATTGCCTAGTATCATTTTTTGCGTCTATGCAGTAATAGCGCTGTGCTAGTCAAATCAGCTTCTTTTGTCTTACATTTGATCATGACGTCGTCGACGCAATTTTCTTAAAGTACGAAGTAACGCGTCAAGATCTCCGCCGTTCTCACTAGTTTAACCGGCGTAAAACGCATTTGTAAACAGAAATCATCCTCAAATCGGTTAAACAATTGTGCTTCTATCCGTCGCGAGTGTTTTTTAAAATGGAACAAACGTTAACACCGTGAAAATTCCATCCAAACGGAAGAGTTTGTTTTTTGTGTAAAGAGCGTGTTTTTATGTAACTTATGGGAAAGGCTCGACTGTGTGATTGAACTGTATTGTTGAAAGATTGTTCATATTTGTGTTAAAGTGGAATTAACCCTATTCAACATTCAAATCATAATACTGTAATCTGTCATCATTTATCTGTCAAATTATTATGAAACAAAACCGACCACTAAGACGTATTTGATAAATATATATAATAAATGTTGTGTTATATATTGTTGTTGTCGTGAACAAAGTATAGTGTATAACTCGCATATAATGGCTATTAATCACTCGAACGACTTGGTCCACTCGCCTTCGGCTCGTTCCGCAAACCTCATTCTCGTGATTAATAGCTAATTAATTATATGCTCGTTGTATAATATACTATTTTAAGCTTTTATGCGACTTAGAGCTATACTATATGGCTGATTTCTTTGCATGATCACTATATACGTTGATTTTTCTTCTTTTTTTTTACTATATTTTCATAATATATAAAATTACGAAAAAACTATTCGTGGAAATGCAGTGTCTTAATTAATAAGACAATTTAAGACGATAAATATCCATTGAAACATCTACTTCCCGTGCAAATACACCTCCGGATATTGAATTATACAATGAAATATTTAAAATCTTATTTAATTTGATTTGTTACAACGCTCTATTAAAGTATATGTAACGTTTAGGTCAAATTCTCTTCAAACCAACTAACAATACAATTTAAAATAAAAGGAGAGATAGCAACAAATTAGAAGTGAAAGGACTTGGATTAAAACTAATGTCTTAGGCCATCTATAGACGCGTTTCGAGATTTATCTCTCTTCAGTATAGCTTTGCTTATGACGTTTAAAAAAATTAGGAATAAAATTAAAACAAACTTACTTGGATAGCGTAAGCTTATGTTCTCGAATTCAAATAGCTTTGAATTTGAATTTATCTTGTTTGAACTATATTTTCATGTACAGTGTACCATTTTTTCTATGTAATGTCTGTCATTGAAAATAAATAAACATATTATTATTATTATTATTACAAACAGGTGTTACAAGATAATTTCAATACTTGATGCTTAAAATAACGCGCCTAACATAGTCTTAAACTGTCTACTAACATTTATTTATAAAAATTTTCACAATTTAAGGTAGTCTAAAAGCAAAATTGTTCAATCGGTACTAAACGAATCCCTAATCAAAAGCAGTTTTGTGGATTTAACAAATAAAAGGAGGTAAAAATATATGTATTCAAATTTTCTTGTTAAAAAAATTATACCAATACGCAAATTTACCAACGTACCTTATGATTTATTAATAAGGGAGTAATTTTCGTTGAAAATTACCGGGTTGAGTACACGTTTGGCGTACGTATATATTCCCGAAACAAAACAAATTACACACACGCATTTACTCCCCTTTCGTACCGAATTTAATGATAGGCCCGTGCATCATATATTTCAAACGTAAACGCTGCCTTTCGATGTGGCCGCATAAATACCGGCCCAGTTGAAACAAATTGCCACTTTTCCTTATTCAGGACGACTAATCGCGCCCAATATACATCGTTAATTATCCACTAATTTTGTGCCGACGACGGTTCTATAAATACACTTTTTAAGTTAACAAGGGTTTTAACTAAACGGGTTATTGCTATCAAATCATGAGCGCCCGCACATATGGACAAGGGAGGGCACTTCACCCCCTTAGGATTTCGTCTTAGGAGGGCCCATTCAGTTTCAGAAATTATATGACAAGTAAAATAATGTAATGTTAAAATAAATTCATATATTTTAATATACGAGCCCAGTCGCACATGAATTGGACCAACGCAAACTACGACAAGAAATTACTTTTCCAATATCAATTAAATTATTATAAAGTAACTTTTAAAATTAAAACTAAATATATTCCTAATTGTCCATATTTAAGCGACTAATTAACTTATATTATGAACAAATAAATAGTTGACATTAGGATAATTCAATTAATAACTTAAAGAGAACCTGACGCAGAGAAATTGCACCAATATAAATTTGAGATAATTCAGTTGAAACTGAATTTATCAAGTCACCATTGGAAAGAACAGCAAAGCATAAATAAACAATGATGGATTTGACGTACATTAGTGAAGTTACTTGTTATTTAGCTATCAAAATGGTGCGTGGAAAGGCATTGTCAGAAGATATTAGAAATTCCATTATCGATGCTTATAAGAAAAACAAATCTGGGCATACTATTGCAAAAAAATTAAGTATTCCCTAAGGAACAGTAAGAAATATAATTAATTCTACAGTATAAAAAGTCTGGAAATGTTAAGAAAAAAAATAGACCTGGCCGACAATCTACAATTACTGAAAGAGATTAACGTGATCTTAGAGCACTAATTAAGAAGGATCGATACATTTCAGACTTCTTTTTTTTTCTTTTGCCTGCAATTATAAAAATTTGTAATTTTAAAAACGGTATCCCATTTGTTTAATATTTCTTAAGCACGTATCTTTAGGTACCGATCTTCCAATACTGATCGGTATCTGGAGATACGTGCCTAAGAAATATTAAAAAAATGGGATAGCGTTTTTATAAAGTAAGTTTAGGCCCACAACTTTTTTAAAACTACAAACTTTTATTACTGCAGGCAAAAGATAAACACCTATTGACACAAAAGCAAAATAGAGCAAGGTATTCATGGGCAAAAGAAAGGAAAAGCTGGACCCAACAACAATGGGATTCCATAATTTGGAGCGATGAATCTAAATTTGAAGTGCGTGTTGGCGATTCAAGGAGTAGTGTTCGCAACTACTCCTTGCAAGGGAAAGCATATCACCGGGATTGTCTTAAAATGAAAGTTAAGTTTTCGGCCTCTGTAATGGTGTGGAGGTGCATGTCATCACAAGGAGTTAGACTACTTTGTTTTATTGACGGAACGGTTAATGCTGCAAAATATAAAACAATTCTTTAAAAAGAATTATTACCCTCAATTATAAATCTGCAATCACCAGATGGAGAATTTATTTTTCAGCAAGATGGTTCAGCTTGCCATACCGCTAAAATTATAACACTTTGGTTACAAGAAATGAATATCTCCGTTATTCAGTGGCCTAGTAGTCCAGACTTATCGCCAATCGAAACTCTTTGGCATGAAATAAAGAAAACTCTTCGAACTTCGTCTGTACGGACAATCCCGGAATTAAAAATAAAAATCCAAGAAATCTGGGATAATTTTCTGCCTTGTTACTGTAAGTCTTTAGTAGACACTATGCCTCGGCGCATGGTTTGTGAATGCCCTGCCTTGTCCCTTCAAAGAGGGAACTACCTGTCATCGGCCACTTTAAACACCGAGGAATTGGTACACATTAATCCTCAAGTTATAGTAGACTTCATAAGAAGTCTAAACATTGAGGGACTCAAGTAGGTCAGGGATAGTTACAAAAGATCTTTTAGGTCGAGGTAACTTCGAAAGGCCCAGAGGCCATACGACCCACCGACCCCATAACATAACATAACATGCCTCGGCGCATTAGTGCTGTTTTGAAACAAAAAGGTGACTGTACTCAATGGTAGTAGATTGCAATTGATAAAACAAAATGGTCCAATTTATCTGCGCCAGACTTACTTTTAGATATTAATTTAGTTATCCTAATGTTAACAATTCATTTGTTCATAAATTAAGTCAATTTGTTGTTCACATATAGGTAATATCGTATGTTCAATTAAAAAAAATCTCTAGAGTGCCATGGAAAATATTGTAGGTTAGCAACTCTGAAAATATACATTAAAATTATTATGTCTGACGTTTTATATGTCAATTCCTGAAGTGTGTAGCCAACTTAAATTTAAAAAAAGATTAAATCATGGCACTCTGGAGGTTGTTTTTTATTGAACACATGATATAATATACACTTAGTTTTAGTTTTTACAGTTATTTTATAATAACAAATTTGATATTAAAAAAATAATTTATTCTGGCAGTTTGTTCTGGTTCAATTCATGTGCGACTGGGCTCTTACATATAAATAAGTTTTTTTTTTTCGCTTACATAAAGTTGTTTGCTACCTCAAAATTAATTTCATCCTTATTTAGACATGTTAGCATACAGATTAGACATGATTCTAAGAATGATGTTAACTTTTGTATATTAATAAATCAATTTATTAGTCTATGAGCATTCATTGACTACAAAAAAATCAACAGTATTGAAGTCCTAATTTAACACACTAGAATCTTGTTGTTTATGTTAAAAGCACGAATTGATTCTTTATGTCTTTAAAATAAAAGTGATTTCTTAAACAGGTTAGAAATCACTTTTATTTTAAGGCATAAAGAATCAATTCGTGCTTTTAACATGAACAACAAGATTCTAGTGTGTTAAATTAGGACTTCCATACTGTTGATTTTTTCACATTCTAGTGTGTTAAATTAGGACTTCCACATTGTTGATTTGTTCTGTTAGTTTCTTATTGCCCATATTGTTCTTCATTCAGTAGTTTATTAATAATTATTTTTCTGTGTATAATTAATTATTAGATCAATCATATTGACAAACTTGTTTAAGCTTCTCGTCCTTCTTGTCTGCGATAAATACGTTACTAATTTCTAGTTTAGAAAAGAGATAGTGACAAAAAATCGTGAAAAGTTTCAAATTGAACTATTTTCAAAAACAATTGCCTGAAAATTGAAAGAGTATGTATTGGTATATGAATTCTTTTAATTATACGATTTAGTTTTATATTATGTTTCGTAATTTCTCAGCAATCTCTGTTAACTTCATAATTATTCTACATTTATTATTCTCGTACAGGAGTCGAAATCAAAAACATTTTTTTGTAAGTAGTTTACCTAGAAAGTTTGACAGTTTCGAGAAATCTTTAATAAATTTAAGATTGTAGAAAGATTCAATGTTTAGACTTGAGAAAAATTATCAACTGTTAGGCAATTTGTTGAAAATAACCAAATAACGAAAGTGAATAAATAAAAACGGTAACATTTTTTTTCAAAAATTGGCATACTTATACAGTATCTCAAAGCCGACCTTATAAAATGGTTTAGAACTTCCCCAACTCTTGGGGGTGTCATAAAGGAAAAACTGACCCACTTTTTTAAACTGCAACCCCTATCGAGATTTATATATATATATACAGGGTGTCCCAGACCACCCGTATCAGCCTTTATTTGAGAAAACGGCTAGTTCCAGAGAGTGGGCACAAAAACATTTATAACAAATGCCATATTAAAGAATAAAATGGTGATATTGGTTTTTTCACCAAAAGGTAGGAGTTCCTGAAAGTTTGCTTAAAAATGTCAATAACTCAAGATTTTTAAGTAGCACGATAGGTCAAAAGTGGTGTCATTGAAAAGGTCTTTAAAAAATAAGCAACTTTTGTGAGAAACATAATTTTGTTAGTGGCATCGATTTTGAATAATATCGGATCAAAGTTATTAACTTTCAATTTTTCATGGCTAACTTATTTTAAAAGATTGAGTTTCAAATATCAGTTAGACCAAGGCTGCGAAATCGCTAAAGAAATATTCGACTTCAATTCCGTCTCTGACTCCTTTATTTTTCGATAATCCTACGCCAATTCCGTCTGCTGCTTCGAATCATGTAAAAAATTTAAAACTTTACTCAATAATGCAATTGTTTGCAATACAAATTAATGTTTCATGATTACTACATCTGCATAATTGCAATGTAATAGTTTTTTGGAAAAAAAAATAAAATTTTGGTTTTCTCTCATATGCAAATTACATAAGTTTCCGTTGTATTTAAAAACTCTATTTGGGTTCAAATTTTAGAAAAAAAAAATGAAATATGTTTAGCACATTTATATTTAAATAATTGTATTGAAAATTGGAGTGGGAATTATATGAAATTTCCAACACCACGGCTCCGATTTTCTCATCACAAAAATACTTAAATTCTGACCCCACAGTTTTGACTCTAACTTCAACTCAGAGTTCACAGCACTGGTTCAAACTATTTTTTATTTACTTCTAAACACTATTCTGGTCCTAATACCAGTGGCCCTAAGCATCTACTTTTAAAACGAGGTAGCCATGAGATATTGATATTCTGTAACTTCATTCCAAAATTGCTCAAAACAAACGCCAGTTACAAAAATATTTTTCCTACAAAAGTTACTCATTTTTTAAAGACTTTTTGAATAATACCACTTTTGACCTATCATGCCAATTGAATCTCTTGAGTTTTTGACATTTTTAAGCGAAATCTCAGGAATGCCAACCTTTTTGGGAAAAAAAAACAATATCACTATTCGATTCTTCAATATGGCTTTAGTAATATTTTTTTCATCCCAACTCTCTAAGACTAGCCGTTTTCTCAAAAATTGCCTATTACGGGTGGTCTGGGACACCCTGCATATAGTGGCTATTACCCCTAGTAGGGGTTACGCCGCTCTATCAGGAGCTATCTAGATCCTTATTTACGGGATTGATCATTCCCCTTTCATTCTATTAAACTTTCTTGCTAATCTCTCTCCATTTCTTCCTGTCCTTTGATTTGTCCTGCCAGTTTATAAATTCAATATTCTTCAGATCTTCTATTACTTCTAGTATCCATGTCGCTCTTGGTCTACCTCTTCTCATACTTGTTAATCCGATTTTTTTTGAATCGTCACTATATTTATTACCCATCCTCCAATCTTCAGGCATCTCTTCGTTTTTCCATATGTTCTTTATGCTTCTAAATAGTTGCTCCATCAATTCTTCTCCCCCATATTTTAACAGCTCGATGTTTATTCCGTCTGGCCCAGGTGATTTTCCATTTTTACTTTTGTTGACTATATCTTCGATTTCTTCCTTAGTTAGTTCCTCTATATTCTGTTGATATCATCGTCTTCTCCTTCATTGTCTTCTTTTTCTTTGTCAGGTTCCGCTTCATTTAGGAATTTTGAGAAGTATTCTACCCACACATTTTTAAACTTATCCTCTTCTACTGTTTTTCCATGGTCGTCTTTTATCCCCGTAGTTTTATTTTTAAATTGCTTTTTCTGTTCATATATTTTTTTATAGAATATTTTTGAGTTCCTATTTTTGTTTTCCAATTCAATTTCCTCCATTTTGTTGTGTACCCATTCCCTCTTAATCTGCCTTATTATTTGTTTCGATGGTTCGAGATTTAGCTCATTTTAAAGAGAATAAAAAAAGAGACACATTCCAGTAAACCAGAAGTCATTATGTTCGTTTGTTAAAAAGTTATTAGGGATTAATTACCTAAGAATTTGTGTCACCTTTTGCTACCCGAAAAGCAATCTAATTTTTTAACTTACGATCTAACTCTATCTTCACAACCACAAATCATTAATAGCGTAATTCTTTCCGCTTCACTTAACTTTTGCGCCTAATAACCTTAAATTGTTTTAACTAATGTCTTAAATTTTAGTAAAAATTGACTGACAAGAAGTCATTACTAAAAAGTAGGCGTGTAAATTGTCAACTTCAACTGCTCCGAAGCTAACTAGATGAAAATCATTTTAAACAAGAATAATTCCAATTCAAAAATATTAGAATTCGAGAGAATAAGCTTACTTTAATAGAGCGTTGTAACCAATCAAATAAAATAAGATTTTAAATATTTCATTGAATAATTCAATATCCGGAAGTATATTTGCACGGGAAGTACAGATAATTTTACTTTTAGGTAAACATATGCATAAGCTGTACATTTTCCGACATTGTTTGTTTTTAAAAGAGTTCAGTTTGAAGCTTTAAATGAGTGTTTTCCACTCCCAGACAAAGCATGAAGTAAAATTTTTAGTTTAGAAAAGCCCCGTGAAAATTTGTCGAGGGTCGCGTAGCGACCCGAGACAAATTTTCTGGGCTTTTCTAAACTAAAAATTTTACTTCATGCGCCACGCATATAAAACACTGATTCCAAGTGAGGCTCAGACATACTAAAATTTTACAATATTTTAGTGTTTTATACGCGTGGCGCATGAAGTAAAATTTCGAGTTTAGAAAAGCCCAGAAAATTTGTCTCGGGTCGCTGCGCGACCCTCGACAAATTTTCACGGGGCTTTTCTAAACTCGAAATTTTACTTCATGCTCAGTCTGGGAGTGGAAAACAATTGTTTAAAACTTTAATTTAAACTCTTTTTAAAACACAACGAAAATTTAAACATTTAAAGAAAACACCATTCATCTACATCCTGGGTCTCCAAACTATCTTCTTCGCGGGCCACAAATACAGTTCTACATAATAAAGTCGGCCAAGATCCGATTAATTTTATAAAATTATGAAAAATTTAAGGAACAATTGTTACAATATTTCAAAATATGACATTTACAAAAAAAATGCAAACAATCGCGGGCCGGATTTATGCAAGTCGCAGGCCGGATTTGGCCCGTGGGCCGTAGTTTGGAGACCACTGATCTACATGATGAAGCCACGGTGTGGTGAAACAATTGTTGTAAAACAATAAAAATAATTTTGAAACCTAAACAAATTAAGTGTTTTATTAAAGTGTTAAAGAAAATAATCTGAATTTGAAATACGTATACTTTAAAGAAAAATGTCCTGTATATTTTATTAATTGAACCGCAACGAAAACCGGACCGCAAAATACAACGGTTCGAAGCCCTGCTTTAGAGTGCATTTTCTTAGGAACTAATGGACGGATTTGAAAAATAAAAACACTTCTGGAATGAAAATTTAATAACCTTTAAAAAAAATTGCAACAATTAACGTGGTAAAACTCTTTGATTTTAAAGCATATTTTTGATAAATCAAATTTATTTAATTTCTTACATTATTTTAACCTTTTTAAAGCAGCCGGATACGCAACTGTTTACCTGTATTAATAATACACGTACATAGGTAGAATAACTATTATTGTAAGCTTTAATTAAACACCTAACAATAATTATTTTTCCTCCCATTTCCATTTTCATTGAACCGGAATGAATGCAATCCCAATCCGAAGTGGCGCACCGCTGGCTGCGAACAGAAGGGCGCAGTTTTGTCATTGTTTAAAAAACTCGCATTCTGCGCCCCGTTAATGAATGATGTGCTCTCCCCTTTTAAAAAATAATAATGACAAAAAAAACGTGTACATCTCTCACAATACGCGCGAGAGAAAAAAATTATATACAGTAATAGGACGAAACAAAACGGGTTGCGAGGAATAAATTAACGTTTCACGGTATGCAAATGAATAGGTAAAAATAATAGAAATGGTCTTAGGTAACTGTACACATATACACAATTGAAGGGAGGGTTTTTTTTCGGACTGGTTCCTGTCGTTTTTTTTTTTCTTCCGGGTTCGCAGGTTCTTCGGTTGCAGTTAAGTGGTGAGCTTGGGAAACTGATTAAGTATTCACCTCTGTTCTTTTTGTGTTATGCTAATTTTTTGTATGCTATTTAACAACTTTATTTTGTATTAATTATTATGAGTGCTTAATTAATTTTAAGTCAAGCACAAGTTAGAAATTTGATTTAAAAAGATGTTGTTAATATTTGAAGGGTTAAGGATAAAACCAAATGAGTCCCAAATTTAAAATTTATAATAATAAAAATAAATACAATAATAACAAGAGTTAATCCAAAAAGTTTAAAATATACAGGGTGTTTTATCTAATAAAATATATATACAGTAATAGGACACGAAACGGAGCGACCAAACCAAATTTTCAGGCTTTTCTAAACTCGAAATATTTACTTCATGCGCCAAGTGTGTAAAACACTGATTTAATGTGTAGTTCCAAAATATACTTAGCTATTGTTAATCTATCGCAGTATTAAAATAAAATTAGGATACATTTTTTAAAATATAAAAAATGTATCTTAATTTTATTTTAATACTATGGTAGATTATCAATAGCTAAGTATATTTTGGAACTATATCATAATAAAATATTTTGAATTTACAAATGAAAAATGTTGACACACAATAAAGCAAATATTTGATACTTGTTTTGATTAAGGCTGATAATTATGCAAATTTAGCTATTCAAATATTTATTCAAAGCCATATTCAAATACTCGAACATTCGAATATTCAATATAATTACACAGTGCAACACATAAAATGTAAACTAAATTCTGACTTCAGTTTCTGGAAATATCCACCCAAACTAGCAAAATCCTATTTGGGTTTTGATAGTTTAGTTCGAATATTGTTTTTTTGCCATCATGAAGCTTTTTCCTCGAGCTTTGCTATTACACAGCTATATCTCGTAAATTATTGGGAAATTCTCAGTGGAATCTTAAAACGAAATGTTCTTCACGCCAAAATACACAACATGTGGATGCCAGAAAATTGCGAAATAAACTTTAACACAGTAAAAAGACATATTTGCTCATGAAAGCTGAAGTTTTGGTGTGAAATGTACTATTTGACAGCGAAATTCATCACAACGGCCAAAAGAACTATAAGGATCGATTGTAGGTTATTGCAATGTTCAGCAAAGTTACTCGTGTTGATTTAGACAACATTTTTGTCAAAGACAGTTATGCTAATATATGTACGGTTTGTGAGTTATGGTCAAAAATGTGAAAAAATTGCATTTTTTCGGACTTTCTGCTCTAAAAACACCCCGAAAGAGTGAAAATCTGGCCTCGACATGTTCACAAAAATTGTGTATTTTAAAATAATAAATAATAATAATAATAATAGTAAACGTTTATTTTCAAGAAATAAGTGTTCACAAAGTAATACATATAAATGAAAAGTGTCAGAACAAAATACAATTTGTAAAATATAAAATTAAATAAATAATAATAAACAAATACATTAATAGAAAAAATCAAGACCAAAATCAATACAAACATAAAATACTATTCAGAGAAATTCGTTTTTTTGTTTTTCTCAGATTTCGTTTATGGAGTTTAATTCCTTCTGACATAGATATTCAAATAAATAGGTGTGAAGTGCATTTCGTCTAAAGATTGCATTGAGAAATTTCCAATCATTTACGAGATATAGCCGTGCAAAACCAAAGCTCGAGCAAAAACTTCATGATGGCAAAGAAAATCGAACTAAACTATCAAATAGGATTTTGCCAGTTTGGATGGGCACCTTTAGAAATTGAAGTCAGAATTTAGTTTACATTCGATGACCTCGAAAATGTTGCACTGTGTTATTGTAATATTCAAATATTTCAATATTAATAACTGTATGTTTTTGAGTTTACGTAAAGTGGTTATTACACTAATAAAGACTGTTATTCCTTACTTCACTTGTTATTTTTGTCGTAAGATATACATTTCGAGACACAAAGTGCTCATTATCCATAACAAACAATATTAGAATAATTCGAATATTTTAAACTTGAAAAATTTTAAGCCTTAATTTAAAGATTTGAATGTTTAATATTTCTATTTTTATTTTCCTTCATGCTCATGCACAATTTTCAATTCACAACCCGTACAAACTAAGCAAATACACTCCTCCATTTTTTCTCCCAACCCCCTGCAAAAGGGGGATGACTCACCCTCATATTCAAACAAATTCCCGATTCTTATTAAAAAAAATTCAATACGCAAACTCGAACCCCGCATTTTCTCTTCCTGCATAAAACAATCCACCCGACTAAAGAAAGAATTCAACATCTTAACGAGATTGAAATTCGATGACGGGTAAAAGCTGAAAAAAAGGGGGAACGTTTCGGGGGTGGAATGGAAATGAGCATAATTAAAATGGCTCGTGGAACAAGCCGGAGGGTAGGCGGGTGGAGGGGCGGTTCTCCTCTTCTTTTCCGCCATCCATCCACTCTAAAAAAGGGGAGTTTAAAAGTGCTAAATGCACGCCACGTTCTCTTCTCTTTTTTTTTAATTTCTGCATAAAAAGACATAAGAAACATTTCAGCCGTGAATTTACAAGGGAGTTTAAATGATGATGAGGGAAAAAGTAGAAAGGGAGTCGGAGAGTGAATTATGCAAAACGTGGATTAATCAGATGG
Source organism: Philonthus cognatus (assembly GCA_932526585.2). Lineage (NCBI taxonomy): Eukaryota > Metazoa > Arthropoda > Insecta > Coleoptera > Staphylinidae > Philonthus > Philonthus cognatus. The sequence goes on from OW052244.1 coordinate 42,689,297, forward strand.
ATTTTAGTGTGTTGGTAATTATGCATGGAAATTTCATTATTTAGTTCTTAGGAAAATAATTTGAATGTAAAGAATATTTTTATGTATCTGTTAAAAAATGGTTGCTTTCTCAATAGAAGAATAAAGTAAAAAGTAAACTTTAAAAGTTTGCTAATTACGTGTTTAACAACACGTGGTAAGATAAATTAAAAATACCAATCTATTTCTTTGAATTTTTATTTAATGGTAACATGCCTAAACAAATTTCTGCTCAACTAAACGTTTTTAAGAAACGGAACGATTAAAAAAAATACACACGGAATTTTTCTTTTACGTATACATATCCAAATTTACACCGGCATTCGTTGCTTTTGAAAAAAGTTCAGTTTGATGAAATAAATTAAAAACACCAATCTATTTCTTCAAGTTTTTATTTCAATCATACATGCCTAAAAAATTGGCTGTTCAACTACACGTTATTAAGAAACGGAACTATTTAAAAAAAACACATACAGGGAGTTTTTCTTTTATCTATACATATCTAAATGTACAGCGGCATTCGTTGTTTTTAAAAAAAGTTCAGTTTGAACGAATGTTTCCATGCCCCGATTAAGCATGAAGTAAAATTTCGAGTTTAGAAAAGCCTGAAAATTTGGTTTGGTCGCGTAGCGCGTAGCGCTACGCGACCAAACCAAATTTTCAGGCTTTTCTAAACTCGAAATTTTACTTCATGCGCCACCCGTATAAAACACTGAAATACTGCGAAGTTCAAAATATAGTACATTAACATACTGCTTTAAAGGATACTTTGAACTTCACTTCAAATCAGTGTTTTAAACGCGTGGCGCATGAAGTAAAATTTCGAGTTTAGAAAAGCCTGAAAATTTGGTTTGGTCGCGTAGCGCTACGCGCTACGCGACCAAACCAAATTTTCAGGCTTTTCTAAACTCGAAATTTTACTTCATGCTTAATCAAGGAACGGAAATACTTGTTCGACGCTTCAAATTAAACGATTTAAAAAACGATTGCCTTGAAAACTACAGACTATATATTATATCAGGATATGTACTATTATTATGTAAAATTCTCGGGAATATTACAGGTAACGTCGTAATAATTGGTAATGTAAAGTTAAACACAAAACTAATTGCAATATAAAGAAGTCAATTTGTTTTTAAAAAGAAGATTGCATATAAATAAAACCAGTTTTGTTCCAATATCGTTGGTTTATTATAATTTGACAATAAATCCCAATTAGAGACCTGCACGGGCCGATTTTTTGGGCCCAGCCTGGCCGGCTCGCTAGCAAATTTTGGAAGCCCGACCCGGCCCGGACCTGTCATAAAATAATTGACTTGAGGCCGGCCCGGCCCAGCCCGACCCGGCCCGACCCGGCTAATACTTTAGTCTGAATAATTCAAAATAATCTCGAAGTTTCAAAACACTAGGTTTATCATACTTATAAATATATATTTAATTTGACGAATAAAGCACTAATAACTTTTCTTCACACTTTTATTTGAATTACCAAATGTACATTTCGGACACAAACTGACCATTATCAATGGATTAACATTGTGTTAATCGATTGATAATGGTCACTTTGTGTCCGAAATGTACATTTGGTAATTCAAATATAAGTGTGAAGAAAAGTTATTAGTGCTTTATTCGTCAAATTAATTTGATCTTCACGTAACTCATAATCAATTTATTCAATATATATTTATTTGTTTATAGATGTAGTTTGCAATTAGAAAATAAAAACAAACTTAAAAAAAACAGTCAGGCCCGGCCCGGTGGTAAATTTTGAATTGTAAGCCCAGCCCGGCCCGACCCGCTAGAAAAAATTCGAGTCCCGGGCCGGGTCAAAGCCCGGCCCGTGCAGTGCTTTAATCCTAATGCATATTTTTCGCACAAAAATCTTTCTCTCAAGAAATTTTATAAACGAGAAAAACTTAAGTGGTACAAGTTTCTTTTGTTTATAATATCTCCCTTTAACCCTTTTAAGTTTTTCGTTTCTCAAAGTTCTCCCGAAACTCTCCCAAGTATCTCTTATGTATTTAAAAAAATCTCCCATTAGCCAGACTTTCCTTCGTAAGTGTGTTAAAACTATCTTGAGTATCTAGTGTCTCAATTCTCTCCCAAAAGTCTCTCAAGTATCTCTTAAGTGTTTTAGAAGTCTCTCATTAGCAAATCTTCTTCTTAAGTGTCTTGAGATTTTTTGTTTCTCAATTCTTTCCCAAAACTCCCAAAAATCTCTCAAGAGCCTCTTAAAGTTTTGTCAACTCTTTAGCAAAACTCTCTTGAGTCTTTCCTCACCCAAATCTTTATTAAAACTCACTAAAATGTATTTAAAGCCTTCCTATATTACAGAAATACAGTAGACACCAAAGAGGGAGAAATTTACCAATGAGAAACATTTGAAACACGCAAGAGATACTTGAGGGAATTGCATATACGAAAATTGGGCGCGGACATAAGGACGCGCTACTTTTGGACGCGGGCTTTTGGACGTGCGACATTTGGACGCGACAACAATTAGACGCAACGACATTTAGACGCGTTATATTTGGACGCACGACATTTGGACACTGTCGCCTCGTGCAACTTTTAGTGGAGATAGCTTTAGTAATTTGTAGTCTCAGTATATGAAAGCGTGTACCGCAAATTGGCATTCATTTTGACGTGCTAAAAGCGCCAAATTTAAACTATATCATTGTAAACTAAATTAAAACATAATTTTTACTGCTTGTGGTAATGGGATAGATGAATTATGTGTAAAAAACTGCTAAATCGTCAAACACAACTACATAAGCAAAAAAAAACATTGCAAATCTTTCTCTTAACCTAACCCAACCTAGAAGTGTGTGGAATAAGCATCGTGCGCAAAGAAGCTTACGAAATTTATTCTATAGCAAACTTGTCTTCTAACCTAATCTAACCTAGAAGTATTTTGAATAGGTATCCTGCACAAACAATTTATTCTATTGCAAGCCCTTTTTCTAACCTAACCTAACCTAACCTAGAAGTATGTGGAATAGGCACCGTGCGCAAAATGACTTGGGCAATTTATTCTTTTGCAAACTTTTCTTCTAACCTAACCTAACATAGAAGTATGTGGAATAGGCATCCTGCATACGCAATTTATTCTATTGTAAGCCTTTCTCCTAACATCCTGCACAAAGAGACTTACGCTATTCTAACGCAAACATTTTTCCTAAACTAGCCTAACCTAGAGTATGTGGAATAGGCATCGTGCGCAAAATGACTTGTGCAATTTATTCTATTATTGTCGAATGCTATGAATATATGCAGGCGTCCAAATGTCGGCGTCCATTTGTCTTGCGTTCATATATCGACGCGTCCAATTTTCATCGCGTCCATTTTTCACGAGTCCAAATAACTGCGTCCTAAAGACGCGCGTCATATGTCCGCGTCCTTTTGTCGTGATACCGAGGGAATTTTAGGAGAAATTTGAGAATCAAGAGACTAAAGTATGTGTTTAAAGCCTTCCTAAAGTCTCCCATTACAGAAATCTTTACAATAGACACTTAAGAGGGAGAGCTTTGCACATGAGACACTTTTGAGCACGCAAGAGATACTTAAGGGAATTTTATTAGAAATTTGAAAAACCAGAAACTTAAATACGTGCCTAAAGCCTTCTTAAAATCTCCTACTACAGAAATTCTTACATTAGACACTTAAGAGGGGGAGATTTTCTAATAAGAGCCATTTGAAACACACAAGAGATACTTGAGGAAACTTTCGGAGAAATTTAAGAAACGATTGACTTAAAATTTTATTTAAAGCCTTCCTAATGTCTCCTATTATAGAAACCCTTACATTAAACACTTATGAGAGAGATTTTCTAATAAGAGACATTTGAAGCAGACAAGAGATACTTGAAGACATTTTAGTAGACATTTAAGATACAAAAGACCTAAATTTTATTTAAAGCCTTCGTAAAGCCTCCCATTACAGAAATCCTTGAATTAGACCCTTCAGAGAGAGAGAGATTTTCTAATGAAAGACATACACATAAAACACACAAGAGATACTTGACGAAATTTTGGGAAAATTTTAAGAAACAAGGGACTTAGAAATGTATTAAATTAAAGTCTTCCTAAAGTCTCCGATTACAGACATCCTTACATTAGACACTTAAAAGGTGGATATTTTCTAGAGACATTTGAAGCACATAAAAGATACTTAAGGACATTTTGGGAGAAATTTCAGATACGAAGAACTTAAAAATGTATTTAAAGCCTTCCTAAAGTCTCCCATTACAAAAATCCTTACATTAGACACTTAAGAGGTGGAGATATTCTAATGAGAAACATTTGAAGCACACAAGAGATACTTGAGAAAATTTTGGGAGAAATTTAGTAAACAAGGAACTTAAAAATCTATTTAAGGCCTTCCTAAAGTCCCCCATTACAGAAATCCTTACGTTAGACACTTAAGAGTTAGACATTTTCTAATAAAAGACATATGAAACACGAGATACTTGAGGGACTCAAAACCTTTTCGAATCTCTTGTTTCTCAAGTCTTAACACATTTTCGAGTTTCTTGTTTCACAAATCTGTCTTAAGTACCTGTTAGGTCATTCTCGGATCACTCCTAAGCCCTAAGCTAGGAGTGATCTGAAAATACTTCAGAAGTCTCTGAAGTATTTTGTACAACTCTTTTAAGAAACCAGGGACTTAAATATGTGTTTAAAGCCTTTACCCATTACATTAAACACTTAGGAGGAACATATTTCTAATAATAGACATTTGAAACACACAAGAGATACTAAGGTAAATAATATTCAAGTATCCCTTAAATATTATTTATAAGGTTTTATAGAGTTGAAATCATTTTTTCGTACTAAGAGATACTTGAGCATTATTTGCCTTAGATATATTTGAGCAAAGAAGTTGTAAGAAATACTTCAGAGACTTTTGTTTGATATTTCAGAAGCTGGAGACTTTGATTGAAATGCATGAAACACAATTGTATGTACCTTAAATAACAATTTCAAGCACTAAAAAAGACTGTTATTCTTTACTTTACTTTTTATTTGTATCGTTAGATGTACATTTCGAGATACAAGGTGCTCATTATCAATAGCAGTTTGTTATTGATAATGAGCAACTTGTGTCTCGAAATGTACATCTAACGATACAAATAAAAAGTGAAGTAAGGAATAACAGTCTTTCTTAGTGTAATAATCACTTCACGTAAGCTCAAAAACATACAGTTAACAATTGCAAGATTTAAATATTGCTACAATCCGGTTTTACTAGAGATTGGTACCATATATCTGTGATTTATTAAAATAATAAAATATATTGTTTCCCAACACAGTTCTGGTATTTTTGTCTTGGCATTATTTTAAGAAAATATTTGTTTCACTATGCAGGCCTCGGATATTTTCGAGGGAATATTATCCGTCCCTTCCTTCAATTGACCGTTCACCCCTTATGAAATAAAATGTCCCAGCATCCCTTTACGATTCGCCACGGATTGTATGCAAATGAGATTTTCGCATACATTTATTTCGAGTTTTTTTTTTTAGTTGTTTTTGTCTACTCATTCATATGCGAGCGTACCTGCTTCAAAGAAAAGAAAAGAACAAAGTGAATTTTTAATGTGAGATAAAAATAGGATTCCTCTTCTTTATTGCAATGATACAGATGAAACTACGTTTATGTATTTTTAAATCAAATTTTAATTCTATATAAAAAATAATAAGAAAATCGTTAATACAAATGTAGATTATATTGTTCTCGTATATTGAAATTGTATTCAATCTTAACTAAAATAAAATTTAGTTTGCTGTTAAAAAATAACGAAATTGCCCATAATATACCTATAATTATTATCTAGTTTGAACTCATAGCGTTCGTTTTATAAATATTTTGAGTTTGAAGTTTTGATTGTTAGGCTTTTCTAAATACAAAATTTTACTTCATGCGCCACGCGCTTATTAAACACTCAAACACTAAAATATTGTGAACAAGTGAAAGTCACGTGAATTCAGCGTTTTATACGCGAGCCGCATGAAGTAAAATTTCGAGTTTAGAAAAGCCCCGTGAAAATTTGTCTCGGGTCGCTGCGCGACCCTCTACAAATTTTCTATGCGGGGCTTTTCTAAACTCGAAATTTTACTTCATGCTCCGTCTGAGAGTGAAAGACACTCGTTTAAAGCTTCAAATTGAACTCTTTACAAAAAAACAACGAATATCTGAAAATTTTGCAGCATGAAATTGGGATATGTATACTTTAAAAAAAACGCCATACGATGCTTTTCAATTTGTTCAATTTGAAGCTTTAAACAAGTGCTTTCCACTTGCATATTAAGAAAAGTAAAATTTAGAGTATAGAAAATTTTGAAATGCCAAATGTTTAAGCTTTCCTAAATTCAAAATTTTACTTTATGCGCGACGCGTATTAAACACTCAAACACTGAAATATTGTGAACAAGTGAAAGTCACGTGAATTCAGTGTCTTGTACGGGTGGCGCATGAAGTAAAATTTCGAGTTTAGAAAAGCCCCGTGAAAATATGTCTCGGGTCGCTGCGCGACCCTCGACAAATTTTCTACGCGGGGCTTTTCTAAACTCGAAATTTTACTTCATGCTTAATCTGGGAGTAGAAAACACTCGTTTAAAGCTTCAAATCGAACTCTTTACAAAACAAAAACAAATATCTGAACATTTGCAGCATATAATTGGGATATGTATACTTTGAAAAAACTCCTTCTAGAAATAATCGAGCCGAAACTTGTTTTACAAACAATTAAAAAAAGTTTTTCTAAGAAAACTATGAAAAATGAAAAGAACAGAAAATTGAGAGAAAATATGTTTAAAAATGTGTGAAAAACAAAACAGATGGTTCAAATAAAATTCACCAAATTTACACCGAACTCATTAAGTTCTGATATATTTTCCAAGAGATTTTACGTCTTTGTGTTTCTCATTTTTAGTAAAAATAAAAAACATAATCTTTAATTTTTAATTACCTTTAAAATGAAAATCTTAGGAGTCAGATGTTTATACAATTTATTAATTATTTCTAAAATTTAAGTGGCAAATATATTCATATATTAATTTAAATAAATAACATCTTTAAAATGTTAAATTTATGTATTAATAAAAAAACAAAAACACTAAGAGTTTTAAAAAATTGCGCGGAGTTTAACTGCCCCAAACTTTTTAAAAACGTCTCCGTTTTTTTCTAACTACGTAATTGTATTTTTGAGATGTCTAAGAAAAATTAAAATCACCTGCTTTTCAAATATTATTTTAAATTAAATCATGACAACATAAAAATAAAAATATAAACTTATCTAAGCATTAACAAAAATGATAATAATATATTTATGGCGCTTATGTTCAAGCCTTACACTTATCAGTATACAATTGAAGCTTAACCATTAATAATACATCAATTAACATTCTTAGCTAGGTCACAATATCACAAAAATCATGTGTACCTAAAAATCAGACAAATACAATGAAGTCATAAAATTGGAAGTTCGAATAAAATAAAACACATTAATAATAACAATTGATCAAGATAAATAAATTATATTTATATTTAAAAATAAAACTGCTGTAATAAAATAAAAACAACACAGGAAGGGACCCTATTAAAACATCCACACTATTTTTGCCATCTGTAATGCTGGTCTATCTACTTTTTGACATAATATTATTGACATAATTTAGATTTTTTTTAAATAAAAAATTAAAATACGTACTCGTATGTACTAACTTACCTGTAATATTTTGCAATTTCTCCATTAAATATGCAATTTACAATATGTGCTTAATATTACGCGAATTGTAAATTATTAATGTTACGCGAATTGTAAGTTTCTAATTTAAAACCAATCGTATTAGTTTTGTTTTCAAAGCCTACTTTGCTAAAAACAAAAAAATAAATTTTATACAAGAAACCTCTGCTCTTTCAAATGTCATTCTTTGGCATTCTTTAGAGAGACTGTGTGGATGTTTTGATCGGGTTCTCAGAGAAATACACGAAAGATGACCTGAAATTTAAGCAAAAAACACAAAATAATCGTTTATTAGTTTTTTAACTTGTGCTGCGGAGTTTTTATAAAGTTTATAAAAAGGTATTAAATTATTGTCAAAATGATCGAGAATTATGATTAGCAATCAATTTATTTTTTTTAGTTTGAATTATTTTAATTTTATGAAGAAACAGAAAACAATCTTTATATTTAAATAGTATGAATATTAATTTGACGAATAAAGCACTAATAATTGTTATTCGTCAAATTAATTTGATCTTGACGTAACTCACAATCAATTCATTTAGTATGAATATTAAACAATAATTATCAATTTTATAATATTTTCTCTTATTACAGTTTAACTTACTCTGATCAAAATCGGACTTGGTTAATATTATTTTATTGTGAAATAAACGATAAGATTTCCAAATGCAAGTTGACTACATGTGACTTTTTTGCAAATACATAAAAAATATTCAAGGAATTTACCTTTTAAGAATACATATCTCAATTTTTACGCTGTAAATGTCCAGGTAATCTTTTTTTGTTAAGTTGTCAATTTGAAGCTTCTAACGAGGATTTCTACTCCTTGGTTAAGCATGAAGTAAAATTTCGAGTTTATAAAATCCTGAAAATTTGGATTAGTCGAGTAGCGAAGCGAAGCGACCAATCCAAATTTTCAGGGTTTTCTAAACTCGAAATTTTACTTCATGCGCCACGCGTATAAAACTGAATTCATGCGAAGTTCAAGATTTAGTACTTATAACGTATGTGAATGATGTTTGAACATATTTTAGCATATATACAATAATATCTATACTAAAAACAAGAATTGTCTGTAATCAATTAAAACGTAATTTAGAATTTCCAAACTTTTAAAAATGTGAAAAATTCTAGAACTCTTTTAATCTTTTGGAGAAAAACAGAATATCCAAATTACTTGATTTTGTGTAAAAAAAATACTGTGGCCCTTGAAACATTTTAAGTATTAATTTTGGCCCTCGAAGCAATTTGGGTTGGTCATCCCTTTGGTGTACAAGAAAAACGAAAAATCATTTTTGTAGAACTACCCTTATGTAAAATTTATATGATTCCCGATTTTTAGAAAATGTTACTATTATATATTTATTTTCCATTTTATATACACGTTTTGAATTGTATATTTATACCAGGAGTTTTTCTTTTGGGTATACATATTCCGATTACAGCGTATATGCCGCAAATCTTGAGATATTTGTTTTTATTTCAAAAGAGTTCATTTTTAAGCTTTAAACAAGTGTTTCCACTCCCAGGTTAAGCATGAAGTAAAATTTCGAGTTGAGAAAAGCCTGAAAATTTGGTTTGGTCGTGTAGCGCGTAGCGCTACGCGACCAAACCAAATTTTCAGGCTTTTCTCAACTCGAAATTTTACTTCATGCGCCCCGCGTATAAGACACTGATTTCAAGTGAAGTTCACTTGTTCATAATATTTCAGTGTTTTCAGTTTTTAGTACGCGTTTTTTAGTTTATTAATATTCAGTTTAAGTTAATATTAAGTTTCTCTGCAAATAAATATCTGATGAGGTGTAAAAATAGATGGCGTGAGTTTTTGAACTTTACTTGAAATCAGTCTTTTATACGCGTGGCGCATGAAGTAAAATTTCGAGTTTAGAAAAGCCTGAAAATTTGGTTTGCTCGCGTAGCGCTACGCGACCAAACCAAATTCTCAGGCTTTTCTAAACTCGAAATTTTACTTCATGCTTAACCTGGGAGTGGAAAACACTCGTTTAAACCTTCAAATTAACCTCTTTTCGAAAAAATCGTATGCTTATTATACTTAGAAGAAAAATTCTCTGTACATAAATAAACAGCCTTATTAATAGAATTTCCGTTAATATTTATTTTTATTTATTTTTATTTTAAATCTTTATTTTCAAAAATACGCATACAGACCAAATGTTACATATTAATGAAAAAGTGTCAAGTAAACAGTTAAAAATACATAAATATAACATAACATAAATATTATTATAGTTTAATGCTAGTTAATCTCTACTAGAACCTGTTAATCTCTACTAGAACCTGATTATTTCGATTGGCCGGGGCGCGACCCGCTACGCTCGCGGACCCCGCCAAATCCAAATGTTCAGGCTTTTCTAAACTCGAAATTTTACTTTATTCTTAATCGAGGAGTGGAGAACACTTGTGGTGATAATATTTAGACAGTTTAATAAATTAGTCTCAAAAATTAAAACATTCATAACTTTAGAAATCTTTGAGAAATCATCAATAATACGTACCCTCCACATTTTTGTTACAAAGTAAATTTTAACAATTGGCACTTTTTTTCAAAATATGGCAAAAAAGGCAAAATCCGACAAATGTTCTTTGTGTCATAACTTTGTTAATTACAAAAGTAACCTAAATTTTGAAATGTAGCGAAAATAACAATCGAGAAATACAACAAAATTGATAAAGTTTATCCAGGGTGCACATTTAAAAAAGTTGACACTTTTCATGAATTTTCCACGATTTCCATAATTTTTCGTCTGTTTCCCAGTTATTAGTCAATGTTTAAATTCTTAGCTCATTTCAGTTACGTTTAATTTTCAAAATTCTGGTGGTTTCCAAGTTATTAGTCAATGTATAATTCATTTCGATTTCGTTCAATTTTCAAAATTCTGACAGTTTTCCTGAATTTTCGTTAATTTTATAATCTTGATGATTTTCGTGAACTTTTGATTAATTATAAAAATCTCGACGCTTTTCAGGAATTTTTAAGATTTCCGTTTTTTTTCACAATGTTGACTCCTTTCGTGAATTTCTAAGATTATCGGATTTCGACTTTGCAATCATCGCCCATTTTCAATGACACAATGTCATTTTTACAGGCGAAGAATTTAGAACATTATGAAAACGTATTTTTTTTAAATGAATGGTTAGAAAATTCACGAAAAACGTCAACATTTCTAAACCTAACAAAAATTTAAGAGATCCACGAAAATTAAAGAAAAAATATATGAAAATCTTGATAATTCAGAATGTTTATAATTAACGAAATTCTAGAAAAATCTGGAAAACCGTCAGCATTTTAAAAATTAAATGAAGTTTTGAAAATTAACGAAATTCTAGAAAAATGTTTAAAACCGTCAGCATTCTGAAAATTAAATGACATTTTAGAAATTCACAAAAACCGTGAAGATTAAATGACTTTAAACATGGAACTTTATAAATTTGAATATTAACAATATCTTGGAAATTCATCAAATCATAGTTATTTAAAATAAAATTATGATGATGATAGGAATTCACTAAAACTATTTAATGTTAATTTAATGATAAAAATGATGATGATTGCAAAGTCAAAATCTTGAAAAATATGTTCATTTGTTGTTTATATTTTATAATGTGAATGTTTTGTATATATTTTTTATATTTTTATTATTATAGTTACTTTATGATTTAGATATGTAGGTGTTTTATTCATTATATCCTAAATTATATTTATTGACGTTTTATCTGCTTGCTTTTAATGTGTAAATATGTTTACCTACGCCCTATCTAGTAACCGCATCATACCACACTGTCATCTTGACGCGTATGATTGACATTACCTACACATGCACGTAATAGCTTTGACAAGTATATTACATGCTGACAGCTGAACAGCTGATTGATTACTGCACAACCAAATGACATTTCTTTTATGTATATTGATCAAGTAGTAATTTAGTTTTTATCAATGTCATGTTACTGTCAAAAAAATTGAATAAATAAGTTGTTCTTTCATGATCATTGTTTATTTTGTTAGGGCGCACAATGTGCCAAATCAGAGCGCGAGCGCCAGGGGGGGATTTTAAGGAAAAAAATTAAATTAAAAATTTCGAGTCTGTTCGTCTTCGCTGTCACTTGTGTCCGTTTCACAAATAACTATTTTTTTGCGTCTGCAGGTAGTTGTTTTTATGAATTTTTATATCGCTTCTCAAAGAAGAAATTATTGGATCAGAACATACAAGAAGCATATTAAATAAATCTCGAATTGTATTAAGCCTAGAGTTTTTCCTAGTATGGTTTTCTCTAACTCTTTTATATATTTTATTGGTTGCTTCCTGTGCCTCTTCCGAAAGTTCTCCGATTGGTAAAAGACATTGTCCAATTATTTTGCTCCCGTGAATTAAAATTTTATGGACACTAGGAGGCATTCTATACCATCCATATAACGAGGTGTAAAGTCGGGCCGTATCTTCTGCATATTTATCAAACATCAATACATTTATTTTACGAGAACTCGACATTGTTATAAGAATTGTATAAAATCTGTTCAATAATTCTTCATTTAATTCAGTGATGACAGCTACTTTCTCATAATTTCGAAAAAATATTCGAGCAACGTTGCCAGTATTTGAAGTACCTCCTCCTTGCACAACAATATCAACCCTTATCCCTAACTCTTTACGTAATAGTTTTTGTATTCTAGTTTTCCGACTAAATATATTATTTTTCTCTTCTATCGTTTATCCGTGAGTAGTTGTTTTCATAAAATCTAATTTATAGGAGATATGAAGAACACATTCTATGAACTTAATCCATGCATGGAGGGAAGAAATACCATAATTTAAATTATCGTTGATAATAGGAATATTTTTAATTCTTTCAATATCATTCATCTCCTTCGGAAAACATTTGCATATAAAACAATTTGAGCTCGGAGTATTTGTTAAGGTATTTATAACTTTGCCGTCGATCATTGTAAACAACAAATTAAATTTTACCTCTACATGGTTACCATTATTATAAATTTGTTGTTTTTCCATTAAATTTACCTCTTGCCTCATACTCTTAACTTAATCTAGAATAAGCTGTTTTGTTTCTTTAGCATAAATAAATTTTATCGGTCTACATAATTCAATAGATGAAGGTTTTTCGTTTTTCCAAATAACACTTTCATCAGAAAATAATCTAAGTGGAACTAGTGAAAACACAAAGACACTCTTCTCTGTAATTTCTTCTTCATCTGTACTGCTATCATCAGATGGCTTTTGCATATAAGTAGAGTGCCCTGAGCTGCCATCGCAACCATATTTACACAACAAAATTAATTTACTAAATGATGTATCTTGAGGAAATTTAATTGTTGATATTAATCTACATAAAGTATGCCCAAGAAGGCTCTGCAAAGGTACTGATGCTCCATTTTGAGAAATAGAAATATTAGCTGGGTAACACATTGTCTTCATTATTTTAATTTTATTGTAAGATGGTAAAAAATCTTTTGCTCCATGAGAACGTAGTTTTTTTCTTAAATTTTTATAACTTGCAGCCGTCATTTTTGAATCAAAAAAAAATTGATAGAGCTTCTTCATCTGTAATTTTTTTTACAGTTTCAACTTCATTTGTTTTTAAATAAGTTAAGACATTTTTTATTTTTGCCCGTGATTCCAAAGAAGCACTTTCCACTAATTTGGCCGCTGGTATATTTCCTTTATCGCGTAAAATTTTTTTTGCTGCTGAAAATATTTGTTCTGGTGTATTTTCGGTGATCAATAAATTAGTTTGTCTTCTTTTAGATGTATTACTTTGTATTGTGAACTGTGTACCTGATGTACTTGGTATTGGTGAAATATTTTCTATATTTTCAAAGAGGTTTGTATTTTCAATTAAGGCAGAACCCTCGTTGTATTTAAAAGGCAGCAGTAACCAATTTCAATTTTTTTAATGAAATTGATATGAGATCTTGAGCACATTTTCCACTTTCTATTAAGAGTACTGCAGAAACCCTTAACTTTTTTAAGAATGTCATCATTTTCACTATTGTTTTTCGTCGAAACATTTTCAATATATTTTATTAAATAATCAATGGTATTGCTTGACTGAATAAGGTTTTTAGGTTTTAGTTCGTACCATACCTTATATAAATCACCGTTTGTAATTTTAATTTTCTCCATTATCACTCAGCGTTTTGGATTAATTAGATTACACTAACACTAAACACTAGTTTAATTAAAGTAAACTATTAAACACTAAACTAAACTATTTTATACACAAAAAAACACTAAATCAAAGAAAGAGTATATAGTCAACAAATTAAATAACACTTAACACTAACTTAATTAATAACTACTTTATAATGTTCAATCGTTCGCTTAGGGATCAGAAAAATATGTGAACCGTTGGAGACTTCGTTCAACACTAAACGCATATTTTGCTTTCAAGAAAATTAAGAAAAATCCATTTCAGATACTTAAACCGTAAAAACTGTGTGACAAGAATGCCATTTGTTACGGTAAATGACAGCTCCAATCGGACCCCTAATAAAAATGTAAACACAAACCAGATGACCTTTATCAGTAACAGATGTACACCCTTATATATCAATAAGAAAAAAACCCATAAAACTATTTTTGTAAATGTGATTTAAATGGTGCAAAAAATACTCAGAGAAGAAATAATTTCACTATGATATATACCTGTATATTAGAAAAATTGTAGATTGTGAGGATTATGACTATTATATAAACATTTCTCAATATTTTCTGTAACAGCCCTAATTTTTTTGAATTTTTACATGTGCGTTTTAAGTGCGTTTTTATTATTTTTTTGTTCGGGGCCAACGTAGAAATCATGTTGCGTGCTGCTCGAGAATAGCGCGCTCGACTCCGCGATGCTCACCGCACACGGGCCTCGCCCGACCAAATTTTATTGGTGGCGTCGAATAAAAAAATTAAAAAGACCCCAAAAACGCACCGGTGGAGATACGAAATTTTGAGGGTAGTTAGAGAAAACATAGAACTAATTATTAATGATAGTCACAGACCTTATCGAGTTGGCATTTTTTTTATAACACTTTCTAAAGTTAAAATTTATATTTAAAATATATTTCATGTTCAAATTTTTTTAACTTTTTTTCTAAAATATTTAGAGACTTGATCTTTCAACCATAATATACGGTATTATGTTATAAACAATAGTGTATAATTTTATATTTATAGTACGCCTACTATCCATGTAATAAATTATTTAAACTTGCGAGTGAAATGCCGTAAAATTGATGTTTTCTAAATTGCTCAACTTTAAGCGTTAATTGTTAATAATATAGGGGGTTAAAAAATATAAACATGCAAGATTATAAGGGTTTCATGTATCTACAATGGAGTAGATATGTTTTTTTCTCGAAATTTTTAATTTAATTTTTTTTCTCCAAATCCCCCCCTGGCGCTCGCGCTCAGATTTGGCACATTGTGGGGCGTAGGTAAAGTATCGTACGTCTCTTGAGTGGTATGGCAATTACATACTCGCGGAATACTGCACTCGCCGCTGCGCGGCTCGTTCGCAACATATCCGCTCATATGTAATATGCTGCATACCACTCTCGTGACGTAATATATTATTATTTGTTGTATATATTTTATAATGTAATTTTTTCATATATTTTATAGTTTTATTATTGAAGTTATTTATTCATTACACAATCTATACTAACATTATGATGAAGTTATTATATGGCTTGAGTAAATTTATGTATAAACACTAATAAATGATTTATTGATTAATTCATTGAAAATTGACGGTTATCTTAAAAACCATCGAGATTTTTTAAATCAAGGAAAAACTTGAAAAAGTCATCGATTGTTCTCTAACGAGTGTTTAATCCCGGCTTAAGCATGAAGTAAAATTTTGAGTTGAGAAATGCCTGAAGAATTTGGATTTGGACCAGCAACGTCCAAATCTAAATTCTGGCCTTTCTCATCTCGAAATTTTACTTCATGTGCCACTCGTACAAAACACTGATTAAGTGTAACCTTCAAAGTTTATTGCTGAATTAATAAAAAATAATTTTAATATATGCATTGAGTTTTCACAATTATTAAGATTTTTTTTATAATAATTAAACAAATGCCAATACAAAAAATATATTAAAAAAATGTATTAATGCATTTCTACTTTAAGCTCTCATAACTTTAAGATGTGAAAGAATTATATATATTATATCTGTTTGTGTCGAATATTAAAATATGCTAATTTCTTAGCGGATCTTGAGAATTTCAAATAAATTCGACTGTCGATACGTCTTTGGTAAGTCTGTGAACTAAAGTGTTCAATTGACCCCCAAATTGAACACTTTAATTTACGATACAATATTATCGTTTTCTGGACTGAATAATCGAAGTTACATAATGTAAATGTAAAATACTTTATTCTGAAAAAATCAACTAAACTTCAAATTTACTTGTATGAAATTCACAAAAATTACTTATTACGATTCTTTCGTTCGTTATGAAATTGAAATTTGTTCAAACTGGAAAGAAAATCGTATACACTAAAAGTTGACAAAATCTTTCTTTTTGCAATAAAAGAAACTGCAGAATAAGTTTATGATTGATCGTCTAACGCGTGTTTTCAATCCCAGATTAAGCATGAAGTAAAATTTCGAGTTTAGAAAAGCCTGAAAATTTGGCTCGGTCGCGTAGCGAAGCGAAGCGACCGAGCCAAATTAGGCTTTTCTAAACTCGAAATTTTACTTCATGCGCCACTGTATAAAACGCTGATTTAAAGTGAAATGGTCTTTAACCCTTTCGTCCCTGAAAATAAACATTTTGTTTTAAATGCAAATTTAAACGTATTCATGTTAACTTAGTGTCATATAATTGAATTCTGCTATTAAAATTTAAAATATTTGTTTGGGGGCGGCTAGGGGGCCTGGTACATATGTGTACCAGCAGGGTTTTAGATTAGTACTCATATGTACCATCAGGTACGAAATAGTAAAAATATATAATAATAAGAGAAAAGAAAACTATTTTCAAAAATACCTTTACATCTACCCGTAGAAGGGGAAACAAGAAGAAGGTGTGCACGCTGTGCGAGAGAAAACAAACAAACAAGGACTAAAACAATTTGCGTCGAATGTAGTATTCCTTTGTGCAAACAATGCTTTATGTTGTACCATCTAAAATAGTAATTAATAAAGTATTATTGGAATGATTAATATTAATCATTCCAATAATACTTTATTAATTACTATTTTAGATGGTGCAACATAAAGCACTGTTTGCACAAAGGAATACTACATTCGACGCAAATTGTACCATCTAAAATAGTAATTAATAAAGTATTATTGGAATGATTATTATTAATCATTCCAATAATACTTTATTAATTACTATTTTAGATGGTACAACATAAAGCATTGTTTGCACAAAGGAATACTACATTCGACGCAAATTGTTTTAGTCCTTGTTTGTTTGATTTCTCTCGCACAGCGTGCACACCTTCTTCTTGTTTCCCCTTCTACGGGTAGATGTAAAGGTATTTTTGAAAATAGTTTTCTTTTCTTCGAAATAGCTCCCCTTCTGGGAGTACGCAAAGATGAATTTTTTATTCCCTCCACAATCAATCCTTCAGCAAGTTCAACTATGAAAGAAAGGTATGGAATTTTTTCATTCTTCCGTCTCAAATCATTATACATGATCCATGCATTTACTGCCGCCATACTGAAGCAAGTATAAAAAACTTTCTTCCACCATTTAGCGGATTTCCTATCATGATCATACAATCCCATGAGTTGATCAGCTCGATCAACTCCGCCCATTTTCTGCCGATAAAATGCAATAGCTTCCGGACACTCAACTATTTGTTGCTCTCCAGTTTTAGTCTTTTTAGTAACTGTGGTAAGATTAGGCTTGTGACAATTACTGAGTACAATAACTTCCTTAGTATCTTGCCATTTCATACATAACAATCCTGAGGTAGTAGATCTGAATTGAGAGTGTCCGCGTTGAAGTTTACCTCCCATAACGGGTATATTTTTTCGGTTTGTCATGCGTAATCTAAAGTTTCTAATAGATGTACGCTTGTAAAAAATCGGTCGAAACATAGTACGACATACAACATAGTCTTTGATTGTTGAAACAAGAGATTTGACCACCCGCTCTCCAAAAGTCACAGATTGGCCATTGCCATCAATAGGAGATCCTTTGCCAGAATATATATTCATATCATGGGTGTATCCCGAATGAGCATCACACCGGAGCCACAACTTGATCCCTCGTTTAGTTGGCTTTAGCGGCATGTATTGTTTCAAAGACGACCTCCCCTTGAATTTTGTCATTGATTCGTCAATACTTGGTATTGAGAATCTTGCCGACACTTAGAAAATGTATGTTTGAAGCATGATATAAGTTCATCAATATAGTAGGTTTTGGATGCTGTCGGCGGTTTTTGTGGCGAAGAAAAATAAAGTTTTGATGATAAGATCATATATCGATCGCGAGAAATAGTCCTTTCAATAGTACGATTCCCCATGGATTCTTTTTGGCTCCAGTAGTGCTTAAGGCCAGGCAGTCTGTTGTAAGACATAACAATCATGCATCCCAAAAGTTTTTGGATTTCTCCCTTATCTGTCAGCTGTACGTTATGTTTTTTGGATTTATTCCATAGATCAAGACGCTGATTAGTAGTGTCCACTATTTTTATGTAAAGAAAATGAGGAAATACTTTATGAAAAAGTTGCGTCGGACTTAATTGCTTGCTAATATCTTCACTAAGCTTACAAGGTCTATCAGTGGTTGGCAGCAATTTTGCAGGCTCAAATATATCATCAGGAATTTCCCAATCAAGAATTCGATTTATTTCTTTTCCAGTAGCAATTTGCTGTTCTATTTCAGAATCAGAATCCGATCCAGAATCCTCAAAAGTTTGTTCCTCAAAAGCTATTTTGGTGTTATTAGCAGCTCTAGATTTCTCTGTATATGAATCACTATCTGAATCTTCATCTTCACTAGGTTCATAATTGTTACTGGATCCAGAAGAAAAAGTGAAACTTTCAGCAATCTGTTCTAGTTCTTCTTCAGTCAAGGGTCTATCTTTCCTTTTAGTTCTAAAATATAATTACATTATTGTTAATTAATTATTTACGACCATTATTTCATTGAAATTTTAATTAACTATATAACATTTATAAGCCTGATGGTACAAATGTATACTAGTGAAAACACCGAACGGTGCATATTTATACCAGTGAAAACACCGGCTGGTACACATGTGTACCATGCGACAAAAATATAGGTTATCAAAAAAAATAGACACGAAAAATGCATACCTGCTTGTTGACGCCATTTAGAGCCCTTTTACATAGAATATACTAAACAGTTTATAATATATTGACATCTTACTTGACTAAAAAAGCACTTCTAGCACAAGACATTACTTCACCATATCACTATTTACTTGAAAATAAATAGCTAAACTCAAAATGCGACATATGTATAAGCTAAGGCGCGCAACCGAATTCAATATTACGGCATGGTACAATCCTCGTTTCTCTAACACGCATAATTTATTTTTAAGGCAGTTTAAAACTTCACTGGTACATATATGTACCAATCGGGACGAAAGGGTTAAGCAATTAACAAGTGAAATGCGTTTTGTATGTCAATTATCAATTATTTAAATGACGGGGAAAGTGCTATGATGGACACATCATTATTTTTTGTATTTGTGTTTGTACAACTTTAGAAAAATTAATTTTAGAAACAAAATACTAACTCAAATCTCCTTCTATCACAAAAAGCGTTTTGCGCCACTGTATCACGATAATAAAATTTAAAAAAATTAACAATTTAAAAAAAATCTTAGTATAATAATTTCTATTATTAAAGCCCGTTATTATAAACGATTAATAAATCATTAGATAACTATTTGTGGAGTAAATTTATTTACCTAGTGGACTAGTGGACAAATAAAATTGCGTATTATAAAGCAAACCTACCAAATAAATAGCAATTCTAGAAATAAATAATTTAATTAGTAGATTACAGACCGAAATTATACATTTTCATTGTGGCCATAGCTGGAACCACCAATTTGTTAAATTGAATTGTCAATATTTTAAATTAAATTGTCAATCAAATTGGAAATTTACTATATTTCCTTATAATTATGGAGAATAACCGTGGAATAGGACAGAATTACACAAAACAAGAAAAAGAAAGTTTATTAGAAATTATAAAAGACTTAGAAGAGTGTTTTCCACTCCCAGGCTAAGCATGAAGTAAAATTTCGAGTTTATAAAAGCCTGAAAATTTGGTTTGGTCGCGTAGCGCGAAGCGCGGAGCGGCCAAACCAAATTTTCAGGCTTTTCTAAACTCGAAATTTTACTTCATGCGCCACGCGTGCAAGACACTGATTTCAAGTAAAGTTCACTTGTTCACAATATTTCAGTGTTTTCAGTGTTAAATACGCGTGGCGCATGAACTAAATTTCGAGTTTAGAGAAGCCTGAAAATTTGGTTTGGTCGCTCCGCGCTTCGCGCTTCGCGCTACGCGACCAAACCAAATTTTCAGGCTTTTCTAAACTCGAAATTTGACTTTATGCTTAGTCTGGGAGTGGAAAACACTCGTTTAAAACTTGAAATGGAACTAATTTTAAAAAGCGTCTGCATAGGTATAAAAATCCCTGGTTATGTCTGATTTGAAAAACTCTAGGTCTTTGACTCCTTAGAATGTCTTGTGGTTCGAATTAATCACTGTCAGGAAAGATACTATGAGCGAAATTAAATCTGACACGGATGATATGGTAGACATGATAACCATAATGAAATTAATAAACACAAGTAGTGGAATCTAAAGTAATTACAATAATATAATTCACTTTTGACTTTTAACTGTCAAATTATTTAGAGATTAAAATGTACTTGGCAGAAAAACAAACTAGGGAGATTTATTAGCCAAATAAAGTTATTTTGTGTTTATAATACCGAAATCTTTGGAATAAATTAATTTATTCCCAAAGTAAATTTTATTTAGGGAATTACATGTTTTATAATACCGGGCATAAGTATATTTTATTAATTTTTAAGGATAACTTACAGTGTCCTTTGTTATTAGTTAATCATACAATCATCTTATAATAGAGTATTATGTACTCTTACTCAATATCCTTGTTTTTTTTTTTTCTGTAAGAAGCAAAAAAACAGCAATAATAGGGTCCATTTAAAGGTGGACAATGGGCATATGTGGGTATTTGTAATTCCCATGCCCCCATTAGTACCCTCTGTAAGTATAATTAGGCTTGTAGAATCAATAAAAATATTTGAAAATCGTAGACCAGGTGGCACATGACCCTTCATCAGCCACACACACACTCACACACGTGCATTTGAACTATGACCATGACCCTTTTTTTCCCCGGACTCTGCCTGGCCAACGGTCGTCCTCCGGCACCCTTTCGCCTTTAAACAAAAGGACCCACAAAAAAATGGACTCGACAGCATCCCACATCTTATGTATTTATGGTCGCAGACAGATGCTCGTGAGCAACAATAAACCAGATGTCCAGCGTAATGCACACACACACATACGCGTTTCAAAAAAGCTCCCCTTTTATTATAACTTATCATACGTGTCATCGCTAATTGCGGCTTTTAAAGCATTAGAAAGTTGAAAACGCGTACGATTTCTATTACCCCTGGACACTATCAAATCTCGAATCTAAATTGAGCCTCTCAATTTTTTTTCATTCAATTTTAATTCCTTGATGCACTCGAGTGTATGATGATAATTAAGAAAAAGTGTAAGGAGGACACACTGGTTATTAATTTTCTATTTTATTATGTTACATACTGGATATAATAAACACCAGGTGCGTTTTATTACTTCAAATATGTGTAGAATGTTTGGATGGGTGTTTATTGACTGACCCTCGGATTTTGTTTGGGCATAAATCCCAACGGTCACTTTTTTCTAAAGGAAAGGGTTCAGATTAAAAATACAAAAAATAAGTACTTTGTTCTGTTTTTATATGAATACAATGAAGAGTCTTTTATAGAAAACAATACTTTACAAAATATGAGCATTGGAGTGACATCCAGGCTAAGGGATAGTACATCCCCCCCCCGTCACCCGACCCCGGTCCCCCTCTTGTAAAGATTTAGAATTTATTTGCAATCATCGTCCATTTTCAATGTCATTTTTACACGCGGAGAATTCAGAAATTTATAAAAGCGTAATTATTTTTAAAATAATGGTTAGAAAATTCACGAAAAAGTCAACATTTTTCAACGCAACAAAAATTTAGGAAATCCACGAAAATTGAAGAAAATCTTGATAATTCATTAAGAGTGTCAGAATTTTAAGAATTAACAAGATTCTAGAAAAATCTAGAATACCGTCAACATTTTAAAAATAAAATGAAATTTTAGAAATTCACGAAAACCGTGAAGACTGACTTAAATCCTGGAAATTCATGAATTTGAATACTAACAAATATCTTGTAAATTCATCAAAGCATAGTTATTAAAAAAATAATAATGATGATGATCGAAATCACGGTTGTTAAAAAAAACGTATTTTTTTTTAATTTTAATAAAACAAACAGTTTTTTTCAACAAAACGTGTTTTCTTCATTTAAACATTAACAATTAAAAACATGTTTAAAACATGTTTAAAACACGTTCAAAACGTGTTTAAAACAGAACACACAGGGCATTTTTCTTTCGAGTATACATATTCCGATAATAACACCGTTTTTTTAAATTTGCGGTAATTCGTTGTTTAAATGCCGTTAATTTGAGACTTTTAACGAGTGTTTTCCACTCCCAGGCTAAGCATGAAGTAAAATTTCGTGTTTAGAAAAGCCTAAGAATTTGGATTGGCCGCGTAGCGAAGCGGAGCGGCCAATCCAAATTAGGCTTTTCTAAACTCGAAATTTTACTTCATGCGCCACGCTTAAAACACTGATTTACAATGAAGTTTAAAAAACACACATATAACAACGATTATAAGCAACCTATTATACGTTAGAGTTATTGGGTTGCCTATAATCACTGTTTTAAACAATTTATTCAGCGCAGAATTTGACTCGCGTTTCATTCAAATCTACATACTGGATTGCTAAAGCCGTATATTTCAAACTTTGCGATATTTCAGTGTTTTATACGTGTGGCGCATGAAGTAAAATTTTGAGTTTAGAAAAGCCTAATTTGGATTGGCCGCTCCGCTTCGCTACGCGGCCAATCCAAATTTTCAGGCTTTTCTAAACTCAAAATTTTACTTCATGCTTAGTCTGGGAGTGAAAAACCCTCGATTAAAGATTCAAATTAAAATCTTTTAAAAAAACAACGAATGTCGTAAAATTTAAAGTGTATGCATATGTATACCTGAAAGAAAAATTCCCTGTATTTAAAAATCACATTTGATATTTTATTGTAATAAAATTTTATGTTTAATAATGTAATTTAAAATAATTTCAACAATTTACCTAAAATTTAAAAATGTAAACAAAAAATCTTAGGTAAGTAAGATAATAAAAAAAACGTTTTAGACAAATTTAACGTTTGAAACAGGTTTTAAACAAATTTTAGATTTAAACCATGTTTAAAACAAAACCGTTTAAAACATGACGGCTGTTTTCAAATATGTTTAAAACACTGTTTTAAAACAAAGTGCTTTAAACATATCAACCCTGATAGAAATTCACTAAAACAGTTTAATGTTAATTTAATGTCTGTATGTTTTGGAGTTTACGTGAAGTGATTATTACAAATAACAAGACTGTTATTCCTTACTTCACTTTTTATTTAATGTTAATAATATTTAATGATTGCAAAGTCGAAATCTTGAATAATATGTTTATTTGTTGTTTGTATTTTATTATGTGATTGTTTTATATATATTTTTTATATTTTTATTATTATAGTTATTTTATTATTTGTTAATTAGATTTTTATATGTAGGTGTTTTATTTATTACATCCTAAATTATTTTTAATGACGTTTTATCTGCTTGCTTTTAATGCGTAACTTTAATATGTTTATTTGTGGCTCCGTCAACTTGGCCCCCCACTTTCAATTTTTTAGAAAAACATCATTGCACAGAAAAGCCCTTAGCTAGCACAGGCTAGCACAGCCAAAATTAGAGCAAGCACACAAATAGTAAAAAAGTTATAGGGGTTTCAAATATGGGGGGGCTAAGTTGACGTTTGCCCCCCACTTTTGATTTTTCAACTTTTTTTATATGATTTGGATTCCTCAGAGCTAGCACAGGCTAGCACAACCAGATTTAGAGCAAGCACAACCCCAACAACCCTTTAAAAATACAAAATTAGTTTGTACCCCAGCCCCCCACTTTAATATTGTTTTATTATTTCTAAAGGAATCTGCAGCTTAGAGCAAGCACAGGCAGAATATGCAAAAATTATTTTAAAAAATAAAATGGTTAAAAAGATATTTCAATTTTAATTATCAACCGTGAGCTTTCAAATCCTGTATGCGTAATTCCGTTCATGTATTTTAATTATTATGCTAAATGCGTATTTTCTAACAAATCACAATATTTCAACGGATTTGTTGACAATAACTTTGCCATATACTTAACTAACAGTTTAAAACATTGCTTTCAAATGCTGTGACCCGGAAAGCAAGCACATTTAAGACAGTGACGTAGTGAGCTATTAATGACCAACCCTCGAATAATTTAAAATGTAATAACTCCACCAAATACTAACAGATTTCAAAAATTCTTTCAAAATATAAATGACTAATGCATTGGTAATAAATGCTGTGACTGCGAAAGCTAGCACAGTAAAGACAGAGGCGTAGTAAGTAATCAATATTTAACCCTCGAATAATTTAAAATGTAATAACTTCACTAAATACAGAGAGAATTCAAATTTTTTTATAAATTATGAATCACTAATGCATTGTTAATAAATGCTGTGACTAAGAAAGTTAGCACAAGAAAGACGGTAGCGTAGTGAGTAATCAATATTTAACCCTCGCATAATTTAAAATGTAATAACTCCACCAAATACCAACAGATTTCAAAAATTCTTTCAGAATATAAATGACCAATGCATTAGTAATAAATGCTGTAACTGAGAAAGCTAGCACAGTAAAGACAGAGGCGTAGTGAGTAATCAATATTTAACCCTCGAATAATTTAAAATATAATAACTCCACTAAATACAGAGAGATTTCAAAAATTCTTTTAAATTATGAATCACTAATGCATTGTTAATGAATACTGTGACTAAGAAAGCTAGCACAAGAAAGACAGTAGCGTAGTGAGTAATCAATATTTAACCCTCGCATAATTTAAAATGTAATAACTCCACCAAATTCTAACAGATTTCAAAAATTCTTTCAAAATATAAATGACCAATGCATTGGTAATAAATTCTGTGAGTAGGAAAGCTAGCACACAGAAGACAGTGGCGTAGTAAGTAATCAATATTTAACCCTCGAATAATTTAAAATGTGATAAGTCCACTAAATAGAAAGAAATTTCAAATATTCTTTTAAATTATAAATCACTAATGCATTGTTAATGAATGCTGTGACTAAGAAAGCTACCACAAGAAAGACAGTAGCGTAGTGAGTAATCAAAATTTAACCCTCGCATAATTTAAAATGTAATAACTTCACCAAATACTAACAGATTTCAAAAATTCTTTCAAAATATAAATGACTAATGCCTTAATAATAAATGCTGTGACTGAGAAAGCTAACACAGTAAAGACAGAGGCGTAGTAAGTAATCAACATTTAACCCTCGAATAATTTAAAATGTAATAACTCCACTAAATACAGAGAGATTTCAAAAATTCTTTTAAATTATGAATCACTAATGCATTGTTAATGAATGCTGTGACTAAGAAAGCTAGCACAAGAAAGAC
The DNA here is from genome assembly GCA_932526585.2 of Philonthus cognatus. Lineage (NCBI taxonomy): Eukaryota > Metazoa > Arthropoda > Insecta > Coleoptera > Staphylinidae > Philonthus > Philonthus cognatus. The sequence goes on from OW052244.1 coordinate 42,714,947, forward strand.
AGTAGCGTAGTGAGTAATCAAAATTTAACCCTCGCATAATTAAAAATGTAATAACTCCACCAAATACTAACAGATTTTAAAAATTCTTTCAAAATATAAATGACTAATGCTTTAGTAATAAATGCTGTGACTGAGAAAGCTAGCACAGTAAAGACAGAGGCGTAGTAAGTAATCAATAGTTAACCCTCGAATAATTTAAAATGTAATAACTCCACTAAATACAGAGAGATTTCAAAAATTCTTTTAAATTATGAATCACTAATTAATTGGTAATGAATGCTGTGACTAAGAGAGCTAGCACAAGAAAGACAGTAGCGTAGTGTGTAATTAATATTTAACCCTCGCATAATTTAAAATGTAATAACTCCACCAAATACTAACAAATTTCAAAATTTTTTTCAAAATATAAATGACCAATGCATTGGTAATAAATGCTGTAAGTAGGAAAGCTAGCACACAAAAGACAGTGGCGTAGTAAGTAATCAATATTTAACCCTCGAATAATTTAAAATGTGATAAGTCCACTAAATAGAAAGAAATTTCAAAATTTCTTTTAAATTATTAATCACTAATGCATTGTTAATAAATGCTGTGACTAAGAAAGCTAGCACAATAAAGACAGTGAGTAAACAAAATTTAACCCTCGCATAATTTAAAATGTAATAACTCCACCAAAGAATTTTTGAAATCTGTTAGTATTTGGTGGAGTTATTACATTTTAAATTATGCGAGGGTTGAATATTGATTACTCACTACGCTACTGTCTTTCTTGTGCTAGCTTTCTTAGTCACAGCATTCATTAACAGTGCATTAGTGATTCATAATTTAAAAGAATTTTTGAAATCTCTCTGTATTTAGTGGAGTTATTACATTTTAAATTATTCGAGGGTTAAATATTGATTACTTACTACGCCTCTGTCTTTACTGTGCTAGCTTTATTAGTCACAGCATTTATTACTAATGCCCTAGTCATTTATATTTTGAAAGAATTTTTGAAATCTGTTTGTATTTGGTGGAGTTATTACATTTTAAATTATGCGAGGGTTAAATATTGATTACTCACTACGCTACTGTCTTTCTTGTGCTAGATTTCTTAGTCACGGCATTTATTAACAATGCACTAGTGATTTATAATTTAACATAATTTCTAAAATTTCTTTGTATTTAGTGGACTTATCACATTTTAAATTATTTGAGGGTTAAATATTGATTACTTACTACGCCACTGTCTTTTATGTGCTAGCTTTCTCACTCACAGCATTTATTACCAATGCATTGGTCATTTATATTTTGAAAAAAAATTGAAATCTGTTAGTATTTCGTGGAGTAATTACATTTTAAATTATACGAGGGTTAAATATTGATTATTCACTACGCTACTGTCTTTCTTATGTTAGCTTTCTTAGTCACAGCATTCATTAACAATGCATTAGTGATTCATAATTTAAAAGAATTTTTGAAATCTCTCTGTATTTAGTGGAGTTATTACATTTTAAATTATTCGGGGGTTCAATATTGATTACTTACTACGCCTCTGTCTTTACTGTGCTAGCTTTCTCAGTCACAGCATTTATTACCAATGCATTGGTCATTTATATTTTAAAAGAATTTTTGAAATCGGTTGGTATTTGGTGGAGTTATTACATTTTAAATTATGCGAGGGTTAAATATTGATTACTCACTACGCTATTGTCTTTCTTGTGCTAGCTCTCTTAGTCACAGCATTTATTAACAATGCATTAGTGATTCATAATTTAAAAGAATTTTTGAAATCTCTCTGTATTTAGTGGAGTTATTACATTTTAAATTATTCGAGAGTTAAATATTGATTACTTACTACGCCTCTGTCTTTACTGTGCTAGCTTTCTTAGTCACAGCATTTATTACGAATGCATTGGTGATTTATATTTTGAAAGAATTTTTGAAATCTGTTGGTATTGGGTGGAGTTATTACATTTTAAATTATGCGAGGGTTAAATATTGATTACTCACTACGCTACTGTCTTTCTTGTGCTAGCTTTCTTAGTCACAGCATTTATTAACAATGCATTAGTGATTCATAATTTATAAAAATTTTTGAATTCTCTCTGTATTTAGTGAAGTTATTACATTTTAAATTATTCGAGGGTTAAATATTGATTACTTACTACGCCTCTGTCTTTACTGTGCTAGCTTTCTCAGTCACAGCATTTATTACCAATGCATTAGTCATTTATATTTTGAAAGAATTTTTGAAATCTGTTAGTATTTGGTGGAGTTATTACATTTTAAATTATTCGAGGGTTGGTAATTAATAACTCACTACGCCACTGTCTTTAATGTGCTTGCTTTCCGGGTCACAGCATTTGAAAGCAATGTTTTAAACTGTTAGTTAAGTATATGGCAAAGTTATTGTCAACAAATCCGTTGAAATATTGTGATTTGTTAGAAAATACGCATTTAGCATAATAATTAAAATACATGAACGGAATTACGCATACAGGATTTGAAAGCTCACGGTTGATAATTAAAATTGAAATATCTTTTTAACCATTTTATTTTTTTAAATAATTTTTGCATATTCTGCCTGTGCTTGCTCTAAGCTGCAGATTCCTTTAGAAATAATCAAAAAATATTAAAGTGGGGGGCTGGGGTACAAACTAATTTTGAATTTTTAAGGGGTTGTTGGGGTTGTGCTTGCTCTAAATCTGGTTGTGCTAGCCTGTGCTAGCTCTGAGGAATCCAAATCATATAAAAAAAGTTGAAAAATCAAAAGTGGGGGGCAAACGTCAACTTAGCCCCCCCATATTTGAAACCCCTATAACTTTTTTACTATTTGTGTGCTTGCTCTAATTTTGGCTGTGCTAGCCTGTGCTAGCTAAGGGCTTTTCTGTGCAATGATGTTTTTCTGAAAAATTGAAAGTGGGGGGCCAAGTTGACGGAGCCTTTATTTGTCGTATTTATTTTATATTGTAATGTCTTTCATAAATTTTTATATTTTTATTATTGTAGTTATTTATTCAGTGGCGTGGTCAGGAAGGGGCAGCTAGTCGCTGCTATCAATTTTACTTTGTATTTTTGAAATCGCCGTGTGTTTAAAATCATTGAAAAATTGTGCGTTAGTAAGCATCTGCACACGCCCTCATTTAACGCGAAATTATATTATAAATAGTTGTTTTCTAATGACTGTGTAACATTCTTGATTAATTTAGTTATATTTTGTTTAAATTGAATTCACACAAAATAACGTTAAAATAACACAATTTCAACTTTAGGTGCAAATTAATTGAAAACTATCAAAGGGAAATTTTCTACGTATTTTACGTATTTTGAAAGAGCATAGGTTTCTCAACGCCCGCAGAAAGTTTTATGCGAATCCATGATTGGATTTTTGAGTTATGATGTTTTTTTTTTAATCCAAATGCTACAAAAATCATGGTGAAAAAACACAAATTTTAACTTTGAGCAAAAATTACTTCAAAACTATGATATAGGTATTTTCTAACTTTAACATATTTCGAAAAGACATAGTTTTGTTAATACCCACAGAAACTTTTATAAAAATTCATGCTTGTTTTTATGATTTATAATTTAAATTCAACTTTTTCTAATCAGGGTCAAAAAACACAAATTTTGACTTTTAGAGAAAATAACTTAAAAACTGTGATATCGGTATTTTATAACTTTTACATACTTTAAAAGAGCATAGCTTTGTTAACACCCACAGAAGGTTTTAAAAAATCGATGATTGTTTTTTTTAATTATGATGTTTTTAAATCCAACTTCTACAAATCAGGGTGAAAAAACAGTAATTTTAACTTTGAATGAAAATAACTTAAAAACTATGATAAGTGTATTTTTTACCTTGTACATATTTTGAAAGAGAATAGTTTTCTTAACACATGCAAAAAGTTTTACGCAAATCCATGCTTGGTTTTTTGGGTTATGATGTTTTTTTTAAAATAAAAATGCTACAAAAATCATAGTGAAAAAACCCAAATTTTGACTTTGAGTGAAAATATCTGAGAAACTATGATATGGGTATATTGTAACTTTTGCATATTTTGACAGAACGTTGTTTGGTTAACACCCAGGGAGAGATTAATAAAAATTCATGTTTGGTTTTTTGAGTAATGATGTTTTTAATCCAACTTCTACAAAAAATCAGGGTGATAAACACAAATTTCGATTTTGAGTGAAAATAAGTTGAAAACTATCGAACGGGCTATTCTCTAATTTTTACGTATTTCAAAAAATCATAGTTTTCTTGATATCCGCAGAAAGTTTTATCCAAATCCATGATTGATTTTTGAGTTATGATTATTTTAAATCTAAGTGCTAGAAAAATCATAGTGACAAGACACAAATTTTAACTTTATATTTTCTAACTTTTACACATTTTGAAAGAGCATAGTTTTGTTAACACCCGCAGAAAATCCATGCTAGGTTTATTGAGTTATGATATTTTTTAATCCAATTTCTACAAAAATCAGGGTGAAAAAACACAAATTTTGACTTTGAAAATAAGTTGAAAACTATTTGATAGGTATTGTTTGATAAGTATTGTTTTATTTATTTCAATGCATAGTTTTTTTAATATCAGCAGAATGTTTCATGCAAATCCATGAATAATTTACTGAGTTATGGTAATTTTAAATCCAAATGCTAGAAAACTAATGGTAAAAAAACACAAATTTTGACTTTAAGTGAAAATAACTTGAAAACTATGAAATGGGTATTTTCTGAATTTTACATATTTTGAAAGAGCATAGTTTTGTTAACACCCACAGAAAGTTTTTTTTTAAAAATAGGTTTTTTCTCAGTTTTACGTACTTTAAAAGAGCATAGTTTTCTCAATATTAATATCAAAGTTTCATGAAAATTCATGATTGATTTTCTGAGTTATGATTATTTGAAATCCAAATGCTGGAAAACTGCAGTTTCTATAAAAATATTTTATGTTTATGCAAATTATATTATTCTGTCTAAACTGTTCTTTCTTTCTGCGCTTCAGTTAGAACCCCCCCCCCCCCCCCCCTATGTAAAAATCCTGGCTACGCCACTGTATTTATTCATTACACAATCTAGACTAACATTATGATATATTATATATATATATATATATATATTATATGAGGTGTGTAAACCTATATATAAACACAAATAAATCAATTTTTTTCTCTAACGAATTATTTTTTGTAGAAAAATGGTTAGTAAAAAAGTGTTTCCTATCCGCGCAGTACTAAATTATTTTAAACATACCATGTGTCCCCCCGCATGGTATGTTTAAAATAATTTAGTTTAGTTTAGCATGTATTTTATATACTGACAAGGCCAGGGAGGGGGGGGGGGGGGTCAAACCCTTCCGAAATTTTCAAAATGTAAAATATTTGTATGTAAAAGCAAAAAAATATTTTTACCATTAACCCCTCTTAACCCCACAAAAAAAATTTATAACACCCTACGATTTTTTTTTTCTAGCTACGGCCTTGTATACTGATATTGAAATTGTTTTTTTGAAAGGATTTTCTCGTATATAAATAAAAAAATAAATATTGTTTATATATAATAATAGTAAAATAAATGTTTGTTGAGATTTGTTCGTGTAATAAAAATGCAAATTAACATTTCAGCAACACACCGCAATAAGCATAAATGCAAGTCTACACAGACATGCATCAGCCCTCGTAAACTTTCTAAGGGCCGCATTAAAATCGCAACTCGACAAGAGATTATCTGCAAAGGTAGCTTTGACTTTATAGTTAGCATCTCATGAAATATTAGCATGCAGTTCAGAAACGTGTGCATTAGAGCGGAACGAGCGGGAAAAAATGTATAGGGACATAATGGACCCTCGGCATGTAAGTACAAGCGAAAGAATAGAGCGAAAGAGTTCTTCGGCGGCGGGGCGGGGCTTACGAGTGGGGTGGGGTGCGAAGGGTTCGAGGGCGCCACGCCCCGCGATCGCGGGCGCCCTTTTCGGCCCCGCCGGGCCGCACCCCCGCTCCCTGTATTTATCCACACTGCCGGCCATCATTGCAACTGCGAGGGTGGAATTATACACTTTTTCCCCTCTCGTTTTCATAGTCGTCGTCGTCGTCGACGACGTCGACGTCGCTGCGTGGCAACCCCGAGGGCCTCATCGCCATATTGATTATGCCTCCCCCGGAGTTTTCTTTACCCTATTGTTTTTTTTTTATTCTGTACATTTCTATACTTATTCAAATCCATATTATAATTTCAAAAAAACACCCACTCGTACAATATTTATTATGTAGAAATGGAATTTGCAGGGCTGATGGCCGATGGCCAATTTAAAGGATTACATTTTGTTTATCTAATATATTATTTATTATAGATAGATTAATATTAATTTACTATATATTCTATAAAGAGAAACATTATACATATAATTTGAAATTACAATAATAAATGACATATGTCTCTTTTGCCGTCAAGTTGACAATATTGTTGTTTCTGTTTTTAAATTTTAGAATTTTGCCCAACTTTTGCACATATATCGGGTGTGTATAAATTGGCGGATAATCTGCACGTGACAATATTCTACATAAAATTCTGAATAGAAAATGTCGACGCAAAAATGTTGAATCATGCTTAGTATACCATCAGGAGGCATTTAAAAGAAATGGACATTTGGCAACGTTGCATTGACGGGCTGCCATGTTTTTTTTTTTTTTAATCTCATGATTAGTTACGTGGGTTGCATCAGAAGAGCAATAATGATGGGGTGGAGCTTAGTAAATGTGTCGAAAAGAGTATCTTTTGGAAGTAGTCTAGAAGGTATTGGCGAAGCGACTGGATTTTCGTAGTTGAGTGATTTATGTTGACTGCAGTACTGCGGCGTTTTTTCTTCTTCTAATGATACAGCATAATTCATTTATTTTGTTCGAAATGAAATCCATGTGGTTCTAAGCAGAGTTGCAATCTCTTTTGTATCGTATTCATCACTCGCTTCCAGTATTTCTGGTGGTGTAATTTCCAGTATCGCCGCTTCAATTCTGTTTTTAACCTTGTTTTTAACCTTCTCAGAGCATAGAAGGTTTTCTTGTAGGACCAAATGAACGGTCTTGTTACTAGGGATATCTAATGCGGCAGCAAATTTTCGGGTACTTACGGTGAGATCTTCTCCTATTGCACCTAGAACTTGCTCTTAAATTGTAATGTACGCCTCTGCCGTGGCCGACCACTGTTCGCATTTCAGGGGACAAGCATACCCGTTTCACCTAGTCGTTGATCCAGCCTTCGAAATACATTTCTAGAAGGATGCCTCCGATTTTGAAAACGTGCTTGATATTCTAGTTTTGCCATTTGTGCATTTCTTTTACAGAAACCGTACACCATATATCTGCATGTCGGCGTACTCAATAAACGTAAAAATGAACAAAACAATAACACGAAAATAACACAGAAGCATAAAAACATTGAAGGGCGGGAACTAATTCATAATAACGAGAAAAACAGAATTAGCACAAAATTGGAACCAGCAAGTTTAAATAAATTCGTAACAGTTAGTGTCAAAATTTGTCACTGACGTAAGCGGGAGTCGACTTTGCCGGCTGTACTTTATATGAAAATAAGCTAATGAAGAAGTGTTAAAAACAGACGTTTCAGATAAAAAGATTGGACACACTGGCAAATAATCTTAAACTAGTCATTCTACCGAAATTGCAGGGTTTTCTCTAAATTATTATTATTAATAATAATAATTATTATTATTATTAATAACGCATATGAAACGATTGAATGTTCAAACTTTGAGGACCTCGTGAAGACTCAGGAAGCATGGTACAACATTTTAGAAGTAAGATATTTTGCTTAGAATTTTACAAAGAATATCACCACGTGTAGATTATCCGCCAATTTATACATACCCGATATATATATTTTATTAAGTAAATTACATACAAATTTCAACAATAAAGTCTTTGTCTCCATTTTATTTTTTGAATTAATTTCGCCGCTAAAACTAAAAAAACAATTAATATTGTTACAATAATAATTCATTTATCTGCGGCAGGTGGTGGGAGAGCGGAAACGTCGCCGGTAAATCGCTCGGCGAGCCACAGACCGGGTTCGATTCCCGTGCACGGGGAGTTGTTATTTAAAAATAATAACTCGTCGTGTCCCTGGGTGTGGTGTGAATGTGTTGTGCCGTACAATATATGTTAATACAACTTACTAAATAAGTTATAAATTAAATAATATAAGTTAAAAATAAATAATTGGTGTTGGCCAATGTTCAAAGCAAGTAAAGCCAGGCAAAAGCGAAAAAAAATATTATCTGCGACCCAGTAGCGTAGCAAGGTCATACCCAGTGCGGAAATATTTTGTCACCCCCTTCCCTTACATGCACACATTTAAATCATAATAAAATTCTTGCAGATTGGAAATATAAACCTACAAACTAAAACTAATTTTAAAAAAATGGCAGGAATATTTAGCATAGAAAACTGAGATAAAGTGCATTTAGAGTTACTTAACTGTTTTCAAGGCACTCTTACAAAATCAAAAGGTTATAATGCTACATATGTAACCAGGGCTTCGAACCGTTACTTTTTGCGTTCCGGTTTTCGTTCCGGTTCAATTAATAAAATATATATCGGTTCGGTTTCGGTTTCGGTTTTTGTTCCGAAAAAAAGAACGTTTTTTTTGCTCTTTACGGTTTTCGGATCAGCTTCAAGTGATTGTTTTATTTTTTGAAATGTTTTTATTTCAAATTAAAAAAAAATGTTAATGTGTCCATCATAGCCTCCTCGATATAGATGTGATCATTTAAATATTAAGAATACGGAAAAGTGTTCTACTTTTATTATTATTATTCACAAAATAAATATTTTTTGCATTTTCTCGCCATATCTTAGTAAATATCTATTACATCTTAACACTACATATTTTCAGCTTTACTTTAAATGAGTGGTTTATACTCGTGGCGCATGAAGTAAAATTTCGAGTTTAGAAAAGCCCCGTGAAAATTTGTCTCGGGTCGCTGCGCGACCCTCGACAAATTTTCTACGCGGGGCTTTTCTAAACTCGAAATTTTACTTCATACTTAGTCTGGGAGTGGAAGACACTCGTTACATTAAAATATGTCACAACTATCAAACTGCGTGTCGCAAGTGCCATAAAGAAAAATAATAATATGATCATATAATAATATATTTCAAATAATAGTTGTCTCAAATTCACAATAGTCGACTGACGCCGATTTGGTTCAAGTTTGATACATTGGACTAATTGTCATTTCAAGTTGACAGGATAGACTAATGTCGGCTGACGGCGGCTCATGTTAAGTTCACACAATGGACTAAACGTCGACTATCGTCGTCTTAAGTCAAACTGACACAATAGACTAATGTCAGTCAATATAGTGACTTCCAGTCATAAAGTCACAATACTGAAAATATAATCGATATAGTGATTTAATGACAAAATCATATCATAATCAAAAGACAGTGACTTACATTCATAATATCGCAATAGTGAAAATACAACGAATTAATGACAAAATCCAAATATGTTGCCTTCGATAAACTGGACCACAAGATTATGTTTCATAAGTTGATATCATTTGGCCTAAATAATAATATTTTGAATACTATCACTTCATAACTACATAATCGCAGGCAACTTGTTGAGATATACGGTCACAAATCCAAATGGTACGTAGCATCCAGCGGGATCCCCCAAGGATCGAATTTGGGACCTCTGCTGTTTTTATTGTTTATGGATGATGTGTGTGCAACTCTGAAATGTAATATGGTGCTATATGCGGATGATATTAAACTTTACAGTGTTGTTAGTAAAATTGATAATTGTATGCAATTGCAAAATTATATAAACGTTTTTACAGATTGGTGTTATGCCAATAAATTATCACTTAATACATCAAAGTGCTCCATAGTAACTTACACCAGAAAAATAAATTTAATTGCGTACCCATATAAAATTGATAGTATAGATTTATGTAGATTAACGGAAACAAGGGATCTTGGAGTAATTTTTGATACTAGATTGACATTTAATACTCATATCGAAATGTTAACTAAGAGTTGTTATCGGATATTGGGTTTTATAATTCGCAATTGTAGAGAATTTACAAATATAAAACTCCTACTTTTGTTATTTAACACCTTTGTATTAAGCAAAGTATCGTATTGTGTATTGATTTGGTCACCAATGTATTTGAAATATTTTGGTATGCTTGAAAATGTTCAAAAAAAATTTCTTAGGTATCTTTATTATGTAAAATATCGTTAGTACAGATTTGACATACCCTACAATGACCTACTTGCTGAATTTGATTTAATTTCTATCCACAACAGAATTTTACTTATAAATATTTGTTTTCTTTATAAACTCATGAATAATATGATTGACGACATACAGTTTTTGAATCGTTTTAAATTTAACATTCCTAGAGTGTGTTCTTGATTTTGTAAAACTTTTGTGTATGCTACTCCAACTAATAATTATTATGCAAACTCACCTATTATAAGATTATCTCGACTTTATAATCATTACGCATACAATCTCGACATATTCACTTCAACATTCAAAGTGTTTAAGCATAATGTTAGTGATTCTATAAAATTATTATCTATGTTACCGTAGTTTATGAGTTAATTTTTAATATTGTTTATTTCTTTATGGTTTTATGTGTTTCTGTTCTGCATGCATCTTTTATTATATATTTATATAAGTTATATTGTATTTAATTGGTAATAATGATATAGCCCTGTTATTGGACTTTGCAGTCTGTTGGGTTATTACTAAATAAATAAATAAATAAATAAAATAAATAAATATAGTCAAACTAGTGACTTACAGTCATAATATCACAATAGTCAAAATACAGTCGATAGAGACATAAAATGACAAAATCCTAGCATAGTCAAAAGACAGTCAACCAAGCGACTTGTCTAAAAACATTGGACAATTCGCATTTTATCTAGACAAAACGCGTTTTGTCCGTATTTCGTGTTTTGTCGGCAACATATACATCGACATACTACAATTTAGTTAGTCTTGGGGGGGGGGGCGCTCAAGTCCGCGAGCCACCCTTCTGGGTGCGCGCTTAGGCCCTTCTTTAAAGAATTTTGAAATAAGAACTCTAGCACTAGAAAGGCCTTACGAGGCGACTCTACCATGTCAAATATTTAATCAAGTTTTTTTTTTCATTTAGAAGAAAACGTTTGAAATAAAACTTACACAAAATATTATTTCGCGGCGCATTCTAAGAAAAAATAAATATTTAATCGTTTATAACAAGTTTTTGTTATAAACGATTAAATATTTATTTTTTCTGGGTGCGCGCTTAGTATTGAAATAAATGTATTAAAGAAGAAAGTTGCTCCGCAAAAATTAAAAGTTGCTTCAGCAAGAGAAAAATGTTACACTAGTTGTAACATTTTTGCCCCCCAAATTCAAATTTTTAAATATTTTATAGAAGAGATCCATTCTATGAAAGTTGCTCCAGCGAAACCACTAAGTTTCATTAGTTACACCAACTAAATCTACCCCCTGAGGCCAAATCCACCCCCTTTTTAAAATTTCAACAAATTCCTTACTTTATTTATACCTTATAAATAATACCATAGCACTGACAATAAATAAGGGATAAAAATTGTTAAACTGTAATTCATTAGGCGTATTTTCATATTAGTATGGTAATTGCTCCTAATAGGAGCTTTGTATAAATATTAACTAATTAATATTCCGAAAAATACAAGGGGTTGTAAAATGTCGCAAAAAATTTGCAAAAATAAATGATAAAAAGATATTTATTGTTGATCACCAAAATAGGTATAGCATCGTCAGATTTACAATATTTAGTAATAAAAATTGCAATTACAATATGTGACATACATGATAATTAAAATATAGCAATAATAAGTGAGGCAAGTATATGGTTAAAACAGTGGCGTAGGCCAAATTCGCCGCCCTCTCATTTAGGTGTTTAAATGTAAAAGGCTCCGAAATTTACAGTAATTCTAAAAATCTTTCCTTCAAGAATACATTTGTTATCGTGTATCGTACAGGGTATAAATAAAGAAGTCATTAATAATAAACTTCAAGAATTTTTTTCCCTGTCTTTCTAATACAAATCAGTTTTGTGGAAAACTCCAATTTTGATCAATTTTAAAGATTTGTCAACTGCTGTCATGTTTAATAATAAACTTCAAGAATTTTTTTTTCCTATCTTTTTAATACAAATTTATTTTGTGGAAAACCTCCATTTTGATCAATTTTGAAGATTTGTCAACTGCTGTCAATAACAATTGAATTTTTCAAGTTTTATATAAAATAAAAATTACAATATAAATTCAAAATTTGTCATTTCCCTACTTAAAATAGTATGAAAATTCACAGAATTGACTTACAATTAATAAAAAATGTACACATTCATAAAAATCACACCTGATCTAAATTTAAAATATACTCTAAATTGGTATGAAATTGAATATAATATTAAAACTTAATTTAATTCCAAATAAAACAAGTTTAAATGTAAATATTTTCCGGCAAAGATTTCTTTTCACGTAACGCCATCTAGTGAACATGAAAGAAAGCAGAGCAAGTGTCACCACACTGCAATAGATGGCAATATCATTGGGTTTATTTAAAATTACAGATTTCTGTAGGTTCATTAGCACCCCGACCGGTTAGCTTTAATCATCTACTAACCATTGAATATACCTCTGATTTTATCAAATTTCTAGAACATAAGAATGTTATAAATTTGTAAGATATCCTAAACATGTCTCTTTCATCGATATCCAATTGTGTAAACAATTTGTAAATACAATTGTGCTTTTAAAAAGAACTAATCACTGATTAAGGTAATCAACTTGGGTGCAAATGAGCATTAATATTAGAAATTTCTGTAAATACAGATTTATGTAGAAATAACAGCTGTTTATATTTACAGAAACCTGTAATTTTATTTAATTACCGATTCCTGTAAATAAAAATTTGATTAAAATTACAGATTTTTGGATTTTCAAACTCTGTGATATAATTTGTATGAATTTCATTTCTTAGCGCCATCTATTACCAAGATCCCTTAGTAGATGACAGACTAATTTTCAATTAATAATTTATCACCTTATCAGCAGTAATTTTAATAATCTTTAAATAACAACTATTAATTACAATATATTTTACAAAGTAATAAACATTTCATAATTATAAAAACATATTTCAAAAAGCCTTGATAAAGATTTTTTAAACAGCGTTGGCGACACTGCGTTTTGACAGGACGAGCTGGAGCCCCGCCCACCATTGCAGGTAGCCCGAAAACACCTGTAAATTGACGCAGACTAAAATGAACGCCAATAAAAAGATTGAGGAGGCTCTGGAGCACATAAAGCTCGCAGAAAAATGGTGAGAAAATTTCCTTGTACGCTCTGCTGTAAAAGAGACAAAAATTGCAACGAGTCTATTCCTATTTTCAGTTTGAAAACCTCCCTGCTCAAATGGCGACCCGATTACGACGAAGCGGCCGACGAATACAACAAAGCGGGTGAGTGAATTGTGCAAATTATTCAGTATTGATGACAAACGTATAACATTAGGAAATTATTGTGAGGCGATCAAAATGCGCTCTGTTAAAGAATAATTAGTTTTTCTTTTATAATTTAGTGTTTAAACTTGTAAAGACGAACAATAATAACAAGCATAAGATGTTTAAACAATTGTGTTAGAAATAAAACACCATGATTTATTTTAGATAAATTTAAAAACAAATGTAATTCTGACTAGTTTTCACCTAATTGTTTCATGAAATGTTAACTGAGAAATCAGTTCAATAATCATTAGGTGTGATATTCGTTCCAATTTAAATAGATTGGAAAAAATTGAAATAAGTACTTGCACTTAAAATATTGACTATTAGACACACTAGTCTAGTAATAATAGTGTAATATGAAAAACAAAACTTTAAATAAATGTAAACATGACCCATAATAATCTATTAATAAAAATTGAGATCTCTAAAAGAAAAGTTAAATTTACTGTTTATATTATTATGAACAGTGGAGGCTTCTACTCCAAATCTTTACTTTTTAAGAAAATTTAGCAAATTTAATATTTTGCTTACAGAATTATTAATTGTAGAATTTCAAAATTTATAGCATTTGGCAATACAAAAATAGTGTTAGAAGTGTTAACAATGGACAGACATTTTCTAGCAATTCATACATACAGTCTTTAGTGAATTTAATGGCTCGAGCTACAAAGCCCTGTCGACAGTTCATACAATAAAAACTCATTAATGAAATATGGTTAACAATCAAATCCATTAAGATTAATACTTCATATTCTATTAGTTTATTGATCAAACATTTTAAAATTTTGGTGGATACTGCGATGAAAAACCAGTTTTTTTTTTTTTCGACAATTGAGTTCAGTTTTGAGCAACACAATGTCTGTTTTCAGCTACATGTTTCCGGAACGCAAAGTCTTTTGAGCAGTGCAAGGACTGCTTGTTGAAGGCCGCCGATTGTCACAAGCAGAACAGAAAGTAAGTTTCAAGCTGTATGCTTTTCAACCAAATGTGGTGAGGTTTGTTATGTTAATGTTTGAACTGCAAACATATTATCAAATCTAACCTATATCACTATCTAACCCAACTGATTTGACAACAATTAAGGACCTTCCCTAAGACTAACTAAATTGTAGTATTTTGACATACATACATGGGCGAGCCTAGTAAAATCGGGTTGAACTACCTGGGGGTAGCTTAACCCGATCTTAAGGGGACACTTAAGTAGATTTTGTTGTAATAATGCACAATGTTAGGTTTGTGTTTGTAGCTGGTAGAAATTAACTAGCATTAAACTATAATGATATTGATATAGGTGTTATTTTTTGACAACTCTGAAACAAAATTTCGAAGAATATCATTTTTATTGAGAAATAATATTGTGAAATCTTCTGCAGTGGATTTTACGCTGCGAAGGCGATCGATCAAGCTATACTCGTCTGCAAAGAGCTCAACGACTTCCGCGATGTTTCCTCGATGGCCCAACGAGCCGCCCATTTATATCAGACAAACGGCAGCGCTGAATCCGCCGCTTCTTCCCTTGATAAAGCAGCGAAAATCCTAGAGACTCAGTACCCCAAAGAAGCCCTACCCTTATTCCAAAAAGCTGCTGATATCTCCATAATCCAAGACAGTTCCCGTCAGGCCGCTGAGTATATGAGTAAGGTCGCCCGGATCCATGTTAAATTACACGAGTACGATTTAGCAGCTGATGCTATCAGGCGTGAGATGGGGTTGTATCAGCAAAACGAGGCGTTCCAGGCGATTGGTCGGTTGGCCGTGGCGCTCGTCTTGGTGCAATTGGCGAGGGGGGACGTTGTGGCAGCGGAGAAGGCATTTAAAGAGTGGGGGAATTGCTGTGAGGCTCCCGAGGTGCAGACTTTGGAGAGCTTGTTGTCGGCTTATGACGAGGAGGATCCAGACGCGGCTAAAAGGGCGCTGAATTCGCCTTTTATCAAACACATGGATGTAGAGTACGCGATTCTGGCAAGGGACATGCCGCTGCCTGAGGGGGTGACAGTGCCTGTTAATACCGGAGCTAGTTCTGGTGTCAGAGAGAATGCGGCACCTTCCTATGTATCGCCTAATTCTCATACAACGGCAACTATCGAGGTAACTGATATTTTGATTTTTTCATTCTGAATTATAATTAATTTTATAATACATTATTATATGCTACCATGCGATCATTTAAATTATGATTTAGAGTAGGCGGCATTTTTTTCGTGAGGTTTCCCAGAATGCTAATTGAATGGTGGAATAAATATGAGGTTTTGGTAAACTATGTGTTAACAGTCAGCAGTGCCAATCTAATTTAAAATTCAAAGCCTAGTTTAAATTATGTTTCAAATAGTCGCAGGTAGAAGGGTTTGTGTATATATAACAATTAATTTTAACAAAGGAGAAAGGCGATGCTCAACCCCCGGCTGTAGCCACCGAGGACGACGAAGAGGACGAAGGTCTCTGTTAATTCTAAACTTAATCAAATTCACTTGTATAGTTGTTAATTAATTTATGTACAGCTTTATTAAAAACAAAACAAAAAAAAATTAAACTTGACAAAAATAAAAACAATTAACTAGCAAATGTCACTCACCACTCTTTGGCCAGTTTAGCAAGTAGTTTATAATTACAAACAGTGAGAAACACTTCTTAAAGTAAAACTCATCAGGTGCTTGGTGACTTTTACCTTTAGAGTGAAGATGCGAAATGTATTTTGCAGAAAAGGAAGAAAGAAAACACGTGATACATTCCAGAATCGATGTGAAACGAAAACAAGTTTCAAGAGCCTAGTAGTTTTTTATTTTCGTCAGCTGTTCAAGTGTTTTAAAATCGTCTCAATATTTTATTAAGTGCGCGTATAATAAATGAATATACCGTAGATTTTTTTTGTTTTGTTTCGTTCTCTCCTTGTGTAAACAAATGAGGTATTGCAGTTTTTAATCTACGTTTCTAAATAAAAAATTTGCATCAAAGACACAGTGAAATTTCGTCAATTTGAAGAATTTTAGCTATTAATGAATGAAAAAATGAAATGAAAGAATGAAAAAAAAAATATTCTTACATTTTCAACAGTTTTTGGATTATTGCTTAGATGAATAAAGTGTTTTTAGAACCTAACACTAAATCAGTATTTAATACTGGATTAATAATCTGGCAACATAATCCGACATTTGCTTAATAGGTTATGTTTTAATATACAAATAGTTGTCAAGTGCAGTGTTATGCTAAATTAACAAATATTCGTTGATAATTCCATTCCAACCTAAAATCATGCATATTTGCTAACAAACAAAATTGCAGAAGTAAAAATGCAAGTGGATATTTTAAAATTATCTTATTTACGTTCTCCATGCCAACGACTGTACGATCGCGCTGAATTAGTGACGTTAAGTTCAATCCGTCAAATCACTACGTAATGCATAATTGTCACACAAATCGTTTCGGAACAATTTCCAAGGAGGAAATTATAAGTAATATAAATTTAACAGTACCGCTAAATACCAAAAAAAGTAAATCGTCAATTTTGACCCAATAAAGAGAAAAAATAATCCTCACTTTCTAATAGCGGTTTGCTGTTTAATTTAAAAGTGCGTAACTGATTAATTATTACTAATGCATTGAATATAAATTATTCTTGCGCGAAACGTTTCTACAAACTAAAAGAAATTTAATAGGACATTGGCAACGCTGCAAGAGCGGATGACAGATTTTAGAATGACAATACACCTTTGTCATGGAATTATCTTATCAAATACCACTCGAGGTTTGGTTTTGGGAGGATATTTTTTCATTTAATAACTCGTGCGTGGTTTTCCAATTTTACTCGAGAAAACTTGTATAGACAAAAACACTCGAGCTTCGCTCTCGTGTTTTTGTCATCCAAGTTTTCTCTCGTTAAAATTGCTAGGCACTCGTCTAAATAAAAAAATATCCGGCCAAAACCAACCTCTTGTGGTATTACATACGAATATAAATATAATGGTTTATTTGATTGATTAGAAATTGGTATCACTTAATGACTTTTACTATAAACTGACAAATTTTAATTGTTGCATCATTTAATTCAACTGTCATAAAATGTTGACTTGTAATTAAAAGACTCCATGTGTGTGCATTATTTTCTTTTGTAAATTAAAAACTGCTACACACATTTTATGTGACGAATATTTCCAAAAATAAAACTATAGAGAAAGCGATATGGCGATGATAAAGAGAGTGTGAATGAAAATACATGAGTTTTTGTGATGCTTGTGCTTTATCTAATTTAAGAATATTTTGTAAAGTTCCACTTATCCATTATTCTATTATCACTGAATTTGAGGAGGAAACTAAACAATTCATAGGTGTAAAACAAATTTATTATGTGATAAATGTCTTTGTAGAGGTTAGGATGTAAAAACGATTATTTGCCCGTTTTTCTGACGTTCTGTTGATTTTCGTACTTATATCGAGACAGATTCGATTGATTCTGTATGTGTATATATATATATTAAAAAAATGAAACCATATAAACGATAATGTTGAATGTTTCTGTTTTATAGCTGTTGAAGTTTTATAGTTTAATTACGTTGTGGTTAAATTTAAAGATTGTGTTCTGAAATAAAATTACTGCAATCTCAATCAAATTTATTTTACCTTTACCTAACAAAAAAAAACATTTTTATGTGTTCCAACTTCGCTTGAGTAATTTAAAGTTTATAACACTGTTAATGTTTGTGAAAATGTATGTATTTCTTCTGCTTCAGTTGAAATTTACTTCTAACGAGTGTAAACTCCCAACTGTTGTCTCTGATAAAGGGGCCCATTGGTTCATCAAAGAAAACAGCTGGGAGTTTACTGTCAACTGTTGGGGAATTCTTTGATGACCCGGTTGTTAATCGTAAACGTGTTTGGGATTTTTGCAATCGTACAAAATAGACTAACCAGAGCACCGTTCATTATACATCACATATATGTTGAATGTTGAACATTTTGATGAACGATTGTTAATCGTGAACGCGTTTGGGATTGTTGCAATCGTACAAAATAGACCGATTGGTGTTGGCGGAGGTTTATAAAATGACTGGAGTACCGTTCATTAATACCAACATATATCACAAACATGTTGAATGTTGAACATTTTGATAACCTGCCTTTTGCTTTTAAACTCCCGCTATTAGCCCGGATTCAAGCCTCAATTTGAAGTTTAATCCGGTTCTGTTCCGTACTATTAGTTCATCCATTTCGCCACCGAAAGCGTTTTCATAGATTAGTTGGAGATCCGATTCTCATAAATTAATTTCTCTATAGGTAGCAAGCTATTAAATTATTAGTTCTAAACTAAACAATAGTAATCTACTAAGATGTTTTATTAATACGAAAATGTTAATTTGATAGTCTTTAGAATTGCCAACTTCTATTGATAATAAGATTGAAAAAAATGTACATCTATGATTTTTAAGGGTCTTTTTTGCTGTACGAAAATCGTCATTTTTTATTCCAGCCTTCCCAGAAAAGCTAGAGTTACGAAAAAATTCATACATAATCTTGACCCCATTTTAGGACCTGTGTGCATCGCTTATGATTCTAGCTATTATCGTTTTTCTGAAAATAAATATTATACATCAAGTGAATTAAACACGATTTTATTCACGAAAAGATTTTTGATTTCACGAGCGCCTCGGCGCGAGTGAAATCATTTCTTTGAGTGAATAAAGGTGTTTAATTCACGTGGCGTATATATGTTTTTATTCAATTTTGACGAAATTGTAAAGAAAATGTACTTTACATTTATTTTTAAATACATTTTTTAACTCACTAGTGACCTAAAAAAATTTTAGTTCACTAGTGAATAAAACCTTGTTTATTACGGTTGTTATGGAGTTAATAATGTCGATTTAAATTAACAAAATTGAATAAAAAATCATAAAAATTGCAATAATTTTTAATCACGAAATAATCTTCAGAAATTGTCACGGATTTGCAAAACCGATGCACACCGGATCTATTTTTACCCCCTGAACATTTCTGTAAAGTTAGATTTTTACGAAATGGCCTGGGAAGGCTCAAATAAAAATTTTCACTCGTTTTGCAATTTTCCGCATACTGTCACGCTACCTAGTGGTTGTATAGCGGAAATGGGGTATTTTTCAGTTCAGGGTGTCTTTAATAGATGGCGATCTTACGTGACAACAATTTGTGGGATTTCATTGAAAAAGTCGTTATCTTAACGATTCTAAGAGACTGCTCGCAGATTTTTATGATCTGTTATCGTGGCTTTTTAGATAATTTGCTTTTCAAACTGCTGTTTTTATAGCAAACTTATTACGAAATTGCTATCTTAATAGCAATTCTGAATTGTTTTCACAACTTTTATTATTTTATTCAATTTTGTTAATTTAAATCGACATTATTAACTCCATAACAACCGTAATAAACAAGGTTTAATTCACTAGTGAACTAAAATTTGTTTAGGTCACTAGTGAGTTAAAAAATTTATTTAAAAATAAATGTAAAGTACATTTTCTTTAAAATTTCGTCAAAATTGAATAAAAACATATATACGCCACGTGAATTAAACAAATATCTTTTCGTGAATAAAATCGTGTTTAATTCACTTGATGTATAATATTTATTATTATAGAATTTTTTTTACACGTGTGTTTTTTGACATGCCATTCTTGGTGGAGAGAGGTAACAGAGAAGATCCGTATGATGTTTCTGGTAGACGGATTCTGAAAATTGCCTCATTTTGTTTTAGAATATTTAGAACATAACAACTGCTCATATGCTCAATGCTAACTCAAACAAAATATTATACCACGTATTAATTATATACAGACTCCACCAAAAAAATGTATTTTTTGTGTTTGTTTTACATTTATATACTGATCACACATGTAATACTGTCTTCAGTTAAGCACATAGTTACTTTAGATGTTCAAAATGTTGGCCGTTGGCAGTCAGACAGATAACAGAATGACAAGTGGTCGCTGCAATTTACATCGGTCAACGTTTCAATGGGGCTTGCTGCACAAGCCACTGTAATCTCCCGGCGAAGGTCCTCCAGCACCTACAACAACTACGAATCCCCCCCGAAATATTCAAATACTAACATTTTTAAAAATTTCAAAATTTTCGCTGTAATATTCCAAAATGAAATTTTTGAAAATTTCGGGGAGTGAATTTAAGCTCCCCTATCCCTCCCCTTGATTACGGCCTTTTTGGTACTGGAGGAACTTCGGCAGCAGATTACCGCAGCTCGTGCAGCGATCTTCATTGACACATTGACCAACATAACATAACTGCGAGGACCGTGGCGTTCCTTTATGCGACTGGCCGCCAAGGGCCAACATTTTGCATATCTAAAGTAACCATGTGCTTAACTGAAGACTGTATTACAAGGATGATGAGTATTTTAATGTAAAAGAAACTCACAATACATAGTTGTCATTCTTTAAAGAGTGTATACATTTTTCTGGCGGACTCTGTATGTATAGTACTTACAACATTTACTGTAATTTCCTGTAGCTAACTTTTTGAAATTTTCTACGATAACATTTATTTATAGATGTAAACGTAAAATAAAGATTTTTATTTAGGTAACCATTCTTGTCTTTTTTATTCCTTGAGAATTGAAGCATGGGCTTATATGCTGGAGAAAACAAATTGTAGTTATGGATATAATAACCACAATTGCATTTCCTATTTAGACGTATTCCATAAGCAATAAAATAGAATGCATTATTCATCGAGTGTTACATTGCAAGTGCTGATTACTTTAAACAGTCAGAGATTAAACTTCTTAAAAAAGAATTTTTATTCACAAATTGTTTATACATTTGCATTACGATGAAAGAGACATGCTTAAGATATCTTACAAATTTAAAACATTTTGTCAGCTGTTGATTTAATTGTGGTTAACTTCTCAGCCACGATTAAGTTCCTGCGGTGCAGGCGGGCAAAAGCCTGAATAATACACTATTCTGTCACCGTTTCTGCCTACTAAAATACCAATAACATAAGTATTTGCTAGTATTGCTACTTTTGATTTCCAGTGCAAGTAAAAGTGATGGTTCTTACTGATCAGAGGGTCTATTCACAGCATTGATGCAATTTGTCTTCGGTGAGAAGTCGCACTGAAACGTCGTTTTGGAAACAATTTACTAAACCGTATAGAGTAATTTCAGTGCAACTTCTCACTGATGACAAATTGCGTGGGTGCTGTGAATATCCCCCCGAGTATTTTTGCAAATACCAAAATAAAAACAAATATTACATAACCTCCTTATCCATTTGCCTCTGTTATGTGATTATTACAGCAAAACCCAGTACTAATAAGTAGAGTCAAACATGAATCCTAAAATATCGAAATCACATTACGATCACATATTATTTTATATTTCACTTTCACTTTATATAAAATCGGATACACAATTCAAAATAACCAACCAAACGATGAAATTGCAAGGATTTGACAGAAGTAAAATTAAAAGAACAGTGCAAAACGTTAGAAAGAGATGGATGCACAGCTAGTCTGGCTCGAAAATAAAAATGTATCGAGAAATGAATAAATGTTTTCCCCTTTTACTCCCCTCAGCCCAACAACGCGTAAAAAACCGGTTCCGTGCCGCTAACAAACGAAGTATCGCATGATGAGTAATTTTATAGAAATCATATATGATGAACAACTGTGTTGTAAAACCAATTCCATGTCCACCATCGCCACCAGGGGCGCATTTTCCTTTAGACGCGATTTCGTCAAGGTCAAAAAGTGAAAAAGACCCTTAAGGGGAATATAACAGTGGTCTGAAATTTAATGTTAGGTTTATTTAAAAACTAAAGGTCCTAGAAAGTTGAAATTTTGACAGCGTATATTAAGCCCAATTATCTAGTAAAATATCGAAGTACCTTTTTTTTTTAACAATTTGCTTTCAGAGGTATGAAAAAAATAATGTAAAATTTTTCAAAATTAAAAAAAATATTCCCATATCTTACTAGTTTATACTATAAGGAATATAATGTAAACATTTCATAAGGATGCGATAGCTCATGTCCGAGTCAGGTTAAAATAAAAATCTTGAAAAATAAGACTGTAAAATACCGCTGCCTTGCGGATCTTCTCTTAGTTGAACGCGTTGTACACTCATCTGCACAATTATTGGAGGGGCGAGCAGCATGCGGCCAGCGTTTATCCCTGGGCCGGTGAACGCTGCGCGGCTTAGCGTTTGTTTTTCTTTTCATTTTTCAATCATAGTTAACAAAATCGGCTCGCGTCGTTAGCATTTATTCTCGTAAAATTAATATTTCGCAATTATAATCGACATTTTATTGTACTGGTGTTTTATTTTCATGCTTTCTGACTACTAATGGAATAAGTATTTTTTTATACTGCATGTTCACTAATATAGAAAACACGAAATGTTTCACTAATTTAAATAAAGATGTGTAATATACCTTTAATATTGGCTTTCCTTATTATTTGACAGTGTCGGTATTATTAAATTATTTTTAAAGTTTTTTAAGCTGATTAATAAGCCAGAAGCAATCGAATAACAGTCTTGTTCCAATCATTATTTCGTCTTAAATCTTTCGTTGTTAAAGCAGTTGTTAAATGCCATTAAACTTCTCGCAATAAAACTAAAGTAAATTGTAAAGTTTTTAGCAATCGGACCTATTTGAACCAACTGCGACTTCATCAACGAATCAATGATATCAAAACTATAAGAATAGTAAGAATAACACCAATATGACGTTGTCATAGATTAATGTTACAAATCAACTATTTTTTACTGAGCACAGGTAATATTTGTTTGACGAATGTTTAAAAAAATGTAGGGTTTAACTGCGTGCATATTCATTGTTAATTATTTTAGAGAAAATAGAACTATAATAATAATAAGGTAGTTATTATAATGAATTTTAAATAACAAGCTTCTTGCTCAACATTGCACCGAGCCCAATATATTTTTTTCAAATTTGGCTGATTTTTGATGAGTCATATTTTGATAGTAAGTAAATAAGGAATAAATGAATTGTAATTGAGTGTTATTGCAATCCTCTATTTATACGGCTCAGTCAACTTAGCCCCCCGAAGTTCGACTTTTTAAAAAATAACTGTTGCGCTAGACGGGCCTTAGCTAGCGCTAGCTAGCGCCACAAACATTAGAACTAGCGCCGTTTAGACAAGAAAGTTAGTGGGGTTTGAACTTTCGGGGGGCTAGGTTGATGCTAGCCCCCCGAGTTTGGATTTTTCAAGTTTTCTTACAGTATTCGGATTCCTCAGAGCTAGCGCTACCAATTTAAAAGCTAGCGCCACCCCCACAACCCCAAAAGATTATAAAACATTTTAAACCCCCCGAAATGATATTTTTTTTAATCAAATTGGGTGCAAAAGATTGCTTAGAGCTAGCGCCAGCAGAATATGAAAAAAATATTCTCTCAAAAATACCAGGTAATAAAAAGTTCACATCCAAACTTTGATGTGAGAGCTTTCAGCTCCTGTATGCGTATTACCATTTACTTGCTGAATTTCAATACAAAATCATGATTGGCATATAAAATACCGCTTCCAAGAAATATGTTGGCGTTGTAATTACTTTATGTATGTTCAAAGACACTGGCTATTACAAAGATGATGCCTAGAAAACAGTAGCCTAACTGACAAGTTTTTTTCAACAAAGTCGTACTTCGAGGGGCTAAGTTGACTGAGCCGTATAATGTAAGCAACAACTATCAAAACATTTAAGCTAAATATTTGATATGTAACATAGATTAGATATTTAGGTTTGCTTACAGAGTTGCTCCTTCATTAGGCAAGAAATGAATCTTAAACTTAATATGAGTAATAACCTAATAATATTTAAGTTGAATACAACATAATAACATACAGGGAGTTTTTCTTTAAAGTACACGTATTCCAAATTTACCTTATTTTCTTTAAATCTTTAGATATTCCTTGTTTTTTATAAAAAGTTCAATTCAAGGCTTTAAACGAGTGTTTTCCACTCCCAGACTAAGCATGAAGTAAAATTTCGAGTTTAGAAAAGCCCCGTGAAAATTTGTCGAGGGTCGCGCAGCGACCCGAGACAAATTTTCTGGGCTTTTCTAAACTCGAAATTTTACTTCATGCGCCACGCGTATAAAACGCTGATTTTAAGTAAGGTTCAAATATACATAAATTTCACAAAATTTTAGTGTTCTATACGCGTGGCGCATGAAGTAAAATTTCGAGTTTAGAAAAGCCCAATATATCTAAAGATTTAAAGAAAATAAAGTGAATCTGGAATACGTATACTTTAAAGAAAAACTCCCTGTATATTGTAGAATTAGGATATTGAGATAGATTGTGTTTGAATGAAAATAAAGTTAATTGAATAGCAACGAAAGGAGCTTAGTCACAATTTTGTAGCATCGAAAAGATACCCATGTTTTGATTAGGTACATACATAGCCCGATGTGTACTAGGTAAATTTTCAGGCATTCATTGTATTTGAAAAGCGTTCAGTTTGAAACTCCCAACGAGTGTTTTCCACCGAGTAATTACGACTGTCTTGCTAGCACTAGTTATCTCTTGAATAACTTTCTCATTTATCACTTGGTGAAACATTTTGAAATAATAATAAAGGATAAATTAAAAACACTTGGTTTGTTTCACTATTTGTTTCTATTTACTTGACTAGTTTCGCTTTTTTTACGGCATTATCAAGAGTGAACTTTGATAATGCCGTAAAAAGCAAAACTAGTCGAGTAAATAGAAACAAATAGTGAAACAAACCAAGTGATTTTAATTTATCCTTTAATATTACTAGCTATGTCGCAAGCTATCTCGTTGCCAATGTTTATAAACATTAGTATAGTAATTACAATGCCAAAAGAGTTTTTTAAATCGTACGGTAAGTTCTTGAGTTATAACGATTTAAATTAGCTAGGAGTGAAAACACAATTGTCAGTTACGCTACTGTCTTCTAGGCATCATGTTTCTAATAGCCAGTGTCTATGAACATAAATAACGTAATTACAACGCCGAAATATTTGTTGGAAGCGGTATATTATATGCCAAACATCATTTTATATTAAAATTCAGGAAGTAAATGGTAATACGCATACAGGATCTGAAAGCTCTCGCATCAAAATTTGGATGTGAACTTTTTTTACCTGATATTTTTGAGAGAATATTTTTGTCATATTCTGTAGGCGCTAGCTCTAAGTTATATTTTCCACCCAATTTGATTAAAAACATCTCATTTTAGGGGCCAGGGTTAAAAACGTTTTATCATTTTTTGGGGTTGTGGGAGTGGCGTTGGCTTTTAAATTGGTAGCGCTAGCTGGCGCTAGCTCTGAGGAATCCGAATAGTGTAAAAAAACTTATAAAATCCAAACTCGGGGGGCTAGCATCAACCTAGCCCCCCGAAAGTTCAAATCTCCGTAGTTTTCTTGTCTAAATGGCGCTAGCTCTAATTTTTGTGGCGCTAGCTGGCGCTAGCTAAGGCCGGTCTAGCGCAATCGCTTTTTTCAAAAAAGTCGAACTTCGGGGGGCTAAGTTGACTGAGCCTATTTATACACATCATCATTTTGTAAACCCTGTACTAAACATAAAGAAAACAGGGCAAACTAGAATATTTGACCGAATATAAATTGAAATTCTCCCCAAAATTTTGGGTATTTACCTAATTTGGCAGAGGCCAAATTAATACACATTATTATCATGGCAATAGCAGTTAGGGAAGATAATATTCCCATTTAAAAAATATTATTGAAAATCCTATGTTCCGTTTTTTTTATATATGTCCGGCATATAAATATCACAATGAGCTTATGAACATGAATTATTTTAGTATTATATTTTTAAGAAATAATCTATAATTGAATAAAATAAAACACATAGTTTGTTCGGCTGTCGAAACTGGAGTCTTAAAAGTAAAAACAATGTGTTATAATGACAAGAATAAGAATCATCAGTTTTGTAAATACCGAAAAAATAACACAGGATCTGATAACGCTTTCTAACGAATTGAAAACAATACATAGCTTGTATGTATTATCAGCGTGTTTAAATAATACGAATCGACACTTTCCTTCGATCCGTCTTTTTTATACGCTTTTTTTTTAGTCTATTCCACGCGACGCGAGACCCCATCCATTCATGCCTAGGAGCAATGCACACATAGATTACTTATAGATACATGACTCCCATGTTAATATTTGGAACGTTTCAAGCTGTCAATTTTTTTTCGTTTCACCCCATACCAGGAGAGGCGCTGGCGTCGAATAATTAGCGGGATGCGGGGCGGGCGGGGTTTTGGCGGGTATATTCCTATATTCAAATTGAGCTTATTTAAAATGAAAGGTAAGACTAATAATAAAATCATAAACAATTTAAAACATTTATTAAAAAAATAATTAATTATTGTATACAAACATAAATATTTAATGAAAAATATAGATATAAACAAATGTGTTTCACCATCCTTTTAGTTGGAATGTTTTATAAGTATATATTTATAAAAATATGAAGTATAAACATAAATGTATTTCAAAACATATAATGTGCGATTCTTAAATGTACACAATCTACAACACATTAATTGTCATACAAAGACAAGAATAAAACACTCGATTTCATTCATATTTACGTATAAATGTATTATATTAATTAGTATAATAAACAACAGAATAATACATGAAATTGAAAATACTTATTTATTTTTGAAAATGTTCATGAGTTCTCAAATATATATTAAACATTTATTTATTTTGTAATTGTCACAAGTGTGTTTACTCGCTCATGCATGTGCATCACTTATATATATATATATATATATATATATATATATATATATATATATATATAGTACGTATGTATTGCTTTGAACTATTATTATTATATACAAAAGTATTCAATGAATGTAATACACATTGCATATATTATGTATTATGTAAATACTTATATTGTATATTAAGAACAAAGAATAATACAGTTAAATTTATAATTGTTCTTAAATAATAAATAAAAATTATAATACAAAATACAAGCATTATTTAGTTGAATTCGTTTTGCAATATTAATGAACCTTTTAACACCTATATTAATTAATTTAAATTTAAACAAATATTTTAAATTCGTTCTTTTGTATTATATTACGTACGTACGTTTGAAAATAAAATAACATTAAAAATAAGGGGATTTATATAAATCTAAGATAACAATTAATTTAAAGGCAAAAGTATTGTCAACATTTCATATACTTATCAATTTTAACATTATAATTGATGTATAAAACAAGATGTTAACACATTAAAATTATATATTATTGTTTGCCCCTTTTGCCTCTAAAAATATGTACCCCACATAATCTTAAATTAACTTATTCTATTGGTGGATACTGTAAAGCAACAACATTATTGATAGTGGAATAAATTTATTAATTTATGATGAGACAATCTTTAAGCTACCTAAATACTTTAATTATGAACAATCTCATTGTCAATAAGATCATCCATATATTTTCAAATATTTTTAACTAATTAACATTTTATTTTTTGAAATACGAGAGTTACGTGATTTCAGTTTTGTGTATTTCTGTAGAGCCATCTTTTTAATAATGTCATTGATTTTTATATGTTCTGTTCCATTCAAAATCCTATTTACATTACGTACCCACATATGTACATAAAAAGAAATCATATAATTATCAATGACATCAATTAAATTGTGCTCTGTGCAGGTGAAGGCAGTGGACAAATTGAATAAATTTATTTTTGATTTTAAAAATGGAGCAATATCACTATATGGGCAAATTTTTGAAATATAATATTGAATAATTTGAAATGATTTTGAAAGGTAATTAAAAAAATTAGTGTGCGGCTTCAAAAGAGTTTTCCTATAGTAATTTCTACATTCAATGTAGCAATTGAAAGACTCTTTGTTATCGCACACTAATTCTTGTTTACAAGTATTACAGCCCTGCACTCTCTTTAATATATGTTTTCCCATATATCCTGCTATGTAGGCATTAGTATTATCACATAAAAAATTATATGAACTTTTATATGCAAACATAGCAGGTATATTCGGGGGTGGATATGTACGTGGTAGGGAAATATCATTAGTTAAAAACATTTGTAAAAAATTCAGTACCCCCTCAATACCATCAGTTTCACAATTAACATACGGAGAATTGACTGTCATAAAATTGTTTACAATTAAAGCTTTGAATGGGGACTTAAAAGACGAACATGTTGGATTTATATTGCGCCGTCCATAACTCCTTATACACCCAAAGAAATTTTCTATGGGATCTTGATTAATATTTCGAGGACATACGTGTTCAATAGACTTAGAAGATAATTTATTCCACAGGCATTGCAAACCTTTTAATGTACTTATCCAGTTTGCAATGCATGGCGGAATAAATTTTCCATTAGGTCTAATAAATCGTATAGTTCTCAAAATATTAATCGCATTGGAATAAAATGCAACATGTTCACTCTTTTTAGAAATCGCGCACCTTAAAGGTTTGTTATCATCGCCATTAATTAATGAACCATTCACACTATCAAATAATTGATCGAAGATACCTAACATAGTGTCTGTCTGAGATAACTCATTACCATTATTTACTAAGAATCTCAATGTTGCTGAAGTTCGCTGTGAAAAAACTTGTGCAGCAAGTTTCACCTTCATCTTGTTCATTTTCTGTTCATATATATGGCAATCAGTTATCTTAGGCGGCATCTTAGAGTTAAAGTCCCCATTATCCATCTCATGGAGCTTCACAATATCCGACCAGCAAGCGATATAGTTTGTGCCCTCCCATCTGAATGACGCATTATATTTTAATAAATTATTCCTGACACATTTCCGAAGATGAGGTGGATCGAACAGAGGTATTATTTCTTGATCACGTATCAAGAAACCTTCGTACCGATTCTCCTCACCACCTAAAATGTGTCTTCGATTTGTATCCTCCCTCAACCGTTTTATTACTTTGACATTGGTTGCATGTTGGTCGCATATTGTGCAAACAACATGCAAACCAATGTCTTGTAATTGTTTTATAATGGTTTATTATATGTTCCTGGTAAGGTCTGCAACACCCATACCGTGTTCCACAAAGAAATATGCTATGGGTTGTTTCCATTTCACCAGTATCCCACGAACCATAAAAACCATTACATGGTCAGCAAAGCATGCTTTGGTACTCTCACCACAATTAACAAAACCGTCAATGGAGGATTCAACCTTATTAAAATATAAGCCTGCACTAAGTGACATTTCGTCAAACAGAAGGGCACAATACTTATTAGCTTCATCCATCTGATCACAAGAAATTTTCAACAACTCCAAAATTGGGTTATTAATACCCGGACCAATGGGAATTCTATTCAACAAGGTTTGTAGGAATTGCCTCGATGGAAGAGCAAACACTTTTGCTAAGAACCTGTACAATTTAGGGCCTTGCTTAAACATTGCCAAAGCAAAAGTTTTGTCTTCCATCGAAAACCGCCTACCCCGAGGTTTATACTGTTGCAACCTAACTTGCGACAACAAAAAGTTAAAGGATGTTTTATTCAATTTTGCACGCCATCCTTCGCCGGTTTTTGCAAATTTCATTGCTTGCTCAAGACGTTTCTTATTAGAAGCGTTTTGAGCATTCAATTTTCTAGCAATCCGTTGAAGGTCACGTGCATATGAATATACCCTCCGAGCTTGAGGGGTAAGCTTTCTTTGACTTTTCGCATTTACAGTTGTCAACAACTTCACCTCCAAACCTGTAAATAAAAAAATAAAAATGTTAGATAAGTAAATGGCACAATCATTTGTTTTGTATACATTCCCCTATGTATTGGCCTCTAAAGCTACCAGTGGGGGCGCTCCAAACCCTGAAACCAGCTGTAGAAAACACGTATACTTCGCACATTGTGTATTTCTTTTGAAAATGTGTCGTTGCCGATATCTTAAAGGAAGTGGCATTGTTACAGTGGTTTATATAGTATATGTTTAAGCAAGTAAGTGTGTCCATATCGTGTTTACATGGAGGTTTTTGGGCTTAACCTACTCACGTTATTTGTAGTCCACATGGTGGATTTTTTCAAGCTTGAGCCAAATTTATAAATATTATAATGTATCTCCAGGAGGCAGATGTATAAAGCGGTTAAATGCGTCTTCTCGGTACCGGCATCGCCACCAGCGGGCGTTTTCTTAGCTGTAGAGGCCAATACATCAATAACGAAATTATTCACAGGGATATGTTTACTGAAATATAAAAATGAAATAGGCAATTTTTAAACTTACATTCTTTCTTGGTCCGGGATTTCTTGAGATCATATGGATTGTTTTTGATAAATATAGATGATGTAACCAGCTCAGCATCTGTGGATGAACATGGATTTATCATCACCGAATACATTTGATCGGCAGAAGACACCTGTATATCATCGGTGGATGTAGGTGGTTGACCCATCATCGCATAGGGATGCTCCATACACACATCCAAATTAGCAGGTGGCACCTGCAGAGCATCAGTGGATGTAGGTGCTCGATCCATCACCGAATAGGAATGGTCCACACATACAGCTAAATGAGCTGTTGCAGGTGGCACCTCTGATACTGTGGATGTATGTGGATGATCTATCACCGATGAGGGATCAACTACATCCATCACGAACGAGGGATTGTCTTCATCTTCGGCCAACTCAGCATTTGCCACCTGTACATCATTGGTCGATGCACACGGGGGATCATGTACATCTATGAACAAAATGAAGAAATGTAGCTTACAAACAATTAATACCTATTTTAAAATAATTAATCAATGTGGAGTGCATCATTAACTTACCAACTGTTTTCAAAAATAGTGTTGGTACACTACCAGGTAGTAAATTTGTCCTGGATCTTAAATTACTTTTGGTCGACTTCGCAAAATGCCTGTCACAAACATAATAGTTACTTAGCTGCTTTAATGATTTTGTATACAACTCAGGCCGATTAACTGCTTCCAGCCACTTCTGATAGACCTAAAACCAGAAATAATATAGTATACTTATAATTATTTTTTCTAAAGGCTTATTTCCAAATTTTAGAAATATTAATATAGTACAATTATAGTTTAATACACTTCCAAGAAATGTATGCTATTGCTGAAATAAGTATATTTATTAATAGTATATTGTACAACGAGCATATAATGATAGCTATTAATCACGAGAACGATGTTTGCGGAACAAGCCGTTAGGCGAGTGGAGTAAGTCGTTCGGAGTGATCAATAGCCATTATATGCGAGTTGTACACTATACTTTGTCCACGACAATATAATGCTTTTGTTTTTTTTTTATTAAGAAGTTATATAAATAGGAATAGTATTTATTTTTAACATTAATTTAATACAATTCAATATTATTTAGTAATATTAAATGTAATACTTGAACAATTTGTTAACTTAATTGCAGGAATAGAATTTATATCAAAACTAAGATTCTGATTAGTTGTTGAAACATTTTTATTGCATTGATAGGTTTGGCTTTTAGCTGTGTCTATTTTATTTTTAATGTAGTCGTCTATATAGCCTTCTGCTACTGCTGTCGATTTCATGTATCTTCTAATTTTTTATATTAAACCACTTCAAAACTCTCTTATAATGTAAATGATTTTGACGTTTCAATTTAATTATATGACACTTTGCGGACTACTAGATAAAATTTTGAAAATGATATCATATTAAACAGTGTATATTAAACAGTGAATAATGATTAATCACTGACAGTAGTGAATAATGAATATATTTATAATTGAAGAAACACTTAAATATAATGAGTATATTATAAGATAGTCATGGACAAACATAGTTAAAAATTAAATATTTTAATATTATTTTAATGCTAATCAATTGAACATATGTATTAGAATATGATTATTACAAATTAAATGTATATTATTGTATTTTAAAATAGAATAACTTTAAGAAAGACTGATTGCATCTTTTGAGTGATCAATTGTCTTAAGGTTATTATAATATATTAACATATATTATGTAAAAGAATGGGATCCAATTAGAATAATAGTTATAATTATTTTTCGGCTGTAATCAATCAGACTTGCATAGTTTTATCAAAGTTAAGCTCTGACAAGACAGTGATAAAACACATACATGAAAATATATTTAATAATGAATATAAATTTTCATAAATAAATATTATATTTCATATTTAAAATATTAATGGTCTCGTGATGCTTACTGAATAATGATGAAATATATTTTCTTTATTTTTTATTAATTTTTTAGTTATTTTTCAGTCTTTTCCACTTAATAAAGATTATTACACTTTTTTGTCCACATTGTATATTATAATGTTGACATTTTTTTGATTTATTATTAATTTAAGTATTCTTTTTTAAACTCATTTGTGACAATTGGTAATATCATATTTGTATTTTTTGTGTATTAATAATGGAGATATCAGTCAATAAATACTTAAATTGACAAAAATCATGTTGACGAAAAAACAAAAAAGCATTGAATACTTTTGATTGAAATTATTTACTGAGGCCCCCATATATTTTGTCCTGTGCTCCAACCCCTCTCATCTCTCAGAGGAACGCGTCCCCGCAGTTAAGAATTAAATACTGATTTGTAGTATTAATTTTTAGAAATACTTGAACATCTGGCAAAATGAAACAAATAAACCAAGTTACATTTAGAATTGACAACACTTAAAAATGCATTCAACTAACGCAAATTAGTAAATGAGTATAATTTGTAGTCAAATTAGCTCATAATTAGGCACTTAAGTCAGGTTAAAAATGTCAAATCAAATAATTTAGATCTTCTTTCTAAACATCTAAACATATTGTTTTTACAAAGAGCAGCTTACCCCGTTTTTTTGCGAAAACTTGTGCATCCGGGTGTCTTTACTTGAATTGTAACACACTTTAACTGCACAGTAATGACTAATTTTTTTTAATGTTTTTAACAATTTTCAGAAAATTTTCAATTTAATTAAATACACATGTGAGCCACACGGATTTAAAATGAGAATAAAATAGCTGAAACTACGAAAATATTCCAATACTTACAGATTTGTTTATGTTAGCACTTAAGACCACTTGATGCATTGATGGGTTTGAATTATCAAAAATGTGAAATATATTTTCACACCAGAAATGCCTCATTGCGCCATCTAGCGAACATTTCTGTAAAAAATATGGAAGAATAAGAAGAATTAGCAGCATATGCGCCTCTGCTGGTATGGGGTGAAACAACTCAAACAAGAATTTTGACGCCCTATAGAGTTGACAGGCCCTGAATGCACAAATGCACAGCGAACTGCCGTTTTTCTCTCTGACTGTATTCGCCCCACTTGTGCTGTAAATTTGGCATCGGATGAGCTACTCTAAACTATGTGGGTCTTTCCAACATGATCGGCGTGTTACACTGCAATAATCCCCTTAATAATATTCTTTAAAAGTTAACAGAAAGTAGTTAAATATAAATTAACAAACATTTATTAATAAACTTTAATCAAGTTGCTAAATTGACTATAAATAATCAGCAAATAAAGTGTTAATTATATAATAAAAGTTGGTAGCCTTAGTAAGAAATTTGACAGAATTCTTCTCCTGTCACTCACAGATGGCGTTAAGCGTTCTTTGTTTACATTTTTTTACACACAACACGTTCAAACCGGTTTCTTCCGGGCCATTTAAATCCCCAAGGATTTTAAAAACCACCAATTACTCACCCAACACCCGGCGCTCATTATCATGGAAATATTTGCATCTGGGTCCGAAGAAAGTGCCGCATTTGCATAATGATAAGATAAGGCAGAGAGTTCTTTGGCGTTCAGTGTGCAGTCGAGCGGTGAGTTTGTTGAACCCCACGAGCAACAGTATCAGCATGGAGATCCAAACGTTTGTGTTTATCGACTGCGAGACGACAGGGCTGCCCTTTCAGGAATACTACAAGACGAAGATCACAGAGTTGTCTCTTGCCGCTGTCGAGAGTAACCACTTGAGTTTGGGGGTGTATCCGAGGGTGCTGAACAAGATTAGCCTTTGTTTCAATCCGAACAAGATGATATCGCCTGGTTCAACAGAAATTACCGGTGAGTAAAAAATGTTGTGTTTTATAAAAGAATCCAATATTATTTCACAATATTTCATTACAGTTACATAATATTTTCCTTATAATTACACCAGTACAAACATGTTTTAGTAACCTTTGTTCAACTATACAGCAATTTTTCATGTTATCGTAATGTTGAGCAAACATTTCAATCTTATTATAAGGCAGTAAATTATACGAATATTATTAGACAGGAAAAAGGACTGAAATAACGTTTGTTTTCGACGTTTTTAATTAAGCTGAGAATTTTTAAAGTTGATGTATTAACATAATATTCATTCTAAAACATATTCGAATTATTTCAATATTGTAGTTATTATTTGAATACTCGAATATTTCAAATATTTCAATTATTTAAATGTTTTAATTATTTGAATACATCAAATATTTTAATATTCTAATTTGAATTTGTTTTGGAATGAATATCCAAATACTTTAATTTTAAAAATTCCTACCATTAATTAAAATATGTTTTATTATTTTATTTTAGTCTTTTGACAGATTAACAACCAAGTATATTTTTTAACTTAATACTAAATCAGTGTTATACACACCGGGCACATGAAGTAAATATTTCAAGTTTCGAAAAGCCTAAAAAATACACGATCAATCCAAATTTTCAGGCTTTTTTAAACTCGAAATTTTACTTCATGCACCAGACGTATAAAACACTGATTTCAAGCGAAGTTTTAAATGTATAAGGCTAGGAATTTTTCAATTATTCAATAAAAAACATATTTAAATATTTAAAATGTTCGAATACTAAAATATTCGTTATAAAAAAATATTCCAATTTTCAAATATTTGATTATTCGAATGTTCAAATATATATTTGGATATTCGAATACACGAAAAATTTTGTGTTTAAAATATTTATGTGAGAATATAACTCATAGCCTACTAGAACGAATTTTAAACCAATGAGATGCAAGGAAAGCCGTAGGTACATGTCTATCACCGCGATGATAAAAAACAAAAGAAGCGGTGGGTGATATGTTGTCCTGTCATTCGAAACGTCAAAATAGGTAAAGTTTCGTGCAGTCACATTAATAGAAAAGTGAAAAGTGCGACGCCAAAAAACACCGTCATGAATAAAGAATCACAGTTGCGGCAGTTTACGAACTTTTGTGCGGTTAAAAAGTTCTCAATCAATAGGGAAACAACAATATCTCAGCTGTCGATAATGTTAAGGGACTCACATTATTTTATTCGTTATATTCTCTTACTAAATATAACTCGTGATATGATTAATTATCGATGATATTTTGTCGTTGAAACCGAAGCAGCACATTCAACTCATGCTGCGCACTCGTTGAATCTGCAGCTCGGTTTCAACTCCAAAATATCATCGATAATAATCATACCACTCGTTATATTACGGCTGAAAATATTCTACTATTTAAATTATTCGTATTCGAATCCCAGCCTTAGGTTATATTGGTTTTTTGAATTTGTATTTTCTTGAATTAATTTCTCATTTTTAATGTGAAATGAGAAGTTAGTTCAATTCATTTGGTATTTATGACTGCTTGTTTCTTATAAATTTCTTTTTTTTATTAAATAAAATTAATAAACAAACTATTTTTTAGGGTTATCCAATGACTTATTAGAATTCCAACCCTTATTCGACGAATCCGCAGTAACCCTATTAAACAATTTCCTCTCGTTGTGCAAAAAACCCGTTTGCTTAGTAGCCCACAACGGTTTTGGCTTTGATTATCCGATTTTGAAATATGAGCTGGAAAAATCCGGTGGAGAATTTGACTCGGAACTCCTCTGCTGCGATACGCTGCTGATGTTCAGGCAAATGCACCAACAAGAGTTGGAAAGGCTCAAAGCTATGCCGCAAGAGGAAAATGTGCCTTTGGAGTTTCAGGATGATTTTGATAGAATATTAGTTGAAGCCGTTGAGGGTTTAGAAAAGGGCCAGCGGATTGAGAACGTGAGAAAAAGGAATGAGACTACGCCGAAGAAGAATGTTTCTAGAGTTGAAATTGACGGGGTTGTCGGAGATAAGTTGTATTATATTCCCGGTGCCGATGCTAGTGGGGAGAGTTGGAAGCCCGTTTCTACTCCTAGAAGACAATTGAAATTAGGGTACGTTTATTTGTTCACAATTTTAAATTATTTGTGTTAGTGATAGTTATCAGGACTCCCTATAAATGGCGATAAAAAACAAAACATAAGTTGTTGCCCTCGTGATTTCAATCACGTAATTATTCAAACCCTGGTTACGGTCTTGTAGACCTACTAATGTCTCTAAATGCTGTGTTAATTATATTTTTAGCACACCGAGTTTTAAATTGGGAGATGTTTATAAAAGATTTACGAAAAAGGAGCCTGTAAATGCACATCGAGCCGAATGCGATATAACCATGTTAATCGAATGTGCGGCCGTTTTAAACGAGAAATTCATCAAACTAGCGAACGAGACCTGCAAGACTTTTGCCGAGATTAAAAAGATGGGCCCCAAGAAGATAAACAGCTGATTTTACTCGGCTTGAACTTATTTTAGCAAACGTGTTTTTAAAATGTTAGTTAAATGTGTGTGTGATGTTCTTAAATCTATAATTTTATTTTTGCAGTTGTTTTAAGTCAACTCGGATTTTACTTTAGCACAAATTGTATTTAAATAATTGTGCTATGATCTTAAATCTATATTTTTTCAGCCGATTTTTTCTCAACTTAAATTTTGCCTTTGCAAAAATGTCTTTAAAATGGTATTTAAATAACTGTGTGATGTCCTCAAATCTATAATTTTTTAGCTGTTTTTACTTAAATCGAGTTTTTCTTAGAAAAAATGTTTTTAAACTGTTATTTAAATAATTGTGTGATATTTTTAAATCTATATTTTTTCAGCTGATTTTTCTCAACATAAATTTTACTTTAAAAATTATTTTTAAAATGTTATTTAAATAATTGTGCGTTCTCGAATGTATAGTTTTTAACTTGCATGTTTTACTAGCTAGTTATTTAACCTATCAGCCGCCATTGGCCCTTTTCTAGGATGAACATTCATTTTTTTTTTTTTGTAAATGAATTAAAGTTTTAAATGAGGAGAACCATGAACTGTTTTCCCATTTTTAATTTTTTTTAATTTCAGCGGGTAATAGGTTAAAATAATTAAACTGAGTTTATCTCTAGATTTAGGCAGTTCGGAGGTGAACTTAGTTTCTATTTTTTTTATGTAATATTTAACAATTCTATTTTAGCCCTCAAATTAGTAATTTTTTATAGTGATGTGCAAGATTGATCAAAAAAGATCAACCACTCGATACGTGAAAGTGATCTAGTAGCCTCGATCTTCTTGAAGCGGCTGGACCTTTTTGATTGATCTTTTCTGATTGATAAAAAAAGATCGACTACTCGATCCATGCAAGTGATCTAGGAGCTCGATCTTTTCGTAACGAATTGATCTTTTTGATTGATCAAAAAGATCGACTATTGGATCCATGCAAGGGATCTAGTAGCTCGATCTTGAAACGACTCGATCATTTCCGATTGATCAAACAGATCGATCTCTAAGATCAGATCGATTTGATCTTGTGTAGTGATGTGAATAGTCGATATACTAATTAGTAATGTAACGATAATAGTATGTAGTAGCGAATTAGTAGCAATTATTATCAGATAACTCGGGGGTCTCGTGAAGTTCTCTCGGCACTTGAGGGGCATGTTCTCGAGATCATTTCAACCAAAAAACTTCATATGAATGTGTCATATTCTCAGTATTTACTGAGTTATACACGTTTCAAACTAAATTATGTTCGGTTGATTTTTCCAATATGAAAATATCTCACCTCAAGTAAATATTAAAATATATTGATTATTCGATTCAACAATCTTTGACTGATCGATCCTTGACCGTTGATTGACTGATCTTTCAGATACTCCATCTTGCCCATAACTAATTTTTAACATGCATGATCTATTGTATTATTCCAATGTTTGTGTGATATCCAGAAATCTGTAATTTTGAATCTGATAAATGTTTTTATAACTTCACGTCTGATTGTTTAAAAATTGCAATGTAATTTTATTGGATCCATATTTTATATTTAGGTATTGTTTTTGATGTAAAGAACAGATTTTTATATATTTGTATTTATAAAATATAGTTAATTATAAAAAGTTTTGTTAATCTCTGTTTGAAGGGCTAAGGGGAAAAACCAAATGAGTCCCAAATTTGAAATTGTGGAGGGGAACGAAATGAATATTCAGAACTCTGTATGTTTCACAGGTTGTGATATTTCTTTCGTCGTGAATAACTGGTGACCCACCTGTTTGTTTACTATTAAGTTTGCCTACATAAAAATACTTGGTCTAAGCTACACAATGACGTCAAAAATAATGTTTAGCATTTTTTTGGACACATTTGGTTTTACTTCATTTGCTGTGAAACCTGATCTGCACCTATTTTTCTTTCCATTGCTATATTTGAAATTTTACTTCATGCGCCCGGCACATAAAATCCTGATTTCAAAGAAGTTTAAAATATACTTACTGTTAATGCTGAATATTGAACTATTTGAATTATTCGTATTCGAATTGCAAAGTTCTATTCTATTGAAAGTGAGTGGGTAGTTATGCTACCCTCCACTGCGACCGCAAAGATCTATTGTGGCTCACAATTAAGGTCGAACATCCGACCTTACAGCTCACCTTCCAAGTCCATTTTCTTGATGAAGTCAAGGATCTTGTCAGGTGAAGTTTTTTCCAGGTCCTTCAGGTTTAGCTTCGGTGTGCCAAACACCGTGGTCCTGATCTGGTCGCCAGCTGGACAGGCACATATGACGTGCTCTGCTGTTTCATCATCCTCTAGGCATAGGCGGCACTCAGTGGTGTCGCTTAGTCCTAGTTTATTAAGGTGATGCCTTAGATGGCTGTGTCCAGTGAAGAGAGCAGTTAATGTGTGAACATCTGATCTGCTCAGCTTCAACCATGAGGCCGTCCTGGCCGCAGATGGTCCACTTGTTACCGCTCTGAAATGTCTCATCCCAGGGCAGTTTTGCCAGAAATCCTGTGCCTCGTGTCTCATCCATCCGTTGTTACGGTCTCTAGCTGTTGATCTGGGTATCCCCAGAGCGGGTTCTGGTCCGATGTAGGCTGTACGCGCCCCCTCTCTGGCTAGGGAATCGGCTAATTCGTTTCCTTTCACGCCAGAGTGGCTTGGCACCCACATCAGACTGACCCCGTTTACCTGTGCCATTTGGCAGAGGACTTCCTTGCAGTTCCGTACAGCCAGCGAGGAGCATCTAGAAGATGCCAGGGCCCTAAGGGCCGCCTGGCTGTCCGAACATATTTTTATTGTCCTGCCTGCCCAACCCTTTGAAAGGATTTCGTGGGTGCACATTTCAATGGCGTATATTTCAGCCTGAAGTATGGTAGCATACCTGAGCCACAATAGATCCTTGCGGTCGCAGTGGAGGGTAGCATAACTACCCACTCACTTTCAATAGAATGGTAGCATACCTGCCAAGGCTGTAGTAAAGTTCAGTCCTTGGTCCGACGACTGAGGCTCCTGTTCCAGTGGACAGTTTTGAGCCGAATTGCAAAGTTAGTCTAAACCAGACTTTCCTGACTTAGTCTTATGCCATTCAGTCATGACTAGGGCATCTAAAATTTAAATTACTATAGTTCTACCTTTAGTGTTTGGGTTTTATTCTCTCTAATTTTCGAACAAAAATGCTCATTTCTAAAATAATCTGAATTTTATCAAACTTTTATTTATTATTTATGTTTGTTATAAAATGTTTTTTATTGCTTGTTTTCGAGAAATATTTGATCAAAATTATAGATTCTATAGTTTTTATAGTATTTCAATTCTACTGTCTCAGACAATAAAAAGCTCGTGCGTTTATTAACAATCATGAGTGTTTAATTGATTGCTTTGAATATTTCCGAAGGCATTAAAATCGGACACGTTTGATCCTTGAGAAATGGTCAAATTTTAGTTTCTCTAATATTAACAATTAGGTAAATGAGAAATTGATTTAAGAGTTCTCTAATATTGTTCTGCTTCGATTTAGACATTTCTAACTTTAAAATAATTCATTATTCAAGAGTAATTTTATAAAAATCTATATATTATTTTTTTAAGTAATGAGGTAAACATTTAGAAAACATTTTCAGGGCCAGTTGCATCTAATATTTTGAACTGGTTTAACTCTGAACTTGAGTTCAAAATGACTAGAACTGTCATCTTGAACTCAAGTTGAACGTTTTTGGTGCGACTGGGCCTTAATATTTGGGTGTAATTATAGTTTGAAAATTTGAAGTTGGTGTTTTATATTAAAGTTTATTTTGTTATTATACTGAATAAAAATACATCTAAAAATATATTATTATAATCATTATTTAAGAACATATGTTGTTTTTTTTTTCTTCTTTTAACAAATTCCTAATACTACAACAGTAACATTTAAAAAGTTCTAATTTTACATATATAAAAAATTCTAACAAACACGTAACATTTATATAAAAACGATTTTGTTTTGAATTGATTAAAAGATATGTTCACTCATTCCCTCTGTTGTTACTAAGGGCCCTGTAAAGAGCAAATCCTCCTACTGCTAATGCTCCCAATCCCGCAACAACTCCACCAATCAACAAACTGTTATTATCGGCTTGGGCTAAATCTTGACCAGCCATTTGTGATTGCTCTGAAAAAATATCAAATTAGAAAATGCAGAGCAAAAACAGTTAATACAATTAAATGAACTGTTCATATTATAGGAGCATTGTCGTAATAATTTTATATATTATGTTCATATGTGTATCCCGACATTCAAGACATACAGAACTAGTTTGTGCTTTTTATTAGAAGGATACATATTGATCAACTACTTCCGCAAACTTGTAAGTCCAAAATGTCAAATTTTACAGGAAAAACGAGCCACAGGATATTTATCATATATTCGAAGGGGTATTTTTTCCGGAAGTGGTTTTCCAAAAATGTTTTTTACGGGGGTATTTTAGGGATTGTTTCTTTGAGGGTGGTTATTTTTTGTAGGAGGAGGGTTGTGATATTACTGGCAAAGTTTTTTATGGGTTGTTGTTTCGGGGGTGGTTTTTCGAGGGATGAATTTCAGGCAGGTAAGGATGATTTTTAGGGGGATGGTTTCTTTCCCAAGATGTTTTTTCGGGAGTGGGGCTCATTTTCCAGGAATCTTTTTACATGGGGTAGTTTTTCAAGACATGTTTTTTTTCCGTAGGTGTAATTTTCAATAAAAGTTTTTACAAGGGGTGGTCTTTTAAGGTGTAGTTTTTTGAGGAAGTGATTTTTAGGGTTTGTTTTTAAGCCCGTGGTTTCATGAGCGTTTTTTCCGGGGGGTATAATTATTATATAATTATTATTATTTAATGATTTATTTAATGAAATACAAAACAACCGTCAGATCAGTAATTATTAATATTACTATATAATAATTAGTAGTCCTGTCTAAAGAGATAATAAGCGATACATTTGTTTATTATTATTAATAGTCTAGTCTTTCGATAATAATTAATTATTTTAATATATTAATTAGTAATTTGCCCAACGAAATAATCACTTAAATGAGTATATACTATTTTACCCGATCATAAATTAATTAAATTAGTATAGTATCTACTAATTTACCTGATCAAATAATCGTTTAAATTAGTATATACTATTATACCTGATCAAATAATCGCTTAAATTAGTATATACTAATTTACCCGATCAAATAATCAGGTAATTTCGTATTACTATTTTACCCGATCAAATAATCACTTAAATTAGTAATTACTAATTTACCCAATCAAATAATCGCTTAAATTAGTATATACTATTTTCCACATAATAATAATAATAATAATAATAATCGATTATATCGATATATTTCAATAATCGACTAATCACTAATTAGTATATCGATTATTTCCATCACTAGTTTATACTAACATTGGTAAATTATTAATATCTAACTTACCGGGACACTTTTTGACAAATCTGGACTTACTAGGTTTTGGAAGTAGTTTATGGATATACATGATTTGTACAGTAAGTAATGAGAATTATCACAGAACTTTCATATATTACTATTACAAATTTAACTAGAAATATATACAGGGTGTCTATGCTAAACCGTTCGTTAAAAGTTTATGGGGTTGCCGTTGCACTAAAAATTTGAAAAAAATCCTTGTCATATGGTTGAATCAGCTCTCCTCATGTGAAATATTTTCAACTTTATATCACTTCCGGTTCCACCGGAAGTAGCACCAAGTTTGTTATTTTAAATAGAACACCCTATATATTAGTAATTTTTTCTTGTTTAAATTGCAACATATTTTATTCGAGCATATGTACACTTATCTCTTATAGTTTTCAAGAAAAAACTATATTTCTAAAATTCTGACCTCTAAAAGGCATCTATCTTGAAATCTGTCTGTAACTTTTCTTAAGAATAAGATAAAAATATGATTTATATCTCTACTTGTACCTCTATGAGTGAATTTATTGGAAACTGTCAATTTTCACAATAAGTGTTCTTAAAATGTCAATATCTAAGTGCCCTCTTCAATATCTAGTAATTCAATTTTTTTAAATGGAATGACCCAATTTTTATCACGTGGTGCGATTGGGGGGAAAGTTTCCTACAAAAATGTATTATAAAACTAGACTCCTAAAGCAAGTAGTTTTCGAGTTATTTAGAAAATTCGTTTTTCGTTGCATTTATGCAGGGAATAATGCGCGCATAAGTCGCAATTGAATTTTAGTAGGCCAGTAGTATGCTTTTGTTTTGTCGCGATTGTATTGCGAAATGTCAAATAATAAAAAGAATTAGTACAAAGTTTTACAGAAATCAACAAAATGAATAATTTCGCAAATCAACAAAGTATCAATTTATTCTTTATACATGGCAACTGTCAATTGAACAAAATTTGATTCCAATCTTCTAAATCATGTTTTATTCATCGGCGGCAAATGTGGATAAGTTTCATTAAATATTCTACATGTTCGAGTACCAATTCTATCGCAGTTGCCTTCTATCGCAGTTGCCATGTATAAAGAATAAATTGATAATTTGTTGATGGGTGTATTTATTCATTTTGTTGATTTCTGTATAAATTTGTACTAATTGTTTTTATTATTTGACATTTTGCAATACATAAGCCACAAAACAAAAGAATTACTACTTGCCTACTAAAATTCAGTTGCGACTTATAAGCGCATTATTCCCTGCATAAATGCGACGAAAAACGAATCTTCGAAATAATTTGAAAACCACTTGCTTTAAGAGTATAGTTGTTAATACTTTTTTGTAGGAAATCTTCCCCCCAATAGTACCACGTGATAAAAAATGGGTCATTCTATTTAAAAAAAATGAATTATGAGATATTGAAGAGGGCACTTCGATATTGACATTTTAAGAACACTTATTGTCAGAATTGACAGCTTCCAATTCATACACTCATAGAGGCATCTTCTAGGTACAAGTAGAGATATAAATCATATTTTTATCTTATTCTTAAGAAAAGTTAAAGACAGATTTCAAGATGCCTTTTAGAGGTCAGAATTTTAGAAATGTTTGTTTTTCTTGAAAACTATAAGAGATAAATGTACATATGTTCGAATAAAATATGTTGCAATTTAAACGGGAAATCTAAAAAATTACTAATATATAGGGTGTTCCATTTAAAATAACAAATTTGGTGCTACTTCCGGTGAAACCGGAAGTGATATAAAGTTGAAAATATTTTACATAAGGAGAACTGATTCAACCGTATGACAAGGATTTTTTTCAAATTTTTAGTGCAACGGCAACTCCATAAACTTTTAACGAATGGTTATGGTGCATAGACACCCTGTATATTTAAAAAAACTGTAGTATGTTATAAGTTTAAAAATAATGTGCCTTAAACTAGAAAATTAAATAATATAAAGCAAAAATTATAATG
Organism: Philonthus cognatus; assembly: GCA_932526585.2. Classification (NCBI taxonomy): domain Eukaryota; kingdom Metazoa; phylum Arthropoda; class Insecta; order Coleoptera; family Staphylinidae; genus Philonthus; species Philonthus cognatus. The sequence continues at coordinate 42,759,518 of OW052244.1, forward strand.
ATTAAAAAAACACAACATAATATAAAATATGACGTATTGCACGTTTTACATTAATCATTAATCAACTTAAAATCATATTGCGTATCAGTCTTCTATTCATAAACAAAGAAAAAATTAATAATAATCAAAAATATATATCTTATGTATTTCTACATGCTTAATATGTGTTCTTGTAATGTTATGTATAACACGGATCTTATACCTTAAACTAGAAGTATTATTTTATTAAATTATTAGTTGTAAACTAACAATAGTAATCTACTAAAATGTTTCAATAATACAAAAATGTTAATATCATCCTTCGTACAGTGTTAACGTTGTATGCTAAGGTCTACTAATATTTCAAAGAATTTTTAAAAACAAAGTTGCGTATTTCAGTTTTGACGTCATGATTTTCATTAAGACTTAATGTTAGCATTTTGTAACTTTATTATTGTTATGTGTCATTACAGATTTCATATGTTTCAGTAGAATGTGCATTCTTTTAGACAACACTCGCCTCCCAGTGTGACTACGCACACGAAGATTCCTCTCTCGGATTCTTCGGCTTTACAATAAAATAATTCTCATTACTTTTGAGACAATTTATTTGAAAAAACCAAAACCTCTATAATTTACAATGACATTTACCATTATCCTTACTGTAAACAGCCGGTGGTAATTCAGGTGAATCTAGAAATAAAATAAAATTACATCTCCCGTCGACTATTCTAAAGCAAATACCAACCGAAATATTTCCAAATATTTTCCGGGTCGTTTTTAATTTTCTTCACAATATTTTGTAAACGGTAAGCAACATTAGCGCAGAGTGCATCGCTCCAGTCTTCCAGTAAGTTAAAACCTTCGTGCCAGAAATATTTGATCTCCCTATTTTTAAGGCACTCTATCAACTTTTCCATGAACTAAACATTAATTTACACATGTGTTACACATTTAAATATGTCTGATTTTATAAAATAGAAAAAATAGCATATACAATTCATGTTACAATTACAAATAGTATTGTTCGCGCATTGTCACATTCATCGCTACAAGACTCGTTAGACAATTTTGCACTTACATACAATTTGTAATATTGTAACATTCATTGTACAGGGTGCAGCATATTCGATGATTTCTTCAAGTAAAGTCAGTTTAATATTAATAATAGATAAAAATTAATATATACTTCCACAGCTTTTTGTTGGGGCTCATTTCTTGTACGTTATTGAAATGTTTCTATTTTCAATTGTTTTTAAGTTATATGCCAAAACTTACATTTTAGCAATTTTGTAATATTACAATAACTTCTTTATTTATAAAGACATTGGCATGCGGTAAAAACTTTCTTGAGGAACTTTTTTAATTAGAATACCCTGACCATATCAGATTTTGTTAAAAGTTTAACCTTTATGAGATATGACAAAGTTTTTTTTTTTTTTTATTGTTTGGTTATTCACCAATTTAATATAGAAATTGATCTCCAAACAGAAATTGATTATATAAATCAATTCTGGTACTGGAGAATTTCAATAGTTATTGGAGGTTACTAACTTTTAAATTAATCAATTATTGACGTTGCATAAAATGTTGTCTTAAACTAATTTTAAATTTATTAATGTCCGTGATTTTCCTGACTGATACTGGTAAATTATTGTAGCATTTCACGCCTGATACAAAAATACTATTTTTCAAGACATCAGTTGTGTTCATTCGGATTAGTAAATTACTACGCCTACGTGTGTTATGGTCGTGAATTTGTTTGAATTTTTTTAGTTGAATGTGTGAATTAGTACTATGCATTATTTTATGTATTACTAAGCATCGTTCAAAGTTGATTTTATTTTTTATTGTTAGTTCTGGGATTAATTTATATAAATCTTTCGTGGGGGTAAATCTGTTAAGGTTATAAACTATTTTTAAAATTTTATTCTGCTGTCTCTGTAAAGTATTAATATTTTGTTCACTTGTTCCGCCCCATATGCTACAGAGATAATTTATATTAGATGTGAATAGTGTGTGATATAAAAGGTGTTTACAATGCGTTGATATTAATTTACCGACTCTGTATATTGCACCTGTTACTGCACTAGTCTTTTTTGTTAGATTTTCTAAGTGTTTATTCCATTTAAAGTTTTCAGTTATTGTTAGTCCTAGGTATTTCGTTTCGTTTGTTTTTATTAAGTTAGTGTTATCGATTTTAATGTTTAAGTCTTTAATGCTTTTATTTTTCTGTGCTATAAGCATATATGTCGTCTTATTTTCATTTATGGTTAAGTGATTTTCTGAGAACCACTTTGTTAGTATTTGTAAATCATTATTGGCTAGGTTTTCTAATTGAGATAAATTTTGTCCGCTATACAATATACACGTGTCATCGGCATAGATATATAATTTTCCACTGAGTTTCAATTCAAAAATATCATTTATATATGTGATATATAATGTGGGGGGTAGTACACCACCCTGTGGCAGCCCGTATTCTGGAGTTAATGAATGACTGAGTGATTTGTTTATTTTAGTTTGCTGTTTTCTTTGTTTTAAATAGCTGTCAAATATTAGTAGTTCATTTTCTCTAATTCCTAGTTGTTCCAATTTGGTTATCAGTAGTGAGGTGGAAATTGTATCAAAGGCCTTTTTTAAGTCTATAAAAATAATGAGAACATAATTGCGTTGGTCGAGTTCAATCTGGGTATTATATGTTATGTCTAGGCATGCCGTTGTGGTTCCGGTTTTAGTTTGATAGGCATATTGATTTGGATGTATGATTTTATTAAGTTGTAGATGGTTTTGCAGTCTGGTTAATATTACTTTCTCCACAATTTTTGATAGTACAGATGACACCGTGATAGGACGGTAATTTTCTGGGAGTAGTGGATTTCCAGTTTTATATATCGGTGTTATTACTACTTCTTTCAATTCAGTAGGGTACAGACCTGTTACTAATATGTTATTTATTAATTTACTTAATGTAGGTGTTATTTCATATGTGATGTATTTTATTAGAGTGTGTGTTATGGCATCTTTTCCAGGGGATGAGTACTTTTTTAGTTTGTTAATTATTGATTGTATTTCTTCTTCGGTAGTTGAATTTTTTTAAATACAAATCATAGTTGGCCATAACCTCAGTCGATTGAATTTTTTGTAATCTTTCCAAAAATATGGTCAGCACGTATTCTACTTAAAAAAAGTGCATAATATAGTGTTTACCGCATGTCAATATCTTTTTGAAAAAAGAAGTTATTTCATTCATAAAAATGGTACTTTACGTGAAAATACCATCGAAAACGCTGCACACTGTACAATATACCATTATAAGCATCTTGAAAAGAATCAATACCATTAAAAATGTGTTGCTTAGCGTTTGTTTGCTGTAAAAGGTTTGGTTTTCTGCGCTTTGCAGCTCCCACAAAAACACGCTTTTTATAAAGTAGCTCTTGAGTGGAAAATTTTCCTTATCTCTCAACACCTGGAAGTTAAAATATAACTTGTTAATTCAAGTTAATGAAGAGAAAATTTACTAAAAAATAAGTATAGTAGCCAGGGTTGTTAAAAAAAATCGTTTTTTTTTTCATTTTAATTAAAACAGTTTTTTTTTACTAAATGTGTTTTTTTTTTTCATTGAAACAGCGTTTGAAATATTAACACTTAAAAACATGTTTAAAACAAAACATACAGGGCATTTTTCTTTTAAGTATACATATCCCGATAATTACAGTGTTTTTTTTTTATTTGCGTGAATTTGTTGTTTTAAAGCGGTTCATTTAAGGTTTTTAAGGAGTGTTTTCCATTTCCAGACTAAGCATGAAGTAAAATTTTGAGTTTAGAAAAGCCTAAGAATTTGGATTGTCCGCGTAACAAAGTGAAGCGGCCAATCCAAATTAGGTTTTTCTAAACTCGAAATTTTACTTCATGCGCCACACGAAAACACTGATTTTCAGTGAAGTTTTAAAAACACACACAATAACGATTATACCCAACCTAATATGTGTTAGAGTTATTGGGTTGCCTATAATCACTGTTTTAAATAATTTGTTCAGCGCAGAATTTGCCTCACGTTTTATTCACATCTACATATTAGATTGCTAAAGCCGTATATTTTAAACTTTACAATATTTCAGTGTTTTATATGTGTGGTGCATGAAGTAAAAGTTCAAGTTTAGAAAAGCCTAATTTCGATTGGCCGCTCCGCTTCGCTATGCGTCCAATCCAATCCAAATTAAGCTTTTCTAAACTCGAAATTTTACTTCATGTTTAGTCTGGGAGTGAAAAACCCTCATTGAAAAATTCAAATTGTAATCTTAAAAAAAAAAACAACTAATGTCGGAAAATTTATAGTGTATGCATATGTATACCTAAAAGAAAAATGTCCTGTATTTAAAAATCACATTTATACACACACAGTTGTGATATTTTATTGTAATAAAATGTTATGTTAAATAATGTAATTTGAAATATCTTCAACAATTTAGCTAAAATTTAAAATCATAAGCAAAAAATCTTAATGAAGTAGTATCAAATATAATTTAGCAAATGTTTTAAACAAATTTATCCTTTAAAACATGTTTTAAACAAATTTAAGATTTAAACATGTTTAAAACAAAACCGTTTAAATCACGATGGCTGTTTTTAATCATGTTTAAAACACGGTTTTTTTAAATCAAAGTGTTTTAAACATAACAACCCTGGTAGTCATTTTACTTATTATTTAGTTTTACCTAAAATTAAGGTTAAAAAAACATGAAGAGAACTTTTTTTATCGGCATAAATAAGGGAAATGTATATCGAAACAAGGCGCGAGTCAAACGCATTGAACCTATTAAACCGATTGTTCTAAACAATGTTTGTGGGCAATCCAAGCAGTGGGAGAAATTCCCTTTTTGGAGGGATTTTTTTACCATTTTAATTCATAAGGAACATTTGTTGAAGGTTCATAAACTATTCTATTTAAAAACACTTGAACTTTAGCAGTGTTTTAAACTTCATTTTAAAACAGTGCTTTGCACGCGTGTCATAAAGTAAAATTTCGAATTTAGAATAAAAAAATTTTGAAATTTTACTTCGTGCTTAATCTGGGAGTGGAAGACACTGGTTAGGTTAAAATATATCACAACTCAAATTTTATGAAACTTTGAAAAATGAATAAAAAATAGTAAAGTGGAGGCGAAGGTGATGGAGTGGCTGGGGAATGGGGTAAAGATGAATGCGTGGGTGAAAGAAAAGGAGAAGGAGGTGGAAGCACAGGAAAGACAGGGGTGTATAGAGAGGAGTGAATACAATGATAGATACGGGAGGTGGCAGGTGCACAGGAGAATGCCGAGGTATTTGATGGAGGGGGGATGAAGTAGGGAGGAAAGGGTGGTGCTGGCAAGGGCGAGGTGTGGGTCAGGGGAGAGAGGAAGGAAGGTGTGGATAGGGGAAGAGTATGGGAGGTGTGTAATGTGTGAGCGGGGGAGGGATACGTTTGGCAGAGGAGTGCGAGGGGTGAAAGAGGAATGGGTGGGAATAAGAGGGAATAGAAGAGTGACGGAATGGATGAGAGAGGATGGGGTCGGGGTAAGGGCACTGGAGAAGTTGGGGGAAGAGAGGGAAAGCAGAAGGAAGAGAGAGGGCAGCGATTAGTGTAGATATGGATGTAATGTAGTATTATGCCAATAAAAGTCTTTTTTTTTTTTATAGTAAATAAAGGGGGGTTTTGATAAAACATAGCCCATTCCACACTTAGGAAATGAGCCCTGTGAAAAAATCCAGTTGATTGGGTCAAACCCTTCAGATTTTTCCAAGCCCATAAGAGCCCATACATAATTAGTTCAATACATTTGACTAGCGTCTTTTGCAAGTATACTTAGGAGAACGATTAGAAAGATAAAAAAATCTCTCTGTATATCTTACCTTAATCAATCGCATGGCTGGTTTTATTTTACCAACATCTCTGATGACATTCTTTTCTTGGTATTGGAAAGCAGCTCGCCACTTCCGCACATCTCCGTCCTTTAATAATTTCGGCACTATGAAGAACTGTAACGAAGGCAGATTGTACAAAAACAATAAGTTGTTTAAAAATGTGTGTTAACTTAAAGTGTTACTTTATGATTAGCGTCATAAGGCCAGTTGCACCAAACATATTGAACTGGTTCAAATCTGAACTCGAGTCCAGAGTGAGAGAACAATAGGAACTGTCATCTTGAACTTGAGTTCACAGAATGCAACGTTTTTGGTGCAACTGGGTCTTAATGTATTTTACATACCCCATCGTAAGAATTATCCATTCTGTAGCCCTCAGGCCAATACTTGTTGGTAAAAAAGAAAAAAGGCACTAGGTCGACATCGAAGTATTCGAAACTATCATCGAGGTACACTCTGAGTGTTATTGCAGGCCCGCTTTTCCTCATTTTAACGGTGATGTTTTTAATGTTATTCAAAGCCGTTTGAACGAGCCCCTCGAACCATTTATTAACGGCACTAACGCTCAAATAATTCTCACCATCAACTAATTTACTAAGTCCACTGTAAAGAAGAAATAATCACCAACTAAAAAAAATGTTAAACACAAAAATCTTTCTTTAGTTTAAAATTATATTTTCTAAGGCCAAGCGTAAAATGAAACGCAGGAAAAAGCAACCCAACTATATTTAAAAACCGAATTTTTCTAAGTTTTTGAAAATCTTTTAATTTAAAAATTCTAACGATGTTTCCACTCCTTGATTAAGCATGAAGTAATATTTCGAGTTTAGGAAAGCCTGAAAATTTGGTTTGGTCGCATAGCGAAGCGGCACGGCCAAACTAAATTTTCAGGCTTCTCTAAACTCGAAATTTTACTTCATATACTAAAGCAGTATATTTTGAACTTCACTTTAAATCAATTTTTTATACGCCTGGCGCAATGAAATAAAATGTTGAGTTTAGAAAAGCCTGAAAATTTGGATTAGTCGCTCCGCTTCGCTACGTGACGAATCCAAATTTTCAGGCTTCTATAAACTCGAAATTTTACTTCATGCTTAATTAACCAAGGAGTGGAAATACTTGTTAAAAACATTAAATTCACATTTTTCAAAAAAACATACAGCGTATACATCGTATGCATTTTTCGTAAAAGAAAAATTCCCCTTCTTGTGTACACCTGCATTTTTCACATTTAAATACACACTATGTAAAAAAAACGGTGTCTCATCTTGTGCTCAGCCTAATTGTAACGCTGTAAATATTAATTCAGGAAAGATGATGAAAATTACCGATAAGGTTTCAGATAATCTTGTCTGTTGATCTCGTCCAACGATATTTTTGCATTTACATAGCCGCATTTGGTTGAAGGTTTCAAAATCGGACTGGACAGTTTCGGCAAATCGAGCAACATCCCGATATCGTACTCGTTGGGTTTCGAAACTTTCAAATTGTCGTAGTAGCTGCCCCCGTAAAATGGACTCCTTGAATAAAGCGCGTCGAACAACGAGTCTTTTTTAAGTTCCGTTATCGTTTTACTCAGGACCTAAACAAATAAATTTAAATTTAATTCGTTGAATTGCATATGCATTTGAAATGAGTAAGTTTGTCATTCAGCTGTTTATCTCTGAATTGAATCAATTCAGGATGTCGTCCATATAATTAGTGACCAGTGAGGGCTCGTGATCTAAAGAAGTGGATCGGCCGAATGTATGTTGGCGCACGCGCACTGAGGTAATATTTTTTTATTCGATAGAACGATACTCTAAATTCAATAATTTTGCCCGACTTTCAAAAATAGAGAGAGAATGTTCTCGGAATTACAATAACATTTTTAAACATGTTATATACATAATATGGTTAATTATAATTATAAACTAATATATTTCACATAATCTACCTAAAATGCCTAGGTAATATTTTGTAAATTACAATTAGGTAACTATTTAATTATTGTTTACATTTTTAAATTACATCTGTTGTTTAACGATATTCAAAAATGCGAGATATGTTCAGACTTCTGAAATAAAATTTTTGACGAATATGTTTTATATGTTTTTTAATACCGGTCAATTGTTGGCCTTGTATACCTATTTAATATTAAAAGATAAATAATATGAAAATAATCAGAAATACATTGATAAATACATCCCCAGTTCTAGTATAAACATCTGTGATCTGTAACGTAACCGAATTTAAAGAGTACATCGATACATAGGCATCGGTGTATTGTGTGAAAGAACGGCGGGTACGGCCGCGGCTAATTTGCCGTACTCGAGTAAACAAACCATCTACGAACGTACGTTCACGTTGCAGGGGAAATGTAACGACAGAAACTGCACTGACACTCGTGACGACGTAGCGCTTGCATTAATCTTCACAATCTGAAAATCTACGGCTGGCCGATTTTGCGGATATGAAGTTGCTTAGTAAACATATATTAAATGAAAATAAATTCCCGCACTTATCGGCCTTATACTGAGTGCCAGAGCTGGGCAGAATTCGAATCGTTCAGGATTCGAATTCTCTTAGAGGATTCAAGAGGCATTCGAATACTCTAGTTTAACTGGATTCGTGATCCGGATTCGTTACATTTTTTAAAAGGATTCGTATTCGAATCCAAATGTGGGTAATTCGAATCCTTATAAAAGGATTCGAATATTTATAAAAGGATTCGAATACTTACAAAAGGTTTTGAATCGTCAAAAATAATTCGAATTTGAATTAATTGAGAGGATTAACATGAAAAATTTGTTTTGTGTTTTTTAATTTCTCGTTAAATTACTGTTTTATACGCGTGGCGCATGAAGTAGAATTTCGTGTTTAGATAAGCCCCGTGAAAATTTGTCTCGGGTCGCTGCGCGACCCTCGACAAATTTTCTACGCGGGGCTTTTCTAAACTCGAAATTCTACTTCATGCGCCACGCATGCGCCACTAAGCATGAAGTAAAATTCTTCATGCTTAGTCTGGAAGTGGAAACGCTCGTTCGAAACTTCAAACTGAATGATTTGATAAGAACATTAAATGACTGAAAATGTTTTTAAAGATAATAATCTAGTTTTCAAAATTTTGTTTAATATTATTTGAAGTAAACCTGATATGGTAGCTACAATCTGAAACGTTAAATTTTTCCGGCATTTCCCTGATTCAAGATTTTTTTCCCTGGCCTTTTAATATAACTTTCTTCTCTGGGAAACCCCCATTTTGTTAAATATTTTCATTGTTTTTGTCAATATTAAAGTTAAATTTATAAATTTTTACGTGTTTTGTAATTTTCCTGCTGAATTTGACAAATTTAATAATATCTTATGGCTTTTTTGTTAGTGTTTTGGTCAATTTGAATAAAATTCTATGACTTTTCTCGGACTCCCGGTTTTAATGATATTCAGTGAATTTTTTAATTACGTGATTTTCAGGCATTCGTCGGTTTTATAATAGAGTTTAATTTGAAGTTTTGAACGGGTGTTTCCACTCCCAGGCTAAGCATGAAGTAAAATTTCTAGTTTAGAAAAGCCCCGTGAAAATTTGTCGAGGGTCGCGCAGCGACCCGAGACAAATTTTCACGGGGCTTTTCTAAACTAGAAATTTTACTTCATGCGCCACGCGTACAAAACACTGATTTGAAGTGAAGTTCAAAAACACACAAATACAAGTTAGCTATCGCTCACCCTATATAATTCTCTTATATAATTATTCTTATTCCTTTGTCTAGGATGCATATGCACGCATGCATCAGCATAATGTAATCAGCTTCTTATATTACTCTCTTTAGATAAGTGTACCGTATTGTTATTCATATTATAATTATTCATCTTGTATTTGTTCTGCTTGATGTAAGACGTAGTTTTGATAATAAAATCCGTTTTTTAAAAACTCAAGTTTAATCACGAGAAAAATAATTGGCGCAGTCGGTAGGATCTTCCGATCAATTTGAGTGAATATCAATTTGGTTCGTGTTTACGATTTATCGGGAGAACGAATTTTGTGAACTTTGTGACTTGTGATAACGGACTCTTAAAAAATCAAGACATCCGCCATCCATCCGGTCTACAAGTTCAACATCGTCCCTGCAGCTAGCGAATCATCGAGAGCTCATGGACAGGATTTATTATCTGTAAGTACTTAAGTCTTTTAGAGGTCAAGCGCGTTGCTAAATCGTCAAAATCACGAAATAGTCAACTTGGAACAATCAAACTCAAACTGATTAGGAATATATTTAAAAAACGTAAAACAAGAAAAATGGCTAATCCTAATCCCCAAGCTGCTGGTGTACCAGTTGTACCCCCAGTTGCACCCCTAGTCGTACAACAAATTCCTGTCTTAAAACCGGAATATTTAAATATGCTGCCTGAGTTTCGAGGCGAGCCTGAATTATTAGCAAGATTTCTTGCAGTTAGTGAAAAACTAGTTAGTCGATTTTATAATCAACATGATGTAAACGATTTTCAAAATGAATATTTGATATCGTCAATATTCGCGAAAATAAAGGGCGATGCCGCCGTAAATATTTCATCAAGTGTAATTAACACTTTCGTAGATCTAAAAAATTGTTTAATTAATTCTTATGGCGATAAACGCGATTTGTTTAGCTTAAATTACGAGTTAGGCATATCCAAACAGTCCATTGGCGAGTCACCGTTTGATTATTATAATAAAATACAAAGCTTGCTAAATCTCCAAATATCATGGCTAGCCAACCATTCTGGCGACGCCAACGAACGAAACATTATGAATACCTTCTTGAGAAAAAATGCGTTGAGAGTATTATTGAAAGGACTTAGAGATCCAATCGGAGCTCAAATGTGAGTGAAAAATCCCGCAGATTTAGATGTGGCATTATCAATGCTCACGAACGATTTTCAATTAGATGTCTCAAATAATAGAGTTGACAGTATCAATTTGGTGCAAAAACAAAATGCTACCCCACGCAATAATGTACCGACGAGAGCTTCGCCTCGCTTCGTTACACCTTTTAATAGAAATTTTCAACACCAACATTTTAATAACAATTACACACCAAATAGACCTAATCCAAATACTTTTCATAACGTAAGACCACAATATCGTGCTCCCCAAACAATTAATCAAAATATTCAACGTCAACCAAAACAAACTCGTAATAATCAATATACAAATAATAATTATCGAAATAATAACAACAATCAAAATTTACCAACACCAATGTCCCTTTCCACCCATCATACCGCTAGAACAATGTACCCTGGTGCATTAGAAAATATTGAAGAACCCGGAAATAAAGATTTTTTAGGCGAAATCGCCTCGGGAATCCAAAATTAATTGAATTATTTGGCATAATAAATAATCAAAGCCAACTCCCATACATTATCGACCCGCATACACAGCTAAAAATGTTAATCGACTCAGCGAGTACACACTCCTTTGTCAACCCCAATATTGCTAATAAGTTTTATAAAAATAAAATAAAGTACGATCCATTCCAGATTGCCACTGCACATGGCAACTCTGTACAAAAATATAGTACTATGATTAATTTTAAGGAAACCTTTAATACTGTTAATAATTTAGTTATGAAATTTCATTTATTCGATTTCCATTCTAGTTTCGATATATTGATCGGACTCGATAATTTAAAAATTCTTCAAGCAGTAGTAGACTTTCTTAATACTATATTAAAAACCCCTAAAGCCATATTTCCGCTTTATTGTAATAATAATCACACGAAGAAAATAAAACAAATTACCATTCCTGGTAGAGTTCAAGAAATAGTTCAAATCGAAGTGTCTAATATCGACAACGGAGATGTAATTATTCCTTATATGAAACTTAAAGATTGTGAAGTTCCACAATGCGCAACGAGCGTGCGAAATAATAAAGCACTTATTTCTATTACAAATAATTCTAATGAAGATAGAATTATTTTATTTAAAAAGCCATTTTTAATTTAAATAATAATAATAATCTAAATAATTTAGAATCGAATATCAAATTCGATATTAGTGAAGTTCGCACAGAACATATGAACGAAGAAGAGAAATGTGCAATTATGAATTTAATCAAAGAATATTCAGATATTTTTCATGTGAAAAATAATAAGTTAACTTTCACAAATAATGTGAAACATAATATAATTACTAGTGACGAAATTCCCGTCTACACAAAAACGTACAGATACCCAGAAATCCACAGGGTAGAAGTACAAAATCAAATCCAAGATATGCTCAGTCAAAATATTATCCGACCATCTCATAGCCCTTGGTCATCACCGATCTGGGTGGTACCAAAGAAGCTCGATGCGTCCCAGAAGCGCAAGTGGCGCGTAGTAATTGACTACCGCAAATTGAACGAGAAAACAATAGGCGACCGTTACCCTTTACCCAATATCGAAGATTTGTTAGACAAATTAGGGCGTTGTCAATATTTCTCGACCCACGACTTAGCTTCCGGATTTCATCAAATTGAAATCGATGAAAAAGATATTTCGAAAACAGCCTTCAATACACAAAACGGCCATTACGAATTCTTACGTATGCCGTTTGGATTGAAAAATGCTCCTGCTACTTTTCAACGTGCTATGGATAATGTCCTACGTGGCATTCAAAACGAAAAATGTCTCGTTTACATGGATGACATAATTATATTTAGTACTAGCCTACAAGAACACATCCAAAATTTAAGAGAAGTTTTTAATCGACTCCGTAAGTCGAACTTCAAAATTCAAATAGATAAATCCGAATTTCTGAGAAAAGAAGTCGCATATTTAGGCCATGTTATTACGCCAGAAGGTGTAAAACCGAATCCCGACAAAATTAGGGCAATCGAAAATTTCCCCATACCAAAAACCACAAAACAAATTAAAGGATTCCTAGGACTCCTGGGATACTATAGAAAATTCATAAAAAATTTTGCTAGTTTAACAAAACCACTTACAAAGTGCCTAAAAAAGAATGCTATCATAGATATCACAAACTCTGAATATCAAAATTGCTTCAACACATGTAAAAATATTCTAACAAACGAACCACTTCTTCAATACCCAGATTTCTCTAAACCTTTTGTTCTCACAACAGACGCTAGCAATTTTGCTGTTGGCGCTATTTTATCACAGGGCAATATAGGCTCTGATTTACCCATTGCGTACGCAAGCCGTACTCTTAATGATTCCGAATGTAATTATTCCACAACGGAAAAGGAGCTTCTTGCGATTGTATGGGCCGTAAAATATTTTAGGCCATACTTATTTGGTAGGCAATTCAAAATCATATCCGATCATCAACCTCTCAAGTGGCTGATGAATGTAAAAGAACCTAACACTAGACTTGTTAGATGGAGACTTAAATTGTTAGAATACGATTATAAAATAGAGTATAAAAAGGGAACGCAAAACGTAAATGCTGACGCATTGTCACGCATAGAACTAAATGTAAATGATGAGTATGATTTTTATTTAAAACATTTCGATGAAAATGTATTCGTGGATAACGAATCTCAAATAGTGGAAACAGGTAGTTTAAAAACCGCGAAAGAACTAGATAATGAAGAGATAAATAATCAGTGTCACTCTGATTCCATAACTATGCATTCAAACGAAGAGGATCCAATATTCATTATACCAATTGTTGAGAAACCCGTAAATATTGGTAATAACCAATTAATAATTTCAGAAGTAAACTATAATCCAACCAAACCGAAAATTACTTATCTTCTCTATAATAAAAAGAAAATGCGCTTACACATTCAATTAAGTAAAAATAACTTTGAAAAAGATGTAATAGATTTAATTAAAGAATATATCGTCCCTAAAGTAAAATATTATATTTATTTTGAAAGCCCAGTTTATGAGCAATTTTGTGTAATCTTACAAAAATATTTTAAAAATTCAGGATACGATTTTGTTAAATGTGTAACGAAATTAGCCGATGTCGAAAGCGACGAAGAAATTACAAATACTATTCAATTATATCACGAAAGCAAAACTAATCACCGCGGAATCGATGAGAGTCTCAATTAAAAAGAAAATTTTATTGGCCAGATATGAGGCGTACTATCCAAAATTATATAAATGAATGTCAAATATGTTTAGTATGTAAATATGAGAGAAACCCTATAAAAACAAAATTTAATTTAACCCCAACTGCTGTAAGACCTTTTGAAATTGTCCACATCGATAGCATCGCATTAGAAGGTGCAAAGTTTTTAACTATTGTAGATTCATTTTCTAAATATACACAGATGTATTATATATTCCATTTGTTTCTGGATCTCGCCTAGCTATGGAAAAGTGACAGTTTAAGTATTGTAAATGGGGCTGGTTGTGTTTTAAATCAAGGTTTTTAAATGTCACTGTCAGATGTTCGATTTTAAGGTTATAATTTCTGACTATTGTGATCTTACACTGTTGCCTGTTTTACAAATGTTCAGATATAAAAGGATAATAATATGCAGTTTTAAGATTAACAAAATTTACTACTTGGTTTTTGTACATACAAACACAGCAATAATATTGTATATAACAAATATAATGAATTCGGCTCTGCAAACTTATTTCGTCATCCATTTGTATTTCTCGCTTGGGTCTTCCCGTTAACACATTTTGATCAACTCCATCCATCCACCTTAATTTTGGTCATTCTCTTGACCATTCACCTTGACTCGAGATTGACATGGCATAAACATGAATGTGAAACTTCGAAAAAAATCTGCAGGTCCATTTACCTCCTCAGGATGCTCAAAAACTCGCTGCCACTAACAGCTCTTTTGGCGGCCTACTACTCGTATTGTGAATCACACTTAACCTATAGCATTCTCTCTTGGGGTCATTCAAGCTGCCTTAAAAGACTGTTTGCTTTGCAACGTAGGGCAATTCTATACTAGCGTCCCTTGATTATAGAGCCGATTGTCGGCCTGCGTTCATCCATCTAGGTATAATAACTCTTCCTTGTCTTTTTGAATTCATACAATAAACATTGTGAGGGTCATCACCATAACACAAGAACTAATAGGCTAATTAAGCTGGACTGTCAGAAACTTGCTAAGACACAAAATGGTATTAACTTCATAGGTCCCAAGCTCTACAATAGCTTACCAGATAATATTAAATGTTTACCACTTTCAACGTTTATACACTCTTTGAAAACATACTTTGCTAAGAAAGCTCATTACAGCATCAATGATTGCCTTACTGATGGTTTTGCTGGACTACGCCTTATACCACAAAATTAATTTACTTTTCATTACTAAATTATATTTAATTTTAATGCTTTTATCCTTAGACTTTATCTATTTTAATGTGTTAGTTTTATTTATACTTATACTTTAACTGTAAACTGTAACTTCTTTTAGAAATGATTTTCCAACGATACAGTAAGCTTACCTATGATATCAAATAACTTAGTCATTTTATTTTTTGTTCACCTTATTTTTTACGTTTATATTTAATCTAATTGCTTTTATCTTTAGACTTGTCTATTTTAATGTGTTTTTACTTATTACATATATTTTAACTGTAACCTGTAACGTCTTTTAAAAGTTATTTTTTCAACTATATAGTAAGCTTGCCTGTGATATCTAATGGCCTAGTCATTTTTCACCTTGTGTTATATACTTTAGTATACTGCTATAATTATATAATCATTATTTAAACATATATTTGTAATTTTTTGTTCTATGTATGGAAATTATCATCATACTATCTACTTCAGTGTACGAATGTACCCAATCTATAGCTTCAACTGTATTATAAAATTTAGCACACTTTTACAAACTTGTATTACATCATTGTATTTATTTTTGACTTATGTAAACGAACCGTAATTGCATGAATAAATTCTATTCTATTTTATTCTATTAAGCAATAGAAATTGCTAATAATTTAATCAAATTCTTTACCCATCACGGTGTACCTAATACGATTATCGCTGATAATCATTTGGAATTCAAGAATTCCGTAATTAAAGAGTTGCTCGAATTACATAAAGTAAATTTACATTTTATAAGCTCGCAACACCCAGAATCCAATGGCGTAGTTGAACGAATACATTCAACAATAATTGAACATATTAGATTATTAAATAATCAAGATAATTATAAAAAGGAACCTATTGAAATAAAAATTAATTATGCTCTTCTCGCGTACAATAACTCTGTACACTGTAACCAAATTAAAACCATTTGAAATAATTTCAGGACACATAAAAGATTTAGGTGACCCTTTCGATATTAGTTTAGAAACTCAATTAATAAATAATTACGTCATAAATCATAAAAATAAAGTAAAAATATTGTATGAAAACATCAATGAAAGATTACAAAGTAATAAAGAAAAAGTACTAGAAAGATGTAATAAAAATCGTGAGGAAATACCTCATATAGAAGAAAAAATATTCGTCAAAAATAAACAAAAACAGTCAAAGACGAAAAATAAATATAAACCTGAAAAAATAGAAAGTGTAAATAAACAATTTAAAACAGCAAAGATTTATCCTAGCCATCATAACACAGTTGAAAAAATTCACCTGTCCAATATTAAAACACCTCGAGTTAAGAGGAAGAAATTAGATAAAGTAATCGATGAAACACTATTATTTAATTATGATAATTTTAAAAAATAATCAACAAAGCTTTAGTAGCAAAAAAACATTTAAACAAAAATTCGGTCAAGTCGAATTGCTGAAAGCGCAAAACCCTGAACTACATTCAGTGGATTATCTCAAAAGCGAGGAACAATATCTCCTGTATTTAATTACAAAAGAACAGTATTATAATAAACCGTCTTACAAAGACCTATTTTTATTCCTAATAAATTTAAGAAAATTCTGTGAATTAAATAACCTAACTAAATTAACAATACCAATTTTTAACGAACTCAATAAATTAGATACCCAACGTAGCCTTTTGGAAAATTCATTAAAAAATATCTCCATGTACGGAAGAGATTTCGCAAACTATAATAAGAGTTTAATATTCTCCGTGAACGAAATCTATAATAAAATTAATAATATTAAATCACACGTTCTGATAACCCATAGAAACAAGCGAGGATTGATCAATGGTCTAGGCACAATTGTTAAAACAACTTCAGGAAATTTAGATGCTAACGACGGTAAGAGAATAGACGAAATTTTGAATCACTTACAACAAAACCAAAATCTCCTTAAAAATCAAATTCAATTTGGCTATAGCCTAAATAACGAATTTATTAGAAGAATTAATGAAACTGTCGAAAATATTGCACATAACGAAGATATTCTGCAAGCCAGAATTAAACAATTAAGTGTTATACTAGTTGAAGACTTAGATCATCAAAATTTATTGTTTGCTAAAGACTTGTTCAATCAATTAATTATTTTATATAATTCAATCTTAAAAATTATACAAAATATTGAAAATTCAATCACGTTCTGTAAACTAGGATCACTTCACCCTAGCGTCCTAAACCCCAAGGATTTATTTTCTGAACTTAAAAGAATTTCCACTTATTATAATAAACAATTGCCATTTGAATTAAAATATGAAAACGTACTAGATTTTGAATCAATTATTAAAGTAAATTGTAAAATCGAATCAACAAAAATTAGTTATTTCCTATCAATTCCAATATACTATGAAACTGAATTTGAATTGTATTACTTAAATTCTATTCCTACGAAGTTTGAGAATAAATTTATAACAATCATACCTAACGTAAATACCTTATTAAAATCAAAAGACGATAAGATTTGGCCTCTAGACCGCTTATGTACAAAAGGTATAAATTATTACGAATGTCCAAGACTTGCTCACAAGCCATAAGGCCGAATGTGAAAAACAAATTCTGCTGACCGGAAATAACAAAAATTGTCATTACACTACTCTGCACATCGAAGAAAATCATCTGGAAATTCTACCATTCATAAATTAATACCTAGCTGTATTTCCCGTTAAAGAAGACATCAAAATAAGCTGTAAACATGGAAGCGAAAATAAAAATATAATCGGTATTTATCTAATACAAAAAGGAAACTGCGAAGTATTCTTCAGAGGACATCAAATCTCTTATCAAGACGCGACCTTTGGCAGTCCAGCCATAATAAGGAGCAGCGAACTACATTTCAACAAAATTAACTTCACAACATTCAAGATATCTCTAGGAAAACTGAATCTTCAAGAAATCCCTGTACTACAACAGATTCCGATAATTACGGAAAATCAACATATCTACACTCCAAGTATCTGGACGTCGATCCTATACCTGTTTATTTTGGTTGGTTCAGGATACCTACTATCACGCTGGATCCAATCAAGAAAGAAGACGCTGCCGAAGACGACACAACCACCAGAAGATACATCAATCGATTTCCATCTTCCGGGGGGGTCCTAAATTTAAGGGGGGAGGAGTTAGCTATCGCTCACCCTATATATGCATATGCACGCATGCATCAGCATAATGTAATCAGCTTCTTATATTACTCTCTTTAGATAAGTATACCGTATTGTTATTCATATTATAATTATTCAGTCTTGTATTTGTTCTGCTTGATGTAAGACGCAGTTTTGATAATAAAATCCTTTTTTTAAAAACTCAAGTTTAATCCCGAGAAAAATAATTTACATCTTTAATCAGAGTAACAGAATCAGACATTTAGTCTGTTATCAGCGATGTTCAGTGTTAATAATAAATAATTAGGTTTTAAATATTTTTGTTAAAACAACTGGTAACGATATTTATATATTAATGGTTGCGAAAAAATAATAAAATCAAATTCATTCTTAAAGGATTTGTATTCGTGATTCGAAAAAACAGGATTCGAATCTTTGATTCAAATCATATTTATCTCTAAAGAATCCTTTATTCGAGTATTCGTGATTAAAATCATATTAGGTGATTCGGATTCGTGAATCGAATCCGTTTTACGAGGATTCGTCCCATCTCTGCTGAGTGCTTATTAATTTAATCACCTATTAGCCTATTATATATTTATTATAAAAAATGCGCAATATTTAATTCTGAGAAAATAAAATAAAACTTTTGTTCAATCATATTTAATGGTACGGCCCAGCCGACCCTGCCGTCACTGTTAGTGACTTATTTTACTAATCTGCTTCGCTACATCTGGCTCTTTTAGAGGAGTTGATTCAATGACTCAGTGAGTTATAACTCTCTGCGGATTACTAGCCTGTAACTGAGTGATGTAACTCATTTGAACTGACTCCCTAAGTTGACTCTTTTAAGAGAGCCAGATTCAGAGTGTGTCAACTTATAGAATCACCGGATCACTGGCTTCCAACTGGGTCATGTAACTCTTGATTTTAATGATCTAATACACTGGATCTATAAGTGAGCCAGATCTGGCTCACTTAAAAGAGTCGACTCAGTGAATCAGTTCAAACGAGTTACATTACTCAGTTACAGACTAGTAATCCACGGATAGTTCTCAATAGAATCTAAAAAGCATTACAACAATAGAAAATGTTACTTAGCATCTCGTCCATATAGTTAGTGACTACTGATCTGCTTCACTAGATCTGATTCTTTTAGAAAGGTTGACTTAGTTGACTTGAGTCGACTCTTTTAAGTGAGCTAGATCTAGTGAACTAGAGCACTAAAATCAAAAGCGTTATATGATCCAGTTGCAAGCCAGTGGTCTGCTGACTCTGAGTTGACTCACTCAGCATCTAGCTCACGGTTCATTGGCCGGTAACTAACTGAGTCATCAACTCTGTTGAGCTGACTCACCGAGACGACTCTTTGACTCGGTGAGTCAGCTCAACATAGTTGATGACTCAGTTAGTTACAGGGGACCAGTTTATTGATAATAATCGAATCATTTGATTGTTAAAATTATCGAACATTTCCTAATATTTAATTATGATTCGAATGATGATGCACTAATCATTCAAATGATGAGCCAATTATCATTCAAGTATTCAGTCAAGTATCATTTCAATGATCAGTTTATATCATTCGAATGATGAGTCAATTATCAGCATCATTTAGCATGTTGACTACAAGTTAAATCCAACTCGCATGTACTCTAGCCTACGATGTCACGCGAGTTATATATGATTCCGCGGTAGATTTCATTCTAAGGCATGTAAAAATAGTGCTGCTACACGGTGACTTTGCCAATTTCTGGTGCGACAGTTAACTTGCTAAGTACCAATCATTCGATTATTGAAATCACTCATTTACACCCCATTACTATTTCCATTTCTCACTTGACAGAGTAGACTCAATGAGTCGGCTCAAAAGAGTTACAGGTCTCAGTTATAAATCCGCAGTGTTCTAACTCTGTGAATCGACCCTCTCAGAATTCGGCTAATTTAAAAGAGTCGACTCAGCGAGTCTGTCAAAAGAGTTTCACATCTCAAATTCTATGAATTAACTTACTCAGGATCTGGCTCACTTAAAAGGGTCGACTCAGTGAGTCAGTTAAAAGGAGATACAGGCTAGTAATCCGCAGAGTTGTAATTCTATGAATTGGCTCACTCAGGATCTGGCTCACTTAAAAGAGTCGACTCAGTGAGTAAGCTCAAAAGAGTTACATGACTCAGTTACATGCCAGTAATCCGCAGAATGTTCTGGAACTTTGAGTCGAATCTAATTCTTTTAAAATTGTTTTTCTCTTAAGAACTGCACTTTCGCTAATAAAATATTACCTCTTGCAACTTATTATTATTCCTCTTCCTTTCTTCATCGTCAAGCCGTACAAATTTCGCGTTGATTTGATTACAATAATACTCCAGATTTCCATTCATGATTCCCGGAAGCCCTTACTGCACCTGAAAATAGAACAGTTTGTGTAATTTTTATTTTCTTTAGAAATGCTTAATTGTCATATTTTTCTAAGGTTAAGATTCCAATCTTTAGTATTCTATTTAAAGTAAGTGGGCTGTCACGTGAAGGGTTAATCGATTCAAGGAACCTTAAAACATATATTTCGGATAAATTTTTGATTTGTTTTGTTCACAAAAACAATACTTTTTCTTTGTATTACATATGGGAAAAACAAAATTGTTGGGGAATTAAATCAGTGTTCACATGCGTGTCTGAACCGTAATAAACCGAAATTTTTTTTCAGTTTAGTTTAGGTTTTTGTTTGGACAAAAATAACGTTTCTTTTTCCAGTTACCGCTTTTCGGTTCAGTTCTGGTTCGAATCCCTGATATTTATTGAGTTGATAATTCAACGATTAATTTCAGTTCTTTTCAGAGAAAAATATCTAAACTTGTCATTTATTTAGTCACTTTTTATATAAAAAATAACACATTACAAGTTGCTAATATTTTTGTATTTCGTTATGAAACTACATACATCTTTAAAAAAATCATAATATTAAGTTTACATTTGTGTGTAAAATGACATAAAACCTTAATAATATTAATGTATACATTGGTATATAAAATTACATAAATCATTAATAATATAAACGTACACATTTTTAGATAAAATAACACATTTTTGAATAAAATAACATAAAAATATATATCCAATATGCAGGGAATGCATCTTTTAAGTATACATATCCCAAAGTTTGCCTTGTACATTTTCAGGCAACTTTCACATATTTTTGTAATAAGCAGTATATTTTGAACTTCACTCTAATTCAGTATTTTATACGCGAACTTAGAAAAGCCTAAAAATATGGATTGGTCGCTCTGCTTCGCAACGCAACCAATTAAAATTTTTAGGCTTTTTTACTTCATGCTTAATCAAGGAGTGGAAACACTCTTCAGAAACATCAAATTGAACATTTGTAAAACAACAACAAATGTCTGGATATTTACATCGAGATACAGGGAGTTTTTCTTTTACTTCTTTTAAGTATACATATCCCAATTACAACGTATATGCTGTAAATTTTCATATATTTGTTGTTTTTTAATAGAGTTTAATTAAAAGTTATAAACAAGTGTGTTCCACTCCCAGGTTGAGCATGAAGCAGTTTGCTAAAGGTGTATATTTTGAACTTCACTTAAAACCAGTGTTTTATACGCGTGGTGCATGAAGTAAAATTTCGAGTTTAGAAAAGCCTGAAAATTTGGTTTCATTGCTCCAATTCGCTACGTGACCAAACCAAATTTTCAGGCTTTTCTAAACTCGAAATTTTACTTTATGCTTAATCTGGGAGTGGAAAACACTGATTAAAGCTGCAAATTGAACCGTTTTAAAAAAAACGACGAATGACGGAAAATTTACAGCGTATACTTAGTGCCAGTTGCTTTAAGGACGTTGAACTGGTTTAACTCTGAACACGAGTTCAAAGTGACATAAGAACATTAGAAACTGTCATCATGAACTCAAGTTCAATGTTTTTGGTGCAACTGGGCCTTAAAAGAAAAATTACTTGCATGCATATTTAAAAGAAAAATTCCCTCGGTAAATATTCTTAAACCAATCTTGAGTCGATTTTAAAGCTGAATAAAATAATTTAAAAAACATATAAATGTAAAAATTACAAACACAATCAAGTTTTTAAAACTAGTTTTAAAACCGCGATTATTTCGCTCTGTTAAATTGTTGTTCCAAATAAGAGCATTTGCTTTCAAGCACGCTTAGCTTATCAGTCATCTCTTGCATCATGCTCAAAAGCGTTTTATTGTCCTCTTTCAGTTCTTTGAGGCATTGCGAAACCTCCTTGCTTTCCTCGTGCAAAGCCGCCAGTTTATTCACGATCGCAGTGTAATCGTCTTGTTTCAAAGTTCCCACAATTTCACGCGGTGGCGAATTATTGTTCCCTTGTACGGTTTCAGAGGGTTTTTTGATTACTCCTTCTTCGATTAATTTCTCGACTTCATCGGGTCCTAAAAAAAATTGTATAAAAGTACGTGTCGCTTTAAAAAAATACATTTTTTGTATACTATGAATTTTCCGTTTTAAAATATTTAGACATCCGATGTTTTTGAAAAGTGTTCAACTTGAAGCTTCTAATGAGTGTTTCCATTCCCAGAGTAAGAGCATGAAGTAAAATTTCGAGTTTAAAAAAGCCTGAAAATTTGGTATGGTCGCGTAGTGCAGCGAAGCGACCAAACCAAATTTTCAGGCTTTTCTAAACTCGAAATTTTACTTCATGCGCCACGTGTATAAAACACTGATATATTATAAAGTTTAAAATACACTGCTAAACTGCACGTTAAATCAGTGTTTTATTCTCCTGGCGCAATTAAGTAAAATTTCGAGTTTATGAAAAAAGTATTAACTTTGACTCCACGCATTTGTTACACATTATACTATTTTCAAATATCGCTGCAAAAAAAGGGAAGCCTGCAACATATGCGTGAACCACTCATTCGGTTTGCGTGTAACTTATGATGCAAACTACTTTACATGTATAAACTTTGACTTTACGCACATTTTACATAATATACTATTTTAAAAAACATTTATGATCGGCCCTATATTGGGTTGGGTTAGGTGTATAAATTTCAACTTTATCCACGTGTTATACAATATACCATTTTCAAATAACTTTTGTGATCGGTCCTACGTTGGGCGCCAATGTGGGGCTGATCACACATTCTTATTCTTAATGTTTTACCGAGGAAGTATTTTGCAACAGCAGCTGGATCTTCGTTCTTTTTCAACGAGTTGACGATGTTTCTAAGTCGATTGCTGTAATTTTCTAAGCTGACAGGGTCAATGTTTTGTATGAGATTGTTATTTTCATTCCAGAAATACAGAATTTTCTTCTCGGTTAGATTAGCAGCAAATACGGTAAACATCTGAAAAGCATTAAACTTTACAGAAACTCCTTGACTTGTACGTGTTGATCAAAATATTAAAAAACATGTTTATCGCAAACAAATATTATTATTTTATTGAATTCACCTGGATGAAAGCCGGTAAACATCTAAAATACCATGCGAACATTTTAAATATAAATAAATTAAAGTAGGCTTTGAATTTTAAATTAGATTGCTACTACTGACTGTTAACACAGTTTACCATAACTTCAAATTTATTCAATCATTCAATTAGCATTTTGGGCAACCGCACAAAAAAATGCCGCCTACTCTAATTTATAATAATATAAATAATCATAAGGTACATCAAACTTTAATCAAACCCCTTGATTGTATTTGTCAAGATTTAAAAAAAAAATGTGTTCCTAAATAAAGATTATTATTTTATTGAATTCACCTCCATGAAAACGAAACTCAGACTGTTCTCCCAAAAAGCGGGTTCTCTTTCTTTGACCTGCCAGAGAAAAACGGTCTTGATGAAATAGCTGCTAATGGCCTTCATCTGCAACTTGTCCCGCAGTTTTTTCAGAAGCTTTAGCACGGGTTTTAAATTTTTAAACCCCCTTATCATCTCCCTTTCTTGCTCCTGGAAGGAAAGTCTCCAGCAATGATTCGTTTGCTCTGGGGCGAGATGTTTCGGAATTTTCGGAACTATAAAAAACGTTTTCTGGAACAAAAAAAAATGTTCTTGAAATTAATACAACAATGACTTTACGTATAATTAATTAAAATAAAATTCCTTGTATGTAAAAAAAATAACTAACCTTTTCTGAAATAGGATTTTTTCGGAAAGGCTCACTCGGCCACAGATCCTCCTCGAAGAGAAAACAAGGAACCAAGTCAACATCCAAATAAACGTGATTTTCGTTCTCCAAAGTTCCGTTCAGTTTGACTGTAAAAGCGGGGCCGCTTTTACAAATTTTGATCTGTCAAAAAATAAGTGTGAGAAAATAAGGGGTTGAGTCTTATGGGGATGCTTTTTATTTACCAGATATTCGGTTTCGTTTATGGTGATCACGTATTGGGTTCCGCTCATCGGGAATTGCTGTATCGCTTTCGTAAAAGCCCTTTCCATCCATTGCAAAACTTTGTTGGGGTTCAAATATTCACCGTCTAATATAGATTTAAGTTCAGAACTAAAAAATGTTCAGTTTTAATTTCTGTGTAAAGAGACAATTCAATTCAACTTGTTACAATTATACAATCATTTATCGGTTAATACATTCCCTGACAGGGCGGACACCGGTGTCCGCTCGAATATATTTTCGCCGCGCCATGCGCCAGGGCGAACACCGGTGTCTGCTGAATGAGAAGGAAATCTGAGTCGAGAGGACACACCATTTTTGCAATTTTCTAAAGTTTTTTTTACTTTCGCGTATAAGTAATCAGATGCAGAAATTGGTTGGTTAGAATCAAGTTTTTATAATTTTTGTTATTGGCTGTGACCGCTAACACGAAAATAAGATCCAAAATTGATTCTCATGGGTGGCGTGGAGAGTAACATAGACGAAAACGTCCTGGCAGTCAATGTGTTTAGTTGCATTTAGTGATTTGCCTGAACCACATCAGACTTCTGATGAGGATGAAACAGAAAATTATAGTTACAAAAAGATATTTACAAAAAGAGATTTTGGACTCTATATATTAGTGAAATTTCGACTGAAAATCGACGCTTGGAACCAGTGGTGTAGCTACATACAGCGCCAATTGCCAATGATTATTTACATTTTTAAATTACATCAGTTGTTTAACGATATTTTAAAATACGAGATATGTTCTGATTTGTTATAGACGAATAATATGTGTTAAGTGTTTTTTAATACCGGTGGCCTTAATGACCAATTTGTATTAAAGTATGAATATAATCAGAAAATATATTGGTAAATAAATCCACTAGTTCTAGAATAAAAATCTGTGATCTGTAACGTAACCGAATTTAAAGTGTGCATCGACACATAGGCATTGGTGTATTGTGTGGAAGAACGGCGAGTACGGCCCCGGCAAATTTGCCGTACTCGAGTATTTCATTTGCGGCGTACGTTTACCCTGCAGGGGAAATGTAACGACAGAAACTGCACTGACACTCGTGACGACGTAGCACATGCATTAATGTCCATAATCTGAAAATTTACAGCTGGCCGATTTTGCGTATACGAAGTTGCTTATTAACACGTATTAAATGAAAATAAATTCCTATATTTATCGGCCTTGTACTAAGTGCTTATTACTATTACTACCTATTAATCTGCTATATATTTATTAATGCGCAATATTTATTTCTGAGAAAATTAAAATTTATAACTTTTGTTCAATCAAATTTAACGGTACGGCCCGGCCATCCTGCCGTCCCTGACGAGCCGTCACTGGTCACAGCGTTAGCCTGGCCCAACATTGGGCGCCAAAAAACCTCAAATCCAAGCATTTCTAGTACTTTTAAACGAGTGTTTTTCACTCCCAGATTAAATATAAAGTCAAATTTTGAACTGGTATATATACAGGGTGAACGAAAAGGTATGGCTAAACCTTCAGGAAACATTCCGCACACATAGAGGAAGAAAATATGTTATATAGCAGGGGTGTTCAACCTTTTGTCATACGCGAGCTACTTTTGCCAAATTATTTTGCGATCGACAGGTTATAGATAATAAAAACCAATAAAAAACAGTATATAAAAGTATTCCTAAAATGTGTTTGTTAATTACTCGAATTTTGATAGCGCGAGATTTGGTTAAAATTTATTAAACATAAGCAGTATACTTCCAAATTCACAATATGGTCAGTGTTTTATACGCGTGGCGCATGAAGTAAAATTTCGAGTTTAGAAAAGCCTGAGTTTGGATTTGGATCCAAACGCTCAGGGCTTTACTAAACTCGAAATTTTACTTCATGCTTAGTCTGGGAGTGGAAAACACTTGGTAAAGATAGATCTTTAAATTCTGTTAATTATCCACGTAACGTATTTAATGAATTTTACCCCTGAAACAACGATATCATGATTTCCCGGTGAATTATCGGTAAACCGGTTTAGATTCACTAATTTATTGAATCACGGGTAATTTACAGGTCTTAATAAGTATATGAAACATTTTACGAATAAAATTAAAGCGTATTTAGTTATTAATCAATAAGTTTAAAAAAAAAAAATAAGCATTCATTTTGAAGCTTTAAACGAGTGCTTTCCACTCACAGACAAAGCATGAAGTAAAATTTCGAGTTTAGAAAAGCCTGAGCGTTTGGATTTGGACGCATAGCATCCAAATCCAAACTCAGGCTTTTCTAAACTCGGAATTTTACTTCATGCGCCACGCGTACGAAACGCTGATTCAGTGGGAAGTTTTAAATTTTGATACTTGCGATTTATGGCGCCCAACTAGGCGCCACAGCGTTAGCCTGGCCCCACGTTGGGCGCCACAAAACCTCATAAGCAAGCGTTTTGAGTACTTTTAAACGAGTGTTCTCCACTCCCAGATTAAGCATGAAGTAACATTTTGAGTTTAGAAAAGCTTGAGCGTATGGATTTAGACCTGTAGCGTATTGATGCCAAAAAACCTCAGAAATCAAGCGTTTTAAGTATTTTTAAACGAGTGTTCCCCACTCCCAGATTAAGCATGAAGTTCTTAACTTGAAATTTTACCTCATGCGCCACGCGTACGAGACACTCATTCAGTGTAGTGTTTCAGTGTTTTTAAAAAGAAATTCATCTGAGTTTCAAAATCCAGCTACACTTAGTAAACTTTACGTGGCTTTAGTTCGCTCAAACCTCGAGTATTGTTCCATATTCTGGAATCCTTACACGTTAATGGACATAAACAATATCGAAAGAGTTCAAAGAAGATTTACGAAATTCATATCATACAAATTTGGCTATGACGATAACCACTCTGTTGTCTTGAACAAACTTAACATGCACACACTAGAGCATAGGCGATTTTGTTGTGATGTGATATTTGCTTATAAACTGTTAAATGGCCATATAAATGCACCTATTTTATTAGAGTACATTTATATTCACGTACCATCTAGACCACTCAGAACTAATTATACATTCTTCGTACCTGCTTCTAGGACTGATTATGCAAAGCAATTTGGTACTCGGCGTTTACTTCACAACTGCAACAAAGTTCAAATAGATTTATTTCACACAACATTGGGTAAATTACGTAATTATTTATTTAAAGAAATACATGTTAATGCTTAGGAATTGTATACCAATTTTACCATATTGACTCAGTCCTCGTTCAATTTTATGATGTCATTCTAATTTTGTTTGTGATTTTAATGTGTTATATTTTTTGTAGCTAGATGTAAACAATTTATATATGGTTTTGTCATTTCTTTATTGTATTTGCATGGCTTTTATTATTGTTATCTTTAAATTACTGTACCTATATTTTTATATTACATGTATGTTGCGTTGCTGTAAAATGGTTGATCCGTTAAAGTTTTTAAGTTTACTTTCGCAATTTATGGCGCCCAACAAGAGCCCAGCGTTAGCATGGCCCCACGCTGGGCGCCAAAAAAACTCAAATCTATGCAAGTATTGGACAATTTCTAGATAATCGTCGGCCCCTTCGCCCCCCCCCCCCCCTACTGCGGTGCTGGCTACATATGCAACAAGCAAAATCGGTGAGCCCCTTGTTTCTTGGATTTTCTAGACTTTCTGGACATTTACTGCCTGAATCATAATGTATTTGAAGTTATATAAATGTATTTAATGCATTTGCTGTTTTTCTAAAAGCGTTTAATTAGAAAATTAGCGAGTATTTCCACTCCTGAACTGAGCATTAAGTAGAATTTCGAGTTTAGAAAAGCCGGAAATACAAATGTTCACCTTTTTATAAACTTATGATTCATCATTATATGTGAATGAGTTAAACATACTCCTAGAAATGGATTTCAAGGTTAAAACATCGTATCTCAATGTAAGAACAATGAATATCCGGAAATAAACCTAGATTGACTCAAAAATGGCCCTCAAAAATAGGCTTTTAAAGTTCAAGTACCATATAATATGAAAAAAATAGTTTTTCTCACCTGGCATTAGAAACACGCGCACTGACAAAACCGGGAACCTCATTTTTGACCTGCAACTCGACTTTCGTGTTTTTCGGAAACACCAGGATCAAATCCAAGTCGTACTCTTCGGGTTTCTCGATTTTTAACCCGTCGTAGTAACTACCCCCGCAAAAGGTCCTTTGGTACAGCAAATTAAACAGAGGGTTTTCTTTGACCTTCGCTATTATCTGTGTCGTCATCTGTAATAAGCAAACGATAAAATCCGAAAATATATATGTAGGAATCTAACAAATTAAAAAAACAAACAAATCAAGTCTTAATGAAATGTGAAAGAGTAGACTCTAGAACAAATTAATTTGTTGATTTTATAAACGCGTCCAATTTAAAGCTTCTAACGAGTGTTTCCACTCCATGAGTAAGAATGAGGTAAAATTTCGAGTTTATACAACCCTGAACATTTGGTTTGGTCGCAAAGCAAAGCGACCAAACCAAATTTTAAATATACTGTTTAAGTTTGGTCTCAATTGTTTATTTGCGCTTTTAAAATTTGAGCAATTTAAATTGGGATATGTAAGTATAATTAAAATAAAAGCCAAATTTTGTTTGAAGATTAGGTTACTTTATTAACGTGAGATCAAACTTTAGCAGTATATTTTGAACTTCATTTTAACTCAGCGGTTTACACACGTGGCGCATGGAGTAAAATTTCGAGTTTAGAAAAACCTGAAAATTTGGTTTGGTCGCTCCGCTTCGCGGAGCGACCAAACCAAATTTTCAGGTTTTTCTAAACTCGAAATTTTACTCCATGCTTATTCAAGGAGTTCAAATGAATTTATTTAAAAAACAATTAATAACTAAACTTTTACAGCGCATGCATCAGGATATGCATACTTAATTCATTTAACAATCATGTAAAGTTCAGGCTTCATTTTTTGTTCGAATTAATTCTAATGTTTGTATCCTTTTCCTAAAATTAAATCGTAAATTTTAACAAACTTACCCCTTCTAGGATGACGTTATTGGTCTTAACATCCTTTTCATTAAGTGATATCGTCTTCTTGAGCACCGCTTGAAGCGTGTTTTCCATGTAATTGTACTTTTTTCTTTCACTCATTTTTCACCCCCGCTAAAACACAACACTTACTGCAAATGGTCGACAGGTTGGACAGAATTTGAAGTGTGTGTGTGCTTTTGAACGTACGAGTATTTATATGGCAATGTTGAACAAATGGGAAACCCATAATTTTATGTTGAACTGAGATAAATCCGTAATTTTCTGTTAATAAAGCGCGCCGGCGAATAAAAGGAAAGGGGATTTTTTTGCAATTCATGGTTTAATGGTTTAAACAATAGGACTTAAAACACAGTGTTTATTTAGTATTGTGTCATATATGAGTAATATTGTGTGTAAAATCAGTCAAGCAATATCAAGTGTATTAATAAAAAAACGGTTTAACTTTGTTTGTATAACACAATTTATTTTTACATAAAAATAAATTGTGTTATCCAAACAAAGTTAAACCGTTTTTTATTAATAAATTAACATGTATAACGAAGTAGAAGCCTCCACAATACAAAAAAAAAATATCAAGTGTTATAATTAATTGTTCATTGTAATATTGTGGCTTAAACGATAAAATGATAATACTTAATTAACAAATAACAATCATTAGTTTAAAGATAAAATTCATTATGTGCTATGGATTGAATATGTTCTTAATGATTTTTTTAAAATTTACACGTCTAGATTTTAACAAGATAACAAAATTTGTTTTAATAATTGGCTAGTTAACAGATTAATAAGCTGAGGCTAGCAAAAGAGATGCAAAGATAAAGCTTGGAAGCAAATTCTATAGCTTGCAATACAATTTCCGGTTAGTTTTACCTACCTTGAATTCAAGAGAACGTATATAACTATATTGTTAATCAATTCTTATGATATTAACCTTCCACAAACAAAATTTATTTGAGAATCAATAAAAACTCCCGAAACCTGGGAGAATCTTTCGAACGTTGCGAAATCCAGAAAACCGAACGTGGAAGAGATTTTTCCTTGACAACCGGCAAAGACCCCCCCGAAAATTCCCAAAATCGACCTGGCGAAACTATTGATGACGATGATGGAAACTTCGGCGCGCCGACCGCTCCAATTCTTATCCTCCTCGGCAGGTGGGGAAAAGTGCACATTGAAATATGGGGAAAGTTTTGATCAATAATAAATGAGTAAAAGCACGTTGTTGGGGTTGGAAGAGTTCAGTCGGTGATCCGCCACGAAAGCGTGCGTGCGTGATACTCAGGGGAAAAACCGCGCGGGTCCGACAAGCATGTCGAGGAAAACCGGGCCAGTGAGGCAGCTCAGTCTCCAATGCGAAACGCAGGGTTTCCCGGTGAAAAGACCGCCGTTGAAGAAGCAGTTTTCCGAGGAGATTCACGAGGGGCCCATTAGGATTTCTTTGAGTGCGAAAAGTAGGATTCAGGTTGAGGATAGGCCGGCTCCTGTTAAGATTGCTTGGAGCGAGGAGAACAAAGATTTAAAATCTGGTAGGGTTGTGAAGGATTCAATCCTCTCTCAGAAGGATTCGGTGAATTCGCAGAAGGATGCGTTCGTTTCGCAAAGGGATTCCATTCTTTCTCAGAAAAATACAATCCTTTCACAAAAAAATTCCTCTCAGAGGAATACAATCCTTTCGCAAAGAGATTCAAACATTTCACAAAGAGATTTAAACATTTCACAAAAAGATTCTACCCAGAAGAACACAATCCTCTCACAAAGAGATTCAATCATTTCCCAGAAAGATTCTATTCTTTCTCAAAAAGATTCCATCGATTCCCATAAAGATTATAATCTTTTACAAAAAGATTCCATCCATTCCCATAGAGATTCTATTCTTTCACAAAAAGATTCCATCTATTCCCATAAAGATTCTATTCTTTCACAAAAAGATTCCATCCATTCCCATAAAGATTCTATTCTTGCACAAAAAGATTCCATCCATTCCCATAAAGATTCTATTCTTGCACAAAAAGATTCCATCCATTCCCATAAAGATTCAATTCTTTCACAAAGAGATTCAATTCCCTCTCAAAAAGGTTCAATTCTCTCGCAAAAAGATGGAATGCCCTCTCATACTCAGAAAGATTTTATTCTTGCGCAAAGGGATTCGATCCTCTCCCAAAAGAACTCGATTCATTCACAAAAGGACTCGATCCTCTCCCAAAATAACTCGATTCTTTCACAAAAGGACTCGATCCTCTTCCAAAAGAACTCGATTCTTTCACAAAAGGACTCAATCGTCTCCCAAAAGAACTCGACTCTTTCACAAAAGGACTCGATCCTCTCTCAGAAAAACGGGGTTTTTCCTCAAAAAGACTCGAAACAAGATCTAGCCGAACGTTTGAGGCTAGCCTGGAAGAACAGAGAAAAATCCAAGCAGAATTTAAGCATCTTCCTCGCTCACAAAAGCAACGAGGAGGATTATCCAGAGCAATCGGAAGAAACCCCAGTCGCTAACGATCGCGTCCCGAAAATCATCCAGCCGTTACAGAACGAAACACAGGATTCTGATTTGAAGCAAATCTTCAGGAAGCACATGAGCAGGAGCCCCAGCATCTCCTCCTCTTACTCCCCGACGAGAACTGATGATGATAAATCTGCCAATAGAGCGGATGCAATTGTTGTAGTGCCGATTATAGAACGCCCGAAAATTGCGAAACAAGCTTCTTTGAGCGAGGGTTCGGAAAGATCGAGTGGGAAAATTGCGAAGCAAGCAAGTTTAGCTGAAAATTTGGAAAAATCGAGTGGAAAAATCGCGAAGCAAAGTGAAAATCCGGAACGTGCATCCGCGAAAATTACCAAGCAAGACAGTTTTTCTGATAACAAATTATTTTCGGAAGCACCAGCTGTGGTGATGTCGAGGCCATCGACGGCGGCGGGGAAAAGGGAGGTGTTTCAAAAACGCACCAGCTCGGCTTTTCAGACGAGGAGCGATGGATTTCGGCCGCCGTTGGTTAGGGCTTCTTCGGTGCCCTGTAAGCAGGAGAACAAGCCAAAATTTTTGGCCACAAAAAGGAGGTTAAGGGGCAAAAAGAAAGATAAGATCGACGAGGAGGATAAGATGGATGCGAAAAAAGGTGATATTATTACGATGGTTTCTCTGATCAGTCCTACTGGGAGTGATTGTGAGGAGGAGGTTGATAGATCTCCTCCCTCACCGGTGAAGGTCAAAGAAGATACTCCTCCAAAGACGCCGAATGTTCAGAGAAAACTACCGAAGTCGGGTAAGTTGCAGGAAAGTAGAAGGATTAAAAAGAAAACTGTTGTTAACTAAAGGCCACTTACACCAGACACGTTGAACTGGATCAGCTCTGAACTCGAGTTTAAAACAGGGTTCGGAAATATCATAATGTTTATATAGAAATCAAAATATCGGATATATATTGATATTTATCCAATATATATCCAATTCTTAATAATTATTCTTGTTCATAATTATTCATATTTATTAATTATACACGGAGTTTTTCTTTTAGGTATACATGTCCCAATCAACACCATATATGCTGTAAATCTTCAAATTGTTTTTTAAAAGAGTTTAATTGAAAGCTTAAACGAGTTTTTAAGCGACCAAACCAAATTTTCAGGCTTTTCTAAACTCGAAATTTTACTTCGTGCTTAACCTGGGAGTGGAAAACACTCGTTAGAAGCGGCAAATTAAACGATTTTCAAAACTACGAATACCTGAACAAATACAGCGTATAAATCGCGATTTTTATATTATACTTAAAAGAAAAATTTTTTATATCGTCGTTGTTATATCAAAATGTCGTATGTAAAAATCTACACTTTTCAATAGCTAAGAAAAACTTCTATTTTCATTTTGTATTAACCTTAAATACTTGCTACTTTAATTATAAACTTTAGTTGGCACATCATGTAATATGTAGGTATTGGTTTTAACAAATTTGAGAGCAGGTGTAGCTACTAAATACAAGTGTTTTTCCTTAACAATTTTTTTTGGTAATTTTGACAAACGACATTTTGATATACCAGTGACGATATGTTATTTTTCAACCTCACATTCTAAATATACATAAAAAATCCGATATTTGTATATGAATGATTACAGATTCCAATCTTCCAAGTTTTCAATTTTCAGTGTCGATCTTTAGGAAAATTGCCGGATACTTCTTTAACTATTTGGCTGAAAGAACTAACTTAAAAGATAATATTAAAACACTTAACTTTGTTTTACCACTTTAATTAACTTTTTACAGTGACTATAGTTTCGACTACAAGCTAGTCATTATCAAACGAGACTCAGTTTGATAATGACTAGCTTGTAGTCGAAACTATAGTCACTGTAAAAAGTTAATTAAAGTGGTAAAACAAAGTTAAGTGTTTTAATATTATTTTATAAAGATGTACCACAAAGTGAACGCCAACCAAATCAAAGATTTAACTTAAAAGACTTTCTGAAAAGAGGGTGTTTACAATCATTTTCAACACGTTAACTATTTGGCTGAAAGAATTAACTTGAAAGACTTTTTGGAAAGTGAAAGTTTTCCAATCATTATCAACACGTTAACTACAAATGCAAAGAGTCAATGATGAACCTCACATTACTGAAACTTTTTCACTTCTCTTTTCTTTTTATTAATCATTTTTGAATCACTCTATGATTTACACTTTTCCATTAAGTTTGCCACCTTTCATTTTTTTTTTCTTCATTTTCTAATTAATCCGTGTTGTGGGGTAGAGCGGTGTAAGGCAATTTTGGGCCGTCAATTAAGGGCGGAGCCTTCAACTTGTGTGCGATACTCGGGAACTTTTGTAAATCATTTTTGATTGTGTTCGCGCTGAAGGGTTTAACGTAATCGCACGTCACGTTGAGGGGCTGAGGAGGAGGGTTGGGGGAGGGATGCGAACCCGTGACCTCTTATGTCAGGCCCACTTTTCTAGCTAACGCGAACTTTTATGCGAGGCAGTAAAATATTATATGAATTGTTGGGATAGTTTAAATGCGAGGTGGAATCGGTCGATATTTCAGACGAAAGCGAAAGTTTGAGCGTACGCAATGTTTAGGTTCATTAAAGACTTAAGTGAGCTTAAATGAATGAGCTTAGACTTGTTTTTTTTATAATAATAATAAACTTCGTTTTTCGAATAGAAGATACATTATGAATATCCGATATATTTTTTTATTGAAGTATTATATGGTATGTTCAATAAAACAAAAACCTCTAGAGTGCCATGATTTAATCTTTTTTTGAATTTAAGTTGGCTACGCGATGTAGGAATAGCCATATAAAACGTCAGACATAATAATTATAATGTATGATTTCAGAGTTGCCAACCTATTGTTTTATTGAACATACGATAATTAAATGAAAGTATTAAGTATACACGATTCCATTTGTTTCTGGATCTCGCCTAGCTATGGAAAAGTGACAGTTTAAGTATTGTAAATGGGGCTGGTTGTGTTTTAAATCAGGGTTTTTAAATGTCACTGTCAGATGTTCGATTTTAAGGTTATAATTTCTGACTATTGTGATCTTACACTGTTGCCTGTTTTACAAATTTTCAGATATAAAAGGATAATAATATGCAGTTTTAAGATTAACAAAATTTACTACTTGGTTTTTGTACATACAAACACAGCAAAAATATTGTATATAACAAATATAATGAATTCGGCTCTGCAAACTTATTTCGTCATCCATTTGTATTTCTCGCTTGGGTCTTCCCGTTAACACATTTTGATCAACTCCATCCATAGACCTTAATTTTGGTCATTCTCTCTTCTGTTGGCCCTCAGTATTTTTTTGTAGAATTGCAAATTTATTCCCACCCTCTTGTGATACTGATAATTTTCATGTAAAACAATTTTTAAGCCCTCGTTTCACTTTTATTATTTAGTCAAGAGAACCTGCATCTGAATCTTCTGATGTTTGTTCTGAGCCAGATTCCCCAAGCGAAATAATAAAAGGAGGAATGGTTTCAAAAGAAAGGTTCCCCATGTGTTTTGTCCAGTCATCCGAAATAAGTTTTTCACAATGATCACAGAAATTTTGCCACATATCGGATGTACATTTTGAGAGAGACTCAAGCCATAAATTCTGAACACGATCCTTACATGGTTGGTTAGAATTTATGTGCTTATTGTAGTAAGTCTTACAAAACCCCCATGCCATTTCAATTGGATTGTATTGACAATGGTATGACGGTAATCTAAGAACTTCGTGCCCGTTCTTTCTCAAAATGTCATCAACTACGTAAATTTTGTCATTTGATCGAAAAGGTATAAATAAAGCCCATAGTTCCTTTTTGGTTAATTTTGGATTGAATTTTACATTGTGTTTAACCAACCACTCCTGCATTTCGCATTTCTTACAAGAAAATGAAGGAGTTTTGTCTAATTGCACAGAATGGTATGCAGCTTAGCCAAAGCAGGAATAAGTTGATTAACCACCCAATTTTGAAAAGTATTACCATCCATTGTGGCATGGTAATCTCGGTCATTGTTTTTCAAATGTAATAAATAATCGCACCCATCCAAAAACCCACCCCTATACCCAGCATGTAGAATGGTGAAGCGTTTGCCTTCATTTTTGAATTTAGTTGGATTACTTTTTATATCCGTTTCATGTACCCAGCGTCGAACCACGGATCCATTCTGATATATCCATATATTTCAGAATTTGTAACCTTTTTGATTCAGAGATAATCTTTGGCATGTTAATATTTAATATGTGCCTGAAATTATTTTTCACTTTGACATTGACACAGCATTGCAACACTAGATTAATTTGATTTAATAATAAAATGCTCGAAGAAGCG
Organism: Philonthus cognatus; assembly: GCA_932526585.2. Taxonomy (NCBI): domain Eukaryota; kingdom Metazoa; phylum Arthropoda; class Insecta; order Coleoptera; family Staphylinidae; genus Philonthus; species Philonthus cognatus. The sequence goes on from OW052244.1 coordinate 42,795,991, forward strand.
ACCGCGTGGCGAAATAATTGTTGCAAGATTAACAATAAACCTCTTGAAAATTAAAAAAAAAGATTACTTATGATATCATAAATTATTGCAACACTGTTAAAATAAGGAATCAGGAGTGGCAACTAATAAAAAATGTAAATGTTGATACTGCAACATAACAACACGAAAGCATGGCTAGGCGAGATCCAGAAACAAATGGAATGGTGTATAAGTATCACAAATAATCGTTGCCATAATAAATGATAAAAAGATAAATAAATAGTTTGCGATTTAAAAATAAGTGTTTATGCCGTCGGATGATAAGGACTTATCTCAACCTGTAACAAGTATTTATTTACAATAAATTGTTACATTTAATCTCCACTTTTAATTATACGTATTTAATAATATAGTGATGAATTGATAAGAATTTTGCACTTTGAATTATTATATGTAATTATAATTTGATTAGCAGGTTCACTGTGGTATTTTTTTACAAAAAATTGGCGATAACCATAACAGTAAATCGAGTTGGTAAGTCGAAACTATGATTAATTTGTCTATCAACTTTAATCAATACCCATTTATTAGAAGGTGTCGGGTTCTAGGATATCTCATCGTTGGTATAAATGCCTTCCATATTTTTCTGTAGTTTGCCATTTCCACTGCCTCTTCCAGGCTTCTATTATTTTGGTATTTAGTTATTCTACGTGTTTTGGTCTTCCTCGTTTATTATCCCTTGGATTTGGATTTCGTATATCCTTCGCATTGTTCTGTTATTGTTTATTTATTGTCCCTACCAGTTGTCTCCGTTACATATATATATTGATAATATATCTAGTTCATCAAGTATTTCCTTGTACTTTTCTTAAATATTTCATCCCAATTACTTGTAAATTGATTGATTGAGTTACGTGAAGATCAAATTAATTTGACGAATAAAGTACTAATAACCTTTCTTCACACGTTTGTGAAGAAAGGTTATTAGTGCTTTATTCGTCAAATCAATTACTTGTAATTTGCTTCTCTCTGTATCCGAAAGTTTCAACTTATGAAGATCAAATTCTATATCGGACAAATAATTAAATATTGGCCGTTTCTTTTAAAACTTCCTCAAATCTATATCTACAGATATAGATTCTTTGCTCATTAGTCTATTCAAGAATATTTGAATCTTTAATATAAGAATGGAGAATACAAACTTTTAAGAAGGTGAGATTTATAATTGACTGTTTAAGGTGTTGAAAAGTGTTGAAAAGAAAAAGTGAAAAGTGTTGAAAAGATTTTCTTGAAAAGGCTCTCCCTCTTTCAGGAAATCTATCGGATGCTTCTTTATGCTTATAATAATAATAAATCTTTATTGCTTAACAGGAAACATATCCAAACTACAAGACAATATAGTTATAAATAAAGTAAATTAATTATAAAATATATAAAAATAATACATAAATAATACAATATGAAGACCACGTGAGTGTGCAGTACATTTTACTAGAACCCTATACAAATAATTACTTATATTTTATTAAATACAACTCATAGTAATGGTATTTGGTCTAAAGCTGTCAGTAGTGTTCAGTTTATCGTGAAATATATCACAGGAAGAAGAAATTTTAGTAAAACATCTGGATACAATACTGACGTGATTTTAGACCAATATCAGTTCTATGTACTACTGCTTATGTCTGAAGGAACTAACACATACCCCTTTTTAGAAAGAGGAAGATTCTAAAAAGTTTCTTCAGCCATAAGTATAAAGAAGCATCCGATAGATTTCCTGATCATTAACACCGAAAAGTAAAAGCTTTTGACAGATTTGTATCTGTAATCAGATTCAAATAGCAGATTTGGTATTTTTTATCTACACTTAGAATATGAGGTTGAAGAATAACGTACAGTGCATTTTTCTTTTAATTCGGTTTTTTATAATCGTTCAATTTGAAGTTTCTAACGAGTGTTTCCAATCCCAGATAAAGTATGAAGTAAAATTTCGAGTTTAGAAAAGCCTGAAAATTTGGCTTGGTCGCGCAGCGAAGCGGAGCGAAGAGGAGCGACCAAGCCGAATTAGGCTTTTCTAAACTCGAAATTTTACTTCATGTGCCACGCGTATAAAACACTGATTTTAAGTGAGATTCTAAATATAGAGCTTAAGTTTGATTTCACGTTAATAAATATTACAAATGCTTACAGCCATCTGAAACGGTTTCCAATAGTTCGTACAGAGATAATTGAAAACTCCTGACGACTTTCAGGCAAAAGAAATCGAAGAGCGACAAATGCTTACAGCCATCTGTTTCCGGTTTCCAATAGTTCGTACAGAGTTAATTGCAAACTCCTGACGATTTTCAGGCAAAAGAAATCGAAAAGGGACAAATGCTTACAGCCATCCGAAACGGTTTCCAATAGTTCACACTGAGATAGTTGCAAACTCCTGACGATTTTCAGAGAAACGAAATCGAAAAGGGATAAAGTGTAAGTGTAATAATGTGAAAATTGATGAAGTAATTATAGATTATTGTAACTACAAAAGTGTTTTGTTTATTTTTCACAATGAAATCGAGTGTGCATTTCCTCGTGGGGTGCAACCACCTGAACCTTTGTTTGTCTTCAGTTTCTAAATATTTACTTCTTTTTGTTATTTTTACCTGTGATTTTAATAATGAAAAACTCGCGGATTGTTTGTGATATTTGAGAAACAAAGGAGTAAAAAATACAGGTGTCTTGATTTTCTTCATCTTTATGATATTTAGGTATCTTCATTTTATTAAGGAATTAGACCTGTAAACTCTTGGTCTTGTGTATGATATCTTCTAGCTGTTAGAAGATTACCTCCACTTTCTTTCACACCCTTACGATGTACGTAAGGTTTGGCGTAAGGAATCACAGGACTAGTCACTAGACACTGCGGCCTGAATAAGCACAAACATAAGATGGGAATTGAGAAAAAAACCCCTATGTGGTGGGTGTTTGGAAGAGGAGGAAAGTAATGTTTACATGCGAAGCCTATAAAAGGCAATGCACGAAACAATTCGGGATGCTTTCTGAAATAGAGCTTAAGAAAATCCCCTGGCTGAAACTCCTGAACTTCATAGAAGACACAGGAGTACACAAGGAGTAAACCATCCAGAGACGCACAAAAGAACACGGAGACCGCAGTGCAGGAACGCTAAGAGCGACACGACTTCATGTGACAAAAAAGGTTTGGCGTATTGTCTTCGCTGTGTTTACGATTTTTTGATGGACACCCACGTTCTTGGTAGAAAATGAGGCAAACAAAATGCTACAATACTGCTGTAAAATTTTGTTCGCCTTGTGAGTGTCGATCAGCAATTCTAGCCTTTTCTCGCATGAAATCGTCCAGCTGCCATCTTCTTTCTTGACTAAGCCTTGGACTACTGTATCTTTAAAAACAATCTGCGCAGTCGACATGCTTCTGAAATATTTTTCATCTGGTTGCAGAAATTCTTCCATGCCGAAAGGATCTATAGAAATCTTTTAGTCAATGCTTTTTCTAAATAATTTGCTCAACTCTTTGTAGCCGTAAAAAAAGGATCTTTTTGTGAAATTTAAACATTTCCATAATTACTCTACAAGGCACGGCAGAAACTATGCACTGCCAATACATCGACTAGGAATTAGTGAAAAAAATACCCTGTACGATGCTATGAACATTTGGAATTGTCTTCCTATCCATATAAAAAAGCTACAAATAGTAAATCGTTTCAACAAAAACTGTTTACATATTTATGTGAAATGGAACCATATAGTATGATAGAATTCTTCAATTATACCTAAGTTATTTAATATCAATGTATTACTCTTGTTTGTATATGTATCGTGCAGCAGCAATTATGTAAATAAAGAATATTATTATTATTAAAAAAACTTCTTCATATCCGAGTGCCTATCTGTTCCGGATGTTGGCGATCTTATGGGCTGTTTTCACTTTGTTGACAGCTCCCTGTAGTTGTCGTGAAGAACACAAATTTTAGATATTTTAACCATGCAAATCTCCTTCCGTTGCTTAACCGCAGACCGGAGTCTTCGGACGAAGTCTTTCGGAGTCTTCGGACGAAGGATGTCTGAGAGGGACGATGTTCCAAGTCGGGGTTGGAGACCTTCTAGAGGTAACCTCTGTGCCCCTATCTTATATAGGGCTAACGTGCACACGGCGGGGTTCACTCAGCCCTGGTGCTTGTCGCCATTAAATGAGGAGTCGGGGGTGGGCCTTGAATAACTCAGGGGTGTCTTTCCGCCCCTCCGGTCCACATGTGGGTAGGTCTCCGACGGGCAGCGGTTCGCAGGTATGGCGGTGATCCACCAGTTCTTAGACGGACGCTCAATGGCAAACACCGAAAGGTAAAAGCCGGAGCCCACCCTTGTCTGTGTCCCTATCTTGTATAGGGCTAACGTGCACACAGCGGGGTTAACTCAGCCCGGGTGCTTGTTCGCCATTAAATGAGGAGTCCGAGGTGGTCCTTAAAAAGCCCAGGGGTGTCTTTCCACCCCTCCGTTCCACATGTGGATTGAACGCTCTATGGCGTACACCGAAAGGTAAAAGCCGGAGCACACCCCAGTCTGTACACCCATATTGTACATGATCCAAGTCCCTCCCGAAGGACCCTCTGTGTCCCTATTTCGGATACGGCTAATGTATGCACGGTGGGGACCACTCAGCTCTGGTGCTTGTCGCTATTAAATGAGGAGTCAGGGATGACCCATTTAAAGCCCGGGGGGATCTTCCACCTCCCTAGCCCATCACAGGGTCGGGGCATCAGGATATCTAAACTGGGTCATAATCCAAGACTTTTCCGAAGGACCCTCTGTGTCCCTATCTCGGATAGGGCTAATGTATGCACTGCAGGGTCCACTTAGCATTGGTGCTTGTCGCTAATAAACGAGGAGTCAGGGATGGGCCGTTAAAAGCTCGGGGGGATCTTCCACCTTCCTAACCTATTACAGGGTTGGAATCTGAGGGGTAGTGGTTTCTCAGGTATGGTAGGAATCCATACAAACGACGAGTTGCACACTGAAGACTGACACGTCTTCGGTGTGCAACCCGTCAACACAAAACACTGTATCTTTGAGACAAGCGCGAATTAGCACAACTAGACTTAATTCTCTTCACCGCAGGGTGCTAGAGATACATTGACGGATAGAGTTCTTTCCAGAAGTCACGGGACTACTTATATAAAAGGTTACACATTGAAGTTGAAGTACACCCACATTTTTACCTATCGCCAGGGCTAAATCGACCCCCCGTCGTGCCCAAGTTAGCCCTATGTAAGATAGGGACAAAGAGAGTGCCTCGAGAAGGCCTGGGACTCCGATTTGGAATGTTCCCCTTCAGACACCCACGATCCGCCTGCCGTGGTATAACCCTGATAAATCAGGCCCTTCTGCGGTAGGGACAGACCGGAGTCTTCGGACGAAGAATGTCTGAGATGGATCATAATCTGAGTCAGGCCTTCCTGGGGCACCCTCTGTGTCCCTGTATTGGATACGGCTGACGTACTCACGGCGGGGTCTACTCAGCCCTAGTGCTTGTCGCCATTAGATGAGAAGTAGGGGTTGGGCCTTAAAAAAGGTTAACGAGCAGTGGTTCGCAGATATGGCGGTGATCAACCGATCCTAAGAAGGTTGCTCGCATGGCATACACCGGAAGGTAAAAGCCTGAGCACACAAATACTGTACACCCACATTTCAGAAGCTTTTTCATAGCTACATCAGTCAACGTCCACGACTCCAATTCGCATAGTAAAACAGAGAACACGCAGCAGCTTATTAGTATCATTTTTGTATCTATAGTGAAATCTCGTTTTTTTAATTGTTGCCATTTTTACAAACCACTCCTGTTCTTTTCTATTCTGCACTTAATTTCCTGTGACGGGTCTTATTGATCAATTATAATAGTGTGAGGTACGTGTACTTGTTAGCTCTTTCGATTGGTCCAAGATTTGGTGTTACTTGACGGTGACCGCTGGGAATCCTGTTGTTAATAATTATTATGGCTGGTTTCTGTAATTCTGTTCATAAGCGGTTGAAGATCTTCCATACTGTCCGCGAAGACCACAGTTGTCGTCTGCATATCTCATGATATTTTAACGCTGCCCACTTAACAGAATCCCTTCTTGTGCGTTGTTTATAACTTCTCCAGAAATGTATTCGGAGTAAATGTATAGAAAGAGCGACAATACGCATCCCTGTCTCACTCCATGTAGAATCTTCCCAGGGCTTTTTTGGTCTCCGTCTACTCTCACGACTACATCAACCATGACGAATGATCATTCAAATGATCAACCGATTATCAAGATCATTCAAGTACCGATCATTAGATTATTAAAATCATTCGTTAACGTCCATCACTAAATCAATCGTTCTTTCAAAACCTGAACTTTTTGAGCAATCGACAAAGACAGGAACTCTGAGATCTGGTCGATAGCCAATTTACAGAATTTAAATTTATTTATTGTAATTACTTATTATACACTTTTTATTTATTTATTTATTCATTTCTTAACGGTCATGCCTTTTCAACGTTTATTTTACTATATATTCTGTAAATAAAGATGTTTTATATATATTGAAAGAAATAAAGGTTAAAAATCTAGGTGTAAGAAAATTAGATTATTCTATTACAATTTAAATCGATACAACTGGCAAATTTCCCACCTATATCTTTTTTTTTTTCAATATATCTAGTGAATAATCTCTGATCAACACGCGACTTGTAAATAAACTCCTTCTTTGTCGTTTGCATAAATCTGAGCGATTGCACTTTCCGTCCACGTGGAAAGCTTCGATTCGGCGTCGGGTCGTTAAACCGCCGTTGGGAAAAAAAGGACGACTCGCGAGGGGTGAACGACGCTGCCGCCGACAACACCGTGAGAATTAGCCAAACAAACTTGAATGTGGTTCGTGCAAGTTTCGCGCCGGGTAATGAGATCATCGCGATAAATAAATTGCCGCTGTACATTCAATTAAGGAGTTCCGTTTCCTTGTCTGACTCAATCGAGGGAATACCAAAAAAGATTCGCCAAGCGTGTTATCAATGCAATGAATCTTAATAACCAACCATTATAAGTTTAAGTAGTTATTGTAGAAACAGGAAATTTACAAAAAGTTTTTCGTTAAAATCTGTTGCCTGATAGTTAATAAGTTTTCCCATCAGTGACTTTTTTTATCAAAATTAAGACCAACTTTTCACTAGGAGTTGAGATTTTCACTCAAAGAAGATTTCCAACTAAATCTCTAATCCCTAGACTACTCTTTAATAATGTTCTTTTTGATGTCAAATTATTTTTATTTCAGTTTCTTTTCAACACTCCAGCATACACACCGTAAGAAGTTTTTCCGCTAGTTTTCCTTCCCGAAGAGGATCAGTCGCGACCGCACTTTTGATAGGAAACGCGTCGAAAAAACTGGTCAGCCAAAAAATCAACGAGAAAAGAGGGAACGATGAGGTGCAAATTGGGCCCAAGAGAAGATTGCTTAGGGCGGCTAGTTTAGACTCAAGGTAAGTTAATATTTTTAATACGCCCTTTTTTTGGAATGCATTCAATATAGGGAATTTTTCCTTGAAGTATACACAGCGAATTTTAATTTTAAGTTACATATGGATACACTGTAAATTTTCCAACATTCATTCGTTTTTTTATAAAGTTTAATTTAAAGCTTTAAACGAGAGCTATCCACTCCCAGATTAAGCATGAAGTAAAATTTCGAGTTTAGAGAAGCCTGAAAATTTGGTTTGGTTGAGAAGCGGCTTTTCTAAACCCGAAATTTTACTTCATGTGCCGCGCGTATAAAACACTAGTCTAAAGTGAAGTTCAAAATATACGTCTGTAGAATACTGCTTTAGTAGCATATTGCGAACTTTACAATGTTTGAGTGTTATATACACGTGGCGCATGAAGTAAAATTTCGAGTTTAGAAAAGCCCCATGAAAATTTATCGTTTAATGTTTCAAATTAAAAAAAAACGAATCTGTGAAGATGTACAGAATAATTGGGATATGTATACTTAAAACAAAAACTTATTTGAATAAATGGAAGTTCCAATTGGAAAGAAATTCAGCATGCATTATTTTTTTAATTCCAGGTTTTAAAAACCAACTTTATTTTTGAAAATAGGATAATCAAGTTTTAATGTCTGTAATAGAATAGAAAAGTAATTACGTAGACCTTGTCTAAAGTAGGCTGAGGAAAGGTTAATTTAACAGCGTTTAATCTTCATAAAAAAATAATTGAAACCCCAAAAAGCAATTTTCTAACAAATTAAAAGCCGCCATTAAATCATTCATCGCAAAAATCAATCAATTACCGCGCGCGCAAAGTTTCAGCAAACTATTTAACATTCAGGGCCAAAGTTAATCGCAAAAAGTGCCCCCTTTCAAAACTCACACCCTCCCTCAATTAAGAAAAATTGTAAAAAGGAGCTTTCAGTTAACAAACATTTACAAAATATAAAAACAAATTTAAATTAATATCGACTTTCTGCAACAAACATTTAAACATACGTTATTTTAAACGCAACGACTCAATTAGCAAAAAGAGAAACATAAAATGTCTTTTTAATTAATATCTACATACAGGGTGTTCAAACAGGGTGTTCAAACAAAACAAAACAAAAACGCACATATTTAATATGTTTAAAAAACCTATCTAACGATACCAAAAACGACCCCCACCCCTTTGGGTGTGGCGGGGGACAACTTTGAAATCTTAAATGGGAACGACTATGTTTTATTTTTCGATGCTCACCATCGGTATCTCGGAAACGATAAGATCACGATGTCGCTTAAATTAGAGAAAAGTAGCTGATTTTAATGGCGATTGAGAATCTGAAAAAAAATATGATAATTTTGATAGGTTCCTGATTAATCGCGAAAAAACTGAAAATATTGTATTAAAAAAAAGATAATATCTTCCCTGCTATGGGCGGTATTTTCATCAAGCTTGGCAACTATATATTTTTGGTCTGTCTGTATCGAATGGCACCGACAAAAATATTCTAGGTACTCTAGATTTCGAGTTACGATATTCAACTTTTTTTATTTCTTACGGCAGCCATACTGGATTTTCGCACTTCTAGGTAGACCAAAAAAATAGCTTTTCAAAATGGTAACACACATAACCTCTGATTTCCAATAAACCTGTAGAAATTAAAAAATGGACGTAAATATTTGCTTAAATCGCGAATGCTTTGAAAAACAATTGGCTGCCATAAGAAAAAAAAAGTCGAATATCGTTACTCGAAATCTAAAGTACCTAGAATATTTCTGGCGACGCGAATCGATACAGATGGTTCAAAAATATGAAGTTGTGAAGTTTGGTGTAAATACCGCCAATGGCAGGGAAGATATTAATTAAACTGTTCACTGTGGAGGCTTCTACTTCGTTATACATCATGATTTACACAAATAAGACAATTAACTTTGTTTGTATAACTGAGGATTTTATTGTGACTATAGTTTCGACAACTTTAACTTGTCATTATTAAACATAAAGTTTCATAAAGTTTTATGTTTGATAATGACAAGTTAAAGTTGTCGAAACTATAGTCACAATAAAATCCTCAGTTATACAAACAAAGTTAATTGTCTTATTTGTGAAGATATTAATTTTTTTCTAAAATCACAATATTCAGTTTTTTGGCGATAAATCAGGAACCTATCAAAATAATCATATTTTTTTTCAGATTCTCCATCGGCATTAAAATGAGCTACTTTTTTCTAATTTAAGCGACCTCGTGTATCTTATCGTTTTCGAGATACCAATGGTGAGCATCGAAAAATTCACCACCCTGTATTTGAATATAAACACTTATACTAAGAAACTGAACTATAATAAATGTCATTTCTTAAGATGTAATTAAGTTAAATAATTAATAACCCAATGTACAATTTCCTTCACCTGTCTAGTGTCCCTGTATTTAAGAGAGTAGCGCAAACTGGCATCCATCTTGACGCATTTAGGTGCCAAAATTCAACCTAACCAATCATATTCTATAATGATTGACGCGCGTTCTGTTAATTTGATTTAGTTTGAATTTGGCGAATAAAGGCGTCAAGATGGATGCCAGTTTGCGCTACCGTCCTAAATACAGGGACACTACACCCGTCTAGTGTCCCTGTATTTGAGAGAGTAGCACAAACTGGCATCCATCTTGACGCCTTTAGGCGCCAAATTCAAACTAAATCAATCATATTCTATAATGATTGACGCGCGTCCTGTAAATTTGATTTAGTTTGAATTTGGCGCCCAAAGGCGTCAAGATGGAGGCTAGTTTGCGCTACTCTCTTAAATACAGGGACACTACACTCGTCTACAGTGACTTAATTAAACACAGTGGCGACAACTCCCTGCCATCAGCCATGATGAGGCAATATTAATCAAGGGAATAGGTTATAATACAAACATCTGATTTTCAATTGTGGCAGCGAGTGTTGTCATCTTTCACTTAAAGAGTTATCCATGGGCGGGAGCTTTTCCTTAATTTTGAAATAGGAACATATAGTCGTTAATACCTCAAATTAACGTGTTTAGGTTGATTCTTTTTTCCTTTGCGAATTTTTGAGATACGATTTTGAGGTAAGTGAAATAAAGCACAACCTTTAGACGGAATTGCTGTGACTAACTTTAGACCTTATAGCTACGCAGCTGTTTGTCCGCCATATTGGGTCAGAATTACTAACAACTAATCAAAAATAATACCAAAGTTGTCGCCACTGTGTTTAATCAAGGCACTTTACACTCGTCCACAAAATAGCGCCCTCTGCTTTAATTTTATTCTATCTCTGTCAATATTACACAATATTATATCGCACTATTTCTTTCCTAAAGAAGCGAATTCTGAAGATGTTCGTTCACCTTCGGACTCACAGATATCGCCTCTTGCCGCAAAGCGAAAAATAGATAGAAATAGAATAGAATAGTTGCACTTCTATATGATTCGTCATTTGTCTGGTCAAAATCCGGGCTACGCCCACGTCTACACCCTTACTACAAAAAAAAACGTCCTTGATTTATCGATTTAATACATTCCTAATTAAATTAACCTCCGCCTCTCTATTGAGAAAATTGTGAATTTTCATGACCTATTAACCCCGTTTTTTTTTTTGTAGTTGTCTCGATTTTCAGCGATTCACTTTCGCAATATTGCATGACTCGATTTTCCGGATTGAATCGGGGAATGTTTGGATATCTATCTCTATAAAAAAGTTGATTTTATTATTAATCCTGTACCAATCGGGGATCGACGATGTCGTTTATTTTCGAACTCGATTACGGTGAACGTCGCCGAATTAATAAAATGGACTGGTTTATGCGCGGGCCGCGGCGTTGCCGATTTTGGGGAGGGGACGTCAGCGTCGCGATGCTGTCTGCGTATGTGCATCGACGGGATTGTGTTATTGCGAATTTGCACGAATTGTATATGAAATTGAAATTTATGGGGTTTGTTTTGTGAGCGCACAGAACTCGTCTCGTGGATGTTTTCGTAATGGATTTTATTTAGTGTTTGTGTGAGTATTGTATGCATAACAAAATTCCGCTCGTTTAAATGCGTTTTGTTTTACGCTTTAAATATTTAGTGTGTGTGTTGAATCATTTTTAATTTCCCTTGATAATTCAAGTTTGATGTTTAATTTGAGGAATAAATTACAAATACCTATGTTGTAAGTATTGTATTTTTACATTTAAAAAATGTTGACATACAAATTAATGACATTGATTATGTTGTAATTATATTAATAAGGTACGATTCACGAGAGGTGTTCCATGGTTTCCTTGATTTGTAGTGCTTTATGCACCAATACTAGTAATACGAAAATGTTTGATGTCATCAGATTAAGTGTGTGAAAAGAGACAGAAAACTTCATAATATGTCTGCTATGGTTTTTAGATGGAACATGCGAAAACGTATGTTCCGCAATGCAGCTTTAAAATTTTAAGGTTAAACGTCACATTTTGACAATGTCGTCATAAAAGCAAATCTGCAAAAACCCAGCCACAAATCATTTTAATTAATGTGCACAAGTGTTTTAAATGTGTTTAAGTGGTATAATTTCAATTTCCACATCTCATTCCAGGAAATTTTCTATTAGGTATAGATATACATACGCTTTTATATTAAAGAGTTTAATTTGAAGGCTAAAACAAATGTTTTCCACTCCCAGACTAAGCGTGAAGTAAAATTTTCAGGCTTTTCTAAAATCAAAATTTTACTTCATGCGCCATAAGTATTAAACACTGAAAGCACTGAAATATTGTGAACGAGTAAACTTTGCTTGAAATCAGTGTCTTATACGCGTGGCGCATGAAGTAAAATTTCGAGTTTAGAAAAGCCAAAAAAACAAATTTTCAGGCTTTTCTAAACTCGAAATTTTACTTCATGCTCAACCTGGGAATGGAAAACACTCGTTTAAACTTTTAAAACAACAACGAATATTTAAAAATCTACAACACGTAATTGGGATATGTATACTCAAAAGAAAAAAAGTAGAGCTTTTTTAAAAATAAGAACACTAATATACTCACGACCTAAATAGTATGACATTGTCATGTAACAAATTTTCAGGTTTTTCTATACTCGAAATTTTATTCCGGGCTTAGTCAAAAAGTGGAATCACTCGTTAGAAGTTTCAAATTGAAATTTTTTAGATTTAGGTACAAGATACTCACATCCCTAGTAGCTACGCCACTGATAATATAACATTAAATTTATTTCAAAATTTGAAAGAAAAACTAATCGCCATGTTATTGTAATGAAAATCAGTGACATGTTTCAAGAATACATTTTCATATCATGACAGGAAATTTAATTATCGCAATGGAAAAATATTGATTTATTATAAACACTCGACTGTATGTGGTGTTGTTATTTCCCCCTCTAATTCCTATGATAAATGATCTGTTTGTCCCCTGGAAAAAAACACGTAATAACTTAATTCATGGAATTTATTTTTCCCCAAAAATAAAATCCAGTCGTTTGCGCAGACGATAATATAATTCAAGAATCATGACTTTCGATAAAATTGTACAAGATTATTAGTCGTTTTTAAACCAGATTTTCAGGCTTTTCTAAACTCGAAATTTTACTTCATGCGCCACGCGTATAAGACACTGAAATATTTTGAAATTCACTAAAAATACTTACCTCAGTAAATTTTATAAATGTTTATTTCGTCTAACCAAAACTCGCGCTTTGCAATTTAAAAGAAAAATCGGCAATTTCATTCATGCTTAAGAAAAATCTCTGTATTTTAAACTTCACAATATCTCAGCGTTTCGTACGCATGACGCATGAAGTAAAATTTCGAGTTTATAAAAGCCTGAAAATTTGGTTTGGTCGCTTCGCTTTGCTACGCGACCAAACCAAATGTTCAGGCTTTTATAAACTCGAAATTTTACTTCATGCTTAACCAAGGATTGGAAATACTCGCTAAAAGCTTTAAATTGAGGCTTTGATAAAAACAACGAACCCCCAAAAATGTACAGCGTATACACCGATATATCGTGCGATCATTTAAAACATAATTTAGAGTAGGCTTTGAATTTTAAATTAAATTGGCACTACTGACTGTTAACACACAGTTTACCATAACCTCAAATTTATTCCATCATTCAATTAACATTCTGGGCAACCTCACAAAAAAAAATGCCGCCTACTCTAAATCATAATTTAAACGATCGCGCGGTATGTATACTTAAAAGAAAAATTCCCTGAATAAGTTTCTTCAGGAAATTAAATTTTATTCAAGCTAAAGCCGTCATGTCGGAATTTTAATTAGGCAGGAAACGATCGTCAAGTGGCGAATAGGCAGGCTATTAGTTCACCCTAGAAAAGGCGTTTTCTTTCCGTGCACCGCATTTGCTTGTAGTTTTCAGAGTGTTGTGAAAAAATTGAAACACTAAACGAACACGCAATTTCCATAATACCTGAATGAAATTAATCCTGAACATTTCTATTTCTTAAATAATAATTGAGAAACAGTTTATTATTGAAAATGTCCAATTGAAACTTCTAACGAGTTTTTCCACTCGTTGATTAAGGATGAAGTAAAATTCCGAGTCTAGAAAAGCCTGGAAATTTTACTTTATGCGCCACGCGTACAAAACATTGATTTAGTGAAAAGTTCAAAATATTCTATTTCCTTAATTAATCATAAAAAAGACAAAAAGCAATCATTAATATTGCAACAAATAAAAGCAACATTTAGTGACTGGAAATAAAATTACACCTCAGAATTTAAAATTACAGAAAATCATAAGATTTGATGAAATTATAGAAATTGAAGAGAGTATTTGAAATTTACTAAAGCTTTTTCGAACATTACATCACTATATAAACCAGGGATTCTTAACCTTACCTGATTCAAGGAACACTTAGACGTCTAGACGATTTTTGTCGAGCAATCTTGTCAAATAAAAAAGACTTCTTTTTCGTTTTTGGCGGAACACTTTAACTAAGCAATGATCTAGACTTTAACGTCTTCAGTGTTGCGTCTAGTTTCCAGACAGCTAATATCCGGCCTATAATCTTGCGTTAAGATTCCAGATTGGTAGATATTACTCTACAGACTTGCGTCTAGATAATAATAATAATTTATTGATGCTAGACTTTGCAGTTTACATAGGTCAATGCCTAAATATAGTGGTGTATATATGTATATAAAAAACATACAAAAAAATACAGCAGAAATGTTCTACCCGAATAGAAATAAAAATGAGTCAATACTAGACTAACAATCGGATAATAAATATAATTATAAAATAGAACAAAAACGTGTAAATAGCTATATAAAAACAGTTAATTAAAACAAACAAGAACACATTTAAAAAAGATATTTATTTTAAAATTAGCGGAAAATCACAGATTATTTAAGTATTTATTAAGGCTAATTAAAAATTCATCGAAGGAATAGAACACATGATCGATTATGTATTTTCTTAAATATATTTCATATTTTTTAGAGATAAACTCTTTACTACTGGCGGTAACACGTTATACAATTTTAGAGCCCAGCAAGTTGCTCCATTTTGCGACTTATGCAATCTAACATGTTTAATATAGATATTGTCTTTGTTTCTGGTGTTGTTGCTATGTACCGAATTAGATATTTAATAGTCAGTGATATTCTTTCTGACATACACAAGGCATTGATACATGTAGAGTCCTGGTAGGGTCATGATACGCAATTAACGAAATAGTGACCGGCAGTCATCCCTATACCCAAAACCACCCACTACGCGCACTGCTCTTCGTTGCAGTCCAAATATGCGGTGTCTGCAGGCAGAATGGCCCGAGGCTAATAGGCCATAAGCAAGGATGGAATCGCAAGTAGCACAATAGGTGGCTCTTAGAGTATAAGGTGAGACTGAATTTGCTAAGTTTTGCAGAAGAAATATGTTGGAACATAATCAGTTTGCTAGCGTGTCAGTATTTGTACTCCATGTCATAGTGGGATCGAGATGAACCCCTAGAAACTTATAGCTGGTGGGGTAGTAGATTCATGACTCTTTGAAGTAAATAGCATATTCATAGTTTTATTTCCATTTAATAGCAGTTTATTGCTACTGAACCATTCGTTAGATCCATCATTCGCCCTCTTGCTGCTAATGATTGCATCATCGAGAGTACTAGCACTGTTAACTAAAGTGGTGTCGTCGGCATATTTCACTTTGAAAGTATCAGGAACGAGGATGGTAAGTCGTTTATGTATATGATAAATAGTAGAGGCCCAAGGATTGACCCTTGTGGAACACCATGTTCAACTTTCAGTGCATTCGATTTAACACCACCATAGTTAACGATTTGAGTCCTATTAGTGAGATAGGACCTAATCAAATTTGCACTAGCCTCATCGAAACCGTAACGTTTCAGCTTCCCTATCAATATATCGTGTCTTACGCAATCAAAGCCCTACTCAGGTCCACAAAAGAAGCCATGGTGAATTGCACACTTTCATAGCCCGATAGTATCTCGTTTAGCAAGGATATACTGGCATCACTTGTGGATTTTCCATTTCGAAAACCAAATTGACTATTATTAAAAAGTTGATTTTGCTCAAAATATTGTTTTATTTGTAAGAGTAAGATTTTTTCTAACACTTTTGAAAAAACTGGTGAGACGGATATTGGCCTATAATTCTGAGGGTTATTTTTGTCACCTTTTTTACAAATAGGTATTATTGATGCAATTTTCATTGCATCCGGAACCAATGATGTTCTTATGCAGTTATTTACAATTGAAGGAAGTGGTGCAATAATAGATTCCTAACTGCTAGATATTTGGGTGTACTAGCATTTAAATTACAGACTGCTGCTGTTATGTTAAAGTGTACAGTCTTGCGTTTAGATTCCGGACTGCTAGATATTAGTCTATAGACTTGCGTCTAGATTCCAGACTGTTAGATATTAGAGTCTACAGAAGGGGAGCCAGTGCTTATTACAGAACTGGATATCGTGTAGAAAAGGAGATACTATGGTCAGGGGTACGAGTAAGATAGACGACTATATACACAAATCACCGGTCTTGCTTCTGGATGCAGCATCCAAACGCCGTTACCAAATTTTATACAGAGACTGGCTAACTGGATATATATATGAACTGTGGTCTAGATACCTGACTGCCGGATATTAGGGTCTACTAGCGTTTAGATTCCAGACTGCTGCATAGTAGAGTCTACAGTGTTTTTAAATTTCATACTGCTAGATATTAGAGTCTACAGTCTAACGCGTAAATTCCAGACTGCTCCATAAACCATAAATTAACCAATTCACTTTAAGTTTAAAGTTCAAACTCATAGTAAAGCGTCTAGATACCAGAAAGTTAAAGATTACAGTCCAGAAACGTACAGACTGTCGTATAGAATCAAAGTCTAGAAATTAGAAGCAGGTAATGTAGAATACAAAGTCTAGAAATCAAAAGAAGTTAATGCAGAATGCAAAATCTAGAAATCAGAAAAAGTGAATTATGATTACAAAGTCTAGAATCCAGAGTTTCGAGACTAAGGAACTAGAAACTTGTCTAGAGTCAAGGTGCAATTAATTGTATAACAATTTTCAAAATTTTTACAAACAAACCGTTATATTTGAAAATATGACATTTACGAAAAATACTTGGCCCGCGGGCCGTAGTTTGGAGGGATGTAGTCTAGAGCAGTGGTTTTTAATGTTTCCATTATCAAAATACATACAAATTTAGAAGATTTTTACGGAACACCGTTAAAACAAAACAATGACTTTTACTTTTGCGTTTTTTTTTCGTATTAGTAACCAACCCTACTTCAAATGGTAATGGAACACGTTCTCCAAGTTCATAAAGAACTACTGCTCTAGACTTCAATATCTGCACACTGATCTTTAAACTAGATTGTAGCCTTTACTTTCCGGACTTAATAATCTAATATCTCTAAACTCTACACTTTAAACACGACCTAGACTCTAAACTGGAGTCTCAAGTTGTGTATTCTAGGCGCTCTAAATGATCGTGGTCGATTTAGACCCTTTACTCTGGACCCTACACTGTTTACATTCTAGACTATAATGGAGACAAAACGTTAGAATGAAGACTAGTCTCTGGACTTCAGTCTCTAGAATATCTTAGAGTTTCTTGGACTCTAAACTTAAGATTTGAGATTCTAGACGCATGACTCTAAACTATGTTCTATACAGCCTGAATTAATTATAGACCTAGACTTTATGGAAGCGATCTAGACTCTAAACTGGAGTCTAGACAGCCTAAACCAGGGGTTCTCAACTTTTTTTAGGGCGCCCCCCCCCCTCTCATAACTCCACGCCCCCTTCCTTGATTTAATTTCGGTTTTTTAGATAGATTGAAGCATTGATAGCCTTATTTCACTTGACCTCCTCTTTAGGAAATCTGTTGCGCCCCTCCTGACATCTTGCCGCACTCCCCTAATATGGCGTGCCGCCCCCGGTTAAGAACCCCTGGCATCGACTATAGTGTGTAGACTTTGTACTTAAAAGAAAAAATCTAATAGTAATTTTAAAGCGTAAGTCACGGGGTTGAGGATACTAACCTTTTGTATCTAGAGATAATTCAAAAAAGAAATAACATGATATAATACTGTATAACACTGATAAAAATTAAATAAAAATAGAGGGCGCGAACTTGTAGAAGGGAAAAATGTAATTGTTCATTGCGTTGTATAAGTTTAGCGTTATCTAAATTTACCTTTCAGTTACACTTCTATTTATTGGTCATCCCAACGGTAAAATTTACAAAAAATATCTAACGATTTGGATTGTTTGAGTTACTTGAAGATAATTATAACTTTTGTTATTGATAATGAGCACCTTGTGTTTTGAAATGTACATCTAACGATACAAATAAAGAGTGAAGTAAGGAATAACAGTCTTTTTTATGTGTAATTATAACTTTGATTAAAACAGAAAATTTCTTCAACACTTTATTTTCTAACCAAATGTACATTTCGGACACAAAGTGTTAGTATCAAACCATTGGTAATGGACACTTTGTGTCTGAAATGTACATTTAGTTACAAAATAAAGTGTTGAAGACAGGTTCTAAGTGTTAATAACTAACGATTTTTTATTTTTATTTTTTAGATCTGATCATGCTGATGAAGATTCTGAACCAACCGAAGAAGAAAAAC
This sequence comes from Philonthus cognatus, assembly GCA_932526585.2. Taxonomy (NCBI): domain Eukaryota; kingdom Metazoa; phylum Arthropoda; class Insecta; order Coleoptera; family Staphylinidae; genus Philonthus; species Philonthus cognatus. The sequence continues at coordinate 42,814,613 of OW052244.1, forward strand.
AACACGGAATTCGAACAGAACCCTCTCAAAGTTTAGAAATTAAAAATGATAATGATAAGGAAAGTGCGATAGCTGCAATACCCGAAGAAGCTAAAGTTGAAGAAGAAGAGGAGGACCCGAAGGAAAAAGAATGCTGGAGCATGTACTGTAAAATGAACCAGCGCGGATTGTCAGTTTCTTTTGACACGATTTTGAGAGGGATGCTCACTCCGACGGAATACAGGATTAGAAGGAAGATTATCGAGAAAAGAGAAGCGGAAATTAATCCACCAACAAATGATTAATAGAATGAAATTAATATACGTTTATTATTTACATTTAGCAAAAAACCGACAGCAAACTCCATCTCTTACTACAAAACCGTGGCATCGGTGATGGCTGATTACACTAAGTGTATGTACAGGCCACCGATTCGTTCTTGAAACGAGCAGTACTCTGTTTCTGATATGTTATGTTATATTATGGGTAACTGTATGTTTTTGAGTTTACGTGAAGTGATTATTACACATAAAAAAGACTGTTATTCCTTACTTCACTTTTTATTTGTATCGTTAGATGTACATTTCGAGACACAAGGTGCTCATTATCAATAACAAACAGTTTGTTATTGATAATGAGCACCTTGTGTCTCGAAATTTACATCTAACGATACAAATAAAAAGTGAAGTAAGGAACAACAGTCTTTTTTATTTGTTATGTTATGGGGTCAGTGGGTCACGTGGCCTCTGGGCCTTCCGAAATTACCTCGACCTGAAAGATCTCTTGTAATTATCCCTGACTTACTTGAGTCCCTCAATGTCTAGACCTCTTGCGTACTCTACTCTTTTTCTGATAACAAAAAACAAATATCAAAATTCAATTTCTGTTTAGCATTCCGGTTACCCATAGACGTGTTTCGGACTTCAAGGTCCTCGTTAGGGTGGTCCCGACCCACATTGAGTCCGAAACGCGTCTGTGGATATCAGTTGCTGGAATACTGAACACGAATTCAATTTTGTTGATTCTTGAATTTGTTTGAGTTACCGCCAAAAGTGTACCTACATTTTTGAAAACATTCTCTCTGAAAAGATTTAAACATTAAGGATTTTTTGCTAGAGATCCCCCAAGGGCTGAACATACAGGTAATTTTTCTTTTAAGTATTTACAGGGTGGTGATTTTTTCGATGCTCACCATTGGTATTTCGGGAACGATAAAAGATACGAGGTCAGTTGAATTAGACAAATGTTGCTATTTATAATGACGATTGAGAATCTGTAAAGAAATTCGGGATATTTTGATTGGTTCCTAATCTATTACAAAAAAAATGTAAATTTTTAATTTTTCTATTAAGTATATACAGGGCGGTGATTTTTTCGATGCTCACCATTGGTATCTGGGGAACGATAAAAGGTACGAGGTCAGTTAAATTAGACAAAAGTTGCCATTTATAATGACGTTTGAGAATCTGTAAAGAAAATCGGGATATTTTGATTGGTTGCTGATCTATTACAAAAAAAATGAAAATTTTTAATTTTTCTTTTAAGTATACCGGGTGTGGCACTTAAGACGCCTCGGACCATAGCTCCTTTACGATAAAAGCTATCGAAAAAAATCTAAGAGCAAAGTGGTGCATAATTACCGTCGCTATGTTTCAAAAATATTTCTAATCATCAGTGGCGTGCCGTACTCCAGTGGCGTACCAAACTTATGTTTTTTTAAATGGAATGCCCTACTTTTTATTGCAGATTTGGAAAGTGCTCGAAGAGTACTTATTTTTTTATCTAACATGTTATACCCTTCACTTTAGCGGTTTCGCTGTTATAAACCCTTCTTTCAAAATTGCGCCTCATTTTTGAGATTGTTTTGTAGAGAAACTAATTGACGTTGGCGCCTAAATTTTGAATTGAGGTACGGGTTAAGACCTCGTATACCTTCACATAATTTTTTTTCGGGTAATTTATGGAAAATAAATAATTTTTGATTGAACTTCGCATGTTGTCATTTTTTTCGAAAATTTCAAATGGAACCCCCCTAAAAAAATTACGGCGTTGTACAGCCAAAACTCTAAATTTTTCATTGGTACAAAAAAAATTACACATTTGATAACAAAATGTCGGAGAAAAAAGGAATTTCATCGCAAATGTCGGGAAACGTTTTCCGTTCCTAAGAGTGCCATGAGAAAACAAAAGATTGGTAATTGTCAAAGTAAATTATTAGACGCCAGTAGCAGCCATAAGTCATTTTTGATAAACGTTCTAAAAATATTCCGAACTCAAGAGGAAATGGTTGACATGATATTTATTCTTGGAGAATGTAACAAGAATTGTTTCTTGGCGTCACGAGTGTACGCTGCGAGATATCCGCACAGGGCACATCCAAATGAACGTGCGTTTCAAAAAGTGTTGGAGAGATTTACTACTACGGGAAGTGTGAAACGACCAAGGAGAGTTAGAAAGAAGACAGTTTTTACCGAAAATAATGAACTGCAGGTTCTGGAGGCAGTTATTGAAGATCCTCATACCAGTATCCGTGATATTAGTAGGAATCACGATATTTCAACGCGATCCGTACATCGTGTTCTTCAAAAGTACAAATTCCGTCCATTTAAGATTCAACTGCACCAAGAATTGCAACCTCAAGATTTTCATGCGAGGCAAGATTTCTGCTTGTGGGCTATCAACAAAATTGAGCAGGAGGAATCATTTCTTATGCGCGTATTATTTTCTGATGAAGCGACGTTCCATAGAAATGGGCATGTCAATCGCCACAACTACCATTATTACGCCGATGAAAACCCACACGCCATGCGAATGATAAACCACCAGCAAAGATGGTCGCTGAATGTTTGGGGAGGCATACTTGGAGAACACCTTTTGGGTCCTTATTTCATCGAGGGGCACCTGAACGGCAACAGTTATTTGAGGTTCCTTCGCGACGACTTCGATGATCTCTTGGAAAATGGCCCTCTAGCCGCTCTACGACAGATAGTTTTCCAGCACGATGGAGCTCCTGCACATAATAGCCGTGTCGTTCGGGAATTTCTCGATGAAACGTTTCCGGACTCCTGGATTGGTCGTGGGGGTCCTGTGAGGTGGCCGCCAAGATCACCAGACCTCACTCCCCTTGACTTCTTCCTTTGGGGCCATATCAAAAACGAGGTTTACAGGACGGCACCAACTACTGTCGACGATATGAGGGAGAGAATCCGCGCGGCTTTCCGCGGTATATCACCAGAAGTCCTTAGGGCAGTGTCTAGAGCCTGTGAGTCGAAGTTGCGGTTATGCCTCCAGCAGGAAGGTCGTCATTTCGAACATTTAGTTTAAGTTGTTAAATTTTCTTTATCTGCATTTTTCATATCATGTTGAATAAATAGGTACATACTATTATGTTGACCGTATTTGTGTTTTTGTTTTCTCATGGCACTCTTGGGAACGGAAAACGTTTCCCGACATTTGCGATGAAATTCCTTTTTTCTCCGACATTTTGTTATGCAATGTGTAATTTTTTTTGTACCAATGAAAAATTTAGAGTTTTGGCTGTAAAACGCCGTAATTTTTTAGGGGGGTGCCATTTGAAATTTTCGAAAAAAATGACAACATGCGAAGTTCAATCAAAAATTATTTATATTCCATAAATTACCCGAAAAAAAATTATGTGAAGGTATACGAGGTCTTAACCTGTACCTCAATTCAAAATTTAGGCGCCGGCGTCAATTAGTTTCTCTACAAAACAATCTCAAAAATGGGGCGCAATTTTGAAATAAGGGGTTATAACAGCGAAACCGCTAAAGTGAAGGGTATAACATGTTAGATAAAAAAATAAGTACTCTTCGAGCACTTTCCAAATCTGCAATAAAAAATAGGGCATTCCATTTAAAAAAAACATAAGTTTGGTACGCCACTGGAGTACGGCACGCCACTGATGATTAGAAATATTTTTGAAACATAGCGACGGTAATTATGCACCACTTTGCTCTTAGATTTTTTTCGATAGCTTTTATCGTAAAGGAGCTATGGTCCGAGGCGTCTTAAGTGCCACACCCGGTATACAGGGCGGTGATTTTTTCGATGCTCACCATTGGTATCTCGGGAACGATAAAAGATACGAGGTCAGTTAAATTCGACAATAGTTGCCATTTATAATGACGATTAAGAATCTGTAAAGAAATTCGGGATATTTTAATTGGTTCCTGATCTATTACAAAAAAATGAAAATTTAGATTCATAAAAAAAAAATTATCTTAAATTTTATTAACGTTATTTTAATCAAATGTCTAAAACTTCTAGATGTCAAGCTGCGATAGTCGACTTGTTATTTCTTCTGGCCGCTATATTGGATTTTCACACCATAGAATCGACAAAAAATAACATTTCAGATTACCAACATATACAAAATTCCATTTGTTTCTGGATCTCGCCTAGCTATGGAAAAGTGACAGTTTAAGTATTGTAAATGGGGCTGGTTGTGTTTTAAATCAGGGTTTTTAAATGTCACTGTCAGATGTTCGATTTTAAGGTTATAATTTCTGACTATTGTGATCTTACACTGTTGCCTGTTTTACAAATTTTCAGATATAAAAGGATAATAATATGCAGTTTTAAGATTAACAAAATTTACTACTTGGTTTTTGTACATACAAACACAGCAATAATATTGTATATAACAAATATAATGAATTCGGCTCTGCAAACTTATTTCGTCATCCATTTGTATTTCTCGCTTGGGTCTTCCCGTTAACACATTTTGATCAACTCCATCCATCCACCTTAATTTTGGTCATTCTCTCTTCTGTTGGCCCTCAGTATTTTTTTGTAGAATTGCAAATTAATTCCCACCCTTTTTAAGCCCTCATTCCACTTTTATTATTTAGTCAAGAGAACCTGCATCTGAATCTTCTGATGTTTGTTCTGAGCCAGATTCCCCAAGCGAAATAATAAAAGGAGGAATGGTTTCAAAAGAAAGGTTCCCCATGTGTTTTGTCCAGTCATCCGAAATAAGTTTTTCACAATGATCACAGAAATTTTGCCACATATCGGAAGTACATTTTGAGAGAGACTCAAGCCATAAATTCTGAACACGATCCTTAGATGGTTGCTTAGAATTTATGTGCTTATTGTAGTAAGTCTTACAAAACCCCCATGCCATTTCAATTGGATTGTATTGAGAATGGTATGGCGGTAATCTAAGAACTTCGTGCCCGTTCTTTCTCAAAATGTCATCAACTACGTAAATTTTGTCATTTGATCGAAAAGGTATAAATAAAGCCCATAGTTCCTTTTTGGTTAATTTTGGATTGAATTTTACATTGTGTTTAACCAACCACTCCTGCATTTCGCATTTCTTACAAGAAAATGAAGGAGTTTTGTCTAATTGCACAGAATGGTATGCAGCATTATCCATAATAACTACACATTTCCCTGAAAGCTTAGCCAAAGCAGGAATAAGTTGATTAACCACCCAATTTTGAAAAGTATTACCATCCATTGTGGCATGGTAATCTCGGTCATTGTTTTTCGAATGTAAAAAAAAATCGCAAAATTGTTATGTTAGTTTAGTTTTAGTTTAGTTTCTGTAATAAATGGTGTAAAAATCTAATATGGCGGCCGTAAAAAATTAAAACGTGATTATCGCAGCTTGACATTTAGAAAGTGTAGAAAATTTCTTTTGGCATCATTTAACTTGGAGTGGTGAAAAACATAAAGTTGCCAAGTTTTATTAAAATTGAGTCAACTGTATTGAAGATTAAAAAAATCGGCAATCACAATTTTCAGTTTTTCTGTGTTTCCAAGATAAATCAGTAACCAATAAAAATATCCCGGATTTCTTTTGAAATTCTCTACAAAATACAATACCTCGACAAATACAATGTACATTATTAGGCATTCGTGGATTTTGAAAAGCGTTCAATTTGGGAGGGTCTAACGAGTGTTTCCACTCCCAGATTAAGCATGAAGTAAAATTTCGAAATTTTACTTCATGCTTAATCTGGCAGTGGAAACCCTATTTAGAAGCTTCAAATTGAACACTTTTCAAAAACTTTGAATGTCTGAACATTTCCAAATCGGGATATTAGGTATACATATCCCGATTTAATAATAGAAAAATTCCCTGTATGGCAAACAAAAAAGGAATAAAAACGGAAATTATCATTTCTTGAATCATATAATTGTATTTTTTGTTCACCATTAATTTAACGAAATTTAGACGAACGCAACAACGATAACAAAATGTATCCAGGCAAACTGAAGTTATGATTATTGAGATCTGGGCCACGTACGAACGGTCGTACGAAATCTGTCATTTAGATAGAGATTTAACATGTGAATTTGACAGTTAACTGAGCTGCTCATGTTTGTAGAAACACTGATTTATTTTTAATTATTTTTTTAACTCGTACATAAAAATATGGATGTTTATTTATTTGTAATTGGTGTAAAAATTGTCCAAGGGAGGATTTAATAAAAATAGCTGGTAATAAATGAAGTCTATGTAAACATTAGTTTTGTAGACAAATCGCACCCGCAGTACACAAAAAAAACAGAACGAATAATTAAAAAATATTTAAAAAAAAAACTAGACTGTTGCGAGTAAATATTTTCGTAAAAATTTAATAAAGCATAGTTTTGAAATTGTTTTTACTTATTTAAATTTCCCCCGTCTTTAATAATTTCAGCATTTTTTTTGAGTTAAACACATTTACAGGGTTTTTCAATTGCATTTCACTATTGATCTAATGAGATTCACTATATCCTAAATATTTTTCACCTTGTCCAATATATGTCAAAAGGTTTCCCGATTTACGAAATGAGTTTCACTATATACGAAATACTTTTCCCTTTAATATTTTTGCAGTAACAATAACTTTCTTCTGGAAATATTTTATTTGTATTTATACATACAGGGCGTTTTTCTTTTAAGTATACGTATTCCAAATTCAGCCTATTTTCTGTAAATTTTTAGATATTCCTTGTTTATTTTTAAAGTTCAATTTGAAGCTTTGAACGAGTGTTTTCCACTCCCAGACTAAGCATGAAGTAAAATTTCGAGTTTAGAAAAGCCCCGTGAAAATTTGTCGAGGGTCGCGCAGCGACCCGAGACAAATTTTCTGGGCTTTTCTAAACTCGAAATTTTACTTCATGCGCCACACGTATAAAACACTAAAATATTGTCAAATGTATGTACAGTTGCGAGAGAAATAACCAGTACAGCAAAATATTTAGCTATGTGAACTGGACTCACTTTGATTTTTCAAATTGTCAATAACATTGACAAATCTGTGGAAATGTCGAACGAAATTTATTTAACGTCGACTGACTAAAACGCAAAAAGCGATAATAACGACCTGTTTAGAGAGGGTATTAGCATTAGAGACATTGCTAATAATGTGCATGTCAACAAAAGCACCGTCTTGTTGGGCAAGAAAAAAAATTGTTGTTAACCTGTAGATGACAAGAAAAAAAATACGATATTTTTAAAGTGGCTTGAACTCTCTGCTGTACTAGTTTTTATCTCTCGCAATTGTATATTCGAACTTCACTTGAAATCTGTGTTCTAGACGCGTGGCGCATGAAGTAAAATTTCGAGTTTAGAAAAGCCCAGAAAATTTGTCTCGGGTCGCTGCGCGACCCTCGACAAATTTTCACGGGGCTTTTCTAAACTCGAAATTTGACTTCATGCTTAGTCTGGGAGTGGAAAACACTCGTTTAGAGCTTTAAATTAAATTCTCTAAAAAACAACGAATGTTGGAAAATTTACAGCTTATGCATATGTTTACCTAAAAGAAAAGAAAAATTCATTGTATGTTACCACTATAATTTACTTAATAAAAGACTAACACTTTCTTCACTAAAAACATTTATTTTCGCTAAATGTACATTTCGAACACTACGTGCTCATTATCAATAGCTTACTGAGCACGTAGTGTTCGAAATGTACATTTAGCGAAAATAAATGTTTTTAGTGAAGAAAGTGTTAGTCTTTTATTAAGTAAATTATATTCAACTCTTCACGTAACTCAATCCAAATGCATGTCACCACTACTTACGCCAGCATCCATTCTCCAAATATAGTTCATTGCTAAGATGCATTTTTTTGACGAACTGCGGCCATTTTGCTGAGAAGTGAAATGTAATTGTAAAACTCTTATAAGGTTTTGACATATAAGGAAATGCATGTAGGGAAATGTATTTGATAAATGGGAAATATATTTGAGATAAAGGGATACGTGTTCGATGTAAAGTGAAATGCATTAGAAAAACTCTGTACATAAGGGCCGAGTTTGTTTCAAAGTGTTCAAGGAAATTTGCCTAAACTTCAAGCACTATTTTCAACTGAGCAAACACATTTCAGTAACGTTCGATCAATACCAGAGTAACGTTTCATGTAATGTTTGATCAATATTACAATAACGTTTCATGTAACCTTTTAGTAACGTTTGTGTTCAATATTACAATAACGTTTCAGTAACGTTTGATCAATTCTTCAATAACGTTTGATCAACAATACAATTATGTTTCAGTAATGTTTGATCAACATTATAATAACGTTTCATTTAACGTAAGTTTCAGTAACGTTTGATCAATATTTTAATAACGTTTCACGCGACCTTTTAGTAACGTTTGTGATCAATATTACAATAACGTTCCAGCACGTTTGATCAATACTTCAATAACGTGTGATCAACAATACAATAACGTTTCAGTAATGTTTGATCAATATTATGTAACGATTCATTTAACGTACGTTTCAGTAACGTTTGATGAATATTTCAATAACGTTTCATGAGACATTTAATCAATATTACACTAACGTTTTATAAATTTCACAAAAAGTAGGTAAAAATTACGAAAAAAAAACAGTCACCCACTGAGCAAACACAATTAAGTAGTGTTTCATTAACATTAAAACAACGTTTAATGTTGCAACAATGTTGATATAGCGTTATTTGTTTGTTTTTTGCTCTGTGGGCACAGATTTAATATGCATTTTTATTCCAAACATAAGTTTTCATTTAATGCATTTTTGTCTCTAAGCAATAAAGCACATAACGCAATATTGTATCATACAAATTTGAAATCACTTTATATAATCCAATTGAGAAAACTAATTCAATTTTTACATACGTAAATTAAAATCACGATTTCACAAAATGCAAGTTTGTACAGGGTGGTTGTTTTTCGTTGATATTATAGGGTATAGGCTAAACGGTAAGAGATACAAAAAAACTAAGATGTATGTCCCGTTCTCCTTTTTAGTGTTTAGTTTATTGCCGCAATCAGATCTACGCTAACTAGATTGGTTTAGAAGATACAGGGCGATTCTCCTGGTTTTTATTATCTCTTATGACTCGGTTATTTATGGAGATACAAACAAAATTTAAATACGAAAGTTTTATGACTTTTTACGTAGAATCCAGTGGTGTGCTTAAAAAAATATGGATGTTTTAATTTTTGAGATATTATCAAAATTAGTATTTTCTTAAATGGGACACCCTGTATCTGAGTATCTAAAAAAATTGAATTTTTACTTAGGATTGCAACAATGTGTAACACTTGATATTTTGTTTTGTCCTAAATAGCTAAAATACTAAAAAACAAAAATAAAAGATTTTCTAGGTGGCCATGAATTGAATTCCGTAAGCTTTTGTTTTTGTTTGTTTACATGTCATAAAATTCAATATTAATTACGTATTGGTTTTGATATTCCGTTGTTAACGAAATATTTTCGATTGTGTTTCTCTAAAAAAGCAGTCTAAAATGAATATTTTTATAAATTATGAAAAATTAAACATTTTGGGTGCTATATTGGAGGTAATGAAAATAAAGACGCAGCTTTAGACCTATATGTTGAGCGTTATCCGGACCGACGACTGCCAGAAAAAGAAATATTTCAAATATATTTATATCACAATTTAAGTGAGTATAGATCATTTGGAAAACCAAGACGTAAGATTTACAAAAAGGAAAATAAAGATTCTACGGTATCTAGCCGTAATATTGAGAAATATATTGGCACAAGTAAATTAAACGTTTTAAAAACGTTAAGCATACGTATAAACCGTATAAAATAAAAAAAGGTTCATAACTTGCATCCTGGAAATGAAGAGCGGCGTTTAGAATTTTTAATCGACAGAACAATCGATATTGGTTAAACATAAATCCTCATCAGACGGTCGCCAGGGTGCAACAAGGACGGTTTGGGTTCCATGTATGGGTGGCGCTTTATCAAAACAGAGTCCTTAACTACAGGATTTTTAACGAAAATTTAAATGCTGAAGGATAAATCCAAATTTTGGAAGAATGTGTAATAATCGAGTTGGATAACATGCGATTGGCTATAAGAAATCATGTTTATTTACAACAAGACGGTGTTCCAGCACACACAAGCCATATGGTAGGGCACTTACCAACTGCCAATTTTGGCAAAAACGTTTAATTTACTTGTGCCAATATATTTCTCAATATTACAGCTAGATACCGTCGGATCTTGATTTTCCTTTTTATAAATCTTACCTCTTGGTTTTCCAAATGATCCACACTCACTTAAATTGTGATATAATCTTTGAAATATTTCTTTTTTTGGCTGTCGTCGGTCCGGATAACGGTCAAAATATAGGTCTAAAGCTGCGTCTTTAGTTTTATAACAGATATATTGAGGGTAATGAAAATAAAGACCTAAAATGTTTAATTTTTCATAGTTTTAAAAAATATTCATTTTAGACTCATTTTTTAAAGAAGTATAATCAAAAATATCAAAACCAATACATAATTAATCTTGAATTTTATGACATGTAAACAAACAAAAGCAAACGCTTAAAGAATTCCAATTCATGGCCATCTAGAAAATATTTGTTGTTGTTTTTTGATATTTTACCTATTTAGGACAAACGAAATATTGAGTGTTACATACTGTTGCAATCACAAGAAAAAATGCAATTTTTTGAGATACTCAGATATAGGGTGTCCTATTTAAGAAAATAGTAGTTTTGATATCTCAAAAATTAAAACATTTATATATTTTTTAAGTACGCCACTGGATTCTACGTAAAAAGCCATAAAACTTTCGTATTTAAATTTTGTTTGTATCTCCATAAATAACCGAGTCATAAGAGATAATAAAAAATTCGGCAGATTTTGAAAATCACCCTGTATCTTCTAAACCGACCTAGTTAGTGTAGATCTGATTGCACCATTAGACTAAACACTAAAAAAGAGAACGAGACACTTATCTTGGTTTTTTTGTATCTCGTACCGTTTAGCCCATACCCTATAATATCAACGAAAAAAACCACCCTGTACATACAAAAAGTGGTCACAAATTTATTATAAATTCTTTTTTCATGCATTTTTGTCTTTATTATAGCAATAAAGCAAATAACGCAATAAAGCAAATAACACAATATTGTATTATACAAATTCGAAATCACTTTACAAAATCCAATTAAATAAACTATTTCAATCTGTACATAAGTAATATAAAATGATCCCACTGAACAAAAAACAAACAAATGACGTTTTATCAACATTATAACAATATTAAACGTTGTTTTCATGTTGAAGAAACATTACTTGAATGTGTTTGCTCAGTCGGACATTACAAAATGTAAGTAATGTACGTTTTTTTCCATAATTTTTTATATATTGCAGCAATCAAGCCTGATGCAATATATAGCATAATACGAATTAGAAATCACTTCACAAAATCCAATTAAGTACCAATTAATTCAATTTTAACATGAGTCATTTAGAATCCGCACAAAATAAAATGGAAGTTAGCAAAAAAACCGACAAACTACTTCATGCAAAAAGGTAATTTGCCACTCCCACTACTCACATTGCAAATTACTTTTATTTCACATAAGATCCTTTTTCGCAATTGAATATACATTTTAAGACGCATGCAATTAAAAATATTCACAATTAAACTCTCTTAAAAAAAGCGTTTAAAAAAGATAACCTTAATTATTTGACTTAGAAATAATCTGAATTATTTGTGAATTACACAAATATTACCGAGGATTTGCGCTCGGTGTAAATAGATTAATGAAAAATTTAAGGGTCCACTTACAAATAATAGTAAATTGAAGACCAAAAATATCCACGTCAGGAAATCAGAAGGTGAAACAAACGAATGCTGGTTATCAACTCTCAACCAGACCCAGTCGCCTCTATATGATTCTGTAAGTTCACATATATAGTTGACCGACCCACTCGATGGGAGGGCGCATATGTCGGAACTTTAAATTTCCCGCAATTTCTAACGTGGGCTTGTTTTCAATCAACAGCTGTCAGATCCGTCGGATCTGAAGGCACAAAAATGCCGATAAGACGAAATCGTTTCGAGATAAGCGTTAATAAATATAAATAATTACAACCGTAAGTATGTATATTTTTAAATTTTAACCTATTGTGTATTATTTTAAATGAGTGTAGTCAAACAAATTTAAAACCAGTGTTACTACATTATTTCTCTTTTTTCTTCCTAGTACGTGGATAATTTTCAAGTATACTAAATATCCATGGTCGTGGATATTTTCATAATACTGAACTAGGAGCATTTTTTCATGGACTATATCCCCGTTGTTGGATTAAGCAATTCTAAATCTTTGGGGATGGGCGTTAACATAAATAATTAAAACCGTAAGTTTATGTAATATTTTAAGTTTTTAAGCCATTGTGTATTCTTTTAATTAAATCTGCAGTCAAATACATTTAAAACCAGTGTGTCTACATTATTTCTCTTTATTTCTTCCTAGTATTAGTCAATGATCTTCAAGTACTATGCATGAAACAAGCACGGACGTGGAGATTTTCTTCACACCGAGCTAGGAGCATATTTCCATGGAGAATGTTCCTGTTGCTGTTGGATCAAGCAATTCTGAAATTCCATCTAGTCACAAAGTACAATCCTAGAACATAAATTAATGTCTTGAATTCAATTACACGGTTTTTCTGTTACATTTCACTATTGATCAAATGAGATTCACTATATCCCAAATATGTTTCACTTTGTCAAATATAAGTCAAAAGATTTCCCGATTTACGAAATGAGTTTCACTAAATACCAAATACTTTTCCCTTTAATATTTTTGCTGAACATTTTTGCAGTAACAAGAACTTTCTTCTGGAAATATTTTATTTGTATTTGTATATACAGGGAGTTTTCTTTTAAGTATAAGTATTCCAAATTCAACCTATTTTCTGTAAATCTTTATATATTCCTTGTTTTTTTAAGTTCAATTTGAAGCTTTAAATGAGTGTTTTCCACTCCCAGACTAAGCATGAAGTAAAATTTCGAATTTAGAAAAGCCCCGTGAAAATTTGTCGAGGGTCGCGTAGCGACCCGAGACAAATTTTCTGGGCTTTTCTAAACTCGAAATTTTACTTTATGCGCCACGCGTATAAAACACAGATTTCAAGTGAAATACGAATATATATAAATTTCACAATATTTTAGTGTTTTATACGCGTGGCGCATGAAGTAAAATTTCGAGTTTAGAAAAGCCCAGAAAATTTGTCTCGGGTCGCTGCGCGACCCTCGACAAATTTTCACGGGGCTTTTCTAAACTCGAAATTTTACTTCATGCTTAGTCTGGGAGTGGAAAACACTCGTTTAAAGCTTCATATTGAACTCTTTTGAAAAACAAAGAATGACGGAAAATTTACAGCTTATGCATATGTTTACCTTAAAAAAAAATTCACTGTATAGAACACTACTTACGCCAACATCCATTCTCGGTTAAGGAGACCTCTTATTTCATTTCTCAGATGCATTTTTTGACGAACTGCAGACATTTTGTTGAGAAGTGAAATGTAATTGACACACTGTGATAAGGTTTTGACATATAGAGAAATATATTTGTAATAACTTTTAAAATATACATTTAACATGTTCATTAGGTCTTTGTTATTTTTCGCATCGCACGGTCATTTAATACTGTGCGATGTTCCCCGCACCGCACCCGCCATTCAATGTTATGACCCCCTGCACCGCACTCCCCGCTTAGCAAGAAGCCCGCCAGCTCCCCGCGCCCAATGACGTCATTTGCGATTGCAGCGCCGTCCCATCGAGTGGGTCGGTTAACTAAAATCATGATACGTGAAGCCCCCTATGAGTTATCAATCTAATTTAATCTATGCTCTCAACTAAGGTCCCACGCGGAGAATTCCAACGTTGCCATTTATTTACCAAGAAAAAGGGAAAATAAGGTAAATTATAAAAAACAATTAATGGATTTTAAAAATCAGTTTTATGATTCGCTTGTATACTAATAATTGCTTAGTGAAGTATTAAAACTTTCTTGTGGAATTTTATATACATTTTTACGATCCGTTTAAATTCAAATTTATTCAATAGTTATTTACAGGTAATGATCACATCAGTGGCGGGCCGGTAGTCAACTTCATGTGAAACAAAAATGCCAAGGTAATGCATTTCGGAATTGAAAGGTGCGCTCGTTGTGCTGCTAAACGCATGTATTAATGACGCAATTCCGTGACGTAACGAGCATTGATTAACAAAATGAAAACGTAGTGCTTTCAACCTAATTTTTTTGTATCTTGGATTTGAGCATAGGATTTAAGCCATACATGAAGTTAGGTCACGATCCACCAGTGGATCACATTTATTCTCATTTTTTGTTTTTCTTATTACACTTAGTATTACCACTAGTTGTGTGTAATTATCAACATTTTTAGTACAATTACTTGTTTTATGTTTTCGATTTAAATTCCCCCCGGGACACGAAGAAATTGTATGTTTTTGACGTTTCACGTGAAAATAATTGACATATATATTTTGACTTTTCAAATCTTCAAAAAAAATTTTTGGATCTACACAAACGATATACAGGCCCCATACTTTTACCCCCTTGGACATTACTGTTAAGTTAGATTTTCAGGAAATTGAACAGAAATGCTTTAATCATAATTGCAATTTTCCGCATGCAGCGGCGGCTCGCAGCCTAACTTCAGGGTAGGCCAGCGACCCAAGGTAATATGTATCCGTTATTAAAAGGTGACTTTGTTGTGC
Source organism: Philonthus cognatus (assembly GCA_932526585.2). Taxonomy (NCBI): domain Eukaryota; kingdom Metazoa; phylum Arthropoda; class Insecta; order Coleoptera; family Staphylinidae; genus Philonthus; species Philonthus cognatus. Next base: position 42,829,623 of record OW052244.1, read on the forward strand.
AATTCCTTGTATTTATAAAGCGCGATCCCTACCTCAAATTTTGTGTGCCTTGGCGCTGTGGCCGACCCTGAAGTTAGGCGAGCCGTCGCTGCAGCGGTGTACACTTCATTAAACAGATGGCACGTTAAAAAAGTGTGGAATTAAAAGTTACAAATGTTTAAGCACTCTATAAATCTTATTGAATGCTATAGAATTATTACAAAGTGATATTTTAATATAATCGACTCTTAATGTTGTACAGCATTAAACGAAACCGGCCTTATTATTAAAATTGCTGTTAATATCATTATAGTTTAATGCTCGTTAATTTGTACTAAGCCAGTATAAACACGATACTAACATTTCTTACTAGTAGAACAAAATCTGCATGCATGCATGTATGCATGCATGAACGTGGCAGCATCGAATTTTAATCTGTTCCAACTTCACTCTAATTTAATTTGAAGTAATTTAGAGGTTATGTATGTTACACTGACCTCGTGGAAATATAATTTTTCTCCTGAATTATTTGATTAAATTTGACTTCGAGCAAGTGATTTCACTGCTTGATTAAGCATGAAGTAAAATTTCGTGTTTAGAAAAGCCTTAAAATTTGGTTTGGTAGCGAAGCGCGACGCATGGCGCATGAAGTAAAATTTCGAGTTTAGAAAAGCCTAAAAATTTGGTTTATTCGCTCCGACCCGGAGCGACCAAACCACATTTTAAAACTTTTCCAAACTCGAAATTTTACTTTATGCTTAATCCAGGAGTGGAAACATTTTCTAGAAGTAAATTAAAACTTCAAGCTAAAGTGTGCTAATATCGCAAAATTATTTATTTTATTAAACATACCTTCCAATTTTACTTATCAAGAATATTTCACCAGCTTGGCAACGCCGCCTTTCTACTTGACGTTTCAGTGACATTCCTAGGCGAAAAGGAAAACAAACGCGAGTCGCACTAATGCCGTCGATTTCGTGATAGTCTTTTGTTTAGTTCGAAGTAATGTTTACTGCCATTAGGAGGCAACAAACGCGCCTCGTTCGTTTTGTGTTTCAGTGCCTTTAACGATAACATGTGATTATTTTTCGCCCCCCTCCCGGATTTATTGTGATGAAACATTTTTCCGACATGTTCAGAAGGGGGCGTAAGGAAAACAAGGCCAAATTAGAGCACAAACTGTATTTGGTAAGCGTATTAACAAAAAACGACATTGACATTGAGAGAATGTGTTTTCTTATTGATTTATTTATTCCCCGAGAAGAAAGAAACAGAGATAGTAAAGAAATTGTTGGTTTTGAAAGGAACTTTTAAACAATATGCAGCATATTACTTTTCACACTACTGTGTAAGGAACGTATTGTAATATTGCTAAAAATCCGGTTATTCCATTTTTTTTTTAATAATCATACTAAATTTGTACGTAATCTTGTTTGTATAAGCTTAAATTAATGTTATCCTTGGATATTTTATTACGTACGTATTTTCCTTGGTAATTAGACTGTCTGTTGAAGAAATAAATATCTGTATTAGATTTGGTTGTAAGGCCATGTGGTTTGTGGATGTCTTACAGCAATATGTTAAGACTCATGACAATAACGAAAACAATTTTTAAATAATATTGTTTACTAAGTTATTGAGTTTTTAGCACATCATTAAGCATAATATTGCATGCTTAACAGAGTCTGTAAACAGTCTTCTAATGTGTATTAACAACACAACATATGTTACATTTGAAATGGTTAACAATTTTGGTGACACTCTTAATATAACCTTATTTTGTTACAATCAGAACTGGGCGGTGCTCGAGTACAAGTACTCAAAATTTGTACTCTTAATACACTTTTCATGTACTCAGCACTCAGTCTACAAGTACTTTATTCTTCTTGTACTTGTACTCAGCATATTTTTACACCTCAAAATGACCTCGAGTACATTTAGATGCACCCAACATCACTAAAGTATAATGCTATAAAAGGTTATTTGGATAGGTGGAAAGGATCATGAAATGTCATCAGGGTATGGTCATTGTCTATAAGGGTAAAAATTATAAAACAGCATACCGATGTGCTGACATCCTGTTTATATCACAAAATCTAACGTGTAAAATTATGCCCCTTGTTCGTCGTCGTGCACAATCTCATCATCTTAAGTGATTTTGATAGGGGTCGCAATATTGGTATGGGAGAAGCATGTTTTTCGGTATCTTTTGCTAAGGCTAAAAGGGAAAGTGGTAGTGTATTGGTTATTGCACACCGCTGGTGTAGTTGGTCATTGGACATTACCATTATTTTCTAGTAAAAAGTTTTTAATAATATCAATTATTTCAGGCGAGAGAAAGTCCGGAACCGATCTTCGATATATCCGGCTGTGACCTGCGCCAGGTCCCCCCCGGGATCTACTCCCTGTGCCGGGTGTTCCTCAAGGAGCACCTCGACATGTCGAACAACGGCATCTCCTCGCTGAGCGGCGGCGGCCAGCTGCAGGACCTGCACGTCCTCCGAAAACTAAGCCTCGTCAACAACGCCTTCATAAGTCTGCCCGACGAAATTCAATTATTAATTAACCTTAAGGAGTTGTACATTCAGAATAACCGCATAAAAAAGTTGCCTTCATCGCTGTGCACACTGACGAATTTGAGGGTGCTGGATGCCTCGGACAATTCGCTGCGCGAGCTGCCGGAGAACCTAGGCCGGCTGTGCTGCCTCGAAAAGCTTTGCTTGGGGCGGAACGAGAAGCTCAAGGAATTGCCGAGGAGCATCGGCCGGTTGCACTCATTGACGGTGCTCGATTTAGACGGGGATCATTTTGTTTATCCGCCTTCGGAAGTTTTAGAACAGGGCGTCGAAGTTACCATGAAATTTATCTGTGATGGTAAGTGACAAAAAAATGTCTTTTATAAATTCCCAACCTCAAAAACAATCATAATCTGTCTTATTAATAAGGCTGAATATTCAGAGAGTTTTATGTAACACCGAACATATTCATAATGAGAATTTTTCTTTTCAGTATACATATGCAGACGCTGTACATTTTACCACGCTCGGTTTATTAAAAGAATACAATTTGAAGCTTTAAACGAGTGTTTTCCACTCCCAGGCTAAGTATGAAGTATAATTTCGAGTTTAGAAAAGCCTGAAAATTTGGTTTGGCCGCTCCGCGCTTCGTGCTACGCGTCCAAACCAAATTTTCAGGCTTTTCTAAACTCGAAATTTTACTTCATGCTTAGTCTGGGAGTGGAATACACTCATTTTAAGTTTCAAATTAAACTCATTTTAAAAAACCAACGATTATCTAAGGATTTACGGTATGTACGCCGAAATAGGGGCATGTATAATTGAAAGAAAAACTCCCTGTATGTACAAGTTGAGGCATTAATTGCAATTGATTAGCTACAATTTGTAATGGTCATATAGGCAACCCAATTTACACATAACCTAAAAATGAAAGGTGTCAAATCGTATTTTATGAAAATGTTCGGTGTTATATAAAACTCTCTGTATATCTACAAGGTGAAACAAAATTATTTTTATCTAGTCATCTTTGCATTACCTATAATAAAATAAGAAGTACCACTGTACAATAATAGGGAATGCACTATCTAACCTCAAAACATACATAAATTGTGTTGGTACCAAATGAATATTGCGTTTGCAAACATTCGAGAGTGCCATGTTCGTTTGGTATGGACGCACTTTAATAATCTTCAATTTGATTGATTGATAATATTTATTGACAGAACTAGCTAATTTAGAAAGAGTATAGCGGCACAGGAAAAATTACATGTAAAAAAATTCCAAATGTAACTCAATGAAAATGATTTTATTCCACACTGTATAACTATTTTTAGTTTGTTTGATAGATTTTTTTTTTTTGTATTCTTTAGATAATGATTATGAATATATTCCTGCGTCAGAGTCAAAAACAGTGACCGATGGTGAGACTTATGGCAATTTCGAGGTAATGGTGTTTTCATGAAATCATTGTCACAGAGCAAAAAATTATTGAATTTGGGATTTTTCGGTGTTCAAGTTTTTAATAATGCAATTACAAGACGACAAAATTTTTTAATCGAATTGTTAAAACACCGAAAAATGTCAGATTCAAATTTTGACAGCCTTCTCGTGGAGGCCATCGCTCGCTTCGGTGTTCTAATCTGGCTTTTTTTCTATTTGTTTTTAGGCTAAAATATGGGAGCTTGAAAAAATAAAGGCATGTCATGTAATAAAAAAAAAACCTTAGTAATTATTATTATTATTATTTTACTCACTATTTACTTTCCGTTTGTTATTTATTTACCGCAATGTTCATCGCCAAACCGTCACACACACACACACAAACACATTAAAGCTAAGCCGTTCTTTTTTTTCGTTTGCGTTTGTGTTCTGAAACTTGTTTTGCAGGAGGAAAGGACGCGCGCCTTTTTAGAAATCGAACGACAGAACGAGCTGCTGCAGCGGCAAGAGGTGGAAATGGCCAACTCGAATAAATTGAATAAGGATAAGGTTGGTTAGAAGTTAAAGGGAAGATTTCTATAACCGGCAGTAATTGGAATTGTAATTTTGTAGTTATTGGCCGATTTGGTTGTCCAGCAGAGTAAGCTGGATGAAACGTTAGATAAAATCCAGCAGGAAAAGGATGTCGAGAGGTTTAGATTCATCGAACAAGTTAAAGACGGTTCGTCTCTACTATTATAAAAAAAATTCATACAAGGCTTCTCTGAAAAGTAAACATTGATTGCATATACATTGATTTTCTTTACTTTCTGGAAAAATCTCGAATAATGAGTTAAAAAACTTTAGAGTTTCAATCTAAACGCTTTTCAAAAGCAACGAATAGCTGAAGATTTACAGCGTACATTAAGATATGTAGACTTAAAAGAAAAACTCCTTGTATAATGAGTTGTTAATCTAAAGATGAGTTAGTAAATTAAAGTGGTCTTTATTTACCTTCTGAATACGCCTTGTATTATTAGTAATTATACTTTTTTCATTTTCTGATTAAACTTTGTATATTAAGTTATAAAACTAAAGATGAGTTATTAAATTAGATTATTTAAATACTGAAATCAAAGTTAGTTTTTAAATTCATGTCAAATACTTATTTTAGCTGAAAATAATGCTGATGCAGCTATAAATAAATTACTGCAACTCTCCTACGAGCCTCTTTTGCAATTACTCGAGCAGGAAAATTTAGAACAAGAAAGAATCATTGCAGCCGCTAACAAACACAATGAAAACTTGTGTAAAACCGAGGTGTTGCAAGCGATGCAGGATTTGCTCGAGCAGGAAACGCGGAAGTTCAAGGAGTTCGATCAGTTCAGAGTCGAGTCATTCCAATCGATTTTAGCTCAGTGAGTCGAAAGCACAATTTTTACCGCAAACGTGATGATGTTTATTTTCGTTTCAGGGAATTACAAAGTGATACAAATTTATTAGATTTTCTGCAAGAACAAGAAGACAGGAATAAGGAGTTGACCTCGAAATTGCAAGAGGACGGGGATTTGCAAAAAGTAGCCGTTGCGACGCTTTTGGAAAAAAGTGACGCTCGCAGTTGGAGTTTGATACAGCAGGTCAAGCTGGTGGAGTCTCAGTTGGCGGCACTGACGGCGATAGAAATGGACAGGAAGAAATTGGAAATGGACCAACAAATTGTAAGTGAATTATTTTTCTTCTATAATTCAATTTTTTTTCAATTTGAATAGAATCCTATAAATCACTTTTAATTCTTTGTTGATTTTCTGTTGTTTTTACAGAATGATTTAGCCGAGAAGAGAATAAACCTGTCGATGTTGTTGATGGATCTTCTCGAGCAGCAAGGAATGAGAAGATCGCAGCTTTTATCCACTCTGCGAAGTTTAGAAGAAAATCAGGACAACACTGACGATTTCTGGTTGAGACAATACCAACAATTATTGGACAGGTTAGTACTGTTCGGTAAAAAAGAAAGTAAAAAAAAAAAATCATGGTTTTTGAATTGTTTTACAGAATGCCTTACGGTCTTTCCGAATCTCAAAGAAACATGCACCCGGCTCTAGTCGAAATTCTTTTAATGGCGGGAGTTTTAAGTTACCTCCCTTTCTTAGCAAAATGGTCACAAAATGAAGGTAAGTAATCATCATCAAGAGATAAATTTCTAAAATGACACAAACATGTTTCCTTATTCAATATGCATTTGTGTTAACAATTTATGATTAAAAATGGCTGTATTTTAAATCACTGATTAACGTTAATCACCTGTAGTGCAATTGATTCAAATTAATTTTCACAGAATTATTGTTAAACATTACCGATGAAGAACTGGAAGAAGTAGGAATAAAAATCGCTGAAGATCGTACGAGGATACTAAACGCCTTGTACATGTTCAGAAAGCAAAGAACGGCACCATGTGAATCGGTTATAACCCCCACCGCCCCTCCAGAAGAAGTACCCACAGCTCCACCTATTGAAACTACGCAAAGTTACAGCACGAATGAATGTGTTGTTTGTATGGACAAAAAGGTAATCAAAATTATTTTTCCAAATTGTTTATTCCTAGTTTTTATATATTATTATAAAAAGGTAAAAAAAATTACTTTCTTAATAAAATTATTTCCAGGATTTATGTATTATTATTAGAGAGTTTTAGTTTATCGTTTTACAAAATACGGTAACGCAAACGTCTGCGCTAAACTTGCTTGTTACTCGGTAACCGGCTGCATTACCGTGCAACAAGCATAGATATTAGAGTTATCGTATTTCGTAAAACTATAAACTAAAAGTTCCTATTATATTTCTTCTTTTTACAGTGTGAGATTATTAACGTACCTTGCGGACATTACTGCTGTTGCTCCGAATGCTCGCTCAACATTTTCGAGTGTCCGATGTGCCGGTCTCAGATCGAGCGGAAAATCCGTGTAGATTCGTCCTGACCACCTGCGCAGTTATCCTGAGCTTTAATTATTTCCACAGGTGCTATTTTTACTCTAATGTACATTGAATTGAAAATGTTCTGTGCCATAATTATTCGACACATCTTTGTGTGGCCTTAATACAATAACCGATTACACATAAAGTATTTTTGCAGTGTGATACAATTATAATCGCCCTCTTGCTCCTTTTAATAATTGATTTTTATGTTATTTATATATGTTACCAGTTTGTTGAATAAATACATTATGGGTTATTACAATAAAATTTATTACAATCAATGATTTCGTTTAAATTTCTCAATGAAAACTAAAAGTGATCATGACTCACGGTTTATATATCTAACGGTTGTAGCATTCGTCGGGCGAAGTTGGAAATGTTCGTGCGTCTGACGACATTGTGGTCGCTCCTAACCTGTCAAACATTGCCCGCTTACGGTGTTTATGTGCGTTTAGATAATTACGAGTGGTTTTTTCTTAAATTTTATATTACAATTAATATAATTGCTGTATATTTTTGGTAAGTAATTGAATTATTACAAATTTCAATAAATGAAGCGTATAATATGCTGGAACAACGTTGTAACCGCCAATTGTGAAAATGCAGTATTTCCGTGGAAAAACGATGTATGCGGCCAGGATTTTGTCTTGGGGGAGGCAAGTTTAGTTTGCAGCAAGGCTCACTTGTGTTGTGGGCTGTATTACATTTTTAAATATGTGGTTTTGAACCCTTATGGGGGGGGGGGGCTTCTTTTTCGATTTCCCAACAAAACAATTTTTGGCGCTTACAACGTTGTTCCAGCATAGCATTCAAATAATGAATTAAATATTCAATCTTTTTCATTATTTTTTAATGATAGTGCCGAAGTTTTCATCATACCCGGAAGCTCTTGCGCCGTCGCTGTATGCAGAAATCAGCACTGTTTAACGAAAGGCAAATCAATTTCTTATCACCGATTTCCAAGAGATAAAATAATTAGACATGCATGGATAAACGCGTGTAGAAGAAAGGACAAGTTTAATCCCGATACCAGCTTTATTTGTAGTAGCCATTTTATAAAAGAAGATTTCGAATTAGATTTTCGAAGTGAACTTTTAAATATTTCCGCGAGACGGAAACTAAAGACCTCAGGTATATTTTTTATTTATTATAATAACCGAAAAATTTATGATATACATACAATTATTTGATATACACAGAGCTGATTGTAATTAAATTATTAAACACGGTTGAGATCTACTTAATGAGCTTTTTTAAAAATGGTGACGTAATAAATATTCTTCTAGAGTATGTGGCAGTGCCGGACAAAAAGAAAAAAGTGCATTTGCCATAGGGCCCCCGAAGCTGCAAAGGCACCACAGCATACTAAAATAAAGACGTTGATTCCTATTTACAAACATTTATTTTACATTCAAAATATATAATTATTATGTCTCATCATTTAAGAGTTTATTTATGCTCACCTAATTTAAAATTTAATGCTCATCTAATTTAAAAAATTACTAATGCTAGAACAGATAACCGGTTATTTTGCTGAGTAATATGGAGTGGACCAAATTTTGAATATTTTGTCGCATTTTTTATTAAATTTAAGAGTATGTGCTAACTTAAATCTTTAACTTAATTTATTTACTTTGTAAAAAATCATATGAACCATATTTCACTTTTTTCTGGAAATTATTAAAACATGCATTTCCAAAAATTGTTTTTTTTTTATTTGAAGAACTAAGATTTTCAAAATAAATAATAATATAATTTAGACATTTCATCATTATAAAATTAATGGAAAAAGTGTATTAATTCATTAAATATAAAATATAATATTTTAAACAATTCAAATCGAAGTTTAATAAATTATCCTTATTTTTTGAATGGATAAATTCATTAAAATGTAAACTAAGAATTTTCAGAAAAAACTCTCGGACGGGTCAATTTTTATTTTTAGCTGCGTTTATTTTAAGTACATATATAGGGTGTCCCTTGTGGCCCTTATCATGTTTATAAATGGAAATTAAATATTTTTATATTTGAGAAAGGAATAATTTTCTACATACGATGGAAAACCTACTAAATTATAAAATAATCGAGAAAATTTGCTTTGATAAAAATTACCTAATAAAAAGAAGGTTATATGGTCATCTGAAGACATAGCTGATACATTAAGTATATGGTTAACCAAACATTATGAAAGAAAAGTACATCAATAATAACATGCGAAAATATATACAGCTATTTCCGCCTGGTTTTATTTTACTTTTTGTACGTTGTTATCATATTTAAAATTTGTTTATCATAAAAGTAATTTATGATAAACAAATATTAAATATATTATGAGCTGTAATTGAAATTGACAGCAACATTATCGCTTTTCTATATTTTTCAGCAATTCCTTCCCAATTACTCACGCTTGGTTCATCTCCCATTGTTCAATCAGCAAGATCAAACCGTGCTGAATTACGATTGCAGAAAAACGTTGTAGATGAATTATTGTCTGAAAATTTAAATCAACTTAAGGAACCAATAGACACTACATCTAATATTGAAACCAATTACGAGGAAATGTACAAGAAGTTGCTGGAGATACACAACGAATTAAAGTCATTGTATAATACTATAATGGAATCCACTACGTCATTACATAAGGAGATTGAAACCTTAAATACGAAAATTATTATGCTCGAAAAGCAACTAGAAATTAGTGATATGCAAAATAATTCATACAAAACAGTGGTTCATAAAACCTTCAGCAAAGCCCAGCAAGATTTATTACTAGGTAATAAAAAAAAAGTTATATGGTATCTGAAGACATAGCTAATGCATTAAGTATTAAGTACCTCAGCAAAAGATGTTATGTATTTATTAGATCGAAACTAAATATACCCTTGCCACATATCACAACGTTGCAAAAGTGGGTTTCAAAGTTAAATTTCCAGCAAGGCATATTAATTGATGTGCTTAGATTAATGAACATTGCTGGAATGACTTTAACACATTTGGAAAAAATCTGCGTGCTTCAATTCGATGAAATGAAAGTACATACTTGCTACGAGTACAATAAGGTAAATAATCAAATAATAGGACCACACAAACAGATGCAAGTAATTATGGCAAGGGGATTGTTTAATCAATGGAAGCAACCGATATTTATAGATTTTGACCAAAAGGTTACTCCAGACATTTTAAACAAAACCATTTCTGCTCTGTATGATATTTCATATAAAGTTGTAGCATGCGTTTCTGATTGTGGTGGTGGTAACATTGGTTTGTGGCGCGAGTTGGATATTTCCACAGAGAAAACATATTTTTCACACCCAAATAGTGGAGAAAAAATATATTTTTTCTCGGATGCACCTCATATGCTAAAATTAGTCCGAAACTGGTTAATAGATACTGGTTTTAGGCTTGCTGATGGGTCCGTAATTAAAAAAGAACCACTTGAAGAGTTACTGAAATTAACCGATACAGAAATAAGTGTATGTCATAAATTATCGACTAAACACATAAATTGCCAGAGACATGAAAGGCAAAATGTTTCATTGGCTGCCCAGTTATTTTCCCATACAACGGCAAGCGCTTTAACATATTATGAACCCGGAATGGATAAAAAATTAGCGTCTGATCCTGGAAAATTTATAGAGGCGATCAGTAATTGGTTTGATATAATGAACTATAATCCTATAGAAAACTTGAATTCAAAAAAATCGTATGGATTAAATTTAGATGTACAAAATAACCAGTTAGACCTTATTAATCATACCATAGCGTCTATGAGATGTATTGGGAAAATCTCATTGATGACTTTCCAAAAAGGTATGATAATTTCAATTAAATCATTACAAGGCCTTTATAATAATTTAAAAGATAAATATAATATAAAATATATATTAACCCACCGGTTGAATCAAGACAGCCTTGAGAGTTTTTTTTCCAAATTAGAAGATTGGGAGGCTTGCATGATCACCCAACCCCAGTAAACGCTATACATCGAATCCGAATGATTGCGCTAAGTAAAAGTCCCGGCGTTGTGCAGGAACATTTAAATATTATAACCGCAAAAGGATACGATGACGAAGAATATTTATTATCAAACGTTATATCGCAAACAGGAGTGTCAATTGAATACGCATCATCGGAAAATGAATCAATCGACAATAGTTTTTCCTCGACTTCTACGAAATCTGAAGAGAAAGAAAATGTAAATAAATCGATAAGTGAAGAAGACGGTTTTATATATTTATGTGGCTGGGTGGCAAAAAAATAAACATCCCAACTTGGGAACATTGTCAAAATTTTCTTTGGATGATAGTCCTGGTTGGCTACAACATCTTTCATTTGGCGGATTAACCATTCCTTCTGAGGAATGGATCGAAAAAGCAAAATTATTAGACAAATATATTGTAAAATTTCACCGGAACACAGTATGAACAGAAAAATCAATTGTAACAAAACTGACTAATATAATTAAAAAGAAAAGTGATATAAGTGAAGACATTATAAAATGTTTCATTTTGCAGAGAACATTTATTCGCATAAAACGTTTAAATGCAGAAATGCAACAACATTCATTAAAAAGAAAAAGTGAAAGTGAAGAAAGAAGACATACAAAAAAAATGAAAAAAATATGTACATAAACTTTTTTTTATAAATATATGTATATGTTACTTTATAATCTGTAGTATTATTTGTTTAATTATGTTTGAATATTAAAGATTTATTTTCCCAGTGATTTTATAAGGTTATTAGCATGTAAACTACTGGTATATAATATTATTATATTTCAAAAATTACAACTACAAGGTTTAAATTAGTGAAAGATATAATCGATTATTTTAGTAATTTGCGAAATAATCGATTATTTTTTGTTAATGGAATAATAATATCAATGGAATTTCGATTTATTTTTAACTTCGAAACTTAAATTTAAACAATAAATCAAAAATGTTAAAGAAAAGATATTTAAATTATTACAAGAAAAACGATAATAATTTAAGAACTCTACATTTAGGAAATAAAACATTTTACTACATTTAAGGAAATGTTTCAAAATTGTTAAAGCAATTAAAAGAGACAAAATTCTAGTTAACGATTTAACTTTATATTTGGGTTTCAATTGTTTTAGATTCAGTGATAAATTAATACTTCAACATATACATATTTAAATATTTTTTTTTTGCTTAATTTTAATTTTATTGTTGGGCTTTTATTTTACACACATCAATTTTTACATCTTCGTACTTGAAAATCAGTGAACCTATCAAGTGAACGTTTTAAAGAAATATAAGAATTAATAATATGTTTCAGCAAGAATTAGAAGATAAAATCAAGAAAGTATCGAATGATGTTTTAAATGAATTGCTTTCGCACTAAATTCTACTGAATTTACTGGAATTTACATAAATTGCACGTTGTATGCAATACGTATTATAAGCAGCCGACTACACTGACGTCACGGCCGCATGCTACAACCGTTAGATATATGAACCGTGGTCATGACTTTCATTTTATTACAGAAAGTCAATCAGAAGGCTCGATAAATGAACTTATTATTTACTAATAATTCTTTTGGAGCCTCATAATAATCTTCTATTATTTGTAAATTTTTAGGCATTCGTTGTTATTGTAAAAGTGATTAATTCGAAGCTTCATCAAGTATTTCCACTCCTTGGTTAAGCATGAAGTAGAATTTCGAGTTTAAAAATATCTGAAAATTGTAATTGGCCCGATTGGCGGCGAGCGCAGTAGCTTTTTCTTTGCAAATGATAAAATAAAAATGTGCAATAAAAACAGCATCATCTCTGAACATTGTCGCCAACTATATGCCGATCAGGCCTCCACAACTCATATGTAAAAATCGGAACCAAAATTTGTTCCTTGTCTAACACGTTAAAATGCCATATATCTCTATCCCGTAAAACGGTTACCCCAAGGATTACTGCTAATTCCGTAGCGCCACTAGTCAATATTAATGGAAACTGTAAATATGCTAGAAAGTCGTAAAAATAAGCACTAGATGTCTCTACATATTTCTCTTTACCTCCAATTTTACGGCCTAACCCAATTTTTCGCCATTTGCAATTAATCTTCTGTTCTGATTGCAGGTTCAGCTGATTTTCGCAGATTAATCTGAATTTCTTAGGAATTTTACAATACGGATCGTAAGGGGACTAAATATTGTAAGATTTGTGGCTGCAGTGAAGGTGAGGTGGAGAAACTGTTCTGTTTTCCCCGCAATCCAGAATTGTAAGTACGACAAATAATTTCTAATTAATTATTCCATTGTTTTCAAAAAAATAATTACTTTTCTTGAAAACACTATTACTACAGATTATTCGAGTGACGTAAGTGAATTTTTATATACGGGTTGTGGCTTCATTAATATTATTAAATAAGCATGCTTTTGCACAAAAATTAATATTTATTTTATAATGTTATTATTCACGTATTGTATTTAATATTAACGTATATTATGTTTATGTTGATTAAAATGTAGTTTATAATACATGTTTACGGAAGTTGATTTATAGAAACAATTTCAAAAATGTTATATATTTATATTTTAATATATATGTAATTTATATTATACTCTTTAACATTTTTAAATTTAGATTGCTTTGCTTTATTTAACAATTATATATAATTTCATTATATTGCTAACTTCTTTTTTAATTATTTTCGTAAATAAACAAAGTTAAAGTGATATATGCTTTTTATTCTATTAAACCCTTCTGTGTAATTTTGCTGTCCATAATAGAATTATTGCTTACTTCAATGTAAGCAATAATTTTATTATGGACTTAGAATTGAAAAAATTATTATTGAATATATAACATTTTAAATATACCGCCATATTTTGGATTGCGCGACTGTGGCGCCACCCAAATGGTTACCCCAACGGGGCATTTTTTTTCTCACGTAGTTGTGCATCTGTAATCTGTGATGCCGATAAAACACTATATCTGGAATTCGTCGGTAACTGTCTACTAATAAAACTGCAACAAAAACAGTACCATCTATGGAGATTGTCGCCAACAAAATAGAAATGTTTATTAAAAATAGCGCGATCTCTGGTGATTGTCGGCAAACTTTAATCAATCGGCAAGTAAGAATTCTTGTTTATAACAATTCCAACTGACAGCAGCTGTCACAGACCCAGTCGACTCTATATGATTCTGTAAGTTCACATATATAGTTGACCGACCCACTCGATGGGAGGGCGCATATGTCGGAACTTTAATTTCCCGCATTTCTAACGGGCTTGTTTTCAATCAACAGCTGTCAGATCCGTCGGATCTGAATGCACAAAAATGCCGATAAGACGAAATCATTTCGAGATAAGCGTTAATAAATATAAATAATTACAACCGTAAGCATGTATATTTTTAAATTTTAACCTATTGTGTATTATTTTAAATAAGTCTACAGTCTAAACAAATTTAAAACAAGAGTGTTACTACATTATTTCTCTTTTTTCTTCCTAGTACATGTGGATAATTTTCAAGTATACTAAATATCCATGGTCGTGGATATTTTCATCATACTGAACTAGAAGCATTTTTTCATGGACTATATCCCCGTTGTTGGATTAAGCAATTCTGAATCTTTGAGGATGGGCGTTAACATAAATAATTAAAACCGTAAGTTTATGTAATATTTTAGGTTTTTAAGCCATTGTGTATTCTTGTAATTAAATCTGCAGTCAAATACATTTAAAACCAGTGTGTCTACATTATTTCTCTTTATTTCTTCCTAGTATTAGTGAATGATCTTCAAGCATGAAGCAAGCATGGACGTGGAGATTTTCTTCACACCGAGCTAGGAGCATATTTCCATGGAGAATGTTCCTGTTGCTGTTGGATCAAGCAATTCTGAAATTCCATCTAGTCACAAAGTACAATCCCAGAACATAAATTAATGTCTTGAATTCAATTACACGGTTTTTCTGTTGCATTTCACTATTGATCAAATGAGATTCACTATATCCCAAATATGTTTCACTTTGTCAAATATAATTCAAAAGATTTCCCGATTTACGAAATAAGTTTCACTAAATACCAAATACTTTTCCCTTTAATATTTTTGCTGAACATTTTTGCAGTAACAATAACTTTCTTCTGGAAATATTTTATTTGTTTTTGTATATACAGGGAGTTTTCTTTTAAGTATAAGTATTCCAAATTCAACCTATTTTCTGTAAATCTTTAGATATTCCTTGTTTTTTTAAGTTCAATTTGAAGCTTTAAATGAGTGTTTTCCACTCCCAGACTAAGCATGAAGTAAAATTTCGAGTTTAGAAAAGCCCCGTGAAAATTTGTCGAGGGTCGCGCAGCGACCCGAGACAAATTTTCTGGGCTTTTCTAAACTCGAAATTTTACTTCATGCGCCACGCGTATAAAACACAGATTTCAAGTGAAATACGAATATATATAAATTTCACAATATTGTAGTGTAGTGTGTAGTGTGTAGTGTAGTGAAAATTTGTCTCGGGTCGCTGCGCGACCCTCGACAAATTTTCACGGGGCTTTTCTAAACTCGAAATTTTACTTCATGCTTAGTCTGGGAGTGGAAAACACTCGTTTAAAGCTTCATATTGAACTCTTTTGAAAAACAACGAATGTCGGAAAATTTACAGCTTATGCATATGTTTACCTTAAAGAAAAATTCACTGTATAGAACACTACTTACGCCAACTTCCATTCTCGGTTAAGGAGACCTCTTATTTCATTTCTCAGATGCATTTTTTGACGAACTGCAGACATTTTGTTGAGAAGTGAAATGTAATTGACACACTGTGATAAGGTTTTGACATATAGAGAAATATATTTGTAATAACTTTTAAAATATACATTTAACATGTTCATTAGGTCTTTGTTATTTTTCGCATCGCACGGTATTTAATTTAATACTGTGCGATGTTCCACGCACCGCACCAGACCCCGCCGTCTCCATATGATTCAGAAAGTTACGTATATAGTTGACCGACTCACTCGATGGGAGGGCGCAAATGTCGAAATTTCAAGTTTCCCGCAATTTCGAACATATGATGGCACAAAAATCAAATTTCCCGCAGTTTTGAACTTTTTGAGAATGATATTTCAATCAGCACCTCATCAAAAGTGCTGATAAAACGAAATATTTTGGAGACGGGCGTGGACGAGCATTAATATAAATAAACAAAACCGTAAGTATTGGAATATTTTCGATTTTTAAGCTATTTTGTATTCGTTTCGTCAATTTCGTTCGATCAAGTCGTCTTTTACTTAAGTGAAACCTAATGTCTCATTATTGTGCATTTAAAACGTGCAATAATTCCGACAAAAATATTCGTATGCACAGAATTACAAGAAGAAATGGGGTAAGCCCTTAACATTTGTTACAATCGTTCATTTAAATATCAAAATAAACATGAGAAAATTTGTTTGAATCTTTGAAAATAAATATTAAATTTATTTCATGGGGGATATAACTTCCAATTTACAGATATTCGGTTCGCCGTTGCAATGGAAGTGTTTATCGATTAAGATATATGATATATGTTATGTATACCTAGATGGTAAAATTAAAGAACAACGTATACTTTAAATTTAACATTTTGTTGTACAGAAATAGTCCATAAATTTAACAAAATAGAATCTATTATGTTTCTATAAAAAATATATATTTTTATTCTGACAGTTGTTTTTGGTCATTAGCTTTCAGCCTTTTATTTTTATTAAATTATAAATTTAAAAATGTTGATACCATCAAATGAAAAATGAATAAATAATTTGTCGGAATATTTAAAATAGTATTCATAATTACTACTCTATTTTTTAATCCTATTAATGCATTAAAAGTTGATTTTTATATAGCATGTATACTTGCAAATATACATTTTAAATGTATACTGCACGAAAAACTCAATCTAAGACTTATATTCTTTCTTAGGTGTATAAGAAGTGGCTGGAGGCTGTTGGTAGAGAAGACCTTTTTAAAAAATCGAAGATGCACTTTTATCAAGTCTACTTACATTTGCGACAGGCACTTTGATGAGTGGACAAAATGCTTTACCAGCAAAAAGAATTTAAAACTAGGGATTGTTCCCACATTATACCTCGATGCACCGGCTGGTAAGCTAAATATTTATTACTTTTACTGATATTACTGATATATGTGTATATCTTCAATACCTAATATAAACCACACATTACTTTTTATTAAAAAATACATTTTATTGAGTGAGCGTGCAAGGAGAACAGTATATCTAAATATATATGTATATTTTATTCGTAGCGCTCGTGAATGATCCAGAACTTCTGGAAACATCCAAGGACGTGGAGTCTTCCGTGGGGTTACCTGTGGAGTTTCTCACCGACAAGAAGAATTCTCCCTTAATTGCTGGTGTGAGCAGTAGTAAACCCCTTTGGGATAATTCTGCTACTGGGAACAGTTTGAAACCCCATCATAATAGTCCATCTAGTTACAAAGTAGTACGACTACTGAACATGAAAGAATGTCTGGAGGTAAAATTGTTAAAAACATTAAATGTAACACGAAAAAGAAAGCTTTCCCCTCAAGCAAAGATGTTGCATTTCTATGCCCGAGATATTCAAAAGGTTGCAAGAAAATTGCATGCTCAAAATGCTTCTAATAAGGAGCATCTTGATCATGCACTTGATGTTCTTGAAACTGGAGACATATTTCGGGGACATATGACTGAATTATCTTTTAACTTTTTCATGTCACAGATAAAGTTGCAACATTATAAAGCTCGTGGAAGACGTTTCTTAATGGAAGATAAAACTTTTGCATTAGCTTTATATAAACAAAGCCCTAAATTGTACATATTTTTGGCAAAAGTATTTGCTCTTCCATCAAGACAATGTCTTCACAGTTTACTGAATCGCATTCCTTTTGGTCCGGGAATTAATAAACCAATTATGAGTTTATTAAAAAGTACTTGTGACAAGATGGACGAAGACCAGAAGTATTGAGCCCTTTTATTTGATGAAATGTCACTGAGTACGTGAATATATTTTAATAAAATTGATTTCTCCATTAATGGTTTTGTCTGTTGTGGTGAGCAAAACAAATTGCGTTTCGCTGACAATGTAATGGTTTTTATGGTTTGTGGGATACACGTCAAACGGAAACAACCCATAGCATATTTCTTTGTGGAACATGGTATGGGTGTTCCAGATCTAACCAGGAACATAAAAATTATTACAAAACACCTACAAGACATTGGTTTTCATGTTGTTTGTACAATATGTAATCAACATGCAACTAATGTTAGGGTCATAAAACAATTAAGGGAGGAATCTAATCGTAGGTTCATTTTGGAAGGTAAGGAAAATCGCTCAAGGGGTTTCTTGATAGGAAATCAGGAAATAATACCTTTGTTTGATCCACCTAGGAAATCAGGAAATAATACCTTTGTTTGATCCACCTCACCTTCTAAAATGTGTCAGAAACAATTTATTAAATTAAAATGCCACATCCAAATAGAAGGGAACAAACTTCACGGCTTGCTGGTCGGATATTGTGAAGCTACATGAAATGGATAATGGAGACCCTGATAGCATGTTACTGCCTAAAATAACTGATTGCCATGTTTACGAAAATAAAATGAATAAGATAAAAGTGAAATTAGCATCTCAGGTATTTTCCCAACGTACCTCATCTTCATTGAGATTTCATTTACGCTATGGCAATCACTTATCAAAAACAGAAACAATGCTTGGCACTTCCGAATTTTTGTTATTTTTTGATAAATTATTTGATAGTGCAAATGGTTCATCAGTTACAGGGGACAAATCTTTAAGATGTGAGATTCACGAAGAGAGTGAACATGTTGGATTTTATTCTGAAGCGATTGATGTTTTGAGAACAATGCAATTTAAAAGACCTAAGGGTAATTTTACTCAACCGTGCATTGCTAACTGAATAACTACGTTAAAAGGTTTTCAATGCATATGGAAAATGTATCTTGTATTGGTTTTAAATATGTTTATCCTTGAAACATAAACCAAGATCCCTTGGAAAATTTCTTTGGAAGTAAATCCTACATGTTCATCATTTAAGGGATCATACAAAGTGTTAATTGTTAATAATTTCACTACTTTAAAAATTCTAAACTAAACTTTTTACAAATATTTTTAACCAACGACTTTTTAGCTCCAAAAATTACTTCTCCCTCAAATATCTCTGATGTGATGTGTCTGAATTTAAAAATTCATATAATTTTTTATGTGACAATACAAATGCTTACATAGCAGGATATTTGGGAAGACATGTATTAAAGAAAGTGCGAGACTGCAATACATGTAGAAAAGAGTTGGTGTCCGACACAAAAGTCTATCCATTGCTACATTGATTGTAGGGACTACAATAGAAAAGCTCTTTTGAAGCCGAGCACTAATTTTTTCAGATATGTTTCCAAATCTTTTCAGATTATTAATTTTTTTTGTCAAAGATATGCATTTTTGGTGATATTGTTAAATATTTAAAATCAAAAGTTAATTTATTAAATTCCAATATTTCATTCTCCTGCACAGACCATAATTTGATTGATATTGCTAATTACATGATCTCCTTTTACATTCATTTGTGGGTACATAACCTAAATAGGATTCTAAAAGGAACCAAACATGTAAAAATCAACGATACTGTCAAACACTTGGCCTTAATTAAATATAGAAAAATAAGAGCCCAAAATTTGGCTATTTCAAAAAAGAAACAATTGATTAAAATTTAATTTTAAATATTTGTAAAAGGTTACTTTAAGCTGTTAAAATATGGAACAATTTTTATTGAAATCATTAGCAATAATCCTTAACATTGGAACCAGTTTTGATTAATTAATTATATTATTAGTAATTTGCTTCAGACTATCACCAATGGAATGTAGTTTAGGATTTATGTGATTTTTGTTGTAGAATAATAAAAATGTATTATTGATATGATAATTATACAAGTTTTATTTAACCATTACTTCTATAAAAATTAAATCAATGATAATGTGGATTTATTATTTAGCAATGATTAGTCATATTTTTCCAAGTATGGTTAAATATTGTATATAGTTAAAAAATCGACAGTATACTTGCAAAATTAAGAAAACTGTTATTAATATTAAAATTATTACCTTCACATTTCTTGAACATTAACTTATTTGTATCTATATTAGTTCTGCGTTTCATTTGTAATAATTTGTATTTCATTTATAATACTTCTTGTTTTAACATGAATTATCAATTATTAAGCATTAGAAGTATTAATTAGACCAAATAAGGTGGACATCAATCCACGCAGTTATCTTGGCAGAGATAATTTAAATATTGTTCATTATATTCGAAAATTATGTTATGGTTAATAAATTTTATTGTTCTTCAAATATGTATTAGAGCGAATTTTCCTACAGTCAATTAATGTGATCAATGTTTTATTAAATCTAATTGTAAATACTTAAATTATGTTTTTTTCCTATTTATTTGTAAAAATGAAAATTTTTAAATTATTTGTAATATACATTTTATACCATAATTATGTCGTTATTATTTCTCATCGTGCGGTTATTCAAACACCGCGTGGTGTTCCCCGCACCGCACCCCCCGGCGTATGTATGTCCCCCCGCACCGCGCGTCCTGCACTGAAGCCAGGAAGCCCACCCCCCGCACGTCATTTTTGATTGCAGCGCCCCCGCATCGAGTGAGTCGGCGAACTAAACTCACGATACCTAGTGCCTCCTAGGAGTCGTCGATCTAATTTAATCTATGCACCGCACCCACCATTCAATGTTGACCCCCTGCACCGCACTCCCCGCTTAGCAAAAAGCCCGCACGCTCCCCGCGCCCAATGACGTCATTTGCGATTGCAGCGCCGTCCCATCGAGTGGGTCGGTTAACTAAAATAATGATACGTGAAGCCCCCTATGAGTTACCAATCTAATTTAATCTATGAGCTGTCATGTCCAAGGCCGCGCCGATCCGGCTTTCCTCCGCAGTGCTCTCATTAATTCCGAAATTATCGGAATTCAATAAAACCGGCGCAGTTCGCACACTCTTGGCGTCACGGAACATACACTTCAAACACGCAACGCACGCTAGTACGATTCAAAAACCTCCTGAAACTCACATCCGCTACAGCTCAACAAAATTCAGCAGGATGGACGAGAACTGCACCTTCTGCAAGATCTGCTCCAAACAGACGGAAACGGAGTTGTTCTTTGAGGATGAAGAAATGGTCGTCTTTAAAGATATAAAACCAGCCGCTACACATCATTATTTGGTTGTGCCGAAGGAACATATCATCACTGCTAAAGAGTTGAAGTTGGAGAATAAGACATTGGGTAATGTATGATTTGAATGTTATACCTTTAATTAAAATAGTAAAAATTTATATTATCTCTTGATGATTGAAACTAACACGAAAAATGTTGGTAACTAAAGTTAGTTCAATTTTATTTGTATTAGTGGAATCAAAGTTTTCATCAAGTGCATGAAAAAAGCATACTTTTTATAATACTGTACAGCCTACTGTTTTAAAATGAAGTATACTTTAAAATCAACTTATAAATGCATTTAAAACTGATTAAAAATAAAGAATTTAATTAAAATTAAAAGGACAGAATATTAATTCAGTTTTAAGTTTACCAGTATTCTAAATAAAGTACTCTAATGCTGGGTTCCACCAACATAAATTGACCAATAGTTATTTATCGATTAAAATCTAGTAATAGTTACATACATGTAAAAAAATCAATCAATTCACATGACATTGATGTTTATGACATGGAAAATATGCATTTCAATTGACAAATGAATTTAATCAACGAATACGATTTAATTGTAGTTGGTAAAAACGGACATCATTATAGTACTTAAAAATGCAATGTTTTAATTTTTTTCAGTTGAAAATATGATTGAAAATGGAAAAAAAGTCTTGGCGGAAAGGGGCGGAGATATAAACGATGTCGTGATGGGCTTCCATTGGCCGCCCTTCAATTCCATAGCCCACTTGCATTTGCACATAATCTCCCCGATGTCGGAGATGAGCTTCTTGAAGAAGCAGGTATTCCGACCCAACACTTTCTGGTTCGTCTCGGTATGTATAAAATTAACCCCTTCGAAAATTAACCTTCAAATTGTTTTTCTTTGTTTCACAGCCGGATTACGTCATGCAGGAACTCTGCACGAAACTATAAACGCACAAACACACATACACATCAAATTAAATAAAATTTTAAAACAGGCGAGTAAGAGAAAAAATAAATTAGCTAGCTAAATTGTGATATATTCAGAAAAATTCCTTTTAATTGGCGTTGACGGTAGAATTTTAGAAGAGAGTAAATAAAATATGGGTGCTTTTCTGGTTGCTTGACTATAAATAACGGATGTTCGAAAATTAAATCAATCGAGTATGTCACGAAAATCGAAAACAAGCAGGATTGAATCAATTTTCGAAAGTCCATTAAATAATATACACAATCAACTTTTTAAAACAATACAAGAAAAAATATTTAAACGTGTTCGGCAGCTTACACGCTGCACATTTACATTATATACATATTATATATGAGTAAGTAAAGACATAATACGGTGCTTTAACACTAACGCAATCAATCTTAGATCCTGAACTCTTCCAAGTACGAAACAAACAAAAAACTCAACACCTCGACAATAGCGCGTGTCGTTCCTTCATTTGTTAGCGGATCGTAGTGTTGTTATTTTGAGTTTTCCCTTTTTCAAAACCGAGCGAGTGACCAATTTCCTTGCCTTATTTCCAAAATAAAAAAAATATCTTATATGATGTATTGTATCGGGTAGGTAATTACTAAACAAATGTTATTTGTTAATTATTAAGTTTTATAAAATATTGTATTGTACACTATTTATTTATTTTTCGGGAAATTGAATATTTTATACTGAAATTATAACGTAAAATCAAACCAAGTTCAACCGTGTTAACACTGGTTTCAACTGAAGTTTAAAATATACTATTCAAGCTGTGAATTTTTCAAATTTCAATTATGCTAATATTTAAATATTTGTTTGAAAACATATTCAAATATGTGAATATGAATTCCTGCCGTAATTTAAAGCTGAGGCTATTCATTTCGAAAGATAGACACTTATAGGTTATCTATGATGACGTACTGAATACTAACCTTACGTTGTCAATGTATTCAAATTAAACCTATAAATGATTAGACTTAAAAACTGAACAATATTAATACTAAAATAAACACTTTCAATATGGGCTATTACCTCCAAAGGAATTTATAGGTTACATATGAATGTAACAACCATTTGTTCCTATTGACAGGACAACAAAATATTACACAAAACTGTAGTTGTTTTGTTTTTGTTGCAAGTTTATAAAATAATCAATTTCCTGAAATTTTATGACAAAAAAAAGGTTGTTAAATAAAAGGTTTTAATGTTATATACTCTTTGTTTTTATTTATTTTTCTCTCCTTGTTAAGTATATCAAATTAGAAAACAATATAAGGAAATCATCGTTATTTACAAAAAGAAAACAATTGTACATACCTTAAGAAAAAAGTTATCCTCATAAAAAATATATAATAAATCTCGAAATGTAAATGCATTTGTTTTTGTATGTTGTCGTTAATGGAATGGTTAATAAATTAATTAATTCAAGAGGTAGTAAGTAAAAGTAGTAAACGATATAAAATAAACAAGAAACAAAAAAAAAAAAGATTAATATGACATCGATACATATAGGATTTTATATCGCCGGTTTTATAATAAAAATCATCAAGTATATAGGAAATTAACAGCTTTTTTGAGTTTGAAGGTCAAGACTCAATAAGTGCACAGAAAATTAAAAAATTTATGCTGGGTTTATAAGACATTTAAGCGTGTTTAAGGTTCAGCGTTTAAGGGAAGTAGAATGATTTTAAAATTTAACGTTTAGTGTATAGGAGTTAGCTACTTTACCTAAATACTCTTAAACATAAATGGTTCTACGCATGTTTTTTGTGCCGACATTTGTATAAAAAATTGAATGTCAGTGATGCCAGACTTTCTGAATAATCTATTACACAACTTGCTAGTAAAGTAATTTTAATATTTTTTCTGAATTGCTAACAGTAAAAAGGAGGAATTGGAAATTACGAACAATAATTTTAAATGTTTTCTCTATCAATTGAGAGAATTACTTGTAAAACAATATTTTTACAAACTTGTGATGAAATATTGACAACGTCGACACATGTACACATAACCTAAAATTCTTAAACCTTAATTTTTGTATGAACGGCATCATTTCCCTAAATGTTAAACCCGGCATTAGTTTTATTGAATTGCAAGTTAAAACTTATTAAATGGACAGAACTTTTACTGAATTTTTATTTAAAACACACTATAGGTTGGCAAATTTAACTTTATCGGATGCACAAAGAAGGCAAAAAAAACATCGAGGGTAAACTCTTCAAAAAGCTATCAAGTGCGCACATTCCTTTTCCTGCCACAATTTTGCCACTGCAACCGGCAAGTTAGGTTTGCCGTACCATAAAAACTGTTAATTTCTTGTATACTTAGTGAGATTTACCATGAAATTTGATAAAAGTCATCAACAGCTGGTCATTTCCTAAGTATTTGGTGAGTTTTATTTAAAAACCGATGACACGATCTAAACATTATGTTGTTTTTTTTTAAACTTTAACAAATTTTCCACTAAATTTCCATCTCTTATTTTTCAATTCTTCAACTCCTCAATCTTCAAATCCCAGTCTAACAATCATATATATAAATTAATATAACAGACTTTTTTCTTTCATATTTCATATATATATAAAAATGCAATAATAAAGATTATAAAATTTTACAACCAATATATCTTTGGCATAAACTACATGAACGTAAAAAAATTCACACGTGTGCACGCCCTAGGGTACCACGCTCTCATTCTTTTCTCTCCCACTTTATCCCTTCAATTTGTTTAATTTGTTTCTTTGTGTGAAAACTACGATTTTCATATCATGAAAATGTCACGGTTGTGCTGCAGCAGGAATTGTACGAACATGTTGATCGGACCGATGACCTCCAAGGACATCGTCTTGTTCTCAGACCATATCAGGTTCGGCCCGAAAACCACCGCTAGGTTAGGCGCGTTCATTTTGTTCAAGTCCGATCTCTCCATCACCTAAATTAATCACAATATTTAGTTAGTTGAATAAAAATTATACGTAAACTCTAGTTACATTTTATTCTCACCGCAATAGGCTTGTTTTTTTTTTCTCCTTATATTGGCATGTTGTATTTTTGATAGTAATGATTGAAACCTATAATTTCAATAAAACGTTGCCAAGCATTGCGGCAAAATATATTTACATGTGAATGAGGGATATTATAAAACGCAACACTGCACTACACATACCAACAAAACACAATGACATAACCAAATTGTTAGTAACTTTTATACTACCAATAAAAATGTCACGCTAACAAAGTCCTCTGCGGTGAGAATAAAATGTGAACAGAGTTTACAATAATTTTCTTAAATTTAAGACATGAATGAGATTTTTATTAGACAATAAACCAAAACACTTCTGAAATGTTGAAATAAAATTAGATTATATTTAGTTAATTCCTTTTTTGCTTTGTATTCTAAACAGTAAATCAATATCAATTCATTACATTTGGGTGATTAGTTTGCAGTTATTAAGGAAATAAGATTATACACAATAAATCTGTAATCTTAATTTAATTAGTGCTATCATTTATATGGGAATGATAAATGTCTGTAATGTATTAATTGTACAAAAGCCAGTCAAGGACAAACAATTAAGTTGAATCTTTGATTTCAAGTATCTAACATAGGGGAAAGTACTATGGTTTTTTGTTCTTGTGTTTAGTTAAGTTAAATATGTTCTCTATGGAATTGGATTAGATAATTATTTTGTATGTGTTTATTTAATTTAGTTCATTTTTTTGTGGGTACTTTTCATATATTTTTATTGAGGTGTTTATTATGTTATATTTTTAAACATAATAAACCTATTTTTCATTTTATTAGTCCAGTACTTGACATGCACACAAATTTTCAGCTAATTCGGGCATCTTACAGAGGTCAAATCTCTGACGACTGGACTAATACTTTGTTATAATTTTTAATTTTGTTGATTTTAATGACCTAAATTGGTTTATCTGTTGGACAATAAACGTATTTATTTATTTATTTCCTAAATTTTTCATAATTTTTATGTCGTAGTCCCCTCTAGTAAAGAGTGCGATGGTTATCATTTTTTACATTCCATAAACATCCACGATATTAATCGGAGTTAATAAATATCGATATGTAATAAGATATAATTATCTGATGATACATATCATCCGAACCTTGGAAATTGTACTTAAAATAAAATATCTCTGTGTGTAAAAAATAAACACTTACTCTTGATAAGAAAGTGATGATATACTTAAGTATTTTATAATTATCCTCCGGGAGTTTTTCCATCACCAGAATAGATGCCTGACGTAACTGTTGGTCTTTGCTAATCTCTATAAAAAATAAGTGCCGTGTAATATTTTTCAAAATTTGAAATACCTGCTTAATATTTGATATGGTTAACTGTTTACAAAAATATCACCTACTTTGAAAATTGATTATCTCTTCGTACAGCTCGAAAGTCAGCAGGGGCTCTTTGAGCTCTCTCAGGAAAGTCTTCAGCAACACCGTCGCCTCGTGAGGATCCTTGAACTCTAAAATCTCGCCTCGATCCGCACATTCCTTCAACTCTTTTAACTTCAAGTTGTTCGGACTCCGCCTGAACAGACCCTCAGTTTCCAATGCTAAAAACAATTTTTACTCATAAATACATTAAATCACACAAAAATTCTTTACTTTACAAGATTTCTAACTTATTGACCTTTTAAAATAAAATAAAAATGGTTGTCACTTATTAACACCGAAACGCCGATTCGGGGAGTTTCTCTTAAATCTCTTATTGACAGCAGCCATAGTTAAAGGATTAAACAACGATTGTAAAAAACTGTTTCATTACTAAATAAAAAGAAATAAATTCTTTGCGTTTCGTACCACACACATTACAATTATGCTCAATGAGATTTATTATTGCTTGCGATAATCACTATGATTCATTTCGTTGTTGATATTTTGTGAATTAAACAATTGCTCTGAAATTGACTCACCGTCTGGATTATCTAAGAACTGCACACACTGTTTCACCACGGGCGGAATGATTGTTTTATAATGCGCCTGAATGCGGTTCAGTGAAACACCGAACTGCTTGGTCGGGGGCACGTTTTTGGGGCTGGAATCGGGCGTTGTTTGTCTGTTGGGTGCCGGCCTCGACACCCGCCTGTCATGTCTGAGGCAAGGATATAAAAACTTTACCACATAATGAATTAAAGGAGGAATGGTTACTGGTTTAAATGAATTTAGATTGGTGATGAATAAAATTAGTAATTTAAATTTGATGACATTAATTTTGACAGAATGTTGTTATGAAAACGGTATAATTAATAATAATAATGTTACATGATTGTTTAAGGGCAGTTGCATAAACATTGGGCGGCCGAACAAGTAGAATGGCAAAAATCAGTTGATGATCGGTGAAACTCATACATTGATCAACAAATATTTCTTCCTACGTGGTTCATCTGAATAGTAGCCAATTTTTATTGAATTTTAGAGTATAACTTTTGTTAATAATATAAATTCGACTTACTCAATGACGTCTTGCGGTATCGACAGCTGATCAAGTGTAATGTGCTCGCTCAGCTCCTCCAACGTGTTGATGTAGTTAAGCTTCCTGCCAAATTTGACACTTATGACGGGCCTGAACATCTGCGAAACGATTTTGACAAAACTCGTCGGATGGACCATGAAAAGAGCTTTTAGGTTCTTTTTGTACTTCCTGTCGAAAGCCTTGTAGGCCGACCATAGCCACCTTATTGACGGTTTGTTTTTACTACTAAGTCCGTAATGGAAATAAACTAAGCTGTAATCTTGCTCTACGTACTTATCCAGCGTGTAAGTTAGGTATCTACATATAAAAACAAAAATATTGTAAGTTCTGAGTGTATTCTGTTTCTGTTTGATCTCGCGTTAATAAATTTAATAAATGTTTATTTTGTTCCATCAAATGTTTCACTATACCCTGTATGTTAAAATAGTATGGGAAATTTAAGTTGGACAGATGCACAGAGTAGAAGCGAAATACAAACCTGAGCTAGAGCGACACCGAACTCCTCAAGAACCTATCGAGTGCGCTCAATTCTTTTCCCACTATAATTTTAGCACTGTGCATTGGCAAGCAACGCTTGCCGCTCTATACATTGTATGTTGATTTGTTCTTTTGTTAACTTTTAAGCGATGTATAAGCAATAAATTTGCATGTAATAACAAAATCACTTACTCTAGAAAATGTTCGTGATTGATTTTATCGATGTGCGGCAGCTTGCAGGCGTAAACGACGATGATCTTCCTGCCAAGACTGTCGTCCCCCTTGACGTCGACTATGCCATGCTTGGCAATTTCGGTGAAGCGCTCGCTGGCGTCTCCGACCTCCGGGTACGAACTGACCAGACTGTCGAAGTTCTCTTCGTCGAAAGCTTCGGCCAGTTCAGCCTCGAAGTTATCCTCGGTGAAATCAGACTCTGGAGAACCCATGCCGTTCGGTTCGATATCTTGTAATAAATCGACTGCATAACACAAAAATTTGTCGATAAATAAAAGTTGTCGAGCATTAAAGTACGGGTTGGTTTTTAAAATCTTCGATCTAGCTAGCCTCCAGTTTTTTAACAGAAGAAACAGTATTTCTTGAAATGTATTCCAGATGTATGTTTAACATAACATAACCTTTAAATAACATTACTATATTTTTTGACATTGATTAATGTTGTTACAGTGTTTTCAAGGGATTACAAGTCAAAAATGGTTAGATAAGAAGCTTGAAAAAAACTTACTGGGCAAGGCGGTATCTATAATGGCGTCAGGTGCGTGGTGGAGTTCGGTGTCGTCAAATTCCAGGTTAGGTTCGTAGTCGTGATAATCAGAAAGGCTGGGGTAAGGCTCCTCGGTATCCCCGGCGCAGACCACTAACGAAACAAATTAGATACAATTTGCAGTGTGTTTTAAACTTACACAAACAGCAAAATGAGTTTTCAAAAACTGACAGGTTTGAAGTTGACAAATGTACGATCATTTAAAATATAAATTAGAACAGGCTTTGAATTTTAAATTAGTTTGGCACTACTGACTGTTAGCACATAATTTACCATAACCTCAAATTTATTCCATCGTAAATTATCATGCTGAGCAACTGCACAAAAAAAATGCCGCCTACTAAAACTTATAATTTTAATGATTGCACGGTATATCGACACTGAAATTACAAACACTAAATTCTATTGACAAATGTCATTTTGTCATCTGTTTAGTGCACACTGACATCTTGCTCTAAACGTACTAGGTTTTGAACAGCTCTAACTAAAAGCAAAAATATTATGCGATATTCAAATGTATTTTACTCCATTCACAGTGCTGGTGAGTTTTGTTTAAATTCTAGTGTAACTATTGCAACAAAAGCACAAAAATCAATTGTGAAAGAATAAATTATTGTCGTGAAATTGAAGCACAAACCTTACAATTTTTTTTTGTTTGTTTTATATTTTAACGAAAGTTTTAGACCAGTATTCATCTGAATTTTATTAAATCAATCAGTCAGCATGTTTTTTTTTTCTATAACAGAAGAGTGTAAGCATTTAGCGTACACAAAAGAAATAATCAATAAATAACATCATTATAAACAAACCTGTTTTTCCACTCATGGAATTTAATAAATGTTAATGCTAATGAAATTAATCAACCAACGTCGCAATCGTTGCACTTTTTTCTTGCAGATTTTTAAGGCTGAGTTTAAAAAAAGTGCAACCTTCACCCGTTAAACAAGTGTAACACATTGTGTAAAACAGTCGCACTTGACCGTGCAAAAGGTGCTCAACTAACTTCGCAACGTCACTTACACTCGAATCCACCCCCGAAAAACGCGTTTCGTCGAAAGTGTTAGTCTTTAGGAAAAATCCACTCGGAGATAACCGGACCAACATTAGCCATATAACAAAACAAACGAAAACGAGAAAACAAACTCCTGCTGTTTGCTCACGATATCTCAGGCTTTAATCTAATCAGATTGTGTAAACTTTCGGATTAAAAACAAGGAGATGTTTGTGTTTGTTTTGGGACGTACCTTGGCCACCCTGTAGGGCGATCCTGGGGCTCAATTTGTTTGTATCCATTGTGGAAAACGCCGGGTGCGATTAGGTCATCTTGATTAAGCGAAGGAACAACGCACAAACAACGGAAATGAACAAAAAAAAAAACGTGCACAGAGAGAAAATGGTCACTCCCAAAGAACTTGAAATATTCACTGGCTTAAACTGTACACTCACTGCACTGCAAACTGCCGATGTTTTGCGCTCGATTCGTCCCTGAGATCCGGCGATATTTACATTTCGAGTTCCCCCTGGTTAATTGCGCTGCTTTGCGGTGGGATTATTGTTTTTTTTTTTTGCGGACACTTTTTTGGCAAATGGCGGTGGTTGACAGCTGATACGCGCCGGTAGCAGCTGTGTTTTAACGGAGCGGGTCGACGGAATTGCCGTATCACTAGATTACGTTTTTTTATGAGATCGTGATAACAATCCCACAGGACTGATAAGGAATATATTAATTAATTATTGTCACTGCGTAGGGAGTAATTATAGGCAATTTAATTCACACGAATGACGCAAATGGTGATTATGACATTTATAAATAGGGTGCGCTGTTCAAAATGTGATTTATAGATAATAATAATAGAATATAAGTCTAGTTCGCAAACAGTTTTTCATACCTACAATTACGAAATCTGTAGAAATCTGTAGTTCTGTCAGTTACAACAATCTATTATCAGTTATAGAAATCTGTAGTTTTTGATAGTTACAGAAATTTGTAATTTGACAGTTACAGAAATCTCTAGATTGACAGCTACAGAAATCTCTAATTCAACAGTTATAGAAATCTATAATTTTGAGAGTTACAGAAGTCTGTAATTTCGAAAGTTATAGAAACCTGTCATTTCGAGAGTTACAGAAATCTGTAATAATATTAGCCATAAATTTTACATTGAAACTTGCTAATTGTTTGGAGTATATAAAAATGAATTAATTATTATATGAAACGGCATCCAAAACATGTAAATACAAGAATTTGCAATTTGCAAATAATCAATTATTTGCGGTTATATCCACTTATGTGTCCTCAAAGAGAAAACTTTAGCGTTCCTAAAACTCAAAAATTCATCAAATTTCATCCACATCGACCGAAGTTATGGCTGTTTGAATATTCACGAAAAAACGTGAATTTTCAAGTAGCGCGTTTTTTTGCGGTCGAGTGTAGTAACCACTCAAGAGCCAGATCCGAAAATGATGAGTTTTGCTTTTTTTATGACTTTTTTAATTCAGATAAGACGGATTTAGTATTGTACCGAAATTATTATGATGTAACTTTATATAATGAAAATTAAAAAATTAACTTAATTTAAAAGTTTAAAAGGTGAAATAACTTTTAGGAATTACATTATTAATTAAAGCTTTAGATTCCTATAAAAGTATACGTACACATCTAAGCAGTATATTTTGAACTTCCTATTTAACCAGTGTTTTATACAAATGGTGCATGAAGTAAAATTTCGAGTTTATAAACGCATGAAAATTTGGATTTGCCAGCATGCTACACTTCACTTTGCGCTAGCAAATCTAAATTTTCCAGCTTTTCTAAGCCCTGGTCAAAATTCTGGCTACACCCATGCAACTTACTGTTTAAACAAACACACACACCAATATTGCAAATTTACAATTGTTACAGTAAATTAGTTTCAAGGCAACACATTCCAGTACCGCTGATTGAAACAATAAAGCGATAAGCATAATCTATTCCAACTCGCAATTTGCAAATAATCAATTATTAAACTATTTCCTTATAATAAATAAATATTTGTTAATACCTTCGATAAACTCTCTCCAGTCTATCAACTCTCTCTATCAAAACTCACTCACACACTTTCATTGTACGATAAAGTGACTCACTTTCCGGCTTACGTATTACTGTCTGTACTGAACTTACTGAGCAAAACCGCCAATCAAATTCAGTCCGTGAATGTAAATTGTTTACGATAAACATGAGTGAATGTCCGGGGAAAGATGATTGCGGAAACGACGTGGATAAGTGCAGGCAATGGTTGGAAAATTGTGATGTGAACGATTGTGCCTCCTCTGTATGTAGTTTCGCGACTAGTTCTGATTTGACCAGCACTGATTGCACCTCGACTACTGAGGACGATTTGAGTTATGATTCGGAAGGTGTTGCGCTTTGTGATAGAGTTGTTGCGAATGGAAATTCTGATGTGAGTCTGCTTTGTTTGGTATTGCGCAAGATTTTGTATGCTTATTAACTTGTTTAAAGTTTCGCTTTTGATCTTTTGATACTAACTTGTTTAAAGTTTTACCATTAAGTAAGTAATACTCAAGGTACGTCGATGGGCGTAATACATATGAAGACATATGTTACAAGGTATGACAGAATTGGATCTTTCCATGTTTTCCCCTACCCCTTTCCCCGCAGGCCATAGTTCCTGAGAGAGAGAACAATGACGTTGTATTTGGTTACGTTTTTGAGTCAATCATAACCTCTCTTTCGGTTTCACTGTACTTTAATAGATATATTTTTAATATCTAGTGTTAAAAATAAGTGTTATTAAAATAAGACTTTGTATTAGTGTTAAGTGTGATTAAAATAATAGTTTGTTACTTGTAATTAAATTAAAAAAATATGTTGACGTTGATTGGGTTATAATAAAAACATATATGAAACAAAGATTATTTACAAGAATTAATTATTTAAATTACTAATATTAAGTTTCTAAAAATAACAAAGATTTTGAGAGCAAAATCTCTTAAATAAACTAAAAAGCAACAAGTAGAACATTTAATAAATTGTAAATAAATCAAATTATTAACATGATTAAAATATCGTATGTTCATTACAAAAAGAACCTCTAGAGTACCATGAAAAATATTGTTAGTTGGCAACTCTGAAATTTTATATTATAATTATCATGTTTGACGTTTTATATGTCAATTCCTAAGACGTGTAGCCAACTTAAATTTAAAAATAATTAAAATCATGGCACTCTAAAGGTTTTTTTTATTGAACATACTATATTAATATCCCATTTTCGCACCATCCTTAAATATGTATTTACATTATACAGGGTTTTTCTATAAAGTAGACGTATTCAAAATTCAGCCTATTTTCTGTCAATCTTGAGGTGTTCCCTGTTTTTTTTAAGTTCAATTTGAAGCTGTAAACAAGTGTTTTCCACTCCAAGACTTAGCATGAAGTAAAATTTCGAGTTTAGAAAAGCCCCGTGAAAATTCAATTTGAAGCTTTAAGACGTGTAGCCAACTTAAATTTTAAAATAATTAAAATCATGGCACTCTGGAGGTTTTTTTTTTATTGAACATACTATATTAATATCCCATTTTCGCACTATCCTTAAATATGTATTTACATTATACAGGGTTTTTCTATAAAGTAGACGTATTCCAAATTCAGCCTATTTTCTGTAAATCTTGAGGTGTTCCCTGTTTTTTTTAAGTTCAATTTGAAGCTGAAAACAAGTGTTTTCCACTCCAAGACTAAGCATGAAGTAAAATTTCGAGTTTAGAAAAGCCCCGTGAAAATTTGTCGAGGGTCGCGCAGTGACCCGAGACAAATTTCCTGGGTTTTTCTAAACTCGAAATTTTACTTCATGCGCCCCGCGTATAAAATACTAAAATATTGTGAAATTTATGTATATTCGAACTTCACTTAAAATCTGTGTTTTGTACGCGTGGCACATGAAGTAAAATTTCGAGTTTAGAAAAGCCCAAAAAATTTGTCTCGGGTCGCTACGCGACCCTCGACAAATTTTCACGGGGCTTTTCTAAACTCGAAATTTTACTTCATGCTTAGTCTGGGAGTGGAAAACACTCGTTTAAAGCTTCAAATTGAACTCTTTTAAAAAGCAACGAATGTCAGAAAATTTACAGCTCATGCATGTTTACCTAAATGAAAAATTCCCTGTATAACTGTATTGTATAATAGAAATAACTAAAAAATAGTATGTTATACGAATAAAGTTAAAGTGTTTTATTATAATAAATTGCTATTTTTACTGCTGGAATTATTAAATTGAAGAAAGTTAGAGTGGCAGTGCCTTAAAGTTTATTATAAATAAGGGCTATAAATTAGAATTTACAAAATAGTCAAATGATTATATAAGTAAACTATTTGAATTATTTAGTGTTAAAAAGTATGTCGAACTATTAATAACACTAAATATCCTTATAGTTTGATTGTTTTTTTTTATTTTTTTTATTCAATTCTTTATTCAAGTGAGGAAAAATATACAATAATAATTTCGATGTTGCTTATGGGTATCTCGGTAAATATAAGAGTTAGAAAAAAACCGATGCCGCAGTCGCGATCTCTTTTTTTGAGACTAGGATAATGCCAACAACAAAAATGCACTATCTTGTTTTTTTTAGAAGTTATGAGGCAAAATCGGGTTTTCTTGATTTTTTACTTTAATTAATATCTTGCGTAATTTATAAGCTAGACATAAATTATAAATACCTTCTTATGACACTTTTCTGAGTAGAATCCAGTGGCGTAGGATTTTTTTTTATTTTATGCACACATTTTTGAGTTATGGCCAATTTTTTTTTTTTTAAATGGAAACCATAGTTGGCGATGTCATTATTAAAAGGGGATTTTTTTTTCTCTCTAAACTGATATGTCATTTGACATACATATATATAAAAATGACTAAGTAAATAGCAATTTTCAATATTATATTTACAACAAAAAATTGTTGCCCATGAAAAAATTATTATTATAAAATAATTACGGCTGGGAGTTTGTTAAATTTCAAATAAATTTATTTTAAATTTATGTGTAGCCAAAAATTAATATAGGTGCGAACAAATGTGCGTTAAAGACAGTTGTTTCTAACACTAAATTAATTGACAAATATACAACAATAAAATTAACTGTTACGAACAATCGTAATTGTTTTTTTATTTGAGTCATTATTTCATGGCTAACAATTTTTTGTGTAAATAAAATAGGATATGCCAAGTGAAAAAAAATCCCTTTATAATAATGACATAGCCAACTATGGTTTTCATTTAAAGAAACGTAAGTTTGTGTTATATCTCAAAAACGAATGTCGATAGATAAAATCTCATAAAATTTTATTATTTTGTGTAAAATTATCTAAAACTTGGCCATTTATTTCTCTTTTAATAACTGAGAAAAATCAATTTAAAAAAATCGACAATTCACATTTTTTTAATTATCTAGTTACCCTTGACTTTTTTGAAAAATTTGCACACGTTTTCCTAATTAGCTAGTAAAACTGCATTACTTTGTCTACTTAACCGTTGCTCTATCTCTTATAGTTTTCGAAATCCCCACAGAGCACATGAAAAAAACTCACCCTGTTTACTTTTGTGAATTTATCTTAAAAACAGTGTTACTATAGAGTAGAAACTAGCTTTTAATCTAATCTGCTGAATAATATAATACGGAAGACAAAAGCCATTTTTGATCATTTGCATGCGCAATTTTAATTATGATAAACATTATAAACTAGAGGTTTTTTAAATAATAATAACAAAAATTATTTTTTGAATAATGAATACTTTATTAGGCAGATCATAATTTTATTTTTTTAAATTTATTACGATTTTTATTTATTTAGAAAGAAAAAAAACTTATTTTAAATGTTCAAACTGCTGGCCTTTATTTTCAATGCATCTTTGGCATCTACCTCTTACAGCTCGAATGGCGTTATAAATTTGAATGTTGCGAATATTTCCTATGGCATCATGAAAATTTTGCTCCAATATGTCTAAATTAATTATAGGCTGCTTGTAAATTTTGTCCTTCAGGTATCCCCATTAAAAAAAAATCAGATCTGGAGATTTAGCAGGCCACCTAACCGGTCCAAATGTTCCCAACCAATTGCCCCCAAAATTTGCATTCAGAAGCAATCTGGTCCTACGCGCATTATGAGCCGGTGCTCCATCTTGTTGGAAGAACAGAACTCTTTGCTGTTGCAATGGAACATTATCTATATATTGTTCAATATGTTCCTCTAAAATGTCTAGATATTGATCTGTATTCAAATGATTTCTATAAATACGACACCCCAAAACTCGATCTCCTAATAATGTACACCATACATTAAATCCAAATCTCCCCTGCCTTCGTCGAGGTATTATTTGACGGGGATTTGTATTAGCCCACCAATGCTGATTATGGCGGTTAAAAATGCCATCACTAGTAAGACGGGCTTCATCCGTCCATGTTATCGAGCGAAAGAAATTTCTGTCATTATTTAATCGATTTACATACCAGTTGCAAAAGTCGAGCCTCCTTTCATAGTCTCCCGGCCGTAAATAATGAACAGATCTACCTCTATATGGTTTAAATTTATGCGTCTTTAATATTTTTAAAGTCTTACAACGAGACACTCCGACATCCTGCTGAATTTCACGAGAAGATGTATTGGGATTTGCCCTAACACAGGCGATAACATTGATTTCCTCCTCTTCTTGGCCTGGTATGTTATATTTTTTGGTTCTAGGCCTATTAAAAGATCCATAATTAATTAAATTACTTCGTAGTCTGGTAAATATTGTTTCCGCGGGTTGGCGACGTTCAGGATATCTTTGATAATATAGTTGTGCGGCCGCACTTGGAATCTTAAATGATTCGATGAAACATTCAAACATATCGCACTTTTCATAATTTCTGTAGGCCATCGTGAGATATTTACCTAATAATAATAATAGGTAATATGAAACAATGACGTTTGTTTTGACTGTCAAAAATTAAGTTAGGTAACTATGTTTTTTACAATAAAAAAGACCAACAACGACATATTTAGTTCTCAACAAAAACAATTTCTATTTAAGATAAATTCACAAAAGTATATATTTTTGAAATCAGTGAAAAACACTCTTATCAACTGTGTCAAAGCCAACTATGATTTACATTTAAAAAAAATAATAATTTGGCCATAACTCAAAAACGTGTGCATACAATAAAAAAATGCCCACGCCACTGGATTCTACTCAAAAAAGTAAATACGAAGGTATTTATAGTTTTTGTCTATCTTACAAATTACGCAAGTTATTAATTAAAGTTGAAAATCAAGAAAACCCGATTTTGTCCCATAACTTCTGAAAAAAACAAGATGGTGCATATTTGTTTTCGGCATTATCCTAGTCTCAAAAAAAGAGATCGCGACTGCGCCATCGGTTTTTTCTAACTCTTATATTTACCGAGATGCCCATAAGCAACATCGAAATTAGACCACCCTGTACAGTGTCCAAACCGATAGTGTCAAATACTACATAACTAAACATAATAAGATTGGTAATGAATGGAATTATAATACAAAGTAATACACTAATATAATAACAAGGATACATTAATAATACGCTAATAATAGTAAATAGTAAATAATTACAAAAAAAGTAATGTGATGAAAATATGAAAAGAGGAAATAATAATAATAATGAAAAAATAACAATAATAATTATAATATGTGGGGCCCGTCGTGGCCGAGCGGTTGAGCCGCTGGTTTCGCCAATCGTTCACGGCGGTGATCTGGGTTCGATTCCCAGCCGGGGCGAGTAATTTTTCTAACGAAAAATATTCGTCCCGGAGTCCATGGGTGTGTGTGAATGTGTTGTGACGTCCAAATATATAGTTATAGGTAATTAGCAATAAGTTAAAGAAATAAAACAAATACAAATATAAATAAAATGATGTTGGCTAATGGGCAAGTTCCCAAGGCCAGGCAAAAGCCAAAACCCAATAATAAAAAAAAAAAATTATAATATGTAAGACTATTAATAAACATATTGTATTTATTAATATATATTCAGTATCGTTCTATATTTCTACGCAAAGTTAAAAAAAAACATAATGTATACCTAAGTAAAACTCAAAATTCAATATCCTCGTATATTTCTCTGTCGATGAAGAATTCGTTCTATATTTCTACGCAAAGTTAAAAAAAAAAACATAATGTATACCTAAGTAAAACTCAAAATTCAATATCCTCGTATATTTCTCAGTCGATGAAGAACAGTTCTTTTTTAAATTTCTTTAGATTCCTTATCGATAGCAAATGTGCTGGTAACTTATTGTAGAATTTTATTGCACGATAACTGGCAGATTTTTCAGTTAAGCTGAGTTTGTGATTTGGGAAATCATATAGCTTGCAATGTCTTGTCGAGTATATGTGCGTTTAAAATGTTTCTCAAAATTATCCTTTTTTTAAAATTAAATATAAGCAGTTCATATTTGTAAAGACTGTAAAAAGTCAACATTTTCGCTTATCTAAAAATGCCCCCGGCAAGATTGTAAAAACTTAAGCCCAAACATAATTCTGATGACTTTTTTTTGTAGTAAGAAAATTTGCTAACTAGCACTATCTGCCCCATAGTACATAACTATGTATGTATTTGTGCATCCGGGTGATATATTGTGCGAGGAAGTAGTGAAATCTGATTAGTTTGTGGAAATCAAACCATTGTGCAAAGTTTGTGGGAGTGTCGAGGCTGCAGTTTTCCCTAAAACGTATGCATTTGGTCATTAAACAAATTACTTAACTGCATTTATCGGGAATCTTTTTGTAAACCAAATATAACCTCAAATCGTACATTCGTTCGCCTGATTAACATCAACAGTCGACGGTATTGTACACATATTGAGTCGCCTCAATCCAATAAAATTACACAGTTACTAGCTCAGTGGTATTGTCTCCAACTCTTACTCAGAAAACGCGGGTTCGAGACCCGATGTCGCATTTTCTAAATTCTCATTTTTATTTGTGTTACTAATCTCATATATTTACATTATTGCATTATTAATAATTTCCCTCTGCCGTGGTCATCCTGTTGTGTCTTTCAAGTCCTCACAATTGACCCTGTGAGGTGAAGCGTGTGTCCTTGTGTTTTTTGTTTGTTTGTGTGTTGCTTACTTAAATTTTCTTCTTAAAATTCACTCAATTATGACTACTTTGGTATGCAAATGTTGTAAAATTCAAATAAACGAAGTTAATTCTGTTTCATGTTATGTTTGCAAAAGTACTTATAACACAAATTGTGTTAATCTATCCAACACAGACACAAAATGTTTAAGATCCAAAAAAAATATAAAATGGACCTGCACAGGTTGTTGTACATCAGACCTAACAGAACACATAATCAGTTTAAAAGATATGATACTAAATCTTCAAAAAGAGATTGCTGAATTAAAAAATGTAAATGTGAATGGAACAATTAACTCAGTTTCATCTGACGATATAATTGAATCTGTACTAACTGAATTGCAGGAGCAAAATAAAAGGTCTAAAAATATAATTATTACTAACATACCTGAGAATACTAACAGTGAAACCGAAAAAATAGACACACTAACCGCCATAAAAAAATATACACAACAACGATTACTCCTGACTCAGTCAAAATGTTCAGATTAGGCGTCGAACGCAGTGACAGGCTAGCACGGCCATTGAAAGTCATCTTTAAAACATCTAATGTTGCTCAGGATATTATTCGGAATGCTAAAGAGCTAAGGAAATATCCCGAATGTGACGGCATATATATAAATAAAGATCTAACCCCTCGAGAAAGTGACAAGAAGAAGAAAATTCTACAGGAATTCAAAGAACGTAAGGAACGCGAGGAAATATCACTAATATATGAAAATGGATTGCCAAGGATTGTCAAGAAGAAAAAAAACGTAAGCAGCCCCAACAGAGTTCATTAAGATTTTACTACCAGAACGTGCGCGGTCTAAACACAAAAACATTTACCTTCTACAACAATCTTTTGGAAGCAGATTTTGATGTATTACTTCTAACGGAAACCTGGGCGAACGATACATTGAACGACTCGGAATTATTTTCATCATCCTATCAAGTTTTCAGAACGGATAGACAAACAAGCCGTGGAGGTGGTGTTCTAATCGCCCTTAGGAATTATATTACTTGCGAAAAAATATGCGTGAATGTTGATTATAATATTGATGTGACTTGTATACGCGCTCGAATTTTAAATAAGTTATATCATTTCATTGTTTTGTATGTTCCACCACAAGCGCCTGTATTTGCTTATGAAAATGTACTTAATGCTTTGGAATATCATTCAATATTTAATACGCCATTTATACTAGCTGGGGACTTTAACATCCCAAATTATCCAAGCACGCAGTGCCCAAAATCGAACATTATTTCAAATTTCATTCATTTTTACTCGGCCACTCAAGTAAATAACGTACCAAACATCCATGGAAGGACATTGGATCTAGTTATATGTTCCAATGGCCTTAATTGTACTATTGAGCATTGCGAATCCCCTTTTGTTAATGAAGATAGTTATCATCCTGCGTTAACTGTCACTAGTTCTCACCTTTTATCTAGTTTCAAAAAATTTAATTCAAATTATATCCATTACAATTTTCGGAAAACAGACTTTGTTCTATTGTATAAGCTTTTGTGTGATACAAACTGGTCGTCAGTCATCTCTAATGACAACGTTGATCTGGCATGTAAGGAATTTTACTCTATATTGAATCACTACATAAGCATATGTGTACCTCGTGTGAAAGATAGATGTAAAAAATACCCAGGTTGGTTCACTAAAGTAACCGTTCATAATAATAAACGAAAAAAATATTGGTGGAATATCTACAAACGTCATCCTACCCTCTTTAACAAACGGCGTCTGTCTAAATTTCGATCTTATGTCAAATATAATATAAAACACGATTTTAAAGAATATATGTATAACACTGAATCAGAAATTAAACGCAATCCAAAGAAACTTTGGTCATTTATAAACGAACGTAGATCGGTTACGCGGATACCAGGAATAATGAAGAAGGGTAATATGTTGTATACAGATTCTCAAAGCATAACTGATGCATTTGCCTCGCATTTTTCTGCAGTTTATGGTAACAACGATCTGCCAATTTACGAGAGTTCTGTCTTGCCTGACACGCTATCAATTAAATCATTTGTCCCAAAAGACTATTTATGTGCAATAAAAAAAATAAAACCTAATTTAACCATGGGACCGGATAACATTCCAGCAATGATACTCCGCGATTGTAGCGGCATTTTGGTCGAACCCTTATTATATATATACAATCTTATATTAACAACCAACACATTCCCTAAAGTTTGGAAAGTTTCAAAAATTATACCGGTACATAAATCAAAAGCGATTGATAATGTCGAGAACTATAGACCTATATCTCTGATATCCAACTTTGCTAAAATTTTTGAAATAATGTTATACAATTCTATATTTCATCATTGCAGTAAATACATAACCCCAAAACAGCATGGTTTTGTGAAATGCAAGTCGACATCAACAAACCTCTGCCATTTTACTGATTTTGTATCAAGTGCTTTAGACGAACGCTTTCAAGTAGACGTCATTTTTACAGATTTCTCGAAAGCGTTTGATAAAGTGAATCATACGTTATTACTAAAAAAACTTGAACACTTTGGCCTTGATAATAATCTTGTATCATTATTACAAAGTTATTTGCATGAAAGATTGGGTTATGTTGAATATAGATCTGTCAAATCAAATACATTTGTTTGCAGCAGTGGTGTTCCGCAAGGTTCAAATCTTGGACCGTTGTTATTTGTACTTTTTATTAATGATATTGCCGCACGTTTTAACTCTAGCTGTCTGCTTTACGCTGATGACTTGAAGATATTTAGCAAAGTTGGTAGCTTAGCTGATTGTCAAAATCTACAAAATGATTTAGAACTACTTCATGAATGGAGCATTGAAAATGGCTTGCACTTAAATACATCCAAATGTAAGTCAATGGCATTTACCAGAAAGCAAAACACTTTTATTTTTCAATATAGTATTAACGGGATTATACTAGAAAGTGTCTCTAGTTTCCGCGACCTAGGTGTGTTTTTTGACAAAAAATTAAACTTTTCTCACCATATTACTTACCTGACCAAGTCTTCTTATCGCATGCTCGGATTTCTTTTCAGAAACACAAAACAATTTAAAACCTTAGAGCCCCTGGTGAACTTCTACAATGCATTTATCAGAAGTAAATTGGAGTACTGTAGTGTAGTATGGAACCCATGCTACCAAACACATATAAATGACCTTGAAAAAATCCAAAGGAAATTCTTGAAATGCCTCTACTTTAGAACACATGGACAATATCCTGTTCAAGGCTACAGCTCAGTTGAACTTGAAAGAGAATTTGGCATAATATCTTTACAAAATAGAAGACGTATGGCTCAAATTCTTTTTATTTACAAATTAATTAATTATCAGTTGCATGATTCATACCTCATCTCTAGGCTAAACTTTGCTGTTCCCAGGTCAGGTAGTAGACATAAGAATATCTTTTATAATAATCGAGCAAATACAACACACTATCTTAACTCGCCCATCATGTCTATGTGTAACTCGGTAAACATGCTGCCTCATGATATTGATATATTTCATATTAATTTATTAATGCTCACTGCTCATTTGACATCGCATTACATGTTGAATAACATATAAATGTATTGAGATTGCGCTAGATGTGGTTATCGGAATTATCGACATTAACTACGCTACTTCATGTTTTCATTTAATTTAATTCTACTTTTTATTTATTTATTTTTTTTTTATTTTTAGTTTTTAAGTTATGTAAAAATCATTGTATTTCAAAGTATATGCAGTGCTATATTGTGAACGATTGTGACTATACTGTATTGCGCTATAATTGTATTTTTCTAATTTATCCTATTATTAGATCTTATGAATCTGTTGGATAATAAATAAATAAATAACAGAGCTGGGACGAATCCTCGTAAAAAGGATTCGAATCCGAATCACGTAATATGATGATATGACAAGAATACTCGAATAAAGGATTCGTAAGAGATAAATATGATTCGAATCAAAGATTCGAATCCTGTTTTTTCCAATCACGAATACTATCGTTACCAGTTGTTTTAACAAAAATATTCAAAACCTAATTATTTATTATTAACACTGAACATCGTTGATAACAGACTAAATATCTGATTCCCTGTTACTCTGATTACAGATGTATTCATGTGTTTGTGAACTTCACTTCAAATCAGTGTTTTGTACGCGTAGCGCATGAAGTAAAATTTCGAGTTTAGAAAAGCCCGAAAATTTGTCTCGGGTCGCTACGCGACCCTCGTCAAATTTTCACGGGGCTTTTCTAAACTCGAAATTTTACTTCATGCTTAGTCTGGGAGTGGAAAACACTCGTTTGAAGCTTCAAATTGAACTCTATTATAAAATCGACGAATGCCTGAAAATTACGTTTATAAAAAAATTGACCAAAACACTAACAAAAAAGCCATATGATATTATTAAATTTGTCGAAATAAACAGGCATCATAAAAATTACAAAACACGTAAACATTTATAAAACCAACTTAAATATTGGCAAAAACAATGAAAACAATTTAACAAAATGGAGGTTTCCTACAGAAGAATGTTATATTAAAAGCCCAGGAAAAACATTTTAGATTGTGGCTACCATGTCAGTTTTACTTCAAATATATTAAAACCAAGTTTTAAAAAGTAGATTATTATCTTTAAAAACATTTTCAGTTATTTAATGTTCTTATCAAAGCATTTAGTTTGAAGTTTCGAACGAGCATTTCCACTCCCAGACTAAGTATGAAGTAAAATTTCGAGACAAATTTTCTGGGCTTTTCTAAACTCGAAATTTTACTTAATGCGCCACGCGTATAAAACACTGATTTCAAGTGAGGTTCAAATATACATAAATTCACAATATTTTTGTTTTGTACCTGTGGCGCATGAAGTAAAATTTCGAGTTTTGAAAAGCCCAGAAAATTTGTCTCGGGTCGCTGCGCGACCCTCGAAAAATTTTCACGGGGCTTTTCTAAACTCGAAATTTTACTTCATGCTTAGTCTGGGAGTGGAAAACACTTGTTTATAGCTTCAAATTAAACTCTTATAAAAAAAACAACGTGAACATTTTTCTTTTAGGTAAACATATGCATAAGCTGTAAATTTTCCGACATCGGTTGTTTTTCAAAAGAGCTTAATTTAAAACTTTTGTGCACACGCTTTTTTCAAAGAGTTCAATTTGAAGCTTTAAAGGAGTGTTTTCCACTCCCAGACTAAGCATGAAGTAAAATTTCGAGTTTAGAAAAGCCCCGTGAAAATTTGTCGAGGGTCGCGCAGCGACCCGAGACAAATTTTCTGGGCTTTTCTAAACTCGAAATTTTACTTCATGCGCCACGCCTATAAAACAGTGATTTAACGAGAAATTTAAAAAGACACAAAAGACATTTTCTTGTTAATCCTCACAATTAATTCGAATTATTTTTGATGATTCAAATCCTTTTGTAAGTATTCGAATCCTTTTATGAGGATTCGAATCACTCGCATTTGGATCC
The DNA here is from genome assembly GCA_932526585.2 of Philonthus cognatus. Taxonomy (NCBI): domain Eukaryota; kingdom Metazoa; phylum Arthropoda; class Insecta; order Coleoptera; family Staphylinidae; genus Philonthus; species Philonthus cognatus. The sequence goes on from OW052244.1 coordinate 42,874,086, forward strand.
GAATACGAATCCTCTTACAAAAATGTAACGAATCCGAATCACGAATCCAGTTTGACTAAAGTATTCGAATGCCTCCTTTGAATCCTCTAAAAGGATTCGAATCCAGGATTCGAATCCTGAATGATTCGAATCCTGCCCAGCTCTGGTACATAATATCATAACGGAGTATGGATTCAAAATTTGCTTTATATACGGTAATCAAGACTCCTTAATTTATGATTTGTTTTAGGATTCTAAAGGTAAAACATAATTTGCTCAGTTTTTTACTTAAGTTTGTGCAATGATGTGTCCAATTTAACTTGTTATCAATCCACACTCCTAGCAATTTAGTGTTTGTGCTAAGATCGAAAGTTATACCATTTATAATAACATCGTATTGTTCATTTTTTTATCTTTAGTTTTAAAGAGTATTACCTTTGTTTTTCCCTGATTGAGTACTAATTTATTTTCACTAGTCCAGTTTTGTATGTTTTTAAAAATATTATTTGTTTTCTAAAGGAGGTTAGGCATATCATTACTATATCGTTAACTTGTTTCTCATTGATCACTTGGTAAAACATTTCAATTAATATATAGGTATTTGATTGAAATTCACTTGGTTTGTTTTACTAATAAATTGTTTTATTTTCAACTAATTCATTCTTGAAAATGGCATTAAGCCGAAACTAGTTGAAAATAAAACAATTTATTAGTAAAACAAACCAAGTGAATTTCAATCAAATACCTATATATCATTACTAGTTATTAAAATTGAAGTATCATCGGCATAAGTTATTGTGTTTTTTCTGATCATGTTGTCACACATTTGAAGGTCATTTACGTATATAAGAAAAAGAATAGGGCCAAGGATACTTCCTTGGGGCACCCCTATATTTGTGCATTTTATGTTTGAGGAACAGGTTTTTAACAATATATTATGGTTCATGGTATCAAACAGAGCTGGGATGGATTCGAATCCTTTGGGATTCGAATCCTGAATTCGAATCATATTAAAGGATTAAAACGCGGTATTCGAATACTTCCATAATAAAGGATTTATGATTCGGATTCGCTACATACTTCATGAAGGATTTGTATTCGAATCCTACATTTGGCGATTCAAATCCTTTCATAAAGATTCGAATCCTCAGGAAAGGATTCGAATACTCATAAAAGGATTCGAATCCCTATAAAAGGATTCGAATCCCTATGATAGGATTTGAATCCTCATAAAAGGATTCGAATCCTTATAAAGGATTCGAATCCTTATGAAAGGATTCGAATCCTCACAAAGGGGTTTGAATCTCCGAGATCGTCGCATTAAAACAACGCGCATGAATATTCCTACATCGATGTTAAATATTCCTACACCGATGTTACAAAGACGCATGTTATTCTACGTATAACCGGCAAGATTCAACCACGCTATAATTATGCAATTATTTATTCTTTACTTATATCAGAAATTCGTTAATAAACATAAATTTGGGCAAATCAGTGACGAATGTAATACAGTGAGAGCCAAAATGATTTGTTCATTTTTAATAGGCAATAACAAATATAACTATTTATTAATCGCTATATTACTGATAACAATTTGAAAAAGGAGACTTTGGAGATATTTTGACAGTCAAAATGGTGCGTTGGAACATACAGCAACGCATATTTTGTGTTGAAAAATTTCTTAAATTAAGTTCAATTATTCAAACTCAACGTTTATTTCGTCTACATTTTAATGTTCGTGATGTTCCGGCTCGAACTGTTATTTCGTATTGGGTAAGGAAGTGGCGAAATCATGGGTCAGTTGAGAGAAGAAAATCAGCCGGGAGGATTCGCTCTGCATGCAATCCTGAAAATGAGGAACGGGTGAGACAATCAATTCTGCGTAGCCCAAATCGATCAGTTCGGGGGCATGCGGCAGCGTTAAATTTATCTGCAACAAGTATCCGAAGAATGCTGCACAAAATGAAGTTTCATCCATACAAAATAGCAGTGGTGCAGAAGTTAACTAATCGTGATAAACAAAGCCGTGTTGAGTTTTGTCAACGTTTTTTGGAGTTAAGCAATGAGGAACCCGATATCGCACAACATCTTTTCATGAGCGACGAAGCACACTTTACTTTACATGGCTTGGTAAATAAACAGAATTTTCGATACTGGGCTACCGAAAACCCGTGTGAAATCTATGAAAGTCCCTTACATTCCCCAAAAGTGACTGTTTGGTGTGCTGTATCATCGTCAAAAATCATCGGTCCATATTTTTTTGAAGAAAACGGCGAAACAGTCACAACGGTATGCACATATGCTCCAGACATTTTTTATACCGCAAATTGAAGAAGAAGAAAGAAATCACTTTTTTCAACAAGACGGTGCGACCTGTCATACTGCAAGAATAAGTATGGAGATCCTGCGACAGACAATTCCGAATAGACTAATTTCTCGAAACGGTGATTTTAATTGGCCCCCGAGATCTCCCGATATTACTGTTCCAGACTTTTTTCTTTGGGGATATTTAAAGAGTAGTGTTCAAGAGTAAGCCTAGAAATATAGAGGAGCTCAAAAGAAATATCCGACAAGAAATTGAAGCTATTCCACAGGATATGCTTCAACGAGTTATGGCAGATTTCGTCCGTCGTTTAGAAGAGTGTGTGGAGAAGGGTGGCGGACATTTAACACACACTATATTCAAAAAGTAAAACTCCCATTATTACTTTTTAAGATGTCATTTATATTATTTCTGCATTTAAAATAATTCATGTGTTATTTCCTATTAAAAATGAATAAATCATTTTGGCTCTCATTGTACATTCAGCAATAGCGGACCACGTGTGCTCGCTTAGTTCATTAAAGTTTTATCTGAGTAAACGCGAGTCTGAGGTCGAAAATGCCCCGCAGGAAAAAGCAACGCGGTTTTCTACAACACCGCGGCGTAAATTGAGCCGTGAGCGACAGGTCGCACTGTTCTCATTTAAATACACATAAAAAACCGCATTGATTTGTCCAGCATGACATGACTCACCTACGTCTTATCTTGTGCTCGGTCTTATGACTTGACTGCGTCACAGTTTGCTCCCGGTCTTATTCATAGAGATGTCAACTTCAGGTTTTCTGTACATTCAGCATGTTTCAGAAATGACGGAAAGTTCTATACCGGGTGATGTATCGGCTTAGGACATATAGGAATTTAATGTAAACTTTAAATGGACCAATTATTGGCTCCCCTATTAACTTTTGCAGAAACTTTGAAACTTTTTAAAATACCAGATTAGATAAGAATACCTACCAACCCTGAATACTTTCTACTAAGTCGTTTTGATGTTGATTACAAAATTATGTATTATAAGGCTTAACTGAAAATTCTTTAAAGGCTTTACAAAATTGCTTCCATTGTCAGTCACTGTACCAACTGACTGACAATGGAAGCAATTTTGTAGAGGCATTTAAAGAATTTGCAGTTAAGCCTTATTCCTCTGAAATCAACGATGAAGACGAATTTACCATTGTAAATATAGATCACGAAAATTATGATAATGAAAATGAAGCTGCGGAATCATATGTTTTACCTAAACATACACTGGCGAAAGAAATTAACGCATCACATTAATTTTTTTAATTTAAAAATAAAGTTTTGATGTTTAAAAACAAAAAAAATAACAATAAAACCAACTGAACTATAATAATGATTTTAAACACATTTTCTTTCATTAATGACTAAAATAATGTCATAAATAAAAAGAGGAAAAAAGTTAACATGTGATTATAAGACTTAATATCTAGTGTTTCCTCCTCTTGCTCGAATAACTGCCTGACAGCGACAGCTCATACTGTTAATTAATGATCCAATTTCATCCTGGTTAATATCTTCCTAAATTTCCTGCAATCTTTGTCCAAGCTCTTGTTGATTGCTTGGACGCCGAGGAAGTGCTCATCGCGTCCCATAGGTGTTCGATCGGATTAAGATCGGGACTCCTGGCTGGCCATTGCATTGTGTTGATACCCACTAGGTCAAGATACTGTTGTACAATTCGGGCACTGTGTGGTTTTGCATTGTCATGCATAAACAGGAAATCGTTTCCTCCAAAGGGAGCAAAAGGCATTACGGATGGTTCTAAAATGTTTGCAATATAAGACACTGCCGTGATGCTTCCTCTTGGTATGACCACCAACTCCGTACGAGCCTCTAAAGTGATACCACCCCACACCATAACAGAGCCTCCACCAAACATAACAGTCGGAACAATGTTACACTGCGCATAACGTTTACCTGGCCGTCTGTACACATGCATTCGTCTGTCACTGCCGTAAAGACAAAATCTGGACTCGTCGCTAAACATAACATTAGCCCAATCGGCCTGTAACCAGTTTACATGTTCTTGCGCAAATGTTAACCTGGCTCTGCGATGGTCTGCGGTTAATTGTGGTCCTTTTGCCGCTGTTTTCGGAGTTAAATTAAAACCACGTAACCTTTTTCTGATGGTAACTGAACTTACATGAACATTGTGGATCTTTGCGAGTATATTTTGTAGCCTAGGAGCCGTAATAAACCGTTCGCGTAACGTCTGCATCATTAAAAAACGGTCTTGAACAGCAGTTGTGGCCCTTTTTCTCCCTTGTCCTGGCCTTTTTGAGTATGCCTGAGTTTCCCGATGTCTCTTCAAGACACGGGATACGGTCGATTGATTAACACCAAGATGCTGACTGATGTAACGCTGACTCCTACCTTCTTCTGCAAGTGTAACCACAATCACAGCTTCTTCACTGCTTAAATTAAGATTCGGACGTCTATCCATATTCATTCTTCACTATTTAGCACTTAATTTTAACAATTACTTGAAAACAAACTCAAAAAGAAATTTTATATGAACCTTTCTTACAGTCAGAATAATGAAAAGTGCTTCATTTTATTTATTGACAGAAAACCATGAGAACAAAAGACAAAACACAACATGTAAAACAGTATGCTTGATAAGATTTCTTATTGTAAAAATATGTTTGTGTTCAAAGAAAACTCGATTCCAAGATATCAAAAAAATCACAAATGATGCGTTAATTTCTTTCGCCAGTGTATTAGGTGTGTTAGTCATACATTAAATCTTATCGCAACAACTGATTATAAAAATATGTTGAAAAAAAGTACTACACTACAAAGTAGAAATACAAATGCTTTTAGAAAGTGTTCCTTGCTTTGGAAAAAGCTAACCGGCCAAAGTGAAATGAAATTATCGTAAATATTTTGGGCCACACACTTAGCCCAGGCATTACAAGGTGAAAATTTTAAGACCAGACTCAGTGAGCATCTTTACTCTTTTCGGCATAGATTAATTGATAAGTCATCTTTCGCCAAACATTTGATTGAAAATAACCATTCTTTTGGCGAGGATGTACTTTCAGTTATTCACTTTGCCGAGAAGGGTAGAAAGATGGACCTCCTGGAGTCTTTGGAGATTCACAGAGCCCGCGCTAATCGGGAAATTCCCGTAATTAACGACCAGCTTGACCTTAAATACACCCCCCTCTTTAACGCTGTTATTAGAAAATTTGCAAATATAAATAATGTTCCTTTGTAGTTTTTTGTTACTAACGGTTTGATAATGATACGTGTAGTATCGAAACTATAGTCACCAAATAAACCAATTGTTATACAAACAAAGTGATAAACAGTGTTTTATTTACATTACAAGGTGGAATTCTATGTATGACTCAGTAAGCCAGATAATAAAAGAAAAAGCGCAACTACCAAATCTTGTACATAAACTAGGGATAGAAGCGTTTAAGGGAATTGAGTTACTTTATCTTGAAGAATATTGTTCAGTTATGAAGCCTTTAGCTGACACCCTTGATTTTTTACAAGGAGAAACTAACACATTTTATGGATTTTTACTACCGAGCTTGGTTTCTATGTGCAACAAGTATAAAAAATTATTTCAACTGACAAATATAAGTATGGTGGGAATTATTGACCAAAATGTGCATAGATAATTTAAAAAGATGATTTAACTATATTTTATTGTTAAAATGTAAGGAAACTGTTATTTCAGCGGTTTTGCTTCCACAAATTAAATTAAGATGGTATAATGTAATAAAAAATCCATCAATATCAATAGATGATATTGAACAAATTATAATTCATGCAGCGAAAAATCTTATTTAATCATCTGATAATGATGAATTGATTCAAGCGATTGATTGATTATCCAAATAACATGAAATCGAAAACTTCCAAAATTGAATTGGAATTATTAAGATATCAAGATGACAAAAAACAAATATTTCTATTCTGAATGAGTACCCAATATTAAAGAAAGTATCGATTAAATTTAATACCTGTTTACCATCATCAGGACCAGTAGAAAGATTATTTTCATTTGCCGGAATTATGGATAATCCTCGAAGAAATGCGCTTACCGACGAGCATTTTGTAGAAAACCTCCAGTTTGAAATGTTGTTGGTGGAAAGGAAATAAAAAAAATAATTAAGTTATTAAATTATGAATGGTGGATTCTTCTACTTAATTCAATAAAATAATACACTTTAACTTTATTTGTATAACACAATAATTTATTTTCGTGACTGCAGGTCCGGCAACTCAAGTTGCCATTATCAAGCACAGTCGTTTAAATTACTGTGTAGTACAATTACATTCAGAGAGTTTTATATAACACCGAACATTTTCATAAAATTCGATTTGACACCTTTAATTTTTAGGTTATGTGTAAATTGGGTTGCCTATATGACCATTACAAATTGTAGCTAATCAATTGCAATTAATGTCTCAACTTGTACATACAAGGAGTTTTTCTATCAAATATACATGTCCCAATTACAGTGTATATGCCGTAAATCTTTAGATAATCGTTGTTTTTTTTAGGCGTTCAATTTGAAACTTAAAATGAGTGTATTCCACTCCCAGACTAAGCATGAAGTAAAATTTCGAGTTTAGAAAAGCCTGAAAATTTGGTTTGGACGCGCAGCGCGAAGCGCGGAGCGGCCAAACCAAATTTTACTTCATGCGCCACCGGCACAAAACACTGATTCAATGTAAAGTTCAGCGGTGTGTTTTAAACTTCGTAATATGTCAGTGTTTTGTACCGGTGGCCCATGAAGTAAAATTTCGAGTTTAGAAAAGCCTGAAAATTTGGTTTGGCCGCTCCGCGCTTCGCGCTACGCGACCAAACCAAATTTTCAGGCTTTTCTAAACTCGAAATTTTATTTCATGGGCCACCGGTACAAAACACTGACATATTACGAAGTTTAAAACACACCGCTGAACTTTACATTGAATCAGTGTTTTGTGCCGGTGGCGCATGAAGTAAAATTTCGAGTTTAGAAAAGCCTGAAAATTTGGTTTGGCCGCTCCGCGCTTCGCGCTACGCGACCAAACCAAATTTTCAGGCTTTTCTAAACTCGAAATTTTACTTCATGCTTAGCGTGGGAGTGGAAAACACTCGTTTAAAGCTTCAAATTGTATTCTTTTAATAAACCGAGCGTGGTAAAATGTACAACGTCTGCATATGTATACTTAAAAGAAAAATTCTCGTTATGAATATGTTCGGTGTTACATAAAACTCTCTGTATACACAAAATGGTTATTGACAAAATAGCATTAAAATGGGGGTATACACAAGATAGCTTTCTGTTTTTCCCGGGACTCTAAGTGTTTCATTTTTGGCCCTTTTCGATATAATGGATAAACTTAAGTACATCCTCGCCAAAGGAAAGGTTTTTATCAATTAGATGTTTGGCGAAATTTGATTTTTCTGTTATATTTAACCGAAAAAAACACTCTTTACGGTTAACTCAGACGGACAAATTAAATTTTTTTTAAACATCTGATTGATGAAAACCATTCTTTGGCAAGGATGTACCTAAGATTATCTATTATGCTAAAAAATATCGAAAAATAAACCTCTTAAAGTTCTTGGAAAAACAGAAAGCCTGCTCTAATCCGGGAATCCCCTTAATTACCTACCAGACTGATGTAGTGTATACCCCAATTTATAATATTTAATAAATAACCATTATTGTATATTTAACTGCATTTCACTGTAATTTAAATGAATCTGTTTAATAATGGTAAGTTGAGTTTCTAAAACTACAGTCACGGAAATATAAATGTTGTGATATACAAACAAAGTTAACGTGTTTTATTTGATTAAATTAAGTTATAGTCCTTTTTGCATAAATTAGACCTTGTTTTAATAAAAAGTTGATTAGTTAATGTATGTTTTTATTAATATATAGACTATGTATTATCTTCATTTTATGTTTAACATGTATAATAAAAGTACAATTTTCAAATTAATATAGTTGTTTAATTTATATATTTTTTATTTAGATCATTTTTCTCGTCTCTCAGATATACAGAACAGATATGATAAAAATATATTTCGAAAGTGTAAAACAATAGTATATTGCTCACGAGGTGAGATCATGTTTGATTGCAACCGAGATGAATTTTTTTAAGTTACATTAATTTAAATACATCAGATATGTAGTAATTTTGTTTTAATTTATTATTTATAATGTATTATTATTAATGTTACATTACTGTTATGCAAATAACATATGATACACTTTCACAAAATACTACATGTTTTAAGTGACAGTAAGTAAATTGTAAAAAAAGGATTTGTATTCGTGATTCGAAATACAGGATTCGAATCATATTTTTCTCTTGCGAATCCTTTATTCGAGGATTCGTCATTCGAATCATATTAGGTGATTCGGATTCGGGATTCGAATCCTTTTTTTGAGGATTCGGCCCAGCTCTGGTATCAAATGCCTTGGAGAGATCTAGAAACATTCCCAATGGAATCTCCCCTGTCTCCAAAGCATCGGACACCATCTCAAGATATTCAAATAGTGCCGTTATTGTGGATTTGTTTTTAAGAATTCCATGCTGAGTTTTACTTAGCAAAATTTGATTTTATAAAGAAATTTGTTGAACGTTTTGCTATTATTTTCTCTAGGATTTTTGAAAAAATACTGAGTAGAGCTATTGGTCTGTAATTTGAAAAGTTTTTTTTGTCACCACTTTCATGTATTGGTCTTAGTATCGCTAAGTTCAAGCAATCTGGGAAAATTCCCGTTTCTAGAGTTTGATTAATTAATTCATTACATTGGTTAATAATTTAACGTTATCAAAATTTATGTTTAAATATTAGAGTTCTTAGCTTTATTATAATCCGTTTCGTATGAACAACGATTTTGTCACTTCAATGCCTACTTATAAAATTTAAGTTTAAACTAGCCTGGTTTTTTGTAATTATAGTTGTTAATGCGTACACATTGTAAATTTATATCATATTACAATAAAAATAAATATGTATAAAGTGGATAGCAATGTTACGAAGAATTAAATGTAGAAATGTGTAAATACATTATGTTGCTAATGCTATTTCCAAATCGAATTATGTCTTTTATTTGAGATAATTTTTATATTGTTAATATAATTTAATAGTAAGAATTAATATTTAGTTACTGTAATTACTTATAATTATCTAAATCATGAAGTAACCACATTTAAATTCAGCGCGCATTTGTGACGTGTGCGATCCTTCTTACCGTATACTCGGCCGTCCTTGATTAATATCGCGTGTTCAATTAAAAAAAATCTCTAGAGTGCCATGGAAAATATTCTAGATTGGCTACTTTGAAAACATACATTATAATTATTATGTTTGACGTTTTATATGTCAATTCTTGAAGTGTGTAGCCAACTTAAATTTGAAAAAAGATTAAATCATGGCACTCTAGAGGTTTTTTTTCATTTAACATATGATACTTATGTCTACTTGCAACACTGCAGTGGCGTAGATACAGAGGGATTTAGGGGATCAATTCCCCCCATACGCCTTGAAAAATAAGAAAATGAAATAAATGTTTTTTTTTCGGTTGGCGACAGGGTTGTTATACCAATGTTTTATTTTTTATTTTAATCAAAACAAACACGTTTTTTTTGAATACAGGTTCTTTTTCATCTAATGAAGGTTTAAAACAAGAAAAAATATTAAATACTTATTGTTAAAATTAAGAAAAATCATTAAATTTGTAAACAATTATTGAATTAAAAAATTTGGATATTCTATTAATCAATATACACACACCGGCAAAATTAAAGGAACGGATACAACATTTAATTTTATTCATTAAATTTCGTTTTTTACTGACTAGATCTAGACGGCGTCGCATTTCCTACTACCATATGTCATTTTTTAAAACATTAGTTAAAACTAGAGACTTGTAATTACATGTTGACATCTCTTTAAGTTGTATAGTATTGTGTTAATTGTTGCGTTACATTTGAAACGCGTGTTTTCTTTGGACAAAAGTTCGTATTCTTTAATAAGTTATCGTTCGAATTTGTTTTTTTATTTACAATCGTCAATTTGGTTATCAACCAGTTAATAATGGGTGATTTAGCACCGACTGATATCGCTAGGGCAATAGAAATGATCGAAAATGGTCGGACCTTCCGAGAGGTTGCCCAAATGTTTGGAAAATCAAAATCAACGATCCATCGCAGTGTTACCCGTTGGAGATAGACTGGTTTGTATATCAGAAGACGAGGTCAGGGTAGAAAACGCTCAACCACTGCCATAGATGATCGATTTATAGCGTTGCAAACACTGCGAAACAGACGTCAAACTGCAGTTCAAACAAGAAACGTACTGGAAGAAGTTCGTGGAACCAATATAAGTGAACGTTCAGTAAGAAGAAGACGTAAAGAAGTTGGTTTGAAGTCGTATGTGCCAATAAAAGCCCAAAAACTTCAGAGAGGACATCGAGTAGCGCGACTAGACTTCGCTCGAGAATACCAGCATTGGAATAATGACCAATGGGGTCATGTTTTGTTTACGGATGTAGGGAAAGATTGTATCGACGTCAAGGAGAACAAAATGCACCATTTAATTTTACTCCTGCTGTCTCTTTTGGTGGAGGCTCAGTTATGGTATGGGGCGGCGTATGTTTAGGGGCACGCACAGAGTTGGTGGTAATTCAGGACGGCACTTTAAATGCGGATAGGTACATTAGGGATATCCTGCAAGACCATGTGATACCTTTCGCTCCACATATTGGGGAAAATTTTGTCTTAATGCAAGACAATGCTCGTCCGCACGTCGCTCGCTGTGTAATTGCCTATTTAAACCAAATGGGTATAACAAAAATAAATTGGCCAGCATGTTCTCCGGACCTGAATCCGATTGAACATGTCTGGGACATACTAGGTAGATGACTTAGGTCAAGAATTCCTGCTGTCCAAAACACAGAAGAAGTGAAAGCTGCTTTAATTGAAGAATGGGATAATTTGCCTCAAGAAATGATCGACGGCGTCATCAGAAGTATGGGAAGGCGGATGACTGCAGTCATAAGGGCTCGTGGAGGCAATACACGATATTAAAAAAATAATATGTTTAATTTCTCTTATTTATTACATGTTTAAACAAAGTCAAAGTGTATAATTCTTCTAGAGCAAAAACGCTACTTTTTGGTTTATTTTTTTAAGAGGTTTCACAATGGCACATAGCTTTGCAAAATGAACTGCTATTAGTTAGTTTACCTTGGTTGTACGACATGCCGCTGAAATTGCCCAAAAAAAAGTTGCACGGAGAAAAAAAATATCGAATTTATCTGCGTTCTTTTAATTTTGCCGGTGTGTGTATTACAAAGTCTGTACATTTTGGTTAGACTTTATAAAAATCGTTTCAAACAAAATCTGTCTTTATATGATAAATTGTCCTATTTTTTCCACTTTGGCTCAAACTTTAAGATAAATTCATATTGGTCAATGTTTACTGTTTAAATTACTTTTTTTGTTTTGCAGACTAACTTTAACGATTTAAATGTAGTGACTACAAATAACGCGAACGTTTATCAAAATGTCACAATCAATAAATCGAAAAAAGTCCATTTGGGGAACGTCACCTACATTCAAGGCCCTATAATCGTCAACCAGGCGGAAAATGTTTTCAACCAAATTACGAATATCAGCGATGAGGACAAAAAGACGAAATTTCCACAAAATTATACCACATGTAAGTTTAAAGAAACGCGCACCAATTTAAATATAGACTGAGCACTTGCAACTTGAGTTGCATATATTATAACAAAAGAAGCGGATTTAATTCGATGATTAAAATTTAAATAGCGTGTAAATCGTCGGTATAAAAGTGAAATTAATTAAATAGTTGATTTTTATAATAGCAGTTAATATTCAATAAGTGTTAGATTGTATATATCATATGTTTAATTCATTTCTCACTTAACCCGTGGTGAAACATTTTTGAATGTAATTCTGGATGTTTAATTAAAACACTTGTTTTGTTTTACTAATTTATATTTTCTCCGACTAGTTTTGACCATTGGTCATCTTCATTCCTCCTTGAAGATGACCAATGGTCAAAACTAGTCGGAGAAAATGTAAGTTATTGAAACAAACCAAGTGTTTTAATTAAATCTCCAGAATTAAGAATATCATGTCTGAATTTTACATTTACAATGGCAAATCTCCTAAATTTAATAAGATAGAGTGTTGCGGATTTCGTCATTCTCTTAAGCACAGAGGGGACTGTATTTACATTATTAAAGTTGAATTAGGTGTCTACGGAATAATGCCAGTTGAAATTAAATGTTTTCAATCACGAGTGATTTATTATAATTTTTTAATAGGGCTTTAAAATTTTTCAACATAACTTTTAATTATTTTTAGGAACTGCGTAAACTGCTTATAATACTAATAAAATACATGACCTATTTGTTTTAGTTTAAAAAATCTTGCCAATTTCATCATCAAAACGCAAATTGATCCAGTGGTTAAACAAAGTAAAAAGTGTTTTATTTACAAGTGTATTTAAGATGTACCACAAAGTGAACGCCTACAACACCAAACAATTAAAACGCAAATTGATTTCACTCGCATTTTCGGTGAATGCGCCGGGCGGTTTATTTTCGATGCTTTTGCAATTCGTAAAGTTTATAGCGATAAAACTAAATTTTATAACGATATTGAAGTTAAACAATTCCCGTTTAAATGAAAGCACAGTTTTTCAATATCTTTTGTGATATTTACGAAATTCTATTACAGCTCCACTGCGACTGATCGACAGGAAATATTGGTTAGCTCAACCGCCGCTCGGAAAATATGAAAAGTTAGCAAAACCAGCTAAATATGTCATTATTTGTAAGTAGTAAATAATATAATATATTAAACTGGAGGTATTTGCTATTTTTTAGGTATACTTAAAAGAAAAATTCCTTGTATTTTATATCTAAACAAACTTACTTGTCATATTTTGAATTGTGGAGGCTTCTACTTCGTTATACATGTTAATTTAACACAATAAAACACTTTTAACTTTGTTTGTATAACACAATTTATTTTTATGTGACTGTTTGATAATGGCAAGCTGAATTTGCCGAAACTGCAGTCACATAAAAATAAATTGTGTTATACAAACAAAGTTAAAAGTGTTTTATTGTGTTAAACTTACTTGTGATAATAGTTGTTTCTTTAACACATTTTAAATAATATCGGTTGTATTTTAAATTTCAGGCCACTCTGCAACAGATGAAGGTTCTACACATTCAGAGAATATTTTACATTTACGGATTATCCAACAATTTCACGTGGAAAGCCGAGGTTTCGATGATATAGGGTACAATTTTTTAATTGGATGCGATGGCAACACTTATTTAGGAAGAGGGTGGGGAATACAAGGAGCTCACACAAAAATGTAAGAATATTATAAATTAACAATAAAACCAATCTTTACTTCTGATCCTGTTTCAATTTTATCCATTTACTTTCTATAAGAAACTAAATATTTGGATCTGATTACTTGTAAAACGACTTTTACTATTAAAATATAAAAACGAATTAAAATTAATATCGACTTTCTGCAAAAATTTTGTCTAATTGAGACACGTCTCCAAATATTCATTGAAACAACTACTTCTCGAGCTAATACCCCAACAGATATTGAATTATATAATAAATATTTGAGTTACACGACAGCTTTACTGTTCTATGCATAATTTATATGCAAAATGCAACATCAGGTCAAATTATTCTCTCACCAAACTAAATGAACCAACAGGAAATTGAAGTAAATTGAAAAAAAGCACAGGGAATGAATATTAATTGTCTTAAGCCATCTATAGACGCGTTTCGAGATTTATCCCTCATCAGTATAGCTATGCTTTAGACTTTCAATACATTTTTTTTTGTTTGACCTGATGTTGCATTTTGCATATAAATTATGCATAGAACAGTAAAGCTGTCGTGTAACTCAAATATTCATTGTATAATTAAATATCTGTCGGGGTATTAGCTCGAGAAGTAGTTGTTTCAATGAATATTTGGAGACTTGTCTCAATGTGACTACATTTTTGCAAAAAGTCGATATTAATTTTAATTCGTTTTTATATTTTGTAAATATTCTACAAGCTATTGACGCACTAAATTTTTCTTTTTGTTAAACTTTTACTTTAATTATTCATATGTTTTTAGGTATAATAAAATTTCAGTGGGAATTTGTTTCGTCGGTTGCTTCATACGACACGTGCCATGTCAAGCGGCTTTGCGTCAAGCAAAGGCCTTAATCGCCGAAGGACTCAAGGAAGGGCACATCGATCCGGAATATTCTCTTGTTGGCGCTTGCCAGTGCATTTCTAGCGAAAGTCCGGGCACCAAATTATTCGAAGAAATCAAAACTTGGCCGCACTTCGACAGCAGTATTAGCATAAATACACCATCTGATCTATCTCTTAACCCCAAAGTAAATTAAATTTCAATAATTATAAGATGACGTTTTTTTTCAAATATTTCATTATATTTTTTAATTGTTTTTTAATTACGGTAGCGCCGTTTACATAAGATAATAATAAAAATAATATAATGCAAAAATATACATGCTGTATAGTTGAAGCTGTTAGTTGTTAAAACTCCATAATATCACTTTAATAAAACACTTAATTTGTTTAGGTTTCAAAATTATATTTATTGTACTACAACCAACAATTGTTTCATCACACTATAGCTTCATCAGGTAGATGAATGGTGATTCATTCATCTACCTGATGAAGCCACAGTGTAGTGAAACAATTGTTGTAGTACAATAAATATACTTTTGAAACCTAAACAAATTAAGTGTTTTATTAAAGTGAAAATATACATAACTAGATATAAGAAATCACAAACAAATAAAATATGTTATTTTGTGTATTCATTTGATATCACTCGTATTTTTACAATAAATATCTTGTCTTTATTCTATGTTTTTATGTTTTAATAATAAATAATCGGAAATCAGGCCAAAGCATTTAGGTCGATAATAAGTCATGTATATCCATTTATAAGATGACACAATACCAATAAAAAATATATTTATTATTTTGTATAATTTTTGATTGTACAATAGATGATAAATTAATTATAAGTTATTGAATAATCAAAACTAGTTTGGATTATTTTTCTTCTTTTTAATCTTAAGGTCTTTCTACCCTTTATAAGTGCAAGACTAGTTGGAACTAAAGAGATAAAAAACCCCGAAAAAAATGTATTTAAAAACCCTGTGATACTTATATAAGTTTTTAGTTTGTATTTTCCCTTATTCATTTACATTCTATTTATAAATTAAAACAGCGACTAATTACCAGGGTTGTTATGTTTAAAACACTTTGTTTTTAAACAGTGTTTTAAACATGTTTAAAATCAGCTGTCTTGTTTTAAACGGTTTTGTTTTAAACATGTTTTAAATCTTATATTTGTCTAAATCATGTTTAAAACGTCTTTTTATTATTTTAAATTTGCTAAATTATATTTTATACTACTTCATTAAGATTTTTTGTTTACATTTTTAAATTTTAGCTAAATTATTGAAGATATTTCAAATTACATTATTAAACATAATATTTTATTACAAGAAAATATCAAATATGTGTGCATAAATGTGATTTTTAAATACAGGGATTTTTTCTTTCAGGTATACATATGCATACACTGTAAATTTTACGACATTCGTTGTTTTTTAAAAAGATTTTAATTTTAATTTTAAGACGAACTCCCAGACTAAACATGAAGTGAAATTTCAAGTTTAGAAAAGCCTAAATATTTGGATTGGCCGAGTAGCGAAGCGAAGCGGCCAATCCAAATTAGGCTTTTCTAAACATGAAATTTTACTACATGCGCCACACGTATAAAACACACAACATGTAGATGTGAATAAAACGTTAGTCAAATTCTGTGCTGAACAAATTGTTTAAAAAAGTGATTATAGACAACCCAATAATTCTAACGTATATTAGGTTGCCTATAATCGTTCTTGTATGTGTGTGTTCTTTGAACTTAACTGTAAATCAGTGTTTTTAAGCGTGGCGCATAAAGTAAAATTTCGAGTTTAGAAAAGCCTAATTTGGATTGGCCGCTCCGCTTCGCTACGCGGCCAATCCAAATTCTTAGGCTTTTCTAAACTCGAAATTTTACTTTATGCTTAGTCTGGGAGTGGAAAACACTTGTTAAAAGCCTCAAATGAACCGCTTTTAAACAATGAATTGCTGCAAATTTAAAAAAAACGCTATAAATATCGTCATATGTATACTCAAAAAAAAATTGCCCCGTATGTTCTGTTTTAAACACGTTTTAAACGTGTTTTAAGCGCGTTTTAAACATGTTTTTAATTGTTAATGTTATAAACGCTGTTTTAATGAAAAAACACGTTTTATTAAAAAAACTGTTTGTTTTAATTTAAATGAAAACAAAAAAACGTTTTTTAACAACCCTGCTAATAACCATAGCATTCATGAATTTAAGATTTTTCATGATAACTTCATGGCTAATTACTTGGGGTTGTGTTACTAAAACTGAAGTATACCAACACTAGAAAAATATATATGAATAACAATTAAAAAACTAACAACTGGGGATTCCCAGCATTATTAATAGAATTATAACCAGAGCAATTATATGTATTATAGTTTAATGCTAGTTAATTTCAACTAATCCCTTACAAACACGATACTAACATTTCGCATTAATGGAACAAAATCTATATGGTATTAATTAGTTTTCAATCATTCATAAAAGGAACGTGGTAACATCGCATTTTCAAGTGTTCCAACTTCATAAACTTGGAGTAATTTACAGATGTTACTCTGTTATTGTTTATGTGAGTGAAAATTGATTTTTATCGCTGAATTAATTGATTGAAGTTAAATTTTAACAAGTGTCTCCACTCCTTGATTAAGCATAAAGTAATATTTCGAGTTTAGAAAAGCTTTAAAATTTGGTTTGGTCAAACCACATTTTCAGGCTTTTCTAAACTCGAAATTTTACTTCATGCGCCATGCGTATAAAACACTGATTTAAAGTGAAGTTCAAATATACAGTTTCAGTTTAATCTCACGTTAACGAATTTTACAAATATTTATTTTCTCTAACCAAATCTTCCCACTGAGCAAATCCATTTAAGTAATGTTACAACAACATTAAAACAACGTTTAATGTTGATACAATGTTGATGTAACGTTATTTGTTTGTTTTTTGCTTAGTGGGTTACGCTTTCAAAACTTTAATTTTTTTTTTAGGATATATAAGTACCAATAATTGAAAGAAAAAACCCGAAAACAAAATGCTCAAGGCGCTTGAATTTTAAAGGATTTGGTTACACAAAGTAAAGACTTGTAATATTTAATAAAGTAAGATCAAAGCATATTTTGAACTTCACTATAAATCAGTGTTTTATACACTTGCCGCATGAAATAAAATTTCAAGTTTAGAAAAGCCTGAAAATTTTAATTGGTCTCTTAGCGAAGTTACGCGACCAATGTAAATTTTTCTAAACTCTGATTTTTATTTCATGCTTAATCAAGGAGTGGAATCACGCGCTAGAAGCTCTAAATTGACGACTATTATAAAAGCAATGTATATCATTTTTTGTATTCACTCCCAAATTGTTTGGCTCATTGATCACAAAGTTTCGTAGTAAATAAAATTGCTTGGCTTCGTCTCATCATTAAATTTGAGGAAAACAACTCTAGAGCTGTGGATTATTTATACTCTTAGTTATTTACATCTCCTAAAATTGAAAGCGATAGAAAAAATGAATGATTTTGGCTTGCACCAACAAAACAATCTCTCACTCCACAGATGGCGCTCATCGCCGCAAAAGAACCTGTTTGAACTCGACTGTTTGCGTGAGTTTAACGACAAACACCGCCAAAGAAACAACACGCGCAACCTTTTCGCGCGCGAAAACAATTGACTTTAAATTTCACGACGAAAGGAATAAATTTAAAAGTGGATTTTAGTGTGGTTTTTGTTTTTATTCATCTGCGGACAATGAGGTAATTCTTAAAGTGAGAGCCACTCATGTTTTTCCTCCGTGATTTTCCCTCCGTGTTTATTTATAATCCCAGAGGAGTGGAGAAAATGGAACGAACGTGCAGACACGCTCCGACTTGTTAATTATAGACACAAGTCGTTGAAAACAATCCCAATATAAGCGAGATGCCGAACTAGCAAATGTATTAATGGACTTCGGAAGAAATCGGAATTAAAATATAGGTTTTCTTGAATTCACAAAGGAAATTCATGTTTTTATGCAATCAAAATTAATTTTAAAAATACAAAAATTGTGTGATCGATAAATGAAAAGAACAAATTAATTTAATTATAAATGCTAAAGGACTTTGGTTGATGATTTTTATTGAACAATAAATGTTATTAATTTACTGTTTTGTGTTGTAGGCGTTCACTTTGTCTTACATCTTTATTTACAAGTTATTCCCACTGAGCAAAAAACAAACAAATAACATTATATCAACATTGTAACAACATTAAACGTAGTATTAATATTGATGAAACATTACTTGAATGTATTTGCTCAGTGGGATAATTTAATTTAAAAATTGTGTGCATCACAAAATAAATTTCGATCCGCACTCAACTTTTAAAAACAGCCTCGGAAAAGTTCGCTCCGCGGGCCTTGTATGTAAATTATATCTTTTGTGGATGTTAATAAAGCGTAAGAAAATAATGGTGATACAATATTAACTCCGAAAGATGAGTGTATAAAAAGGCGATCAAAAGAATTAAGTCACGGTTTAATAAACACGTGATGCCGTTTGTGAGTGGGTGCGAAATTGGGGCACATTTGTAAATGATCAAAGTGTATTTCTGGATACAGATGTTGTTTGCGACTCAAAACGAATGCAGGAAACAAACATCATTATATTCAATTAATTATAGAATATTCAGCAAAGAAGGGACTAGCTATGTTTCTGTGTTTCTCTTTGAAATTCAAAAAACACACTGAACTAAAGTTAAAATACCTTGTTTTGTATGCGAGTACAAGAAATTAATGGTTAATTTATTTTAACAACATGAAACTGTATACATTCAACAATGTGTTTGCTGTTATTAAAATAAATGAACCATATTTTATCATTATCTCTCATTTTATAGATATTTGTGAAATGTGAGGTTTTTAGTTAAATAAAAGTTGTACAGGGTATCTGTATTTCGACAGAATGTATGGGGATCTCGGGTATTTGAAGAGACAGAGAGTCGGTTTTGGGCAAAGTTGCGTATCTTAAGGCCTAACAATAATCTGGAAACAATTTTAAAATATCTTTTTTTGTTTTCAAAAAAAAAATCTGTTTTTTTGAAAAATCGTTTTTTATTTTTTTATTCAAAAACTAATCAATTTGGACATCTAGAACTTTGACAATATACAGGCACTTTTTAATGAGGAATATAGTAGCATGTTTTTTCTAAGATAACTATAACATTTTCGTGGGGACCATAGCCAACTTTTATTTTTCTTATGGACGCCACTTTGGATTTTCATATTTTTTAAAAGAATATTTGTTTCTGAAGTCAGTGATGTTTCACACTCATAATTTATGTTAGATTTGATATTTAAAATTATAATATTTTATTTTTTGCAAAGAGTGCCTTGGAAACAATGACCTCATATCTATTAATCAATAAAATTTTGACAGCAGTTAATCAATGTTAGCAGTCAAAATTATTTAATAACTGTCAATCTTGTGTAATAATGATAATAAGTATCGATTATCACACAAAACATAAATTAAAAAAATTGTGATGTGTCCATTATATCACTTTCCCCGTTAAAGATATGATGACCTAAATATCAACAGCATGGAAAAGTTGCACAATCTAAATTTATTCTACTTTTATTATTATTATTCCAAAACTATTCACAAAAAAAATAATTATTACATCTCAATAAAGGGCAGGTGGTGGCCGAGCGGTAACGTCGCCGGGCTGTATCGCTCGGCGAGCCACAATTCGGGTTCGATTCGCGTGCACGGCGAGATTTTATTTAAAAATAATTTCTCGTCGTGACCCTGGGTGTGGTGCGAATGTGTTGTGACGTCCAAATATCTGTTAAATATATACAGGGTGAGTCACTAAGCGAAAATCGGTCTATAGTGGGCGTATCGTTGAAAATAGTAAAAAAAGTTTCAAATAAAAGTTGTTCAGAATCAAGTTTTTCATAACCCAAAATTATTGCTAAATATGGCGGCCTTGCGATTACATCGGAAGTAAACACCAACTTTCTTATTTTAAATAGAACACCCTATATATTTTTACATTTTTGAATTGCTCGTTAAAAGTAAATATGAGTTTATTCACACAACATTGGGTCTCAGTTGAACCGTTTTTGAGTTATTATTATTATATAATAAATTTGACGATTTCAGAGCTCGACGCCATTAACAATATCTTCAAAACGAAATAAGTCAGAGTTGTGCGGCTTACGGTTTTGGATTCTTGAAGAAATGTAGTATTTGTTTAAGTTTTTGCCATTACTCAGATTTTCTAAATTGAACCGAGTCCGTCGACGGTATTCTTCAGTACTTCAAACATGTATAACTTCATTTTTTTAAATGGAACTTCTGACACTTTATCTGATGCGAAATTAAATTTCCTTTTTATTGATACAGGGTTGTTGCCATATTCTTAAAACAGTTTTTGAGAAATTTGCGATTTCGTAAAAATTTTAATACATTTAGTATTATCGCGTTAGCCCTGGATACTGGTGACGTTTGGGGGTTTTGTTTTGACTCGCATGTCCGACAAATGTCAGTTTATTTTACATTATTTTTGCGAGATCTTGCAATAAAAAAACCGAACAAGTTTTCTGAAGAAGAACTGATTGGTATGTCCTACACCTTGGGCAGTGCTGATGGAAATACATTTATACTTAATGGCTAACTTTTATGTAATAAATTTTGACATTTCAGGGGGCTATTCACAGCACAGATGCAAGTTGTCATCGATGAGAAGTCGCACTAAAATGACGTCATTTCGGAAAGAATTTACCAAATCGTATGAAGTTAATGACGCCATTTTAGTGCAACTTGTCACCGATGACAAATTGCATTGGTGCTGTGAATAGCCCCCCAGAAGTTTCCCAGTATAATATAAATAATAAAAACTAAATTACTCCAAATATTAAGCCAAATCATTTTAAGTACAAATGGTGTATTTAGACGTTAAAAAGTAGACAATTTGTTTTTTTTTTGTTCGTGAAACATCCATCTAATGTGTATTCCAAGGACGGTCGAGTATACGGTAAGAAGGATCGACAGAATCAAAGATTTTAGAGTGAGGGTAGAGATCGCTTACGTCACAAATGCTCGCTGAATTTAAATGTGGTTACTTCATGGTAAACTTTAGGTAAACATGCATAAGCTGTAAATTTTCTGACATTCGTTGATTTTTAAAAGAGTTCAATTTGAAGCTTTGAACGAGTGTTGTCCACTCCCAGACTAAGCATGAAGTACAATTTCGAGTTTAGAAAAGCCCCGTGAAATTTTCTGGGTTTTTCTAAACTCGAAATTTTACTTCATGCGCCACGCGTATAATACACTGATTTCAAGTGAGGTTCAAATACACATACATTTCACAATATGTTAGTGTTTTATACGCGTGGCGCATGAAGTAAAATTTCGAGTTTAGAAAAGCCCAGAAAATTTGTCTCGGGTCTCTGCGTGACCCGAGACAAATTTTCACGGGGCTTTTCTAAACTCGAAATTTTACTTCATACTTTGTCTGGGAGTGGAAAACACTTGTTTAAAGCTTTAAAATGAACTTAAAAAAAACAGGGAATATCTCAATGACTAACTAAATGTCAAAACAAAATCACCAAACGTCATCAGTATCCAGGGCTAACGCGATAATACGAAATGTACTAAAATTTTTACAAAATCGCAAATTTCTCAAAAACTGTTGGAAGGATATGGCAACAACCCGGTATCAATAAAAAGGAAATTTTATTTCGCATCAGATAAAGTGTCACAAGATAGATCGTTCCATTTTAAAAAATAAAGTTATGCATGTTTGAAGTACTGAAGAATACCGTCGACGGACTCGGTTCAATTTAGAAAATCTGAGTAATGGCAAAAACTTAAACAAATACTACATTTCTTCCCGAATCCAAAACCATAAGCCGCACAACTCTGACTTATTTCGTTTTGAAGATATTGTTAATGGCGTCGAGCTCTGAAATCGTCAAATTTATTAAAAAAATGAAATAACTCGAAAACGGTTCAACTAAAACCTAATGTTGTGTGAATAAACTCATGTTTACTTTTAACGAGCAATCTAAAAATGTAAAAATATATAGGGTGTTCCATTTAAAATAAGGAAGTTGGTGTTTACTTCCGGTATAACCGCAAGGCCGCCATATTTAGCAATAATTTTGGGTTATGAAAAACTTGATTCTGAACAACTTTTATTTGAAACTTTTTTTGCTATTTTCAACGATACGCCTACTATAGACCGATTTCCGCTTAGTGACTTACCCTGTATACTAGTATAAGTTACAAACTGAAAGATAGTTAAAATAAACATTGATGTTGGCTAATAGTTATATAACTAAGGCCAGGCAAAAGCCAAACCCAAAAAAAAAAACAACATCTCAATAAATATTAATCACGATCACATTTAAGCGTTATATATTTTTAACTTTACTGTAAATCAGTGGTTTATACGCGTGGCGCATGAAGTAAAATTTCGAGTTTAGAAAAGCCCCGTGAAAATTTGTCTCGGGTCGCTGCGCGACCCTCGACAAATTTTCTACGCGGGGCTTTTCTAAACTCGAAATTTTACTTCATGCTTAGTCTGGGAGTGGAAAACAGTCGTTAGTTTAAAATACATCACAACTGGTAATGTATTTTTAACAATTATAGGTCCTATGGGCTGGCAAATGAGTGAGTTACTCAATTGGTTTCAAGGCACTCTTTACACAAAACAAAAGATTAAAATTTTACATATAAAATGTACAATAAACTATAAGTATGGTACATCATTGAATTCAGAAAAAAATATTCTTCCAAAAAATATGAAAATCCAAAATGGCGCCCATAAGATAAACAAAAGTTGAATACGGTCCCTGGGTAAATGTTATAGTTATCTTAAAATAAAATATGTTACTTGATTTCCTGTTAAATAGTGCCTGTATAATGTCAAAGTTGTAAATGTGTGGATTCAATGGTTTTTGAATAAAAAAATAAAAACGAAATTTCAAATAATCCGTTTTTGACAATATCTCAAAAATGAAAGAAAATATTTTAAATTTGTTTTCAGATTATTATTGGGCCCTAAAATACGCAACTTTGCCTTAATTTAACCGACTCTCTATCTTTTTAAATAACAAAGATCCCCACACATTCTGTTGAAATACGGGCACACTGTATATAATAATCAATTAATTAATATTAATCAATTAATATTAGTAAAAAGTGTCGAGTAAAAAATCCTCTATACTCCATTCCTTTTAAGAAACATGTAACTAGAGGCCTGGTTTATACGGCTAAAATGGCGGAATCTGGTGACATTTTTAGGCGCGGAATTTAAAATTTAGGGGAAGCCCTAAATTTTAAATTCCGCGCCTAAAAATGTCACCAGATTCCGCCATTTTCTCGAAATCGGTTAGACCACAATTATTTTTTAAAGGAAAAGTATTCAAATTCAGCTGTTAAGCAACATTATTTAAAACTAATTGTTTCTTTGAATACCAAGTGACACCTTTTTATAATATTTTTCAGTATTAATAAAGAACTATATTATTTTTATAATAACATATCTTATTATAAAATTATTCATCAATAATTTAGAAAAAGTGTTTTTATTACTTAGGAAATAATAATCGATTATTTACATAGGGGAAAGGCGGCAGGTTTGGGACGGTTTTCATAAAACATATAGTTTTACTGTTAATAAAAGCAAGAACCCCCCCAAAACTTATCAGGATAAAGAAAGGACCTTTACAGAAGAGAAACTTTAATTTCAAAAATTTATATTACAAAATTTTCAAAAATGACATCAGGTGATCAAATACAAACGTCTCAACCCTCCCTCTAAGCCTCCCTCTTAGGACCAGGCAGGTCGCAGGCTTGGGACACATACAAAATGAACTCACAATTAACAAATTAAACCTTTGTGATGACAAGTTAACGTAAGTTTCCGTACATGTCTAAATTATCGACGAAATATAAATATTTGCATAACCTCCCTCTAAAAGGGAGGTTTGGACCAGGCAGGTGGCAGGCTTGGGTCACATACAAAATTAACTCACAATTAACAAATTAAACCTTTGTGATGACAAATTAACGTAAGCTTCCGTACATGTCTAAATTATCGACGAAATATAAATATTTGCATAACCTCCCTCTAAAAAGGAGGTTTGGACCAGGCAGGTGGCAGGCTTGGGACACATACAAAATGAACTCACAATTAACAAATTAAACCTTTGTGATGACAAGTTAACGTAAGTTTCCGTACATGTCTAAATTATCGACTAAATATAAATATTTGCATAACCTCCCTCTAAAAGGCAGGTTTGGACCAGGCAGGTGGCAGGCTTGGGACACATACAAAATTAACTCACAATTAACAAATTAAACCTTTGTGATGACAAGTTAACGTAAGTTTCCGTACATGTCTAAATTATCGACGAAATATAAATATTTGCATAACCTTTTACTTGGCGCATTGATTTTAGGTTCGCCAACGTCCCCCTCGTCAGAAAAAAGAAACTATTGGTTTTTGCGCTCTTTCGCAAATACTTTACTCTCAAGTAGGAGGTTTCATTATGCAGAAGCTTTAAAACCTTGCCTATGTAGTGGACAAAACATTCCTTTTTGTCTTCAACTTTCAACTTAACTAATATATAATCTCCTTCATTACAATCCTTATCCTCAGTATTCACATAGTCACATTCATCACTTCCGAACTTCAAATCAGAGGTGCTATCTTTGCAAAGTGTTTTTTCATCTATGTTTTCGTCCTCGGAAGATGTGCTTTCATTCATCGCTTTCACTGGCAGCTTCCTTATTACAACTTTCTTCTTTTGTAACAGTATCGTTCTTGTCTTACATAACTGTTGTTCTTCAATATCAATTTTCTCTGGGGTGTTCGTTATCACTCTGGATTTTCCAGGTTTTCTGCCACCACCTTTTTTGATACGTGGAGCTGCTTTTGGAAATGGCATGATTTTTTCTGGGGTAAATTTGTTTTTTTCGGTTGCTGCCGAGCAACATAAAGCTAGGATTTATTCATCTAATGTCGAGGATGAGGGTTGAGCCTGCTGTTCTGGTAGATCCCGATCCATGACATGTGCTCCCAAAAAGTTATCTTTGGAAAAGGTATTTTCGTTAAAGGGATAAATGCCAGTACGCCTAAAACCGTTCACAATATTTGAAGGAGTACAAGCCTTTTCTATAGCTTCTCTAGAAAGATCAGGAATATTATAGATCTGTATAGGTTTTCCTGGTTGTCTTATCATCAGACTTTCAGAGTTAGTAAAATCACGTTATTCTCCCTAGCCATATTGATGACATCAATTTGAATATGGCTATCGTGATTATCAAAGATAACTAAGATGTGTCTATCCTTAGAAGGTTTGGCGTATCAAAAAAAATGCTTGAAAAAACCAAGAAATTCGCACCCCTTACAGCCAGTGGGACCACCTTAAAATACATTTAAGAAGTTGATATAATCAGTTTTGCATGTATATTAATAAGACTATTATCATAATTTCACGAAAATTCACTCTTGGAAATATGTAGAATAGTGGAATAGTTTGTCCAATAGCATTTATACTGCAGCACACCGTTACTAGAGTACTCCGCTTACCTGATATCATTTGACCAACTTGTTTGGCACCCTTTTGAGTTAATACTTTGTTCGGTTTATGAACGGTTGTTAGGTCCGTTTCGTCGATGTTCGAAATATCTTTAGGTCTAATATTTGTATCCTCCATAACAGTCTTCAAATGTTAATAAAATGTATCAACATTCTTCTGGTTGAAGCTCGTGGATCTGCTTAGGCTAGTTGCCCCTGGCTTTCTCAAAGAAATGTTTTTATTGCGGGCATAAAACCCTCGCAACCAGTCCTTTGTAGCAGTTTCACCAGTATCCCACGCTTTCGGATAGTTGATATTGTTACTTTTTGCAAAATTATATGCTAATTTCAGTGCCGCCTTTCGACTCAGACCGTAGTGTAGTTTTGTGGCATGTATATACGGAGAGTTTTATGTAACACCGAACATTTTCATAACGAGAATTATTTTTTGAAGTATCCAACTGCATACGTTGTACATTTTCCGATGCTCAGTTTATTAAATGAATTCAATTTGAAGCTTTAAGCGAGTGTTTTCCACTCCACCAAATTTTAGGCTTTTCTAAACTCGAAATTTTACTTCATGCGCCACCGGTACAAAACACTGACGTATTACGAAGATTGAAACACACCGCTATACTTTACATTGAATCAGTGTTTTGTACCGGTGGCGCATGAAGTAAAATTTCGAGTTTAGAAAAGCCTGAAAATTTGGTTTGGCCGCTCCGCGCTTCGCGCTACGCGACCAAACCAAATTTTTAGGCTTTTATAAACTCGAAATTTTACTTCATGCTTAGCCTGGGAGTGGAAAACATTTGCTTAAAGCTTCAAATTAAATTCTTTTAATAAGCCGAGCATCGAAAAATGTGCAACAAATGCATATGGATACTTAAAAGAAAAATGTTCGTTATGAAAATGTTCGGTGTTACATAAAACTCTCTGTAGATTGGGCTAGCATAGTTTCTTCGTCTTTCGAGAAAACTTGTTTGCTTGAATGTTTTCTGGAATAATCATTTCTTTTGAAAGTATTATTTTTTTAAAGACGAAGGAGTGTGCTTTTCGGAATACCAACCTTTTTAGCTGTAAGCCGTATACCTTTTCCTTTTCTAACCTCATTTACTGCTTCATCAACTAGATGTTGAGGTAATATTTCCCTATTAGTCTTCTTTATATATGTACGTGCCATGATTCACATCTAAAACAAAAAATTTCTAAATTCGCGGAGGTTTGGGACACTGTCCCAAATCCCCCTCCCCCGTGTTGTCCAAACCTCGCTCTTGTGCGATATATTTAATTAAATTCTGTTTTAAAAATTGAGGTTACATTTTTTGGATGATAAATGCGACAATGTATGCTATATATAGTACATAATATCGTAGCCCCACGGAATTTGTTATGACCATTTATAATTCTAGTCAATTAAAGAAAGTAATTGAAGGTAAATACTTACGAAATTGTGCTAAAAAAGTTAATTTTCTTATGTAAAAACAACTAACAACAGCACACCAGCGGTTTGCTCACGCACGTGACACTAGACGAGAAGATCATCCAGTTTCGTAGTTTGGTAACACTGCAAGCAATTTAAGGAGGTAAATTTGAACGTGTCCCAACCCAAACCCGTCCCAAACCTCTCGCCTTGCCCCTACAGAGCTGAAAAAAAATCTCGAAATGTCAAAAATCTTAGGAAAATGTCTATGTTAAATATTTATAATTTGACAAAAATCTCGATGTATCGAAAATCTCATTAAGATTTTATAAATTGAAAATTTTGAAATATTGAAAATATCATGAACATTTTATATGACGAAAATCTTGAATTACGGAAAATCATATAAAAATCTCGAAATATTGAAAATCTCAATAAAGTTTTATAAATCGACAAAAATTGAAAAGTTTACGAAAATCTCGAAATATCGAAATCTCATGAAATTTTTCGATAGTAACAAATATTACAAGATATCGAAAATCTTATCAAAATTTTATGAATCTACAAAACGAGTGATTTCCATTCCCAGACTGAGCATGAAGTAAAATTTCGAGTTTAGAAAAGCCCCGCGTAGAAAATTTGTCGAGGGTCGCGCAGCGACCCGAGAAAAATTTTCACGGGGCTTTTCTAAACTCGAAATTTTACTTCATGCGCCACGCGTATAAACATTGAAATATTATTATTATTGTTTTGTAAAAGGTGAATATTGATAATTTCGTAACCGTCATTAAACTATTCTCAGCAATATTATCAATCTAGGTGAAGACCTTAAAAAATAATTTACAGCATTTAATAATTAATCTAAAATATCTGGTATCAAAAATTATCAATATTTTGAATATTGATACTTTTTACTACGATATTTTACCATAACGATACTTGGCTATACGATGTCCTATGTTTTCCTAATATTAATCTAAACGCGAATGGAGTATAGATATATTATTCAATTAATATTATTAAAGAGTATTGCGTAAAAAACTCGAATTTTACTCGTTCCATTATTCATTATCCCATCCTTTCAAATATTTCTCTCAAGTAGACCTCCTCCTCTTCCTTTATGGCCATTCTAACCTCTGTTACAAGTCTACCCCTAGCTCTACCTTTTCTATCATAGCTCACGCACCCGTACATTTCCACGCTAAATCTTTTGGTAATGCATCTCTAACCTTCTCCCACTCATACTCTTCCACCCAGCTATATTTAATAATATTTGAGTATTCGCAGCATTTCTGGTGGATACAAATATAGAAAAGTAAATTGAATACGAATTGTTTTTTTTTTTATTAATTTGTAACAATTTTGTCAGTTTTTAACACATTTTTTCAACTTTTTTTCGATTTCCAAGTAAATAGGTGCATAATTTCACTAATTAAGGTCGGAAATTCACATGTTATTTGGCCATAAGAACGAACAAAGATTAATTTCCCAGAATAATGAAAATAGATCTTTGAAACTTATACATATTGCACATTGAAGCTTTGCGAATAAATTGACACTATTCTTATTTCAAAACAATGTTTCTTAATTTATATATAAATCAAATAATGGAACACTCTTAAATTATCATATAAATCCGTGCAATACTTCCATAGAAAACATTATTTCTTCGTCATATTGCTTTAATTTATTGAAATAATTATTATAAACATGTTGTATTAAATACATTGATCTAAAATAAATGATAAATAAAATTAATCGTTGCTTAGAAATCTCCATAAGAGCAATGTAAATTTTGATTATGCTTTTAATAAATAGGGGGCAGTATCGTGCTATTTTAACTAATTATAAAACACTAACATACTGTTAAATTTATGTATATTTGAACCTCACTTGAAATCGCGTGGCGCATGAAGTAAGAAAATTTGTCTCAGGTCTCTGCGCGACCCTCGTTATATTTTTACGGGGTTTCTCTAAACTCGAAATGCTACTTCATGCTTAGTCTGGGAGTGGAAAACACTCGTTTAAAGCTTCAAATTAAACTTAAAAAAAAACAAGGAATATCTAAAGATTTACAGAAAATAGGCTGAATTTGGAATACGTATACTTAAAAAAAACTCCCTGTATGTACAATATAAAAACAAATAAAATATTTCCAGAAGAAAGTTATTGTTACTGCAAAAAAGTTCAGCAAAAATATTAAAGGGAAAAGAATTTTCTTTTTCTTTTAGGTAAACATATGCATAAGCTGTAAGTTTTCCGACATTCGTTGTTTTTTAAAAGGGTTAAATTTGAAGCTTTAAATATGTGCGTGAACTTAGCAGATCAATTGCTAGCAGATCAATTTTTTCTTGGAGTTCTACTCGCATGCAGTCGAGTTCTATAGTTCTTGATAAGTTTTAGTCATAGTTCTGGCAAATTAAGCCCACAAAATTATATCAAAATTATCATTTTTGTAAAAAGTAATAAAAAATTATATACATCGATAGATAATAATATTCCAAAGAGTTCCCTTATAATAAAAAAACAGTTCTGCTCTCGGTAATTTGTTATAAATAATGTAAATATTAAATTAAATAAAACACTTTAACTTTGTTTGTATAACACACTATTTTTATTTTCGTGACTGCAGTTTTGGCAATTCAACTTGCCATTATCAAACAGAGTATTTAAATATTAATTATGATATATTTCACAGATGCTCTTCCTACAAAAATAAAAGAGTTCTGGATTTAATTCATTGTGTATATCATTACTAATTAGTT
The DNA here is from genome assembly GCA_932526585.2 of Philonthus cognatus. Lineage (NCBI taxonomy): Eukaryota > Metazoa > Arthropoda > Insecta > Coleoptera > Staphylinidae > Philonthus > Philonthus cognatus. The sequence goes on from OW052244.1 coordinate 42,904,411, forward strand.
ATAGATACTATGTCCAAGGAGTTGTTACTTGCAACAATAACCAATTTGTTATAAACAATTATTTTGTAGTGTTTTTACCTTCATTTATCATTCAACTATGATCTGAGGATAGAAAAATGGAAGTTCTGGACTAATTTCTTTTTGGATATCATTGCTAAGTAGGCCAAGATACTATATCCAAGGAGTTCCCATTTGCAACAATAACCAATTTTTTATAAACAATTATTTTGTCGCGTTTTAACCCACATTATCTATTCAACTATAATCTGCTGATAGAAAAATGAGAGTTCTGGACTAATTTCTTTCTTGATATCATTGCTAAGTAGGCCTAGATACTATATCCAAGGAGTTCCCATTTGCAACAATAACCAATTTTTTATAAACAATTATTTTGTCCCGTTTTAACCCACATTTTCCATTCAATTATTATAAAAAATTGGTTATTGTTGCAAATGGGAACTCCTTGGATATAGTATCTAGACGTACTTGGCAATGATATCCAGAAAGAAATTAGTCCAGAACTCTCATTTTTATATCAGCAGATCATAGTTGAATGGAAAATGTGTGTTAAAACGGGACAAAATAATTGTTTATAAAAAATTGGTTATTGTTGCAAATGGGAACTCCTTGGATATAGTATTTAAACTTACTTGGCAATAATATCCAGGAAGAAATTAGTCCAGAACTCTCATTTTTATATCAGCAGATCATAGTTGAATGGAAAATGTGGGTTAAAACGGGACAAAATAATTGTTTATAAAAAAATGGTTATTGTTGCAAATGGGAACTCCTTGGATATAGTATCTAGGCCTACTTAGCAATGATATCAAGAAAGAAATTAGTCCAGAACTTTCGTTTTTATATCAACAGATCATAGTTGAATGGAAAATGTGGGTTAAAACGCGACAAAATAATTGTTTATAAAAAATTGGTTATTGTTGCAAATGGGAACTCCTTGGATATAGTATCTAGGCCTACTTAGCAATGATATCAATAAAGAAATTAGTCCAGAACTATCATTTTTCTATCAGCAGATCATAGTTGAATGGAAAATATGGGTTAAAACGCGACAAAATAATTGTTTATAAAAAATTGGTTATTGTTGCAAATGGGAACTCCTTGGATATAGTATCTAGACTTACTTGGCAGTAATATCCAGGAAGAAATTAGTCCAGAACTCTCATTTTTATATCAGCAGATCATAGTTGAATGGAAAATGTGGGTTAAAACGGGACAAAATAATTGTTTATAAAAAATTGGTTATTGTTGCAAATGGGAACTCCTTGGATATAGTATCTAGACGTACTTGGCAATGATATCCAGAAAGAAATTAGTCCAGAACTCTCATTTTTATATCAGCAGATCATAGTTGAATGGAAAATGTGTGTTAAAACGGGACAAAATAATTGTTTATAAAAAATTGGTTATTGTTGCAAATGGGAACTCCTTGGATATAGTATTTAAACTTACTTGGCAATAATATCCAGGAAGAAATTAGTCCAGAACTCTCATTTTTATATCAGCAGATCATAGTTGAATGGAAAATGTGGGTTAAAACGGGACAAAATAATTGTTTATAAAAAAATGGTTATTGTTGCAAATGGGAACTCCTTGGATATAGTATCTAGGCCTACTTAGCAATGATATCAAGAAAGAAATTAGTCCAGAACTTTCGTTTTTATATCAACAGATCATAGTTGAATGGAAAATGTGGGTTAAAACGCGACAAAATAATTGTTTATAAAAAATTGGTTATTGTTGCAAATGGGAACTCCTTGGATATAGTATCTAGGCCTACTTAGCAATGATATCAATAAAGAAATTAGTCCAGAACTATCATTTTTCTATCAGCAGATCATAGTTGAATGGAAAATATGGGTTAAAACGCGACAAAATAATTGTTTATAAAAAATTGGTTATTGTTGCAAATGGGAACTCCTTGGATATAGTATCTAGACTTACTTGGCAGTAATATCCAGGAAGAAATTAGTCCAGAACTCTCATTTTTATATCAGCAGATCATAGTTGAATGGAAAATGTGGGTTAAAACGGGACAAAATAATTGTTTATAAAAAATTGGTTATTGTTGCAAATGGGAACTCCTTGGATATAGTATCTAGGCCTACTTAGCAATGATATCAAGAAAGAAATTAGTCCAGAACTCTCATTTTTCTATCAACAGATCATAGTTGAATGGAAAATGTGGGTTAAAACGCGACAAAATAATTGTTTATAAAAAATTGGTTATTGTTGCAAATGGGAACTCCTTGGATATAGTATCTAGGCCTACTTAGCAATGATATCAAGAAAGAAATTAGTCCAGAACTCTCATTTTTCTGTCAGCAGATCATGGTTGAATGGAAAATGTGGGTTAAAACGCGACAAAATAATTGTTTATAAAAAACTAGTTATTGTTGCAAATGGGAACTCCTTGGATATAGTATCTTGGCTTACTACGCAATGATATCCAGAAAGAAATTAGTCCAGAACTCCCATTTTTCTATCAGCAGATCATAGTTGAATGATAAATGAAGGTAAAAACACTACAAAATAATTGTTTATAACAAATTGGTTATTGTTGCAAGTAACAACTCCTTGGACATAGTATCTATAACTATTTAGTAGTACATCGTAGTACTTTTTTCCACAGTATGGCGTCGACTACTACAGTTCCCTGCGCAAATAATGCGAAAAATACTAAGTGTAATAAGTGCAAAAAGCAAATAGCCGCTACGATAAGTGAGTGTAAAACTTGCCTGAAGCAGTACCATCCATCATGCCTGGAAATATATCTTCCGGGATGCACTGCAGCCTATACAAAATCTAAAAGCATAAGTGAGGTTATGGACGGCTTAGCAATGGCTGAAGCATACGACGATGTAAGTACCATAAGAAGCGATAATATGTTACTTCGCAAGCTAGTTTCTGAGATGGAGGAAAAAATGAAGTTAATTCAGGAAAACTATAAACTTAAAGATCGAATCAGTTCATTGGAGAATCTGCTGGATGCATGTACAGAGTCCTGTAATTGCAAATTATCGAGCAAAGTAACGAACCTAACTTCTACTCGAGCTAATTCGGCCAACTACAACAAGATGGCAGCAGAGAAAACAAATAAATCCAAGTTACAGAAACCACCTTCTCTACATGATATAAGCAAGGATGTAGAAATCTGTAACAAAGAAGTACTTCAATCTATGGCTGCTACCAACCTAAAATCTGCGAAAACTCCAGATACTGAAAGTGAACCTTTGACAACGGATAAAACAGTAAGCCACATAGAAATAGAAGACAAGTACAAATGGAAGACAATTTTGCCCAAGATGAAGCCGATTAAGAAGAATATTGAAGGGAACTCCAATACCCAATCTTCCCTTAAGGGTGTACTGAAACGCGCACACCTTCACGTATACCGAGTTCATCCGGACGCGACTACTGATGACCTAAAAGCACATTTGACTGATAATAAAGTGGAACTGATTCAATGCGAACAACTTAATTCGCGTCGCCCTGATGAATACACATCATTTAAAATAACAATTCCATTCGATTGCCTGAGTAAAGTGGAAGATCCTGCAATGTGGCCTGTTGGAGTTATGTTGAGGCGTTTTTTATTTCGACACCAAAGACCCCAAAAAGAGCCTCCGTTGGAACAGAAGAGAATGTAAATAGCAATTATACAGAACACCCAGAGGACCAAGCAGACGAATTTAATATCTTATTCCTAAATATTCAGTCCCTTAGAAACAAAATTCATGAGTTAGAATCGTTCATTGTTGACAAATCACTCACTTTTCTGGCTTTATGCGAACATTGGCTGACGGAAGATGAGTGTGAAGTATCACATATTAATACATTGTCCTCTAAAGCTTATTTTTCGCGTAAAGCCACTCGGCATGGTGGTTCAATTATTTATGCAGATAATAATGTACATCTAACATCTTTCAATAATATCACAAGCGTAATTAGCTCTGAAAAAATTTGTGAATTATCATGTGTTTATTTGCCCTTGACGAAATGTTACATTATTTGCGTGTATCGTTCTCCTTCGTCGGATTTTAATGATTTTTTATGCATGACATTCATTTTTGGATAAACTAGATTATAAATCGAGTAAAATTATTTTAGGTGGAGACTTTAATGTTAAATTCGATAGCAGTGAAAGCAATGAATTATCTCTCATTGACCAGCTGTCTACGTATGGATTACATAAATTGGTTAGTTTTGCAACCCGTAAGGCGAACTGTATTGATAACGTATTTACAAATATCAATACACACATTGTTGTTAAATGTATAGAAACAGCATTATCCGATCACAACGGTATATTTGTAAATATTAAAGATATAACGACAGCTAAGCAATGTAGTATCAAACAATACAGGCCTATAACGCGCCATGGCACTCTTTCTTTCTTTTCCATGCTTTCTGAGGCCCGCTGGAACTTCGTTAAATGCCATGAAATAGATCTAAATATAAAGTGGCAAATGTTCACCCATATCGTAACATCATGCGTACTTAAATGCTTCCCTATAAAAACGATCAAAGGCGATTCAAAACAGATAAACAAAGTCAAGTGGTTTAATGCGGACTTGGGTAAAATGAGAGACATACTTCAATTAATTGAAGAAAATAATATCATTAATAACTCCCCCGCATCACGTGCGCTTAAATCCGAATATCGTAAAAGATATAAAAATGCAATAATCCAGTCGAAAAGGCAAGCTAATGATAACTTCATTAACTCCGCACCGAATAAACCGAGAGCTATATGGAAAGCTATTAATCCAAATAGGCAACGAACCAGTACAGTCTGTGATATTACCTGTGATCAATTCAATGTATTCTTTAGTAATGTGGCCAACATGTTAACAAAAGATATTCCTTCAATTAGCTTTACCTGTGATATTAATGTGAACTGTGATATTAACTTTAGCTTTAAAATGGTTAGTGAGGTTAAAATAAGAGATATTCTAGCTAGTATTAAAAATAGTAAATGTACAGATATATACGGTATCTCAATTGATCTAATAAAAAATGCAAAAGACATATTAATACCGGAGCTCACTAAACTAATTAATTCAATTATAAAAGTGGGCTCATTACCAACAATTTTAAAATTAGCGAAAGTCATCCCTATACTCAAAAGTGGAAATGCAGATCAAGTAAATAACTATAGGCCTATCTCGCTTCTTCCAGTTTTTTCAAAAATAGTTGAAAAGGTAATGAAAGATCAAATTATGGAATACTTTACATCTAATGATCTATTCAACAAAAATCAATTTGGATTTAGAAACGGTCTGTCCACTAGTGATGCTATTTTAGAGTTAACTGAATCCATATTGAAAACTTTCGAAGAAAAGGAAATAACCATGGCATCATTTATCGACATGAGTAAAGCCTTTGATTGCGTTATACATGATATAATGCTAACCAAGTTAAAAGCATATGGTTTCTGTAATAATAGCTTACAGTTACTAACCAGCTATCTTACTGAGAGACACCAAGTAGTTCAGTTCAAAGGAAAAATGTCTGATACTTCTTCAATCAACCGTGGTGTACCACAGGGGTCAATTTTAGGGCCTATACTCTTCCTAATATATATAAATGACATGCCGAAACAACTAAGTCTGGCCAACGTAATTTTATTTGCAGATGACTCTACAGTAATGGTAAAAGGGAAAAGTATTAAAGAAGTATCAGAAAAAGCGGAAGTAATGAAACAGAAAACTGCACAGTGGTGTATAGATAATGGGCTGGTACTGAACGACACGAAAACCAAAAAACTTATCTTTACTCTCAATAAGGTAGATGTTGGTGAAACAGATCAAACTACTTGCTTTCTTGGTCTTCATGTGGATTCGGCCCTTAAGTGGGATTGCCACGGTTCCATTTTAGCAAAGAAGCTTTCTAAAATTACTTTTGCGTTACGTCAATTGGCTGGTACCGTATCTAGTGAAACGTTAAAGACGGCATATTTTGGATATTTCCAGTCAGCCCTCAAATATGGGGTCTTAATCTGGGGACACTCATCTTGTCGTCACCGGATATTCGGTATACAAAGAAGGGTTATCCGTATACTAGCTAAATTACAATATCGCGATGATTGCAGAGAGAGTTTTTTCGAGCTAGGCATTTTAACATTGCCATCATTATTTATTTTAGAATGTCTTCTATATATAAAAAAATATCCTGATAAATACGCATGTCTTGACCACAAATACGATACAAGGAACCGTGATAATCTGCAAAAACAACACCACAGACTAACAAAATCACGTTCAGGTGCTAATTGCTTTGCTATCGAATTTTACAATAAGTTGCCACCTCATTTAAAAACACGGTCTTATCCCTCGTATAAGAGGGCAGTAAAAGAATTGCTAATAAAAGGCACATTTTTCTCATGTGAAGAATTTTTAAACTGTGACATGGAGACTCTTTTAATGTGTTAATGTTTTGTTTCATTGTGTATTTACTATAATTTTATTAAACATGATCTAAATTTTAAAGTGTTAGTTATAAGTATATTTTTTAAAAAATTTTCTAATTCTGTTTTAATATGTGTATGTGATTTACTTAACTTTGTTATGTTCATTTTTTGCATCGCTTAATTTTATGCTTAGCAGCCTAGTTTGTTTTTACTTATACATTTATTTATATACTCCTGACCTGTGCAAAACAATATTGTTATGATCACCAATAAATACTTACTTACTTACTTACTTACTTACTTACTTACAGTAATGATATACACAATGAATTAAATCCAGAACTTTTTTATTTTTGTAGGAAGAGCATCTGTGAAATATATCATAATTAATATTTAAATTATTTATAACAAATTACCGAGAGCAGAACTATTTTTTTTATTACAAGGGAACTATTTGGAATATTATTATCTATCGATGTATATAATTTTTTATTACTTTTTACAAAAATGATCTGCTACGCGAAGTTAGCAGATCATAATTTTGATATAATTTTGTGGGCTTAATTTGCCAGAACTATGACTAAAACTTATCAGGAACTATAGAACTCGACTGCATGCGAGTAGAACTCTAAGAAAAAATTGATCTGCTAGCAATTGATCTGCTAAGTTCACGCACATGCTTTAAATGAGTGTTTTCCACTCCCCGACTAAGCATGAAGTAAAATTTCGAGTTTAGAAAAGCCCCGTGAAAATTTGTCGAGGGTCGCACAGCGACCCGAGACAAATTTTCTGGGCTTTTCTAAACTCGAAATTTTACTTCATGCGCCACGCGTACAAAACACTAAGATACTGTGAAATTTATGTGTATTTGAACCTCACTTGACATCAGTGTTTTATACGCGTGGCGCATGAAGTAAAATATCGAGTTTAGAAAAGCCCAGAAAATTTGTCTCGGGTCGCTGCGCGACCCTCGACAAATTTTCACAGGGCTTTTCTAAACTCGAAATGTTACTTCATGCTTAGTCTGGGAGTGGAAAACACTCGTATTAGGTTTTAAAGACAACGAATATCTAAATATTTAAATAACATAATCTGAATTTAGAATACGTATACTTGAAAGAAAAACTCGCTGTATATACTCATATGGAATACCAAACTAAAATCATTAATGGCGAAGGCATCTGTTTCGTTATACAATTGTATTTATGTCGATAGAAATTAAAATCGTGATTATTTATCCAGTTTACGTGTGTCTTCTGTAATTCAATACCCATTCATTCATTCGCACGGCGCTATGTAAACAAACAAACAACGCGCTCCGCACTCATCATTTTTATTATTCGTTGTGATAAAATTCGGCAGGCACCAATACATAGTCAAAACTACTTTCTGCAATTTTGCTATTTCTGCGCCATCTCGTATCCCAGAAACATACAGCCGGCAAAAATTGGCTCTCTTAATACATTTTAATTTTCCAAACACTTGATCGTATTTGATTTAAATTGGGCCCCATTAGGGGGGCTAAGAGGAAATCCTAGCTACGCTACTGCAGCTTACTTACATTTATTAATAGATGTTAGGAGGCAAATTATTGAAAATATTCAAATAGAAGCAACTAATTCCTTCTTATATCCAGCACGTTGCTAATTAGATAACAAGATTAGCATACATAAACATTATCCCCATTGCATTTCCTGCGGTTGTGACGAGTGCACAAACAGTGTCACATTCCCAGTCAGCTTATGAAAAGTGAACGGAATGCAATCGCGACGTGCCGATTTGCATTTTTTGCAATTTTCAAGACCTTACTTTGCGCTCGCCTGTTTACAAACTCTGGCCGCCGTTTCGTGCTGACATTTAAGCCACGGTGTAAAATTACAAAGTGCAAGGCCCTTTTTATTATTACGCACTAACCGTAGACCATAAAGTCCGGAGAAGACCGTTTTTGCATGTTATTTGCATACAAACACGCCGGACTTTACGATGCATGCATGTTTTCATAAACCGGAAGTACGTGTCTATTGTGCATTTATGGTGAAGGAGGGTTCTGTGAATTTGATAATAGTATAATTCTAAGGTTTCACTCTTTTTCTTTGTGAATTTACAAATTTTACAAAAAAATAATAGATTTTATCATTCATTTGATTGTAATGATAATTAAACAAAACAATTAAACATTGCTTAATTAACATAATAACGTTTTAAATGACATTTTTTTATGATATATCAACAACAGATAATAAAAAACTAATTATACTCCATTCGCGTTTTGATTATTTTTCTTTTTTGTTGGGGTTTGGCTTTTGCCTGGCCTTAGTTATATAACTATTAGCCAACATCAATGTTTATTTTAACTATCTTTCAGTTTGTAACTTCTACTAGTATATATACAGCGTGTAATCGAACTAATGTACATCCTCTTAAGGGCGTATACACAAAATATTTAGACACCAATTGCAGCAAAAATAAAATCGGAAAAAAAATATTGGATTTTTCATAATTTTTCATGCATTTTTTACTTTTTGAGAACTTCTGGTTACCTGTGTTCATGATATTTTTCGTGGATGCGTAAGTTGTTGTATTTTTTATTTATTTTTACTACTGCGAGGCGCATAAATCACTTCGCACGCACGCTGTCTCGAATGACTAGATGAAACTAGGTCACTCATTTTTGGTATTGTTTATTTACTGTTACTACTGCGAGACGTATAAATCACTTAGCACGCACTACACACACACACACACTGTCTAGAATTACTAGATGAAACTCACGTATAAAAAAAATCACAATAAGTGTTCAAATTGACGTCCGCCGCACTCAATGCACATTTGGGCTCTACGTATCCAATTTGCACGAACAGTAGCAAACATTTCACGAGGTTTTTCACGAATGGTATTAGCCGCAGCGTTTACTCGTTGTATCAGCATTTCAGCATTGTCAATTTCCGTAGTGTAGACTTCACTTTTAAAGTATCCCCAAAGAAAAAAACCTAAGGGGTTTAAATCCGCACTTCTTGGAGGCCATGGTACAGGGCCTCCACGACCAACCCAACGTCCTGGAAACTCATCATCCAAATATCTTCTAACGCGCCTTTGATAGTGAGTTGGCGCACCATCTTGCAAATACCACATTCTTCTAAGAACCGCTAAGGGTACATTTTCTAGAAGATCTAAAAGGTCATCTTGCAAAAATCGTAAATATCGTTCTCCATTCAAATTAAATGGGAACATAAAGGCCCAATTAATTGATCATTTAAAATACCTGCCCAGATCTTCTACGCGTAACACGAGGATTTTCTATTGCATAAACATGCATATTATGGAATTAAAACTTCCATTACGCGTAAAGCACGATTCGTCGGTCACTAAAATGTCTTTGGTAAAGTTAGGATTTTAAACATTTTGTGCCAAAATCCATTGACAAAATGCAATTCTTTTGTGAAAATCATGGGGTTGAAAATGTTGCACACGCTGGTAGTGATACGGATAAAAATTATTGTCTCGTATAACACTGCTGACAAATGTGTGCGATACATTTAGCTGAGCGGCGATAATACGGGTACTTAAACCAGGATCCGCTTCCAACAGATTCAAAATTTCATCTTCCGCTCGCAAATATCGCATTGGATGGTCACCACCTCCGACGGCTCCGGCGACGACGACGGGCTGCAAACTTCCAGTGTCGCGTGCTCTTTGTAATAAATTTCTAAATCGGTTTGGCGGTGGTAAGTGTCGTTCAGGAAATCGCTCTTGATAAATTCTTACAGCTTCCGCGGAATTACACTGAGTTTCACCGTAAATAAGAAACATGTCTGCCAATTCAATGTTTGAATAAACGTATCGCGCGATGTTACAAAACGTAGATGTTTCATGGAATAAGTTTCACCATAGACTAAACAGCAAACTATTTTTATGTTTAAAAATCATCCACCCTCGCCGCTCTTATCTAAACATTTCAATAAGAGTGGAGATAAAATGAAGTGTGAACCTAATAAGGAAAAATAATGAATTTCATTAACACGTTTAGAAAATATTCGGAATTTAGTCAGCAATGGGTACTTATGAAAACGATAACATAGACATAATTCTTCACAATCTGACCCACTTTTCTCTGGATGGTGTAATTCGATATCCAAATCGTTTATAAACTACCAGTCTATGTGGAATCTCTCTTGAAATACGCAATGTGCGCGTATACCAGATACCACAAACATGTGGCCTATTATTATTAATTATTTTTAATAATTATTTGTGAGCTCTCTACTAAAAGTATGGTAATTTCAAATGCAGGTATTCTTTATTTAAACGCTGCCCCTTATGTGGTAGAGAGCCTGTACAGTAGTTCGTTTACACGCTGTATTTAACAGATATTTGGACGTCACAACACATTCGCACCACACCCAGGGTCGCGACGAGAAATTATTTTTAAATAAAATCTAGCCGTGCACGGGAATCGAACCCGAATTGTGGCTCGCCGAGCGATACAGCCCGGCGACGTTACCGCTCGGCCACCACCTGCCCGCGTTTTGATTAATGTTAGGGAAACATAGGGCTTATTTGTCCTTGATCGCCGATTGGCCGAAATTCGAGGAAAACTCACAAAGCCGATAAATAGACAATTCGTTCTATTCCCCACTCAGTCTTACTTATAGAGAAAAATGAATTGTCAGAATGAATTGAAAATTTGTCTCGGGTAGCTGCGCGATCCTCGACAAATTTTCACGGGGCTTTTCTAAACTCGAAATTTTACTTCATGCTCAGTCAAGGAGTGGAAAACACTCGTTTTGTAGGATTATAAAATTTTCATGAGATTTTCGACATTTTTTAATATTTGTCGATTTAGAACAATTTTATGAGATAAATATTTCGAGATTTCCATCAATTTCTAAAATTTTCGTAAAGATATTCGACATTTCGAGAATTTCGTAAACTTTTTAATTATTGTCGATTTATAAAACTTCAATGAGATTTTCAATATTTCGAGATTTTTGTATGATTTTTGGTATTTCGAGACTTTTTGTCATATCATTAAATTTTCATGAGATTTTCAATATTCCGAGATTTTCAATTCATAAAATCTTAATGAGATTTTCGATCCTCGAGATTTTCGTCAAATTATAAAAATTATAATAAGATTTGCGATATTTCGAGTTTTTTTTTCAGCTCTGTATGTAAATAATCGATTATTATTTCTTGAGTAATGAAAACACCTTTTCTGAATTATTAATTATTAAATAATATAGTTCTTTATTAATACTGAGATATATTGTAAAATGCAGTCATTTGATATTCAAAGAAACAATTAACTTTAAATAATGTTGCTTAGCAGCCTTATTTCAATACTTTTCCTTTAAAATTTAATTCTGGTTTAACCGATTTCGAGTCATCATACGTTTCCCCTAAATTTTGAATTCCGCGCCTAATAATGTCACCAGATTCCACCATTTTAGCCGTATAAACCAGACTTCTAGTTACATTTTTCTTAAAATGAATGAAGTATAGTATACATTGTAATAGATTAATTTGTGAAGATTTATGATTTTTATTTAATAATAATTTTATAATAATCTTTACTGTGTGTTAAGAGCAAATAAAAGGTTTACACTTGTCGAGTACAATAATTCTTAATAAGTAAAGTAATTCTAATTCTAATTGCAGTTTTTGACGAAAAGAAAAAAAAGTGTATCAGGTAATTTTGAATTAATACATTTTACGTATACCGGGTGTTGACTTAGCGGACGCAATATAGGAAATCGCATGTTAATATTAAAGTGTTCAAATATTAGCTTCCCTATTTATTTTAGAGACAAAATGTATTTTACTTTTTTGTAGAGAGAAAAACTCTAAATTTATAAATGTTCACACCTAACACTTTACGTTTCTCTAAGTTAAAATAATTAAGAAAAAGTAATGTGATTTTATAAAAATAATGACATACCATGAAATTGATACGACAATTGCGGATATTCCCAGTTTTTTTTAAATTTCAATTTAAAGCTTTAAACAAGTGTTTTCCACTCCCAGACTAAGCATGAAGTAAAATTTCGAGTTTAGAAAAGCCGTGTAAAAATTTGTCTCGGGTCGCGCAGCAACCCGAGACAAATTTTCTGGGCTTTTCTAAACTCGAAATTTTACTTCATGCGCCACGCGTATAAAACACTATAATATTGTCAAATTTATGTATATTCAAACTTCACTTAAAATCTGTGTTTCATACGCGTGGCGCATGAAGTAAAATTTCGAGTTTAGAAAAGCCCAGAAAATTTGTCTCGGGTCGCTGCGCGACCCTCGACAAATTTTCACGGGGCTTTTCTAAACTCGAAATTTTACTTCATGCTTAGTCTGGGAGTGGAAAACACTCGTTTAAAGCTTCAAATTGAACTCTTCTAAAAATCAACGAATGTCAGAAAATTTACAGCTAAAATAATTAAGAAAAAGTAACGTGATTTTATAAAAATAATGACATACCATGGAATTGATACAACAATTGAGGATGTCAAAATAGCACAAGATATTGCTGTTACTTAATTAACGACAAAAAACATAACGCAAACATCGGGATAACTGTGGTCTGCATAATACCACATTATTAGGAAGATTTTTTTTTTGTATATTTATTTATTTATTTATTAACGGATGTCCATTTAAGTACAATAAAATTATAAAACTAAAAATAAAAATAAGTGAAATATAAATACAAATACATAATAAATAAAGGTACATAAAAGAGTAAAAAACAAACAACACATTTAGGTACAAAGAACAGATTAAAATATGTACACTATTTACCCTGTCGGAAGGTGTTCTTCAAAGCATTCCTGTTAATTGCACCAAAGTCGGGATTGATGGCGTTACAATTATTGGCGATTCTGGATATACCAAAATTTCTACCATAGTCCGTCCTACAATATGGTACATGGAACAGATCGAAGGAACGCAAACTTCTAGCTGGCACATTGATTTTAAGTTGGCTAAGTAAATAGGGGCAATCAATCCCCCCATTTATTAAATTGTATCCTAGCATTACGTCTGCATTCCTTCGTCTCTGCTCTAACGAATGGATATTTAAAGATTGTAGGACGTCATTGCAGGAGCTTACAATCCCGAACTTGTTGGAGATAAATTTTGTGAATTTCACTTGGACCCTTTCAACCATTTTTACGTCCGATTTGCTATAAGGATTCCAAATAGTGCAACAGTACTCAAGGTGGGGGCGGACAAGGGATACATACAAGGTCGTAGGGGTATGAATGTTTAAGAAATCTCTGTTGTTACGTTTTAAAAAACCCAGAACACGGTATGCCTTAGCAGTTATATTACGTAGATGGTTGCTAAAGTTTCAGTTGTGAGACAATAATACACTTAACTGAAACGCGAATTAAATGGACGTTAGAAATATAGTAATTTCTCATTGTCGAGGCCCTTTTTTTAGTAAAAGTTATAACATTGCATTTTTTGAGGTTGAGATTTATACGGTTGTCAGTACATCAAACTGAAAGTCTATTTAAGTCTTCCTGTAACAACCCAGAAGGTCTATCATCCGCGATTCGTAAAAATAATTTTATATCGTCTGCAAATAGCAAGCACTAGGAATTATGGAAACAATCAACCACATCATTTATAAAGATATTAAATAAAAGAGGTCCAATGTGTGATCCCTGGGGAACCCCTGAAGTTACAAGTATCTCAGACGACATGACACTACCAATCCGCATGGCCTGTAACCTTCCGGATAAGTAAGACTGTATCCAATCTAACATGGATCCTCCGATTCCTATAAGCTTAAGTTTCGAAAGAAGGATGCTATGATCTACTGTGTCAAGAGCCTTAGAGTAATTGGTATATATTGAGTCAATTTCAAATCCCGCTTCTAAGGCTGTAACAATATAATTACTATAGGTCAGTAAGTTGGTGGAAGTCGAACACCCACTTCTAAAACCATGTTGCTTATCGGATAGGACACTAGATACACATTCAGATAGGGGTGTAATGATTAATTTTTCAAATATTTTTGGTATAAGCGATAGCAGAGAGATCGGGCGATAGTTTGAAACAACGTTCTTTTTACCGCTGTTAAAAATTGGTGTAACTATGGCACTTTTCCAAAGAGAAGGAAAATAGCCTGAAACTAGGGATTGGTTATAAAGTATCCATAGAGGACGACTAAGGGAAAAAGAACATTGTTTTAACAGAATTGGTGGTAAACCATCAGGGCCCGTACAGTATGAATCTTTTAAATTGGCTATTTCGTTTAGGACATCTGTAATTTTTATTTTATCACCTTTGCTATAATTAATGTGATTGTAAGAATATATTACAGACAAAGGCAAAGTATCATTGTGTAGGGGTGTATTATAAACTGAACCAAAATGATTAGGAAACAACTCTACAATATGCTGCATATTATTTACTAGAACGCCATCGTGTTCAAAAGTACCAGGAATAGTCGCGCTTGATCGATTTAGGTTCAGATGATTCCAGAAGAGTTTGGGGTTACGAAGCAGAGATTCTTCAACAGATTGAACATGGTTCCTATAGCAAATCTTTGACAATTCTTTACACCGTGAACGGGTTTCTTTAAAAATGTCATAGTCTGATTCCAAGCCCGAACGCTTAAAATTTAGGTGGTGAGTTTTCTTAAGGGAAATAAGTTCAATAAGTTCCAAGCTAAACCACTTCGGAAACTGATGCTTCCGACAGGTAGATAGTTTTTCTAAAGTTCTAGGAGTATATAAATCGATAATCGAATATCAGTATAAAATATGTACATTAGTATTTATATCATTATTTAGAAACAAACTGTCCCAAGAGGTATTTAAAATTTTATTGGCTATAGAACTGTAATCAGCACGTGAAAAATTATAAACAAAATTAGAATTCCAGTTAGACTTGCGCTGAGATATATTTAAATAATCAATCTCGAGAACAATAGCAGGATGATGTTGATCACAGGGAATTATTTCAAAAGCAGCTCTGGAGACAGTATGCTGGCTAGCAAAGTATGCATCAAGAAATATTAGGTCTAAAGTCACAGAATTAAAATTAGTAATATTATTCACTTGCTGCGAAATAAGTGTACTAAAAGTGCTGGCAATTATTTGAGCAGCGGCAAGAGAAGAATTTGTTGTTATAACCATGTCAATATTACTCCATGTAACGTTTGGAAGATTATAATCACCTAAAATACAAGTATAATGATCAGCTAATATTTCACTAAGTTCCTCAATTAACTGCGCATGAGTATCGTAGCACGTATCTGGAGCATTCGGTGGGATGTAGATTCCACCAATAAGAATTTTCAATCCTTGTACGGTGATGGAAACGTATAATTCTTCTTGTAAGTTGGCAACACTGCGCACGAAATGAGAAGTACATTTTCTAGAAAATGCAATCAGTACTCCTCCTCCGCGCGATTGCCCAGTCACTCAAGGGTCCCTGTCACAGCAAAAGATGTTATAGCCGTTGAATCCCAGTTCAGCATCGGAAATATCAGCACTCAACCAAGATTCAGTAAAAATAAAGATATCAAATTCCGCCAGAGATACTGACGCACGTAAATCACTTAGTTTTGTTCGAAGGCCTCTCACGTTTTGGTAATAAACTTTAAGCGTATTGTTTGTGTCAGGCATAGAAAAGATATTAACATTTTCTACTTCTTCTGAGACAAAAAATTATCTGATACAGATTTATTTTTATTATTATTGTTAACAGGAGATTTTCGACGTCTACGGTTAATAAATGGTTTAATGGAAAGACTTTTAGGCCACTTATCCGCTTGTAAGAAGGATGCAATATCACATTCGTTAATCGCAACTTTAAAAGAGGTGTAGAGGCTATTATCTCCTAAAGGCCAGCAGTTGACGTTTGAAATGCCGATGCAGCTAGTTATAAAGTTATTAAGATCAGTAACTGACGTCCCAGGGGCACAATTGTAAATGTGATAGTGTACACGTTTGCTAGAGGCTTTAAATGTTGCATGTTCTGCAGTACCCAGAATACATATATTCGACGATCTTGGGCGATTAATGGGAGGATTTGACATTGTAGTATCGATTGATGAAACCGTAGATATAGTACTGCCTGTGATGCCATTCTTGGATTGTTTGGTTGAAACTGAGACTGTTTTAGTATTGTTAGGAAAGTCTGTATAACCGGATTTAGATTGAATGAATACAGTCGATTTATTTTCAGACATTGATTTAAGCTGATTAGAAACCGGTGAAGCGACAGAACCAGAATTGCTAACAAAATTACCTTTATTACTATTATCATTGATATTATTTTTATTTTAATTTTTATTATTATCATGTTTATTAATAGTGATTGTCGGTTCAAATCTAGTGATGATGTTAGTGGTAACATCTTTCAAACTAGAAGATTCATCCCATTTAGCACTGTTTGAGTTTTTAGCACTAATAGACGATTTCAAAGATAATATGTTATTTTTTAATTCATAGTAATTTTGCATAATCAGTTCCTTGATTGAGGATAGATCGATAAGTTGCCTAATTTCAAACAGCTCTAGTTTTAAACTATCTATGGTTTCATGCAGTTCAGCCATCTGTGAATCAAAGGAGCAATGACAACTACATTTGTAAATCATTTCGAAAACATTTACTTTAATCAAGTGACTGCGATATCTTTTGCCATTTTGACATCCGCAATTGTTGTTTCAATTCCATGGCATGTCATTATTTTTATAAAGTCACATTACTTTTTCTTAATTATTTTAACTTAGAGAAACGTAAAGTGATAAACGTTGACACGAATGAATTCAGAATTTTTCCCTATGTTGCGTCCGCCAAGTCAACACCCGGTATAATAAATTGTAGTAAAAAAATAAATTAAGCTTTAAAAAAAAAAACATAAACTTAACTCTATACATATGAACCTAATAATTTCTTTGTTATTCATTTCAATATATTGTATGAAATTAGATTATTTGCTTAGTTTGGATTATGTTTTAAAGTAAATATTGCGAATCATACGCGCACCGCGAAAATTGTTTACACAAATCGGACCTGGCGATGATAATTAATGCAAACGTTGGGGCTGAAAATCGGACAAACCCCGGTATTAATTTTCATTAAACAAACACACCATTCGATTATGCGAAAATCAATCAGCGGACGTGAAATATTTAATGATTAATTGCCCCCCTCTATGCGGCTAGCATAAATCGATTTTAAAATAAATTGCTGATGCGTTTGCAAATTACAGAAAATCACTTTAATAAGCTTAATATTTGTGTTCTAAATCTGCGAATTTGAAGTTCAGCAATATTTAATTTCCCCACGGTTTTTGTGAACATTTTAGAATTATTACCACTAAATCACGGCAAATTACCTGTAAATTTGGGTAAACCTTTTTTTTACAAATTTTGGGGCGCAATAACTTGTATTTGTTATTCGTACCTACCATATTCTGCCATATTTCACATTAAATCCCTCTGTCGAATGTATTTTGACAATTACTATATTTCAACCATAAGTCACTTAGTCAACTGTTCTCTTATTATGACGGTGTTTTCACAATAAATCATTTTGTCTACAGTACTTCGACTCGACTTCGAACTCGAAACTTTACATGATGCTTACTCTGGGAGGGGAAATCACTAGTTACTTACAGTCACAGAAGTCAAAATAAAGTCAAAATATCGTAATGTCCCTAAGAATTTGGATTTGGACGCTGCGCGTCCAAATCCAAATTCGGGCTTATCTCAACTCGAAATTTTATTTCATGCGCCACGCGTATAAAAACACTGATTTATTCAAAAGTTAAAAAAAATGTTAAAAATTCTTAGTTAATAATTTTATTACTTTTCGTAATGTATCCAAAATTTCAACATTTCCTGTCATTTCATCACTTTTCGACCTTTTCGACAATTTTTGACATTTCATCGACACATTTTGACATTTTATTGCTTTTCACATTTTCTCAAATTTCGCAAATGTCAACATTATTAACATTTTTAGCAAATTTCTTTTATAACATATCACTTTACGACATACTTTACAAATTTCAATTTTCTTTGAAATTCTACATGTTTTCGACGTTTTCCCAAACTTGAGCAAATTTCAATATTTCATCACTTTCCAATATTTTTATTACAATTTCATTCGATATTTTTTGACAACCTTCACTATCGCTTTTCACGTTTTCACAATTTTCGCAAATTTAAGCATTATTGACATTTTTAGCAAATTTCTTTTATGACATATCATCACATTTGGACATTTTTTACAAATTTCAATGCTTTTTTGAAATTTTACATGGTTTTGACGTTTTTCCAAATTTGCGCAAATTTTACTATTTCATCACTTTCCAACATTTTTTTTAGAATTGTCACAAATTTCCACATTTTTAACACTTTTTCTCAAATTTCAATATTTTTTGACATTTCATACTGTTTCGATATTTTTCACACAATTTTTGCAAATTTCAACATTTTTTGACATAAAAGAAAGTGTCAGCAAATATTGGAACCTGAGAAAAAAGTGTTAAAAATGTGGAAATTTATAACATTGGAATTTATAATGTTGAAATTTGCTAAAAAATTTAATAATGTTGAAATTTTCGAAAGGTGTGAAAATGTCGAAAAGCGACAAAACGCCAAAAAGTCGAAAATTGTAGAAAATATTAAAAAGTGATGAAATATCGAAAACTGTCGAAAAAGTCGAAAAGTAATGAAATGACAGGAAATCTTGAAATGTTGGATAAATTACAAAAAGTGATGAAATTATTGTGAAGTTAGAAATACACTGAAATTTTTTTAAAAGAGTAATAATCGAAATATTTAAATAACGAAATATTTACATTTTTCTTCATACATTTTTAAGTCAGGTCAAATAATATAATATAGCAAATTAACTTATTTAGTAATTTAAATAACAAAAAATCAATAATGTTGTATTTATGCATCAATGGCGCTTAATGGGTTAACTTATTTAGTAATTTAATTAGAAAAAAATTAATAATGTTGCGTTATTGCACCAATGGCGCTAAGTGGGTTTAGTTGGAAATGTGAATATATATCTTCAACAAGATTCTCATCTTTCACGTGGTGAAACATATTTAAGTGTTAAAAATGTGGAAATTTATAACATTGGAATTTATAATGTTGAAATTTGCTAAAAAATTTAATAATGTTGAAATTTTCGAAAGGTGTGAAAATGTCGAAAAGCGACAAAACGCCAAAAAGTTGAAAATTGTAGAAAATATTAAAAAGTGATGAAATGTCGTAAACTGTCGAAAAAGTCGAAAAGTAATGAAATGACAGGAAATGTTGAAATGATGAAATTATTAAACTAAGAATTTTTAACATTATTTTAACTTTTGAATAAATTAGTGTGCCTGGCGCATGAAGTAAAATTTAGAGTTGAGAAAAGCCCTAATTTGGATTTGGACGCTGCGCTTCCAAATTCAAATTCTTCGGGCTTTTCTCAACTCGAAATTTTACTTCATGCTTAGTCTGGGAGAGGACATCACTAGTCACTTACAGTCACAATAGTCAAAACGCAGTCAAAATATCGTAATTGTCATAAACTAAAATTTGTAAAAAATATCGAAAAGTGATGAAATGTAAGAAAATGTTGAAATTTGCTTAAAATGTTAATAATGTTAAAATTTGCGAAAATTAATGTTTTACATTTTTTGCAATTTCAATATTTTTTTATTGTATTTCGACTATTGTGAAATTTTGACTGTAAGTAACGAGTATCTTCCACTCCCAGATTAAGCACAAAGTAAAATTTCGAGTTTAGAAAAGCGTGTAAATTTGGATTTGAATACAAATTTTTACGCTTTTCTAAACTGGAAATTTA
Source organism: Philonthus cognatus (assembly GCA_932526585.2). Lineage (NCBI taxonomy): Eukaryota > Metazoa > Arthropoda > Insecta > Coleoptera > Staphylinidae > Philonthus > Philonthus cognatus. The sequence continues at coordinate 42,924,664 of OW052244.1, forward strand.
ACTTTATACGCCACCTTAATACTTACTTAAAATAATTTAAAATTTCTGATAAATATTTATGAAATTTAATGTGCCTGCGGTCTCGTTTCCTTTTCATTTTTCAAAAACTCATGGGGGGGGATTGATCCTCTAAATTCCCTCCACCCCCCTCTCTATCTACGCCACTGCACCAAGTCACATTTTTTTCAAAATATTTTTTTTGTACTACAAGAATCAGGATTTTTACTTTGTGGAAAGGTAAATACCACTGTAAAATTCAAAATATGCGATTTGGTGTAGCTTACCTTGCACATACAAATTTGTAAATTACAGAGAATTTATAAATAATTCCTATGTCTGCAATATTTCTCATTCTGGACCGATTTATTTGTCTTTTGATTTATTTGTTCTCGTGGGAGAGAATATTGAATTTGTTACGATATCTCATGTCAATTAAGGACGTAACCAACTGGGCGTGGCGGTCACAATAGCGTCACTTGCGGAACCCCTTTTTAGATGCCCACTTCTCATAAATGCTTGCAAACCGTTGATAAATTCACTGTAACTTTAATCGTTTGAAAAAACCAATAAGATATTTTAAATGGTTTTTCTTTAGTTTGGGTTACACTGAGCTTACATTGATTCGCCATAAACGTTTTTACAGTTACAGTCCTCTCTAAGACGTTTTCTTAATAATGGAGAAAATTGATTTTTAAAACAATGAATACTTTCTGTTTACCGAAAAGAGGCTACGTAAACTAAAAAAAACAGAACTGTATTTGGTTTTAGCCCATTAACGGTCGAGCAATTATAGAGTTTACTCTAAAAGTTGATTTTAGTAAAATTTCATACTTCTTTTTATGATTTCTATGAATGACTTATTTCATTACATAATAGGTATTTTTTTTAAATATACATGTTGTATATGCTGTACATTTTTAGGATGTCGATTTTATAGCAGCGTTCAATTTGAAGTTTCGAAAGAGTGTCATCCACTTCCAGATTAAGCATGAAGTAAAATTTCGAGTTTACAAAAGCTTGAAAACTTGGTTTGATCGCTCCGCGATATTGATATTTGAAGAATACTTATTGTCAAAATTGACAGTTTTCAATTATTTAACTCATAGAGGCTTCCTCTAGGTACAAGTAGAGATATAAATCATATTTCTATCTTATTCTTAAGAAAAGTTACAGACAGATTTCAAGATGTCTTTTTGAGGTCATAATTTTAAAATGTTTTTTACTTGAAAACTATAATAGATAAGTGTACATATATTCGAATAAAATATGTTGCAATTTTAACGAGAAATCCAACAAAATACTAATGTATAATATATATCCATTTAAAATATTAAATATAGTGCTACTCCCGGTGGAATTGGTAATGATAGGAAGTTGAACATATTTCACATAAGAAGAACCGATTTAACAGTACGACGAGGATTGTTTTTAATTATTTAGCGCAACGGCAACCCCATAAACTTGCAACTGACGGTTTAGCGTGGATACCCTGTATTGTGAAGTTAGAAATACACTTAAATATATATTTTTTTAAATAATAATAATATTCAAAATATTTAAATAATAGAATATTTACATTTTACTTCACACATTCTAAGTCAGGTCAAATAATACAATGTATCAAATAAATCCATTAACGGCCGTGGAATTATAAACTTACCTCTAAAAGTTGATTTTAATTAAAATTCTGCGCTTCTTTTTATGATTTCAATGAATGACTTATTGTATTACATACTATGAATTTTTAATTTAAATATACATAATGTATATTTTTCAGCGATCGTTGATTTTATCTAAAAACGTGCAGTATGAAATTTCGAACGAGTGTTTCAACTCCCAGACTAAGCATGAAGTAAAATTTCGAGTTTCGAAAAGCCCCGCCTAGAAAATTTGTTGGGGTCGCGCAGCGACCCGAGACAAATTTTCACGGGGCTTTTCTAAACTCGAAATTTTACTTAATGCGCCACGTGTATAAAACACTGAAATATTGTGAAGTTAGAAATACACTGAAATTTTTTTAAAAGAGTAATAATCGAAATATTTAAATAACGAAATATTTACATTTTTCTTCATACATTTTTAAGTCAGGTCAAATAATATAATATAGCAAATTAACTTATTTAGTAATTTAATTAACAAAAAATCAATAATGTTGTATTTATGCATCAATGGCGCTTAATGGGTTAACTTATTTAGTAATTTAATTAGCAAAAAATTAATAATGTTGCGTTATTGCACCAATGGCGCTAAATGGGTTTAGTTGAAAATGTGAATATATATCTTCAACAAGATTCTCATCTTTCACGTGGTGAAACATATTTAACTATTATTTGAAAAAGAAACCACTTGATTAAATTTCACTAACATTTTGGTTTTTTATTCCAATTTTAAGTCATTCTCATAAAGTCATGTGAATATATGTTTTTTCAAACATTAAAAGTGCGATTCTTTTCGGAATCTACATATCAAATAAACACTCATTGAAACAACTACTTCCCGAGCTAATAGCCCGACGGACATTGAATTATACAAGGCAAATTATTCAGGCCATCTATAGACGCGTTTCGAGATTTATCTCTCTTCGGTATAGCTTTAATACTGAAGAGAGATAAATCTCGAAACGCGTCTATAGATGGCCTGAATAATTTGACCCAAATTGTTATATTTGCAGTAGGTTACTGTGCTACACGCCTCTTTTGTACTAACACTTACCAATCCCATTTTCCTTCCACGATCACTAATCAACCATCACCACCTGGCTCGACTAAAGTCGGTAGAGTAGGGGAGGGGGGGGGGGGGTTATTTTATCTAAATCAAAACAAAAGAAAAGGGCGCCACATGGTTAGATAAACAGATAGCGATGACTCAGTGATGAGTAACCATGAATCTCTAACTGTGAAAAGAAAAGAAAATTCGAAGGTCGCAAGGAAATCATCAAATACGTTTTAAATAAGAAAAATAAGGTTTATTGATAATTAATGGTAAAGAAAAATAGATTTAGCAAGTAAGGGAAAGAAAAAATTAATCAACATAAGGGGTACAAATAAAGGTGGAAGATATATTAATCCCTAAATTCTTTAACGCAAAAAAAAAATGGTGATGTATCCATCATAGTACTTTCACCCGTAAATTGCGTATTAAATCACTTTTAAAATATTTGTAGCATTATTATTTTCAAAATGGCTTCAACTTTTTGATAACTACAACTTTTATTTGAAACATTTTTCAATTGTATCGACACATACACTGTCACACATCAATAACTAGATAAAACACACAACTTTTGAAATGTCTCAAAAACTAAGAGTGCTATGACAAAAAGTAAATGAACAATACATCTTCATTTTGTTATTATCTACAACTTTTATTTGAAAGAATTTTTTGTTTAATGAACATTTATTGAAAAAATCTGTAAAAACTGAAAAACGCTAAGAGTAAAGTACCACTTACGGTTTTCCGATTTTCACCAAAAGCTTTTCAGTTCTTCCGATTGTAACAAAAAGCTTAAGTTTCAAGTTTCATCTCGATATCTTTAGCGGTTTTTGCGGTACAGCGCACACAGACACACACACAGACACACAGACAGACAGACAGACATTTTTCAAAAATGGTCTTATTCGACTCAGGGGACCTCAAAACGGATATTTCCGCTAAAATTTTTGATTCGAAAATTTTCACGAAAACAATACTTTCCCTTTGTATTACATACGGGGGAAAGTAAAAATATTAAATGTAGTTTTCACGTTCTTATGGGGTACGTGGTCATGACGTCATACCATTACAAAACTTACCCAAAGATACAAAACAAATAAGTCCTACAGTATTTTAAATATATTTGCTCGTTTCATTCAGTAGCGGAAAAATAGAATATTAAATTAGAAATATACTCACAACAAACAAATTATCCAAAGGTTGATTTCCCCGTTAAATATTGACAGATTATAAAATTAGAAATAAATGATTAAAGTGATAATATAAATTTAGAAATTAAAAAAAATAAAAAAAACATGACCTTATTTTTCCGATTGTATCCTCCATTACGTCACAGTGGATAAATGCAACCTCCGCGAATAGTGTTGTTCTCGAACTCACAGGACGAAAAGGACATCCAATGAAAATGAACGAATCCCTTTGATAAGGAATATCCGACGATAAAATTCGAAGCACGAAGTTCCAAAATTCCAGAAGTTAATTCATTAAGTACAGCGACCATCAGCATCCATCAAAGTGGTTAATTCCCAGAAGGGCGGCACGGAAATCAACATGGAAAGTCGCCACAGGAATTCAGCACGGCAAAATCGTCACAGGAATTCAGCACGGCAAAATCATCACAGGAATTCAGTACGGCAAAATTGTCACAGGAATTCAGCACAGCAAAATCGTAACAGGAATTCGGCACGAGAGACAGCGTAAAACATCGCCAACAGCACAGAAAGGCAAATGAAAAAGGACCTAGAAATTCCCTCAAGCATTAGAAAGGGTTTTCCCAACCAGCAAGCATCAGAACAATAACTCACCTATGATCTAGGGCGGTCCTAAGGAGTGAACTACAGGATCTGAGACATCCGTATGACTACGACACCATGTGGTTACCAAAAAAAAAAAAACAATTCGAGAAATTCAATCTCCACCAAACAACTCCACATGGAAAATTTCTCAATTAATTATCCCTCAATCGAGGAAACACTACTGTGTTAATTATTTTACTAATTAAGAATTTCTTCAAACACAAAAATCGCAGTTCAATTTTGATTTTCACACGTCCACGTTTCACGTGAAAAAAAAGACACCAAAAATCAATTCGCAATCCAATGACCTCTGTCCGACCAGAAGAATCTTCCTACGTCATGAATTCAATGAAAATACCAAGAAAAAGGCAACCATGTGAATTTACATTAAAAATACCAAAAAGAACAGAATAAATTTAGAAAATAAAAAAAAAACAAGAATTCATTGCCCACATTTCATCTCCGCCACTGGATTACATAACACAGATACGTAACAGCAGTGCTATTACAATAAGTTGATTATTATAGAATTTAGTTAGTTCGAGTAATCATAGATGTCGCCACATCATAAATCACAATTAATAAATCGAATTAATTACAGACCTAAATATACATTTGAGTAACAACATATGCTCCCTTCCCTTCAAAGCAGATAACATATCACTATACCGAATCTAATAATTTCTGATCAAGTTACTTTTAAAACAGTTGTCTATCTTACCGATACATTCAGTAGTGAATAATAGTGATTTGACAGACGCAACAAAACAAAGTGATACAAGTGAATTGTTTATAAATCCACTTTGACGGACAAAACACAATTATCACTCAATACATTATAGGTAAGTAGTCATAGTAATTATTAATTAGAAAATCCAAGTGCAAATATAAACATTCGAACCTAACCTCAAAATCCCATTACAAAGTTTATTCCCGATTAATTAACTAATACTGCTGTATTTCTTTTTAGATTACTGCTACGCAACGTTCCGGACAATAGTGAATAGAATCCAGAATACCGATTGACCCTTCACAGCAGCGTCAGTGTAATATTTAGTTATTTTAAATTTATTTGTAAATAAAGAGAATATAAACTCGATTTATAATTTTTAATTCCTAAAAGCGAAAATGAAACGTAACAACTGTATGTAACAGCAAATACTTGTTGTGTAATTCAATGTCCGTCGGGGTATTAGCTCGGGAAGTAGTTGTTTCAATGAGTGATATATATATATATATATATATATATATATATATATATATATATATATATATATATATATCAGAGCTGGGCAGGATTCGAATCCTGGATTCGAATCCTTTTAGAGGATTCAAACGAGGCATTCAAATACTTTAGTTCAACTGGATTCGTGATCCGGATTCGTTGGATTCGTCTGCGCGACCCTCGACAAATTGTCACGGGGCTTTTCTAAACTCGAAATTTTACTTCATGCTTATTCTGGGAGTGGAAACGCTTGTTCGAAACTTCAAACTGAATGCTTTGACAAGAACATTAAATGACTGAAAAAGTTTTTAAAGATACTAATATAGTTTTCAAAAGTGTGTTTAATATTATTTGAAGTAAAACTGACATGGTAGCCACAATCTGAAATAGTAAATTTTTCCGGGTTTTTCTCTGAGTCAAGATTTTTTTCCCTGACCTTTTAATATAACTTTCTTCTGTGGGAAGCCCCCATATTGTTAAATTGTTTTCATTGGTTTTGTCAATATTTAAGTTAATTTTATAAATTTTTAAGTGTTTTGTAATGTGCCTGCTGATTTGGCAAATTTAATAATATCATATGGTTTTCGTTAGTGTTTTGGTCAATTTGAATATAATTCCATGACTTTTCTCTGACTTTCCCGGTTTTAATGATATTCAGTGATTTTTTTTATTTACGTAATTTTCAGGCATTCGGCGATTTTATAATATAGTTCAATTTGAAGTTTTAAACGGGTGTTTCTACTCCCAGGCTAAGCATGAAGTAAAATTTCGAGTTTAGAAAAGCCCCGTGAAAATTTGTCGAGGGTCGCGCAGCGACCCGAGACAAATTTTCGGGCTTTTCTAAAATCGAAATTTTACTTCATGCGCCACGCGTACAAAACACTGATTTGAAGTGAAGTTCAAAAACACACAAATACATCTTTAATCAGAGTAACAGGAAATAAGATTTAGTCTGTTATGAACGATGTTCAGTGTTAATAATGAATAATTAGGTTTTGAATATATTTGTTAAAACAACTGGTAACGATATTTATATATCAATGGTTGCAAAAAAATAATAAAATCAAATTTATTTTTAAAAGATTTGTATTCGTGATTCGAAAAAACAGGATCCGAATCTTTGATTCGACTCATATTTATCTCTTACGAATCCTTTATTTGAGTATTCGTGATTTGAATCATATTAGGTGATTCAGATTCTTGATTCGAATCCTTTTTACGAGCTCTGATATATATATATATATATATATATATATATATATATATATATATATATATGTATATATATATATATATGTATATATATATATATATACATATATATATATATATATATATATATATATATATATATATATATGTATATATATATATATATATATAGGTTTTCGCGAGCAAAATATAACTGGCTGGAGTTTTTTGGGCTGCTTTCTCGCGTTAATTGATTTATTTGCGCTGTACGTTTCGGCAGCATCACTTCTGCCATCCTCAGGAGCTTTTTTATATACTGACTGATAGATGTCACGTTCACTGTCAGTACATTTGTTTTGTAAACTAGGGACTTGTAGTCTGAAATCAAATCAAGAAATTTTAGCACCTTCTACATCGAGTGGACCAATAACACGCAGCAGATCTAGACTACAAGTCCCTAGTTTACAAAACAAATGTACTGACAGTGAACGTGACATCTATCACTCAGTATATAAAAAGCTCCTGAGGATGGCAGAAGTGATGCTGCCGAAACGTAGAGCGCAAATAAATCAATTAACGCGAGAAAGCAGCCCAAAACACTCCAGCCAGTTATATATATATATATATATATATATATATATAATATATATATATATATATATATATATATATATATATATATATATATATATATATATATATATATATATATATATATATATATATATATATATATATATATATATATATATATATATATATATATATATATATATATATATATATATATATATATATATATATATATATATATATATATATATATATATATATATATATATATATATATATATATATATAGGCAGAGGCAGAGTTCGGAAAATTTCCTAACAGGGCATTCGACCAATAATACGGCAGGAGAGATGTGTGTAATCTACTTTATTGTAATACCAAGCTTTCGGGACTCATTTTGTCCCTTCCTCAGGGTTATCACTAAAAAAACCAATGGCAAAAAAATCAAACAATTACTGATCTGAATTAAACTATTAGTTAATGACGAATTCTTAAAAAAATTAGCGAATAAATTTTTGAGCTTACATTTGTGATTATCTTGTGCTGGTATATATATATATATATATATATATATATATATATAATATATGTATAAATGAAATTGCCAATTTTTTGTTGCAGAATACACTAATTCATTCATTCATTCATTCATTTATACATATATTTTTTCATTCTCTTTATAACTTAGAAACAGTTTATTTTGATTCTACATAATCAGCCAAAACTTAGTTTGTAAATTGATTATACATACAGTAAAATTATTATTTTGCATAATCCAACAATTAATAATTCATGTTGCATGCCGTTCAATAAACTTCATGAATTTTCCCTGTTGTTGCCGTTTCATGCGGCGATATTATCTCAACCCTAAAATAAATACAAAAATTTACATAATCACCAATAACGGTGAATTCGACTGGATATTAAATCAATCCCGAAAACCACGACCTTTTTATTTTTAATCGCGATTCCTCTTTCACGTTATCCCCGCATTTACCGGAATGTCCGGTCGCGCCGGCGAAAAGAATGCCTCCTCTACCTGCCAGACAGACCTTACCTTAACCGAAGTCAGTCTGTTTCTGTTGCAGGTGAACTCAGACGGGACGAGAAAACGGTTTAAATAAAACGGTTCGCGACAAGTTCAAGGTGTGCACGTGAATTTAAAAAAAAAATGTGAATAATTTCTATTTGGATGCAAGTGAAGGTAATTAAAAGTTTACTATGAAGATACCCGTTGTCATGACTACCGGGTGGAAACGTTTGAAAGCGAGCGTTAAGTTTACTTAACCTCACTCGTCTGGTGTGGCTCTAGTCGGATGGCGTTCTGAGTTTGAATTTGAGTGGTAATTACATTCTCGCCTGGTGAGTGAAAATTACTTGTTTTTACTAGGTGTGTGTGTTTTTCATGTAATTTAACGAATGAAACACTAATAACCTTTCTTCACACTTTTATTTGAATTGCCAAATGTACATTTCGGACACAAAGTGACCATTATCAATGGATTAACACTGTTAATCCATTGATAATGGTCACTTTGTGTCCGAAATGTACATTTGGTAATTCAAATTAAAGTGTGAAGAAAGGTTATTAGTGCTTCATTCGTTAAATTAATTTGATCTTCACGTAACTCACAATCAATTTATTTTTTCATGTAAATTCGAAATTTGTGGCATAATTTTTAAAGTTATTTAAGTTTTCTTAGACAATCCATTTTTATTTTCTATTTTTCTTCCCAAATTCTATACAGATAAAAATACAATTTTATACAGATTGAAATTAGCAATTGATCTCTTTATGAAGAAATATTCATAGGTGATTTTTTTCGCAATCAACCAATCTGACTGATTAACATGGGCTCCCCCACATATGGGCAAGGAGGGGCACTTGCCCTCCCTCCTGGAATTCTGATTTACATATTTTTATTTATGCTATGATTTGTAAATGTACATACATAATCAAAATATTTTGAGCTTTAGAATAAATTAGTGTTTTATACGCGTGGCGCATGAAGTAAAATTTCGAGTTTAGAAAAGCCCCGTGAAAATTTGTCTCGGGTCGCGCAGCGACCCGAGACAAATTTTCTACACGGGGCTTTTCTAAACTCGAAATTTTACTTCATGCTTAGTCTGGGAGTGGAAAACACTCGTTTTAAGCTTTAAATTAACCGCTTTTAAAAATGTCTTTTTTATTTTTGTTTTTAAATTCTATACAGATAAAAAATACAATTTTATACAAATTGAAATAAGAAATTAATCTCTTTATGAAGAAATATTCATAGGTGAATTTTTTCGCAATCAACCAATCTGATTGATTAACATGGGCGCCCGCACCTATGGGCAAGGAGGGGCACTTGCCGTCCCCTGGAATTCTGATTTACATATATTTATTTATGCTATGATTTGTAAATGTATAAACATAATTAATATATTTTGAGCTTTAGAATAAATTAGTGGTTTATACGCATGGCGCAATAAGTAAAATTTCGAGTTTACAAAAGCAAACGTGAAAATTTGTCTCGAGTCGCTGCGCGACCCTTGACAAATTTTCTAAGCGGGGCTTTTCTATACTCGAAATTTTACTTCATGCTTAGTCTGGGAGTGGAAAACACTCGTTTTAAGCTTTAAATTAAGCGCTTTAAAAAATTATGGATGCTTGAACATTTACAGTATACATATTTCAATATATCCTAAAAGCGAATGTTTAGGTATTCCATTGTAATAATCACACTCCATTTTTTCTTTTTATTTATGTTTCCAAATTCTATACAGATAAAAAATTCAATTTTATACAGATTGAAATTAGCAATTAATTTTTGTATGAAGAAATATTAGATGCATTGTTTCGCAATCAGCTAATTTGACTGTTTAACATGGGCGCCTGCACATATGGGCAAGGAGGGGCACTTGCCCCCCTGGAATTTTGATTTATATATATTAACATATGCTATGATTTGTAAATGTGCAAACATAATTAATATATTTTGAGCTTTAGAATAAATTAGTGTTTTATACGCGTGGCGCATGAAGTAAAATTTCGAGTTTAGAAAAGCCCCGTGAAAATTTGTCTCGGGTCGCTGCGCGACCCTCGACAAATTTTCTACGCGGGGCTTTTCTAAACTCGAAATTTTACTTCATGCTTAGTCTGGGAGTGGTAACACTCCTTTTAAGCTCTAAATTGAATGCTTTTAAAAATCATCAATGCTTCAAAATTTACAGTATACATCAATATATCTTAAAAACGAATGTTTAGGTATTCCTTTGTAATAATCTAATTCTTAGACACTCCATTTATCTTTTATATTTTTGTTACCAAATTCTATACAGATAAAAAATACAATTTTATACAAATTGAAATGAGCAAATATATTCTGTATGAAGAAATATTCATAGATGAATTTTTTCGCAATCAACCAATCTGACTGATTAACATGGGCGCCGGCACATATGGACAAGGAGGGACACTTGCCTTCCCCCCCTGGAATTCTGATATACATATATTTATTTATGCTATGATTTGTAAATGTGCATACATAATCAAAATATTTTGAACTTTAAAATATATTAGTGTTTTATAAGCGGGGGCGCATGAAGTAAAATTTCGAGTTTAGAAAAGCCCCGTGAAAATTTGTCTCGGGTCGCTGCGCGACCCTCGACAAATTTTCTACGCGGGGCTTTTCTAAACTCAAAATTTTACTTTATACTTAGTCTGGAAGTGGAAAACACTCATTTTAAGCATTAAATTGAACGCTTAAAAAAACTATGGATGCTTTGAAATTGTACAGTATACATATTTAAATATATCTTAAAAACTAATATTTAGGTATACCTTTGTAATAATCTAATTTTTTAAAATTAAAATTAGATTTTTATATTCTGAAGATCTTAATCATTTTATATTGAATTTATTAACTTCACCGAATTTTCAATGAGTATGTCAAATTTAATGATGATATAAGTGTTTTGAATCTTTTGTTAAATTAAGCAATTTTATTTTTTTTTTCTAAATCAATTTTGACGACTTATGTTTGGATTGACTTGGGCGTTTATTTGTTAACTTTGGTTAATTTTATTATGGGGCCCGTGAATTTAGAAGATTTTAGTTCCTTTAATTTTTAACATTCTTACATTGCTTAGATTTTCGATAATTTTAAATATGTTGATACATTGCATCAATTTTCCAGTTTTTGTGAATTTCCCAAAAATTTTAATTATTTTTTTAAAATTTCAACGCGTTTCATGAAATTCCAAAATTTTCATTAATTTTAAAAACTCTGACGGTTTTTGTGAATTTCGTAAATTTTTAAAATATTGATGCTATGGTGCTTGAAAATCGCGGAAGATTGTGAAAATTGACGAGTTTAGGAAATTTACGAAAATTGCTAATGTTATAAAATCTGATCAAACACTCAAAAATGTTAGATATTTTTTAAAATGTTGATACATTTCATCAATTTTCCAGTATTTGTAAATTTCCCCAAGATTTTAATTAATTTTTAAAATGTTGATGCGTTTTGCTATAACATTTTAAAAATGGACGAAATTCACAAAAACCGTCAGAATTTTTAAAATTAATGAAAACCTTGGAATTTCATGAAACACGTCAAAGTTTTAAAAATTAATTAGAATCTTGGGGAAATTTACAAAAACTGTAAAATTGATGGAATGTATGAACATTTTCAAAATTTACGAACATTTTCGAGTTTAACATCAGATTTTAAAATGCTAATGTTCTAAAATCTAATGTAAAACTCGAAAATTTTCATTAATTTAAAAAATGTTGATACATTTCATCATTTCATTTTCGTGAATTTCGCTAATATTAAAATATTGATGCTATGATGCTTGAAAATCGTGGAAATTCGTGAAAGTTAACGAGTTTAGGAAATTTACGAAAATTGCTAATGTTTTAAAATCTGATGAAAAACTCGAAAATGTTCGTTAATTTTAAAAATGTTGATACATATCATCAATATTCTAGTATTTGTGAATTTCCCCAAGATTTTAGTTAATTTTTAAAATGTTGACGCGTTTTGCTATAATATTTTAAAAATACACGAAATTCACGAAAACCGTCAGAATTTTTAAAATTAATGAAAATCTTGGAATTTTATGAAATGCGTCAACATTTTGAAAATTAATTATAATCCTGGGGAAATTTATAAAAAATGTAAAATTGATGAAATGTATCAATTTTTTTAAAATTAACGAACATTTTCGAGTTTTACATTAGATTTTGAAATGCTAACATTTTACAATCTAATGTAAAACTCGAAAATTTCATTAATTTTGAAAATGTTGATACATTTCATCATTTCTTTTTGTGAATTTCCTAAACTTTCGTTAATTTCCACGAATTTCCACGATTTTGATAAGTTTTCAAAATCTCATTTTTCGTGAATTTTCAACGTATTAGTCAATTCTAAAAATCGGAACGCTTTTCGTAGATTTCTAAGATTTCCGCTAATTTTCAAAATTCCGACGGTTTCCGTGATATCTATCATGAATTTTTCAAGATTTTCGTAGATCTTTAAAATCGAGAATTTCCAAGATTTCCGTTAATCTTCAAAATTTTTATATAAGTGTAAATTTCCTAGAAGTCATCAAAATTTATTATGAATTTTCAATAATTTTTAGATTTATCGTGAATTTTTCAGCATTGATTTATCAATCGCTAACGATTAATAAACGTTTTTAATAAATGCCTCATACTTTTTTTGTCAATTTTTAATAATTTTTAAAATATATCATGAATTATTCAGCATCGATTTATTAATCGCTAACGATTAATAAACGTTTTGAAGAAATGCCTCATATTTTATCTCAAATACATTTCTTTGAAATTTGCGAACCCGAAAATTAACGAAATTCTTGAAAAATAATGAATTTGGATTTTTTTTTAAATAATAAAAATCTAGGAAATATATGAAAGCCGTAAAAGTTTTAAAAAGTAACGAAAGGAGTGAAGAGTGAAAATCAGCAATAAAAAAAATGCATTATTTTTGTTAAAATTTTGAAAATAATTCACAAGTCGTCAACATTTTGAAAATTAATTAAAGTTCTAGAAATTTACGAACAGGATTTAAAAAAAAAAATGAATAAAAAGTTCGAAACCCTCAAGATTTTGTAAATTAATGGAATTATTGTAAAAAACCAGTGATAATTTTTAACGAATGCTTTTCACTTTTAGATTAAGCATGATGTAAAATTTGGATTTGAGAAAGATTTTAAAACGTTAGCAATTTTCGTGAATTTCCTAAACTTTCGTTACTTTTCACGAATTTCCACGATGTTAGTTAATTTTTAAAATCTAATTTTTCGTGAATACCGGCATTTTGTTTTACCCTAAACATTCTAGAAAACACATGAAAAGTGTCAAAGTTTTAAAAGGTAACGAAAGGAGTGAAACATTTGAAAATCAGCAATAATCTTGAAAAAAGGATAATTTTTGCCAATGGTTATCTTTTAACGAATGTTTTCCACTCCCAGACTAAGCATGAAGTAAAATTTCGAGTTGAGAAAAGCCCAAAGAATTTAGATTTGGACGCGCAGCGTCCAAATCCAAATTCTGGCTTTTCTCAACTCGAAATTTTACTTCATGCGCCACGCGCATAAAAACACTGATTAATTGTTGAGTTTAAAGTATTTAAAAAAAAAAATTATTACAGATTATCACTTTTCGACATACTTCAAAATGTTAAATTTCAATATTTCTTGACATTTCATTACCTTTTGACATTGTTTCAACATTTACTCAAACTTAAACATTTTATCGTTTCTCGAAAGTTTTCAATTTTTTCAATTCCAAATCCAAATTCTGACTTTTCTTAACTCGAAATTTTACTTTATGCGCCACGCTCATAAAAACACTGATTAATTGTTAAGTTTAAAATATTTAAAACATTGTTTTATTACAGATTATTACATTTCGACATACTTAAAAATGTTGTCAAATTTCAATATTTCTTGAGATTTAATTACTTTTTGACATTGTTTCAACATTTTCTCAAACTGAAACAATTTATCGTATCTCGAGACTTTTCATTTTTTTTAAAACTCTTACCTTGACATTTCATCAATTTTCCATGGTTTCACTGACAGAGCATAAAATTCTAGATAAAGACAATAAACTCTATCATTATTATTATATTTAGCCCTCCCCCTGTAAAAGATTCTGCGGGCGCCCATGCTAATTAAATTAAATATCCATTGATACAATCGCTATCACAGCTTATTACCTCATTGAAACAAAAAACAATCTATGAAATTCAACTGTAATCTTATATCACGTAACATTTGCATTGTAATGAGATAACTTATATCATGTGATCGTTAAAAACATGATTTAGAGTAGGCATTGAATTCCAAATTAGATTGGCACTACTGACTGCTAACACATACTTTACCTCAAATTTATTCTATGATTAAATTAGCATTCTGGGTAACCGCACAAAAAAGTCGTCTACTCTAAATCATAATTTAAACGATCGCACTGTAGAAGTAGTCACTTGAAGTTTTCTTTTTCATTAAAAACTTCATATGCAGCATAATCTTCTCACATTGTTGAAATCCTGGCGGAATGAGATTTTCTAATGTACGAGCGGAGTCTTATATTTCACGAAGTTCGTCGTTTGCCTTATTAAGTGCAGTTTTGCCGGGGCCCGGCGAGGATTCGCGCGACGGATGGGAAGGGCAAAAATGAAAACTCACGGGGAAATTCAATATTTATGAAAATCTGCTCTCTCAAATCTCCGGAGACTGAAATTTCTGGTAGGTAAATCTCGCTCTTTGACTTTTTCGCTATTCATCACGTATCTACTATTTAATCTAAAAATTGCATATTTTATTTTAAAATCATTTCTAAAATTTACTAACTGTCGATTAAACATATAACCAAACTGAGTCGGTCCTGAGTCACAAACGTACTTATTGAACTTCACATTAAATTAGTGTTTTATGCGCCTGGCGCACGAAGTAAAATTCGAGTTTAGAAAAGCCTGCATATTTGGATTTGCAAAATTTTACTTACTTTAATGATTATGATTAACATAATAAAAAACGAATTACAATAATATCGACTTTCTGCAAAAATTCAGTTTCATTGAGACAAGTCTGCAAATATTCATTGAAACCACTACTTCTCGAGCTAATACAGATATTGAATTATACTGTTCTATGCATAATTTATATGCAAAATGCAACATCAGGTCAAATTATTTTCTCACCAAACTAAATGAACCAACATAAAATTGAAATAAATTGAGAAAATGATAGGGAATGAATATTAACTGATAGAATCTCATAGACGCGTTTCGAGATTTATCCCTCATCAGTATAGCTATGCTTTAGACTTTCAATACAAAAAAATTAATAAAATAAACAGAAAAATTACGTTTTGACGTGTTTCGTTGAAACAGGTACACAAAACTGGGGCGAGTGAAAATAAAGGGATGTTATTTATAGGTAAAGGGATTAAGTCAGTTGGTGCGAACAATTTGATACCTGAAAGAGAGTGACATACCGCATTTGACGGTACATTTTAACATAAAGACAATTATAATTAAAAGAAAATTGTTAAACAACTATCGAGTATGACAAATTTTTAAATTGAAATATTAGTACGAGCCTAGAGTAGTCTTGAAATTCATTTTAATAGGTAATTTATGGAGTAATTTAAGAGGGGTAATTGTTATGCAGAGTGAGTCCTTCAGTTCACGGATCATTAAATAATACAATTACTGGAACTGGCTCCGGCTTCGGCTTCCCTGATGACTCTCGCGAAGAACTACGTGCGGTCGTGTTATGGAAATTATGGAAGTCGAGATGAACTCGAAAACCCTTTAGAATCCAATTGTTATTACTTAGAAAATTCACTTCATATTAATCCCCCACAAAAAAATCTTTACAGTTCTATTTATTTATCAGGATTAATAGTATTATAAAATGTGTATTTAGCTCCAAGTATAAAAATCCAATCATGCAAGAGCGTTCAATCTCTGAATCCTAGTGAACATTACTTATTACATTTTCTTGTGAATGCACAATAATTGTGGGATGATGATGATAAAAGGAAGATAATTACAAGTGAGCATCTTTTGATATCTGTCCTTTCATTCGAAAACCCGTCTCTCTGTGAAAAACGGTCAAGGATGGCCTTTTCCCTCTTAAACACGTATTCACCTCTTCTCTCTCTCGAACATGAACACTCCACACTGGCTCGATAATCACACAATCGCAGCCTCTTAGCTTTTTTTAAAAAGTCCTTTTTCATTACATTCGGAGAGGAAAATATAGACATTGTGTTTGTTCTAGAACAGTTCTAGAAGAGCCTGAAAATTTGGTTTTTCTGCTATGGTTTTTAAATGGACCATGCGAAAAAGTATGTTCCAGTATGCAGCTTTAAAATTTTAAGGTTAAACGTCACATTTTGACAATGTCTTAATCTGCAAAAACTCAGCCACAAATCATTTTAATAAACGTGCACAATCGTTTTAAATGTAAGTTCAGGTGGTATAATTCAAATGTCCACATCTAAATCAAATCAAATCAAATCAAATCAGTTATTTGTGCCAAGTAGTATATATAAATACTTTACACACGTCAGAAAATAAATATACAATATAAAATAGCTAAAAAATACAACATATTAAAATTAAGAATAAAATTACAAAAAAAATATAACACATTAAAATCGGTAGGTATAAAGGACAATATACAACAAATAATAATAAATTAAATTGTACCGTGATGACCAAGAAAATCATTAAAATTATAGGGTACTATATTTAAGAGAAATGACTTTATATGCACCCTGTATTTCCTGTACGGTTTGTTCTTAGTTGTTACGTTTAGTTTATTGTAGAATAAAGGACCGAAATAGTTATGACCTTTTTCGGTTTTTTTTTAGCCCAAGCGAGGCTAAATTAATGTCATCCTTGTTTCTGGTTGTGTATACATGAGTATAGGTGGGATATTTAATGATATTATTTTTTACATGAAGTAAACACTCCAGAATATACAGTGCAGGTAATGTAAGAACACTTAATCTTTTAAAACTATCCCTGCAATCATCACGGAATTTTAGACCAGCTACTATTCTAATGGCCTTCTTTTGCAGTGCAAATATTCTGTGCCTAGAAGTAAGTAGAGTGTCCCCATATCAAGATTCCATAGCATAAATGACTTTGACATAGCGCATAATAAGCCGTAAGTAATACATGCAACGAGACTGAATTGCTCAAGTTGCGAAGGCAGTAAATATTTTTTGATAATTTACTTGCTATGTTGTCACCATGCATATCCCATTTTAAGGAGCTATCCAAGTGTAACCCAAGAAATTTTGTGGATGGTTCGAAGTCAATCTCATGTATATTTAATATAAATAAAATGGTTACTGTTTTTGCTTTGTTAAGAGACAGCAAGTTACTTGCAAACCAATCGGATGCCTTCTTGTTTGTTAATTTGTGAAATGACATGGCTTCATTAAAACTACCGGAGTAATTGATATAAGTAGTGTCATCCGCAAATAACATGGTTTGGCAAGGTTCTAAATGTCGTGGAAGATCGTTAATGAAAAGCAAAAACAGTAATGGGCCGAGGATGGAACCTTGGGGAACACCATACCGAACAGGCACAAAACTTGACTCACACTCATGCATACAAACTTTTTGCTTTCTGTTACTTAGATATGATTGAATAGGATTACAGCTAGATTCGCTGAAATTGTATTTTGCGAGTTTAGCTATCAATAGATGACTAGGAACACAATCGAATGCTTTACTAAGACCTATGAATGTGGCTAAATCGAACTGACCACCTTCAAAGCATTCAACAGTTTTATTTACAAACGTTTAAATGCCAGAGGTTGTTGAAAGATTATTTCTAAAACCAAATTGACTAGGTGAGAACATATTGTGGATATTTAGGTATTCAGTGATTTAATTTTTTATAATTATTTCAATAATTTTGGAAAGGATAGGTAAGATGGAAATTGGTCTGTAATCGTCCATTGAACAATGATCGCCCTTTTTAAAGATTGGAATGACTCGTGCTATTTTCATTTCGTCAGGGAAAATTACTTGCGAAAGTACATCGTTTATAAGACGCGTTAAAGGTGTCAGTATAACATCTTTTATGTATTTTAATAGGTCATTAGTGAATCCAAAAACGTCCCTACATTTTGATTTTTTTAAACTATTTATGGCATCTCTAATTATTACCATCAAAACTACTAAATAGTTCAGGTATTTACAGGGATAAATAATGCATTTATGTTGATTTTGTGTAAGTTCAAACGAAACTGTTTGTGCAATCGAATGCGCATTCAGTAGATTTGGCAAATAGTCATCGGATTAATCTGTTAATACAGGATTTTTTTCTTTTAAGTAAACATACAGGGAATTTTCTATTAGGTATCCGTATGAATACGTTTTTTTAAAGAGTTCAATTTGAAGCTTAAAACGAGTGTTTTCCACTCCCAGGCTAAGCATGAAGTAAAATTTCGAGTTTAGAAAAGCCTGAAAATTTGGTTTGGTCGCGTAGCGCGAAGCGCGGAGCGGCCAAACCAAATTTTCAGGCTTTTCTAAACTCGAAATTTTACTTTATGCGTCACGCGTATTAAACACTAAAAGCACCGAAATATTATGAACGAGTAAACTTCGCTTGAAATCAGTGCAATAAAGGTCTAGTTCAGGTTTTGACTCGCTGAATATATTTAAGTGATAATGCAAAAAATTGTTGATGCCAGTACTACAGCAAAATGTTTGCAAGGCTCTTTGCAAAGTTCTACGAAAAGGCACATTTTATTAATCTACAAGCCTTTGGCAAGCTTTTATCAAGAAAAAGAAAGAGTTTTTTTCTTCAGTTGAGCATGTTTGGCCGTTTTGATGAAGCTGTGCTTTTAAAAACACATTTTCTGGAACGGATAAATTTAAACTATCAGCAGACTTTTTAAATGAGGCAGCTGTTGATTTTTTTAAGTTAGAATGCTGACGTATTCATTTTAACTTTTTAATATATGCCTTTTCTTATTATTATTATTAATTGGTGAATGGTGTCAAATGACACACATGTCGTTTTTTTTAAATTAAGAAATCTGGCTTCTTTGTTTCAACTTTTTAATGCATACCTTCACTCTGGACAATTCCATTCTTAATGAATGGATGTTGTCATCAGATTCAGAGGTGGAGTCAGGATCTATGTTTTCAGCATTACTAGAAACTAGAAATGAAAATGTCTCTTATTATTACCTTGTATAATTAATGTCCTAATAGTCTGTTACTGCTCAATAATGACAGTATTGTAAATTATAACATTGCCATCAAATAATGTTTTGATTTTTAATTTTTAACATTTTTTTTCATTGGGATTATCCATGCAAAAGTGAATTTAAGTTTTACCATATAAATAGTTACATTTACATTCTAACGAGATGTGTTATTTGGCCCCATCTCGTCACTATAAGAAGGTGACTCATAAAGTAACTCATTGGAAATTCTAGAACCGTTGATACCAGGCATATTGTCTAAATTAATTGATTTGGTTGGATCTACACGAGATTCAGAATAGGGTAGTGTAAAGGGGGTCTTTTCAAGCAAGTCATCGAAAAATCAAGTACACTTGATACACGGTACATAGTCTGTCAATTGCTTTGGATGCACTAATGATATTGCTGACATTCAAACCACTGAAAGTTACGGATCCTTTACTATCTGACAGTGATTTAGGGAGAGTAGTTCGAAGGAAGGAACAGCATTTCGATTTAATGAAATCATTTGAGGAGAAGAAAAGCTAGATGCAGTAAAATGTTTATAACATATTTTCTGGGCGTGCAATAAAAGTTTCGCAACTTTAATAGGATTAGGGAAATTAATGTATAATTTTAGTGTATAATCTAGTTATTCTAATTAAGTTTGCAATATTTTATTGTATGTTAAGTATTTGTTATGTATGTATTTTATGTAATAGGGGTTTCCCGTTTAAATAAATAAATAAATATATGAAAAAAAAAATATATGAAATATTTGCTTTTAACCATCACTATTCGAAATTCAAGGAAAATAAATAATTTATTTGCCTTTTCTTTAGATTTACAGCCCGGTACCTTACAAACGATTATAGGCATGATTATTTGAGGAAGAGATTCTTAAAAATCAACTAAATTAACCAAAATAGAACTGACCTAATACGTGTACTGCTATAACTTCTTGCCATCTAGTTGCAAACTTATTAACTCCTATCTGACTGGTCGGCTTCAAATGGTACTGGTAGGGGACCAGAGATCGACGTGTTTTCCCATACACAATAGTGTGCCTCAGGGTTCCATTCTTGGGCTGTTGTTATTTCTAATCTATATTAATGATCTGCCAAACATATACAATAATTCGTCATCTATTCTATATTGGACGTAGCCAAGATGTACAGGCAAACCCATGAATGGTTGACATCGAACATGTTGTCATTAAATAACAATAAAAACAATACATGTCACATTTTCTCTTAAAACGTCGATCTTATTCCGAACAACCCATTCCAAGTTTTAGGTGTGTTTTATTGACGAATAAATATGGGGACGCTCTTGCTGCTAAACTATGCAGAAGTGTTTATTTGTTAAGAAAACTGAATAGTTCTTTGCCCCAGATCGCGCTTCGTTCAGCTTACTTTAGGTTATGCCAATCTCACATCTCATACCATATCCTAGCATGGGGTCATTCTGGCATAAGTGAGATAATATTTAAGCTTCAGAGAAGAACTATACGAGCTATTTGTAATTTGCCATTTAGAGATGACTGTAATCAATCTTAACAAATATCAAACTCACGATCACAATACCAGACAAGTACTGAATATTTACCCAAGCTGCACAAGGTTAAAAAAAAAAACTGAAAATGGGATTAACTACTACTGGCCCAAATTATTTAATATGCTGTCCGAACATGTAAACATGTAAATCTACTATTAAAAGCCATTTAGTCACAATCTTCAAGAATAAGATCAACCTAAATCGATTTTTTAATCATACTCCACACAAATTTTATTATTTTTACTATGAGTTTTCTTATATCTAAAAATAAATTAAAATCATAAAAATAAAAACAATAAACATAAAAGTCGCGGGCCGTAGTTTGGAGTGGGGGTGTTCCGATCTCCAAAAAATATTGATTATATCGTATATCAAATCGATGCGGTAATAATATATTCGTCACAAGAGTGGTATGCAGCATATTACATATGAGCGGATATATTGCGCACAAGCCGCGCAGCGGCAAGTGCGCAAGTATTCGAGTATGTAATTGCCATATCACTCGGGAAACGTACGATACTTTACCTACGCGCTAAAAAAAATAAACAATAAGCATGAAAGAACAACTTATTTATTTAATAATTTTTGATAGTAACATGACATTGATGAAAACTAAATTACTATTTGATCAATATACATCAAAGAAATGTCATTTGGTTATGTGGCAATCAATCAGCTGTTCAGCTGTCACCATGTAATATACTTGTCAACGATATTTCGTGCATCTGTAGGTAATGTCAATCATACGCGTCAAGATAACAGTGTGGTATGATGCGGTTACTAGATAGCGTAGGTAATCATTTTTTGTAGTTTTGTATTGTTTTATATACACTTTTATTGTACTTTTACATAAACATATTTTTTATATACCGGGTGTTGACTTGGCGGACGCAACATAGGAAATCGCATGTTAATTTTAAAGTGTTCAAATATTAGCTTCCCTATTTATTTTAGAGACAAAATGTATTTCACTTTTTTGTAGAGGGAAAAATTCTAAATTTATGAATGTTCACACTTAACACTTTACGATTCTCTATGTTAAAATAATTATGAAAAAGTAATGTGATATTATAAAAATAATGACATACCATGGAATTGATACAACAATTGCGGACATTTCCTGTTTTTTTTTTAAAGTTCAATTCAATATAAAACACTATAATATTGTCAAATTTATGTATATTCGAACTTCGCTTAAAATCTGTTTTATACGCGTGGCGCATGAAGTAAAATTTCGAATTTGAAAAGCCCAGAAAATTTGTCGGGGCTTTACTAAACTCGAAATTTTACTTCATGCTTAGTCTGGGAGTGGAAAACACTGGCTTATAGCTTCAAATTGAACTCTATTAAAAATCAACGAATGTCAGAAAATTTATAGCTAAAATAATTAAGAATAAAGTTAAGGGGTATATTTTTTCTAAAAAAAAAATCGATTTTTATTTTTTTATTGATATTGTATCCTTATTAAATCCAGAATATGCAGTTAACATTTCGTGTCAAAATTCCTTTTCTTTCCGGAGATATATATGTATATATGCATGAATATATATACAGGGTGTCCACGCTAAACCGTATTTTTCTTTCTAGGACCAATTGCGGCGGAGCTAGAGTGGCAATCGTTTTGCATTTCATTTTTGCATAGTCTACTTCAGGGCCAGCTACTGGCAAGAAACATGAACCATAAAAAAAAGGTTTACACTGAGAGTTATTTAATATATGTAAAAAGTTTTTTAAAATTATACAATAAAAGTTCCGACAAAAAAAATGCAAAAATCGTAATTTGCTTTGCAAAGCAGTCCATAGGTAGCAGTTTCAATATTATTGTGTTGTAATAAAGCATTAAATGTGTACACTTTCAGTTGCAGTTTTTGTGTTATAGTCGCTCTTGACATTGACTGGAAATAATCCCACGTAGTCTTCAATTTCATTCCAGCCAAGATCCGCAAAATCTTGAGTCAGAAATTTAAGCACGTCTATTAGATAAGGAAGTTATGTAAGAGTTCTAGACTTCTCGGCTGATATAAAACTCTTATTATGCCAGTAGCTGCAGTAGTCGTATTTCTGTTTCCGATAAATAATTTTGGGTAGATTGAACAGTACTTCTATTAGCTTTATTAGTGGTAAGTGTCGTATTCCAGACGTACTAGAAGTTAATAAGGTCTCTTTTGCCACAATTAGGTCGGATTTAGGATATTCAATTTGTTTATTATTAAATCGTTACCTACGCCCTATCTAGTAACCGCATCATACCACACTGTCATCTTGACAAGTATGATTGACATTACGTACACATGGACGTAATAGCTTTGATAAGTACATTACGTGCTGACAGCTGAACAGCTGATTGCTTACCGTACAACCAAATGACATTTTTTTAATGTACAGAGAGTTTTTGTTCAAAGTATACGTATTCCAAGTTCAGCTTATTTTCTTTAAATCTTTAGTTATTCGTTATTTTTTTAGGAGTTCAATTTGAAGCCTTAAACGAGTGTTTTCCACTCCCAGACTAAGCATGAAGTAAAATTTCGAGTTTAGAAAAGCCCCGTGAAAATTTGTCTCGGGTCGCGCAGCGACCCGAGACAAATTTTCTGGGCTTTTCTAAACTCGAAATTTTACTTCATGCGCCACGCGTATAAAACACTAAATATTGTGAACTCTATGTATACTTGAACCTCACTTGAAATCACTGTTTTATACGCGTGGCGCATAAAGTAAAATTTCGAGTTTAGAAAAGCCCAGAAAATGTGTCTCGGGTCGCTGTGCGACCCTCGACAAATTTTCACGGAGCTTTTCTAAACTCGAAAATTTACTTCATGCTTAGTCTGGGAGTGGAAAACACTCGCTAAAAGCTTCGATTTGAACTCTTTTAAAAAACAACGAATGTCGGAAAATGTACAGCTTTATGCATATGTTTACCTAAAAGAAAAATGCCATGATGAAACTAAATTACTACTTGATCAATATACATCAAGTAGTAATTTAGTTTTATCATTGTCATGGTAGTATTAAAAATTATTGCAATAAATAAGTTAATCTTTCATGCTCATTGTTTATTTTGTTAGGGCGTAGGTAAAGTATCTTACGTTTCTCGAGTGGCATGGCATACTCGCGGAATACGGCATACTCGCGGAATACTGCACTCGCCGCTGCGCGGCTCGTGCGCAACATGTCCGCTCATATGTAATATGCTGCATACTACTCTCGTTACGTAATATACTATTATGGTACACCTGAAATCTCTTACGCACACTAGAATGCAGCGGCAAACAGTTTGGCCGATACTTCTATAAATTATTTTAAAAAAATCATCTGTTGGTTGAAGTCACTGAGTGGTGTCACATGTCCCAGGATCGGCAATAACACTTGGTGTTTTATTATTTCCATGTGGAGTTTAATCACGATCCTCCGCATCAATCCAATTTTCAGGCTTTCCTAAACTCGAAATTTTACTTCATGCTTAGTCTAGGAGTGGAAAACACTCGTTTAAAAGTTAAATTTAAAATATTTATAAAAAGAATATTATATTATATTATATATTAGAAGATTTACAGCGTATTAGAAGATTTACAGCGTATTAGAAGATTTACATATTGTACAGGAGAGTGTATGAGGAGACATGGGTGGTGGCGAAAGTGGGGAAGGAGGTGTCGGGGTGTTTTAGAACGTGGGAGGGTTTGAGGCAGGGGTGCCCGCTGAGCCCGATGCTCTTTAATGTATATGTGAGTGAATTGGAAGAGGTGATGAGGAAAGGGCAGGCGGGGGAGTTGTTATGGGTGAAAGGAAGGTATGGATGCTGGCGTATGCGGATGATGTGGTGTTGGTTGCAAGAGAGTATGAAGGGATGAAAGAGATGTTGAAGAGAGTGGAGAGGTTTATGGATAAAAGGGGAATGAATGTGAATGTAGGGAAAACGAAGTGGGTAAAGTTTAGAAATAAAGAGAGGGAGGGGAAGGTGAAAGAATTGGAGTGGAAGGGGGTAGTTATTGAGAGGGCGAAGAGTTTCAAGTATTTGGGGTTTTGGTTTATAGGAACGGAAGGGTATGAGGAGCATGTGAGGTGGGTGCAGGGTAAGGCGAGGAAGGCGTGGGGAATGGCGTGGGGAATGGCGTGGGGCAAGTGGGGGAAGTGGATGGGGAACAATGTGACGGTGGCGTGTAAGATATGGGATGCGTGTGTAAGAACGGTGCTAATGTATGGAGTAGAAGTGTGGGGGACGAGAGGGTACGAGGTGATAGAGAGGGAGCAGATGTGGTTCCTGAAGCACATGTTGGGGGTGGAAAGGTCCACACCGAGTTACATAGTGCTTCAGGAGACCAACAGAGAGAGGCTAGAGTGGGAGGCAATGGTGAGGGTGGTGAGGTACGAGATGAGATTGTGGGAACTGGATGAGGAGAGATTGGTGAAGGATATATGGGTGACGAGTGTGGGTGGGGGTGAGGGTAGATGGAGGGGGGAGAGGAGGAAAATGTATGAGAGGGTAGGGCTGTCGGAGGCGAAGGTAATGGAATGGCTAGGAAATGGGGTGAAGATGGATGAGTGGGTGAGGGGGAAAGGGAAGTAGGTGGAAGGGCAGGAAAGGCAAGGGTGTATTGAGAGAAGTCAGTATAATGATATGTATGGGAGGTGGCAGGTGTATGGGAGGGTGCCGAAGTATTTGATAAGGAAGGGATGGGGTAGAGAGGATAGGGTAATTGTGGCAAGGGCGAGGTGTGGATCGGAGGAGAGAGGAAGGAAAGTATGGATGGGGGAAGAATATGGAAGGTGTGTATTGTGTGGACAGGGGAGGGATACGTGGAGACACTTGGCGGAGGAATGTGAGGGGGTGAAAGAGGAGTGGCTGGGAGCGAAAGGGAATAGAAGGGTAGTGGAGTGGATGAGGGAGGATGGGAGCGGGGTAAGGACGTTGGAAAAGCTGGGGAGGGAGAGGGAAAAGAGAAGGGAGGGTAAGAGGGATACGGGAGGGTAATGAGATAAGCTAATGTAAAGGTAAATGTAATGTAAAGTGTAGAGATATGCCAATAAAGGTCTTTTTTTTTTTTTTTTAGAAGATTTACAGAGTATACAGTATATTGAGATATGTATACTTTAAAGAAAAAACTCTCTGTATATCAGATAGTAATAAATAATATGCAGTATACAAAACATTTTTTCAGGCAATAGAAAAATTCCAGGGCTGAAAGTGTTAAAACAATTTTGCGGGAGGTACAAACTTCTAGTTACGTCACTGTGCTTAATCAGAAAGTAGAATTTATTAAATTGTTTCAAAAACTGTACAATAATTTATTTATTTTTTTATCATATTTTTAAATATTTTATATAAATATACATAAGAGTTAGTTAATTTTTTAATGCGAAGGAGAAATGGAAGAACGACTAGACCATATAAAAAAAATAAACATAAAATACTAGGTAGAATTCAAATAAACAGCTTCAAAAGTGCATTTAGAAAAAATGCGCATACTTCTTTCTACCTTTATTTTTCTTTCTAAACTAAACTTGTGCTTACTTTGTATAAAATTTCCTTGACATTGTTACGCGAGAATTGATTTCCTGTGAACGTTGCGATGCCAATTATGTCTCTCGACCGGTTGTAACTGACGACAATGGCACAAACACACTAAACTACATTAATTTGTCAACATCTGGCACAAACAACGGGCGATTTCCCCCGGAATTCCCGGATTGTCAAATCTCTACCCCATTTCTCCCCGGCGAAATAACGAAATACATATAAATCATTCACCGATAATTATTTTATCCGCGTTTTTTTGTCTCTGAATTTGATTTATGGCACGTTATTCGACGCAGACAATTGATTTATAACGCGTCGATTTTCCAATAATTTCAATAATTCCATCGTGACTCCGGAGGATTTTGTGTGAAGGAGGAATAGAAAACGAATTTAATATTATCTGGGTGTGTGAGGATATAATTTTAAATTTACGCTTTATTGGAATATAAGTTAAGTTCGCGCGGAGGAGATTTCATTTTATAATCGGTTTATAACGAAATTTATTTAAATGAAATGAAAATTTGATTTTTTGTTTGCTTTAAATATGCCGATTAGACCTAAGACTATTAAGGCTGCGTCCAACCCGTACTGTCGATTTAATTTACAATCGTTTAATAATATGAAGGCTCATGAAGTTGCGGTTTAAAAATATATATTTTGGTACATATTTATGCACTCTTGCTAGAAAAAAATGTTAGTATCCAATAAAATGGTCTGTATTAATATTATGAACGGTTTTTTTTTCAAAAGAAAAAGTGGACTTTCGGGACCCCGGTGGGGTAGTCGAATCACGAATCCGAATCACCTAATATGATTCCAATCACGAATACTCGAATAAAGGATTCGTAAGAGATAAATATGATTCGAATCAAAGATTCGAATCCTGTTTTTTCGAATCACGAATACAAATCCTTTAAGAATAAATTTGATTTTATTATTATTTTTAACCATTTATATATAAATATCGTTACCAGTTGTTTTAACAAGAATATTTAAAACCTAATTATTTATTATTAATACTAAACATCGTTGATAACAGACTAAACATCTGATTCCCTGTTACTCTGATTAATGATGTTTTTGTGGTTTTCTGAACTTCACTTTAGAAAAGCCCGAAAATTTGTCTCGGGTCGCTGCGCGACCCTCGACAAATTTTCACGGGGCTTTTCTAAACTCGAAATTTTACTTCATGCTTAGTCTGGGAGTGTAAAACAGTCTTGTATATAATATCGATAACTTTTGGTAAACACTCGCCTTCTTGATTTAGAAAAAAAAAACAATCGACTTTATCTTTCAGATACTTTATGGATCACCCTGTATAAAAAAAATACGCCCATCTTGTAGATCTCGCCACAATAGCCTAAATGCATGTATTATACTTTTCTGTAGCTCGAATAGTATTTGAGTTATAACGTTTTTTGTCAAAATTAAAGAAAGTCGAGAATTTACGCTATTTTGTATCTCGCAAAAGTTGCGAAAAACTCAATAACTAATGGGAATACAAAAAAATCGTTCAAACAAAAGTTTTATATAAGAACATTTTGGACAGTTTTCTATTTTTAAGTTATTTCGTAACTATCTTCTTTCTTATAGAACAATAACAGTTTGTTGAAATATTCTTAAAAACTTATAATTTTTAAAAATCATGGAATAACTTGATTTTGCGCATTACTGAAAAAAATATATTATTAGTAATTAGTAATATTTAATGTCGTTTTTATTGTGCGCGTTGATAGAGATGGTAGTTTGTTAATAATCTAAGCATTATAACATAAAAACATTTTATATGTATAGAGAGTTTAAAGTTTAGTGACCACGATTTTTGCGTAACAACAACAATTTTTCAACACTTTTAGTAAATAACACACTTGGTTAAGATTTCACTGTTTATTAGTTGACACTGCAACACTTGTTTTGCCACACAAGCAGATAAATGATGACAATTTTTCAGTTGAAATAAGTAAAAATGTTCGAAATAAAAATAAACACATTAATCACTGCACGCTGTATAAGTTCCAATTGAAACAAACCAAATTGGCAAAAAAATAGTTGCAGTCCTCTCGATGACGGTGCTATGACAATTTAAAATGTCAAAGTTGGTTAAAAAAATTTCGTCACAGAAAAATTTCATTAGATTATGAAAGCAACCATGGCAGTGTATCCAGCCATGGCAGTGTTAACTGAACAAATAATCATAATGAAGAGATACTAAAAATGGACTTGCCAACTGCCTTTTAATCAAAACTTGAAGAATTTTATAATAGAGAAATAAAAACTCTATCAAAACGTTGCGTTGGAAAACAAATTACATATCTCAGATTATGCTATACGAAACAGTAAAATGGTGTGTGTTCTTAATTATCTAGAAATTGTCCAATACTTGCATAGATTTTAAGTTTTTTTGGCGCCCAACCTGGGGCCATGCTAACGCTGGGCCCTTGTTGGGCGCCATAAATTGTGAAAGTAAAAGTTAAAAACTTCACACTGATTAGTGTTTCGTACGCATGGCACATGAAGTAAAATTTCAAGTTTACAAAAGATTAAATTTGGACGCTACGGGTCTAAATCAAAACGCTCAGGCTTTTCTAAACTCAAAACTTCACTTTATGCTTAAGCTAAGAGTGGAGAGCATTCGTTTAAAAATACTTAAAACGCTTGCATTTGAGGTTTTTGTGGCCCCTAGTTGGGCGTTATAAATCGCAAGCATAGCTAAATTTAAAACTTTCCACTGAATCAGCGTTTTGTTCGCGTGGTGCATGAAGTAAAATTTTCAGTTTAGAAAAGCCTGAGTTTGGATTTGGACATTCAGGCTTTCCTAAACTCGAAATTTTACTTCATGCTTTGTCTGGGAGTGGAAAGCAAACGGTTAAGCTTTAAAATGAACGCTTAATAATTTTTTTTAACTTATTGATTAATAACGAAATACGCTCTAGTTTGATTTGTACATTTTTTATACAGGGTAATTTACAATTCTTAATAAATATACATATATTTATTAAGAATTGTAAATTACCCGTGATTCAATAAATGAATGAATCTAAACCGGTTTACCGATATTTCACCGAGAAATCATGATATTGTTGTTTCAGGGGTAAAATTCATTAAATACGTTACGTGGATAATTAATAGAATTTAAAGATTTACCTTTACCAAGTGTTTTCCACTCCCAAACTAAGCATGAAGTAAAATTTCGGGTTTAGAAAAGCCCCGTGAAAATTTGTCAAGGGTCGCGCAGCGACCCGAGACAAATTTTCTGGGCTTTTCTAAACCCGAAATTTTACTTCATGCGCCACGCGTATAAAACAGTGATTTAACGAGAAATTTAAAAACACACAAAAGATATTTTTTATGTTATTCCTCGCAATTTATTCGAATTATTTTTGACGATTCAAATCCTTTTGTAAGTATTCGAATCCTTTTATAAATATTCGAATCCTTTCATAAATATTTGAATCCTTTTATAAATATTCGAATCCTTTTATAAATATTCGAATCCTTTCATAAGGATTCGAATCACCCACATTTGGATTCGAATACGAATCCTCTTAAAAAAATGTAACCAATCCGGATCACAAATCCAGTTGAACTAAAGTATTCTAATGCCTCTTTTGAATCCTCTAAAAGGATTCGAATCCAGGATTCGAATACTGAATGATTCGAATCCTGCCCAGCTCTGGTAGAGGCCCTGCCACCTAACCCAGGGGTCGCGGGTTCGAGTCCCGCTGGGTCATTTTAAAGTACAAAATGATTTCACCTGGGTCCATGGATTTCTGTGAATGTTTGTGGCGTCTAAATATAGATAAATACAAAAATTTTAAGGTGAAATGGTCTGGGACCAATATCCAGTAAATGTATAAAAAACAGTGGATTTTTTGATAACTATAGATTTTATGAGAAAATTATATAAGAATTATATAATTACAAAATCATTGTGGAGGGCATAATAAAGTCACATTTTAGAGTTTTTTAATTTTTTAATTTTGAATTAAATAAATTGATAGTAAGCTACGTGAAGATCAAATTAGTTTGACGAATAAAGCACTAATAACCTTTCTTCACACTTTTATTTGAATTACCAAATGTACATTTTGGACACAATCAATGGTCACCTTGTGTCCGAAATGTACATTTGGTAATTCAAATAAAAGTGTGAAGAAAGGGTATTAGTGCTTTATTCGTCAAATTTTAATTTTGATTTATACTATACTAAAATAAAAAACTTAAATTTCAGACAGATGTGTAAAGAAAGAATTAAAAAAAATCGGAATAATAATAAAAAATCAGTATTCTTAATTTTCATAGGGTATGGCGCACTCTTTAAGGAACAAATCAAATTGAATACAACTCAAACCTAATAACACCCATTATTAGTTTTCTCGTTTATTAAATATATGGCTTAATAAATTTTCAATTCAAATTGTCGCTTCGGATTTATACTCGATTATCTCCAAACGAAAGGGAAATTCCGGGACCAGGGGTTGGAAAATTGTCGGGAAAAAAACTGCACACGTGTTCATGAAAATCGCACAAGTTGTACTCTCTCTCGGAAAATTGATCGTTTTCCATTTTCGATTATATAAATCACTGTGAACGATTCACATTGTCCACACACACACAGGCACAAAAGGAGAAATACTGTGAATCCGGAAGAAGTTTTTTTATATGTAATCTAAAAAGCTTCCTCTGCTTTTGTGTGTAAAGGAAATCATATATATTATAAGACATTTATAATATCAACGATTTTCGAAAATATGAGCTTCATGCGTGGTTGATGTTATTATTAAAGTAAATTTGATATTTGGAAAAGGTAATAAATCCACAAAAGGGTTTTAAGGTTTCTACAAAAATAAATTATATTTTCATTCATTAAATGTATTTTGTTAGTAATTATCGTAATAATTCCTTTCTTCACTTTATTTTGATTATGCTAAATGCACATTTCAAACACTAAGTGTTTATTTTCAAATTGTGTTTGAAATGTACATTTTACCTGATAAAAATAAAGTGAAGAAAGTAATTACTACAATAATTAATAAAAAAATACTTCACGTAACTAAAAGAAGAATATTGAAAATGTTTTTTTGTCTAATTTGAATAATTTATCGGTATATTTTCGACAATAAAAATGTTAATTTCCAAATATAGTTTGTATTCGGCAAATCCAAATTTTGTTTTTACTTCATGCTCAATCACTTAGTGGAAACACGTTTTAGTAGTATTTGGTGGTTAGCACTCGGTATCTAAAAAACATATTTTTATAAAGTCATAAGTAATTTGATATTTTCTCATGATAGAGAAAATCAAACAAGAAGCACTTATCATAGATTCTAAGAAACATATTTTAATGCAGCTATAGTTTTAAAATTGAATTTAAGTTCAGTATTCTGGCACCAGATACTCAGAGACGCGTTTCGGATTTCAAGGTCCTCGTCAGTGTGGTCCCGACCGACAGTTTATTTGATAGTTTTTGAATATCGACGAGAACCCTCTATATTTTTATCTTTTGTTGTAACTTTGTTTAATATTTTTAGCATCCCTAAATAATATTGTATAACTTGTTATTAACATTTTGAACAATCTTAGACCAATTCTCTTAACCCTTTCGGCGCCACCACTAAATTTGGTAAACATACTGGGATTTTTTTAAAAATATACATACATGTAAGCTGTAAACTTTCCGATAATTGTTTTTTTTAAATAGTTTAATTTAAAGTCATAAATGAGTGTTTTCCAATCCCAGATTAAGCATGAAGTAAAATTTCGAGTTTAGAAAAGCCTGAAATTTGGTTTGGTCACGTAGCGCGAAGCGCGGAGCGGCCAAACCAAATTATCAGGCTTTTCTAAACCTTAAATTTTACTTCATGCGCCACGCGTATGAAACACTGATTTTATATGAAGTTCAAAATATTCTACTCAAGCAATATGCTCAAAAAGTGTATTCTGAACATCACATTACATCAGTGGTTAGTACGCGTGGCGCATGAAGTAAAATTTCGAGTTTAGAAAAGCCTGAAAATTTGGTTTGGCCGCTCCGCGCTTCGCGCTACGCGACCAAACCAAATTTTCAGGCTTTTCTAAACTCGAAATTTTACTTCATGCTTAATCTGGGAGTGGAAAACACTCGTTTGATAGCTCAATTTAAAATATTTGTAAAAACAGCGAATATTTGAAGATTTACAGCGTATACAGTATATAGAGATATGTATACTTAAAAGAAAAACTTTTTGTATATCTGAGATAGTAACAAATACTATGCAGTATACGAAACATTTTTTTGGGCACCAGAAATATTTCAGGGCTAAAAGGGTTAACTCGCTATTACAATTTTGAGCAATCGTAGACCTATGCCGGGTTTCACCAACGTCAATTAAATCGACCGATTCATTGATTAAAATCTAGTAATATTGTTATACATTTCAAAAAATCAATCAAATCATATGACATTGATGTTTATGACATGGAAAATGTGTCGTATGTTCAATAAAATAAAACCTCTAGAGTGCCATGGAATATATTGTTGGTTGGCAACTCTGAAATTATACATTATTCTGTCTGACGTTTTATATGACGATTCCTAGATCATTGCTCTCTAGAGGTTCTTTTCTATTGAACATAAGATATATTCCAATCGACAAATAAATTTAATCAATGAATAATGATAATAACTCGTAATTAATATTTTGAGCAATTTCAACTCATTATTTATCTCGTTATTAATTAGGTAAAAAGAAATAAACACAACTATTTGTTTCACAAAAATTAATATTTTGAGTAATCTTTGAATAACCTTTGTTTTTAACTTGTTTGTAAATATTTTGTTTGAATACTCTTAAATAATCTCGGTTAACTCGTTATTGATTTCTTGAGCAATAGTGTACAGAGAGTGGTCGAGAGTGCATTAAAAGAACCAGTTTTTAGCATCCTTAAATAATCTTGTATAACTTGTTATTAACATTTTGAACAATCTTAGACCAATTCTCTTAACCGTTTCGGCGCCACCACTAAATTTGGTAGACATACTGGGATTTTCTTTTAAATATACATACATGTATGCATGAGCTGTAAACTTTCCGATAATTGTTTTTTTTAAATAGTTTAATTTGAAGTCATAAATAAGTGTTTTCCAATCCCAGATTAAGCATGAAGTAAAATTTCGAGTTTAGAAAAGCCTCAAATTTGGTTTGGTCACGTAGCGCGAAGCGTGGAGCGGCCAAACCAAATTATCAGGGTTTTCTAAACCTTAAATTTTACTTCATGCGTCACGCGTATGAAACACTGATTTTATATGAAGTTCAAAATATTCTACTCAAGCGATATGCTCAAAATGTGTATTCTGAACATTACATTACATTAGTGGTTAGTACGCGTGGCGCATGAACTAAAATTTCGAGTTTAGAAAAGCCTGAAAATTTGGTTTGGCCGCTCCGCGCTTCGCGCTACGCGATCAAACCAAATTTTCAGGCTATTCTAAACTCGAAATTTTACTTCATGCTTAATCTGGGAGTGGAAAACACTCGTTTGATAGCTCAATTTAAAATATTTGTAAAAACAGCGAATATCTGAAGATTTACATCGTATACAGTATATAGAGATATGTATACTTAACAGAAAAACTCTTTGTATATCTGAGATAGTAACAAATACTATGCAGTATACGAAACATTTTTTTGGGCACCAGAAATATTTCAGGGCTAAAGGGTTAACTCGCTATTACAATTTTGAGCAATCGTAGACCTATGCCGGGTTTCACCAACGTCAATTAAATCGACCGATTCATTGATTAAAATCTAGTAATATTGTTATACATTTCACAAAATCAATAAATTCATATGACATTGATGTTTATGACATGGAAAATGTGTCGTATGTTCAATAAAATAAAACCTCTAGAGTGCCATGGAATATATTGTTGGTTGGCAACTCTGAAATTATACATTATTCTGTCTGACGTTTTATATGACAATTCCTAAACCGTGTAGCCAACTTAAATTAAAAAAAATCATTGCTCTCTAGAGGTTCTTTTCTATTGAACATAAGATATATTTCAATCGACAAATAAATGTAATCAATGAATAATGATGGACCTACGTTTTTTTAACTCGTTTAAAATATTTTGAGCAATCTCAGGTCAACTTTTATAACTCGTTATTAATATTTTGAGCAATCTCAGGTCAACTTTTATAACTCGTTATTAATATTTTGAGCAATTTCAACACATTATTTATCTCGTTATTAATTAGGTAAAAAGAAATAAACACAACTATTTGTTTCACAAAAATTAATATTTTGAGCACTCTTAATTTTTGTTTATCTCGATTAATATTTTGAGTAATCTTTGAATAACCTTTGTTTTCAACTCGTTTGTAAATATTTTGTTTGAATACTCTTAAATAATCTCGGTTAACTCGTTATTGATATCTTAAGCAATAGTGTACAGAGAGTGGTCGAGAGTGCATTAAAAGAACCAGTTTCTTTAGTCTGATTGCTCTTGGTACGTACACACATACACACACATACGTGCGTCCATGCTCGATAATAAAACACGTGGAAATGAGAGATGAGGGGGAAAGAGAGAAGTGCAGCGAATGCAACAAAGGTGGTCTGGTCAGGCCTCAGTGACCAATCTGGCGGCCGTGAACTCGGTACAAGACCAGGACAGAACCTCTTTCTTACAATTCTAATACTTCTATTTAATACTTCTATACTGCAATCCTTGTTTTTGCTATCCAAGAAAACATTTTTCTCTTACTCTTAGCTACGTAATAGTTTTCAGCTGCAATACTTCTTTTGATTACCTAATAACACCTTTCTCTCTTTATTTCTTCTCAATACTAGCTATCCTAGAAGGTACTTCTATTTTATATTTTTATGTAGCAATCATTTTTTGATACCCAATAACACCACGTTCTTTCAATCCTAGCTCTTCTAATACTTCTGTTATATTTCCATGCTACAATACTTTTATTGGTATCTAAGAATACCTCGTCTGGCAATCCAATGAATAAGTAGGTTTCTAGTTTATATTTTTATGCTGCAATAGTTTTTTTGATACCTAATAACACCACTTTCTCTCAATCCTAGCTATTCTAATACTTTTGTTATACTTCCATTCTGCAATACTTTTATTGATATCTAAGAATACCTCGTCTGGCAATACAATGAATGAGTAGGTACTTTTATTTTAAATTTTTATGCTGCAACTGTTTTTTTATACCTAATAACACCATTAACTCTCAATCCTAGCTATCCTAATACTTTTGGTATACTTTCATTCTGCAATACTTTTATTGATATCTAAGAATACCTTGTCTGGTAATCCAATGAATAAGTAGGTACTTCTATTTTATATTTTTATGCTGCAATCGTTTTTTTTTGATACCCAATAAAACCACTTTCTCTCAATCCTAGCTATCCTAATACTTTTCTTATACTTCCATTCTGCAATACTTTTATTGATATCTAAGAATACCTTGTCTGGCAATCCAATTAATAAGTAGGTACTTCTATTTTATATTTTTATGCTGCAATTGTTTTTTTGATACCCAATAAAACCACGTTCTCTCAATCCTAGCTATCCTAATACTTCTGTTATACTTCCGTGCTACAAGACTTTTATTGGTATCGGAGAATACCTCGTTTGGCAATCCAACAATCCTAATACCTCAATTTTATACCTCTATGCTTCAATACTTTCTTTGATACCTAAGACCAGCCCTCTTGCTATCAATTATAGCTATCTTAATCGAAATACACTTCTGTTTTTTACATCTATGTGGTGATACTTTTTTGATATCTACAGTTTTCAAGTTTGACATTAGAACTAAATATAATCTTTTGAAGAATGAAATAATTTACAAATCTGAAGCAATTTCTCGAATCGATTCGTCAAAGCTTTCTTTAAAAATTGGATCGTCTATTCAAAATTACGAAACTGGACTATGTAATTACTTCTGGTCCTCGAAATTCTGGCTCAATTTGCCAAAGTTGCCAATTTCTCGAATCGATTCGTCAAAGCTGTCTTTAAAATATGAGTCGTCTTTTTAAAATTACTAAACTGGAGTATGTAATTACTTCTGGTCCTCAAAATTCTGGCTCAATTTGCCAAAGTTGTCTTCAAATTTACAAATATGAAGAAACATTTTCTAATCCTTAAAATTCTGACTCAATGCGCAACGCAAATCAAATCTGCAAAATTCTGTATCCTTTGCCAAAGCAGATTTTTTTAAATGTACAGATCGGAATCAACCTTTTTACTATCCCACATATGCAAAACAAAGGGAAAGTATTGTTTTCGCAAAAATGTTCAAATCAATTTATTAATTAAATATATCCATTTTGAGGCCCCCGAGTTAATTAAGACCATTTTGAACAATGTCTGTCTGTCCTGTTCTTCTGTAATTCTGTCGCCACGATAAAGTCTAAACTAATTGAGCTGTTAAGATGACATTATAAACTTAAGCTTTTTATTACGATAGTAGTATCCGATCAACTTTTGGTGAAAATGCTGGAACCGGAAGTGGTAGTTTACTCTTAGCATTTTTTGGATTTTCTTTAATATTGATCATATAAAAAAATCTTGTTAAGAAAAGTTGTATATAATCAAAAAATAAGCATTTAATGCATATTCACTTTATGTTGTAGCTCTTTTTGTTATTTTATTAATATTTTAAAATGTGAATTTTAAAAATTAATTACTTTATAACTTTGAATAAGTGAGCTATTGTTATAAATGACGTTACTTTGACTTAGTCATGATTAATATTTTGTAGAAAACTGAAAACATAAGTGAGGCTTACGAACACAGTTTAACAGGAATGAGTTGAAAAATAAGGTAGGGGAAAGCTACTGATTTCAAGTATCTAACATGAAGGAAAGTAGTATGATAGACATATCAATATTTTTTAATAGATGGAGATTTTTATTTAGTACGAATCGTACTTGATTCACAAGACAGTCAACCTGGTCAAAGGTATGCCTACAGTATGCTCAAAAAGTTGGTCAAAACTACTCAAACTTCCTAAATAGGCGTTTAAGACACTAAAATTCAATTGTCCCACAGCGACTAAACCTTAAAAATTAGGTTCAAATTCTAAGAATTGAATTACATTGTGTGTAATGGGCAAGTGCACCGTTTTGTAGCGGCTAAATAGTTTGAAATGGGAATAGGAATGGTCGAACAGTTGCACAGTTATTTACGGCTAGCGCGCCCATAAAGCCGATATCGGGGAAAGACTTGGAAAAAATCGGATTGCGGCGAATTTCTCCATTTTCTCGTGAACAGCTGCGCGCACGCGGACAGCCAGCTGGACTCTAAACGCCGGCTTGTAATCAAACCGACAAATTGAGCAATTCCATGGGAAAGCAACTACGACTGTCTTTCAACTTAGTCATCGGTGATTATCAATTTTCTTTGTCTGTTTCGAATCTGCAACCATATATATAATAATACCAAATAGATACATTCTAGTCGTACTTTAATGCCAGATTAAATTCTGATTACTCTTTATTTGTAATTTGTAGTTTCAATTAAAAAAAATAAATAAATCAAAGGGATAATTTTCACCAAATTGTAGTCGGTTGTGTAAATGAATGGATAATTAAATTTTGATGATTAGATGCGAGTTGAATTTATTAATAATTGTTTTAACAATTCTAGCATTTTTATATCCACTGAAATATACGTTATGCTGGCCCAAGTATTAGACCACCTTGAAAAACATAACATACTGTCTGATTCTCAATATGGTTTTCGTAAGGGAAAATCCACTGCCAGCGCGATTGTCGACTTCACTAATAATGTCCTGCAAGGCTTTGAGTCGAATATGCATACCACTGCAACTTTCCTGGACCTCAGCAAGGCCTTCGACTGCCTGGATCATGGTGTTCTCTTACGAAAACTATACTTCTATAACTTCCACCCTAGCAGCTGTAGACTAATAGGATCCTACCTACACCATAGACTACAAATTGTCACCATAGATAGTAAACAATCGAGGGAAAAGT
The DNA here is from genome assembly GCA_932526585.2 of Philonthus cognatus. Taxonomy (NCBI): domain Eukaryota; kingdom Metazoa; phylum Arthropoda; class Insecta; order Coleoptera; family Staphylinidae; genus Philonthus; species Philonthus cognatus. The sequence goes on from OW052244.1 coordinate 42,963,474, forward strand.
ACCTCACTCATGGTGTACCCCAAGGATCTATTCTCGGGCCTGTACTTTTTCTCATCTACATTAACGATCTCTCGTCTACAGCAACAGCTTCCACCTTGTTTCAGTTTGAGGATGATACCACCTTTACAAACAGTTCACTTGACCTTTTACACGCGACTGAGCAGCACAATAAATCAAAAAATGACGTCATTCATTGGTTTGAGACGAACAGATTAATCCTTAATCCAAACAAAACAGTCAACCTACTATTTTCTTTGCGTACAGACGCACCTGAACAAACGCCAGCTAAGTTTCTCGGTGTCTGTCTCGACAATAGGTTGACATGGAAAAACCAGGCAGAGTCAGTAGCTCACAAAGTATGTCGTTCCATATTTTTACTGCGGCACTTAAAGGTAAGCCTCCCTCCGAGTGCTATACGTACTGCGTACCTCGCAGTATGCCAATCACGCCTGGTATACGGGATTCTTGCTTGGGGACACACACCTATATTGAATCGTATGTTTGGTCTACAAATAAGGGCAGTACGTATAATTTCAGACCTAAAATATCAGGACGACTGCAAAGCCAAATATACTGAGCTAGGCATTCCAGCTCTCCCCTCGCTGTACATACTGGAATGCTTAGTACATGTTCGGAAAAACATCACAGAATACGACCTGCACTCGATGAGACATCGCCACGACACAAGAACTGCGTCAAAAATTTGTCTAAATTACATGCGTCTCAATAAGTCACGGAATGGCACCAATTACTATGGGCCAAAAATATACAACTTGCTACCAGATATAATTAAGTCAGCAAATCAGGCAAAATTCAAAATTACGATAAAGAAATACCTCGCTGCCAAAGCATTCTACATATTAAATGAATGTCTTATAAATGACTACAGTAACGTATCCAGCACAGTCGAATTTTAACACAGTTACTCTTTATTTATTGTATGTAAGTCTTAAGTTAATTTTAATTGTAACTACTCATAATTAAAACCTGTACTCTTCTTATATTATTTTGTGCTTATATTTATTTATTATTGTTATATGTCTTATTTTATCTTACTACTTATATATGTATTCTTGACCTGTGTAAACTGATTTAATAGCACCAATAAAGTAAAGTAAAGTAAAGTAAAGTAAAGTAAAGTAAAGTAAAGTAAAGTAAAGTAAAGTATACATATCTCGATGCGTGCGTTGTAAAACTTTAGGGATTCTTTGAGTTTTTCTTTTGTTTTTTTGAAGTTCCTAACGAGTGTTTCCACTGCTATATATCTAATCTAACCTTATTAAGTAGGCAACTTATCTGATTCAGTTTTTAATGTAATGACATAAATTGACGTTTTAAAGTGAAATAACAACACTGACTTAAAATAACATTGTTCCTACATCATATATCAACATTAATCCGTTTTTGTTTATGAAATATAAATTTTATAGTCAAAAACGAAAAATTACATAAAATTGTCAATTTATGCTAATTGAATATAATTTTATTGGTCGTGTTGTCTTTACTGCCGGTATGGCGATGACAAAAGAACTGCATTTTACTTTGAAATTGAAATGACAATTGAGAATATTGACGTTTATATGGAGTTGGGTTTAGTTAAAGTGTCATTTTGTGGAGTTTGGTTAGACGCGACATTTTACAGTTGGGTAAGGTTAGATGTTATTTTGTAGAGTTAGGTTAAAATTCATTTTATGAAGTTGGGTTGGGTTTGGTCGGGTTAGGTTATATGTATTTTGCGGAGTGGGATTAGGTTAGTTTAGATGTAATTTGATGGAATTAAGTTAGAGTTGTATTTGTGAAGTTAGGTTTAGTAAGGTTATATGTCTCTCTGTGGAGATGAGTTAGGTTAGATGTTACTTTGTAGAGTTGCGTTACATTAGATGTTAGTTGATGGAGTTAGGGTTGGGTTGGAACTTATTTTGTGAAGTTGTATTTGATTTCGATGTGTTGTGGAGTTGAGTTAGATTAGGTTAGATCAAATTCCGGTGGTGATTTTGTAAATATATCACATTTTTGTGTTCAAGTCTATTAGAATTATTATAACGAGTGTTGTCCACTCCCAGACTAAGCATGAAGTAAAATTTCGAGTTTAGAAAAGCCCCGCGTAGAAAATTTGTCGAGGGTCGCGCAGCGACCCGAGACAAATTTTCACGGGGCTTTTCTAAACTCGAAATTTTACTTTATGCGCCACGCGTATAAAACTCTGCTTTAACGTAAAATACAATATATACTGCTTATGTTTGATTTCGCATTTATCAATTTTAGAAAAGTATAATCAAATCTTGCAATTTCTGAATTCGTTTTTATATTACTCTTCCCCGTATGTAATACAAAGGGAAAGTATTGTTTTCGTGAAAATTTTCGAATCAAAAATTTTAGCGGAAATATCCGTTTTGAGGTCCCCTGAGAATAAGACCATTTTTGAAAAATATCTGTCTGTCTGTCTGTCTGTCTGTGTATGTGTCTGTGTGCGCTGTACCGCAAAAACCACTAAAGATATCGAGATGAAACTTAAAACTTAAGCTTTTTGTTACAATCGGAAGAACTGAAAAGCTTTTGGTGAAAATCGGAAAACCGGAAGTGGTACTTTACTCTTAGCGTTTTTCAGTTTTTTCAGATTTTTTCAATAAATGCTCATCAAACAAAAAATTCTTTCAAATAAAAGTTGTAGATAATAACAAAATGAAGATGTATTGTTCACTTACTTCTTGTCATAGCACTCTTAGTTTTGGAGATATTTAATAAATAGTGTTTTTTATCTAGTCATTGATTTGTGTCAGTGTGTGTGTTGATACAATTGGAAAATGTTTCAAATAAAAGTTGTAGGTAATAAAATATTAAAGATTGTTTGTATCTTCACTTTTTGTCATAGCTCTCTTAGTTTTTTAGATATTCAATAAATAGTGTTTTTTATCTAGTCATTGGTTTGTGTCAGTATGTGTTGATCCAATTGAAAAATGTTTCAAATAAAAGTTGTAGTTATCAAAAAGTTGAAGATATTTTGAAAATAATAATGCTACAAATATTTTAAAAGTGATTTAATACGCAATTTACGGGGGAAAGTACTATGATGGACACATCACCATTTTTATGTTCTCTTTTTACCACTTAAATTATCCTCCACTGCTACGTGTGTTAGTTGTTCAAATTTCTAAAATTTAGAATTGAGATTTTTGAACGGCAGGCACTCTACGGTTTTTTTTCTGAACTAATGAATAACTTTTTTTCTCCCTTATATTTAGTCTGATTATATGAAATTATTTTTAAGGGGCCAGAGAAAAAAATCTGGAATCATGGAATAGTCACGGAAAAGTCAGGGAAATTTAACATTTCAAATTGGTCGCCACCGTGTCTAAGAAAGCAGACACTGGTATAACCAAAGCCTAATGACTAGCTTAAAGAGTGGAGTAAAAAATTCAAAATCTCAAGCGTACAGAACCTAAAGTCTAGAATCTAGAGTCAAGAGTCTGTGAAAGCAGAAAGTTAAAAATTTACAACATGTACGTTGTATACTTAGAAGAAAAACTCCCTGCAGGATTTTGTTGTGTGTTTTGCCAAAGACAAAATCATTTCTCTGAACGCAGTAAAATTTCCTTGGTTATAATGTTTGTTAAAATATTAATTTAAAAGTTAATTGCTCATAAAATAGATATTCATACAATATTAGTAGCTTCACATAACCATAAAGAATTCTTCCATTTACAGCAAAATATAAAACCGTTATAGTAGTTTAACCGTTCCGTTGTAAAAGCTCAAACTTAATTTTTTCCTTGCGTTATAAACATTAACTAATACAGTGTCAAGGTGTAAAATATCGTTGAACCAATATTGCACTGAAGCCGGCCAGAGACGAGTTAATATCCGGCAGTAAAGAAAATTGAATTCCGGACGGCTAAATTTCTGTTTGGCTTTTAGTGCCCGATCAAAAATTTATCGGCACACAATAAACAGGCACACGGCGGCACACATTTTCATTTGCACACGTCAGACTGCTGTCAGTCCATCAAAACGGAAAGCGCGGTGTGTATAGAAGGAAACTCCTTTCGACGGGAAGGGAAAAGTGTTCGCATCAATCATGCGAATGTGTGTCTGAATTTCATTGCCAGGAATTTATTCGAAGAATATCGATTTGTGTTTATTTACTCACGCACCGAACTCAAATATTGATTTTATTGAAAATCTCAATGAATATTAAAAGTGCGATTTTTTTTTCACAAACGATAAAAGTTACTATGATTCAAGTAATATTTATTTAAATTAATATATAATTCCAGGTGCCCACTGACCAACGGCATATTTGGTCTATAAAGACTTTAAAAGTAAATGTTCTTTTTTAAAAATGACGAAATGTTAGAAAAAAAAATTGTAAACATTATTCTATGTAATGTATAATATGTAAAAAAGACCCTGTAATCGAAAACAAAAAAATTGTGGTGTCCATCATAGCACTTTCCCCATCACCTAAACCCTGGGTCTCCAAACTATCTTCTTCGCAGGCCACAAATACAATTCTACATAATAAAGTCGGCCAAGATCCGATTAATTTTATAAAATTATGAAAAATTTAAGGAACAATTGTTACAATATTTCAAAATATGACATTTACAAAAAAAATTACAAACAATGGCGGGCCGGATTCATGAAAGTCGCGGCCCGGATTTGGCCCGCGGGCCGTAGTTTGGAGACCACTGACCTAAACAATTGATAATTGACATAATAAACTTAATTCACTAGTAAATTAGTTAAAGACCATTTCACATTAAATCGGTGTTTTATACGCGTGGCGCATGAAGTAAAATTTCGAGTTTAGAAAAGCCTAATTTGGCTCGGTCGCTCCGCTTCGCTACGCGCCCGAGCCAAATTTTCAGGCTTTTCTAAACTCGAAATTTTACTTCATGCTTAACCTGGGAGTGGAAGACACTCGTTTGTTTCATCATTACATGTTAAGAAGGATTTAAAAGATAATTAGGTAAATTACAGTTAATTAAATGATGAAATGCTATCAAAATGCCATAATAGTGAAATGACTGTTCAAATGTTACAATAGTCATTTAATGTTAAAATACTATCAAATTGCCATAGTGTTGAAATTATCGTCAGCGTATTTCAATAGTCATTTAATGGTGAAATAATATCAAAATAATGAAAATACCGTCGACTATGATGAAATATTATCAAAATGTCTTAATAGTGAAATCGCTGTCAAAATGTTACGACAATCATTTAATGATGAAATATTATCAAAATGCCAGAATAGTGAAAATAGTATAATAACATACTATCAAAAAACGTTGCTCTTTCAAAATATGTGAACATTTAAATATATCGATGGTTTTTGAGTAATTTCCATCTGATTGTCAAAAGGTGCGTTTTTTTAATCCAAATTTTATGGATTGTAAAATTTGAAAACATCATAACTTCAACATTTTAAGTGAGATCTTTATAATATTTTATATGGATTTAAAAAAAACATTGGTCTATCAGAATATGTCAATCAAAATACCTAATCGATGGTTTCTGACTTATTTACAAAAAAAAACGACATTGCAAGGTGACTTTATCTAAGTTATAATTGATGGTCATTTTTATAGCAATTGGTTTAAGTTTTATCAAAAGTTATGCATTTTTTTCCCTATAATTCCTTATAAAATCCATGTAAAATATTAAAAGTAAGTGTACATAATTTTATGTATTTCAACATGAATAAAGTCACTTTTGATTGGGGCTCAATGGGGCTCATTATCAAAATACTCCGTCGATGGTTTCTGACTTATTTACAAAAAAAAACGACATTGTAAGGTGATTTTATCTAAGTTTTAATGCAATTCCAGTTTCTTACATTCATAACTTTTGAAATGTTCATTATATCTTTATGAAATATTTTATGGAAATCAATTAAAGATTGCCCTTTTAGAATATATCAAAATATCAAAACTCTCCGTAGATAGTGTTTAAGTTATTTACACAAAAACATCGCTACGACAAAAAGTGTATACACATAAAATGCTTATTTTTTTATTATCTACAAATTTTCTTAAAACTTTTTTTTTATAAGATCAATATTAAAGGAAAATTCACCAAAAATTAACCGAATAGTACTATTGTAATGATGAGCTTAAGTTTATAGTGATTTTTTAACAGCTCAATCGGTTTAGACTTTATCGTGGCGACTTTAGATTTTATCGTGGCGTGACAGAATTACAGACAGACATTTTTCAAAAAAGGTCCTAACTAGTGGGATCTCAAAATGGATATGTCCACTAAAATTTTTGATTTGAAAAATTTTGCGAAAACAATACCATCCCTTTGTTTTTCATATGGGTGAAGTAAAAAATATACTAGGGTGTTCCATTTAAACTTTTAAAATTGATGTCACACTCGGTGAAACCGAAAATGCTACTAAAGTTTCCTGATCACCACTAAGTTCCAATGTAATTTTAGTAGTGACGGTCAAGATCGAGTATCTCAAGGATCGATCAAGCAATGATCGATCAGTAGATAAAGTATCGAGCAGATCGATCTGATCAAAAAGATCGAGCCGCTCGGAAAGATCAAGCCGATCAAAGAGATCGAGCCGCTCGGAAAGATCGAGCCGCTCGCAAAGATCGAGCCGCTCAAAAAGATCGAGCCGATCGAAAAGATCGAGCGGCTCGATCATTTGCAAGGATCGAGCGGATCGCGCAGTCGATCTTATTTGATCATTACTAAAAAAAATACTTGTTATTTAAACACTCGTTACTTAATGACTAAATGAATTAATATAATAAATGCAAATTATGCTTTTTAGTGTAATTACAATTAATATTGAATTTTTAATTATAAATTGTACAAATACGAAAAAGTGAGGATTAATAAATAAATTGCAGACCAGAATTTTCGCGACCTACCACAATACAATATTTACATCAGGGCTGGCCAACACAAATTGCTTCAGGGGCCAAAATTAACACTTAGAATGTTTCAAGGGCCGCATCACAGATTTTTGTTTGCAAAATCAATTTTTTTTTGATATTCAATTTTTCATTCAGAAATGGTAAAGACTTGTTTTGGCATTTTTGACATTTTTGACATTTTTTTCAGGAATCTAAAATTCCGTTATGATTGTTTCTTTTTGTACAGGGAATTTTTCTATTCTGTATAGATATCTCTGCGCATATGCTGAAAAATGTTCAAACAAGATTCACATAAGAAATAAGTAGTATATTTTGAACTTCACTTTAAATCAGTGTTTTGTGCGCGTGGCGCATGAAGTAAAATTTCGAGTTTCGAAAAGCCTGAAAATTTGGATTGATCGCTTCGCTTCGCTACGCGATCAATCCAAATTTTCAGGCTTTTCTAAACTCGAAATTTTACTTCATGCTTAATCTGGGAGCGGAAAATACTCGTTTAAAGCTTCAAATCGAATTCATTTAGAAAAGCAACGAATATGTATACTCTAAAGAACAACTCCATGTACACAGTGATTTTTTTTTAGGTAAACATATGCATAAGCTGTAAATTTTGCGACATTTGATGTTTTTAAATAAGTTCAATTTGAAGTTTATACGAGTATTTTCCACTCCCAGACTAAGCATGAAGTAAAATTTCGAGTTTAGAAAAGCCCCGTGAAAATTTGTCTCGGGTCGCGCAGCGACCCGAGACAAATTTTCTGGGCTTTTCTAAACTCGAAATTTTACTTCATGCGCCACGCGTATAAAACAGATTTTAAGTAAAGTTCGAATAAACATAAATTTTACAATATGTTACTGTTTAATACGCGTGGCGCATGAAGTAAAATTTCGAGTTTAGAAAAGCCCAGAAAAATTGTCTCGGGTCGCTGTGCGGCCCGAGACAAATTTTCATGGGGCTTTTATAAACTCGAAATTTTACTTCATGCTTAGTCTGGGAGTGGAAAATACTCGTTTAAAGCTTCAAATTGAACTTAAAAAAAAAACAGGGAATATCTAAAGATTTACAATGGGCTGAATTTGGAATACGTATACTTAATAGAAAAACTCCCTGTACATTATTTTCTGTTTCTATAAAATAAAAATAATGTACACATACCACAACATTTTATTTTCTGCGGATATTATAATTAACAAAATAAAATTTGTATGTGATTTTCTGTATACATTTTGCCCGCAAATGTTAAATAATAGACGTAAAATAAAAGTAATTTATTTACTTTGAAAGTTTACGAATTACCTATTTAGTCAAGCTAAATAATGTGATCGTTCAATGATACCTCTCCTAGGCCGATCGATACGCTCGAAAATAGCTCAAAATAGCTCTATAGCAGGTATGGGCAACCTTTGACATGTTGAGGGCCAAACTTTAGCGTGTAAATACGTTCGCGGGCCGCGTTTAAAAGTACTTAGTGCATTTTAAAGTAGTGATAATATTTTTTGCGATAGATATTAGACATGAAATAATACGACAATGTTATTATAGTACAATTTATTAAAATAACAAAATGAAATTTAGAAAAATGGTACATTATAATTAAATCGTTAAATTTGCAATTGTTACAAACTACGGAAGTTAAATACACCGAAATCAATGAGACACAAGCTTGAATTTGGGAAACTAATCCATCGATATTTGGATTAACTCCACTGACACAAAGACGTAAAGAATTTTCCAAATTATCGTCAGTCAGTCTTGTACGATGTGTTGATTTATTAATTTTCCTCAATGAAAAGAACTGTTCGCATTTATAAGTACTGCCAAACGCACAAATCAATCTTCTTGCGAATTTTCTAAGCTGCGGAAAATTGTCTTCCTCTAGGTATTTATTGTAGAAATCGCACAACTCTACGTCTTCAAATTTGGATTTTAGGAGTGAGTTCTCTTGAATCTCGATCAACTCCATTTGTAAGTGTATTGGAGCATTTTGTACAATATATGTTGTAGGAGTAGCAAATAAACTGAAACAGTCTTCCATGTTTTTGAAGTCGCAAAATCTGTTCAAAAATTGTTTCGACAGTAACTTGAGATCTTCAGCATATTGAGCATAAGCAATATTTTCATACGCAGAGAGCGTGTTGAAATGGTAACTGTTACCAGACAGCATCTGTGACTCCTACAAGCGTAGTTTGATCTGAAACGCTTTTAAATGGCTGTACAAATCATTTACTAACTGTCCTTGTTTTTGAAGTTTCAAATTTAAATCATTCAAATAGCTTGTAAGATCGACCAGAAATGCTAAGTCACATATCCATTTTGGGTCACTTAATTCAGATAGTGCTTTATCTTTTATTTTCATAAAGTCTGCTATCTCATTTCTAAGCTCGTAAAACCGTTTCAACATTTTTCCTTTGCTCAGCCATCTGACTTCACAATAATATGTTACGTCGTTATATTCAGCTGATATTTCATCCAAAAACGCCTTGAACTGACGATGGTTAAGCCCTCGGGATCGAATAAAGTTGATGGTTTTTACTACCACAGTCACAACATTCTGGAGGCGAATGGACTTAAAACACAAGTTCTGTTGGTAGATAATACAATGAAGGACTATCAAATCATCTTTTTGCACATTTAATTCTGTTGCTTTTTCATTCAAAATTCCGATAAAACCTTTACGTAAGCCGACCATAGAAGGTGCACCATCAGTGCGTACTCCAATTAATGTTGACTATGGCAAGCCAAAACTTGTGAATACCTTTTGAACTTCAATAAAAATATCCTCTCCTGTAGTGGTTCCTTTTAGCGGCTGTAAAGCAAGCAATTCCTCAGTAACAGTGAACTCCTTATCAACACCTCGAATAAATATAGCCAGTTGAGCTGTGTCAGACAAACCGGTGCTCTCGTCTAATGCTATGGAAAATGATTCAAAACCAGCCATACGGTCAGTCAATGTTGTTTTTATATCATTAGCCATCATTTCTATACCTCGAAAAACAGTTCGTCTTGACAAACTAATTTTTTCAAATTCTTTTTTCTTTTCAGGACACATAATACCGCAAACTTCTAACATACACTCCTTGATAATTTCTCCTTCGGCAAATGGTTTTAATGCCTTTGCCAATTTTGAGCTAACTATAAAACTAGCTTTCACAACATTATCAAGTTGTGTTCTTTGTTTATGAAACATTTGTTGCTGTTTTTCCAAATTTGCGGTAAGCTTCTGGATTTTGTCTGTTCTTAATTGTCCTGTCAGTGAGTGCAGCGTAGCATGCTTAGTTGAGTAATGCCTCTTTATATGGAATTCTTTCATTACTGAAATGGATTCATTAAACAGCAAACAAATAGGCTTACCATTGTGCAAGATAAAAAGAATTCTTCAGTCCATTTTTCTTGAAAATTGCGACCCTCTGTATCTACTTTTCGTTCGACATCATTTTTGTTTACTTTTCGTTCAATAAATTAAATAACAAACTATAGTTAGTAACCACTCAAGATGCACACAAAGTCACAAAGCAAGTTGACGGCTCGAGCAGTTCGCTAGGATATCGCTTGTCCAAGTTATCACCTCGGTAGCTCAAATAGAACTGAACTAACGTTCGGGCCATCCACCCGCTTATATAGGCAAAATGAACGAATAATCTGGAATAAACTAGTTTAAAATAATTGAGAAGCAATAAAGCTTTTGATGTGTCGTCCGTGAGGCGGCAAACATCAAAGAATTTCATGTTTTCCGCCTCACTGTCACTCCCGTGAGTATAAGTACCTAATGTAATATTTTTTAAATTAGTTTTTTCAAAATGTCTCGCGGGCCGGGTCATATCTTACAGCGGGCCGGGGGTTGCCCATATGTACTCTATAGCATGCAGCTAGAGTACCTCAAACCGTATAACTTGATCAATGGTCTCGAGCCGACCGATTTGATTAATCTGCTCGTGCCGATTGATCAATCGACTAGCTCGACACGTTCGAAAAGATCGAGCTGCCTGAAACGATCGAGCCGCCCGAAAAGATCGAGCCGATCGAAAAGATCGAGACGATCAAGAAGATCGAACCGATCAGAAAGATCGACCAGACCGAGCCAATCAAAAAAATCGAGCGGTTCGATCGCTTGCAAGGATCGATCAATCGATCTTTTTTGATCGATCTTGCCCATCACTAAATTTTAGTATAAACCTACCAAATTTTAAATTGATATCTCAAATTATAAAAAAACTTAAGTGGGTGAGCCTGTTTTGTGTTACACCCGGTATAATTTACTGTTTTTTGTAGCAATTTCAATATTTTTTACAATTTTTCTAGAGTTTAAGTTTTTGTTAATTTCATTTTTCCTAACAGTATGATAAAATGATTTTCCGTCATAATTCGTTCGAATTTCAAAAAAAGAATAATCTAGATTTCTGTTTGGGGCATGCCCGCATTTGTAGATAAAATCGGCACGTTCAAACGATCCAATCAACACCACAAATAAGTTCATCATCACATGTGGGATCTTTCCATTATTTATTTATCCCGCATTTGCACGCAAAAGATTTTTTTAGAGTAAAAAAATCAAATTACAGACATAATTAACTGACAATTTTACACATTGATAATCACCATTTATGTTTAAAATCTAATTCTCATAATAATTTTAATCTACCTATTTTCTTGTTGTTAAAGAATCATAACTTTCTATTGAAGTTTAATAGAAAACGATAAATTAATTACTTTTTCTATTTTTAGGCGTTAAGTGTTTTTATTTAAAACAATAAATATTATACTAGCGAGTGTTTTCATTCCTTGATTAAGCATGAAGTAAATATTTTGAGTTTAGAAAAGCTTGAAAATTTGGATTGGACCAATCCAAATTTTCAGGGTTTTCTAAACTCGAAATATTTACTTCATGCGCCAGTCGTATTGAACACTGATTTAATGTTAAGTTTATAAACATACTTTCTCTTTAATTACAACTCAATAAGCAAAACAACATGAGATGAAAGTTATGTTTGATAAACTTTACAACAAGTAATATTTTATAACGTTAAATATAAATGAAGACAACTTTTTCTAAATTATTTTGTTTTGACCTAGAAACTAATCAATTCAATATATTTTGGATTAAACATTGAACACTATTTCGTTATTATTTTTTTTTTCGAATCGTGAAACTAGCCTGTTGAATATTTTCCTGGGTCTTGAACTAATTTCTCTTTTAATACTTGATGAAACATTTTAAATAATTAGGTAAATAATGAAACATCATGATTTGTTTTTAAAGAATTGTGAAAATGAACCATAGTGTTTAATTTATTACCAAATTATTTTCCTTACAATCATAAAATCAATAACAGTGAGACTACATATTATGTAGAAAACTTGAATAATAAAATCAATAACAGTGAAAGTACTGCGTTGAAAATATCAAAATATTTTATTTTTATGTGAATTAGGTAATTATTTGGTGTTTATGTAAATCAAGCGTGTGTTCGGTTTGTGTTTGTGCACGATGATAGAGATTTTGCATTCATGTGGTAACACTGTGGTGGCATTTGTATTCACCGTGACACAGTCGGCCCAGGCTGGCAAACACACACACACAAACAGGACGAACGCAGGTCTGCCAATATTTGCATGCACGCTCTTCCTTCGCTTTGTTGTTATCCTTGGAACGCGCACATTCCTCTCACTAATAGTTTAGTACATTCAATCATACAAGAACAATTTCATTCATAATTTGTGTATTCAAAATTAAATTTGCTATGACTGTACCCCATGGTTAAAGGGAGATGTAATCATGTTCTCTTTTATATCTAGCTTAAATCATGAAAAAATAAATTAAAATTAAATAAAAAAGTCATAATGTTAATTATATTTACCATGAATCATGGTGGATTCGAGTTATTTACATTTTGAAGTGCCGACGATGACAAAACAATACACACTAACAATATTGGGTTGCCTATAATCTTTGTTTTAACAATTGATTCAATGCGTTTGAATCCCGTTTTATTTAGGTATATATAGATGATGTATGGATATGTGATTCCGTGTTATTCTAATTACAGATGATTTTTTGAACTTTACTTTAAATCAGTGTTTTATACGCGTGGCGCATGAAGTAAAATTTCGAGTTTAGAATAGCTTGAAAATTTAGTTTGGTTTGGTTTTTTAAGACGAAATTAATTTGCCAACCTGCAATGTATTATTTTTATAGTTACTTTGTTTAATTAAGAATTGGAAATGTACTTATTTTTAGCTCATTTATGCTTTTTTACTATTAAGTTAATTGTTATTATAATATTGTCTTGTAATTGACAATGTGTTGCCTATTGAGCAACAAACATAAAATATGTATTATTGTAATTTTAAAATTATTCTGTAATGCATCGTGTTTTTTTTGGTGGGACCGCCGGGAACGCTACAATTTTTAGTTAGTTTAGTTTAGTGTTCAATTGCTGATAATGTTAAACAATATATGTAGTACAAGAAAGTAGTAAACGAGTTTCAGTTTATTATATTTTATTAATTTTTTGTTCTGTTGGTGTTTGATTACATCTAAAAATACGTTAAAGAATAATATAGTTAATTAATAAAACTGGAAGAAGGGCGGTGATCAATCAAGGAGGGTCTACCTGAGCGAAAGGGAAGGGGATTGATTGCCCTTATCATTTCCTTTCTTCGCGGAAAGAATCCGAGATCGAGTTAATAACGGGCAATCATTTATATAGAAGGGCGAGGTAATTTACACCGGGAATGAATAAGTCGATTCGGTCTTTCATACCTTGCAAATAAAGCAAAAGAAAAAAAATGAAAAAGAAAATAATTTGCTTGAAACAACAAAAACAGCCAGTAGCTTTGTGGATGTTAACAATTATTGTTTGATTCTAGAAATAACTATAATATAAAAAACACTTCCCGTTTTATTCAGGTATATATAGATGATGATAGATATATGACGGTGTTATTCCAAAAATCATTTTATTTTTTTCACTTTACTTTAAATCAGTGTTTTGTACGCGTGGCACATGAAGTGAAATTTCGAGTTTAGGAAAGCCTGAAAATTTGGTTTGGCCGCTCCGCGCTTCGCGCTACGCGACCAAACCAAATTTTCAGGCTTTCCTAAACTCGAAATTTTACTTCATGCTTAGCCTTGGAGTGGAAACACTCGTTCGAAATAATGGAACAACAGTAAATGTCGAAAAATCTGTAAATTCAATATACATGTTGAGAAGAACCGCTTAGATTAGCTTAAAGAGCCGCGGTTTGTCGACCCCTGTTTTAAGAGAAAAAAAATATTAAATGCATGAATAATCAATACTATTCAATGACTCACGAGGGTTGTCTCTGCCTTGATTAAGCATGAAGTAAAATTTGGAGTTTAGAAAACCCTGAAAATTTGGTTTGGTCGCGTAGCGAAGCGGAGCGACCAATCCAAATTTTCAGATTACGGAATGGAAACAATCGTTAGAAAGTTCAAATATATTTTAAAAACTTAAATGTAAATATCATTTGTTTAATTTTAAAAAGTATTATTTATAATCATGAAGCTTTAAATATTTGCTGTTTTGTTTTAATTGGAAAATTAATTAAGCGAAACGTTTTTGGCGCGATTATATCCATCAATCTCTTCTCCGGTTGAGCAGAGGCAAAAATATTTTGCCGGAAGAGTGCCTGATTAATTGTCGTCGAAATTAAAACGCCCACCGCTTTAAAGTACCTGTTGGGAATTTACAAAACATTCTCTGCGACTCTCGCGCGTTATTACGTAATAAAAAATTACCTGCACTGAAATTCTCACTTAAATTATATTCATTTATTAAACATCCAGTTATGAAAAGCTAGAGTTGATATTTGCAGGACGAGGGTGGAAATTACACCAATTACACAAAATACAATTTCTTTATGTGTCTAACAACAACAAAAACAACATCTTTACCATAGAATTTTTCGTATAAATAATTTTATATATTTCAACATGAATAAAGTCACTTTTGATTAAGCTCAATATGAAAGTAATTGTCTTATGATCAGGGGCGGATGGACGACATATTAGCGGCCCGGGAAATTCTTTTTATAGGCCGACAAGACAGACACTGTTAATTTATGTCGTTCTTTGCATTAATTTTATTTTTATCGTAGACGTGAATTATTGATATTTCATCTGATACACACAGAGACAGTTGTCTTTTTGTCAATTTTAATTAGACGAGGACAAAGAACAAATGTCGAAAACCTGTCTAGATTATTTTACATCTATAAGTTTTCACTTTTCCAATTTCTAGTAATTTAAGTTGAAACGAATGTATTTTTAAACTTCAGAGTAAATCAGTGATTTATATGCCTGGCGCATGAAGTAAAATTTCTTATTTAGAAAAGCCTGACAATTTGGATTTGCACACTACGCTTCACTCCGCGCGCAAACTCAAATTTTGGAAATATTACTTCATGCTCAATCAAGGACTGAAAGACACTAATTTATGTAGCTTATGGTAGGTCGTAATATAACCGTTATAGGTTAAATTATTACAGGTTACAGGTTAAAAAATAACCTTGCCACAGACCAACATAACCTTATCTCAGGTCAAAATATTGTCTTATCCTACGTCATAATATATGCTTATTACAAAGTATTGCTTGGTCGATGATAAAAATGTAGCCTTATCTCAGGTTAAAATATTGATTTATCGTAAGTTAAAATATTATCCTATCATACTTTGTAATTTAGCCTTATCGCAGGTCAAATTATAGCCCAGCCGTAATCCAAAATATAGCCTTGTCACAGGGAAAAATTAACCCGTGTAACAGTTCAAAATATAGCCTTGCCATAAACCAACATATAGACTTGTTTCAGGTTAAAATACTGACTTATCGCAGGTGAAATTATACACCAGCCGTAAGCCAAAATATAACCGTGTTAGAGGTCAAAATATAGCAATTCCACGTACCAACATAGAGCCTTGTCTTAGGTTTAAATATTGTTTTATCGTAGGTCAAAATATTATCCTATTATACTTTACAATATAGCCTTGGCATAGAATATATATCGCCTTGTCTCTGGTTATCGCAGGTGAAATTATAACCCAGCTATAGGTCAAAATATAGCCGTTTTAGAGGTCAAAATATAGCCTTGCCATACATACCAACATAGATACTTGTCTTTAGGTTAAAACATTTTCTTATCGTAGGTCAAAATATTGTCCTATCGAAGGTCACAATGTAACCCGATTACCGAGTCGTAGATTAAAATATACACTTATCATAAGCCTTGTTACAAGGTTATATTTTGTTTTGAGACAAGGAGCTGTCTTCGCCGTCCTGTGGACATCAGGAAATTCTATATTTTTGACGTTTTACGTACAAATAATTGACACATCATAAGTTTTTAACAAATATTTTTACTCTTGCTCCTTCTTAGGCACAAAATGTTGTCATTTACATGCGTGGTGCATGACGTACAATTTCGACTTGAGAAAAGCCAGAATTTGGTCCAAATCCAAATTCTTCGGGCTTTTCTCAACTCGAAATTTTACTTCATGCTTAATTTGGGAATGAAAGACACTCGTCTAGTTTTTGAAAATGATGATTTCTCAAGATTTTAGTTCATTATCAAAGTTTTGACGATTTTTGGTGAATTTATAAAATTTCAGTAAATTTTTAACGCTTTACGTAAATTTCCAAGATTTACTTTAATTTTCAAAACTGTTACTGTTTTCCTGAATTTCATAAATTTTCATTAATTTTAAAAATGTTGATACTTTTCATAAATTTTTAAAACTTCTTTCAATGTTCAAATTATTAGCAATTTTCACAATTTTAGTAAATATTCGTTAACTTGAAAAATGTTGAAGTTTTTTTTATGAAATTCCAAGATTTCCGTTAATTTTCCGAATTCTGCCGGTTTTAATAAAACTCTTGAATTTTGTTAATTATGAAAAATGTTTTTTTAAATTTTTTTAAATAATAAAATTATATTTATTTACGCATTAACTATTTGACAGTAATAATAAAGTATAAGTACAATCATTATTTTATCTAAGTAAGTACAATACATAAATTAACATGCTTAATTATTTACATTTAGTTAGAAAAAATAACACATTCTTCGTCAACTTCCTATTTTTTAGTTAAATTCAAACATTTTGATACTTTTCATAAATTATCAAGATTTTCGTCAATTTTTAGAACCTTACATTTTGTTGTGCATTTTCTGGATTTTCTAGTTTCATATATTTAATAACTTCTCGTAATTTATTAAATCTTAGTAGCTTTCGCAAATTTTCTAAATTTTTGTTATATCTAAAATTTGACGTTTTTTTATGAATTTTTCACAATTTTAGTTAATTTTCTAATTCAAAAAAATATATATATTTTTAGCATTTTGCCTTAATCTCATTGATCTTTTTCAATTTTTTCACTCTAAAAGTGGTGAACATATGTAACACTATACAATCTAAAAACATTTAATTGCCAATTTTCATAGTATGTTTATTTTTATATTTTTAACAATTCAGCATTTTTCATAGAAAATTTAATGAGTTTTATAAACTCAAATCTAAATTTTCAGGCATTTCTGAACTCGAAATTTTACTTAATGTTTAGTCTGGAAGTGAAAACACTTTATAAGTGTTTCCACTACCAGACTAAGCATGAAGTAAAATTTCGAGTTTAGATAAGCCTAAAAATGTGGATTTGCCGAGGCGCGCGAGCGATGCGAGTCGCACCCCGCTAAATCCAAATTTTCAAGCTTTTCTAAACTCGAAATTTTACTTCATGCGCCAGGCGTAAAAACATTGATTTAAAGTCAAATTTAAAACATACTTCATGCATTGAATTAGAATAGTTTCTCGTAATAATAACTCATTACAAGAAAACAAAAGTAAAGAATTTATTTTTCAATATTTTTTTCGGAATCAAAATCAGTTTAACAACTAAAACTAATGTTGATTAAGAAAAAAAGAAATAAATTCTTTACTTTTGTTTTAACTGACAAAAATATTAGCATTAAAGAAAGTTGATCAGAATCATCAAAAAGGTCAAACAAGTGAAAGGTAAAATACGGTAAATTTTGTAATATTTTAAATTGTGTGCCAAAATATAAACACAACTTCACCTATAAATCCGCTAGATATTTAAATGCATAGAATAGATTTGTAAAAATAGGTGGTCGATGAAAATAGCTATTCCTTCAAAGGGGGCCGATGATAGAAAAAGGTTAGGAAACCCTGCTTTAGTGTCTTCTTTGGTTTCAGCTGCTGTTCATTTTAATATTTTTATTTTTTTGTGCGCTTTTCCTTTTAATATTTTTAATTTATTCTTTTTTTTGCCTCTCCTTTTAGTACCGTGCGATTTTGTCTTCTTTGGTTTCAACTGCTGTTCTTTTTAATATTTTTTTGTGCTCTTTTCCTTTTAATATTTTTCTTTTTTTCTTTTTTTTGCCGTTCCTTTTAGTACCGTGCGATCATTCAGAGTAGGTTTTGAATTTGAAATTAGATTGGCACTACTGATTGTTAACACATAGTTTACCATAACCTCAAATATATTCCATCATTTAATTAGCATTCTGGGCAAACGCACAAAAAATACCACCTACTCTAAATCATAATTTAAACGATCGCACGGTATTTGTATAACGCTTTTGTTTCCACTACTATTATTTTTTCCTCTAATGGTTGCTATGTTATCAACACGTGTGATGATTGTGATTACACACGTTCGATTTTCTTTATCGTCCCTGTTTTTTTGTGTTTTCCATTCGGATGCGCGCAATCTGGGGTCATCTGGCCGACTAGGAAATGGACGTGGGAAAGTCGAATCTCATGCGAGTGAGGAAGTGAACATTTCCATCTGATTATGACTCAAACGCCGTACGTACAAACATCTAAAGTAGGTTGATTTTGCGCGAAATATTCACATGTTACGACAGGCGTTTGTCATCAATGATCAAACAGATCAATCACGTACTTCCTGTAAATGTATGCTAATTCCTTACTCATCCAGTTTGAATAATCTATTTTGCATTCTATGAGTACGGACGTGTGTTTTAATATAACAATTAATGTGTGATTCTTTTTTAAGCCTTTTATGCACAATGTTAACTAGTACTTGTTATTCACGAAACAATTTAAAAATGTTATTTTATCACATATCTACAGGGTGGCCTAAATTAGATGTTTTCATAGAGTATCTTGATAGCCCGAAGAGTTAAAAAAATATGATATGACCTCTTTTTCTGAGATATTTATAACGGCGTTAACAGATCATGGCAAACTTGATTAGTTTGGAAGATGTTAAGCGTTTTTTAATTGTTGGCTATTTTAAAATATGTCTATATCTTAATAACTATAAAATATAAAAAAACAGTAAATAGTTATTTGTGTAGTTTTTAGCGTAAAATGCAGTGGCGTACTTATTTTTTTATTCGGTCTTTTAATTTCCGGGTTATGATATAAAGTTGCACTTTTTTAAATAGAACACTCTATATATTTTTTTGTCATTCAATAGCACGATGAATTAGCTTTACATTTATATATAAAATTAAGTTTTTTTTTGTTGAAAAATTGTGTTTCCAACTCCGAAGCTTTTAGGAAAAGATTTAATAATACATACATAAAGAAAGTATTTTTTCAAAATTGTAATCACTTTAGCACACTATGATTACAATTCAAAAAAAAATTCGTTCTTGTCTTTGTTTTACATATAGGAGGAAGGTTAAAAAGTCTCAATTTATTTTTATAAATTGTAATATGTTTAGGAAAAGTCTCGGAATGTGAATTGATTTAATTTTACACATGACTGTAAAAGTAAGTGTCTAAAAAAATTGGATTTTATAAAAAAATCTCTGAATCTGGATTCGTCAATTCTCTTTACCCACGTAATTGGCTATCTAAACAAAAAATAAAATTTTATTCAGTTAATTCATTCATTGAAATACAATAGGTGAAGTATATTTTGAACTTCATTTTAAATCAGTGTTTTATACTGGTGGCGCATGAAGTAAAATTTCGAGTTTAGAAAAGCCTGAAAATTTGGTTTGGCCGCTCCGCGACCAAATCAAATTTTCAGGCTTTTCTTAACTCGAAATTTTACTTCATGCTTAGTCTGGGAGTGGAAAACACTAATGAGAATTTTTTTGAAATAAAAATGCACAGCGATTTTTTTCTATCAAAATCGAGGATTTGAAATAATTTTTTTAAATTTTCAATAAAATGACAGACGTTTCCATTAATGCTAGAAACAATCTGGGGTATTAATTTTTCCCAGAAAGGAATTCCTAAAACATCTAGCTTGAATAAAAAATTCTTAAAAATCGCGATTCAAAACAAAACTCTATAAAAATGTTCGAACGAAAACTACGACTTTTTTTTTAAGATTTTTGAAAATTCATAAACAATTCACAGACTTTCCCATCGATTTAAAAAGAATTAGGGTTGTTTATTTTTCGCAGAAAAAATCTTAAAACACCCAGCTTGAATTAAAATTTCTTGAAAATCGCGATTCTGAACAAAATTCCATAAAAATGTTCATATTAAATTTACAATTTTTTTTTTATTCTCAAAAAAATCACAGATTTTCACAACGATATTAGAAACAATTTGGGATATTAATTTTCCCCAGAAAAAATTCTTAAAGCACCCAGCTTAAATTAAAATTTCTTAAAAACCGCGACTCAAAACAAAATTCCAACTTTGACTGATTAGATCGGACGTCATTTTTAAGTAACGAAAATGTGAATTAAATTAAATTAAAGCCTCTTTAATTCTTAATAAGCCAATGTTTAGCTTTTTTATTTTCTCGTAAGATTCTTTTATTAGCATTGTTTTTATTAAAATACTCACTTTTACGAATTTATCACTTGCCTCATTTATATCGCTATGATTTGTAAAATCGTCATTGTATAGTATATATTAATTAAAAAAGTGTTCGTCCGATTGAGGATTGAATAAGCTTTAATTTGAGTTTTAAAATGTTTTCGAAACAAATGAGTAGCTAACATTGTTTCTAGCGTTTATAAGCTTATCTGTGTTTTTTGGAAATTTTTTGAAAAACATTTTAATTTTGGTAAAAGTCGAATTGTGTGAATTTTCGATCGTTTTTTTTTTAAATTTAAATCCTGAACAACTAAGAAGGTTCTCTGTGACACATTATCAGTTTTCTTAGATTAACATTTATTTCTATAACTCCTCAATTACTTTTTTAATCACAAGAAAATGAGTAAAACAAAAATTCCAATTTTGAGAGTCTACTTAGAACACAATTTTCAATTTAGAAAAATGAGAGCTACATCAGTCTTTAAAAATGATAA
This sequence comes from Philonthus cognatus, assembly GCA_932526585.2. Classification (NCBI taxonomy): domain Eukaryota; kingdom Metazoa; phylum Arthropoda; class Insecta; order Coleoptera; family Staphylinidae; genus Philonthus; species Philonthus cognatus. Next base: position 42,984,646 of record OW052244.1, read on the forward strand.
GATTAATATTTAAAGTAAACGTAGTCTTCAATAAAATGTTTTTTCTTTGCTAATTTTTACGAATTTTTGTTAAATATGTATATCAATGTAGAGCTAATTAAAAATGCTATTCAATGACATAAAAACATACAGGGTGTTCTATTTAAAAAAATCAAACTTTGTGTCTTAACTCTGAAATTAAAAGTTGAAATGAAAAATAAGTAGGCCTCTAAATTCTACGTTGAAAATTATAAAAATATCTATTTAACTATATATTTGTATATCCAGTGGCGTAGTCACAATTTTTACATGGGTGTTTCTAACTGAAGCGGATAAAGAAAAAACAGTTTAGACAGAATAAAATAATTTGCATAAACATAAAATATTTCTATAGAAACTACATAAAAGCAACTTTAACATAATTTCGCGTTGAATCAGGGCGTGTGCAGATGCTTACTTTTTCAATGATTTTAAATACGCGGCGATTTTAAAGACAAAATAATTTTGATAGCAGCGACTAAGGGGGGGTTCTAACCCCCCGTATCCCCTTCCTGGCTACGCCACTGTGTATATCTTATAGTTATTAAAAACACGACTTATTTTAAAATAGCCGACAATTGAAAAACTCCCGATATCTCCTAAACTAATTGAGCTAGCCATGATCTGTCAATGCTATTGTTGTTTTCTCAGAAAAAAGGGTTATGACGTATATCAGATTTTGTCTCACTACTCAGGTTACTGATATACCCTACAAAAACATAGAATTTGGGCCACCCTGTACATGAAATGTAGTCTATAATAATAATAATTCATAAACGGATATATCCTCTTTACAATAATAATACCTAGGAGATTGTGGGAGGGGTTTTAGTCAGTAGGCGCAAGGAGTCCGACACTTTGTACGTAAATGTATTTCCCCTCACACACATTAAAAAACAAAATTCTGCATTACAAGTATTGTTTTGTTTTTTAATCATTTTTACAATCCATAAATATAAGAAAACACTGATTCTAAATTTAAACAATTTGTTTTTTATACATATTTCATAGAAATTAATATAAGGAATTTGAGCAACAAAAAAATAAAATGGGTCCGAAGAGATGAATGAGATTTTTATTTGTACAAATGCAAATCTGGAGATATAAAAGCAGAGAAACTAGATTTTAATCCTTTAATCAACATTTTCGTAATCATATTTTTTCTTGTCTAAATTTTGGTGTCTCGAATTTTCTAAAAATACCTTCTCTGGCGTAAGCACCCTCCGCAATGAAATAATAAAGCTGGATCTGAGATGTTTTAATATTGCCCCAGAGGGTTTAATTTTTAATAAAGATAAGTCTTATTTATAGCTTAATGCGCCCTTCCCACTTTTTCTCACTTTGCGATTTTTGTATCCACGGCATTACTTCTTTTTAAGACTAACATCTTGATTAAATTTAACTGTACGCGATGAATCAAGTAATAAGAGATAACATTAAAAAGAAAATTAATTTTCGTCGTTTGCATGCTATTTATTCTTACTTATTAAAATCAAAAGCTTCGCGCCGGCAAATCAAAATGTTCAAGCTTTTCTAAAATTGAAATTTTACTTCATGCTTAATTACGGAATGGAAGACGACACTCTTTAAAATTATGTACAGGACTTCAATAAAATCATATCTGGTTTCACAAACAGAGTTCTGCTCGCTCGTGGACGAAACAGTGACCTGTATATGCACTTTGTGCATTCGTGTCACTGACGATGCCACTATGAAGCATTAGATGGCGTTGGCTATCGAAATCATTAATAGTTTTCACATATTGGTTCTGTTTTATTAATTATACTGAAGCATGCGATTTCAATTGTTTCAACTTTTTCACTAATTTCCACAGATTGATATTATTTATCCAATTCTAAATACTGCAATGTAATAGTTTTGATACTTTTTATTAATTACGATTTTCTGCCAATTATTTTTACTGGACATTTTATAACTAATATTATTTTGTTTGTGCAGGTTGTTCGATAAAAAACGCCCAACGCCATAACTCTGTTATTTATTAATCGATTTTATTAATCTAAAAACCAAAGTAAATGGTCGTTTAAATACTAAGAAATGACATAAATATTAATTTGTTTCAATAATAACTTCGTTGCCAAATAATAGCCAACTTAACATTTTCAAATGGCTGCCTATAATTTTTAAATTTTATTACACTAGACATTATTTTTCTGAATCAAAAAAATGCCCAATTTCTTGTGTTTTGTTCAATATTTTTGTCGAAAAAAAATTAAAATAAATCTTCTATTTAATATTATATTTATCAAAAATTATAATTAGTGTGTCTTGTAAAAAGAAGTGTCAAATGTCATTTATTGCGAGGTTATGTCAAAAACGAATAATAACGACCTAACAAATAAGTATCTACGTTACAACTTAATGTACAATAGAACAAGTAAGTAGTGCTAGTATTTATTTAACCTATTAACCGCCATTGATGCTATTTGGTGCGTTATATTATATTATTTGTTATTTACTAACTAAATAAATTAATTTGATACATTGTATTATTTGACCTAATTTGAGAATTTATGATGGAACATGTTTGTTATTTAAATATTTTGATTATTACTAATTTTTAAAGTGTATTTCTAGCTTCAGAATAGTTTAGTGTTTAATACGCGTGGCGCATGAAGTAAAATTTCGAGTTTAGAAAAGCCTGAAAATTTGGTTTGGTCGCGTAGCGCTACGCGCTACGCCACCAATCCAAATTTTAAGGCTTTTCTAAACTCGAAATTTTACTTCATGCTTAGTCTGGGAGTGGAAACACTCGTTCGAACTTTAAATTAAACTCTTTTATAAAATCGACGAATGCCTGAAAATGTACAGTGTATACATTATGTATATTTAAAACAAAAAAGAAGTATATATTGAAAATAAAGTTTCATTTAAAATAATAACAAACTGTGAATGTGTAATAAATTCGTTAACGGATCACACGGATTAAATACAGGGCTTTCATTAATTCCCGAACCCCACGTGACTAAATTTAAAATTGCCGCGTAAATTATTGTATTTGTACGTTGGAGGCTTTGAAAAAAGTAACCAAACGTTACTAAAGTCAAATTTGACATAAACGTTTATGCGCGGTGCATCGTTAAACCAACCTTTGAGATCTTACAAGATTCGCCCGGAATTTTCAGGTAAGCAAAAATTGTTTAATTATTCTGAAACATTGAGTTTTATTTCTATTTATTTTGCAGAGTTAATTTGCTAGGATAAGCAAATACTGCGAAAATGGTATTTACAACGGAGCAAGACGCGTTTATTTTGATGGCACATTTTCGTAGTGCTTCACGTAATATTGACGGCAACTGGAGTTATTCTCTGCAGTCTTGCATTGAGCAGTTTCATGAAGAATTTCCAGATGCGGTAATTGCGTATGATACTTTTAAACATCATAAGCAAGTTCTTATTAAAAGATATGAAGACAAACATTGCATTTGCAAAGGAAAATCCACTGGTAGACCGACAGTCTTAACTAATGATGTTGTCGAAGATATTCGAGTGAGGATGGAACGAAGTCCTAAGAAATCCGTACCGAAATTACCAATCAGGTAAAACAAATCCTATTGTTTGGGTTTTTTATATTTAAAAATTCCAGTATAAATTAACCGTGAATTAATAATGTGCTTCTTTATAGGACTCTCTGTTAGAACCTGCCATAAAGCACTCACAAAATCACTAAATATGCATCCTTACAAAGTCTCAGTAGTGCATCAATTACATCCACCAGACTTTATTCAGCGAGTACGATACTGCCAGTGGTTTAATGAACAGTTAAATAATGATGACGTACTTGATCTTACGTTTTTTTCTGATGAAGCGTGGATACATTTATCTGGGTACGTGAACAGCTAAAATTACAGGACATGGGCGACAGAAAATCCCCATGTATTGGAGGAAACACCTCTGCATCCCTAAAAGCTCGGAATTTGGATAGCTATGTCTAGGAGAAGGATAATTGGCCCAATATTTTTTAGAGAAACTATCACTGCTGAACAGTATCGGTTAATTTTAGAAGAAGCTATTGGACAAATGCACGACGATGAGCTTCGATTGGGCTATTTTCAGCAAGATGGGGCCACAGCACATACTGCAAATGCAACCATTCGGTATTTAGCTGAATTTTATGAAAACAGAATAATTAGTAGAGGTGTGTGGCCTCCTCGCAGTCCAGACTTGACACCTTTAGATTATTATCTATTTGTCGAATAAAAAGTAATATCTTTAAAAATAGGATCCATACTCTCGAAAATTTAGAAGTAGCAATTATGCAAGAAGTACAAAATATCACCGAAAATGAACTCCATCATGTGTTTGATAATATGCGGCGTAGGATAAATTTATGTGTAAGAGAAGAAGGAGGACATATAGAACACTTATTATAATTTTTTTTGAATTTTAAGCTATTAATCTTTTTAGTTATTAGGTTTAATATTTGTTGTTTCTTTATTTGTTGTTAACCTTGTATGTTCTGTTCGTGTTTAAGCAAAAAAATTAATAAAAATTAGTTACATTTTTGAAGATGAGCCTATTTTTTAATCATTTTAAATATAATATTTTAAGTCGTCATAAAAATACGCCGGCGAATAAATATTTTTAAATCTAGGGAATTTTTGTGTGAGCCATACCACCTTGTACATTTGGTTGCCTATTATTTTTGGTCACGTGGGGTTCGGGAATTAATGAAAGCCCGGTATAAACCAATACACAATTTAAACAGTATTAAAAGACCAATTTTATTTTAAGGCACACTATATTTATTGCCAAAAAATCACGTAAACAAGACTTATTATTTTTGTTTTCTGGTATAAATATTAAATTAAAAGCATATCGGGGATAATTGGATTCAGAAAAACAATGTCTTATTTAATAAAATGAGAAAAGTATGTGCGACCATTTATAAATTTAAAGTTTACTACTATTTAGCAATGAAGTTAATTTTGAAAAAATATATAATTACTGTTAATTTATAGTATTAAAACAGTCATTGACATTATTGTTTTTAGTTCATTTAAATCGGTCAATAACTAACAGAGTTATGGCGTTGGGCGTTTTTTTTTTATCGAACAACTGGTATGCAGACTTTTAGATAATTTTTACGATATGAAAATTCGTAAAAATTATCTAAAATTCTGCATACCGGTTGTTCGATAAAAAAACGCCCAACGCCATAACTCTGTTAGTTAGTGACCAATTTAAATGAACTAACTTATCAATTTTCTTAAACCTTTGACTCAGGAGTTACAGAATTCTTGAAAGTAACGAATTTTCATAAATTTTTCAATTTTCTTAAACCTTTGACTCAGGAATTACAGAATTCTTGAGAGTAACAAAAAAATTGACAAGTATTGATTGAAATTATTACATTTTCCTATTGTTTATTTTGTCTAAACACAATTTGCGCTTTTATATCTTAACTTCAAGATATGTGTAAAATTTGAATATTGTATCATTTTTAAAGGAATATATATTCCCTATTTAATGAATGCATGTTTCATTTGTTACATATACATTCTTTATTTCAGGTCTAGAGTATTTGAATGAATAGATGAATCAGCAATGAAACACGAGGATGACAAAGAGGTGCACTCCGACGACCACGTGCGCGCAACTTGACCACACCGACTGGCGGCGGTGCTAAGCGACTTCGCGCTCCACGGTTCGGCCAGTCTGCGTCGAACCAGCGCCGTAACACCAGGAAGCGAGCGTCGCGGCGCCGACAGCGTCAAACACGTCGGCCGAAAAACACGTGCGCGCCCACCCAGTGTACAAAAAAGTGCGCGTTTTTACTACCACCCCCCCAAGTGAACATGTGATGACAATTTTTGAAGTACAAGTGTTTGTCTATTTCCACCGTGGGTTCGCGACTGGGCAAGATGCCCTCCAAGAAGCAGTACGATCTGGTGCAGAACGACGATTATGATACTAGGATACCGCTGCACCCGGAGGAGGCCTTCCACCACGGGATCACATTCCAGGCTAAGGTATTTTTAAACTTGTTCTTGTTGTCGGAATTGACGGACGGGTTTTTTTTCTTTTCTTATTTTATGAACAGACCGACGCCGGACGCCGTCGCGGCCGGAATACGCGACGCCGAAAAGCGCCGGGCGTTTGTTTTGGGACGCTATTTATACCGACGCACTATGCCAGATCAGCGGTGCATTTATACGCTCTTTTCGCTATTATTGTTGCCCGAAATGTCAACAACGCGCACCGCACGTTTCCGTTTTAATCATTACGCTATATTTATTAATTACTTAACAATCACTTACTGGATTGCACCGCAAATTAAGAATCCCTTAAATTTTATCAATATCCTAAGAATCTTAACTCTAATTAAAAATAACCGAGTCGCCTGTTTCCAAAAACCCCTAAATCCATTGTTTTCAAATGAATTTAGTGGTTTTTGGTAATAGGCGACTCAACTATGGTAAAATTCAACAATATATCAAAAAAACTATCATCAAACTTGAAATGTTTATAATTTTCTTAAAGTTAACAAGGACTTAATACGGTAAAAAGTAAGGCCGAGTTATGAATTTGAATTATTTAAACATGCGATATTATAATCACTAAATAATCGAATAATTCGAATATTCAAGTATTTGAATATGCAAATTTATAACTCGAATATTTTTAAATAAATACTTGAATACATAAATTTAAAAAATTCCCAGCCTAAGAAGTTTATATTTACCCTTTCGGCCCTGACGGTGGAATTTGCCACCACTAAAATTTGGTAAACATACTGGGAATTTTTTTTTTAAATATACATACATGTATGCATGAGCTGTAACTTTTCTAGTAATATTCGATTGTTTTTTAAAATTGTTTAATTTAAAGTCTTACTACGCGACCAAACCAAATTTTCAGGCTTTTCTAAACTCGAAATTTTACTTCATGCGCCAGGCGTATAAACCACTGATTATAGGTGAAGCTCAAAATATTTTACTAAAGCAGTATGCTAAAAATGTGTATTATGAATATTACATTACATGTGTTTAGTACGCGTGGCGCATGAAGTAAAATTTCGTGTTTAGAAAAGCCTGAAAATTTGGTTTGGTCGCTCCGCGCTTCGCGCTACGCGACCAAACCAAATTTTCAGGCTTTTCTAAACTCGAAATTTTACGAAATTTTTTAGTGGAAAACACTCGTTTAAGACTTTAATTAAATTATTTAAAAAAAAACAAACGATTATCAAACTTGGATGGTTTATGATTTTCTTAAAGTTAATAAGGACTTAATACGGTAAAAAGTAAGGCTGAGTTTTGAACTCTAATAATTCAAACATGTAATATTACAATCACTAAATATTTAAATAATTTGAATATTTAAGTATTTAAATATGCAAATTGATAACTCGAATATTTTTAAGTAAATATTTGAATACATAAATTAAAAAAATCCCAGCCTAAGAAGTTTATATTAACCCTTTCGGCCCTGACGGTCGCATTTGCCACCACTAAAATTTGGTAAACATACTGGGAATTTTTCTTTTAAATATACATACATGTATGCATGAGCTGTAACTTTTCTGACAATCTTTTGTTTTTTTAAATAGTTTTATTTAAAGTCTTAAACGAGTGTTTTCCTCTCCCAGATTAAGCATGAAGTAAAATTTCGAGTTTAGAAAAGCCTGAAAATTTGGTTTGGTCGCGTAGCGCGTAGCGCTACGTGACCAAACCAAATTTTCAAGCTTTTCTAAACTCGAAATTTTACTTCATGCGCCACGCGTATAAAAAACTTATTTTAGGTGTTTTAGTGTTCAAAATATTCTACTAAAGCAGTAACCTGAAAATGTGTATTCTGAACATCACATTACATGAGTGTTTAGTACGCGTGGCGCATGAAGTAAAATTTCGAGTTTTGAAAAGCCTGAAAATTTGGTTTGGTCGCTCCGCGCTTCGCGCTACGCAACTAAACCAAATTTTCAGGCTTTTCTAAACTCGAAATTTTACTTCATGCTTAATCTAGGAGTGGAGAACACTCGTTAAGACCCTAAATTGAACTATTTAAAAAAACAAACGATTATCAGAAAATTCTCTTGAAACACTCGTTTAAAAGTTCAATTTTAAATATTTGTAAAAACAACGAATAGCTAAAGATATTGTATACCCTGTATATCTTTAGCTATTCGTTGTTTTTACAAATATTTCAAATATTGAGATATGTGTACTTAAAAGAAAAACTTTCTGTATATCTGAGATAGTGATAAATAATATGCAGTATACATAACATTTTTTTTTGGCACCAGAAAAATTCCAGAGCTGAAAGGGCGCGCGAAGTAAAATTTCTAGTTTAAAAAAGCCTAAAGAAATTTCAGGCTTTTCTAATTTCGAAATTTTACTTCATTAATCAATGAGTAGAAACACTTGCTATTGGGTTTTATATTTAAAACTGTAATATTTGCTTAATATCCACAACGAATTTTGTAAAGATATCTCAAAATATTTTTATATGATTTTTTTATATTTACATTTCTATAATATGTGTATTAAATAACATTATTTTACATTCCTGTAAAAATAACTTAAAAACTAATAATAGCGTATTTTTAGACATTTATATATTTTGAAACAGCAATTTTCACTCAGTATCCATACAGAATGTCATGGAAATAATTCAAATAATTACCAAGATAAAAAATGTTGACATTTTTATCTTCCAGCAACTTTTCCTAAATTGAGTCAATTTTTAAATTGCCTATCTGGTTGATATATTTTAATTGTATAAAAGTATAACTTATCTACCTAACCTAACTCAACAATCTGTCAAGTCATTATGCTTATTGTCATCAAACCTAACCTAACTTAACAACCAGTCCAGTGGTTTTATATTACCTAAGCAATCAGTATATTTTTATTCTGAAAAGAGTCTAGCTTAATTGTTACTTCTATCAAACCTAACTTCACTTTACAATCTGTCATGTGGTTATGTTACTTGACTTGTCATCAAACCTAGCCTTACTTAACAATACTTAAGTTATTTGTATACTTTAATTTATCAATCTTTTATCAATATCCTAAGAATCTTCATTTTGTTTGAAAATAACTATTGTAAAATGTATATTTAAAAGGCCTCAACACCTACCTAACCTAACTCAACAATCTGTCAAGTGATTATGCTCACTGTCATCAAACCTAACCTAACTTAACAACCAGTCAAGTGGTTTTATCTTACCCAAGCAATCAGTATATTTTAATTCTGAAAATTCTTAATTCTTACTTCTATCAAACCTAACCTCACTTGACAATCTTTCATGAGGTTATGTTACTTGACTTGTCATCAAATCTAGCCTGACTTAACAATACTTAAGTTATTTGTATACTTTAATTTATCAATATTTTATCAATATCCTAAGAATGTTCATTTTGATTAAAAATAACTATTGTAATATGTATATTTAAAAGGCTTCAACAATATATCAATGAAAACTATCATCAAACTTGGATTGTTTATGATTTTCTTAAAGTTAATAAGTAAAAAGTAAGGCTGAGTTTTGAATTCGAATTATTCAAACATGCGATGTTACAATCACTAAATATCCGAATAATTCCATCTCTATTAAATAAAATAAAAATTCTAATATTCAAGTATTTAACTATGCAAATTTACAACTAGAATATTTTTAAATAAATATTTCAATACATAAATTTAAAAAATTCCCAGCCTAAGAAGTTTATATTAATCCTTCGGCCCTGACGGTAGCATTTGCCACCACTAAAATTTGCTAAACATACTGGGAATGTTTCTTTTAAATATACCGGGTGTTTGATTAAGCGCGGCCATCGGCTGTATTTCTGAAACTATACATAGTAGCATGTTGCGAAAAAAAAAAACATTTTATTCTAAAGTGGCCAAAAGAAATCGCTGGAAGTTTATTTTTAAGTTCATAGCTTCGTCGCAAGAGGGCACTATCCCTATAGTGAAAGATTAAAACAATGTTCATCAAATAAATGCCAAATTAAGCGATGTGAAAAATATGAAAATCTTGATCAACGGTAAATTGTACCTAATTTTAACTATCTTCTTGTTTTTTTATGTCTCACACAAGATGCACAGGAGAACCAAAATGTCTAATTATTTTACAGGCATTTAAATAATTAGACATTTTTTGCTTTTAGATAAGATGCAGATAAAAAAAGAAAAGTATAATCATTAAAAATGGTTGTAACTTTTGTTAATTTTCACTGAATTTAATAAACTTAGGCTCATTTGATAGATAATTAAATGCACTTTAAAACATAGTTCACTCTGATTTATTTTAGTTTCGATATTAAGCGCTAGAGGGTGCGATTGAGACAATCAACGTATTTTTTCCATTTTCTTTACATTTTCAAATTGGAAGGTATACGTAAGTTACGATAGTTAATTAAAATAAGAAATAGTGTGGAAACTGGCGAAAACCGCATCTCAATATCTTTATCCTAACCGGAGATATGTAGAAAATTGTGTAGAATGGTGTATTTTGTACTAATAGCGCCCTCTGATCCTTATTATAGACACAAAATTAAATGAGAATTCATAGTCTTTTAAAAGTGTATTCAATTATTTATCAGTTTAGTCAAAGTTTATTGAATTCTGTTAAACCTAACTAAAGTTACAACCATTTTAAATCATTAGACTTTTCTTTTTTTATCTGCATCTTATGTAAAAGCAAAAGAAACGAGAAGGTAATTGAAATCGAGAAACATTTAGAGTAACATATTTTTAACATATGCAGCTTAATTTTGCCTTTTGAATAACATCTTGTTTTTATCCTTTGCGGTTGAGATTACGCCCTCTATCAGCGAAGCTAGATTTAATCATTGTATTAATTTTATTTTCTTGTATTTTGTTTGTTATTATTTCAATAAAGTATTGTAATAAATGTTTTTAATTGTAGTAAATATACGCTGTTTTAAACATTCTACTAGTATCATAACCTACTATGTTTGGAGATTTTAAATAATCATGAATTTACTTACATATTCGCTTTCCAAAATATATAAATGGGGAATAGTGATCTCCGTTATTCTTTAAATTATTATTTTCGACCTCTTGAACTTGAAACAAAACAGTCTAAAGGCTTACTAGATTTTAAAGTATATTTTTATATGGTACGCGGTTGAAAATGGGCAAATCTACCAGACTTTTTACTATATCTTTGGTTAGGATAAGGATATCAGGATGAGGTTTTCGCCACTTTTCTCAGTATTCCTTCCTGTAATAAACTAGTTTAAGCGAACTATAGGTTATAATATAAAATTTTTAAGAAAATCTAGAAAATATGTCGGCTGTTCAAAAAACGCTCTCTGGCGCTTTCTATAAAAACTAAAGTAAACGAGAGTAAACAGTGATTTAAAGTGCTTTCAATTACCTATCAAATGAGACTAACTTCCTTAATTTCGGTTAATCCTAATAAAAGTTACACTCAGTTTAATGATCACACTTTCCCACTTTCTCTTGCTTTATTTGTGCGAGATAAAGAAACACGTGAGTAGTTAAAATTGAGTTAAATTCAGCGTAGATGACGATTTATATATTTTTAACCTAGCTCAATTTAGCAATATTTTGATAAAAATCTGTTTTTGTATTTAGCGATCGATGTTACGTCCTCTAGCGGCCGAGATAGGGACTTAAAACTAATTTGCAGTGATTTCTTTTGGCCACTTTTATTATGCCATTTTTTACTCCATGCTACGCTACATAGTTTCTGAGATACAGCCGGTGGCCACGCTTAATCAAATACCCGGTATATAATGTATAAAATTACGAAAAAACTATTCGTGAAAATGCAAACAATGTCTTAATTAATAAGACAACTTAAGACGATAAATATCCATTGAAACAACTACTTCCCGTGCAAATACATATATACGGTATATTTAAAAGAAAAATTTACGCTTCGAAATTTTTCTTTTAATGAAGAAGAGAATGAAAAAGAAGGAGAATATAGCTTATATTTTTTTTTAATATACATACAATTATCTTTCCAGGATAAGTTTCGATACATTTGAAATCCTAATAATTATCTTTCAATTTTAATGGCATTCTAAAGTTATATTTCCTAACTAAATTTCACTTATGCGTGTTTTTGTTATTGTTCCCACTAAAATATAAAATAAAATATAGTATATCTTGTTTAGCAGTAGTTTATCAACAGTCATCCGATTCATAAGTTTATTAATTAATATTTTAGATAAATTAATGAAATCAACTTCAGCTTTATGTTTCGAAACAATGCTTGTATCATCTGCATAGTTTATTATATATTCACTATTTGTTTTGAGTTATGTGAAGTAATAAATCACTAATAAAACACTATTTAATTTCCTTCCTTCACTTATTTATTTTTATGTTAGATGTACATTTCGAGTACCATGTACTCATTTTCAATAACTGAAGATTCAGTTATTGAAAATGAGTACATGGTACTCGAAATGTACATCTAACAATAAAAATAAATAAGTGAAAGAAGGAAATTAAATCGTGTTTTATTAGTAGTTTATTATATGTTTATGCGAGATGTTAGGAATTCGTATTGAGTAAAGTAAAGCAAATCCATGTAATCATTTACTTTACATTTTACTTTATTAAAATATGAATATTCAACAAATTTATTTCAACCAGAGTAGTTGAGAACAATCCTAAAGAACCACATTAAAATACACGTTCTAATTCGTTTGCGACAATAACATTTACCCGCTATATATATATACTCGCATGTAAATCCAAAGATAAAATCAGCGCAAACACAATTCCGCACAATACCTAGAGTACCAAGGAATTATGAAATACGGTCCGTTCGAGGTGGGAATTAATCCAGTGAAATCCCTTAGCTGCATACGATCCTTATTAAATTTATATATCTGAACTCGGGTTATATTTCATTGGAGCCGCACTAATCTAATATCGCACGTGAGGACTTCATCGATTCATATGATTTTAAACAAAGTAAATAGGTTGAGAAATATTACACATTACATTCATATTACTAAATTATTGGAGACTAGATTTTCTCCTATTGATTAAGCATGAAGTAAATCAGCAGCGTCTCACAGCCTAACTTTAGGGTAGGCCAGAGAGCCAAGGAAATATGCATCCGTTATTGAAAGGTGCCTTTGTTGTGCAATTCTTTGTATTCTTAAAGCGCGATCCAAACCTCAGAATGTGTGTGCCTTGCCGCTGTGGCCTACCCTGAAGTTAGGTTAGGTTAGGTTAGTGCTTTATATACTATATACGAAACGAAGCATTTTTAAAATATAGATATATGGAAAAGTTAAAATTTTGTTTTCGGTAAATTTAAATACATACTCGTTTAGATTTTAACTAAGCATAAACAGATTTAGATAACATTTTTTTTAAATCACAGCAACATTAAACGTTGAAACATTACTTAAGGTAGTTTAAATACTCATCTTACCTTTTTATTTCCTAGTGAAATATTTTAATCCTTAAATATGGTTTAGCATCATTAAGTAAGTGTGGTTTGTATTGTATATAGAGTGACCCACGTGGGCGTCAGAAATACATACATACGTACATGCACACACAAAGTGCACTTTCCTTCCGATTGCATAAGTGAATAGTAATGGACGCTCTGGAATTCCTGGCACACCTGGCTGTGACTTTGTAACAGTATTTTACGAGTGGAAATAGGACTGAAACGCAGATGTGGGACACATTTTCAAAGTTGATAGTGAATGAAGTATACTAGAATCCCGATATTTAGAGTTGAGTAATTCCTGTGTAACCAGAGTATTGAGTTTAGTTTTACCCTATAAAATGTTAGAGGAAAATAAATCTATTTCATCATATAGTTATTTACGAATAAATGAAGTGTAAACGAAGGACTTAGGTCAATGGCTAATTATGTGTTTGTTATTGTACGCAAGGGCGGATTTGTATCAAGATGCGCCTGAGGTCCGTAAACATTTGGGGCCCCTTTCCCCCCAGAAACAAAAAATGGAAAAAAAATATTTCGCAACCAAAGCCAAAATCAAGTTCTAAATATATGTCTTTACCAAACTGTAGTAATAACGTATTGTAAACTTCACAATATTTCAGTGTTAAACGGGTGGCGCATCAATTTAAAATATTTGTAAAAACAACGAATACCTGAAGATTTATAGCGTATACAGTATATTGCGATATGTATACTTAAAAGAAAAACTCTTTGTATATCTGAGATAGTAATAAATAATATGCAGTGTACAAAATATTTGGGCACCTGCAAAATCCCAGTGGGTTAATGTAAAGTTTAAAACACATTTAATGCTCTATCTAAGATTTTGTTTATATCGCTCTAAATAATTGTGATACAAATTTGATTTTTCAAATATTATAAAAAATATTGAAAGGAATTTAGACCTGTTTCAATATTTTTTTGTGATTTTAATTGTACAATTATTGTTTAATTCAAATCCTACATTTATATCGATATTATCGACTGTAGAAAAAAATAATCAAAACGTTATAACATGAAACAGATAATACGGACAATTTTCCATGGTTATAATGGCATAAAATTTTAGATAAAGACATTAAACTCTATTTTTATTACATACATGGAGTTTTTCTTCAAAGTATACGTATTTCAATTTCCGCCTATTTATTGTAAATCTTTAGATATTCGTTGCTTTTTTTTGAAAGAGTTTAATTTGAAGCTTTAAACGAGTGTTTTCCACTCCCAGGCTAAGCATGAAGTAAAATTTCGAGTTTAGAAAAGCCCCGTGAACATTTTCTGGGCTTTTCTAAACTCGAAATTTTACTTCATGCACCACGCGTATAACACTGATTTCAATTGAAGTTCAAATGTACGTAAATTTTTCAATATATTAGTGTTTTACGCGTGGCGCATGAAGTAAAATTTCGAGTTTAGAAAAGTCCAGAAAATTTGTCGAGTGTCGCTACGCGACCCTCGACAAATTTTCACGGGGCTTTTATAAACTCGAATTTTTAATTCATGCTTAGTCTGCGAGTGGAAAACACTCGTTTGAAGATTCGAATTGAATTCTTAAAAAAAAACGAATATCTAGAGATTTACAACAAATAGGCGGAATTTGAAATACTTATACTTTAAAGAAAAACTTCCTGTATATAATAAATATATATTTAAAATGATTGTAATTCATAATTATATAATAAAAATAAGTATTGGAAATGAGACAAATAAAAACAGTTGAAAGTTTGTCGATTAAAATTAAAATCGTGTATTCCGGGTGTTGACTTGGTGGACGCAACATAGGAAATCGCATGTTAATTGTAAAGTGTTCAAATATTGGCTTCCCTATTTATTTTAGAGACAAAATGTATTTCACTTTTCTGTAGAGGGGAAAATTCTAAATTTATTAATGTTCATACTTAATACTTTACGTTTCTCTAAGTTAAAATAATTAAGAAAAAGTAATGTGATTTAATAGAAATAATGACATACCATGGAATTGATACAATTGCGGATATTCCCTGTTTTTTTTTTAAGTTCAATTTGAAGCTTTGAACAAGTGTTTTCCACTCCCAGACTAAGCATGAATTAAAATTTCGAGTTTAGAAAAGCCCCGTGAAAATTTGTCACGGGTCGCGCAGCGACCTGAGACAAATTTTCTGGGCTTTTCTAATTTCGAAATTTTACTTCATGCGTCACGCGTATAAAAGACTATAATATTGTCAAATTTATGTATATTCGAACTTCACTTAATAAAATCTGTGTTTGATACGCGTGGCGTACTTCATGCTTAGTCTGAGAGTGGAAAACACTCGTTTAAAGCTTCAAATTGAACTCTTTTAAAAATCAACGAATGTCAGAATATTTACAGCTAAAATAATTAAGGAATAGTAATGTGATTTTATAAAAATAATGACATTTTTCTGGTATAGTGAAAATCATTTCGAAAACATTTACTTTAATCAAGTGACTACGATATCTTTTGCCATTTTGACATCCGCAGTTGTTGTTTCAATTTCATGGCATGTCATTATTTTTATAAAATCACATTATTTTTTCTTAATTATTTTAACTTAGACAAATGTAAAGTGATAAACGTTAACACAAATGAATTCAGAATTTTTTGCTCTACAAAAAAGGTAAATACATTTTGTTTCTGAAATAAATAGGGGAGCCAAAATTTGAACATTTCAAAATTTACATGGGATTTTCTATGTTGCGTCCGCCAAATCAACACCCGGTATTTATTTATCCAGTTCACTTTTCTACTGAAATTTAAAGCGATGAGAAGTTAGCCATAAATTTTTCAGCCATAAATGGTGGTAACCCTATTAAATTTATAAATTGCAAAAACCGATATTTTACTCATACATAGCGCTAACCATTGAATTGCATTGTGTAATAGGAGTACATATTAACTATTTAAGACTTTTCATTAGCACTTTTGATGTAAAAAGTGAAACTTGTATTGATATTTGATCAAGCGATCTCAGGCTATTATAAAACGAAAAATCTCTGTCTTAGGCCTATCTTTGGGGGTTGTTACTGAATTGTCCTATACTTAGGAAGAGTTCAAAAGCAATTTTAAGCAATAACATTTTAGTGGCTTAATACTGAAAAAATATGATTATATTATAACATAGTTGAGCGATGCCGATTACATTATTTTCAAAGTGAAAAATAAATGTATTAGGCCTACCTTTGGGGGTGCTGGCTGATTTGCCCTTTATTTAAGAAGGGTTGAAGAGCAATTTTAAGCAATAAAATTTTAGTGGCATCCTAAGACTGAAAAAATACGTTTATTTTATGAAATAGTGAAACGATGCCGATTTCATTATTTTCAAAGTGAAAAATGAATGTAATAGGCCTACCTTTGGGGGTGGTGGCTGATTTTCCCTGTATTTAGGTAAGGCTGAAGAGCAATTTTGAGCAAAAAAATTTTAGTGGCATCCTAAAACCGAAGAATTGCGTTTATTTTATGAAATAGTGAAACGATGCCGATTGCATACATTTCAAAGGGAAAAATGAATGTAATAGGCCTACCTTTAGGGGTGGTGGCTGATTTACCCTGTATTTGGGAAGGGTTGAAGAGCAATTTTAAGCAATAAAATTTTAGTGGCATCCTAAGACTGAAAATTTAGGCTTATTTTATGAAATAGGGAAACGAAACCGATTAC
The DNA here is from genome assembly GCA_932526585.2 of Philonthus cognatus. NCBI lineage: Eukaryota > Metazoa > Arthropoda > Insecta > Coleoptera > Staphylinidae > Philonthus > Philonthus cognatus. Next base: position 43,001,776 of record OW052244.1, read on the forward strand.
ATTATTTTAAAAGTAAAATATGAACGTAATAGGCCTACCTTCGGGGATGGTAGCTGCTTTGCCCTGTATTAAGGAAGGGCTGAAGAGCAATTTTAAGCAATAAAATTTTAGTGGCATCCTAAGACTGAAAATTTAGGCTTATTTTATGAAATAGGGAAACGAAACCGATTACATTATTTTAAAAGTAAAATATGAACGTAATAGGCCTACCTTCGGGGATGGTAGCTGCTTTGCCCTGTATTAAGGAAGGGCTGAAGAGCAATTTTAAGCAATAAAATTTTAGTGGCATCCTAAGACTGAAAAATTACGCTTATTTTATGAAATAGTGAAACGAAACCGATTACATTATTTTCAAAGTGAAAAATGAATGTAATAGGCCTACCTTTAGGGGTGGTAGCTGATTTGCCCTGTATTTAGGAAGGGTCGAAGAGCAATTTTAAGTAATAAAATTTTAGTGGCATCCTAAGACTGAAAATTTACGCTTATTTTATGAAATAGTGAAACGAAACCGATTACATTATTTTCAAAGTGAAAAATGAATGTAATAGGCCTACCTTTGTGGGTGGTAGCTGCTTTGCCCTGTATTTAGGAAGGGTTGAAGAGCAATTTTAAGCAATAAAATTTTAGTGGCATCCTAAGACCGAAGAATTACGTTTATTTTATGAAATAGTGAAACGATGCCGATTGCATAAATTTCAAAGGGAAAAATGAATGTAATAGGCCTTTGGGGGTGGTGGCTGATTTACCCTGTATTTGGGAAGGGTTGAAGAGCAATTTTAAGCAATAAAATTTTAGTGGCATCCTAAGACTGATAATTTACGCTTATTTTATGAAATAGTGAAACGAAGCCGATTACATTATTTTCAAAGTGAAAAATGAATGTAATAGGCCTACCTTTGGGGGTGATGGCTGATTTTCCTTGTATTTAGGAAAGGTTAAAGAGCAATTCTAAGCAAAAAAATTTCAGTGGCATCATAAAACCGAAGAATTACGTTTATTTTATGAAATAGTGAAACGAAGCCGATCACATTATTTTCAAAGTGAAAAATGAATGTAATAGGCCTACCTTCGGGGGTAGTGGCTGATTTGCCCTTTATTTAGGAAGGGTTGAAGAGCAATTTTAAGCAATAACATTTTAAGACTGAAAAATTACGCTTATTTTATGAAATAGTGAAACGATGCCGATTTAATTATTTTCAAAGTGAAAAATGAATGTAATAGGCCTACCTTTTGGGGTGGTGGCTGATTTGCCCTGTATTTAGGAAAGATTGAAGAGCAATTTTATGCAAAAAAATTTTAGTGGCATCCTAAAACCGAAGAATTACGTTTATTTTATGAAATAGTGAAACGAAGCCGATCACATTATTTTCAAAGTGAAAAATGAATGTAATAGGCCTACCTTTGGGGGTGGTGGCTGATTTGCCCTGTATTTGGGAAGGGTTGAAGAGCAATTTTAAGCAATAAAATTTTAGTGGCATCCTAAGGCTGAAAAATTACGCTTATTTTATGAAATAGTGAAACGAAACCGATTACATTATTTTCAAAGTGAAAAATGAATGTAATATTCCTACCTTTGGGGGTGGTGGCTGATTTGCTCTGTGTTTAGGAAGGGTTAAAGAGCAGTTTTAAGTACTAAAATGCAGCCAAGTAACTAATGAAATTCAGTGTCAAAAGTGTTTGCATTTATATCATAGACAGTGTACATTCTTGGCTGATGATCAATTAGATAATTGCGAGTATATTTGCGAAATATGCCAGGTATAACAAAGATAACAAGAACACTGTTATTACATGATAATTATGTATCAGATTTTACACATTAGAAAAATGATAAAATTCAATGGAATTAACATAAAAGTAGCAAATATTATCCATTAACCTTCAAGCTGCTATTACTATTTTATGGCTTCTGTGTACATTTGCGACTTAAGTATAAATCAAGCGTCTGTTTACGGTCTAAGATGCCACTACAGTGTTATTACTTAACGTTACTCTCAAACCGTTTCTAAGTCTGTGGCGATTTAATAACTATTCTCATCTATTTTTCACTTTCAAAAAAACTTAATGGAAATCGCTAATATGTGTCGTAAAACAAGGTTAATATTTCAGTCATAAGATGCCACTACAATATAATTGCTACCACCAAAGGTAGGCTCATAACATATTTTTCACTTTACAAATTATATAATGGGCATTGCTCAAACATGTTATAAAATAAGCATAATTTTTCAGTCTTATGATGCCACTAAAATTTTATTGCTTAAAATTGCTCTTCAACCCTTCCTAAATACAGGGAAAATCAGCCACCACCGCCAAAGGTAGGCCTATTACATTCATTTTTCACTTTGAAAATAATGTAATCGGCATCGCTCAACTATGTTATAATATAATCATATTTTTTCAGTATTAAGCCACTAAAATGTAATTGCTTAAAATTGCTTTTCAACTCTTCCTAAGTATAGGACAATTCAGTAACAACCCCCAAAGGTAAGCCTAAGACAGAGATTTTTCGTTTTATAATAGCCTGAGATCGCTTGATCAAATATCAATACAAGTTTCACTTTTTACATCAAAAGTGCTAATGAAATGTCTTAAATAGTTAATATGTACTCCTATTACACAATGCAATTCAATGGTTAGCGCTATGTATGAGTAAAATATCGGTTTTTGCAATTTATAAATTTAATAGGGTTACCACCATTTATGGCTGAAAAATTTATGGCTAACTTCTCATCGGTGAAATTTAATACCCATTCATTTGCCTAGCGCTATCTAAACAAACAAACAAGTCGCTCCGCACTCATAATTTTTATTATTCGTTGTGATAAATTTCGGAAGGCACTATGAACCAATACATAGTCAAAACTACTTTCAGCAATTTTACTATTTCTGCGCCATCTCGTACCCCAGAAACACACTACTAGCAAAAATTGGTCCCCTTAAGTATTACAAACTTTTAATGTCCAGAAATTATCTGTAAATTGAATAATACCTGAAATTGACATGCATCGCTTTTTGAAGTTATTGGTAATTACTATCTAATTATTTTTATTGTGTTTTATAAAACATTAACAATGTTGATATTATCTAATATGCTTAGAAAAGAAACATAATTATTTCAAATTTTAATATAAAGCGTATCTTTTTTGATTCGATTAAACCTAATGTGTCCTCATAATAATATATCCGGTGTATCCTAGTCCAATTTTTTAGGCTCATGTCAGTGTAAATCATATACGAGCATAAAATTTTCAGTGTTACATTGTGCTATGAAAAGTATGCCAAGGAATAAATCATATACGGATGGGTGGATCAAATAAATCTGCTGTATACGTTTTTTTTTAAATTTCACACCTACACACAAAAAATAACAAATGAGTATTTAATGAAAATGTATATGCGCGTATTTATATTTTTCATTAGACTAGTGCATGTATGTTGATATAAAATTATAGGAAATAAAATATTGCAATGTTGATGTTACAGATGAATTTATTTAATTTAATTGGTAATAAAATGGATGAAAATAAACTGTGCCCATGTATATTTATTTTCTCAATTTATCATAAAAATGTTTATTGATGTTCGCAACGAAATTATCGAGAGGAAAATTCACTAGATATCTTGGTAATGCTGTGAAAAGCGAAACTAGTTGAGTAAATAGAAGCAAATTAATTCAAGAGTAAAAATCGTACTACAACACTCGTATGGATCATTATAGAAATTTGTAAACTATATAAAACAAACCAAGTGTTATCTTGAAAAAATGATGTTATGAAACGATTAAACCTAATTGATCCATCTTTATATAACCACGTCTAATTGATTTTGTCTACAGAGCAAGGACTTCATTGTAATTAAGTATATCAAATATGTATGTTTAATATATAAACAAGTTTAATATATAATTGGTAAATATATATTTTTAGGTGTGTAAAATCATAATTAAAATAAAGTAAACATGTTTATTTCGTAAAAATAAAGTATTATTATTAATATAAAATGTAGTGCATCAATAGCGTTTATTGAATTAAACTAGTTAAATATAACATAAGATCAATTAGTTCCTAAAAGTCAAAATTTAAAAATAAGGAAAAATCAAATATATTCGAATTTGAAAACTTGACAATCAAGTTTTCAAATTCGAATATATTTGATGAAATGATCGAAAATGGTCAGAAATGTATATACTTGGTTGATTGATAAGGCGTTGAGGTGTTGAAAATCCATACTCACTTTGTATAAATAAAATTCTAAATAAACTTTCATTCACCTGAAGAAGCAATAAATTTGCGAAACAATTGTTGTGAAAATAAACACACTTTTTTGAAAATCAAAAAGTTATTCAGAATTTTATTTATACATTTATATACTTCACAAAAAGTTAAAAAAGGATCATATATTTAAATAACATTCAAAAAACAAGTTAATATTTGAAATATGTTTCCTGTAAAGCTAATTTTCAAAAATTAACACAATTCAGTTTACTATGAAATCTTCAAAACTTGTTGCGAAAATAATAAATGTTCTTTCAATTGTAGACACTAATAAAAGAGAATTACAAATAAAATCTTTGATTTGGTTGGCTTACACTTTGTGGTACATCTTTATAACAATTTAATTAAAACACTTAATTTTGTTTTACCACTTTACCAAATAAAAGTAGTAAAACAAAGTTAAGTGTCAAATTTGTATCAGAATTATTTATAGAGATATAGACAAAAATATTATCTAAAGTTTAGATATAGTTTAGATAGAAAAATACGTTCATATCCAGCATGAAGATATTCTTCCTATTTTCCTAAAGTTTTTCTGTTTGTTTTCATTTATTTTTTTGATAAAGAAATCATCATTGTAAAATGAATGGTTAGTCTGTTAGACTAGTTTTAATAACCTTAGTTACCCCTTTTAGCCCTGGAATTTTTCTGGTGTCCAAAAAATGTATTTTTGACGACAATCTTATAATATGTGTATTATTTAATTGTGTGGGCAGCATAAATGGTGTATTTAACACTCAAGTATATTTATCACGGGATTTGCGTGATAAATGTGGTTTTTTAACACGAATATAAATAATTATCTGGTTAGATATTTTAGACTGCACTTCAAATATTCAGGAAAATAAATATTGTTATTATTAAATAAATCAAATATTATACAGAGATGAACTGAATTTTAAAACCTGATCGAAATAATATTGAAATTAAATATAAACATACTGAAAGCATTTTATAAATATCTCATTCTATAGATAAAGTTACATCCCACTTGATTCTACTTCATGATCATCCGGCATTACCTGTGCACCATCAGCTGTTGTAGTTAGTCTGTCAGAACAGGTTCAAAACCAGTTGAGACTGTGAGCAGGAGAAAAAGAACGCTGCTCACAATGAAAACAAACCCACCCACCAACTCGCCACTTCCACACTGAAACGCAAGAATTCAATGCATATAAATCACCATCATTTCCTCCTAACGAAACCGTTTTTTTTTTGCACACCCAACGGCACACACCATCTAATTTTCAATTAGATTTTTTTAATCGCTTTTTCTTGACTTTCCTGCAAGCTACGTGAAATATTCATGAAATTCACGAATAACAAGAGTTATTATGCTGATAAACTAGATTGAAGTTTATGTTAATTAACGTATTATACTGAATAAATGGGGTATAATTTTGTATTGTCTACAGAGTATGCAAAGTTATTTTATAATTTTGTAAGCTGCGGTCATTTTATTTATTCGTTTTTGCCCATAGAGTATTTTTTCGATATATTTTTGTAAGGTGTACAATAGGCTACCAACCTAAAGTAGGGTGAGAATTCTACAAAATATTCATTGTTTTTTTTAATAAGTTCAATTTGAAGTTTCGAACAGGTGTTTCTACTCATTGATTCTACAAAATATTCATTGTTTTTTTTAATAAGATCAATTTGAAGTTTCGAACAAGTGTTTCTACTCATTGATTAAGGATGAAGTAACATTTCGAGTTAGGAAAACCTGAAATTTGTTTATGCTTTTCTAAACTAGAAATTTTACTTCGTGGACTAGACGTGTAAAAGACTGAAATATTGTAAAGTAAATATGCAGTATACAAAACATTTTTTTAGGCACCAGAAAAATTCCAGGGCTGAAAGCGCTATCAGCTCTGGAATTTTTCTGGTGCCCCAAAAAATGTTTTGTATACTGCATATTATTTATTACTATCTCAGATACACACAGAGTTTTTTTTAAGTATACATATCTCAATATACCGTATACGCTGTATATCTCAGATATTCGTTGTTTTTACAAATATATTAAATTAAACTTTCAAACGAGTGTTTTCCACTCCCAGATTAAGCACGAAGTAAAATTCCGAGTTTTGAAAAGCCGACCAAAAAAAATTTTCTGACTTTTCTAAACTCGACTTACTTCATGCTTAATCTAGGAGTGGAAAACATTCGTTAAAAGATTTACTTTAACTCTTTTTAAAAACGTCGAATATCTGAAAATGTATATACTGTAAATACATATACGCTGTATATAGTATGTATATTTCACAGAAATACTGTCTGTATAATCATACAATAATTGCTCTGTGTGAATACGAAATATTTAATTTGTTAAATAAAACATGAAACACGCACATTTCAATATTTCTAGTACAATCGAGCAGATGAAATTATTTCCAAATTATTTCTGGATGCTGGTTTTGTATAAATTTGAATTGCTGATAAATCGTGGGTGAGTCTCCAACAACCCACGCATCCACAGCTGTAGGCTCTAACTAATCAAACGTTGCTCAATGAAAAACCGCGATGAAGGACGATTGAGTGCATTTCGAAAGGAAACTTAATTTGCTCCGCTGCAATTCGCACATAATCGACAATCGTTTATCCTCGCCACGTTTGTTTTTACTCAGCCGGATTTTATTGTTATTGATGTATAATAGAGAACGTTTTAGATCTAACAATTTATAAACAAAGACCCGGAATTATACGATGTTTAATCGCATACAGAAGAATTAGAAATTATTTCAATTCGTGCTGCATTTTTAAAGGAAAAATACGTTAATATCCAACAAGAACATATTTTTCCTATTTTCCTAACTTGTTTTGTTCCATACGATTTTATTTTAATTTTTTTTATTTCCTCTTTTAATACATAATTTATCATTGTAAAATTAAACCTTAGTCTGTTAGGCTAGTTTTAATAACCTTAGTTAACCCTTTTAGCCCTGGAATTTTTCTGGTGTCCAAAAAATGTTTTGTACACTGCATATTACTTACTACTATCTCAGATATACAGGTAGTTTTTCTTTTAAGTATACATATCTCAATCTACTTTATACGCTGTAAATCTTCAGATATTGGTAGTTTTTACAAATATTTCAAATTGAACTTTCAAACAAGTGTTTTTCACTCCCAGATAAAGCATGAAGTACAATTTTGAGTTTAGAAAAGCCTGAACATTTGGTTTGGTCGTGTAGCACTACGCGACCAAACCAAATTTTCAATGAAAAATGTAAAAACATGTAATGAGCACAAATCTACGATGCTAATTACATTTTTAAACTTCTTACTAAAAATGAGTAATCTTTACAGTCTACAACAATTTCTAAAGAAATATGATGAGACTATAAACAATTCTCAGTAAAAGCAAACCCATCTGGGTGGCAATGGTATATTTATTATGAATGGCGCCTGTTTAGTCATCAGATTATTCTAATCGGGACCGTTGGGTGTTCTTGCACAATACAACAAACCACACATCGAGAACAAACTTGAATGCACACATAATTCCAAGTGCATACTAACAGTAAACCACTGGGAAAGACGGCATAACAAAGACGGCGAGCGTACGCTTAATCAAAACCTTAATCTCTGGGAAACCGTAAACTTAATACGTTCCGATTAGAAACAGGCGCGACATATCTTAGGGATTAACAATGTTAAATATCAAACGAAATCCTATATTTGTTTTAAAAGGGATATTTTTGTCGCTTTTGAGGAAAATACAGAACTTTTAAAGGGCTTTGGGGTGTTACCTCATGCTCTTTATAAAACAATTCAGTCTTTTTAATATTATTTATCTTATGCCCGGTATAATAAAACGTTTTATTCCCTAAATAAAATGTACTTTAGGAATAAATTAATTTATTCCAAAGATTTCCATATTATAAACACAAAATAATTTTATTTGGCTAATAAATCTCCCCAGTAAATTATTTGTTTGTTATTCTACCGAGTAAATTTTATTCTCTAAATAATTTGACAGTTAAAAGTCAAAAGTGTATTATATTATTATAATTACTTTAGATTCTACTACTTGTATTTATTAATTTCATTACAGTTATCATGTCTTCCATATCATCCGTGTCAGATTTAAGTTCGCTCATAGTATCTTCCCTGACAGTGATTAATTATACTTATGCATACGCTTTTTTAAAATTAGTTCCATTTAAAGTTTTAAACGAGTGTTTTCCACTCCTAGACTAAGCATGAAGTAAAATTTCGAGTTTAGAAAAGCCTGAAAATTTGGTTTGGTCGCGTAGCGCGAAGCGCGGAGCGACCAAACCAAATTTTCAGGCTTTTCTAAACTCGAAATTTTACTTCATGCGCCACGCGTATTTAACACTGAAAGCACTGAAATATTGTGAACAAGTGAACTTCACTTGAAATCAGTGTCTTGTACGCGTGGCGCATGAAGCTAAATTTCGAGTTTAGAAAAGCCTAAAAATTTGGTTTGGCCGCTCCGCGCTTCGCGCTACGCGACCAAACCAAATTTTCAGGCTTTTCTAAACTCGAAATTTTACTTTACGCTTAGCCTGGGAGTAGATACATCGTTTAAGTCTTTTTTAATTTCTAATAAGCTTTCTTTTTCTTGTTCTGTGTAATTCTGTCCTATTTCATGGTTATTCTCCATAATTATAAGGAAATATACTAAATTTAAAATTTAATTGACAATTTAATTTGAAATATTGACAATTCAATTTAACAAATTGGTGGTTCCAGCTATGGCCACAATGAAAATGTATAATTTCGGTCTGTAATCTACTAATTAAATTATTTATTTTAAAAATTGCTATTTATTTGGTAGGTTTGCTTTATAATACGCAATTTTATTTGCCCATTAGTTTACTAGGTAAATAAATTGACTCCACAAATAGTTATATAATGATTTATTAATCGTTTATAATACCGGGCATCAATGTAGTTTTTTAAGTTAAATGCGTTCTTAAGCAACTTCTTATAATCTCTCTATACGAGGCCTGTACAGATAATAACCGAACATTTTGAATTACGTGCCAACGGAGATATTTAATGATATGCTGTTGGCAGCACTGCCTTGTGCATATCCTCCTATCTAAGCGCATATTCTTGGATTGTTGATGTATCGTTTACTTTTCGTGATATTCTTATTCAAGTACAGCTTTAAGGTGTTACCTCATGTTCCTTGTAAAACAATTCTGTCTTCCTAATATTTTTTATCTTATTGTAATTATTTGAGTTAGGTGCATTCCTAAGCAATTTCTTTTAATCTCTTTATACGAGGCCTGTTCAGATAACAAGCGAGCATTTTGAATTATGTACCAACGGAGATATTTAATATGCTATTGGCAGCACTGCCTTGTGCATAACCTCCTTTGTAAGCGCATGTTCTTGGATTGTTGAAATCTCGTTTAGTTTTCTTGATATTCTTATTTAAGTACAGCGTGCTTAAGTGTTAGTGGCGATTTTTGAAATGTGCGAGTTTCTGGAGCAACGATGCAACACTAAGTTTTGCGTAAAACTGGGGAAAACGTTCACAGATTTGTTTAATCTTTTAAAACAAGCTTACAGAGATGATCCTCTGGGTCGTACGCAATGTTATGAATGGTTTTCATGATTTAAAAGATGCGGTCAGTCAATGGAAGATGATCGTCGACCAGGAAGGCCTTCCACTTTAACTTATGACTCCTACGTCAACGATCTGGTGCGTGCAAATCGCCGATTAATTACCAGAGAACTTGGAGAAGAGATTAGCATCTCAACTGGGTCATGTCATGCAATTTTGATAAGAAAATTGAGCATGGGTAGATTTGCTGCAAAATTTTTCTTCGTTTGATGACCGAACAACAGAAAGAAAATCGAATGGACATTTCACAATCATCACAATGGACTGATACAGGATTTCCACTCCCCAAGCAAACTCGTCACTGACCTTACAGACCATCTCAAATGAAGCTATCCAGGACTGATTCGCGAAATCGAAACACCGCTGGGAAAAGTGTGTGAATTAGGGAGTACTTTGAAGTGGACAAGGACCAATAATCTGTAAAATGAATAATAAAGCTTAAAACAATAAAGTTCGGTTATTATCTGAACAGACCTCGTATTAATTTATCTAGTACCTACATCCCAACAACTATGATAATTACTTTCCTTTCAATATTTACGATATACTATACAAACCTATAAATAATTACTCTTGATATTTTATTGGGGCTATTGGAATCATTAGAGCGTTTCTTGCATTTTTGATCGCTTTGAGTGTTTCGTGTGAATTTCATTCCACGTTGAGAAGTGAGTAATTATTTACCGCCCAGGGCGGCGAGAATTGCGAATTACGAATTGCGGATTGCGATTGTCTACGACATTCCGTTTCCAGTAAATCATGTAAAATAATAATGGAACGTCCTCAGGGAACAAGATCCAGACTTTGCGCCAACACTAGTCCCATTCATTACTCCACTTTAACCTCCTCTTAGATCTGCTGTATGTTATAATCGCTTACATCTGTAATGTGTTTTGTGCAACGTTTTGATCCATTTTTAGCAAAATTATGTTAGGTCATAATATTGAGTATTTACTGCAACACACAAACATTTTTATCTGAATATTTGAATAAACGGCGAGTAAAACGAATTGTACCAATTGTTTAAATCAATCTTTACAGGCAACCCAATTTCGTTAATGCATATTTTAGTTCGCAAGACATTTTATTTAGAAATGTAAATAAAATCGAACGAATTTTTGCACGAATTTATGATGCTAATTACATTTTCAAGCTTTTTACTAAAAATTAATAATCTTTACAGTCTACAACAATCCCTTTAAATTATTCCTCCTGCAAATGTAATCAAATCTACTGAAGCGAGTTAAATAAACCCACTCTTGCAAGTACCAGTCTCTGCAAATGCTAACATGATTGTAACACATTAATAATGCATCATTGAAAACGTTCTTCATCGTGCAAATACGAGGAAATCTTGGCAAACTCTGCCGACAATATCGCGTTAACAATCCCTATGACTGACATTAGCAGGAATGTAAATACCGATTCCGATTCATGTCAGTTTCCCGTTTTCGAAAACACAGCACAGGGGTCTATTATTGCGGCTCTGGGTTCATGTTCTTCATAAAGGGATTGATAGCGATGAGTTCTGCATATTTACAGAGAGAAGGGGGAGCCAGACGGAACACCAAAATGCCAATTTAAAGTTAGTTTTCCCTTAACAAAGCTCTGCTAACTGCTGCCACTGGATTGTTGGGTGGATATTGTGTGCACGTTGATGTAGAATTTACTAGTTTGGAGGATTAATTATAATTAACATAAAATCGTACTGAGGGGAGGAAACAATAAACACAAAAAATCACTCTGTGGAGAATAGCATATTTTATAAACTGTTCGAAACTTCATACTTTTATTCGCTTTAATAAAAAATCAATTTGTAGAAGTTTTGCTTATTTAAGGTAATAAAATAATTACATGTTTTAAATCTGTTCTCATCATTCTTTTGAATGAATGTACATATTCAAATTCAGTGGTTTCCAAACATGGGGTAATTTGGGTTAATTAAATAATCATTAAAATAAACCTAATGCATGAAATACGACATCTAAAAAAAAAAACAATATATTTATATATACATATATATATATATTTATTACATTCACTGGATATTGGTCTCAGACCATTCCACCATTTCACCTTTATATTTTTGTATTTAACTATATTTATACGCCACAAACACATTCACACATATCCATGGACCCAGGTGGAATCATTTTGTACTACAAAATGACCCCACCCGGCGGGACTCGAGCCCGCGACCCCTGGGCTACAATTTTTGTCTTAATTTCTTTCCGTTTTCATAGCCTTTTTATTATTTCTCGGCAGAGCTGGGCAGGATTCGAATCATTCAGGATTCGAATCCTGGATTCGAATCCTTTTAGAGGATTCAAAAGAGGCATTCGAATACTTTAGTTCAACTGGATTCGTGATCCGGATTCGTTACATTATTTTAAGAGGATTTGTATTCGAATCTACATGTGGGTGATTCGAATCCTTACACAAGGATTCGAATATTTATAAAAGGATTCGAATATTTATAAAAGGATTCGAATATTTATAAAATCATTCGAATACTTACAAAAGGATTTGAATCGTCAAAAATAATTCGAATTGTGAGAATTAACATGAAAAATGTCTTTTGTGTGTTTCTAAATTTATCGTTAAATCACTGTGTTGTACGGCGTGGCGCATGAAGTAAAATTTCGAGTTTAGAAAAGCCCAGAAAATTTGTCTCGGGTCGCTGCGCGACCCTCGACAAATTTTCACAGGGCTTTTCTAAACTCGAAATTTTACTTCATGCTTATTCTGGGAGTGGAAAACACTCGTTTTAAGCTACAAATTGAACTCTTTTAAAAATCAACGATTGTCAGAAAATTAACAGTTAAAATAATAAAGAAGAAGTAATGTGATTTTATAAAAACAATGACATACCATGGAATTGATTCAACAATTGCGGATGTTCCCTGTTTTTTTTAAAGTTCAATTTATAGCTTTAAACAAGTGTCCAAGACTAAGCATGAAGTAAAATTTCGAGTTTAGAAAAGCCCCGTGAAAATTTGTCGAGGGTCGCGCAGCGACCCGAGACAAATTTTCTGGGCTTTTCTAAACTCGAAATTTTACTTCATGCGCCACGCGTATAAAACAGTGATTTAACGAGACATTTAGAAACACACAAAAGACATTTTTCTTGTTAATTCTCACAATTCGAATTATTTTATAAATATTCGAATCCTTTTATAAATATTCGAATCCGACAAATTTTCTGGGCTTTTCTAAACTCGAAATTTTACTTCATGCGCGACGCGTATAAAACACTGTAATATTGTCAAATTTATGTATATTGGAACTTCACTTAAAATCTGTGTTTTATACGCGTGGCGCATGATGTAAAATTTCGAGTTTAGAAAAGCCCAGAAAATTTGTCGGATTCGAATATTTATAAAAGGATTCGAATATTTATAAAATAATTCGAATTGTGAGAATTAACATGAAAAATGTCTTTTGTGTGTTTCCAAATTTCTCGTTAAATCACTGTTTTATACGCGTGGCGCATGAAGTAAAATTTCGAGTTTAGAAAAGCCCCGAAAATTTGTCTCGGGTCGCTGCGCGACCCGAGACAAATTTTCACGGGGCTTTTCTAAACTCGAAATTTTACTTCATGCTTAGTCTGGTAGTGGAAAACACTCGTTTAAAGCCTGAAATTGAACTTAAAAAAAACAACGAATATCTAAAGATTTAAAGAAAATAATAAAATAATTTCTTTTAGGTAAACATACGCCTAAGCTGTACATGTTCCGACATTCGTTGTTTTTTAAATGAGTTCTATTTAAATCTTTAAACAAGTCTTTCCACTCCCAGGCTAAGCATGAAGTGAAATTTTGAGTTTAGAAAAGCCCCGTGAACATTTTCGGGCTTTTCTAAACTCGAAATTTTACTTCATGCGCCACGCGTATAAACCACTGATTTGAAGTGTAGTTCAAAAACACACAAATACATCTTTAACTAGAGTAACACAGATATTTAGTCTGTTAGCAATGATGTTCAATGTTAATAATGAATAATTAGGTTTTGAATATTTTTCTTAAAACAACTGATAACGATATTTGTTCTTAAAGGATTTGTATTCGTGATTCGAAAAGCAGGATTCGAATCTTTGATTCGAATTATATTTATCTCCTACGAATCCTTTATTCGAGTCTTCGTGATTGGAATCATATTAGGTGATACGGATTCGTGATTCGAATCTGTCTTACGAGGATTCGTTCCAGCTCTGTTTCTCGGTCATCTTCAGTGTTCATAATCTCACAAGTTTTCCTTAACCCAATTATAGAGTTAAATCTAAAAGTTGATTATAGGTAAAATTCTGCACTTATTTTTATGATTTCAATTAATGACTTATTGTAGTACATACTGTAAATTTTTCTTTGAAATATACATAATGTATGCGCTGTAAATTTTTAGGCGATAGTCGATTTTAAATAAAAACGTGTAATATGAAATTTCGAACGAGTGTTTCCACTCCCAGACTAAGTATGAAGTAAAATTTCGAGTTTAGAAAAGCCTTAAAGTTTGGTTTGGTCGCTCCGCGAAGCGGAGCAACCAAACCAAATTTTCACTTCATGCGCCACTTCATGCGCCACGCATATAAAACAATGAAACATTGTGAAGTTAGAAATTCACTTTAAAAATGAGTAATAATTGAAATATTTAAATAAGAGAATATTTACATTTTTCTTCACACATTTTTGAGTCAGGTTATTAAAAAATAATGTATAAATGTTGCGTTATTGTATCAATGCAGCCTAATGGGTTAATTATGTCCGTTTTCTTCAATTTTTATTGTCTTTAGAGTCTAGATCTTACATTCTTCTTTATTTCTTTATAGATTGTTTTCAACCTCTTTGTCAATCATTAATTTTTTTTAGGTAATTCAGTTTTCTTAGTATTTTTGCCCATCAATTTTTTTTCAGTTTTCATAGTCTTTTGAGTTTTCCACAAATTTCTTCAGTCTTTATAATCTTTATCAATGTTCATCTGTTTGGTTCAATTTTCAGTGTTTTAAATCTTTTTCAGTTCTTATAATCTTGTGAGTCCTCCTTAAATTGTGCTCCTCTATTTTGGTTTTGATTGCTCTTTGGGCTTTAATCTTAAGTATTTTTTATTGTTCAAAGATTTCTGAGTATTTTCTCTCTCTTTGTGTAAGTCTTTTCTTTTAGTTATTTCAGTGTTTTGAGTATTTTCTTCTTACTTCAATTTTCGTCTCAATCTCGCGTTTTAAGTCGTTCTCTGCCTTCTTCTGTGTTCTCTGAGTCTCTGAGTCGATGTTAATTAGTTTTTTAATTTTCAAATTATTTTGAGTCCTATTCAGTTTTCATATTTAAGTCTCTCACAATTTTGGTGTGTTTTTTGCTATTTTTTATTGCCTGTTAAGTTTAAATCTTACAGTATTTTTAATTAATTATAGTTTTCTGAGTATTGCTCAGCCTTTGTATAAATCATATAGTTTTTTGAGTTATCATAGTCCATTGTTTTCCTTCCTTAATTTTCGTCACAGTCTTTTTCAGTTTTCATCGTGTTTTGAGTCTTCCTCAGTTTTCCTCTAAGTCAAAAGATAATGAAAACTAAGTAAATTTAGGAAAAAATGATTAACGTTGAGGAATCGTTCATCTTGTACTTACTAAATTTACTTTTTTTTCGTAATCTTTTGAGTGTTTCTCAAATTCTCAATGTTGATCTATTTTCTTCAATTTTCATAATTTTCTGAAGCGTCTTCAGGTTTCATCATCTAAATCTTTCTCGATTTTGTCTGTCGTTTTCAGTTTTTATTGTTTTTGAGTCTTAATCTTACAGTCTTATTCACTGTTCATAGTTTTTTCAGTATTGCACAGCTTTTGTATAAATCTTACAGTTGTTTAGTTAATTTAGTCCTTTGAATCTGTTCTTCCTTCTTTAATGCTTTTCTTAGTCACCTTTAGTTTTCATAGCCGTTTCTCTGTTTTTTTAATTTCTATAGTTTTTAAAATTTTCTTCGATTTTCATAATATATTTATGTCTGTCATTTTAATTTTTATTGTCTTTTGAGTTTAAATCTAAAATGTTTCTGTACCGTTGATATTTTACGAGTTCTGTTATGATTTCAGTCTTAGAGTATTTTTTGTAGTTGTCATAGTAGATCATAGTGTTTATTGTTTGCTGAGTCTGTCCTACAGTCTTCTTCAGTTTGACGCCATCAGCCTTTCAGTGTTTTCAGTCTCTTGAGTCTGCCTCAGTCTTATAAGTTTTCTAAGTCTTCTCAATCTTCTCAGTTCTGAGTCTACTCAGTCTGCTTAGTATTCTGAATTATCTGAGTCTACACGATGTTTTCTCTTCAGCAGTTTTTGTCTTGTCGCTGTTCTGTATCTAGTTTTTTTTTAATCTACACAATCTTCTGAGCCTGTTCAGTATATTTTGCCTTGTGAGTCCTATCACTGTAGTATTTTCAATCTACTCAGTATTCTCAATTTTCTCAGCCTTTTCAATGTTCTCAATCTGCGCGGTCTTTACTCAATCGTTGTTGTATTGCTAGCCTTCTTAGTGTTCTACGTATTATGAGTCTACTCAGCACACTCAACCTTCTGCGTTGTCAGTCTAATCAGTGTTCTGATGATACACAGTCTTCTCAATCTTTTCAGTCTTTTAAGTTATCTGAATCTACATTGCCTTCTTAATTTTTTCAGTCTTCTTAAATAACTGAATCTAGACAATCTTCTCTCTTCCGTAGTTTTTGCCTTGTCAGTCTAACCAGTGTTCTGATGATAACAGTCCTCAATCTTTTCAGTTTTTTGAGTTATTTGAATCTACATTGTCTTCTTAATCGTTACAATATTCTTAATTATCTAAATCTAGACAATATTTTCTCTTTTGTAGTTTTTGCCTTGTCAGTGTTTTGTGTCAACTCAGCTTATTGACTCTACTCAATCTTCTAAGTCTGCTCAGTATTTTTGCGTTTGCCTTTCCAGTTCAATCAGTGTTCTCAACCTTTCTTCTTAATCTTCTAAGGCTTCTAAAATTTGTTAGTTTTATTAGCCTTCTTAGTGTTCTACGTATTATGAGTTTACTTAGCCTTCTTAATTTTTTGTTTTCTTAATTTTCTCAGTCTTGTCAGTTTTTTCCATCTGCTGCTTCTGTCGTATTAGCCTTATCAGTATATTGAGTCTCTTTAAGTTCACTTAGTCTTCTTAATCTTTTTAATCTGTTTTTTGGTCTTCTCAGTCTTCTTCACTTTTTATAATCTTCTGGGCCTTCTTTAGTTTTCATAGCCTACTAATTTTTTTTCGGTCTTTGTCAATATTCATAGAATACTTCTGACTATTTTTCAATTTCCAACTTTTCAAAATGTTCTCAAAACCAATTGAGCGCAATAAGAAACATAAATATATTTACACAAACGAGGAATTCATTGTAGCTCAATTTTTTTTGTTTTGTTAATTTAATGGGACCATCCTGTTACACGGCGAATGGAAACGAAATGTGGAACAGGGAGAAATGGGGTGTAATTGGTGTTCGGCCGCCCTCGCACCCTTTCGCCCCGATTTATCCGCCGAACTGAAAGGAATTTATGTTGCGTTTAAAAAAGGCCGCCCTTTCACATTAATTGAACTGACCTTTCCATCTGAACCCTGAAAAACACACAGACACGACCTCCATTTTCCATCCTGTATCCGATTTTAATCGCATCATTTAATTGTATACTTAGAATGGGTTAATTGAGTTAGATCAGTGTTTCTCAAGTTTTTTTTTTACCATGTCCTACCCGTAACATTTAGATTTCTCATGTACATTTTTACTCGACATGTAAGGACAATTTGCTTAGGTCCAATAATTTGTAACAGAGAAAATCCGAGGCCTTTTAGAATTATATACAAATTTGGACTGCAACTTTCAATACATCATTTGATTGAATACTCAGAAATGTACATAGAGGATCTGCATGTTAAGGGTGGGGCATGGTCGAAAAAAGTTGGAAAACACTGCTCTAACTTAAGGATGATTGAGGTAAGGTATGGTAAAAAAAAGTTGGGAAACTGCTCTAACTCAATCATTCTTGAGTTAGAGCAGTGTTTCCCAGCTTTTTTTGACCATACCCCACCTTTAATATTGATATCCTCTATGTATATTTCTGTGCAATAAAATTAAGCACACAAAATATTTAAAAGTTTAAAACAGACATGATGAGTTTCCTAGTTACAAGAATATGTAAATATCCTGTGTTTCCCAACTTTTTTTGACCATGCCTCACCTTTAATATTGAAATCCTCTATGTATACTTCTGTGCAATAAAATTAAGCACACAAAATATTTTTTTTAATGTTAAAATGCTGCGCTATTTAGACAACAATTCAAAAATTCTAATTCTAACTAAAATAGAAGATGGTTTTTCTATTTCGGCTTTGTTGTATCTATTACGAGCGTTTTTTTCAAAAGCTCTTAGTTTTAGTGTTTTAATAAAGGCGTTATTTTCAAGTTATGCTGTTTTATTATTTATTGAAACTGCTGCTAAGCAATTAACACAGACCCGAATTATACAACTAGAACATTAGGAAAAATAGTTATGAGACTTGTGCTTAATTCTATTGCACATACGTGTACATTAATACTCGACATGCGAAGACAACTTGTTTAGATCTGAAAATTTGCAACAAATAAAATCGAGGCCCTTTAAAATTGTATACAAATTTGGGCTGCAACTTTTAATACAGTTTTCAAAAAAATAAATAGGTTTTAGTCTTATCAACATCCTGTACTTTTCATTTTTTATTACCTGAAGTTGCCAAAAGTGGAGTTAAAGATGTAACCTTTAACTCCACTTTTGGAAATTTCAAGTAATAAAAAATGAAATAGCTGCTTCTTTATTATAAAATACGTGTAGCTATTTTTGAATATTAGAATACATTTGTATTTTATGAGCCTGGCGCATGAAGTAAAATTTCAAGTTTAGAAAAGCCTAAACATTTGGTTTTGGCGGCGCGTCTCGCTTCAGTTGCGCGCCGGTAAATCGAAATTTTTAGGCTTTTCTAAACTCGAAATTTTACTTTATGCGCCACGCGTATGATACACCGATGTAGAGTGAAGTTCAAAATGTACTACAAAATCACTATTACAAATAAACTGCCAAAACAGGATTAAAAATATGCTGCTAAACAAGAGTATTTTAAACTTTACAATATTTCAGTGTTTTACACGCGTGGCGCATGAACAATATTTACAATATTTCAGTGTTTTACACGCGAAGCGAATGAAGTAAAAATTTGGTTTGGTGGCTTGGCTTCGCTACGCGACTAAACCAAATTTTCAGGCTTTTCTAAACTCGAAATTTTACTTCATGCTTAATCAAGGATTGGAAACACTCGTGAGTAGCTTTAAAATTATTTCATTAAACTAAAGCAACGAATGCCTTAAGATGCAAAACTACGCATTTAAGGCAATGGAAACTAAAGGAGATTAAGAAAACAATTATAAAAGACTCAGAATTTTATGAACAATTAAAAGGACTAAGACCTTAGAAACTTATGAAAACAGATTTAGAAGATTATAAAATCTAAAGATAACTGAGACGAAAACTGGGGAACAATCGGAAGATTATGAAAACTGAAATAAAAAAACTGAAAAGAAGACTATGAAAACTGAAGAAGGCTATGGACGTTTAATAAAAAAATGAACTTTTTAAATTTTAACTTCTCAACAAACTTTCACTACATTTTCGAAAACCATTCATATGGATAATCCAATCCAGCGTTTAGATCCCCCCAACGCGATAAGGTTTTTATAATTATGTAAACTCGAGATGTTATCTCTCGTCGAGAAAGGATCGTCAGCCAGGTAAAATGTAAATCACATGCACCTCTCGCTGGTATTAGATCAGACTCTAGACCGCGTTCAGGAATCTCAGCTGCTCAAGGATGACCTCCACATACCAAACACTATACAGAATCTTTAATGCACGGAACACGGAAAAAGAAAATCCATCGTAAAATGACCGAAATGGGTAATTGAGAGAATAAAAGGAGAGGACTGTTAAAGAACCGTAATTAAAGTGGGCATAATTGTTTTCAAAGAAGTTGATTAATAAATAAAATGAATACCATGGGTACCGTATCAATGAAATTACCGTATTTATACAGAGTGTTAATCATAATGATTTTTATTACCTTGTTTCTCATTTATCACATGGTGGAACATAATTGATTACATTTTATTTAAAAATGTGGAAATACACATTGTTTATAATTACATCACAAGTGTCTATAAACTGTCGGCATCTTAGTAGGTTCTAAATTCAGAAACATACGTCGTGATGTAACACTACCAAATGACATATAATTAAATTTATTTGAAGTTTCCGAGATTCACCAACTCGTATGACTTAATCTAAGATATGTAATTTGTTTATCAAAGCAACCGAGATGCCGACAGTTTATATACACTTGATATATATATATATATATATATATATATATATATATATACATATATATATATATATACATATATATATATATATATATATATATACATATATATATATATATATACATATATATATATATATATATACATATATATATATATATATATATACATATATATATATATATATATACATATATATATATATATATATATATATATATATACATATATATATATACATATATATATATATATATATATATATATTTATATATATATATATATATAAAATTCGGGAGAGATGTCCTATGACTCATTGATGTGGTATGTGGGGTTTATATTTTTTAGAGAGTATGTCGACAGTTGTATCTGCAACGATGTTCCGTAGTTGTGTCAAATTTGGACGTTACATGACAATGTCATACTGTTTAGGTCGCGAGTATATTAGTGTTCTTTCTTTTAGAAAAGCTTTAATTCATAATTTCTTGTGATTTTTTTCATTTGAGTATACATATCCCAATTACGTGTTGAAGATTTTTAAATATTCGTTGTTTTCTTAAAAGAGGTTAATTTGAAGCTTAAGCGAGTGTTTTCTACTCCCAGGTTAAGCATGAAGTAAAATTTCAGGCTTTTCTAAACTCGAAATTTTACTTCATGCGCCACGCGTATAAGACACTGATTTTAAGCGAAGTTTACTCGTTTACAATATTTTAGGGCTTTCAGTGTTTAATACGCGTTGGGCATAAAGTAAAATTTCGAGTTTAGAAAAGCCTGAAAATTTGGTTTGGCCGCGTAGCGCTTCGCGCTACGCCACCAAACCAAATTTTCAGGCTTTTCTAAACTCGAAATTTTACTTCATGCTTAGTCTGGAAGTGGAAAACACTCGTTTTAAGCTTTAAAGTGAACTCTTAAAAAAATAGCGTATGCATATGTATACCTAATAGAAAATTCCCTGTATGTATACTTGGAAGAAAAATTCCCTGTATCAACAGATTAATCTAATGACTATTTGCCAAATCTACTGAATGCGCATTCGATTCAACTAACATTTTCGTTTGAGCTTGCACAAAATCAACATAAATGCATTATTAATATCTGTAAATACTCGAAATTTTACTTCATGCGCCAAGCGTATAAGACACTGATTTCAAACGAAGTTTACTCGTTCACAATATTTCAGGGCTTTCAGTGTTTAATACGCGTGGCGCATGAAGTAAAATTTCGAGTTTAGAAGAGCCTGAAAATTTGGTTTGGCCGCGTAGCGCTTCGCGCTACGCGACCAAACAAAATTTTCAAGCTTTTCTAAACTCGAAATTTTACTTCATGCTTAGTCTGGGAGTGGAAAACACTCGTTTTAGCTTTAAAGTGAACTCTTAAAAAAAAAAGCGTATGCATATGTATACCTAATAGAAAATTCCCTGTATGTATACTTGGAAGAAAAAATCCCTGTATCAACAGATTAATCTAATGACTATTTGCCAAATCTACTGAATGCGCATTCGATTTAACTAACATTTTCGTTTGAGCTTACACAAAATCAACATAAATGCATTATTTATTTCTGTAAATACCTGAACTATTTAGTAGATGTAGAAATTGGAATTATACTACTTAAACTCACATTTAAAACGATTGTGCACATTAATTAAAATGATTTGTGGCTGGGTTTTTTTAGATTTAGTTTTACGAAGACATTGTCAAAACGTGACGTTTAACCTTAAAATTTTAAAGCTGCATACCGGAACATACGTTTCGCATCTAAAAACCACAGCAGACATATCATGACGTTTTTTGTCTCTTGTTGTACACATAATCTGATAAAATCAAACTATTTTCGTATTACATGTATTATTGCAGAAAGCACTACAAATCAAGGAAACCATGGGACACCTCTCGTGAATCGAACCTTATTACATACATAGACGGAGCGGACTTCACTGACCTATTGTGAAGTTAGAAATACACTGTAACATTTTTTTTAAATGATTAATAATCGAAATATGTAAATGACAAAATATGCACCTTTTTCTTTAAAGTAAGATCCGATATCACAATGTATCCACTTGACTTATTTAGTAAGTTAATTAACAAAAAATAATATTGTTGCGTCATTGCATTAGTGGCGCTTAATGGGTTAATGAGTTTTACTACTAAAACAACGATATTTTGATTTGCAAGTTACACTGGAGGAAATAAAAGTACTCAGTTTTTAATTACAAATGGGATAACGCCTCGGATGTAAAGGCAATATTAATCATAAACCAGCTAAATATGCGGCATAACTACTTAGTTATTTAAACATACAAAAATAAACAAATATTAATATCGATTAATAAAAGTACAAACTTTTATCTGACCTATTTCAAATTTTGGCAGTTATGATCGTTGTTACGCAAAAGAATATCAAGCTGTTCACTGCGGAGGCTTCTACTTCGTTATACATCATTATTTACACAAATAAGACAATTAACTTTGTTTGTATAACTGAGGATTTTATTGTGACTATAGTTTCGACAACTTTAACTTGTCATTATCAAACATAAAGTAATTTAAAACAAACAATTCGTCAGGTATATATACGAAAAAAATACGGTTACAAAACGGCTTTAAAAATAGGGGTGTATAGTCACAATAAAATCCTCAGTTATACAAACAAAGTTAATTGTCTTATTTATGTAGAATATCAAGCATTCGAAAATTAGGGAACTTGCCTCCTATTTTTTTTGCAATAACTGTAACATCAATTCAAAAATAATAAACTAGGTTACATTGGAGAAGATACTTTTAAGAATGTGTGTTATTTTTTCATTTATTTTTATGATATACTTTATTTAGTAGGATGCCTTACACCTGCTCCTCTTAACTTGAAATACGCTTTGAATTTCGAGTCAAAATTAAGCAATATTTATTTCTTTTTAGGCACACGTTTAGATCGTGTCCGTTCAGAATTCGTAACTCCGTCAAATATTGACACAGCAGAATGCAAATGCGATCGTGTATTTTGCGATCGACGGAGAAAGAGTGGAAAGGCCCTTTTCGTCGATTCGTGACCACTCTTTTCCCGTGCCATCACGCTTCATTTACCTCCGTTCTTCCGGAAGCAGCTGCAGCGACACGAAAAAATTACAACATGACAACTAGCAGCTTACCGGCTATATACCATTTTTGAATAATAAACAGGAAATTAACACATGGTATTTACCCAGAATACAAACAAACAGAAATTACAAAAAGGGAACGATTATTCATTGATATTTGTTAGAGACAAATTATTCACTTCTTAATATTAAAAAATAAAAAAAGAAACATTTAAAAAGTTTTTATCATTTTCAAGGATATTGATATTTAAATTAAATTGTAAACATGTTAAGTGATTAATGTGGACAAAATTGAAGATATTTTCAAGAATGTTATACATGGAAAAAAAAAACTAATACCTTCTCATTTTTATGTAGATACAATATACCGTGCGATCGTTTAAAACATGATTTAAAGTAGGCTTTGATTGGCACTACTGTTAACACATAGTTTAGCATAACCTCAGAATTATTCCATCATTGAATTAGCATTCTGAGCAACCACAGCAAAAAAGCTTCCTACTCTAAATCATAATTTAAATGATCGCACGGTACTCATACCGTGCGATCGTTTAAAACATCATTTAGAGTAGGCTTTGAGATTTAAATTAGATTGGCACTACTGACTGTTAACATACAGTTTAGCATAACCTTAAAATTATTCCATCATTCAATTAGCATTCTGAGCAACCACAGAAAAAAACGCTTTCTACTCTAAATCATAATTTAAATGATCGACGGTACTTATACCGTGCAAAGTTTAAATCATGAAATAGAGTGGGCATTGAGTTTTAAATTAGATTGGTACTACTGACTATTAACACATAGTAGAGCATAACATAAAAATGATTCCATCATTCTATAAGCATTCTGAGCAATCACAGAAAAAAAAATGCTTCCTAACATACTTTAAATCATAATTTAAATGATCGCACTGTACTTATACCGTGCGATCGTTTAAAACATGATTTAGAGTAGGCTTTGAGTTTTAAATTAGATTGGCACTATTGACTGTTATCACACCGTTTAGCATAACCTCGAATTTATTCCATCATTCAATTAGCAGTCTGGGCAACCGCACAAAAATAATGCCGCCTACTCTAAATCATAATTTAAATGATCGCACTGTATCAAGTTTTTCTGATATCTGATTAATGCCACTATTTAAAGCATATTTTATCTAAATGAAATATTTCGTACGACCGAATGGTACGAGTATTACACTTTAGCGAGGTTGTTTCAAGGCGTCATACAGAAAAAAACACGCTTTTTAATTCCCACGATTTATCCGTGAGCAATGCTGACAGGTCGATTGAGTAATATCCATTACACACAGTCCTGTTAAAATTATATCAAAACAAAAATGAACCCCTCCATTTTTCTCTTTATTACATACCTGTCTGTAACGACGATTTTTTATCATAAGAGTGCGTTTCCTTTGATCGAAGTGGACGGATACGCGCGTGCTATGGACCGTATTGGAACGTAATCTAATTATAAATTCTGTGAGAATCGATTCTTTGCGAGGTCGACTAAATTTTTGTTTTTTAATGAAAAGCCTGGAGGAAGCCTTTGATGTCTGAAATGCGCCGGAAAGGTGGGCTCTTCTTCAGCGAGTCGATTCGATGTCACGAACTAATACTGTCTCCTTTTGATATTCATGTTTACTAATGAACGGATGTTTGCAAACTTTTTTTTTCTAAGGTGTTAATCTCATATTTAATGTAAAAAGTCGCGATCGTGTTAAAATTTGCGTATGTCGTTTGAATTCAATATTTATTTAGTTAAAAAGATAGACATAAAAATCAACATTGTTTCTACTATTAGGGCATTTAATAAATGTAAAAGTAAAGACATAGAGTTATTTTGTTATTGCAATTATTAAATTTTATATACCTATTACATGTAATTATATTTCTTGTCTGCAAACACTGTTATTGCTTGAAGAGTGTAAAACATAGTTTGGTCATGACACTGAGAGCACAAGGAAGATTGCGCTTTTCTGGCGGACCGCAAAACCACAATACACACTGCAGAAGCTCATTATCTCACGCAACAGTAATGCCAACCTTAAAAATGGAAAAGTACCGTTGGACGACCAGCGTCTTGCTTTGGCGCCTGCCTGTTAATTCCACCTGACAATGGATTAATGATGATTTATTGCTTATTACACTTAACAACAAGAAATAAGCTGCGGCCATACACTTAGTTAAAAGCAATCGAAAAGATGATTGGATGATACATACACACAACATGAATGGAGTATGTGAGTAATAAAGTTACTCAGAAAGAAATTAAGCTAATACAAAAGCCACTGTTTACAAAAAGAAAATAATGAGTTATGCTTTAAATAAATATTACCTAGCGTTTTTCCTCTCAATAACTTTACATAGTGTAATATGTTTCATCAAGTGACAAATGAGAAATGAATTTAAAACATTAAACAAACTCACTTAAAATGAAATTGTTTTACAAAATTAACTTAACCCTTTCGGCCCTGACGAAACCACTAAAACTTGGTAAACATACTGGGAATTTTTTATTTAAATATTCATACATGTATGCATGAGCTGTAACTTTTCCGATAATAGTTTGTTTTTTAAGATAGTTTAACTTGAAGTCTTAAACGAGTGTTTTCCACTCCCATATTAAGCATGAAGTAAAATTTCGAGTTTAGAAAAGCCTACGCGCTACGCGACCAAACCAAATTTTCAGGCTTTTCTAAACTTGAAATTTTACTTTATGCGCCACGCGTATAAAACATTGATTTTAGGTGAAGTTCAAAATATTCTACTAAAGTAGTATGCTAAAAACGTGTATTTTGAACATCACGCCACATCAGTGTTTAGTAAAATTTGTACCCCATGTTAACTTTTGTTGTCGTCCAAATTTGGAACAATTTTTTGTTTTTATTAATAAATGAAACACTATTTTACGAAATATTCATTGTTTGAAGGACGTTAACATGTTAGAATTCTTTATTTTAGCTTTCAAGTTTAGTAAAACAAATACTTACATTGTGACATTTTCGTCAAGTTGATTTTTTGGCATAATTATTTGTATTATTAATTTCAACTTTAAAAGCAAAAACATAGAAATCTAACATGCTTATGTCCATCTTGCGTTGTATATTTCGTAGAAATATATTGATTGATGAATAAAACTAACAAATTGTTTCAAATTTATACGACAACATACATATTTTACAATGTAAATCCCTATGGCCATAGTATGTAAATCCCTATAACCATACTTAAATAAAACACAGTGTATAAATTGCATAAATGTTTCCAAACGATTCATTGCAGCAATATAAGTTAGAATGCAACGTTGTATCAATTTTGATTAACAATTGTATTTTCTCGCGTGCTGTGATTTTTTTTAAGTTTATATCTATTTATTTGATATTTTTTACGGTTTCTCAGTGCGAATGATGAGTATGTTATAAATGAAAGCAAAGTCGGCATAAATCGCGGAGTGTTTACACTAGAGTCTGGGCAGTGGCCGCAAAATAAATACAGACGTCCGAAATTTATTTTGATTCATTTCACCAAAACCGAGACCGAGTTTATTTACACAAGATTGATATTTATAAGCGTACGCGCACGTTCATAATTCGCGGACAAACTTTGTAACTTTGTTAAATAGAAAAAAAGGGAAAAAGAAATACAAAAATCTGATTTATTGATGTGTGAACTCGTATGTTATTCCTCGATTGGAACCAAAAATTGCAGTTTTTTTATTCGACTTGAGGAATAACATATTTTGCATGTAATATACTTTTGTCTTGGACGGCTCTTCTGATCCAATGTCAAGCCCTAGGATAAATAATTGAAGAACAAATAGAGAGGTTAAAAAATCGACTAGTAAAGATGATTACCCACTGAGCAAAAAACAAACAAATAACGTTTTATCAATATTGTAATAACATTAAACGTTATTTTAATGTTGATGAAACGATACTTAAATGTGTTAAATGTGGTTTGTTCAGTGGGTATATAACTCATCATAAATTTAGACAATAGTAATTGGGAATTTTACTTAGTTTCCAGGTATAGATAAACGGATATACCCTTGACGATGTGGTATAATTACTTTGGTTTTTCGGTGGGTCCAACAAAGCAAAAATAATGGATAATAATTAAAATCTAGAGCCATGTTTTAATAACTGTCAACAATTTTGTATTTCTCAACAAACGTCAATTAAAATCGCAATGAATCGCTTTGGAAAAGCTTTTGGATTTAGAAATAATCGAAACAATTGAATCTTTAACGCCTGGGAACACAGTGAAAATGCACAAATACATTTGGAAGCAGTTTTTGGCATTTTGTGAAGAGCGAAAATACAAATGTCTTGAGCAGACTACAGATGCACACTTGGCAGGTATTTATTATATAATCGTAACGAATACCAATCGAGCAATCGAAAATAAAGATTATTTTTCACTCGTCACTCGACATTATCCTTAAAATACCACAAGC
Source organism: Philonthus cognatus (assembly GCA_932526585.2). Lineage (NCBI taxonomy): Eukaryota > Metazoa > Arthropoda > Insecta > Coleoptera > Staphylinidae > Philonthus > Philonthus cognatus. The sequence continues at coordinate 43,029,603 of OW052244.1, forward strand.
TACGCCCTCGTTGTTTTTCGCATAATGTGTCTCGTTACTTTTAAAATAATCGATTATTTTCGATGCTCTTGTGATATTATAACTGATAAAACTTGTGTTGTAAAAAACCAACTTTAAACATCCTTTCAGTATTTGTACATTACGAATTCTTTCAGTATATTTGTAGTACTTAATTTGAAAAGTATTTTTAAATTAGGTTTTTTACAAGACATTTTCTGATCCTCACCATTAGTGGATTTTTTTTATTATCTTTATTTATTGTTCATTCAATTCCAAACCAATTCCAAGCCCTATAAAATAATATACACTCGACTTGTTTCGTCCTTGAAATATTCAGGGCGGTCTTGATTTTTCCCTACGCTGGCCATCGCGATTACGACTTGGAAACGGGCAGTAAAACTGAATTTATCCCCGAAATCGGAAGCTGTAAAAAGAAACATTAACGTCAGAAACGTATCTTGTAAGGCAATAACTCGCAGCGATTTGCACTAGAGGAACATCAGAAATCATCAATACAAAACGATATGTTGATATATAGGTTTTTTTTAAATAAGTCGTATTTTGAATTACTGAAATTTTTATGAATCATTGAGCAATTTGAAAATTAAAAATTCCTGTATGTGCAGAAAGAAATGGGATTTATTAAAAATATTACATTTATCGTAAATGTTGCATGTCGCCGTCATTTTCTTCTTAAACAAAGTAAAAAAAGTAACCGTTCTTCAATACTAAAAACCTAGATGTTCTATATTCATTTTCATTTGCTAAATTTTGCGTAAAACTTTAGCAACTGTAACATCTGTTGCAACAGGAGATCTTCCTGATTTAATTTTATGCATAACAGAATCATTTTCTTCAAATTTTGCTACCAGCTTTTTAAAAGCTCTCAAAGTGCATAGGCCAACTTTTAGCGCTATAGGACGTTTCATCGCCGCCGATTCATCGCCACCGATTCATCGCCGCCGTTCCATCGCCGGGCCAGTTCATCGCCGGCCGTTTCAACACCAGGCCTGTTCATCGCCAATATTTTTATAAAATAAATTTTGAAAGAAAGATCATATCTAATGATAACATTTCAAATATTACCCAATTCTGGAAATTGTCCACTAATTTAATATTAGGTTTTATAACCAAGTAATCGTTACTCAAACTTAATAAAAATCGAATGAGAATGCTGTCATTTTTTGATATATGTCATTGAGTGCAATTCAGAATAAGGTTTACTATTTGCAAGTATGGAAACACAAATTTTGACCAAAAGAGGGAAAGAAAAGTTTATCCACGGAGGACATATGTCATTGAGTGCAATTCAGATTAAGGTTTACCTATCATTACCCTAATATATTCTAACATATCCTAACCTATCCTAGCCTATCCTAACCTATCCTTACCTATCCTGACACATTTAAACCTATCCTAACCTATCCTGACATATCCTATCGCAATTGGCCTGGCGGTGAACTGGCTTGGCGATGAAATAGCCGGCGATGAACTGGCCCGGCTATGAACTGGCCAGGCGATGAACTGGCCTGGCGATGAAACGTCCCATTCCCAACTTTTTTTAGACCATTACGGGTACAAAACCGTCGAAAAGCTGCCGAGAAGCTCCGTTTACATTTGTAATAACATTAGACGAGTCCAATGGAAGTTTGCAGAGGCAACATTTTATTTTTCACAAAATAAAATTGTTCTAATGTGAGAAACCTGTCATAATACTTGCATACAGTGTTATTTTTCATTCAACTGTTTTTGATAACATTCCTTGCTATGACGTCCAAAAGGTAAAAATAAAAAAATACCATCTTCCACGTGACCTGATACTGTCCTTATTTTCAAAAATGCATAAAAATCAGCCACGATACGAGTATTTTAAAATACTACTTACTTTTGAAAACCCTATATTTAACAAGGGTTAGGGAATATTGAGAAGTAAAGACCATTTTTATTGATAATAAAAAAAATTAAGTAATGTAAAACTAGAAAGTGCGTATTAACATCAATTCAGCCCTTCATCATTCAACATTTAAAAAGTACCAAACACAGTAAATCATTTGACTTTTAAACGTTTGTTTACTACAATATTTCAAATTGCAAATATCTATTTTTCATAATACTTTATGTATAATAAATACTACATTTCAGAGCTTTGAAACGTCATTATTTTGCTGCGGTTTTATTCCGCTTCAATTAATCAAAAATATATTTCTTTGGTTCCGATTCTCGTTCCGGAAATAAATAACGGGTTTTTCGATTAAAATATATGATTCTTAAATGTTTTAATATTGCTTATTGTTTAAACATTCTGTATAACTTAGAACATTTTATTAGGTGTCCTACTAACTAATTGACCCAGTCGATTGATGTGTAAGGCCGACTTGAGTTAGTATTGCGATAGATGTCCTACTAACTAATCACAAGGATGCGGGATGTATGTGTGGTTAATGTCTAAGACCTACTCGAGCGAGAAAACAAGGGATGTCTTACTAATTAATCGACTCAGTCGATTGATATGTAAGGCCAACCTGAGTTAAAATGTATGATTTTTAAATGTTTTAAAATATCTTGTTGTTTTAACATTAAGCAGAATGTTAAAACAATAAGAAATATTAAAACATTTAAAAATCATACATTTTAACTCAGGTTGGCCTTACACATCAATCGACTGAGTCGATTAATTAGTAAGACATCCCTCGTTTTCTCACTCGAGTAGGTCTTACACATCAACTACGCATACATTCCGCATTAAAACATTTTATTATGTGAGAGATTGTCCCACTAACTAATCGCAAGTGTGTCGAATATGTAATGTTAGCTCAGGTGTAATTTTTGTGTGTTTTCCATCTCGTAATGCAAATGCAGGGGCTAGTTAATTTTGCTCCAACAAGTAGAGTCTTACAATTTTTGGATTTAATTAAATGCACATGGCTTCTAAACACAAACGTTTGATAAAATATTCGGTGAATATAAATAATATAAGAGATACAAATTCTAATGAATTGTCATGAAAGGTCAATAAACAGTGCATACGTTAGGCTCATATATTCTGTTTTATTTACGGTCCACACATCCTCTTTGCTCTTTGCCAAACTAAAAGGGAAGAAAGACACGTATTTACAATAACGCATATTCACACAAAAAACAAACCTGGTAAATAAATTAAAGGGTTACTTTATACACAACGCAACGTACATAATAATACAAATTATAAATATGTATAAACCTAGTGGCAAATCATTACACGTTCCAATTCGAAGCCCCGCTAAATTTAGAGGATTTAAAATAGTAAACTCCAATTTGAATACAGTTGTTTTTACAACATTTCTGTTTTAAACTAAATTTAAAGAACTTAGAGTCCATACAATTGAATCTGAATGAACTTAAATGCGACAACGATAGCTCTGGCAATTGCGGTGTGTTAGTGCATTCTTGACCTCCATAAATCCCACTCTAGTAGCGTTTTATCCTTGATTCGGTCGTAGTTTGCCTCGTTCGCGTCGTCTAGTGCGACAGAAATCCCGGTTTCATTAAAACAAATACGCTCGAATTTATAACAGCTGAACAGGCCGAAGGAGGAAGCGAACAAAAAAGGAAAACCAGGAGAAGAAAATTGAGAGTAATTGCGTTGCCGGTCAGGTAACGTGATTACATTAAGAAAAATCGCCTGGATTTTCTGCAGGATGTTATTTTAAATTATAACTTGAATATCCTTTAAAATATTATACGCGTTGAATGATAAAACATATAAAATTTAAATACAGGGAGTTTTTCTTTAAAGTATATATATGCATACGCTTTTTTAAAAAATTGTTCTCTTTGAAGCTTTAAACGAGTGTTTTCCACTCCCAGATTAAGCATGAAGTAAAATTTCGAGTTTAGAAAAGCCTGAAAATTTGGTTTGGTCGCGTAGCGCGAAGCGCGGAGCGGCCAAACCAAATTTTCAGGCTTTTCTAAACTCGAAATTTTACTTCATGCGCCACGAGTATTAAACACTGAGAACGCTGAAATATTGTAAACAAGTGAACTTCACTTGACATCAGGGTCTTATACAGGTGGCGCATGAAGTAAAATTTCGAGTTTAGAAAAGCCTAAAAATTTGGTTTGGCCGCTCCGCGCTTCGCGCTACGCGACCAAACCAAATTTTCCGGCTTTTCTAAACTCGAAATTTTACTTCATGCTTAATCTGGGAGTGAAAAAGACTTGTTTAAAGCATAAATAGAACTATTTTAAAAAAGCGTATGCATATATATACTTATAAGAAAAACTCCCTGTATATGAATTTAATATATTTTATCATACAACGCGTATAATATTTTAAAGGAAATTTAAGTTATAATTTAAAATAACATCCTGCAAGAGAGGAAATTTAGGCAATTTTTCGACCAAACCAAATTTTCAGGGTTTTTTAAACTCAAAATTTTACTTCATGTCTGAACCTTTAGTAAATTAAGTTAGCTAAATATTACTCATTGATCCATTTGTGATCAGATTGTAATTATAGTAAAATACAACTAAGTGTTTTGCAAATAATAAAAAAAAAATCTGATCTGGGAGCTTTAAATTGAACTCTTTGAAAAAACAATAAATATTTGAAGATTTACAGAATATAATTAGGAAATGTATTCTTAAAATAAAAGCACCCTGTATGTAGGTCCAGGGAATTTTTCGTTTAGGAATACATTGTAAATTATCAGGCAATCGTTGTTTTTCTAAAAGCGTTTAATTTGAAACTTCTAATGAGTGTTTTCATTCCTTGATTAAGCATGAAGCACAATTTCTAGTTTAGATAAATCCAAATTTTCAGGCTATCCTTAACTCGAAAATGTATTAAATGCGCCACGCGTATAAAACACTGATTTACAGTATAGTACAAAATATCATAAACTTTACAAAACTTAGATTCAAAATTTAAACCCCTAGAGCAATTTGCGTTGGAATATGTAGGTATACTTAAACCAAAAAAGCCCTTTACTAAATAGGAATCAAAATTAATTAAACTTGTAAATAAAACACTATTTGCTTTGTTTAACCACTGTATTTTTCACTTAATTTGTGACTATAGTTTCGACTATCTAGTAGTCATTGTCAAACTAAATGTGTTTAGTTTAATAATGACTACTAGATAGTCGAAACTATAGTCACAGATGAAATGCAAAATACAGTGGTTAAACAAAGTAAAAAGTGTTTTATTTTCAAGTGTATTTAAGATGTACTACAAAGTGAACGCCACAAAACAAATAATTAATAAAATTGGAAATACTCGCCAAAACAAATTATTTAAAAATGAAGCATTTTTGTGAATAAAACATGTTATTTTTTTTAACAATCACTTAAATATTGAGTCTAGAAAATTATTTATATTCAGTCAATTCAGATTTTCATTCAATGTTTGTTTCTACAAACCAAATTCATTGAGTATGGAAATACTATGACGATCCGCTGAGTCGAATAATGATTGTCGCTTGAGCGGAACTTGGGCATTGTTTGGCCGTAACGTGTGAAGCTCTTTTTCCATAACAATTTTCGTGCAGCATGAAAAAGAGTCCGTCGACCCCGCCGGCTGCATGAACAGTCCGGATTCCGTAACGCGACCGTGAAATGCAAGGACGAAAGAGAAAAGTGGAAAGAACAGGGGAGAAAAAAGAACAGATGCGATCACATTATTCTCACTTTCCTCAATCAGTTTGTTTTTGTATAATGACCTAGCAACTTTTAATAATATTAACCACTAAACAAACACAATTATCTAATGTTTGATAAATATTACAATAACGTTTCATTACAGGCAAGACTGACTATTTGTCTGTGGTTTCATGTTGTAACTGGTTCGGTTCGCTTGTTTGTGCGAACTGAGTTTAAGTTTGTGACATTACTAGTTCATGTAACAAAAAGACCTATTGATTAAATAATTTTTAAATATAAATTGCTCAGTGCAGGCTGTCTTAATTCTTTCAGCCCTGGATTTTTTTATGGTGCCCAAAAAATGTTTTGTACACTGCATATTATTTATGACTATGTCAGATATACAAAAAGTTTTTCTTTTAAGCATACATATTTTAATATACTGTAGACGCTGTAAATCTTCAGATATTCGTTGTTTTTACAAATATTTTAAATTGAACTTTTAAACGAGTGTTTTCCACTCCCAGATTAAGCATGAAGTAAAATTTCGAGTTTAGAAAAGCCTGAAAATTTGGATAATCGCTTGTTTTTTAAAATAGTTTAATTTTCAGTCTAAAACGAGTGTTTTCCACTCCCAGATTAAGCATGAAGTAAAATATCGAGTTTAGGAAAGCCTGAAAATTTGGTTTGGTCGCGTTTGGTCGCGACCAAACCAAATTTTTAGGCTTTCCTAGACTCGAAGTTTTACTTCATGCGCCACGTGTACTAAACACTGATGTAATGTGATGTTCAGAATACAAGCTTTTAGCATACTGCTTTAGTAAAATATTTTGAACTTCACCTGAAATCGGTGTTTTATACGCGTGGCGCATGAAGTAAAATTTCGAGTTTAGAAAAGCCAGAAAATTTGGTTTGGTCGCGTAGCGCTACGCGCTACGCGACCAAACCAAATTTTCTGGCTTTTCTAAACTCGAAATTTTACTTCATGCTTAATTTGGGAGTGGAAAACACTCGTTTAGGACTTAAAATGGAACTATTCTAAAAAAACAAACGATTATCGGAAAAGTTACAGCTCATGCATACATGTATGTATATTTAAAAAAAAATCCCAGTATGTTTACCAAATTTTAGTAGTAGCAAATGCTACCGTCAGGGCCGAATGGGTTAGTAATAATGTTATATTGGGATATAAAAGTCAGATACACAAGTTACTATCATTGTTAATAAATCAATCAACTTATTAAATACATGGTATGTTAATTTATAGGTGTTTGGCATATTTAAATAATTAACAAGACATTTAGGAACATTTCTCCACCCGCCGAATAATCAGCCATTTACTTGAGTCATAATGAATTCGCCCTCCTCTTCCTCCTACTCCCTTTGAAATCTTAATTAATTAAGCGGGGCTCACCTGGGCTTTATTATTTCATAATTAAATTGCAATATCAAATTAATTGCGCTTTAAAGATTAGAGACGGTGACATAATTAAAACTTTACCAACTTCAAACATCTCATCAACAATATTAAGCCATTTATAAAGATAATTTAATTTAAAAAAACTAACTAGATAATTAAAAATAATAGTACAAAATAAGAATGAATTGAATCGCCTAGAAGCAAATTACAAGTGATTATGAAAATAATGAGAAATCCAATTTTAACCCTTTCAGCCCTGATGGTGGCATTTGTTACCACTAAAGTTTGGTAAAGATACTGGGAAATTTTCTTTTAAATATACATACATGTATGCATGAGCTGTAACTTTTCTGATAATCAATTGTTTTTCAAAATAGTTTAATTTGAAGTCTTAAACAGGTGTTTTCCACTTCTAGATTAAGCATAAAGTAAAATTTCGAGTTTAGAAAAGCCTGAAAATTTGGTTTGGTCGCGGAGCGCGAAGCGCGGAGCGACCAAACCAAATTTTCAGGCTTTTCTAAACTCGAAATTTTACTTCATGCACCACGCGTATAAAACACTGATTTTAAGTGAAGTTTAAAATATTCTACTTAAGAAGTTTGATAAAAACGTGTATTCTAAACATCATAGCACATCAGTGTTTAGTACGCGTGGAGCATTAAGTAAAATTTCGATTTGACGAATAAAGCACTAATAACCTTTCTTCACACTTTTATTTGAATTACCAAATGTACATATTGGACTAAAAGTGACCATTATGAATGGAGTGTTAATCCATTGATGATGGTCACTTTGTGTCCGAAATGTACATTTAGTAATTCAAATATAAGTGTGAAGAAAGGTTATTAGTGCTTTATTCGTCAAATTAATTTGATCTTCACGTAACTCACAATCAATTAATTTAAAATTTCGAGTTTAGGAAAGCCTGAAAATTTAATTTGATCGCTCCGCGCTTCGCGCTATACGACCAAACCAAATTTTCAGGCTTTTCTAAACTCGAAATTTTACTTCATGCTTAATCTGGGAGTGGAAAACACTCGTTTGAAATATTTGTAAAAACAACGAATATCTTGTGGTTTTTCTTGGTAACAATATTTTAACTTTAATAGAAGTTTCTATTCACACAAGAAACATTGAGGAAAATGTATAAAATTTTATATATTTCCCACTATTTTTTTTTGTCAATTTTGGTTGTACAAATGGGAAATTTGAGAGGGAGACGCTCAATGGCCCATAAAAGTTAATCTAAAAGCGATAGAAAAGTCTTTTCAATATCTGCCGAGGCGCCGTTTCAGCAACACCTGAAGTGATCCGTATCGCTGGAATATCCGCAATAAAGTGTAAACCGGCGACCCTCAGTCGCATCGAGATATATATTTTATATTTATATTTCTAATATTCCCGCACAAATCCACAGAGAGAAATTCTTTTTCATTGAGACCATTCGAGCATATAAGAAATATTGATACTTATAATGACAGTTTTTTAAAAAGTTCGAAATTGTAAGGTAATAAAAATATTAAGTATCATTACTATTATAATTGTAAGAGAAATCGTAAAACAAATAAGTTGCTTCTTTTTAAAACCCCTAAATCCATTTAATAACAATGGATTTAGGGGTTTTTGGAAATAGGCGACTCAAATAATCTCTTATGTCACACTAAAAAATACTGTTATTCCTTACTTCACTTTTTATTTGCATCGTTAGATGTACATTTCGAGACACAAGGAGTTTGTTTTTGATAATGAGCACCTTGTGTCTCGAAATGTACATCTAACGATACAAATAAAAAGTGAAGTAAGGAATAACAGTTTTTTTTAGTGTAATAATCACTTCACGTATGCTCAAAAACATACAATCTCTTATGTATTTGGATTTTTGTTCATCATAATTGACAAAGGGCTCGAACAAAAAAATGGTTAGCTTTATTTTATTCAAAGCCCTTAAACTGTTTTAGCTGTACATTACTACAGATCTTTCATAATAATGTAAAAAATTATAATAAGCGCTTTTTAGCTTTTGGTGAAGGCGCCGGGCAAAACGATTAATTATACATTATTTTATCAAGAATATGAATTTATATTCAGTACTCATTCATGAATGAATGATTACTGAATACTGAATACAAATTCATATTCTTGATATTTGTATTCTATAAAATAAAGCCCTGTTGTGGACGAACAATTGCTGTAAACAAACGTTTAGTTTGCCAGCTATTGACGATGCTATTTAAGCTAATGGACATTAGATGGTGTTTACGCTTTCGAAGATATATAAATTAAATTATGAACGGTGGAGTCTTCTACTTCGTTATACATGGTAATTCAATAAAATATAACACTTTCACTTTGTTTGTATAACACAATATTTTTATTTTCGTAACTGCAGTTTCGGCAACTTAACTTGCCATAATCAAACACTCTGTTTCAAACACTCTGTTTGATAATGGCAAGTTGAGTTGAGGAAACTGCAGTCACGAATATAAGAATATTGTGTCATACAAACAAAGTTAAAGTGTTTTATTTTATTATATATAAATTATTCTGTTTTTTAATAAATTATAGTTTAGTAAATTTTTAAAAATTGCTTCACAAACTCCAACGAATACAACATCGGATTAGCTAGCATATTCAAGAACGGTTAATTTTGAGCTTTCATTTGATTAATTTCTAGAATTTTCAATGTGTATTTTATGTAATAACAGTAGAATAGGAGATTTTGATCCTAACTAAAAATAAACAACTGCAAAATACATTATTTAATTTCGTGTTTTATACGAATTTTTAACTTGTATTTGTAATAAATAAAAAAGTTAATTCAGCAGTAATTCAACCTGAAATTACGGCCGAAGTTAAATTGAATTTGGCCAAGGTTGGATATATTTCGGTGATCGGCCGGTTCGTTTGTCCTGTGAGTGAAAATTAGCGGGCGTGTGGAAACTAATTAATGTCCTGGGATTAACGAGGGTCAGCCTAATTGTTTCAAAGTATCCTCGCTCTGTGTAATTAAATTGCAACAAGAAACCGTCCGGGGATTATTAAATCTACTAACATGTTATACACAAATTTCAACAAAATTACATTCAATTTTATTAAACATGAAAAAAAACATAAAAATAATAAAACAACACAGCAGCATGAGTAGAATATAATATTGCTAAAGACGATAACTGTGCTTCAATAATGATAAATTGAAATTTAACCATAATCACATTTCATAAAAAAAAAATGTATTGTGTTGTAGGCGTTTACTTTGTGATACATCTTAAATACACTTTACAAAAAAAAATATTTACACATAATAAATTTAAATTTAATATTCAACTCAAAATACTCTACGTTACAACTGAATTAGATTAGATTAGTGTTAGATAAGGAAATCGGAAACTTTAAATATATCGAGGGCATGTTAATGTGTTGCAGGGGAGAGGGGAGCTCATGTGGACAGTGGGTTTTTGTGGATAATTCGGTTTTAAGGCTTATTTATTACTACTAAAACCTGTAACAAATAGATGCCTCTGCTTGCACAGATACACAAAATGTTGTTTAACTAATCTTATGTCGATAATTAAATAGTTTACGTAAAAATATTAATATTTTTGTTTTTTCAGGTAAACGCGTTAATAACTTTAATATATCAAATCATTTTATATATATATATATATATATATAACATCTTTAGTTACAGAATACATAGTAAAACACAATGGTTTATAATACGTGATTACAATGAATTAAATTTAAATTCTGTAAATTGGCTATTGACCCTGGGGTCTTTCAGCCAAATCATTTTATTTTAAACGTTCTATTTTGTTAACATATAGTATTGTTGTTTTAACATTAACTATTACTGTAATGTCACTTGACAGTTCCAGGGTGGGCACTTGCCTAAATTAGAGGGGTTTTAGTGGGTAAAAGTCCCACTCACCAGGGCACGGTCTTCCCTGAGGTGCTTTCAGCATTTCCCCTACGCTTAATAAAAAGAAACAAAAAAATATTGTTTGGTAAGAAATAATTACCTAACCTATAATTGTCATATGGGGTACATGCAGAAGTACACCTAATGTTCCTATATTTTGAGAGAACGAGGTATTAAACACGAAAAAAAAGAAATGATCATGTGTCCATTATAGCATTTTTCCCGCAATTTAAACAATTGATAATTGACATACTAAATTTATTTTGCTATAACCAATTGGTTATAGATTTCACTTAGTTAGTGATTTGTGCGCGTGGCGCATGAAGTAAAATACGAGTTTAGAAAAGCCTGAAAATTTGGATTTGCTGGGGCGCGACTCGCTTCGCTCGCGCGCCCCAGCAAATCCAAATTTTCAGGCTCTTCTAAACTCGAAATTTTACTTCATGCTTAATCTGGGAGTGGAAACACTCGTTAGACGATCAATCAGTAACTTATTTTGCAGTTTCCTTTAGTGTTAAATTCATGACATAAAATAAATATAGTTGATGTTATTTATTAGTTCAAATTTAGAACAAAAACAAATCCGTGTGCATTAGTAAACTTTGACGAACAAATTGCAAAAGCTTCAATTATACCGAAATTATGTGAAATACATACATTTAGTGTGAGTTTAATTACTTTTTCATAGTTTCAATCAACTTTAAGCTTCTGTAACTTTTACAAAATTAACAAATTTTGTTTAATCTTACGTAAAAACAATAATTATTAATACCCGCGAAACTCATTATTTAAACGAAACCAATTTCATAAGATATTAAGTTTACTTTTTTATAATTTCAATAAACTTTCACCAAAAGTTGATCGAATACTACTATTGTAATATAAAACTTAAGTTTATAGTGTCATCTTAAGGGGGTCTTCCGGTATAATTATTTCAAAAAATCGATTTTTTTTGTATGAAATCAAAGCTAAACATGTCTAGAATATGTGGGTAAAATGATATTTCGATCCGGCAAATATTTACGTCGCTACAGGCCTTTGAATGCATCGCCGTCCCGAGCGGTATGGGTCGCGCAGGTATAACTTTAATCTCGAATTTCATAAATTTTGATGAGTATGAGTTTTTTGGTCCGCCATATTGGATCCGCCATTTTGAATTTTTCAAATTTGACCTCAGATTCGTATTCAGCGACCCCGAAAACCTAGATATTGACTACTATTTGCGAATTTTCCGCCGAATACTTTGAATTACACAGAAAAAATGTTTCGCAAACTTTAAACGCGTTTTTCTCGAAACTACATTTTTCAAAACTGCGAGCATTCTAGCGTTTGAACGGTTCAACCAATTGACTTCGTTCTTTGCTTCCGTTATTGAAAACACTTTTCTTCATGGAATGAACTAACCTCCCGGTGCAATTTGCAATTTTAAAGATTTTTTATAGCCTGTCAGTCAAAAAATCGACCGAAAAACACGACTTTTTTTTCAAATGCCCGCCATTTTGTCAAATTTTGGAGTTTTTTCAAAATTTCGTAGTTCATTCCATTCTCTGAACTATACTCTTCAAGAAACTAAGCTGATTTTGTTTCTAGGTGACGAATAGCGAATAGCTAGGCTGCTCGCAGTTTTGGAATATTTCCGCCGGGCAGCCGTCATATTGGACGCCATTTTGATTTTTTCGACTCGACAAAAATCCCAATTGTAGATCAAGGATGAATAAAGATTTAAGAAAACCCCAGGTCTCTAACTCTTACCAGTTCCCTGGAAAAAAATCCAAAGTTTGGGTCAATTATACCGGAAGACCCCCTTAACAGCTCAATCGGCTTAGATTTTATCGTGGTGACAGAAGGTCTAAAAATGGTCTTAATTACCTCGGGAGACCTCAAAATGGATTAATTCACTAAAATCTTAGATTTAAAAATATTCGCGCGAAAAAAAATACATTCTCTTTGTTTTGTATGTAGGCGAAAGTAAAAACATAAGAATAATAAAACAACACATCAACATGAGTAAAATGAAATATTGCTAAAGACGTCAATTGTGCTTCATTTCATTGTTGTAGTTGTTTTATAGGTCAGTTTGTATTAATAAAATGTTATTATTAAAAAAATGTCAAGTATGTGATTTATATTGTCGACATACACCCACATAATGTAGTGTATTTAGACAATTGCAATTTTGAATAGTATTTAGTGGTTAATTTAATTTGTTACCAGATGGTCAAAATAGTCTGTTTTATGAACGAGTTGCTTCAATACAGAAATAAATGAGAAAATACAAAATGCATGGCTTTCCAATTTTAAAGTAACCCATAAAATTTAAATAAAATTAACCCCCTGGTTTTATAATAATCATCGGTTACTTTTTTCTAATTAATCACTTGGTAAATCATTTAAAAAATATATATTGGTTTGTAAATTAAATTCACTTGGTTTTGTTTCACTTATATGTATTTTATTTTCTACTAGTTTTGGCAGGAGCATCCAGTTTCACCCACGGCCATTTAATACCTAAACGGTCGGGGTTCTTGCGGTTAACCTCAAGATTTGCGGGGTCTGCAGAGGGTCGCAAAGCTCTGTTGGGTAATTAATTGGGGTAAAGGAGTAGGTAGTTTTTTTATTACAATAAAATATCACAACTGTGTGTGCATAAATGTGATTTTTAAATACAGCGAGTTTTTCTTTCAGATATACATATGCATACACTGTAAATTTTACGACATTCGTTGTCTTTTTTTAAATGATTCAATTTGAATCTTTAAACGAGGGTTTTTCACTCCCAGACTAAGCATGAAGTAACATTTCGAGTTTAGAAAAGCCTGATAATTTGGATTGGCCGCGTAGCGAAGCGGAGCGGCCAATCCAAATTAGGCTTTTCTAAACTCGAAATGTTACTTCATGCGCCACCCGTATCACTGAAATATCGTAAAGTTTAATATATACGGCTTTAGCAATCTAATATGTAGATGTGAATAAAACATGAGTCAAATTCTGCGCTGAACAAATTGTTTAAAACAGTGATTATAGGCAACCCAATAACTATAACGTATATTAGGTTGCCTATAATCGTTGTTTTATGTTTGTGTTATTTGAACTTCTTTGTAAATCAGTGTTTTTAAGCGTGGCGCATGAAGTAAAATTTCGAGTTTAGAAAAGCCTAATTTGGATTGGCCGCTTAGCTTCGCTACGCGGCCAATCCAAATTCTTAGGGTTTTCTAAACTCGAAATTTAACTTCATGCTGAGTCTGGGAGTGGAATACACTCGTTAGAAGCCTCAAATTAACCACTTTTAAACAACGAATTCGCGCAAATTTAAAAAATGCTGTAATTATCGGAATATGTATACTTAAAAGAAAAATGCCCCGTATATTCTGTTTAAAACTTGTATTAAACATGTTTTTAATTGTTAATGTTTTAATCGCTGTTTCAATGAAAAAAAAACACGTTTTGTAAAAAACTGTTTCTTTTAATTAAAATGAAAAAAATAAACGTTTTTAACAACCCTGATTCAAAGTACTATTGTAATAAAAGATGATTACATAATTATTAAGGGAGATATTGTGTTGTTATAAATAAATTAATAACTTTAAAAATATATATTAACTACAGTTTTGATTTACACCAATGGAATCACAACATATGAATTTGCATATGTTTCGAAAGCGTAAACGCCATCTAATGCCCCTTAGCTTAAGTAGCATCGTCATGCTCCTTGAGCTAAGGGGCATTAGATGGCGTTTACGCTTTCGAAACATATGCAAATTGTACAGGCCGTAATAAATGGTCAAAGATGTTCAGTATTCTTCAAGTACTGGTTCGGGACTATACTGATGATGGCGTTGAAGCCTGAAACGCGTATATAATTATCCGGTGAATGAATGAGTACTGAACACAAACTCATATTGTACATATGAATTTGTTTATTTGTAAAGTTTTATGCAGTTTAGTTTATAAATAAAGAAGTTGCAACAGGTTACACAGGTTAATCGTGGAATAACTAAAAAATACCTACTTTTTTAAACTCTTTTAAGAATAATGATTTATCAAACTATTCTATAAAATTAAAACGTCAGTATGTTATTGGAAAATGTTTAATTATTAACTGCATAAAATGCAACTTCTTTTGCTCTACAGATTTTTGATATTACCCCTTAATCTCAGGGGCCAAAATTTTTGAAACGGATATTAGTTCAATTACACCATGTATTTGAGTTATACCGGGCTTTCATTAATTCCCGAACCCCACTTGACCAAAAATAATAGGCAACCAAATGTACAAGGTGGTATGGCTCACACAAAAATTCCCTAGATTTAAAAATATTTATTCGCCGGCGTATTTTTATGACGACTGAAAATATTATATTTAAAATGATTAAAAAATAGGCTGATCTTCAAAAATGTAACTAATTTTTATTAATTTTTTCGTTGTAAATACCATTTTCGCAGTATTTGCTTATCCTAGCAAATTGACTCTGCAAAATAAATAGAAATAAAACTCAATGTTTCAGAATAATTAAACAATTTTTGCTTACCTGAAAATTCCGGGCGAATCTTGTAAGATCTCAAAGGTTGGTTTAACGATGCACCGCGCATAAACGTTTATGTCAAATTTGACTTTAGTAACGTTTGGTTACTTTTTTCAAAGCCTCCAACGTACAAATACAATAATTTACGCGGCAATTTTAAATTTAGTCACGTGGGGTTCGGGAATTAATGAAAGCCCTGTATAATGATTGCGCGGGTTGTTGGGTATTTTTTTGAAAATGTTGTATTAGCATAATTTCCGAGTACCGTACCGAAAACTACCTACTCCTTTACTTCAATAAATTACCCGACAGAACTTTACGACCCCTGCAGACCCCCCCGCAATTCTTGAGGTTAACCGCAAAAACCCCGATCGTTTAAGTCTTTAATGGCCGTGGGTGAAACTGGATGCTCGCATTTCGCCTTAATGCCATTATCAAGAATGATGTACAAATGGATTTGTTTGGGAAAATATACAGTTTTGAGTTTTATTGGGTAATAAGGGTATTTAATTTCGGGAAATCCTAAAGGTCTTCGTTGTCGTTGATTCTAGTAGGTACTTTATTATATTCATAAACATGATGATTTGTTCATATTCGGAAATTATCGAATAGTTGGTTGGTTATTGTAAAGAACGATTCACTGTGGCGAACAAAATATAAATTACGCATTTTTACTCGCCCGGCGTTGTCAACGACAACGACGACCTATGAAAGTAACTTATTAAGTACGGTTTTTTCTCTATATGTTTTAGATACATCTTAAAAAAGTAAAATAAAAACTAGTTAAAAGTCAGATTATCATAAAACTTACAGCATTTGTTCTGAAATTAATTAGCTTACTTTTAATGTTCGAATGAAAGAAATCGTGATTCTTTATAATAAAATTTAATTTTGTCCCCGAAAACTTTTATTTGCTGCACAATTTTTCGATAAAGAAGTTTAAAAAGTACTTAAAAAATTATCCCGCCTCCAACTATTAAAATTTCAATTTCGTGCCGGGGCGGAATTAAAGTTTAATCAAGTGGTCTGGGCCGCGGGTAAATTGTTAATTTTCTCGTCTCTGGTGCATTTTTATATTCCGGAGACACCGCAAGGAATCCATTACACTCATGAATAAAAACATACCCGCCCCCATCCCTCCGGCGGCGACATCTGGCGGCAGTAATTACACCCGAAAATTTCGTCTCGCGGGACCGCCTTTTTACGAGTTCACATAAAATTACATGTAAATACGCGCTCTTTTTTCTAGGTTTATTGGTGGTATAATCGTAATTCAGCCTGTTTTGGAAATTAACTGTAAAAAAATATATATTGGACATTTTTCTTTTAAGTATACATAAGCTTTTTTAAAATAGTTTAATTTGAAGCTTTAAACGTGTGTTTTCTACTCCCAGGTTAAGCATGAAGTAAAATTTCGAGTTTAGAAAAGCCTGAAAATTTGGTTTGGTCGCCAAGCGCGAAGCGACCAAACCAATTTTTCAGGCTTTTCTAAACTCAAAATTTTACTTCATGCGCCACGCGTATTAAACACTGAAAACTCTGAAATATTTTGAACAAGTGAACTTCATTTAAAATCAGTGCTTTATACGCGTAGCGCATGACGTTAAATTTCGAGTTTAGAAAAGCCTGAAAATTTGGTTTGGCCGCTCCGCGCTTCGCGCTACGCGACCAAACCAAATTTTCAGGCTTTTCTAAACTTGAAATTTTACTTCATGCTTAACCTGGGAGTGGAAAACACTCGTTTAAGTCTTTTATAATTTCTAATAAGCTTTCTTTTTCTTGTTCTGCAGAATTCTGTTCTATATCACGGTTATTCTCCATAATTATAAGGAATTATACTAAATTATTAATTTGATTGACAATTCGATTTGAACCAAACCAAATTTTCAGACTTTTATAAACTCGAAATTTTACTTCATGCGCCACGCGCTAACAACATTAAAATATTGTAAACAAGTGAACCTGACTTGAAATCAGTGTTTTATACGCGTGGCGCATGAAGTAAAATTTTGAGTTTAGGAAAGCCTGAAAATTTGGTTTGGCCGCTCCGCGATTAAACCAAATTTTGAGGCTTCTCTAAACTCGAAATTTTACTTCATGCTTAGTCTTGGAGTGGAAAACACTCCTTTAAATCTTCAAATTGAACTCTTTTGAAAACCAACGAAAATCTAAAGATTTACAGCATATAATTGGGATGTTTTGTTTGTTTGTTTTAAGTTTTATTTATTTTCACCAAGTAAAATCAACAGGTTGTTTACAATCATTACAACTAACATTACAATGAATATTTCACAAAATGATCCTACCAGGCGGAAAATAAAAAGGTATGAATTCAGCGCAACCAAAGTGCGGCTGATCTTCCATTCAACCAATAAATTACCGTAACAAATGTGATGGATTCAATATAACAAAAAAAAGTAAATAAAAATCATTAGAAATAAAAATTGAAGAAACGAATGATATATTTTGGATTACACAGCAGTATTAACCGTGTTGCTGAACATAAGTTCTGAGTCTAGATTTGAAAAGTGGGACGTTCATAGTCTTAAAGTTACCTGGAATGTTATTATATATTTTTGTAATTACATAGGAGTACGTTCGCATAAAAAGAGCTGAACGAAATTTTGGGGGTGTTAGTGTTCCCTTAAACCTAATATTAAGACTATGAACGTCTGTGCGAAACTTTATTTTATTGTAGAGGTAGGGCGGCTTTTTATTAATTATAATAGATTGAAATAAGCACGCACTATGTAAATATCTTCTGTTCTTCATATTTAACCAATTTAGATCCGTGAGTTTATGACTAATTCTGTTATGCTTCCTTATTCCAAAAATAAAGCGCATACATGCATTTTGCACTCTTTGTATTCGCATAATATCTACGCAATCAATACATGGATCATAGAGGACATCCGCAAAGTTGAAATGTGATAAGAAAGTTGAAATGTGAGCGACTCGCAGAACATTTTTTTTGATCGGATAGATAAGAGGCAGCGATTACTGTATAAAGTTTTTAAGTTACTATAGGCATTTCTAATACATTGATTTACATGTGATTTAAAGCGAAACCTGTAGTCAATGGTAACCCCTAGACTCTTGACTTCATTGCTATATGGAAGCACAGTATTATTGATCGTTACTCTGAATAAATTGTTTTGCATAAGGCGTTCTCTAGCTTTTTTGGGCCGAAGACAATTAATTTCGATTTGTCAGGATTACCATAGAGACTATGTTCTGTTGAGGCTTTAACTAAATTTGAAATGTCTTCATTGACTTGACTACACGCTAACACTGTATTGCAGCTATGAAAAGAATAAAGCAGCTGAGTATCATCAGCATAGGAGTGGGTTTCGCAGAATTTAATAGATTTATGAAGAAAGGAAGAATATATTAAAAATAACAGGGGTCCCAAAATGGATCCCTGGGGTACACCTGAGGGAACTGGTAGGCTATTCGAGAGATTTTCTTCAACTTTAACCCGCTGAGTGCGATTTCTTAAGTAATTTTTGAAAAAAGTTACAGGCACTTCAGCTAGCCCAATATGCCTTAGGATAAGTAGCATCGTATCGTGATCGATTGTATCAAATGCTTTGCTATAATCTAGCAATACAATCACAGAAAGCATGCCATTATCCGTAGCTCTAATAATGTTGTCACACATATTAGACAATGCGGTTGTGCAACTATACTTAGGGCGAAAACCTGATTGTGTTAGAGGTAAGAGGTTAATCGAAGCGATGTAATCTCTTAACTGAAGGTCAACAACTTTCTCTAAGATTTTGGACATAACTGGGAGCACACTAATAGGACGCAGATCCTTGAACTGAAGGGGGGTTTTAATTTTAGGAATTGGGGTAACTATAACCTCTTTCCAAAGTGCCGGAAACTCACCTTTCTCTAAACACATATTTACTATATAAATGATCTGTGGCAAAATATGCGGACAACAATATTGTGTCATTTTGTTACCAATGCCATCACAACCGATTGCATTACTTTTTATGTTATTTAGAATTTCACTAATTGATTCTTCACTTACGGGCTGAAAGTTAAAAGAAGAATTGGATAATTGGGTTTTTTTATATTACTCTTTAAGGGTGTTGTTATTCCCACTTTTAGGTATAGAGTCAACGAAATAGGAGTTTATTTCATCAGGATTTTTTAGAAATGTCGGAATATTATGCGTATGCTTTCTTTTAATTATTCCCATTGATTTTAATGTTCGCCATGTAGTTTTGTAATCTCGAGTATTAAGAACATTTTCTAAAAAAGCCTTCTTCTCCCTTCTAATGGAAGCTGTTGTGAAGTTTCTTAGTGACTTTTAATATTCCCATTTAGCTGCGGTTGGATTAGATTTATATTGTCGTAAAGCGTTATTTTGAAGCGATTTCATAAATTTTAATTATCGGTATACCAAGGTGTCCAAGGTTTAGAGAATATCCTAGCCATTAACGGTGCATGAGTATCAAATAGAGTTAAGAGTTGCAATATTAGATAGTTGACTTTATCATCAACATTATTAATGTCATAAATTAGGAAGAAAGGCACGGAGTATAAATCTCCCAAGAAATGATTGTAGTTAAAGTGTCTAAAATTTCTAAATGTTACCAATTTTTGCTGTATTTCATTATTATTTATTTTTAGTACTGTATAGATGAGTTTGTGATCGCTAATTTCCGGTATGTATGATATGTAGAAGAACTCCCTGTATAACGAAAGAATTTATTTTATGTATTACTCCAGGTTGCCAAAAGTAGAGTTAAAGATGTAAAATACAATTTATCTACGACCTCATCAAAAAATCTTCATTCATGTATCGCTTAATATCCGCGAAGCTCTACTTTTCAGCACTAGTGTTAAAATAATCAATGCATTTTACATGGGAGTTACTTTTTTAAACGCTTTTATCTACGACTTTATCAAATATCATAGCTTTATTCATGCATCGAATTATATGCACGTAGCTCTACTTTTTAGCAGTAGTGTTAAAATGGCTAATGCATTTTAAACAGTTTTTATTATCTGTCATTTATGAAAATTCATGTGCCACTAAAGAAAAGTATTCACGCGTTTATCCAAAATCCAAAGTAAAATAATTGATGCAGAATATCTAAATTATAACAAATACAAATAAACAATAAAAAGTGTTGTACAAATAAAGTAAAAAGTGTTTTTATTATGAAATGAACATGTATAACAAAGTAGAAACCTTCACAACACAGAAATACCAATACAATCGATAATATTAATTAAATATAAATAAATAAAAACTGAAAAAATTCCTTACTAATATTCTATCTTCATGATCACACAGCGTGATTCGGGTCTCAAATAAACGGTTTTCAGAAATCCAAAACAAACTTCGTTTGTTTAATAGACATTCTATTTACTTACATGCGTTGTTGATGATAAAAATTATTAATAATTAGTTTATGTATATTGTAGAAAATACTGTTCGTAGATAAAATGTTGTAGGCAATTTGTGTGTGATGGGCTTTAGGGAACTCTTTGCAATTAGGGAACGAGCCGTTAGGCGATTTGCTTCTCGCAAATCGTGCCCAGAAGCTCTACTTTATACACTAGTTACCTAAATAACTATTTGATTATTATGATTTACTAGTATTATTTTAATACCGTCTAAAGTACAATTTGTATAATATGTGAAACTCGCAAACTATGCCCAAAAGCCCTACTTCATACACTAGTTACCTAAATAACTATTTGATTAATATGATTTACTAGTACTATTTTTATACCGTGTAAAGTACTACTTGTGTGATATGTGATTAGGGCACTCGCCTAACGCCTTGTGTCCTAAACTCGCGAATCGTGCCCAAAAGCTCTACTTCATACACTAGTTACCTAAATAACTATTCAATTAATATGATTTACTAGTACTATTTTAATACCGTGTAAAGTACTATTTGTCTGATATGTGATAAGGGCACTCGCCTGACGGCTCGAGCCCTAAACTCTCAAATCGTGCCAAAAGTCCTACTTCATACACTAGGTACCCAAATAACTATTTGATTAATATGATTTATTAGTATTATTATAATACCGTTTAAAGTACTATTTGTATGATATGTGAGATAAATGAAACCTTAATTAATTAAAATAATTTCAGTTTTGTTTTTATATGAAACAAAAAAAAAGATTGATATACGCCATTATGTGTTATAATAATAAATAACACATGATAGCCTATTCCAATCTTTTTGTTTTGTTTCATATAAAAACAAATATTTGACTTTTCAGCCGGTTTTACTGCACCAATTGCAGATGGTTCTAATAAATAAATAAAAACAGCCGGCAATTGTTCGCGTTCCGTTCTTGTGTGTATTTTATTTTCAGTCGTCTTCTGTTTTTTTCGCATTTTGTTTTGTTCGATTGGAAGCCGGCAATTGTTTGCGGCCGCTTCCGGTTTCCGGATGCGGAATCGATTCCGTGTGCTTTGATGAGTTGTTTCGGTGCCGGAAAAATCTCATTTTTTGTAATTAAAAACAAAAAAAAGGACTTTTATGTAGTTGATTGATACGTCGTGAGCAATGACCTATCTGTTTTTTAATTGCTTCTAAAGTATTGTGTAGGTTTAAAGAAAGGATTACAATAAATGTGTAAAATTATTTAATTAAATACATTTATAAATCAATGCTTTCAACAAGTAACATTTAGTAGTTTTTTCATTATTCTAAAATATTTATTAACATACAGTGATTTTTTTAAGTATACACATGCGAGATTCGACATTCAAGTTTCAATAATTTTTTTCTGCCTTGGAAATAAAACTAGTGATAGTATAATTAACTGTGATAGCCAAGCCAATAAAATGAACCAACCTGTGATAGGATGTGAAAATAATAATTTCTCATTTAGATGTGTCAATTGTAAAACAGTGAGTAAAATCATTAGTAGTTTTAAATAAAATTAAAGCTGTGATGTTTATGGTTTTAACATAAAATTAGCTAAGAATGTACAGACATCAATTTTAGAACAAATAACGAAAATTGTTAATAACATGCTAACTAGTAGCAGATTTCTACAAGAACTCAAACTAACTAAAGTCGGGAGTTTTACAAAACAGGAGATGAAAACAATGTAGGAAAATATAAGCCAATGTTTTTAATACCCATATTAGATATTATGTCATCTCAGATGATATAATACTTGGTAGAAGACAACTTGATCCCTCCAAGTCAATATGGCGTTCGTTAAGGATTATCGACAATAGCTGTTATAATGGATAAAATAATACAGTCTTTTAGAACTAGTCAATTTACTACAGCTTCTTTCCTTGACTTAAGCATAGCGTTTGACTGTGTACGTAATTTACTAATTAATAAATTAGATAATAAAATTTTCTATGGTATAAGCCGAAAGCTGATTAGAAGTGAGAGAGAGAGAGAGAGAGAGAGAGAGAGAGAGAGAGAGCAAGTTGGCTTCATCAATGACCGCTATTGAGAGCCTCAAAAAAAAATTGCATCGAATTCAAAATATTTGTCTTCAAAGTGACTTGCCTTGCTTCTCGAAAAGAATAGTAGGTATGTCCAAAAACGAACCTATTTATACTTCTTTAGAGACTAAACAGTTTATCAACTTACAATAATGCGTAATTTACATTTTGTTCGCCAAATTGAAATCGTTATTTACAATATCCAACCAACTATTTGATAATTTCCGAATATGAATAAATCATCATGATTATGAATGTAATAAAGTACTTACTAGAATTTGCTAAAGATAATTTTCATTCGCCGAGTTAGATTTACAGCGGCCGCAAGAATGCCTCGGATCGTTATTAATATCGAAAGGAGGGTTTAGTTTACCCGAGCAATAAATCTGAATGAGTTATTGCCTCGCGCTTGTGAGACGAAAGACGATGAGGGATGCAAAATTGGAATTTTCTAATAACAAAACAGAACAACCCTCATCCATATTTTTCTCCCTTTTTCGGGTAAATATTATCCACCAGTAAATAATGAAAAATATCTAAATGCTGGAGAGCGAGTTTTTTGTGTGTGTGTGGAAATGCAATACATTAACGTATACAATGTGTTTTTATGTGGGTATATATAGGGATTTGTATACTAAAATAAAACATTTTCCGTAAGGTATGATTCACGAGAGGTGTTCCATGGTTTTCTTGATTTGCAGTGCTTTCTGCACTAATGCATGTAATACGAAAATAGTTTGATTTCATCAGATTGCATGTGTAAAAAGAGACAGAAAACTTCATAATATGCCTGCTATAGTTTTTAGATGAAACAGCCGAAAACGTATGTTCCGGTATGCAGCTTCAACATTTTAAGCGTCACACCCAACCCACATATCTATTTATTTAATGTGTACAGGGTGGTTTTTTTTCGTTGATATTATAGGGTATAGGCTAAACGATACGAAATACAAAAAAACTAAGATATGTGTCTCGTTTTCTGTTCTAGTGTTTAGTTTAATGGCGCAATCAGATCCACACTAACTAGATTGGTTTAGAAGATACAGGGTGATTCTCAAAATCTGCCGACTTTTATTATCTTTTATGACTCGGTTATTTATGGAGATACAAACAAAATTCAAATACAAAAGTTTTATGACTTTTTACGTAGAATCCAGTGGTCTACTTAAAAAAATACATATAGATGTTTTAATTTTTAGGATATTATCGAAACTACTATTTTCTTAAATGGGACACTTTGTATCTGAGTAATTCAAAAAATGCATTTTTTCTTGTGATTACAACAATATGTAACACTCAATATTTTGTTTGTATTACATAGCTAAAATACCAAAAAACAAAAACAAAATATTTTCTCGATGGCCATGAATTAAATTCTTTAAGCGTTTGTTTTTGCTTGTTTACATGTCATAAAATTCAAGATTAATTACGCATTGGTTTTGATATTTTCGATTATACTTCTTTAAAAAAGGAGTCTAAAATGATTGTTTTAAAACTATGAAAAATTAAACATTTTAGGTCTATATTTTTATTACCCTCAATATAGCCGTTATGAAAATAAAGACGCAGCTTTAGACCTATATTTTAAGAGTTATCCGGACCGACGACAGCCTGAATAAGAAATATTTCAAAGTTTATATCACAATTTTAGTGAGTGTGGATCATTTGGAAAACCAAGAGGTAAGATTTACAAAATGGAAAATAAAGATCCGACGGTATCTAGCTGTAATATTTAGAAATATATTGGCACAAGTAAATTAAACGTTTTCGCCAAAATTGGCAGTACTAAGTGCCCTACCATATGGCAATTGTGTGCTGGAATACCGTCTTGTTGTAAATAAACATTATTTCTTATAGCCAATGGCATGTTATGCAACTCGATTATTAAACATTCTTCCAAAATTTGGATATATCCTTCAGCATTCAAATGTTCGTTAAAAATCCTGTAGTTAAGGACTCTGTTTTGATAAAGCGCCACCCATACATGGAACCCAAACCGTCCTGGTTGCACCCTGGCGACCATCTGATGAGGATTTATGTTTGACCAATATCGATTGTTCTGTCGATTAAAAATTCTAAACGCCCCTCTTCATCTCCAGGATGCAAGTTATGAACCTTTATTATTTTATACGGTTTATACGTATGCTTGCTTAACGTTTTTAAAACGTTTAATTTACTTGTGCCAATATATTTTTCAATATTACAGCTAGATACCGTAAAATCTTTATTTTCTTTTTTGTAAATCTTACTTCTTGGTTTTCCAAATGATCTATACTCACTTAAATTGTGATATAAATATTGAAATATTTCTTTTTCTGGCTGTCGTCGGTCCGGATAACGCTCAAAATATAGGTCTAAAGCTGCGTCTTTATTTTCATTACCCTCAATATAACACCCAAAATCTTTAATTTTTGATAGTTTATAAAAATATTCACTTTAGACTGCTTTTTTAAAGAAATATAATCGTAACTATTTCATTAACAACGGAATATCAAAACCAATAGAATTCAAAAGCTTACAGAATTCAATTCATGGCCATCCAGAAAATCTTTCTTTTTGTTTTTTTTGTATTTTAGCTATTTAGAACAAAACAAAATATAAAGTGTTACATATTGTTGCAATCCCAAAAAATGCAATTTTTTAAGGTACTCAGATACAGGGTGTCCCATTTAAGAAAATACTGGTTTTGATAATATCTCAAACATTAAAATATCTATATTTTTGCTAAGCACACCACTGGATTTTACGTAAAAAGTCATAAAACTTTTGTATTTAAATTTTGTTTGTATCTCCATAAATAACCGAGTGATAAGAGATAATAAAAACCGGCAGATTTTGATCACCCTGTATCTTCTAAACCAATCTAGTTAGCGTAGATCTGATTGCACCATTAAACTAAACACTAAAAAAGAGAATGGGACACACATCTTAGTTTTTTTGTATCTCTTACCGTTTAGCCTATACCCTATAATATCAACGAATAAAAAAACCACCCTGTACAATCGTTTTAAATGTAAGTTTAAGTGGTATAATTCTAATTTCCACATCTACTAAATAGTTCAGGTATTTACAGAAATAAATAATGCATTTATGTTGATTTTGTGTAAACTCAAACGAAAATGAATCAAATGCCCATTCAGTAGATTTGGCAAATTGTCATCGGATTATCTGTTAGTACAGGAAATTTTTCTTTTAAGTATACATTCAGAGAATTTTCTATTAGGTATACATATGCATACGCTTTTTTTAAGAGTTCAATTTGAAGCTTAAAACGAGTGTTTTCCACTCCCAGACTGAGCATGAAGTAAAATTTAGAGTTTAGAAAAGCCTGAAAATTTGGTTTGGTCGCGTAGCGCGAAGCGCGGAGCGGCCAAACCAAATTTTCAGGCTTTTCTAAACTCTAAATTTTACTTCATGCGCCACTCGTATTTAACACTGATCGTACCGAAATATTGTGAACGAGTAAACTTCGCTTGAAATCTGTGTCTTATACGCGTGGCGCATGAAGTATAATTGCGAGTTTAGAAAAGCCTAAATATTTAGGCTTTTCTAAACTCGAAATTTTACTTTATGCTTAATCAAGGATTGTAAACACTCGTTTAAACTTCAAATTGATCTCTTTTAAGAAAACAACGAATATTCAATAATCTACAACACGTAATTGGGATATGTATACTCAATAGAATAAAATCACAAGTAATTATGATTTAAATCTTTTCTAAAAGAAAGAACACTAATATACTCGCGACCTAAACAGTATGACATTGTTATGAAAAGTTAAAATTTGACACAACTAGAAAAAATCGTTGCAGATACAACTGTCGACATACTCTCTGAAAAATTTGAACCACACATTCCACATCAATGAGTCGTAGGATATCTCTCCCGAATTCCACTATACATTGTAAATATTCATGTATTCGTCGTTTTAAAAAAAAACGTTCAATTTGAAGCTTCTAACGAGTGTTTCCACTCCCAGACTAAGCATGAAGTAAAATTTCGAGTTTAGAAAAGCCTGAAAATTTGGATTGGCCGCTCCGCGAAGCGGAGCGGCCAATCCAAATTTTCAGGCTTTTCTAAACTCGAAATTTTACTTCATGCGCCACGCGTATAAGACACAGGTTTCAATTGAAGTTCACTTGTTCACAATATTTCAGCATTTTTAGTGCTTAATACGCGTGGCGCATCAAGTCAAATTTCGAGTTTAGAAAAGCCTGAAAATTTGATTTGGCCGCTCCGCTTCGCGGAGCGAACAAAGCAAATTTTCAGGCTTTTCTAAACTCGAAATTTGACTTGATGCGCCACGCATATGCTTAGTCAAGGAGTGGAAACACTTGTTAGAAGTTTCAAATTGAACGTTTTTCAAAAACGAAGAATGCCTGAACATTTACAATCGACAGGGAATTTTTTAACTTGGGAGTGGACAACACTGATTTGAAGCTTCAAATTTAACTCTTTTAAAAACAGTGTATGTATATGTATACTAAAAAGAAAAAAATCCCTATATATTATGGATACTCGTATTATTTCTAGTATACCTGCTTTTGTAAGCATACATTTCGGATGATATCCACTTAAATATCACCCTGATATTCTGTTTATACGAGTGTAATACAAATAAATTTAATATGGTGCAATTCTCTTTGTAGAGACATAAGGTATTCTTTCTCGAAAAAAGTTTAATTCATTTGAGTTTTAGCCAATGTAGGTAATTTAGCATGCATTTATTATATTAATTGAACAAAACGTTGTATAATTAACAAACAAACTAACTCATCCAGTGAAAAAATAAGTGATAATAATATTAAACATTCTCATAAAAGATGTTCATCTTTCAGCATAAAAAAAATTATTGTGTAGGTATATATACAAATATTTTTGTTTCAGGTAATAAGGGAAGTCGAAATTGGGAAATTCCCAATTACCTGCAACAAAAATATTTTCTGTACATTCCTTTAAAAATGGTCCAGCAAACCGAAACTAGTCAAAATAAAATTTTAATTTGTGAAACAATACCAAGCCTTTTTTTATTTAAATAACTTTTAAATTAAAAACACTTGGTATTGTTTCACAAATTAAAATTTTATTCCGACTAGTTTTGATTTGTTAGACCATTTTAAAAGGAATGTATAGAAAATATTTTTGTTTCAGGTAATTGGGAATTCCTCAATTTCGACTTCCCTTATTACCTCAAGCAAAAATATTTGTAGATATACCTAGACAATAATTTTTGCTGTACATTCCTTTGAAAATGGTCTAACAAACCAAAACTAGTACGAATAAAGTTTTAATTTGTGAAATATTACCAAGTGTTTTTAATTTAAATAACTTTACATATTATAATATGTTTCAGCAAGCGCCGGATGATAAATTAATTCAAGAGATCTTCTATCAGTTTTAAACGATCAGTATGCCTTTATACCTAACTTAGATAGCTATTAACGATCACTTTTAGGTGCTTTAATAAGTCGCAAATTAATTATCAATTATCCTTTTTAGTTTTACATACCTAGACTAGAGTTTGATAGATGAATAAATCCGCGCTTTTATTACGCAATTACAAACATATTTCTCTGTTTAAAGAGACATGTTTCTCAGTTTAAAACGAAGCGGCCAGTCGTAAAGCCTGCTGTAATGTTTTATTAATATTTTTACGCGCGTTCCGGAGATTTATTTTATGTCCGTGAGTTTTTAGTGTCTCCTTCCCGTTCCCGTTGTGAAAACGACTGGAATTCGGGGGGAACGACGAAAAAATGAATTTGTCACCTCTCGCCAGACATAATCCTCATACGGAATGCTTTTGTATTTTTTTTTTGCGACGACAAAGATTTCGCGTTATTTCGGTTTAGTGCTTACGAACAATTTGGTAAATATTGCAGACGTTTGCTTGAAAATAAAATGGATGTTCAGAATTTTCCATTTATTGCTTTACAATTCGAACTATACCGTGCCACAGTAGGCCAAAGCTTGAACAAACCTGCCCACAATAAAAAAATAAGTTTACCGACCGAATTCTATTCATTTTTATTTTTGAATTTTATACATATAATCCATAATTAGAGACCTCAGA
Organism: Philonthus cognatus; assembly: GCA_932526585.2. Classification (NCBI taxonomy): domain Eukaryota; kingdom Metazoa; phylum Arthropoda; class Insecta; order Coleoptera; family Staphylinidae; genus Philonthus; species Philonthus cognatus. The sequence goes on from OW052244.1 coordinate 43,058,607, forward strand.
AACCTTAATGTACACGTTTTGGATGACTAATATGGACATTAGACTGTGACAACAAAATCGATATTTTTTTATTTTGCTCTTCATCAAGTATACTGTTCCCTATTCAAATTCATAAGGATTCCATAAATTTCAATCAAATCGAACAGTATTTAAAGGTTCATCAAGTCTAAAACGTGGTTTTAGATACTTTTTCCTAATTTTTAACATGTTTCATAACACCAATCTGCATTAGTGACGGATCTGAATATGGGGATGAATTATTCCATTGCAAAAAAAAATTGTGTGTTTCATTAGCCACATCCGTTCTTTGAAGTTTATATTTATAAATATAAGCCATTTTCGGAGGCCTAGAAACCGTGATTTGCACTTTCCACTTTAATAACTTAATTTTTTTAGTGTGGCGATGTGCCTTATGAAGTTTTAGCTTTAATTAACATTACGTAGCTTTATTTATTTATTTATTTAGATGCTCATCACAACGCCATTCAAGATTGCATAAGGAGCGAGTTATTTGTAGAACGTGTTTAGAAACTAACCAATTTCTAAACTTCTTTTGTTTGAAAAGTTTATATATCCACATTGTAACGTCAAAACTTCGGCCAGAACATCATCAATATAAACTATAAAGAACGGAGGTGGCTAATGAAACGCGCACAATATTTTGGATTTTAATGGAATAATTTATCCCCATATTCAGATCCGTCATTAACCCATTAACGGCCGGGCAATTATAGAGTTAACTCTAAAAGTGGATTTTAGGTAAAAGTCTACACTTCGTTATATGAGTTCTACGAGTGACTTATTATATTACATTCTATGAATTTTCCTTTTAAATATAAACAATATATATGCTGTAAATGTAAGGCATTCGTCGATTTTGTATAAAAACATGCAATATAAAGTTTAGAACGTGTATCACCAACCTAGACTAAGCATGAAGTAAAATTTCGAGTTTAGAAAAGCCCCGCGTAGAAAATTTGTCGAGGGTCTCGTAGCGACCCGAGACAAACTTTCACAAGGCTTTTCTAAACTCGAAATTTTACTTCATGCGCCACGCGTATAAAACACTGAAATATTGTGAAGTTAGAAATACACTGAAAACATTTTATTTATATGAGTAATAATCAAGATATTTAAATAACAAAATATATACCTTTTTCTTCATACATTTTCATGTCAAGTCAAATAATATAATATATTAAATTCAGTTATTTAGTATTTTAATTAACATAAAATTAATAATGTTACGTATATGAATCAATGGCGCATAATGAGTTAATGCAGATTAGTGTTATGAAACGTACAAAATTGGGAAAAAGTATCTAAAACGTTTTGGACTTGATTTGATGAACCTCTAAATACTGTTCGATTTAATTGAAATTAGAGAATTCTTATGAATTTGAATAGGGAACAATATACTTGATGAAGAACAAACAAAAAAATATCGATTTTTTTGACACAATCTAATGGACATTTATATTATATTTAATATTTCTAAATATTTGATCCGCCATATTGGATCCGCTAATTATAATTTTTTACATCAAATTCGTAAAAACCATAGAGGAACCAATTTGAAGCATATTCTTACACATTTTTATATTTTGACCAGCTTTTTCATGCTTTGGCCCACTGTGCGTGTGATCATCTAAAACATGATTTAGTGTAGGCTTTGAATTTTTAATTAGATTGGCACTACTGACTGTCAACACATAGTTTATCATAACCTTACATTTATTTCATCATTCAATTAGCATTCTGTGCAACCGCACAAAAAAAAATGCCACCTATTCTAAATCGTCCCAGCTTGAAACAAACTTTGTTATAATTTTTACTCAAATTAATGTCAATTTAACAATGAATTACCCATATTTAGAACAATGAACTATAATATCTTAGATTATAATAGTAAAATATTGTCTGTAAATCCTTGTGCGTCAAAATATATTGCAGATAAAGTTTGATTTACAAGCAAAATAATTACGGGCAGACGTTAACGAGGCAAGTTTTAATGGAGCTCTTCGAACACATCAAAAGTCCATTCGTCGTTCCGCCCGGACAGCTGCTAGAGACGATAAGCTAAAAATCCCCTGACCCGGGCAAGAACCGACATTTTCTATAAATGGGCCAACAGATTAACTTAATCACCTGTGCGCATTAATCAGCGCTATTAATTTAAGCTCGTTATTTGTCTTTCAATTTAAACTTTTTAAGCTTAAAACAAGAAAATGTGATTGGAAATATATATTTTGTTCTTTTATTAAGATGTCGCACAGTGGGCAGAATAATATAAAAATTGGCAAAATTAGACAAATGCTAGAGCTCAAAAATTGTAAGGCTTATTAAGTTTTTTTAACTTGATAATTTCAATCATGAATACCAATTTGAAGAAACCTGTGCTCATTAATCACCGCCATTAATTTAGGTTCGTTATGTGTCTTTCATTGTAAACTTTTTAAGTTTAACATAAGAAAATATGGTGGAAATGTACGTTTTATTCTTATATCAAGATGTCGCACAGTAGGTAGAATAATATAAATATTGGCAAAATTTGACAAATGTTAGAGCTCAATAATTGTAAGGCTTATTAAGTTTTTTTAACTTGCTGGCTTTAAATCTTGAATACCAATTTGAAAAAAGCCAAATGGCCGACCGGAAATGACATTTTTGTCACTACGCTGGAATAAATTGTAATGAAAGTTAGTAAATGTAACTGATATTTGATATTACATATTCAAAAACTAGAATCAAATTCTTCAAAAAAACAAAATAGCGGACCTGAAGTATTTGTTGACACTACTCGAACTGTTTATTAATACAAATTATAAGTTGTAAATTCAAAATTTTTAATTAGAATTTATAAATATTAAAAATCTTCCGCCGGAAGTGAGGGTACAGTAGAAGATAATTACGGAAAATTTAATTATAAAACGTTAAAAATAAATGTTATTACTTTTAAATTCAGTAATTAAAATCGATTTAAATCTTTTATAAAGCAGCAATTACAAATTACAAATTAAATAATACGTAAAATGGTTAATTATTAAAGTTGCATTTTATACATAAATTGTAATAAGGGAAGATTGGAAACGTCTTGAATTGTCTTGCTCTTGTATGTTTTCGAGATAATAATCGCGATATTTTTTTAATGTCTTTGACTTCTTCTGCGTCTTCCGACATTTGTCCAATAGGGGGCCACTCAATTACACTAGCCGATATCAATGAATAAAAGCCATCATTATATAAATATGCATATGGGTCATTTATTTATTAATATAAGCTTGAAAACTCTACTACACATCAGAATGTTAAAATATAAGCGATTTTTGTTTTAACGGCTTTTTCAGCATTTCACAGAATATTATGGCTATAAATGTCTATAACAACGGATTTGTTGGCTGGAATATTGCAATGTCCAATTTTTTGCATCTTGGTATTCTAATGAGTCACAGTGTGCTGTGAAACTTTTGTTTGATTTTGTTTATTAGCAGTATTTAACGTTTTTTCTTGTGCTTCACAATAAATTAGAGGTTAGAAGAGTTTTTATTGTAAAGATGAATTTTCGTAGTTATTAACGTATTATTAACGCGCCTAACAGTTTTTGTTACATATGCGACCAATTTAGTATCTCAGCAAACGACTATCACAAATAATATAAATCTAGCGTAACATAAATATTTTGGTTATAAAGTGGTTTCTCTGCCGGGAAGAAGAAACGCCACACAAAATTGTATCCAAAATTTAGGTAATATTGTTTCTTTGATCTTAAATTATTAATAGTTGTAAGTAAACGTTTTAATTTTTTGTTAATTATCTTTACAATACATCAGAATTATCGTGTTTTGTATATTTTCGTTTCATTTATTTTACATTGTCGTGCAACATAACAAAAATTGTGGGTGATAGAAGAAATTTGCGACTAAATTAGGGCATTTCTAGATGGACTTGTTCATAAATAGCCATTTTTATCCATGTTGGAGAAAAAAAAAAAATAAAATTTGTCGGCTAGTGTTATTAAAGCAAATTATACTTCATGCCTAATCACGGAGTGGAAACACTAGTTCGAAACTTTAAATTGATTTTTTTACAGCGCATTTATCGAAATATATACACTTAAAAATGAAATTCCCTATATATACTGACAAGCGTAAAAATTAAATTTTACAGTGTGTGTGTATCAAAAACACCTTTCGTTTTTTCTGCGTAAAAAAAAAATTAAGCATTTGTTATAATATTAAGTTATAATCTTAAATCTTGATCATGTTTTACTGAAGATTGCAAGATTATTCTCTAGAAAATATTGTCACAACAAACAAAAAAAAGGCATCTCTGTAATTAATTCTGAGCATCATTAATATCATGGGTACATTTAAATGTAATCTCTTTGTCTCATCACGGCTTGATAATTTTTTGTGCGCCCTCATCGCTCTACACAACAATACGCTTTTTGTTTTTGGATCAAAACTGTTAGCAAATTACGTAAACAAGATAATAAATCTTAATTACGTCCAGTAAACGGACAATTTATCAATTCATCTTCGTTTCATTTTTCAGCCGTTGCGCCTCGCTTTTAATTAATTACGGCGACGCCGCTCAGCGAAATGCTAATTAAAAGCCGCCGCCACCCGATGAAATTGCTAAACTTGCAATTTCTATTAGTAATTTTGCTTTTTTATTTAAATACATTTTGATAGATACAAAATTGTTGCGTTGAAAATAACTTAAACGGATGTACCATGGGTGGAAACAAAATGTTGGGAGACGTAATTTTTTTTAGTGTGTGTCAAACTTTGGACTTGTCAGTTAATTGTCATTTGATGTGTTAAAAATAAAATTCAAATTTAAATAACGGATTATGATTGGCTGTCATTACGGTCTTTCCGTGAAACATTCGCTATCACAGTGGTCTTTCCAAAATCGTCTTTCCAAATTCGTCTTATCGATTTTTTTCGATTTATCGCGTATGTTAATCTGTCACCTGTCATATTTAACCATTAATTTTATAATAAATTGCTTCGAAAGTACCACAGATCAAAAAATGTATACATTTTTGAAGACAACAATTCCAACAAACACGGTTAGAAACCATAATTATGTTTGGAAACAATTCATATTCTTTGAAACGTCCCCAACTACGAATTGATATTAATTGGAAGATCTGGCAGGCATTTTAAAATTAAGGGCATATAACATGAACAAACAAGACGGTTTTTGTTATTGAATTTCATTTAATAATCATTCGAATACCACTCGTTGTTTGAAATTCTTGTTAAGAAAGACTTTGTTTTTATACACTCAAGCTTAGTTGTTTTAAGCAATTCAACTCGATGACACTATCAGAAAAAGTCACTCGCTCTACGAGCTCGTGCCTTTCAGAGACAGTTTCATCTCGTTGTATTGTTAGACAACTGAACTTTCGTTAAAAACAAAGTCTTTCCAAAAATTTCAAACAGCTAGTGGTATTACATGTGAAAATCTCTTTCTTTTTCGATAATTCTTTTCATTTGCATATTTTGTCACTCAATATGATAACTTCTATTTAAAAAAGCTGATTTAATCGATATAAATTTGGTTATGATTGATATTATCCAACTTTCAATTTGTCCTAACATTTTATGTCTACCGATGGTACCTTGTATGCAGTGAATGATAAATAAATTAATGTGCAGCAAAATTGTTAATCTAGGTGAAGGTAAACTTATGCAACCCAATGTACAAATGCATGTTTCCCTTAAAAAAATTGCGCCTTCTGCGTTGGTTTCATGTTATCCCTAATAATATTATACAGTATTATATATACACGGATAGATGTCTCTACTCAGTCGGCATGATTTCATCGTAACGCGTAAATTCATGAAGTTGCACTTCTATATGATTTATCATTCAACGTTGTATATCTATTTGGAAGCAATGTATGGCTTATTTGTTTGCTAATGGTTAAAAGTAATATACAGGGAGTTTTTCTTTTGATCCTAATTATAAGCTGTACATTTTCAGATATTCTTTTTTTGAAGAATTCAATTTGAAGCTTTAAACGAGTGTTTTCCACTCCCAGGTGAATAATGAGGTAACATTTCGAGTTTAGAAAAGCCCTGAATAAAATTTGGCTTGGTCCAAGACCAAGACAAATTTTGAGGGCTTTTCTAAACTCGAAAGTTTGCTTTATGCGCCACGCGTATAAGACGCTGATTTCAGGCGAAGTTCGCTTGTCCACAATATTTCAGTGTATCTTTTCAGTGTTTAATTCGCGTGGCGCATGAAGTAAAATTTCGAGTTTAGAAAAGCCCCGTGAAAATTTGCTACGCGGAACTTTTCTAAACTCGAAATGTTACTTCATGCTTAGTCTGGGAGTGGAAAACACTCGGTGTCAAATGAAACTATTTAAAAAAGCGACTCTTTTGAGTATATATATCATAATTATATGCTGTCAATTTTCAGATACTCGTTTGTTTTAAGAATTCAATTCGAAGCTTTAGACGAATGTTTTCCACTCCCAGGTGAAGCATAAAGTAAAATTTCGAGTTTAGAAAAGCCCTGAGCAAAATTTGGCTTGGTCGCGCAGCGACCAAGCCAAATTTTGCGGGCTTTTCTAAACTCGAAATTTTACTTTATGCGCCAAGCGTATGACACTGATTTCAGGTGAAGTTTGCTTGTCCACAATATTTCAGTGTTTTCGGTGTTTAGTACGCGTGGCGCATGAAGTAAAATTTCGAGTTTAGAAAAGCCCGCCAAATTTTGCTCAGGGCTTTTCTAAACTCGAAATTTTACTTCATGCTTAGTCTAGGAGTGGGATACACTCGTTTAAAGTTTCAAATTGAACTATTTAACAAAAGGCGTATGCATATGTATACTTAAAGAAACATTTCCTGTATGCAACTGAATGTACACTAAACCGGACGGGCACGTTTTTTTTTTATCTTGCCCAATCTGGTTCTTATACAAAACAGAATTGTTTGTTATATTTCAACTTTTATTAGAATATAGATAATTTAGACTGTTTAACTAAATTTTAGAGTGACAATCTAACTGTTGAAAAAAGAAATGTCGCCGATTGTACAAAGTGGCGCAAAAGTTGTCACCCGATGTTCTTTAGCTGTCATTTTTTTATGAATAAAAAACGTTGGTTCTGCTTTTGGATTGTTTATTTGATGTCTTAATTTTTTTCTATTATGCCAAAAAAATGATATCGACCAAGTGGCCGTCGGAAGAATCGGGACCGATTTATGGCATTTTCCATCACTCTTGCTAGAACTTCACGCGATAGGTTCGCGCATTCTTGACAGGAATTCTCTTTGAGAACTTTAAGAGTCTGAGGCTTGTTGACATAGACTCGCGACTTCAAGAAACCCCACAAAAAGAAGTCTGGAACGGTTAAATCGGGCGATCTTGCCGGCCAGTGCAAATCACAAAAACGAGAAATTAGGCGACCCGGAAATACAGACCTCAGAATTTCGGATGTGGCTTGGGAGCCTAGCGATTCATGTCTTGTTGATGTGTATTTTGTATCTGTTTACTTCACAAATGTCAAAGCAGAACTGATATTTGCCGCCATTTGCAAAAATGATAGCATCTTCCGATAAGGTGATGACTTTTGCGCCACCTAGTACATGTAGATAAATAGCATAGCGTTATATATTGCTCGAATATAATGACATCGTTACTCAGTCACTCAACTCTCAGCAATAGATGGCGCTGTTCTGTTTCTCCAAATGTATACTTAACCGTAACTACAAATACCAAATACATTTTATTAGAGTTGTTGTAAAACACAAAACTCTCCCTAAAACGAACAATTAAGTGAAAATTATCACAGTTCGGGGAGGGCGTAATGAAAAGGGAGCAGACAATCGTAACTTCACACACACCTACGTCCATAAAACATCGAACCCTTTCTTGCGCGGCCCGGTATTCAGGGGATGTAATCCCATTTATATTAACTTGCATAACTACCTGCTTAAATTATTTAGCAGCCGCCTCCACTAAATAATAAGGGGGACGCGCAAGAATTCCTGCGGGGGCGAGATACGGCCCTCCTAATTACGCAAAACATTAAACTCGCCGTGGAAATTGTTTAACGCTTGTACTAGTAACAAAACGGGGTTGTCAAGCTTCAGATAGCGTACTAAATTAATTGCTTAGTTTTTTTCTTACAAATCCAGTAGGATTAATAATAGAATGGGTAGTAGTCTATGAAAAACAAGACATTTTATTACTGAAAACGCTGAAAATGCAGTAAAAGTGAGAATAGGAAATAATAAATCTAAATTTTATTTTAGTTTTGAATGTGTATAATTAGGTTAAACGAAAAAAAATATTTTCAAAAATTATTCCAACATAAAATCAGCTGATTCGTTTATAAATAAAAAAATATACTCATGTAAGCAATTGATTTAAACTTCGTAATATATCAGTGATTTATACGCGAAGTGCGTGAAGTGAAATTTCGAGTTTAGAAAAACTTGAAATTTTACTTCATGCTTAATCAAGGAGTTGAAACACTCGTTCGAAAATCCAGAGCGAGCGAGCAAACTAAATTTTCAGGCTTTACAAAACTCGAAATTTGACTTCACGCACCTCGCTTATAAATCACTGAAATATTACGAAGTTAAAATCAATTGCTTACAATTTTTAATCTGTCATTATTTTTCACCTAATTTGTCAATTTTGACATTTTTGATATAGTTTTACCTTTAGTTGGAATCAGTGTTTTTTGCGGGTGGCGCATGAAGTAAAATTTCAAGTTTAGAAAAGCCCCGTGAAAATTTGTCTCGGGTCGCTGCGCGACCCTCGACAAATTTTCTACGCGGGGCTTTTCTAAACTCGAAATTTTACTTCATGCTTAGTCTGGGAGTGGAAGACACTCGTTAGTTCAAAACATTTTCAGGCTTTCATAAACTCGAAATTTGACTTAATCAAGGAGTTGAAACACTCGTTAAAAAATTGAAACTTATTAAAGAACAACTGCAGCCCCACCAATAAAAATGCTCACGAGCCGCCACTGCTAAAATAATACATTGATTAATAATCGTAACAGTAACACTGAGTTTTAGTCTCTGATTCATGTGCATAAAAATGCCTGCGATTTTTTTTTTGCGCATAATTTTCGTCGATTTATAAAATGTTCAATACTTGTGATTTTTGTCGATATATAAAAAACACGAGATTTTCAAAATTTTGGGATTTTCGTCAGATTTTTCATATTTTGATGTTTTCATCAATTTATAAGATTTTCCATACTTCCAGTTTTTTGTTAATTTATAAGTGACACATAAAAATGTGTCAACTGTGACATGAATGTCAAGGTGCAATGTCAAATGTCTAATGAACTTCAATTGATGTCAGTGGCTTAGCCGTGTGGAGTAAATGTCGGCTAGCGCTGACTTGTGTCAACTTTTATTTGTCAATTTTGACATTTTAATAATTTTTAATCTGTCAATATTTTTCACCTAATTTGTCAATTTTGACATTTTTGATATAGTTTTAACTTTAGTTGAAATAAGTGTATTATGCGGGTGGCGCATGAAGTAAAATTTCGAGTTTAGAAAAGCCCTGTGAAAATTGTCTCGGGTCGCTGCCCGACCCTTGACAAATTTTCTACGCGCGGCTTTTCTAAACTCGAAATTTTACATCATGCTTAATCAAGGAGTCTGGCACTTTACGGATGATTCCAAGTCTGAAAACAGAGTAGGAGGAGGAATCTTCTCATAAGATTTCAACCTCAAAAAGTCTTTTAGACTCCCAAAGCACTGTAATATTCTTCAGGCAGAGGTCATGCCCATCCGAGTGGCAGTGGACTGGATCCACAAAAATGACCTTCAGGGGAACCGTATCAGGTTCATTACTGATAGCCAAGCCGCCATTAAGATACTGAATAGTCCGTACTGCACCTCGAAGGTGGCCAGAGACTGTAAAAAATCGCAAAATAGGCTTGCAAATAACTGTGACGTGAGACTCATGTGGGTACCTAGTCAGATATCAGGGGGAATTCAATTGCCGATGACCTTGCAAGGAAGGGGGCAAGAATGAAGGACCTGTCTACTGAACTCTCCACCTACATTCCTCTTGTGGAATGCAAGAGACTACTTAGGGACCAAATGATATCATCGGTCAACCATAGGTGGAGAGAAGAAGATACGTATCTCATAACAAGGCAGCTATGGCCTATATGGGATACTATAAACAGCAACCGATTAATTGCACTTAGCAGGATCGACATAAAGAAGGCGGTAGGCATCTTCACGGACCACTGCCTCCTAGGCAGACATGCACAAAAGATGGGTCTTGAGCACGACTGTTGCAGAGGATGCCTGGATGTAGAGGAGAAAGAGACGGTACTCCACTATCTGGGATAATGCCCTACTCTTGAAGGGAAAAGACTTAAGTACCTTGGTATGCACTACGCGAATGGACTAGCACCTTTAGATGTGAAAAATCTGATGGGGTTTATTAGGTGCTCGGATTGGTTTGTATAGGTGGGTAGGGAGGGGAGATCTGACTCCTTTTCACCCTTATGGTATCACAAGGGGCCCTTTGGGCCTAAGTGAGCGGTCAAACTGCTGCCATTGAAACCTAACCTAACCTAATCAAGGAATTGGAACACTCGTTCATGAACCGCCACTGTTAAACTAATATATTGATTAATAATCGTAATAGTAACACTGAGTTTTAGTCTCTCATTCACGTGCATAACAACGCCTGCGATTTTTTTTGCGCATGCCTGTGTATCTGCGTCTTCTTTATACTTGTCTGTGCTTTGCAGGCCTGTTTGTTTCAACTGTCTAAATCTGCGTCTTTTTATTGCGTTTCTATATGCCTTTGTCTGTTTGTATCTATTAGTACATACATAGGTTTCTCTGCATCTCTTTCTGACTATCTGCGTTTTTATCTATGTCTATATTTGTCTGCCTGTATTTTGTTTCAGTTTGACTCAAGGCCGTAGCCAGGGGGAGGGATATAGGAGTTTAAAGATCTCCCGAAATTTTAAAAATGTTAGATTTTTGTATGTAAAAGCGTAAAACCAAACACAATATTTTTGCCATTAAAAACAGGGCTTCGAACTGGAACTGAACCGTAAACCAAAAGCCGGAAAAAAACGTACTTTTTGTCAAAACGATAACCGAAACTGAACCAAAAAAATATCGGTTCATTTCCGTTCAAACACGCACATGAACATTTGTTTAATTCTACAACAGTTTCTACTTGTTTGCAATTTTTAAATCAAAACTGTTTGCGGAAATATTTGTTTCGAGGTCCTCTTACTCGATCAAGACCATTTCAGATTTATTTTACCTAGAAAATTTTGGCTTCTAAAAAAAGTGAGTTTTAGTTCCATCCCTGTTTTTTTTTAATAAAAAAGGATTTTGTCATTAATTCACTGTATATTCATTATTGCTATATTATGACTGTAAGTCACTTAGTTTACTGTCTTTTGATTATGATATGATTTTGTCATTAAATCACTATGTCGACTGTATTTTCACTATTGTGACTTTATGACTGTAAGTCACTTGATTGACTGACATTAGTCTATCGTGTCAACTTGACTTAAGAAGCCGATAGTCAGCGTTTAGTCCATTGTGTCAACTTGACATGAGTCGCCGTCAGCAGACATTAGTCTATCCTGTCAACTGAAATGACATTTAGTCCAACGTATCAAACTTGAGACAAATCGTCGTCAGCCGATTATTGTCAATTTGAGACAACTACACTGCTCAAAACAATTAGCGGGTCACTAATTTGTGCCTCCATAAAATTCAAACGGGAAATTACACGCAAATAAAATTAAGGATATCTGAAAGACGCTCTATTTAATTGTTTTAATTGGCACACATGGAAGTGTCAGCATCACGTACTTTTAAAGTACCTGTAATAATTAACAACAACTACCAAAACCAAAGTGCAAAACGAAATTAAATTAATTGTCAATGTAAACTTTTGTACATAAAGTGGTAACATAATAACGAGTATGTGCTCCTATAGCACGAATAACGGCATTACACCGTCTTCGCATGCTTCGCAAAAGTCTTCGAAGGTCTTCCTGTGGTATAGCGTCCCATTGTTCAATAAGAGCCGCCGTTAGCTGCTGGATGGTCTGAGGAGGATGCGGGCGACCACAAACACGTCTGTCGAGCATATCCCAAACATGCTCTATGGGATTTAAATCAGGACTTAACGCAGGCCACACCATTGTTTGAATTTCCAGTTCTTGTAGGAAGTCTAAAGTGATTCGCTCAGTATGTGGTCTTGCGTTATCCTGCATTAACAAATAGTTAGGACCTATTCCATATGTCACAGGGATAACATGGACACAATGTTAACATAAAGATTAGCGTTAAGATTTCCTGGAATTACAACAAGATCGGTTCTATTGTCGATACTAATACCACCCCAAACCATAACTGAACCACCTCCAAATCTTTCGACTTCCTGGACAGTAGCAGCTGCGTAGCTTTCTCCTGGGCGTCTGTAAACACGTACTCGGCTATCGCAGCGAGTAATACGGAACCTTGATTCATCCGTAAAGAGCACAGACTTCCATTGTCGAAGTTACCATGCGACATGTTCACGAGCAAAATTAAACCTTGCTTTTCTGTAGCGTCGTGTCAAAGAGGGTATTCGGACGGGTCGTCTTGCCCTCAAATTTGAATCCCTCAACCTATTCCTAATTGTCTGGTCTGATACAGTGACTCCATGCGCCGTCCTGAGGGAAATTAAGAGGTCTTTCGCCGTAGAAACTCTATTGCGAAGACTCGAAATCAGTAAAAATCGGTCTTGATGTTGAATACAACTTCGCTTGCGATCTTGCCCACCTCGCCTGGTATATTGACCTGTATCTAAGTACCTGTTCCACAATCGCTGAATCACAGGCTTACGTTGAAGTTTCTTGAAACTTGTCGAAGGCTTTCGCCATTTTCAATTAATGTTATAGCACGAACAACTTCCACTTCGTTGAGATGCCTCATTTTCACTTAAGTCAAACTGTCAGTTACAAACATTTTCGTTTGTTTATTGATCTCAACAAGGCTTTCCTAGCTCTTTGAATCAAATTTGGGAGACATTATTTCACTTTAGTTTTGGTAGTTCTTGTTCATTATTACGGATACTCCGGAAGTGTGCGATGCTGATAATTCCCTATGTGTCAATTATAACAATTAAATAGAACGTCTTTCAGGTGTCCTTAATTTTATTTGCATGTAATTTCCCGTTTGAATTTTATGGAGGCACAAATTAGTGACCCGCTAATTGTTTTGATCAGTGTATTATCTGAAATATATTATTAGGTGGTCATGTTATTGTTCTCCCTTATGAAACTTGCGACACACATTTTGATAGTTATGACATGTTTTAAACTAACGAGTGTCTTCCACTCCCAGACTAAGGATGAAGTAAAATTTCAAGTTTAGAAAAGCCTGAAAATTTGGCTCGGGCGCGTAGCGAAGCGGAGCGACCGAGCCAAATTAGGCTTTTCTAAACTCGAAATTTTACTTCATGCGCCACTCGCATAAAACACTGATTTCAACTAAAGTTAAAACTATATCAAAAATGTCCAAATTGACAAATTAAGTGAATAATATTGACAGATTAGAAATTAATAAAATTTCAAAATTGACAAATTAGGTGAAAAATATTGATTGATTAAAAATAATAAAATGTCAAAATTGACAGATAACAGTTGACACAAGTCGGGGCTAGTCGACATTTACACCGCACGGCTAAACCACTGATATGGTATAAATTAATGAAAAATTGGAAATATTGAAAATCTTATATTATAAATTGATGAAAACATCAAAATATTGAAAATCTGACTAAAATCAAAAATTTCTGAAATGCACATATTTTTTATAGATCTACAAAAATCACAAAGTATTGAAAATTTTAAAATCTGGAAATATTTTATTTATTTATCTATTATTTATTTATTCATTCAACGGAGCCCATTTAGAAATTACATAATACACATTAAAACAATTAAAACAATAAATATAAAAACACTTAGAAGTTCCGACAAATAACATGTTTATAATTAAAATAGATTGGAACTAAAAACATGCGTCGCAAAGGTAAATACAATATTTATAAACTCATTATAGAGCACTTCTCAAAGCATCGAGAGAATCCGTAAAAAATCGATGGAGGGTTCATTTGCATGCCGAAGCATTCTAGCAATAGCAGAGTGCTTCGTGTAATCACAGCGTTTGTGCTGAATATGAAAGACGTCCTTGTTTCGGAGTGACCGAGATGGGACATGGATGCCTATACAATTGAGTAGTTCGGGACAATCAATATGTCCACGAAGGATTTTATAGACAGTTAGTATGTCCGTGTTATGACGTCTTTCCTCTAAGCCTGCAATATTGAAAACCTTAAGCAGAACATCATAACTGAAATTTAAAGAAAATTTTATAAATTGTTGAAAAAAGTCGAAATTTAATGAAAATTGTATAAATCGATAAAATCACAAAAACATCGACAATATTAAAAATGCCAAAAATAACAAAATTGTAGAAATTATGAAAAATTACAAAAATATCGAAAACACAAAATTGTAAAAATATCGAAAATATCAAAAATATCAAAAACATACAAACTCTCATTAATTTTCATTCAATGTCAAAAGTAACATTTAATGTAAAAAACGTAGTTTAATGTCAAAAGCGTAGTCTCATATCAAATATTTTATCAAATGTCAAAAATTTTAGAAATGTAAAAAATGTTAAAAATATCATCTAATTTCAAAAATGTTAATTTACATCAAAAATATTAAAAAAAATAAAATTATCAACAATGTGCAGGAAGACCGTTGGTAGATAGCCCAAACAGACTATCAAATTATTTATTTGTATATGAAAATGTTATAAAACTAATTGTAATTATTGTCTGAATAAAGATGTAATGATGTAATGACCAAAGTATCAAAAATGTCATCTGATGTCAGAACTGTCAATTTAAGTCAATAGTTTTAATAATGAAAACTATATTTAGAAGGCGATTCTCTTATGCATTTTTTAATGAAGTTTTTATAAAATTTTTCTTATCGATTTTTTCGAGATTCGTAATTATTTACATAAATTGTCGTTTTTGACATAATTTGATTTTTCGACGCCAAAAAAGTATCTCTTGATGAGAAAAAAAAAAATCAAATTTGTGTGTTCAAATAATTTTCGAATATATTGATGAATTTGATAAATTAAGAATTAATTCTGTTCTAAAATTGTTCTAAATCTGAATGAAAATATTGAAAATCTGATGAAAATTTTATAAATTGACAAAATATTAAACATTTCATGAAAATTTTACAAATTAATAAAATTCTCGATATGTTGAAAATCTAATGAAAACTAAACGAGTGTCGTCCACTCCCAGACTGAGCATGAAGTAAAATTTCGAGTTTAGAAAAGCCCTGCGTAGAAAATTTGTCTCGGGTCGCGTACGACCCGAGACAAATTTTCACGGGGCTTTTCTAAACTCGAAATTTTACTTCATGCGCCACGTGTATAAATCACTGATTTGAAGTAAAGTTGAAAATATATACTGCTGAGATGCGATAGATATTTACTAAGATATAGCGAAAAAATTTAAAAAATATTTATTTTCTATAGGCGATAATAATAATAAAAGAAGAACAAATTTAGCTTGAGACACTTTTTCATATTCCTAATATTTAATTCATCATATCTATAATAAGAACAATGCTATTATGTGCACATAAACATTCTTTTAATATGAAAATAAAAAATTTGAAAAATTAAAATAATCTACTTGGAGCTGAACCGAAAACCCTAAAAAATCGTTATTTTTTTCAAAACGAAAAAAAAACTGGTTCGAATCCTTAATTAAACCCCCCCACCCCCCGAAATTGTTATAACACCCCTCTACGAAATGTTTATAACCCCCCCTTTCTGGCTGCCGCTTTGGTTTGACTGCGTCTTTCTGCGCCTATTTACGCTTTTTTTTCGTAGGTGTATAAGAGTTGAGTTAAAATTCCCCTTTCCCCAGAAAAAAAAAAAAAAAACAAATACAAGTCATATAATTTATGCAAACACATTTATTTTCATTTAAGATACAAAGTCCCAAGCTGGCAATTATCCCTGAATAAAAATTAAACCGCACTTTTCATCCCTTAATAATTGCCTGGTGTATTTCCCCACCCTAAAGCCACCGTCGGAAATAAATCTGCGGAAAAACAAATCCGGGGCGTAAAATCCCGCTGGAAAAATGTTGGGCATGTGTAAATTGGCTCGACGGAATCAAAGTTATTACGGCGAGACCTTTTTGTTTCCACTTGTTTTACGCTCGCGGTGGGAATAAAAAACAAACGGGGAGAACGGAATAAGCTCGCGGAACGAGAAACGTGCAGGACTTTTCCTTTCTTCGGATGCAGCCAAGGCTAGAGGCTGCAGAAACCGAAAGCAAGCGCGGAGGAAGAGTAATATTTCTCTCTCTGGTCTATCATTATGCTCATTTCGTACGATGAACTCGACGGCTAATAACAATAACGATATTCAGAGAAGCGTGCAGGTGGTTTCGTTTTCTTTTGCCAATTGGTTGAATTAACTATTTATAACGATTAACAAGAACAGTTATCTTTCTACTTCATTAATTGACTAAAAATCAAAGTTCAACGTTTAACTAAGATACAGGGTCTGTCACTAAAAACTCCCCAGACTAATTAACAAGAAACTAAAAATGTTATTAAAGTTTCGTTTCTTATAATTAATAGATGCCATTCAAGGCTTCAAATTGAGATAAAATCACTCATAATTACGGTTTTGCTATCAGAGGCGTAAGAAAATGTCATTCGATGATCAGAACTTTGTGACTTATTTCACAAGAATAGAATATAAGTATAAATGAAATTGCCAATTCTTGGTTGCAGAATACTTCAAACATTAAAAGTGCGATTCTTTTCGCAATCTACAACAAGTTAGTCTTACAAAGACTATATCAAACACTCATTGAAACAACTACTTCCCGGGCTAATACCCCGACGGACATTGAATTATACAACAAGTGTTTGCTGTTTAGAGGGAATGGCAAAGCTATACTGATGAGAGATAAATCTCGAAACGCGTCTATAGATGGCCTGAATAATTTGACCCAAATTGTTACATTTGCAGTAGGTTACTGTATGTAACAGCAAACACTTGTTGTATAATTCAATGTCCGTCGGGGTATTAGCCCGGGAAGTAGTTGTTTCAATGAGTGTTTGATATAGTCTTTGTAAGACTAACTTGTTGTAGATTGCGAAAAGAATCGCACTTTTAATGTAAGAATAGAATATTTTAAGACATTTTTATCATATGCATATTTTAAATTAAATTGACCATTTTTAAGTTATAATCAATTTTTATATTTTCAAGAACTTTTAATATACACATTTACAGTAGTACAACTTCTCAAAATTAGCATATCTAACAATGAAAATTAATAAAATACATTGTAAATTACAAAACAATAATAATAACGACAATATAATTTAATTTTTGTCAACATTATACTACTTTAAAAGTGTATATTAAAAGTTCTTGAAAATATAAAAATTGGTTATAACTTCAAAGTGGCCAATTTAATTAAAAATATGCATATGATAAAAATGTCTTAAAATATTCTATTCTTTTAGAAAAAGTCACTTTCAAAGTTCTGACTACCCAATTACATTTTTTTCACGTCTCTGACAGCCAAACCGTAATTATGAGTGATACCAATTCTATCTTAATTTGAAGCCTTGAATGACATCTATTGATTACAACAAACGAAACCTTAATAACATTTTTAGTTTCTTGTTAATTCGTGTTGGGAGTTTTAAGTGAAACACCCTGTATATTTATCCAAAATAAATTTTAGGATAGATTAGTTGTAGATAATCGTTTTAGTTGCGCTGGCAAACCCAAATTTTCAGGATTTTCTAAACTTTCTTTAACTAAGAAATATTTTTTTAAAATGAATTTAAGTATAGATAAGTTGTAGATAATAATTTTGGTCGCGCCGGGAATCCCAAATTTTCAGGTTTTTCTAAACTCGAAATATTACTTCATGCTTAATCAATAAGTGATAATAAACTTACACATGAAGTAAAACCTAAATTAAATAAAGATTTTTTACGACACGACATTTCCTTGAATAATTACAATCTCCGAACCTGTGTGCACACAAATATTAGTTTAACGTGGGTTGCCATTACCTATGAACTTAACAGAAAGCAACGGGTTTTTACTTTTCAAGATAAACTCCCCGGTGACGGTTTCCTGGACATATTTCATTGCCGGGCGAGTTATTCACTCTTTCTATTTCGCTTGTGCAACCAAACAGAACCGAACTGAATTGTATTTGTGTGTGTGATGGTGTGTGTGTGTGTGTGTGTGTGTGTGTAGACCTGCTCCCAGATAAAACGTGGAACTGTGCAAGAACGGGCTTTAATGAAATGTAAATGGGAGATAAGGAAAGGTGGGCGAGATGAGAACTCCGAGAGAGTCTCGATTTCTTGGTGTGTTTACACTCGAGATACACACACATACAGTCGGATGCACAGCGGGAATTTTTATTTTAGTTTACCGTTTTCTTTGCCTTTTCTATTCTGAAGTGTATTATTGTGGAAGCTGGATTACAGTTTTATGTACTTATTTAAATATGAAAACCTTTATTATAGAGAGTTACGTATTATACATGAGGGTAATTTCAATTTTGAGCAGATAAATATTTAAAACTTCCGCAGGAAATCCAAACTTACGCAGTGAGACAAGATTCAGAGATACGCAGCACAGTTCATATATATCCAGTTAGCCAGTCTCTGTATAAAATTTGGTAACAGAGTTTGGATGCTGCATCCAAAAGCGAGACCGGTGATTGGTGTACTAGGTGGATCAAAAAGTTTGGAATAAGTAAAACAAGAAAATATTTTCTTGTCAAACTCGGTTTTTTTGTTCAACATACATTCCTTTTAAGTCGATACAGCGAGTTTAACGATTTTCTAACTTTTTTATCCAGTCCGAAAATTAGTTCTTCGGAAGCTCTCCAAAATAGGCCTCAGTTTCAGTTATAAGTTCCTCATTTGAGTAAAATCGCTTACCGGTGAGCCATCTCTTCAAGTTTGGAAACAGGTAATAATCGCTGAGGACCAGGTCTGGTGAATACAGTGGTTGAGGAACCAGTTCGATCCCGATTTTGTGTAGTTTTGCTTGCGCAACTAACGATAAATGAGCATGCGCATTGCCATGATCATAGACGATTTTTTTCTTCTTCAAAAAACGGCCGTTTTTCTGCGATTCAGTTTTCAAACGATCCAATAATGATGAATAATATGCGTCAGTTATGCTTTTACCTTTTTAAATATAGTCGTTGAATATTATTCCTTGCGCATCCCGAAATACGAAGCCTATGACCTTTCCGGTCCAATGTTGCGTTTTTGGACGCTTTGGAGCACTTTCATCCGGAGAAACCGATTGTTTTGACTGTTACAAGGACTCTGGTGTATAGAAATGGATCCATGTTTCATCCATAGTTATTAATCGGTACAAAAACTCCGTTGAATTTCGCGTAATTCTTCTCGGAAGTCGTAACACGGATTCGTTTTTAGACCACTTGGTCCGCTTCTTCATACTCAAAATATCATGTATGATAATGGACACACTGGAATACGACATCTTTGTGGTTTCAGCTAACTCTCTCAATTTCATTTTCGGGTCTTTCAAGATAATATCATGGATTTTTTCCACGTTTTCTAGTGTTCTGACGTCTTTTAGGCATCCAGATTTTTCAGCGTCGTTGGTGCTTGTACGGCCACAACAAAAGCCAGAAAACCACTTTTCAATCGTCTTCATCGACGGTGCAAAGTCCGGAGAATACATATAAAGCTTGGCTTTGGTCTTGGTTATCATTTTCTTGCGTAAATAATAGTGTTAAATCAGTACACGAAACTCAGATTTTTTCATTAAAAAAAAAAAAAAAAACACATATGTGACTAATCCAACACTGAGCAGATTGTTAATATTCAATTTAACTGAGGTTTACTGTTCTGTGGTTTTCAGTTCATTCTTGGTCGTCGTTTCTTCTTTTGAAATAATGATATTGCTCACTGCCAGGTTTTAAATAATACACGGTCATGCGATTATGATAATGTGTTTTGTTTTTTGTGACATCACGGTAAAAGGGTAGTGTGTTGACACAGACAGACGCAATTAGGCTCAGCCAAAGGCAGACCGACGCAGTCATTCAGATAAATGCTGTTAAACTTAGATGCAGACAGTCTTAAACAAACGCAGAGAGGTAAATATGGAGTCAAGTAGACACAGATGCAATTAGGCTTTAATTTGCTCAAGTTTGAGTAAGTTTAACTGCATCTATATTGACTGAGTCTGAGTCTGCGTCTGCGTCTGTTTGTGTTTTCCTGCATCTAAATCTGACTAAGTCTGTCTGCATCTAAGTTTATCTGCGTCTATCTGAATATGACTGCATCTGCCTGCGCATCATATTCAGATAAACGCAGTTAAACTTACATGCAGACAGACTCATTAAGATGCAGGAAAACACAAACAGACGCATACTTAGACAGTCAATAAAGATGCAGTTAAACTTACTCAAACTTAATCGGGCGCAGTCAGGTGTAGACGCAGAACTACTCAAACAGGTAGATTCAAAGAGACGCGGGCAGACTCAATAGGATTTATGAAAAATACATACAGACTCATGGATACTAAAGTCATATTCAGATAGACGCAGTCAAACTTAGATGCAGACAGTATCAAACGGACGCGATCAGATTCAGACAAACGCAGAGGGACTCAGTCAGATTTGGAGGTAAGAAATCACAAACTGACGCAGACTTAGACTGAGTCAATCTAGATGCAGTAAACTTAATCAAACCTAATCAAACTTAATCAAACTTCATCAAACTTAATTAAATTCTGACGCAGCTGTAGACGTAGAACTACTCAAACATGTGAACTTAAAGAGACGCAGACAGACACAATAGGATTTACGAAAATTACAGACAGACTTATGGATACTAAAGTCATATATAGATAGACGCAATCAAACTTAGATGCATACAGCATCACACAGACGTGATCAGATTCAGACAAACAAAGGCAGATTCATTCAGATTTACTATTTTAATCACAAAAACAGCTGGAAAAGAGAAATCCTAATTTTAAGCGTGCACCAAGAACACAATTTGTAACTAAGAAAAATGCAAGTTATATCAATTTAAAGCTTATTTAATTCTGAATCGATTAAATTTGGAGCGATTAAAATCAGATGAGTTTAAATTACTTAGAACGGTAGATTATTTAATTCTCAGTCGATAAATTTGTAAGCAATTAAAATCAGAAGAGTTTAAATTACTTAGAACGGTACATTATTTAATTCTGAGTCGATTAATTTTTGAGAAATCAAAATCAGATGAGTTTAACTTACTTAGAACGGTAGACCAGCTATAATAAATCTCTAGAAAACTTCTGGTAAAAAAATCCAGCTTTAAGCAATCACGTGTGTTCATAGTGATTGCTTGAAGTTGGATTTTTTTCGACTATACAAAAATACGCACAGAGGTTTAGAGGAAATGTCGTGTTGTAAAATACGTTTATTTTAAATAGAATACACTTGA
Organism: Philonthus cognatus; assembly: GCA_932526585.2. NCBI lineage: Eukaryota > Metazoa > Arthropoda > Insecta > Coleoptera > Staphylinidae > Philonthus > Philonthus cognatus. Next base: position 43,080,211 of record OW052244.1, read on the forward strand.
TGTGTAACGTGTGTTTCCAATCCTTGATTAAGCATGAAGTAAAGTTTCGAGTTTAGAAAAGCCTGAAAATTTGGATTTGCCGGCGCGAGCGAAGCAAGGGCCGGCAAATCCAAATTTTGAGGCTTTTCTAAACTCGAAATTTTACTTCATGCGCCAGACGTATAAAACACTGAAATATTGTGAAGTTACAAATACCGCGCGATCATTTGAAACGCAATTTAGATTAGGCTTTGAATTTTAAATTAGATTGGTACTAACTGTATGTTTTTGAGTTTACGTGAAGTGATTATTATACTAAAAAAGACTGTTATTCCTTACTTCACTGTTAATTTGTATCGTTAGATGTATATTTCGAGACACAAGGTGCTCAATATCAATAACAAACTCTTGTTATTGATAATGAGCACCCTGTATCTCGAAATGTACATCTAACGATACAAATAAAAAGTGAAGTAAGGAATAAGTCTTTTTAGTGTAGATTGGTACTACTGACTGTTAACACATAGTTTACCATAACCTCAAATTTATTCGATCACTCATGGTCAACTAGCATTCTGGACAACCGCACACAAGAAATGCCGCCTACTCTGAATCATAATTTTAACGATTGCACGCTATAATATAATTCATTTGTTTTCATTTTTCATAATTACCCTTCTATGATCTATAAATAATTACGAAATTTTACAATTGCTTATTACTGAAAATACATTTACTATGTACCGTGCGATCATTTAAGATATGATTAAGAGCAGGCTTTGAATTTTTAATTAGATTGGCACCACTGACTGCTAACACATAGTTTACTATAACCTCAAATTTATTCCATTACTAATTAGCATTCTGGACAACCGCACAAAAAAATGCCGCCTACTCTAAATCATAATTTAAGCGATCGCACGGTATGTATGTATAAATAAATATTACAAAAATGTCATTTCCGTTTGTATTTTTAACTCCGTTACTTATTTACAACCGCACCAGTTTTTTTTTAATTAAAAAAACGTCTCTAATTGAATCCAGCTCCCCCTCATCAGAAATAGAACGAGTTTCATTGATTTCGAATAAATATGCCTGGGGAAGTCGTATTTTTAACGAGGTAAAACGAGAAAGAGCAAGAAGTGGAGGAATACAAACGTGGGTGGAGGACGATGACCCAAAATGAGAATACATCACGTAGATGTTAATTAATTACAAGTATCATATTTGAATAGAATCTGATTACATTCACTTTTTGTGCTACCTAGATATTTACATAAACTTTTATGTAAGGAATAAAAGTACGTTTTATGCATACAAATGATGTAAAAGATGGACTTGGAGTGCAATTATAATTAATGCTTCAAGTCGTATATATATTAATACAAATTAAAATAGTGTATACATATCTGTAAATATACCCAGTCATATTTTTGAAATATTACAGTGCTATTTACCTCTCGATATAGTAAAAATCCCTATTCCAACAGTATAAAAAACACTTTAAAAAAAGTTGACTTTTTTTTACCACGGCTCTTGGCCATACAGTCAGCTGCTATTTGTATTTTTAATTATTTTCGATTTCGAAATGTTCAGGCTCTTCTAAATTCGAAATTAATTTTACTTCATGCTTAATCTGGGAGTTTATAGCTACAATTTAAAGTCTTTTAAATAACAAGGAATACCTGAAGATATACTTCGTAGGTATGTGTACACTTAAAAGAAAAATTTCCGTACAACAGAATATAGCAACTACATATTTAAAATAATGTATAAGAACAAATAATTCAAACATTTAAACATACCCACTGAGCAAACACTTTAACTAATGTTTCAACAACATTAGAACAACGTTTAATGTTGCTACAATGTTGATGTAACGTTATTTGCTTGTTTTTTGCTCAGTGGGTGTTTTTGAATCATTATTCGAATACATTTTTAATTTAAAAATGTTGTATTCAATTTAAAAAATTCCCAACCTTAATTATGATTAATTGTTTTTTAATTTTATAACATAATTTCCACAGTAATTTAAAATTGTATGGTTACAACTCTTGTATGCTTATAGTGTGTAAAATCGCAATTTTCCGCAGCTGCGGGAATTTTAATGTTAATGCTTCAGCGTAAAATATCGCTTCAGGAATGGAAAGGAACATGTATATGATATTGTGGGCGTACGCATTCTTGCAGCAGCGCTTGTTTAATGTTTGTTTCTCAAATGAGCTATTCTGCACAAGAAAGCACTTTCAACGTTACTTAGGCACAACACTTTGGCTTTAATAAAGACACATGCGAACACGTACACACACCTACACTTTTAAAATATATGAAATACTCAAGGAGTTTAATAATAATAATCCTACCACGTCTAAACTCGTAATCATGCACCACGTTTTTTTAAATTTAATCATCAACTAATCATTGATTAAATCTTTCATTATGTTAAAATTCAAGACCATTTTCAAAGGAATGAAAATGGTCTAACAAACCGAAACTAGTCGGAATAAAGTTTTAATTTGTGAAACGATACTAAGTGTTTTTTAATTTAAATAACTTCACATATTCTTCTAATATGTTTCACTAAGTGCCAGATGAGAAATTAATTCAAGAAAATATAATTCGAGAATTTAAGAATGTTTTAAACGTGTAAGATATCCCAAACATCGTTTTTGCATCAAAATGTAATTGTGGAAACAATTTGTGAATGTAATTGTTGGATCTTTAATTTGGTTCTTAATTATCAATTGCTGAAACATGTTTACAGTATTGATAATTGAATTAAAAAAAAATACTTGGTTTGTTTCACTGCTGTTTTTATTCTCTCCGACTAGTTTCGACTTATCGTCATTATGTCTCGAGAATGACAAGTCAAAATTAGTCGGAAAGAATAAAAACAGTAGTAAAACAAACCAAGTGACTTTTATTTGATTATCAATAATTCTTATGTTCTTAAGAAGTATTAATAACTTATTAAAGTTAATCAGCTTTGGTGCAAGTGAGCACAAGTCTCTATAAATTTTAAACCGTTTAAATCTCATAGAAAAAAAAATCGAATAATGGTCGATTTCGTTTGTATTTTCTTCCATCGCTTTGTGGCGTGTACAAATGCCTTTTTGGGGGGTTGAATTCTAAAGTTAGTTCCGAAATGCAATCTCGGGTCGGTTTCTGCGTGGAAAAACGGATCGGTCCTCCGAGGACGATTCGAGTGACGCCCGTAATCTTGTTACAAGTCGAAAAAGGAAACGCGGGTTGAGAGATAGGCGCGGGAATTGGAACTGGGGGATGGTTTATCGCTCCGATAAACACCGGATTTAATAGGGGACGAGGAAATGACATCCACTCAAACCGCTAAAGGCAACAGCGCATCTCCACAAATTTCCACCTGCGCGACGAGATTTCGTTTCCTCCGGCGATGGATTGTAAGTGTCGAGTTGTTTATGTTTCATCATACAGGGAGTTTTTCGTTTTAGTATACATATCCCAATTACAGCTGTAAATCTTCAGATATTAGATGATTTATTAAAAAGTTCAATTTAGTGCTTTAAAAGAGTGTTTTCACTCCCAGACTAAGCATGAAGTAAAATTTCGAGTTTACAAAAGCCTGAAAGTTTGGTTTGGACGCTCCGCGAAGCGGAGCGGCCAAACCAAACTTTCAGGCTTTTCTAAACTCGAAATTTTACTTCATGCGCCACGCATATGAAACTCTGATTTCAAGTGAAGTTTAAAATATACTACTAAAGCAGTATCCCAAACACTTCTATTCTGAACTTCAGATCAAATCAGTGTTTAATACGCGTGGCGTATGAAGTAAAATTCAAATTGAACTCTTTTTAAAAACAATTAATGTCAGAAATTTCACATAAGTATACTTAAAACAAAAATCCCCTGTATATTTAAATAAGGTATGAATAGAGAAAGTCTGATGACACTTCCCCTATAGTTGTCTAAGCGTATACATTATGTATATTTAAAAAAAAAAATCAAAGTATGTAATATAATAAGTCATTCATAGAAATCATAAAAAGAAGTCCATAATTTGACCTAAAATCAACTTTTAGAATTAACCGTATAATTGGTCGGTCGTTAATGGGTTAGTATTAAATATCATTTAATCTTCAATATTGATATTTAATCCATGTACAATATTGTTTTAATATTGAATACCATTGATTATTCAATAAAGATATTCAATACATGTCAATATTATATAAATAATAAATAACAATAACGATTTTCATATCTAAATTCTATATTGTTAGGTAGAAGAAAACAGTTATCCGCCTGTTTTTCCTCCACCTAACAATATAAAATTAAAATATGAACATCGCTGTTGAGAATATACTTGTATTTTTACATTAAATCAATACGATATTTATGTATTATCTTCATACAATTATTAGTGGTATTGAATACAAATATATTCTTAATAATGATTTTTATATTTTAATTCTATATTGTTACAATATGATCTCGTGTTAGCATTTAATATTTATTACAAGATTGTAAAGTTGTTTTGCAATAGTTATACAAGATATAATTTATACTAGGGAAGGCCCAGTTGCACCAAAAAAACGTTCAACTTGAGTTCAAGCTAAACTCCAGTCTAAGATGGCAGTTCCTATTGTTCTAATGTCACTTTAAACTCGAGTTAAGAGTTGAACCAGCCTAACGTGTTTGGTGCAACTGGTCCTAATCTAATTTATCGGGATTTAATACAAATAAAACAGATAGTACGAGTATTTATACGTAGTAAGAATCTGTTTTTCTTGTTTTTTCTTATGTAACCTATTTAAAATTTTGTTTGGTTGAAAACAGATTAAAAAACTCTACAGAAATCAAAAATAAAAAATATAGGTTGTCATTTAAAAAAATTGACGACGTCACAAAAAAATCTGATTTTTTTTCACATGACTAGTAATTTAAATCGATATAATCCTTTTAGATTTTTTGTCTGTCATACATATTAACGGAGTTACCGAATTTATCCGCTACTTAATTTCCACACTGTATAATACTGAAATATTGTGAACATCAAAACATTCTTGTTTAGCAGTATATTTTTAATCCTGCTTTAGCAGTATATTTTTGTAATTGATTTAGCAGTTTATTTTTGTAATTGATGTAGCAGTTTATTTTTAATTTCACAATATTCCAGTGTTTTATACGCGTGGTGCATGAAGTAAAATTTCGAGTTTAGAAAAGCCTGAAAATTTAAGGCTTTTCTAAACTGGAAATTTTACCTTATGCTTAATCAAAACCAAACTTCAAATCAAACGCTTTAAGAAAATGCAATGGATTCCTGAAATTTTACAGCGCATTCATTTTAATGTATACACCTAAAGTAATAAAATTAGGATTAAATTTCATTAATATTTTGGTTTTTTATTCCAACTAGTTTCGACTTTGAGTCATTCTCAAGAAGTACGATACGAATAAAATTAAGTTCAAAAACGTGCAATAAATTTTTCCATCGAAAATTGTGGCAAATATGAAAAAATACGTTTATTTATTGAGACAAATTCAGGCAAAAATATTTTTTTGCGATCCGTACAACAATAAAAAAGTTGCTAATCAGTGTTCTAAATTGTTTCCGATATTTATGAAAAAAATACATTTTCAGTGGTTTCGTAATACTAAAATATCTTGAAAACTAAATAAGCTAGTTAATTATAGATGAAAACCTTACCTAAAGTGATGTTGATACTTGATTTTAATTAAAGTAAAATGTTTTATGAATTATACGAAAAATATCAAAATAAAAATTTTGCACATTTCGTGCCATTATTTCGTGTTAATTAATGTTAAATGTGGATATAATTATATTTGTGAAAGTGCCGAAAACGAGATAATATACGGATGATTTGTAAACAATGAAGTTGTCGGAGAGTTGGGAGACGAAGGATGGCGGAATAAACGGGATGGCAGCGTGCCAGAGGTCCTTGAATGTGTTTCTAGGCCACATCCCCCGTCATCAGGACAGTCTAGATGAGTTATCTCGATTATTATTAGTGCCATTATCTATCGCCCATGAAATCAGATCTAAGTTTGTAGCGAACACACCGTATAATAATAATAGTAAAAAAATAAAACATCAAACGCTCAATTTGTTTTCGTATTTTCACACAGCAATTTATGTATCAGTATATTTAACTAAGAGCAGCCAAAATAAGAGAATTATGAGTCAATTAACAACTTTAATGGCAGTTTTTACATTTTAACAACTTTAGAGTGGTTTTAAAATTGTTTTTGTTTGCAGTTAATAAGGCAGGGTTCAGAGTTTAGTGTAGTTCAAGTAATACCGTGCGATCTTTTAAAACATGATTTAGAGTATGCTGTGGGTTTTAAATTAGATTGGCACTACTGACTGTCAACACATAGTTTAGCATAACCTCAAATTTATTCCATCATTCCATTGATGATTTATATAGAAATCGTATTTATTAACATCTATGGAATGATGGAATTAATTTAAGGTTATGCTAAACTATGTGTTAACATTCAGTAGTGCCAATCTAATTTAAAACTCATAGCCTACTCTAAATCATGTTTTAAAAGTTCGCACGGTACCTTTCTATCGTATGGTCAATAAAAAAACCTCTAGAGTGTTATGATTTAATTTATTTTTTATAATTTGACATATCAAACGTCAAACATAATAATCATGATATATAATTTCAGAATTGCCAACCTACAATATTTTCCATGGCACTCGAAGGGTTTTTTTTTATTGAACAAATGATACAAGTAATTTATATAATAAATACTACCTTGTAAAATTTATCTTTCTTTATGAATACTATTGCGATTGCTTTATCTAAGAGAAAACATAAATGTTATAAATCCATAGAAGTAACAAAAAATGGTAAAAATTAAAAGCTTTAATATTTTGTTTATATATATAAAATGGTTAATTATTTAGCAATTTTTGCTACTTTAAAAAAATAAATTCAGTTGATTTCTTAAAAGTTTAAAACAAAACGAAAATGTTTTTAAACTGCGCAAAATGTAATTCAAAATGGGACCATAAAATTAGGAAAAAAACCACAGGGCTTTTTTATGATATTAGAAACAATCAGCTATGTTTTTTTATCGGGTATACAAATTTATGTTCATAACTTTTCACTTACTTTTTCAATCACCAAAAACCTTTTGTTTAAAAAAATGTCAACTTTGACTGTTTACCAAAAACAGAATACTTATTTTACTAAAATGCATATTTTATTAATTTGAAGCTTCTTTAATTCCAGAAGATATTATTCATTCTAAAAGTCAGTGGCGTAGATAGCTTTTTGCGATGGGGAGAATTTGACTTAGTATTAAGTTTGATAAATGTATTTTTCTAAAGTATAAAAAAATGGTTTTATTTTTTGCTTAGATGCAGGCGCCATCGATATCAAAGAGCCAAAAATTCAGACAATTTGAAATTGTATAAGTAATCTATATTTTAAATTTCATATTAAATCGTTGTTTTGTACGCGTGGCGCATGAAGTAAAATTTCGAGTCTAGAAAAGCCTGAAAATTTGCATTTGCCGGTGCGCAACTCGCGACTCGCGCCCTGGCAAATCCAAATGTTCAGGCTTTTCTAATCTCGAATTTTTACTTCATGCTTAAACTGGGAGTGGAAGACACTCGTTAGGATTATATTCAAATAACAACAGATTAATGACTTTAATTCGCCAACATTTGTCAACTTTAGTAAGAAGATAGTTTATTGTAGTGTTTTTATATGTGACCTAATGTCATAATCAATTTAAAAAAAACAGTCCATAAAAAAGTTATTTTCAATTTATTGAACGAAAATAAAAAAAAAATTATTGGAACTTTAGGGAAAATGATAAAAATCATACCTTAAATTGAAAAAAGAATCATAGTGTTTTTTTTTAAATTAAACGCTTTAATTTTTTATAACTGAGGCTTGATCGAAGTTGAATCCTAACACAAAATTTTATATTTTATGAGAAACATAAGAATTTCATGGTCTGAGTGGGGCTCGTTAAAAGGATTTGGTTGTCAGAGCTATTAAATTAGAAGAAGAAGAATTGTAAGTACAGTTTATCATAACATTTTATTTGGTAAAAACTACTTTATTGAAAATAGAACAATATTTTTATATCACATCAAATTGTTATGGATATACCATAAACTGCTTTTAAAAAATGAAAATAAGGTTATATTTCCATAAACGTTCACACGCATACACGTAACATCAATTCATCTTATTCAGCAAACATTAACCTTCATTAATTCCACGATTATGCCAGTTTGCACGAGTGAATGATTACTCGAGCGGTTCGCCTTTGGGGCGGGAGTGAAAGCCTCCCTTTCGGCGATAATGCAAATAGTTTTCCATTTGGCCGGCCGGCACACGGAAACCGAAGGCGATAAGGCCCAAACTGCTCGCTTGCGTTGCGAACGAATCGACTGAATAATTTATCAATTTTCCTATCACGACTTCTAATTCCCTGTTTTAACTCAAAAAAGCTTCAGACTACAAAATATAGGAAAATCGGAATTCTCACATGTGAAATAAAGTGTACAGTATCTGGTATATAAGATGAAATAAAGCAAATTTAATATAAAGAAAAATTGAGTTTGTCAATAGTTCCATGAAATCATGCAGGGGTTGTTGAATTTGGTTTTTTTATGATTTTGCTTTTCTGGCATCTATAGCCGAAGTTGAATCCTTACACAATTTTACATTTCATAAGAAACATACGAATTTTATGATCTGGGGCTCGTTAAGAGGGCTTAGTTGCCAGGGCCATTAAATTAGAAGAAGAAGTATTGTATTATATTCTATAATTTTATGATACACATTCTTGTTATTCCAATGATATGAAAATATACTCATATATTTTTTTACCCACACCTGTACTAATATAGAGCCAAGAAAATACGCGGGACCAAACCCGAAGAAACAGTGATACATATATTATATTTCCAATTGTTCAAGCAGATTCAATTTTCTACCTATGTTACAGAGATACAGGATTTTGAATTTATTGTTAAAGTTGTGATTACTTTCGATTAAATGATTGGCATATGTGGACGTAGTTTTTTGATGTTCGTAGCATTTCTGATGTTCTGCCTTAGGGCAATCATTGCATTCAAACAAATAGAGGCCTAAGTTACTATTTCTATTCGTTTTGTCTTTAGCGTTTAAAAATTTATGAAGGGAATTCTGTGACTTAAAACTAACTTTTTGATTATAAGTGAAAATTGTATGTCGATTTTTCTAATTATTTGTTTTATTTAATTATATTTTGACTTTAACAACAAGTGGGGATGAAATTAGACTTTATAATTATCTCTCATCAAACATCAAATAAGTATTAAATATTTTAAAATTGTATGTATAAAAGCGAAACATTTAACAATTTCTAGTAAATTCAAGATGAAAAATCACACTGGCAAAAATGACGAATATCGCAATTTCTACCCTTCGCTCCTAATCCGGCAGAAAGAGGTAGACGAGCACTAAATTCCTACGAGGGTTGACACCATGCAGAGGTTGCAATCCGCTGGATATTATTTACAGTTCCCGCGGGAGCGCCCCAGACACGGCAAATTTACCGACTTCAATTCTGGTGGATGCGCCGGGCTCCGCCGTCCAATATCCAGCGAATCGAACGCCGCATCATCAATATTAATCACAACTTGCATAAACTGCACCGCCTGAATACGTTCCGGTTATTATGTATCTGAAGTTTGTGTAGAAATTTCAACATGCATTTATTCGATTATTCTGATTAGTTCTGAAATTTAATCAACGGAAATTACACAATTCAATAGAATAATTCATACAAAACAAAAGTTGAATCATTGAATATCTAGTAATACACTGCTCAAAACAATCAGCGGATCACTAATTTGTGCCTCCATAAGATTCAATCGGGAAATTACATGCAAATAAAATTAAGGATATCTGAAAGACGCTCTATTTAATTGTTTTAATTGGCACATATGGAAGTGTCAGCATCACGTACTTTTAAAGTACCTGCAATAATTAACAACAACTACCAAAACCAAAGTGCAAAACAAAAATAAATTAATTGTCAATGTAAACTTTTGTACATAAAGTGGTAACTTAATAACGAGTATGTGCTCCCATAGCACGAATAACGGCATTACGCCGTCTTGGCATGCTTCGCAAAAGTTTTCGAAGGTCTTCCTGTGGTATAGCGTCCCATTCTTCAATAAGAGCCGCCGTTAGCTGCTGGATGGTCTGAAACATGCTCTATGGGATTTAAATCAGGACTTAACGCAGGCCACACCATTGTTTGAATTTCCAGTTCTTGTAGGAAGTCTAAAGTGTTTCGCGCAGTATGTGGTCTTGCGTTATCCTGCATTAACAAAAAGTTAGGACCTATTCCATATGCCACAGGGACAACATGTTCTCCTAACACAATGTCAACATAAAGATTAGCGTTAAGATTTCCTGGAATTATAACAAGGTCGGTTCTACTGTCGATACTAATCCCACCCCAAACTATAACTGAACCACCTCCAAATCTTTCGACTTCCTGGACAGTAGCAGCTGCGTAGCGTTGTCCTGGGCGTCTGTAAACACGTACTCGGCCATCGCAACGAGTAATACGGAACCTTGATTCATCCGTGAAGAGCATGGACTTCCATTGTCGAAGTTGCCATGCGACATGTTCACGAGCAAAATTAATCCTTGCTTTTCTGTGGCGTCGTGTCAAAGAGGGTATTCGGACGGGTCGTCTTGCCCTCAAATTTGATTCCCTCAACCTATTCCTAATTGTCTGGTCTGATACAGTGACCATACGCCGTCCTGAGGGAAATTAAGAGGTCTTTCGCCGTAGAAACTCTATTGCGAAGACTCGAAATCAGTAAAAATCGGTCTTGATGTTGAGTTGTATTTCGTTTGCGACCTTGCCCACCTCGCCTGGTATATTGATCTGTATCTAAGTACCTGTTCCACAATCGCTGAATCACAGACAGGCTTACGTTGAAGTTTCTTGAAACTTGTCGAAGGCTTTCGCCATTTTCAGTTAATGTTATAGCACGAACAACTTCCACTTCGTTGAGATGCCTCATTTTCACTTAACTTAAGTCAAACTGTCAGTTGCAAACATTTTCGTTTGTTTATTGATCTCAACAAGGCTTTCCTAGCTCTTTGAATCAAATTTGGGAGACATTATTTCACTTTAGTTTTGGTAATTCTTGTTCATTATTACGGATACTCCGGAAGTGTGCGATGCTGATAATTCCCTATGTGTCAATTATAACAATTAAATAGAGCGTCTTTCAGATGTCCTTAATTTTATTTGCATGTAATTTCCCGTTTGAATTTTATGGAGGCACAAATTAGTGACCCGCTAATTGTTTTGATCAGTGTATATTATATTGTATATTCATTCAACGGTTAAATACAGATATTGTTATTCGTTATAATACAAATACTTTGATAAATAATGATGATTCGATCATGTTCGATAATTAAAGATAATGTTCACCATGATTAGATTTTAAGTTAAATCAAACATTGATTTTTTTCAGCCAATCAAAATGTTGAATTTTATAAATAACATACAAAGAAAATACTTATGTGTCCATTGTAGCACTTTCTTCGACATTTAAACAATTGATATTTGACGTACTAAATTCATTTCACTCTATCCAATTGCTTACAGATTTCACTTGAATTCAGTATTTTATATGCGTGGCCCATGAAGTAAGATTTCGAGTTTAGAAAAGCCTGAAAATTTGGCTTGGTCGCTCTGTTTCGCAGAGTTTTTCGTTTAAGTATACATATCCCAATTATATGCTGTACATTTGCAGATATTCGTTATCTTTTTAAAAGGGTTTCATTTGAAGCTTTAAACGGGTGTTGTTCACTCCCAGGTTAAGCATGAAATAATGTTTCTAGTTTAGAAAAGCCTAAAAATTTGGCTTGGTCACTCCGCTTCGCGGAGTTTTTCTTTTAAGCATACATATCTCAATTATATGCTGTAAATTTTCATATATTCTTTGTCTTTTTAAAAGAGTTCAATTTGAAGCTTTAAACGGGTGCTTTCCATTCCCAGGTTAAGCATAAAGTAAAATTTCTAGTTTAGAAAAGCCTGAAAATTTGACTTGGTCGTGTAGCGCGTAGCGTAGCGCTACGCGGCCAAACCAAATTTTCAGGCTTTTCTAAACTCGAAATTATACTTCATGCGCCACGCGTATAAGACACCGATCTTAATTAATGTTCGCTTGTACACAATATTTCAGTAATTTTCAGTGATTAATACGCGTCGCGCATGAAGTGAAATTTCGAGTTTAGAAAAGCCTGAAATTTTACTGCATGCTTAATCTGGGAGTGGAAACCCTCGTTAGACGATTAGTCAGAAACTTATTATGCAATTTCCTATATTGTAAAATTTTGGACATGAAATAAATAGAATTGATTTTTTTGTTCAAATTTTAAGCAAACGCATTTTTTTGCGCAATATTTGTGTTTTAGACGGCTTTTAGCGATTAAATGTTTACAGCTTACTCTTGAAAATCTTTAAAATATAATTTGAAACATAAATGTCGATGAATGTCTTAGGGAGGGGGGTGAAATGTAATTGAATAATTGTTGAAAAAATTGCAAAAGCTTAAATTATACCGAAATTATGTAAGTACCTAAAAATAATTGTTAATACTAATAATACTGTATTATGGATTTTTTAATGGGCTTCGTTGTGCGAATAAATAAATAAATAGGCCAATGGCCTTTTTTGAACTGTTTTGGGTTCAATAAATTGAATTATAATTCAATAAACTAATAATAAACAAATTTAAATATGAGGTAAACGTTATTCATTAAACTTTAGGCAACTTTAAAGAAAATTTAAAATATCACAGTTCATCTAAGCAAATCTTGATTGAACAATCTGTTGATTTTTTTTGCGAATCTCTCCAACAGAATATTTTCAAGTTTATTCATCTCTTAACAATTCCTATTCATTTGATCAAAATTTTACATTTTCTCCGTAATCTCAGATAAGAAAAATAAAACTACCTTTTAAATTTTTTTATTTATTCATTAATACAATTTTAATAGGTTAATTGACAAGTCGTTAAGGTGTTAAAAATTATTATTCATTTTGTATAAATAAAATTCTGAATTTGATTTTCAAAACAGTGTGTTTATTTTCACAACAATTGTTTCGCAAACTTATTGCTTCTTCAGGAGAATGAAAGTTTACAGTTTGTGTGAAAATAAACCCACTTTTTTGAAAATCGTTATTCTGAATTTTATTTATACAAAGTAAAAATTGTTTAATTTTGGTTTTTTATACATTAGCATCAAGTTTATATATTCCTCGATAATCTCTGATAATTTGATCAAAATCCTACAAATCCTTTGTGATATTTGGCGTACTAAATTAATTTTACTTTAACCAGTTGGTTAAAGATTCCACTTGAAGTAAGCGTTTTATACGCGTGGCGCATGAAGTAAAATTTCGAGTTTAGAGAAGCCTAATTTGGTTCAGTCGCTCCGCTTCGCTATGCGCCAGAGCCAAATTTTCAGGCTTTGCTTAACTCGAAATTTTACTTCATGCTTAATCTGGGAGTGGAAACTCTCGTTAGACTCTTAATGAGAAACTTATGCAGTTTCCTTAATTGTAAAATACATGACATAAAATAGAGCTGATGTTTTTCAGTTTTGCTCAAATTTAGAACGATCACATTTTTTTGCACATTATTTGTGTTTTAGGCCACTTTAAGCGATTACAATTTTCCAGCCTTTTCTATAAAATCTTTATAGAATAACTTGAAACTCGATAAAAGCCATAGAATAAATTGAATCTTGTATAAATATTGAAATACAATGTTACAATCTTGTAACAAAAATTAAATATTAACACGAGATCATATTGTAATAATATATAATTAATATATGAAAATTATTATTGAAAAAATATTTGTATTTTATATTAAATAATTATTGTACACACAAAATATAAAAACGAATTTAAATTAATATCGACTTTCTGGAAAAATTTTAGTTTCGTTAAGACTTCTCTAAATATTTATTGAAACAACTACTTTTCGAGCTAATACCCTGACAGATACTGAATTATAGAATGAATATTTCAGTTACCCGACAGATTTACTGTTCTATGCATAATTTATACTTAATTTAAATTTAAATTATTGTATATGTTGATACACCTCAATATGAATATTCTCCATAACAATTGTCATATTTAAATTCTATATTATTACAACGTGATCCCGTGTTAACATTAAATTATTGTAACAAGATTGTAAACTTGTTGTTTATACAATTTTTAATTTCTACTAGGGTAAATACATACTTAACAATATTATCATTGTTTTTAAACTTAGAAAGGGTAGGTCGTTTTTTTGTTTCCTGAGCAGAAATCAACAAGCTCACAACTGCGCAACGCGGCCGATATCTGTCATTGAATAATCAATGCTATTCAATATTGATACAATATTGAGATGTATTGAATATCTACAATGAATGAAACCATTGGATATTGAATGGTTATATTAAAGGATAAATGATAATTATTATTGATACAATATTCTACAGACATTGAATATAGATATTTATAGACTGTACAATATTGTATCAATAACTATTATTTGAATGATACAATATATATTTATTTACGGACATCGCTTATTTAACATTATTAGATATAATAATGACAGAAAATACACTATATAAAATGAAATAAGTATTATACACGCCATACTAGAAAATAATAAATAATAATAAAATGTCTATATTGTCGACAGGAAAATGACATCCCAATTAGAAGACAGTATGTAAAATAAATTAGTTAAATAGCCGTATGTGTGTATGCATATAGACAATAAATATTAAATAAACCTAAATTAATACCACGAAAACTATATAACTAAATAATACCGTTAATGGTGGACGCTTCCACTTCGTTATATATCATAATTCACAAATGAAACACTTTTCAACTTGGTTTGTATAACTGAAACTCAGTTGTACAAACAAAATTAGAATGTGTTTCATTTGTAAACTAAATAATCTGTCTTGATAAGTCACAAAGGAAACACTTTTAACTTGATTTGTATAACTGAAACTCAGTTGTACAAACAAAATTAAAAAGTGTTTTATTTGTAAACTAAATAACTCTCAGACTATGTTTAAATAAATTTAAAGATTTACAAACAACATATGTAAAAATAAATTGGAATTAGAGTTTAAAATATTACAATAATATATTGCAATATTTTTAACTCTAATTCAAATTTTTATATTATTTTTTTATCAAAATCGGGCATTTGTTTCGTAATATAAGATCAAAAACATTAAAACTACATTTTAATATTGTTTTATTTGTTCATTAATAACATTTAAAAAAAATGTAATAGCTGAGGTTGTTACTTGGTGAAATTCCATATCAACACTTTTAGTAAATAACACAGTTGGTAAGGATTTCACTGTTTGACTTTATTGGTTGACACTGCCACAACTGTTTCGTCACACAGTGGCTTCATCAGGCAGATAAATATACAAACTTCAAATAACATTTTATTCAACTTTTTTGTTTTTTGTTTTTTTAACTTTAGTATCAAGTTTATTAAATTCTTAATAATCCCTCATAATTATCAAAAATTATTAATAATCTAGACAGAGATTTAGTACAGAATATTTTGGAAATCTATTTGTCAGTAATTCATAAATCAACCAAACCATGTTTTAACAATAAATTTCATCGTTATAGAACACACACAAACACACACACACACATTATTAATTCGTATTAATCACAAACATAACAAAACTAATAATAATACGTGTAGTTTCTCAACGAGCACTTAAATCAAACAAATTAGTTCGAGCGCGATAAATTAAAGAGCAAATGACGCACTTCCCGTCGGCATAGTCGTCGTCGTCTTGCCACCGGGAAAACAAAACGCGCAGATGTTCCTGAATTTCAGTGTTTTCAGTTGTTCAACCCCGCGGCCCCAGTTATGAAATTCTGTGATTTATCGGTTCCTGATGTGGAACAAACGGCCGTTATTTCTTGCGCTCTGGCATGAATAACCTCGACGAGAATTATAAATATTGTATTATTATGGATCCAGATTGGCGCAAGAAAGATTATTCAGAGATTTTTTTGCGAAATTCGAAACTGCTAGCAAATAACGAGAAATTGATGAGGAGTTATTGTTTGAATGATGTGTGTACATGGGCGTAGCCAAAGCCAGTCAAATGTAGGCTCTATTTTTATTGCATCTAACTTTTAACTTAAAGAATTTTCAATTTTCTCTGACATTAAATAATAACAAAAGAAAAACAATAGAATGTTTAATTAATCAATATTAAGAAGTGCTTCAATGTTTTATACCACTTTATTTTAATATTTCTACGACTTGAGAAAAAAAAATGTTTGCTTGGATTACAGCGATAAAAGCCCCGTCCATTGTTATTTATTATTTAATAAGCGAAACGTTTTCGGAGAAGGGTCCGTTTTTATTAAGCGCAAAATCGCGTTTTCCGTTTTAATTTCCTCCACCCCGACGGACGCAAACTGCCCCCATTCTCGTTATGGACGGCGTCGCTCAAAATTTTAATTTCGATTCCCAAAAAGCGTCGGAATTAACAGCACGATAAAACGACGAATTGATTGGGCTGTGAACGATAAATCCTGAAAACCGGACGGTTATAAATTATTATAAACATTTCGCGCTCATTTTCGGGGAAATAAACCGTTTGCGCGTTTAATTGAACAACACAAATACGTAAATTTTATAGTGAATACTCAATGTTCATTGAAAATGTTGGGATGTAAATTTTCAGAGCTTTGTTAATAATTATTATTGACAAAGCTCTGAAAATTTAGCAAATCAATAGAAACAATAAATATTAATAATTTCAAAGCAAAACAATATATGTATAAATTATAACAATATAATTTATAATCTAAAAAATAAAACACTCAAAGCTTATAAAATAAATAATAAATAATAAATGTGCTCCCAACGTAGTCAGGTTCCACTTTCTCATTTTTTGAGCATTAAAAATACACGAAAAGCGCTCGTTCTACGCATGAGAGTGAATAATTTGAAAAATTCAACTATATTAAAATCATAAAAATTAGAAAAACTCTTTAAAAATTATAATAAAATAAACTAAGGTTGACAAATAAACGCCCAGGTCAACCCTAACACAAATCGTTCAAATTGATTTAAAGCAAATATGTTAAATTTTCTAAATTTAACGGAAATATAATTTATAGGAACAACAAAATTAAGAACAGTTAATGACGTCATAACAATTGACATATTCAATGAAAATTGGTCAAAATTGATAAACTTAACTTAAAATGATAAAAATCTTTAAAATTAGAACTAAAAAATTAGGTTCTTACAAAGTATCTAAATATTAGACATATTGAAATATGTTTACTGTAAATTTTCAAGCATTCATGATTTATATAATCGTTAAACTTTCAAGTTTCTAGCGAGTGTTTCCAGTCCTTGATTAAGCATGAAGTAAAATTTTGAGTTTAGACAAGCCTAAATATTTAAATTTTCAGGCTTTTCTAAACTCGAAACTTCACTTCATGCGCCACGGGTATAAAAAACTAAAATATTGTGAAGTTCGGAATACTAAAGAAGTCTATTTTTTATGCTTCACAATAGTTTAGTGCTTTATACGATAGCGCAGTAAAATTTCGAACTATAAAAAACGTGAAGGTTTACTTTGAAGATACAAATTGAACTCTTTTCCAATACAATGCAAAATCATTGTATGTTTGTGGTTTTCATGTAATATAACATAAATTAAAAAATACAGGTAATTTTTTACATACAATAAAACATTTTGGATGCTATAGTGTATGTTAAAAATTACCTGTATTCTTTAATTTATGTTATACTACATCAAAATCACAAACATCATTTGGTTTTGATTGGGCCGAAATTCTGGCGGCAATACTGTCTTGCGCTATTAAATTAATTTACAAATTACAGAAAACGCATGTAAATTGGTCTTTATAAAGCAATTTACGTGTGTTTATTTTCTTTATATCTTTAGATATTCGTTGTTTTTTTAAAAGAGTTCAATTTGATGCTTTCAACGAGTGTTTTCACTCTCAGACTAAGCATAAAGTAAAATTTCGAATTTAGAAAAGCCCCGAGACAAATTTTCTGGGCTTTTCTAAACTCGAAATTTTACTTTATGCGCCACGTGTATAAAACAGTAAAATATTGTGAAATTTATGTATATTTGAACCTCACTTGAAATCAGTGTTTTGTACGCATGGCGCATAAAATATAATTTTGAATTTAGAAAAGCCCAGAAAATTTGTCTCGGGTCGCTACACGACCCTCGACAAATTTTGACGGGGCTTTTCTAAACTCGAAATTTTATTTCATACTTAGTCTGGGAGTGGAAAACACTCGCTTAAAACTTTGAATTGAAACAAGGAATATCTAAAGATATAAAGAAAATAAGCTGAATTTTTCTGGGAGTGGAAAACACTTGTTTAAAGCTTTAAATTGAACATATATAGGGAGTTTTTCCTTAAAGTATGCGAATTCCAAATTCAGCTTATTTCCTTTATATCTTTAGATATTCGTTGTTTTTTTAAAAGAGTTCAATTTGAAGCTTTAAACAAGTGTTCAGTAAACGAGCGTGGAAGCGCTAATTTTGATATATAGGAAGTTTTTCTTTAAAGTGTACGTATTCCAAATTTAGCTTATTTTCTTTAAATATTTAGATATTAGTAGTTTTATTAATAGAGTTTAATTGGAAGCTTTAAACGAGTGTTTTTCACGCCCAGACTAAGCAGTTTTTAAAAGTGGCAGAAAAGAGAATATTGAAAATTATCGAGGAGTAGCCTTGCAATCCACAATACCAAAAATATTAGATCTGTTAGTTTCTCAACAAATGGTGTGGAACTGTAAAAATATAATAGTTGATCAACAGCACGGTTTTATGAAGAATAGATCAACTGTATCAAATCTTACTTTCTACCATACATACCTGTCGAACGCTTTAGAGAAGGGCTGTCAAGTTGATGCTATTTATACGGACTTCTCTAAGGCTTTCGACCGTGTTAATCATCGAATTTTGTTACATAAATTAGCGTCTCTCGGTTTTGGGGGCACTATTTTTAAATGGTTAATAAGCTACTTAACAGATAGAAAACAGGTAGTCAAGATAGGTAATACAATATCTTCAGAAATTAGTGATACTTCTGGGGTCCCACAGGGCTCCCATTGCGGACCAGTATTATTTGTACTATTTATTAATGATATTGGCCAGTATATTAAAAATAGTAATTATCTTCTATTTGCCGATGACTTGAAATTTTTTAAATCTATTAAATGCCTGGATGACCAACATAAATTACAGTTGGATCTGAATAGTTTGTCCACGTGGTGTGAAACTAACAAATTATTTTTTAACTTACAAAAATGCAGCTCAATTTTATTTTATCGCCGTAACAGAATGGAATTTAATTATGCGATATGTAATCATGCATTGCTTTGCGTTGATAACATCAAGGACCTGGGTGTCATATTTAATTATAATTTAAACTTTAGCCATCATATTAAACGCATATCTAACAAAGCACTGGGAGTCCTTGGTTTTATTGGACGCTTTTCGAAAGATTTTGATGTTTCCGTTTTACTTAAATTATATACTTCCTTGGTCAGACCTCACTTGGAATACGCATCTGTCGTTTGGTCTCCTCATACGAGGGTACTTTCGGCAGAGCTGGAGAAAGTACAGAGTCGCTTTTTGCGCTTAGTTTCTGCTAGGCTAGGCAACACTAGATACCAATTCAGCAATAGTACTATGCATAATATGTTGTGTCTCAGCTCGTTGGAAAATGGAAGAATAATAAATGATTTGTGTTTTCTATTTAAGCTTATACACGGCGAGATAGACTGCTAAAGCTTATTAGAACAATTAGACTTTTATGTGCCTGCTAGAGGTCCCAATAGATCGAAATTTTTATTTTATTTGCGCTATCATGCAGTTAATTACGCAAAATATAATCCAATATGCAGAATGATGAGTTACTGTAACGAATTAAACAATAACAATCATTTTTTATTACATCATTCTTCATTTTTAACATTTAAGGCTAATTTGAAACGAATCAATTTATCCGCTATTGTTAATAATGTTTTATCTTAATTTCAATTACTTAGTTTGTGAACTCATATAATTTTAATTCGATATTATATTATACAATCTAGTCTTTACTGTGATATTTTGCTCATCAATTACTGATATTAATTTCAATATGTTATTTGTACAATTTATTAGTTGTTTATGTATTTGTCTTTGTACCGATTTGTTGATTTTATCTCTAAATAATGTATTCACTTTTTAGTATTTTTTATTATTATCATTTTAACTCGCGTAAAGTAAGAGTAACATGAACTGTTACCGGCGCTTCTTCGCAAGCGACGCTAACTTCCGCTCAGTGAATAATTAAATTCATAACAACAGCCTCATTTAAATTTTGTATTCACTTCACTTTTTTATTTCTCAAATGATCAAAGTCGTGTCAAATCAATTCGTTAAGCATAAGTCCATTCTATAACTTTTTTTCTAGCTACATGGAACCTCAAGTTTAATTTTAATTTTTTTTACATTCGCATTTTCCACATTTAGGCAGCTCGAAGAAATTTTGGTACAAACTGTACTTTGGCGACAAAGCAGGTAATTTCTCTCAGCTAGACAGCGTACCTTTTGTGTACAAGAATACACAAACCGCACCATCCCACTTACCTGAGTTGGGGATGCGTACGTATTAACAAGGGTTGATACAACATCTGTTGTGACGTCAGCGGACCAACCCGTAAATTCGCCGAATCGAAAAGCTATACAATGCGATGGAAAAACCCTAGCGTTTTTCGCGATTTATAGCTCAACCACGCATCGTACAAATCAACGATGAGAACCACGAGATAGCTGAGAGAAATACCTTTTGAATAGTTACAAATTCAATAACAGAATTCATGCGCCAAACACGTAAAACTTCGAGTTGCCATAATGTGGAAAAACATTTTTCACGTTTTTTTTTTTTTCTTTCAACTGAAACTTATTTTTCTTTTATAACTTCCCGAGTTTCCATGTAGCAGAAAAATAACATTTCATTTCTCGGTATCAACATCGCTCGAGCAAAACATAATTATTTTTAAATAATTTTTTCATAAACTCTTTGTTCTTATTAATTTGCTCAAGCATAATAACGGTTAGTCGGAACAACAATTTTAAAATGGTTTTGACACAATTTGCGAAAGGAAATGACCTATCAAAACATATTTAAACATATCTACTTTAATTTTGTAAATATTTTTAAATGATTTTATTTTGACACAACCATTCTTTCGCCAAAACACGGTTGTGTAAGTACGCACGGACATAGAACAATTTTCTCCACATTTTCATTCTCACATCGTAGAGAAAATTAGTTCAGAATGTAATTCTTTTATTTATTTCATTTATTTGCGTCCGTGCCGCTCCGATGAGCCATCAACCGTGTCCGGGCGAAGAATGGTTAATTCACCCCCAAAAGTCATGGTGGGGGTGCTAGCCCTTAAATAGCGCGGCACTTTTGGCACCAGGAGGAGTGTTCAATCAGTTGCAGACCGGTGTTAAATCAGTTCCGAATCAGTTGTCGAAAGTGTCGTTTTTGTTTCAAACCGTAAGTTGTGAAGTCCTTTCGTGCCGCGTTATTTAAATTTTTCGTATATTGTTCTTCGTAAGTTTTATTTTGTTATTTCACTTATTTTTCTCTTTTATTCTTTTTTTTTTGTAAAATTTACTTGTTCGTATTTTCTTTGCTATTTTTTTTTGTAAATAAATTTCATTGTCTTATTAAAAAAAAGGCTTTATTTATATTCTTTCAATTCCATTTAATTTCAAATTAAATTTTACACAAGTAAATAAAATAAGTGAAATTACAATTCCGTGTGTGTGATCCCGTACTGACGTCCGCGCCTACAAGATTCGAGAAAACCAAATCTACGTACTAAAAGGTAAACCGAAACATTTCTTTCTTTATTAAGTTCTTTTTCTTGTGACCGTGTGAACCATCGAGCTAACCGGGTAATCGCGGGAACCGATTTAGATTACTTGGCCAGCGAATTATTTTGTTCTAAATCGGGGTTTTCGACTCAAAAGTCCAAAGCCGCAAAACCCCCCGTTGATAATCGGCGCCCAACGTGTATTTTTCTTGCAAATTATCTTCATTGATAATTTAGTTATTAAAATTCAACTCACGATCCTGAAGAATCAGAAATAATTTGAATTTATCTAATTTGAAAGATTCATTTTCACCTCACTATTCAAATTATTTCGTTATTTTGGCCAATTATTCTCATTGTTCATACTGTGTGCTAATTTTTTTTTTCAGCAGTGCTAAGTGATAATTACTTTTTTTAAATGTCTTTTGAACAATGAGAATACTTTAATTCACATAGTCACAAGTTAGGTTTTTAGTGTTTCCTCCCTATAGATTTCTCGACGGGGCCGAGTGTTTATATTGTGTATCTCGTGTTAAATTATCTTATTTAAACAAATATAATGGCCACACATGCAATGGACACGCGCTCCAAAACCGACAAGGTAAATAACCCGGACAACATCCTCGACGGGGCCGCCAGTTCTGATGAATCAGACGCGACAGATATCACCACCGTACCGAGCGAACACGCTCTCAGCATTGGGGGACACACATCTGTATCGCGTTCTTCATCGCGCTCTTCAGTACGAGCTTCGTCACATAAGCCGAATAAGCTAACGGAGATCGACGATTTAATGAAGAAAATGCATCGAGAATATGCAGAATTAACACAGCGGCTTACTCAGGAAAGAGAGGACGAGCTGCGGAGGCTAGCAGAAGAAGAAGAGGAGGAGGAAGAAGATGACGTGGAATCGCTAAAAGCAAAGCTCCAGCAAATGATGGAAATCGCAGCTTCGAAGGAAGCGGCCCTTCGTAGAGAAGCCAAAAAGGCTAGAGCTGAGAGAGACGCATTTGCACAGCAACTACGGAATCAGGCCGAATCCCGGAACTCGGAGATCATGCGTGATCTACCAACACCACCCACGAACCCGGTGATGCCCATCAACGTAGTAGCCGATATTCACACATCGCCTGCAAATAATAGCCCCGCCCGCCCCATTACGCAATTTCCGCCAACTGCAACTTTTAACTCCAACGACAACTACGTAATAGAGCTGCGACGTGAGTCACTATTCTCAAAATCAAACGAGAAATCGAAATTTGACGGCCGCGACCCCGGAAAATTTCTCACCCAGCTGGAAGCTGACTTTAAGGGCCTGAACTTAAGTGATGAAACGAAGCATAAATATGCGTTAAGTCGTATGGACGTCGAAGACGCTGAGCGATACAGAGGCTATTTCACCGCTGATCTGACTTGGGAACAGGCAAAACAAGTTTTCATCAAGTCAATAAATCCAGCGTACATCGCCCACGAGGAAATGGTCGAATTAATGACGAAGCTGCAAGGTGAGACTCCAGCAGGCACGTACGTCGTCCGAAAACAAACCCTCTTTTATCGGCAGCTTCCTTCTTGGAGTGAAGAGAATAAAACGACCGTAATCTGGCGGTTGGCATCACAAACTCTACGCCAAGCTTTATTCTTTAGACCAAGCACCGTATCCGACTTCGTAAATCAAGCTGCTGCAATTTCGTTTTCCGAAGTGAACTTCATCCCCTCGGGTTACGCAGCCCCGAAGCCTGCACCCCCAGAAGTACTCTCTCAAAAGGAAGTGCCGCCTTCGAAAAGCCAACAAGTGCATCACCAACCTAACTCATCGTATGTTCACCGCCCCAAGAAAAACACGGCCAGCCGCCCCCGATCACCATATTACCATCAACAGGACAGATCGCCTCAAGAAGCTTCAAACACAGGTGAGCAATCCAATAATGAAACATACATAAATGTTACAGAACCACCTAATCGAAATAAGCGGTACACGAGGAAGCCAAACCGACCCCACGAGCCACCATTTTGCCTGAAATGTAATAAGGGCTATCACTGGCACAAAGAATGTCCTCAGCGGTCGGGAAACGCAAAAGAGCGGCAGGATCACAACTAAATAACTTCTGTTCACCTGCCGCCTCCGTACATCGTCAACGCAACGCCCGAAGGAAGAGAGACAAGGCCATTGAGAAAAGTCATCCCAGTACGACTTCTACGATGCCCGCCCACCCCGGCGCCTCCACAACGATGACTGCTCATCCCGGCATATCCGCTAAGAAGCCCATCTATCCCGACGCCTCCACGATGACAGCTCATCCCGGCGCCTCCACACCGATGACGGCTCATCCCGGCACCTCCACTGAGGCGCCTGCTCATCCCGGCGCATCCGCAAAGATGTCCGCCCACCCCGGCGCCTCCACATCGATGACAGCTCATCTCGGCACCTCCACAGAGGCGCCTGCCCATCCTGGCGAATCCACAATGATGACCACTCATCCCGGCTTCTCCGCAAGGAAGCCCATCTATCCCGACGCCTCCACGATGACAGCTCATTCCGGCGCCTCCACATCGATGTCTACAGCGAGCCAAGAACATTCCAGAGCCATTCCACCGAAGAAAGTTGATCGCCCCAGCACCGACGCAGGACACAACAAGCATCATCGCAGTGGTCTACCTCCGTTCGACAACGTGAACGCCTGTTCAGCTAGAGATGATAGCAGAACGCAAGACGTATCCCAGCCCCTCCACCAGGATAGCTGCGAAAACCAGCCCTCGCGACAACAGGAATTTCCTAGCGCCCACCTGGATGAAGAGGAAAAGAACCGGCCGCTGTGTGTTGTTTCGATACACACCTCGCAACTCGTGCTCCTGCCACTCAAGATGCGCGAAAATACATTAACATGTCTCTTGGACCTCGGGGCGAATCAAAACTACGTTCGACCAGGAATTTCCGAGTACGTCCGACCACTGCGCGGAAAAACAAACTTAGCTGGGGAGAACATGACCGCAGAAGTGACGGGAATAACAACATTGGAATTCCAACTCGGCACCCAGCATTTTTCCGAAGACTTTTTAATAATGCCCGGACTTCGCTACGAAGCAATCCTCGGGATTGGATTTTTCATACAGCATGACGCGGTAATCGACTGCAGCAAACGCTGTATTCATCTCGGCACCGGGTTACGCCAAACAATCCGGTGGACCGAACTGCTCAAGCACGAAGATGACAAATCTCCTCCGCGACTGAACCATGATTTCACCGAAGACAACGCCGAAACATTCGACGAACTAGTCGAAAGATTTGCGAGATCTTTTCGACCGAAGGATTTATTCACTCATCACCCACGCACTACTGAGCATAAAATCCAACTTACAACCACGAAACCCATACGTATCCGACCGAACCGCGCTAACCCAGCACGTAAACAAGAGATCGATAAACAAGTGGAAGACCTTCTAGCCCAGGGGATAATCGAGCCTAGCACAAGCCCTTACGCATCTCCGATCGTTTTGGTTAAGAAGAAGGATGGAAGCAGCCGTTTCTGTGTCGATTATAGGAAGGTCAATGAAGTTACTATTTCGGAACCGACCCCAATGCCTATAATTCAAGAAGCGCTGAGGGACCTTGGAGATGCTAAAATATTTTCGACACTTGACCTCAAGAGTGGATATTGGCAAATCCCCATGGAGGAAAAATCCAAACTGTACACCGCCTTTTCCACCCCAGACGGTGGACATTATCAGTTCAAAGTGATGCCGTTTGGACTGAAAAACGCCCCTGCTACGTTTCAGAGATTAATGTCACAGGAAGTGCTTGCGGGGATGATGCACGACTTCGTCATGGTGTATTTGGATGACATAATCGTCTATTCAAATACACCTGAAGATCACCTCAGGCACCTGGCATTAGTTTTTGAGCGTCTAGACCAATTCGATCTCCGCCTAGGCGTTGAAAAATGCTCTTTTGGAAAAAAGGCATTAGAGTATTTAGGGCATATGGTTGACGCCGATCGAACCCGTCCGTTGAAAAAGCACCTGGATCAGATAACCAATCACACAGTTCCGAAAACACGCCGTCAATTGCGAAAATTTATGGGAATCTGCAACTGGGTTAGGCAGTATATTCAAGGATTTGCCGACATCGCCGCTCCACTTAACGAATTAACTGCCACAACACGCCCATTCAAGTGGACACCTGCTGCTACCGCCGCCATGGAGACGTTACGCCTGCGAGTTCAACAGCCACTACAACTCCATCGACCCCTGCCGGAACTACTTTATACAGTGCAAACGGACGCTTCGCAGTTAGGAATTTCGGCAGTGTTATTTCAAACGACCGCAACAGGGGAGAAGAGGATAATTTCATTTGATTCGGCAAAATTGAATGAAACACAGAAGAGATACCATATCAACGAACAGGAGTGCTTAGCTCTTGTGTGGGCTCTTCAACGATATCGCCCTCTTCTAGAAGGCCGGCATTTCCACGTAGTTACGGATAGCACGGCGTTGACGTGGTTATCGAAATTCAAAGACCAAAAGTCAAAACTCACAAAATGGGCTCTCCAATTACAGAGTTTTGACTTTGAGATTAGCCACTGTGCGGGGAAATCCAATCAACTGCCAGATATGCTAAGTCGCGACCCGGAAAATCAATTAGTTGGAGAATTGCCCGACTTAGAAGACATTTTGCCACCGCAATTAAATACGGTAGGCGTCCCTCTTCTCCACTCCATTATGGAAGCGCAAAAACTCGATGAAAACGCGCAGATGATGTTACAACTACTTGCTGATCCGAATCACACCGAATGGATTGAATATAACCGGATATGGGAGGAAATAGACGGATATATTTATCGCCGACCAGAGGATGATCGTGACAGAACTGTCTACGTCCCCGTATCAGCAATTCCCAGAGTTCTACACGCAATGCATGATGAGGCCGTTCACCCAGGACGTGATGAAACTTTGCGCAGCATTCGTAGTCGATATTACTGGTCTACGTTACCTACGGATGTTAGAAATTACGTGAAGAAGTGCCTCATCTGCATTGCTACGAAGCGTGGTAAGAACCAGAAGAAAGCGCCTATGAAAGCACGCATTCCCTTCGCTCCATTCGACACGCTAGCTGTGGATTTAATGGGCCCATACCCAGCAACGAGCATGAAGAAGAGGTTTATTCTCGTGGTAACCGATCTTTTTACTAAATGGGTTGAAGCATTCCCGATTGGCCAAGCTCGTTCCAACAATATTCTGAAACTGTTGGAAGAGCAAATATTTCACAGATTCGGTTACCCGAGGGTAATAATCAGCGATAACGGACCGCAGTTCGCCGCTAAACGGTGGCGCGATCAACTACGTGATTGGGGAGTGGATGCGTATTATACTCCGGTGTACCACCCGCAAGCGAATCCGACAGAGCGCAGAAATCAAGAATTGAAGAAGTGTCTCCGGATTCGAATGCTAGGACAACCCGGAAACCAGTGGGCTCGTCATCTTCCGCCTATCCTATTTGAGCTTCGATCTCGTTCGAACGCCGCCACAGGGTTAACACCAGCACGCGCTCTTCTAGGATATGACCTACCTCGTCAAGCGGAACGCCGAATTCCAGCAACCTTACCAGGAAGAGAGCGAGCAGAAAGACTGGAGGACATTCAACAAAACCAGCGGCAGTACATCCGCCGTTACGACCGTCCAAACGAGCCTGCTAAGTTTACAAGAGGACAGGAGGTTGTTATCCGGAACCATCCGATTAGTGACGCGCACAATCCGGCAGGGTTCGCGCCCAAATGGACAGGACCTTATGCGGTACGTGAACGTGTTACGGATGTCGTGTATCTGATCGATCGAGATGGCCACGACGTTAGAGTGCATGCGGATGATATACGGCCTGCAGAGCAACGAGATATCCCTACGCCGGATTTTCCCGATGCAGACGACGCCGCTGACGACCCACCTCCAGGCCCTCCCGGTCCATTGTGATCACAGTGCCTAGTTCTCCGCGAAAAGACGCTACACCGAAAACTAGAGACACTATACCCTAGGACGCTTAAGTGTGCAAGTAATTTAGTGTAAGTTAGTGTAATTTTCTGTAAATAATTTATTCGACCTCGTGAGTTCGCGAAACTGTTGGTACATCCGGTACAGCAGATATACAACGCGCGAGAAAGTGTTAGACTGACAATGGGCAGTCTCTTAATCCCATTGTGGCGCCCAAAACTGCAAAACGCTGCTATATACAGACTGATGACAACACAACATACCGATGCAGCCAACGAAGAAGATAAGAAGAAACCATTTGGCATTCGTTTCACAATATTTTTATGTTCATTTTCTCGTTCTTCTTATATGTTTTTCTTCTTTCGGTTGTTTTTTTCATACTTGTGCTTTCCATACATCTCATATACACGAATTTTGATCATTTGACGGGGCCGAATTGTTACCGGCGCTTCTTCGCAAGCGACGCTAACTTCCGCTCAGTGAATAATTAAATTCATAACAACAGCCTCATTTAAATTTTGTATTCACTTCACTTTTTTATTTCTCAAATGATCAAAGTCGTGTCAAATCAATTCGTTAAGCATAAGTCCATTCTATAACTTTTTTTCTAGCTACATGGAACCTCAAGTTTAATTTTAATTTTTTTTTACATTCGCATTTTCCACATTTAGGCAGCTCGAAGAAATTTTGGTACAAACTGTACTTTGGCGACAAAGCAGGTAATTTCTCTCAGCTAGACAGCGTACCTTTTGTGTACAAGAATACACAAACCGCACCATCCCACTTACCTGAGTTGGGGATGCGTACGTATTAACAAGGGTTGATACAACATCTGTTGTGACGTCAGCGGACCAACCCGTAAATTCGCCGAATCGAAAAGCTATACAATGCGATGGAAAAACCCTAGCGTTTTTCGCGATTTATAGCTCAACCACGCATCGTACAAATCAACGATGAGAACCACGAGATAGCTGAGAGAAATACCTTTTGAATAGTTACAAATTCAATAACAGAATTCATGCGCCAAACACGTAAAACTTCGAGTTGCCATAATGTGGAAAAACATTTTTCACGTTTTTTTTTTTTCTTTCAACTGAAACTTATTTTTCTTTTATAACTTCCCGAGTTTCCATGTAGCAGAAAAATAACATTTCATTTCTCGGTATCAACATCGCTCGAGCAAAACATAATTATTTTTAAATAATTTTTTCATAAACTCTTTGTTCTTATTAATTTGCTCAAGCATAATAACGGTTAGTCGGAACAACAATTTTAAAATGGTTTTGACACAATTTGCGAAAGGAAATGACCTATCAAAACATATTTAAACATATCTACTTTAATTTTGTAAATATTTTTAAATGATTTTATTTTGACACAACCATTCTTTCGCCAAAACACGGTTGTGTAAGTACGCACGGACATAGAACAATTTTCTCCACATTTTCATTCTCACATCGTAGAGAAAATTAGTTCAGAATGTAATTCTTTTATTTATTTCATTTATTTGCGTCCGTGCCGCTCCGATGAGCCATCAACCGTGTCCGGGCGAAGAATGGTTAATTCACCCCCAAAAGTCATGGTGGGGGTGCTAGCCCTTAAATAGCGCGGCACTTTTGGCACCAGGAGGAGTGTTCAATCAGTTGCAGACCGGTGTTAAATCAGTTCCGAATCAGTTGTCGAAAGTGTCGTTTTTGTTTCAAACCGTAAGTTGTGAAGTCCTTTCGTGCCGCGTTATTTAAATTTTTCGTATATTGTTCTTCGTAAGTTTTATTTTGTTATTTCACTTATTTTTCTCTTTTATTCTTTTTTTTTTGTAAAATTTACTTGTTCGTATTTTCTTTGCTATTTTTTTTTGTAAATAAATTTCATTGTCTTATTAAAAAAAAGGCTTTATTTATATTCTTTCAATTCCATTTAATTTCAAATTAAATTTTACACAAGTAAATAAAATAAGTGAAATTACAATTCCGTGTGTGTGATCCCGTACTGACGTCCGCGCCTACAAGATTCGAGAAAACCAAATCTACGTACTAAAAGGTAAACCGAAACATTTCTTTCTTTATTAAGTTCTTTTTCTTGTGACCGTGTGAACCATCGAGCTAACCGGGTAATCGCGGGAACCGATTTAGATTACTTGGCCAGCGAATTATTTTGTTCTAAATCGGGGTTTTCGACTCAAAAGTCCAAAGCCTCAAAACCCCCCGTTGATAGAACATGTCTAATACAATTATTATTTTTCTGTTATCCACTCTGTATATATAAATATACTAATATTATAAATTTATATAAAAGGAGATTCCGTAAATAAATGAAATGAAATAAAAGTAACATTTCGAGTTTAGAAAAGCCCCGTGAAAATTTGTCGAGGATCGCGCAGCGACCCGAGACAAATTTTCTGGGCTTTTCTAAACTCCAAATTTTACTTCATGCGCCACGCGTACAAAACACAGATTTCAAGTGAGGTTCAAAAATAAATTTCACAATATTTTAGTGTTTTATACGCGAGGCGCATAAAGTAAAATTTCGGATTTAGAAAAGCCCAGAAAATTTGTCTGGGGTCGCTGGGCGACCCGAGACAATTTTTTTGGGTTGTTGTAGCTAGACTTAACAGACAACAAACAATGCAGTATGTACAAACAAGGAAATGTGAGAATTTTAAGATTAATATAAGCCATTTTACAGTCATATCGAAATCCCAGATTGGATAGGATTCTATTGGCCTTACGCTGAAGTCTAGTCGACTAGATATTATAAAACCGAGAAAGCTCTTTATATATTACCTGTAATCAGTCAAGCTGTTTTACCTGTAATTAGAGTAGTATAAGAATTTGAATCGGTGACATGGAATAGTTTTCTGCGAAGATGTCATTTTTTTAGATTCAATTTCTCCAAAGTTTACATTGCTTTTCTATAGTTCCTATTTTATATTTTCTTTCAAAAATCCGCTATTTTTATTGCGTCATCTGGATCATTGATTACATTGGCAGCAGACACGGTATTCCGCGTCCTTTGATGTTGACTCTATTCATATTTTTACGGCACTTCCCGTTCGACGTGTCTCTCTCTTTCTATCCCAGTTGCACTTACCCCGCTACATTTATTGCCCGGGAAAAGTTTGATTATCCCGCATCCCCTCGTAAATTCCCATCGACAATCAAGCGCGATCGTCGGAGCCGAAGGAAAAACGTGCCCGCCCTGAGGACTTCCAGATTGGAATAAAAGGTCCGCACATCTCCGCATCCGCATCCACATCCAAACAGCGCTAAAGTGCGCACGTGATCCGGATGAGCAAAATCTGTTGACTTTTTTATGTTTTCAGCGATAGTTTGATTTGAGAACTAATGAATATTTATATATAAACAACAAATAGAAAGTAGCATTAAATATAAATAAAATTGCCAATTGGTTGCAGAATACTTCAAACATTAAAAGTGCGATGTTTTTTCGCAATCTACAACAAGTTAGTCTTACAAAGATATAGTCTCATTGAAACAACTATTTCCTGAGCTAATACCCCGACAGACATTGAATTATACAAAAAGTGTTTGCTGTTACATACAGTAACCTACTGCAAATGTAACAATTTGGGTCAAATTATTCAGGCCATGTATAGACGCGTTTCGAGATTTATCTCTCATCAGTATAGCTTTGCCATTTCCTTTAAACGATTTGACACCTTAGACTGGCGGTTAAGTATTAAAGATCATTAGAACACTCTCCTTGAGCTGGTGTAACTAACTAACTCTGAATAATAGCATTTTATTTAACAAGAATGTAACGGTAGATATTATTCACTTGTTTATGATTATTCACTGCGTTGATACAACATTACATTCTTATGAAATATAACACTATTAAAAAAATCCTATTCACCTAAGTTTATATTGAAAATATTTCTTAGTTTAAAATAACCTAACTATATATTTTTTGTAAGTAAAGGTTATTGTACGGATATGATTGCATAGTTGGCGTCTATTCCTGACGCTACGCCGCCGTCATCGCAGGTGACTCGAATGATGTCGGCCATCGCGGCGCAAACAAGCGCTCGGAACTCTAAAACAAAAAGAGAGCAAAGAATAAAGCGACGTTACGGCTCATCATAATTCATAATCAGGGTCGCCCACGCGACGCTCTCCATCACACCATCAAACACTCCGATAAATTTCTCATCCACAGAGGACGGCGATAAATCTAGTCTGGCCCGTTGACGTAAACTGAACAAATGAGCCTTGGTCTTATACCGACAATCGGTAATTATTAGCACGTGTTTAACAAATCAAAGGATGTATCGCATTTGAATTTATATTAATAATTCCGAAAATATTCAGAGTTCACTTGAAATATTGATTACGTAACGTGTACAAAATAAATGAGAAAAGAACGTTTAAAGCTTAGTAGAAGTGACAAAAAGTGGAAACAGTCAAATTTGTTTGAAGCACGAAATGAAAATATATCGCTGCCTTTTAGAGATACAGGAAATGTTTCTTTTAATAGGGGGTTAGGTGCTCAGTTGTCAATTTTGTCTTAGTCACTAGTAGTAACGTCATATAAGATGGCAGAACGTTCAAATTAAGAGAAGGCAAGTTACTTGAACTTCTAATGTCACTTCTTAACATCATATAAGATGGCGGAACATTTAAATTAGTTATTTGAAAGCAAAACTACTTAGAAGCCAGAAAGATTATCGTTTCGATGTATTGCTTTCTGTGTTTCACACGTCAAGAGTGACCATTATATAATAAAACGATGAAAATAGAATCTTTATATGAACTCTGATTTCCATATTAATAATAAATTACTTTATGTCGACATAGACCTCTAAACAAATAATATTTCTGCATTAAATAAAATAGTTTAAAAAAGTCTGTTTCTGTCATTTTGTCACGAAAGGTTCAATGCATATCTTTGTAAAATAACATTTGCAGAATATTATCTTATAACAACGCTGGAACCGAAGTCTCAACATGCACATTTTACATGGCTTAACCCTCTTCTTAAGTATACATACAGAAAGTTTCTCTTTTAAGTATACATATCCCAATTATATGCTGTAAATTTTCAGATATTCGTTGTCTTTTTAAAAGAGTTCAATTTGAAGCTTTAAACAGGTGTTTTCCACTCCCAGGTTAAGCATGAAGTAAAATTTCGAGTTTATAAAAGCCTGAAAAATTGGTTTAGTCGCGTAGCGCGTAGCGCTATGCGGCCAATCCAAATTTTCAGGCTTTTCTAAACTCGAAATTTTACTTCATGCGCCACGCGTATGACACTGATTTCAATTAATGTTTGCTTGTTCACAATGTTTCAGTAAATTCAGTGATTAATACGCGTGGCGCAAGAAGTAAAATTTCGAGTTTAGAAAAGCCTGAAAATTTGGTTTAGCCGCTCCGCGTTTCGCGCTACGCAACCAAACCAAATTTTAAGGCTTTTCTAAACTCGAAATTTTACTTCATGCTTAATCTGGGAGCGGAAAACACTCGTTTAAAACTTCAAATTGGACTACTTTAAGAAAAGCGTATTTTTATTTAGATCACTGTACAGTTAATACGGAGTAGATATGGGTCGTTCGCGAATGATTCGTTTGAAAAGAACGATTCTGTACGGTGATTTAAATGAACTGATTCCGTATTTCAAAAAGAATTGATTCGTTAATGATTCATTCACTCGAGACGACCGACCGAACTATTTTAGTCGAGCGGAATCATAGTCCCGATTCGGATTTATACATGCGGTCTGAATCTGCCCGAATCGGATGACTAATTCGTTCGCTCGAATCCGCGCACAATTTCAACTCCACTTTGTACATGCGACCTGAATCTGAAACTGAAAGCCTGATAATGGTGCTCTGGGACACCCTGTGTACATGCAGCGTGTAAATTTCTTTATATTGATAGCAAAGGGTCTTCTAAACTCGAAATTTTACTTCATGCGCCAGCTTCGTAAAACATTCATTTATTCTGATGGTCTATAAATGGTGCCCAACTTTTGGATACAAATTTAATAATAACTATATGAACGTGTCATTTCTTGAATAAATTATTACGTTTTTGGTTACAAATTGGCTCATCTTAATAACAATACCTAAACTATTTACCACAAACTCCGTTTAAATATCTTATCAGAAACGTGAGCTAATCGCTCAGGCCAAAACGAAAATCCCTTCCAAAGCAAGGACGGATTGATTTATCGGGCCTTTCGACGGGAAACAGGAGGGATCCTGTTTACGTATCCCTCCGCCGGGAACGGGCCAATATCAGCCCTTATAAATCTGGACGTGATCCCGATATCGCCTCGGGCATCTCCCGGAGTGACCCTGGAGGGGGGCGAAAGGGTTGCGTGACTTGAGTGCAGACTTAATATTTCGCCCCTGCTGAGGGACAATCTGGACTTGAGGGAAAATGGGATTTCGCTCAAAGAGAGGGCCATTTACGAGCGGGCCGAGTCTTTTCATTACAATTGGAGATTTTTATTCGTTTAGGTAGAAGGTAGTAGTTTCATTGACCCGTTGAGGTTTTGTTGGTATTTTATGGTAAATTGGGTAAGGGATAGAAACGATTATTCTCACATAAAATAAATACTTTCTTGATATACAATTACTAAAGATAATCTAACATTTATAAAAAAATCAACATCTTTAAAAAAAGTAAAAAATATTAGTTAATTATAAATTAAAACACTTGTTTGGTTTCATATTGTTATATATTATAGTTTCCTTATTAAAACAATATGAAACCAAACAAGTGTTATAATTTATAATAGCTTAATATTATAATTTAGTTTCATTAAGAGTGCAGTGAACGAGTGACGAGTAAATATCTCGTGTTAATTAATTTTACAAATATTAAGAATATGAATTTGTGTTCAGTACTCATTCATTCACCGGATAACTATATATGTGTTTCAGGCTTCAACATCATCATCAGTATAGTCCCGAACCAGTGCTTGAAGAATACTGAACTGAACATCTTTGACCATTTCTTACGGCCTGTGCAATTTGCATATGCTTCGAAAGCGTAAACGCCATCTAATGCCTCTTAGTTCAAGTAGCATCGTCAATAGCTGGCAAACTACACGTTTCTATACAGCAATTGTTCGTCCACAAGAGGGCATTATTTAAATTCGTCAATAGCTGGCAAACTACACGTTTGTATACAGCAATTGTTCGTCCACAAGAGGGCATTATTTAAATAATGCCCTCTTGTGGACGAACAATTGCTGTATACAAACGTGTAGTTTGCCAGCTATTGACGATGCTACTTGAGCTAAGGGGCATTAGATGGCGTTTACGCTTTCGAAGCATATGCTAATTTAAAAATGTTAATTTTTAATAATTCGAAGATCTCGCGCAATTTGTTTCGGAATATATAAAAGTATACTCAAATGAAAACAAAATCTGTATGATTCTTAAATGTAATTTAAAATTGTCATGCACGGCGTTAATTGTAAGGATTCGGAATTGGATTCTATTTTAGATTCGGTTTCGTGATTCTAATTCGCATTCGAATTCCTGATTGAAATCCTTTTTTGAGCATTCTACTCAGCTCTATTATTTATTATGTATTGAGTTATAAATGGCGACTCTTGTCATAACATAATTATATTTGTATATTTGCTTAAATATTATTTTCTTTGCAATTATTAATACTCGCAATTTCTAACATTTAACTAAAGTGAAATCTTGCGATTTAATGCGAGCATTTTATTTTAAATTTACAGCTAGAAAACGGTTGCCTTTTCTCCTCCACCCGCCTCTCGAGGATGCTCTTTTGTGTAGACGTGCCCTGAGTGCATAACTATCCTCTCAGTCCTTCATTAAGGCTCTCTCGATGTCTTCTAGGGAAGGCTGTGCGCTCAGCCCTTTTTAATCCACCGCACGCACACTTCCCTTAATTAACCCGAAACGCCACTTCCACACATTCCCCATTTTACGCCACTGCCCTAAATAGAGTACTTAAAGAAGGGGTCAAGACTTACTCAAGGGTTTATTGGAACCTCATTTGAGCGTTCGCCAATGGCTTCATTTGCTAAGCAATTGTAATAAAAAATAAAATGAGTAATTAGCCCTTGTTCAAAGTATACCGGCTCCCTAGTTTTGAAGAGGTAACAAATAAATGAGCATAAAAATAAAATCAAACAGTAAAACATTCGCATATTTCAAGTACTAGCTCTGAATGACGAATCATACAGAAGCGCAACTAAAGTATTTTTCACAAATGTTGGCAGTCACGTCATCAATTTATGTACGTATCAAAGACAAGCAGTTATTCTACCATTGTATACTATTATATGCGCATCATCGTAATAAATAATAGAAACGTAAGTCTCGTCACTCCTGATACAAGTACCGGCAACAGTGCTCACCGCTCGGAAACGTGAGGTGATGGATTAGACAAAGACGCCATTATATTGCATGTATACCCCAGCACAACGCTTTCCAGAAACGTCAGTAGCGTCACTATCCGTTCTAAGTTTTCAAGTTTCGAAGTATTTCTGTTTGTTTTAATTTTTCGTGAGTTTTTCATAGTGTGTATTAGTTTAGTTTAGTGTAAGTAAGTGTAGAAATAGTTGTTTTGTGATTAGATGTAGTTTTTTATAACCATAAACTCAAAATGCCTGGAAAAAGGCTTACTGAAGTAGGTCGAGATATGATATTTAAAGTAATGGACTACTTGAACCAGGAAAAATGCAATGGAGGTCCTCTTTTATATTTAGATGCAGTCGATGATGTAAGACTGGCATTGTGACATAAATGGCGATGTATTTATGAAGTGGGTTAGGCAGAAACTTGTCCCAAATTTAGAAGAGACGTCACTTATGGTTATGGATAATGCACTTTACCACACACATTGGCTACAAGATAGGAATAAACCTGTGGAAGGTAACAAGTTCAAGGTGGAACTGTTAGCCCTAGCCAAACGATATGCTAGACCTAACAGATATGTGGTAGACAAATAGCTGCTCGAACATGGCCATGAAGTATTGCGACTCCGACCATATCACTGCGAATTTATCGCCATAGAACTAATATGGGCACAGGCAAAACAATATTATGATGCTCATATAGGCGAAGAAGGATATGGAGATAACAAAGTGTTGATCATGTGGCACAAATCTTTAGAAAAATTTACTCCGGAAAGGTGGGACTACGTTGTTAGATACACAGAATCAATTATCGACAGATGGTTCATCAGCCAATACGTTTTGGATAATGTGCCAGAATTTATTATTCGTATTGGGGATGCAAGTAGTTCAGGCGATGATGTAATAGACAGTGATAATGATTAATTCAACTTCCACCAAATTACCGGGTGTTGATTCGATCAAGTATACGTAGGGATTTATCATGTAATACCACATGTATGCATTTTCCTGCTTCTCGGGTCATTTTAGAGGAAAGGTCGCTATTTGGTTAAAATCCAACGTCGTTAACTATTTTTAATCGTGGTTTGAAAGTTAGATCCTTTAAAATAAATAGCCTCATAAACACTCACACAAACATGATTTCTATCGCGTCCATTTCAAAAATTATGAATGAAGATTCATAGTTTTTGAAATGGACGCGATTGAAATGAAAATAAATATTTTTATATTAAAATTAATTGTATTGTATTTTATTATTATTGTACATGGAATAATGTCAATCTCATAACAGTAATCATTCCGTGTTTTGTTATGTAAGTGCATTCCAATAACGTATTCATTGGCATAAGACCTTCCTAAGATTACATGTTGGAATGCAATTTCTAGGGTTTTAATGCAGGAAAAAAATAAAACACAAAACCCCTTTTTTACGTTACGCCAATGCGCGCAATTATATATGACCTTGAACAGATTAATTCGGAATTTTATAATTGATGACGTGAATGTAAACATTCATGAAATAGACTGTATATGTATTTTTCGCGTTACGGTAAATTTATGCCGATTAAATGCGACATCTGTGGGTACGACGGTGATTTTATTAATTCAAGAAATAAACAGAACGATATAGCATTATGTAACATTGACAGAGATATAATAAAATCAAGGCACACGACGCTATTTTCTAGAAGGGAACAATGAAATTGTACATTGGGTTGCATAAGTTTAATGTCACCTACATTTATAAACTAAACTCGGTTGCTTTGAAAAACAAATTACATGTCTTAGATTATGTCATACGAATCTTGGACACGTCATCTAAAAACGTCAACTAAGAGCCGCTTTTACGATCCATAGTTACATCTCTGTTAACTAAACCCAAGAATTAAACCTTCAGTATCTATTTTACAATTGCGAGGCAAAACATTGTTGTATGTAAAGCTGAGTTACCTCACTGCCCTGTGCTTTGAGTTTGGGTTAAACCTGTAGTAGGTCGTTTCTATCGCCATAGAATTTTGAAAGTAGAGGTTAGCTTAGTATGGATAAATCCAAGAGCCGTACAACGAATTTTAAGCCGGAGGAGATAAATTTACTTATCGAACTGGCAAGTAAATATCAACATTTCATTGGTAAGTAGTTTCTGCGTATTGAATATTTATAATAAAATATGTTCTTCTTTGTATCATAATTATTGTTTTGTGAATTCAGAGTGTAAAATTGTAAGATGGCACGGCCGTTTACTAATGTAAGTATAAATGAAATTGCCAATTCTTGGTTGCAGAATACTTCAAACATTAAAAGTGCGATTCTTTTCGCAATCTACAACAAGTTAGTCTTACAAAGACTATATCAAACACTCATTGAAACAACTACTTCCCGGGCTAATACCCCGACGGACATTGAATTATACAACAAGTGTTTGCTGTTACATACAGTAACCTACTGCAAATGCAACAATTTGGGTCAAATTATTCAGGCCATCTATAGACGCGTTTCGAGATTTATCTCTCCTCCTCCTCTCCAAAGCTATACTGAGGAGAGATAAATCTCGAAACGCGTCTATAGATGGCCTGAATAATTTGACCCAAATTGTTGCATTTGCAGTAGGTTACTGTATGTAACAGCAAACACTTGTTGTATAATTCAATGTCCGTCGGGGTATTAGCCCGGGAAGTAGTTGTTTCAATGAGTGTTTGATATAGTCTTTGTAAGACTAACTTGTTGTAGATTGCGAAAAGAATCGCACTTTTAATGTTCGTTTACTAATGGTTTAAACTAGACAGAACAATACCAGAGGGTCTACATTACCAAAGGTGTAACTATTAATTGTAAAAGCAGCCCTAAGTTTAATTATATGTCATTGGGTAGTGTCACAGCACGTTAAGTTGTTTAAGTTGGAAAGCATGTTTCTGGTGGAACAATGTATTCAGATTGCGATTTCCAAACGTTGTGATTATCAAATTTTCGAGAAACTGGTTCTGCTGATTACAGGAGAGCAGGTGGATGGTTACAAAAGCGATCTACCTCTTCAATTAAAAGACTACAAGAACTTAACTTACGCCGCTCAACTGAACATAATGTTTTAAAAACGATATCGGTTTGCACCTCTTAAAATGCTGGTAAATGCTTTTGAGAGCACGAAGTAAAGAATTGCTTTGTTTTCGGCAGCATGGGCACAATATTCAACAGCTTTTGTAATTTCTTGCTCTGTTTGAAGAACCGCATTATTTGACAAATGAAATTTACTTTTGACAGTCTTAATGTTTGTTTTTTATATTCTGAATAACTTTACAACGTATGTTTCTGGAGTCAGAACCTACTGTTTATAGACACTCGTTAGTTGTACTTCTATTTGTTCGTCAATCAACAGTACTGACAAAATTATTGTTGAATTTCGTATGTAATCCTCAATTATCAATATGCTCTACCTGTGAACAATAATATGACAAAATATAGAGTAATCAGAAATGATGTTGTTTTACTAAAGTTTTCGTAATTTGCAATCTTAAAAATCACATTTGTATAGTCGATACTTGTTGTACCTTTGATGGAACCAGATATTCACATTCGATGAAGAAAAACATTAAGTTCTATGTTTCTTATGATTTTTATTTAGTAGTATCGTTTTTATTTAATAGTACGATATATGCATTTTCGTATGACTAGTGTGGATAATATTTATGTCGGTTGTGAGTGTTTTGTAGTGAGTAATAAATCGGCGTTACAAAATCGGCGAATGCGTGCCCATTTTCCTCCGTATTTACGACGCACTGATTGCCAAAAATTATATATATTATAGCCCGCGCCCATTGAATATTTTCCAAAATCAATAACGGATATACGATATTTATATTTATGTATTTACGCGCGGCTAAAAGCTTCTCGACGTCGGCGATTTTCGAAATGTAAATTAGCACGCGGGGATTACAACAGAATTAGGATTATTTACTCTGGTGTAAGTGTGTGCGAGATTCTGAAGATAATTGCGTAATTATAATTTTATTTAGTTCAATATATTTCTGGGTATTATTATTATTACATAAAATATTAAACCACTAAATGTACACAAATTATTTGAAAGTCTTAGACTTGTATTAGACGACACTATTTTCTTGTATAAGAAAATAGTATACTATTTTTTATCATGGTGTAATACACAAAACATTACCAAAAGCAAATCTTGTACAATTTTGTAGAATGGAAATAGGACATGTTCTATTTGGTTTGGTCATATTTTGTGTATTACACCATGATAGAAAATAGTATATTCGTTTCTTGTACAAGGGAATAGTATACTATTTTCAATCATGGTGTAATACACACAATATTACCAAAAGCAAATCTTGTACAATTTTGTAGAAAGGAAATAGGACATGTTCTATTTAGTTTGGTCATATTTTGTGTATTACACAATATTAGAAAATAGTATATTAGTTTCTTGTACAAGTAAATAGTATACTATTTTTTATCATGGTGTAATACACAAAATATAACCAAAAGCAAATTTTGTATAATGGAAATAGGATATGTTCTATTTGATTTGGTCATATTTTGTGTATTACATCATGATAGAAAATAGTATACTATTTTCTTGTACTAGAAAATAGTGTCGTCTAATACAAGCTTTAGCGATCCTTAATGAATGTATATATTACAGTAAAAATCTGAAATCAGTCACAAGCTGCAATTCCATTATTCCGGGAGAAACCAATAAAAATAACACTTACCACCCTGACCTTTTCAAAAACGACCTCGCTGATAAAAATCTGCGATTTTCCGCATCCCCCCTCCTCCTGCCTTCCGATAGAAACGATACGGGAAATAACCCGGCACTTTCTTCCACCCCGTGCAGATTACAATCGCCCAAGAGGAGGGGATTTGCGAGTGACACTCGTAAAACTCCCTTCGGTCCCTGGATTTGTTATCTTCTGCGGGGGCGGCTTATCAAAACCGCTATCGCCGTAATGCACCTCCGGAGCCATTGTTTGCGCGGCATTTACATACAAATAAACAACCGGAACGACCGCGAGTACGGTGATTTTAACCCTAAATTCAGGCACAAAGGGAATGGGAATGATACTAGTTGAAGGGCTTTCGGAGGTGAGGGCCGGAGGCGCTGGAGTTTATTAATAAAGGCGAAAGGGGTGGGATTAGGGGTGTTTTTGTGAGTAATGGGATTATCTTAGGACAGGCTGTCCTTAATGGGATAAGGGTGTTTAAATAAGTCATGTGATGTGTGTTGTGAAATATCTAGAGATTTTATTATTCAAATTGTATTATCAACAAACCAACACAAATATTTATATAAAATTACTGTTATTTTAAACTAGAGCTAATTTTTTCGTTCCAGTTTTCAATCAGGTTCAATTAATAAAATAAAATATATCGGTTCGGTTCCGGTTTTCGTTCCGGAAAAAATAATGTTTTTTGCGGTTTTCAGTTCAGCTCTGAGTGATTGATTAAATTTTTGAAATGTTTTTATTTCATATTAAAAAAATGTTGATGTGTCCATCATAGCACTGTCCTCGTTATAGACATGCTGATTTAAATATTAAGAATATGGAAAATTGTCTCAAACTAAATTTGTTTTGATACAGACGGAATTCGTCGATTGTTAAATTTAACCGAAAATAAGTCACGAACTCTGCGTAAACTGACGCCACTGTAAAATGTTTTTATAATGAATACCCTCTCTTCATTGGAATAACTCAGATTATTATTCATAACAATTATAATGCGTGCATTGATATCTGACTAGCAAAATTATTTTCAATATAACATGACATTTGTCAAACTCATAGCAAGGGTTTTTATTAAATGGTACATTGTTCAA
This sequence comes from Philonthus cognatus, assembly GCA_932526585.2. Taxonomy (NCBI): domain Eukaryota; kingdom Metazoa; phylum Arthropoda; class Insecta; order Coleoptera; family Staphylinidae; genus Philonthus; species Philonthus cognatus. The sequence continues at coordinate 43,122,369 of OW052244.1, forward strand.
CTTATATTTTTTATTTTTAAGGTGGATTCTGGTACAAACTTAAATTAAATGGATACATTTAATACAGTTTTTAATTCTCTAAAATAATATTCCTTTACGATTTTTCTCTAAAATTAATAGGGGGGGGCTAATAATTACACATATTTAATTTTACATGTTAAATTCCTATGTTCGCCCCTTATCCCAGACACTCGGTATATTTTCAACTTTACTTTAAATCAGTGGTGTATACGCGTGGCGCATGAAGTAAAATTTCGAGTTTAGAAAAGCCCCGTGAAAATTTGTCTCGGGTTGCTGTGCGACCCTCGACAAATTTTCTACGCGGGGCTTTTCTAAACTCGAAATTTTACTTCATGCTTAGTCTGGGAGTGGATGACACTTGTTAGTTTAAAATATGTCACAACTATTAAAAGTGGGTCGCAAGTGTCATAAAGAAAAATTATAAAATGATCATCTTATTATATATATTACAAACAATAGTTGTCTCAAATTGACAATAGTCGGCTGACGCCGATTTCTGTCGAGCTTGATACATTAGACTAAAAGTCATTTCAAGTTGACAGCATAGACTAATGTCGGCTGACGGCGACTCATGTCAAGTTGACACAGTGGACTAAACGCCGACTATCGTCGTCTTAAGTCAAGTTTACAAGATATACTAATGTCAGTCAAGATAGTGACTTACAGTCATAAAGTCACAATAATAAGAATACAGTCGATATACTGATTTAATGACAAAATCATATCATAATAAAAAGACGGTTAACCAAATGACTTACAGTCTTAATATCGCAATTGTTGGAATATTGGAATTTTAACAATATTTAAGCAGAGAAAAATACTTTTTTGCAATTTAATGTTCGTGTAAATTGAGTTACTATGATGCATTGTAAAAGTAGAAGAGAGTCTTCAAGAAGTTTCTTATCTTTCAGGTGGTAAAACATATTTAACTTTGATTTAAAAAAAAACTTGATTAAATTTCACTAATATTTTGGTTTTTTATTCCAACTAGTTTTGACTTTGAGTCATTATCATTGACTCAAAGCCGTAACTAGTTGGAATAAAAAAAACAGTGAAATTTAACCAAGTGTTTTCTTTTTCAAATCGTAGACGAGAGTTTCTATATTTATTATAACTTTTGTGGTCGTCACATGGGGAACATAAGGTTTTATTAAATGGAAAACCCTCTAGACGCCACGCGATCACGTGGTTTTTGCATTTATTAAAACATGTCACGAAGTACAAATTCGGTCAAATTTATTAGTTCTCAATACTTTGAGCCAAATAATTTAAATCTAATAATCTAAATTAAGACTTAAGTTTGTTACATAATTAAAAGTTCCGTGTAATTAGCCTCCTTGAAGAAACAGTTGCAGTCGCATTTCGACGCTATTGATTTCCTTTAATAGGATTAAGCCAGGGGGCTAGGAGAGAGAACTAAACAAACGCCTCGTGCTTTTTAATTAAGCAAAGTGGATTATCTGGCCTGTTCAATTCCGCCCGATGCCGTGTTATCCGTACGCCCCGGATGTCAGTCTTAATTCCTCTGCGCCACTTTAAATTTGGAAACTTACACGGCTCGTGGGACTTAACGGGACACGCCATGTGTGAGATTCTCTGTGTGGCTTTAGAGAATTTTGGTCGAAATGCATATGAAGTTAATTCAATTAGAGCAAACAAACAGAAGAATTGCAATTTCATTAATAGAGTACAAACAGAGATGTATAATTCCGGGCAACAAACTAAAAAGTACATGATTTTAATTTCAATTGTAAACAAGGGCGGATTATTGCAACTGCAATTGTAGATATATTAGGAAGGGAAATTTATGCAACTCCATGAATTTACACGATGATTTAATTATGGTGGATGTGCCGGGTAGATAATTTTTTTTTCCTTCGTGTAAAACCTGTTGATACTTTAACAAAATTAACAATTGATGATAGCAAACACTCCATTTACATCATATATTGTATGCTTTATCATCAAAGCAAGAACTTGAGTTAAATTAATACATTTTACTTCAATTAAAAAAATATAATGTAGCCCATCTTTATAATTGTATTCATCCAGAAGTTTCTAACTAGTATCTATAAACTATCGGCATCTCGGTTGCTTTGAAAAACAAATTACATATCTTAGATTAAGTCATATGGTTCCACGAATCTCGCAAACGTCAAATAAATTTAATTATGTGATAAATTCAAATTCAAAACTATTTGAATTCGAGAAAATAAGCTTACGCTTCTTATAGTTTGCACACTTTAAACATAATATATAAAATTACGAAAATGTTATTCGTGAAAATGCAAACAATGTCTTAGTTAATAAGACAACTTAAGACGATAAATATCCATTGAAACAACTACTTCCCGTGCAAATACACCTCCGGATATTGAATTATACAATGAAATATTTAAAATCAAATTAGATAAGATTTTAAATATTTCATTGTATAATTCAATATCCGGACGTGTATTTGCACGGGAAGTAGTTGTTTCAATGGATATTTATCGTCTTAAGTTGTCTTATTAATTAAGACATTGTTTGCATTTTCACGAATAACATTTTCATATATTATGTTAATTATGTGTTTAATTACGACATATGATTCTGAAGTCAGAACCTACTGAGATGCTGACAGTTTATAAACACACGTCCGTTTTATAATTAATTACATTACACTAGGCAACAACAAATTTGTTTATGAGAATTTTAGCTTTTGAAATAAAGCAAGTTATGAAATTGATTGTTGCCAATATATTTTTTTTTTAAACTGTCAACATTTTGTTCAGTATACGTTTTTTTAATAAATTAGTGAAAATGTCGACATGGGGAGTTTGTAAACAATCTAGTGCAATTTGGTTGTACATTGCGTAGGCTGTATATTGTAATATTTATATTTCAATACTCTTAGGATAATAGAACACACAAGAAAAAATACTTAAGACGCAACTAGCATCCTAGAAACGATTAATTCTTAGCCTAGAGAACATTATTTATAAGCCTTTAATTGAAAGAAATTAAAAATTATTTTTTTAATGCTTCACATTAACTTAAACTTATCAAACAGATCGTTAAGGCTTTACGAATAACTTTAGAAGTCTTTCAGTTTATTAGAAGAATATTCTCTAGTAAGAAAATGTCTATAATAAAAGCCAGTATTTTCATTGTTCCGCAAAATCAAACAAAATTTAAATGTGAAGGATTAGAAAAAAAATGAAAACAACTTAAAGAAATATCTGTTTTTAGAAATCTCAATTGTTTTCTATGTAATCACTGAATGTCAGTTTACATCCTATTAAAATACTAAAAAAATATATAAAAGGAAGGTGCATTTTTTGCTCTCTCATTTCGGGGTTTTTAGAACAAATATAAAAATTATGATTGAGGAACATGGGCAGAGGTTTCATTTAGATATTTACAATATGAAAAGGCGCTATTAAAGCAGGTGGGGTGAGAGGATGATGGAAGGATTATAATAGGTGTTCATTTAAAAACCCGATCGAGAAGGTGTTGCTTTTTTGATATTTCCTTCTATCAAAAAAGCAACGCCTTCTCGATCAGGTTATTAAATGAACACTTATATAATCCTTCCATCATCCTCTCATCCCACCTGCTTTAATAGCGCCTTTCCATATTGTAAATGGAACGAATATGTGAAGTTGCATAATTTACGTTTTGTCATACCTGACATAAATCAGCACAATGGGCCTAATGAGGTCTAAGTGCAGTGCAGCAATGCGCACTCCCTCTTATACCAGATACCAGATACCTGACATAAATGTCAGATTATGTTAATCAATAGCTCATTAGTTTGCCTTGTTCTTATAGTTATTGTGTTATTTCTTCTTATAAATCAGTACTTTTCAGAGCTAAACAAACAATAGTAATTGCAATATAGAATAAAATAGAAAACTTTTATAAAACTGGGTTTGGTTAACATTGACAGGAGCGACTGACAAATTCACGTACGAACTACTTCACAATGTTTTGAACATTTCACAGCCAACTCGATCGGGTTTTTAACTGAACGCCTGATATTTATAGAATAATACTGTTCATAATATGAAGAAAAAATCTCGTTTTTACTTTTGAATTGTAACATATTTATCGTTGGAAGCTTGTTTTAGCTTAGAATTGTATTTTGAATATTTATTAGTTCAGAGTTCTTATTCTAAACTGTTATATTGAAACTAAAATATTGCATTATGTTGAAATAAATCTATTTCCTTATATTAATAAATCAATAAAAAAACTTTTTAACTTTGTTTGTATAACACAATTTATTTTTGTGACAGCAGTCTCGGCAAATTTAGCTTATAGTTATTGTGTTATTTAGTTAGTTAGTCCTTATACCTCATAGTTATGCTTTTTTCATCGGGTTGATTCAAAATTAGTTAAAATAAACCAAATAAATGAAACATTTTCCTAAATTTGTTACCTAGTGTTATCTTTTATATAAATTGTATTGCGATGATATTGTTGTTAATTATTATTGTCCTTTTCAGTACATTGGGTGCTTGGACGTGCCAAGACCGACGAGCAGGGTGGAAATCGTGGCGGCCATGCGGCGGATACGGGTGAGTCCATTTTCCACGGGTAATCGCATTATTCACGGAAAATTCCCAATTTATCCGGCTACACTTGCTTAACCAGGTCCTCGAAATTGATTGGATATTTTCCGCAATTCCACAAGAAACCCTCCCCCCTCAAGCTTTTCCCGCAAGATCCCCAAATGACCAAATCCGAAATGGAATAAGTATTTTTACTGAAAGTTTTAGAATTTTAGCCATCAGAAAATTAGAGGTTTTCTAGAAAAGACACAGAAAGTCACAGACAACTTTAAATATATTAGAGCAGTTGTTCCAAATATGGAGCGTACGCCTCACAGGGGACAATTGACATTTAATTATTACAATCATTCCACTACAATAAAAGCATGAACATCGACAAAATATAGAAAGAACCCTCCTATCTGTCCTTGGAAAGATGTATGAATCACTATTAAAACACAAAATCCTTAGTCAAATAAAAAACCATATTCCTATTTATCAATTTGGCTTTCCCCCTAAACGCTCCACTGCACTTTCTTTAACTATCCTGACGTGCAACTGTTAAACCATACACCTAGAAGGAAACAAGTCCTCCGTGCTATATTTAGAGATAGCTAAGGCCTTCGATTCCGTATGGCATCGCGGACTATTACATAAGTGCAGTACCCTTAACCTACCTAATCACCTTATCGACCTTATCCAAAAATTCCTTCTAAATCGTATACTACAAATCCGAATCCGAAAAACGTTATCCTCTACATTCTACCCCGAAAAAGGTGTGCCCCAAGGATCCCCACTATCCCCACTTCTATACAATATCGGGTGTGTATAAATTGGCGGATAATCTACACGTGACGATATTCTACATCAAATTCTGAATAGAAAATGTCGACGCAAAAATATTGTATCATGCTTCATATACCATCAGGAGGCATTTAAAAGAAATGAACATTTGGCAACTTCGCATTTACGGGCTGGCATGCTTTTTTTTTATTAATCTCATGATTAGTTATGTGAGTTGCATCAATAGAGTAATAATGGTAGAGTGGGACTTTGTAAATGTGTCGAAAAGAGTCTCATTTAGATGTAATCTAGAAGGTATTGGCGAAGCGTCTGGATTGTCGTAGTTGAGTGATTTGTGTTGACTGCAGTTATGCGGCGTTTTTCTTCTTCTAATGATACAGCATAATTCATTTATTTTTTCGAAATGAAATCCATCTGCTTCTAATCACAGTTGCAATCTCTATTGTATCGTATTCATTACTCGCTCCAGAATTTCTGGTAGTTTAATTTCCAGTACCGCCGCTTCAATTCTGTTTTTAACCTTGTTTTTAACCTTCTCAGAACATAGAAGGTTTTCTTGTAGGTCCAAATGAATGGTCTTGTTACTGAGGATATCTAATGTGGCAGTAAAGTTTGGGGTACTTACGGTGGGATCTTCTCCTATTGCACCTAGAACTTGCTCTTCAAGTTGTAATGTGTGCCGCGCTTCTGCCGTGGCCGACCACTGTTTGCATTTTTGGGGACAAGCATACCCGGTTTCACCTATTCGTTGATCCAGCCTTCGAAATACATTTGTAGAAGGATGCCTGCGATTTTGAAAACGTGCCCCATATTCTAGTTTTGCCATTTGAGTATTTCTATTACAGAAACCGTACACCATATATCTGCATGTCGGTGTACTCAATAAACGTAAAAATGAACAAAACAATAACACGAAAATAACACAGAAACACAAAAACATTAAAAGGCGGGAATAAATACTAATCGATAATAACGAGAAAAACAGATTTAACACAAAATTGGAACTAGCAAGTTTAAATGAGTTCGTAACAGCAAGTGTCAAAATTTGTCACTGGAGTAAGCGGGAGTTGACGTTGCCGGCTGTACTTTCTATGAAAATAAGCTAATAACGAAGTGTTTAAAATGAACGTTTGAGATAGAAAGATCGCACACACTGGCAAATATTCTTCATACTAGGCATTCTACCGAAATTGCAAAGTTTTCTGTAAATTTATATCGAATAATAACGCATATGAAACGTTTAAATGTTCTGTCACGGGTGGACGGCTGGGGTGTTGAAAATATGCGCGGAGAAGTTAATGAGTTTTAGTTTTTAATTAATTAACTATTGGATCGAGAGCATGAGATACTAAATTGCATATACACCACGGCGGTACCACATTGACACTCCGGTGTAGCTCAAAAATAAATAAAATAGAGAAATTTATTTACCTCGTCTTCATCGGGCACAGCACTGTGGTTATAGGTTTTCTTTTTCATTATTTGATATTTAATGTGAAAAAAATAATACTCCGTATTCAATGTAAATAAAAAGTAATTGAATTTAATGATATAAGCTAACTATTATCAACAAACAAAAATGAAGAAAAAACGATAATATTAATGAAGCAAAATTAAAATAAAGAAAAAGTAACTTGACTCGTGGCACAAGACTCACTGACGAACTCTTCAGCAATTCTTCAGGGCTGCTTTCTCCTTGAAGTTTAGAATTCTAATAATCTTCCGAGTCGTTTTCATTTCAGAAAAACTGTTATCTTTCCTTCCCTCCGTCTTGTTGAGAGTGGTAAGGCTCGTTGTTGAGGTGGGAGTGTTCTTCCCCTTATCGCCCGTGCCGTGAGGGTACCGAGGGCGCTGTTGTCGTGAGTGAGCGGCGCATAAATTATATCACAATGAAATTATAAAATAACTATACAAAATATATACATATAAATACATGTTATGTCGATGTGTAGGCGAGCTACCAATGTATATCTCGAACTTAACTCATTTTGGAAATGAAATTGTGATTTCTCGCCTAAATTACAATTTCATTTCCAAAATGAGTTTAAGTAAATATCTATCGCGAGTAAAGCAATGGGCACCGTTGTTGCGCGAGTAAATGCAGTTTAATAACATATTTAATTACGCGCGGCAATGTCTAAAATTAAACTTTGAGGACCTCGTGGAGGCTCAGGAAGCATGGTACAACATTTTAGAATCAAGATATTTTTTTCCATTTATACACACCCGATATAAGGATTTTTTTGATATTTTTTATATTTATTACTGTCAAACTCAAGTGTTTCTGCCTTGGTTTTTAGATATAATTTAAAAAAATTATAATTGAATAAATTGGTTATGACATTTATTTATAGTAATTTTATTTAGAAGTTTAATTTGAGTTACATCTGTTTTTTACAGTAATAATTATTTCAGAAATGTTATTTTCTTCCTTCAAAGTAACCACAGGAATGAACTCAACATTAAAATATCCACACCTCATACAACCTTTCGATTCTACATTGAAACAACATTACAAAATAATACTTAGTAACTTTATTACTCGCGTGACTATTTTCGTAAAAACTTTACAACTCCTATTTTCGTGGTTTTGCCACATAAATAATAATCGAGTGTAAAATGTTCCAGTTTCACAACGCTCGTGGAGCTTTGGGCGAGAAAAAAAAAATACATTGCGGGACTTGAATCCAGGTCTCGGTCAGTTTTTCCTTCGCCCGTTTGACGTCAATTGAAAATTTTCAACGATTTCTCACGTGTAATATTATTATTGCGCTTTGCCATATGCTAAAAATACGCGCATTTTGCAGTTGAAATAGAACAACTAAAAACTCTCGATGTTTCGCAGAATAGAACAATGCTTGCGAAATATAAATCCCGCTGGACGTATATCACTAAGTTTATCTAAACACTTTTACAACCTTCAGTGATTAATTAATTAAATAAAACTGAAAGGATTGAAAAAAAATTGTGTTGTTTTAAGATTAATTGCTTAGACTATTCATATTAATCAAACGAATATCACTCTGCAATCAAATATGTACAATAACTATATTGAAGAAGCAGATACTTGTGTCGCCTATTTTCAAAAACCCCTAAATCTATTTTAAAACAATGGATTTAGAAGTTTTTGGAAATAGGCGACTCACTTGATGAAACTACATCACAAATCGATAAACGAAACAACATGTTTAACATCGTTAATGCTTGTTGCGTTACACTCTTGATGGAACCGGATGTACAAATTTGGTAAAGAAAATCACTTGTTTTATTCCATGATTTTATTTTCAGTTTCCTTACACGTGTTTCGGTCTTTACAGGTCATTCTCAAAGGTTAAACTCTTTAACCTTTAAGAATGATCTGTGAAGACCGAAACACGTGCCAGGAATCTGAAAATAAAATCATGGAACAAAACAAGTGTTTTTCTTCATCAAACAAGTTTAACCCTTCGGCCCTGACAGTGGTATTTACAACCAATAAAATTTTGTAAACATAGTGGGAATTTTTCTTTTAAATATACATACATCTATGCATGAGCTGTACCTTTTCCGATAATTGTTTGTTTTTTAAAATTGTTTAATTTGAAGTCTTAAACGAGTGTTTTCCACTCCCAGATTAAGCATGAAGTAAATTTTCAGGCTTTTCTAAACTCGAAATTTTACTTCATGCGCCACGCGCATAAAACACTGATTTTAGGCGAAGTTCAAAATATTCTACTAAAGCAGTATGCTAAAAACGTGTATTCTGAACATCAAATCACATCAGTGTTTATTCACTTGGTTTTGTTTCACTTATATGTATTTTATTTTCTACTAGTTTCGGCTTAATGCCATTATCAAGAATGAATTGAATTCTTGATAATGGCATTAAGCCGAAACTAGTAGAAATTAAAATACATATAAGTGAAACAAAACCAAGTGAATTTAATTTACAAACCATTATATTTTAAAATATTTTACCAAGTGATTAATGAGAAAAAAGTGTCCGATAAAATTTCGAGTTTAGAAAAGCCTAAAAATTTAGTTTGGTATTATATATACGCTGTAAATTTTCATATATTCACCGTTTCTTGAAAGGGTTCGATTTAAAGCTTTAAACGAGTGCTTTCCACTCCCAGGTTAAGCATGAAGTAAAATTTCGAGTTAAGAAAAGCCTGAAAATTTGGTTTGGTCGCGTAGCGCGAAGCGCGGAGTGGCCAAACCAAATTTTCAGGCTTTTCTAAACTCGAAATTTTACTTCATGTGCCACCTGTATAACAGGCCGATTTCTCGTGAAATCCACTTATTTACAATATTTCAGTATTTTCAGTGTTTAATACGCGTGGCGCATGAAGTAAAATTTCGAGTTTAGAAAAGCCTGAAAATTTGGGTTGGTCGCTCCGCGCTTCTCGCTACCAAACCAAATTTTCAGGTTTTTCTAAACTCGAAATTTTACTTCATGCTTAACCCGGGAGTGGAAAACACTCGTTTAAAGCTTAAAATTAAGCTTCTTAAAAATAAGCGTATGCATGTCTATACTAAAAAATAAATCCCTGTATATAAATTATGTAACTAAAAAGAAGAATATCTTGAATTTGTTTCTAATCATAAAAATAAAAATAGTAAATATTATAATTGTTATCAGTCTATTTAAAATATGCAACAAAACATATATGTCGGTAAAGCTAGCAGGTACTTGACGGCTTTTTATCGCCTATTGAAATGCACAAAAAGATTTTTTTCCGTTGCAATATATTTTTTTTAATATAAGGTTCTGCTGGCTTTACCGTAAAGTTAGCAAAACCGCACAAAATTGCACTACAATGGCAAAACATGACAGCAAAAATTATCATCTATTTAAATGCCTAAACATATTTTTTGCCGCTCCAATATTATTTTTGATACATGGTTCTGCTTTTCACTTGGTGTCCCACAAATAACAGGGAATCTACCCTTCTGACCTAGACAATAAAATACCAGTGAATATAAAATAGACAGAACGCTGGGTAAAAAAATCGTCACGTTAAAGTCACAGCCAACTAACGTGTCGACATCTACGCAGCAGCACGAAGGACTACGCTCTAGCATGAAAATTTGTTAAAATACTGATCTATTGTTAGTGGCAAAACCGAACATCCTAAGCAGCAATAGAAAGATTTTTAATTAAAATATTGCTTGAGAGCTAAGACAGAGATGCTATGCTCGCTCCCTCTACATGAATAAGATTCATTTATACCTATTTTGCACGACCAGATGTGACAACAGGGCTGTTGAATTTTAAATGAACGCACCGGAACTTCGTCCTCCACTTTTTTCTAGACGTATTTCTTCTATACACATACATACCGTTTGTTTGTTTTATCGATAAAACTATAAAAGAAACCAACGGTAAGTAATCATTTATTATTAACAATAAAAATCGTTGATAACAGACTAATGTCCGGTTTCACCAACTTCAACTAAACCTTATTCGTTGATTAAAATTATTTGTCGATTGTAATAGATATTTTCCCTGTCATAAACATCAATGTCATGTGAATTGATTGATTTTTTGACACTTATGAAACTATTATTAGATTTATAACTACTAGATGAATAACTATTGGCCGATTTAACTCACGTTAGTGAAACCCGGCATAAATATTTTATACCGGTGTATAGTTAGCAATAGATTCTATTCCTCATTCTACATTACACGTGTATTATTTATTGTTTCGTGAATTGGTAAATCCCATTTCTACTATCATTTTTATGCAAAATCGATACACATTATTAGTAATAATGCTTTATTATTTTGCGAAATTGAAATAGTTGCAATGGAAAATTTTGTTATTGGAAATAATAAAAATATGATATTTTTGCCTAAAAATCTATTTAGATTGGCTTAATTTGACACAAAACTTGAATGAATATAACAAAAATAGAATAAAAATTGTCCCTAGTAAGTTGCGGTGTTTCTATTTAAATTCACCGTTCGGCCATTCCATAAATAAGTGCACTCTTTTTGGGGGTACATCAGGGATTTTAGCGAATTTCACATCTATTATAGAGGCTAAGACATGTTATTTGGTTGTTACTAGATGTTAAACAAATTATTGTGTCAAAAGTTATAACAATATAAACTTTTTGTATACTTTTATTTTGAACTCAAAAATGTCGTAAACCGTTACCTATACAAAAAAAGTTATTCTTTACTTTTTTGTGCTTAAATGTTCAAAGTTTGAAATGCGTCAATGCAGCGCTCGGGTAAAAAAATCATATCTAAAAATGTTTTAAAGTGCCCATCTTTTTGGAAACGGAAACATTCTTATGAAGGAAAGTATATATTATACCCCAAATATATACTTTTTTCAAAAAAATTTAAGCATGAGTATTTGATTATTTTGTGAGATTTGTTTTATTTATTAAAAAATCCTATCTAAATAAAGTTTTTTCGAATTAGGAAAAAAGTTATTTTAAACTTTGAACATTTAAGCATAAAAAAGTCAAGTATAAATTGTTTTGTATCAGTAACGGTTTACGGTTTATATGTACAATTCGCTAAAATCCCTGATGTACCCCCAAAAAGAGTGCACTTATTTATGGAATGGCTGCGTTACAAAATATTTCTCTAAAATTTGAGACATTTCTACTTTACTTTTTCTTAATTTACGAACGCTCCTCAATGTAACGGTGTTTCAATCCCAAAAAAATATCGATATTGAGTATCGATTATATCATATATCAAAGTATCGATACGCTAAAATATTGTAATGAAAAGTATCGATATTTAAAATAGCGATACTTTTCGATACTAGATATTTTAGTTTAAATATTTATTATTATTTAGTACTGCAAATAAATTTTAAAAACAATTTTACCTATGATAAATAATATTGCCAGGAATATTTTGATGACGGTTAGGAAATTACCAAAATCCGCCTTATACAAAAAATATAAATATAATAAAATTCAGATTTGCCAAATGAAAATTTTCACGCTTTTCTAAACTCGAAATTTTACTTCATACTTAAACTGTAATTGAAAAACACTCGTTAGAGTTTCTTAAGGACTTGAATTGAATTGTCTAGCGTTAATCACAAATAATTGACGGAATAATGGGCTGTAATCATAATCCTTTTATAATTATAATCATAATCATACTAAACTCAAAACTGTTGACATCATTTGATATTAAATAGCCGATAATTTTTGCTAACATCCTAGACCTGAATTTAGCAATTTTATTGCAGATTTGTGCGATTTTGCTAACTTTACGGTTGTCAGCAGAATATTATGTTAAAAACAAAATTATTATAGCGGAAAAAAATATTTTTGGGCATTTAAATAGCCGATAATTTTTGCTATCATGTTTGGCCATCGTAGTACCATTTTGCGCTGTTCCGCTAACTTTAGGGTTAAGCTAGCAGAACCTTATATTTAAAAAAATATATTGGAGTCTAAAAAATAATTTTTGGGCATTAAAATAGCCGATAATTTTTGCTGTCATGTTTGGCCATTGTAGTGCCATTTTGCGCTGTTCTGCTAACTTTACGGTTAAACTAGCAGAACCTTATTTAAAAAAAAACATATATTGGAGTGGAAAAAATATTTTTGGGCATTTAAATAGCCGATAATTTTTGCTGTCATGTTTTGCAATTGTAGTGCAATTTTGTGCGGTTCAGCTAACTTTACGTTTAAGCCAGCAGAACCTTATATTAAAAAAAATACTGCAGCGGAAAAAAGTCTTTTTGGGCATTTAATTAGCCGATAAAAAGCCGATGATTTTGGTACATGTTACATGTAGTTCTGCCATCAAGAGTCTGTCATCTTTACCGACATAAACATGTCGAGTTCTATTAAGGGCAGAGCTAAATAAGTATCCATTATATTAAATAACCCAGAATTTAGATACAAAATCTACAATTATCATAAAAAGTGATGTTTAATTATTGTGTTTTTATTTTTATTTTTTTCAGTATGAATTTAAGACAAAGGGCATCAAGAAGAAAAAGGTGACGATAGAAGTTTCCGTCGATGGAGTAAAAGTCACGCTGAGGAAAAAGAAAAAGGTGAGTAGTTTTTCTTGCTTAGCCGAGGTTTATGACCGTCGAGTACACGGGAAAACTTTCGCGGTCCCCAATCAAACTTAACTTTACGTCTTGCCAGAGGAAAGCGAGAAAAAATGCTCTTAGCGCTAACTTAAATTTATCACCGGATAAGATGAAGATGAAGAACAATTACGGATGTAATCTAACATGAAACATAAAATAACAGAATTAGAATTTTACATTCAATGATACTGAGATTTATTCCTGTATTTTTTTATATGTAGTATTTCAAGAATTTATCTTTTTGTTATAAAGGGTGTACTAATAGTAACTGACATTTTACATTTTTAATAAAACACATCTTATGTTTGATAATTCATAATATTTTTAATGATTTAGAAAGTAGAGACATGAAGGTTATATGTGATACAAAACATCTGACAAAATATGAAAGATGAAATTCGAGACAACATTGCGAAAATTTCTCAGGAATTATGTGAAAACGTTGTGAAAAGTTCATTAATAGAAGGAATATGTGCTCCATTAGCAGAGGCGGTCACTCTGCTGATGAAGTACATATTCTTTCTTTTAATGAAATTTTCACAACATTTTCACATAATTCCTGGGAAATATTTGCAATGTTGTGTCGAATTTCATCTTTAAGATTCTCAGTTGTTTGTAGTTTATTGCTGTATACTCTATCCTTAAGATAACCCCACAGAAAGAAGTCTAAATGTATCAAGTCAAATGACCTTGGTGGCCAATTCACATTACCTCGCTTAGAGATAACACGACCATTAAATATTTCTTGCAATAACTGTACGGTTTCATTGGCAGTATAGCATGTTGCACCGTCTTGTTAAATCCATATTTCTTTCACCAAAATTCTCACCATGTTTGAGATAATTTTTTACAATTCTACCCATTGTTCGATGGAGTATTTCTCCATAACTTAACCTCAACGTCTAGTAATGACAGTATATAAATATCTGTACACTAGTTTTACCGCAAAAAAATGGCGGCTAATTTAAAATTTCAGTTACTTTTGGGACACCCTTTATTATACTATAATTGGGTGGTCCTGTTGGGTAATAAATATAGTAATCATTATTATCAAATTAATTATATAATTTTAGCGTTAGCTATCGAATCCATTAATATATATTTTTATTTATAGAGGAAACACTGGCTTGATGAAGGGAAGCCGATCCTCCTCTCCCATCCAATCTACAGGATATTCTACGTATCGCACGACTCTCAGGATTTGAAAATATTTAGCTACATAGCTCGTGACGGAGCTTCAAACGTATTCAAGTGTGCAGTTTTTAAATCCAGTAAAAAGGTAAGCCAATTATCTGAAAATAAATAATGCAATTAGAAAATTGAACAATGACTTAAACATTTACAACTTTATAATTCAATATCTGTCAGGGTATTAGCTCGAGAAGTAGTTGTTTCAATAAATATTTGGAGACTTGTCTCAATGAGACAACAATTTTGCAGAAAGTCGATATTAATTTTAATTCGTGATTATATTTTGTAAATATTCTGCAAACTATTGACAAACTCAATTTTTCTCTATGTTAAATTGTCTTTATTTAAAACTTTATAAGATTTTTGTGGAACACTGTCGTAAAATATATCAATGACTTTTTAATAGATAAAAAAGAAAGCACAATAAATGGATTAATATTATAAAATCCCATTGATATTTTATAAATTTACAAAAATCTCGAAACATTAAAAATCTCATGAAAATTTCATAAAAATTACGAAAATCTAATAGATTTACGAGGTTTTAAAATTCAACTGAAACTTTAAATATGAAATGAGCAGTATATTTTGAACTTTATACTAAATCAGTGTTTTATACGCGTGGCGCATGAAGTAAAATTTCGAGTTGAGAAAAGCCCGAATTTGGATTTGGACGCTGCGCGTCCAAATCCAAATTCTTAGGGCTTTTCTCAACTCGAAATTTTACTTCATGCTTAGTCTGGGAGTAGAAAACACTCGTTCGATAACTTTTTCAAGTTTTTAATTGATTCATAAAAACTCAATTGTTTTAAAGATTTTAGTCAATTTTTAAAATTTTTGCAATTTTTGTGAATTTCCATCATTATAAAAAAATTACGCTTTCATGAAAATCACACATTTTCCTTTTAGTGAATTTTCAAAAGTTTCCGTTGGTTTTCTAAATGTTAGTCAACTTGAAAAATACTAATGCCTTCTATGAATTTGGCAAGATTTTTGTGTATTTTCAAAATGTTTTAATTTTTTTGTATTGGTAAAATTTAAAGTTTCCATTCATTTTTAAAATCTTAGCGGTAATTTTTTAAAATGTTCTCACTTTTCATAAATTTCCATCAATTTTTTAAATCTTGGCAGTTTTCTTGGTTCTAATAAAATTACGAGGTTTTAAAATTCGACTGAAAATTTAAATATGAAATGATCAGTATACTTGGAACTTTACACTAAATCAGTGTTTTATACGCGTGGCGCATATAGTAAAATTTCGAGTTGAGAAAAGCCCGAATTTGGATTTGGACGCGCAGCGTCCAAATCCAAATTCGGGCTTTTCTCAACTCGAAATTTTACTTCATGCTTAGTCTGGGAGTGGAAAACACTCGTTCGATGACTTTTTCAAGTTTTTAATTGATTTATAAAAACTCGATTGATTTCAAGATTTTTGTCAATTTATAAAATGTTTGCAGTTTTCGTGAATTCCCATTATTATCATTAATTAATAAAAAAATACTCTTTATTAAATATCAAACATTTTCTTTTTAGTGAATTTTCAAAAATGAGTTTTCGTTAGTTTTCTAAATGTTCGTCAACCTAAAAAAAATGCCTTTTATGAATTTGGCAAGGTTTTTGTATATTTTTAAAATGTATTAATTTTTTTGTATTGGTAAAATTTAAAGTTTCCGTTGGTTTTAATAATGTAATAGGTAATTTTCTGAAACTTTCACACTTTTCATGAATTTCCATCAATTTCTTAAATCTTGGCAGTTTTCATAGATTTCCTAAATTTTCGTTAATTAAAAAAAAGATAAAATTAGAAAATAAAAAGATTTAAAATAAATTGAATTATTAAATGTTGAAACTTTTCTTGTATTCAAGTCAGTTTTTATAATTTTATGTTTTATACGCGTGGCGCATGAAGTAAAATTTCGAGTTGAGAAAAGCCTGAATTTGGATTTGCTGCGCGTCCAAATCCAAATTCTTAGGGCTTTTCTCAACTCGAAATTTTACTTCATGCTTAGTTTGGGAGTGGATAACACTCGTGCGATAACTTTTTTATTTATTAATTTTAATTTTATAAAAACTCAATTGTTTTCAAGATTTTGAAATGTTTGCAGTTTTCGTGAATTTTCATCATTATCATTAATTAATCAAAAAATTACGCTTTCATGAATATCAAACATTTTCCTTTTAGTGAATTTTTAAAAATGAGTTTTCGTTAGTTTTCTAAATATTCGTCAACTTAAAAAATATTAATGCCTGCTGTGAATTTGGTAAGATTTTTGTATGTTATCAAAATGTTTTAATTTTCTTGTATTGGTAAAATTTTAATTTCCGTTGATTTTCAAAATGTTAACGATAATTTTCTTAAATGTTCACACTTTTCATGAATTTCCATCAATTTTTTAAATCTCGGCAGTTTTTATGGATTTTCTAAATTTTCGGTTATTAAAAAAAGATAAAATTAGGAAATAAAAAGATTTAAGATTCAAAGTAAATGTATTTCTTAAATTTTTACACTTTTCATGTACATCCGTCAATTTTTCTAATCTTGGCAATTTTCATGGATTTCCTAAATTTGTGTTAATCTTAGAAAAAATTGATAAAAATAAAAAAATTAAAAGAAAACTGATTTAATATTTAAATCATCGATTTTTTGACATTTTAAAAATTAATAAAAACAATAAACGTAAATAGTTAAGTATTTTAATATTAACGAAAATATAGGAAGTTTATGAAAACCGTTCAAGAATTTAGAAGTTAACGGAAATTTAGGATAACAGTTAATATTGATGAAGGATTGAATTAAATTACACTTGGTTTGTTTTACAATTTTCTCTTTACTATTTACTCGACTAGTTTCGCGTTTTACAGCATTCTGGTGCAAAGGGGAGTGTGCAGTTCTGCACTGCACTTAGGCCTCATTAGGCCCATTGTGCCACCTCCCGTAGATCACCCATCCTTAGTTTAGCCAGCCCACCTTGTTTAGGTATTCTAGCATAGCTGAGGTGGGTAGATCTCTTATGTAGGCCATTGTAGGCCATCTATCACCCAGTATGGACTCCCTGATTGACGATAGTGCCGGGCATTCACAAAGAAAATGCCATGCAGTCTCGTCTTCCATGCTGAAACCTCTACGAGATGGGGAGTCAACTATCCCCATCCTATAGAGGTGTCCGTTTAGTCCACAGTGACCAGTAACGATGGCAGTTAAGCGCCTGAGATTCCCTCTAGCCAGCTGCAGGTACCGTTTCGCTGATCTCTCATTGGGATACACAAGTGTTTCCTTAGAGAGCTTGCAGCCCTCGATATCATCCCAACGCATCCTGAATTTCTGCAGGGCATTGGTTTGTAACATGTTACACAGGGAGAGAGGAGCTAACCGCA
Organism: Philonthus cognatus; assembly: GCA_932526585.2. Classification (NCBI taxonomy): domain Eukaryota; kingdom Metazoa; phylum Arthropoda; class Insecta; order Coleoptera; family Staphylinidae; genus Philonthus; species Philonthus cognatus. Next base: position 43,140,364 of record OW052244.1, read on the forward strand.
CTAGCGGCTCCGGTGAGAGTAGATTCATCCCAGCCGCAGCTCTTGCCAGCGCGTCAGCTCTCCCGTTACCTGTGTCTGTATCATGCCCTTTCACCCAGCAGACTTCAATGTTTTTGTGCATTGCTGCCTGTCTGAGTTTCCGTGGCACTCTATTTCGGTCTCTGACGAAGCATAGGCTTTCTGCAGAGACAGAATCGCTTGCCTGCTATCCGTTAAGATTAGTATGGCTACATTTGTCACCTTGCGGTTTATGATGTACTCAGCCGCAAGTGTTATTCCTATCAGCTCCAGTTGCGTGATGGTTCCATGAATTCCCATCGGAATCTTTGTTTGGATTTTTAGGGTTTTAGAGAAAACTCCAAGGCCCGATCCTTCTCTCCTTTTAGATCCATCTGTGTAGATCCTTATAGCAGACTCTCTCATCCGCTTAGTGGGTTGAACAGTAACGTTGTAGGGTGTGTTCCGTATTAGTGTTGGTATACAGCAGTTATTAACAGCCTCTAAAAGAGGTATATCTCTACAGACATTCCTCCAGAGGTGTCCTCTAACTTCCCCACAGCTGTTACTGTTCCAAATCCCACTGCACTGAAGGCGAAGTATAGTCGCCATGGCCTTCTTCTCCACGTGGATATCAAGTGGTGGAAGGCATAGCATGACTTCCATCGCCATCGTCGAAGTAGTGTGCATGGCGCCTGTTACACTAAGACAGACTGTCCGCTGCACTTGCGAGAGTTGCTTCCTCGTGGTCTTCTGTTTGGTTCTGGGCCACCAAACTGAAGCTCCGTAAGTCAGCATGGCCCTTATGACAACTGTGTACAACCACAGAGTCGTGCGTGGTTTCAAACCCCAGGTTTTCCCCACTGCCCGACCACATTGCCAGAAGGCTTTGTCTGTTTTGATATCGATGTGCGCTTTCCAGCTCAGTTTGCTATCGAGAGTGATGCCCAGGTATTTCACCTCGTCGCTGTACTGCAGCATCGTATTCTATAATTTTGGTGCTTTTTTCGACACCTTCCTTTTCTTGGCGAACAGGACCATCTCCGTTTTAGCAGGGTTTACCGATAGGGAGTGATCATTGCACCACCTAGAAACTATGTTTAGAGCTCCTTGCATCTGGTCGCATAGGGCGTCTTCAAACTTGCCACATACTAATATGGCCAGATCATCAGCATAGGCTGTCACAAACAAGCCTAGTTGCTGAAATTCGTCTAGTAGGCTGTCCAGAACCATGTTCCATAATAGTGGTGATAAAACACCTCCCTGAGGACAGCCTCTGTCAAGTTTACAGGTTATACGTTCCCTTCCCTGTTCCACTGTGACTATACGATTGGCCAGTGCATTGCCAATCCATTCACACAATTTAGATGGTACTCCGCGCTTGCTTAGCGCGTTTCCTATCTTCGGTATGGTCGTTTTATCAAACGCACCTTCTATGTCAACAAAAAAACCTAGGCATTATTAAGAGAATGAAGCTTGTCGGTTTCTTTTGTAATTCACTCCTGATAATCCTGTAAAACGCGAAACTAGTCGAGAAAATAGTAAAGAGAAAATTGTGAAACAAACCAAGTGTAATTTAATTCAAACCTTCATCAATATTTAAAAATGTTTTACCAAGTGATAAGTGAGAAAATTGTTCAAGAAATAACAGTTAATGTTATGAAAATTAACGAATATCTTGGAATAATATGATAAGTGTCAACATTGTTAATATTAATTTAGGTTATTCATGAAAACTGCCAAGATTTAAAAAATGGTCAAAAATTTAGTAATTTATAATAGGAGACAAAATTTTTAAAAAAAGTTCGACTATAGATAAATTTCTGGTAAATCTTTAAATGAAATTTTAATGCTTGACTTGTGTGTGAATTTTACAACAAGGAAAACGTTAAACTAAACGTCTGTGAAGTTTAAAAACACACATCATATTTAGTAAGAATAAAAACAAGAAATTAGAGTTTGTTATCGATAACGTGCAACTGCTTATTATTTTAATAACTTTATTTCATTTCATATTGATTTTAAAATGTTGCTGGATGTTTCTATTTTATCTCTGTAACATTAGAAACAATGTAAATTTATTAACAAAAAATATAAAAAAGTACAGCCGAACTTTTTTGTCTTTCAACATTACAAATAATAAAATGCAACTAACATATAGAGAGAGAAATTCCGCAGGAAATATGCGGTCGTTATACGGCTAACGAGTTTCAAGATGTGAAAAAACAAAAGGCTAGAGAAAAGCGCTGAGAGACATGAAATGAATGAGCATGTTAAATATATAATTCAGAAGAACTTTACGAGAATGCAAGTCGCGAGCACGCAGATTAATATTTATGTCGAAAGAGGGTTGTAAAACTTTTTAGAATGAAAGAAAACATGTGTATGAAAGCATGTTAGTTGTCACAAAAAATATTACTCCTATGTGTTTTATTTATTTTTTTTAAGTGAAAAAACAACATTGTGAATTGAACGAAATTATTTTATTTGCAGATAATTCACTAAAATAAGTCACGATTTATATTTAGAAATTAGAATTTAATTGTTGTCAAGTTTTACCTAACTCTGTAAACATGAGTAAAAAAATAGACACTTAGTTTGAATAAAACTTACCTTTAACCAGTGTTTTCCGCTCCTAGATTAAGCATGAAGTAAAATTTCGAGTTTAGAAAAGCCTGCAAATTTGGTTTGGTCGCCTAGCGCGAAGCGCGGAGCGACCAAACCAAATTTTCAGGCTTTTCTAAACTCGAAATTTTACTTCATGCGCCAGGCGTATTAAACACTGATTTTAAGCCAAGTTTAAAATGTACTTTTAAAGCTGAGAATTTTTCAAATTAAAGTATTTGAATATTCATTCAAAAACATTTTAGACTATTTAAAATGTTCTAATATTTAAATATTTTCTCAAAATTGTATTCAAATATTATTTAAATATACCGGTACTATAAAAATTCGATTTTGGCTTAGCTACATTTATTGTTTGAAACATTTTTTTGCAGGTTTGTGGGAAATCGATGTTTTCCGTTTTTACCTTGTACGGGGGTGGTTTAAGGGGAAAGAAGGGGGGTAGGAGTGGTAACCTTTTTTCTATCTTACTAGGAGTCCAGTATTTGACATGCACACACATTTCTAGCCAATTCAGATGATTTTTAGAGGCTGGGTGGTATTTTCATCTCTGACGACTAGACTATATATATATATTATTTGAAAAATCCTTAATAACTATTTTGTAACAACGGAAATGTTGCCAATAAACTAAACTAACTAAATAATGAAACTAAAATGAACGATAATTGAATTGTATTTAGTAAATAAACACACTGCGATATCAATTATGAAACTAATTACTTTACGTATTTACATTCTACATACAAATGGAATTCATACAAAAATTTGTTTAAAAATATATTTTAATTTTAATAAAATTACCTGCCGTTTATATCTTTAAATTATTAATAAAAGTATTAATAATGAATGCAATTAAATTCCAAAGCCCGACGCATTCACCATTGTACAATCACACACAAAAATTAATTAAAACCAATCGAATTCCTGAAAGTTCGCTAACCGCTGTAACCATTGGGATATGTCTACTCACAAGAAAGATATGTATTATTTACTACTCGTAAATCGAAATTCAATTTCTCGGCGACGCTAAATTTTATGCATACACAGATACCCTTGTAAAAAATGTAAATTATACTCGCGAGAAGCTCGCGTGCACTTTCGTGAAAATTCGCCCCCTTTTATGCCGGTGGCCGTAATTTCAGCAGGGAATTTCCCGGCGCATACATAATGTGCATTTTCCATGCAAGGACTGCCACCCATACAAATGGAAATATCGGCGCATTTATCAAACGTTTATACGACCGACAAAACCCATCCCCGCCCAACCACCGGCGATTTCCAACATTTTCCCAAAACCGAGGGTCCTTCATAAATACCACACAACGAATTTATTGTTTACTCGAAAAACGATTATTTACAGCTGTTCGTTTTGATATATTTGTGTGGTGGTTGAAAGAATAATCTGTTTACATAATTAATTGTAATTTTGGAACGCATTACAAGAAACTATTTTCAATTTCAAAAAAATACTGAAAAATACATCGAACTGTTCTTAGCCCCTTGAATTATAAAATTAAATTTAGATATATACAGGTTTTTTTTCTTTAAGGTATACTTTTATATTCCATATAAATGTTTTTAAAATTAATTAACGTGCAATTAAACCTAAGATGCGTACTTTGCGCTTCACTTGAAATCAGTGTTTTATACGCATGGCGTATGAATTAAAATTTCGAGTTTAGAAAAGCCTGAAATTTTGGTTGAAAATTTGAATACAAATAAACATAGTTTGTATATTTAGCGGTAAATGTAAAGTATTTGAATATATATTCTCTTTTACATATCAGAAATATTCAACAAAATGTCCTATTAATATAACATTTTCTAGTAAATTTAATTTTTTTATTTAAGAAAATTTGTGTTGTTACAAATTGTTTACACAAGTAAATTTCTATACTAAGATGATAACACTGTATATATACTTAAAATAAATTATATAACCACAAACAATGTTATAAAAAATATGCAAATAAATGTAAAATATGTTACTAATCATTATTTTAAATTCATTTTTCATTGCGTAGCTTGATCTGTTCTTACTATAAGAACTGCATCTTGTAAATACCCACCATTTTTAGTGCTATGCCATAAAACTTGATACAAGATATACATAGCGTCTAGTACACTTTTTGCTAGCCTTGTAACAACCCTGACAATGATGCATAATAGACGTCGATTATTTTAATATGTTAAAGTCGATTTTGAAATTTTTTGAAACATCGCTTTAAATTTGTAAAGTCCAGGAACCAAGTTTTTGAAATAAAATCCCTGGTTTTTCAAAATTATTTACATTTTTATTCGTTAATATATTTTTTTAAGTATAGCTGACTAGTGATGGAAATAATCGAGATACTATAACCGAGTTAATCGATTATTAAAATATCTCGATATAATCAATTATTGTTTATCGATTATTATTTCGATAATTTCTATTAGCGATTTTTAAATTGTGAGTCGTGAATCAATTTTCTATGGGTATCTACCTAAGCGTTTCTTGAATTTCAGATCAAATTATCGTTTTATACGCCTAGTGCATGAAGTAAAATTAAAAAAAGCCTAAAAATTTGGATTTGCCTGGGCGCGACTCGCTTCGCTCGCGCGCCCCGTAAAATCCAAATTTTCAGGCTTTTCTGAACTGTATAGCTAATGTTAGGTTGAATTAGGTTAGGTTAAAAATGAGTAATACTTGCTTTTCAAGGCAGAACGAACTAAATCGATGCATTGAAAACAAAATTACAGTTCTTATATGACTGTCCTTTAAGACAAAGTGTGATATCACGAAGAAATTAATGTTCCGGAAAACAGAAATGAACCCTTTGTTTATTTTTCATTAGATCCTCAATGACGATTTAATTGTAAAAAAAATGTTCCAAATTTCTAAACAGCACAACAGTTCAAACAAAGAAGAACAACAGTGTATTCCTTATAATGTTGCATTAGTTTATTCATTTTGAAACCTGCCTAAGCGCTCAGATTTATTTTTTAACACAGTGAAGTAAGGAATAAAACAAATACAAATACACTGGCGAAAGAAATTAACGCATCACATTAATTTTTTTAATTTAAAAATAAAGTTTTGATGTTTAAAAACAAAAAAAATAACAACAAAACCAACTGAACTATAATAATGATTTTCAACACATTTTCTTTCATTAATGACTAAAATAATGTCATAAATAAAAAGAGGAAAAAAGTTAACATGTGATTATAAGACTTAATATCTAGTGTTTCCTCCTCTTGCTCGAATAACTGCCTGACAGCGACGGCTCATACTGTTAATTAATGATCCAATTTCATCCTGGTTAATATCTTCCCAAATTTCCTGCAATCTTTGTCCAAGCTCTTGTTGATTGCTTGGACGCCGAGGAAGTGCTCTAAGGTGTCTGCCCATCGCGTCCCATAGGTGTTCGATCGGATTAAGATCGGGACTCCTGGCTGGCCATTGCATTGTGTTGATACCCACTAGGTCAAGATACTGTTGTACAATTCGGGTACTGTGTGGTTTTGCATTGTCATGCATAAACAGGAAATCGTTTCCTCTAAAGGGAGCAAAAGGCATTACGGATGGTTCTAAAATGTTTGCAATACAAGACGCTGCCGTGATGCTTCCTCTTGGTATGACCACCAACTCCGTACGAGCCTCTAAAGTGATTCCACCCCACACCATAACAGAGCCTCCACCAAACATAACAGTCGGAACAATGTTACACTGCGCATAACGTTCACCTGGCCGTCTGTACACATGCATTCGTCTGTCACTGCCGTAAAGACAAAATCTGGACTCGTCGCTAAACATAACATTAGCCCAATCGGCCTGTAACCAGTTTACATGTTCTTGCGCAAATATTAACCTGGCTCTGCGATGGTCTGCGGTTAATTGTGGTCCTTTTGCCGCTGTTTTCGGAGTTAAATTAAAACCACGTAACCTTTTTCTGATGGTAACGGAACTTACATGAACATTGTGGATCTCTGCGAGCAAATTTTGTAGCCTAGGAGCCGTAATAAACCGTTCGCGTAACGTCTGCATCATTAAAAAACGGTCTTGAACAGCAGTTGTGGCCCTTTTTCTCCCTTGTCCTGGCCTTCTTGAGTATGCCTGAGTTTCCCGATGTCTCTTCAAGACACGGGATACGGTCGATTGATTAACACCAAGACGCTGACTGATGTAACGCTGACTCCTACCTTCTTCTGCAAGTGTAACCACAATCACAGCTTCTTCACTGCTTAAATTAAGATTCGGACGTCTATCCATATTCATTCTTCACTATTTAGCACTTAATTTTAACAATTACTTGAAAACAAACTCAAAAAGAAATTTTATATGAACCTTTCTTACAGTCAGAATAATGAAAAGTGCTTCATTTTATTTATTGACAGAAAACCATGAGAACAAAAGACAAAACACAACATGTAAAACAGCATGCTTGATAAGATTTCTTATTGTAAAAATATGTTTGTGTTCAAAGAAAACTCGATTCCAAGATATCAAAAAAATCACAAATGATGCGTTAATTTCTTTCGCCGGTGTACTTAAAACAACTAAACTAAACTAAAAGAAGGATATCTAGTAGATTTCGATTTCAACTACTTGAATCAATGAAAAGTTGAAAGGATTTGTTTAGGTTTTTAAAAAATAGAAAGTTGCGTAAATGCAATTATAGTTTGAATTAATTCCTACTTAAGAACTAATTAATTTCATTTAGAAAAAAGATATGGATATCTAGTAGATTTCGACTTTATTTCAGGAAAACATAACTGTTCGATGATTTTTATTTTGTTATAGTTACGTGAAGTTGTTTCAACTGTTTGTAATTGGTTTATTCATTACTTTCCTATATTTTATTGTGTTTGAAATACGCATATAGCCTATAATGAAATATAGTGAAGTAAGGATTAAAACAATTACAAAAATCTACTAGATTTGCTTTTTCAGTTTTCAATCAATCGTGTATTTCTATTTTAAACCGAAGCAGTAATAAGTCAAGTGTTTAATCAAACCAATTAGTTTTTACGCATTTAGTATTTTTTATTAATGCATTTATTATTCGTTGAACGAGTGTGTTCTACTCCAAGATAGCGTGAAGTAAAATTTGGAGTTTAGAAAAGCCTGAAAATTTTAATTTACAGAGACGCGCGAGCGATGCGAGTCGCGCCCAGGTAAATCTAAATTTTCAGGCTTTTTTAAACTAGAAATTTTACTTTATGCGCCAACTACATAGACATTTGTTTATTCTAAAATCCATTGCTTATTCAGTATTAATCTGATGGTGATGATAATGAACAAGATGTATGTCAAATATATATGATGTTTGCATTATGAATTGTCATGATTTTTATTTTCTCTAATCTCTTTTTTAATGCGTAGAAGATTGTTCAAGTTCAAACATATATGCTAACTACGTATGTTTAAGATTTACATCGAACTCAGGTTGATTTTATGTTTGATCTTGCCTTACAATATACTATTGATATAATCCGAATAGTCTAACCATTATTTCGTTTATTATTTATAGAGCGAATAATCAAATTATTCGATTATTTTTATAATCAAAACAATCGATGATTTCCATTCTAATTATACCATCACTAGAGTAGGTGGAAGATGCAGAAATAATTGATTTTTATATCGATATAGTATTCGGTTCCATTAAAAGTAGTAGTAATAATAATCGATGTAAAAATCGATTACTAAAATATCTCGGTCCAAAATGATCGATTAATTAAATATCTCGATTATTTCCATTCCTAGCTGTGACGATTTTTCCATGTGAATTTTCAAACATTTGTTGTTTTTATTAAAGCTTGATTTGAATGTTCTAATGAATGTTTCCAATCCCAGAATTGAAAATTTTATTTGGTCGCGTAGCGCGAGGCCCGGAGCGACTAAACCAAATTTTCAGGCTTTTCTAAATTCTAAATTTTACTTCATGCGACACGCGCATAAAACACTGGTTTTAGGTAAAGTTCAAAATATACATCTATACCATTCTGCTTAAGTAGCATATTATGAACTTCACAATATTTCAGTGTTTTATACGCGTGACGCATGAAGTAAAATTTCGAGTTTAGAAAAGCCTGAAAATTTGGTTTGGCCGCTCCGCTTCGCGGAGCGACCGAACCAAATTTTAAGGCTTTTTTAAACTCGAAATTTTACTTCATGCTTAATCTGGGAGTGGAAACACAATAATTACTAAAGATTTACAGCAAATACGCTAATATTGGCATATGCATACTTAAAAAAATTCCCTGTATGCATAAATCACTCGGAGTTGAACCGGAAACCAAAAACAAACGTTATTTGCTCTAAATTGGAACCTAAGAAAAATCGAAGCAAAAATTTAAACGGTTTGAATCTCTGATTTATTTCCAGTGTATTAATATTTTTTATTTTAAACACAATTTTCTTTTCACACAAAATTATTTCCATAAGCTGCATTAATTTATACCAAGCTCTTTTTTATTATAAATTTAATTGAAACCCATAAAGTTATTAAAGCAATTTATATTCAAATTTAAATTGATAAAAAAAATATATATATGGTGAATATGCTGGAATTTATTTTACTCCTCGATGATGAAATGGTGGATGCGCCTGGCTTTTAAATTTAATTGCGTTCATAATTATTATCTTCATTAATTATTTTAAAAAAATAAGCGGGAGGTAAATTGATTAAAATTAGAATTTGTTTTTAAATACATTGTTTATGGATTCAATTTGTAAAATGTAAATACGTGAAGTAATTAGTTTCGTAATTGATATTGTTGTTTGTTTATTTACTCAATACAATTCAATTAGCGTTGATTTCAACGTCAGCTCGCGGACTAACTTCAGGGTAGGCGATACACCCAAGGTAATATACATCTGTTAATGAAAGGTAACTTCGTTGTGCCACTTCTTGTATTTTTATACAGCGATACCAACTTCAAATTTTGTGTGCTTTGTAGGAATGTTCAATCTATATCGATTTATTTATGCAAAATAATCGATATTTCTTTTCCCGATATATCGCTAGTAACGACAACTTATGGTCAGTATTGGTACATACGATAATAACACTAGACAACAACAAATTTGTTTATGACAATTTTTTCTTTTAAAATGAAGCAGGCTATGACATTAATTGTTGCCAATATATTTGTTTTGTTCAACTGTCAACATTTTGTTCAATACAAATTTTTTTAATAAATCAGTGAAAATGTCGGGGAGTTTATAAACAATCTAGTGAAAATTATTATTACGTGTATGGGTTGTATATTGTAATATTCGGGTTTTTATAGCTTTGGCATAATAGAACAAAGAACAGCATTCCTGAGAATTTAATTTCCAAAATTCAAATTCGTTTGTACCATTTTACATTAAACTTAGACTTATTAAACAGACCGTTAGGACTTTAGAAATAACTTCAGAAGTGTATTAAAAAAATATTCTCTAGTGTGCCAATTGGTAAAATAAAAGCCAGTATTTACATTGATTCGTAAATTAAAACAAAATTGTAATGTGAACAATTGTAGAATAAAAATGGAAACAACTGAAAGAAATACCTGGTATGCTTTCAAAAATTTAAATTTGTTTGTTGTAATCATGAGTGACAATTTATAACCTTTTAAAATATTATCAGCAATTATAAAAGGACAAGTTGCAGAATGTGACTTAAGGTGCATTTTTCGCACAATTATTTGGGCATTTTTAGATTGAATTTAGAATGTTTAATTGAGGAACATGGGCGGAGGATCCATCTAGATATTTACAATATAGATAGATGCTATTGAGGCAGGTGGAACAGGATGATTTAAGGATTATATATATATTTGGCATTTAGTTAGAGAAAGTAATCTTGTCCACCATATGAAGAAAAAATAACTTATTTACATTTATATTGTAGCATAATTATCATTTTAAGCTTTTTACAGCTTAAGATTGTATTTCGGATAATTATTACTTTAGAGTTAATTTTGAAATCGTTATATTTAAACTAAAATTTTGCATTATGTTGGAACACATGTATTTCTAAAAACAGCCATATTTTCAAAAATCGAATAGGTGCAGTCCTTATACTTTATAGTTATGCTTTTTTAATCGGGTTGATTTAAAATTATTCAAAAAAACTAAATAAACAAAACTTTTTTCTAAATTTGTGGCCTGGTGTAATTAGTTATCTCTTTATTAAGAAAGAAATAAAACATTTTAAATAAAGTGTAAATGTATGTAAAGTTATTGAGAGGGAAAACAGTTCTTCTCAATAACTTCATAAAGTGTAATATGTTTTACCAAGTGCCAGATAAGAAATTAATTCAATAAATTGGAAATCTCTATCCACACAAAACTATAACTATAACTCATCTACAAACGCACTAAATTTTTAAAATTAGCGATTACAAACTTACAGTTTTCCACTAAGATTTCTCGACACAGTAACGCCCCAAAAAACGACGAGTAAACCTTTTGAGTGATAAAGCTATAGATACTGTTTCATGTGTTAAACAAAGAAGAAGTGTCGGTACAGAATTGTTTCTTATTCTATGAGCATCCTTTATTTTTCATAAATCAAATTAACATTGTTTTCTGCACTGACTAGTAAAAATAAAAAAACTGACACAAAAAAAGAAAAAATACAGGCAGTTCAAGAAAAAACAATTTTAACTGTATCTCAATAATTAAGTTAAATCCATTCTCTTCTTGTTTTTTTATATTGAATTGTTTCGTGTGCACGAAGTTTTTCTTATAAGTATACATATCCTGATATCAATGCATTTTGAAGCACTCCTTGATTTTTTTTATGTTGAATTTAAAGCTACTAATGAGTGTTTCCATTCCTTAATATGAAGTATGGAGTATAATTTCGAGTTTAGTAAAGCATGAACATTTGATTTGGTTGCGACCAAATCAAATTTTCAGGCTTCTCTAAATTCAACATTTTACTTCATGCGCCAGCCGTGTATTTTGAATCCTGCTATAGCAGTATATTTTTAATACTGACTTAGCTGCGTATTTTTTAATTATACAATAATTATTTATTTTATACAGGTGGCGCATGGAGTAATATTTTGAGCTTAGAAAAGCCTGAAAAATCTATTTGATAGACTTTTTATAATGATAATCTTAGGGGACAAATAGTATAGATATTGGTTTCATTAGAACAAAAAATTGTATTTTTTTGGACGAGAGAGAAACGGCAATGAATGATACGATGTCCGAATTATACATATTATTTTTTTCTTAACAGCGTTTAACAATTATTTCAACTATTTTCTAATTTCACACATAGTAAAACATTAAGTGATATTATTTTTAAAAAAAGCCATGTTAATAGATTCATTTGTATGTGGGATTTTCGTTTCAAATATGAAATAACTTTTAAGATCCTTTTAATTATTATTCAAGTAATTTCATATTGATAATTAATATTATAGGTCACAATCTCGTAAACTTGACCATAAAATTGTTTTTCTTTGAACAAATATCACGTTTTGTTTATTTTGTTTGATTGAATAATTTGAATAAGATTTTTGTTATTTTATCTGAAATTATTTCATAGTATACACGGATGCATCGAAGAAATAATAGAGATTTGGCAATCCGACAAAAATCCATCGGTGACATCACACGTGAAAACACTGTTTGGGTATAAATAGTGCCTACGAAAATAAATCACATTTTCACCGTCTCTAAATAAATCACAATTTTAATTTATTTACAAAGAATTACATTTTTCGCTGTTTAAGAGAATTATTAATAAAATTAATATTTGGATTTTTATAAAATTTTATAATGTTTCTTTCAAGTGTACCAATGCCTAAGCGTATGCATTATAAGGCATTCGTTTTTTTTTTTATTGAGTTCAATTTAAAGCTACTAACGAGTGTTTACAATCCTTGATTAAGCATAAAGTAAAATGTCTAGTTTAGGAAATCCTAAAAAATTGGTTTGGTCGCGTAGCGAAGCGAAGATGGGTTATTGTGGTTTAATATTTGCGATGGATTTTCTGACTTGAGGATGATGAATTGAACTGTTGGGCTTGTTAGCTTCGTAAATAGTCTATTTCTAGATACATATCCATTGTGGCATTTCTGTCTGTCTCTTTGTGTTTGTATACATGTATATTTGCGAGTATCCATCCATGAATGTTTGTTGAAGTGTGATATGTGTGCTCTCGTAAAATTTTATATCTGCTATTTATCTCCATCCAACTAAACTGCATTCACTACATTTGCATCTATTTGAAATAAATATATAGTATTGAATTTAAATATTTTTTTTAAATAACAAAATAATGATTAATTGTACAAATAAAAACAATTAAATAATTGAAGATTATTCTGTGTAACGTACAGTTCTATTCAATAAAAAAGCGTACAACTACTGAACCCGATTTTGACAGTATTTTGCTAATATGATTTTGGCTTTTTTTTAACTGTATCAGTAGGATATCAAAGTTTAAACCTTTACCATAGCAACCACTTAAAATATAATCTTAGGTGCAATGTAAAACAGTAAGTGCACCCTTATTTATTGAATAGAACTGTACATTATATCCGGATCATCGTTCATCTTATAGCTTTCATCGTGGACATTAGAGCTATTGGAAATTTATTTAATCTTCTAACTTATGATTGATTAAAAACATATATTATTTTGTTAAAGAGATAAGGTGGTGAGTTGTTGATCATCTATTTTCAAAAACCCACAATTAGCCACCCTTAGGCCTATAAGAAATTATATCAAACTATCTGATCCCAAAAATAACGTGTAGCCACGAATTTTGAATTCTTTATGTACGATAAGAGGTTATTTTATCAATAGCAGACTTATAATTTGGTGAACTTATGGGAAATGAGACAAAACAAATGCATTACAAAACATAATTTTCATTTCTATATATAAGGAAGAACATCGAGGATACAATATTTTCAATCTAATTTAGGCTACACTAATATAAGTATAAATGAAATTGCCAATTCTTTGTTGCAGAATACTTCAAACATTAAAAGTGCGATTCTTTTTCACAATCTACAACAAGTTAGTCTTACAAAAACTATATGGAACACTCATTGAAACAACTACTTCCCGACTTAATACCCCGACGGACATTAACCAACCTACTGCAAATGTAACAATTTGGTTCAAATTATTCAGGCCATTTATAGACGCGTTTCGAGATTTATCTCACATCCGTATAGCGTTGCCATTCCCTCTGAATAATTTGACACCTTAGACTGGCAGTTACGTTGCGGTTCAAACATAACTAAAAATGAATTTGCCAATTCTTGGTTTTAGAATACATGCGATTCTTTTCGCAATCTACACTAATATATCAATTAATATGTTTTTTGCATATAAAAATGCTTTAGATAACTGTCTAGATTTTTGGTTTCTGTAACGTAGAAAACAGGTCCATTCATTGTTAACCTAAATTGATTATGGATTTTATTACCTGATTTATGTTTTTGTAACAAAATAAATTAAGATTCAGTGGCATATAGCGTTAAAACTGACATGCACGAATACATTTTTTAAACTCGTATAACACAAATGTTTTCCTGATGAACAGATTCTAGTTTAAATGAAAGGTAAAGTTTGCAACTTTATTTTTTATTTTTGACGATAGAATCTGCATTCATATGACTGACAACATTTTAATTATAACAGTATATTTTATATACAGCATCAGAGGGCCAATTACAAAACCTTACGGTTCCCCTTGCTTAATTTGCAAGCAAGCGTTTTATGATTTTGTTAACTAACACATCCACAAACGTATCTAGAGAATAGAGGATAGCAGATTTGTCTAGGCCTGTGTAGTGTAACATTGAATTAGGTCTAAAAATGTGGCTTACAACATTTCCTGTATAATTTTGTCTATTTATCAATCATTGGCGCCTTAAAGAAATAAGAAAAAGAAAGAAACGAAAAGAAAATTGCGTCTGTGCGAATTTGCCCTCGATTTGAACTAGTTAGAGACCAGAGCTGGGACGAATCCTCGTAAAAAGGATTCAAATCACGAATCCGAATCGTCTACTAAGATTCGAATTAGTAATACTCGAATAAAGGATTCGTAAGAGTTAAAACGGAAAACTAACTTTTTTAGTACTTTGAATAAAAACACTCATATTTTAGTCGATTACAGATGCTCCAATCTATAATTTCACTAACGCCCGGTATTATCAACTTTTTTTAAACAGGCATTTAGTTAAATGATGTTTAGGTTAAAGGTACATTTAAAATTGTCATGTGTATTATGAATCTTTGTAAAGGATTTTTAAGTAAATGTCATTTTAAGATCTGTTGGCAATAGATTGTATATGGGGTTTTGGTAAATTTCATATTTGCAGTAGGTAACACTCAATTATAACCTCTAATTTTTGCAGTCAGCTCGTTTGTGTGTCGTTTTATAAAACACTTGTTTGGTTATACAGGGAATTTTACTCTTAGGTAAACATATGCATAATCTGTACATTTTCCAACATCTGTTGTTTTTCAAAATAGCTTATTTTTAAACTCTAAACGTGTGTTTTTCACTCCCAGACTAAGCATGAAGAAAAATTTCGAGTTTAGAAAAGCCCCGTGAACATTTGTCGGGGGTCGCGCGGCGATCCGAGACAAATTTTCTGAGCTTTTCTAAACTCAAAATTTTACTTCATGCGCCACGCGTATAAAACACTGATTTCAAGTGAGGTTCAATTATACATAAATTCACAATATTTCTGTTTTGTACGTGTGGCGCACGAAGAAAAATTCCGAGTTTAGAGAAGCCCAGAAAATTTGTCAACAATATTGTGAATTTATGTATATTTGAACCTTACTTGAAATCAGTGTTTTATACGCGTGTCGCATGAAGTAAAATTTCAAGTATAGAAAAGCCCAGAAAATTTCGGGTCGTGCAGTCAAATTTTCTGGGCTTTTTTAAACTCGAAATTGTACTTCGTGCGTCACGCGTTTAAAACAAAAATATTGTGACTTTATGTATATTTGAACCTCACTTGAAATCAGTGTATTATACGCGTGGCGCATAAAGTAAAATTTCGAGTTTAGAAAAGCCCAGAAAATTTGTCTCGGGTCGCTGCGCGACCCTCGACAAATTTTCACGGGGCTTTTCGAAACTCGAAATTTTACTTCATGCTTAGTGTGGCAGTAGAAAACACTCGTTTATAGCTTCAAAATGAACTCTTCTAAAAAAGAAACAACTTGAACATTTTCTTTTAGGTAAACATATGCATAAGCTGTAAATTTTCCGACATCCGTTTTTTTTTTAAAAAGAGCTTAATTTGAAACTTTTAATGAGTGTTTTCCACTCCCAGACTAAGCATGAAGTAAAATTTCGAGTTTAGAAAAGCCCCGTGAACAATTTTCTGGGCTTATCTAAACTCAAAATTTTACTTTATGCGCCACGCGTATAAAACACTGATTTCAAGTGAGGTTCAAATATACATAAAGTCACAATATTTCTGTTTTAAACGTGTGACGCACGAAGTACAATTTCGAGTTTAATAAAGCCCAGAAAATTTGTCTGCGCTACACGAGACAAATTTTCACGAGGCTTTTCTAAACTCGAAACTTTACTTTATGCTTAGCCTGGGAGTGGAAAACACTCGTTTATAGCTTCAAATTGAACTCTTCTAAAAAGAAAACAACGAATATCTAAAGATTTAAAGATAATAAGCTGAATTTGGAATACGTATACTTAAATGAAAAACTCCCTGTATATTAGTTTGTATTATTTATCTAATACAATGTTAAAGCGACATCGTTCTAAAAAAATTTTTTTTGCCCATTTTTATATTTTTTGGGCGTCTTCTGTTACCTACATATCGTTATGTTGTTGGATACATACTTGTATAAATCTTTTTGTCCGTAATTGAATATTTCTTCATCCGAAGAGTCGCTGGTGAAATTTGACGAACCCGAATTCATGATTATTAACGCTAACGGGTATTTATAACAACAACCGAATCAAAGATTTGAATCCTGTTTTTTTTAAATTACGAATACAAATCCTTTAAGACTAAATTTGATTTTATTATTGTTTTGCAACCATTAATATATAAATATCGTTACCAGTTGTTTTAACAAAAATATTTAAAACCCAATTAACTGAACTGATTATTAAAGATGTAATTGTGTGCTTTTAAATCAGTGTTTAGCACGGGTGGCGCATGAAATTTCGAGTTTAGAAAAGCCCAAAAGTTTGTCTCTTTGACCCTCGTCAAATGTTTACGGGGCTTTTCTAAACTCGATATTTTACTTCAAACTTAGCCTGGGAGTGGAAACACCCGTTCAAAACTTCAAATTAAACTCTATTATAAAATCGACGAACGCCTGAAAATTACGTAATTCACTGAATATCATTAAAACTGGGAAAGACAAAGAAAAGTCATGGAATTGTATTTAAATTTACGAAAACACTAACAAAAAAGCCATATGATATTATTAAATTTGTCAAAATCAGCAGGCAAATTACAAAACACGTAAAAATTTATAAAATTAACTTAAATATTGACAAAAACAATGAAAACAATTTAACAGAATGGGGGTTTCCCACAGAAAAAAGTTATATTAAAAGGTCATGGAAAAAATAAGTATTCAAATCCTTTTATAAATATTCGAATCCTTTTATAAGGATTCGAATCGCCCACAATTGGATTCGAATACGAATACGAAAAAATGTAACGAATCCGGATCACGAATCCAGTTGAACTAAAGTATTCGAATGCTTCTTTTGAATCCTCTTAAAGGATTCGAATCCAGGATTCGAATCCTGAATGATTCGAATCCTGCCCAGCTCTGTTAGAGACCAAGGTCTTATCTTTTCTTGAGTACATTCTTACGTGACATAAATTATAGTACTTTTAGTTGATCAAATAAATGTGATTTTTTCATCCAATCAATTTATTTCACAAAAATTTGAATTTGAAACATTTAGGTTTTTTTAACAATTTAATTTACATTTTTAGTAATTATATTAAAATTAAAAATTGTATTCTGTAGTTTATTTGCTATAAATTGAATTGGTTATAAGCAAACACATCTTGCCCCTTCATTTTAAATAAAACAAATATTTGAAATACAAAATTATTTCCGTATGCTAATATACATTGATTTATATCAACCGCTTTTTAATGAAAATATTATTGAAATGTATGGGTTAATTAAAACAATTTAAATTCAAATTTATATTATTAAATAAACTCGTGGTGAATAAACTGGAATTTATATTATTTTGCGATAGTGAAATGGTGGCTGCGCCGGGCTTTAATAATTAATAGCGTGCTTTAAATGTCTGTTCTTGATATCTTCACTAATTAAAATACAAAAAATGCGAGTGGAAAATGGATTAAAATTATAATGTGTCCTCAAATACATCTTTTGCGGATTTAATTTGTAAAATGTAAATATGTGAAATAGATAATTAGTTACATTATTAATATTTCAATTTGTTTATTTACTGAATAAAATTTATTTAACGTTGATTTTTGTATGTTATTAATTGAAGAATATTGAATATCCGATACTTTTGATTATGTAGTAATATTCAAATATTATATAGATATCATATCTAAAGTTCGAGTATAGAAATAATTGCGAAAGTTGAAAAAAATAGAAATATTTTTTTTAACGTTCGCAATTATTGTGGAACGAAGCCTTTTATATACTCGATATTTTACTGCATGCTTAATGAAGGAGTAAAATCACTCGTTAATAGTTGAAAATATAATACTTTTATAAACACAACGAATGCCCAAATATTTAGAGAGTAAGCACCAAAAAATGTATACTTAAATAACATTTCCTGTATAGTTTTAAAATAAAAAACAAAGTAAGGAATCCGATTTTTTTTTAATTTAAGGTTATTTTTATGTTTGCTGTATAAAATTTGTACTTCTATAAAATTGATATTAATAAATATTATTTATTCATTCCAATGAAGTCATTAACCTGGAAGAAATGAAATCATCAAATAAATAACTCTGAAAAATGTCACCGTTTAAACGCTTCACGAATGAAATGAAGAAAAAAAGAGTTATTTTTTCCTTTCATTACCGACGTTAATTACGTGAAATATGATTATTTCCTCTTGGTCTGAGCATCTCAAGAATTCCGATTCATTAATAACGCTGCCCGTCGTTCACCTACCACAGGCGGCAATTAGTGGAAAACCGCTCGGAATTCGGGGAAACTCGAAAATCAACCGGAAAATGCCAAAGCACAGATTCTATTTTTAACAAACCAATTACTAGAGAAAGAAAAACGGGCCGGCCTTTGTGATGATGGAACTCATGCAGACTCAATTTTCGGAAAATTGAAATTATTCATCACGTTACCAAGAAAATATAATTAGCTTTGAGATACAAAGAATATGTTTTTTTGAGTGTACATATCCTGATGTGTACTCTGTAAACTTTTAGATATTCGTTGTTTTTAAGGAGAGTTGAGTTCGAAACTTCTAACAAGTGTTTCCAGTCCTGATTAAGCATGAAGTAAAATTTTGAGTTTAGAAAAGCCTGGAAATTTGGTTTGGTAGCGTAGTGCGTAGCGCTACGCGACCAAACCAGATTTTCAGGCATTTCTAAACTTGAAATTTTACTTCACGCGCCACACGTATTAAACACTATAATTTTGTGAAGTTTAAACTATACTGCTGAAGGAGTGTGCTTAGCAGTATAATTTTGTGTTTCCACTACTTGATTAAGCATGAAGTGCATTTTCAGGTTTTTCTAAGCTTGAAGTTTTACTTCATGCTTCATGTGAAGTTCAAAATGTGATTTAGATATTTAAGTTTAGGATTTATAGACAACTTAGCGTGATGTTATGTTTGATCTTACCTTAATTCATTTTAAAAGTAGCCTAACTCCATTTCTCAATTTTTGTTGTTAACTGTAATAGCCAATCTAAGGTATCAAATTGTTTAGAGGGAACGGCAAAGCTATACTGATGAGAGATCTCGAATTTCGAAACGCGTCTATAGATGGCCTGAAAAATTTGACCCAAATTGTTACATTTGCAGTAGGTTATTGTATGTAACAGCAAACACTTGTTGCATAATTCAATGTTCCTCGCGGTATTAGCTCGGGAAGTAGTTGTTTTAATGAGTATTTGATTTAGTCTTTGTAAGACTAACTTGTTGTAGATTGCGAAAAGAATCGCACTTTTAATGTTTGTAATTGTCATCATAATTTGAGGTTTTCTGTAATAAACATCTTGTGGTTAAGCATATTCAAAATATATAATATACGTTTTTAATATACTCAAGCACAAATTATGGTGGATGACTGAAAAGCCTAAATTATAATAGTTTTTACAGTCAACAATAAAAAAATGAGAAATGGAGTTAGACCACTTTCAAAATAACCGACTCATTTGTAGAATGAATTAACGTAAGATCAAATATAACATCATGCTAAGTTATCTATGAATCCTAAACTTAAATATCTAAGTCACATTTTGAACTTCACATAAAATCAGTATTTTACACGCCCGGTGTATGAAGTAGAACTTCAAGTTTAGAAAAACCTTCATGCTTAATCAAGTAGCGGAAACACGTGTTATAGGTTTCAAGAACAAACAGATGAAGATTAATTTTAATCAATAGTAATCTAAACAAATTATTAAATTAAGAAAAACATTTATCGTAATGAAATAATAACCTCCTATTAGTAAACACGCGGATATTTTGTTGTTTGCCGTTTGCCGTGGTGTTGTTATTATTATATCAGAACGGGCGGGGAGGGAAGAGGGAGGTGAAAAATCGGCGTCGCGACGCTTGCCAAAATGTGTATTGTAGCATGTCGCGTTTGTCTATTTACGTTGATTGTTATTTTTACTTTTGTCATCATTTTATTTAGTCTGAACTGACATTGGAAGAGACAATGGCTAGACACCAGACAGTAATTAGGGAGATATGAGCATTTTATAAGATAATTTAATTATTTCAAAAAGATAATATTAGAATAGTTACCTAATCATTATTAATAATATCAAAAAGTCTAATGATTACTTACGTTATTTATTAAATATAATCTTGTTTAAAATTTAACCAAAAACCAACACAATAAAATAGTTTTCTCTTGACCAATAATAAACAAGGAGAGCGATCTCGTAAAAAGTAACATTAATTTTCTTATAATTTTCTAGACAATATTGAAGGTAAATGATTTAAGGTACGTTTACGAGTGGTGTCTCATAGTTTCCTTGATTTGTAGTGCTTTCTGCACCAATACATGTAATGCGAAAATAGTTTGATGTCATCAGATTACGTGTGTGAAAAGAGACAGAAAACTTCATAATATATCTGCTATGGTTTTTAGATGGAACATGCGAAAATCTATGTTTCGGTATGCAGCTTTAAAATTTTAAGGTTAAACGTCACATTTTGACAATGTCTTCGTAAAACTTATTATAAACCCAGCCCCAAATCATTTTAATTAATCTGCACAATCGTTTTAAATGTAAGTTTAAGTGGTATAATTCCAATTTCCACATCTACTAAATAGTTCAGGTATTTACAGAAATAAATAATGCATTTGTTGATTTTGTGTAAGCTTAAACGAAAATATTAGTTGAATCGAATGCTCATTCAGTAGATTTGGCAAATAGTCATCGGATTAACCTGTTAGCAGAAGGAATTTTTCTTTTAAGTATACATACAGAGAATTTTCTATTAGGTTATGCATACGCTTTTTTCATAGAGTTCAATTTGAAACTTAAAACGACTGTTTTCCACTCTCAGAGTAAGCATGAAGTAAAATTTCGAGTTTAGAAAAGCCTGAAAATTTGGTTTGATCGCGTAGGGCGAAGCGACCAAACCAAATTTTTAGGCTTTTCTAAACTCAAAATTTTACTTCATGCGCCACGCGTATTAAACACTGAAAGCACTGAAATATTGTGAACGAGTAAACTTCGCTTGAAATCAGTGTCTTATAAGCGTGGCGCATGAAGTAAAATTTCGAGTTTAGAAAAGCCTGAAAATTTGGTTTGGTCGCTCCGCCCTACGCGATCAAACCAAATTTTCAGGCTTTTCTAAACTCGAAATTTCACTTCATACTTAGTCTGGGAGTGGAAAACACTCTTTTTAAGCTTCAAATTGAACTCTTTTACAACAACGAATATTTAAAAATCTACAGCACGTAATTGGGAAATGTGTACTCAAAAAAAAAATATCACAAGAAATTATGATATAAAGCTTTTCTTAAAGAAAGAACACTAATATACTCGCTACCTAAACAGAATGACATTGTCATGTAACGTCAAAATTGGACACAACTGGGAAAAATCGTTGCAGATACAACTGTCGACATACTCTCTAAAAAATTTGAACCACACATTCCACATCAATGAGTCATAGGACATTTCTCCCGATTTCCCCTATATGACAAATGTCGCTGTAGATGAATGTTTACGTTGAATAACGTAAAAAGTGACATGAAGTGTAAAAAAGTAGCATAAAATCAAGAAAAATATGTCAAAAGTGATGAAATAATAATAATAATAATAATACTTTATTTACGGAATGAACCTTTTTACATTATTTTAATTATAATTTTACACACTTATACAGAGAGTTTTATGTAACACCGATCATACTAAAATGTACTCAGAGTTAATTTTCCTATGTTCGGTGTGCACTGGGACGCATCAAAGTATTGAGTGCGATGTGATTGGCTACGATTTCTAATTGTAATATAGTGAACCCAATTTACACGCTTCCCTTCAAAAATAAATGAAATCTGTCAGTTATCGCAAGCAAGTGATATTTGCTGTTCTAGCACTTGACGAAGAACGGAGAGTTAAACATATCAATAATGTATACAATGGAGGAAAAGATTATTCTGGTAAACTTATACCATGGAGAAAACAGTTCAAGAAATTCTCATGATTTATTTTCTGAAAAATGTTCTGTTCAATTAGACTACCATTTATTTCAACCATTTCGAACCTTCTAGAACAGTTTGTTTGGATAAATTTCACAAGCGAGGAGTTAGAAGTCCGTCGATATTATCGGAAGAGATGAAATTAAACAATTTCTGTGATGCCGAAGAGTGTCTAATAATATCCCTACTATTGCAAAATCATTTAATTTTTAAAAATCCTTTGTACGTAGGAGTTCTACAAGAATTTAAGTTTAGATCCTACAAATTCCAACATTACTAGTTGCTGTATAGCAACATTAAGCTATAACATTTTTGTAAAATTGTATTTAATATGTTAAATTAAACGACGAAATGTTGCGAAAAATTGTGTTTACTGATGAAGCGTTTATATCTTCTTACCTTCTTTAACTAGTATTTTACTCATTAAAAATATAACAAAAGTTGTTAACTATTCCGTTTTACTAAAATATTCATAATACAACATATTGTGGTTGACATAATAATTGACAAATTTAATTTATCTTTGACGTGAGGAGTGTACATTGGGTTTACTATATTAGCATTAGAAATCCTAGCCAATCACATCGTACTCAATGCTTTGATGCGTCCCAGTACACATCGAACATAGGAAAATTTACATTAAGTACATTTTAGTATGTTCGGTGTTACATAAAACTCTCTGTATATTTAACAATTAAATATATAAACATACATATTCGATATACTAAATTACAATAAGTTCCCTAGCCTGTAGACCAAACAGAGGAAGCATACTCTAGTTGAGTTCTTACCAGAGAAAGAAATAAATGCTTGTACTTGTTCATTGAGAAATTCTTACCAAATCTGTTTACAAAGCCAAGCACTTGCAATGCTTTGCAGCACATGCTGTCAATATTACTCCTAGGTTGATTTTATAATTTGATTTAATGACCTGACCACGACTAAAGGAAATAGATATGCACTTGTCATTATTAAAATAGAGACGGTTATCCAAGCACCATTAAAATATGCTATTTAAATCTTGTTGCAAGTCTGTGATGTCGTTAGTGTTTTTTATTTTACGACAAATTGTAAGATCGTCTGCAAAACGAAGAAATTTATAATGCTTGACATAAAACTTCAGATCATTAATGAAGAGTAAATACAGTATTGGTCCACAATGCGACCCCTGCGGTACACCTAGTGTGACATTAATTTCTTTTGAAATAAAATTATTGATTTTCACAAACTGTAACCTGTCTGACAAGAAGCTTTGTATCCATTTAGTGATTTTTACCCCAAAGCCCATTCGCTGCAATTTATGCATTAAAATATTCTGCGAACCGCGATCAAAGGCTTTGGAGAAATCGGTGTACACCGCATCAACTTGGCAATTACATTAAAAGGCATTTAAGATGTTTGATTGGTATACAAGCAAATTTGATATTGTGGATCTTACTTAAGAAAATCCATGCTGCTCTTTACAAATAACAAGTTTGCAATAAAACGATAATAGATCAGCTATCAATTTATCAAACATTTTTAGTATAACAGATTGGATGGATATTCCTCTGTAGTATGCAATATTGTCCCACTTTTAAAGATTGATTGGGTTAGATGTTCTCAGCCTAACCTAACCAACACAATTTGTAAGCCAACCTAGTCCAACATTGGATTTTATGTTCTGTCCTACTGTAAACTAATCTGTCCGTTAGTTACTCGTTTTAATGTAGTTTAGATTTTAGTTTCTAGTACCTTAATTATGGATTATAGCTCCTCATTTTAAGAAATTAAAACCTTTACAATATAGTATCTAATCTAAGCCAACCTAACCATATCACAATTAGGGTTGTTATAAAAAATGTTTTTATAAATTTTAAATAAAATACAAATGTTTTAGTTTTTAATTGTGTTTATCATTTAATTGAACAGTGTTTAAAACAATATCCAAAAGGAACATGTATTAAAACGTGTTTAGAATAACACAAAGAAAAATTGAGTTTGCCATTAGTTTGCAGAATATTTACAAAACATAAAAACTCTCATTGAGACAAGTCTCCACATATTCATTAAAACAACTACTCCTTGAGCTAATACCCCGACAGATCTGTCGGGGTATTAGCTCGAGAAGTAGTTGCCTCAATGAATATTTGGAGACTTGTCTCAATAAGACAACATTTTGCAGAAAATCAATATTAATTTAAATTCGGTTTTATATAGTGTTTAAAAACAATTTGTTTTAATTTGTTAATTATATAAAAAAGACATACCTTAGTGTTACTGGGAGTTTGCTGAGGACTGATCATTTTATACTTTTATTTAGTGATTTTTGTAGTACTCCTGACATCTGTAGAGTCCTTCCTGGAAGATTAAAAACAGACCAAGAAAGTCCATTACTGAAAATTCCGCGAATAAATCTTTGATCATTCAGATTTTCTATAAGTAAATGCGTAAAAATAACTCTCATGGAGATTCCATGAAAGTTAATTATGCATTTTCAGAGGATGAAAATGTTATCTTCGGAATATTCAACTACAGATTTAGTTTAAATTGAATACAAAAATTATATTTCGTGGAGGCTGAAGAACTAAGGTCGATTGGTTTGTATAATTTTTGGATTTTACATTAAATGTTAATTTAATTTAATTAATTATTATATGATATTTTTGTATGGAACATACAGAAATATCAATATAATATTACGTCGTAATTTTTGTGTAAGATTCTACTTCTTCAGATTAAATAATAGTATAACATATTGGATTTATAATTAACCCATTAGCGGCCAAGCAATTATAAAGTTAACTCTAAAAGTTGATTTTAGGTAAAATTATGCACTTATGTTTATAATTTCTATAAACGATTTATCGTATTACATACCGTGCCAGTGTATATCTAACATCTTAATATTTCAGTGTTTTATACGCTGTGGCGCATGAAGTAAAATTTGGAGTTTAGAAAAGCCTTAGTCTGGGAGTGGAGACACTCGTTCTTAACTTTATATTGCACGTTTTTATATAAAATCGACGAATGCCTGAAAATGTATACATTATGTATATTTAATAGAAAAATTTACAGTATGTAATAAAATAAGTCATCCAAAATCAACCAAAAAAGTCAACCAAAAGTCACCTAAAATCATCTTGTAGAGTTAACTCTATAATTGCTCGGCCGTTAATGGGTTTATAAATTGTAGAAATGTTTTTTTCGTCGATGTCTGCTTGAAATTCCTACTTAAAAGATAATCATTAAATTGCATAGAAAGCATTACTACAATATTACGTCGTACATCTTTGTTCATAAGTGTATTGTTATGCTCGCGAGAGCGCACTTAAGCACACTAAGCGCACTACGCTGAGTACACTTAGGCGCGGGGGTGGGGAGAGAGTGTTTAGATTAAACTCCTTTAGGTGCGGATGTGCGAGGTCGAGAGTCGCGACGCCAACCGGCGTCCGCGTCCAACTGCTCACTCGGCGCTTTCAGCCACCTGGCGTCGCGACGCTCTGAGCATCGGTGCGCGCCATAACAAAAACACAGTGTCCGCTAGTCGACTGTCTTTATCGTGAAAATAACAATACGAGTATATAAAAATAGTGCTCGCCGTAATCCAACACCACGCGAAAAAAAGTGAGAGTTATTCAAGGCTCAAAAAGCAAATAGTTACAATGCGATTGATCTAAAGAACGAAACAAGACAATAAAGTGAACTAAACAAAAAAAAAATATAGTGAACACTTACCACACAAAAGTTAAGAATAATATTGTTAAAGTAATCGAATAGTTACAGTGAACAATTGACAAGAAGGTTGAGAGTCTAAGAATAATCTGAAACTAATCGAATAGTTACAGTTAAAACTTGGATCAAAAGGTGTTTAAGAAGAATAGTGTGAAAGTAATCAAATTGACTTACCTCAAGAAAGGTGACAAGCTAAGAAGGATAGTGTTGAAGTAATCGAATTGACTTGCCTCAAGAAAGTTGACAAACTAAGAAGAATTGTGTTCAAGTAATCGAATTGACTTGCCTCAAGAAAGTTGCAAACTAAGAAGAATTGTGTTAAAGTAATCGAATTGACTTGCCTCAAGAAAGTTGACAAACTAAGAAGAATAGTGTTAAAGTATTCGATTTGACTTGCCTCAAAAAAGTTGATAAACTAAGAAGAATAGTGTTCAAGTAATCAAATTGACTTGCCTCAAGAAAGTTGACAAACTAAGAAGAATTGTGTTAAAGTAATCGAATTGAATTGCCTCAAGAACGTTGACAAACTAAGAAGAATAGTGTTAGAGTAATCGAATTGACTTGCCTCAAGAAAGTTGACAAACTAAGAAAAGTGTTAAAGTAATTGAATTATTATAGTGAACACATAACTCAATAAAGTAAGAGTCTAAGAAAAACAGTGTGAGATTAATAGAATATTAAAAAATATTAATTATAGAGTGATTGTGAAAATGAGAGTATTTTAAAAAATGAGTACCAAACAGAGAAGAGAGGTGATGGCTAGAACCAGACATTCTAGTCTAGAAATGCCCGAACCGGATGTTGTTGTTAAGGAGAAGAAAAAACAGGACATGCTTTCGAAAGCCAGAAATAAATTATACAATTTAAGCGACGCGTTGAAATCCTCTTCGGTTTCGCCCCAACAGCAGAAAAAATCCAGAACCCAGGCGACGCTCGATTACTTCTTCAAGCCTTGTCCGAACAAGCCCGATAAAATCCAGATCTATTCCAACACAAACAACGGCACCACGTTAAAACGGGCGGCGACTCTGCAGAAACAGCACTCGGTCGGCTCTTATCCAATCAAGGTGGAGCTCTCCGATGCGGAAGAGACGCCGCCGACGACGCCGCAGACGCCGCCGGTGACGTCGACTATTTCCAGATTGAGGCCGGCGACGATTTGTGTTGACAAAGTTAACGGCGAGGCCAGGGAGACGGCCGCCTTGGCCCTGGAGCGTCCGAGGAAGAAGCTTTCATTCAGGGAGCCGGAGATTGTCGGTTCCAGCAGGATGGAGCAGGAGCGCAGGAGGAACGCGCTCACGCCGGAGATGAAGAGGAGTGTCAGTGTTATGGTTAATGGGACTGTGCGCAAGGCGCCTAGTTTAGACTTTGAAGACGTCGATTTAGAGGTATATTCAAATTATTTAAATAAATTCAATCTTGCTTAACAACAATTTAACTAAAAACCCCTCACTAAACAAACAGTTTTAAATTCCCAGAAAAACACTACATGATTTCTCTCGGATAATAATAACTCAAGGAGAGCGCCAATTCAGTACAATTTTTGACAGATAAAATCACGACAGAGATTCGGGCCAATTCGTGAGAATTATGACATTTATTTTCTTACACTTTGAATGAAACGTTTCGAAATTAACATTGCACTCGGCATAAATCGCAGGTATTTGAGTAAAATAATTATTTGTGTATTACGAGCGATTGGCGATCGATTTTCACAAGAGAAAGTTGGCGCTCTACGCGCAGCGGAGAGTGCCAATCTCTTAAGATCGCTATTACACTTTGCGCTCAAATTACACACACTATTTTTCCTAAAATCGTCCCAACTATGTATAGCAAACATACATTTGAAAAGTTTCAAACATATTTTCTATTTGATTAATCACAAGATTTTTTCTACAATTGCACTAATAGTTAAAGCTAACCAAAGTAGAAGTACCACTTTTAGATTTCTTAAAAGAAATTTTGCATGTTGAGGACATTTTATTTAAAGAAATGATTAGATAAAAGAGATTTTAGACGGTTTCGTATTTTTAGATAAATGAATGAGTAGAACATTTTTTACCATACCTTGAAACTTATTTATACTTCTTTACCATTTTTCACGTTGAACTTGGCTGAATACTGAAGTATTCTTCATTATTAACCATCATGCATGATATTATTAAGTTAGGTAATTGGAAGAATTTTTGACAATTCCTCGAAAAACGTCTATTATAGGAACACAAAATGTTTTAAAGCGTTAAAATCTCATAAACATCACTTTTTTTAAATTAAATAAAGCTTGTCGTTGCATCAGTGGCACTTCTAACAGCTTAATTCCAAAAAGGTGTAAACAAAGGGATTAGTGAGCTTTATAGGGTTTCAGATGACGGTTTGAGGCTGCTGTCTTGATTTCAAATAGAATAATGGTCTTAGCTGCACCAGTGGCAAATCTAACCGTTCGAATTCGAAATCAAGCCAAAAACGACTGCACGTTTATGAAAACTTTCAGATGCTAGAACTTTAAAATGTTCAATTTCAAAAGAAATTATGTATATCTCTTTTAAAATGTGAATCAGTTCAAGTGGTTTTTAAAGTTAGTTATTTTTTAAAAAGATTTAATATTTCGGAAAAAAACTAGCTTGAAATATTTGGTCGTTTGCACAAAACACAATTTTTGTGCTACAGATATTTAAATAAATAAAATTAAAGCACATTTAATGCCAAACACAAACCTATAAATACGTTTTTTTTCAAACAAAATAAAGATAACATTTTGTTTGAAATAAAATTGTTATGTCGATCATAGTACTTTTCCCCATGTTTAATACTTGAAATCAATAGCTTTCACCTACTTTATTTTTCAACAAATGTTTCTTATAACTGTTAAACTTTGTTCGTAAACTTCATTTATGTTTGCAGTTTTCCACAAAATATTAATCATAACAAGTTTGACAACTAACTTCATTTATAGCAATAGCTCACTTATTTAAAGTAATAATTCGTAAAATTAACATTTTTTAAACAATTTTAATAAAATAACTTACAGAGGTATGACATGAAGTAAATACGCATTAAAAGCAAAGTTTTTGATTATCTACAACTTTTCTTAGCAAGATTTTTTAAATACGCATTAAATGCATTTTTTTGATTATTAACAACTTTTCTGATGAAGATTTTTTTTCAATATTAAAGAAAAATCTAAATAAATGCTAAGAGTAAACTACCACTTCCGGTTTCCGCATTTTCACCAGCAGTTGATCGGATATTACTATTGTAATAAAAAGCTTAAGTTCATACTGTCATCTTAACAGCTCAATCGGTTTAGACTTTATCGTGGCGACAGATAGACAGAATTACCGATATTTTTCAAAAATGGTCTTAATCAACCCAAAACTATTCACAAAATAAGTAATTCTTTTTTGTTTTGCTACATCTCGGTAATATTGATCACCATCACATCTAAGCGTTATATATTTTTTACTTTACTGTAAATCAGTGTTGTATAAGCGTGGCGCATGAAGTAAAATTTCGAGTTTAGAAAAGCCCCGTGAAAATTTGTCTCGGGTCGCTGCGCGACCCTCGACAAATTTTCTACGCGGGGCTTTTCTAAACTCGAAATTTTACTTCATGCTTAGTCTAGGAGTGGAAAACACTCTTTATTTTAAAATATGTCACAACTGTTAAAATGTGTATCGTACTGGTCACAAAGAAAAACAATAATACACATTATGGTTCAATTCAAACTCGCGTCAAGTTGGCACGATTGGTTATATGTCGGCTTGCGCCGACTTATATCTATGCCGACATTCGGACTATAATGACAGTTGACATGAGTCGGCGCTAGCCGACATTTAGACTATAATGACAGTTCACATAATTCGGCGCTCGCCGACATTTAACCAATCGTGTCAACTTGACACGAGTTTGAATGGAACTATAATGAGTGTTATTGTTTTTCTCTGTGACAGGTATGTGTATTTTAAAGTAACGAGTGTCCTTCACACGCAGGCTAAACATAAAGTAAAATTCCGAGTGTAGAAAAGCCCCACGTAGAAAATATTCACTGGGCTTTTCTATACTCGAAATTTTAGTTCATGCGCTCGCGTATGAAACACTGATTTACAGTAAAGTTAAAAATATATAACGCTTAGATGTGATAGTGAACAATATTTACCGAGATGTAGCGAAAAAATGCAAGAATAACTTTTTTTGTGAATAGTTTTGGGTTGATTAAGACCATTTTTGAAAAATATCTGTAATTCTGTTCTTCTGTCGCCACGATACCGCCAAATTATGTTAACTGTTATTATAGTCCAAATGTGTCGGCGCTGTCATTATAGTCCGAATGTCTGCTGACGCGATGGATTAAGTTCAAATGTCGTCTACCACTAATTTTTTAATTATCTACAACTTTTCTAACTAGATTTTTTTATATAATTAATATTAAAGAATACTCCAAAAAAATGCTAAGAGTAAACTACCACTTCCGTGTCTGAATTTTATGAGTTTTAGTAAATTTAATTGTATTTTATAATTATTTGTTTATATTTTAGTTTATTTTTTATTTAAATTGCTATAAAAAGCAGTTTTATTTGTTATTTGTAATATGAACGTTATTC
Organism: Philonthus cognatus; assembly: GCA_932526585.2. Classification (NCBI taxonomy): domain Eukaryota; kingdom Metazoa; phylum Arthropoda; class Insecta; order Coleoptera; family Staphylinidae; genus Philonthus; species Philonthus cognatus. Next base: position 43,171,167 of record OW052244.1, read on the forward strand.
TATAATGGTTTGTAAATTAAATTCACTTGGTTTTGTTTCACTTATGGGTCATTCTTTTACAAACCGCACGGATTTGAGGGAGAAAAATGCGACTTCTCCAAATACGATGAAATTTTGTTTACAAATAATATAAATGAAATTAATCGACACGTATTTCAGGATTTGGCTGAAAAAATTTTTTTTTCCAAAATATTCACATCACAATTTTCGTCCTATTGCTGGTTTTTGTCCATTCTTCTCATATTTGAAATTTTTTATCTCCACTTGTACTGATCCGATTGATGTCGGTTTTCTTTTAATTTACACGTTATTGCGTTAGCTAACCGCTCTAATTTTAGTTATAATGTTTATTGTTAACTAATTAGAGTTAATAACAATTTAATTTTTCAATGCGAATTTAAGTACTTTACCCCAAACAAAATTGATTGAGATAAATACTATCTTGTTCGTTATTCTGTTATCTGCAAAAATCATTTCACAAAAAAGTGGTATGTATCTTGGATCGGAAATAATTAAATATTTCCGAGCGCAAGTCACGCAGCGCGCGTCACGTGCGGCAGTGATCTCAGACGCTCACATCATTTTCCACTTTTAAGTGAATGTGAACCATTCTTAATCTAACTCCGCAATATTTGTTGATTATACTTATTAATAGAAATTATTGCAAGTAATTATATAATGACATAAAAAATAATTTCAGTTACTAAAATAAATGTCACAATGGCAAAGTGATTGAAAACTGTTAAACCAAGATATTTCGAGACACAAAAATATGAGATCAATAGTATCGAGTATTATGATGTCAAAAAATACAAGTCGCTTAAAACATTCACAGTTTTTTTATTAACTTACAACTATGTATACAAGAAATGCCTACTATCTATCCCCGCTTGCACCCGCGAGCACACAATATTTAGGTCGTAGTGACGCAAATTTTGAAAAACTGCATTTAGCTTCGGGATGGACTTCTTTAAACAATTTATAAAGTTCTTTCAAATTGATTAATAATAACCTTTTTTGCATTTGGATGCGCTTCCCATCAATTTTAACAGACACGAAATCCTTTTTACCCGGCATGATACGACTGTTCTCATCCAATTGAAAAAAGTTTATTATTAAATCGATCACTCCTTTCTCCAAAGTCGGGTGACTTTTTGGATTTGCATCTGACATTATTCCTTTTTCTTCCGCAATCTGTTTCGCAATTTTAATCATATGATCTGTAGCAAGAGGAAAATGACGTTGGATTTTCCGATAAGACCAGTCCTTAAATATTGTCAATATTTTCATTCTTTTTGAACGTTCTGTCGTCGTCTGAAATTCGTCTTTCAAGACTTTCAATAAAAAATCTCCATCATTTTCGTCAATACTATCATTATTACCGTGAATGACAGGGTGGAAAATTGTTTGTTTCAGTAAAAATCTTAGTTACATTTTTTACCTTTTCAATCGAATAACGCTTTTGTGAAACTTTTTTTTTGAATAGGTGAAACTCCCATCAAATGTAAACCTTGGTTGAATAAATCAATTGCTTCAGTCACGACTACTTTGTCTTTCTCAAATGATACATCCGGACTGTCCGAAAAATGTTCCGTTATCACGAATTTCCTCATTCTAAAAAAATATATTTTTAACATATATCAGTAAACCTGTCTTTCAACAGATTATTCCAAGATATCATGAAAATTAGAACAAATATTGCATCAGCAATGAAATTCAAGTAACGAAATCATTATTTTACCTTTTCTTCAAAATCCTTGTCGAATTGAAGAACTTCAATGCGGCAAGTATTGCAGATCTTTTGTTGAAGAGACTCATCCGTAACTGATAAATTTAAAGCAGTCAAATGTTCCTTCGTAATTCGGCGAAGAGTTTTTAGTTTTCGATGAGAAGGTTTATTGAAAGGATTGAAACATCTATCCAGTCGAATTTTCGAAGCACTTAAAAATGTAGATGATTTGGGCATTTTATCAAAACTTTCTAGCCAAATGTAAACAATAATATTATAAAGACATGCGTATGATACGACTTGCGGAAGCACACTAAAAACATTCATGTCCACACTACAGCGTGGTGGACTGCAAGTTCAGACACGTTTTGGCGTGCTACATGCTATGCGCGCCGCCTCCCCCGCGCGCGGCGTGACTTGCGCTCGGAAATATTTAATTATTTCCGACCCAAGATACATACCATTTTTTTGTAAAATGATTTTTGCAGATAACAAAAGAACGAACATGATAGCATTTATCTCAATCAATTTTAGTTGGGGTAAAATACTTAAATTCGCAATTAAAAATTAAATTGTTATTAACTTTGATTAGTTAACAATAAACTTCATGAATAAAATAAGAGCGGTTATCTAACGCAATAACGTGTAAATTAAAAACGCCATCAATCGGATCAGTACAAGTGGAGATAAAAAATTTCAAATATGAGAGAAACGGACAAAAACCAGCAAATGGACAAAAATTGTGATGTGAATATTTTGAAAAAAACATTTTTTTGAGCCAAATCCTCAAATGCGTGTCGATTAATTTTATTTATATTAGCCGTAAACAAATTTTCAGTCAATTTAAAAATGTCAAGTCCAATTAGGTGTGCGATTTGTAAAAGAATGACCCTTATATGTATTTTATTTTCTACTAGTTTCGGCTTAATGCCATTATCAAGAATGATAAACAAATGGATTTGTTTGGAAAAATATACAGTTTCGAGTTTTAGGTTTTATTGGGTAATAAGGGCATTTAATATCGGGGACTTCCAAAGGTCTTCGTTGTCGTTGACCACATTTTTACTTGCCTTTATGGCTTTTGAAATTTCTAAACCCTCCTGGTAGTTAAGCGTTAATCCCTTATTACCTGTATGCAGAATTTTTAAATCGTTTGAAGAAAAATGGTGATTAGATGTGATACAGTGCTTAGAAAAACCTGTGGTTTGTTTTTTATTTTCTGTTTTTTTTATGCTCTTTTAACCTGATATCAAAAGACCTGCCGGTTTCTCCTATATACACTGCATCACAATCATCACATTTTAATTCATAAATACCACTTTTCTTCAATTTACAATTTTTAGTTTTGATTTTATTGTTAACTCTAATTTTCCTAAATTATTTGTGTTTGTCAAAATTATGTTATTACTCTTTCCTTTTAAATTATTTTTGATTTGTAAAGACAGTGGCGTAATGTATTCTAATCTATTCCATGTTATTGTGTCTGAATTTGTCCCACTATAAAAGTTATTTCGTAATTGTTTGTGTTGTTTCTTTTTCAAAATTTTATTAATTAAATATTCAGTGTAGCTATTGTTAACTGCTATTGATTTTATTGTGTCTAGTTCATTTTCAAAGTCTATTTTATTTAGAGGGATATTGATAAGTCTATGTAAAAGGGCGTGGAATGTACTGTATTTAATCTGACTATGTGTATTTGAACATTCTGGTATGATGACATCTGTGCAAGTTTCTTTTCTATATATTTTGTATGACAATTTATTGTTTACTGTTTTCGTGAATGTAATGTCAAGAAAATTGAGGTTGTTATTTATTTCTTTTTCAACTGTAAACTGAATGTTTTTGTTAATTTTATTAATGAAATTTGTGAATGTTTCCAGTTGTCTATTTATACCTGTCCATATACGAAATACATCGTCTACATATCTTGCCCAGAAATAAATGTGTTTGCTTTCTGTTTTCATTAATAAATTATTTTCAAAGTGATCCATAAATATGTCAGATAATAAAGGAGACAAAGATGATCCCATAGGTAGGCCGTCTGATTGTGTATAAAATTTATTATTAAATTCGAAGCAACATTGGTCTATGCAAATTTCTATTAATGATTTAAGTTCAAATTTTTTTGAATTAGATTCATTCGACTTATTCATTTCATTTTCTAATATAATTTTTAATTCATTTATCGGAACTGATGTAAACAAGCTTTTGACGTCGAATGAAATTAGTTTTGCGTTGTGGGGAATTGATAAGTTTCTTAAGTTATTAATTACTTCTAATGTATTTTTTATTGAATATTTTGGTTTAAAGCCTATGAATGTCGGAATTAAATTATTTAAAAATTTACACAATTTATACGTCGGAGCATATAAGTACGACACCACCGGACGCATTGGAATATTTTCTTTATGAATTTTTGGTAATCCATAGAGAATATGGGCTTTTGGATTCATCAATGATAATTTAAATCTATCTCTGTCTGAAATTAAATGTTTACTATTTTTTAATACTTTTTTGAGTTCTATTTGAAATTTGTTTGTTGGATCAATTTTCTTTAATGCAAAATGTATCTGATTCTAATAACTCCTCTGTTTTTTGGATGTAATCTTTTTTATTCATGACTGTTATGGTGTTACCTTTGTCAGCTTTACATAGTATCAAATTATGGTTTTTTAGTTTATTTCTCATGCTGGTTATTGTTTTGTAAAAAATAAAACTTCAAAATTAATAATAAAGTATAAATCACACTGTAAAAGTAACGCTCGCAATTATGATAACAAAACAATAACCAGCATAAGAAATAAACTAAAAAACCATAATTTGATACTATGTAAAGATAATGGCATTAAGCCGAAACTAGTAGAAAATAAAATACATATAAGTGAAACAAAACCAAGTGAATTTAATTTACAAACCATTATATTTTAAAATGTTTTACCAAGTGATTAATAAAAAAAAGTGTCCGATATATGAACGTTATTCTGTTGTAAAATGTTTTTTTACCGGTAATAAAGAAATTTGAATTTGAATAAATGTTTAGAATTTTAAAAAGCATTTTATATCAACGCTTAAAGTTAGATCTTTGTGTATTTAGAATTTACCAGCTGTTTTAAATTACAAATTTAGAATATGTTAGTGAGCATATTTTTTTAAAGGTGAAATTGAAAAGTTTGAATTGTTTTAATGATTTTGTATTTGTATTGCAATTTGTATTGCAATTTTTAACCAAAGTTAACATTTTTAAAAAATAAATAAACAATTATCTTTAAAATATAGTCCAAAATCAAAACGGGTTAATATTTTAGAGGTATTATATAATTTGTTTTTCCACACTAAATCTCATTTATATGCACGCATTGCATGCATATTTTTTATTTTTTTATTAATTGTTACTAGTGTTATTTTTTTTGTTTAAATAGCATTGTTCTGTCAACTTAAAATTCACTGATTTTACCTAACATTAAATTGCAATTAATACTATAACAACATTTCAACTATTGTAATACATATACAGGGTCGCTAAAAAGTATGGATACAGCTAAATATTTTCAGAACGGTTTAAATTTGAAACGTTGAAATTTGTCATACAGTTAGAAGTGTTTAAATTCTATCATCTCCGATTTATTTCAATTTGCTAGCATCATTTATTTTGAAAATACAAGACCAACTTGATTTTTTTTAAAATGGCATGGGTGGCCAAATTTGTTATTTTTTAAAAGAGATTTTTTTTTCAGAATTCACTAATGTAACACATGTCCACCTTTATCTTTACTAAAAGGTAAAAAAATCAAAATTCAAAATGTTATTCTGGAAAATCAAAACTAAGTTAGCTTTGAAAATGCTGTTATTAGCGATCTTTCACTTGCATATTAGTCAAACATTAAGCTTGTGTGCAATAATTAGTTTATCAATGGTACATTGAAGTAAAACTGAGCGTATGAAAATTCTTATGATGTTTGGTAATGGCGACAGAAAACAAGGTTGTGCTCAGGTAGTGTCTTTTATTAATGAAATTCATCCAAACCGGAATTCGATCGCCAGGAAGACGGTTCCAAAAACCTTACGAAGATTTCACAAAACTGGTAGCGTTAATGACCGTGCAAGTCCTGGCTAACTGCGATTTATTACCAATGAAGAACATTCGTTGAATGTTATGTTGGATGCGGTAGAAAATCCAAAATGTTCAGTACAACAGTTGGCTTTGGACTACAACATGAGTAGAGGATCCATACAAAAAATAACAAAGCGCGAAAAATATCATTATTATAAAATTCATTTGCTGCAAGAATTAAGTGAAGACGATTTTGACAGCAGAATTGAATTTTGCGAAACTATGATGCACAGAATACATCAGGATGGTAACTTTATTAATTGCATCCTCTTCTCTGATAAGTGAACTTTTTGTCTAAATGGACATGTTAACCGTCATAACTGTAAATGTTTGTCTGACAAAAATCCGCAGATTCATACGCAGCGTCCATAGAAAATTAATGTTTGCTGTTGCATCATTGGTCGGAATATCGGCATCATTAACAGCAATTTTACGTCTCAAAGATATTTGCAACTTTTACAACAGATTGTTTTACGACTTAGGGAAATATTTTCAAACCACATCAATCGAAATATACCAGCAGAAACCATATTGTTTCAACAAGACGGAGCACCGCCATATTTTGGTCATTAAGTGCGCGAATATTTGGATGAAATATTTACCGGTAGATGGATAAGGCGAAGAGAGGCTATTGCATGGCCAGCTAGGTCTTCTGATTTAACCCCACTTGATTGTTTACTGTGGGGTCATGTATAACATCGAGTGTATGTCAACAGATCATTGCAAATCGCCAATATTTTTCCAATTTTTTAATATTTATTCTTTGCAAAATTTTGCTAAACGTATTAATTATTGCCAGGAAGTAAATGGAAATCATTTTGAACAAAGAACTAACGGTAGAATTTAAATACTTCTAACTGTATCCCAAATTTAAACGAGCTCTGCTAAACCGTTTTAAAAATATTTAGCTGTATCCATACATTTTAGTGACCCTATATGTATTTTAAAGTCCATATTAATTTTAAATTTAATTCAGTAATCGTTATTAGCTTCTATAAAACTTTTTTATAAATTAAATGTAAAAAATGATCTCTTTTAGTTTTTCTGTAATTTTTAAATTAAACTAAAAAGCATGAAGTAAAATTTCAGGCTTATTTAAACTCTAAATTTTACTTCATGCGCCACGCGTATAAAACACTGAAATATTGTGAAGTTCGGAAAAAACTGAAAATTTAATGTTTAGAAAAGCCTGTAATAAAAATTTTCAGGCTTTTCTAAACTCGAAATTCTACTTCATGCATCAAGCGTACAAATCACTGATTTAAACTGAAATTGAAAATATACTTAACTGTGTACATTTATGATTCATTCAAATAAAAATAAAAATAGTTACTTCATTCTATAACTATTGAAGTAGGTCACAATGTTTAAAAGTTTAGGAACGGCTGCTCTATGTTGACTTCGTTATCAAACTAATATTAGTTTGGTAATAAAAAGCTCAAATTATCGAAACTAGTCACGAAGTGGAAATATAAGTGATACAAAACGATTATTTTATTGAAAAATATCCCAATGTATAATCCACAACAATTAACGCCAATTATCGTTAATTAGCAAGAATTAACATCTTAATCTCTAAATTCCAATCACAATAAATTTTATAGAAAATGATTTCGAGTTTTTAAATTCTTGAAATAATTTTTTTATTCTTAATTATTAATTCATTGTTTTTGCTATCAGTTACTCTAAAAAATTTCGTTGATATTTTACATTTTCAATTAAAGGGGGTGTTCTAAAAAGTTGTATCGATTTTTTAACTTCTCTCACTTTTTAATGTCAATTATTTTGAATATAAAAACGAATTAAAATTAATATCGACTTTCTGCAAAAAACTTTTTTAAAATTTTGTTTTAGTCTCGTTGAGACTTCTCCAAATATTCATACAAACAACTACTTCTCGAGCTAATACTCCGACAGATATTGAATTATACATTCGAGTGCGCTCCGATTTAAACCTTTCGGTGTTACCGGTAGAGCGTCCGTTTTAGGGAACGGTGGATCACCGCCATACCAGCGAAACCACTACCCGTCGGAGACCAACCCACATGTGGACCGGGGGGCGGATAGACACCCCTGGGCTTTACAGGCCCACCCCCGACTCCTCATTTAATGGCGACAACACCAGGGCTAAGTGAACCCCGCCGTGTGTAAGTTAGCCCTATCCAAGATAGGGACACAGAGGTTACCTCAAGAAGGTCTACAGCTCCGACTTGGACAATCATCCCTTTCAGACATCCATCGTCCGAAGACTCAGGTCTGCCCCCGCCGCCTCCTGTTTAGGTGCTATGAAGGGACCCCCTATTGAATTATACAGTGGATATTTGAGATACACGACAGATTTACTGTTCCATGCATAATTTATATGTAAAATGTAACACCAGGTCAAACTATTCTCTCACCAAACTAAATGAACCAACAGGAAATTGAAATAAATTGAAAAAATTACAGGGAATGAATATTAATTGAAAGGATCTTATGCGATCTTAAAGAAAAAGTCTTAAAATCCATCTATAGAATTATTTCAATGTTATAGAAAATGAACTTTATTGTTTTGTAACTTCTTCAAATGGTTTAAATTTAAATTCTGTCTTAGTCACTCAGGCTATAAGTTCTTTCTTAATTTCATTGCAGAGCCAAGCCATGAGAGTAGTCAGGACTGTCGGTCAGGCGTTCGAAGTGTGCCATAAGCTGTCGATAACAGCCCCAGAAAACGAAAACGAGAACGCCGACTACGATGAACAGGACACGCTCACACAAGACTTGGTCAGCGATCGTCTCAGTGACGTCGCTAGTGATAAACCCAAAAAAGGTAAGAAAATTAAAAAAATACAATGACATAAAAAACAGACTATCTATTCACAACTGCAGGTCTTTAATTACAATTTAAACTCTAGTTTATTTTGTTATATGAATACGCTGGTTAATTTTTGTATATACATTTTTTTCCGTTTATTTTTTGTTTTATTTTGACTTTAATACATAATTAAATAACAGATTATTGATTTTTTACTTTTTCTATTTACTTTCACTACAATTGTTTCGCTACGCTGTAGCTTCTTCAGATGAATTAACGTTCTTCACCTGAAGAAGCTACAGCGTAGCGAACAATTGTAGTGAAAATAAATACAAAAGTTGAGAATCAGAAATATTTTATTTATTAATCTATTAAAGTTATCATGGATTTAAAAAAAAATAAGTGCTAACAATTTAATTTTTACTGTATGTTTTTTTATAAAAATATGTCTATTGAAATGAAAAATAAATTTCTTAAGGAATTGTTGTGTAACGTAATATTTAAAGGAGCACCTATTTTAGGTATAAACGGTACAAAAAGCTTCGAATCACATAATCTTTTAAAAGTGCTTCAAAAACGTTATACTATTTTTTGTATTTTCTTTTGCCTGTTGAATTTATTTTGTATTTCATGAAGTGTCCTCAACTAAATAAGATCTAAGATTGTTTCGTATTTCTTTTCATCTCGCCTTTACTTTCAATTAAAATTCGTGGCACACTTCCGTCGACGCCTCCTTTATTTATAAAATCACTGTTTTGACTCTTAAATCTAAATAGTTCAATGTCGTGTCGCTTGCATCTACACTAAATCTCTCACTAAGTAAACACACCGTCCATACGACGCCCACTTGGATTTTTGCCCCTCCCAGAAAAATCCGACCTACATGCATAAAACTTGACCGTATTTATTAAAATTATATCAAAACGTTTATTATGTTATTATTATTCGTTTATTGTGTACGCAATTAACATTTGATTATAGTTGAAAAAAAAAATACAAAAAAAACACCGATTTATACCAATAAACATTCCAAAAACAGTTCATTACTTCCTTGTTTTCTTTTATTTAAAATGGTTCCTTTTTGGCCGGATTTATGCATTTATATTGTAAACACCATCCATTAACGACCAAACACATTTTCCTTGTATACACCGTTGTTAAAAATACATGCACCGTTTTCTTCTGAAGTGGCAAACATATCAATCAACGTCGCGCTTCCACGAAATCCAGGTAACTTTAGGCGATTTTCCTTTCAGACCCAAAAAAACACAGTATTCCCAACTTAACACTTGTAATAAAAAGTTTTTCCAACAGGTGATTCTCCACTTCTCGATTAACCCTTTCAGCCCTAGAACTTTTCTGGTCCCCCAAAAAATGCTTTGTACACTGCATATTATTTATTACTATTTTAGATATACAGAGAGTTTTCCTTTTAAGTATACATATCTTAATACACTGTATACGCTGTAAATCTTCAGATAGTCGTTGTTTTCACAAATATTTCAAATTGAACTTTCAAACGAGTGTTTATTACTCCTAGATTAAGTATGAACTAAAATTTCCAGTTTAGAAAAGCTTGAAAATTTGTTTAAACTTTTTGAGATATGATTTTTTTTACCCGAGCGCTACATTGACATGAGGTGGAAAGGTTAAACAAATGATTGTTTCAAAAATTATAACAATATAAACTTTTAGTACACTTTTATTTTGAACTCAAAAATATCGTAGACCATTACTAATACAAATAAAAGTATTACTTAACTTTTTTATGCTTAAATGTTTAAAGTTTAAAATATTTTTTTTTCCAAAACGAAAAAACGTTATTTAGATAGATTTTTTTCAATAAATATAACAAATCTCGAGGCGAGGCGCTTACCGCGATCCGGGCCATTACACCATTGGCGAATGGTGTAATGGCCCGGATCGCGGTAAGCGCCTCGAGTCAATGCAGCGCTCGGGTAAAAAAATCATATCTCAAAAAGTTTTAAAGTGCCTATCTTTTTGAAAACAGAAATATTCTTAGGAAAGATTGGGGGATAACATATATTTCTTTTATGAAAATTAAATCATGAGTATTTGATTATTTTGTGAGATTTGCTCGGGTAAAAAAAAACATCATATATCGAAAAGTTTTAAAGTGCCCATCTTTTTGAAAACGGAAATATTCTTAGGAAGGATTGAGGTATAACATATATTTTTACTTTCCCCCGTATGTAATACAAAGGGAAAGTATTGTTTTCGTGAAAATTTTCGAATCAACAATTTTAGCGGAAATATCCGTTTTGAGGTCCCCTGAGTCGAATAAGACCATTTTTGAAAAATGTCTGTCTGTCTGTCTGTCTGTGTGCGCTGTACCGCAAAAACCGCTAAAGATATCGAGATAAAACTTGAAACTTAAGCTTTTTGTTACAATCGGAAGAACTGAAAAGCTTTTGGTGAAAATCGGAAAACCGGAAGTGGTACTTTACTCTTAGCGTTTTTCAGTTTTTTCAGATTCTTTCAATAAATGTTCATCAAACAAAAAATTCTTTCAAATAAAAGTTGTAGATAATAACAAAATGAAGATGTATTGTTCACTTACTTTTTGTCATAGCACTCTTAGTTTTTAAGATATTACAAAAGTTGTGTGTTTTATCTAGTTATTGGTGTGTGACAGTGTATGTGTCGATACAATTGAAAAATGTTTCAAATAAAAGTTGTAGGAAATAGAAAACTAAAGATTTTCGTAAACTCACTTTTTGTTATAGCACTCTTAGTTTTTGAGATATTTAATAAATAGTGTTTTTTATCTAGTCATTGATTTGTGTCAGTGTGTGTGTTGATACAATTGGAAAATGTTTCAAATAAAAGTTGTAGGTAATAAAATATTAAAGATTTTTTGTATCTTCACTTTTTGTCATAGCACTCTTAGTTTTTGAGATATTCAATAAATAGTGTTTTTTATCTAGTCATTGGTTTGTGTCAGTATGCGTTAATCAAATTGAAAAATGTTTCAAATAAAAGTTGTAGTTATCAAAAAGTTGAAGACATTTTGAAAATAATAATGCTACAAATATTTTAAAAGTGATTTAATACGTAATTTACGGGGGAAAGTACTATGATGGACACATCACCATTTTTTTCAAGAAAATTAAAACATGAGTATTTGATTATTTTGTGAGATTTGTTTTATTTATTGAAAAAAAATCTATCTAAATAAAGTTTTTTCGTTTTGGAAAAAAATATATTAAATTTTGAACATTTAAGCATAAAAAAGTTAAGTATAACTTTTATTTGTATCAGTAACGGTTTACGATATTTTTGAGTTCAAAATAAAAGTGTACTAAAAGTTTATATTGTTATAATTTTTGAAACAATCATTTGTTTAACCTCTAGTAACAACCAAAAACCATGTCTTGATAGCCTTTATAATATATGTGAAATTCGCTAAAATCCCTGATGTACCCCCAAAAAGTGTGCACTTATTTATGGAATGGCCGAGCTGTATATTTAAAAGACAAATTCTCAGAATGTTTACCAAATTTTAGTAGTGGCAAATGTCGTAAGTAATAAAGTAAATATTTAGATTTTTAAAAAGCCTGAAAATTTGGATTAGTCGCATCAATAATTATTTTTAAAGTTAAGTAATTTTATTAAGGCTTACACACATATATAGCTCAAAGCTTTCGTTCGGGTAAAAAAATCATATCTCAAAAAGTTTTAAAGTGCCTATCTTTTTGAAAACGGAAATATTCTTAGGAAGGATTGGGGTATAACATATATTTCTTTTATGAAAATTAAAACATGAGTATTTGATTATTTTGTGAGATTTGCTCGGGTAAAAAAAAAAAAACATCATATATCGAAAAGTTTTAAAGTGCCCATCTTTTTGAAAACGGAAATATTCTTAGGAAGGATTGGGGTATAACATATATATTTTTCAAGAAAATTAAAACATGTGTATTTGATTATTTTGTAAGATTTGTTTTATTTATTGAAAAAAATCTATCTAAATAAAGTTTTTTCGTTTTGGAAAAAAAATATATTCAATTTTGAACATTTAAGCATAAACAAGTTAAGTATAACTTTTATTTGTATCAGTAACGGTTTACGATATTTTTGAGTTCAAAATAAAAGTGTACTAAAAGTTTATATTGTTATAATTTTTGGAACAATCATTTGTTTAACCTCTAGTAACAACCAAAAACCATGTCTTGATAGCCTTTATAATATATGTGAAATTCGCTAAAATCCCTGATGTACCCCCAAAAAGTGTGCACTTATTAATGGAATGGTCGAGCTGTATATTTAAAAGACAAATTCTCAGAATGTTTACCAAATTTTAGTAGTGGCAAATTTCATAAGTAATAAAGTAAATATATTGATTTTTACAAAGCCCGAAAATTTGGATTAGTCGCATCAAGAATTATTTTTAAAGTTAAGTAACTTTATTAAGGCTTACACACATATAAAGCTCAAAGTTTTCGTTTCATATTTTCCCAAAAAAATCTCAAAAATCTGATATTTGAGTGATTATTTAAACGCAACATGAATTCATTATATTATATTATATTGTATACTGAAGCATTAAAACATTGAATATTTAGGAATTTAATTGCTTACACAAAAAGGAATCACATGATTTCTTTTTATTATTGTTTAATATCTCGGATGTTTTAGTAATTTCGTAAGATGTTTCAAATGAAAAATAATTTACCTGTTTTTTTTCAACTCCACTTTGAACAAATTTTGTAATTTGTGCTTTCCAAATTGAGTAATTTTGTTTATGCTTATACAAATATGAATCTCATGATTTCGTTTCAATATTGTACAAAATCTCCGGTGTTTTAGTACTTTCGAAAGATATTTTAAATAAAACATTATTTAACTGATATTTTGTTTATAGTTAACTTTCGAGTTCCTGTATATTTACCCGAATTGGAGTTGTTTTTATGCTTAAAGATATATAAAGGTCATTCTTTTATATATTTATTTCTAAAATAAAATGATATTCTAATGTGCGAATTATATCTTACATAAAGAAAATTTAACTTAAAGAAAAATTGAGTTTGTCAATAGTTTGCAGAATATTTACAAAATATAAAAATGAATTTAAATTAATATCGACTTTCAATAAATATCTGTAGACTACATTTTTGTAGAGAGTAGTATTGTTTTTATTTTTTTTAATATTTTTTATCTTACATTTCTTTGTACAAACGTTGACAATAAAAATAGTTCTTAGCGGAATTCTTGCGAAAAAGATAGATAAATCATTTCTACAGTTGACAACATTGGTACATCAATGCTGCTATCTGACCAGATCAATGTTTATATCATTAAAACTTTTAAACATTTTATCATAATTTTCTAACCCATTGTGTTTAGACAACAAATTACCCATAACATTTACATCCCGTTACAAACAATAATGAATACACACACACAGTTTATATTTCACAATTTGCTTGTTAAATGATTCATAATAATGCAGAAGTCCACCCACACAAACACAATAGTGCATTACAGCGATTTCAGAATTTACACTACTGCACCGAATGATTTATTTAGGTTTCAGCGGTAATTGCGGGTCCTAACATCTCTTTCTCCTTTTGCCTATAATGTGTACACAAAGGGATTTCTATAATAACGAGCGCAATTTTTCCTTTCGCCGGGGATTTGGGCCGGTCGCATTATTCGACTTCCTCCTCCGCCCGGATTTTACTAATGGGCCTCCCTCTTTTATTTTTGCGTTACGCGTGTGTGTCGCTTTTGTATCCTGGTATGTGGAGGGCTTTGAATATGTAAATGGCCAGGGTATTTAAAAACGGGTGGAAAAATCACGGTTTTAATCAGAGAGATGAAAGTGTGTTGCCAGATATACGAGTGAAGCACTTATCAGTTGGAACAAATAAATACAAGTGGAATTAAACAGGGTTTAATTCAAAAGATTTTATTTTATTATTTAGGGTATACATTTTTTATTTTATTCGATAAAACGTGAAAAATCGATCGAATTTAACTACAATAAACTTAAATGTTGCAGCAAGCATCGCCATCTATTGTTTAATAGCTAATAGCATCGCCTTCTGATAAGCAACAGATGGCGCTACTTCGTGATTTAATTTAAGTATGATTACACATTGCAATAAATAGTCAGACAGAAAATTGCTTGTACCAAGCATCGCCATCTATTGTTTAATAGCTAATAGCATCGCCTTCTGATAAGCAACAGATGGCGCTACTTATGATTTAATTTAAGTATGATTACACATTGCAATAAATAGTCAAACAGAAAGTTGCTTGTAGCAAGCATCGCCCTCTATTGTTTAATAGCTAATAGCATCGCCTTCTGATAAGCAACAGTTGGCGCTACTCCTGATTTAATTTAAGTATGATTACACATTGCAATAAATAGTCAAACAGAAAGTTGCTTGTAGCAAGCATCGCCATCTATTGTTTAATAGCTAATAGCATCGCCTTCTGATAAGCAACAGATGGCGCTACTCCTGATTTAATTTAAGTATGATTACACATTGCAATAAATAGTCAAACAGAAAGTTGCTTGTGGCAAGCATCGCCAACTATTGTTTAATAGCTAATAGCATCGCCTTCTGATAAGCAACAGATGGCGCTACTCCTGATTTAATTTAAGTATGATTACACATTGCAATAAATAGTCAAACAGAAAGTTGCTTGTAGCAAGCATCGCCATCTATTGTTTAATAGCTATTGTTTAATAGCTATTGTTTAATAGCAAGCATCGCCTTCTGATAAGCAACAGATGGTGCTACTAATGATTTAATTTAAGTATGATTACACATTGCAATAAATAGTCAGACAGAGGAGTTGTTCAGTTTTCCATTCCATATAATTGGATCAGACCAGACTGATGAGAGTTAAAATGCGCTTGTGTGTTATCGAACCGTAACAGAATACTAAACACAAATTCAATTCAAATATTTATAAGACCTTCTTCGAACAAAAAACTCGTTTTATATGTGTCATGTGTAGTCCTCGAAACATTTTCACCGAGCGAGCGCTTTAAGTTTTTTTTTTTACGTAGGAAGAAAAGGTATCCTCTCGACTGGAGCTTTTACAGTTTTTCCGGGGCCCATCGAGTGCGAGCTTTTCAAACTCGAGAGCGCCCGTCCCGTTCCCTTCGGCCCTTTCACATCATCACCTACACAAAGTCCCGTTGCAACTGTGCGAAAGGGTGAGGGGGGGGGGGGGGTGAGAGCGTCCATTAACCGCCCATCAGGGGCAAAAAGTCTCTCTCGCGCGGATGCATTACACGGAATAAATTGCTCCGGCACGTAAAAACATTATTTTTAAAAGAGTCTGTGTAAATGTTGAGTATTAGAAACGAAAATTGCATAAGTAAAAACAGCATTTTTAATGGAATTAAAAATACCTACTTCAAATAACAATATTTTATATGACAAATAGAATAAGTATAAATAAAATTGCCAATGCTTGGTTGTAGAATACTTCAAAACATGAAAAGTGCGATTCTTAAAAAACAGTTGTTTATTTCATTTGAAGAAATCAGAACGAATTTGCAAAACTAAGTCAAGTGTTATCACACGCGGGCACAAAATGTCGACGGGGCCCTATTAATAGTGATGGATTATTTGATAGCTAGATGCTACAAACATATTTATGTCGGCGCATTGAGACTAAAACGGCATGTGTGAGTTGAAATCTCATCAACTTTAGCTTGTAAAGCCTCTTTTTTTAACTGGAATAAAGCAAGTTTATAATAATAATAATAATACTTTATTTCCCAACGGAAGAACCAATACAGGGAAAGATTAAACATTGGCATGTAAATATGTAAACAAAAATTATTAGATTACAAAAAATAATAATAATATTAATAAATTAAGCTTAAAATTAAATGACAAAATATAACATTGTACAAAAAATTAGATTATTAGATTACAAAAAATAATAATAATAATAAATGAAACTTAAAAATAAATGGCAAAGTATAACATTGTACAAAAAAAAAACTAGTGTAGCAGATTCAAGTTTTACCCAGTACGATCACCAATAAATATGTCGCGAAAATGCTTATTGGCATTTCAGCACATATGAATTATTGCTGACTTACCTAAAACATATGTTTTCGCAGCTGGTGTTTTATCGGTGTTTGCATGTCTAACAGGTATTTGTGAAACATAAAAGTTTACATGACTCAACATGTTAGGACAAACAATAATGTTGTGGACTAGTTTGAACATAAATCTGCACTACATTCTTCGCGACGAGCCGACAAGGAGCAAACATCATGCCTTAGCAAGAGTTGTTGGTAGTCAGCGTTTCTTTCCGGGTATACGTGATCGATTTTGTAGGATAAATACTTTAAAATCGCCTTTGGACACCCTCAACTTTAAGTTCGTTGATCACGTAGCATGGATACCAAACATTTGAACCATATTCCAGCTTACTGCGCACTAAGGACAAACACAATGTTTTCAAAACTGATGTATTACTGAAACCATTAGCGGTGCGCATTAAAAACCCTAACATTTTTATTGCAGATTTAGAGGTATTATCAATATGTTCTGTAAAATATAAGCGACAATTAAAAGTTATTCCAAGATCCTTCACTCATGAACTTCTTGGGACCATAGTATCATCAATGTTATAATTGAAATAAGTAATTTGATGCTTGCGAGAATAAGAAACAACACAGCATTTATCAACATTTAGACGAAGCCTATTTGTACAGCACCATTGTGAGATTTTATTTAGATCATGTTATAGTAGCAGACAATTCTCTGGAGACCTTATCGAAGCGTAAATTTTAATATCGTCAGTGTATGCTAATGTCGGAGATGATATAGACGAAATTAAGTCGTTAATGAAAGCTATAAACAGTAGAGGGCCTAAGTTACTTGACATCGAGTGAAACTCAAATGACTTAAATCCATTAAAATGTACATAGTTATTTCGGTTTTTAAGGTAAGATGACATAAATATTAGAGTGTGTTCTGTTAGACCAAATTGACTGAGCTTGTTAAGTAAAATGTCTTCAATAGTATCAACAGCACGGGACAGATCTGTATAGATAACATCGGTATGACCTCTGTTATCAAGACTCTTACTAAGGTGTTGGGTAATTGTAGCCAGATTAGTTATCGTCGACCTTCCAGACATAAATCCGTGTTGAAGTGGTGAAATATATTTATTAGTACGAGTATGGTTGTACAGAAAATAATATATAATTTGTTCAAATATCTTTGAAAAGTTTGATAAGATTGCAATAGGTCTATAATTTTGAAGAAGAGAGTGATCTCCTTTCTTAAAAACCGGAGTGATAACAGCTCTCTTCCAAGTATTAGTAAAACATGCAGATTTTATTGATAAGTTAAACATTATTAATAACGGTTTAACAAATATATACTTACAATCTTTTATAATAATACAAGGCACAAGATCATCACTACGTATTATTGACGTTTTCGACTAATTTATACTACGAATAACATGTGGTTCAGTAATTAGAGGAATAGATAAACTTTCGCAATTAGTTTGCACCGAGTTAATTGTCGGGACATCATTGTCAAGAAATACTTCAGAAAAGGTACCAGCAAATGCATTTACGATATTTTGAGGAGTATCAAAGGTGTTATAATCATTTTTTAATTCAGTTGGTATTCTAGGTCTGCTTATAAGATTATTTTCAATCTTTATTTATGAAGGAGTTATATGCTGAATTTATTTGTGATTTAGTTATACTATGAAGTCTTTCAAATTCTCTGAGGTAAAACAAGGATTGCGTAGATTTCCACTTTTTATGATAGTAGTGTTTTGCGCGAACATTTTTCAGAGTTTAGAGTTAGGCTAGGTACAATTTAACAAGGAGTTTGTTAAATTGTACCTAGCCTAACTCTAACTTGCTTTACTCCAGTTAAAAAAAGAGGCCCCACAAATTAAAGTTTCAACTCACACACGCTGTTTTAATCTCAATGCGCCGACATAAATATGTTACAAAAAGCTGCAATTGTTTTATAATTTTCATTTTTGTCATCGCCAACTATTATTTTGTTGTAAAAAGTAGAAAATACTTTATAAATAAGTATGTCAAGTGATATATCAGTTTAAAGAGAAAAAATCCCTTTGTAATAATGACATAGCCAACTATGGTTTCCATTTAAACAAAATAAAAGTTTGTGCTATATCTCGAAAGTTACTGTCAATATAAAATATCTGAAAACCTATTATTATTCAGTGTAAAATTTGCCATTTATAGTTTTTTTTTCTCTCTTTTAATAACTGAAATCGATTTGAAAAAATCGATACTTTTTACATTTTTCAAAATATCTAGTTTTCCTTGACTTTTTCGAAAAATGTTCAAATGTCTATTTATTCAACTCGTAGAACTGCACAAAGTAGTGCATCATTTAACCGTTTCTCTATCTATTATAGTTTCCGAGATCCCCATAGAGAACATGAAAATAAAAAACTAACCCTGCATACGCTGTAACTTTTCAGGCATTCGTTGTTTTTCAAAATCGTGTAATTTGAAGTGTCTAACGAGTGTTTGCCTTGCTTGATTAAGCATTAAGTAAAGTTTAGAGTTTAGAAAAGCCTAAAAAAAACCAAACTTATAGGGTTTTCTAAACTTGAAACACGCGCATAAAACACTAATTTAAAGTGAAGTCCAAAGTTTACTTCTAAAAGTTAACCAGAAAACCATAATTTAATGGTACTAATATTTGTCAGCAAAATATTGTCATCATTAAAATACAATTTTTTTTGGTTAATTTATACCCATAGTTTTTTTAATACGGCCGCTTTTCACAAAACCGTACAAATAATTTTGATAACTAGACGGCAAAAACTACAAAAATATGGTATATTTTTAACTTAACAGTTTATTAGTGTTTTATACGCGTGGCGAAGTAAATTTTCGAGTTTACGGGACCAAGCCAAATTTTCAATCTTTTCTAAACTCAAAGTTTTACTTCATGCTTAATCGGGGAATGGAAACACTCATTAGAAGCTTCAAATTTAACTATTTTTAGAAACAACATGTGTCTCTGTAAGTTTGCTGGCATCGGGATATGTAAGAAAAATTACAAATAGAATAAACAAAACAGATTTAAAAAACTGAATTGATCTAATTTGTCTTATGCATAAGCGATCAAAGTTTTTGTTTGTTGGTGATTTCCAATTATCTCTGTAAATGTTCTTACGTTCGGTGGCTTTTTGCAGAGCTGGAACGAATCCTCGTATCACGAATCCGAATCACCTAATATGATTCGAATCACGAATACTCGAATAAAGGATTCGTAAGAGATAAATATGATTCGAATCGAAGATTCGAATCTTGTTTTTTCGAATCACGAATACAAATCGTTTGAGAATAAATTTGATTATATTATATTTTTTGCAACCAATAACATTTTAATATTGCTAGCAGTTGTTTTAATAAAAATAACAGACAACAGACTAAATATTTGACTCCGTGTTATTCTGATTAAAGATGTAATTGTGTGTTTTTGAACTTCACTTCAAATCAGTGTTTTATACGCGTGGCGCATGAAGTAAAATTTCGAGTTTAGAAAAGCCCCGTGAAAATTTACCTCGGCTCGCTGCGCGACCCTCGACAAATTTTCTACACGGTGCTTTTCTAAACTCGAAATTTTACTTCATGCTTAGTCTGGGAGTGGAAGACACTCGTTACTTTAAAATATGTCACAAGTGTTAAAATGTGTATCGTAACTGTCAGAAAGAAAAAAAACAAATGGATATGTCTATCCTAGTACTTTTCCCCATATTAAATAAATGAGCTTTTTAAATTAATGTTTCTTATTCCTGGTTAACTTAGTTCATGCTTAACCTGGAGTGGAATTACTTGTTTAAAACTTCAAGTTAAACTCTTTTATAAAATTGACGAATGCCTTAAAATTACGTGAAAAAAATTCACTAAATACCATTAAACCCGGGAGAGTCAAAGAAAAGCCATAGAATTTCATTCAAATTGACAAAAACACTGAATAAAGCGTTTAAATAAATCGCGATAAGTAACAAAATACACAGATATTTAAAAAAATATCAAAATTATTGACATTCATTAAGAATCATGAAACAATAAAAAAAATCTATTAATATTAGCAGAGTAAAAAGAAATCAATCATGAAAATATATAAATACCGTCAAAAAATATAAATATCTTGAAAATTATTCAAGTCAATAAACTTGAATATTAGTTGTGTAATATTTTATTTTGAAGATTTTGATTTCTAGTTTATTTTATGAATTAGTCTTGCTATCGTTGACAACATTTATTGTTGTCATTGTTTATTTTAAATGTTGACAATTATCATAATTATTCCAATTATAAATTATACAAATTTAGACAATAACAAATTCAATAAATATAATGTATAAGGGGAATTAACAAAAAAATTCAACATTTTAATTGATAAAATTAACTAGAAATGACAGAAATCTAAATTAAACATTATACAAACAATATTTATTAAAAAAAATTACGGTAAAATTTTAAAAATCATTTAAATCAACTTATTCAGTTTCAAATTACAAAACACGTAAACATTTATAAAACTAACTTAAATATTGACAAAAACAATGAAAACTATTTAACTCATAGAAGAAAGTTATATTAAAAGGTCAGGGAAAAAAATCTTGAATAAGGGAAATGTCGGAAAAATTTAACATTTCAGATTGTGGCTACCATGTCAGTTTTACTTCAAATAATTTTAAACAAAATTTAAAAAATAAGATTATTATCTTTAAAAACATTTAATGTTCTTATCAAAGCATTCAATTTGAAGTTTCTAACGAGCGTTTCCACTCCTAGACTAAGCATGAAGTAAAATTTCGAGTTTAGAAAAGGATGAAAATTTGGTTTGGTCGCGTAGCGCGTAGCGCTACGCGACCAAACCAAATTTTCATCCTTTTCTAAACTCGAAATTTTACTTCATGCGCCACGCGTATAAAACAGTAAATTAACGAGAAATTTAAAAACACAGAAAACAAATGTTTTATGTTAATCCTCACAATTCAAATTATTTTTGGTGATTCGAATCCTTTTGTAAGTATTCGAATACTTTTGTAAGTATTCGAATCCTTTTGTAAGTATTCGAATCCTTTTATAAATATTCGAATCCTTTTATAAATATTTGAATCCTTTTATAAAGATTCTAATCCTTTTACAAGAATTCGAATCACTCGTATTTGGTTTCGAATACGTATCCTCTTAAAAAAATTTAACGAATCCGGATCACGAATCCAGTTTAACTACAGTTTTCAAATGCCTCTTTTAAATCATCTAAAAGGATTCAAGTCCAGGATTCGAATCCTGAATCATTCGAATCCTGCCTAGCTCTGGCTTTTTGTATATTCTATTTTTTTTTCTCGTGATTTAGGTTACAACTTTAATCGTTTATAATTCCAATTGGCTATAATTCAATTTTAATTTTTATTTCCAATTATATTTTTATAAAATTCGTACTGGTTAAATAAAAACCATCCACGGATATTTTGATCTTTAAAATGAACGTTCAAAAAGTCAAAGACTTCTTTTATTATAGTCAATATTAAAACTATTAACTACTATAGCTAGAATTATATTTTTTGGCAAAACTGTTAAAGAAGAAACGTATGAATAACTCCTTTCTGTATTTTCGCACTACACAACTTCATCTCACTTCCCGTTCCTGTTCCCTAAACTAGTCCTTATTAAGTGATAAGGGTAACTCAGACATCTACTCTACGCGTAAATAATTAAGCTTAGGAAGGTGCCGTCCCTTCTTGCAGGATTTCCTACTCCACGCCAATGATTAATTCGTTATTAAATTTTTCATCGTGAGTTTAATAGTTCCCGACGTAATTTAATTTCCCCCCATTCTGCGGAGGGCGGGGATAAGAGGGCGAAGTTCACAAAGTTAATTAAGACCCCGAACTGAATAAAGTCTCTGTCTCTCTTTCTCTCGCGCGCGGCCTCTGGTAGGCGACGAAAGGATTAAGTCAGAAGGGTGCTTAAAGTTTTAAAATCACGGATTTATTTTGGAATTACACGGGTTTATTGTGTTAGAAATGGCAAAGGATTAAATTCGATTTCTGTATTATCTTCTTTTCAATGATATAAATAGGAGATATTTTTTTAGAAAGTAGTTTGACGTTGAATAAATACAGGCAATTTAATTTGCACAAAATTATACATTATATTTTTAAAACTGAACATATCAGTATTATCGTCATAAATGCTACAGTACACATCCATTTCTCCCTCATCCTTGACATAAATAAACTATCCCCCATAAATTCCCACTTTTATCTCCGAAACATTCACGAATACAGACATTTCCCCCCATATCTCCCCGTCCCTCCCTTTTTATTCTCCTTATACATTTAAATCGTGTGTAGTTTAAGGCGTTTTACACAAACCGTCCCTTTTCCTCGCTTCTTTACTCCTTCTTTTTTTCTAGTTTCGCGTTAATGCGAATCTTTTGTAGCCCGGGACGTGTGATCTTTTCGCATTTGCATACAATCGCTCACCGCTCGGGGCACTTTTAAAACGTACAATTGCTCGAGATTTAAGCGCGTTTTCTCTCCTCAACGAGAGCTGAAAGGATAAGGAAATTGCCTAAGCTGTTTTTTTTATCGAAGAAAAAGAAAAGAGGATGATTTTATTGCGTTAGTTAAAACCTTCATTAAATCTAAAGAGTTTTCTCTGCTGTATAATCAACGACTTGTTATTGATCTAAGTGTCAAAGGGCTCAGAAATATCATGATATTTATATAGGTACCAAAATATCAAATATATATCGATGTTTATCCTATATATATCAACTTCTTGATAATTATTCTTGTTTATAAATATTAACATGTTTACTATTTATTACATTTTAACTGAGAAATTTCCTGTTCGGCGATAAAGACTTATTATTATTAGTTGTATCGTATGTTCAATATAATAAAACCTCTAGAGTGCCATGGAAAATATTGTAGGTTGGCAACTCTGAAATTATACATTATAATTATTATGTCTGACGTTTTATATGTCAATTCTTAAAGCGTGTAGCCAACTTACATTTTAAAAAAGATAAAATCATGGCACTCTAGAGTTTTCGTTTATTGAACATACGATATAATACACATACTTTATTTAAATTTATTGCAAAAAACCTTTTTACTCTATTTGCTTCCCAAATTACGACATATTTAAAGTTGCAGATATTATTAAAGCAAAGTATGAGAATTAAACAGAATTTTAGCTGCTTTTCATTAGGTTAATTCAAAACTAAATGTATATTATCAATATAGCATGTTTTAAAATAAATTTAAAATAATTTAGTCTTTAATATTGTGTAAATATTGAATATATCGTATGGTTAATTTAAAAAAAAACCTCTAGAGTTCCATGGGTATTATTGTTGGTTGGCAACTCTGAAGTTATATATTATAATTATTAAGTCTGACTTTTTATATGTCAATTCCTAAAGCATGTAGCCAATTGACATTTTAAAAAAGATTAAATCATGGCACTCTTGAGTTTTTTTTTTTTTATTGAACAAATGATATTTAGTCACTTAATAACAGATATTCAATTTCTGTACAATATTGTATTAATAATAAATATCATTCATCCTTCAATTTATGTACAATGTTTTATTCAGTATTGATATTCAATACACGTCAATATTGTATTAATAATGAATAACATTGAATAGCCCTTTCGAAGTTTCAAAATAATAATAATATTAGGTTGGTTGTAGTCCGTCATATCAAGTAAATTAAAATAATGGGTCAAAATACTACTTTAGTACTTTTATCCATTTTGACCCATTATAATAATAATATTGTTTTGTATGTATTTACACTAGTAGAAATCTAAAATGGTATAAATAACAATTGAATCAATATCATTTTTATACAATAATTATCCAAAATAGAATACAAATACATTCTTAATAATGAGTTTCATATTTTAATTCTTTATTGTCGCAATAAGATCTTGTGTAAACATTTATTTATTATTACAAAGTTTTAAAATTGAATTTTAATTTTTATACAAGAATTTATACTAGGGAGTACTCGAGTACATTAAGTGTAGGGTAGTTGTACTTAGTACTCGAGCTCATTTTACTTGTACTCGATTACATTATGCTTATCCTCGGGACAATTCTATTTAACATACAAATAAAATGATTGCCTATGGCTCTCCGATTAAACTTACATTGGTCCGTCAAACCAGATATTTTTACATAAAATATAAATAAAATAATAACAGATACAGAACACAGATTTTTAAATAATTCATTTGTTACACTCATTCATAATTATCAAAATAATTACAACCTAATATCCTATCAATTTATTAATTACATCAGGGCAAAAATTATTCAAATGTAAACGTTTTCAATTAATTAAAATTACGAAACACGCACAGCAATTTTCGCGATTGATTCATTTGGCGTGGATATACACAGCATTACAAATGCTAATTACAACGATCGAACGAACCGTTTAATTAATTAAAACGCTAATCAATCAATTCGCGATCGGAGAGGGAAAAAAATATTATGATCCTCTCAATGTTTCATTTTTGCGCGCAACAAATCCGCAATTTAAATTTCCTTTTGACGGCGCGCGTTGTCCGGAAAATTAATTCAAATCGGATTTTAATTTACAAAAAAGCTAATTTTAATCCCTCAGTATTTAAGCTAACGAGATGGAAAGAGTGAAAATTGTGGATTGTGACGTTAATTACTTCGCTAAGTTTCTGTATAAAAGGGATGAGGTCTTTTTAATTTTGCAGTAAATGTTGAATTAGGTACACGTAGATAAATATAATGCTTTTAAAATGATTTAATTAGACTAGTTTTGTCCATTTAAAATATTTTATTTTATTTTAAAATTTTTAAATGGAAAATTAAGGTACTTTTTTGTACATTTAGTCGCCTGTATTTAAAAATAAGTTAACAGTATTTTTATTTAAATTTATTTGCTTTTATTAAAGAGTCAATCGTTTAATAAAAGCAAATAAATATAAATAATAATACTGTGAACTTATCTTTAACTACAGCCAGCGAACTGAATGTACTATTCTGCAGATGTTTTGTGTACATTTAATTGGTTGTATTTAACCCATTTTAAAAAAAATAAAAAAATGTTGCTTTATTGGACCAATGACGCTGATGCGATAACGCAACATTATTTATTTTTTGTTAATTATATTACTAATGCCCGGTATTATAAAACGTTTTATTCCCTAAATAACATTTACTTTAGGAATAAATTAATTTATTCCAAAGATTTCGGTATTATAAACACAAAATAAAATTATTTGGCTAGTAAATCTCCCCAGTAAATTATTTGTTTGTTTCTCTGCCAAGTAAATTTTATTCTCTAAATATTTTGACAGTTAAAAGTCGAAAGTGCATTATATTATTATAATTACTTTAGATTCTACTACTTGTATTTATTAATTTCATTACGGTTATCATGTCTACCGTGTTAGATTTAAGGTCGCTCATAGTATCCTCCCTGACAGTAATTAATTCGAACCACAAGACATTGTATGGAGTCGAAGACCTAGAGTTTTTCAAATCAGACATAACCAGGGATTATTATACTTATGCATACGCTTTTAAATATAAGTTCCATTTAAAGTTTTAAACGATTGTTTTCCACTGCCAGACTAAGCATGAAGTAAAATTTCGAGTTTAGAAAAGCCTGAAAATTTGGTTTGGTCGCGTAGCGCGAAGCGCGGAGCGACCAAACCAAATTTTCAGGCTTTTCTAAACTCGAAATTTTACTTCATGCGCCACGCGTATAAAACACTGAAAACACTGAAATATTGTGAACAAGTGAAATTCACTTGAAATCAGTGTCTTGTACGCGTGGCGCATGAAGTAAAATTTCGAGTTTAGAAAAGCCTGAAAATTTGGTTTGGTCACTCCGCGCTTCGCGCTACGCGACCAAACCAAATTTTCAGGCTTTTCTAAACTCGAAATTTTACTTCATGCTTAGCCCGGGAGTGGAAAACACTCGTTTAAGTCTTTTATAATTTCTAATAAGCTTTTTGTTTCTTGTTCTGTGTAATTCTGTCCTATTCCACGGTTATTTTCCATAATTATAAGGAATTATACTAAATTTCCAATTTGATTGACAATTTAATTTGAAATATTAACAATTCAATTTAAATAATTGGTGGTTCCAGCTATGGCAACAATAAAAATGTATGATTTCGGTCTGTAATCTACTAATTTAATTATTTATTTCTAGAATTGCTATATATTTAGTAGGTTTGCTTTATAATACGCAATTTTATTTGCCTATTAGTTTACTAGGTAAATAAATTTACTCCACAAATAGTAATCTAATGATTTAATAATCGTTTATAATACCGGGCATAAGGAAATTAATTTGATACATTGTATTATTTGACCTGACTTGAGAATGTGTGTAGCAAAATCTAAATAATTTATTATTTAAGTATTTTTATTATTGCTCATTAAAAAATAGTATTTTAGGTGTATTTCTAACTTCACAATATTTCAGTGTTTATACGCGTGGCGCATGAAGTAAAATTTCGAGTTTAGAAAAGCCTGAAAATTTAGTTCGGCCGCTCGACCAAACCAAATTTTCAGGCTTTTCTAAAATCGAAATTTTACTTCATGCTTAATCTGGGAATGGAAACATTCTTAGGAAACTTCAAATTGAACGCTTTTATAAATCGACGAATGCCTAAAAATTTACAGCGTGTACATTATGAGTAATTAAACAAGCAAAATGTTGATTAGTGTATAACGTACATTTACTGAACTCCCATTGATGATGTAGGATAATTATTAAACTAGATTATTGTATAATCTAGTCATTTCCACGAAATTTGAATTACTAAATTAAGAAAAGAAACATTGTTATTCCGACTTGTTCCGACGAGTTTTACATCATTTTAAAATTGATAGAGCCTTTCCAATGAATCCAATTAACGTGCTAGTAATGCAGTATTTATATAACTAATTTTAAGATCTCACTATCGTCTTAAAATTGCTGACAGATAATTTGAGAAACAATCAATCAAATCAAGCTTTCTCTGCCTATTCTAGATACTTCTAGTTACTGAAAATGTCCAGTTTTGTCAGTTAGAGAATAAATGAGCTTATAATGTAAAACCAATATGTCTAAAGGCTTTTAACAGTTTTAACTAAAGTTTTAGTAGTGCGGTATTTTTTGTAACTGTGATTAATACGAATTTTGAGATTTCACCATCATAAAATTCCTGAGATTACTTGAGAAATAGGCAATCAAATTATGCGCTTTCCACTTATTCTAAATACTTATAGTTACTGAAAATGTATGGTTTTTCCAGTTGACAGTAAGCTTTAATCATTTCCAGATTTAATAATACTAATGAAGATTTCAGCGCATTAAGACGTTAAAGGATTATTAAAGCAGGATCATGCAAACAGCAGAAAATGAGCCAAATATATTGAACATTATATTTTATATATTATACCTAAAAATGAGTAGGATTTCAACACTATGTGTTTAACATAACAATGCACGTTTTGTAAAATTAACTATTTTAAACATTTCAGTTCTTGAAAATACAATTAAACCAAAATTACCCTACTCTATTTACGATTTCTGAGCAGAACATTTATCGAGTCCTGATGTCAAGCAGCTCAATGCCGACGCAATTAAGCTTTCCTTAAGGGATTTACTACAAGACGATAAAGCAGGGCTATGATTTGCGATGCGCATTTTGGGGTAGCGGTCGTTTCGGGCACTAATCTCTGGATTAGAGTAATTAAATTTGCATATCTAAACCATAGACGTGTTTGCCAGGCAATAACAGTCAGAACCTCCGAGATTTACCCCAAATTTCACACACGCGGATCTCCAGAGGACTTCTCGACATTGACATAATGGTGTAGGATAATTATTAAACTAGATTCTTGTATAATTTAGGAATTTCCACTAAATTCAGGTTAATTTAGGCGATTTCCATTTTAAAATGATTATTTTGAGTTTAATATTGAACTCATGTAATTAAGATTTGTTCCCTGTTGGACATTGAAGACAAATTTTTATTATTATTTTTAATTCTAAGAAAATATGCTTACGCGTCTTTTAGTTTGCAGAGTTTTAAACATAGCATCTTAAAATACGATAATCCAAATCCAAATTTTCAGGTTTTTTAACTCATTAAGCGCCATTGATGCATACATGCAACATTATTAATTTTTTGTTAATTAAATTACTAAATAAGTTATTTTGATATATTATATTATTTTATCTGACTTTAAAATGTATGAAGAAAAATGTAAATATTTTGTTATTTAAATATTTCGATTATTACTCATTTCAAAATATATATATATATATATATATATATATATATATATATATATGGGGCACCTCCGATTTATTTCATATTTTTTTACATTATAGTACCAAATGAGAGAGGCCTCCGTGAATTTTATTTGTGCAGCCGCTTTTGAGATATCGATTTAAAAAAAAGGTCCTTTTTTTAAATGCTACTAACTTTGCGAAAATGGGCCGATTTCAACCTTTTTTTTAAATTTTTTGTTTTTCAAAATACTTTTTGAATATAAAATCCAAAAAAATTTAAAAACCATATTTCTATAAATTTTTCAAATTTTTAAAATATAATGTTGATTTCCAAAAAACACTTACTGATCGATTTTCTTGATTTTTTTTTATAAAAGACTGTTATTCATTTCGCAACTTTTAGGCCTAGTCCGATAATGGGATCTATTTCATTCGAATTTTTAAAATTACATGTTTCAGCTATCAGTACTAAAAGTTAATAATAACCTTTCTCTCAGGTCCACCAGCAATAGTTTTTGCCATTTATGAAATGTAATAGATATGTCTTAATAATTTAATGGATTATAACCAAGGTCACTTATACAAAAATATTCGGAAAATATTTCTATAAAATTTTCAAATTTTTAATATAAAATGTTGATAAAAATTTTAAAAAATAATGTTAAAATCGGCTAATTTTTCGCAAAGTTATTAGCATTTAAAAAAAAGGAAAATCGATATCTCGAAAGCGGCTGCACTAGTAAAATTGAAAAAAATCACGGAGGCCTCTCTCATTTGGTACTATAACATAAAACAAAATCGGAGATGCGAAAGCCAGATGGTATCCGATTTGGCGTGGAATGCCCCATATATATATATATATATATATATATATATATATATATATATATATATATATATATATTCCTTTTCTACTAAAGAAATATGATAAAAACGTGTATTATAAACATCACAGCACATCAGTGTTTAGTACGCAGGCTTTTCTAAACTCAAAATTTAACATTATGCGCCACGCGTATAAAACACTAAAATATTGAGAAGTTGGAAATACACTGATATATATATAAATATATATATATATATATATATATATATACATATATGTATATATATATATATATATATGTATATATATATATATATATATATATACATATATATATATATATATATATATATATATATATATATATATATACAGGGTGAGTTTTTTTCGATGTTCTCTATAGGGATCTTGGAAACTATAAGAGATAGAAAAACGGTTAAATGGGGAAAGAAGTGTAGTTTTATAGGACGAATAAAATGACACTTTCAAAATATTTGAAAAAGTCAAGGGTAACTAGATATTTTGAATAAAGTAAAATGTGTCAATTTTTTGAAATCAATATATCTCTATTATTATCATAGATAGAAAAAAACTGTAAAGGACAAAGTTGTAGAAAATTTTACACAGATTAATAACAAAAAATTAAAAAAAAATCGCCCATATTTTGGGAGATATGACACAAACTTATCTTTTTTTAAATGGAAACAATAGTTGGCTATGGCCTCATTGGAAAGGTAATTTTTTTCCCTTTAATCCGATATAACATATGCCATAGTTATTTTTAAAATAAAATAAGTTATAGTCGTTTTAATTTTTCCATACACCAAAAAATAGTTAGCCATGAAAAAGACAAAAGTAAAACAATTGCGGTTGTTTATAGCAACGAAATCAATATTTAATTTATTATCTTTCTTTAGATTTGTCAAAAGCAGCATATAGTAAAATAATTCCAAAATTATCAAAATAATAATAGAAGAAAAATTTAAATATTACATAAGATGCTCAAAAAGTCCACCATTATTATTATGGCATAAAGTACATCTTTTTAAAATCGAATTTGTGGCTTTTTTGACTTTTCTTCTGTCAATAGAATTAAATGTTTCAAGTTCAGCTAGTCTAAGATCCTCCACGGATTGATATGATTGTTGATACACTTTGTTCTTCACATAACCCCACAGAAAAAAGTCTAAAACGGATAGGTCGGGTGATCTAGGTGGCCATAGGATTGGTCCATTTCTTCCCACCCATGAATTAGAAAAAGCATCATTTAAATAGTTTCGCACAGCCAACTTGCTATGAGGTGGAGCTCCGTCGTGTTGAAACCACTTCAATCTTGCCCGTACTGATAAATTTAAATCATCGAGCATATCTTCAAATGTTTCTTGAAGAAAACGAAGGTAATCATTTCCATTCAATGTGTTATCAAAAATATATGGGCCGAGAATTCTCGATCCGAACACACCGCACCATACATTAAATCCAAATTTAATTTGTGGTCTACGTTGTGCAACTTCTCGTGGATTCTCCTGACTCCAAACATGTTCATTGTGCCGGTTAAAAATCCCACAATTAGTAAATCGCGTTTCATCTGTCCAAATTATTTTTGTAGGGAACGTATTATCCTCTTGGCACATGTTTTTGTACCACATACAGAAGACCATTCTCTTATTGGTATCACCGTCATGTAAATTTTGTGAAATTGATACCTTATATGGGTGATATTTGTGTTTTTTCAAAACTCGTACTACAGTCCGTTGAGATATGCTTGCTTCTGTTGCAATTTGTCTGGTCGATGTGGATGGATCTATCAGCGCTAATGCTAATACGTTTTTATTTCCGAAACTTCATTAATTTCGTTTTTTTCAAGTTTCGGCTTTGTAGAGGATCCGTACTCACCCAATTTGTGGTAAATTCTTCTGAATGTTGGTAAAGATGGCTGCCGACGATCGATATATTGATTATAATATTGTTCTGCAGCATCCGCAGCGTTTTTATTACACTGAATGTAACAAACAAGCATATGACGCTTTTCTTCGTTGGAAAAATTCATTATCACTTTAAAAAACTTTCAACACCAAATAAATACAAAACAAACTTATCGAAACAAACCAAATATGGAAATGAATTAATATGTGTTTAGAATAAACAACTGCAATTGTTTTACTTTTGTCTTTTTCATGGCTAACTATTTTTTGGTGTATGGTAAAATTAAAAACGACTGTCACTTACTTTATTTTAAAAATAACTATGGCATATGTTATATCGAATTGAAGGGAAAAAAATAGCCCATTTAATAAAGTCATAGCCAACTATTATTTCCATTTAAAAAAAGATAAGTTTGTGTCATATCTCCCAAAATATGGGCGAATTTTTTTTTTGATTTTTTGTTATTAATCTGTGTAAAATTTTCTACAACTTTGTCCCTTACAGTTTTTTTCTATCTATGATGATAATAGAGATATATTGATTTAAAAAAATTGACACATTTTACTTTATTCCAAATATCTAGTTACCCTTGACTTTTTCAAATATTTTGAAAGTGTCATTTTATTCGTCCTATAAAACTACACTTTTTTCCCCATTTAACCGTTTTTCTATTTCTTATAGTTTCCGAGATCCCCATAGAGAACATCGAAAAAAACTCACCCTGTATATATATCAGTGCATTTCCAACTTCTCAATATTTTAGTGTTTTATACGCGTATATATATATATATATATATATATATATATATATATATATATATATATATATATCAGTGTATTTCCAACTTCTCAATATTTTAGTGTTTTATACGCGTGGCGCATAATGTTAAATTTTGAGTTTAGAAAAGCCTGCGTACTAAACACTGATGTGCTGTGATGTTTAGAATACACGTTTTATCATATTCCTTTAGAAGAATATTTTAAACTTAACCTAAATTAGTGTTTTATACGCATGGCTCATGAAGGAAAAGTTTGAGTTTAGAAAAACTTGAAAATTTGGTTTTTAGGCTTTTCTAAACTAAAAATTTTACTCCATGCGCCACGCGTACTAAATTCTGATGTCCTGTGATGTTCAGAATACACTTTTTTAGCATACAGCTTTAGTAGAATATTTTGAAGTTTATATAAAATCAGTGTTATATACGCGTGGCGCATGAAGTAAAATTTCGAGTTTAAAAAAGCCTGAAAATTTGGTTTGGTCGCTCCACGCTTCGCGCTACGCAACCAAACCAAATTTTCAGGCTTTTCTAAACTCGAAATTTTACTTCATGCTTAGTCTGGGAGTGGAAATACTCGTTCTAAACTTCATATTTCACGTTTTTATATACGATCGACTAATGCTTGAAAATTTACAGTGTATACATTATGTATATTTCAAAGAAAAATTTACAGTATGTAATACGATAAGTCGTTCATAGAAATGATAAACATAAGTGCAGAATTTTACCTAAAATCAACTTTTAGAATTAACTCCATAACTGTTTGGCCGTTAATGGATTAAACTCGCAATATGTACTTCATGTAGCAGGCGTATAAAACACTGATTCAATGTAAAGTTAGAAAAACGCACTTTGTTTTTAATTAAAATTCTGCTAAAAGATAAAATTTACGGTTCAAAAACATACAGTTAAATAACTGTTAAATTTAATTGTCTTTTATAAATGTTATTAAAACTAACCATTGTGTTCAACTTTTACCCTAATTATTATAACACTTAATTGCAATTTTTGTTTAATTTAATGATGCATTATCATATTTACATTGTAAACTTCACCTGAAGAAGCAATAAATTTGTGAAACAATTGTTGGGAAAATTAACACAATTTTTAAAATCATGAAGTTGTTTAGAATATTATTTATACAGGGTAGCGCAAAACTACCGATATGGTTTGAATGTTTAATAACTTTTTTATATAATGGTTAATTATTATTATTTTTTGTTATACAGTATATTAATGGGGAATATTTTTGGCTTAAGTATGAAAAATTATATCCCGCAAGTGGTGGCCATTTTCGGCTTCGCACATTCGTGCTCTTTCCAGTACATTTTCCATAACTTTTCGTAAAATTTCCGGTGTTATGGCTTGATTTTTTTTGCGAATGTTTTGTTTTAGCTCTGGTATGGTCGCTGGCTTATTTACGTATACCCTTTCTTTCAAATAACCCCAAAGAAAACAGTCTGGAGCTGTTAAATCCGGTGAACCTGGGGGCCAATTGAAATCGCTTCTGCGCGAAATAATGCGTTCGCCAAAGAGGTCCCGTAACAGAGCCATTGTGTCCCTTGCAGTGTGGGCTGTGGTTCCATCTGGTTGGAACCACAACTGTGGATGGTTTTCTACAGGTGGCCTCAAAAAATTGTCCAGCATCGTTCGATATTTAGCACCATTAACCGTAACTGAGGCGCCATGTGCATTTTCAAAAAAATATGGACCAATGATCCTTTCAGACGATACACCGCACCAAACAGTACACTTAAGTGGGTGTAATTCTCGCTGATGAACTGTTCTTGGATTCTCCGTAGCCCATATCCTGCAATTTTGCTTGTTTACGAAACCATTTAATTGGAAATGGGCTTCATCGCTCATTATCAAATTGTTAATGAAATCGCGATTTTCTTCTGCTTTTTGCCGGAATGAAATGGCATAATCAAGCCGTTGTTGGTTGTCTATCGGCTTCAATTCTTGCACTAGCTGAACCTTACACGGGAACATGTGCAATGTGGCCAAAATCCTCTGAACGGACCTCCGCGATTGCCCCAGTTGTGCCGAACGTCTCCTTGTTGATGTTTCTGGACTGTCTTCCGGTACATGGAAGGTGTCTTACTGTACCATGTTGTCGAAAATTTGCAATCAGGCGGTTTATTGTTAATGCTAAAGGTCCAGTACGCACATTAAAAAAACGACGATAAGCACGCTGCGTCAAATCAATTGATCGTTGATTTTCAAAATAAAATTCAACAATTTTTGATCGCTGTTCTGTTGTGTACTGTTCCATTTCAAATTTCCCAAGTTTTCTTTATAAAATTCTGAAATAAAAATAAAAAATATAAATACATTTAAAAAGTTATTAAACGTTCAAACCATATCGGTACTTTTGCGCCACCCTGTACAAAATGATATTTACATTACATTAAACTAAAATCAAAGTGAAAATAAACTTTCAACTATTAAGCCTTAGAAATTAAGTTATACAAAGTGATATTGTTTTACAGAAGTCAATTTAAACCCGACTGGAAAATTAATTATTATTTCTTGAAAATTACCTATTTTCAAACACGTGTTTACGTCTGGACGAAGAGTTGAGGAAAAGACATGGGGACCTAGTTTCAGAATTAGCTTGAGACACCCCCAGTGTCGACGACCCGTGCACGCACACACATACAGAGACGAAACACAGATGAAACAGGGCCCCCCAACGACGACGTTGCGCGATATTCTTAGAATGTGGTGACGTCAATGGTGCACTCAAATGCCGCTGAAAACGCGCTGAAAAAGCGTTGTGAAACGGAACGGACGACGGCATCACAGTATTTACGGGGGGACCTCTCTTGCAAAATCCCGGTTATATTTTTACCGCTTTTCTCTCCTCCAGGCGATGATTAATCACCGTCGGTGATTTTATGTTTTCCTGTGTGTCACATACATACATCCACACACAGACACAGAAGTTTCGCGAGTGCACGTGAAACTTATGGGTCTAAGAAAATAAACGTGAGGATGTAATAATCTCTCTTACCCTTGAAGCCGGGGAAGGCCGCCGAGAGGAGTTTATTTACGAAAATAATCCACGGACGTGTAAATTTAAACACTCGATTTTATAATTAAAAACGTGCGTAACTACAATGGTTTATAAATATAATCCTACATACGAGTATCTCTCAAGAAAATTAAATTTCTATAAGATTCAAATTTTGTGCAAATTACGTTGGCAATCTTAGACTTATTTGTGCAAACATATTTATGATTCAATGTTTTTTAATGCTAATTACTTTCGTGACTTATTTAACTCGTCACAAAAAAACACGCTCATAATAAATCGGTAATCTTGAACATATTTGTACAAACATATTGACGATTCAATGTTCTTTAATGCTAATTACTTTCGTTAGTTTTAGCTATGTTTCCAAATTTTAATCACAAAAAACCACGAACAAAATAAATCTTTGTTATCTTGTAATGTATTATTGTTAAAGATGGAGTATGTTTTTAAACTTAATTTTTAATCATTATTTTATACACGTGTCGCATGAAGTAAAATTTCGAAAATCCTGATAATTTAACGAAAACAAAAGCAATATTAATTTAATATGTTGTACCGTGCGTTTTATTTAAGTGTGGCCATAGGGATTTACATGGTATAAAATGTACCCTATGTGAACTCTTGTTGTCGTATACATTTAAAACAATTTTTTATTTTATTGATAAATCAACATTGTTACTACGAAATGTACAATGCTGGAAGGACATAAAAATGTTAGGTTTATTTATTTTAGCTTTCAACGTTGAAATTTATAATGCAAATAAATAATAAATAATGCCACAAAATCAACTTAGCGAAAAGCCAAAATTAAGAATTCTAATATGTTTATATCCTTCTCATCCCAAAGAGGAATTTTTCCTTTGAGTACACATATACACACATTTCCAAATTTTCAAGCATTTGTCGATTTTATAAAAGCGTTCAATTTGATGCTTCGAATGAGTGTTGCCACTCCCAGACGAAGCGTGAAGTAAAATTTCGAGTTTAGAAAAGCCTCAAGAATTTGGATTTGGACGCGTAGACCAAATCCAAATTTAGGCTTTTCTAAACTCGAAATTTTACTTCATGCGCCACGCCTATAAATTACTGATTTTAAGTAAATGTCAAAATATACCGCTTTAGAAGTATTTTTTTCACTTTCGAACTTGAAATCAGTGGTTTATACGCGTGGCGCATGAAGTAAAATTTCGAGTTTAGAAAAGCCCCGTGAAAATTTGTATCGACAAATTTTCTACACGGAGCTTTTCTAAACTCGAAATTTTACTTCATGCTTAGTCTGGAAGTGGAAACACTCGTTAAAAGGTTTAAATTATAAAAAAATACAAATTTATCAAACGCTATAATTATTAGGATACATACACTTAAAAGAAAAATTCGCTGTATTAATAATACAAATAATTAGGCTACAAAATCAACTCAGCAAAAATGTCATAATGTAAGTATTTGTTTTGCTAAACTTGAAAGCCAAAATAAAGAATTCTAACATGTTTATGTCCTAACAATAAATATTTTGTAGAAAAGTTTTTGATTTATTAATAAAAACAAAAAAATGTTTCGAATTTGGACGACAACAAAACTTAACATGGGGTACAATTTGTGCCATGTAAATCCCTATGGCCATACTTAAATAAAACGCACGGTATAGCCACATCCTTTAAATATAGAGTATTGCGAATGTATTTTTGAATGTGAGCGACATATTTTGCACAATGTTGAAAGCTTATTGTAGGTATATTTGTTTTGAATAATATGTACTAGGTCGATAAAGTCTAAACTTTTGCGCACTACTGGATCTGCCATCATCAGTAAACATCTGTGGCATCTGGAAAGACATAACTTTAAAAGTGGACAGAGCAAGTTCGCATTGTGCAAAATATGTCGCTCAAATTCAAACATTCATTCCTGCTGCTCTAAATTTAGAAAATATAAGTTATTTCTTAAATAAAATTTGCTAAGTCCCAATTTTAAATTGTTTATGCTTCATCTGATGATGTTTGTTCTAAATTTGATTGTTTAAACTGACAGTCATGCTAAAGTTTTAATTTGAGATTGCTTAGATATTGCTTAGTTTCAATTTAAAGTTGTAAAGTAGTACATTGATTATAACTACACATTACCTTTCATTCGCCTGAAAAAGCAATAAATTTAATTGTTGTGAAAATAAATACTTTTTTAAAAATCATAAAGTTATTCGAAATTTTATTTATACAAAGTACACATAAAGCGTGCCTGATATTAAAGTACTCTTATAAATAATTTTTCAGAACTGTCAAATATCTCAATTGGATTAGATTAGATACTTTATAATTAGGTTAGACGACAGTCACTGATGTTAATTTAGGTTAGATGACACCTTTATCGTAAAACGCAATCGAACAATTTCTAGCCTAACTTTACATTATTAGTTTCTGTAGATTTACATATTTTTTATCTGTGCTTTGCATGTGTACTTCTTTCGTTTTTTCTGTGTACCCTTCGATCGTCTCCACTGTCACTTTGTCATGTCTTAACTCAAACGTAAATATTTACCAAATAAACAAAAAATTATATTTCTTCAATAACTTTCTCATTTATCACTTAGTGAAACATTTTGAAATAATATTAAAGGATAATTAAAATACACTTGGTTTGTTTCACTATTTGTTTCTATTTACTCGACTAGTTTCGCTTTTTACGGCATTATCAAGAGTAGATTACAGAAGAAACCGGCCGGCTTATATATATGATCAGGTAATAAGAGATTTTGCAATTGGGGAATTCCAAATCCCCTCGTTGACGTTGACGAGGTGTTTTCTACATTTTATGGCTCTATTAATTTCTAAGCCCTTTCTGAGATTTAAAATTGGTCCCTTATTACATGAGCATAGAATCTTAAAATTATTAGTATCTATAAAATAATTGTTGTTAATACAGTGTTTGGCAATTCCTGTATTATGTTTATCAATTAAAATTGATTTCTTATGTTCTTCTAATCTTGTATGAAATGATCGTTTCGTCTGTCCGCCTGTAAAAAATTATGTAAAAAAGAAAATTTTAACACTAATATCGATAAGAACCG
Organism: Philonthus cognatus; assembly: GCA_932526585.2. Lineage (NCBI taxonomy): Eukaryota > Metazoa > Arthropoda > Insecta > Coleoptera > Staphylinidae > Philonthus > Philonthus cognatus. Next base: position 43,209,755 of record OW052244.1, read on the forward strand.
TCAAACAAATGAAAAAAGCATATGGACAGAAATGTTAAAGTAGTTTGACAAACGATAGATAAATAAAATAGGAAATGATAAACTAGTAAAACGTTTAGAGAAGACAGTTGATAAAGTGATTTTATGTTGAAATTCTGTTGCTTTTTGACATTTTACGTCCCTTTTGACTATGACAGCTAACACACTGCTGTATTGTCAAAAACAAAGGTAACTGCCATTTTCTACGTTTTTCAAAGTTGAAGAAAAAACGCCTCTATCATTATTGATGGTACTTCACTGTGTGCTACATAAAATTAGATTGGACTTCGCGGTAGATTACGAATCCGCATATTGCTCTAACCTCGAAAATAACCGTGTTACGCTGCTCAATTGTCTATATGTATTACGTCACGTCTGTTTTGTCAATCGAAATCGATCCCTTTGCGAATTTTAACCTAATTTGGCGAACGTGCTTTAATCTCGAAAACTGTTTATATTTTAATATTAAGTAATTTCAAATTAAAACACTTGTTTAGTTTCATGTTGTTGTGTTCAAAAAATAGCTTATTTTTGTAATTCCTTTGAGAATGGTCGTCATTGACTGAAACACGTGTCAGGAAACTGAATACAACAACATGAAACTAAACGAGTGCTTTAACTTGAAATTACCTAATATTATAATTTGGTTTCATCAAGAGTGCAGTAAACAAAGTATTTACTATTAATATTTATTACATCACGTCAGTTTTGACAATCGCAATCGATTCCCTGGCGATTTTAACTTAGTTTAAAGTTCCTCACTTATCACGTTTTCTTCCTGTTAAAAATTCCGACTTCTTGATATTTTTCCACTCCTCTTTTGAAATTCTGCAAAAAACACTATACTATACTGACTGTCATTTCACTATGTATGTAAACTAGGAAAACTAAAGAAAGCATTGTACTTGTTACCTGACTAAACTTGATGAGAACACCATTCTAATTCTCTTAGGTCTAAATAATAATTATTTTTACTTTTAATTCCCAAAAATGGCATTATGCCAAAACATGTTATACAAATCAGGTAAATATATGTACTTCAATTTATTTGTATTACGGACTACCAGGTTATCATCAGTATGGTCTGATCTAATGCGATTCTGAGAAACTTTTTTGTCTGATTTATTAAGCCTATGTTTAATCAAACTAAAATAGTATTACACATAGAATAAACGATAATCATACTCGCTGTTGAATTTCGAGTACAAGTAAAATTTAATTAAAAATCTTCAACTAAAATATTCTCTCTAATAATTCTTGCATTTAAAGCTCACTTTAAAATGATGTTTATCAACAGAGGCGGATTCTCTTCGCGTGTATTTGCAGCCTTTATTACCTGCATTAATCCACGTAAATATTCTCCACCTGGCACACTCGTTCGATCTAATTTCGTTTTGTTTGGGTTCGATTCTATCTTTATTTCCTCGAGTTTACTACACACACACCCACACCATAGCGTACACGCACACCAACACAGACACACGTGTTTTCGTTCTGCAAAACCAAACATCGTTAGGAACACTAATATTGGATAGCCAACTCATACAAGAGTTTATTAGAACAAATTAAACCTATGTATGTTTTAGTCTAATGACATTTAATTACTTTCATAGGTAACTCAAACATGGATTTTTTCTTTAACCCTTTCGGCCCTGACGGTCGCCTTTGCCACCACTAAATTTTGGTAATCATTCTGGGATTTTTTTTAATATACATACATGTCTGCATATACTGTAATTTTTCCGATTGTCGTTTGTTTTTTTAAATAGTTTAATTTTAAGTCTTAAACGAGTGTTTTCCACTCCCAGATTAAGCATAAAGTAAAATTTCGAGTTTAGAAATGCCTGAAAATTTCGTTTGGTCGCGTACCGCTACGCGGCCATACCAAATTTTCAGGCTTTTCTAAACTCGAAATGTAACTTTATGCGCCACGCGTATAAACATCGATTTAGGTTAGGTTTAAAATATTCTACTAAAGAAGTATAATAAAAACGTGTATTCTAAACATCACAGCACATCAGTGTTTAGTACGCGTGGCACATGAAGTAAAATTTCGAGTTTAGAAAAGCCTGAAACTGTTGCTTTGGTCGCTCCGCTCTTCGCGCTACGCAACCAAACCAAATTTTCAAGCTTTTCTAAACTCGAAATTTTACTTCATGCTTAATCTGGGAGTGGAAAACACTCGTTTGGAAGTTCAATTTGAAATATTTGTAAAAGCAACTAATGTCTGAAGATTTACAGCGTATACAGTATATTGAGATATGTATACTTAAAAGAAAAACTCTCTGTATATCTGACATAGTAATAAATAATATGCAGTGTACAAAACATAGGCACCAGAAAAATTCAAGAGCTAAAAGGATTCAAGTATGCATATCCCGAAACATATGCTGTAAATCTTGAGACATTCGTGGTTTTTTAAGTGTTCAATTTAAAGTTGCTGAGTGTCTCCAGTCCTTGGTTAAGCATGAAGTAAAATTTTAAGTTTAGGAAAGCCTGAAAATTTGGATTATAATTCGGATTGAAGCGATCAATTTTCAAGGTTTTTTAAATTCGAAACTTTACTTCATGAACCACGCGTATAAACACAAATTAAAACTAAAGTTAAAATTATTCTGCTTAGGTTTGTTAAATTTTAAAAATATTCATTTTGTCCAAAAACCTGTTTAAATTCTCAGTTTAGAAATCATGCTAAGTATAAAAACCTTAAACTGGCAGATACGACATTTGTGATTGAACAAAATTTAAATATAAACCCAGTTTATTTTCAGTTTTCCTATTAATAACATATTTTACCCAAGAATATTAGGTCATTGTCCATTGATGCAATTTCCCCGAACGGTTGGAGTCAGGCTGTCTCTGTTTTGTAAATCCCGCCAAGGGAATTGCGCAAATCCTGTTACCATCACTCGGGTATAATTTAAGAGGGGGCCCATAATTCAGAAACGTCGCCGGCGTTTCCATTATTTATCGCGCCGCAGCCCATCTGCCACCCAAATGTTATCATTCTTTCAACCCCAACAGTGATTGACCAATTTTATCCATCCACACGTATTCACACACACACATATATATGTACACGTACACGGATTAAAATAACGCTCGCTGAAAAGAACCTTGAAACGTTATTTCCAGGAAAAATCAAGTGTGTGCAGTGTTAACATCCTTTTCCTACGCTTATAAATTATGTATAGATAAGTATAATCACGTCACTTAAATAATCCAAGTATTAAAATTTCCTGATTTTTAAGAAAATAAAAACACGTCAAGAAATTTATAAAAATTACGAAAGTAGCTTGCTTATTAAATCAAGGTCTGAAACCCCACCTCTCCCGGCGCATTCACCAAATATCAAATACTCGAAATTTTTACAATTTACTATTGATCAAACTTGACTGAAATTGTCTAAAAACACTAGAAGTGAGTATTCTGTATAGACAGGTGCCCAAATAAATAAAATCATAGAAACGTCGGATTTTGTAGTCTAAGCAATTTGTTGAGAAGTGAATAAGCAAACTTCGTTTTTATTACAGATGACATATCCAATCGCTGGAATTAGAATTACAAAAGTAAAAATATAACAAAACCACTAAATAAATCAATAATTTGTGTATTAAATGGTATAAAATATATTTTTTTTATTTTAGGTGTCGACAATAGTTTAAGTAAATATTGATAGGTTTCGTCAATTTACATGTTCAATATTCTTCTTTAAGTTACGTGAAGTGTTTTTTTTATTAATTATAGTAGTAATTCCTTTCTTCACTTATTACTTTTATTATATATACTAGATGTACATATCGAACACTAGGTGTTCATTTTCAATAGTAATAAAATTGACAATTAATGTACGATTCATGAGAAGTGTTTCATGGTTTCCTTGATTTGTAGTACTTTCTACACCAATACATGTAATACGAAAATAGTCAATGTCTGCGTAAAACTAAATCTGCAAAAACCGCCACAAATCATTTTATTTAAGGTGGATAATTGTTTTAAATGTAAGTTTAAGTGGTATAATTCCAACTTCCACATCTACTAACTAGTTCAGGTATTTACAGAAATAAATAATGCATTAATGTTGATTTTGTGTAAGCTCAAACAAAAATGTTAGTTGAATCGAATGTGCATTCAGTAAATTTGGCAAATAGTAATCGGATTAATTTGTTAATACAAGGAATTTTTCTTTTAAGTATACATACAGGGAATTTTTTATTAAGTATACGTATGCATACGCTTTTTTTTAAAGTTCAATTTGAAACTTAAAACAAGTGTTTTTCACTCCCAGACTAAGCATGAAGTAAAATTTCGAGTTTAGAAAAGCCTAAAAATTTGGTTTGATCGCGTAGCGCGAAGCGCGGAGCGGCCAAACCAAATTTTTAGACTTTTCTAAACTCGAAATTTTACTTCATGCGCCACGCGTATCAGACACTGAAAGCACTAAAATATTGTGAACGAGTAAACTTCGCTTAAAATCAGTGTCTTGTACGCGTGGCGCATGAAGTAAAATTTCGAGTTTAGAAAAGCCTGAAAATTTGGTTTGGCCGCTCCGCACTTCGCGCTACGCGACCAAACTAAATTTTCAGGCTTCTCTAAACTCGAAATTTTACTTCATGCTTTACCTGGGAGTGTAAAATCCTCGTTTAAACTTTAAATTGACCTCTTTTAGGTAAACAACGAATATTTAAAAATATACAACATGTAATTGGGATATGTATACTCAAAAGAAAAAGTTTACAAGAAATTATGATTTAAAGCTTTACTCAAAGAAAGAGCACTAATATACTCGCGACCTAAATAGTATGGCTTTGTCATGTAACGTCAAAATTTGACACAACTAGGAAAAATCGTTGCAGATACAATTGTCGATATACACTATAAAAAATTTGAACCACACATTCCACATCAATGAGTCATAGCACATCTCTCCCAAATTCCACTATATATTTATTTCGTTAATTGACAGTAGCACAACAACAAAAATGTTAAGGAGGGGATTATTTAGGGGGTTTAAATCGAAATTTAGTAGGTTATCTTTGCTTTTAAACATATAAATTGCTTTTTCTATTTCCATGTTACCAACATTTTAAATTCTAAGCTTTAATAATTTTATTTCTCGTCACTGAAATTTGCTATTTAATATATTTAAAAATATTAATAATTGGTTTTTGGTTCTTTGTAACAATATCTGTTAATTTGTTTAGAATAAATAACATTTTGTTATTTTTATTAATCAATTAAAGAAACACTTAAATTACTGCATTTTACAATAACTTGTTAAACGATTATTTAAGTTTTTTAAATGTATTAATTCATTAAAAACGATTGTCAAGTCGTATTTGCATCAATTCACATTTGGCTTTGCCCTTTGGCGACGTCACGTCCTGTTAATTTTGAAAATCCGAATCCAGTGTCACTTAATCCGCCCTCGCCCAGCGAGGGTGGATTAAGTGACACAGATATCACTCTGAAATTCATAAGCAATCTACATTCCCCAAAACTGACGACCTCAGATATTCATATTGATATCTACTAAAAACTGGAACAAAACAAAGTGTATATGTCTGTATAGAGTAGTAGTAAAATTCATTATACTATAAATGAACGAAATAACAAATTACACATTTTTTAATGTTATTGGTAGATTTTACATGTACTAACACTAATAAATATGTTTCATATTTATTTGCATCTTAGTTTTTTTTTAACGATATACAAATAATTATTTTGTTCATTTTACTGCCTTCGTAACTGAATTATGGTGGATGCGCTGGGATATATCTTACGAAAATATTACATGTGGAAAACAAAACATTGGTAGATTTAAAGCCAAAACTTATTAGGTATATACAAAATTAACTAACTACAAACAAAACATTTAGGCCCATTTGCACCCCGACTGATTAACTTTATTCATCCACTAATCATTAAACCTTTTATTAAGTAAAATTTCTAGAATATAAGAATATTATAGATATGTAAGATATCCTAATCATGTCTCACCAATGTGCAATTGTTTAAAGAATTTCTGAATCAAATTCTGCGTTTTTTTAAGAAGTACTAATCTTTGATTAAGTTATTTGACTTGGATGCAAACGGACATTAGTGATTTAAAGATAAAACCTATTAACCCTTTCGGCCACGCATTTACCACCACTAAATTTGGTAAACATACTAGGAATTTCTCTTTTAAATACACCTACTTGCATGAATAAGCTGTAACTTTTCCGATAATCGTTTGTTTTTTAAAATAGTTTAATTTGAAGTCTTAAATGAGTGTTTTCTACTCCCAGATTAAGCATAAAGTAAAATTTCGAGTTTAGAAACTCCTAAACTTCTAAACTCGAAATGTTACTTCATGCTTAATCTGGAGGTGGAAAACACTCGTTTTAAAGCTCAATTTGAAAAATTTGTAAAAACAACGAATATCTGAAGATTTACGCCGTATACAGTATATTGAGATATGTGTACTTAAAAGAAAAACTCTCTGTATATCTGAGATAGTAATAAATAATATGTAGTGAACAAAACATTTTGTTGGGCACCTGAAAAAATCCAGGGCTCAAAGGGTTAAGTACATACAAAATTAATATTGATGACTTTTAAGTCTATAACAATAAAAAAATCACATAATGAGCTATGAGTGAAATGTTATTGTTTTCAATTCAATTTACATTCAAGATTCTGCTAATTGCTATGTAATACTAGTGTTATAACCTTGATTAATAAATACTTGTGTAGTATTGAGCGTATTTAGAAGCCGCTAACATTTTTAAACAATCCCGTAATCCAAGTGTAAAACTTTTGAAGGTACAAATGGATGTTTTGTATTCACCACTGCTTAATACTTTTTAGCTATAGATACATTGTTAATTTGTCAAACTTGAAAATGACACTAAATATGTCGAAACTCGAGTCGTAGATTTATTAAAAAAAAGTGGTAAAAACATTGCAGCACGTCTCAATATTGATTAATTGAATAATAAAGTTACTAACAATTTATCTGTCTATTATTTAATAGACATTTTTTCTATACAGAATCAATCAACTGTCACATTTACTGTACGAATGTAGTTTTATCACGTTTCCACACGCGCGTTTTTTTTTTTAGTCTTTTATATCTCTCTTTTTTTGTCGTAATTGTTTCCACGCCATTGCACAGTCACGTACTCTGCAATCATCTGCTAAATCACTCAACGCTCATCTTTCTTTTTTGTGTTTCAGATGCTTTGTCTGAAGGTGCTAGCGATAAGTTATCCCTGCCGGACGAGAGCAGTTTCAAAGACTTGAACTCCTTAGATAATAATAACAAGAAGCTGCAGCAGCTAGACTCGCTGGCGCCTCCGCCTACATCCACGAATTCATCCAGAAAATCACCAATGGTAAGACTTAATAAAATTTTTAAAAGTATTTAAGAAAGACAAAGACCATTATTTGAGCGATTTCAATAGAAAGCCGGTATTCTTCATTGATTTATTGTCTTGATATTTGGATTGATTGAGTTACATGAATATAATTATAACTTTGATAAAACACTTAGAACCTTTCTTCAACACTTTATTATGTAACTAAATGTACATTTCGGACATTATTAAATTGGTAATAAACTGATATAGCCGAAACAAGGTTAGCTGTGGATAAGTAGGTAAATTTTATAGATTATCCCTTCAAACGTTTACCTATCCACAGCTAACCCTTTTTCGGCTAAATTAGTTTATTACCACTAATAACCATACCTCCCCCTACCAACATCCTCCAATCTTCCATTTGTGTGTATATACAGTCTGTTTGATTTATTGTGACACAGCACATATATCCGTTATTAGTACAGATAGAAATAAAAGTTAAAAACAATAGTTTTAGTATTTTTCATGATCTATTCAGTGGCATTGTCAGAAAAACAATTGAAAATCAAATAAACACGTGAAAGCTATTAGCTTCATTTTCTTTAATGGAACACCCTGTATATTTTGTTTATTTCAAATAGGTAATAACCTTAGCTTTATAATGATACCACATAAGTACCCCTTAATTATACAAATAACGCTACAATTGCAAATAAATGAAATTTATCAGTTGCCATGAATAACAATTGACATAAAACAATTTGTAAACGCTTTAATGTCGAAGTGGTGTAGTAACTTCCCGTCTTGCGTGTTGTTGATTCAAATCTTTAGAGATGGGTGATAATTACTATTCTAATGATAAAAAAATGGATATGCTAAAGGTCTTCGTTAGATGCAACGATAATTCTAGAGAAGCTAGTATCACTTATGGAAACATGTATCCAGAAAGAAGACAACCACATTATTGCACTTTTGCAAGACTTGAACAAAATTTACGGAAAAATGGGTGTTTTAATAATAAATTACGAAGGAGAAGACAAGAAAGAGAAGATAATAATGAAGTATTGATATTGGCCTATTTTAGAGCACATCCACGTAATTCAATACGCGAAGCAGTGGCTGACTTAGTAATAAGTATGCATAAAATATTTTCTATTCTGAGAAAACATAAAATGAGACCATATAAAATTAAGTTAGTACAAGGTTTAAGAGATGGTGATTCTGACAGGAGGATAGTATTCTGTAATTGGCTTAGCAACAATCACCATTTATTAAATTTAATTCTTTAGAGTGATGAATCAAATTTCAACAACAACGGAATCTCCAACCGAAAAAACGACCATTACTGGGATACTGAGAATCCACATCAAATTCGAGAATGCAGATTCCAACAAAGATTTGCAGTTAATGTGTGGCTTGGTGTGTTAGGTGATACCATAATAGGACCATTTTTTTTATCAAGGAACGTTGAATGCGGAGCGATATGCCAACTTTCTTACGATAGAATTTGAAGATTATTTAGATGATATCCCCCTAGAAATACGTCGAGATATGTGGTTCCAACAAGATGGAACTCCTCCCCATAACGCAAGAAATGTCAAAGATATTTTGGAAGGAAAGTTTGGTTTGAAATTGATTGCAAATGGTGGCCCCATAAACTGGCCAGCAAGATCGCTAGATCTGTCTATTTTAGATTTTTTCATTTGGGGATTTTTAAAGCAAAAAGTTTATGTTACTCGTCCAGAAAATCTAGACGATCTGAAAAATCGTATTCGTATGGCATGTGGCCACATAACACCACGGATGTTGCAAAAAGCACGACGAAATTTAATGAAGAGATGTGAAGAATGTATTGCAAACAACGGACGTCACTTTGAACAGACACTTTAAATAGTTATTCATGTCAACTGATAAATTTCATTTATTGGCTATTGTCGTGTTATTTCTATAATAAAGGGGTACTTATGTGGTATCATTATAAGGCTAATATTAATGCCTATTTGAAATAAACAAAATATACAGGGTGATCCATTAAAGAAAATGAAACTAATAGCTTTCACGTGTTTATTTGATTTTCAACTGTTTTTCTGACATTACGATTGAATAGATCATAAAAAATACTAAAACTTTTGTCTTTAACTTTTTTCTATCTGTACTAATAACGGACATATGTGCTGTGTCACAATAAATCAAACAGACTGTATATTAGTGTTAAATGTATATTATTTCATATTAGTATCAAACCATTAATAATGGACACTTTGTGTCCGAAATGTACATTTGGTTACAAAATAAAGTGTTAAAGAAAGATTTTAACTGTTTTAATTAAAGTCTTGATATTGTCAAACGATTTATGTGAAATTTATCAACAACATAAAATACATCCTTGGAAAACAGACTAATTACAGTTTAAAATGATTGCAGAAAGATTGACATTTTCGTATACTTTATTGTAAAATCATCAGACAAAATGGACTTCCTGTAAAATTAGGTTTCATAAATTCAAAACTCTTGTCCAAATGATTTTTCGCACTTGAAAATTACATGTTCTTAAGAATTACTGAGTAAAAAATAAAAGTTTTATAGATTAAGTTAACATAATGTTCTATAATATCTATTCTCAAATACTCACGAACTTTTACTTATAATTCGTAAGTAATCTAGAGTCAAAATTATAGAACCTAATAGTACAATAATCTATAAAATTTTCTATTCATAAGTACTCAATAAATGATTATGAATATCGTTGTAAAGAACGTTTCTGTTGTTTATACAGTTCTTTTATTTATTTTCGATTTCCTGTATTTATTGTTAAAGGTGCGTCAACTTGGGTCTCATCACAAAAATTCAATGTTCAACGTTTTCATTTGGTATTTAATTATTTAATTTCAATAATGAAGTTAATGAACAATTTGACAATGAAAATTGAATTTGTGTTCAGTATTCCGGCACCAAATACCCACAGACGCGTTTCGGACTTCAAGGTCCTCTTCAGTGTGGTCCCGGCCCAGTGCTGAGGAATACTGAACATTTCTGACTATTTTAAACCAATATGTGAAAACTATTAATGGATTTCGATAGCTAACGCCATCTAATGCTCCATAGTGACCTGTATATGCACTTTGTGCATTCGTGTCACTGACGATGCCACTATAGAGCATTAGATGGCGTTAGCTATCATAATCTATTACTTTGACAATGATTATATTGAGAATTTAAACTTACAATTTTTTTTAAGTATACGTATCCTGACATATACGCTATATTTGTTCAGGTATTCGTTGTTTTTAAAAATCGTACAATTTAAAGCTTGTAACAAGTGTGTCCACTCCTTGATTAAGCATGAAGTAAAATTTCGTGTTTAGAAAAGCCTGAAAATTTGGTTTGGTCGCGTAGAAAAGCGGTTTGGGTTGGCCGACCCTGTTCTAGGTCCTTCCTGGACATAATTTTACTGTAAAATTCTCTTGAAATCTTTTCAATTGCGTTTTTCTCTAAACTAGTCTATTCTATTACACTTTAAAATCTTTTTGATTATTCTTTTTACAGAATATTCTAGCCAACTTGCACAATTTCAGTCTATTTTCACTGAACTTCTTCTTTTCAGTGAAGTTCTTCTTTTATTTCTATTTTTAGCCACTCTACACTCTAGGATAATTTAGAACCTTCTTAAATGCTTTTTCTATTCTATTTAACTTTAGTAATATTTTTTTCTTATATTTTAATAACTATCTTTTTGTTAGTTTGTATTCCAGACGACGGGAGAGACGTACGCGTCGCCGCACAGCGACGGCCTCCTCTCCGGCTGCGGCTCCGGAAGCGGAAGCTCTTCGCTGCCGGCGGCCGGAAGCGCCCTCTCCGTCCACCACGAACTCCAACTGCTGCGGGAGCAGCTCGACCAGCAGACTCAGCAGACGCAGGCGGCGGTGGCGCAGCTGCAGCTGGCCCGAGAGCAATTAGCAGCGGAACAGGTGAGAAGGAAAAATAGACAGAGAGAGGTTGTGGCCTTTAGTTAATTAACTCGAGGTTAAACATGGTATATGTGCGAAATCGGCGATCGGTCGGTTTCCCACGTCGCCAACACGAAGAGACAAGAGATTTATTGGTGTTTACAGCGAACGTGTGCAGGAATATCGGAATGGAGTGATTCGTGGTTTAAAAAATAAATGTTGAGCTTACCAAAAGCACACGATCTGAATAACTTTTATTTGGGATTTAAAACTAAATGTAGAGCTTACAAAAAGCACACGATGTCAATTAAATTGATTTCTGATTTAAAAAATGAATGTTGAGATTACAGAAAAAGCATGCGCTCTCAATTAAATTTATTTGTAATTTAAAAAATGCACGTTTCTCTGACAAAAAAAAGAACTCGAATAAATTGATTCAAGATAAATAAATAAACTTATTGATAATTAAATAAAAGTTACTTAGTTTGTTTCACTACTATTTTTCATTCTTCCCGAATAGTTTCGACAATAAATTCTCAAGGAGTAATAAAGGAATAATGACGAGAATGACGATAAGTCATTCTTATCATAAAAAATAGTAGTGAAACAAACCAAGTGACTTATTTAATTATCAATATTGTAAACATTTTTTAGCAAGTTATTAATAAGAACCAAATTGACGATAAATAAACTTACAAATATGCTGGTGATCGTATGATCGTAATTAAATTGATTTGTGATTTAAATTAATAAAAGCCTTATTAAAAAAGTTTCCGCTAATATCATTATAGTTTAATGCTAGTTAATTAGAACAAATACTACATGTTTTAGTAGTTTTGAACTATGGATAGAATGAACGCGGCAGCATCGCATTTTCATGTGTACCAAATTCATGAATTTTAGACTTTGAATACCAAACATTTGTTTAGCAAGGACGGAAAGCTCGATATTTCCGTCAATTCCGTCAATACGAAAAATGTTTCAGATACAAGTTGCATGACTTCATTTTCTGCATAACATTAAATTATTTTTGCATATACAAGGTTGACATATATGGATACCATACAACTTTGTTGTACAAGGTTGCGCAAAAGTTGTCAGCCGATGTTTATTGGCCAACATTTTTTTTATGAATGAAAAACTTTGGTTCTGCTTATAGATTATGCTTGTTTGATGTCTTAATTTTTTTTCCATTAAGTCGAGAAAACGATATCGACCAAGTAGTCGCCGGCAGAATTGATGACCATACGGGCCCGATTTATGCCATTTTCCATCACTCTTGTTAGATTTTCCGGCAATTAGTTCTCGTATTCTTGACGCATATTCTCTTTGAGGGCTTCAAGAGTCTGAGGCTTGTTGACATAGACTCGTAACTTTAAGAAACCTTACAAAAATTAGTCTGGAACTGTTAAATCTGGCGATCTTGCCGGCCAGTGCAAATCACCAAAACGAGAGATTAGGCGATCCGGAAACGTAGCCCTCACAATTATTCCGCGTTTTTGAGGAGTATGGCGATTCATGTCTTGTTGATGTATATTTCGTATCTGTTTACTTCATAAATGTCACACGGCGGGGTTGACTCAGCCCTGGTGCTTGTCGCCGCTAAATGAGGAGTCGGGGGGTGGGTTGGTCTCCGGGCGGTTCGCAGAATATGGCGGTGATCTACCGGTCCTTAGACGGACGCTCGAAAGGTATACACCTGAGCACTCCAAGTCTGTTTACTTTACAAACGTCAAAGAACTGATATTTGCCGCCATTTGCAATAATTATAGAATCCTTCGATAGGGTGGTGACTTTTGCGCCACCTAGTATATTGAATTTATAAATTTTCAATCAGGTGTAACTTGATTTTCTAAATGGGACCATATACAATTTTTTTACACTTTATTAAACTAAACAAAAATATCGGTACTCGTCAACTTAAAAAATAAATACAGATAAATATTATTATCTTAATCAAAAAAGTATTAAATGTAAAGTGAATATTATCAAAAAATTATATGGTTCCATTTAAAAAAATCAAGTTACATTTGATAAAATATTCATAAACTTCAGCGCAGCGACTTTATGGTGTTAACGATAGCGTCCTCGATCCTCAAATTTGGTTTGGTTTCAGAGGTATTTTAGGTTTACGAAACTTCTACATATGTCAATTGTTTCCTAAATTTCCAATAACTTCGAAATGTTATTATATTAACGGGCATTCATTATTTAACTAGGAATCCAAAAAGTTAATAATATATGGGTGTCCCATTTAAAATAACAAAAGTGTATTGCGTCCAGAAATTATGAAACACCCTGTATATGCGAAAATAGTTGTATGCTGTGTAGAACATGATTTTATGCAACTTGTATCTGAAACATTTTTTCGAATTTTTAACAGTATGGAAATGTTAGCTTTCCGTCCTCGGTAAATCACCCTGTATATTTGTTGTGGAAATATCCACTTTGGCGTTCCATTACTTTAAATTCAGAATATATATATTTTTATTCAATCATGGAATTCTATTGATTCTTAAGAAATTCTGTGAAGATGAGATTATTTCAACCTAGATTTTTTTCGTTGTGATTTTTATAACAAAAACATACCAGCAATTAAAATTTCAGAATTATTTTTTTGGAAATACCTTTCTTTTAGCTTTTTAACTTCAAACTTCGACAATACATCTTTCTTTTGTTTGTTGTTCATATTAAGATTTGTGAATTTAGGTGGAAACAATAAATTAGCACAACTTAATCATTTAAACAAATCCTTTGGCAAAATTCTGCCCCATCTTCAAATAGATACTGTCGCTCTATCAAATTTATTTTTGCTAAAGTGAGTAGATTTAATAAATGCACAAGTTCAGAGCATTAAGCAACAAATTGCAGTGCTAACGCCTACAAAAATACTTATAAATAACTAAGAATTGTTTGTAAAGCCCATAGTGGTCTTTTGTATGGTAGATGGCAGGATGTGCAATGCTGTATCATCATGCATATCAGCACAAACTTGGTACATATGTGGAGCAGAACCAAATGAAATGAATAATATTGATATCGTTCCACAGAAAAGGCAGATATTTTAATTTAAAATGAAGTTTGTTTTTTCAAACTTCACATTAAATCAGGGTTTTATACGCGTGGCGCATGAAGTAAATATTTTGAGTTTAGAAAAGCCTGATAATTTGGATTGGTCGCTTGGCTTCGCTTCGCTACGCGACCAATCCTAATTTTCAGCTTTTTCTAAACTCGAAATATTTACTCAATGCTTAACCAGGGAGTGGAAAACATCGTTTTATAAACACATTAAAGGCACTCATAGCGTAATTCACGCAACTTAATGTTAATTAAACTTATAACGCAAGCATATATTATTCATCCCAAATCGCTTCAGCAAATACAAATCGCTGAAACAAAATAAAACAGCACATCCCCATGTACCCCTATTTATCTAAAGCCCGTTTGCTCATTTCGTTTATTTATACACAAACGTTAAAACCAGTTTACGCTTGCTCTCAAACCCCTACTATGTTAATCCAATATTTATTTATCATCGAGTGAAAATAATAAATATCATTCACGAATGTTTGTAACTTAACCCTTTTACATCAATCGGGACATACATAGGAATTTTTTTATTTATGTGTACATATAGATATATACGCTATATATTTTCAAGCGTTTATTGTTTTAAAATCGATCAATTTTAAGCTTTAAACTAGTGTTTTCCACTCCCAGACTAAGCATGAAGTAAAATTTCGAGTTTAGAAAAGCCCCGAGAAAATTTTCTGGGCTTTTCTAAACTCGAAATTTTACTTCATGCGCCACGCGTATAAAACGCCGATTTAAAGTGAGTTTCACAATATACTCCTTATTTTATATGTGTGTAATAAAATACCTATAATACATGATCACAGCGTATACTTTGAGATATGTATACTTGAAAGGAAAATGTTCGGTATATATCCCATAAGTAAGAACGAATTAGGGCTGGGAATTTGAATATTGTGAGGTGCACGAAAGGTAAGGTAACATTTGTAACAGGTGTGAACGATTTGGGATATAAATATTAATCGATTAGTAGTTTTCCTATGACCCATAAAAATTCGCCGACTTCTATAGAAAATAAATAACGAGATAAACACTCCAATTTGTTTGAAATTCAGTCACTCACTGTGTGTAGAGAATATTATCATTCAATGTGTATTTAATCCATTTGTCAAGTCACCTGTGAACATTAACGAGTGAGAATATCAGCATAATGTAAGAAAAAGCAAGCGAGTCAAAGTTACTACAAAACTGATCATAATTACCTTCTTAATCACATTGTTTTTTTTTGTATACTTCAAAACATACGAATCGGTTAATATTTATATCTTAAATCGTTCACACCTATTACAAATGCGATCTTTAACCTTTCGTGCACCTTACAATATTCGTGAATATTCAAATATTAAACATTCAAATTAGTCAAATATTTAAACAAAGAAATTATTTAAATTCAGAAATTGTATAGTTTTAGAAAATATTATAGATATTTTCTAAAACTAATTTAATGAAATTTTTAAATATTCAAATAGATGAATCAATTAAATATTCAAACAGATGAATCAATTAAATATATAAATATGTAAAAAAGTGAGTGATTTAATATAAATTTTGCGGTATTTGAATATTCGCGAATATTCAAATTCCCAGCCTTAGAATAAATTACTATTACTTTTTAGAAACTTAAAAGACATTTAAACGATTGTTAAAATCATCATGCAGTATACATAAAAAATAGCATTTCTTATATACAATTTTGTTCAGTAGCATTCATAAAACTAAAAATTTGTTTAAATGAGTCTACGAATTATAATCTAGTACAAACAATAATAATCCTTTCTGAGTAAACAAAAAAATCTAAGTATGAATGAAATTGCCAATACTAGGTTGTAGAATACTTTAAAACATTAAAAGTGCGATTCTTTACGCAATCTACAACAAACCTGTCTTACAAAGACTGAATCAAACACTCATTGAAACATCTACTTCCCGAGCGAATACCCAGACGTCAACACTTGTTGTATGATCCAATGTCCCTCGGGGTATTAGCTCGAGAAATAGTTGTTTCAACGAGTGCTTGTAGTCTGTAAAACAAATTAGTTGTACCTTGCGATCATTTAAATTATGATTTAGAGTAGGCGGCATTTTTTTGTACGGTTACCCAGAATGATAAATCAATGGTGGAATTAATTTGAGGTTATGGTAAACTACGTGGTAACAATCGGTAGTTCTAATCTAATTTAAAATTCAAAGCCTACTCTAAATTATGTTTTAAATAAAAAAAAACTGTTATTCCTTACTTCACTTTCTATTTGTATCGTTAGATGTATATTTCGAGACACAAGGTGCTCGTTATCAATAACAAATAATAAGTTATTGATAATGAGCACCTTGTTTCTTAAAATGTACATCTAATGATACAAATAAAAAGTGAAGTAAATAATAACAGTCATATTTAGTGTAATAATCACTTGACGTAAACTCAAAAACATACAGTTATATTTTAAATGATCGCACGGTAGATTGCGTAAAGAATAGCACTTTTAATGTAAAAGAAAAATTATTAATTGAGAATGTTATCAACATTTAAACCTTCTAAAAAGAGAAATTGTGCATTGCGATCTGCATTTCTGGAGGAAAAGTTGTGAAATGCTTAGCGTGGAAATTGATAAGGCGCCCGCCCCGATGATGGCACCCCTGTAAATGTCACCCCTCCTAGCTTTCGCAGATTTTCCAATTTTGACGAATGCTCCCTCGCTAGGGTAGATAAGGGTCGCATCGGCACGTCGTCGGATTGACGGTTTTCGGTAATGGCCTAAAATGCGGGAAATCAGTGAACGGTGGAAAGGATTTTCCGCTATTCAGCAATGTTCAAAAATAATAAACTTTATTGGTAAAGGTTTAAATACATAAAACATACAGCTTTAATTTTGAAGTGTACCTACTAATACATTTTAATTCAGTTTGTTTTAAGAATGAATAAATATTTTTTTAATATATTGTAAAATGACTTGACAAAAATATTAAATAAATTCAATAAACTTCAATTTATACAAACATTTCCGTACCCTCACAGTTTATCAGCAAACTTTAGCGTATAAATATTTGTTATTTGTCTTAGTATTGTAAGTTTATTTTATGTATAAGTATTACTGTATTTTTCTTGTAATTAAAATGTTGTCCAAATGCATTTTGTAAAATGGATCTTCCGTTAAATAAATAAATACAATTTTTTTATATATTTAATGTTTTTCAAGCTAAACAAATGGTGATGTGTATACTTCATTCTTAATTTAAAAAAAAAAACCTGTTTTCAAAATTATTAGGCCACAATTAAAACTGATTTCTAAAGAAAATGGTTATAATGGAGAATCTTTTGATTGAAAAATACTTAAAAGTGTATGGGTCAGAAATGTATTTTATTGTTTGAATTTTATAAAAAGAAAATTTAATTGCATTTAGCGAACGTTTTAAAAATGTACAAAAATAGACAGATTATATAATCTTGATTCTTTTAATAGACAATTAAGATAACTACACGTTTTTAATAATCAAAATAACTGCAGTTCATATAAAAAAATGGTGATGTATCCATTATAGCACATTTCCGATTAAAAATATGATAATTTTAATATCAAGAATATGGAAATGCTGCTCATACTAAATTTATTCTACTTTTATTATTATTATTGCACAACCATTCACAAAAAAGTAATACTTGAATTTTTTTGCTACATCTCGTTAAATATTGATCACCATCACATCTAAGCGTTATATATTTTTAGCTTTACTGCAAATCAGTGTTTTATACGCGTGGCGCATGAAGTAAAATTTCGAAATTTCGCTACGCGACCCGAGACAAATATTCTACGCGGGGCTTTTCTAAACTCGAAATTTTATTTCATGCTTAGTCTGGGAGTGGAAAACAATCGTTACTTTGAAATATGTCACAAGTGTTAAAATGTGTATCGTAACTGCTACAAAGAAAAAAAAAATAAGATGGCGATCTCATTAAAGTTCAATTCAAAGTCGTGTCAAGTTAGCCCGATTGGTTAAATGTCGGCTTGCGCCGACTTATGTCAACTGATATTATGATTTGAATTTTGGCTACCCCCGACTTATGTCAACTGTTATTATAGTCCAAATATCGGCCGGCGGCGAATTATTCAATTGTCATGATAGTCCAAATAGAACATACTTTTTTTATGAAACAAAAATACCGTGCGATCGTTTAAATTATGATTTAGAGTAGGCGACATTTTTTTTGTACGGTTGCCCAGAATGCTTATTGAATAATGGGATAAAATTGAGGTTATGGTAAACTATGTGTTAGCGGTCAGTAGTGCCAATCTAATTTAAAATTCAAAGCGTAAAAGAACAGTTTTGATTTTTCATATAAAATAAAATTACATAAACAAATTTCAACTAGCGTAATTTTTTTTCTAGATACAAGGAGTTTTTCTTTAAAGTATACGTATTCCAAGCTTATTCTGTTTAAATCTTTAGTTATTCGTTGGTTTTTTTTAAGAGTTTAATATAAAGCTGTAAACGTGTGTTTTCTAATCCCAGACTAAGCATGAAGTAAAATTTCGAGTTTAGAAAAGCCCCGTGAAAAGTTGTCGAGGGTCGCGCAGCTACCCGAGACAAATTTTCTGGGCTTTTCTAAACTCGAAATTTTACTTCACGCGCCACCCATATAAAACACTAAAATATTGTGAATGCTATGTATATTTAAACCTCACTTAAAATCAGTGTTTTATACGCGTGGCGCATGAAGTAAAATTTCGAGATTAGAAAAACCTAGAAAATTTGTCTCGGGACCTCAACAAATTTTCACGGGGCTTTTCTAAATTCGAAATTTTACTTCATGCTTAATCTGGGAGTGGAAAACACTCGTTTAAAGGTTCAAATTAAACTCTTTAAAAAAAACAACGAATGTCGGCAAATGTACAGCTTGTGTATATGTTTACCTAAAAGAAAGATTCCCTGTATAACGAAAACAATTGAACATCGAAAACATTATATTTTTGTTATAACTTCGATAATTAGCAAGATATCGAAATTAAATTTAAATATATTCCGAATAACTTCTAAGAAACAACAATATTAACAGATGTTATACAGTGTATCCTATTTTCAAGATACAATAAAGTATAAAATGGAACACCCTGTACAACATTTGATAATTTTTTCGTATTTCTAACGACTCATTTAAGTTATGTATAAAATTTCAGCTTATTATTTCATTAGTTGGCAATGTTATAGTCAGAATATTAGTTAGGCAATTTTTACTTTTTTCATCAAATCTTTAAAATTAAATACCTACCTACAAATTTAACTATTTAACGTTATTGTATTGTAATCTTTAAAACGTAAAATATAATTGTCTGAGAGTTTTGTGAATTTTGTATCTTAGAATATTTTTTTGTAAAATGTAATTCATTTTTCGCTAAAACATATTTAGGTTTAAAAAAATTGAGCCAAATTGCTATGAGATACAAACAAATATGTTGTAAATTTCTCTGTATGTATTATCGAAAGTGCAGAAAATATCTTTTCTTTAAACAAAACATTGCAAAAAAATCAGCGCATTGCCAAGTTATAATATCATTTTTCAATATTGCTATGAAATAAATATTCTTTGTTCTAGCATTAGAAAAAGAAGAATAAATAACAAACACTAGTGAAAAATAACAAAAATTATAATGGTGCACAATTACAAAAATACTATCAACGGTAATTTCACTGAGTCATACCTTACTATAAATTACTACACAATTCAATCGACTCCCCTGAACTTCTTTACAAAGTGCGGTTGCGCATACCAACTTTCAGCAGCAGACAAAAGTTTACGTTTAGTATACCACCATGTAGAACCAACTATAAACTTAAATCGCCAATACTTATTATGTGTAGTGTTTATAATGCGTTACCTTATTCCTGCGACATATTTTATGACAACATTAAATCTCTATTATCACATTTGAAAGAGCAAATAACTTAACATAATATTTTCACGTATCTGTATTTTTCGTTTTTTGTTTATTTGTATATGTATACACGCATACGGCCATGTAATTAATCTATTTTACATATTGTCTTGTAATTGGGATGTAATTTTTCTGTTGGGCAATAAAGACTTATTATTATTATTACTGAAACTACCGTTGCTCGTATTTTTGTAATTGTGTACCTTCATAATCTTTGTAATTTTTTACTAGTGTTTGTTATTTGTACTGCTCATAAATATACTTCTTTACGAGTTTTGTGTACCTATGTGTACTTTAGAAAAATATAAAATTCGAAGATTGATGATTGTTTTGTCTGTATAAGCAATTTTAGCAGTTATAATTTTACTACCAAAAGCGCAAACAGAACAAAACAAAAAACAACACAAAAACTCACCCGAGTAATTACTATGCTCCGAAACGTGCCTTTTCCGAAAATACCCGTTTTATAGACACAATGCGTAAATAATGATCGCGTCAGAATCAAAGAAAGCCGGGGCTTTTACGACCGGTCGGAAAATAAAGTCCGGACGCAATTCGGGACTACGCGAGTTATTATTATGATTCGCCGCAAACAAAACGGAAAATTCAATATTAGGCGGAGCAATAAATTTTCCGCGAGATTTTCGAAACCGCGCGGAAACGTCAGCGCTCGTTGTATAAATATTTACGCGGCATCGCTCACGGTTACGATCCAATTAATAAACGTTGTGATTTTTACGAGCTTGAATTCGGAGAAGTGTGTAAAAAAATAAAAGTGCGAAGATTTAAGTACTTTTTTTCCAGTGCGAGCGTGCTCTCAGTATTTCAGCATGAAAAAATCGCTAAAAAAACAGACGCGTTTCTTACTTTTCGGTACTCATCTGCATGGTCTGTTGTTAAAATAAATTAGAAGAAACAACACATATGAGTTTCGGAAAAAGCGGCAGTTTTCAAAAATTAATTAGTTAACCAGAAAGCCTTGTTTTAATGGTGCCAATATTTTCGCTCTGAAGAAGCTGACAAATATTTAGCGAAATACTGTTTACTGGTTACCTTATACGCATATTTTTTTTAAAACTACCGTTCGAAATAAACAAATGTTCTAATAAATTGTCTATTCTAAATACAAAAATGTTTCACGAAAGAAATTAATTTATCATATGAATAATCGTACTTTAATTCCCGTTTGCACCCAAATTAATTAAGTTAATCAATGATTAGTACTTCTTAAAAACACAGCAATTTTGTGTATAAATTATTTACGAAATAGCATAGTGATAAAAGAGACATGGTTATGATATCTTACAAATTTAAAACATTTTTATATTCTTATAATTATGACTTAATCAGAGGTTTAAACAATGATTAGTAGGTGATTAAAGTTAATCAGTCGGGGTGCAAATTGGCCTAAGAGTTAAAACAGAGATATCCTCTTTTCTCTGCTTTAATTCTCAAACGACGATTATTTATCTTTATTGAATAATCATTACTGATTGTGATAAAAACCATGTTCACAAATTCCCCCCTTCCATTTTTACAAGACTCGTAACAATTTATCTAAAAGCGAGTTTAACTGGTTTTCTCCCTCGCTTCCTTCTTGTGTTTTTTTTTTTCGACAACCAATTTATCAAAATAAATTAGGGGCACTCAGGGCAATTTACAGCCTAAAACACACTTTGCGAAAAGAAAGAGATGAAAAAAGAACAGAGAAATCGATTTAAATTCAGATACTCACGTAAAACGAATTTATTTTATTTTATAAATTAATTGGACATAAAAAAATCTTAATGTTGTGATTTATTCAAATCACAGATGGTCAAATTTTTAAAAAAGCTAGGTAAAAAATACTAAATGGGAATCATAATTTGACTTGCCAAACATTGATATTATTTAAATGAAATTAAGGATGATTATTTTAACTCCCGTTAGTCTCTAAAATGTACGTAATCCCAATTAAATGCAACACTGATTTTATATAAATCAAATTGCGGATGGTTATTTATAAATAGAGTAACAAAATAATTTAAAAATGTAAGATATTTAAATAATTAACACTGATTACTTTTTTGTATTCACTTTTTATTTTAAACAGTGTTAATTATTTAAATATTTACAATGTTTCACAACGTAACCGCCTCCAATACAAGATATGTAATATATTCTCTGAAAATTATTTTGAAAAAAATCAAAAGTGAACATTTAGCAGAATGTGAGCCATACATTGATTTTATATAAATGAAATTGCGGATGATTATTTTTACCCCCGTTAGTCTCTAAAATTCACGTAATACCAATGACATTAAAGCCCAAAATTTATTTCATACTAAGCGACCACTTGCAAAAAAACTAAAACTTTTTTCAACGTGATAATTCAAAATATATGAAGTGCACCCTGCACTTATCCCTTGCATAATATCCCTAAATTTTCCCGGTGACCAGACGACGAGATTAAAACGGTAAATCATCCCTCTAGCACGTTCTCCACCCTCACTAACTTATCAAGTTGATAGTGTGAAAACGCCTAAGGGGCGCAATAAGAAAAGATTTAAGGGCGGTTTTTTAAAATAATCACCCACAGGTGTGCGCGAGGAAGGAAAATCGAGAAGCTTCTTAAGTTAATAAAAATTGATGAAGTTTAGATAATCCGAAAAGCTAGTAAAATAAACTAATGAGGATAAATGAATTACTCCTATTTTTACTTTCTCCCATATGTGAGACAAAGGGAAAGTATAGTTTTCGCAAACATTTTCAAATCAAAAATGTTAGTGGATATATTCATTGTGAGGTCCCCCCGAGTTGATTAAGACCGTTTTTGAAACATGTCTGTCTGTCCTTCTGTCTCCACGATAAAGTCTGAACCGATTGAGCTGTTAAGATGACACTATAAACTTAATTTTTTATCACAATAGTAGTATTCGATCAACTTTTATTGAAAATGCGGAAACCGGAAGTGGTAGTTTACTCTTAGCATTTTTTATGCCTCTTTAATATTAATCACATGAAATAATCTTGTTAAGAAAAGTTGTAGATAATCAAAAAATTAGCATTTTATGTATATACAATTTTTGTCGTAGTGATTCTTTTTTGTAAATAACACAAAAACTATCTACTGGTGAAATTTAACCAAATCATCTACGTGGAATTTTGGTATTTTGATATATTTCAAAAAGGCAATGTTTAGTTGATTTCCACATAAAATGTTATAACGATATCCTAAATATTTCAAAAGTTATGAATGTCTGAAACTGGAATTGCATTAAAACTAAGATAAAATCACCTTAAAATGTCATTTTTTGTAAATAAGTCAGAAACTATCGATGGAGTATTTGGATATTGCAATGTTTTCTAAATATCTGTATACAATTTTGTAAAGATAATACTTTAAATGCTATGGTTATGATGTTTTTAAGTTTTACAATCCATACAATTTGATTTAAAAAACGCACTTTTTTACAATTACATGGAAATAACTCAAAAACCATTGATAGAGTATATTTACATACATATTTTGAAAGATCAATATTTTCTTAATATCCACACAAAATTTCAGGAAGATCTAATAAAAACTATCAAAATTACGATCGTTTTAATTATTAGATTCCATAAAATGTGATTGAGAAAAAAGAAACAAGTATTTTTTTACTTTCCCCCGTATGTAATACAAAGGGAAAGTATTGTTTTCGTGAAAATTTTCGAATCAAAAATTTTAGCGGAAATATCCGTTTTGAGGTCCCCTGAGTCGAGTAAGACCATTTTTGAAAAATGTCTGTCTGCAAAAATCGGAAAACCGGAAGTGGTACTTTACTCTTAGCGTTTTTCAGTATTTTCATATTTTTTCAATAAATGTTCATCAAACAAAATATTCGTTCAAATAAAAGTTGTTGATAATAACAATATGAAGATATATTGTTAATTTACTTTTTGTCATAGCACTCTTAGTTTTTGAGATATTTTAAAAGTTGTTTGTTTTATCTAGTTAGTGATGTGTGACAGTGTATGTGTCGATACAATTGAAAAATGTTTCGAATATAAGTTGTAGGAAATAAAAAACTAAAGATTTTTTGTGGACTCACTTTTTGTCATAGCACTCTTAGTTTTTGAGATATTTAATAAATAGTGTTTTTTATCTAGTCATTGATTTGTGTCAGTGTGTGTGTTGATACAATTGGAAAATGTTTCAAATAAAAGTTGTAGTTATCAAAAAGTTGAAGACATTTTGAAAATAATAATGCTACAAATATTTTAAAAGTGATTTAATACGCAATTTACGGGGGAAAGTACTATGATGGACACATCACCATTTTTTATTACAAAACGAATATAATCAAAGTTTCCGAGTGACATAACAGTCAATATAGTCAGAGAACAGTCGATATTGTTAATTTTGTTAAATGATAAATAATATAGCTAACATAGTCAATGTAATCAACACAGTCAGTACTGTCAAAATAGTCAACACTATCGATATAGTTAGTACTGTAAAAATGGTTATACAGGGTGGCCCTAGCTTATTTAGGGATATAGAGAATCGGTTAAATGATGGCAAAGTTGCGTATTTTAGTTCTTATTAATAATCTGCTTTCATATTTGAAATATCTTTATTTGTTTCCATGTACATAAAAAAAACGGAATTTTTGGATTTTATTAAATCGTCCACATCCCCGATGTTTTATTTTTTTTTAATTCTGTAAAAACTTTCTAAAGGCAACTTTTTATGACTGATCGAATGGCGAACGTTTATAATATTCAGATCGATTCGTTTTTGTTGTATAGACTCAACTTTTGTTTTTCTTACGGAAACATATACGTTTATGCACTTCATTAAAATAAATTTTTAATTCTGATTTCAAGGTTATGCTACATGCAGGGTTTTGTTTAATTATTGTTGTTGTTTAAGTTGCTATGGCAATCAACCAATAACAAGTTGCTATGCAATAGTTCAAATGTTATTTAAGAGATAGTCTATTAATGATTGGTTATCTTTTTTTGCGCAAATAAATAGTTTTTGTGGACTTTACGCACTTGTTTCCACGGCAACATACCATAAAAACAATACATTTTTTTAAAAGTCAACATGTGGCACATTATTGAAATTTGCGTAAAAAATGCTGTCAATGATATGCATTTCTTCATATGCGCCCATAAGAAAAACAAAAGTTATGTTTGGAAAAACAAAAACTAATCGATCAGCAGTTTTAAAATTTACTCCATAAGTCTAGTCGTAAAAAGTTGCTTTAAGAATGTTTTAATAAATTTGGAATAAAATCAAAAATAACGGAGATATAGGCAATTTTTATATATTGAAAATATCAGTTTTCTTTTAATTACAACGAAACAATTGCAGGTATTTGAAATGTGAAAGCAGATTATTAGTAAGCACTGTAATACGCAACTTGACCCTCATTGACATTAACCGTCAATAAAACGACAATAAACTTATTACGTCAATTTTCAATGGTTTTAATGATGAAACAAACGAGTGTCATCCACTCCCAGATTAAGCATGAAGTAAAATTTCGAGTTTAGAAAAGCCTGAAAATTTGGCTCGGGCGCGTAGCGAAGCGGAGCGACCGAGCCAAATTAGGCTTTTCTAAACTCGAAATTTTACTTCATGCGCCACGCGTATAAAACACTGATTAATTGTGAAATGGTCTTTAACCAATTTACAAGTGAAATAAGTTTATTATATCAATTATTAATTGTTTAGGTAATGGGGATAGTGCTATGATGGACACATCACTATTTTTATTATATTGATAATTAAATAAAAGTCACTCGGTTTGTTTCACTACTATATTTTTTTCTCTCTGACTAGTTTCGACTTTTCTTCATTCTCAAGTAGTAAACTATTTTTATTATTAATATTTAGATAATCTAGTTAATCTGTGCTGATATTGCACATCACTATTTTTATTATTGCTATTTAGATAATACGGTTAATTCGTGCTGGTATTGGGTAATTAAAAGTGACACTATTATCATGATAATCGCTTAACTTAATCGATTAACATACAGGAAATTTTTCTTTTAAGTATACATTTAATACTGAGTAAATTTTCTCATAGTTGTTGTTATTATTTAAAATGTAAAGATTTTATAGAATTTACAAGGTTCCTAGTCGATTTTAACAATTAATATTTAACAATTTAATTTAAATTGTTTTACCACTTTTATAAATAAAAGTGGTAAAACAAAGTTAAGTGTTTTAATTAAATTGTTATGAAGATGTACTTATATGATCGACTAAATAAATAAATGTTACCACTTTTATAAATAAAAGGGGTAAAACAAAGTTAAGTGTTTTAATTAAATTGTTATGAAGATGTACATATATGATCTACTAAATAATTAAATGTACCACAGAGTGAACGCCAACCAAATCAAAGATTTAATTAATATTTATGTTTATTTTTCTATATTTTTTTTACAGAGTGCTAGGATGGAAGCTCAAGCTAGGACTCACCAGTTGCTGGTGCACAATAGGGAGTTGCTGGACCACATAGCGGCCCTTGTAGCTCATCTTCAGGGTACGGATAAGGCTGCTAATCTTCCACAAGGATCTCCACTCGTTACGATGCCTCAGGTAGGGGAACATTTACAAACCCACTTGTTGTTCTGTAGAATTTATTTAAAAAGCTGCTGTTTTGTTTAACTGCTTCTTATATTTATTTCAGTTTAATTTTGCATTTATTTTGTTAATCCACAATCTAAAAACTTATAAAATTGTGCGATACAGCAATGCTAAAATTTAATGAACAAAACCAAGCGTTGATTAAATCAAAATTTTACATATTTTATCGTATTAGTTTATTTTAGATTATGCTATACATATTCATATCAAGTTAGTAAGTATCCACTGAATTCTTTCGGTATTGAAGACAAAATGATGGATGCGCCGGGAAATACAGTATAATTACACCGGCACACAAAAAAAAATGTTTGAAGTGCGACGGTATTGACCCATTAGGCCATGTTCGTTAAAATTCCAATCAGTAGCAGTCCTATCTAAATTGTGGTGCGAAATCTTTTAATGGCGTCTCTCCATACACAAAAATTAGAGCTCTGTTTCGTTTTCGGCTGTTATTGGTGTCCTCACACGATAGCGCGCTGTTCGGTCGCACCGCCCTAGGGCCGCCACTGATCCCAATAGACCAAAAAATTATTTGCGGGGTCTTGGTTAGCTCCAAAATTTATATTTTGCATAAAGAATGTGCTTATTTTTGAAACCGATAAATTTTCTTTCAGAACTATTATACTTGAAGTATTTTAACTCAGATATCCCAAATTTGACTGTAAAATAGGTTTAAACCAAGCACTACATTGAGTATTCGACGAAAACCTCCAAAATGTGGTTCTGAAGGAAAATTTATCGGTATTAAAAGTAAGCACACTTCTTATGTAAAATATAAAAATTGGGAGCTAACCATAATCTCGCAAATTATTTATTGGTTTATTGGAATCTTAACGAACATGATCTGATGGGTCAATACCTTTGCACTTAAGAACATTTTTTTTGTGGGCCGGTGTTATTTGTAATAATAGTATTTTCAATATTCAGTTATTTTTTAATCGACCTAAACAATCGTGTTATTTTAAAAATAATAAAAGACATTGAGGTTTGTATTAATTTGTATTTTTCAGATCGGTTTGTTTAATTATATTTCATGTACATATTATAAAATGTAAAACGATCATATCATTTTTAAAATATGATGAGCCCCAAGAAAATTATTTTGCAATCATTGAACACTTTTTGAATTTAACTAGAATAGGTCTCAATCATATAGCCCCTGACTTTCACGAGGTTCGCCAGCAACCAGTCTTAAATTTTGCCTAAATGGCATATTTTGAAATTTTATAACGGATGTTTCGCAGTTTTATAAAATGATAATGATAATGGTTCTATTAGTGCGTTCTCGGAGGATATGTCAGCTCTCGTTAAAGATAGAAGAACAAATCTTCATCAAAGTTGCTTGCTTGATAAATAAAGCACTAATAGCCCAAATTCGATGTTTTCATAGGGTATTTCGGTAACCTGAAGGGCTAGAAAAAAAATAATAAAAACGTCATGACCTCTTTTTACGAGATAATCATATTGGCGTAAATAGATCATGGCTTACTCAATTACTTTGGAAGATATCATGGGTTTTAATTGTTGGCTATTTTAAAATATGTCTTTATCTTAATAACCATAAGATATACAAAAAAACACTTCAATAATTATTTATGTAGTTTCAGCGTAGAATGCAGTGGCGTACTTGTTTTTTTTTTCGGATTTTTAATTTCCGAGTTATGATATAAAGTTGCATTTCTTTAAATGGAATACCCTATATATTTACATTTTTCTATAATTTTTTTTATTTCTGTTTTATTGAAAAATTGTGTTCTTAACTCTGAAGCTTTTAGATAAATATTTGATAATACATACTATTTTAATCAGATAGATGTTAATATTATTTATTAATAATGAAGTGATATGTAGACTCAGTAATTGATCGCAAAAGTCTTCAAAAATTATAAAATTAATATTTAAACTAACTTAGATTTTAATATAATCGTATTTCTTGCGTATTTTTACGATTTTTTGTTAAATATGTACAACAATGTAAAGCTAATTTAAAATGCTATTTAATAACATTAAAACATACAGGGTGTTCCTTTTAAAAAAATGAAACTTTGTGTCATAACTCTGAAATTAAAAGTTGAAATAAAAAAATAAGTACGCCACTGAATTCTACGTTGAAAACTACATAAATAACTAATAAACTATTTATTTGTATATCGTATTGTTATTGAGAAAAAGACGTATTTAAAAATAGCCAACAATTGAAAAACGCCCGATATCTAGAAAATTAATCAAGCTAGCTATGATCTGTTAATGATATTGAAATTTTCTCTAAAAAAGAGGTCATGACATGTATATCAGATTTTGTCTAACTATTCGGGTTACTGAGATACCTTATAAAAACATCGAATTTTGGCCACC
Source organism: Philonthus cognatus (assembly GCA_932526585.2). Taxonomy (NCBI): domain Eukaryota; kingdom Metazoa; phylum Arthropoda; class Insecta; order Coleoptera; family Staphylinidae; genus Philonthus; species Philonthus cognatus. Next base: position 43,239,072 of record OW052244.1, read on the forward strand.
CTATACATTTCGGACACAAAGTGACCATTATCAACGGATTAATACTAATAATGGTCACTTTATGTCCTAAATGGTAATACAAATAAAAGTGTGAAGAAACGTTATTATGCTTTATTTATTAATTAAATTTGATTTTCACGTAACTCACCCAATCAGTTTAAAGTTGCTTGAATTTAAGAGTTGCATAACCTAAAAAAATTTTATAGAACCAGTAGCCTGCGTAACTTGCATATTTCAAATGGTTGACCCTATATATTATTAGGATTTTAATCGCTTATAAAAATGATCACCAATCATTTTTATGAGCAATATTTATTAAATTTAATTAAGGTTAAATTGTATCGTTTTGGACTTATCCGAAATGTTATGAACACGACGTTTGCTCTGGTTTCATAAACCTAACATATTTCAGAAACTAAATAAAATAGAGCATTGCGAGTTTCCTCAATACCTAGAGCAGGGATGTCCAGCCCTAATTTCGTTATTGAGGAATATCGCAAGACAATTTAGGTTTATGAGACCAAAGAAACGTCTTTTATTCACAAACATATCGGATAAGGCCAAAATGATACAAGTTAGACTGACAAAGAGAAGAAGAAGAAAGGTGACATATTTCTACTAATATCGTTTCCAAATCAGCTTGATCAAGCTAATTTAGTAACAATTGAGTTTGCTACTAAAAATGTTGTAACAATAAAACACTTTTAGCTTTGTTTGTATAACACTTTTTTATTTTACATGACTGCAGTTTCGGAAACTTTAGCTTGCTATTATTGAACATGTTTGATAATGGCAGTCACGTAAAATATAAAAAAAGTGTTATACAAATAACGTTAAAAGTGTTTTATTGTTAAATTAACATGTACAACGAAGTAGAAGCCTCCACAATACAAAATACAAAAATATTGTTCTAACAGTTAGCGAATTGCCTTGTAGTTTTTTTTTACTGAATAAAATCATTTTTAAATTAATATAAAATAAAATAATAAGTTTTTTTTGAGTAAACACAATTTTAAAAATCTTCGATGTTAGTTAAAACATTGAAACTTAATTTTAAAAGCTATGGATGCTAGTTACAGTTTATAAAATGAAATTTTAAAGCATAAAGCGAAGATTATTACCGTGAGTTCTAATTTAAATATTTTAAAGGTAGTTTTAAAATAATTGAGCAAAGGTAAAGAACTTTGAATTCTAATTAAAATGTTAAAATTTTACTTAAAATACAAGGTTATTCTAAAAAAGTTACATTTTGAAATTTGTCTCTTTTTCAATTAACGATACACAACATTTTAATAACACGTTTAACCCTTCCAGCCCTGGAAGGGTTTCTGGTACCCAAAAAAATGTTTTTACACTGCATATTATTTATTACTATCTCAGATATACAGAGAGTTTTTCTTTTAAGTATACATATCTAAATAAATTGTATACGCTATAATTCTGCAGATATTCGTTGCTTTTACAATTATTTCAAATTGAACGTTAAAACGAGTGTTTTCCACTCCCAGATTAAGTATGAAGTAAAATTTCGAGTTTAGAAAAGCCTGAAAATTTGATTTGGTCGCGTAGCGCGAAGCGCGGAGTGACCAAACCAAATTTTCAGGCTTTTCTAAACTCGAAATTTTACTTCATGCGCCACGCGTACTAAACACTGATGTGATGTGATGTTCTGAATACACGTTTTTAGCATATTGCCTTAGTAGAATATTTTTAACTTCTACTAAAATTAGTGTTTTATACGCGTGGCGCATAAACTAAAATTTTGAGTTTAAAAAAAGCCTAAAACTTCATGCTTAATCTGGGAGTGGAAAACACTCGTTTGAAAGTTCAGTTTGAAATATTTGTAAAAACAACGAATACATGAAAATTTAATAGAAAATCTCTCTATATATTTGAGATAGTAATAAATAATATGTAGTGTACAAAACATGTTTTTAGGCACCAGAAAATTTCCAGGACTAGAAGGGTTAATTAAGCATGAAGTAAAAACTCGAGTATAGAAATGTTTGAAAATTTGTCTTGGTCGCGTAGGGTATTATACATTTTAATTTCGTGTAAACAAATCTTCCAAAATTCAAACGCCTGTAGCGTTTTTGTATTTTCCATATCCCGAAAAAAGTTAATCTAATTTTTAAAGCACTAAATTTGGTTAGGCGAAATTAACACTTGTAACATGTATAAAGTGAGTTCGATCTCAAGCAGAATATTTTAAACTTCACTTTAAACCAGTTTCGCTACGCGATCAAGCCAAATTTTCAGGCGTTTCTAAACTTGAAATTTTACTTCTTGTTCAATCAAGGATTGAAAACATTTGTTGGCAGCTTTAACTTGAATGCCTCTATAAAATCAATGACTGCCTGAAAATATACAGCGTATAAATCAGAATATGTATGATTAACATAAAAATCATCTGTATGAAAATATTTATTCAATTATCGAAATCGCTTAAGATTATGTAATTTTTACAAGATTTGAAATTATTTCCTTTCAAATCTTGTAAAAATTATATGATCTTAAGCGATTTCGATGGGTGAACAAATATTTTTATAGAGGGGATGTTGTTGTTTTATAACAACCCGTATTCAAATAAATCTGTTTAAAAATCAACACGCTGAATAAAATAAAAATGTCTTCCAGCTTTGTAAAGATGTATCCACGAAATTCTTGAAATACAATAAAAGCAACATACGCTATTTTATTTTATTATTTTGCGCTTTTGTATCCCCGCATTTCTGTATGTGCCAGTGTGTTTATGTTTATTTTACGATTTTCCGCAACAGTGTCAGTGCCTGTTATTATTATCAAGCATGCGCTCCATAACAAAATCTAAAAAATCCGCTGATGCCGTTTCCCATGCAGGTCTTGCCCGCGCAGGATAACAATAACCGTTTTCTGCTAGAGGTGCTCGCCAAAACTAAATGTTAGGTAAACGAGTGATTTTTTCTTGAATAAACGACGGGGGTTACAAAATTGTTAAATTGCAGCAACAACAGCAGGGCTTGTCTGAAAGTGGATACCACGAGGAGCAGGAGCACAGTCCGGTTTTTCAGGCGCTCGGCTTGAATCCGCAGGGTTTGATCGAAAACAGGGCCGTTACCTCGTGTTTGCCTTCGTCGCCTTTGAGGAGTTTCAACAGTGGAGGTGTTTTTAATTTCAACTACCCAGCGCAGGATTTCAGTTTGGAAGCTCAGCTGCTTCAGAGGTTGCAAGCTTTGAGCGGGTACACCCCGCCTCAGTACGCTTGTAACTACAACCAGAATCTAGCGTTTCTTCCTAGTTTCTACGCGAATCCTCTGGTGAATAATAATTACACCCTGCAAACGCCTCCTCAAAAAAAATTCACGACTAGTCCACTTCCGGTTAGGCACAGCTTCAACTCGAGCCCCATAATGGATAAACGGATAAGCCCTGCTAGAAGCAACGACACCTACCAATCACAAAATAGCCTTCACTACCATTCATCTCAGAACCTCCAGGTTCCTCAACAGCAGCAACCTTCCTCGCAGCGGCAATCGCCTCTGCTGAGCAGCAACAACAACCTGCAGGTTCAAAATCAAAACCACAACCAAAATCAAAACCCTCCGCAAGCGTCCCCAAGGCCGGAACGCAAATCCGAGCCTAGGTTCATCAAACCCTTACCACAAATGGGCGCCATCACCACCACGGATTCATCAGGTAGAGTCCGCGTGATCGTCCCCGTACCTTCAAATAGTGATGAAACAGCGGGAGCATTTGCTTCCATGAAGCTATCAGATGAAGCCCGTCCGAGCAACATCCCCACGATTACGCGTTCCACTAGTGAAAAAGTTCCAAACAGGAGCGAGTTAATGTCGCAGGTTCAGAGGACGACGTGGGCTCGACACACGACTAAATAAATTTAAAAAAGAAACTGAAATTAAATCTAAGTCATATCAGATCCATACATATACGAAATAAAAAAAATAAAAACAATACAAGGACCAAATCATATCATTTTCTCTCATTGGATTTGTAAATATTGTTAATACAGCCGTTGTAAAACAGGATTGTGATTTGTATAAAGCATAACGTTTTGAATTTTGGAAAGAATATAATCTAACTCCAGATGACAGTTTTTGAGATTAATAAAAAAAAGGATAGAACAAACCAAGAGATGCTTAAATTTTGGAAATGCACCTTATAAAAAAAAGAAAATTAAAAATTCTAATAGTAGTGTTGGGAATCTCACGTGGAAATATTTTATATTTTAATTTCACCTCAAAAGTACAAAGAAATACATATTCTGAAGGTTAGTAAACATTTTTAAACTTAATTGTAAAATGTGGATGTAAATAAATTCTCTCTGGAAATAAAACAATTTCACTTAAAAAGCACAAAGAAACAGATATTCTGAAGATTAGTAAACGTTGGAAATTATTTTTTTTAATTTCACTTGAAAAGTACAAAGAAACAGATATGCTGAAAGTTAGTAAACATTTTTAAACTTAATTGTAAAATGTGCATGTTAGTGAAAATATCTGAAATTTGCTCTGAAATAAATAAATTTCACTTAAATAGCACAAAAAAACAGATGTTCTGAAGAGTAGTAAACATTTTTAAACTTAATTGTATAATGTTGATGTTAGTTAAAATATCTGAACTTCGCTCTGGAAATAAATCAATTTTATTTAACTAATTGGTTAATTTTTTTAAAGTCAATTTTACAAAACACAAAGCAAAGATACAGTATTCTAAATTTGAATTACGAAATGTATAAAGGATTTGTATAAGTATGCAGCAGTGGCGGCTCGTGAGAATTTTTATTGGTACGGCTACAGACATGCACATACAAGGCATATTTTTCATATACAGGGAGTTTTTCTTTTAAGTATACACATCCCAATTACAGCGTATATACTTAAGTCTTCGGATATTTGTAGTTTATTAAAAGAGTTCAATTTGAAACTTTGAGTGTTTTCCACTAACAGGCTAAGCATGAAATAAAATTTCGAGTTTAGAAAAGCCCCGTGAAAATTTTCAGGCTTGTCTAAACTTGAAATTTTACTTCATGCCTAATTAAGGAGTGGAAACACTCGTTTCAAAATTTATATTGAATGTTTTTAAAAATGAAGCAAATGCCTAAAATTTGACAGGAATTGTATCGGAATACATGCTCTTAAAATTAAAATGTGCTGCAGCCCCGCAGCCCTTATGGACGAGCCGCCACTGGTATACAGCATAGGCTAAAAAAAAGTCTGAATTCTAAGTAAAATCTTTCACTATGTTCTCATTAATCACTTGGTGAAACATAATTAAATATATACAGTGAATATCCTTTTAGGTAAACATATGCATCAGCTGTAAATTTTCCAACATTTGTTGTTTTCCAAAAGAGTTCAATTTAAAGCTTTAAACGAGTGTTTTCCACTCCCAGACTAAGCATGAAGTAAAATTTCGAGTTTAGAAAAGCCCTGTGAAAACTTGTCGAGGGCCGCGCAGCGACCCGAGACAAATTTTCTGGGCTTTTCTAAACTCGGGGAAAATGGGAAAGTATTTTAAACAATTTCTTTTGTAAATTTTATTTAAAACCTGGAACAATAGATTTTTAGATTTTAGTATAAACAAAAGAATTTTACAAAAATATATTAGTCCGTCACTGTTGGTTTTTTTATTTTTCAGTCTAACTAAAAGAATTTCAGAAACAAATTAAAATATGCAAAATAATCAAACAAAAAAAAAATAACTTTCAATGATGATTCCCTAACATTTTAATAATTTTAGTCTAACTAAAAGAATTTTTAAACAACTTTAAAATCGACCGAAAACTGCAATTTTTAGTGATGATTTCTAAAAATTGTATACTTTTCAGTTTAACTAAATGAATTTCCTACAGATCTACGGCATAATTAAACAAAAAAACTGTTATTTTTAGTGACGATTTTCCAAATCCTTATAATTTTCTGGTTATACTGAAAATTCTAAAATTTTCGTAAATCGTCACTAATAATTACAGTTTTATTAATTTCTGTCTAACCAAAAAAAATTCAAAAAAACATTAAAATCGAACAAAAACTGCAATATTTAGTAATGATTTCCAAAAATTGTATACTTTTCAGTTTAACCAAATGAATTTCCTAAAATACTGCGGAATAATTAAACAAAAAAACTGTTATTTTTAGTGACGATTTTCCAAAATTTTACAATTTTCTTTTCTTTTCGTTAGACAAATTAATAAAACTGCAATTTTTAGTAAGGATTTCCAAAAAATGTATACTTCTCAGTTTAACCAAATGAATTTCCTAAAGATGTACGGAATAATTAAACTAAAAAGCTGTTATTTTTAGTGACGATTTTCCAAATCTTTATAATTTTCTGGTTATACTGAAAATTATAAAATGTTCGTAAATCGTCACTAATAATTACAGTTTTATTAATTTCTGTCTAACCAAAAAAATTTCAAAAGAACATTAAAATCGAACGAAAACTGCAATATTTAGTAATGATATCCAAAAATTGTATACTTTTCAGTTTAACCAAATGAATTTCCTAAAATATTGCGGAATAATTAATCAAAATAACTGTTATTTTTAGTGACGATTTTCCAAAATTTTACAATTTTCTTTTCTATTGGTTAGACAAATTAATAAAACTGCAATTTTTAGTAAGGATTTCCAAAAAATGTATACTTCTCAGTTCAACCAAATGAATTTCCTAAAGATGTACGGAATAATTAAACTAAACAGCTGTTATTTTTAGTGACGATTTTCCAAATCTTTATAATTTTCTGGTTATACTGAAAATTCTAAAATTTTCGTAAATCGTCACTAATAATTACAGTTTTATTAATTTCTGTCTAATCAAAAAAATTTCAAAAGAACATTAAAATCGACCTAAAACTGCAATATTTAGTAATGATTTCCAAAAATTGTATACTTTTCAGTTTAACCAAATGAATTTCCTAAAATACTGCGGAATAATTAAACAAAAAAACTGTTATTTTTATTTTCCAAAATTTTACAATTTTCTTTTCTTTAGGTTAGACAAATTAATAAAACTGCAATTTTTAGTAAGGATTTCCAAAAAATGTATACTTCTCAGTTTAACCAAATGAATTTCCTAAAGATGTACGGAATAATTAAACTAAAAAACTGTTATTTGTAGTGACGATTTTCCAAAATTTTACAATTTTTTTTTCTTTTGGTTAGACAAATTAATAAAACTGCAATTTTTAATAAGGATTTCCAAAAATTGTATACTTCTCAGTTTACCCAAATGAATTTCCTAAAGATGTACGGAATAATTAAACAATAAAACTGTTATTTTTAGTGACGATTTTCTAAAATTTTATAATTTTCTGGTTATACTGAAACTTATAAAATTTTCGTAAATCGTCACTAAAAATTACAGTCTAACCAAAAGAATTTTAAAACAACATTATAATCGACCGAAAACTGCAATTTTTAGTGATGATTTCCAAAAATTATGTACTTTTCAGTTTAACCAAATAAATTTCCTAGTGATCTACGGAGTAAATAAACAAAAAACTATTATTTTTAGTGACGATTTCCCAAAATTTTATAATTTTCTGGTTATATTGAAAATTATAAAATGTTCATAAATCGTCAATAAAAATTACAGTTTCTTTGTTTATCTATTCCGTAGATCTTTAGGAAATGCATTTGGTTAAACTAAAAAGTATACAATTTTTGGAAATTATCACCAAAAATTGTAGTTTTCGGTCGATTTTAAAGTTGTTTTGAAATTCTTTTGGTTAGACAGAAATTAACAAAATGTTCGAGAATCATCATTGAAAGGAAACATTTTTTTGTTTAATTATTTTGTATATTTTCTTTTATTCTGAAATTCCCTCAGTTAGACTGAAAAATATATAAATAAAACCATCAGTTACAATTTTAGAAAAAATTGTAATATTATAAAAAAATTAAAATCTTCAAATAATTCAACAAAAAAAAAATATCATTTTCAGTGATGACTTCCTAAAATACTTTCACATTAAATCAATCTCAAAAACCGCCACTGTCTATCTCTCTCTCTCTATCTCTTCTTCTTAATCTAACTATATGCGAGCATGCGTTATCATTTTCTACTTAGGCGAGATTAATTCACATCATCAGAATATTCCAATCCTGATCCAAATTAAATTTACGAAAAAAAAAACAGCGTAATTTTTAATCAGATTCTCGATAGAAACGATCAAACTTCCGTTTTTTTGCTGTTAAACATACACACACCGATCGATCCTTTTAAAAATTTGATTGATCTTTATTTCTGATAATGTGAATTATTATTTGATTTTCATGTAAATAGGTTGAATAAGTGTTTTTTGTACATACAGTTTAAGACGTTTACGCCAGTATTTATTATTATTTGATTATTATTCGTATTTCAGAGATTATTATTATTATGAATTAGGCTAATGTTGTTAATGGTTATATTTATGGCGCAAGTCGAAGAAAAGAGTAATAAATGATTTTTGAATAGACTTGATTATTTTCCCGATGTAATTCCCAAAATACTTAACGAGTGTTTTCACTCTCAGGTTAGTCATGAAGTAAAATTTCGAGCTTAGAAAAGCCTAAAAATTTAGTTTCGTCGCTTCGTGGAGCGACCATACTAAATTTTTTGACTTTTCTAAACTCGAAATTTTACTTCATGCGCCACGCGTATAAAACACTGAAATCTTGTAAATTTCATAATATACTGCTCAATTACTTTCAATTCTTAAATGTATTCATCATGTTTTGCTTTTAAATTTTATATTTTGTTCATCTTGGAAAGAACTTCAACTTGAGGTAATAAGTAAGTATTTTATCATTTTTATTTGCTGAAGACAAACAATTGTTATATTCGGTAATTTTATTATCAGTTTCCTGATACATTCTTCGGCCTTTACAGATCATTATCCAAAGAACACCAATTTATGTTTAACAAATTATATTGTTTAATTCATTTATTCCCGGTATTATAAAACGTTTTATTCCCCAAATAAAATTTACTTTACGAATAAATTAATTTATTTCAAAGATTTCGGTATTATAAACACAAAATAACTTTATTTGGCTAATAAATCTCCTCAGTAAATTATATTTTTGTTTTTCTATCAAGTAAATTTTATTCTCTAAATAATTTGACAGTTAAAAGTCAAAAGTGCATTATATTATTATAACTACTTTAGATTCTACTATTTGTATTTATTAATTTCATTACGGTTATCATGTCTACCATATCATTCGTGTCAGATTTAAGTTCGCTTATGGTATCTTCCCTGACAGTGATTAATTTGAACCACAAGAAATTCTAAGGCGTCGAAGACCTAGAGTTTTTCAAGTAAGCAACTCGTTGATATAACCAGGGATTTTTATACATATACATACGCTTCTTTTAAATTAGTTCCATTTAAAGCTTTAAACAGGTGCTTTCCACTCCTAGATTAAACATGAAGTATAATTTCGAGTTTACAAAAGCATGAACATTTTAACTGTACAGGGAAGATTTTTTTGAGTGTACATATTTCGGTGCATGCGTTGTAAAATTTGAGGCCTTTATTACTTTATATAGTATATGCTGCAAATTTACAGACGTTCGTCGATTTTTTAAAAACGTTCAAATTGAAGTTGCGAACAAGTATTTCCACTTCCAGACTAAGCATGAAGTAAAATTTCGAGTTTAGAAAAGCCTGAAAATTTGGTTTGGTCGCGTAGCGCGAAGCGACCAAAATAATTTTCAAGCTTTTCTAAACTCGAAATTTTACTTCATGCGCCACGCGTATTAAACACTGAAGACACTGAAATATTGTGAACAAGTGAACTTCACTTGAAATCAGTGTCTTATACGCGTGGCGCATCAAGTTAAATTTCGAGTTTAGAAAAGCCTGAAAATTTGGTTTGGCCGCTCCGCGCTTCGCGCTACGCGACCAAACCAAATTTTCAGGCTTTTCTAAACTCGAAATTTTACTTCATGCTTAGCCTGGGAGTGGAAAATACTCGTTTAAGTCTTTTATAATTTCTAACAAGCTCTCTTTTTCTTGTTCTTTGTAATTCTTACCCATTTCACTGTTATTCTCCACAATTATAAGCAATTATACTAAATTTTCAATTTGATTAACAATTCAATTTGAAAGATTGACAATTCAATTTTGAAAATTGGTGGTTCTATCTATTGCCACAATGAAAATGTATAATTGTGGTCGGTAATCTACTAAATAAATTATTTATTTCTAGAATTGCTACTTGCTTTATAATACGCAATTTTATTCGCCCATTATTTTACTACGTAAATAAATTTCCTCTAAAAAAGTTACAAATGGCCATCGACTAAGGTCTTTTAGCCGTTATTGTATACTTTTTTTAATTAATTGGGTTTTTGATTTTAGCGGCGGAATTGATTTAAAAAATAAGATGGAGATGAAGACTTTATCGTATAAATTTTCTTTTTACAAACTTTCACCAACTATGGATGGTTTTGATAGCTAACGCCATCTAATGCCCCATAGTGGTATCTTCAATGACACGAATGTACAAAGTGCATATTCACCAGAAAACAAATATCAAAATTGATTTTATATTCAGCATTCTGGCACCAGATACCCACAGACACGTTTCGGACTTCACGGTCCTCGTCAGTATTCCTCAGCAATGGGTCGGGACCACACTGAAGAGGACCTTGAAGACCGAAACGCGTCTGTGGGTTTCTGGTGCCGGAATACTGAACTTAAATTCAAATTTGAACTTTTAAAAATAATATAAATTGTTATATTTACACTTTTCATTACATTGGTTAAACAAATATATTGTTTTTTTTTCATGGCTAGCTTAGAAAGAAAATGATGCAAAAACAAATTCTTGTCTTTTATAATTAAATTTAATTAGGGTCAATTTAGCAAGAATTGTTCAAAGGGATGTTCAAAGGGCCGGTAGGGTATAAGGAGCATGTGAGGTGGGGGCAGGGGAAGGCTAGAAAGGCGTGGGGGAAGTGGATGGGGAACAATGTAAGAGTAGCGTGTAAAGTATGGGATGCGTATGTGAGGTCAGTGTTAATGTATGGGGTGGAAGTATGGGGGACGAGAGGGTATGAGTGTATGGAGAGAGAGCAGTTGTGGTTCTTGAAGCGTATATTGGGGCTGGAAAAGTCGACACCCGGATACATAGTGCTGCAGGAAACGAATAGACAGAAACTAGAGTGTGAGGAAATGGTAAGAATGGCTAGGTATGAGATGAAGTTATGGGACCTGGGAGAAGAGAGATTGGTGAAGGCGGTGTGGGTAGCGTGCGTGAATGGGATACGGGTAAATGGAGGAGCGAGAGAAGGGGAATGTATGATGTAAGATGTATAGGGTGGGTTTGTCGGAGACGAAGGTGATGGAGTGGCTGGGGAATGGGGTAAAGGTAGATGCGTATGTGAAAGAAAAGGAGAAGGAGGTGAAAGCACAGGAAAGACAGAGGTGTATAGAGAGGAGTGAATACGATAGGTACGGGAGGTGGCAGGTGCATAGGAGAATGCTGAGGTATTTGGTGGAGGGGGGATGGAGTAAGGAGAAAAGGATGGTGCTGGCGAGAGCGAGGTGTGGGTCAGGGGAGAGAGGAAGGAAGGTGTGGATGGGGTAAGAGTATGGGAGGTGTGTAATGTGTGAGCGGGAAGGGATACGTGGAGTCATTTGGCGGAGGAGTGCGAGGGGAAGGAGAAATGGGTGGGAATAAGAGGGAATAGAAGAGTGACGGAATAGATGAGAGAGGATGGGGCCGGGGTAAGGACGCTGGAGAAGTTGGGGGAAGCGAGGGAAAGCAGGAGGAAGAGAGGGTGCAGCGATTAGTGTGTAGATGTAGATGTGTAGATGTAATGTAGTATTATGCCAATAAAGGTCTTTTTTCAGTAGAGAATTAAACAAATGGTGAAATTTTTAAATAAATTATATAAAAAATATAGGGAAGTTTTTTTTTAAATATACATATTCCAATTACAGCGTATATTTTTTAATATTCGGATATTTGTGGTTTATTAAAATAGCTTAATTTGAAGCTTTAAATTAGTGTTTTCCACTCCCAGATTAAGCATGAAGTAAAATTTCGAGTTTAGAAAAGCTCCGTGAAAATTTGTGGGCTCTTCCTAACTCGAAATTTTACTTCATGCGCCATCCGTATAAAACACAGATTTCAAGTGAACTTCGAATATATATAAATATCACAACATTTTAGAGTTATATATGCGTGGCGCATGAAGTAAAATTTCGAGTTTAGAAAAGCCCAGAAAATTTGTCTCGGGTCGCTGCGCGACCCTTAAAAAATGTTCACGGGGCTTTTCTAAACTTGAAATTTTACTTCATGCTTAACCTAGGAGTGGAGAACACTCGTTTAAAGTTTCAACTTGAACTCTCTTAAGAAACAATATCTGAATATTTACAGCGTATACGTAATTAGGATATGTATACTTAAATGAAAAATTCCCTGTATATGTATGTGCGTATATTTCACCAAAATTAATTTTATTTTTTTAATTATTTCCGCCGCTAAATCCAAAAGCTTAATTAAAATTTAACATAAAGAAAATTTAACATCAGGAAAAATTGAGTTTGTCAATAGTTTGCAGAATATTTACAAAATATAAAAACGAATTAAAATTAATATCGACTTTCTGCAAAAATTTTGTCTCATTAAGATAAGTCTCCAAATATTCATTGTAATTTTTTCAATTTATTTCAATTTCCTATTAGTTCATTTAGCTTGGTAAGAGAATAATTTGACCTGATGTTGCATTTTGCGTATAAATTATGCATAGAACAGTAAATCTGTCTTGTAACTCAAATATTCATTGTATAATTCAATATCTGTCGGGGTATTAGCTCGAGAAGTTGTTTCAATGAATATTTGGAGACTTGTCTCAATGAGACTACATTTTTGCAGAAAGTCGATATTAATTTTAATTCGTTTTTATATTTTCTAATTAAAATTGTGAACTTGACCGCAAAAAAGAATCATTTCATTAATTTTTTTTTATTCTAAGAATCCAATTTAAAATGTAATGAAGAGCATTTTTTAAAAATAAACAAAATCTCAGTCTTTATTTCTCCAGTGAATTTCTTTCGGCTTCTATTTACACTCGTAAATCATCGGAGTTGAATAAAGTTTATTTTTGTTCTATCACACACTCGCGTTATACCCAGCATTTTTCTTTTCCTTGAGAAAATAATTCTATGAAAATATCGCGCGTTTGTAAAAGTTTAAAGCGAATTTTCCGCGAGGAGAGAATTTCACGGGAGATTGAACATTTCTCGCATGTTGGGCACATTTGCATACGCGAAGAGGGGGAACGTGGGGAACATTCTACCCCCCAATAAATCGCGTCTTTCATCGTCCTCGGAAAAATTACCGAGTGGAAATGATAAAGATGAACAGGCAAATCGTGTTGTAATAACCGTTCGACATTCACTTTACGCCGCGCACACTTTATACAATATAAAGCGATGAAATATTTGAAAGAATAAAGAAGGATGATATTTTTCCGAATCGACAGTTTTTAACGAATGATTTGATTGATGAATGCCAGAACAGAGTAATTTTGAGGACTTTAACAATAATATAAAAATCAATCATAACATGAAAATCGTTTGATGCATTGTCAAAATGTTCTTTGGAAATATCTAATTTTGAGGACTTAACCATTAATATAATAATCAATCATAACATGAAAATTGTTTGATACATTGTCAAAATGCTTTTTGGAAATATCCAATTTTAAGGACTTCAACGTTAATATAAAAATCAATCACAACATGAAAACTGTTTGATACATTGTTAATATGTTCTTTGGAAATATCCAATTTTGAGGACTTTAACATTAATATAAAAATCAATTATAACATCAAAATTGTTTGATACATTATCAAATTGTTCTTTGGAAATATCCAAAGAACATTTTGACAATGTATCAACCAATTTTCATGTTATGATTAATTTTTATATTAATGTTAAAGTTCTCAAAATTACTTTCTTTTGACATTCATCAATCAAATCATTCGTTACAAACTGTCGAGTTGGAAAAATATCATTCTTCTTTTTCCTTTTGCAATAGTAAATGCTATTCTTTCAGAAAGAGAAATTAAAAGAAAGAAAAAGTATTAAGAAAAATTAAAAAATCGTAACTTAAATACGTTTAACCTATTAATGAGCCAGCAAGTATAGAGATAACTCTAAAAGTAGATTTTATGTAAAATTCTGCTCTTTTTTTAATGTCTATGAAAGTAATTCATTAGATAAATAGATATTCGTAGGTTTGGCCTCATTGGCCTGTACCACCGCGACCTTTGCAGATCTTTTGTGGATCCCTATTATCCTAGACGGCGTGCTTCGCCTCTTTGATTAGCCCTATTAACCCTGACAGTGAGCCTAGGGTGTAGCTCTCTGCGCTTGGTTTAGTGTTGCCCAGCTTTAGGTATCTAACCCGTGCTAGGGCCTCACATTGGCCCAGGATGTAGAGAGGATCCTTCTCTTCTTCCTGGCAGAATCTACATATTGTATCCTCTGCCAGACCTATTTTGCTCATGTGTTTGTTGAGCCTACAGTGTCCTGTCAGCAGACGTACTATAGCTTTAACCGTTTTTCTCTCTTGGTTGAGAAGATCGGTCGTGAAAGCCGGCGATTGTTTTTTGAGGAACTGTTTCGCCTGCCTCTGCCCTGGTGTGTTCATCCACCAGGTTTGAGTTTGTGTCTCCGTCAATTTTTTTATGGATTGTCTGACTGTGGTTTTTTCGATACCGCAGGAGAGTTCCGGGCCAATGAATGCGCTTGTCGAGCCTTGTTTGGCCTGTTCGTCTGCTTTTTTGTTCCCTTGATGACCCTTGTGTCCTGGGACCCATACCATTGTCACTTTTTTGCGACCGCCCATTTCGTTGAGAGAGAGTTCAGGATCATTTCTAGGGCTGCTGTCGGGGTAGTGCTTAGGGTTCCTGTAGCACTGAGATATTCTAGTCTTTGTGTGCTGTTTAGGAGCCTTATCGCCCCCAGCTTCTCCGTCCTTGTCCACCACACTACTGCCCCGCAGGATATCATGGGCCTGATCACCCTTGTATATAACCAGAGGGTCATTTTAGGATTGAGCCCCCAGTTTTTCCCGCACATTCTTCGACACCTCCCCAATGCCATTGAGGCTTTTTTGGCGGTTTTCGTAATCTGCGTCCTCCACGTCATTTTATCGTCGAAGATTACCCCTAGGTATTTCGCCTCCTTAGCGAAGGGAATTTTTGTGCCCCCGAAAGTCGGTGGCCTTAGACCTTCTAGCGCTCTTCTTTTTGTAAACACGACAATCTGTGTTTTTTCGGGATTGACCGTCAGTCGTTCCCTTCGACACCAGTTGTCTACTATGTTTAGGGCTCTTTGTGTTCGTTGTGAGATAACTCTTGCGAACCGGCCTCTGATGACTATGGCCAAGTCATCCGCATACCCTAGGCAGTGGATGCCTTCTTTGGGCAGTTTCCTTAGTAAGTCGTCCACAAGAGTTGCCCATAGCAGTGGGGATAGAATACCTTCCTGCGGGCAGCCTTCGCCGGCTCTAGCTTCAATGGTGTGCCCTCCTAGAGTGGATGTAATTGTCCTTTTCTCCAGGCTAGCCCTTATCCATTGGTAAAGGCTTGGCGGGACGCCTTTTCTTGCTTGTGCCTTTATAAGCGAGTTGGTTGTGACATTGTTGAACGCCCCTTCTATATCTATAAATGTGACCATAGCTATCTCTTTGTCCTCCACTGACTTTGTGATGAGCCTGTTTAGGTCGTCCAGCGCCGAGTCCGTGGACTTTCCTGGCTGGTAAGCGTACTGACGGTTACTGAGGGGATCTTTCCCCAGTATCTCGTCTCGTAGGTATCTGTTGACCAGTCTCTCCATTGTTTTCAGTAGGAATGAAGAGAGGCTGATGGGTCTGTAAGACTTCGGTGTTAGATCTGCTATTCTACCTACCTTAGGCAAGTAGATTAACTTTACACTTTTCCACGCCCTTGGTACGTGTCCCCATGCCAGACAGGCTTTGAAGATCTTTGTTAGATGCGGCACCAGCTCCACTATGCCCTTCTGTAGCAGGATGGGATAGATCCCATCCATCCCAGCGGACTTATAAGGTTGGAACCTGCTTATGGCCTATCTGATTCCGCTTGATCTTGTGACCTCTGTGGCTAACCTCCAATCATTTCGGCCTGGCTTTTTTTGCATTAGGCCGGGATTTTCGCGTATGTTCTCCTCTGACAGGATTGTTGAGGCTGGAAAGTGAACTTTTAGTAATTCCTTGAGACTTTCCTCCTTTGTTTCAGTATAAGTCCCGTCAGATTTTCTGACGAAACCTACCTCTGTTGCAGCACTTCCATCCTTTGCCAGGACTTTGTGGATTCTAGAACATGCCGGAGTATCGATTAACTCCTCGCAGAACTTCCTCCACGAGTCTCTTTTGGCTTTTCGGATTTCTTTGTTGTACTGCGTAAGCTTTTTCTTATAGGTGTCCCAACTCTGTGTGGTTTTGGCCCTATTAAATTGCCTTCGAACCTGGGGTCTTAGCTTAGTCATTCATTGGATTACATGCTGAGAATGTTTCCATTAACCCTATCAGCCCTGGAATTTGTCTGGTGCCTAAAAAATGTTATGTACATTGCATATTATTTATTACTATCTCAGATATACAAGAAGTTTTGTTTTAAGTATACATATCTCAATATACTGTATACGTTGTAAATCTTCAGATATTCGTTGTTTTTAGAAAAAATTTAAATTGAACTTTCAAACAAGTGTTTTCCACTCCCAGATTAAGCATGAAGTAAAATTTCGAGTTCAGCCTGAAAATTTCGTTAGGTCGAGTAATGCGAAGCGCGGAGCGACCAAACCAAATTTTCAGGATTTTCTAAACTCGAAATTTTACTTCATGCGCCATGCCTACTAAACACTGATGTAATGTGATGTTCAGAATACACGTTTTTATCATACTGCTTTAATAGAATACTTTGAACTTCACCTAAAATCAGTGTTTAATATGCGTGGCGCATGAAGTAAAATTTCGAAGCGCGGAGCGACCAAACCAAATTTTCAGAATTTTCTAAACTCGAAATTTTACTTCATGCGCCACGCCTACTAAACACTCATGTAATGTGATGTTCAGAATACACGTTTTCATCATACTGCTTTAGTAGAATATTTTGAACTTCACCTAAAATCAGTGTTTAATACGCGTGGCGCATGAAGTAAGATTTCGAGTTTAGAAAAGCCTGAAAATTTGGTTTGGTCGCGTAGCGCTTCGCGCTACGCTACCAAACCAAATTTTCAGGCTTCTCTAAACTCGAAATTTTACTTCTTGCTTAATCTGGGAGTGGAAAACACTCTTTCAGGACTTCAAATTATACTATTTTAAAAAACAAACGATTATCGGAAAAGTTATTGCTCATGCATACATGTGTGTATATTTTAAAGAAAAATTTTCAGTATAACATAAACAAAAATTGAATTTGCCAATAGTTTCCAAAATATTTACAAATTATAAAAACGAGTTAAAATTGATATCGACTTTCTGCAAAAATGTAGTCTCATTGAGACAAGTCTCCAAATATTCATCAAAAAGTAGTTGTTTCAATGAATATTTGGAGACTTGTCTCAATGAGACTACATTTTTGCAGAAAGTCGATATTAATTTTAATTCGTTTTTATAATTGCCAGTATGTTTACCAAAGGTTAGTGGTGGCAAATGCCACCGTCAGGGCTGAAAGGGTTATATATACATAATGTATATGCTGTAAATTTCCAGGCATTCGTGAATGTTATAAAAGCGTTCAATTAAAGTTACGAACGAGTGTTTCCACTCCCAGATTAAGCATGAAGTAAAATTTTGAGTTTAGAAAAGCCTAAAAATTTGGTTTGGTCGCGTAGCGCGAAGCGCGGAGCGACCAAACCAAATTTTCAGGCTTTTCTAAACTCGAAATTTTACTTCATGCGCCACGCGTATAAACTGAAATTAATGCATAGTTGTTCCAAGTACAAGTAAAATGTACTGTTTACAAGTACTCTACACAAAAAGTACTTAAATACTAAGTATAAGTACTTAACAATAAGTACTAAAGTACATATATGAGGATAATGTACTGAGTACAAATAATAAATGAAACAAGAAAAACTATAGTTCAACGACTGTATATGTATACATTTGATTATTATTGTTAACAATGCTCTTTTAGAAGACGCGAAAATTTTAAAACACTTTATCATAGTTTCCATGATATTTTAAATTAACTACATTTTAATGATGTAAATTTTAACAAATCATAACCTACAATTCCGTGAAGATATCATCATAAAATTGTGTGTGAATAATAACATCACTCTTTAATTAAATGATGTAAAAATAAGTGATTGGGTTATTCGAAATTGTTTTTAATAAAATTATCCTTGCCCTTTTGTTCATTTTCAATCGATAAATTAAGCGTTCCTGGACTTCATGATAATAGTTTTTAAATTGTCCGTTCGGTTTTCCATTTTTACTAACTTTTGTTCTCCGATCATGTATAATATAACCGCATCACAAACATTGTTTATAATAAAATTAACCGTGCCGTTTTGTCCATTTTCAATGGATAAATTAAGCGTTGGTGCACTTCGTGATAATGTATTTTCAATTGTCTGTTCGCTTTTCCATTTTCACTCACTTTTGTTCTCCGATCGTGTATAATATAATTGTATCACAAAAATTGTTTATAATAAAATTAACCTTGCCCTTTTGTCCATTTTTCAATCGATCAATTAAGCGTTCGTGCACTTCGTGATAATATATTTTCAATTGTCTGTTCGCTTTTCCATTTTCACTCACTTTTGTTTTCCGATCGTGTGTAATATAATCGTATCACAAACGGTCACATCCGGGATTAAACTTTTGATGGATGGATGAATGGCCGGACTGACACCTGTCACGTCCGCCATTATTTGCCGAAACGCGTTACGTATTATCATCCCGCAATAATATTATTCATGAACTGTAACCTTTTGAATAAAATAGATTATTGGTACTTTTTTTAAATAAATTGATACAATTAATATTTTGCAATTATAAAATTTCAGAAGTTAAAACTAAATAATTTCACTTTTGAGAAGGTACAATGAAAATAAATGAAAATTACATTATCGATTTTTATGTACAGTCATATACATATTTATTTCGGAAGGTTGATGAAGTTTTTTATATCTAGTCTCCAATGAACAGAAACGTTATAAATAAACGTCTACTGAAATGTATACAAAAAATATAGTGTATGTAACATTTAGCCCGGAACATTCCATTTAATTTAACTGTACGCGATTGTATTGAACACTACTTTAAAGTCGGAACAATTAAGAAAACTTTTAACTGAAGCCTAATTAATCATCAGCATGCTCATTTAAAGTAATTTTAATTACTCTTCAAATTTTAATGGTTATAAATTTACTCTGGGATGAATCAGTTTCGTGTATTCTGCACTTTCTTTATTTAAATAGCTCTGTTTTCCAAACGACCTCAATTATTTTTATATTTCGAAAAGTAGCTGATTAAGAATTAAATGAGCTATAATAAGAGTTACAATCGATATAAAATGTTGTGTGATGATAAAATTTCAAGTATTAAATCTTTTATTCAATCGATAATTTCACCTTTGAAGTACTATTATTAAAAAAGTTCTATTTCCTGTTTGTAGTGCATACAAATAGGAAATACAATTTTTCATATTATATATTATTATTTTATTATATTATTTTTTTTTAAAGTTTTTTTTAATATCTAGTTTCTAATGAACATAAAAAAATATCGAAAAAGTCCTACTGAAATGCATACAATAAATAATTTAAAGGTTTTACTTAATTCATTGTATGCATTTCAGTAGGCTTTTTTTAATAATCTTTTCCATCTGTTAGAAACTAACAGGTGGGGCAAGAGAAATCTAATAATGTGAATTGGCTGATATTTTGTTAGAAATGAAAAAAAAATGTTTGAACGGAAAGTTAATTTGAAAGTAAAAAATTAATGATATTGGGTCCAATAAATTATATCGGTCAAATGACCACCTTCTGAGGTAATGCACATTTGTGCTCATTTTACAGCATTTTGATTTGTTGTTAGGAAAACGTCTGGCTCAAAATTGGCGATTTCTTCTTTAATGTATACTTTCAAGACTTGCAAGGTTTGTGGTTTGTTGTGGTAAACGCTAGATTTCAAAAAGTCATACAGAAAAAAACCTAGCGCCGTCAGATCTGATGATCTGTCCAGCCAGTTTAAATCGCCAAAACGGGAGATTACACGAAATTGATGTTTCAAAATCTCTTTTCAGGTGAGTATCGGACAATTGCTAGTTGTCAACTAACTGTCTATCTATCTACAACATAAATATTAAAGCACAATGACATTTGACGCCATTTGCAAAAATTATAGCACATTCACATTATGACGTTACTTTTGCCCTACCTGTTAGATATAAAAAAAGTTTAAATTGAAGCTTAATTAGTCCTTAACAGACTTATGTAAAGCCATTTCAATAACCCTTGAAATTTTAATAGTTATTAACTAAATACTAGGAGAAGTCCGCTTCGTGATTTCTGCACCCTCTATTTTAGAATTGCTCTATTTCCCTAGTAAGTTCATTTTCAATATTTTGAGAAGCAGCCGATTTAGAAGTAAATAACTAGAGATATATATAATCAATATTTGATATTTTGTAATGATGAAATTTCATTGAACCCCGATAATTTCACTTTTTGTATACCATTATTGAAAAACTGTATTCTTAATTTTTTTGCACGTTATATTAGATCATAGAAAATCATCATAGAAAGTGAATGAAGCTTTTCATGTCTGGTCTTTAATGGACAAAAAAAGTTATGAAAAAAAAAAAAACACCGACAGTTAAATAAATAAAGTAAATGTAACATTTAGCCCCGTAAATTCACCATTAATTTAATTCAAACGCGTCTATAGATGGCCTATGATATTAGTTTTAATCTAAGTCCCTTCACTTCTAATTTTTTGTTATTTCTCATTTCATTTTAAATTTGTATTTGTTAGTTGGTTTGAAAAGAATTTGACCTAAACGTTACATATACTTTAATAGAGCGTTGTAACAAATCAAATTAAATAAGATTTTAAATATTTCATTGTGTGGATATTTATCGTCTTAAGTTGTCTTATTAATTAAGACATTGTTTGCATTCCCACGAATACCATTTTCGTAATTTTATATATTATGTTTAAAGTGTGCAAACTATAAAAAGCGTAAGCTTATGTTCTCGAATTGAAATAGTTTTGAATTTGAATTTATCTAATTCAACTTCATGTAGTTGTATTGAACACGATATAAATTTCAGAAAATTAACCAAACTTTAAATTAAAGTTGAATTAATCCTTAACAGGCTTATTTGAAGCAACTTTATTTACACTTAATATTTTATTAGTTATTTCCTTAATTCTACGAACAGTCAGTTTGGTGATTTCTGAAGATTCTTTATTTAAATCGCTCTATTTTCCAAACGACCTTAATATTTTTTATATTTTGAAAAGCAGCTGACTAGAATTAGCTTTAATTATTATTATTATTTTTTGTATTTAATTAATGTACATTACTAAAATTGTTTTTTTTTTTATTTGAAATTAATACAGTTGAGTCCGAACGCGAAAGTGGAACGTTGGTTCGAGATGCTCGAACCGATCTCGATATCCCGACCCGAATCGGGATTCGTGTCCTGTCAGGACCAGGGGGAGGAGGAGGACGAGGAACAGGCGATCCTCGAAGGGACCAAATCCCTGCTGTCAAAGCTCAGCGCGAGGAAACAGCGGAAACTTCTAGGACTGAAACTCGGCAAAGTCACGACATTCTGACGTCGAATTGTGTTTAACCGACTGCTAGGTAACAAATACAACTTGTAATTCAATTATAAACACGAAACACGGAACTCTAAATACAAACTACTCCATTATTAGATGTTAATAGACAGTTTTTAGAAGGTAATTAGCAATATAGTATATCACATATTAAAAGTACTGAAATTCGTTTCGCAATTAAGTTATTTGATATTATATTTTATTTTATACTAAGAATAACCTTATACTGGCACAACGATTGTGTATAAAACTTTAATAAAAAAAAAAGAATTAGCTAAATATCCACTGAAGCCAAATTAGTTGTAGATTGCGAAAAGAATCTCGACATTTATAACAACGATTGTGGCTGAATGGCAAAAACTTGGATAATTAAGAAAGACTAAGCTAAATATCCATTGAATCTTAGTAAGCCAAATTAGTTGCAGATTGCAAAGACAATCTTGGCACTTTAAATATTTTTTGAAATATTCTACAACCAAGAATTGGCAATCTTATATATATTTTATATAATTTAATCAAAAAGCGTGATTATTTTAAACATAAACGACTCTATCTGTAAATAGGTGTTAATAAACAATTTAAGGATGTTTATTAGCAGAGTAATGTATTTTAATTTTGACAGTGTGCGTAAGAACAATGAAATAAAACAATTTCTGAATGAATAAAACTTTATAGTATTACAGACAATCATTTTACATTTTATAATTGAGTAATTCAATTATAATTATGTTAAATATAAATTACTGTTTTTATCTGTGAACCAATAAATTTGCGAAACAATTGTAGTGATAATTAATACTTCTTTATAAAAATGAACGAACCGAAGCCAACTATCTATTTATCTATAGGGATTTTTTCTTTTAAGTATACCTACATATCATAAAGCAAATTGCTCAAATTTTGAAAGTTCAATATTTGGTCAGAGGAAATAAATATTTGTAAAATTTATCAACGCGAGATCTTATCAATAAAACTAAGTCGTGACTGAAAACCTTAGTAAAAAAAGAATTAACGAGAAATATTAGCAGTATATTTTTAACTTCTATTGAAATTAGTGTTTATACGCGTGGCGCATGAAGTAAAATTTCGAGTTTAGAAAAGCCCAGAAAATTTGTCTCGGGTCGCTGCGCTGCCCGAGACAAATTTTCACGGGGCTTTTCTAAACTCGAAATTTTACTTCATGCTTAGTCTGGGAGTGAAAAACACTCGTTTAAAGCTTTAAATTGAACTCATTTAAAAAACAACCAATCTCGGATAATTTACAGCTTATGCATATGTTTACCTAAAAGAAAAATTCTCTGTATGTTGCTTGTATTAGGATTTTGTCATAGAAATTGAGTATTTTTGTGACAAAACCGTACAAGATATCAAACATTATCAACAGACAAAATATCAAAAATATCAAATGAACCAATCTTTGAAGCTATATTTTTTTAATATTTATAAGGAACGCCAGTAAAAACCATATTTTACTTTTTATGTTGTGGTGTTACTGATTTTTATACTTCTTATCAATCAATGATCACCATAATAACTTAAATGATGTGATATATTATGATAATCGACCATAATAAATTTCAGTCAAATCAAATATAGCGCTCAATTGTTACAAATAAAATTAATAATATTTTTTTGAACTTCAACGACTAATTCCGGTTTACCCGTAAATTTTTGGATATAGATAAGTTGTGTTAAATCATCAAATTTTGATCCCAGGACTCTATGGTTAAGCCATTTCCCTACGTTAACAGGACATCCTGTATATAAAAAATAGTTAGGTTTAACTAATTAATGTATTAACAGAGCATTATTAATTATTTGACCTGACTTGAGAATGTGTGAAGCCATTTCCCGACATTAACGGGACACCCTGTATTGTTTAATAAAATATAACAAAAAAGTACTTGAATAAATTTTGAATAAAGATTCTATTCTGAACATTGAACTTTTGTATTTACTCTAATGTTGATAATTTTGGTCAGTTGTACAGTAAACATTTATAAACTAATAAGCTATGTTTTGATATTTATTAACTTGTTGCCTTCTTCTTTAGCAATTTCAATGTATGATTCTAAAACCAGGTACTAAGATAATTGACAATAATAAAATACATTTGTACCACACCTATTTTCATCATCTTTTTTTGATTTTTGTTTTATTTAATGGTTGATAATATCAAGATTTTACTCTATTTTCATAGTTTTTGTTGATTTGGACTTTTTAGTTTTGAATTTTTGAGACGCCCATGGGTGTCGGTGCGTGGTAAACTGAGACCAAAGTTACCGGTCCGCCACACAAAATAGTTTGGGAAGCGCTGATCTAAAGCATAGCTATACTGATGAGAGATATATCATTGTATAATTAATGGTTTGTATTTTAGACTTGTTTTAATAACCCTGAGATATGTATCATATATACCTTAGTTAATAATAATAAAATTATAGATGGCTCAAGACTTTTTTCTCTAAGATCGCCAAATATTCGTTCAATTAATATTGATTCAGTGTTATTTTTTAAATTTATTTCAATTTCATGTTTGTTCATTTAGTTGAGTGAGAAAATAATTTGACCTGATGCTACATTTTGCAAATAAATTATGCATAGAACAGTAAATCTATTGTGTAACTCAAATATTCATTGTTTAATTTAATATTTATCGGGGTATTATTTCGGTAACTAGTTGTTTCGACTAATATTTTAAAAAGTCTTAACGAGACTAAATTGTTTGCAGAAAGTCGATATTAATTTTAATTCGATTTGATATATTATCACATTTGCGTGTAAATCTTTTTCTTGTACAACATCCTTCTTTTCCGATTTTATTTCATCAAATTTCCGTGTAAATCTTTTGTTCGTGTCTTTGGCAAATTTTTTTTTAGATGGATAAGTCAATCCCGGCGATGAAGCGGGGGAAATCGTCCGTAAGTTTGATTCGAATTGGATCTGAGAGTTCGGGGAAAGCAAGCGGCCGTCTCGTATCTGGTCCTCCTCTGCAAATGCGGGAGCGTATTAGGCAAATTGGATCCGACCGAATCCGATGAAAGACAGATTATAACCCCTCAATCGGAATATTGGGATTCCGATTGAGTTGTTTGTACATGTGTACACGGGCGTACAGACGTGATTCACTAAAACAGAGTGTTCAATAATCATAATTAATTGAGCCTTGGGTAAACTGTGTCTACTCTGTTTTTTATAACACTGGATTAACCAGAAACCTAACTTACACAGCTAGAATAATGAAACTAGTAACTTTTTTGTCGCAAAATTCAAATCTAAGGATAAATTATAAGTGGAGCGTCCAAACCAAATTTTAAGGCTTTTCTAAACTCTAAATGTTACCTAATGCTTACTCTGGGAATGGAAACACTCGTTTGTAGCTTCAAATTAAACTATGAAAAAAAATTACGAATATGTGAAGATTTACAGAATAATTGGATATGTATACTTAAAAATAAAACTCCCTGTAAAATTTCAGTTTGATATGAGTAACCTAAGTTATTCACAAAAGATATTCACAACATTTTTATGATATGTTAATTTTTATTGGCTAAATACCACAATATTTGATAAGAAATTGATTTTTCATTTGAAATACAAATATTTTGAATGAATACACTTCAAAAATATACGATACATAATTATAAAAATAAATAAATTTTAGAAAAGGAATTGTTTCTGTTGAATTACAAATTATTTGTTTAAACAACATCTTTATCTAAAATTATAATTAGGGGTACATTCCTCTAGTGACAATTTTAGTTTTTCTTAATTTTTAAGTGCCTGATATAATTAATTTAAGATTTGACAATAAAAATGGTGTTTTAAAGTAAACCAAAACGTTTTGTAAAAAATGACAGTAAAAAAAGTATTTTCTACCCACGCAATAATCGGGGAATACACGGTACCCTAATGTAAAATCATTAATAAAATCTTTTCTGTAAAATTAAGTCAAGTAAAAGTAACTTTTGTATTCCACAAATCAGCAACGGCTCGCAGCCTAACTTCAGGGTAGGCCAGAAACCCAAGGTAATATGTATCCGTTATTGAAAGGTGACTTTGTTGCGCAATTCCTTGTATTTATAAAGCGCGATCTCAACCTCACATCGTGTGTGCTTTGGCGCTGTGGCCTACCCTGAAGTTAGTTAGGCTGCGAGCCGTCGCTGCCACAAATTATTTCAGTTGCAGAATTTATTTTTTTAAAACCAAAAGTTTTAAATAAACAATCGCACAATTTATTATTACAATTCCTCATTTTAAATCTTTACTACAGCTTCAAAAAACTTTTTTATTCCTTCTAAAACTGAAATAAACTTTTAAAACAAAGTGTACAAATCCTAATAACACCGTTCGCGCTTCTTTTTGATACGACAATCAAACTTTAGAGCGTGGCGTTTTTTTTTTATTCGCTCCGTCTCGGGAGA
This sequence comes from Philonthus cognatus, assembly GCA_932526585.2. NCBI lineage: Eukaryota > Metazoa > Arthropoda > Insecta > Coleoptera > Staphylinidae > Philonthus > Philonthus cognatus. The sequence continues at coordinate 43,265,327 of OW052244.1, forward strand.
GCCCCGAAGGAATAAATTTGATTAAGGGAGAAAGAAGGGGGGAACGGGAAACTTATTGAGACGTGCAGGTGCAAAAATTACAACGGGAAAGTTCGGAGAAAAGTTTTGTGGGGGCGCGCGCGGTTTGTTATCAGAGTTGGTTCTGATTCTCAGACAAATCTGGGGGAGGGAGAGATGAAAAAATAATAAAGGTAAAAGTTCGGCGTGAGGATTAGCATTTGCTATTTCGGTGTGTTTGTTGAAATTACGATATAATAATTGAAATACTGTATAGTCGAGGCTGTTAGTTGTTGAAACTCCATATCACTTTAATAAAGCACTTAATTTGTTTAGGTTTCAAAATTATATATGTTGTACAACAACAATTGTTTCACCACACTTATACATTTGAATGGAAATTATGTATTAAAGTAAAGTTTATTAATCAAGATTAAATCTTCCACATGGTAAAACATATTTCAAGTAACCATGATTTTAAAAAGAAAACACTTAACTAATATTTTAGTTGTTTAATGCAGGTATTAGTAAAACGTGCACTTTTATATTCCTTGAGAAACAACGTCAAATTGTTGGAAAGAAAAGCTAAATATTATTGAAATTTAACCAAGTGATAATAAATAAACAAGGGAAATAAAATTAATGATTTTGATATCATTATTGTTATTTCTCTTGTGTATTCATTATGCTTCAATAGTGATGGGCGTTAACGAATGATTGAATAATCGAATGATTGAATAATCGAATGATCGATCTTAATAATCGACTGATCATTTGAATGATGATTTAAATGATGATTTAAATGATAATTCAAATGATGATTTAAATGATTCATACAAATATTTGAATGATCGATTGCAAGATGATTCATTCAGGGTGCTTTTCTATCAATACACATACCCCAATTATATGCTATAATTCTTCAGATATTCATTGTTTTTTTTTAAGAGTTCAATTTGAAGCTTAAAAAGAGTGTTTTCCACTCTCAGACTAAGCATGAAGTAAAATTTCGAGTTTAGAAAAGCCTGAATTTGGATTTGGTCCAAATTCAAACGTTCAAGCTTTTCTAATTGAACTCCTAAAAAAATAACAATAATTATCGAAACATATACCAAATCCAAATTTTCAGGCTTTTCTAAACTCGAAATTTTACCTTATGCTAAATCTGGGAGTGGAAAACAATCGCTTAAGGCTTTAGATTAACCTAAAATAGGTAGAATATGTACACTTAAAAATAAAATTCCCTGTATGATCATTTATATTACAATTTGAATGATCATTCATATTAGCATTTAAATGATCACTAACATTATCATTTGAATGATAATAATAGATCATTCAATATTCGATGATTTTAATAGTCGAATGATTCGATTATTCTTACTCGAGTTGAACCATCACTATCCGTCATCATACAATACAAATCTCATATCAATTATACAAATCAATCATCATAATATTTAATCCATATTCAGTATAAATTATATATTATTTATGTAAATCAACATTCATTATTTTTGTTGCAGTTCTGGTGTATTTGTATATTAATAGAGTGAGAATATCATATTTTATCATTCTGTATATTTCAATACCGAAACCCTCGTGAAAACTTTCGTAATTAGCCATCTAAAAAAATGCTGGGGAATGATAAAATGTCGAACCTTGCTCAACTTATTCGCTTTATTTCCGGGAATTCTGGCGACACGAGCGCCGGCCTTCTTCCCGCGTTTTAATATAGAGCTATTTCCGCGCAAAACGAACTCGAAACTAATTTAAACTCCACCAAAAAGTTTCACAATTAAATTAAACCCCGCACGTAGCGACGATTCCGTGTTTTTTACACTTACCAACCTACTACATAAAAGAGAAAAAATGAGAAAATATAAATTAAACACAGAAATCAGAGTGCGTTAAATAGTTTTCGTGTTAAGTTAAAACCAAGTTTATTTTAGGAGTTAACAAATGTCATAGGAAAATCTTAAAGAGTGTTACACTGTTCTGAAGAAAGCCACAAACTGGACCACCTCGAATCTTTATAAATTTATAACTTAGAAATTATTCTGCAACTGTAATTTATTCTAAAATGTTCAGCGCAATTCTCTAACCTTTATAAAAGGTAAAAAGTTAAAATGTTAAAATCTAAAAATACGAGAGTATTCAATTTAAATTTTAAGGAAAAATATATAACTTGAAAAGTTTTACTGCCATTTTCATTAAATTTTGTGTGAATACAGTTCTGATTTCACAATGTTTTTTATTTCAATTTTATAACTTTGTTGATTAATATAGTATGTTCAATAAAAAAAAAAACCTCTAGAGTGCCATGATTTTAATTATTTTTAAACTTTTTTTGTAAGTTGCTACACGCCTTAGGAATTGACATATGAAACGTCAAACATGATTATTTTAATATAACAATTCAGAGTTGCCAACTTACAAAAATAAAATAATTAAATAAATAAATACTTTACTTTAAATACTTTACTTTACAATATTTTCCATGGCACTCTAGATGTGCGTGATTAATATATCATATGTTCATTAAAAAAAGTTTTAATGAACATATGATATATTAATAAACAATAATTCGATTTGCAGTAAAACAAGCCTGCCAATAGTTATCCTATTAAGAAGGTAAAAACAGTGTAATTAAGTTCTTTCAGGAATTCAGATAAATATTCCTAGAAAGCGTTTAGTCTGATTAACTAATTTAGTCGACTGTTTTGAACGGTAACTGTTTAACTTCACATTAATACATTTGTTGCAAATATCCTATTAACCGACATTAAGTGTGAGTTTTAAATATTCCTTCCTTTGAAAATGAAATAACATCAAATGAAAGTATTACAAACTCTCTTGAAAATCAAATGACACCCGTCGAATACTCTTAAAACTGTCTATTAATGTTTATGGCCTCTTATATTATTTTTTGTTTATATAAACCATGCATTTTAATGATGGTTAACTAAATATTATTCACTGTGTTTAAAATATCTTGAATCGATTTTCAGAACAATTCATAAGAGAAAATATTAATAATTCTGTGATTAATTAAAATGTTCGACAATACACGTATTATTTGTGTTTATATCATTATTATTAGTGTTTATTTTATTTCTTCTTACATTCCAACCACATAGTGATTTCAATCCACTTCCAGGTTTTCTAAATCACATGGAAAACTTTAAAGATGCCATCTTTCTTTAAAATGTATCTTGTTTGAAATGAGTCGTCCAGATGCAAAGCCAGCCACACGTGTTTTGCCAAACTCGTAGCAAAATGGCAAAAACCGACTTTGCAGCGTCTTTTAAATAAATCGAAATAGTGTTCAATGACGTTGTATCGAATGGGAATAAGAAACTTTATGTAAAACTAACTAAGATGTTGGCAGGATTTCCTACTGAAAATAGCTTTTGGAACCCATAAATGTAGCAGGTTTTGCATTTGACAGGATTTTTTAAACCTAATTTCAAAAGGTTTAGGCAGGGTTTGAAGATCGATTTATTTTTAAAATTGTAGCCTGAGACGAGTAGAAGCCAGGGATATGAAAACCTCAAATTAAAAAAAAGGTGTATGGCTGGTTTTGCATCTGGGCGACTCAAATGTATTACTGATCCTTCAATAGATTTTATTTTTGTATTCCTATGTTTATATCTGTGCTATTTTTTCTGTGTGTGTATCTATTTATCTTCATACGTATTTAGTTTACTATTACATGGATTTCTTATTTAAGCTAGCTTTTAGTCGCTGTACATATAAATAAATGATCAGTCCACCACAAAACTGCCATGGAACACCTAATTGATAAGTACACTAATTAAGCCCAAAAACAGCGTTCTGTATTAATTAGATAATTTAATCAACTACGTGCTTTTGTATTTATTCTTCTAGTTGGTAAGATATTTTAACTGAATTTTATATAACAGGGTTAAATTATGTACATATATTAAATAATGAATTAGTGAGTTGTCTAATGTAATTTTTACTCCGGTGCATACAAAAAAATAATAGTATTTTACTAAATCAAAGTACTATTAGAAATATTTTGTTTACGTAAATGTTTATTATAAAGCAGGGTTGTTATGTTTATAACAACTAGTGTTTTAAATCTGTTTAAAAGCAGCCGACGTGTTTTAAACGGTTTTGTTTTAAACATGTTTTAAATCTTAGACTTGTTTAAAACAAGTTTTGAACGTTACATTTCTTTAAAACGTTTTTTTACTATCTTAAATTTGCTAAATTATATTTTATACTACTTCATCAAAATTTCGTTTTTAAATATTAGCTAAATTGTTAAAGATATTGCAAATGCATTATTAAACATAACATTTTATTACAATAAAATATCAAAAGTGGGTGTGCATAAATGTGATTTTTAAATACAGGGTATTTATCTTTATCTTTCAGGTATACATATGCATACACTGTAAATATTACGACATTCGTTGTTTCTTTAAAAAATTCAAGTTGAATCTTTAAACGAGGGTTTTCCACTCCCAGACTAAGCATGAAGTAACATTTCGAGTTTAGAAAAGCCTGAAAATTTGGATTGGCCGCGTAGCGAAGCGGAGCGGCCAATCCAAATAAGGCTTTTCTAAACTCGAAATTTTACTTCATGCGCCACACGTATAAAACACTGAAATATCGTAAAGTTTAAAATATACGGCTTTAGCAATCTAATATGTATATATGAATAAAACGTGAGTCAAATTCTACTCTGAACAAATTGTTTAAAACAGTGATTTTAGGCAACCCAATAACTATAACGTATATTAGGTTGCCTGTAATCGTTGTTGTTTGTGTGTGTTTTTTGAACTTCACTTTAAATCAATGTTTTTAAGCGTGGCGCATGAAGTAAAATTTCGAGTTTAGAAAAGCCTAATTTGGATTGGCCGCTCCGCTTCGCTACGCGGCCAATCCAAATTCTTAGGCTTTTCTAAACTCGAAATTTTACTTCATGCGCCACACGTATAAAACACTGAAATATCGTAAAGTTTAAAATATACGGCTTTAGCAATCTAATATGTATATATGAATAAAACGTGAGCCAAATTCTGCTCTGAACAAATTGTTTAAAACAGTGATTTTAGGCAACCCAATAACAATATCGTATATTAGGTTGTCTGTAATCGTTGTTGTATGTGTGTGTTTTTTGAACTTCACTTTAAATCAGTGTTTTTAAGCGTGGCGCATGAAGTAAAATTTCGAGTTTAGAAAAGCCTAATTTGGATTGGCCGCTCCGCTTCGCTACGCGGCCAATCCAAATTCTTAGGCTTTTCTAAACTCGAAATTTTACTGCATGCTTAGTCTGGGAGTGGAAAACACTCGTTAAAAGCCTCAAATTACCCACTTTGAAACAACGAATTGCCGCAAATTAAAAAAACGCTGTAATTAGCGGGATACGTATACTTAAAAGAAAAATGCCCTGTATGTTCTGTTTTAAACACGTTTTAAAAGTGTTTTAAACATGTTTTAAATACGTTTTAAACATGTTTTTAATTATTAATGTTTTAAACGCTGTTTCAATAAAGAAAAACATGTTTTGTAAAAAGAAACTGTTTGTTTTAATTAAAATGAAAAAAAAAACGTTTTTTTAACAACCCTGTTATGAAGTAATGATTATTAAATAAGCTGTAATCAAAAAAAACATTGCTTTAAACGTCAAAGTCATTGAATGTGCTGAAACCTTCGCAGTTAATGACTTTTATTTTTAAACCGAGGAAACAGTTTTTTCGTTGGATCTCTGCATACTCGTAAAATGTACATAATGTTGAACGAAATACTGTTTTTTGCGCACTGTAAAGTTGAATGATATAATTTACAGAGTGCATATTTTGTAAGCTAAAAGTTTTTGATTGATATAACTCAACTCAACTCATGTCAACAGACCTAACAGATAGTTAATAGACTTCAACCAGCTTTTTCAATATTGCCTAATGAGGTGTTAACATTATGTTTCGAAGTCTATCAATCAGGCGAAAAAGTCGATCAATCAAAAACTTTCAGTTATCAAATCTAATGTATTTATTATTATAATTTACACTACACTTTTCTAAAACCTTTCTTTTTTCTTCAGATAATTATTTGAACAAAGCAGAATTCTATATTCTAAGATATTATTTCTTATTTTTAAGAAAGAAGAACGGTTTGAAATTGAAAATAAATCAAATTTTATATTTTTTCATTTATAATTTCTACCTTTAATTTCTGTTTCAAAGACTAAGGCTAAATATGGCGAAAGTTTTTTTAGAAAGTCGATCAAAAATATTCATTTATCAAATTCAATGTATTTATTATTATAATTAACAGTAAACTTTTCTAAAACCTTTCTTCTTTCTTCAGAGAATTATTTGAACAAAGCAGAATTGTATATTCTAAGACATTATTTTTATTTTTAAGAAAGAAGAACGGTTTAAAATTGAAGAGAAGTAAAATTGTATGTTTTTTACTTAGTGTAAATTTGTCAGGTTTTTTTTATAAATGTGTTCATTTATAATAATTTAACAATACTTTAGCGATTTACTTTATGTATTTATTATTATAATTATGTATTATTATTTTTTTTATTTATTTCAAACAATCATTCCAACCGAACAGACATCGTGTTTCAGTATTTATATTAATTTTATTGTACCAAACAATATTTAAGATCAGTTGCATAAACAATTGAACTAAATAATTCAATTTAAAGTTGTTGTGGAACAATATAAAATATAACTTTAGTTCTAAACTAAGCTCAACATGATATTAAAACAATACTAGACGAAGAGACAATGTTATTTTAAACTTAGTTTATTTCTAAACAGAGCTTAAAACAAAAATATACCCAAAGTGATTGATACTATAAATTTGATTTAAATTAAACTCAGCTCTATACAACACTAGACTAAAATACAATGTTATTTAAAATATAAACTCAGCACAGAAGAACGTTAGCAAATATACACTAGGTAAAACACTTTTTTTACTTTGTTTAACCACTGTATTTTGCATATAATTTGTAAATATAGTTTCGACTATCTGGTAGTTATTATCAAACTAAAAGTAAATAAAAATTACATGTTAAAAACTATTTATACGGCTTCGAAAAGAGGGGTGTACATTGGGTCAACCTGGTCGTGAAGAAGGGAAATTCCGGGAATAATTCGGGCCTTGTGTACTTCTAGTGCTTCCAGAAAAAAAAGGGTTTTATTGACAAGTGGATATTCCACAAAGTGACTGCCTAAATCACAAAACAATTATACACTAAGTTTATCTTTAACCTGTGTTAAAAATGGCATAAGAACAAAAGAAAAATAAATGTTTAACTGATTCGATCTCTAAACTGCGCTTGAAATGACATAAAACAATGCTAATTTTGAACTACATTTATCTTTTTGTCTTATCTCTTTTTGTATGTAACACTCTATTTTTATATTTTGAGCCTGAGCTTAAAATACCATTAGAACAATATAAAACATATAAATATGTATTATAATAACAAAATGTATCTCAAATCTGAGCTTAAAATGATATTAGAACAACATACAATAGTATATTATATTGTTCCAATTTCAAAGAATACATTTCATTTTTTTATGCAACCTAATCTTAGATTTGTTTTACTTAAGATAGATTTTTGTACTTATATCTATTGTGTAAGTTTGAGGTTAAGTTATAAAGGCTGACTGAGCTATTAACACTCGACGTACTCGACTGATTACGAAAAAAGCGAATATTCCATTAAGTTGTAATTTTATGTTTTTTTTTTTTAATTCGAATTATTTTATATTGTATTAAAATATAACGTTATATAAGTGTGATGTTTTATTTATAATTTCTACATATTATTTTAATTTCTAATAAAATAATTTCCCTAACATCTACAGATATGCCATATTTTACAATATCTCCAGTTTTTCATTTAGTCAGAACGGCTTAATGAATATACAAGAAGTTTACTTCGCTGGAATAAAATTAATGACCTTAGTTGCCAATTAATACAAGTGCAAAAGATTTGATTTTGAGAACATTTATTTCAAAGTTGAAAAAATATAGTTAATAAGAAAACTGCAATCAATATCTTAGGGGGATTTAGAATAGGTGTAAAGATATTACATATCTTGTGCAGGGCCTCATTTGAAGATAATGCAAAATTTAATCAGTTGTAGTTTTGTAAATTAAAAAATGAAACCTATGTTTATTAAGCCTGTTATTACCAAATCAAGATGTTCTATTTATTTACACTCATTATTATTTTATATTGTATTAAAATATAACGTTATATAAGTGTGATGTTTTATTTATAATATAATAATCACCTTGTATTAACCCATTTACGGATAAGCAATTATAGAGGTAACCAATTTAAATTTAAATATAACTCTGTATTTTTTTCTATCTCTAGAAATGAATGTTGCATTTTTGCATCAACTGCTAAATCCACTAGATAAAGTAAAAACGTATCGTGCGATCGTTTCAAACATGATTTAGAGTAGGCTTTGAATTTTAAATTAGATTGGCACTACTAACTGTTGACACATAGTTTACCATAACCTCAAATTAATTCTATCATTTAATTTGCATTTTGGGCAACCGCACAAAATAAATGCCGCCTAATCTAAACCATAATGAAAATGATCCTACGGTATTATGTAATAAAAAGTGCAGAATTTATTTTCAAAATGTAAATAAATATAAAAATAACTAGAAATATATTTAAAAATGAGTTTTACAATTATGGAATCTTTCAAATCAAAAGAAACTGAGTGTAAATTAACGTTACACTTTTAGATATACGGGGTCTCACTTACACTTCTTTATATGATTTCTATGAACGATTTGATATGTTACAAACAGATCTTTTTTTTTAATTATACTCGTACATATTTGTATACGCTATAAATATATACAAATATCTTTATTCAAGGAATTTATGTACATTATTCTTTAATATAATACGATCTTGTATTCTTATATCATAGGCTATCGACCCGAGGTTATTCTGCCATTGTTTTAGTGCGTGCTTGTGCTTTTAAAGTATGTTATGAATAGATGATGGTAATGGATGAATAGTATGAATAAATGTCGTTCTAGTTAGTAGGTGTTTCTAAGATGAAGTCAGCGATGGTGAAATGGGGTAATTTAAATTTGGGGATTGTGTTGGGGTTTCTGTGTAGGTAAAGGTGGTTTATAGGATCATGATTAGTGGGTCTGGATGCAAATATATGGGCTAGGTGGATAATTCGAGTTTCTATAGGAGTCACTTGTGTTTTTTGATAAAGGAGGTTGTTGGAGGGGTTGTGGAGGGGGTTGTTGGGATTTCTGATTTTCGTCAACACTCTCAGGGCCGATCTTTCTGCTACCTGTAAATTTTTTAGGGCTGTGGGATGGGGGTTGCAGTAAAGGATGGCCGCGTAGTCAAGAAGTGGACGGCAGATCATTTTATATATAGTCACAGCAGATTGTGTTGTGATTCCATCATTTTTATATGTGAGGCATCTAAAATGCCTAGCCCTCTTCTTGACCGCGGCTTTGATATTTTGGGTGTGGGCTTTAAAGGTTATTTTGGTGTCATACATAATTCCAAGGTATTTACATGTAGGGGGATATTGGAATGTGATGTATAGAAATAGTGAAAGGAGAGTTATGAAAATTATTATAGGGAATAAGCAGCTTAGTTTTTTGGATATTGATGGATATCCTCCATTTATTGAACCAATTTATTGTTTTATTGATTTTATTGAGTGTTGACGGCTTTTGCTATTGTGGAAGAGTGAGCAACTAGAGCAGTATCATCTGCATATTGTAAAATATAGGAAGAGGGATTGTTGTAAGTTGGGTTAGGATTATATATATCGTGGACGAATATGTTGTAGAGCAAGGGAGATAGCGGGGTACCTTGAGGGACACCTTGAAGTGGGGAGAAAGAGTATGAAAAGGAGGTTCTTATTTTAACTTTTAGGGACCGGTTGTGTAGGAAATTGTATAGGATATTTATTAGGTGGGGTGGGATGTTAAGGTAGGCGCATTTATATAGTAGACCCTGATGCCATACTGTGTCGAATGCTTTTTTGATGTCAAGGAACAGGATCGCGGATTTATGACTCTACAGGTGAGTTGTATGTAGGTTTGAGGTGAGTATAACTAGGGGAAGAGTGGTAGAGCGGCTTACCATAAATCCAAAATGATATGGAGGGATGTGGTTGGAGGCATAAGTAAGGAGTTAATTTTTTAGGATATTTTCATACAACTTGCCCAAGACAGGGAGCAGGGTAATAGGTCGATAGCTGGATATGTTTGATCTGTTGTTGTTAGGTTTACGCTATAAATTTTCAGGCATTCATTGATTTCATGAAACTGTTAAATTTGAAGCTTCTAACGAGTGTTTCTACTCCCTGCTTAGGCATGAAGTAAAATTTCGAGTTTAGATAAGCCTGAAAATTTGGATTTGCCGAGGTGCGCGAGCGAAGCTAGTCGCGCCCTGGCAAATCTAAATTTTCAGGCTTTTCTAAACTCGAAATTTTACTTCATGCGCCACTCGTATAAAACACTGAAATATCGTGAAGTTCCAAATATATTAAAAAATACTTGAAACAAATTAAAACTAGTAATAATCGAAATATTTGAATATCAAAATTTTTACATCTTTTTTCACAGATTCTCAAGTCGGGTCAAATAATTAAATGTATTAAATTAACTTATTTAGTTTTTTTTAATGTTTTCATAATGTTGCTGTATCGAATCAATAGCGTTTAATCGGCTAAACAAGTATCAACTATTACTTATTTACTAATACCAAACACGTTGAACTGGTTCAACTCTGAACTCGAGTTAAAAATGAAATTAGAACAATAGGAAGTGTCAACCAACAGTTCAGCTTGAAATCAAGTTCAACGTTTTTGGTGCAACTGGGCCTAAGTTATGATTAAGAGTAGGCGGCATTTTTTTGTGCGGTTGCCCAGAATGCTAATTGAATGGTGGAATAAATTTGAGGTTATGGTGAACTATGTAATAAAAGTCAGTAGTGCCAATCTAATTAAAATTTAAAGCCTAAATAAAATATTTGTGATACAAACTAGTCCAATATCTCTGTTTACAATTATTTATATTTTTTGTGTTATTCTTGTAAATGATTATTGTCAGGTTTGGTTTTTGTTTTTTTTTATTGTTTTTTTTTTTTCTTTTTTTTAAAACATGGTTTATTTGCTATGTGGGATTAGCATTCAGATTCGCCCTTTATTAGTATTGTTAGTATTGTTTGATACACCATTTGGATTTGGACGATTTTATATACCGGGTATTGATTTGGCGGACGCAACATAGGAAATCCTATGTACATTTTGAAATGTTCAAATATTGGCTTACCTATTTGTTTTAGAAATAAAATGTATTTACCTTTTTTGTGTAGGTAAAAATTCGGAATTCATTCGTATTAACGTTTGTCACTTTAAGTTTCAAGTAAAAGTAATGCGATTTTATAAAAATAATGACATGCCATGGAATTGAAACAACAATTGCGGATCTCAACATCTCACTAGATATCGCTGTCACTTTATTAAAAAATGATTTACACTACACGAGAAAAAAATGCTCCTAATTAAAAACAAGGACAATCTTTTGACTTTGGTTGCTTTTTAATCTATTTGATTTTTATCATTTTTTCCGTCCAATTTATTAGTCTGCAATTTTTAATATATTAATATATTTTCATAATTTTTAGAGTTTTAAGATTTTTTTCATTCACTACATATTCATGACTCGTCAATTTTTATGATTTTCATCAGTTTACATATTGATGGTTTTTGTCAATGTCGAATCATTAGTCATAAGTTTTTAATGTTCGGAGATTTATCAATTTTCAAGATTTTATTTAACGTTATCAAATTTCATTGTTAATTTTCACATTCCGTATTCTCAATATGGTATAAAAAAATGTAACAAATTCGGACCTAAAATGCAGGTCCGCCACACAAAATAGTTTGAGAAGCACTGGTGTAAATCATTTCGAAAACATTTACTTTAATTAACTGACAGCGATATCTTGTACCTTTTTTACATCCGCAATTGTTGTCTCAATTCCATAGCATGTCATTATTTTTATAAAATCACATTAATTTTTCTTAATTATTTTAACCTAGAGAAACGTAAAGTGTTAGGTGTGAACAATAATAAGTTTAAATTGTTTCGCCCTACAAAGAAGTTAAATACATTTTATCTCTAAAATATATAGGGAAGCCAAAATTTGAACACGTCAAAATTAACATGCGATTTTCTATGTTGCGACCATCAAGTCAACAACCGGTATATATGTACAATATGTACATTTATTTCTGTTGTATGTTATTTTTTGCCACCTACACCACTAATATATTATATTATGTATTACAATATGTGCTTAATATTATGTTCTTAATCTAATATTCTACTCACATGGCTTTGTTTAAAGGAGTTTTCCGTAAATAAATAAATAAATAAATACTCTAAATCATGTTTTAAGTGATCGCACAATATTAGTATTATCCCTTTGTGAACAAATTAATGGAAATCCGGTTTAACAAATTTGGGACTTACATCCTTTGGCTTCTAGGGTCCTCATTAATTCTTTGAATAAATTATTTCTTAGCTCAATTTAAGAAAACAAAAGTAGGTCAGAAAACACTTCAAATCATAATTTAATTCACTGCATAAACCTAAATATTAATTAAACTTTCCCCTTTATCCCTCATCTTGACGAAGAATATTATTTGCAGGTGACACTCTTTCGTTTTCTATTGTTTCTTTTTTCTTCTCTCCATGAAGTTTTTGTTTGGCTTGCGATTCGTCGGCTGCACAATTTTTACGCATTTTCGCGAAAGTCGTAAAAAGTGTCGGAGTGTGTGTAATGTGTCGTCGTCCTGAGGGGAAGTGGGGAACCGGGGGTCGGCGAAAAGCCGCATTAGCCGAGGGGCTGTTTTATGCCACAATAAAATCGCTCGTATAACTCCACAACCTCAAATTAAAGCAATTTCAAACACACATAAAAGAAGAGAGGAACGAATAATTAATGTTATTAAAAAATTACAATACATATGACAAAAAAATACAAACGGGTAAGTAAATTTTAAATACAGGATGTTTGAAATTATCTATAAAAATAATTAGTTAGTGTTGTAACACTGAATTCAAGAAATATGCTTAGGAATAAGCAGAGTTTAAGAAACAATAAATAAGGAGAATATTTTTTTAAGGTTGCGATTTATTATAAGTAAAATCGTTGTTTTGGGTACTAACTAATTCCAGCACCATTAACGTTCTGATTATGAGACAACATGCTGAAAATAGCAATATATGTCTAGAGTAAGAGAGAGCTATATGATAAATAAAAATAATGCTGAAACCTGCAGGATTTTAATGTTACCAATTTAAAACGATTAAGATATTTATTTATTTTTTTTAAATCCTAAAAAAAACTATATTTTGTGCAATTTCTTCAATCATTTTTAGGCAACAAAAAATTAGTTTACGTAAAATTCAAGGGTGTCTGTAAATTCTGCATTCAATTAGCTCAACATTCATTAAAGCAAGATTTAATTTTATCTTACGTTTACCTTTTTATGCTGGAAATAGCAATATATGTCTAGAGTAAGAGAGATCTGTATTGCTAACAGCAGAAACGAGTCTGTTTAACTCTAGTAAACCGCAACCTTAACAAAGATTTTAAAATACAAACCCGCTGAAATTCTCATAAATTAACCTTTTTTAATAGCTGCAATTCCATTTATTTTGCCTATAATTAATTTCCATTAATTGTACCTTAAAATTTAAGTAGTTTGACAAAAACAATTTTGGAATTTTACAATGTCAGTGCAAAAACTAAATTCTTATGCATTTTCGAAACGAAAACCTACTGAAAAGATTTCAATTCCGGCCAATAAGAACTTGAATTTATGAGAACGTGGCCGGGTTTGGGTTTCAAATTTGTTGCATCACTAAACTATTGTGTCAAAAAAATATAAATCCTGTAAATTCAGGCAGTTTATTTGTTTAGGTATACATATCGCAATTACAGCGTGTCTGCTGAAAATCCTTATATATTCGTTATGTTTTTAAAAGAGTTAATTTAAAGCTTAAAAAAGTGTTTTCCACTCCTAGATTAAGCTTGAAGTAAAATTTCGAGTTTAGAAAAGCCTGAAAATTTGGTTTGGTCCCTCTGCGAAGCAGAGCGACCAAACCAAATTTTCAGGCTTTTCTAAACTCGAAATTTTAATTCATGCGCCACGCGTATAAATCGCTGATTTAAAGTGAGGTTTAAAATATACTCCATATTATATAAAGGGTGGTCCATCTAGCGGTTTATTTTTTAATCATATGTTATTTTGACTCTGACCAATCTTTGGCGCTCAAAATATTGACAAGAACTCAGTATCGTATGTCCGCGGTACGAAATGTACGAAATTTATCAACCTTGGGAAATATATAAAACCTATTTTCAAAGTAACGGCTCTGTTGTCTAAACAGTGCGAATTCTGAAAAGAAATTTCGGTCAAAATGAAAAACTAACCGCTCCTGCTGTACGCAAATCTGTGCAAATAGTTAATAAGATTGGAATTTTAGTGGACCATAGAAGCCACCGCCCCCATTCTCATCTAGTGCGTACAGAGAAGTAGAATATTGCTATTGTAGCCCGAAGTATGACAGCCAATTCAAAAACATCAACTCGCTAATTCGGTCAACGGGGAGCACTACAGAGGCATGATTATAGACTTATGTGAAGAGAAATTATTGAGGACATGGACTTGAACGATTTTTGGTTTCAGCAAGATGGCGCGACATACCACAGCCTATCAAACAATCGATCCTTTGTGCATTAAGTGCGGAAATCGCATAATTAGTCGTTTTGGTGCTATTAATTGGCCTTTACGGAGCTGCGTTTTCATGCCGTTGACCAATTTTGTATAGGGTGCTGTTAAATATCTGTGTTATACAGAGAATCCACTAACGGTTAAGGCGCTTAAGCACAATATTAGTCGAGTTATTCGTAAGATATAGCCCTCGACCATCAAAAATGTACTAAAAAATTGGATTGACAATATGGGTTTCTGTCGTGCCAACCGAGGCAGCAACATGAATGAAATTCTATTCAATTATTAATACGAAGGATTGCTCTTGCCGACAAAGCACCAAAATTTTCAAAAATATTTATCAGAGTTTATTTTATAGCTATTTTAAAAAGAAACCACTTGATGGTCCACCCAATATGTGTGTGTAATAAAATGCCTAAAATACATGATGCCAAATTTTCAGGCTTTCTTAAACTCGAAAATTTACTTCATGCACCACGTTTATAAGACACTGATTTCAAGTGCACTTGTTCACAATATTTAAGTGTTTTTAGTGTTTAATACGCTTGGCGCATGAAGTAAAATTTCGACTTTAGAAGAGCCTAACACTAAATACCAAATTTTCAGGTTTTCTAAACTCGAAATTTTACCTTATGCTTAATCTGGGAATGGAAAACACTCGTTTAAAGCTTCAAATTTAACTCTTAAAAAAAGTGTTTGCATATGTATATTTTATAGAAAAATTCCTTGTATATGAGATTATCTAACAATGTATTTAATATCATTTTAATACAATTAGGTAATATTTATTGGACAAATAGAACATTAAATTTAAATCAATTCACGAGGGAAATATATTTTTTAATGAAGTTATTTTAGCGAATGCATCTCTAAATATTAATAAATTATTATTCTTACTCTACATGTTTCTTACAATTAAGTCAGGTGGAAGTAACTGTCGTCCTTTGTTGAATTACTCAATCACTAATCCCTGAGTATTACAATTAACTCATCCAAATCTTGCTACATATCAATAACGGAAAACCCATTACAACAAGTTCCATTAATTACGTATGAATTCAGTACAAAATTCTTGCTGAAATTTAAAATTCTAATGAACCTTAGGGGATGGTTAGATTACTCATTAACTCCTAATTAGTGGCCTATCGTCATTAGCACATTACTGTTACAACTGTAATGTAATTTAATGTAATGCTAATTCACGGCACGAGATGATATGATCTGCTAATGTGTGTGCATAAGAGGGTTGAGGGTCTGGGGGTGGTGAGGGCGTTCGTACGTGGGTGGGTGGACTAGTTGTAACTAGGTGTGGTTTGCATAAGCAACTAGACATGTCAACACGACCACATTTTGCCACCCTGTTGATCATCAGTCAAGTCAAAACCACCACACAAATGTTACACACTATTGTAAACAACAATTATTTAATAAAATAAGTTAGTTTTGTGTAGAGTTTAATATTTAATATGTAAGTATACATTTTTGTAAATATATAATCGTGCAATTTTAAACAGTCTCCAAACCTTTTGTTCGTATTATTTATCTATGGAGGTTGTTTTATCTTTATACATACAGGGAATAAGTACTTCTTTTAAGTATACATACACTGTACGTTTTCAGATATTCGTCATATTTGAAAAGAGTTCCAATTGAAGCTTTAAAGGAGTGTGTTCACTCCCAGATTAAGTGTGTAGTAAAATTTCTAGTTTAGAAAAGCCTGGACATTTTCAGGCTTTTTTAAACTCGAAATTTTACCTTAAGGCTGCGCTCAACCCGTACTGTTGTTTCTCTTGAAGTTCTGGTTTAATCATATATATTTTGATACATAATTGTGCACTCTTGCTGGATAAACATTTAATTATCCAAAACAATAGTCTGTTTTGATATTATGAACGATTCTTTTTTCAAGGGAAAAAGATGGATTTTTTGATATCTATACATTTTATGAGAAAATGAAATTAGAAATTTACAATCACAAAATCATTATGGAGGGCATGATGAAGTCACATTTTAGAGTTTATAATTTTTAATTTAATTTTTATACTACACTTAAATAAAAAATGTTATCAAATCATCATGCCCTCTGCAATTGAATTTTAGACAAATGTATAGTAAAATAATTAAACAAATCAAAGTAATCAGATTTCGTAGTTTTTATAGGGTAGAGCGCACTCTTAAGCGCCACGCGTATAAAACACTGATGAAGTTCAAAATATACTATTAAAGCAGCATGCTAAAGATATGTATCTTATACTTTACAATATTTCAATGTTTTATACCCCTGGCGCATGAAGTAAAATTTCGAGTTTAGAAAAGCCTAATTTGGCTCGGTCGCTCCGCTTCGCTACGCGCCCGAGCCAAATTTTCAGGCATTTCTAAACTCGAAATTTTATTTCATGCTTAATCTGGAAGTGGACAACACTCATTTGTAACTTCAACTTAATCTCCCTTCAAAAACAACAAATAGCTAAAGATTTTAAAAAAATCCTTTAATCGTATGTATACAGATAAATATTTCATTGTATTATTCAATATCCGGAGGTGTATTTGCACGGGAAGTAGTTGTTTCAATGGATATTTATCGTCTTAAGTTGTCTTATTAATTAAGACATTGTTTGCATTTTCACGAATAGTTTTTTCGTAATTTTATATATTATGTTTAAAGTGTGCAAACTATAAGAAGCGTAAGCTTATTTTCTCGAATTCAAATAGTTTTAAATTTGAATTTATCTCCTTGTATATTTTTTATACACTGTAAATGTTTAGGCATTCGTTGTTTTTTTAAACAGTTTAGTTTAAAACTTTTAACATGTGTTTCCACTACCTAATTAAGCATGGAGTAAAATTTCGAGTTTAGAAAAGCTTGCAAATTTTTGGACTGTAAATGTTCAAGAATTCGTTGTTTTTTTATACAGTTTAGTTTGAAACTTTTAACACGTGTTTCCACTCCCTAATTAAACATGAAGTAAAATTTCGGGTTTAGAAAAGCCTGCAATTTTTGAGGCTTGTCTAAACTCGAAATTTTATTTTATTCGCCATGCGTATAAAACACTGATATATAGTAAAGTTTAAAATATACTGCATATATTATGCTAACGCAGTATATTATAGACTGTAAATTGTTGTACAAAAATACAAGAAAATCTCCGTCCTATTATTATTCACGTTTATATTTTTTCTATTTGTTTTTTTTTCATGTTTTTCTTATCTTATACTCGTAGTTGTTTATTTACCCTGGGGGTGGATATCGGACTGAAATTTCTATTGTCAGTGAACAACAAGAAAAAAAAAACGCGAGGCTTGGAATTGGGATGGATGCGGATGGGGTTGAAGCTTCGGATGGAGGTTTGGAAGGGAGTAAAATTGAAGCAGAGGGTGAGTTCTCCAGAGATATGAATGCTCCGAGGGTGACTCCCACAGGGATACTCAGGGTCGATTCAGGAAAGACGAGGAGGACTTCTTTGGATATCAAATTGCTCTCTCAGGTAAATAAATAGAAATTTGCTTTGTTAAAATGTATAAAGATTGTATCGTTGAATGCAATGCTAACTCTTTCTATTGATATTAGTATGCAGAGAGGCCAAGAAATCAATTAAAAAAAAGTATAAAGAAGAAACGTTATTGTCTATAAATAAATTACTGTTAAAATTTCATTAACCGATATTCGTATATCAATTTTAATGTGTCTACTGCGGGATGCGAGTTCGAGTCTCGCCTGGGGCGAATAATTTTTCTGACGAGAAATATTCGTCCCAGATTCCATGGGCGTTAATAGTGTTGTCCACATTTTCATAAAAAACAATGAAATATATATTTAACAAACTTGTCGTTACTGAATGGCTAACCGCCTAAGTCAATTCCCTCATATACATTCTCATTCACTAACCCGATTTTTCGTCCAGTATCCTTTCTTCTTCAATTAAAAAAAAATAATGCTGTTGAAAAAACATGATTTTCAATTGAACAAGCAAATGTGAAATTGGAGCCAAAAATAACACTGATAAACAGATTGTAAAATACCCCATTAAGTGGGTTTTCATTGTTGTTCCTTACTAATTTGGGTACGCTGAATCCGAATCCAAGGACCGTTTGGGCCTAAAGTAGCCAGATTATGAGATATCTGATCTCAAAGTGGTCAAAATGGGCGATTTGTGGCAGTTTTTGGCCCCCCAGTAACTAAACTTCCCGTGATTTCTAGCCAACGAGTAATGGCGCATTTTAAAGGCACAAATCTATACTTTTAGAATAAAAAAAGAAAATTCAATTAACCTGCTTAGTATTTAAGCAATCTCAAAAGCCGTGAGCCATGTTTTTGTTTGTTTTGGTTTTTGATTGGAAGGGCAGTCTCGAAGAGGAGGACGTTCTAGTCGTTCCCATCTTATTTATATTATTTATAATTAAATGCATTAATACTGCACTTTGTATTTGTGATTTGTTTGTATGATAATTAAGAAACTGGATCACTGCAATGATGATGAATTTGCTTGTATTATCGGAAATTGCAATTCACAATCAAAACTTATTCGTCAATTGACAGTTTCAAATTTCGCCGCGTTTGTTTTGACTCTATGATGACCGATTGTTTTTTAATTTAAAGCGCGAAATAAAAAAAAACATGGCTCACGGTTTTTAAGATTGATTAAAAACTAAGCGGGTTAATAGTATTTTCTTTTTTGATTCTAAAAGTATAGAAAGACACATTCTTTAAAAGGTGCCATGACTCGCTGGCCAGAAGTCACGGGAAGTTTAGTTACTGGGGGCCCAAAAATGCCACAAATGGCCCATTTTGACCACTTTCATATAAGATATCACAAAATCGGGTGACTTTTGGCCTAAATGAGCACCGGATTTAAATTCAGCGTACCCAAATTAGTAAAGAGCAACAATGAAAACCCACTTAACCATATTTTGTAAATCAGTGTCATGTCTCATTTTGACACTTTTTTGTTCCACTGCTATATTATACTACTAATATATTTAGATTTAGTTTAGTTTAGTTTAGTGTATTGACGGATAATCACTTATTACAATAATATACACAAAAGATAGAGTATAATGAAACAAAACCATATACAAGATATATATATATATATATATATATATATATATATATATATATATATATATATATATATATATATATATATATGTATATAGATATCTTAAATTTGGTTCTCATTAATCACTTGATGAAGCATGTTTATGAACAGGAACAGGAACAGAAAGTAAATATAATAAAATAAATAGCAATTAATAATGGTTACAGTTCTGAAATCATAGACAAATTATTTAAGAGAAAAAAAAACACAAGAAATTCTTGAAATATTTTTATAACGATAGTTAAATTGAAAACAAAAACTGGAGTAATTTAAATTTTATCAACGGCCTATCACAGAAAATAAAAAAAAATGCATAAATGGAAAAGAATTAAATATTATTATGACGAATCCACTTAACCTGAGAAAATTATTTGTAAATAATAAACCACCAATTAATAAAAATCTAAAATGCGGTATTTACGAAATCAAATGTAGTGAATGCGATGCATTGTACATTGGACAAACTGGTAGAAGTTTTAAAAAAAAACTATAAATAAAATCATAAGAAATCCATCCTAAATAACAAACAACGGGGTTTGCCCGTCATTGCATCGCATCCAATCATTTTTTTTAATTCAGACGATTTCCAAATTTTATATTCAGGTAATTAGGAACGAGAATTGAATTTTTAAGAAGGCCTGGAAATCAGCAAGGCAATAAAACAGGGACAACACATCGTAAATGAGTACGAAAACATCTGAAACTATAATAAAATAGTAGTGAAACAAACCAAGTGACTTTTATTTAATTATTATATGGATATAGAAAATTCATGTAACCTTAAAAATGCACATTTAAACTTAATAATTTTCAACAAAAGTTATTAGGCAAACTAGATAACTAAAAGTAGTAATTTAAATAGAAAAAATAGGAAAAATGGATTTAATAATAATATAATAAAAATAAAATAAAAAAAATAATATAACGATAATAAAGTACAATGGATCAGTATTAAAAACAAATATTTAAATCTATAAGTGGCAAAAGATTCCTAAATCTAATTATCGATTCATCAAACACATCAAAATTAGGATTAGAATTTAAAATGTTACAATACTTCATAATTCTATTTATAGGACTATCCATTGTATAATTAGTGGTGTGCGGCAATAAGCGAAATAATGCTTTGGATCGTGTAATCTTCGTGGAACAAAAGTTAAAGTTTAAATAAGATAACAACACACTTCAATCAACAAAACCATTAATTAATTTGAAGCCATATGATACATCATATATAATTCGCCTATACTTTAAAGATGTTAAATTTAAAGTTTGTAACATATCTGAAAGACTAAAATTGACGTAAGACATTCCTAACTTAAATGAAATAATTCTCAAAAATGTACCTTGCACAGCTTTTATCTTGTTAGAGTGTATAGCGTAGAGCGGCTTCCAAATTATCGAGCCATATTTAAGTTGACATCTTACTAATGGGATATATAAGAGTTTAATAGTTTGAATTGAAAAATTAAAAGAATATCTATTTATTGTACCAAGTGTTTTAAAAGCTCTGTTCGAAATTAAAATGATATGAGAAGAAAAGGTCAATCTACAGTCAAAAAGAATCCCTAAATCCCGAACTTCTTCAACACATCTAAGTACAGAGTTATGAATGGTGTAGGTAAATATCAACAATTCGCAACGACTAAACGTAATTGATAAACATTTTTTAATATATAAATTAAGTTTATTTACACTACACCAAGTTGTAATGTTGTTAGTGTCATTTTGAAGTGCAATACTATTATTAACACTTCGTATCCTTGAGAATAATTTCAAATCATTAGCGAACATAAGAATTTTAGAAAAGTGGATACACTGGCTGATATCATTAATAAAAAGTAAAAACAAAATGGGCCCGCAGTAGAAACCGTGAGGTACCCCTGACGTAACATAAATCACATTAGATACTGCCTACGAGATTAAAGAGAGCTTTTAAACCATTGAAATACTATTTAGTCAGAATTAAGAGTTAAGCATTGATAATGGTCACATCGTGACCGAAATGTACATTTGCGATTTTTAAATAAATCTTGTGAAGAAAGGAGACTCAATTCTTTTATTTAATAACTTAGTTCACCATCACATAACTCAACAATAATTTAAGAATTAAAGCAATTAAATGCAATAAGTAGAAGTTAAATGACAGCCCCTAAAATTGTGTATTTAGAAGAAATCCTTGTACATTTGAGTAGGTTTAGGTGACAAAAATGTTCGAAAATGCAATCGTTGTGTCAGATTTAAAACTCTATGTTTAGAATTAGTCAGAATTTGGATTGCAATTAAAAGAACTTTTAATTAAAAATAATTTCTGAATATTTGAGTAGATTTATATTACATTCTTTAAAATTCAATCTTTGTGCCAAATATTAAAATGCTCCTAACATATTTGAAATCTGTTACCGAATAATTTAAAAATAAAAGAAATTTGAATCAATATACAGTAGTGGACTTACAACCATTCAAACTATGTCTATAGGAGACATGAGTAAATATTTGAGCAGATTTGTTGTGTTAAATATTCTAAAAATATATTTTGATATACATTCCAGAATTTTATAATATATATATATATATATATGTATCACTGTTTCTTCGGGTTTGGTCCCGCGTATTTTCTTGGCTCTGGTCCATTTTATTTTTAATTCGACGTTTCGATGACGTCGCAGTCATCATCGTCAGGAATAACTATCAAAATTCCATTGCTCTAGCAACCACTTGTTTGACTTCTACGTACTACTTGATGCGTACATTTCTTGTTTGGCTTCGTGTTACTCTTCTGTTTTGTTCTTGTAATGATGTAGTAGTGACAATTTCAATATTATTTTCGGAAGGGGTTGGATTTTGAATTTCTTGGTTGTTGTTCGGAGATAATATATTTTGACCGGAATTTATACAAGTTTTCCAAATTGGTGGTAGTCTTTTAGCATCATCTCTTTTATTTAGACTGTTCGGCCTTTTTTCAATTTCTATCGCTTCTCTAATAATCCTCGCGTGGAAGAAGTGGAAAACTTGTATAAATTCTGGTCAAAATATATTATCTCCGAACAACAACCAAGAAATTCAAAATCCAACCCCTTCCGAAAATAATATTGAAATTGTCACTACTACATCATTAGAAGAACAAAACAGAAGAGTAACACGAAGCCAAACAAGAAATTTACGCATCAAGTAGTACGTAAAAGTCAAACAAGTGGTTGCTAGAGCAATGGAATTTTGATAGTTATTCCTGACGATGATGACTGCTACGTCATCGAAACGTCGAATTATAAATAAAATGGACCAGAGCCAAGAAAATACGCGGGACCAAACCCGAAGAAACAGTGATACATGTTACGCCCGCGAAAATCTACGTTTTAACATATATATATATATATATATATATATATATATATATATATATATATATATATATATATATATATAAATATATATATATATATATATATATATATATATACTTTGTATTTTTAGTCACATCTTATTGTTATTTGTGTGTAATATTTATGTTTACATGATTTATGTGATATTTTATATGTGAATTTAAATTATTGTAATTTTTCCCTGTAATTGAAACGTTGTTCTGTTGTGTTAATAAATGAATAAATAAAAAAATAAATTGGTCAATGTTTGAGATAAAAAACTACCGATTTTAAATTTAATAAGCAAGAGAAGAATTACAACTGAAACTCTGTATTTAGCAGACATACATATTAAGCAGAGCTGGGATGAATCCTCAAAAACAGGATTCGAATCACGAATCCGAATCACCTAATATGATTCGAGTCACGAATACTCGAATAAAGGATTCGTACGTAAAAAATATGATTCGAATCAAAGATTCGAATCCTCATTTTTGAATCACGGATACAAATCCTTTATAAATAAATTTGAATCTATTATTTGCAACCAGTAACATTTTATTCAATCAGTTTCTATTAACAAAAATGGTCATTTACCGACTAAATATCTGATTAAATAATGATTTTAATTAATGATGATATATGTGTTATTGAACTTAATTCTAAATCAGTGTTTTATACGCGTAGCGCATGAAGTAAAATTTCGAGTTTAGAACAGCCCCGCGAAAATTTGTCTCGGGTCGCTGCGCGACCCTCGACAAATTTTCTACGCGGGACTTTTCTAAACTCGAAATTTTACTTCATGCTTAGTCTGGAAGTGGACAACACTCGTTCTTAGAATTTTCAAATTAAAGGATCACTCTAGATTACTAAGTTTATTACCATTTTACAAAGGCTACAGCTCGAAGGACCAACCATGGTCTTCGGAGACCGAAGGAATACAGGGAATCGGAGTTTCTTTACAAGAAAACAACGAATATCTACGGTTTACAGCATGGATAGGAAAGAAAACATCCAATTTAAAAAAAAATATCGAAGTTTTCAGTGCGTTTTTAACTTCACTTTAAATCAGTGTCTTATACGCGTGGCGCATAAAGTAAAATTTCGAGTTTAGAAAAGCCTCGTGCAAATTTGTGTCGGGACAAATTTTCTACGTGGGGCTTTTCTAAACTCGAAATTTTACTTCTAACTTAGTCTGGGAGTGGACCGTCAAGATTTTCTCCATGTCGAGATTTTCGATATTTCTAGATTTTTTTCGATTTATTCACAATTTGTTATTATATTAAATGCAACTTTAATAATAAATAAATACGTTTTTTCTTAGGAATACAATATTCACCTATTAAGAGCTGAGCAAATTATAAATGTAACTAAAAGTTAATATTAGGTAAAATTTTGCATCTTTTTGATGATTTCAACGAATGATTTATTATATTACATACGTCGATTTTATAAAAGAGTTATATTAAAAGTTCAAACGAGTGTTGTCCACTCCCAGACTAAGCATGAAGTAAAATTTCGAGTTTAGAAAAGCCCCGCATAGAAAATTTGTCGAGGGTCGCGCAGCGACCCGAGACAAATTTTCACGGGGCTTTTCTAAACTCGAAATTTTACTTCATGCGCCACACGTATAAATCACTGATTTAAAGTGAAGTTAAAAATGCACTGAAAACCAATATTTCGATATTTCGTGATTTTTTCGATATTTTTTCAAAATTGAATGTTTTTATTCCTATCCATGCTGTAAACCTTCAAATATTCCTTGTTTTCTTGTAAAAAAACTTCCCTGTAGTCCTTCGGTCTCCGAAGACCATGATTGGTCCTTCGAGCTGTAGCCTTTGTAAAATGGTAATAAACTTAGTAATCTAGAGTGATCCTTCAATTTTTAACTTCTAAGAACGAGTGTTGTCTACTCCCAGACTAAGCATGAAGTAAAATTTCAAGTTTAGAAAAGCCCCGCGTAGAAAATTTGTCTCGGGTCGCTGCGCGACCCTAGACAAATTTTAACGGGGCTTTTCTAAACTCGAAATTTTACTTTATGCGCCACGCTTATAAGACACTGATTTCAAGTGAAGTTAAAAATATACTATTAAGGTTGGAAATGTTTAATGGTCAAGTAACCAAATATGTATTCACAGATATTTGAATTATTCGAAAATTTAAATATTTATATTCAAATATGAATAATTTAGTGATTTAAATATTCATATTAGAAAATTTAACTATTTGAATTAATCGAATTCGAATCCCAGCTTTAATAGCGACGATTCGAATAATTTGGGAGGATTTGAATCCGTGTATGAGGATTCGAATCCTTTTATAAGGATTCGAATCCTTTTATAAAAATTCGAATCCTTTTATAAGGATTCGAATCATCTACGTCTGGATTCGAATACGAATCCTTTTAAAATAATGTAACGAATCCGGATCACGAATCCGTTTTCACTAAAGTATTCGAATACCTCTTTTGAATCCTCTAAAAGGATTTGAATCCGGGAATCGAATCCTGAATGATTCGAATCCTGCCCAGCTCTGATATTAAGATTTTGATGCGCCGAAATGCATAATATTTTTATAGTTCTCGTCACAAAGTCACACAAATAATTGATCATTTATAACTCCGTACAATTCTCTTTCTTTATCTTACTCTCTTTCTCTCCCGTTATTATCTTTAGTCCCCAGGGTTCTAATTGTGTGTTGTTTTTGTCGTCTGGGAGTTGCTGTTTGGTGAAAAAAAAGTAAACAGCAGCTGGCGTCGCCATTAATTATATTTATCGGTAATAAAGGGACGGCTATTCGGGTTATTATATTCGTCGGCGAATGACGTTTTTGTGATGGATAGAGCTCCTGGGGATTATCAAAGCCACCGGCTTTGTCCGCTCTTCCATTCAGACCCGCCAAACTTTATCG
Source organism: Philonthus cognatus (assembly GCA_932526585.2). Classification (NCBI taxonomy): domain Eukaryota; kingdom Metazoa; phylum Arthropoda; class Insecta; order Coleoptera; family Staphylinidae; genus Philonthus; species Philonthus cognatus. The sequence continues at coordinate 43,291,517 of OW052244.1, forward strand.
AGTGATTTTGCATGTTACATTCCACCAGGACTCTGTCATCACGGGAACTGAGATCAGGACGCTCATTAAGGAAATAATTGATTTTCATCAATGGTTATTCAAACAGTGAAATTTGTTAATAATTAACACTGGTCAGCAAAATATACCTTTTTGTCCGATAAATTGGTTAGGTAGGTTGTTTCTTACATTATTTTTGGCACTGGTTTTAAATATGCAAAGCAGTTTATGTAACGGGCATAATTTTTTTAGAATATATATTTTAAAAGTTGCACATATTTTTTAAAATGCACATGAATCAAATGTAGTTTTTAATGATTTTCTACTGTACAAGGTGCAGCATTTTCGATGAATTCTTAAGGTAAAGTACTATAAATATGAATGATAGACAAAAACTAATTATAAAACACAGATTTTAAGTAAAATTCGAATATACATTAATTTCACAATCTTCTAGTGTTTTATACGCGTGGCGCATGAAGTAAAATTTCGAGTTTAGAAAAGCCCAGAAAATTTGTCTCGGGTCGCTGCGCGACCCGAGACAAATTTTCACGGGGCTTTTCTAAACTCGAAATTTTACTTCATGCTTAGTCTTCATGATTAGTCTTTCTACTCCCAGACTAAGCATGAAGTAAAATTTCGAGTTTAGAAAAGCCCCGTGAAAATTTGTCTCGGGTCGCGCAGCGACCCGAGACAAATTTTCTGGGCTTTTCTAAACTCGAAATTTTACTTCATGCTTAGTCTGGGAGTAGAAAACACTTGTTTAAAGCTTCAAATTTAACTTAAAAAAAAACAAGGAATATCTAAAGATTTACAGAAAATAGACTGAATTTGGAATACGTATACTTAAGAAAAACATCCGTTTGTTCGTTCAAAAGTTTTACATATGGATTACGAGATTGGTTGAAAATTTCAGCACCTTCTAAATAATTCAATTTGGTATCCATCCTACATCCCCAACTCCACGTAAAAACACATGCTCTACCTTTACATATTTTGGCCACATGACAGAAAATATTGCTCAAATTTTTGGAAAAAAAATCACCAAATTGCCTACGCGCCCTGTAAAAAATTATCCAATCTTCATTTTAATTGTAAAGATAAAATTAATCCTTTAAATAATCTGAAGTGTATCAGTTGTGGTGTTCCGAGTGTAATAGTTGGCCAAACAGGCCGTAGCTTTAAAACACGTTACAGCCAACATTTTCGCGCATTTAAGCTAAATCACGGCAACAATACCATCGCAAATCACGCATTGGAATGCAATCATCCCTTTCCAAAACTGAATAAGGTAAACATTTTATATAATTGTACCAAAGATACCAAATTGAATTATTTAGAACAATCTCGTAATGCATGTGTAAAACTTTTGATCGAACAAACGGATGTGTTGTATTTAACACTGTTTAATACTTTTTAGCTATAGATACACTGTAAATTTGTCAAATTTAAAAACGACACTAAATATGTCGAAACTTGAGTCGTAGAATTATTAAAATAAAGTGGTAAAAAACATTGAAACACGTCTCAATATTGATTAATTAATGTGAATATTGTAAACTTTTGAGATAAGAAGGAATTTACATATAAGTTTTGTTTACATTTTATGATTAAAATTTATGTTGAAACATTTCGTGTGAATAAATTAACGATGAATCAGATAAATCATTTCGGGAGTATAGGAGAGAAACCGTTTCCAATTCCATTAAAATTTTCCTCAGACGATTTATACATGTGTTGGTAGAGGGCGGTGAAGTGGTCTAATTCAAAAGGGCGCACCCCTTCGTGCCTGCGCTAGGGGATGGATGATTATTAATGTATCTCGGAGCAGGAATTCACTAGATAAATTACCGTTATCGAAGCGATTTCTATTTACTGGCATAGAACCCATATCATTACCCTATTTTTAAACAAAACTCATCAACAAAATACTAATACGAAAAATAAATCATCGTAAGTACTAAATAATTAAAATAAAAAGAAAACTGTTCTATAATAAAATATCAAAATAATTAGAATTTTTAAAATTTCAATAACCCTAAAAGATATTTGAGTGGTCTAACTGCAAAACTCACATTCTTTACTTTTGAAAAATGCAAAAACACGTGTACTTTTACTTTAACATGGCAGACATAAAAAAAACCTCCAACTCAACTTTCACATAAAGTGACGAATGTGAGTTGTTACGATTTAAAAAATCAATATTATTTGAAAAAGACTCGACTCAGTTTATATTAACAAACATTTTTTCCTCTAGAGTTATCAACACTAACAAATTATAATCTAGTTTTCAAAAACATTTGAATTTAACATTAACTGTTTTTTGTAAACAAGTAAGAATAATAGCAAAGTAGGCAGTTCTATTTTGACTCCTTTTTAAACCTTCATGACTTTGGCAACCCAATTTCACATACAGAGAATTTTTCTTTAACCCTTTCCATTTGCCACTACTAAAACTTGGTAAACATACTGGGAGTTATTCTTTTAAATAAACATACATGCATGTATGAGCTGTAACTTTTCTAGAGCTTTTGTGGTATATTTTAAACTTCACATGAAATCAGCGTTTTATACTTCATGTGACATTTCAAGTTTAGAAAAGCCGGAAAATGTTCAGGCTTTTTTAAACTTAAAATTTTACTGTATGCTTAATCTGGGAGTGAAAATACTCGTATTTTACATTTGTTGTTTTTTAAAAGAGTTTAATTTGATAAACTCTTTTAAAAAACAACGAATGTAAAAAAATGTACTCCGTATGCATATAATTAAAAGATAATTTCGCTGTATAATATTATTTATTTGTATTTATTACAATACGACACAGTTGGTTACAAAATAATAAAAAAATATAATATTCAAGTTGATTTTAAATTGTAAAAATACTTAGCCTTATTAGGTTAATTAATTGCTCATGGTCGAAAAAATTAATGATGTTTGATTCAGGAATAGCATTTTCTAAAATCCAGTTGCAATCTTTAGTAATATTTTTACAATTTGAATATTCAAGTAAAAACGCAAGTTTTGCAGCTTTCCAGTTTTCCAATTTATTTCGTTATTTTGATTGCATCAAGCCAAATGATGAAAAATGTATCTCGAGTGCCGCTTTTGTTGCATTAACTGTGAGCATTTTATCAATTAATTCAAAAAACTCCAACTGGTATTTGAAAAACGGGGGAATACAAGTATTTGAAAAACGGGTACCCGGTACCCATATCGTAGTTTATAAATATCGAAATACCGGGTGTAACACAAAACAGGATCACCCCCTTTAGTTTTTTTATTAATTGAGATATCAATTTGAAACTTTCTACATTTATATTAAAAATAATTTCGAGTTCAGTTGTGATTATGAAACTTAAATAGCACTTTCGGTTTCACCGAGACATCAATTTTGAAATTATAAATGGAACACCCTATATATATTTTTGTTTTTGGGTACAGAATCTCATTTTACATACTAATCAACTGTTTTAAAAAAATACTCGGGTCATATTTAAAAAAAAATAATAACAGTGCATCTAGGTTGCTGTGATTGCCCTAATATCTTTTGTTTCGTATCAGAGACGTGTACAAAACAACTATTACCGACTTTTGTTTCCAAATTTGGCCAACAGATGCCTTTTAATTGTAATTCGATCGTTTTCTATAAGTAAGTCAATTATTTCAAATGGCAACATTGCGGATCATTATGATTTTTTAAATATTAATATATCGTTAAAAAAACCTCTAGAGTGCCATGGAAAAAAATGGAAAAATTGTAGGTTGGCAACTCTGAAATTATATATTATAATTTTAATGTCAGACGTTTTATATGTCAATTCCAAAAGCGTGTAGCCAACTGAAATTTAAAAAAAGATTAAATCATGGCACTCTAGAGATTTTTTTTATTGAACATATGATACTACCTATTCAAATGTATTTATTTGAGACTTATGAAACTAGTGAATAAAGGAAAAATAGGTAAAATCAGGAATTTTATTTATAATTGTTTTAATCAAGCAAGCTATAATCTAATAATTTATAAATACATTTGGATGCTAACCTTTTAAAAAATCATAATGATCCGCCATGTTGCCATTTGAAAAAAATTACAATTAAAAGGCTTGTGTTGGACAAATTAAGAAACACAAGTTTGTAATATTTATTCGTCTATGATTCAAATCGAAAGATATTAGGGCAATCACAGCCACCATGGTGCAATTTAATTTTTTGAAAAAAAAATATGACACTAATAATTTTTTTCAAAATAACAATTGATCTGTATGTAAATCCTGTATCCGAAAACAATAAAATATATATAGGGTGTTTCGCTGAAAATTTAAAAATTGATGTCACTTCCGGTGACACCGGAAGTACTATTTAAGTTTCCTATTAACCACTAAACTCCAAATTATTTTTACTATAAATGTAGAAAATTCCAAATGAATATGTCAATTAATAAAAATACTAAAGGGGTTTTGTTTTACGCCCGGGTATATCATTATAAATATCGTTACAGATATCTAATGATATATATCGTCTAAACCTCGGTTAGTATTGTTTTTTTTTTCAAATATCTAAAATTTCAAAAACACTCCATTTATAGTTTTTTACATATTGTAAATTTAAGGAATATTTCAATTTCACAAAGTCATAAGATATCATTATAATTTTGTCAGAAAAGATTAACTTTACATTTTTTGAATGAGCAAGGATTGCTTATTCAAAATATATAAGGAAATCGTATGTTCAATAAAAAAATTTAAGTTGGCTACACGCTTTAGAAATTTACATATAAATCGTCAGACATGATAATAATAATACATAATTCCAGAGTTGCTAACGTATAATATTTTCCATGGCACTCTAGAGGTTTTTTTTATTGAACATACGATACAAAAACATGTTTGAGCAATTTTCAATTAAAAATGGATGCAATATTTCTTGGGCGTATTTTCATGTGCATAATTAATTTAGGGAATTTCTATAATTTTTGGCGAACCAATTTCATTAACGAGTTTCCCACAACGCTGACGTTTTAGGGTTCGGGTTTCGGTGTTTTACGCCTCCACGGAAAATCCACGCGAAGATGTGATTCACCGATTACGCGAGTGAATTAAATTCCGCTAAAAGCTAAAAGCGCCATTAAAATATTCGACATGTACACACAGACACACATTTACACATACAATGTCGTAGTTTCACTTTGCATTTACAGCTTTTTAAATACCATAATTAATTTTAGACTTGAGTATGAATGGTCATTGTCAAAACAAAATACATACACAGAGGCAAATTGTGTAAATGATAATGATAATAGTAATATGTTTAGTATCAAAATTTTACAAACATTACAAATAGTACATTATTCATTTCTTAAATTATTTTCTCATTTGGCAGCTGGTGAAACATATTTCACTATGTAAACTTATAACCAGAAAAACGCTTGGTATTGTCTCAAAAAAATGATTTTATGAACGAACTTTCGACTTTCTTGTTTTAGTTAGCTTAAAACTGCTTTATTTTTTTTTTCTCCTTTTCTAGTTGAGGAATTCTGATTTTGTTAATACAAGTACATGGCCTTGTACTCGTATTAACAAAATCAGAATTCCTCAACTAGAAAGAGAGAACAAAAATAAAGCAGTTTAAAGCTAACTAAAACAAGAAAATCAAAAGTTTGTTCATAAAATCTTTTTTTTTTTTTAATAACTCTTGCAAGTTTCCGAAAAATCTAGTTCTAGTAACATTTTTTTTTAATCGCAGCATGAGTGTACTGCGATTTTTTGGTTTTAACAAAATTTCTATAATTTTGGTTTTGTGAAAACAAATAATGTGAATAAATAGTTTATTTACGGGAAGTCTCCGTTTTTAAATAAATTACAAATTGTAGTAAACTTATAAATCATTCAAACTAAACAAAATGAAAACTATTAACTATTACATACAGGGAGTTTATTTTTATGTATTCATAACCCAATTGTATGCTGTAAATCTCCAAATATTAGTTTTTTTTTTGTAAATAGCTCAATTTGAAGCTTTAAACGAATGTTATCCACTTCCAGATTAAGCATGAAGTAAAATTTCGAGCTTAGAAAACCCCGAAAATTTTAATTAAGGTTTTCAAGGCTTTTCTAAACTCGAAATTTTACTTCATCCTTAGTCTGCGCCACGCGTATAAGACACTGATTTAAAGTGAAGTTCGCGTGTTCACAATATTTTAATGTTTTTATTGTTTAATACGCGTGGCGCATGAAGTAAAATTTCGAGTTTAGAAAAGCCTGAAAATTTGGTTTAGTCGCTCTGTTTTGCGTAGCTACCAAACCAAATTTTAAGGCTTTTCTAAACTCGAAATTTTACTTCATGCTTGGTCTGGGAGTGGAATACACACGTTAAAGCTTCAAATTGATCTCTTAAAAAAAGTCCGCAAGGTGTATACTCAAATGAAAAATTCCCTGTATTATGAATAATGCAAAAAATGCAACAATTATTAACAAACAAAAAAACATGCAAAGTATTCTGTTCTGATAGCTAACTGAAACAAACTAGAGAATCAATTATCTATATTTGTTCCTAACAATAGATCCTATTCTAATTCTAAATACTTTTAATAATAATCGTTTAAAAGATTAATAATAAAAGTATTTTCTTTAAAAAAAGTATTAAGACATTTTTATTAGAATCGAGCAAATCCTTTTGAAAATCAAACGACTCATCGAGTTATTGTGGGAATAATTTGTTGAGTGCGTATAAATGAAACTAATGGCTTTGTTTTTTAATATAGTGGAATAACTTGATGAACAAATGCTTATCTCTGCCAATAACGATAGACAGATGACAGATGACTTGAATAATCCGTATAAAAAATAGAGATCAGCGACCTGTCTGTGAATTGCGAGTGGTTTTAGATTTATTAGTTCATAACATTACAGCGATAACTAATAGAAATTAATAATCAACATTTTAAGAAAATTATAATATACTTTTCAAAGCCTGAATTTAAATTCGATATTTCTTAAAAAATTCGTTCAACGATTCTATCGATTCGATTCGATTCTAATTGATTCTAAATTATTAATATCGCCTACTATTCCATGCAGCTTTTAACTAGTGTACAGTACAAAAGCTTTAAGCACTTTGCGTATAAATATTTCGAGATATGCCAAACAAAGCCTCAATTCTGGACGCTCTGGTACATACCGAGTTGATATGATCTTTTTAAGTAGGAACTTGTTATCTAATAATATACCTAGAACTGTCACCTGCTCTACACACAATTCCTATTTTTAGTAAAAGAAATTAAAGAACATTTTTCAGTGTTTAGAGTCAACTTAATAATCCTGTATCACTTCTATATATTATTTAAATCAATTTTCAATCATTTATAATCGTCTATGATCTCTACGATCTGATAGAGCTGCATGTTATCAGCGTACAATAAACAGTTTCCAAATTTTAAGACATCAGTTATGTCACAGATGAAGATTGTAAATAATATAGGCCTAATATGTGAGCCTTGGGACACACCCGCGGTAGCTAGGTAGAAATTATGAATTCTAACTCTCAAGGTTCGAGAACATAGAAATAAATGAATCCATTTATTTGATAACAATTTTGTTTAAACCTAATTTTTATTTGTTTATTTGAGTTATGTGGAGTATTTATTCACAATGAAAACGCGTTTTGCTCCTTACTCACTTTTATTTTTATTTGTTAGATGTACATTTCGAGTGCTAAGCACTCATTATTAATACCTAATTTATTGATAATGAGTGCTTAGCACTTGAAATGTACATTTAACGAATAAAAATAAAAGTAAGGTAAGTAACAAAAAGTGATTTCATTGTGAACCTAATTTGTTTATTTTTTCCAACAAGATAGCTCGATTGACTTTGTCAAATGCTTTAGAAAAGTCAGTATAAATAACACCAACTCGAGATTTATTTTCTAAAGCATTTGGCACAAATATTTGAAATTCCATTAAATTCGTTGTTGTCGATCTTCCGCTTGGTAATACGTGTTGGTTATCTGAGATAGCTGAATTTGATATCCAAGCTAGTTGATCGCTAATTATCAAATACAGAAAAATGTTACTATTTCGAAATATTTGACATACAGTTCTTGGAGTAATTTACTCCGTAGTATTTCTACACAAGTGTTTCGAAATTATATTTTCCGGCGCATTCACCATTAATACATAATTTCAATTTCATTCTTTCTCAGCAATTTTTTATTGTAATTTTAATACCCCGAAGAAAAATAAATATTTTATTAAATCCTGACATAACAATCACATAACAAAAAGAATATTTCTGCTTCTGCAAATAGAGGGTAAACGTATCGCGAAAGAAGTAAAAGTACTTCTGTTCTTTCATGTACTATAGCGAAAAACCCGGGGGATTCTGATTGCGAATGATTGCACCCTTGAGGTTTCCACGAGTGCAATTACATTCAAGAACTCGGGCCGTAATTAAAATCCAAACCTTTGCTCCATTTATACATCTTCTCCTTTTTCTATTTTTTGCGTATTCTCCTTTCTGTAACAAAGAATCTGTTTCCGAACAGTAAACCCAACAAATAAATCAAGAGAAAGAAAGTTTATGAAGGAATATATTTGAAATTAAAATAAATATTTATTAGGAGTTGTTAACAGAGTTTTAATTGTTTTAAGTAATAATTTTAAAGCTTAGTAAAGTCTTTATAGTTTCTAAACATTTTATTGTTGAGTCTGTTACTTGGTGAAATTCCATACCAACCAGGCGTGCACCCAGAAATTTGTCTTAGGGGGTGCTCACGCGTCTTGAATAAGGCCCCTCCCGGTCTTATGGGGGAGCGCAAATAAACCTATGTATATATGTTACAGACAAAACACGAAATTGGACAAAAAACGATCAAACAAAACAAAACAAAAAAAGTGCTGGAGAAAATCACTTTGTTTTTAACCAAAGTGACAAATTGTTTATAAGCATATTTTAAACTTCACTTTAAATCAGTGTTTTATACGCGTGGCGCATGAAGTAAAATGGCGAGTTTAGAAGAGCGTGAAAATTTGGATTTTCCCGGGTGCGACTCGCTTCGCTCGCGCGCCCCGGCAAATCCAAATTTTCTGGCTTTTCAAAATTCGAAATTTTACTTCATGCTTAATCTGGGAGTGCAAACACTAGTTAAAAGTTTAAAATTTAACGCTTTTATAATAAACCTTGCATAAAAAATCAACTTTTCATAATTAAAAGTGATGTATATAATTAATCAGTTTCAATTATGAAAAGTTGATTTTTTATGCAAGGTTTATTATAAAATTATTTTTTACTACGAAATTTTACTTCATGCGCCACGCGTATAAAACGCTGATTTCAAGTAAAGTTCAAATTATATTCCTTATAAATAATTTGTCACTTTGTTTATGAAACAAAATTATGTTTTCCAGTACTTTTTTTTCAATGTAAAATCTTGCAACGCATTTTTTCTAATAGCCCTTAGACACAACGCATTTTGTCTAGACAATGTGCAAAATGACAGACGAATTGGCTATTGTCTAAAAACATTGGACAATTCGCATTTTGTCAAGACAAAACGCGTTTTTTCGCAACATATACATCGACATACTACAATTTAGATAGTCTTGGGGGGTGGGCTCAAGCCCGCGAGCCATCCCCCTAGGTGCGCCCCTGATACCAACACATTAGTAAATACCACTCTTGGCTAACATTAACTATACTCAATGACATTAGAAGCGTAACACCAAGAAGGAATGATTTTTTTGAATTCATACTTTAGCAACAGAGTGACTATATTTAAAGCATACATTGATAACAATTTCAACCTTGTGCCTTTTATATTTATTGTGAAAAAAAAATATTTCACTTTTTCTTTTTTGATAAAACTATTTATATGAGCTGTTTAGTACAGATGTTTTTAGTTTTCGTGTTTCCGTTGAGTGTGTTAAGCTTAAATAAAATGCCTCGAGTCCGAAGACGTCCACAATATCACCATTTGTCCTATCGCGAAATTGCCCGCCGTATTGATTCCGCTGCAGCAACTGTAATACGTGTGTATCAGGTATGGACAGAAGAAGGTAGAGGAGCAAGAAGAAGACCAATTGGTCAACCAAGGCGTACCACAGAACGTCAAGATCGGCGCTTAAGACAAATAGCCCTGCGAGACCGTTTCGCTACTACGCGTCAAATCGGTGATCAATGGATTGGAGAAGAAGGTAGGCCCGTTAGTATGCGAACCTTATATCGCCGCATTCAATCCTTTGGGCTTCTTTCGTACCGTCCAAGATTAGTGCTTCCTTTAACAGCGAGACACTGTCGCCAAAGGTTGGACTGGTGCAGAGAACAGCAGCATTGGGAGGCAGAATGGCACGATGTCGTATTCAGCGATGAATCACGATTTTGTCTAGGCACGCATGATGGCCGTAGAAGGGTACGACGCTACCGTGGAGAATGACCTGATCTTAGGTTTGCTATTGAGAGGCATGTACACAGGACTGCTGAAGTAATGGTTTGGGGGGGCTATTGCTTATGGTAGTCGATCACCTCTTGTATTCATTCGAGGCAGTATGACAGCTGCGCGTTATGTTGAAGACGTCATACGACCGACTTTGTTGCCTTATTTAGATGGCCGCCCAGACGTACTTTTTCAACAAGATAACGCACGTCCCCATATTGCTCGTCGAACTATGAACTTTCTTAATGAAGCTGGTGTTAATGTTTTGGCGTGGCCGCCCCGTTCGCCAGATTTAAATCCCATTGAACATGTGTGGGATATCATGGGAAGAAGAATATCCTCTTTGCACCATCCTCCACAGACTCTAGCACAGTTGATCGATGAAATTCAAGTTGCTTGGAACGAGATGCGTCAAGAAGACATCGAACATCTCATTTTGTCGATGCCCAGACGTCTACAGGAGTGTATACAGCAAAGGGGTCGCCAAACACATTATTATTTTTTTTTAGATTGTTTTTTAATAAAATTTCTTGAAAATGTAATCATTTTATTCTTGATGTAAGACTGCCATACTGGCAAAAAATCAAGTTAAAATAATAACTCCTTCTGGGTGTTACGCTTCTAATGTCATTGAGTATATTTATTAGTTGACACTGCAACAATTATTTCACCAAACAGTGGCTTCGTCCGGTAGATAAATGATGATTATTTATTTGGATGATGAATGATGAAACAATCGTTGAAGTGTCAACTAATAAACATTGAAATCTTAATGAAGTGTGTTATTTACTAAAGCCTTTCAAATGTTTATTAACTATCCTTTGTTAAAGGCTATTTAGATTTAGAGAAGTATATTTTTTTGTATGTCCATTTTTTCCTTGAAAATTTAATGACATTAAAAGCTTTGCAAAAGTAACATGTAAGGGTGGATTAAATATAATTAAGCCAGTCATCCATTGTCCATTATCCATTAAGTTTTCGCCCTTGGACTCAACCCAAACAACGTGCACGTGTGTAATGTACATCCGCATGATTGAATCGGCGAATATAATTTTTAAAAAAGACGATATCTGTTTAGGGGAAATTATCATGCTCTCAGCTTAATTACAAAAAACAGGAAACAACAAATCGCTCTTATTTCATATCGACAGGGCCGGCACGAGGGATGTTGTACTAATTCTGCTGAAGACTTTTAACTTTCTAAATTTTTTTAACACTTCGCCTGACTATTAAAATTGTCTTTTGTCTTTGAATAAGCAAGAAAGTGATTGTTTTTTTCAATCAACTTAAAAATGCAATCTCTATCTCAACAAAAACTTCAATCCGGCTCTGCTTATTTGTATGTATGTACTAATTCTGCTGAAGACTTTTAACTTTCTACATTTTTCAGATTTTTCTAAAACTTCACCTGACTATTAAAATTGTCTCTTGTTTTTAAATAAGCAAGAAAGTGATCAATTTTTTTCAATCAACTTCAAAATGCAATCTCTCTCTCAACAAAAAGTTCAAGCCGGCTCTGCTTATTTGTACGTATGTATATCCATGTAGATGGCCGGGTATTATTAGTTAATGGGTGGAAGTGAGAAGACAAGTGGATAATGTATGTATCGGAGGGGCTGGTTGAGGTGAAGAAGGTGCGGCCGCCACCGAGATTGAATAAATGCGTGCTGTGCGCTCTTTTTTTCCCGGCCCTGATTCGCATTAAATTACAACCCTTTTTCATTTTCATTCGAATTCTCATGCTCATTCTCACCGAACCCACCTCCTGAATTCCTCCCACCCCTCGGAGCTAATTCTCATGCGGGGCGGGAGGACTTCATTCTTTCTGTGATCGGTACACGCGTCGGTTCTTAACATATGTGCCAATTGATTTTTTTACACGTTGTGGAATATTATATTTTACATCACTTGAATGCAAGAAATAGGTAACATAAATTGTGAATATTGAATTTCATTACTTAAATGCAAGAACTACATAACTTAAGTTTTATTTATTTTGAAAAGAATACTTGGTTTTTAAGACTTTCTATAAATTGATTAATTACAATTTCCAAGAAATTTTCATTGTTAGTTTCTTAATAATTTTAAAAATTTTGAAGTTTTTGGATGTAGGTATATTAGATCAGTGGCTCTTAACCTAAACCTTAACTTAGGTTTTATTTATTTTGAAAACATCACTTTTTTTCTACGACTTTCTATAAATTGATTAATTGCATTTTCCAAGAATTTTTTATTGTTAGACTCTTAATAGTTTTAAAAATTTAGAATTTTTTGAATGTAGGTATATTTGATCAGTGGCTCTTAACCTTAACTTACGTTTTATTTATTTTGAAAAGAGTACTTGTTTTTTAAGACTTTCTATAAAATGATTAATCGAAATTTCCAAGAAATTTTCATTGTTACTCTTAATAATTTAAAAAAATTAGAATTTTTTGGATGTAGGTATACTAGATCAGTGGCTCCTTACTAAAAGGTTAAGAGCCACTAATCTAGTATACCTACATCCAAAAAATTCCAAATTTTTAAAACTATTAAGAGTCTAATAATGACAATTTGATTGATTTTTATGTTTTTTGTTATTTTTGTCATATATTACAATATGTATATGTACACTTATGTAATAAAATGGAGATTCCGTTAATAAATAAATAAATAAATTTAATGGAAATTGGATTAATCAATTTGAAGAAAGTCTTAATAAACAAGTCTAAATATTATGAAATATCACGATGGTTTTGACCGTGACTATCTATCTATATCAAAATTATATGAAACCATTACTATGTTTTTTTACCATTTATGAAATATTTTCGCTAAAATACTTGTACATAAAATAATTTGAAATATAAAATATTTATATATTTTTAACTTCACATTTAATCACCGGTTTATACGCGTGGCGCATGAATTAAAATTTCGAGTTTGAAAAACCTGAAAATTTGGTTTGGTCGCTCCGCGAAGCGGAGCGACCAAACCAAATTTTCAGGTTTTTCAAACTCGAAATTTTACTTCATGCTTAATCTGGGAGTGGAAACACTCGTTTTAGCTTTAAATTTAACTCTTTTAAAAAGCAACTATCTAATAGATTTACGGCATATACGCTGTAATTGGGACATGTATACTTAAAAGATAAACTCCCTGTATATTACAAAATAATACAAAACACTAATAATTGTCATTTCTTAAAATTTAAACTAAGTTTGCCTCAATTTTCGTTCTCGTGCTAATGCCTGATTAAAATCTTGACTAAACCTATGGTTTTGATAAATAATTTAAACGTAATTTTGATAATTATTAAAAATAGTGAAATTTTATAGATAATGTAATAAATTTTCTATTTTATAATGAACTACATATTTTTAATAAAAATAATATAAGCTCTCAAAAAGTTGATACATTTTCTTTCAGTATGATGAAAAAAAAAAAAAAAATGAAACAATAAATGAGCGAATGAAAACCTAATACTGAAGTTAACCCTTTTAGCCCTGACGGTAGCATTTGCCACTACTAAAATTTGGTAAACATACCAGAATTTTTCTTTTAAATATACATACATATGTGCATGAGCTGTAACTTTTCCGCTAATCGTGTGTTTTTTAAAATAGTTTAATTTAAGGTCATAAACGAGTGTTTTCCACTCCCAGATTAAGCATGAAGTAAAATTTCGAGTTTAGAAAAGCAATAAAATTTGGTTTGGTCGCGTAGCGCGTAGCGCTACGCGACTAAACCAAATTTTATTGCTTTTCTAAACTCGAAATTTTACTTCATGCGCCACGCGTATAAAACACTGATTTTAGGTGAAATTCAAAATATTCTATTAAAGCAGTATGCTAAGAACGTGTATTCTAAACATCACATCATACCAGTGTTTATTACGCGTGGCGCATGAAGTAAAATTTCGAGTTTAGAAAAACCTGAAAATTTGGTTTGGTCGCTCCGCGCTTCGCGCTACGCGACCACACCAAATTATCAGGCTTTTCTAAACTCGAAATTTGACTTCATGCTTAATCTGGGAGTGAAAAGTTCAATTTGAAATATTTGTATAAACAACGAATTTTTAAAGATTTGAAGCGTATACAGTATATTGAGATATGTATACTTAAAAGAAAGACTCTCTGTACATCTGAGATAGTAATAAATAATATGCAGTGTATAATACATTTTTTTGGGCACCAGATAAACTCCAGGACTGTAATGGTTAAAATTTAATAAAAATAAAAAAACAATTCAACAGATTTGTATTTTGACAAAATCATTAAAGATTCTTAATAGGTGAATGCATTTTATTTTTATTCAAGTAAAAAATTATACAATTAAAAACATGTTCCTAATACAATAAGTTTATTAATCATTTACTTTCATTTTCTTTTATTATTCAATAATTTTAGCAATTCCCAATAATAATAACATATTTGTAAACATTTAAGATACTCCTTATTTAATTTTTGTATAAATTTTGTCTCCTTTGATTTATTAATTTACTTTTATTTTCACAATTATATTTAATGTATTATTATCTATTATATCTAGTGCATTTTCAAAGAGGTAGGTATTGAAAGTACTTGATATTTTGTAATTTGTTTTGTTTTCTGTAAACTATATTTATGCTTATTCAATTTACCTTTTTTTATGGGTGTTTAATAAAATTTTTATGATAGTGTGTGTCTTTCAAAAATCATTTTATTAGACACAATATTTAGATGTACTGTTAAATTTTTAAAAGTAGTTAAATTAAGTGCTCAGCACATCACTTTTACGCAAATTATTTTGTTTTCTGTATTGGTTAATTAAAACGTAACATCGTTTTAATTAACCAATAGAGAAAACAAAATATTTAAGTAATTTATTAAAACAGAAAATAATATTGACAATAAATAAATATCAGGTCCAATCCAAATAATTTACAAAATGTTTGATATAATTTGCTTACAATTTCTATTAATAGTTTGTTTTAGTGTTGTGTATTAGATAATCAAATATGAATATCGTTAATACAATTAGCAAAAATCGACAGTTACGCCATCTATTGCTCGAAAGCCGGGGCATTGACAATGGCTGATTACACAAAGTTAGTATTGTTTTAAATTATAAAAATGTTAAGGCATGTTTTATCATAAATACTTTAAATCAGTAGTTCATGGAAAATTCAATGTGATGTTCATAGATTCAATTTTAAGAGTTTATTTTTGTATTGAATGATTAAAACTAATCATTTATTAGTAATTTCTAGCAATATAAATACTTTTTGTATTAAATAAATTTTGGCTGCATTTTTTTATTAAAACTTTCTAATTTTTCAATAAATTTATAGACATTTTCATTTTAAAAGGCCACAATTTTAATTTTAGTTGAATTATTTTGTTGGTATTTTTCGTTAAATAATCAAGAAGAATTATCTTAAGTCAACCCTAAGAAAAGTTTTTTTATTCATGTGAAGTTTTATAAAATTATGAGAAGAAATATAATAAATTAAATAATTCTTAAGTATTAAACTTATAGACATTTTCATTTTAAAAGGCCACAATTTTAATTTTAGTTGAATTATTTTGTTTGCATTTTTTGTTAAATAATCAAGAAGAATTATCTTAGGTATACCCTAAGTGGAGTTTTTTTGATTCATGTAAAGTTTTATAAAATTATAAAAAGAAATAAAATAAATTAAATAATTCTTAAGTATTAAATTTATAGACATTTTCATTTTAAAAAGCCACAATTTTAATTTTATTTGAAGTATTTTGTTTGTATTTTTTGTTAAATAATCAAGAAAAATTATCTAAGGTGAACCCTAAGTGGAGCTTTTTTTGATTTATGTGAAGTTTTATAAAATTATGAGAAGAAATAAAATAAATTAAATAATTCTTAAGTATTAAATTTATAGATATTTTTATTATAAAAGGCTATAATTTTAATTTCAGTTGAATAATTTTGTTTGTATTTTTTGTTCAATAATCAAAAAGAATAATCTCAAGTAAACCTTAAGTGGAGCATTTTTTTTCATGTGAAGTTTTATAAAATTATGAGAAGAAATAAAATAAATTCAATAATTCCGAGTAATAAATTTATAAAAGGCCACAATTTTAATTTTAATTGAATTATATTGTTTGTATATTTTTTTAAATAATCAAGAAGAATTATCTTAGGTAAACCCTAAGTGGATTTTTTTGATTCATGTGAAGTTTTATAAAATTATGAGAAGAAATAAAATAAATTAAATAATTGTTAAGTATTAAATGTATAGACATTTTCATTTTAAAGGGCCACAATTTTAATTTTAGTTGAATTATTTTGTTTGTATTTTTTGCTAAATAATCCAAAAGAATTATCTTAGGTAAACCCTAAGTGGAGCTTTTGTGATTCATGGAACTTTTATAAAATTATAAGAAGAAATAAAATAAATTAAATAATTCTTAAGTATTAAATTTATAGACATTTTCATTTTAAAAGGCCACAATTTTAATTTTAGTTAAATTATTTTGTTTGTATTTTTGTTAAATAATCAAGAAGAATTATCTTAAGTAAACCCTAAGTGAAGTTTCTTTATAAATGTTTTATAAAATTATGAAAAGAAATAATAAATATTATACATCAAGTCAATTAAACACGATTTTATTCACGAAAAGATTTTTGATTTCACGAGCGCCTCGGCGCGAGTGAAATCATTTCTTTGAGTGAATAAAGGTGTTTAATTCACGTGGCGTATATATGTTTTTATTCAATTTTGACGAAATTGTAAAGAAAATGTACTTTACATTTATTTTTAAATAAATTTTTTAACTCACTAGTGACCTAAAAAAATTTTAGTTCACTAGTGAATAAAACCTTGTTTATTACGGTTGTTATGGAGTTAATAATGTCGATATAAATTAACAAAATTGAATAATAAATAATATAACAAATTTTTTAACTCACTAGTGACCTAAAAAAATTTTAGTTCACTAGTGAATAAAACCGTGTTTATTACGGTTGTTATGGAGTTAATAATGTCGATTTAAATTAACAAAATTGAATAAAATAAATTAAATAATTCTTTAGTATTCGTAAAAGTGCAATGAACAGTAAATTTTAATTAAACTGTAAGAAAGTTTATGCGAAGTTTAATGTTACAAAAACTTAATATTTGTGTACATATGTTCGACAGCGTAAACGCTATCTAATGCCCATTTGCTTAAGTAGAATCTTCATCATCATCTTCTTAATATTTGTCGATTAAAAACAAAATTCCTAAATCTGAGAAATACATAAAAAATGCAGAGCCGGCCGGAGGTTACCTGGAGCCCCTAGGCAAAACAAAATCAGGCGCCCTACTTATTTTCAAGTCGGGGGTCGATTATCTTTTAAAAACAGTTTTAAAATGTAAGGTTAATTCCACAAACCAATTACTCTTTTGGAATTTTGTAGCTAAATTAAGTTTGTTTCCAAATGGCATCATTATGTATTAAAGAGTTAAAATATTTCGAAAAAAGTACTAAAATTGACATACAAAGCAAGACAATTATGTCAATTTTAGTAGATTATTTTAATGTTGAAGATGTTTATCGTCATTTATTAAATTAGACGTATTTTTGTTGAATTTTTCGAAAAATTTGTAACTTTCATTTATTATTGTTTTGCTCTGTTATTGAACTGTATGTAGTCTGTTGGGCAATAAGCCATTATCATTATTATTATTAAGTTTAACATTTTTTTAAAAATCTCCAATTTCTGTAAGGATATATAAAATGTATGAACTGATTATTGATTTTAATCATTTTGATAGTGTTAGTAATTAATTTTTTGATTTCCGTTTCATTTTATCTCATTTGGCAAATATTAATCATTCTTACCATGTTTCGATATTTGACGTAATTTCTGTATACAGAGAATTTTTCTTTTGGGGTAAACATATGCATAAGCTGTCAATTTTCCGACATTTGTTGTTTTTTAAAATAGTTCAATTTGAAGCTTTAAACGAGTGTTATCCACTCCCAGACTAAGCATGACGTAAAATTTCGAGTTAAGAGAAGCCCCGTGAAAATTTGTCGAGGGTCGCGCAGCGACCCGAGACAAATTTTCTGGGCTTTTCTTAACTCGAAATTTTACTTCATGCGCCACGCGTATAAAACACTGTTTTCAAGTAAAGTTCATATATACTTAAATTTCACAATATTTTGGTGTTTTATACGTGTGGCGCATGAAGTAAAATTTCGAGTTTAGAAAAGCCCTGTGAAACCCGAGACAAATTTACTGGGCTTTTCTAAACTCGAAATTTTACTTCATGCGCCACGCGTATAAAACACTGATTTTAAGCGAAGTTCAAATATACTTAAATTTCACAATATTTTAACCAGTGTTTTATACGCGTGCCGCATGAAGTAAAATTTCGAGTTTAGAAAAGCCCAGAAAATTTGTCTCGGGTCGCTGCGCGACCCTCGACAAATTTTCGCGTATACTTTAAAGAAAAATTCCCTGTTATTATATATACTCTATACAAATCCTGATAATTACAACGTTTGGCAAATTTGCAGGAACTCGTTGCTTTTACAAAACCGGTCAATGCAAAGCTTCTGTTTCCACTCCCAGGCTAAGCATGAAGTAACATTTCGAGTTTAGAATTCAGACTTTTCTAAACTCGAAATTTTACTTCATGCACGACGCGTATAAAACACTGGTTAAAGTGAAGTTTAACATAAGGCTGAAAAGTTTTAAAATTGATGTATTCGAATATTCATTCAAAAACATATTTCAATTATTCGAATATTCTAATTATTCATTTTTTTTAACTTTATACCACTATATTGCAATTACAAAGTTTACATTCACATACATTATTAAGATAGAGGAAAAAGGCGGAGGTTAGCACATACATATCCAGGAGATGTTGCTGTTCTGCCACTTAACCTTAATATTTGAATATTTGAAATATTTCAATATTTGCATTTAAATTAATTTTAAGAATTCCCAGTATTAATCAAGACATCTATTCTTATTTAATTTTAATCTAGTGGTGGATTAATAATCTCTAAGTACGTATTTTGCTTTGCGCCCTTTATGAATTTGTAATTTTATTTTAGTATACAAAAATAAAAATAAAATATTCAGAAAGAAATATTGATTATTTCTTAAATTATCAAAACAGTAAATTGCCCCAAAATAGGAGTAATTAGTTATTAATTGGATTACGCCCTTGGATAACGCGCCCCTAGGCAGTCGCTTAGATTTGCCTTATCGAAGAGCTGGCTCTGAAATAATGAACACTGTAATTTTTTGTTTTATTTATAAATAATTTTTGTCTTTTTCCCACAGGAATCATTTTCACACATTTAAACAAACATGTTATTTTTTACATTTTCTAAAAATTGAAAAATTAATTAACATTTTTAATGTCATTACTTAGAAGTATCTATACATCTTTGAATTGGTTGGCGTTCACTTTGTGGTACATTTTCATAATAATGCATTTATAACACTTAACTTTGTTTTGCCACTTTTATTTTACTTTTCAGTGACTATTGTTTCGACTACAAGCTAGTTATTATCAAACTAAGTGCCTAAAATTATGTGTACATTGCTTTTATATTACAGCATCAAAGAGAGGGGTTTACATTATGTCGGTCTGATCAATATTGAGGGGAATTTCCGGATTAGCTATGAGTTTACCACTTTTATTTTACTTTTCAGTGACTATAGTGTATACTAAAAGCTAGTCATTATCAAACTAAGTGCCTAAATTTATGTGTTGATTACTAAAATCTAATCCGTAAATTCCCCTCATTAATGACCAGACCGGCATAATGTATACCCCTCTTTTTGATGCTGTAATATAAAAGCAATGTACACATAATTATAGTCGCTTAGTTTGATAATGACTAGCTTGTAGTCGAAACTATAGTCACTGAAAAGTAAAATAAAAGTGGAAAAACAAAATCAAGTGTTTTAATTAAATTGATTCTACACATGTTGTGATATTATTTTTAATGTGTCTGTTTTAAAGAGATATTTTTCAGATCTGTCTGTTTTATGCTGTAAAGTACTTAGAGCTCTTTTTGCTGTAAAGTACCAGTATAATTAAATATGTATATTAAGTATAAGGTTTAGGTTTTCAATATGGTAAATTTAAAATGCATATATTCTGCTAACAAAATAATGATAAATTAAGAGTTACGTTTGCTATAGTTTCTTTAGTAATATTCAAGAAATAAATTGAATTACGCAATTTAAATTCATTAAAATGTTCTGGAAACATAAAATGATACGCTATGATAAAATTACTTTTCATACTTGGAACAATGACGTCATTATTTGAACTGTAAATTTAGATTTGCCATTTTTAGACTATTCTAAGAATAAAATATTTACTCAAATTTACCCGAAGATCCTAAAATATTGTATAAATTATGCAATTTAATTTCTTTGAAATTTTCTAAAAACATAAAATGATACGCTATAATAAAATGCCTTCTCATTCTTGGAACAATGACGTAATTATTTCGACTGTAAATTTAGATTTGTCATTTTTACGCTATTCTGAGACCAAATATTTACTCAAATTTACACGAAAATCTTAAAATATTGTATAAATTACGCAATTATATTTGCTTGAAATTTTCTGAAAACATAAAATGATACGCTATTAAAAAATATGTTTTCATACTTAGAAGAATGCCGTCATTATTTCGACTGTAAATTTAGATTTGCCATTTTTAGGCTATTCTAAGATAAAAATATTTACTCAAATTTACACAAAGATCTTAAAATATTGTATAAATTACACAATTTAATTTCCTTGAAATTTTCTGAAAACATAAAATGATAAGCTATAATAAAATGCCTTTTTATAATTGGAACAATGACGTCATTAATTCGACTGTAAATTTAGATCTGCCATTTTTAGGTTATTCTAAGATCAAAATATTTACCTTAAATTCACACGAAGATTTTAGAATATTGTATAAAAAATGGATAGTTACTGCAAAATTGTTATTGTCAGTTTTATTACAATAACAATTTTTTGTGAATATCAGCACTATAAAAAATCGATGTCTTACTTTATATGAGAAAATATACCTCATAAAAAGTAAAAGATCGAATTTTTATTTTTATAGTTGTTTTTTTATTACGGAAAATTTGAGAAATGTGTACTTTTAATACACATTTCTCAAATTTTCCGTAATAAAAAAACAACAATGTGTGTACTTCTTTTATATAATCTATTTCTTATACTTTTTTTTGGAATAAGTTCTTCAATTAACGGATTTTGTTTAAATTTTTTTCGACTTTAGCATACATGTATAAACAAATTGCGGACAATCCGAATTTGTATAGTTATGTAATTTTTGTGTTCACGTGATGATTTGTAATAAAATCGAGTTTATTTTTATGTTCATGTGTGATTTTACGGTTAGCACGAACCGGCGAGCCCTCAACCCTCTGTGGACCGGCTTTCGGTTACCTTCGCGGACGACTCCCAGAGGAACGATCGGACTGAATCATCCCCGAAGACGATGGAGAAAGTTCATTTTCCAACTGGGAATACAGGTTTGTTCCAATTACATATATTATTATTAATAATGAAAATAATACACTTAACACTAAGGCTAGATTTTATAAACATTTATATAAACTAAGTTTTCATATAACTTATGTTATAAATTTGTAAGATATCCTAAACATGTCTCTTTCATAATATACAATTGTGTAAACAACTTGTAAATACCATTGTTGTGTTTTTAAAAAGTACTAATCACTGATTAAGTTAATCGTTTTGGATGCAAACGGGCAAAAGTGTGTTATATCATGCAATTATATAAAACATGATTTAGATTAGGCTTTCAGTTTGTTATTGATAATAAGCACATTGTGTCTCTACATCTAATGATACAAAGAAACAGTTAAGTAAGAAATAACAGTCTTTTTTAGTGTAATAATCACTTCACGTAAACTCAAAAACATACAGTTATAAGCTTTGCATTTTAAATTAGATTGGCACTACTATCACATGGTTTAACATAACCTCAAATTTATTTAATCATTAAATTAGCATTCTGGGCATCTGCACAAAAAAAATCCGCCTACTCTAAATCATAATTTAAACGATCGCACGGTGCAAACAGTTAAAGTGATTCATATTATCGAGTTAATATGTATATGGAAGTAGAAGCCTCCACAGTTTATATATTTTTTTAATTTTCATAGATGAAGAAAATTCTGATGATGAGGATTATTCAGCGAGTGTATATTCAATCATGCAAAGAAGGGCCTCCACTCGAAGATCGAAGAAAAGAAGCGGCAGAAGAGGGAGCTCACCTTTCAGCCCTGATATTCTACCAGATAACGAAAGTGGTAGAAGGAGATCATCAGTTTTTACGACGAGTAGTGGAGAGTGAGTACACTTTATTTTATATTTTCGAGAAATACAAAAAATTATGCACATTTTCAACTTAAATAGCGAAGTAAGAACTTTATTAATTTAAATTTATTGTAATTATAATAATAATAAACAGATTTATTTGCAATTCTAAAGATATCAGGGTTTCGGACAGATATTTTTTGCGTTTCGGTTTTCGTTTCGGTTCAATTAATAAAATATATCGGTTCGGATCCGGTTTTCGTTTTGGAAAAAAAACCAGTTTTTTGCGGATTTCGGTTCAGTTCCAAGTGATTGTTTTAATTTTTGAGATGTTTTTATTTCATATTAAAAAAAAAATGTTGATGTGTCCATCACAGCACTGTCCTCGATATAGATATGATGGTTTAAATATTAGGAATATGGAATAGTGTCTTAAACTGAATTTGTTCTACTTTTATTATTATTATCACATTTACAAAATATTCACAAAATAAATATTTTGCATTTTTTCGCTATTTCTGAGTAAATATCTATCACATCTCAGCAGTATATATTTTTAACTTTACTTTAAATCAGTGGTTTATACGCGTGGCGCATGAAGTAAAATTTCGAGTTTAGAAAAGCCCCGTGAAAATTTGTCTCGGGTCGCTGCGCGACCCTCGACAAATTTTCTACGCGGGGCTTTTCTAAACTCGAAATTTTACTTCATGCTTAGTCTGGGAGTGGAAGACACTCGTTAGTTTGAAATATGTCTCAACTATTAAAATGTGTGTCGCAAGTTTAAAAAAAAAAACATTAACAATACAATTGACAATAGTCAATTGTTCAAAATGTTTAAAACTCAATCCCTGGATGATAACAACGATAGGAAAACAACAAATAAAAAGTGGTCATGGTACGAAATAGGAGATCCTCACTCCTCTCCTAATTATAGCGAAACAACAACAAAAATGTCATTGAAGAGCTCAATTTTGGGATATAAAGGGTGTCCCAACAAGAGCGCCGGATTTAAATTTGCCGCCAGTTTGTTAATACGAGTTGTACGGTGATTTTTTTTTGACAGTTGTCAAGTACAGACCACGCGATGTAAGAATATGAAGAAGTATTTAAACGAACAACGTTTAATTATTGTAAAAACACATTACAAAAATGGTGAAAGTTTTGCGAAAACAATTCGCATATTACGTCAAGTTTTCGGTCGCCATTATGCGCCAAATGAATAGACTTATGTTCTTTATTTCAACATAAAGAAAAATAGTTCCGATTAAACATGAATTACAACATCAGGCAAATGGCCACCACGAAATCTCTGGCACAGGGTTATTCTTTTGTTGAAATTTTGAATAACGTGTTCGCATAAATGTGGCTGTATAACGCGCCGGATTTCCTCTTTAAGATGTTGAACTGTTTCAGGCTTATTTGCATACACCTTTAGCTTCACATAGCCCCAAAGAAAAGAGTCCATCGGTGTTAGATCGCACGAACTTGGTGGCCAATGTTGATCGCCAAATCGAGAAATGACACGGCCTGGAAATTTGGTCTGCAGTAACACCATTGTTTCACGTGCTGTGTGGCAGGTCGCACCGTCTTGTTGGAAAAACATGTGCTCCACATCAATTACATCCAATTCGGGCCACAAAAACTCCGTTAACATTTCCCGATACCGCACACCAGTAACAGTTAGCGCATTTCCAGCCGCATTTTTAAAGAAATACGGCCCAATCACTCCGCCAGCTCAAAATGCGCACCAAACCGTTACTCGCGGTGGATGCATTGGCTGTTCGAGTACCACACAAGAATTTTCAGCACCCCAAATCCGTCAGTTTTGTTTATTTACGTATCCGTCGAGTTGAAAATGTGCCTCATCTGAAAAAATGATTTTCTTCGAAAAATCCGGATTAATTTGATGATGTTCCAACACCCAATCAGCAAATCCACGGCGCTGCTCATGGTCCCTTGGCTTGATTTCTTGCACCAATTGAATCTTGTACGCGTGCAAATGCAGATCTTTTACCAAAATTCGTTGCATAGTGGATTTTGAAATGTTTAATTCTTGACCACGATGCCGAATGGAAGTTCCTGGATTCTCGGCCATTCCTTTACTGTGTCTATATTTTCGAGTGACCGACAAGGACGACGACGAACAATGGTCTTCTGATCCTTCAGCGTAAACTTGGTCTCAAATTTTGTAATTAAACGCCTCACTGTCGATTCATTTGGCGCATAATGGCGACCGAAAACTTGACGTAATATGCGAATTGTTTTCGCAAAAGTTTCACCATTTTTGTAATGTGTTTTTACAATAATTAAACGTTGTTCGTTTGAATACTTCTCCATATTCTTAAATCGAGTGGTCTGTACTTGACAACTGTCAAAAAAAAATCACCGTACAACTCGTATTAACAAAATGGCGGCAAATTTAAATCCGGCGCTCTTGTTGGGACACCCTTTATCTCCCAAAATTGAGCTCTTCAATGACATTTTAGTTGTTGATTCGCTATAATTAGAAGAGGAGTGAGGATCTTTTATTTGGTACCATGACCACTTTTTATTTGTTATTTTCCTATCGTTGTTATCATCCAGGGATTAAGTTTTAAACATTTTGAACAATTGACTATTGTCAATTGTATTGTTATTGTTTTTTTTAAACTTGCGACACACATTTTAATAGTTGAGACATATTTCAAACTAACGATTGTCTGCCACTCCCAGACTAAGCATGAAGTAAAATTTCGAGTTTAGAAAAGCCCCGCGTAGAAAATTTGTCGAGGGTCGCGCAGCGACCCGAGACAAATTTTCACGGGGCTTTTCTAAACTCGAAATTTTACTTCATGCGCCACGCGTATAAACCACTGATTTAAAGTAAAGTTGAATATATATATAGATCGAGAGATAGACTTATGTATATATATTCAACTTTATTAATTTTCTACTCGAAATTTTACTTCATGCTTAGTCTGGGAGTGGCAGCCAATCGTTAGTTTGAAATATGTCACAACTATCAAAATGTGTAAAAGATATTATAAAATAAACAATATAAGTTATTTTACAGTACAAACCGTAAGGTGCGATTCAAATTGAACTCATACTGTTCTTCCATTTATATCTGCTCTGTTTGTTAAAAATCATTACTGAAATGTATTTGCTAAGTGGAATTGTTATTTTTTTAAGAGAACTGACTGGATTACCTAAAAAAAATTGAGAAAATTGTATTTCATTATTGCCTTTATTTTGTAATTCTATTAAGCTTTTTTTGTTCTCATAATTGTCATTGTTTCGAAATGGTTTATACGCTGGAATTAAGTTTCGTAAGAGCCCTTAAAAGCGTCGGGAATAACCGTTCTCTTGTATCGTAACATGCAAATTTTTTTGACGGCACTCGCCTTTCCGCCCTCTTTCCCAGTCCGAATGAAATTTTACGATTATGCCGACATTAATGCGGCAACAGCAATAACGGCCGTTAATTATCATCGCTTTGTAACGGCTCCAACTTTCCCTAATGACCTCTCCACCGACACTCCACTCTCAATAAATTAAAGCTCCGCACATAAATATACATATTCATCCTATGAAAAAAAATTCATAAAAGTCCATGAATGATTAGAGTAAACGTTTTTATTTTATAGAAGCAATAATTCATATATTTTATTACTGTTTGGATTTTTGTCAAATATTTGTAAAATGTATTAATGTAAGTTTAAATATAAAATCAAGCTGTCTTTTTTTGAATATTGTTATTTCAGTATTTTATCCACCGGGCGCATAAAGTACAATTCAAAATACTCTAGTATTTTATACGCGGGGCACATAAAGTAAAACTTCGAGTTTGGAAAAGCCTAAAATTATACTTCATGCTTATTCAAGGAGTGGAAAACACTCGTTAGAAGTTTTAAGTTGAACGCTTTTATAGAAACACTAAGGCCCAGTTGTTGAATAGTGGCTTAGGCCGAGTTTAGACTTAAAGTCGGCTTAAATACATTTCGGTGTTTTTCAATCATAGCTTATTGCTAAGAAGTGGTTTAAACTCGAGTTTTTCTAAGCTGCCAACCATCACCGCTTAACGTCCAAAGCTCGTTTTCATAACCTCAAACATCAAAAATTGTTGACGTTATTAATACACAATTAGCCAGAATATTCACCTTATGAATATTTACACATTTTGTTTATATTGACCTTTCAATGAACTTTTTGGTATTCTTTCCGAATTCTTAAATTTGTCAATTTATTTCTCAGCCTGTGTTGTATAGAGAAACTTCATTTTTTTTACGCGTGGTGCATGAAGTAAAACTTCGAGATAAGAAATGTAAATGTTTACGTGAAAATTTGGTTTAAGGAATTTTAATAATTATTGTAGTTATCTCTTTCTTCACTGATTAGTTTTATTTACTAAATGTACATTTCGAACACTATGTGTTCATTCTCAATAGTAATAGTGTTCGAAATGTACATTTAGTAAATAAAAGTAATCAGTGAAGAAAGAGATTACTACAATAATTATTA
Organism: Philonthus cognatus; assembly: GCA_932526585.2. Taxonomy (NCBI): domain Eukaryota; kingdom Metazoa; phylum Arthropoda; class Insecta; order Coleoptera; family Staphylinidae; genus Philonthus; species Philonthus cognatus. The sequence goes on from OW052244.1 coordinate 43,318,767, forward strand.
GAAAACACTTCACGTTACTAAAAGAAGAATATTAAGGAATTTAATTTTGTTTAAAAATTAAAATAAAACAAATTTTACCGCATAGCTTTAAAAACTCTCTAATTTATACAGAATGAATCAAGGTTCAAGATACAATCAACAAGAATTACGTTCTTTACACAGACGTGGAATTAATGCCAATCAATTGAGAGTTAAGTATGAAATGTTGAATATTTTAAAATATAAAAACGAATTAAAATTAATATCGACTTTCTGCAAAAAGTTTGTCTCCAAATATTCATTGAAACAACTACTTCTCGAGCTAATACCCCGACAGATATTGAATTATACAATGAATATTTGCGTTACACGACAGCACTGCTGTTCTATGCATAATTTATATGCAAAATACAACATCAGGTCAAACTATTCTTTAACCAAACTAAATGAAACAAAAGGAAATTGAAATAAATTGAAAAAATTATAGGGAATGAATTTTAATTGTCTTAAGCCATCTACAGACGCGTTTCGAGATTTATCCCTCATCAGTATAGCTTTGCTTAAGACTTTCAATACAAAAATATTAAAATAAAATAAACAGGAAACTTACAGGAATGCCGAAGTGTGTCGTTGAAACAGGTACACAAAACTGGGGCGAGTAAAAATGAAGGAATGTTATTTATAGGTAAAGGATTAAGTTAATTTTAATTCGTTATTATATTTTATAAATATTCTGCAACCTATTGACAAACTCAATTATTCTTTATGATAAATTGTCTGTTGTTAGTTGAATATGTTAATTGAATTTTGTTTGAAAATTTGTAAAAAACTTAAATATTATTTCAAAGCTTGAAAAACTTAGCAATTTATGCAGAAATAATCAGAATTTTAGATACAATAAACAAAAATTATTTTTTTTATTTTTTAAATTTAGAATTTTTATACCTGTTTGATACATATGTTTGCTCTTACAATAATAGTTTTTGTAGGGTTTTGTACTGAAATATTGTGAAATTCAAAATACATATGTTTGATCTCACATTAATAGATTTAACTTTCTTTTAATTGCTTTGAGATTTGTAGGTATACTTAAAAGACATAATCCCTGTTCCTATGTTAATTTCGCATATATATATACAAGGTGGCCAGAAAAGGTGTGATAATCTTCGGGTAAATTGATTAATTTCAAGCAGAAAATTTAAGTAAAAAAATATTGTATTGTGGCTTATAACTCCTCACGAGCCAATTTAAAGAAATGTAAATTTGGCAGCAATGGATCAAACAAGTGTTTAATTTAATAATAATCATAAATTTAACAAATCTACAAAAATTAATATTTGAAGTATACATCAAAAATGTATAGTAAATGTTCAAATTGATAACCATCCGTTTCTAAGCAGATCTGGAGCCGTCGTGGGATAGAATTAATTACTCGGAGCAACATCTCTTCAGTAATTAATTCCACTGCAACACGAATTCTATTCATGACGTCTACATTGTCCACTGGAGGTGTTGCACACACCTTTTCTTTTAGAAATCCCCAAACGAAAAAATCAAGTGGATTCATATCCGGCGACCTTGCTGGCCATAGTATGGGTCCATTGCGCCCAATCCATCTATTTGGAAAATGTTCGTCCAACCATTCTCTTGAAATTCTTGCTGTATGAGGTGGTGCACCATCATGCATGTACAGCATGTTGTTTACTAAATTTAGTGGAACATTCTCCAAAACTTCTTCTAAAATATTTACATAATTTAAGGCATTTAATCTTTGATGAATAAAAAAAGGCCCAATTACACGTAAATTTAGAATACCAAGCCAGACGTTAACTGAAAATTTCCTTTGATGTCCTATTTCTCTAACCGCCCGAGGATTTTCTTCTGCCCAAATGTGATAATTATGACAATTAAATACCCCATCTCTAGTGAATGTACATTCATCACTTTAAAGAATTTTAAATAAAAAAATTGGTTCTTCCCGAATTTGATCTAAAATCCTGTCACAAAACATACGTCTACGCTCGTTATCATTTTCATACAGTGGTTGAACTTTTCTTGTATGAAATGGACGCATTCGATTTTCTTTCAATGCTGCATCGATTGTTATTTTACTGGGGACATTTAACTGTTGAGCTATTTGTCTCGTACTAATATTGGGATCTTCTTGAACTGCATTCAATATCTGTTCTTCTAGGTGAACAGTGCGACGTTCCCTAGGTCTCCCTCCATCTATGTTATTATAAACGAACGACCCAAAAGTACGTAGCCTTTGGTCTAATTTTCTAAACGTATTTACGCAGGGCTGTTGGCGATTTGAATATCTTCTTTGGTACTCATCTTTGGCACTAGTTGCATTACCATTGCAGAATCCAAATATCATGTACATATCTGCATACTCGTTGAATGTGTACATCTTCAAAAAGTATGATGAACTTATACAAACTTACACAAATAAATTATGACAAGTATATGTCAAAGTTAAGTGAAATTTAATAAGGTTACATATGAAAATACATAGTTGCCAGGTCCATTTTTATTAAAAAAATGCTTCTGAAGAAGTTATTAATTTGTTAAAGTTTTCAATTTATTTATCACCTATGTCATTTAAATTTTACAAATGTGTAATTGATTGTAAGTTCTATTGATTTTTTCCAAAATAATAGAAAATAACACTAATTTCCAGAGATACGTTTAATATTTTAACGACCTCGTGAGATGTTACGAGGAAGAATACAATATTTTTTTATTTAGATTTTTTATCCAAAATTAATTAACGAATCACACTACCGGAAGATTACCACACCTTTTCTGGCCACCTTGTATATATATATATATATATATATATATATATATATATATATATATATATACAGAGAGTTTTATGTAACACCGAACATTTTCATAACAAGAATTTTTCTTTTAAGTATATATATGCAGACGTTGTAGATTTCACTACGCTCGGTTTATTGAAAGAATACAATTTGAAACTTTAAACGAGTGTTTTCCACTCCCAGGTTAAGCATGAAGTAAAATTTCGAGTTTAGAAAAGCCTGAAAATTTGGTTTGGTCGCGTAGCGCGAAGCGCGGAGCGGCCAAACCAAATTTTCAGGCTTTTCTAAACTCGAAATTTTACTTCATGCGCCACCGGCACAAAACACTGATTCAATGTAAAGCTCAGCGGTGTGTTTTAAACATCGTAATATGTCAGTGTTTTGTACCGGTGGCGCATGAAGTAAAATTTCGAGTTTAGAAAAGCCTGAAAATTTGGTTTGGCCGCTCCGCGCTTCGCGCTACGCGTCCAAACCAAATTTTCAGGCTTTTCTAAACTCGAAATTTTACTTCATGCTTAGTCTGGGAATGGAACACATTCATTTTAAGTTTCAAATCGAACTCCTTTTAAAAAAACAACGATTATCTAAAGATTTACTGAATATAGGCTGTAATTGGGACATGTATACTTGAAAGAAAAACTCCCTGTATGTACAAGTTGAGGCATTAATCGCAATTGATTAGCTACAATTTGTAATGGTCATATAGGCAACCTAATTTACACAAAACATAAAACTTAAAGGTGTCAAATCGTATTTTATGAAAATGTTCGGTGGTATATAAAACTCTTTATATATATATACACACACCGGCAAAATTATAGGAACGCAGATAAATTCGATATTTTTTTCTCCGTGCAACTTTTTTTTGGGCAATTTCAGCGGCAAAGCTATGTGCCATTGTGAAACCTCTTAAAAAAATGAACCAAAAAGTAGCGTTTTTGCTCTAGAAGAATTATACACTTTGACTTTGTTTAAACATGTAATAAATAAGAGAAATTAAACATATTATTTTTTTAATATCGTGTATTGCCTCCACGAGCCCTAATGACTGCAGTCATCCGCCTTCCCATACTTCTGATGACGCCGTCGATCATTTCTTGAGGCAAATTATCCCATTCTTCAATTAAAGCAGCTTTCACTTCTTCTGTGTTTTGGACAGCAGGAATTCTTGACCTAAGTTGTCTACCTAGTATGTCCCAGACATGTTCAATCGGATTCAGGTCCGGAGAACATGCTGGCCAATTTATTGTTGTTATACCCATTTGGTTTAAATAGGCAATTACACAGCGAGCGACGTGCGGACGAGCATTGTCTTGCATTAAGACAAAATTTTCCCTAATATGTGGAGCGAACGGTATCACAAGGTCTTGCAGGATATCCCTAATGTACCTATCCGCATTTAAAGTGCCGTCCTGAATCACCACCAACTCTGTGCGTGCCCCTAAACATACGCCGCCCCATACCATAACTCCACCAAAAGAGACAGCAGGAGTAAAATTAAATGGTGCATTTTGTTCTCCTTGACGTCGATACAATCTTTCCCTACATCCGTAAACAAAACATGACCCCATTGGTCATTATTCCAATGCTGGTATTCTCGAGCGAAGTCTAGTCGCGCTACTCGATGTCCTCTCTGAAGTTTTGGGGCTTTTATTGGCACATACGACTTCAAACCAACTTCTTTAAGTCTTCTTCTTACTGAACGTTCACTTATATTGGTTCTACGAACTTCTTCCAGTACGTTTCTTGTTTAAACTGCAGTTTGACGTCTGTTTCGCAGTGTTTGCAACGCTATAAACCGATCATCTATGGCAGTGGTTGAGCGTTTTCTACCCTGACCTCGTCTTCTGACATACAAACCAGTCTGTCTCCAATGGGTAACACTGCGATGGATCGTTGATTTTGATTTTCCAAACATTTGGGCAACCTCTCGGAAGGTCCGACCATTTTCGATCAATTCTATTGCCCTAGCGATATCAGTCGGTGCTAAATCACCCATTATTAACTGGTTGATAACCAAATTGACGATTGTAAATAAAAAAAAACAAATTCAAACGATAACTTATTAAAAAATACGAACTTTTGTCCAAAGAAAACACGCGTTTCAAATATAAGGCAACAATTAACACAATACTATACAACTTAAAGAGATGTCAACATGTAATTACAAGTCTCAAGTTTTAACTAATGTTTTAAAAAATGACATATGGTAGTAGGAAATGCGACGCCGTCTAGATCTAGCCAGTAAAAAAAGAAATTTAATGAATAAAATTAAATGTAGTATCCGTTCCTTTAATTTTGCCGGTGTATATATATATATATATATATATATATATCGTGTTAAATCTTAGTAGAATAATTATTTGGAGGGTGAATCGGGTCGAAAATTACGACGCATTAACAGAAAGAGCAAGCACAGAGCCACGCCAACGCCAACTCGTCAACGCCAGCATTAATGGAATTCCACGTGAGAAACTCTTGCTTCAACAATAATTTTCATTAGTATGCCCCCGCACTTTATTCCCAATGTCGCTCAGTTAGTTTCTAGTTTCGCCCCGGGCGAAATTTCCGAGAGGTTAATTATTTCCCAGACGCCGCGATTCCCAAGTCTTAATTCATTTCGATCCGCGACATTCCGGATTACCATGCTAATGCGTTATAATTACCAGCGTCTGCGAAATTATCACTTTTGCGCACACGGGGAATAATTGTACTTGCTTGATACGAGTGGATGAATGCATGGCAGAGGGGAGGATGTTTTATGGTGAAGTGGAAAGTTTAAGCTTAATTTGAGTTTAAAACTCAATTCCTGGATGATAACAACTATAGAAATATAAAAAATAAAAAGTGGTCATGATACCACTTCTCTCCTAATTATAGCGAAACAACAACAAATATTTTATTGAACTAGCTCAATTTTGATGGGAGATGGGAGAAAAGGAGAAAGGATTAACACAGTGTTAATCCATTGATAATGGTCGCTTTATGTCCCAAATGCATGTACATTTGGTAATTCAAATAAACGTGTGAAGAAAGGTTATTAGTGGTTATTCGTCAAATTAAATATAATGTGTTATATTTAATTCATTTGATTTCAATGCTGCTATAGACAGTTGCCTAACTTGTTTTTTTTTTGTTTAGTATCTACTGCTACGTGTATAATGTGTTATATTCATTTAAATTCATCTTTAGTGCTGCTGATAGGGAATTGTAGGTTTATCTGGAAAAAATAACTCTCCTATTTAATTTTCAGTACTGCTATAACGATGGAAGATAGTTTTACCCCTTCCGTAACACAAGATCAGATTTTCGAAAATATAAAGTTGCATAAGGAAGTTTTGGGAAGCGTGAAGATGCAACCATGGAATATGAGGAAAAAGTTACGACTGGTCATGCAGGCGAAGGCGTATATTAAAAAACATGAAGGAGCTCTGCAAGAGAGATTAGCTCAAAGTCATTCCACGAAAGATATTCTAGCTAGATGCAATATTTACCTAATTAAAGTAAGCATGAAAAATCCTAATTGTTGTAGGATATTATTAAATTAATCGAATGGAGTGGAAACAAGATAATACTAGAAAAAATTATAACTGAAAGGCATCTTTTTAATAATTCTTAACTTTTCAACGTCACACATTAAGTTTTATCTATCTTTTTGGATGTAACTAGTGTTACAATTATATCTATTACATACGATTCCTATAAAAATAATTTAAAAATTAAACACGTTTACTTATTTGGTTTCATTCTTTATTATTCTTTTTAGAAATGGCAACATTTCAAGAGAGAAGCAGCCAACTTATCCAACTGGTTGATTCCTTGGGAGAAGCGCATAAAAGAAATCGAGTCACATTTTGGTTCTGTTGTCGCTTCATACTTTATATTTCTTCGATGGCTTTTTTGGGTAAATATGGTCATTGCGATAGTTCTCATAGCTTTCATCGCAGTTCCAGAGGTAAGTACTTACTTAGAAAATACAGCTAAAATGTTAAGTAGACAAATACATTTTATTTTTTCAAATAACATGGTTTTCACTTGTAAGTGTAATATTATTATAGAATAATTTGTGCAAACAGAATTATTTAATGAAAAATGTCGACATCTCTTGCTCAAAAGATGTAAATATTAACCCTTTTCGAATCACGAATCCGAATCATCTAATATGATTCGAATCGCGAATACTCGAATAAAGGATTCGTAAGAGTTAATTATGATTCGAATCAAAGATTCGAATATTGTTTTTTCGAATCACGAATACAAATCCTTTAAGAATAAATTTGATTTTATTATTTTTTTGCAACCATTAATATATAAATATCGTTACTAGTTGTTTTAATAAAAATATTCAAAACCTAATTGTTTATTATTAACACTGAACATCGTTGATAACAGACTAAATATCTGATTCCCTGTCACTCTGATTAAAGATGTATTTGTGTGTTTCTGAACTTCAAATCAGTGTTTTGTACGCGTGGCGCATGAAGTAAAATTTAGAGTTTAGAAAAGCCCGAAAATTTTCACGGGGCTTTTCTAAACTCAAAATTTTACTTCATGCTTAGCCTGGGAGTGGAAACACCTGTTCAAAACTTAAAATTGAACTCTATTATACAATCGACGAATGCCTGAAAATTACATAAATAAAAAAGTCACTGAATATCATTAAAACCGGGAAAGTCAGAGAAAAGTCACGAATTGTATTCAAATTGGCCAAAACACTAACAAAAAAGCCATATGATATTAAATTTGACAAAATCAGCAGAAAAGTTACAAAACACGTAAAAATCTATAAAATTAACTTAAATATTGACAAAAACAATGAAAACAACAAAATGGGGGTTTCTCACAGATGAAAGTTATATTAAAAGGCCAGTGAAAAAAATCTTGAGTCAGGAAAATGTCGAAAAAATTTAACATTCCAGATTGTGGCTACCATGTCAGTATTACTTCAAATATAATTAAAATAATTTTTGTAAACTAGATTTGTTACGCGGTGGGGTGCTTCGCAGTTGGAATTTAAATAAAATCTTCGTTAAACAATTGAGGTGTTAAACGAAGACCCACATCGCAACTTCCGGCTAGCTATTTAGTCACTGAATAATAAAATTATGCTTACCAGGGTAATCACTTCACTGATTCTAAGTTAAAAGGTAAATGAAAGGTTTGAAATTGAACTTTAAAAGTAAATGAAAACTTTAGTCAAAGAGTAACAAAATGTATTAACACGAAACAAATTAAACAACGAATATAAATTTACAAATGAAGATAGAAAAATAAACAAGCATAAGAAAAAAACAAGAAATACAATTAAAAAAATAACTTACGTACTACCACTGGGTCGTAAAGAAATTTAGCGTAGTGACGATGCACGGTTCGAAGACTTTTTCGAAGTGATGTTGACGGGTCAACAGACTTTTTTGAAGTGATTTTAGCCCTTGAGGCCGGCGGTATTTATTTGGTTTTTGGTCAACCCTCTTCCGTCTTACCCCTCTGGCGACCACCAACTTTCGTTGGCCGAAATAAAAATGGTCGAAATAAATATTAAATATTGTAACGGGGTAGTACGACGCGCCGCTAGTAGTACTAAAGCGCTCCACACGACCCTCCCCGCTTGCGCCACCATCGCATCACAACGCACCGTAATGTCGCACCCCCACGCGATTCCACCACCGTAGAAGGGAGGACCACCCGCTGTGCACCCTATATAACCAGCCGCACCGCTGAGTACCAGCAGAGTTCCACAAGCTCTTAGCTCTAGCAGTTGTCCGAACCCTTGTGTGGTCAGAAGCTGTTATTAGCAACGACTTTTGTGAATTCCTCTACGAGAAAGCCGATCCCTTGTGTGGACAGTTTTGCTCAACAACGTATCCAAAGATTGCTGACTTCAAGGAAGCCGCTCCCCTGTGTGGACAGCCCTTGCTATCAACCGCCTCCAAGGAAGCCGCCCCCCCCTGCGTGGACAGCCCTTGCCGCCGATTTACTTACTCCAGCCGCCCCTCACGCCCTAAAGACTCATCGCTCTAATATACATACTTTGTAAATATTCTTGTAAAATAAATAATGTTAACTGAGCCAGCTACAATATTAATATTTTGAAATACAAAATATGTCATTATATGCGCGATATGATTCTGCGTCCGGACATATATGACATATTTTGATTCGAGCTAAGAACGGGGTTTAATAGACGTTTAATTTAATTAAGCCGAAGGGGTTGACCGAATTTGCCTAAAAGTAATACCAACGATGTGGAATGATAACGCGCATCGTTTGGTATACCTAGCAACAATATGCATAAACAATTACGCCTACCAACTCCTAAAAACATATAAACAATAGGAGTGTTATGCCTGGACTTAGAAAATGTATAATAATAAGGAAAATACTGAATAGAAGTTTATGAAACTTCGTCCAAGCATAACGGGGAGCATAGTAATTGTTTATACATATTTGTTGCTATGTGGAACATCGTCTAAAAGCAAATTAGTAACAATTAAATATCATGACAGCTCGCGGTTTATATCCTTCTGGTTCGAACTAACCATATCGTGTTTAGTGTCGTTCGAATCGTCTTTTCCTCAGTTATCCGATGAGGGTTGTGACGTTCGCGTATGTATTCTACATACGCGAACCACGTAGGGGATGTTCCTATCCCTTGCATTCGGCGGTTTTATAACCCCTGACGTCATGCCCGATTCTTTTGTGCGTCGCACGTACGTTTCGCTCGCGCGATCGGGCCGGTGGCAGATAGCGGCGTCCCATCGCAGATGTGGCGAACTCGGGGATAACCGGGAAATCCGTATATATTTTGGACAACCCTGGAACTGGAAATAGCGGATGCTGTAGAGTTCCACCCATGGATGGCCGAGAGGAGTTTTGAGCTGTCTGATGTTCGAGGGCGCTATTTGACGAGATTCCACTAGGCAACCTATCTAACTTAAATAATATCAATGTATGGCGCGAACTTTACTCATTTGGAAAATAAAAGAGAATGAAGCAATATTCTGTACTGAAAAATAGAATGAGGTGAATTGGGACCGTTGTTCCGAATATTAAAATATGTAACAAAATAACGCCCGTGGTTATGTTGCAGCTGAAATATTGCTGAATGAACAAGTTGACGACGCTTACGGAAAAGCGCCGGTAACAGATTATTATCTGTAAAAATATTTTCAGTCATTTAATGTTCTTATCAAAGCATTCAGTTTGAAGTTTCGAACGAGCGTTTCCACTCCCAGACTAAGTATGAAGTAAAATTTCGAGTTTAGAAAAGCCCTGTGCGACCCGAGACAAATTTTCTGGGCTTTTCTAAACTCAAAATTTTACTTCATGCGCCACGCGTATGAAACAGTGATTTAACGAGAAATTTAAAAACACAAAGGACATTTTTCATGTTAATTCTCACAATTAATTCGAATTATTTTTGACGATTTAAATCCGTTTGTAAGTATTCGAATCCATTTATAAGCATTCGAATTCTTTAATAAATATTCGAATCCTTTTATAAGGATTCGAATCACCCATATTTGGATTCGAATACGAATCCTCTTAAAAAAAAATGTAACGAATCCTGATCACGAATCCAGTAGAACTAAAGTATTGGAATGCCTCTTTTGAATCCTCCAAAGGGATTCTAATCCAGGATTAGAATCCTGAATGATTCGAATCCTGCCCAGCTCTGCCTTTTAGTTATAAACTAAGTGCTATTAATCTACATTTAAAAATTTTAAACTTAACAAAAAAAATTGTAATATTTTTTAATTGTCAACTGAGCATTGGGGGGGGATTAAATAAAGAGTAAGTAGTTTAGTGTTCTTTTATTCGGAATTACACCATACTGTTAAGAACTAGTAAGCCTAAAACGTGTGTATTATCTTGGGAATGCTGGACTGAATGTTGATAAAGTTATTTATAATACGAGTAGATTGTTTTATTGTCATAACTATCTCATATACATACATATCAAAGACGTTATCAATAGAAGATACTGTATAAATTAACGTAAACTATACACAAAGTAAACCTCCCTTTATCTTGGCACTATTAATCGTTGATTAATTCAAGTCCTTGGGGCGTGCGAGAAAGGGAGGGCGATTAGGAAGCGTTTACTTCCTAATAAATTTGTGTTTGGTGTAAACAAAGGGCGGATCGTCGGTCGTCTCTAGGAAGTAGATGCCCGAAGGGATCGTGGGGTTAGCCGCAATGCCCATGGGGTAGTGCATTAGTTCGCGCGACCTCCCTTTTAGATAATCACCCCAAAGGTCGTAGTTGTAAGCCTTGAATACCAGGGCCCTCTTCACTGAAGCCGACCAATATTCACAGGCCCTTATATGACTACAAATTGCTACAATACAATAAAGACATAATGTTTAAATCATAAAGGGTGTCGAATTACAAGTGACCCCATTTTAATTATTAAGTACACAAATTTCAAACATCTAGTTGTAATGATTATAAATATCAAATGTACTGTCATATCTCAAGTTTTGTTAGATATCTCCATTTCTAACGAAACTTGAGATATGACAGTATATTTGATATTTATCATGCCGACTGCTCAAAGAATATTCTGTGTAGAGAAGATTTTAAGAATTTATTCAATTATTCAAACACAGCGACCGTTCTGGCAAGAATTTAATGTTGAAGTGGTTTCTTCTCTTAAGACAATAAGATGATGGGTTACAAACTATCACCATAGGGGATCAGTTGTGGATTTGAAACCCCTTGGCTCATATTTCTTCGAAGGTGAATTGGGAAATCCAGTAGTTAACCGTGAACGATATGTGGAAAGGTTGCAAATGTTTTTAGTGGATGCCATTGATCAACTCCGGTTACCATTAGATGTTACATGGTTTCAAAAAGGCGGTGCAAGGTCTCATGTGTCAAATTCATCTATGGAAGTACTGCGAGAGATATTTCCGGCTCGTCTGCTATCTCAGCGTAGAGATTAGCCTTGGCCTACGCGCTCTCCTGATTTCTCGCCTCCAGATTACTTTATGTGGGGCTATGTTAAATCAAAACCGTACCAGAACCGACCTTAAACTCGGGAAGACTTTAAAAATAAAATAAGACAATCTATTGCTGAGATTCCGGCTGAAATATGCCAGCGTGTAATGGGATTAATATTGCACCGCGCGCAGATATGCATCGATAGAAATGGAGGTCATCTGGCTGATAAAAATTTTAAGTATTGAAGAGAAAATAATTAAGAATATAACTTGGAATCTCATGTTTAATTTCCATCTTTAATTTCCAAAAAAAAAAACAATTTAGTTGCATATTTGTACTGCCTTTAAATGGATCACTTATAATTTGACACCCTTTATTATTATTATAATTTTGTTATTTAAGACATATTTACTTACAAGAAGCACATCCTGGTTGACTCCTTCCCCCGTTAGGATAATAATCCACCTCTCCCAAGGCCCTCATCGTCCCAAACCCGTCACCGTTCGTATGAATAACATCAACAAACCGCGCGTCCCTTTTCCCAATTCCAATTTCCCCATTGTTGTCGGCATTCCCCATTAAAAACCCGTTCCGATTGAAAACCCTCCGCGGACTTATCGTTGGATCCAAGGCAGTAATCCTCGAAATAGATTTCCCCGTCTGCCTCCGTATCTCCCTTCCGGCGTGTCCGGCAGCCAGGGCCCCCAAACCGTGCCCAACAAAATGCAACCCTCTGAAACTCACCCTCTTAGATTTCAACAAAAATAAAGTGAAATTTGATAATTTCTCTCCGACCAAACTCGTGTGTTCGTATGCATCGTTAAAAACTGCGTGGGATAAGGGGGCCCAGTCCACTACGATCACGTTCCAGCGACCTGTTGATGTCATCACTGTAATTAGAAGTTAGGGGGTTGATATTAGGGGATGAATGAGGGTAGGGGATTTGTGATTCGCTCACCCTCGCGCATTTCCTTTATCCAGGGCACGTCCTTGTCGTCGGTCCAGGAGTGGATTATGAACTTGGTCGGTTTCCTTAATGTCATCCCGGATGATACTAAGGCGTTCGGATCGTTTGTGAGCAGCTCCCGATCTTGCTCTGGGTTTTCTCTGCAAATGAAAAGTTATTTTTTGTTGGGTTGATAAAATTGAAGTCGCTTTAGGAAATTGAATAGAAGACAGACGCAATCCTAAACATTTCATTCTGTTTTTTTTTTCTTTCTTAGAACAATATAATAAGCTCCTTCTATCAGTGGCGGCTCGTCCACAAGGGCTGCGGGGCTGCATTCCCCCCAACCAGAATAAATTGAAAGATACATATTTTAGACCAGGGGTTGGCAACCTTTTTCAGTATAAGGAATATTTCAGAAATGCGGGAGTTCGGCGGAAACCTTGGGATTAAAAGGATAATTGGTGATTTTTTTTTTAAATATGTGTATATTTTGAATTGCACTTTTACATTTTGTAAACAGGGGCATATTTTACTTAAAAACAATCGTAATACTTTTCCAGTATTTAACCCGGAATTTGACAAGTGGCTTTTTTGTACATGGTCCCACAAGTGGAGTGTAAGTATCTTCTTCAAAAATTGGTTTTGCTAATTTCAATAGTAAAGTTGGACTTCTTAAAAATAATAAAATAATTCTTTATATTATGGTTACATATAGAACCAAACAGAAAAAAAAACATCTTGCAATTTATAATGGATTCAAGAAGAACCAAACCTATTAATGTAGTTATTTGAGTTACGTGAAGATTTTATTTCAATTTTAAGACTTTTCTAAACTCGAAATTTTACTTTATGTTTAATCTGGAAATGGAAAGATGCTTGAAATTGAACTTAAAAAAAACAACGAATAGCTGATAATTTACAGCATATAATTGGGATATGTATACCAAAAAGAAAAACTCCCATACGCCTTTTCTAAAAGAGTTAAATTTGAAGCTATAAACTAGTGTTTTCCACTCCTAGGTTAAGCATGAAGTAAAATTTCTACTTTAGAAAAGCCTGAAAATTTGGTTTGGTCGTGTAGCGAAGCGGAGCGATCAAACCAAATTTTCAGGCTTTTCTAAACTCGAAATTTTACTTCATGCGCCACGCGTATTTAACACTTAATACACTGAAATATTGTGAACAAGTGAACTATACTTGAAATGAGTGTCTTGTGCGCGTGGCGCATGAAGTAAAATTTCAAGTTTAGAAAAGCCTGAAAATTTGGTTTTGTCGCATAGCGCTACGCGTTCGCGAGCAAACCAAATTTTCAGGCTTTTCTAAACTCGAAATTTTACTTCATGCGCCACGCGTATTTAACACTTAATACACTGAAATATTGTGAACAAGTGAACTATACTTGAAATTAGTGTCTTGTACGCGTGGCGCATGAAGTAAAATTTAGAGTTTAGAAAAGCCTGAAAATTTGGTTTGCTCGCATAGCGCGTAGCGCTACGCGACAAAACCAAATTTTCAGGCTTTTCTAAACTCGAAATTTTACTTCATGCTTAATCTGGGAGTGGAAAACACTTGTTTAACGCTTCCAATTAAACTTAAAAAAAATCAACGAATATATGATCATTTACAGCGTATAATTGGTATATGTATACCAAAAAAAAAACTCCATGTATGCTCAAAATACCTAATAAATCCAAAATACCTTATAATAGTAATTTTGAGCAAAAACTTTAATTGGTATAGCAAAGTATTCGCATTAAATTATCAGAAACTGCAAGAACTTCAGTCACCGAGAATGAACGAGATATGATTTTTTTAAATCATGTTCAAGTTTATACTTTTTAAGAGATAGTTTTGAAATCGCATTTTTTGCAGAAAATATATAAGAACAAGGTATGTTCTTATATATCTAAAAAATTTAGTAATTACTTACCTTTATCTAATTCTGAAATTAAAAATTTATTATAAATACAAATAATGTTTAATAAACTTTTAATGCGGTTGTATTTATAGGTTAAATAAAAAATTAAGAACTGTTTATTTACTGCTGTTCAACAGTAAAGAAACAGTTATTATTTTTTTATTTATAGACAAAAAGTTGAACTTCGATATTGTATATTTAAAGAAGAAGCATCTGAAATCATGTTTCTCTTCAAATTAAAATATTTTGACACGAATCAGAAACCTATGATTTTTAATTATTGTAGCCTAATTTACATAATTCACTCACTGTGCCACGTGTCAAACTCGGGGTTAAGAATATCGAAAAATGTTTCAAATTAAAGTTGTAGATCTGTAGGTACACTTGAAATGCAGTAAAATAATAATTTTAACAACTTTTTTGGGGTTTTTGCGTTTTTAGACAAGTAGCACAGGACGAGAATACAATTTTATATGAGAAATAATCACTTCGTCGCAAACATGGCCCCTCTGAAAGATGTGATGTGTGCAAAAAGTTTTGACAATTCGGGTATCTTGTCAAATTTTCGTGGGTCATCATGGATTTTGTAATAACTCAAAAACTATTTGAGTTACCGTCATCTGGGCTGACTTTGGACAGTGGGGTGAGATTGGGCAAGTTGAAGTAGCCGCGTTTTTAATTTAGTAACTTTTAGGTTATGCGTTTTGCAATGTTGCTTTTAACAAATATCGTTGGCAGAACTGTACGCTATAATATTTTGACCTGGTTTAGGCTGACACTGTTGAGAAAAAAAAAACTGTATAAAAAGTAACAATAATAATTCAAATTCAAAACTATTTGAGTTCGAGAAAATAAGCTTACGCTTTTTATAGTTTGCACACTTTAAACATATTGTATAAAAAATTACGAAAATATTCGTGAATAATGGAAACAATACGTCTTAATTAATAAGACAACTTAAGACAATAAATACCTATTGAAACAACTACTTCCCGTGCAAATACACCTCCGGATATTAAATTATACAAAAAAATATTAAAAATCTTATTTGATTTATTACAACGCTCTATCAAAGTATATGTAACATTTAGGTCAAATTCTCTTTAAATCAACTAACAAATAAATATGGAAAATAAAAGGGGAATTTACAAGAAATTAGAAATGAAACTACTTGGATTAAAACTAATATCTTAGGCCATCTGTAGACGCGTTTCGAGATTTATCTCTCTTCAGTATAGCTTTGATTATGACTTTTTTAAAGAAGATATTTAGGAATATATTTTTTTAATTTTTATAAAATTATTCAATTTCTATAGAAATAAACAACTTTTTTTTATAAAAGAAATTGTTAAATCGAGCAACTATCAATTACATTACAAAAGCTTAAAAGTAGATAAGAAATATATGGAGAAATAGAATTGTTCAAAAAATGGGCTTTGTTTGGAAATACAACTGAAGAACTAATCTAAGAAAAACTCACAACGGTTGCTAAAATAATAATAAACTTTGTTCTATTGTCGGAAAAAAAACAAAATCGAGAAACTGTGGATAAGTTGCTGTAAATCAACTTAAATTATTCAACGCGCCGAAAATGGCGCTCTCTTTTAAAAAAGGTTGTACAAAATCAATATATAGCTTTAAAGTAATGTATTGTGGTCGCTGTTTCCTTTTTGTATCGCGAAAACAACGCGTTTTTTTAAATCCGATTGATTCATTTAAAACTTACGAGCTTAAAATATTATAAAGGTTTTTAATTTAAATTCACTTGGTTTGTTTTACAAATAAAACCAAGTGAATTTAAATTAAAAACCTTTATGTTAGTAGAAATGTTTTACTAAGTGATCGATGAGGAACAAGTTAACGATATACTAAAATATTAACTGACTCTGACTTAAAATTCAAACCTCAATTTAATCGAAACTTACTTATTGTATAAATGGAATGTAATTTTATCCTCGAAACGGTGTGCACTTTTCCCGACTTTGGATTCGATATGGTCATCCTGAGACCTTGGGGTTAGACCACTCAGCAGGTACAAAAGCGACAGCAACAGGAAACCCATTGCGAAAAATAATATGCCACTCGAGCTAAATGCTGACACAGTTAGACAGAGTTTGTTTACAATTACGTTATCCTACTCTTATTACAACAAAAAAATAAAACATCGCGAAAATCGTCTTCTTGATAACATTCATTACACAATTACAAACATATTTTATTAAAATAGATCGTTGGAATGTGGAAAACGAGTGTTTACATTCCTTGATGAAGCATGAAGTAAAATTTCGAGTTTAGAAAAGCCTGAAAATTTGGATTTGCCGCGGCGCACGAGCGAAGCGAGTCGCGCCCCGGCAAATCCAAATTTTTAAGCTTTTGTAAACTTTAAATTTTACTTCATGCGCCAGGTGTATATTACACTGATTTTATTTGAAGTTCACTGCTTTTATTATTTATAGACGACTCTGCTTTATTAAAAGTTTTAGAAAATGTTGACTAATTTATTTCTAAAATTGATTCTGTATTAATAATAATTTCGTTTGTTTCACCAAGCAATTTTATTTGCAATAAGTAATACATTATTCTTTTTTCATACTGTTAATTTTGTTTTTCAAATAAAACACTCTTTGTTAACGACAAACTTATAATATGTGCATTATTTAATTGCGTGGGCATCATGAATGGGGTGCATTTAACATTCAAGTACATCAAACACGATAAATGTGGATTTTTAACACGAATATAAATAATTGCCTAGTTCGATTTTTGCCGCTATGCAGTAATAGCGCTGTGCTAGTTAAATCAGCTTCTTCTGTCTTGCATTTGATCATGGTAGTGATGACGTCATCGACGCCATTTTGTTAAAGTACGAAGTAACGCGTCAACATCTCCGCTGTACTCATTCTTAAATCGCTTAAACAATTGTGTTTCTATCTGTCGCGAGTGTTTATTAAAGCGGAACAAATGTTAGCATCGTGAAAACTCCATCCAAACGGAAAAGTTCGTTTTTTGTGCAAAGAGCATGTTTCTATGTAACTTAGGCGAAAGGCCAGATTGTGTGAGTATTATTTATTGTTGAACGATTGTTCATATTTGTGTTAAAGTGGAATTAACCCTATTACACATTCAAATCATAATACCGCAATCTGTTATCATTTATCTGTCAAATTATTATAAAACGAAACCGACCATTAAGAATGATGCGCATTTGATAAATATATATAATAAATGTTGTGTTATATATTGTTGTTGTCGTGAACAAAGTGTGTTGTATAACTCGCATATAATGGCTATTAATCATCGAGCGACTTGCTCCACTCGCCTTCGGCTCGTTCCGCGAACCTCGTTTTGGTGATTAATAGCTATCATTATATGCTCGTTATACAATATACTATTTCTTAATAGTAGACTAAAAAAGACTGTTATTCCTTACTTCACTTTTTAGTAGTTAGAAGTAAGGAATAACAGTCTTTTTAGTGTAATAATAACTTAACGTAAACTCAAAAACATACAGTTCTTAATAGTAGAACTTTGATTAAAACACTTAGTTTGTTTCACTGATTAAATCAGTGAAACAAACCAAGTGTTTTAATCAAAGTTTTATTAATAATTGAATATGTTTCACCACGGCTTAAGTAAGATATTAATTCACTATTTTCTTGACTTCACGGTTTATTATTTTTTTCTCTTTGTGGCAGATGCTGATGGCAGATTTTAAGAAAGACCCAGAGAGGAAGATGATATTACCGGAAGATCGATACAACTCGACGAACTTTTTGACCCTTTGGGATTTCGAAGGGGTCTTTAAATACTCGCCCATGTTTTACGGATGGTACACGAATTTAGATCTGGTGGATAAGGCCTACAGGCTGCCCCTGGCTTACTTTTTCACCGGATTAGCCGTTTACGTTTACAGCTTTGTCGCAACTTTACGCAAGTACGAAAACTATTCAATTAAAACAAACAAACAAAAACCAAAGTAAAATGTATCAGAAAACAAATCTATCACATATAATATAAAATTATGGATACTTAAAAGTAAAATTCTCTGTACTATTATACAGGGAATTTTACTTTTAAGTATACATACAGGGAATTTTCTATTAGGTATACATATGCATACGCTTCGTTCAATTTGAAGCTTAAAACGAGTGTTTTCCACTCCCAGACTAAGCATGAAGTAAAATTTCGAGTTTAGAAAAGCCTGAAAGTTTGGTTTGGTCGCGTCGCGCGAAGCGCGGAGCGGCCAAACCAAATTTTCAGGCTTTTCTAAACTCGAAATTTTACTTCATGTGCCACGCGTACTAAACACTGAAAGCACTGAAATATTGTGAACAAGTAAACTTCGCTTGAAAACAGTGTTTTATACGCGTGGCGCATGAAGTAAAATTTCGAGTTTAGAAAAGCCTGAAAATTTGGTTTGGTCGCTCCGCGCTTCGCGCTACGCGACCAAACCAAATTTTCAGGCTTTTCTAAACTCGAAATTTTACTTCATGCTTAACCTGGGAGTGGAAAACACTCGTTTAAACTTTAATTTGACCTCTTCAAATTTGACCTTTTTTTAAGATTTGACCTTTTTTTAAGACAACGAATGTTTAAAAATCTACAACACAAAATTCGGATATGTATACTCAAAAGAAAAACTTCCAATATATTGTGTAACAAGTATGTGATGTCAGAGTTTATAAACAAGTGATTTTTCAATATTTCAGAAAACTGCATTCTTTGCTATAATTATTTTTATCTCCGTCAATGTTATACAGTATCACATCGCTCTGTTTCTTACTTGAATTTGTAGTTTCTATATCTGAAATTCTACATTTGACTATTTGTTTCCTGTCGATAGAATGGCGAAGAACTCTAGGATGTCGAAATTATCAGAAAAAGAAGACGAGTGCATTTTCTCGTGGAAACTCTTCACAGGCTGGGATTACATGATTGGTAATGCCGAAACGGCCCATAACAGAGTTGCTTCAATTGTTATGAGTTTCAAAGAAGCTCTCTTAGAAGAGGCTGAAAAGAAAAGAGAATCAAAAAGGTATGCTAATAATATTTATTTCTTTTTCTCATAATATTAGGACTAGAAATCTAGAACATCACGATGGTTTTGACCGTTACTACCTGGTAATGCATATCAAAATTAAATGAAACTATTACTATGTTTTTTACCACTTTTATTAATTTATATAAGGTGTTCTAAATTATCGGGTCACTATTGGTAACTTTGTTATCTTTGGAGCTACGAAATTGGTTAAATTAGCAAACTAGTAGTATTTTTAAAGTATTTCTGTTTACACTATCGTAATGTACACAGGTGTTACATATAAATATTTTGACGACTTAAGTTTCGGCAGTGTGAGTGTCATTATCAAGTATGATCATACTCATAATGACACTCACACTGTCGAAACTTAAGTCGTAAAAATATTTATATGTAACCCCTGTATATATATATAAATTAATAAAAGTGGTAAAAAACATAGTAATAGTTTCATTTAATTTTTAAAATCTAGAAAGTTAAAACTATCAATCAAGCAGAAGAAACAAAAGTAGAATGGAATAAAAAAATTACACTGATTCTTTTGTTGTTTTAGTTGGAAATTAATTGGAAGTCGAATTTTGGTTAACACAGCAGTCTTGGGCCTTCTCTTCCTCTCGGCTTTTGCCGTAGTTACCGTAGTTGCTCGCTCAAATGAAAAAGAAGCAAATAGCACGACTTGGAGAAGAAATGAAATTACTGTGGTCATGTCTTTGATCTCATTGTTCTTTCCAATTTTGTTTGAGTTGCTCGGATATTTCGAACACTACCATCCAAGAAAACAATTGAGATTGCAACTAGCTAGGATTATGGTGCTGAATCTACTCAACTTGTATTCACTAATTTTCGCATTGTTTGGCAAAATTAGCAACATGGTGAGTGATAAGTCTTACTTCCACAAAAATTGTTTAAGTTATCAAAATCATAAATTAAATTAGACTGATATCTCCTAGGGTGCTCCACGTATCATGATTTTAGTTGACCGACCCACTCGGTGGGGCGGCGCTGTAATCGCAAATGACGTCATTCGGCGCGGGGAGCGGGCGGGCTTCTTGCTAAGCGGGGTGCGCGGTGCAGGGGGTCATAACATTGAAGAGATGGAGCGGTGCGGGGAACACCGGACGGTATTAAATTACCGTGCGATGCGAGACAGACATAATGAACATGTTAAATTTATATTTTAAAAAGTATTAATTGAGTTTAAGACATTACTTTATTTGAAATAAAACAACACAGTTGGGAGGGTTTCACTTTTATTGTTGAACACTGCAACATGTTTCACCACACAGTGGCTTCATCAGGCAGATAAAATAATTATCATTTAATCTGATGATGAAGCCACTGTGTGGTGAAGCATGTTGCAGTGTTCAACAATAAAAGTGAAACCCTCCCAACTGTGTTGTTTTATTTCAAATAGTATTATGGAGTTTCATCATGTATCCGCCTCATCAATTAAATATTACTTTAAGTTTCAAAGTAGTACTTTGTGACTAGATGGAATTACAGAATTGCTTGATCGAACAGCAACATGCTCATTCTCAATGGAAGAATGCTCCTAGCCCGGTGTGCAGAAAATCTCCACATCGGCGGCTGTCGCATAGTACTTGAAGATCATTCACGAATGCTAGGAATAAATAAAGCGAAATAATGTAGTAACACCCTGATTTCAAATTCGTTTGACTCTAGACTTATTTAAAATAATACACAATAGCTTAAAATTGAAAAATATTATATATACTTATGGTTGTAATTATTTATATTTATTAACGCTCATCTCGAGAGGATTTCGTCTTATCGGCATTTTTGTGCCTTCAGATCGTCCGTGAATAATTCGTTCGAAAAGAACGATTCTGTATGGTGATTTGAATGAACTGATTTTCTATTTCAAGAAGAATTGATTTGTTAATGATTCATTTACTCGAGACGACTGACCGAACGATTTTGGGCGAGCGGAATCGTATTCCCGATTCGGATTTATACATGCGGTCTGAATCCGCCCGACTCGGATGACTAATTTGTTCGCTCGAATCCGCGCGCAAGTTTAACTCCTCTTTGTACATTAGTTTTGTGAGTTGGTGAAAATTCGGCAGAACATTCTATACGACCGAAATGGCGAAATATACTGCCTTTCAAAAAAATCAGAACACAAAGTATATATTACACGATTTTAATGAAATTTACAGAATTTGATCATGTAAATGAACTGCATCGATGATCAAAAAATCAATTGTTTTGGTTACTATTTAATGGTATTTTTGCTTGATTTCACCATTATGAAGAGCTGCTGATTTTTTAGTGTATTTGCTTCTAATATCCATGTAGCCTCTGAGTAGTTTGACGTTTCAGTTTGTAAAACATAAAAAGATGCCCCGTGTTCGTCGGCGTGCACAATATCATCATCTAAGTGAATTTGAAAGGGGTCGCATTATTGGAATGCGAGAAGCGGGTTTTTCGGTTCGTGCTATTGCTGAAAGGGTAGGCCGTAGTGTATCGGTGATCGTACGCTGCTGGTCTAGATGGTCCGAAACTGGGGAGAATCGACGTAGACTTGGATCAGGACGTCCAAGAAGCACCACTGAGCGTGAAGATCGAGCTCTTCGTCTTACAACTTTAAGGGACAGATTTACAACGTCGCGGGCATTGGGAAATGACTGGTTGGCTCTAAATGGCCAAAGAGTATCCATGGCTACTGTTTACAGAAGAATCCGCAGTTTTGGTATAAGATCCAACCGTCCACAATTGTGTCTACTTCTTACTCCGCAGCATCGCAGAGCACGACTTAATTGGTGCAGGGAAAGACAACATTGGACCCATGAATGGAATAACATTATCTTCAGCGATGAGTCTCGGTTCTGTTTGTGGGCTCATGATGGTCGCAGAAGAGTGAGACGTCGACGCGGTGAACGCAGAATTTTACAATTTGCTGTTGAAAGACATACGGCTCTTACACAGGGAGTTATGGTTTGGGGGGCGATAGCATATGGTAGTCGGTCTCCTCTAGTTTTTTTAAAAGCAAGTCTTAACGCGATTCGGTATATTGACAACATTTTACGGCCAGTGTTAGTGCCCTATGTAAATGGTTGCAGAACCCCATTTTTCAGCAAGATAATGCTCGACCTCACACAGCGGCCATTACAAGACATTTTTTTGATAGTGCCGAAATCAATTTGTTACCTTGGCCATCTCGTTCTCCAGATCTATCGCCAATAGAACATGTTTGGGATATGATAGGTGTTAGAATAAGTAACTTACAGCGCCCCGCTAACACTGTAATGGAACATAGAGGTCAAATTATCGAAGTTTGGAATGAAATACCCCAAGTCGATATTGACAGCCTGATTCCTAGCATGCCTCGACGTGTTAATGAGTGTTTGGGAAATCGTGGAGGCCCAACACATTATTAATTTTTATTCATTTGTTTTTTTGTTTTTCAAGTTGATTTTTTGATCATCGATACAGTTCGTTTACATGATCAAATTGTGTAAATTTTATTAAAATCGTGCAATAAATACTTGGTGCTCTGATTTTTTTGAAAGGCAGTATATATAGAACGTTTTGTTGGGGGAGCGCATTTAGCCCGCTGTTTTCACGCGCGCTAAATGCGCTGTCATCAATTATCCACCTCGCACACACTGTTACACTCTCTCTTTTTTTTTTAGCTTACTAAGGATATCGTCAGGGTTGCCAAATCAGTGATTTTGTCATCAAATCTGGTGTTTTCCACTTTCGGATTCAGACAAATTGTTTG
Source organism: Philonthus cognatus (assembly GCA_932526585.2). Taxonomy (NCBI): domain Eukaryota; kingdom Metazoa; phylum Arthropoda; class Insecta; order Coleoptera; family Staphylinidae; genus Philonthus; species Philonthus cognatus. The sequence continues at coordinate 43,342,173 of OW052244.1, forward strand.
TGATTCAGACGTGGCTAAATTCTGGTGTTTGTTGGAAGTTTTCAGTAACAATCTAGTGATTTACTGTCATCAGAAAGATTTGTACGCGTGGCGCATGAAGTAAAATTTCGAGTTCAGAAAAGCCCAGAAAATTTGTCTCAGGTCGCTGCGCGACCCTCGACAAATTTTCATAGGGCTTTTCTAAACTCGAAATTTTACTTCATGCTTAGTCTGGGAGTGGAAGACACTCGTTCGTAAATTTCCGAATTATCATAAAGCTGTGTATTTATTATCAAAAAATCTTTCTCGGTTTATTAAACAAAAACAAATAAGCTGAGGTGAAAAGTGTTAAGGTAAAAGTGGATTGTCTTTTTGTTGGCTACAACTTTTGTTTAAAACATTTTTTGATTGAGACATGGAAAGCCATAGTCGGTGAGTTGTTGATCTCCACTAGATGTTTTAGTTACTAGTTCATAAACTAAATATCTGAGATGAAAGGTAATTAATCAAAAGTTTTGTGTTGTATTTTTTTGTTATCTTTTGTTTGAAACTTTTTTTGATTATGTTAATAATAAAGCAGCAATTTGTGAGTGATTATCAAATAAATATCTCCGCTAGGCTTTTTCGTATACTGATCATAAACAAAAGAGTTAAGGTGAAAAGTGTTTAGGTGAAAGTTGTGTGTTTTTTCATTATCTACAACTTTTGTTTGATTTTTTTATTATTAATTTAATACATAAGGAATATGTAAGCATTAAATTTATAAAATTTTGAAAAGATATTGCCTAAAAATGTTTACAAATAAGTTTTAAATGAGCAAATATATGCAAAAAAGGCAAATACTCGTAGTATTAAAATCTATTTGAAAATTCTTCAGTCTCACAATGAGTTCAGATCATTGTGAGACTAAAGAATTTTCAAATAGATTTTTATTTAAAAGTTTATCGTTGTTAACATAATTGAAATTCGTTTAATAAAGAAACCGAAACATCTAATGAACCAGATATCATTAGATGTTTCTGTTTCTTTATTAAACGAATTTCAATTATGTTAACATAAGACTTTTATACATTTGATGATTTAATTAATATTAAATAACTAAAATAAGTATTTATTTTTTAATTTATTTGAAAATATACGAATAAATTACAATGTAAGAAATAAAGTATAAAAATTAATAAGTGAGTACAAGAGCTTTGAAAATAAGTACTTAATTATTTTGCTAACAGTTTATGGCGCGTTTTTTCTCTATTTCTTTCCAACATATATTAATAGAAGTGACTAATACATAATATATTCAGAGTATACGTTTTCCAAATTCAGCGTACTTTTTTGAAATATTTAGATTTTTGTTGTTTTTTTAAAAGAGTTCAATTTGAAGCTTCAAACGAGTGTTTTCCACTCCCAGACTAAGCATGAAGTAAAATTTCGAGTTTAGAAAAGCCCAGAAAATTTGTCTCGGGTCGCTGCGCGACCCTCGACAAATTTTCACGGGGCTTTTCTAAACTCGAAATTTTACTTCATGCGCCACGCGTATAATACACTGATTTCAAGTGAGATTAAAATATACGTAACTTTCACAGTATTTTAGTGTTTTATATGCATGGCGCATGAAGTAAAATTTCCAAGAAAATTTGTCTCGGGTCGAACTATATTATTATTATTATTATTTTTTATAAGTGATTCGTTAACGAACGATTCATAAAGAACGAATCACTTTTAAGAAATGATTTGGTTGATTCGAATCACCTAAAAGATTCGAACTTCCCATATCTAATATGCGCCCTCCCATCGAGTGGTTCGGTCAACTATACAGGGTGAGTCGGGAGGAGCGCACCAAACTCTAGGAGTGTATTATACACGTGAAAATAATGTAAAAAAACTCATTTGTTCTTATCCGATTTTTATTTGTTTTCAAGTTATAGCATATTAACAAATAAACAAGTTATTATACAAAAAAATGTTCTTAATCATAGCGTTCTTTCAACAAATGTTCAAAAATACCGCCATTGACTACCCACGATATAGCAAATTCATTAGATTCTACTGGACATATTGATGTAATTTATACCGATATGTCTAAAGCTTTTGACAGGGTGGACCATAGTCTTTTGTTAGAAAAGCTAAAGTATTTTGGCTTTTGTTCTAATTCAAGTTCACTTTTGGCGTCGTATCTCTCTTGCCGTGAATCCTATGTTACAGTTAACAATTTTAAGTCTATGTCGTATTTTCCGACTTCTGGGGTTCCGCAAGGATCTATCTTGGGCCCACTTCTTTTTAATCTTTTTATTAATGATCTGTCAAGCGCACTAAATTGTAAACATTTATTATACGCAGATGATTTAAAGATCTATTCTACCATTAATACTATTGATGATTGTTTACGTTTGCAAGACCAACTAAATATTATCTCAAACTGGTGTAACAACAACAACCTTAATCTTAATCCCGATAATTGTAAATATATGACATTCACTAATAAAACTAAATACATTACATCGAATTACACAATTAACAATAGTGATATCGAACGAGTGCGATCTTTTAAGGACTTAGGCGTATGGTTTGATGAAAAACTTACATTCAACAATCATGTAGAAATGCTTGTAAAGAGTTCTTTTAAGGCATTGGGATTTATTCATCGAAATTCTGCAAATTTACAGAATCCTAATGCCTTAAAATCTCTGTTCAATGTATATGTGAGGTCAAAGTTGGAGTATGGATCATTGATTTGGTATCCCCAGACCCAGCAGCAAATCAACTTGGTTGAAAGTGTTCAACGCAAATTCGCTAAGTTCTTGTACTTCAAAAATACTGGTAATTACCCGGCAAGAGGCTGTGACCATGTGTTATTGCTTGATCGATTTGAACTCGAATCACTTAAACAAAGACGAAATAAATCATGTGTTTCATTTTTATATAAATTAATTCACAATCATATCGACTGTGCTGACATTTTACAACTAGCTAATTTTCATACTCCGTCTTTCAATAGTAGAAATAAGTCTACATTTTATGTAAATTTTAATAGAACAGTGAGAGGTTCAAAATCACCTCTAAGTGTGATGTGTAACGTGGTCAATGATCTACCCCCAACTTGTGATTTATTTTATGATCACCTATCGTCAATTGTCGCTCTATGTTAATTTAAGTATTTTTTGAATGTGTTACTTTACTTACTTTTTGCTGTACATTTATGTTTTCTATATTGTCCTGTAATTGGGTCTTTTTGTTTCCTGTTGGGCAATAAATGTATTTATTTATTTATTTATAAACATTTACTGCTTCGTCTACGAAGAGCGTTTGTTGCTCTCCCAATTGATTCATTTCTTTCTTCTTTTATATGGGCTGCAGTATTCTCAATTCGTCTAATTAGTGATTCCCGTGTGTCCACTTTTATTTTGTAGACTTCATTTTTCATCCAGCCCCATAAACAAAAATCTAGTGGTGTGAGGTCTGGAGATCTTGCAGGCCAATTAATAGGACCTCCACGACCAATCCAACGCCCTGGAAAACGTTCGTCCAAATGTTGCTTGACTTGACGAGCGACATGTGCAGGAGCTCCATCGTGCTGATAGTACATCTGCATTCTAATATTTATAGGAACATCTTCTAGCAGGCCTTGTAATTCATTTTGTAAAAAATTGAGGTAGTTGCCTCCTGTGAGACGATTCTCCAAAATGAAAGGGCCGATTAAATAACTGTCAACCATACCACACCACACGTTTACAGAAAACCGATGTTGAAAATTGCTTTCGACTGTTGCGTGGGGATTTTCATCAGACCATACATGAGAGTTACGAATGTTGTTAATGCCATCACGGGTAAATGTAGCTTCATCCGTAAAGAGTATACTCGATACATTACGATGATTATTATTTATCCACCGACAAAATTCCGTACGGTTAGCGTAATCCCCTGGTTGTAGGTGCTGTACTCTCTGAACGTGATAAGGATATAAGCCTTGCTCGTGTAGCGTGTTCAACACTCTTTTTTGTGGAATTGCCAATTGAGTGGCAATTCTTCGTGAGCTAGTAGTTGCATCTTCTTCTACTAGATGCAGAATATTTTCTACTTCTACAAAACCTTGTCGAGCAGCGCGCTCATATGTTATGTTAGCACTGGGAAGCTTACCAGTCTCGCACAATTTGTTGAAAACTCTAATAAATATGTTTTTATCAGGATGTCTTTGGTGTGGAAAACGTTCACGATATTCTTCAACAGCAGCTGTAGCATTTCCATTACAGAAACCATATACAAACACCATATTTGCATATTTTAAATTTGAATAAGTATGTGGCATTTTGCAACACTAACAATCACATTAATTCGAACTTAAACGTTCAGTTACTGTTCACCGTACACTGACAGTTCATAAAAACGTCAGAAATATCAAATGTTTATAAGCCTCGAACATGGCATACTTTGATAATGTTAAAATTCAGATAGAAGTGGAAAGCTAAATGAACATTTTTAATTACGCCATAACTTGAAAACAAATGAAAATCGGATAAGAACAAATGAGTTTTTTTACATTATTTTCACGTGTATAATACACTCCTAGAGTTTGGTGCGCTCCTCCCGACTCACCCTGTATATGTGAACTCACAGAATCATATGGACTCGACGGGGTCTGATCAAAATGTTATGTGAATGATGATATATTTTGCAATCATACTCAATGCAAATTTAGCCTAAAGCCATCTATTGTTATAAAGCTGTTTTAAGCAATAGACGTTACGTTCCATTTTCAATAGGTATGAATAGCTTCAGATTAAAATTGTTAGAAAGTCAAGTGGCTCTGCATACCATACACATTGCACTGAATCAGATGTGGACCAGTTAGTCCGAAACTTGAGTTAGGAGATCCATTCGTGCTGGAATACAGCCCTATTGCTCGATCAACAGATACCGTTGTACTCCATTTTCAAGTAATATGATTACAGATATGCGTAAATAGTTCAAAAAAAAGTCCAGTGGTTCTGTATTGCAGTTCTGCAATCACACTCAATTGATATTCAGCATAACACTATCTACTGCTCTATTGTTATTTTGAATAATAGATGGCGTTACAGTCCATTTTTAAGAAGTATGATTTAGTACAGGCTTAAATAATTGGTAAGTCAAGTGATTCTTCATACCGGGGGGGGGCGTCAGCGCATGTTCCCTTTTTGGTGCCACCTATGGATGTTCCTGATAACTATCACTAAACAAACACGCATATTTCTGTTGGGTGTGTACAAGGGTAGACAATGCTTATGGGAGAACTGGATTCCGAGTTTTCGAGGATAGAAAAGGAGAGACTGTGGTAGGGAAGTGGGTCCATCTACTTATAAATAGAGTAAAGGTAGAAGTATTCTAGAGAAAACTGCTCCGGTTGCGTCTACACACACACAAACGCGCTCGCTTTTATTTCGTCGTGTAATTTGATCCCGTCTACACCACTTGTACGATGATAAATTTGATGACCATCAGAAAAAATAAACTGTTCCCAAACATTTCTTTTATTTTCAGATTTCCAGCGTGTTCAAAATTATGGACTTTGGGAATTAGATATATTTAAAAAGCTACTAAATAAACCTAAAATTTAACTAAAAATCAAAAAATAAAATTCAATGAGTTTACATTAAAGAATTCATTTGATATTATTTTTATCTTGATTGTTTTTTTTTTCTTCATAAATTCAATTAAAACTTTGGTATGTACCAAATTTGGCAAATAATTTATATTATTGATTAGTTATACAGACAGTTTTTTAAGTATAAATAATTCAATATACAGAATACACTGTACATTTTTCTGGGCTTTTCTAAACTCGAAATTTTACTTCATGCGCCCCGCGCACGAAACACAGATTTTACGTGAGGTTAAAATATACTTAAATTTCACAATATTTTAGTGTTTTATACGCGTGGTGCATGAAGTAAAATTTCGAGTTTAGAAAAGCCCCGAAAATTTGTCTCGGGTCGCTGCGCGACCCTCGACAAATTTTCACGGGGCTTTTCTAAACTCGAAATTTTACTTCATGCTTAGTCTGGGAGAGGAAAACACTCGTTTAAAGCATCAAATTGAACTCTTTCAAATCGAACTCTTTTTCGTTAAGGCAACGAATATCTACAGATTTAAAGAAAATAAGGTGAATTTGAAATATGTATACTTTAACGGAAAACTTCCTGTATATGAACTGTGGTAGACGAATAATAAAATTTATTATCACCACAAAAAGTCTATTCGAAAATATTTCTTTTATTTTGAGATTTCAAGCGTGTTCCAAATTATGAAATTCGGGAATATATTTTATAAAAACAATTTACAATGAAAGTAACAATTGAGGGGTCCAATGCAATAATCAGCGAAGTCCATTTTTGTGAGAAAATGGGTTAAGTATTCAAAATTCTTATAAAGTATAAAATTCTGTGTTGTAGCATGCAACAATCTAGTTTAAATAATTTGCAGCGCATTGGTGTATTGTTAGTTGCGTGCATAATAATCATTATATATATTTTTCTTGCATGTAAACAGTTTTTTGTCTCTCCTCAACATTTTATAAAACTGGACTCGGCTGGTTATTGCATTGGACCCCTCAATTCTAAAATATATTTTCAACGTTTTTAGTTATTTTATATATTTTTAATAAAATATTGTTAAAATGATTAGATTAATAGATTATTGTTTCGAATATTCATAACTTGTATAAATAAACAAAGTCATTTTACAATAAAAAAATTTAAAATATATTTCCAACATTTTTAGTTATTAAATATATTTTTAATAAAAACGTGTTTAAAAATTAATAGATTTTTAATATATTTATGTTATTAAACATTTTTTATTTAAAAGTTAGATAAATACAAAAATCTTTTTACAATGAAAAAATCAATTCGAAAAATGTTTGATGGGTATTTTAATTGGAATTGATAATAAAAAAAACAGAAATTATTTCAATAAAATAGATAAATTATTTACGAATACACAAAACTAAAAACATAGCAATATAGATTCATATAAACATTCTTATATACAAAAAACTAACAAACATTAAAAAACTATATTAAATATACATATAACTGTTTCCTTATTTATTAACGATATTTTAGAAGCAGTTTTTTCGTTTTTTTTTTTTTATTCAGTAATAATTATACAGAATTGATCGAAGTGTAACACAAAATCAACAGAATATATTTTAAATAAAAAGCCAACAAATCAACACCTCATCATTTGCTTGTTTAATTTCATGACACTCCGGTTTTTAAAAATGCAATAAATAGCAAAGCTCGGTGTGTATATTTTTACTCTAACCAAATGAATATCATAATTTCCCTGAAATAATTAGGGATGATAATATTTTAATTTTGAGAAATTAACATTAAAATTGCTACGTTCCGTTTATTCCATTTACACTCTGAATAACGTGTATGAATATCGAATTAACTCTTTTCCTTGACTATTTTTTATTTGGACAATAAACATTATTTTAGTGGAGATAGCGTTATAGAAGGGATGAAAAATCAAATTCTTCGAAGTGATCTATCTGTTTTTACCTATTTGTAGGCATTTTTTCGACCACGTTTTTATTATGTATACCCTCAAGTATTGCGCGACCAGAACAATACCACAGCAACTTACAGATAATCCGCAACCTTCTAAAAACCATAAATATTTTTGGATTTAAAAAGATTATTTACTGTTGACACATTTAATCCGTATCCGCAGAATCCAATTCGGTAATTTCTTATCATGTTTTTCACTAACCGATATTTTAGTTAGACACTTTTTGATCGGGTTTTCTTAAATCATTTTGAATTATTTTTACTTACTAATTTAGTCTGTAACATAATCCCGTCGGTACGTTTTGTAAATGTAATCTGACTAAGAATAAAACCATTGAAATAATTGAATTAACCTGACATACAAAACATTGTAAACTGGAAATAGAGTATTCAATTACACTTCTCAGAGAAAATCTATTATACTTATTCTATTAAAAGACATCTTGTTGTTTTCTAAATGTTTTTGATTAGCATCACTTAGCGAGACTTTTCAACATATTTCAATATTTGAGCCAATTATCTCAAATATTATCGATAACACTTGTTTCTGATTCCTGGGACCCTAATACGTATATTTCCGTACAAAAAACATTTATAATGTTATTAATGTGACTAATTACTTGATTTAACAAGTTTGTTTGTTTCGCAGTTTTTGATAATATTCTCAATTATAAAGTTTCATGATTTTTATATAATTTGTACTTTCTCTATATAACATTTCGTGTATCTCGGGAAGTATTGAGAATATCGAAAAATATTTCTGCTTATTCTTTTTTAAATTATCCCCATGCAGCCGCACGACGGATGCCATAAATTTTAATCCAAAAATGAGATAACATTTTAGTGCCCGCTGAGTGTTGTCGGTGTTGGTCAAATGGCACACAATAAGCGTTTATAAAATTTCAATCGGAAAAGTACAAGTTGATCATGTAACAATCGTTCAAAGTAAACGGATAATTAAAGTAGTCAGTGCAAAAACCACAAATTTCTGAAACTGTTAATATTTATTAAAAGTATGGTTCATTTAATAAAATACGCATCGTGATTAAAATATATACTGAGTCCATTTTGGGATCTGATTTTTTTCTTTTGCAGAATAAACACTCATGTTGAATTGAATTATTGCTTTGTGTTTTAATAAATTTGATGCCAAACACTGACTTTTCGTAGCAACTACTGTTTTGACGATTTTATTTTCGTATAATCGTTCACTATTTTCAAGCTATATTTCAAATAAAACTGAGGAGAACTCAAAAATAATAATAAAAATGATATCAATTTTATTGTAATCGTTTTGGTTCAATAAGCGATACAAACTCAAATTCCAATTACATTGGAAATCTTTACATGAAACATACAATGCGCCTTGAAACGGGACACATAGTATATTTCAAACTATTTTAACCCATTAACGGCCAAGTAATTTTAACTCTAAAAGTTAATTTTAATTAAAATTCTACACTTCTTTTTATGATTTCTATGAATGACTTATTGCATTACATACTTGTGAATTTTTTCTTTAAATACACATAATGTATACGTGAATTTAATAAAAAGTTAAAAATCATAAATAGTTTATTATTATTATTATATTAAAGTGATAATGGATTTTCAAAAAATTAGTGCCTCAACAATGTAATGTATACGCTGTCAATGGTCAGGCATTCGTCGATTTTATATAAAAACGTGCAATATGAAGTTAAGAACGAGTGTATCCACTCCCAGACTAAGCATGAGGTAAAATTTCGAGTTTAGAAAAGCCTGAAAATTTGGCTCGGGCGCGTAGCGAAGCGGAGCGACCGAGCCAAATTAGGCTTTTCTAAACTCGAAATTTTACTTCATGCGCCACGCGTATAAAACATTGTAATATTGTGAAGTATTTATAATACACTTTAAATAACAAAATATTTAAATTTTTCTTGGTACATTTTCAATTCAGGTCAAATAATATAATATATCAAATAAACTTATTTAGTAACTTAATTATCAAAAAATAATAATGTTGCGTGTATGCATCAACGGCGCTTAATGGGTTAAAAACTGCAAACGGTATTAATTCAAAAACTAAAAAAAAAGACATCTGCATTTTGCACGGACCCCTTTAATTAAAAAAGAAACCCTTATCGATCAGTAGATTTGATCTGATCAATAGGATTGATCTGATTAGTTAATAAAATGATAAGTTGATGTATTTGTTTTACTTTTTATCAAAAGTGAAATAGTTTTGTATTTTAAGTTTTTTGTACAAAATAAATAATACTTAATGAATTTTACAACGTTCACATATAATTTCATAAAATCTATTCTCTAATAACGCAGAAAATAAAATTGTAGAAGGAAACGCATGAATGAATGTAACACGCATCCTTAGCTCGTTAAAAGAAAAAAAAAACGTGTTTTCAAGATTGAAAAATCAACATCTGGAATATGATACAACGAGAAGCGCGGAATAGAGGGAGAAAGAAATTGTCTCTCTCTCACTCTCTCTCTGAGACTTGATTTCGCGACATCTGGAGTAAAATAGTCGTAACCGACCGACCGCAGGAAGCCAGACTGGTGTATATAGGCAGCCATATACACCAATTTGGCATCCAGCGCCCTGCTCCCATTCGCGTGTACCCAAAATTTATATGGGGACTGGCTAACTGGATATATATGAACTGTGGTGTGAAAATGTATGCGATGTGTGTATGGGTTAGTGAAAAATACAGAAAACTGTTATTTGAAGTTCACTCACACTTAGACGCCACTTTTCACATATGCGAAGGAAAAATTGAATATATTCATTATTGTATTATTAATACCTATTTAAATAACATCTACCTTTATTGATATTTTCAAGACATTGTAGAAATTTATTATTATAAGTACAAATAGGGAAAAATAAAGTAAATACAAATAAAACAGTGATATAATATATAAAATTACGAAAATGTTATTCGTGAAAATGCAAACAATTTCATAATTAATAAGACAACTTAAGACGATAAATATCCATTGAAACAACTATTTCCCGTGCAAACACACCTCCGGATATTGAATTATACAATGATATATTTAAAATCTTATTTAATTTGATTTGTTACAACGCTCTATTAAAGTATATGTAACGTTTAGGTCAAATTCTCTTCAAACCCACTAACAAATAACAAAAAATTATAAGTGCAAGGACTTAGATTAAAACTAATGTCTTAGGCCATCTAGTTTTAATCCAAGTCCTTTCACTCCTAATTTTTTGTTATTTCTCGTTTCCTTTTAAATTTGTGTTTGTATTTGTTAGCGGTATATGTATGATTACGCATAAGCTTAAATAATTATAAAAATCCAATAGATCTGTCTGCAATGTATATTTTACTCATTCAGGTGAGAGTTATTAGGTCCCAAACTCGAGTGTGCTGATCTATTCGTACGTAGAATTAGTCCCTATTGCCAGTTTCTAAGATAGATGGCAGTATACTCCAATTTCAATGAATAAAATTACGCTTACTCGATTTTTTGAATCCAAATCTCATTTGTCGATATCAATGCATGTTGAAATATAAAACTCAATATAATTGTTTGTTACTTTGTATTTGTATGAAGGCCCACTAAAATTCAGGACATACATTTTTTTGTATGAAGTAAACAGTTTTAAATACGGAGTTGTATGTTTTGTATACATATCCCACTGAACACGGAAACATTATAAACATTGCACGAATATTAAACAGGATAAAACATTGTATTAAAATTATTACAACAAAGTATTAGTAACGTTACAAACATTGTATAAACGTTTTCCTTGCAATACATATTACCTAATTGTTATAGCGGATACTAAAATTTAACATTGTTTTATAACGTTTTAAAAATATTGCAGCAAAGTAACAACGTTATATAATCATTACAATTTGTCTTTTATGCAACATTGTATTGTAAACATTGGCTATATATCGAAAATGGTAACATTACATTTTTAACATTGTATAATTGTTGAAACTGTTGCTGTAATACACCATCGTTGTTTATACATTTCATGGATATTGACCATACAGAGAGTTTTTCATTTAAGTAAACATGTCCCAATTATATGCTGTAAATCTTCAGATATTCGTTGTTTTATTAAAAGAGTTCAACCGAAAGCTTTAAACGAGAATTTTCCACTCCCAGACTAAGCATGAAGTAAAATTTCGAGTTTAGAAAAGCCCCGTGAAAATTTGTCTAGGGTCGCGCAGCGACCCGAGACAAATTTTCTGGGCTTTTCTAAACTCGAAATTTTACTTCATGCGCCACGCGTATACGACGCTGATTCCAATTGAAGTTCATGTACGTGTTAACAATATTTTAATGTTTTCAGAGTTTAAGGGTACTGGGTACTTAGGTTCCGGTGTAATGTCTTCCCTAGACTACACATTACTTTCTATTAGACCGTTTTTTTCTTGTTACCAATACATATTTGTATTTTTTGGCCCATTTAAACCCAGAAATGAGTTTTGCTTTAAGATTAAGATAGAAACATCCCTATAACGTATATTTAATTGCCGCACATCGGGTTGTATACAATACGGATTCTATGCATTTATCGTATTCAACTTAACATACATAAATTCGTATGTTGGGTTGCATACAAATAAGAGTAATCGCTCGTGTTGCATAGGCGTTGCTTTCTCAACGATGCAGCAACATTTTTCTTTGAACGTTAACATTCAACGTTCCTGCAGGCGGACATTCAGCGTTTATTTAACGTTTTTTCAACATTCATGCAACTTAAAACGCAACGTTTCATGTTGCGCGGTAACATTGATGCAACGTGTCTTTGCTCAGTGGGTATACTGAAGTTGTTATCAGAATTTTTGATAGTATTATTATTATAACACATAATATCATAAATACACATATAATGAACAAAATTTCAGCTAAGCATGGTATTTAATATTTTTCGGATTATTAAGTTTTAAATAAAATGTACGAGGTTAAAAGCAAAATTGAAATTTAAAAAATGTTTTAAAATGATATTTTTATCTTTTAAAACGTTAACTGCTGTGGCTTGTGTATCACTTCGTGATACATTTTATATAAAAATACACACAAAAAGACAACTTAAAAGTGATTCTTTATTATTATAATTTTCAGACAAACGATCTTCAAGCTTTAAAACCACCAAACATCACATCTCTATCACAAGAATTAACAACAACAAAATTCCCCATTATTTCCCCCCAACCAACAGAAATTGCTTCATTTAACAATTGCTACACAATCTGCGAACAAAACGGCTTGGAAATTGCCAATTTGATAAGCGCAACATTGAATAATTTAAAAACCACACCAACACCCGAAACAGTCCAAAAAGCCATCAGCGCAACCCTAAACAATTTAACACAAAGTGTTACACCAACACCACTCGATCTCTCCAATGTTTTTAAAATTGATTTAAGCGGATTTAAAAATAAGCTACAGGATTTTTTAAACGATATAACGGATGAGGGAAAGTGGAATTATTTGGAAACAACCACGCAAAGCACGCCTACTACAACCATTGAGGAAATTACAAGCACTTTGAAGATTGAAAACAAATGCAAGCTGCACTGTGAAGCCTTAAACGAAACGTTGAAGGCCCCAGTGATGTCGGGTTATCAAAAACGATCAAAATTGCGAAGCTTGTGTTGGGAAACAATGTTCGGGCAGGAGTTGATGAAGTTGACAGTGATGGATTTAGTGATGACGGTTTTGTCTTCTTTGGCAATTGACTTTTTGCGAGGGTTGATGGTGCGTTACATGAACAACTTTTGGTGTTGGGATTTGGAGAAAACCTTTCCGCAATACGGCGATTTTAAAGTTGCGGAAAACATTCTGCACTTGGTGAATAACCAAGGGATGGTTTGGATGGGGATGTTTTTCAGCCCTGGTTTAGTCGTTTTGAACGTGATCAAACTCTATATAATGATGTACTTACGTTCTTGGGCGGTTTTGGCTTGTAATGTTCCACACGAGATAATCTTCAGAGCTTCACGGTCCAATAATTTCTACTTTGCGCTATTGTTGATGATGTTGTTTCTCTGCGTGCTTCCTGTTGGGTATACGATTGTCTGGTTGGAGCCTTCTTGGCATTGCGGGCCGTTTTCGAGATACCACAGGATTTTTCATATCTTCACGAAGACTATCAAAAAAGCGCTCCCGGAGCCGTTTCACAAAATTTTGGATTACATCGCTTCGCCTGGAATTGTGATTCCTCTGTTGATGCTGCTAGTGCTTATAATTTATTACTTGATTTCACTTACGAATGCCTTAAGAGAAGCCAATAATGATTTGAAGGTAAGTGATTTTTGATTATTTTTAAATAATAATTACTTTTAAGTTCCTTCGAAAATATAGCCAGTTGCTAGTATTCTTGATGCAGATCAAGTTAAATATACATACAGGGAATTTTTGCTTTAAGTATACATACATGTATGCATATGTTGTAAATTTTTCGAGATTCGTTGTTTTTTTTTCAAGAGTTCAATTTGAAGTTTTAAACTAGTGTTTTCCACTCCCAGACTAAACATGGCTTTTCTAAACTCAAAATTTTACTTCATGCGCCACGCGTATAAATCACTGATTTCAAGTGAATCTCAAAACATACTGCTTACTTAGCAGTATCCTAAATCAGTATATTTTGAATTTCATTTGAAATCAGCGTTTTGTACGCGTGGCGCATGAAGTAAAATTTTGAGTTTAGAAAAGCCTGAAAATTTGGATTTGCCGTCACTCGCTTCGCTCGTGACGACAAATCCAAATTTTCAGGCTTTTCTAAACTCAAAATTTTACTTCATGCTTAGTCTGGGAGTGGAAAACACTCGTTTAAAGTTTCAAATTGAACTCTTTCAAAGAAACACAGAATATATGAAGATTTACAGCGTATACCCTGTAATTGGGTTATGTATACTTAGAAGAAAAACTCCCTGTATATGCATTACAACAAGCCAGAGGAACGGTTTCACATAATTTGTATTTAATGCTAAATGGAGCCAGTAGCAATGGCTTTACTTTACTTGGTCTCTAAGTTACATAAAGCCAGCTAGAGTTTAACTTTACTTGATGGAGATCAAGCTTAATAAATATGAATTACAATCTAAATAGGGCCAGTCGCAAAAATGTCACCTTACTTTTTAGTTTAATTTTATCTGGTTTCCATCTAAATAGAGCCAGTAGCAAGAGTTTCACTTTACTTGATTTTTAAGTTTAATGTAACAAGTTGCAAGAGTTTAATTTTACTTGCTTGTCAAGTTATTTTGAAGCAGTTTCTAGAGTTTCATTCTAATTGATATCCAATTATAAATTCTCCATAGTTTCAAGCTAAGTAGAAATAATTATTAGAATTTTCATTTCACTTGATTTTCAAGTCAAATAGATCAACTAACTTTACTTGATCTCTAGGCTGTATAGAGCCAGTACCAAGAGTTTCCCTTCATTCTATTTTCTAGATAAACGAACCCTGTTGCTAAAGTTAAATTTAAATGATTTTCAAGCAATACAATTTTAATTTTACGAATAAAAGCACTAACCTTTCTTCAGACGTTTAAATGTTATTCAGAAAGGTTATTAGTGCTTTTATTTGTCAAATTAATTTGATCTTCACGTAACTCAATCAATCAACTCAATACAATTTTGTTTTAATTTCTTCATTTTGTATCTCTTAGATTCAATTGAGACGTGAGAGAACCGAAGAACGACGAAAAATGTTCCAAATCGCTGACAGACGCAGAAGATCCGGATCTGGAGGATCCGGCGAACTCAACCAATTGGGAAAATGGAAAAAACTCTTACAAGGCATGCCCGGCAACAAAAGCTTCGACGAAACCCCGAAGGAAGTTTCAGAAATCGAAGACCAGCAGCAAATAGCAGCAAAAAAGGTGCTGAGTCGCTTCATCTTCCGCTCGATCAAAAACAGAAAACGCTCAATAAACCAATCAGATGAAGATAGCGTGTTGCATCAGGATGATGGAACTGATACAGAACAGCACGAATCGTTGCCTGATGATGCCAGTTTCAGGATGAAACCTATGAAATTAGACAGCTTGGACATTGGGGAGAAAAGACCTCACAGAAAGTTAGATAGTTTAGATTCGGATAAACGTAGCAACAAAAACAAAGATAACTTCAGGTTGAAACTCGATAGCTTGGAAATTGGAGAAAGGCCTTACAAAAAAATAGATCATACGGAATCTGAAAAACCAATCCACAGAAACAAGAATAGAGAAAATAAAAGGAACAAAGTAAATAACAAAAGTAAAGACAGTTGTGATTCCGAAGAAAATAAACTGAACAACAAAAGCAAGGAAAGTTGTTATTCTGAAGAAAACAAGAATACTAGGCTTAAGAACAAAGGTGAATACTGTGTAGATTCTGAAGGAAATAAGAAGAAAACGTCAAATAAAGACAGTTTAGATTCTCAAGGTAACAAAAAGAAGTTTCAACTGAAAAAAATGGACAGCCTAGAACCAGTGCTTCCCAAACAGAAACAGAAACACAAACACAATAAAAAATTAGATAGCCTAGATTCAGTGGATCGCAAACTCAAAAAATTGGCAAGCTTAGAATCAACAGATAAAAAATTAAGAAAATTCGACAGCTTGATCCGCTCGAGCACAGAATCTGGAGATAAGCACGTCTCAATAAAAGAACCATCTTCAAAGAAAAAGGAAACTGTGCATCGTGTTGATTCAATCAGTTCGAATTGGTCGGAAAATATTCCAGTGATTACAATTAGCAAAACTGAGAGCACTGAGTGTATTTTAGAAAATTTAGCCGATCAGGATGTTGAAGCTAACAGAAAGCACACTTTAAAGAAGCAAGTTTCTGAGGTTGAGGAGGAAACAGTTGAACATTCAGGTTCTAGAGCTATGAATCTGCTGAGAAGCAAATTTGGAGGGGATTTGAGGAAATCTGGTGAAAATTCTGGATCGTTTTTTAAATCAATGATTCGTGACAAACATGCGGAAAAAATGGTTAATAACGATTTGAAAAAAGATGCTGAATTATCAAAGAGAGAAGAGGTATATCAAAAAAGTGACAACTTGGAAAGAGTTTACAATAAAAGGCACGCTCTAAAGAAGCAAGCTTCTGAGGCTCGGGAAAAGGAAGTTGGTCATTCAGATTCTAATCCTGTTAAGCTGTTGAAAAGTCCAAAATTATTCGGCAGGGAAGATGTTAGTCAAATGAGTAATCCTTCTGCTAAATTATCTGAGAAAGATGCTGGCCAAAAAAGTAATTCTTGTGCTAAATCATCTATTGGCCACAAAAGTGACGATAATGTTTTGGAAAAGGATACAAAAATTGATGTTAAAAATACAGAATCTGGGAACACAGGCCGCGCTACCAGATTTTTTCTAAACTTCTTTAAAAGAAGCTCTTCCGATAAAAATAAAACAAATAGAAAAGACGAGGAGGAACATTCTAAACCAACAAAAATTACAGAAGAATGTATTAGTGAGGAGAAATCAAATAAGCAACAGAAGAAAGAAAATGTTGGTAGTGATAAAATCAAGAGTGATGCAAATAATAAAGAAGAGTCAGAACAAATTAATTCAATAAAAAATCTTGATGAAAGAAAAGCAATTCACATAACAAATCTAAAGGATGAAAATTACAAAGAAGATTCAGATAATTTGAAATCAGGAAAACGTCTTCATGAAAATAAACCTATTAAGAAAACAAAAAGACAGGATGAAACGTTAAAAGATACTCCAGATAATTCAAAGTTAGATTATATTAAGTCAACAAAACCTATCGACGAAGATGTTGGAGAGGATGAACAATTTATAGACTATTCAGAATATGTTCCAGATAAATTAAAACCAGACAAAATTAAGTCAATGATCAAAGAAGTTAGAAAGGATAAAAAATCTATAGATTATTCGGAAGATGTTACAGATCAATTAAAAGACAAAATTGAGTCAACAAAACCAACAAACCAAAAAGATAGAAAGTATGAAAAATTAAATAGTTCTTCAGATCAATTGAAATCAGATAAAAATCTTAATAAAAGTGATTTAACAGAGCTAACTATAGACATTAACCAAATTGATGACAAATCAAGAGATGCTCTAGATAAATCGAAAATAAATATAAATCTCGATGAAAATAAGTCAACAGAAGCAACCAATAAAGAGAGCTGGAAAGATGGAAAGTTGATATATTATCAAAAAAAATCGATACCTAATGAAGAAAATAAGTCAAATAATGTAGAAGAAATTGAGTCAAATAAACTAGAAGAGAATAGAGACGGAACTTATTTAACTCAATTCCAAGAAACGGGATTTTTAGAAAATCCTTTGCTCCGTACATCACATAAAAAACCAACGACTAAAGATTTTGATCAATCTGAATTTGGAAAATCTTCAAAAATGTCAAACACAGAAACAGAGATTATTGAAGAAACATCAAATGATGGAAAGGAAATACTCAATGAAAATTTACTAATAATGAAATTGACCAATGAAGATGATGAAATATTAAATTTAGAAAAGGAAAAAAAGTCTAGTGAAAAACCACCATGCAAAAAAATTGAGCAATCTTTAATGAAAGATAAAATGGTTGAAGAAAAATTGAAAGATAAAAGCCCGACATCCAATGAAGAACTGCCTAGAAGCAATAATATTACTTTTTATGCTGAAAAAGATGATATTCCAACAAATTTAGAGAAACCCGATAAATCTGAATCAACACCATCTTTAAAACCATCAAACACAATCGAAGAAAACTTAAATACAACTAAAAATCATGAACTTGAAAATCAACAAAATCTCTCAAGTGATGAATCATTACGTTTGAAAAGAGATTCAATAAATGAAAGTGCTTCAAGCAAACTATCTGAAGAAATAAAATTACAAAAAGCATCTTCTGAAGAACCATCAAATAAAATTACTTTAACAAAACCATCGTATGAAGAAACTGTACACAAATCTTATTTTGAAACCTCAAAAACTCCCCCACAGACTGAAACGTTTAAGAAAGATGTATCAAATACAAACACTTCAAAGAAACCATCTGAAGAAATATATTTCCAAAAATCGTCATTTGTAACTTCAAAAAATCCCCAACAGAATAAATCTTTTACCGAGGATGCATCAAATACAAATATTTTGAAGAAACCATATGAAGAATTAAATTTACAAAAGTCTTCTGCCCCAATAACAAATAACGAGAAAGTAATGATGACTTCAAATATTGAAACTGCAGAACAGAAGGATATAACAGATGGTTTATTGTTTTCAAAAAGTACTTTAAAGCAAAATGTTTCAAATGAAACCCTGCTAAAAAGCCCAGGATGTTCAGTAATAAAAGAAAGTTCATTAAAAGAAACCCCTACAGCTAAACCAAGTACTCTAGAACATTTTGAAAATGCTTCAAAGGAAAATTCTTCAAAAGAATCACTTATGACAAAGCCAAGTACTTCAGTTATTTCTGAAAATACTTCAAAGGAAAATTCTTTAAAAGAATCACTTATAACAAAACCAAGTACTTCAAGTATTTCTAAAAATACTCCAACGATAAATCCAAGTTCTTCAGTAATATTAAAGGAATCGAAAAAAGAATCAAAATCAAAACCCTCTTTTTTCAGCAAGTTACGAAAACGAAAAGACGATAAACTTAAAAAAATTGACAAAGATAAGGGGCATGAAAAACCAGATGATACATTAAAGAAAGAAGAAGCGAGAGGTCAAGAAAATGAAAAACAAGACAGGTTAATGAAAGGCGCAATAGAAAGCAAAGATGATAAAGAAGATCTTGATGATATGATCAGTCCGATTACTAAAAGGATTAGTTTTAAATTTCCCGCAATTTCTAAAAACAAACCTGAGACTAGTTTCAACACAAACGTGTTTTTCAGCAATGTCTCTGATCAAGCTGTTGGCACTCTAAAGAGTTTAGAAAAGTACACACCAACTTCGTTGAATACAAATGTTCCTTCAAAAAATACAGAAGAGCTAAATCTGTCAATCAGCAAAGAAGACGATGGAAAGAAAAATGTATCTACAACTTTATTAACAAAAAATAATGAAGATAATAAAGAGAAAACGCTTCAGGAAATGAAAAGTTCTGCTATATTTAGTGTTGAAAACGACGAAAAAATGCAATTTAAAGACACAAATAAATCTCTTAAATTACCTGATGAAAGTACTAAGCCTGTAATAGTTTTTGAACATTTGAAGCCTGTTAACAAATCGTTGGAAATTGAAGCATTCCCAACATTTTCTGGGATAGAAAAGTTTTTAGAAACTTCAATGATCAAAAAGTCTACAGATTCATCAGATTCAGAAAAATCTACGAGATCTCCAAATATAGCAAAATATACAAAATCTCCAAAAGAAGCAAAATCTACAGATTTTTCAAAGATAGGATCTTTAGATAAAGAGAAAGAGGAAAAATCTTATGAGAAAGAAAAATCCTCAGAAGAACCATCAGTTAAAATTACTTCAACCAAAGCATCGTATGAAGAATTTGTACACAAATCTTCTTTGGAAACTTCAAAAACTCCCCAACAGACAAAATCTGTTGACAAAAGTGCATCAAATACGAAAAATAATTCTGGTTTGGAGATAAAGTCTACAAAACCTTCAGAGGTAGAAAAGTCTCTTCAGATCGATAAATCTACAAAATCTCCAGAGAACGAAAAGTTTACAGTTTGTTCAAAGATAGAAAATCAGCCAGGATCTTCAGAGAACGATAAATGGACAGAATCTTCCAAGACAGAAACTTCAAAGATACAGTTTGTAGAGGTAGACAAATTTACAAAATCCCCAGAGATAGAAATATCTCCAGTGAAAGCAAAATCTACAGATTGTCCAAAGGTAAAGAAATCTCCTGAATCTTCAGAGATAGAAATAGGCACAAAATCTGTAGAATTGCCAGATAATGCATCTTTGGGGTCAAAAAAGTTTACAGACGTGTCAGAAATACAAAAACAAACAGGATCTTCAGAGACAGCCAATACTTTAAAAACTCCACAAAAAGAAAAACCTGTAGACATTTGCGGGACAAAAAAACCTACAAAATCTTTAAAGGAAGAAAATTCTACAAGATCTCCAGATATAGAAAAACTTACAGAATCTTTAGATATAGAAAAACTTACAGATTATTCAGATATAGAAAAACTTACAGAATCTTCAGGTATAGAAAAACCTACAGATTATTCAGAAATAGAAAAACTTACAGAATCTTTAGATATAGAAAAACTTACAGAATCTTCAGATATAGAAAAATCATTAAAATCAACCGAAGTAAAAAAATCTACCGAGTCCTCAGACAAAGAAAAATCGACTGAATCTTTTAAACTAGAAAAATCTTTAAAGTTAAAAGAGAAAACTTTGAATAAAAAGGGCCTCGAGCTATTTTCAGAAAGTTCTGAAGATGATCTTAAAAATTCACCAGAGTCTTCGGAACTGAAGAAAGCCGAATCAGAAAAATCGAGTTCTTTTGATGAGAGCGGAAAATTTGATACTGTCAAGAGGAGAAAAATGCTGGGAGATTTGAAACCTCAAAATAATGAAACTGAATCGAGTACTGAATATAAAGATGGTACAATTTCCAATTGATAATTCTGCAAGGAGAATTTATGAATAAGATAGATTGTAATTCTTCGTTCGTTCATTGAACAAATTATCTCTTACGAATAATAATCGATTAATCTGCAAAGAGAAAGTATAAATACTAAAACTGATTATTAATTATTCATTCCTACATTGCAAAAATTAAATATAGTTTAATTCGAGAGAGATGTCCTACGACTCATTGATATGGAATGTGTGGTTCAAATTTTTTAGAGAGTATGTCGACAGTTGTATCTGCAACGATTTTTCCTAGTTGTGTCAAATTTTGACGTTACATGACAATGTCATACTGTTTAGGTCGCGAGTACATTGGTGTTCTTTCTTTTAGAAAAGCTTTAAATCATAATTTCTTGTGATTTTTTTCTTTTGAGTACAGGGTGTCTACGCTAAACCGTTCGATAAAAGTTTAGTGCCGTTGCACTAAAAATTTGAAAAAAATTACTAATATATAGGGTGTTCTATTTAAAATAACAAACTTGGTGCTACTTCCGGTGGAAACGAAAGTGATATAAAGTTTAAAATATTTCACATGAGGAGAACTGATTCAACTGTATGACAAGGATTTTTTTCAAATTTTTAGTGCAACGGCAACCCCATAAACTTTTAACGAACGGTTTAGCGTAGACACCCTGTATACATATCCCAATTACGTGTTGTAGATTTTTAAATATTCGTTGTTTTTTTAAAAGAGGTCAATTTTAAGTCTAAGCGAGTGGTTTCCACTCCCAGACTAAGCATGAAGTAAAATTTTGAGTTTAGAAAAGCCTGAAAATTTGGTTTGGTTGCGTAGCGCGGAGCGACCAAACCAAATTTTCAGGCATTTTTACTGCATGCGCCACGCGTACAAGACACTGATTTCAAGAGAAGTTTACTCGTTCACAATATTTTAGTGCTTTCAATGTTTAATACGCGTGGCGCATGAAGTAAAATTTCGAATTTAGAAAAGCCTGAAAATTTGGTTTGGCCGCTCCGCGCTTCGCGCTACGCGACCAAACCAAATATTCAGGCTTTTCTAAACTCGAAATTTTACTTCATGCTTTGTCAGGGAGTGGAAAACACTGGTTTTATGCTTCAAATTGAACTCTTTAAAAAAAGCGTATGCATATGTATACCTAATATAAAATTTCCTGTATGTATAGATAAAAGAAAAATTCCCTGTATTAACTTAATCCCATGACTATTTGTCAAATCAGAAAATAACCATAAATGCATTATTTATTTCTGTAAATACCTGAACTATTAGGTAGATGTGCAAATTGGAATTATACCAGTTAAACTCACATTGAAAACGTTTGTGCACATTAATTAAAGTGATTTGTGGCTGCGATTTTGCAGATTTAGTTTTACGAAGACATTGTCGAAATGTGACGTTATACCTTAACATTTTAAAGCTGCATACCGGAACATACGTTTTCGCATGTTCCATCTATTCTATTCTATCTCTTTTCACACACGTAATCTGATGACATCCAACTATTTTCGTATTACATGTATTGGTGCAGAAAGCACTACAAATCAAGGAAACCATGGGACACCTCTCGTGAGTTGTACCTTAAGACAGAATTTCTAATTTATTTATTTATTTAAACAATCAACATAAACTCATGTGTTGATTACGGATTGAATTATAAAATATAGATTAACACTAAACAAAAATGAAACAAAACAGTAAAGAGAAATTTAATACATTAAATGTACCAAATTAGTACATCATTCAGTTTGTAATTAATGAATCTACCAAGGGAAATTATGAAAAATATGATTCTTCATTTGTTCCAATCCAAAAATGACGTCTTCAGAAGAAAAAGAAACGGATGAATAATATAATATTTGTGGAATAACTACGAGTTATATAAAATAAAATAGGCTTAAATATTAATTTTAGAGAATTTCTCCTGATACCAATAACTACTAGTAGGTATTTTATTACAATTTTGTTTTTTTAATTTTGAAATGGTGTTTGTGGGTCTGCCTTATTATATTTAAAGAATAGAGAAGAAAAAATGCATTATAGAGTTTCTAAAAAAATTAAGATAGTAGAATGTAGAGAGCTTTAAATTTGTGATATGGAAAGTATAGTTGGTATGTATGGTTTGAAAGTTTAATATTGTTAATAGATCGAGATGTTTATTAAGTGCTCAAAGTTTGTTGGTTTCTGGAAATAGTTTATTCAATGCAGAAATATGGAAAAATAAATAATAAATACATCTTCCTCGCTTCTTTTGTGAATTTTCCTTTATCTTTCAGACGGGAATTCTAAAGTCCCAAAATTTCCCTAATAGAAATGAATCATATATTCACATTGTACAAATATTGTATCTATATTTATATTTTAAAATTGGTAATTAATGTGCAAATAATATTGTTACAATATAGTTTCCAGTTACTGATTCTATATTAATATTCATTATAGATCAAATATTATATAAATCTAGTATAAAAACAATTAAGTTTTCAATATTGTATCAACAATGAAAATGCAATAATATATATTAAATTTCTGTACCATATTGTATCAGTAATGGATATAATTGATCATTCAATAATATATATTCAGTTTCTGTAAAATATTGTATCAATAATAAAAATCATTTATATCTCAATAAACATTCATTAAATATACAATATTGTATCAATGGTATCATTCAATATAAATATTCAATACATGTCAATATTGTATCAATAATAAATAATGTTGATCATTACTATATGATCTCACTTTTACATTTAATTATTGTTACAAGATTGTAAAATTGTTTTTAATATTTATAGAAGATTGAATTTGTACTAGAGCTTCCCTATTTCTGTTTTATATTTTCCTTAATTTGTGATTAATGTTCTAAAATCGTTCCTATTTTTATAATTCCTCAGTTTATCATCCCAATATTAATTTTGAAGTCCTGAAATTTTCATTATCTCTTTTAAAATATCCATATCTTCATAAGTGCCTATAAGAGATACAAAAGTTGTTCCTAGAAAAACAAAAACGAATCGCTTTCCAGTTTTATAACTTATTCTATAAGAATATTTCTATAAATTTGGAATAAGATCAAAAATAACAGAGATATAGGCAAATTTTAAATATCGAAAATTTCAAGTTTTTTTTTCAAATTACATCGAAAGAATTGAAGATATTTAATATGTGAAAGTAGATTATTAGTAAGCACTAAAATAAGCAACTTTGCCTTTAACCGATTCTCTATGTTTTCAAATATGCGAGATCCCCATAGTGCCGCTCGTAAAACGGGCACCCTGTATAGTTTTTTTATTATTAAATTGACTGACTTATTTAAATACTGGTATTAATAATTATGCGACAAATCAGGTTAATTGAATTTAATGACATAACTTTATCGAGTGTATCCAGTCCTTGATATATATAAGTAATCTTTATTGCCAATATAATATACAAAATTCATATAAGAAATAGATTAAAAAAAATACAATGAGAAGAATAAAAAAAATATTACTGGCAATCGGCTATCGCTCAGCAGCCTTTCTGTCGAGGTTTTTTTTTAGGGGATATGTTGGGGGAATGATGAAAATGAAATTATGATATCAATATTGGTTATGGTATGTGATTGTGATTGAAAGACTGTTTGTGAGGGATTTTTGAATTTAGGGAAAATGTTCTCATTTCTGGGGGTGCAAAGTTGTGAAAGGATTTGAAAATTGGATTGTTTTTTGGAATTTTTTTTGGATAAATCAATGAGACGTTCGGTAACTGGAATAACTTTGGTTCGGTTGTAAAGGAGAATATTAGCTGGGTTATAAAGTGGATTAAGTTAATGACGAATTTTTGTAAGGGATCTCAGGGACGAACGTTCGCTGACTTGGATGTTGTGAAGTGTGGGATTGGAAGAAGTGAATAGGATGGATCCGTAGTCTAACATAGGTCTGTATATCATTTTGTAGATTTTTGTGGCGTTTGTGGTTGTGATGCCAAGATTTCTGTATGTTAGACTACGGAAGTGTCTTGCTCTAGCAGTAATTTTGTTTTTAATAATGGCTGTGTGTTTTTAAAAATTAAGATTTGATTCGAGGGTGATTCCAATGTATTTTGTATGAAGAGCTGGGGTGATTGGCTTGTGACACATGTAGATGTTAACAGGAATATTGTTGCGGCGGTAAGGAATGGGGAGTTGGGATTAATTGGGATTTATTTTTATTCTCCATTTAGCAAACCAAAGCTCGAGGGAATCTATAAGCTGCTGCAGTGTTTGTAGTGCTTTGGGTAGGTTCATTTCATGGGTTATTAGGGCTGTGCCATCGGCGGATTGCAGGACATAAAAAGCGGGATTAAAATACATGGGATTAAGGTTGTATAGATCAATACAGAAAATGTTGTATAAGAGTGGGGAGAGAGGTGATCCTTGCGGAACACCTCAGGAGTGAAGGTTTGGGATGTGGTATTTTGAATTTTTACTTTTAGTGATCTATTTATTATAAAGGTATTAAGGATAAGAATTAGGTGTTTAGGTATGTTAAGGGAGTGACATTTATACAGCAGACCTCGGTGCCATACAGAGTCAAAAGCCTTTTGGCTATCTAGAAAAACAGCGGCGGATGAACGTCCTTCGAGGTGTGCAGTTTGTATGTTGGAAGTTAGGATAGAAAGAGGGAGAGTAATGGATCTGTGGGTAAGAAATCCGAATTGGTAGTTTAGGATAAGATGTGATATATGGGAATTTTTTTTTTTGAGAAGGCATTCATAGAGTTTGCCAATGACGGGAAGAAGGGTGATTGATCGGTAGCTAGATACGAGGGATAGGTTTTGTTCTCTTTTGGGAATGCAAATAATTACACCAGTTTTCCAGTCAAGAGGAAAGTATTGGGAATGGTAGCAAAAGTTCAGGATTTTAAGGATATATTGGTGAATTTCAAATGGGAGAGATTTTAGAATATTTCGTCGTATATCGTCGTATCCTGGAGCAGTGTCTTTTCCGGCATGTAATACTTGAAAATAATTATCTTCTGTCATTTCGTCAGTAGCGGTAAGTGGGGCCAGTACTTGATTAAGCATGAAGTAAAATTTCGAGTTTAGAAAAGTCTAAAAATTTGGATTTGCCGGGCGCGAAGCGTCCGGCAAATCTAAATTTTTAGGCTTTTCTAAACTCGAAATTTTACTTAATGCGCCAGGCGTATAAAACACTGATTTAATGTGAAGTTCAAATTGATTTATGTTATGGTATTTTATGTTTTTACTATGTAATTAATTATTTTCATTAGCCAACGCGAAGCGTCCGGCAATTCCAAATTTTTAGGCTTTTCTAAACTAGAAATTTTACTTCATGCGCCAGGCGTATAAAACACTGATTCAATGTGAAGTTCTGATTAATTTGTATATGTTATTTTATATAATTACTGTGTAAGTAATTATTTTCATTAGCCAACATTGTTTTGATTGAATTTTTATAAATTATGTTTACCTATTCAATTTAATTTATTTATTTTATTCAATCAACGGACAAGATCCAATTACAGTTGAAATAATAATACAATCAATAAAAAAAACACAATAATTAAACATTGGTTTAAGTTTCATTAAAACAGCACATGTATTTTATCTTATTTTAATTACATCTGATTTTAATCAATCCAATATTTCCTTTTTTCTATATTATGTTCCATTTCTAATTGTCCAATTTTGATATTCATTAATATAAATAAATTTACTAATAGTTAACAACTTTTTATTTGTAATAAATAATTTAAAATTTTATTAATTATTAAAATGTACTCAATTGATTACAACTATGTAACTAATTAATTTGAATTAAACTACATTTATTGTTTAAATTGCGAAGACTTTTCCTTTTTGCCTGGTTCGAGTTCTGTGAAAATATTTTCAAGAGAATTTCTCGGGAGATAAAAAAGAATACGTCAAGTGACTAATAAGAGTGCAACAAATTCGTCTCAGGTAGACGAGAAGAACCAGTCCAACAAATTATCCGCGACGAATTTCTTGTTTTTTTGTGTGAAGTCGTCGCAATTCATCACTCCGAAGAAAACACCGCACCGTAAAATTTTAAAAGAAAAGGAATGCTATTTTTTTAAAACCCGAAATATCGTAAATGTTATAATTATATTGCAGATTAAAGTTATAGTTTCTACCGAAATTGGATGAGATTACGAAAATGAAATTTTACAGGGCCGCTATCCCCATAAATCCCCATAAATCCCCCCCCCCCCCCCTCCCGCCCGGCTACCGACTTGCATTTTTTGATGTCGTTGATCACATTTTTACCCGCATTTAAGGCTTTTGAAAATTCTAAAATAAACATTTTAAACGAAAAGGAATGCTACTTTTTTAAAACCTGAAATGTCGTAAATGTTACAATTATATTGCCGATTAAAGTTATTGTTTCTACCAAAAATGCGAGATTACGAAAATTAAGAGTTGAAAGAAAAACAATGTTTGTCAGTATTGAATAACATTTTCTAAACTTGAGAAAGAATTAAATAGAAGATAACTTTATAAATATAAATATTTTTTTTCAGTCTCGAATGAAATTTCTGCAAACAAACACGGATTTACAGATCAGTATTTTTTTAAGCATTTGTTAAATTTATTAAATTAGGACCAATAATAAAATAATGATTATGCATTTTAAAACTAAAGCGTTTGTTAAAAACAAATTACTTGAAGATAAATCAGAATTATTGTTATTTAATTAATTCAATTTAATTTAAAATAAATAATGTATATATAATGTATATTTAATATATATAAATACATTAAATAAATATTACTATTACTAAGTTGATTTATTGAGTTACATAAAGATCAAATTAATTTGACGAAAAAAGCAGAAACACCTTAATTATAAAAAAAATATCGTTTAAACATGCTAGAAGCCATTAATATGAAAAAATTATTGAATTTTGATTTAAGTCCATTTTATAACACAATGTTATATTTAATTGCACCACTTTAATCTGTGTTTTTCTCCTAATCGCTTTTACCTGGTTTGTATCGCCACGCTCTTCCTTTGACTCAATTCTTAATTTACGTGTTTCCCTTATTTTCACTCCCACCGCTTTTGTATTATAGTACGCCGCTCTATATATAGTTTGTAATTTCTGTTTTGTATTTAGTGGTAATCCTTTGATAAGTGACCATTATCAATGGATTACCACTAAATATTGTGTCCGGAGTGTATGTACATTTGGTAATTCAAATAAACGTGTGAAGTTTGTGCTTTATTCGTCAGATTACTATTACTATTACTAAAAGAAAAAATGCCGGTTTAAAGACAAACAATTAATAATCTGTCTGGATTAATATCAGTAGTCAGTTAATTTTTGTACATTGTTCCAAATTTTCGACAAATTGAAAGATTCTCTTTATAAAATTAAAATAATAACTAGAGTTTTTGAAAAACCTAGTAAAAATATTTGAATTCTGTACAAATAAATTCAGATAAACTCTTGAATACAATTTATAAATCAATTAACTATTAAATCAATGTTTTTATGTCTATTGTTAAAATTCAAAAATTAATAACTTTTGAACTTATAGAATAGCAACTTATGTTGGCTTTGAACTTTTCGTCGATCAATATTTTTATACACATAATCAATTTTTTTTATCTTGAAATATTTGTGTATAGGTTCAATGGCTTTTTTCGATAGGAAAAGGTCAGGAAATTGTTATAAAGGTCACACAATTCTTATCACGGGCAAATGTGTGATAAACATTTCGTCTCTTTACTATCGAATCACTGTTCAAATTCGTTCACTGCAATACCGGAAACAGAACACACAAGAACACTTGTCGAAAATTATACAGGGCATTCAAAAAAAGAATCAACAATAAATAATCTCACATGTAACAAATGAAGAGTAAAGGACACAATAAACGAACGGCAAACAGTACTTAAAAATAAATTAATAACTTGTTGAATATTTCATGTCACCTATCTGAAAAATTAAAAAAACGGGTTAAGATCACATTATAAAAATAGAATTATATTTTATATTTTTTTAAACTATTTTATTATGTGAAATATTGAAATATTGTTTATGTGAAATATTGTATCATTTTGATTTTATTTGTGAATCAGAGTTGGGAATAAGTCGACAATTTTTTTAATCATGATTAAAACTAATGACTAAATTAGTCATGAATCATTTAGTAAAAACTCACATTCTCCACTTTTGAAAACTTTTAGCAAATTGCAAAAAAACACGTGTACTTTAACATGGCGTACATAAAAAACCGTCAACTCAATTTTCACAAAAAGTGGAGAATGTGAGTTTTGCAGTTAGACCACTCAATTATTAGTCATATTTTATTATTAATTTGTCAATCACATGCGAATATTAGTTAACAATTTTTTTTATCGTGAGTAATTTCGGTTGACTAAATAAATAATAAGAAACTTGTATATCGGGTGTTTGATAAAAAAACGCCCAACGCCATAACTCTGTTATTTATTAACCGATTTTATTAAACTAAAAACCACAGTCAATAGCCGTTTAAATACTAATAAATGACATAAATATTGATTTCATTTCAATAATAACTTCATTGCAAAATAATAGCCAACTTATTTATTTAATCTTAATCCTTTTTACCTTGCGGTGTAAGGCGGTTTACGTATTCATACATTATTATGTTATCATCTGTTTAATCTGTATGCTTCTTACCATCTCTTTCTGTCTTGTGTTACTTGTTTTGCTTCTTCCCAATTCATTCCCCTTTTCTCTATTGTATCCCTAATTCCATCATTCCAAGTTTTTCTCGGTCTATCTCTCTGGTTCCTTCCTTGTACTCCTGTTTCGTATATTATTTTCGTGTTTGTTTTATTTTTCATTTGGTTTATATGTCCAAACCATCTCATCTGCCCCTTTCATTAATTGGCTCGATGTATAGGTTCTGTTTAATTTCCTCATTTTTTACCTTGCCTAGTTTTGTCTTGTTTTCTATCTTTCTAAGAAATCTCATCTCTGTTGCGTTTAATCTCCCTTTTTGTTGCTCTGTCATTGTCCAGGTTTCGCTGCTATATGTTAGCGTAGGCCTTATCACTTTATTTACTATTTCTGTTTTTATTTCCTTAGGTATTTCCTTTTTACCAAAGAACTTATGTTTGTACAGTTTTCCAGTTTTTCCTACTTTGTCTTCTATTTCATTTTCTAGTTTACCATTGCTTTCGATTATTGTCCCTAGGTATTTATAGCTTTCTATTTGTTCTATTGTTGTTCCTCCTATCGTAATATTATGTGTTTTACGCTCCTTTGTTATTACCATTGATTTTGTCTTTTGTAAATTTATCCTCATATTTATGTTTGCCAGTTCCCTGCTTAGAATTTGCATATTTTGTTGCAAGTCTTTCTCAGTTGCTGCTAATATGACCATATCATCTGCGAATAGCAGTTCTGATCTTTCCGTCCTCAATTTCCAAAATCCAACTTTCAGTGTTTTCATCTCTTTTTTTGCCTCTTTTATTGCAGTGTTTAAAACTAGAGTGAACAGGAGGGGGCTTAGGACACATCCTTGTTTAACTCCTATTCGTGTTGTGAACTCCGTTGGTTCCTCGTTGTTGGTTCTTATGATGTTCTTGTTATTTTTACACATGGCTTGGATTGTTCTGATTGTCTTCTTTCCTATTCCTCTATCTTCTAAAGTTTTCCATATGTCTACTCTCTTTATTCTGTCGAATGCTTTTTCAGGGTCCACAAAGCATACATGTGCCTCTCTGTTCTTCTTTATTATTTTTTCGCTTATTTGTCTTAGTATGAAAACTAAATCTTGGGTGCTTTTTCCTCTTCTAAATCCACATTGTCCTTCTTCTATTGTATTTTCTACCTTGTCTCTAATTCTTTTTCAAGTATTCTTTCCATTACTTTACCTGGTATGCTTGTTAATGTGATTCCTCTATAATTATTGCAGTCCCTCTTGTCTCCTTTCTTGTATATGGGTAGGATTATTCCTATGTTCCACTCTGTAGGTATCTTTCCATTTTTTAATATATCGTTCATTAATTCTGTCAGTTTTTTAACTCCCCCATCTCCCATGTTTTTTCTTTATCATTTCTGGTTTTATTCCATCTTTGCCTGTTGCTTTTCCATTCTTTAGTTTTTTGATAGCCTCTATTGTCTCTTCTTCCGTAATTTCTTTAGCTTCTTCCATATCGCTGTCTATCTGGTTGTCTTCTTCTTCCGGTTTTCTTTTCGTTTGCGTTTCTGTATCTGTCAGCTCCTCAAAGTATTGTTTCCATCTTTGCATTATTTTATCCTCATTTGTCACTATCATTCCGTTCTTATCTTTTATGTTCATTAAACTGTGTTCTTTCTTTTGTTTCAATTGTTTAAGAGTTCCATAGAATAATTTCTGATTATCCCGATAATTTTCGCTCATCTTCATACCACTTTTCTTCCATGAGTCTTGTTTGGACGTCTGTACCTCCGTTTTTACTTCTTTTCTTCTCTCTTTGTATTCTGCATAATCTTCGTTTGTGTAGGTACTTAGATATTTTTTCCAGCTTACTTTTTTATTTTTGATTTTTACTTTTATTTGCTCGGACCACCATTCTGCTTTCTTTCTATATTTGTTGCTTATCTTTGTTGTTCCGCAACTTTTCTTTGCTGCTTTTATCACACATTTTTTAAATATTGTCCAGTTTTCTTCTATTTCTTAATTATCTTTTTCTTTAGCGAATTCTCTATTTATTATCTCTTGGTATGTCTTTCGGTATTGTTCTTCTTTAAGTTTGTGCGTATTTATTTCCTCCTTGATTCTTTCTCTTCTCTTGACAGTTTGTTCTTGTTGTTCTCTTGCTATGTCTATTTTGAGTAATAAGTGATCACTTCCTATCTCGGCTTTTCTTGTTACTTTTACGTTTTTCACCATTTTAATAGTCAACATAACATTTTTAAATGGCTGCCTATAATTT
Organism: Philonthus cognatus; assembly: GCA_932526585.2. Taxonomy (NCBI): domain Eukaryota; kingdom Metazoa; phylum Arthropoda; class Insecta; order Coleoptera; family Staphylinidae; genus Philonthus; species Philonthus cognatus. The sequence goes on from OW052244.1 coordinate 43,374,174, forward strand.
TTTTAATTTTATTACATGAGAGATCATTTTCTGAATCTAGTAATGTCAAAAAAAAATTAAAATAAAACTTCGGGAAATCCGATGTGGTCCAGGCAAATCAATAAATGCTACAAATCGAATCGAAATTATATTTTATAATTACTGTGTGTCTTGTAAAAAATGTGTCAAATGTCATTTATTGTAAGATTATGTCAAACATGAATTAAAACGACCCAACAAATAATTAATTTGATACATTGTATTATTTGACCTGACTTGAGAATGTGTAGAGAAAAATGTTTGTTATTTTAAATATGTCGATTATTACTCATTTTTACAGTGTATTTCTAACTTTACAATATATCAGTGTTTAATACGCGTGGCGCATGAAGTAAAATTTCGAGTTTAGAAAAGCCTGAAAATTTGGTTTGGCCGCGTAGCGCTACGCGCTACGCGACCAAACCAAATTTTTTAGGCTTTTCTAAACTCGAAATTTTACTTCATGCTTAGTCTGGGAGTGGAAACACTCGTTTGAACTTTAAATTTATCTTTTTGTCTAAAATCGACGAATGCCTGGAACTTTACAGCGTATATATTATGTATATTTAAAACAAAAAAGAAGTATTTATTAAATATTAAAGTTGCATTTAAAATAATAACAAACTGTGAATGTATAATAAATTAATTAACGGAACACACGGATTAAATATAAACTATAAATTCCATAAAAATTCTATAATTTTTTTAAATTTCAAGTAGGCGTGAACTGTTTTTGTCTGTATTTTTATTTCCACTTGTTCAACTATGATTTTTTCAACATTTTTACAATATTTATGTATTTATTTCTTAATAAATCTGCAAAATTTATGAAAATTTGTTTCGGTTATTTTTTACAACAATGTAATCTTAAATAGCTACTAAATTCAATTTACAATGAAATTCAGGTAAAGATATTGAAATAAATTAATAACATTTTTTCCAATTATACATGCTGAACATTGATTTGCGGTTATATTGAACAGATAGAGCTATGATTTTCATAGCATATCATAGTTAAATATGTTTTACAACGTGAAAGATGAGAAATTTGTTCAATATAGATAAAGCTAGTATACCACATTTCTATAAAAATAACAATTATTCACGCTATTTGCTCTCACTCCTCATTTTACAATTAAGAAAACTACAAAACAGGATTTTGATTATTGTCTAAAAAGTGTTTCCGCTCCCAGACTAAGCATAAAGCAAAATTTCGAGTTTAGAAAAGCCTGAAAATTTGGATTTGCCAGGGCGCGCGAGCGAAGCGAGACGCGCCCTGGCAAATCCAAATTTTCAGGCTTTTCTAAACTCGAAATTTTGCTTTATGCGCCACGCATATAAAACATTGATTTAAATTAAAGTTCAAATTGATGTAACGATTTTTTATTATTATATTTTTATAAAACAGCTGATTTTAATTAATTTTGTAACTGTCATTAACATTTTCGTGGCAATATTATCTATCTTGCTTTCACTCAAAATAGATAATTTGCCACGAACATGTAAATGACAGTTACAATTCAATTTGCAGTATTTATTAAATATAAATAATAAATCTAAAATATCTGGTATCGAAAATCATCGATATTTTGAATATAAATGAACAGACACTCATTTACATTCAAAATATCGATGATTTTCGATACCAGATATTTTAGATTTATTATTTATATTTAATAAATACTGCAAATTGAATTGTTCCTAACATTCTTAACAATTATAAAATCACTCATTCAGAGTTATATAATTTCCTTTGCCTATTGGTGTAAAGAAAATAATCGTATAATTATTCAATTTCATTGTTTTTGTCATATTCTACCCTAATAAAGTACGGCCCGCAGTCATTCACACACGTCATATGCAGTTTCCGGAGGAAACCGCCGCAAAGTAATAACCGGAAGTGATTTACAACGGCTGAGATTTTCCCCGATGCATTTTCCGAAAATCTGCGCCCGGCCAACCGCGCGATATAATTGCCTTTCTGCCCCCGTTATTTTTTCGCGAAGAGGGAAAAATAAAACACACGAAAATAAACTGAGTGAAGTAAAGGGCGTGGGTGTAGGCGAGATAAATTATTATCTCACTTCCTTTTGAATGCTTCCTTTTCGCGGAGGACGCAGATAAAAGCGCAATAAATATCCACTACAAACCGCGAGCGCTTTTTCGCTTAATTTTCCCTTACTTTTTCTTCTTATTGGTCTACATTCTTTCTCGTTACATGGCAGACTAATTAAATATTTAATTTAAGAAAATTTAAGGAATTTTCAAAACAGTTGGCTTCACTTAAACCTGGAATTTTTCTTGTGTCCAAAAAAATATTTTGTGTACTGCATATTAATATCATATGCTCAATAAAAAAAAATCTTTAGAGTGCTATGATTTTATCTTTTTTAAAATTTATGTTGGCTACACGCTTTAGGAATTGTCATATAAAACATGAGACATAATAATTATAATGTATAATTTCAGGGATGCCAACCTACAACATATTCCATAGCACTCTTGAGGTTTTATTTTATTGAACATACGATATCTTGGATATATATTTACCAAATTTTAGTGGTGGCAAATGCTACCGTCAGGGCTGAAAGGGTTAAATGAAGTATAAACAATTGTTAATTCACAAGTGAAGTTAAATTATACCGGGCTTTCATTAATTCCCGAACCCCACGTGACTAAATTTAAAATTACCGCGTAAATTATTGTATTTGTACGTTGGAGGCTTTGAAAAAAGTAATCAAACGTTACTAAAGTGAAATTTGACATAAACGTTTATGCGCGGTGCATCGTTAAACCAACCTTTGAGATCTTACAAGATTCGCCCGGAATTTTCAGGTAAGCAAAAATTGTTTAATTATTCTGAAACATTGAGTTTTATTTCTATTTATTTTGCAGAGTCAATTTGCTAGGATAAGCAAATACTGCGAAAATTAATAAAAATTAGTTACATTTTTGAAGATGAGCCTATTTTTTAATCATTTTAAATATAATATTTTCAGTCGTCATATAAATACGAAGGCGAATAAATATTTTTAAATCTAGGGAATTTTTGTGTGAGCCATACCACCTTGTACATTTGGATGCCTATTATTTTTGGTCACGTGGGGTTCGGGAATTAATGAAAGCCCGGTACTTCCAATATTTCACTGAAATAAATAGTTTTAAAAAAATATTAAATGAGGACACTAGAAGCCAAGGGATATAAGTGCAAATTTTATAAAATTGGAGTTATAAGTGTGGAGATGGGTTTTTAGATACATTCAATCATTTGCTGGCAACGTGATATTACTGATATTGGTATCATTTAACTAGTTTACTCCCAGATTAAGCATGAAGTAAAATTTTGGGTTTAAAAAAGCCTGAAAATTAGGTTCCGGTCTGTCTGTCCTTCTGTCCTTCAGTCCGCCGTACAGCTTAAACCGATCGAGATGTCAAGATGACACTATAAACTTAAGCTTTTGTTACAATTCTAGGAGTGAAAAGGATTTTGTTGAAAATGCAGAATGTGGAACTAGGACATTACTCTTAGTATTTTTATTTATTTATTTACAAAATATTCACAAAATAAATATTTTTTGCATTTTTTTCGCTATAACATAGTCAATATCTATCACATCTCAGCAGTATATAATTTTTACTTTGCTTTAAATCAGTAGTTTATACGCGTGGCGCATGAAGTAAAATTTCGAGTTTAGAAAAGCCCCGTGAAAATTTGTCTCGGGTCGCTGCGCGACCCTCGACAAATTTTCTACGCGGGGCTTTTCTAAACTCGAAATTTTACTTCATGCTTAGTCTGGGAGTGGAAGACACTAGTTCGTTTAAAATATGTTACAACTATCAAAATGTATGTCGCAAGTGTCATAAAGAAAACCAATAGCATGACCATCTAATAATATATTTTAAATAATAGTTGTCTCAAAGTGAGAATAGTCGGCTGACGCCGATTTGTGTCAATATTTATTCATTGGAGTAAACTGTTTCAAGTTGACAGTATAGACTAATGTTGGGTGACTGCGACTCATGTCAAGTTGACATAATGGTATGTCCGACCAAACCAATTTTTAAGGCTTTTTTAAACTCGAAATTTTATTTCAAGCTTAATCAAGGATTGGAAAGACTCGTTAGTAGCTTCAATTTTCAAATAAATAGTGCAGCTCGAAAAATTTCTTATTTATTTTGATTAAAATAATAAATTTGATAGTGTGATCCGACATGAAATCTTATTTTAAAAATTTGGCCCAGACCCATTCAAAACATCGACACAATTTTTGCTACCCGTCACGCGTCTTTATCCACTCTTTTGTAAATAAAAAAATTAAAGTTGGTACTCGTATGTACTAAGTTTAAGAAATATCAATATCTGTTAAAAATATTAACAGATATCAGAGCTGGGCAGGATTCGAATCATTCAGGATTCGAATCCTGGATTCGAATCCTTTTAGAGGATTCAAAAGAGGCATTCGAATACTTAAGTTCAACTGGATCCGTGATCCGGATTAGTTACACTATTTTAAAAGGATTCGTATTCGAATCCAAATGCAGGTGATTCGAATCCTCATAAAACGATTCGAATCCTCATAAAAGGATTCGAATCCTCGTAAAAGGATTCGAATCCTCGTAAAAGGATTCGAATCCTCATAAAAGGATTCGAATCCTCATAAAAGGATTAGAATATTTATAAAAGGATTCAAATACTTACAAAAGGATTCGAATAGTTACAAAAGGATTCGAATCGTCAAAAATAATTCGAATTAATCGTAAAGATTAACATAAAATTTAGTTTTGTATGTTTTTAAATTTCTCGTTAAATCAGTGTTTTATACGCGTGGCGCATGAAGTAAAATTTCGAGTTTAGAAAAGCCCCGTGAAAATTTGTCTCGGGTCGCTGCGCGACCCTCGACAAATTTTCTACGCGGGGCTTTTCTAAACTCGAAATTTTACTTCATGCTTAGTCTGGGAGTGGAAGACACTCGTTCGTAAATTTTTGAATTATCATAAAGTTGTCATAAAGTTGTGTATTTATTATATATTATGACATTTTGATGAATTTTGATGATTTCTGCCAACTTTGACAATTTGATAAATTTCAATAATTTCTCAAATATGATATTTTTAATGTTCGACGTATTCAATCGTATTCTGACAATTTTCGCACAAATTAATATTTTTGACGTTAGCAATCATATCATATTTTGACAATTTTCACACGGATTGACATTTATGACGTTTCGAATTATATTTGGACCATTTTCCTATGAATTGACATTCCCAATCAAATGTTTACACTTAACATGTCGATTTATAACATTTTTATCATCATCATCATTTCGAGATTTTCGTCGATTCATAAAATTTTCATTAGATTTTGTAATATTTCCTCAATTTATCGAATGTTGATGACATTTTTAATATTTGGGGATTTCTAATTAATTTATGAAAATGTTTATCAGATTTTCAACATACCTTGATTTTTGATATTTTGTCATTTTTATCGATTTTGATGAAATTTTCGATATTTCGAGATTTTCTCCTCAAATTATATAAAATGTTTATATGTAAGATTTTCAATACTTTTACTCAGATTTGTAACGATTTTCAAAAATTATTGACTCATTATTTGAACACACAAATTTGAGATTTTTTTTTCTTTAAAAAATATTTAATCATTTTTGACATTGAATGACATTTTTGATAGTTTTTACTTTTTGAAATGACATTTTTTGACTATAGATTATATTCTTAATATTAGACTACGTTTCTTGACAATAGATGGCATTTTTCACATTAGATCTTACTTTTGATAAACAATGAAATGTTTACTTTTTTACCATTTCTGATGTTGACATTAAATGATTTATTTGACATTAGATGGCAGTTCTGACAGTTTATATTTTTTTACTTTTTTGACATTAGGCGACAATTTTGACATTTGATATTTTTGATATTACATATTTACTTGTTATACATTAGATGACAATTTTTATATTATTAGATAACTTTTTTGACATTATTACTGATTTTGAGAGAAATTTTTGTTTTTGTAAGAACGTTTTTGTCAAACTGTCACGTACTGACATAAAATGATAATTTTGAGGTAAATCGATTTTATCAAAACGCCGAATTTTTACGTTTTTGATATTTTTTATATTTACGAGATGATATTTTGGTCATTTTGATATTTTGGGCGACCCTCGACAAATTTTCTCCGCGGGGCTTTTCTAAACTCGAAATTTTACTTCATGCTTAGTCTAGGAGTGAAAGACACTCGTTCGTAAATTTTTGAATTATCATAAAGTTTTCATAAAGTTGTGTATTTATTTTCAAAAAAATCTTTCTCGGTTTATTAAACAAAAACAAAAGAGCTGAGGTGAAAGGTGTTTACGTAAAAGAGGTTTATTTTTTCGTTGGCTACAACTTTTGTTTTAAACATTTTATGACTTAGACGTCGAAAGCCATAGTGAAATTCGTTTAATAAAAAAACATCTAATGATTTCTGGTTATTTTTAACACAAGACTTTTTGACATTTGATAGTATAATTAATATTAAATTACTGAAATAAGTATTTATTTTTTAATATATTCGTAAATATGCGGTAAACAATGCAAAATATTTATTTAATTAAAATGTTTAGGAAATAACAATACAATAAATTTTATATTATTATTGTTATTATTATTATACAGGGTGTCAGTATTTCAACAGAATGTATAGAGATCTCGGTTATTTAAAGAGATAGAGAGTCGGTTAAATTGGGGTAAAGTTGCGTAATTTAAAGCCCAATAATAATCCAAAAACAAGTTTGAAATATCTTCTTTCGTTAATGAGATATTGTCAAAAGACGTATTTTTTGAAAATTCGTTTTAATTTTTTTATTCAAAACTTTGACATGATTGACACTTTTTAACGAAAAATCTAGTAACATATTTTATTTTAAGATAACTATAACGTTTACCTAGGGACCATAGCTAACTTTTGTTTTTCTTATGGGTGCCATTTTGGATTTTTATATTTTTTGGAAGAATATTTTTTACTGAATTCAATGATGTATCACACTTATAGTTTATTGTACATTTTATATGTAAAATTTTAATTTTTTGGTTATTCAAAGAGTGCCTTGGAAACAGTTGAGTAACTCACTTATTTGGCAACTCCTAGGGCCCATAATTTGCTTACATATCACCCCTGAAGACGGGCATCCGACGACACATACTTTAACAGTTTAACAGTTAAAGTAACGAGTATCTTCCACTCCCGGACTAAGCATGAAGTAAAATTTGGAGTTTAGAAAAGCCCCGCGTAGAAAATTTGTCGAGGGTCGCGCAGCGACCCAAGACAAATTTTCACGGGGCTTTTCTGAACTCGAAATTTTACTTCATGCGCCACGCGTATAAACCACTTATTTGAAGTGTAGTTCAAAAACACACAAATACATCTTTAATTAGAGTAACACAGATATTTAGCCTGTTATCAATGATGTTCAGTGTTAATAATAAATAATTAGGTTTTGAATATTTTTCTTAAAACAACTGATAACGATATTTATATGTTATTGGTTGTAAAAAAATAATAAAATCAAATTTATTCTTGAACGATTTGTATTCGTGATTCGAAAAAACAGGATTCGAATCTTTGATTCGAATCATATTTATCTTTTACGAATCCTTTATTCGAGTATTCGTGATTCGAATCATATTAGGTGATTCGTATTCGTGATTCGAATCCTTTTAACGAGGATTCGTCCCAGCTCTGACAGATATTAACATTTCTTAAATTTAGTACATGCGAGTACCAACTTTAATTTTTTATTTAAAAAAATGCAATTTAACTTAAAATGAGTGAGCTTAATGTTATGCGAACTCCAAATATTTTTTGTAAAAATCAATCCTTTTGATTTTATTTTCAAACCCCACAATAGAACAAAACATTTATTTGTGTAATAAATCTCCGCTCTTTAAAATTTCATTGTTGGCCATTCTTCAGAAAAACTCTGTGGATATTTTGATTTGATCCTAAATATAGTCTCATAACAGGTCACGGAATTGTCTCATTATATATCAAAATATAGCCTCATTACAGGTCAAAATTCGGCATATACGTAAGTCAAATATACTCTTGTTTAAAATCTTAAAGCTATATTATAGCCTTATCTCAATCCAAAATCAAACTCTGTCGCACGAATCTGAAAAAAATCACAACCATTCTTACTAATGTTAGAAACAATGTAAGATATTGATTTCGCTCAAAAAAACAAAATTTAACCAACGTTTTCTACTTTAAAAAACAACTAGAAATTAACTATAAATGAAATTGCCAATTCTTGGTTGCAGAATACTTCAAACATTAAAAGTGCGATTCCTTTCGCAATCTACAACAAGTTAGTCTTACAAAGATTATATCAAACACTCATTGAAACAACTACTTCCCGGGCTAATACCCCGACGGACATTGAATTATACAACAAGTGTTTGCTGTTACATACAGTAACCTACTGCAAATGTAACGATTTGGGTCAAATTATTCAGGAAATCTATAGACGCGTTTCGAGATTTATCTCTCATCAGTATAGCTTTGCCATTCCCTCTAAGCAATTTGACACCTTAGACTGTTTCAATGAGTGTTTGATATAGTCTTTGTAAGACTAACTTGTTGTAGATTGCGAAATGATTCGCACTTTTAATGTTTGAAGTATTCTGCAACCAAGAATTGGCAATTTCATTTATACTTATGTTTGAACGGTAACGTGACCGCCAGTCTAAGGTGTCAAATTGTTTAGAGGGAATGGCAAAGCTATACTGATGAGAGATAAATCTCGAAACGCGTCTATAGATGGCCTGAATAATTTGACCCAAATTGTTACATTTGCAGTAGGTTACTGTACGTAACAGCAAACAAAATGTTGTTCCTTACTTCGCTTTTTAAAGTATAAAAAGTGAAGTAAGGAATAACAGTCTTTTTTGTGTAACTAGAAACTAGCCGACCCACCAAAATCAAACTTTAAGCGATTGTACAAGACACATTTTTAAGCTACAGAAAAACAACTATGACTCAAATAAAAGCGCATTTAATCCTAAATCGACTGCTTTTTGAATAAATCAAATCTGATAATTATTTTACGAAATACAGCCAGCCAAATGCAAAAATTCCATGAATTCATCCACTTACATTTGCGAAAAAGGGAAAATAAGTTATTGATAATTGTCGAACGAGTGTTTTCCACTCCCAGGTGAAGCATGAAGTAAAATTTCGAGTTTAGAAAAGCCCCGTGTAGAAAATTTGTCGAGGGTCGCGCAGCGACCCGAGACAAATTTTCACGGGGCTTTTCTAAACTCGAAATTTTACTTCATGCGCCACGCGTATTAAACACTGGTTTAAAGCAAAGTTGAAAATATATACTGCTGAGATGTGATAGATATTTACTGAGATGTAGAGAAAAAAAAATCACTTTTTCGAGAAAACGCTGGTTTAGAAAGATATTTGATAAAAAAATTAAATTATAGTTTCTTTCTCAAACGATATTTTAATTTTCTTTATCAAATATCTTTCTAAATCAGCTTTATCTCGAAATGTGATTTTTTTCTCTATATCTCATTAAATATCTATCCAATCTCAGCAGTATTTAAAATTGAACAAGCTTTAATTTAAAGTACAATCGTTTTTTAAAACTTTAAAATTACGCTCAGGACAAATGCTCAAAGTTAGATTTTGGTAAGTTTATTAATTTTCCACTGTTGGTAAACGTAGAGAAAACTTGATGCGCAATTCCTTTATCAAGAAAATAATTATCACAAGTTGTTTTTAATATCAATGATTGTGTTTTTTTTCAGAATTTAAAAAAGATAAAAAATTTTATCGGCAAATCTAATTTTTATTAATGGTTTACCCAAAAAACTGAAAAATCTGAAAAAATCACAAACACTTTTACTAGTATAAGAATAATTTATTTCCTCTAGAAACACAAAATTTAAAATTTCATTATTGGCTATTCTTTAGAGACACTGTGGATATTTTGATCGGGTCCTATTTGGCCGGCCTGCTAAAAAGGTTGACTACCCATGTTATTAATGTATTATTGTTACAATTGGAGTTAGACTAATAATAATAACCTGCTTAATCTTCGTCCTCATTCTTCTCATATATTTACCACTAGTGTCATAGCCTGTGGCTACTTTTTGATAAATAAATAATTAGGAAAAAATAGAGATAAGGAAGAACACCAATAATAACCTGCGTCTTCTTCTTCATTCTCCGTATCCTACTTATTCATTCAACGCTGGAGGGCTTAAAAGTAGGTAGTCGAGTAATTATTCACCCGAACCCCTAAATACCTCCACCATCCGACCTCCGAAAATCCCTTGAAGAGCATCCGTGTGTTTAGTGCCCGTCTGTCGGCCATCTGGAGACCAGAACAAAACACGGAACAGCAGCAAACAGCATCCAGACAAGGCATCCGTCCAGATTTTCGAGCAGTCGAGCGGCGGTAATGCGCGCGTCCACAACACTCAACTCGCTCAGTCACTTTACTCAGCCTGTGCCCGAAGTGAAGAAGATGTACAATTAGCCCCCGGGCCCCCGATTTGATAAGGGTTTCAAAGTTCTTCGCTGATATCAGTGCTGGTTATCGGCGTTGCAGTGTGTGATAAGTGCGGAGTAGTGTTCTTTTTTTTGGGAAGATGGTGCGGTCTGGACTTTTGTTGTGCGTCGCGTCGCTTTTTTGGACTGTTTTAGAAAGGGGTGCTAGTGCTCTCGACTTGGATTACACGCCGATTATCGGACAGAATGGGACCAAGTGTTATGATGATTTTAATAGACCACAGGTAAAATTATCTTTTCATTCAAAAAGAAGCTTTTGAATTCATCTAATTAAAAAAAAAACTGTGGCGGAATTACACTGATTGAGACCCCTGGAGATAGCAAAGCATGAGGCCCCCCGTAGTCTATAAAATAAAAGAGAAATGTGACCAAGCTATTTTTGATAAACAGTAGTCCATCACTATTTTTTATTGTTACTATTATTATCAACACTTTTAGTATGTAACACCAACAATTCTTTCGCCACACAGTGGCTTCATCAGGCAGATAATTGATACTATTATTATTATATCCATGAAAATTTTGCATGCACAAGTTATATTATTTGTAACTCTGTCATTGTAAATAAAGATTCTATCTATCTAATGTAATCGAATCGAATGATATCAATAATCGATGACTGTAATTCAAATAAAATTGATAACCGAACGATCGATCGATCAATCATTCGAACAATAGTTCGGTTAGCAATTTCAATATGAAATGGTTCGAATCATCACTCGAATGAAGATTTAGATAATAACCTATCGCAATAAAATAATAGAAATGAAACCTACAAGTTTAAACAAATTCAATTTGAATGACCATACGAGTAATGATTATAATTAAAATACGAGCGATAGAGTTGATCATTTGAGTAACCATTCGAGTAATTGCTCGAGAGATCCTTCGAATGATTTGTTAGAGAAATCACTTAAGAGGAAGTCGACCGCTCTCTAAACGTAAAAAACTAAGCATATGCCGTCTTAATTACATCCTTGTTTAGGGATGAAATATTTTGAAAAAATAGGTATACTTCAAGGAAAGTACAATCTTTAAGCCCGTCTCAATAAAATATTTTATACTTTTACCGTTATTTCATAAAATAATATCAAACATTGGTAAACTAGCGAAATCGCGTTCCAAATTTTATTTTTGTCTGCAGTATCTATAAAAAATATTGAAAAACTAAATCAGTCACATTGTAAATAATTCCTTTGCAAAGATATGTGATTTTTTTATTTATTTATTTGGTTAAATATAGTCACTAGGATGTCGCGCGTAAAACAGTTTTTCAAATTTTCTGAAACTTCAATATCGCGCGACATCCCAGTGAATTTATTGTACGATAGAAATAATTGGCAAAAATTAAAATTCTTCGAAAAGAATTCTTCTACAGTGTGACTGATTTAGTTTCCCAATATTTTTCATAAATGTTGCAGAAAAAAATTATATTGAAGATGCGATTACGCTAGTTTAACAATGCCTAATTTTATTTTTGTCTGCAGTATCTATAAAAAATATTGAAAAACTAAATCAGTCACATTGTAAATAATTCCCTTGCAAAGACATGTGATTTTTTTTATTTATTTATTTGGTTAAATATAGTCACTAGGATGTCGCGCGTAAAACAGTTTTTCAAATTTTCTGAAACTTCAATATCGCGCGACATCCTAGTGAATTTATTGTACGATAGAAATAATTGGCAAAAATTAAAATTCTTCGAAAAGAATTCTTCTACAATGTGACTGATTTAGTTTCCCAATATTTTTCATAAATTTTGCAGAAAAAAATTATATTGAAGATGCGATTACGCTAGTTTAACAATGTTTGATATATTTTTATAAAAGAACGGTCAAAGTGGAAAATATTTTATTAAGACAGGCATTAAGATTCCACTTTCCTTAAAGTATGCCTATTTTTTCAAAATATTTCATCCCTAAACAAGGATGTAATTAAGACGGCAGTATGCTTAGTTTTATATGTTTAGAGAGCGGTCGACTTCCTCTTAATTGAACAAGTGATCTCTTTAACAATTATTTGCAGGATCTCTCGAGCAATCATTCGAAGGATCTCTAGAGCAATTATTCGATCGATCTCTCGAGCAATCATTCAAACGTTCTCTCTAGCAACCATTCGAGCGAACCCTGATCTCGAGATGTTCAATTATTTTCATAATCCAATGAGTCGATTTTCATTCGAATGATTATCACTAATAAATATGTTGATATGAATCAAATACGATTTACACTAGACTGAAATCTCCATATGTAAGAAAATGTGACAATAATCGTGTTAATTTCTTGAATTAATTTCTCACCTGGCACATATTAGAATATGTAAAGTTATTTAATTTGTGAAACAATACTAGGTGTTTTTCAATTTAAATAACTTTACCTAGTAAACGTGTTAATTCAAAAATATTCATCTTTCATTCTTTTGCGTTGGTTTTCAGTTATTTGAGATATGGATAATATTTTTTGAACTTCACACTAAATCAGTGTTTTACACGGCTGGAGAATGAAGTAAATATTTCGAGTTTAGAAAAGTCTATGAATTTGGATTGGTCGCTCCGCTTCCGGCTTTTTTAAACTCTAAATATTTACTTCATGCTTACTTAAGCAGTGACAACACTTATATTAGATCATTTTGAATACTTTAAACCCCTAAGAAAGGGAATGTAATAAATACTTAATTTTATCACAATAAAACACTTTTAACTTTGTTTGTATAACACAATTTGTTTTTATGTGACTGTAGTTTCGGCAAATTTAGCTTGCCAGTATCAAACATGTTCATGTTTGATAATGGCAAGCTGAATTTGCCGAAACTGCAGTCACATAAAAATAAATTGTGTTATACAAACAAAGTTAAAAGTGTTTTATTGTGTTAAATTAAGATGTATAACGAAGTAGAAGCCTCCACTTAATTTTATATTAAATTTAATTTAATAAAATGTAATTAATTTTCAACTATTTAAAGAACATTAATGCCCGGTATTATAATCGATTAATAAATCATTAGATAACTATTTGTGAAGTAAATTTATTTTCCTAGTAAACTAATGGTATAAAGCAAACCTACCAAATAAATAGCAATTCTAGAAATAAATAATTTAATTACTAGATTACAGACCAAAATTATACATAGCTGGAACCACCAATTCGTTAAATTGAATTATCAATATTTCAAATTAAATTGTCAATCAAATTGGAAATTTAGTATAATTCCTTATAATTATGGAGAATAACCGTGGAATAGAACAGAATTACACAGAACAAGAAAAAGAAAGCTTATTAGAAATTATAAAAGACTTAAACGAGTGTTTTCCACTCCCAGGCTAAGCATGAAGTAAAATTTCGAGTTTAGAAAAGCCTGAAAATTTGGTTTGGTCGCGTAGCGCGAAGCGCGAAGCGCGGAGCGGCCAAACCAAATTTTCAGGCTTTTCTAAACTCGAAATTTTACTTCATGCGCCACACGTACAAGACACTGATTTGAAGTGAAGTTCACTTGTTCACAATATTTCAGTGCTTTCAGTGTTAAATACGCGCTACGCGACCAAACCAAATTTTTAGGCTATTCTAAACTCGAAATTTTACATCATGCTTAGTCTGGGAGTGGAAAACACTCGTTTAAAACTTTAAATGGAACTAATTTTAAAAAAGTGTATGCATAAGTATAAAAATCCCTGGTTGTGTCTGATTTGAAAAACTCTAGGTCTCCGACTCCTTAGAATGTCTTGTGGTTCGAATTAATCATTGTCAGGGAAGATACTATGAGCTAACTTAAATCTGACAGGGATGATATGGTAGACATGATAACCGTAATGAAATTAATAAATACAAGTAGTAGAATCTAAAGTAATTATAATAATATAATACACTTTTGACTTTTAACTGTCAAATTATTTAGAGAATAAAATTTACTTGGTAGAAAAACAAATAAATAATTTACTGTTGAGATTTCTTAGCCAAATAAAGTTATTTTGTGTTTATAATACCGAAATCTTTGGAATAAATTAATTTATTCCTAAAGTAAATTATATTTAGCGAATACAACGTTTTATAATACCGGGCATAATAGGAATATATTTGTTTCAAAAATTATATCAAAAACAGAAACAGATTCTTCACCCACTGAGCAAAAAACAATCAGATAATGTTATATCAACATGGTAGCAACATTAAACGTTGTTTTAATGTTGATGCAATATTACTTAATCGCGTTTGCTCAGTGGGAAATTAACTAAATGTATGATAATTGAACAAAAAAAACTTTAGAATTGAAAAAACCCATAAAAAATTACGAAACAAATAAAAAAATTCCTAAATTGCAATATTAATTTTTAAACGGATGTTAAAATATTAAAAATTGATCAATACAATTGTCAATTTATAAAATTTAATAAAAATGAGAAAGTTGATTAACATGATTACATTTTACAAGAGTTAATGTACAGGGAGTTTTTCTTTTAACATAGTGGCAACCAATTTGAAATGTAAAATTTCTCTGATGTCAGATTTTTTTCCCTGGCCCCTTAAAAAAATAAAAATCTGAAACATATTCTCCAATTACCTAAATGTATGATAATTGAAGAAAAAAACTTTAGAATTGAAAAAAATCATAAAAAATTACGAAACAAATAGAAATCTCATGTAAAATCAAATAATTATTGCAATTTTTAAACGGATGTTAAAATATTAAAAATTGATCAATACAACAATTATCAATTCATAAAATTTAATTAAAATGAGAAAATTGATTGAAATTATAACATTTTACAAGAGTTAATGTACAGGCAGTTTTTCTATTAACATGGTGGCGACCAATTTGAAATGTAAAATTTCCCTGATGCCAGAATTTTTTCCCTTACTCCTTAAAAAAATAAATATTAGAAAAATACTCTTCTTCAATGATCTAAATATATGATAAATGAACAAAAAAACTTTTGAATTGTAAAAAATTATATAAAATTACAAAACAAATAGAAATTTCATGAAAAATCAAATTATTACTCCAATTCTTAGAAGGATGTTAAAATATTAAAAATTGATTAATACAACAATTGTCAATTCATAAAGTTTAATAAAAATGAGAATGTTAATTAAAATTATAACATTATACAAGAGTGAATAGACAGGGAATGGTGGCGATCAATTTGAAATGAAAAATTTCCCCGACTCTTCCCCGATGCCAGTTTTCATATAACCAAACCAAATACAAGAGAGAAAAAAGTTATTCAAGTCATATTAAGAGGTGAAAGGAAAACATATTATAAACCACGAATTTAGAAATAGCAAAATTTGATAATAGTTCTGAAATTTATTAACGCGAAATTAAACATAAGCAGTATATTTTGAACTTCACAATATTGTCAATGTTTTATACGCGTGGTGCATGAAGTAAAATTTCGAGTTTAGAAAAGCACAGAAAATGTTTCAATTTGAAGCTTTAAACGAGTGATTTCCACTCCCAGACTAAGCATGAAGTAAAATTTCGAGTTTAGAATAGCCCCGTGAACATTTGCCGAGGGTCGCGTAGGGACCCGAGACAAATTTTCTGGGCTTTTCTAAACTCGAAATTTTACTTCATGCGCCACGCGTATACATCACTGATATATTGAGCAGTTTACATTATGTTACTATAGTAGAAAGATAAAGACGTATATTTTGAACTTCACTTACAACCAATGTTTTATACGCGTGGCGCATGAAGTAAAATTTCGAGTTTAGAAAAGCCCTGAAAATTTGTCTCGGGTCGCTGCGCGACCCGAGACAAATTTTCACGGGGCTTTTCTAAACTCGAAATTTTACTTCATGCTTAGTCTGGGAGTGGAACACACTCGTTTAAAGCTTTAAATTGAACTCTTTTATAAAATCAACGAATACCTGAAAAATTACATGGTGTACATCGGGATATGTATAAGTACTTCAAATAAAAATTCCTTGATTGTCGTGTCTAGACGTCAACAATTGAGAAATGTCCAACATATCGAGAAAGTATAAAAAAGGGAACATTTTTAGAAAATCGATTATACTTTTTATATGCTAAATTATTAAATGGAATTCTAAATGTTTTTGATTTTTATTACTAACCAAGACTTAAATTTTAATAATTTGCTTGTTTTCCCCATATTGCTTTTAAAGATTGTCAGGAAATTTGTTAATTTTCGTAAAATTTCTATAAATCCGTTTTTGATGGTGATAATTTTTATCAAAATTGAGTCTTTGTTTTAATTGACATTGTTTTAATAAAGTTTAAAAGAAATTCGTGAATTTCATTCGCTTGATAAAATTAGTAAAATTACAATTATTCTATTAACGGTGGAGGCTTATATTTCGTTATACATCATAATTCATAATTGAAACACGATTTTAACTTTGTTTGTATAACTGAGACTTTATTAAGTGACTATAGTTTCGACAACTTTAAGTTTGTATAACTGAGTCTTTGTTAAGTGACTATAGTTTCGACAATTTTAACTTTGTGTTACTGAGACTTTATTAAGTGACTATAGTTTCGACAACTTTAACTTGTCATTTTCAAACTCAAACTTTGAGTTTGAAAATGACAAGGTAAAGTTGTCGAAACTATAGTCACTTAATAAAGTCTTAGTTATACAAACAAAGTTATAATCGTGTTTCAAATACAATTATTCTGTAATTTCCTCAAATGTCCTTCAAATTTGAATCTTTCTTTCAATTTACATACTTTTTTTAAATCTTTCTTTGTATTCAAAAAATTGTGAATTTCAGTAATTTGATAATTTATTGTAAATTACAATAAATCTGTAATTTATTTAAATTTTATTGAAGTTGAATCTTCCTTTTAATTTACACAACATTCATAAGGTTTAATAAAAATCGTGCATTTCAGTTATTTAATAATTGTCGTAAAACTACAACAAATCTAAAATTTCTTTAATTTCCTGCAAATTTGAATCATTCTTTCAATTTACATAACTTTCATAAGGTTTAGAACAATTCGTGTATATCAGTAATTTAATAATTGTTGTAAAACTACAACTAATCTGAAATTTCTTTAATTTCCTTAAAATTTGAATCTTTCTTTCAATTTACATAACTTTCATAAAGTTCTAAAAAATCTTGAATTTCAGTACTCTCACTTTTCAACAAAACTGTACTTTCTTCAAATTTTCGTAAAATTTTTATTTTTCTTTCAATTTAGATTGTTTTCAAAAAAATTGCGAACTTCAGTAATTTGATACTTTTCGAAAAATTACAATATATCTGTAATTTCTTTAAATGTTAGTAAAGTTTGAATCTTACTTTCAATTTACATGATTTTTATTAAAAATTACGAACTTCAGTAATTTAATAATTTTCACAATGTATTCAAAAAATTCGTGAAGTTCGGTAATTTAATAATTTTCGTAAAATTTCAATAAATCCCCCATTTCTTAAAATATCGTCCAATTTTCATAGAGCTATTTAAAAAATCGTTAATCACAGTAATTGAATAATTTTGTAATTTTTTTAAGTTTTTGGAAGACTTTCATATTCACGTTGATGGTAATTCATCAAGCTAGAAAATTATTATGTTCTCCTTTAACTTTTTAACTTTGAAAGATTAAGAAATTGATGAAATTGTAGGATTGATCAAAATTTATTAAACGTAAAAAATTGCCAAAAGTAAGTAAATACTCATATGTTCATGAACATGTATTTATTTACTTCTTCATTTATTTATTTATTCAATTAACGGACAAATCCAATCTCAGATTATATACAGAGAGTTTTTTGTAACACCGAACATACTAAAATGTACTCAATGCTAATTTTCCAATGGTCGATGTGTACTGGGACGCATCAAAGCATTGAGTGCGATGTGATTGGCTACGAGTTCTAACTGTAATATAGTCAACCCAATTTACACTCATCCCTTCAAAAATAAATGAAATCTGTCAGTTATCGCAAGCAAGTGATTTTTGCTATTCTAGCACTTGAAGCAGACGTAGACGACGAACGGAGAGATCAATAATGTATACAAAGGAGGACAAGATAATTCAGGTAAACTTATACTATGGAGAAAACAGTTCAAGAAATTTCTATGATTTATTTTCTGAAAAAATTTCTGTTCAATCAGACTACCATTTATAACAACCATTTCGAACCTTCTAGAACAGTTTGTTTGTATAACGATAACATTTTTGTAAAATTGTATTTAATATGTTAAATTAAAACGAAAAATTGTGTTTACTGATAAAGCGTTTATATCTTCTTACCTTCTTTAACTAGTATTTTACTAATTAAAAATATAACAAAAGTCGATAACCATTCTGTTGTACTAAAATATTCATAATACAACATGTTGTGGTTGACATAATAATTGACAAATTTAATTTATTTTTGTCGTGAAGAGTGTACATTGGGGTGACTATATTACCATTAGAAATTCTAGCCAATCACATCTTACTCAATGCTTTGATGCGTCCCAGTACACATCGAACATAGGAAAATTACCATTAAGTACATTTTAGTATGTTCGGTGTTACATAAAACTCTCTGTAGATAGAAAAAATGTACTTATTTTAATCAAAATATTACATAATCAACATAATGTTTTTCTATAATTTTATTAATATTTGTGTTTAGTGCGCGTGGCGCATGAAGTAAAATTTCGAGTTTAGAAAAGCCTGAAAATTTGGTTTGGTCGCTCCGCGCTTCGCGCTACGCGACCAAACCAAATGTTCAGGCTTTTCTAAACTCGAAATTTTACTTCATGCTTAATCTGGGAGTGGAAAACACTCGTTTTAACCTGCAAATTCAACTCTTAAACAAATATGAATCTCGGGAAATGCATAAAAGAAAAATTGCGTGTACAATAGTTACGAAAAAGGTTACAAAAAAGTATAATATAACAATTAACCTGCTTTTAAATTATAAAAATTGATTTAAAAATATGGACATCTTCCCAAATCCAGTTCAAGTGTCATTCTTTAAGAACATTTTTACAATTTATATATTTAAATAAAAGCACAAGTTAGGCTGCCAAACTTGTGCTTTAATTTAAATATTTAAATTGTAAAAATGTTCTTAAAGAATGAAAATTGAAAAGGATTTGCCAAAATACCCATATTTTTAAATCAGTTTTTGTAATTTAAAAGCAGCTTAATTGTTATATTATACTTTTTTGTAACCTTTTTTGTAACTATCTTATATCCCAATCTATTTTTTAATTTTGATTGCAACAAGCCAAATTATGAAAAATGTCGTTTGAGTACCATTGTTGTTGCATTAACTATTAGCGATTCTTGAATAAATTAAAAAGGAAACTATAACTGGGAATATTCGAGAAACGGAGGAATACCCGGCGATGCGCAATTTAATGGATTTTTTAGCGCCGCTTTTAAGTACAAAAATTTAACATTTTGAAAATTTCGGGGATGAACCCCCATATCCCACCCCCTGGCTACGGCCCCCATATCCCCCCCTGGCTACGACCTTGTACATATCTAATGATATATATCAGGTATGGGCAACCTTTGACATGTTGAGGGCCAAACTTTAGCGTGCAAATACGTTCGCGGGCCGCGTTTAAAAGTACTTAGTGCATTTTAAAGTAGTGATAATATTTTTTGCGATAGATATTAGACATGAAATAATACGTTAATGTTATTATAGTACAATTTATTAAAATAACAAAATGAAATTTAAATAAATGGTACATTATAATTAAATCGTTAAACTTGCAATTGTTACAAACTACGAAAGTTAAATACACCGAATTCAATGATTCAATGTCTTACAAAGACTATATCAAACACTCATTGAAACAACTACTTCCCGGGCTAATACCCCGACTGACATTGAATTATACAATATAGTCTTTGTAAGACTAACTTGTTGTAGATTGCGAAAAGAATCGCACTTTTAATGTTTGAAGTATTCTGCAACTAAGAATTGGCAATTTCATTTATACTTATGTTTGAACGGTAACGTGACCGCCAGTCTAAGGTGTCAAATTGTTTAGAGGGAATGGCCAAGCTATACTGATGAGAGATTAATCTCGAAACGCGTCTATAGATGGCCTGAATAATTTGACCCAAATTGTTACATTTGTAGTAGGTTACTGTGTGTAACAGCAAACACTTGTTGTATAATTCAATATCCGTCGGGGTATTAGCCCGGGAAGTAGTTGTTTCAATGAGTGTTTGATATAGTCTTTGTAAGACTAACTTGTTGTAGATTGCAAAAAGAATCGCACTTTTAATGTTTGAAGTATTCTGCAACCAAGAATTGGCAATTTTATTTATACTTAATCCTTCGATATTTGGATTAATTCCACTGACACAAAGACGTAAAGAATTTTCCAAATTATCGTCAGTCAGTCTTGTACGATGTGTTGATTTATTAACTTTCATCAATGAAAAGAACTGTTCGCATTTATAAGTACTGCCAAACGCACAAATCAATCTTCTTGCGAATTTTCTAAGCTGCGGAAAATTGTCTTCTTCTAGGTATTTTTTTGTAGAAATCGCACAACTCTACGTCTTCAAATTTGGATTTTAGGAGTGAGTTTTCTTGAATCTCGATCAACTTCATTTGTAAGTGTATCGGAGCATTTTGTACAATATATGTTGTACGTTGTAGCAAATAAACTGAAACAGTCTTCCATGTTTTTGAAGTCGCAAAATCTGTTCGAAAATTGTTCCGACAGTAACTTGAGTTCTTCAGCATATTGAGCATAAGCAATATTTTCATAAGCAGAGAGCGTGTTGAAATGGTAACTGTTACCAGACAGCATCTGTGACTCCCACAAGCGTAGTTTGATCTGAAACGCTTTTAAATGGCTGTACAAATCATTTACTAACTATCCTTGTTTTTGAAGTTTAAAATTTATATCATTCAAATAGCCTGTAAGACCTAAGTCACTTATCCATTTTGGGTCACTTAATTCAGATAGTGGTTTATCTTTTATTTTCATAAAGTCTGCTATCTCATTTCTAAGCTCATAAATCCGTTTCAACATTTTTCCTTTGCTCAGCCATCTGACTTCACAATAATATGTTACGTCGTTATATTCAGCTGATATTTCATCCAAAAACGCCTAGAACTGACGATGGTTAAGCCCTCGGGATCGAATAAAGTTTATGGTTTTTACTACCACATTCATAACATTCTGGAGTCGAATGGACTTAGAACACAAGTTCTGTTGGTGGATAATGCAATGAAGGACTATCAAATCATCGTTTTGCACATTTAATTCTGTTGCTTTTTCATTCAAAACTCCGATGAAACCTTTACGTAAGCCGACCATAGAAGGTGCACTATCAGTGCATACTCAAATTAATTTTGACCATGGCAAGCCAAAACTTGTGAATACCTTTTGAACTTCAATAAAAATATCTTCTCCTGTAGTGGTTCCTTTTAGCGGCTGAAAAGCAAGCAATTCCTCAGTAACAGTGAACTCCTTATCAACACCTCGAATAAATATAGCCAGTTGAGCTCTGTCAGACAAATTGGTGCTCTCGTCTAATGCTATGGAAAATGATTCAAAACCAGCGATACGGTCAGTCAATGTTGTTTTTATATCATTGGCCATCATTTTTATTCGTCGAACCGCAGTTCGTCTTGACAAACTAATTTTTTCAAATTCTTTTTTCTTTTCAGGACACATAATACCGCAAACTTCTAACATACACTCCTTGATAAATTCTCCTTCGGCAAATGGTTTTAATGCCTTTGCCAATTTTGAGCTAACTATAAAACTAGCTTTCACAACATTATCAAGTTGTGTTCTTTGTTTATGAAACATTTGTTGCTGTTTTTCCAAATTTGCGGTAAGCTTCTGGATTTTGTCTGTTCTTGAGTGCAGCGTAGCATGCTTAGTTGAGTAATGCCTCTATATATTGAATTCTTTCATTACTGAAATGGATTCATTACACAGCAAACAAATAGGCTTACCATTGTGCAAGATAAAAAAGAATTCTTAAGTCCATTTTTCTTGAAAATGGCGACCCCATGTATCTACTTTTCGTTTCTGTCCACCAGACATCATTTTTGTTTACTTTTCGTTTAATAAACTTAATAACAAACTATAGTTAGTAACCACTCAAGATGCACACAAAGTCACAAAGCAAGTTGACGGCTTGAGCAGTTCGCTAGGACTCGGTAGCTCAAATAGAACTGAACTAACGTTCGTACCATTCACCCGCTTATATAGGCAAAATGAACGAATAATCTGGAATAAACTAGTTTAGAATAATTGAGAAGCAATAAATCTTTTGATGTGTCGCCCGTGAGGCGGAAAACCTCAAAGAATTTGATCGAGCAAGTCGAGTGGCGGCGATTATCATAGAGTGAGACGGCAAACATCAAAGAATTTGATGTTTGCCGCCTCACTGTTACTCCCGTGAGTATAAGTACCTAATGTAATATTTTTTTAATTGGGTTTTTTCAAAATGTCTCGCGGGCCTTATCACATCTTACAGCGGGCCGGGGGTTGCCCATATGTGAAATATATCATCCGAACGTTAAATAAGAAACTTTACTTCATGCTCGTACTTAAATAAGGAGTGAAATTTAAATTGAACGCAATTATAAAATTGTTTTGTTATAAATGTGTTTGATTGATGAGGGAAAGGAGTTCTATTAACAAATTCTTAAACTATAAGCACCCTTTGAACCTTTTTCATTTAAGGTTATGACCATAAGGAGAAAGCGTGTGCATTATACGATTTTTTGTTTGTAGAGATGACTCGTGTGCGTTCACCACGAGGTTTCTATAAATAAGATTGAAGCGAGTTTATCTTTAGAGGAAAGGTTCATTCAAGCCGTGCTTATCTTTTACACACGAGATGAAAATACAGACACGATTTATTTTGAAAAAATCAAAACATATAGGTTTTGTATAAAATTATTATAAAATTGTCTTTTTATTTTGAGCAAAGATTGCTGTTTTAAAATAAGTAAAATTAAAATATTCTACATCAATAGTTTCTAAGTTATTTTTAATTCATTGTCATATAAGCGTAATGTTAACTACAGTTTATATACGGATATGTCATAATTTAGAGATGCATTGAGATATTTTTATAAAATTGTATGTAATTATAATTAATTGTTTTGTGTTGTAGGCGTTCACTTTGTGGTAAATACAGGGATGTTAAAAAACACGTTTTTATTTTTTATTTTAATTAAAACAAATAATTTGTTTTAATAAAACGTATTCTTTGATTGAAACAGCGTTTACAACATTAACAATTAAAAACATGTCTAAAACATACAGAGCATTTTTCTTTTGAATATACATATTCCGATAATTACAGCGTTTTTTTTAATTTTCGGGAATTCGTTGTTTCAAAGCGGTTAATTTGGGGCATGTAACGAGTGTTTTCCACTCCCAGACTAAGCATGAAGTAAAATTTCGAGTTTAGAAAAGCCTAAGAATTTGGATTGGCCGCGTAGCGAAGCGGAGCGGCCAATCCAAATTTGGCTTTTCTAAACTCGAAATTGTACTTCATGCGCCACGCTTATAAACACTGATTTGCAGTGATGTTCAACAAGCACACACATACAACAGCGATTACAGGCAACCTAATATACGTTAGAGTAATTGGCTTCCCTATAATCACTGTTTTAAACAATTTCTTCAGCGCAGAATTTGACTCGCGTTTTATTAACATCTACATATTGGATTGCTAAAGCCGTAAATTTTAAACTTTGAGATATTTTAGTGTTTTATGCGAGTGGCGCATGAAGTAAAATTTCGAGTTTAGAAAAGCCTAATTTGGATTGGCCGCTCCGCTTCGCTACGCGGCCAATCCAAATTTTCAGGCCTTTCTAAACTCGAAATTTTACTTCATGCTTAGTCTGGGAGTGAAAAACCCTCGTCTAAAAATTCAAATTAAAATCTTTTTAAAAAACAACTAATCTCATAAAATTTACAGTGTATGCAAAACATGTGTAAAACAAAACCGTTTAAAACACGACGGCTGTTTTTAAACATGTTTAAAACACTGTTTTAAAACAATGTGTTTTAAACATAACAACCCTTCTTAAATACACTTGTAAATAAACTTTACTTCTACTTTGTTTAACCACTATATTTAGTGGTATATAGTGGCTAAACAAAGTAAAAAGGGGTATTATTTAAAAGTGTAATTATAATTAATTAATTCAACATAAAGAAAAATCGAATTTGCCAATAGTTTGCAGAACATTTCAAAATATATAAACGAATTAAAATTAATATCGACTTTCTCCAAAAATTTAGTCTCGTTCAAACTTCTCCAAATTCAATTAAAAAAGAACCTTTGAATGGTTGCAGCTTTTTCAAAGGACCTCCAAAATAACTAATGTACAAATAGTATACCACATTTTGACCATCTATGCTCGGACTAGATATATTGTTTAAATAATTAGTGAAGAAATTTGGAAAATAAAATAGGAGTTTTCAGAGATATGATTTTTTTAATACTTGGTATGAAAGGTGATATATGCGGGACAGCAATATATTGTTTAAATAAAGAACAATTAACAGTTACAACATTCTGGTTATTTATACCGCTCTATGTATATTGTTTAATCAATTACTGAAGAAATTTTGAAAATAGAATATGTGGTTTGGGAGTTATGAAGTTTTGAAATTCTGGGGAATCTGTTTCATAATTCGTGTGATGGTGGAGGCGCCAAAATCCGTGGCTGGAAATTCCGTGGCTATCTTCACATCGGTAAATAGTATAGCTGCATTTCTTATTTGCTATCACAAAGTTATTACTCAAACTTTTTATTATTCTATTTTCTATATTTAATAGTCATAATTGATAAAATACAATAATTGAAATTGAAGTTTGAAAGAGATTGTTTAAAATGACACTTTTGAACTTATCCAAAAAATCAAGTCCAATGTTTTTACTTTAAAAGAACTAAAAGGTTTTTAAATGTTGCGACATTTCCGTTAAAACGTATTCAATTACATAAAAACAGGGATTGAATTAACATTTTTATGTCGCATTACCATAACCAATCTGTAATAATTAGCGTTATCGTTCGGAATTAAAAGTTGCCCAACAGCCCGAATTTATTTTTGTTTTCTTTCTTCTGAATGCACAGAAGTTGTCCCATTAAAGAAACACAAAACTTTACAAAGCAACAATAATCGCGATCATTAAAAAATATGTAAATTCGTTCTCATTCAAGGAGTGAAATTTATAGGGATCACGTCCGAAACAAAACGATCGGAAATTAAGTCGTCTTCTGGGGGGAGTCGACGTTCACCGTTATGCGTGAGAAGTCTTAATTACAAGACACTTGAAACTTTATGCACCTTTTTAGTATTCATCCAACAAATGACGACAATTACAAAGCACCTTCGGGAGAGTAACTGTTTCCTAATGCGCTTTCACGTCAACTTTGACAAGGAACTACTCACCTAGACTAATTATTCAAATGGTTCAAGGGGAATTATTTTAATCGGATTTTATTTTTATACATCATAATTTGAATAATGCCTCATCACTTTGAGACCATTTTAAATATTTGTCTGCGTTAGCATGTACATTATAATGGCTCATCACTTTAATATTTTCCTACTTAGAATTTACTATACAGGGAGTTTTTCTTTTAAGTATACGTATTCTGAATTCAGCCTTTTTTCTGTAAATCTTTAGATATTCCTTGTTTTTTTTAAGTTCAATGTGAAGCTTTAAACGAGTGTTTTCCACTCCTAGACTAAGCATGAAGTAAAATTTCGAGTTTAGAAAAGCCCCGTGAAAATTTATCGAGGGTCGCGCAGCGACCCGCGACAAATTTTCTGGGCTTTTCTAAACTCGAAATTTTACTTCATGCGCCACGCGTATAAAACACTAAAATATTATAAAATGTATGTTTACTCGAACTATATTTAAAATCTGTGTTTTATACGCGTGG
The DNA here is from genome assembly GCA_932526585.2 of Philonthus cognatus. NCBI lineage: Eukaryota > Metazoa > Arthropoda > Insecta > Coleoptera > Staphylinidae > Philonthus > Philonthus cognatus. Next base: position 43,400,655 of record OW052244.1, read on the forward strand.
CGCATGAGGTGAAATTTCGAGTTTAGAAAAGCCCAGAAAATTTGTCTCGGGTCGTTGCGCGACCCTCGACAAATTTTCACGGGGCTTTTCTAAACCCGAAATTTTACTTCATGTTTAGTCTGGGAGTGGAAAACACTTGTTTAAAGCTTCAAATTGAACTCTTTTAAAAAACTACCAATGTCGGTAAATTTACAGCTTAGGCATATGTTTTTCTTTTAAGTAAACGTATTCCAAATTAAGCCTATTTTCTGTAAATCTTTAGATATTCCTTGTTGTGTTTTTTTTTTAAAATACAATGGGAAGCATTAAACGAGTGTTTTCTACTCCCAGACTAAGCATGAAGTAAAATTTTGAGTTTAGAAAAGCCCCGTGAAAATTTGTCGAGGATCGCGCAGCGAACCGAGACAAATTTTCTGGGCTTTTCTAAACTCGATATTTTACCTCATGCACTACGTGTATAAAACACAAATATTGTAAAATGTAGGTATATTCAAACTTCACTTGAAATCTGTGTTTTATACGCGTGGCGCATGAAGTAAAATTTCGAGTTTAGAAAAGCCCAGAAAATTTGTCTCGGGTCGCTGCGCGACCCTCGACAAATTTTCACAGGGCTTTTCTAAACTCGAAATTTTACTTCATGCTTAGTCTGGGAGTGGAAAACACTCGTTGAAAGCTCAAATTGAACTCTTAAAAAACAACGAATGTCGGAAAATTTACAGCTTAGGCATATTTTTACCTAAAAGAAAAATTCACTGTTTAATTAGAATAATATATTAACATTTTAGGATCATTTTGAATATTTCTGTACCTATCTCAGAATTTACATAATAAGTAAAATAATTGCCATAAATTAATTTTTCATATTTCTTTACATTAAATTTTTTATCATAATTAGAAAAATGTCTTATCACTGTGAGATTATCTCAGAATTTATATAATTATTTGAATAATGGCTAGACGATTAAAGCACTAATATTATTTCTTCACACCTTTATTTGAGTTGCCAAATGTACATTTTGGACAAAGTTACAATTAGCAATGGATTATCACATTGATAATAGTCACGTTGTGTCTGAAATGTACATTTCGTAAGTCAAATGAAAATTTGAAGAAAGGTTATTAGTGCTTCATTCGTCAATTTAATTCGACCTTCACGTAACTCAATCAATCAATTTAGCCTCATCCCTTTAAGATACTTCTATTACTTCTCTACGTTAATATATTCAATTTGTAACATGTAGGTATACATTAAGAAAAATTGCCAATAGTTTTCAAATATTCACAAAATATAAATACGAATTCAAATTAATAACGACTTTCTGCGAAAATTCGATATTAATTTCAATTCGTTTTTATATTAGGTAGGTATATATTTTCTTTTTTCGTTCTATATGTGTATATCCTATTCTATTCACAATATATATATATATTTTTTTATAGGAAACAATCTCTTTTATTCAATTCCTGTGTAAACAAGATAAATCCCCAGGTATTTGTATTGATACTTTTCTTTTGTGTCCGAATTTTACAGGTTGCCTTTAGTACCTGCAATAAAGGGGAAGAATGCAAAGTGCAAGTGCGAGTAATTGAGCAATAATTCAGGTATATGCACGTGCAGCGATGCCAGGGGTTGACGACCGCAAGAGCACACTCAGTCTCTTCCTTTGATGCAGATGGATCTTAAGATTAAATCCCAACACATTATGTTTTAATAACGTATCTACCACACAAATTATTATTATAGAGAAATTAGAGAAAGTATTGTGCCTATTTGCTTATACAATATGTCTATAAATGAGCAGAAAATTGACTTAAACATACCTAAAATCGCATAAGTTTTAAAATAAATTACCTATAAAAGTATCTGCATTGTTGATATAATAATGGTCACATTATTAAATCAACATATTCAATACTACAATTCAAGATGACATTGGATTAATATAAATTGTCATTTTGTGCTGAAGTTCATAGATGAACTTAGTTAAAAATGACCAGAGTTGCATACACATTTTGAACTTACTTCATCTCTAAACTACAATTCCAAATTACATTAAAACAATGGATAATATAATTTTAAGCTGCTGTTTAGAGATGAACTCAATTCAAAATAGCCGGAGTTGACCGATGTGAAGATAGCCACGGATTTTGGCGCCTCCACCATCACACGAATTATGAAACAGATTCCCCAGATTTTCAAAATTTCATATCTCCCAAACCACATATTTTATTTTCAAAATTTCTTCAATAATTGATTAAACAATATACATATAGCAAGTATAAATAACCAGAATGTTGTAACTCTTAATTGTTCTTTATTTAAACAATATATTGCTGTCCCGCGTATGTCACCTTTCATACCAAATATTAAAAATAATCATATTTTTAAAACTCCTATTTTATTTTCCAAATTTCTTTACTAATTGTTTAAACAATATATCTAGACCGAGCATAGCTGGTCAAAATGTTGTCACTCTTATTTGTTAGTTATTTAAATAATACATTGCTGTCCCGCGTATAGCACCGTTCATACCAAATATTAAAAAAATCATATCTCTTAAAACTCCTATTTTATTTTACAAATTTCTTCACTAATTATTTAAACAATATATCTAGACTAAGCATAGATGGTCAAAATGTTGTCACTGTCATTTGTTAATTATTTAAATAATATATTGCTGTCCTGCCCGCGTATAGCACCGTTCATACCAAATATTAAAATAATCATATCTCGTAAAACTTCTTTTTTATTCTACAAATTTCTTTACTAATTGTTTAAACCATACATCTAGAACGAGCAATGATGGTCAAAATGTTGTCACTCTCATTTGTTAATTATTTAAATAATATATTGCTAGCCCGCGTATAGCACCGTCCATACCAAATATTAAAAAAATCATATCTCGTAAAACTCCTATTTTATTTTACAAATTTCTTCACTAATTGTTTAATCAATATATCTAGACTGAGCATAAATGATCAAAATGTTGTCACTCTCATTTGTTAATTATTTAAATAATATATTGCTGTCCCGCGTATAGCACCGTTCATACCAAATATTATAAAAATCATTTCTCCTAAAACTCCTATTTCATTTTACAAATTTCTTCACTAATTGCCTAAACAATATATCTAGACTAAGTATAGATGGTCAAAATTTTGTCACTCTTATTTGTTGATTATGTAAATAATATATTGCTGTCCCGCGTATAGCACCGTTCATACCAAATATTAAAAAAATCATATCTCGTACAACTCCTATTATATTTTACAAATTTCTTCACTAATTGCTTAAACAATATATCTAGACTGAACATAGATGGTCAAAATGTTGGCACACTTATTTGTTATATATTTAAATAATATATTGCTGTCCCGCGTATAGCACCGTTCACACCAAATATTAAAAAAATCATATCTCGTAAAACTCCTATTTTATTTTACAAATTTCTTTACTAATTCCTTAAACAATATATCTAGACTGAGCATATATGGTCAAAATGTTGTCACTCTCATTTGTTAATTATTTAAATAACATATTGCTGTCCCGCGTATAGCACCGTTCATACCAAATATTAAGAAAATCATATCTCGTAAAACTCTTATTTTATTTTACAAATTTCTTCACTAATTCCTTAAACAATATATCTAGACTGAACATAGATGGTCAAAATGTTGTCACTCTTATTTGTTAATTATTTAAATAATATATTGCTGTCCCGCGTATAGCACCGTTCATACCAAATATTAAAAAAATCATATCTCCTAAAAGTCCTATTTCATTTTACAAATTTCTTCACTAATTGCTTAAACAATATATCTAGACTGAGCATAGATGGTCAAAATGTTGTCACTCTTATTTGTTAATTATTTAAATAATATATTGCTGCCCTGCGTATAGGACCGCTTGAACATCTTTGCTCGTTCTAGATGTATTGTTTAAACAATTAGTAAAGAAATTTGTAAAATCAAATAGGAGTTTTAGGAGATATGATTTTTTAATATTTGGTAAGAACGGTGCTATACGCAAGACAGCAATGTATTATTTAAATAATTAACAAATAAGAGTGACAACATTTTAACCATCTTTGCTCATTCTAGATATATTGTTGAAACAATTAGTAAAGAAATTTGTAAAATTATATAGGAGTTGTACGAAATATAATTTTTTTAATATTTGATATGAACGGTGCTATACGCGGGACTGCAATATATTATTTAAATAATTAACAAATGAGAGTGACAACATTTTGACCATCTTTGCTTGTTCTAGATGTATTGTTTATACAATTAGTAAAGAAATTTGTAAAATAAATTAGGAGTTTTAAGAGATATGATTTTTTTAATAGTTGGTATGATCAGTGGTATACGCGGGACAGCAATATATTATTTAAATAATTAACAAATAAGAGTGACAGCATTTTGACTATTTATGCTCAGTTTAGTTATATTGTTTAAGCAATTAGTGAAGAAATTTGTAAAATAAAATAGGTGTTTTACGAGATATGATTTTTTTATGTTTGGTATGAGCGGTGCTATACGCGAGACAGCAATATATTATTTAAATAATTAACAATTAAGAGTGACAACATTTTGACCATCTATGCTCAGTCAAGATGTATTGTTTAAGCAATTAGTGAAAAAATTTGTAAAATGGAATAGGAGTTTTAGGAGAAATGATTTTTTTAATATTTGGTATGAACGGTGCTATACGCGGGACAGCAATATATTATTTAAATAATTAACAAATAAGAGTGACAACATTCTGACCATCTATGCTCAGTCTAGATATATTGTTTAGGCAATTAGTAAAGAAATTTGTAAAATAAAATAGGAGTTTTAGGAGATATGATTTTTTTAATATTTGGTATGAACGGTGCTATACGCGGGACAGCAATATGTTAATTAAATAATTAACAAATGTGAGTGACAACATTTTGACCATCTATGCTCAGTCTAGATATATTGTTTATGCAATTAGTGAAGAAATTTGTAAAATAAAATAGGAGTTTTACGAGATATGATTTTTTTAATATTTGGGATGAACGGTGCTATACGCGGGACAGCAATATATTATTTAAATAATTAACAAATGAAAGTGACAACATTTTGACCATCTTTGCTCGTTCTAGATGTATTGTTTAAACAATTAGTAAAGAAATTTGTAAAATAAAATAGGAGTTTTAAGAGATATGAATTTGGTATTAACGGTGCTATACGCGGGACAGAAATATATTATTTAAATAATTAACAAATAAGAGTGACAACATTTTGACTATCTGTGCTCAGTCTAGATATATTGTTTAAGCAATTAGTGAAGAAATTTGTAAAATAAAATAGGAGTTTAAGGAGATATGATTTTTTTAATATTTGGTATGAACGGTGCTATACGCGGGACAGCAATATATTATTTAAATAATTAACAAATGAGAGTGACAACCTATAAACTCAAACACACACAACCAAATTAAATATAGTACTTTTCATTCATTTATACACAGATTAATTAATATTCCACTTAGTAAAATAGATTATCAAATCGAACTAAACACAATTAAAACAATAGCAAAAAATAACGGTTATAAACAGACATTAGTTAATCAAATGATTAAAAAGAAAAAACAAAAACAATTGCGGAAGTATTTTTATAGTGTGACAAAAATAGATAAAACCTACTGGAATAGATTAGAATGCGGCAATAACCTCTCACAGAAAATTAAACAAACAGTTAAGGGAAAGGACAATAACATAATTTTGACTAATTCTGTTAACTTAGGGAAAATATTAGTGAATAATGAAATTAAAACAGACAATAGTCATATTAAAAAAAGCGGAGTATATAAGCTGAAATGTGATGACTGCGATGCAATATATATAGGACAAACGGGCAGGTCTTTTGAAACGCGATTAAAAGAACATAGGAAAGATATTCTAAATAATAAACATACCACGGGGTTCGCAAAACATTGCATCGCGGCTAATCACCTTTTCAGCTCAAACGACTGTAAAATGTTGCATTCGGGTAATAGGGGATTAGTTTTGAATTATCGGGAGGGTTTAAAAATAAGTAAAGCCATAAAGGCGGGAAAAAACGTGGTCAATGACAACGAGGACCTTTGGAATTCCCCCATAATTAGAGCGCTTATTACCTAAAATGCCGACATCTAGTATATATAATCAATTTTGCTCGTTTGTACACCATTCTTGAAAATGGCATTAAGCCGAAACTAGTTGAAAATAAAACAATTTATTAGTAAAACAACAAACAACAACAAGTGAATTTCAATCAAATACCTAGATAGTAATAGAAATGTTTTACCAAGTGATAAATGAGAAACAAGTTAACGATATAAAAAGTGACAACATTTGACCATCTATGCTTAGTCTAGATATATTGTTTAAACTATTAGTGAAGAAATTTGTAAAATAAAATAGGAGTTTTAAGAGATATGATTTTTTTAATATTTGGTATGAACGGTGCTATACGCGGGACAGCAATATATTATTTAAATAATTAACAAATAAGAGTGACAACATTTTGACCATCTATGCTCGGTCTAGATATATTGTTTAAACAATTAGTGAAGAAATTTGGAAAATGAAATAGGAGTTTTTAGAGATATGATTTTTTTAATATTTGGTATGAAAGGTGACATACGCGGGACAGCAATATATTGTTTAAATAAAGAACAATTAAGAGTTACAACATTCTGGTTATTCATACTCGCTCTATGTATATTGTTTAATCAATTATTGAAGAAATTTTGAAAATAAAATATGTGGTTTGGGAGTTATGAAGTTTTGAAATTCTGGGGAATCTGTTTCATAATTCGTGTGTTGGTGGAGGCGCCAAAATCCGTGGCTATCTTCACATCGGTCCAGAGTTGCATAAACATTTTAAACTGACATTATCTTCAAACTGCAATTGAAAATGACATTAAATCAATAGCAAATATCATTTTAAGCTGCAGTTTAAAGACGAATTCAATTCAAAATGGCCAGAATTGTAGAAGTATTTTGTTAGCTGACATTAGAACAATGAAAACATCATTTTGACCTGCAGTTTAGAGATGACATCAGTTTAAATTGGCAAGACGAGAATCAACATTTTAAATTAACTTAATTTCTAAACTGCAATTTAAAATGACATTAAATCAATAGAAAATATCATTTTGAGCTGCAGTTTATAGATGAATTCAGTTCAAAATGGCCAGAATTGTATAAGTATTTTAACTTGACTTCATCTCTAAACTGCTATTCAAGATGGCATTAGAACAATAGAGAATTTTATTTAGAGCTGCAGTTTAGAGATGACTTTAACTCTAAATTGCAATTCAATATTATATTAGAACAATAGAACATTTAATAATAAAAATAATATTTATTTACGGCAATGCTTTTTTTACAAAAAATAAAACAAAGGAAGCAAAGTAAATAGAAATATTTCTGATTCAAATCAAATAGTTTTAAATTAGAAATTTCTATTTATTTTACTTCCTTTGTTTTTTTAGAGAATAAGCTCATTGTTTGCAGTTTATTCAAATATTTTCGTAATTTTATATATTATACTTATGCCCGGTATTATAAAACGTTTTATTCCCTAAATAAAATTTACTTTAGGAATAAATTAATTTATTCCAAAGATTTAGGTATTATAAACACAAAATAACTTTATTTGGCTAATAAATCTTCTCAGTAAATTATTGTTTGTTTTTCTACCAAGTCAATTTTATTCTCTAAATAATTTGACAGTTAAAAGTCAAAAGTGTATTATATTATTATAATTACTTTAGATTCTACTACTTGTATTTATTAATTTCATTACGGTTATCATGTCTAGTATATCATCCGTGTCAGATTTAAGTAGTAGTTGTAGTATCTTCCCAGACAGTGATTAACTCGAACCACAAGACATTCTAAGGAGTCGAAGACCAAGAGTTTTTCAAGTCAGACATAACCACAGATTTTTATGCTTATGCATACGCTTTTTTTAAATTAGTTCCATTTAAAGTTTTAACCGAATGTTTTCCACTCCCAGACTAAGCATGAAGTAAAATTTCGAGTTTCGAAAAGCCTGAAAATTTGGTTTGGTCGCGTAGCGCGAAGCGCGGAGCGACCAAACCAAATTTTCAGGCTTTTCTAAACTCGAAATTTTACTTCATGCGTCACGCGTATTAAACACTGAAAACACTCAAATATTGTGAACAAGTGAACTTCACTTGAAATAAGTGTCTTGTACGCGTGGCGCATGAAGTAAAATTTCGAGTTTAGAAAAGCCTGAAAATTTGGTTTGGCCGCTCCGCGCTTCGCGCTACGCGACCAAACCAAATTTTCAGGCTTTTCTAAACTCGAAATTTTACTTCATGCTTAGCCTAGGAGTGGAAAACACTCGTTAAGGTCTTTTATAATTTTTAATAAGCTTTCTTTTTCTTGTTCTGTGTAATTCTGTCCTATTCCACGGTTACTCTCCATAATTATAAGGAATTATACTAAATTTCCAATTTGATTGACAATTTAATTTGAAATATTGACAATTCAATTTAAAAAATGGGTGGTTCCAGCTATGGCCACAATGAAAATGTATAATTTCGGTCTGTAATCTACTAATTAAATTATTTATTTATAGAATTGCTATTTATTTGGTAGGGCTGCTTTATAATACGCAATTTTATTTGCCCATTAGTTTACTAGGTAAATAAATTTACTCCATAAATAGTTATCTAATGATTTATTAATCGTTTATAATACCGGGCAATAATGTAAACAACGTGAAAATAATGTAATTAATTCTACAAATCTACATTATTGTGAACTAATTGACAGAAATATCTATAGAAGATACGTTTATAAAATATCGCTAATAAGAGCCGACAAATCTACTATTTTAAATGGAACTTGAATTTATTTATTGACGCATGAAACAAGATGAAATTAGGCGAAGAACAAACCAAGGTACACGTTCTTAACTTTCGATTAACAAAAAGCAATTTTGAATGGAGTTCGTCTGTAGTACCTAGCCATTTTAAATTGAGTATATCTGTAAACAGCTATTCAGACTCAAATGAAATTAAAATTCAATATTCTGTTTAAAAGCAGACGTATTAAAATATTGTACAAAGAATTTTAACGTACAAACTATAAAGGGCATTTTTCTTTTAAGTATACACAAAGCGAAATTTCAGGCAACCGGTTTTTGAAAAAAATGTAATTTTAAGTTTAAAACGAGTGTTTCCACTCCCAGACTAAGTATGAAGTAACATTTCAAGTTTAGAAAAGCCTGAGCGTTTGGATTTGGACGCGCAGCGCCCAAATCCAAACTCAGGCTTTTCTAAACTTGAAATTTTACTTCATGCGCCACGCGTGTAAAATACTGATTTGATGTATCTGTATGATGTATCTGATTTGATGTATCTGTAATCTGTAATCCTGCTTTAGCATGTAGTTTTTAATCGTGCTTTGGCAGTTCATTGATTCTGCCTTAGCAATTATTTTGAATCCTGCTTTAGCAGTTAATTTTTAATCCTGCTTTAGCAGTTAATTTTTAATTCTGCTATGGCAGTTGATTATTCCTACTTTAGCAGTTAATTTTTTATTCTGCTATGGCAGATGAATAATCCTGCTTTGGCAATTAATTTTGAATCCTGCTTTAGCAGTTTTTTAAATCCTGCTTTAGCAGTTAATTTTCAATCTTACTTTAAAAGTTAATATTTAATTATACTTCAGCAGTTAATTGTTAATCCTGCTGTAGCAGTTCATTTTAATCCTGCTTTTGCAGTTAATCCTACTTTAGCAAATGCATTTGAGTGAGTTACGTGAAGATGATAATAACTTGAAATAAAACAATTTTAACCTTTCTTAGCAAATTTATTCTTTATTCTGGTAAAGAATACATTTGTGAAGACATTTTAAAACTGCTTTAGCAGTTAATTATTAATCCTGGGCTAACAGGTAATTAATTCTGGTTAAACAGTTTATTTTCAAGCTTGCTTGGGCAGAATTATAAATATTCAATTCTGCTTTAGCAGTTAATTTTTATTAATACTAATTTAACATCGTATTTTGAATTTCACGTTAAATCAGTGTTTTATACGCGTGGCGCATAAAGTAAAATTTCGAGTTTAGAAAAGCCCAGAAAATTTGTCTCGAGTCGCTGCGCGACCCTCGACAAATTTTCACGGGGCTTTTCTAAACTCTAAATTTTACTTCATGCTTAGTCTGGGAGTGGAAACACTACAATCGCGATTTATATACTTGAAAGAAAAATTCCCTGTATGTACTATAAAAATATTTGTGAAATATTTGGATATGTCTTGTTTTTGACGAAGTATTACATTTTTTATTTTTTTATATTTTGAGTTTGAGTTGTAGTTTACAGATGAACTTAATCCAAAATGGCCAGAGTTGCAGACTCATTTTGAACTGAGTTCATCTTTTAACTACTGCTCAAATGACATTAGAATTAGGCCCGCGTTAACCTATTTTACTTGAACAAATTTGTCACAATTTGACCAAAATTAATGAAACATCTTAATGTTTTTTAATTTACATAAAAGTAAAAGACATTTTAAATTTAATAACGATAATCGTATAAAGTCTATTGGACGTTATCAGATTGTAATAATCAACTTAAATTGTCTACAATACTTAACGTTGTTCTGATTTGAGAGATGAAAGCAAAATATAATTACAGATTTTATTAAACAAGTAAACAAAAATCACGTAAACAAACAATTTGCAGAAATAAATATTTAAATACAGGAAATGTTTCTTTTATCTATACATATCTCGATACATGCGTTGTAAAATTTCGAGCAAATATTTATCAAGTGTTGCTACTCCTGGATTAAGCATGAAGTAAGATTTAGAGTTTAGAAAAGCCTGAAAATGTTCAGGTCTTTCTAAATTCGAAATTTTACTTCATGCGTCACGCGTATAACGTACTAAAAATATACTGCGAAAGCAGTGTACTTTGAACTTTACGATATTTAACATAAAGAAAAATTGAATTTGTCAATAGTTTGCAGAATATTTACAAAATATAAAAACGAATTAAAATTAATATCGCCTTTCTGTAAAAACTTAGTCTCAGTGATTCTCCAAATATTCATTAAAACAACTAAGTAATTGTTTCAATGAATATTTGAAGAAGTCTCAACGAAACTAAGTTTTTGCAGAAAGTAGATATTCATTTTAATTCGTTTTTATATTTTTCGATATTTCAATGTTTTATTCGCCTGAGAAATGTACTTGCAACTATAGAATTTTGCATATTTGGAACAACCCAACACTGTATTAATTGGATGAAGACAATGTAAAAGTACTGTATAATTTTATTTTAATAACATTTTTGTAGTTTTCTGCCGTCTAATTGACAAAATATTCCCACACCGGGTACCATCTGACCTTGCTACGCCACTGTCTAAGCCATTTTCTTACTTAAAACTGAATTTCGTTCATAAACGCAGTGTTAATACAATTTTTGAGTATATGAAGATTACTTGTTTAGATTCCACGAGAACTTCGTGAACTGTTTAAAATTGTGCCAAATAATTTTAGCGTTTTTTCAAAAAATAATAAAGTGAACCTTGTGGTATACCAGATCATCAACGAAATCAATTAAACCTCAACATATTTACGATAACAACCAGCGTCAATGCAAGAATATCTCCGTATTTAATATTCACATCCAGATTCCAATTAGTGGGAACCCCCGCGAGGACGGACCGTGCCCCCTGGTGGTAAGCCTCCTCATTATAAGAAATATTCCCAGAGCTTAGACGGCTTTGTTCCATCCAGGTAAAGCCGTAGGCGTGAAAAGTTCATAGTCTCGTTCTTTTCTCCTCTTTTGGTACTCACGACATTCTACTGTATAGGTGTAAATGCCTTATCAGAATGTCCACTACTCTGAAAATATGATCCTTACTAGTATGTAATGCACGTCTAGGTATAACTTGTTAAACGGGATTTCTAACACCAGTAGCTGTATAATACTAAATTGTTCTTTCATTTTTTAGAAGAAATGCATTAACAAAATGATATTCTAATCATGGTACATAGCTTCACTACATTTAACTCGTGAATTATTTTTTTTTGAATCTTTAACGTTTCAAATTTATATCAAATAATAAAAAAACTAAAGGGGCTGATCCTGTTTTGTGTTACAACCGATATATCAACTGACGTTTTGAAATAAAACGAGGTTTGCCACAATTTATTTTATTAGTTTTAGGAAAAAACGAGGCATGTTACTTCAATTTTATTAAATTAAATAAGAAAGTATACATTATAATATTAATAACTTGTTTCTCATTATTCACTTGGTAAAACATTTCTACTAAATATAGATGTTTAATTGAATTCACTTGGTTTGTTAAACTAAAAATATTTTATTTCAACTAGTTTCGGCTTAATGCCATTTTTAAGAATGAATTCGTGAAAATGGAACTAAGCCGAAACTAGTTGAAATCAAATATTTTCAGTAAAACAAACCAAGTGAATTCAATTAAACACCTAAACTATAATGCCCAAAATTAATTAAACGTACGATTATTTTCGCGAAAAAAATCGCACATTTAATATTTTTGATATAACCTTATTCCTTATATCAAAAATTTTAAATGTGCGATGTTTTTGGCAAATATTATCGTACGTTTAATTAATTTTAGGCAATATAATTTATACTTTCTTATTTAATATAATAAAATTGAAGTAACGCCTCGTTTTTTTCCCAAAATTAATAGAATAAACCAGTTGAAATATGTTAATAACTCATATAAAAAATCTCTTATTATCACATTGAACACAAAATTCAATTTAACGAACATTAATTACTTAAAATCACACGCGAATTAATGCGTTTTAAAAAAGGGGCTAATTAAATTTCCTTGACGGTATTAACGTTTAATTTTTTCTGAAGTGCACCACACACGAGACTTAATTAACTTTGCGGTGATGAGATTATAACGTACGTTTTTAATAAAAAAAGTTCGGACGGTAATTATTGTTGATATTCACTTTCGAAAATCCGCCCCAGGAAGTTTAACCAACTGGAAAATGGACTTAATTAACGAAAATCAACTCGTAACGCAAACCTTGGCATGTAGATACATCATTTTATAAAAAGGAAATGGTTGATACTGAGAGATAAAACATATGATATTAAAGCGACATGTACGAAGATAATTTAATAAATGAGAATCATTTAAAACATATAGAAAGAAATTTCGTAAACCTAATTAAATCACCTGATCAGAGAAGTTGTATTCAATTCTAGTAATTAGTCTTGTGAGAAAATTATTTGGTACACAGAGAAAATCCAAATTATGAAAATAAGCGTAAAAAATTTAATAACTGCTCAAATGTTGCCAAGACCATTGAAACTATAGGATTCAATGAAATTTAGCTTACATTTCATTTAAAAAGTATTGAGAGAAATTTCGTAAACTTAATTAAATCACTTCATCAGTGAACCTAAATTCAATTCTAGTAATTAGTCTTGTTAGAAAATTATTTGGTACACAGAGAAAATCCAAATTATGAAAATAAACGTATTAAATTCAATAGCTGCTCAATTGTTGCCAAGACCATTAAAACAATAAGATTCAATCAAATCATCCTCTGAAATAATCTGATCACTCAATCTAACCTAATCCAAGTACTAGCACATATATCTATGAATAATCACTGAACTTAATTCAATTATAATACACGAACATTCCGGTTCCACGACTAACTTTAATTGATTAGTTTGGATCAAGTTGACAGTATCGATCTTTCCGGAAACGGCGTGGGCAAAAGGGCCTTAAATAAATTACGGTCTGGACGATTGATGCGACGTTTACATTTTCTGACGGTCGTTTTATCCGTGCCTAGGCAGTCCACGATTCGCCCCGACACTTTGAAAAATCACTGCGCTCCCTCACTAACAAACAACTACTTAACTTCACTACCAAAAAAATAAAATGGAAAGAGGAAAACGAATGCGGAATTTTAAATTTAGTCGTTAATCAAGAGTAAGTGATATTTAAAAACGTATTTTATGGAAAGTTATATTTAAAATTGACAAAGAGAAGCAGCTTTAACTAAAACACTTTTAACCTTTCTTCACAATTTTTATTATATACCAGATGTACATTTCGGTCACAAGGTGACCATTATCAATGGATTAATACTGTATCAATCCATTGATAATGGTCACCTTGTGACCGAAATGTACATCTGGTATATAATAAAATTTGTGAAGAAAGGTTAACAGTGTTTTAATTAAAATTATTCTAATCTTCACGTAACACCCAAATTCAATTACAAAGAGAAGCATAATAATAAGCAGACCAATATCATTACCATAATAATGTGATTATAAACTATGTATTTTGGACATAAAGATGGGAGGCTAGTTGTGTATACATTTTGAACTTAAATTCAAAATAATATTAGAACAATAGTAAAATTCACTTTGAGCTGCCTTTTACAGTTTACAAGTTATTGTAAATTATTTTACATATAAACCAATTTAATTAAAAAATAAAACTTTATTTCTTTAATTTTAACGCTAAGCTACTTTTATTTTATGTATCAGAAATTAGTTTCACTGCAATTAATGTTTTACATGCCCATTTCTGAGAAAAAAAGGGCGCAACAATTTAACTTCCTCCAGTTGCGTTTGTAGCTACGCCTCTGGATAAAATTCAATATGTGCTATTGAGTTTTCCTTTTATAATCATTTGTTTTCAATTTTTTATTGTCAGTAACTTCAATTATGTTGACATTTTTACAACCAAACGTTTGACTTGAAATCCTGCTGGTAATATTTTGTATAAAAAGCACTGGCTGCCTGTCGGGAGTTTATTGCTCGAAACGAGCGTGTTTCCCCACATTTTCCGGCGCACCAGAAACAATACATCTTGGGTTCGCTTTTACTACTTATAATTTTCCTAAACGTGGGCTCCATCAAGACAATAAAGTTCTTTTCGGCCTCTGCTCAAAACTAAATGGTGTACAACATTAAACACAAAATGTTACCGATGAAACAAAATTACCTTAATTTATATTAATTTTAGCCCTGGAATTTTTCTGGTGCCCAAAAAAAATTTTTTGTACACTGCATATTATTTATTACTATCTCAGATATACATAGAGAGAGTTTTTCTTTTAAGTATACATATCTTAATATACTGTATACGCTGTAAACCTTCAGATATTCATTGTTTTTACATATATTTCAAATTAAACTTCCAAACGAGTGTTTTCCACTCCCAGATTAAGCATGAAGTAAAATTTCAGGCTTTTCTAAACTCGAAATTTTACTTCATGCGCCACGCGTACTAAACACTGATGTAACGTGATGTTCAGAATACACGTTTTTAGCATACTGCTTAAGTAGAATATTTTGAACTTCACCTAAAATCAGCGTTTAATTTGATAACGTTGAAAAAATAATAATAGTAATTTTTATGAATTTCATACAAGTAAATCTGAAATTTAGTTTTTTTCAAAATAAGGTATTTTACTTTTACATACTGTAAGTAAAATTCCAAAATTTTTCAAAATTACCATATTTAATTATTAATTATTTTTTCTTGGCCCTTTTTATAACTTAAGTCTAACTATACTTAAGTTATAAAAAGGGCCAAGAAAGAATAATTAATAATTAAATATGGTAATTTTTGAAAAATTTAGGATTTTCACTTAAAAGTAAAATACCTTATTTTTAAAAATCAAGTGAATCAGCTCACAAACAAAAACAACCAAACAAATGAAAACATTACTTTAAATCAGTCATAAGGTTTGAAAGTCAAAAGGGTTGAAAATCAAATGAAGTAGCTGTAAATGAGTAATGTAGTTTGAAAGTAAAATATGTTGAATATAAAGTCAAATCATTTGAAAAAAAAGGTTAATTAAGATAAACAATGGAGGGAAATAGGTAAAAGAGCAGGACAAATACACAGACATTTAAGTCAATAATCTTAAGAATTAGTCAAACACTTTAAATCATGTCATTTAGTTTGATAAATGATCACCATTTGACTAATATCTTGAATATCAAATCAAATACAATGAAATCAAGTCTAAGATATTGAAATTATGCCAAAGGCAATGAAATTAAGTCAAATGGAAAATGAAGGTAAACAGATGGAAAAGCTGGTCAAAAAGGAGGTAGATAAAAGAAGTTAAAAAAACAAGACGAATAAGTAAAGTTATTTAAATTAAAAACACTTGGTATTGTTTCATAAATTAATTTAATTTGTGAAACAATACCAAGTGTTTTTAATTTAAATAACTTTACATATTCTAATATGTTTCACCAAGTGCCAGATGAGAAATTAATTCAAGAAATTAAGACGAATAAGTGTAAATTCTTGATAAAAATATGCAGGGTGGCCCATTTTAATTTATGCACTGAAATATGTCGACAAATATGCATCGTACAAAGAAATGTTTCGAACAAAAGTTTAATGTTTGAAATAAAACAACGCAGTTGGGAGGGTTTCACTTTTATTGTTGAACACTGCAACATGTTTCACCACACAGTGGCTTCATCAGGCAGATGAAATAATGATTTTACAAAGTACAGGTAAAAGCTTATATACTAATGCAATTAAGTTAATAGAAGGGGGGGTAATGAGGTAATTAGGCTGAAACTATTAGTTCCAGCCTAATGGTAAGGTAATTAGGCTGAAACTATTAGCCCCTCCCCGACCGACCGCAAATTAAAATAATATTGGACTATAAAATTCATTATTCTAATGACTTATTGAAGTTAATTTGTACAATAAAATGTTCGCTACTGATAAAATGGTTTTGTTCAAGTTTGTCGCTTAAATAAAAATACTTCTTGTCGGGATAAAAAGATAAAAAATAGCATACACACCGTAGAAAAAAATAAGGATTTTTATGGTAGCATTAAAAAAATATTTTTTAATTAAAAATCAAATCGTATCCGCTATTTTTGAAAAAAATCTAATTTTGGCGATTCTACTGCCATCTGGCATGAGTTAAAAAGCCCTAGAACTAAACTTTACACACTCTTTTTCATATAAGTCTACGTAAAGGCCGTTTTTTAGGTTTCAGGGAAACAATTTTATTTGGCGACTACAGCGCCATCTATCACGAATCCATTTTTTTTTCTCAGATAAAACCTACATAATTTCTGGTGTAGATTCCGAATCTAAAATAAAAAAATAGAGGTTCCTGTTCAAGATTTCAAAGTTGCCCCCCTCCCCAATCCCCTGGGTGGCGGGGGTGAAAAAAGTTTCATAGGATCGGATGGCCCTCTCGAAACTATTAAACTTTTGTTCGAAAAATGTTTTTGTTTGATGCATATTTGTCGAGATATTCCGGTGGATAAATTAAAATGGGTCACCCTGTATATAATTAACGCGTAGCTGAAATACAGGGAATTTTTCTTTTAAGTATACACATCCCAATTACATGCTGTACACTTTCAGATATTCGTTGTTCAATTTCATACTATACACGAGTGTTTATAGCACTTCTAGTGAAAAATGGTTTGATCGCTCCGCGAAGCGGAGCAGCCAATCCATATTTTCAGGCTTTCCTGAACTCGAAATTCTACTTCATGCGCCACGCGTAAAATACATTGATTTGATATGAAGTTATTAACAATATTTCAGTGTGTAATACACGTGGCGCATGAGATAAAATTTCGAGTTTAAAAAAGCCTGAAAATTTGATTTGGCGAGCTGAATGAAGGAACTCATTTTAGTGGCGAGTTCAGTCGGTTTAGTTATTAACTTCCACTTTACGTTCACGTCGAAAGAAATGCAATTAATTTTAAATTATAAATTGCACGACCGACAAAAGAGCCGACGCGTCCGACCACTTTTTTTGTGAATGCTTCCACCATGTAGGTTTTTATTATTGCGCAGGGCGAAAGCCTTTTGTCCGGGTTTTATTGAATTCGCAGTCTGTTTTTGGATGCTTGATAAAATATAGACCATATTCAGAAAAATGAAAATGTTCATATTACGAGTAATTAACACATATAGCGAAGTTTTCTTTTAACTATACATTTGAATTCGATTTTTTTTTAAAGTTCAATTTGAAGGTTTAAACGAGTGTTTTCCACTCCCAGATTAAGCATGAAGTAAAATTTCGAGTTTAGAAAAGCATGAAAATTTGGTTTGGTCGCGTAGCGCGAAGCGCGGAGCGACCAAACCAAATTTTTAGGCTTTTCTAAACTCGAAATTTTACTTCATGCGCCACGCGTACTAAACACTGATGTAATGTGATGTTCAGAATACATGTTTAAACATACTGCTTTAGTAGAATATTTTGAACTTTAGTTAAATTAGTGTTTTATACGCGTGGCGCATGAAGTAAAATTTCGAGTTTAGAAAAGCCTGAAAATTTGGTTTGGTCGCGTAGCGCTACGCGCTACGCGACCAAACCAAATTTTCAGGCTTTTCTAAACTCGAAATTTTACTTCATGCTTAATCTGGGAGTGGAAAACACTTCAAATTAAACTAGTTTAAAAAACAAACGATTATAGAAAAAGTTACAGATCATGCATACATGTTTGTATATTTAAAATTAAAATTCCCAGTATGTTTACCAAATTTTAGTGGTGGCAAATGCCACAGTCAGGCCGAAAGGGTTAATATTGCTCTCAGACGAGTTGTAAATTTTATTCTGGATATATAAGTAATACACTTGGTTTGTTTCACTAATTAATATTTTCCTTATTTAGATTCAAAAATGTTAAGTGAGAAATTAATTAAACATATAGAGTTGTAAATTGATTGATTTTAATTTATCATTCACTCATATATCTTAATTTAATAATTTAAGTGGATTTAATTAAAATTTCACCATCGCTGAACTTTACAAAAGAGGCCGTGTTGAATTGCATGACCCTTTCTTTGCTGCTGTTGTTGCGCAATTCATTCGCGAGAAAGTTCCGTTTCAACACGTGTAATTCATATGCGATTTTTGGTTACTTTTACAATTTCATAAACAATCAAAATATCATACAAGCAACATATTTAGCAACTCTTTTATAATTTAAAATATGATAATCAATGGAAATTATTAATAATTTTGATTTATAACGCGAATTTAGTTTATTGCATGAGAGAATACCTTTTCATCAAACGAGTGTTTAAAATGGTGGTTTAACCATAAAGTACATATTTAGAGTTTACAAAAGCCTGAACAATTGGAGCGGTAAATCTAAATTTTCAGGCTTTTTTAAGCCCGAAATATTATTTGAAGCGTAATATATAAAATTACGAACATTTTTTCGAGTAATATGCAAATGTGTTTTAATTAATAAGACAACCTAAAACAATACATATCAATTGAAACAACTACTTCCCGAGCAAATACACCTCCGGATATTGAATTATACAATGAAATATTTATAATCTTGCTTTATTTGATTTGTTACAACGCTCTATTAAACTTGGAGCGTATAAAACACTGATTTAGTGTAACGTACAAAATATGCCACGTTTTTGATTCACAGCCACCTCAGTTTGATTTTAGGGTGAGATCACGGTAAATAATTTTGCAAATATTCTACAAATGTTTATATCGATAAACCTAATAACGTCCCTGTTATATCACTGAATAACGAATGTACCTTTATAGTGGAATTCGGCAGAGATGTCTTATAACTCATTGATGTGGAATGTGTGGTTCAAATTTTTTAGAGAGTATGTCGACAGTTGTATCTGCAACGATTTTCCTAGTTGTGTCAAATTTTTACCTTAGATGAAAATGTTATACTGTTTAGGTCGCGAGTATATTAGTGTTCTTTGTTTAAGAAAAGCTTTAAATCATAATTTATTGTGATATATTTCTTTTGAGTATTATACATATCCCAATTACGTGTTGTAGATTTTTCAATATTCGTTGTTTTCTTAAAAGAAGTCTTTGAAGTTTAATCGAGTGTTTTCCACTCCCAGGTTAAGTATGAAGTAAAATTTCATGCGCCACGCGTATAAGACGCCGATTTCAAGCGAAGTTTACTCGTTCACAATATTTCAGTGCTTTTAGTGTTTAATACGCGTGGCGCATGAAGTAAAATTTCGAGTTTAGAAAAGCCTGAAAATTTGATTTGGCCGCTCCGCGCTTAGCGCTACGCGACCAAATTTTCAGGCTTTTCTAAACTCGAAATTTTATTTCATGCTTAGTCTGGAAGTGAAAAACACTCGTTTGAAGCTTAAAATTGAACTTTAAAAAAAAGCGTATGCATATGTATATCTAATAGAAAATTCCCTGTATGTATACTAAAAAGAAAAAAATTCCTGTATTAACAGATAAATCCAATGACTATATGCCAAATCAACTGAATGCGCATTCGATTTAACTAACATTTTCGTTTGAACTTACATAAAAGGAACATAAATGCATTATTTATTTCTGTAAATACCTGAACTATTTAGTAGATGTGGAAATTGGAATTCTGCCACTTAAACTCACATTTAAAACGATCGTGCACATTAATTAAAATGATTTGTAGCTGGGTTTTTGCAGATTTAGTTTTACGAAGACATTGTCAAAATGTGACGTTTAACCTTAAAATTTTAAAGCTGCATATCGGAACATACGTTTTCCTTGTTCCATAGCAGACATATTATGCAGTTTTCTGTCTCTTTTTACACACGTAATCTAATGACATCAAACTATTTTCGTATTACATGTATTGGTGCAGAAAGCACTAAAAATAAAGGAAACACATCTCGTGAATCGTACCTTAGGTACTATTTAGGCCGAAACTTAGCAGAGCAGCAAGCCTTGCGTTATGGTTAGCGGCTCGTCGCTCTACTATGGTTCGCTCTTATTCGATGTGCTTAAAACATAATAGATCAGCATGTTTATTATTCTATTTTTTTTTTATATTATAGAGGTGTATACCGGGATTTGAAAATCCTGCCTTCAACAATCGGATAGAAGCGACGAACACTTGCGGAGACAACGGTCCGATAGAGTTTTGTCTGCAGACGGGCATCTCAGGACCGACGAAGCGTTCCTGCGACGTTTGCAATCCCGGAGATTATCCTGCTGATTATTTGACCGACGACAGCAAAGACATACAAACCTGGTGGCAATCGGAAACCATGAACGAAGGAATCCAATATCCTCATCAAGTAAACTTGACATTAAATTTAGGTAAGTAAACAAAATACATCCGACTTATTTAATGTTAGTTACATAAAAAAGTTAAAGTGTTGTCGATCTCTCAACTGCAGATAAATATAAATTTGTTGTAGTTTTATTTAAAAGAAAATGACACCTGAAATACAGTTCGCACTAGTAGGTAAATAAAATTGGCCTGCAATTTAAAGATTAACTACAGTTCAAAGGTTTTATGCAACTGTTTCTTAAGGTTAGCTGAGTTCATCTCTTAATAATTGTATTTTAAAATGACATTAGGGCATTAATATGATAAAAAATGTTAATATACAAACCACGGTTGTTAATATACGTTTTTTATTTACAAAACGTTTTTTTTTTCACTGAATCAGTATTTAAAACATTACCAATTAAAAATGTGTTTAAAACATGTTTAAAATGTCTTTGAAACATAACCAGCCTTATTAATAGACGTCAGCACACAGTTCTAAAGATGATATTGACATTTTCGAATTAATAAAACGTTTTAGTAGATTACTATTGTAAGTTTACAACTAATAATTTAATTGCCATAGTTTAAGTCTTATACATAACCTCAATTGTCATAACAAAATAGGAATATTTTGAATCTATTTAATAATAATGCAATTATTTCAATATACCGATCCTCTAGTGGAATTTTTCAGAATTTTCTTAATATAATAACAAATATGCTTGAACGTCTCAACTTAATTTCCCTAAAAGTATTTATTTGTGGCGACTTCAACGTACAGTTTAACACAGGCGACAGAAATGCTATAGATTTATGCAATCTATTCGCTTCGTTTGGTTTTCAGAAATTAATTGCGTGTCCAACACGAGGGGCAGCTTGCTTAGACAATGTTTTTACTAATGACTTAATTATCGATAATAAGTCAGTAGTAATCGATATTGGTGTCTCTGATCATAAAGGCATATTAACAAATACCCTTATTGAAAACAAACCTCAGCCCAAAACCAAAATAATTCGTCCCATTACTGATCAAGGCAGCATCAGTCTCTATAATTTACTGAGTGGCCTAAGTTGGAAAATTTGGCTGTTAACGAAGCATGGGAGTTCTTTTTACAAACTCTAATTTCTCACGTTAATATATCTTACCCGTTAAAACTAATTAAACAAAAATCACACAAAATTCAAATAAACTGGTTTTCTCACAAGCTTCGAGAAATGAGGAATAACTTAAACCTTATTAGAGAGGCTTGTCGATATTCACCCACACAACAACTTAAAACGCATTATAAAGCGGTTTTAACTACATATAAAACTGCGATAAAGGACGAACAAAAATTAGCAAATGAAAGATATATTAATTCATCTTCCAATCGTAATAAAGCAATGTGGGAAATATTGAACTCTAAACGCCCAACTAACATTAAATTGCAAGCTGCTGTGGGCATAACGGCGGAAAATCTGAATGCCTTCTTTGTGACAGCTGCCGATAACATCATCAGCACAGTTACAGATACCGATACGAACCCCATTGAATTAACAGCCAAATCTCTCAACAACCACTCCGGTAACTATTTGAAATTCGCTTTAGTCTCTTGTGTGAAGGTTAGAGTGACTATAATGAAATTAAAATCCATGGGTAGTACGGACATTCATGGAATTAATCTCAAAATAGTAAGAAATATCATTGATGTTATTATCAGTCCATTAACCAAATTAATAAATATGTGCCTCTCTGAAAACGTATTTCCTGATATATTAAAAATCGGAAAATGCATCCCCATTTTTAAAAAAAGGTGACCCTTCAGATGCAAATAACTATCGACCAATTCTAATTTTGCCAATTTTTTCAAAAGTAATTGAGATGATAATGCTTGAACAAATCAATTTACATCTAGACCATAACCATTATATAAATAATGTTCAGTTTGGCTTTAGAACTGGTCGATCGACAACGATGGCTGTTGACACATTTGTTAATGACAGTATTGATGGCTTTGAACAAAACAAGGTAATTACAACTAATCTGTTAGATCTAAGTAAAGCTTTCGATTGTGTAGTGCATGGCATTCTACATCGCAAGCTTTACTTCTACAACTTCGATCCTAGTGTCATTAAATTAATAATGTCATATTTGACTGAGCGTAAGCAAATTGTCCATCTAGGTGATGGCAGGTCAGGAGTAGCAGATCTAAAGCATGGGGTACCTCAGGGCTCTGTTCTTGGACCACTGCTTTTCCTACTGTACATCAATGATCTACCATCTAGTACCATACACTCCTCATTGATCATGTATGCAGATGATACGACTGTATCTGCCAAGGGGGTAACACCTGAACAAGCTTCTGCAGATCTACTGGATGACAAAAAGCTTATTTTGGACTGGTTTAATTCAAATAAACTAAAATTAAATATAAGTAAAACAGTCGAGCTTACTTTCTCATTAAAGCCAATTCCACCTTCGCCAGTCAAGTCTGCAAAATTTCTTGGTATAGTCATTGACCATAAATTAACATGGGAATCTCATGGACACGAACTAATAGTAAAGCTATCAAAGAATATGTTTCTTCTCCGAAATCTCAAGGATACGGTTTCACTAGCAATGGTTAAATCAGCTTTCCATTCCTTAGTACAATCTCACATACTATATGGCATTATTGTGTGGGGTCACTCAACAATAATGAGCGATATTTTCAAGCTCCAAAGAAGAGCAATTCGTATAGTAGCTGGATTGTCCTACCAACAAGAATGTCGTGAAGCATATATTCAACTCAAAATCTTAACTGCACCTTCCCTGTTCATACTTAAATGTTTATCTTACATTAAAAGAAATGAATACTTACTCTCGAAAAATAAAGCCATCCATGAGTATGAAACCCGCAAACGAGAGGACTATCGCTACAAATCGTTCCGCTTATCCAAAGCTAAAACGGGACCGCGATTTCACTCATTTCGGTTATTTAACGTCTTACCTGATAATTTGAAATGTCTGCCGCTTAAAGCCTTCCAATCTCGCATGAAACAAATTCTGATTGACAATGCTTTTTTTTCCTTAGATGAATTTATGCATACAATGAGTATCGATATCTTTACATGTTAAAGGTTATTAACATAAGATTATTTTAATTTTCTATGTATTATAATATATTCTATGATGTAATTATTTAATTGTATTATTTTTGACGTGTGTAAGACTGTTATTGTTATTAGCACGAATAAATATTTCTATTCTATTCTATTCTATTCTAATCCAATAAATCATAAGTGTATTAACCTTATCAGAACATTTTAGGTTTACTTGAAATTAGTGTTTTATACGCGTGGCGCATGAAGTAAAATTTCGAGTTTAGAAAAGCCTGAAAATTTGGTTTGGCCGCGTAGCGCTGCGCGCTACGCGACCAAACCAAATTTTCCGGCTTTTCTAAACTCGAAATGTTACTTCATGCTTAGTCTGGGAGTGGAGACACTCGTTAGAAATAAATTCCAATCTAATAATTTATCAGAAGAAATACATTTTCACAAACACAAAAAAAACAGTAATGTACCTTCTAAATTATTTGATTACAATGAAGTTAGAACACATGAAAATTTAATGTTACCACGTTCATTTTAGCATTATTTCAAAAATAACTAATAGCATGTAGATTTTGCTCTATTAATACGAAATGTTAGTATCGTGTTTGCGTGCGTTTAGTAGAGATTAACTAGCATTTAACTATAATGATATTAACGGCAATTCTATTAATAAGGCTAGTTCAAAACACGTTTTAAATCACATTTATGCACACATAATTGTGATATTATATTATAATTAAATGTTATTTTTAATATTGTAATTTGAAATATCTTCAACAATTCAACTATAATTTGAAAACGTAAACAAAAAATGTTTAATAAAATAGTATAAAATATAGTTTAACTAATTTAACACAACAAAAAAACATTTAAACAAATTTAACGTTTAAAACATGTTTTAACGAATTTAACATTTAAAACATATTCAAAACGAAACCGTTTAATACATGGCGGCTGTTTTTAAATATGTTTAAAACATGGTTTTAAAACAAAGTGTTTAAAATATAACAACCCCGATCTGAACTGCTATTGGTGATGGCATAGTTGTAGTGCTTAGAAAATAGTCAGATTTTATGATTTTTTACATACTTTATTACCAAAGAGCTTTTCAAATTTAGTTCTGAATAATAATACAATAAGAATTTATTTCATTTAATAATACTGTTAGTGCACCTATTTAGTAATCTTGGTGCGTGCCACCCACGCATCAATAATAAATCAGCTAGCAGTGATTTATGCATCCTCCGGATTAATAAACGGCACATTTTGCACACGCTCGTCCATTATTAAGGAGCTTTCACACGTCTGAGCAGCGAGGATTTAATTCAATAACGCCATTGTTTCACTATGCAGAAATGTTAATTTCCACTCGAGTGGTGGAACGGATTCCATCAGTCGACGGGATGCGCCAGGTTTTACTGGATGAAGCTAGATTATTCAAAAACAAATTGAATACGTTTAAGTAATTTATTTTTTTGAGCGCAGGAAACACAAATACAACGCTTATTATTAGGGTAGACTGAGAAAATAATAAGAAAATTCTATTATACAAGGTGTATGTGAATAAGAGATGGGTAACTCCTTAGCGAGTCGACTCAAAGAGTGAGCTGGTGGGCCAAGTGACTCAGTTCGAAATATTCAGCTCTTTTTGAGCCGTGACTCATTTTGATTCGCTTGCTCTTCTAGAGTGAATGTAGATTCGCAATATATTAACAGATTTTAATTTTCAGGAGGCTCGTGGATTGACAGGCCCGCTTCTCTGAGCCTTGCTGAACATGCACTTTTTACTTTTTGCATTTGTACTCGTACACTACTCTATTAATTTCTGAAAACTGAATATTTTTCACGGCAGTTTCTAAACCTGCGTTATTCGTTTATTTAGATAGGTATTCTTAGTTCACACATACTACAATTTAAAATATCGTAAGCAAACACCGTTGTTTAGTATCTAGTAAATATTACAAGTGTAATTTTTCTGTCGAGACCTTTTTGTAACCAAAATTGTACATTTAATAAGTGTTTGTTATTGTAGTAAGAAAATACTCATCGTTATATTTCTATCGTATTATTACAGCATCATCGATTCGAATAACGACGCGTGCGAATGGAGTTAAATAAATAATAATAATTTAGTTGGCGAATCGACCCTAAAAGAATCACGGCGGCTCTTGAATCCGACTGAGCGGACTGAGTTAGCTCACTCGTCGCGATCCAACTCCGCGGTTCGGAGTTGGATCACGATGATTCAAGACGGCTCTCGAATCCAACGGAACTAGCTCGTTTTAAGGAGCGCTTGAATCCGACTGAGCTAACTCACTCATCGGGATCCAACTCCGAGTGTTTTCATAGGTGCGCACACGTATTCATATATTTAAATACACTTGAAGTGTTTACTATAATTTTGATTAAATATTTACTTACGTTTTTATATAAACTATGATTACATTTTTGCAATAATTGTATAACCGAAATAAACAGCGCCGTTCAATTCAACAAGTCGGCGAATCAGATGTATTTCAAAGAGTCAGAACTCTCGGCGGATCGCTAGCTCGTAACTGAGTCATGTAACTCTTTTGAGCCGGCTCACTGAACAAGCTCATTAAAGTGTGTCAGATCTTGTGAACCAGTTCACGGAAAAGAGCCGTTTCGCCCATCTCTAATGTGAATTTAAAAACATGCTCTCTACTACATAAGAGATAATGTTTTAAAAATAATTATGAGCAATCGAAATGTTTGAAGATTATTATAGACAATAAGCAATAATAATAGAAATGTTTGTGGTCTCTGGAAAATTCCCGTGTGTGTATTTTCCGGCAATGTAAATAGCCTGTCAGTTTTTAAATGATCATTTTAGTAATCTCTCGAATGATCAGTTTGTGTAATTTAATCTACACTCAATGAACGAATGAATAAAATGTAAGTCAAATACTAATCATTTTCAAGTAAACAAAATTGAATATTAATAATCGATTACTGGGATTCATATTTAATTGATGATAGAACGATCGCTTAAATCATTGCTCGAGAGATCACTCGAATGATCAATCGAGAGATTACTAAAATGATTGTTGTAGTGATGGGCAAAATCGAATAATGGGATTTATATTTAATTGATGATCGAACGATCGCTCGAATCATTGCTCGAGAGATCAGTCATATGATCACTCGAGAGATTACTAAAATGATTGCTGTAGTGTTGGGCAAAATCTAATATTAATAATCGATTATTGGGATTTATATTTAATTGATGATCGAACGATCGCTTGAATCATTGCTCGAGAGATCACTCAAATGATCACTTGAGAGATTACTAAAATGATTGCTGTAGTGATGGGCAAAAGCCATTTAATGGGATTCATATTTAATTGATGATCGAACGTTCGCTCGAATCATCACTCGAGTGATTACTAAAATGATTGCTCCAATGATCGCTCGAGTGATCGCTTAAATGATTGCTCGAATAGTTGCTCGTATAATCACTCGAATCATTATTTAAATAATAATTTACAGCAATAAAATTATAACAATACTCGTACAAACAATATGTATAAACTTTAAACAAATTTTATTTGAATATGAAACAAGCATACAAGCCCTTTACTGGATCATTCGAGCGATATCTCGAGCAATCATTAGAGAGATATGTCGAGCAATCAATGATTGCCTTAGAGATCGTTCGAATTATTGCTTGAGTTATCGTCTAAATCAGTGATGGGGAAACTACGGCCCGCGGGCCTAGTCCGGCCCGCGGAAAGGTTTAATCCGGCCCGTTTAATAGTGCCGTCGTGAGAATGTTTGAACGCGTTCTTACTTCGTAATGTGACGACCCGCATAAAAACTACCTACCTACGATTAAGCATTATTCTTTGGCCAGCTACGATTGTCTGGTTATTACAAATGGCCCGTCTTAAAAAAAGTTTCCCCACCACTGGTCTAAATGATCACTTAAGATATCACTCAAATGATTGGTCGAGTGATTGCTCGAGTGATCAGTCGAACAGTAGCCGAAATGATTGCTCGAATGATCACTCGAATGGTTTTATGCATGTTCACTCGAATGATCATTCAGATAATAACATCTGACGTAATTTTAATGATTTTTCGAATGCACCAGGTATACAAAAATCATAACAAAAAAATATTCTACTAAAGCAGTATGCTAAAAACGTGTATTCTAAAGTATTCTAAACACCACATCACATCCGTGTTTAGTACGCGTGGCGCATGAAGTAAAATTTCGAGTTTAGAAAAGCCTGAAAATTTGGTTTGGCCGCTACACGCGTACTAAACACGGATGTGGTGTGGTGTTTAGAATACTTTAGAATACACGTTTTTAGCATACTGCTTTAGTAGAATATTTTTTTGTTATGATTTTTGTATACCTGGTGCATTCGAAAAATCATTAAAATAACGTCAGATATTATTATCTGAATGATCATTCGAGTGAACATGCATTACACTATTCGAGTGATCATTCGAGCAATCATTTCGGCTACTGTTCGACTGAGTACTCGAGCAATCACTCGACCAATCATTTGAGTGATATCCGTGAAAATTTGTCTTGGGTCGCACAGCGACCCGAGACAAATTTTCTGGGCTTTTCTAAACTCGAAATTTTACTTCATGCGCCATGCGTAAAAAACACAAAAACATTGTGAAATATATGTATATTCGAACTTCACTTAAAATCTGTGTATTAATTGAACTCTTTTAAAAACACAATACATTCTAAAGATTTAAAGAAAATAAGCTGAATTTGCAATCCGTCTACTTTAAAGAAAAACTCCTTGTATTTTTTTCACGAATCCCGGTCACTAATTGAGCTTTGTATTTGATATAAACGCGTTCTGGGCAACCGCACAAAAAATGCATTAAATCATAGTTTAAACGATCGCACGGTATTTTGAAATGCAACCGTTGCTTGAATCTTAAAAATTGCGTTTTAATACAAGCTTTGCCACTTGGATGATGAACATAAAATAAGATGTGTAGTAATGTATCATATCTTCAATAAAATAAAACCTCTAGAATGCTATGGATTATATTGCAGGTTGGCAACTCTGAAATTATACATTATAATTATTATGTTTGACGTTTTATATGACAATTCCTAAAGCGTGTAGCTAACATAAATTTAAAAAAAGATAAAATCATAGCACTCTAGAGGTTTTTTTTTTATTGAACAAAAAACATTAAACAAAAAAAATTAAATACACAACTTCTGCAATTATTTATTGCAATGTTAAATTGATTCAAGAAGCAAAACTACTTTTAATTCAATGCTAATCAATCGCTCCATATAAGCCCCAGAGGAACGCGACTCTGCCTCCAACATATATTAATCGCCTTCTGTGGAAAACGGTTGTAATTCAACAGGATTTGATTTATAATATATTTAAATGAATGTGTGCGGCAAATAGGCGCGCGTACAAAAGGCCAACATCGGAGACCGTGCCCCTTATAAGGGACCGCATAAATATTCAATCGTTGCTACTGTAATTCGTTCGACCAACGGGCGAAATGAAAAAAAAACAGAAACGAGTGAAAAGAAAAGAAATCCAGCGAGTTGCGAGATGAATGAAGAATGACACGCGACGTATGCGAAAATAATTATAAAGTCAAACACTTATGATTAATTGAAATTGTAAATTCACCGTTTTTTTGCCTTAAGGTAAGACTCAGTATTATTGAAGACTGAAGATTTTGAAATTGACGGTGTTTGATAGTTGAAAGCTAATTATAATAATAACTCTTTTTTTTAAACTTAGAGTTACAAATGAAACGGTCAAGACTTTTTTACACATAAAATGTAGCAAATGATGCATATTATAAAAACCAGGAAATGTGATTTCAATTAAAGTTTCTAACGAGTGTTTACAATCCTTGGTTAAGCAAGAAGTAAAATTTCGAGTTTAGAAAACCCTGAAAATTTTCAGGCTTTTCTAAACTCGAAATTTTACTTCATGCGCCACGCATATAAAACACTAGTTTTAGGTGAAGTTCAAAATATTCTACTAAAGCTGTATGCTAAAAACGTGTATTCTGAACATCTCATCACATCAGTGATTAGTACGCGTGGCGCATGAAGTAAATTTTCGAGTTTAGAAAAGCCTGAAAATTTGGTTTGGTCGCTCCGCTTCGCTACGCGACCAAATCAAATTTTCAGGCTTATCCAAACTTGACATTTTACTTCATGCTTAATCTGGGAGTGGAAAACACTCGTTTGACAATTCAGTTTGAAATATTTGTAAAAACAACGAATTTCTGAAGATTTACATCTCTGTATATCTGAGACTGTAATAACTAATATGCAGTGTACAAAACATTTGCAAATCCAAGTTTACAGACTTTTCTAAATCTGAAATTTTACTTCATGCGCCAGGTGTATAAAACACTGAAATATTGTGATGTTCAAAATATACTGCTGTTTATTTTGATTATTTTGAGCGTCTGGAGCAATTTGTTTTAGAATATGTAAAAGTATATGTAAACTAACAACACCTAAAATTCTGTTAGGATTGCATTATTTTTTAAGAAAACAAGAAGTTCTACAGAATATCTTATTGTATGTTGTAAATTATATGGGTATTTTATTTAATATGAATCAGTTGTATCTAAATACGCCCTCTGTCACTACGTTTAGTAACTATAATTTTACGAATAAAGCAGTAATAACCTTTCTTTACACGTTTATATGAATTACCAAATGTACATACATTTCGGACACAAAGTGACCATTATGAATGGATTAACACTAAATAATAGTATTTAGTGTTAATCCATTGATAATGGTCACTCTGTGTCCGAAAGGTATGTACAGGGTGATGCGTTTCGGAGGTGCCACATATGTAAAACTTTTCTATTTGAAGAGATATTGAAAAACCGTTTTCGCGAGCCAGAGTCATTTTTTCATGTATTAATTAATGTCGAAAAGAAAATTGATCTATCTCTAACCGTTTCCGCTCTATAACCGGAAGTTGATAAAATGTCGTATTTCTAAGGTTAATGTAACTAGCGCCGGCTCGCAGCCTAACTTCGCGTAGGCCACAGACCCAAGGTAATATGTATTTGGTATTAAAAAAATTTGTATTTATAAAGCGCGATCCCAACCTCAAATTTTGTGTGCCTTATCGCTGTGGCCTACTCTGAAGTTAGGCTGCGAGCCGCCGCTGACTGTAACTCATTTGTTTTTAAAGTTATAACTAAACTGTAAAAACTTCCCTATGGCAACGTTTTGCCCCTATTTGATAATTCAAATAAACGTGTGAAGATAGGTCATTAGTGGTTTACTCGTCAAATTAATTATATCTTCACGAAACTCAATCAATCAATTTGCAACAAGACTCATTGATTTTTTCAATAGCCTCAGCAAAGTTTTGAGAGACAGTCCTTCCTTTTTCTTTCTTTTATTAAAAAAAATCTTGATGTTCAGAATAAATAGTAGCGAAAGCGTCACGCTCACCTTTTATTAAAAAAAGTCTTGATGTTTTGAATAAGCAAAAGGTAAAGCTGGTTTTCCATTAGTATTATTTTAATAATCAAGGGAGAGTTTAGGATCATCCGTTTGTTACTTTAGGAAGCATCCTTCATCGCATTTATTTCGCTTTCTTAATATAGAAGTTAGAATGTTCTCATCTCGCGCTCGTGTTCCAACTTTTATAACGCCCGAATTAATTTCACAGGACATAAACCTCCATTATGTCGCCGGCTCCAAACTTTTCTTATTACAACACCCCTACCTTTTAGAGAGACGAAAATCACGTCGATTTTTCCTTTCCGAACAAAAAAAAACACTACAAAATATATCAACTTTATGTGGTGTGTTTCAACTGTCATAATTATTTATTATTAAATAGATAATAACCATCACAGTTATTTATAAACTTAATAAAACAGTAACACTTTCATCACAAAAAAAATATTTTCGCTTTATTTTCCAACTCTACGAGCTCATTATCAACAGCTTACTTACAGTAGGCTATTGATAATGAGCACGTAGTGTTTGAAATGTACATTTAGCGAAAATACATTTTTTAGTGAATTTATTTTCCCTAAATGTACATTTCGAACACTACGAGCTCATTATCAATAGCTTACTTACAGTAAGCTATTGAAAATGAGCACGTAGTGTTCGAAATGTTCATTTAGGGAAAATATTTTTTTAGTGAAGAAAGTGTCACTGTTTTATTAAGTTTATTTATATTTAACTCTTCACGTAACTCAAACCAAATACATGACAGTTATTGTTTAATGTTCTGCTCTTTAGTATTAAGTACAACATTTGTTATTAATATTAATATTCGTAGCGCGATAAGAAATTAAGATTTTTCTTTAAAAAAGTTTCGATAACACTGAAGTGGAAATAATTGCGCAATCGCGTAACTAATTAAGCGCGTTGCGAGCAAGTCGATAAATTAAACCATGAGGAAGAAATTTTCACAATCACTTCATCAATTCTAGTCGGAAATAAATAAAAAACTTCCCTTTCAACCGAATAATTAACGCGAACAAGTAAAAAAGATTTCGTTTGATTACAGAAAGTGAATGGATTTAAACACAATTAAATTCTGAGGCCCGCCTCAGCGTTCCAATTAAAACTGCGACACCCTTTTTGTTCGAAAATAATAAAAAGAGAGCGGTGTTTAAATTAAAATTTAGGGTAGAAAAGTCGTTCATCGTTTTATTTTAATGAGGGAATGAAGGATTATCTAAGTACTCGTAATTGTAATTGAAACAAATGTAAGAAATTCCATTCCAACGTGAAAAATAAAGCAGGATTTAAAACAGTCTAAAACGTGTGTGTAATATTTACGGAACGTTTTTGTAATGTTTATATACAACAACATAACAATTATTACATTACATGTTGTAATATTTGATAAATATTACAAAAACTTTCAACTAATATTACATACAAGTTTTATATTATACCTTTTGAAAAACAATATAATTATAACATTATAATAGATAGTGTTTGTAATATTTATCAAACATCGAAATGTAATGTTATAATTATAATAATTTAATTATAACAGTTAACTTTGTTTTACCACTTATATTTAACTTTTCAGTGACTATAGTTTCGACTGCAAGCTAGTCATTATCAAACTAAGTCACTTCTATAAACTATAGTTACTGAAAAGTTAAATAAAAGTGGTAAATCAAAGTTAAGTGCTTTAATTAAATTGTTATGAAGATGTTCCACAAAGTAAACGCCAACCAAATCAAAGATAATTATAATGTTTTTCAAAAGTTACAATACAAAACTTTTATGTAATACTAGTTAAACGTTATTGTAATATTTATCAAATATTACAACATAAAATGTTAGTTTCAACAGCGTAATGTAATGTATCAATTGTTATGTTAATCAAATATTGGAACAACATGCAACGGTAAGATAATTTGATCAAACGTTTTTGTAATATTTCTTGTAATGTTTATCAATCATTGCAATGTTACGTAATAATTATAACGTTTATCAAACATTACAACAACATGCAAATTTTACCGATTGCAAGTCCGCCACGAACCCGGCGCCTTCGCCATTTGTGCACCTATCAAATTATCAACTTGTATCAATTCATTAAGAGGCCTCGGTGGCCGAGTGGGTAGAGACTCTGCCCACAAACCCAGAGGTCGCGGGTTCGAGTCTCGTCCGATGGAATCATTTATGAATAATAAATGATTTCATCCACGTCCATGGATGTAATATGAACGAGTTTGTGTTGTTTTAGGAGTAAATGGTTGTTTATCGAAATTTAATTGGTTATAAATATTGAAATGTTAAAATATACCGGGCTTTCATTAATTCCCGAACCCCACGTGACTAACTTTAAAATTGCCGCGTAAATTATTGTATTTGTACGTTGGAGGCTTTGAAAAAAGTAACCAAACGTTACTAAAGTCAAATTTGACATAAACGTTTATGCGCGGTGCATCGTTAAACCAACCTTTAAGATCTTACAAGATTCGCCCGGAATTTTCAGGTAAGCAAAAATTGTTTAATTATTCTGAAACATTGAGTTTTATTTCTATTTATTTTGCAGAGTCAATTTGCTAGGATAAGCAAATACTGCGAAAATAATAAAAATTACTTATATTTTTGAAGATGAGCCTATTTTTTAATCATTTTAAATATAATATTTTCAGTCGTCATAAAAATACGCCGGCGAATAAATATTTGTAAATCTAGGGAATTTTTGTGTGAGCCATACCACCTTGTACATTTGGTTGCCTATTATTTTTGGTCACGTGGGGTTCGGGAATTAATGAAAGCCCGGTATATACCGTGCGTTTTATTTAAGTATATCCATAGGGATTTACATGGTAAAACCCCATCTTAACTGTTATTGTCGTACAAGTATGAAAGAATTCATTGTTTTTATCAATAAATCAAACATTTTTCTACGAAATGTTAATTGTAAGAAGAATATAAACATGTTGGAATTCTTTATTTTTTAAATTTAAAATAATAACACAAACAATTTAGCCAAAAAATCAACTTGGCTATAATGTCATATTGCATATATGCCGTTACAATTTATATTCGTTCTTCAATGTTATAAACAGATATTGCCTTCAAAAATCAAATTAACAAATTTTCGTGCGATTTTATAATATTTATTTGTCAATAATTATTTGTGTTATTAATTTCAATTAATTTCAACTTTGAAAACGAAAATAACGACATCGAACATATTTACGTCCTTTTAAGAATGAACATTTCAGTGACGAAAGTTAACATCGGGTACCATTTTTACCATATAAGTCCCTGTGGCCATACTTAAATAAAACGCGCTGTATATTGATACCAAGGTCAATAAAAAAATATATATTGTATATATTGACAAAAATTCACAATTAATCAAATTCCAGTGATTAGGGATGGTCCGATCCCAAAAAATATCGTTGAGTATCAATTATATCGTATATCAATGTATCGATACGGTAAAATATCGTAATGAAAAGTATCAATATTCAAAATATCGATACTTTTCAATACTAGATATTTTACATTTAATATTTAGTATTATTTAAAACAGCAAATTAATATTTAAAAGACCTTCACCTAAGATAAATAATATTGTCAGGAATAACTTAATGTCGGTTATGTAATTATCTAAATTCACGTTTTACAAACAAACAAAAAATAACAAAAAAGTCAATGTTGTATACGTGTGGCGCATGAAGTAATATTTCGAGTTTATGCTTAATCTGAGATTGTAAAACACTCGTTAGAATTTCTTAAGAACTTTAAATTGAATTGTCTAGCGGTAATTACAAATAAATGACTGAATAATGAGCGAGTTTACCGCTATAGTCATAATCATAATTAAAATCGCAATGATACTAATCACAAAACTGTTGACAAAAAATATCGATATTGAGTACCGATTACACCGTATATCAACGTATCGATACGGTAAAATATCGTAATAAATAGTATCGGTATTTAAAATATCGATACTTTTCATCATGGTCACGACAAATTGTCAAAAACATGAAAAAATGTAGGCAAATCACCGAAAATCGTGAAGAGTTTATGAAAAGCATTAATATTTTTAAATTTATAATTTAGAAAATTCACGAAAAGCTTGAAGATTTGAAAAATGAACTAAAAACTTCGTCTTTCTTGAGTGTCAAAATTAAAATTTAAAATTAATAGATTATTACGAACATTGCTAAGAATTTGAAAAGTAACAATTTTCGTAAATTTCCGAAGTATTCGTTAATTTTAAAAATGCTGAAGCTTTTTGTACAATTCCAAGGTTTTCCTAAACTTGTAAGATTTTTATCAATTTTAAAAATATCGATACTTTTCATGAACTATTGTCAATTTAAAAAAAAAAATCTAAACTTTGTAAGATATTCTTCAGTTTTCAAAATATTGATACTTTTTATAATTTATCAACAAAAAGTATGCAGTTTTCGGGAATGTTCAAGGTTTTTGTTAATCTTTAGAATGTTGACTCGTCATGAATTTCTGACATATTCGTTAATATATAATATTTTAACGCATTTTATGAATTTCAGTGAATTTCCAAAATACCTGTTAATATTGATACGTTTTATGAATTATCGTCAATTTTTTAAAAAATTAAGACAATTTTCGTGAATTTTCAAGGTTTTTGTTAATCTTTAGAATTTTGATACTTCATGAATTTCTAACACTCGTTAAGGGGAATATAACAGTGGTCTGAAATTTAATGTTGGGTTTATTTAAAAACTAAAGGTCCTAGAAAGTTGAAATTTTGACAGCGTATATTAAGCCTAATTATCTAGAAAAATATCGAGGTACTTTTTTTTAACATTTTGCTTTCAGAGGTATGAAAAAATAATGTT
This sequence comes from Philonthus cognatus, assembly GCA_932526585.2. Taxonomy (NCBI): domain Eukaryota; kingdom Metazoa; phylum Arthropoda; class Insecta; order Coleoptera; family Staphylinidae; genus Philonthus; species Philonthus cognatus. The sequence continues at coordinate 43,437,163 of OW052244.1, forward strand.
ATATTTTTCAAAATTAAAAAAAATATTCCCATATCTTACTAGTTTATACTATAGGGAATATAATGTGAACATTTCATAAAGATGCGATAACTCATGCCCGAGTCAGGTTAAAATAAACATCTTGAAAAATAAGACCGTAAAATACCGCCGCCTTGCGGATCTTCTCTTAGTTGAACGCGTTGTACACTCATCTGCACAATTATTGGAGGGGCGAGCAGCATGCGGCCAGCGTTTATCCCTGGGCCGGTGAACGCTGTGCGGCTTCGCGTTTGTTTTTCTTTTCTTTTCTCAATCATAGTTAACAAAAACGGCTCGCGTCGTTAGCATTTGTTCTCCTAAAATTAATATTTCCCAATTATAATCGATATTTTATTGTACTAGTGTTTTATTTTTATGCTTTCTGACTACTAATGGAATAAGTATTTTTTTATACTGCATGTTCACTAATATAGAAAACACGAAATGTTTCACTAATTTAAATAAATATGTGTAATATACCTTTAATATTGACTTCCCTAATTATTTGACAGTGTCGGTATTATTAAATTATTTTTAAAGTTTTTTAAGCTGATTAATAAGCCAGAAGCAATCAAATAACAATCAGTCTTGTTCAAATCATTATTTCGTCTTAAATCTTTCGTTGTTAAAGCAGTTGTTAAATGCCATTAAACTTCTCGCAATAAAACTATTAAAGTAAATTGTAAAGTTTCTAGCAACCAGACCTATTTGAACCAACTGCGACTTCATGAACGAATCAATGATATCAAAACTATAAGAATAGTAAAAATAACGTCACTAATATGACGTTGTTACAAATCAACTATTTTTTACTGAGCACAGGTAATATATGTTTGACGAATGTTTAAAAAAATGGAGGGTTTAACTGCGTGCATATTCATTGTTAATTATTTTAGAACAAATAGAACTACAATAATAATAAGGTAGTTATTATAATGCATTTCAAATAACAAGCTTCTTGCTCAACATTGCACCGAGTCCAATATATTTTTTAAGGCCCGGCTTGGCCCGACCCGGTAATAAAATAAGAGAGATTGAGTTTTGTCTGACCCGGCCCGGTCAACATTTCAGGTCTAAATAAATAAAAAATATACTTATCTGATTATAGGCGTAGTTTTTAGAAAAAGTAAAAAATATATATAAAATTAAGATCATTAAAATATTGAATATGATACGGGAAAATCGCCTAAGAAAAATTCAGGCCCGTGCAGTGCTCCAATTGACATATCTTCCCTAAATATTTTAGATGACAAATCTCAAATATATTTTTTGTTGGGTATAAAATGTCTGCCTCAAGTCATTTTATTATTTATTTGTTGCATTCATAAAAACTAGAATATTTGATAAAATAAAAATAGAAATTCTCCCGAAAATTTGGGGTATTTACCCAATTTGGCAGAGGCCAAATTAATACACATTATTTTCATGGCCATAGAAGTTAGGAAAGATAATATTCCTATATAAAAAATATCATTGAAAATCCTATGTTCCGCGTTTTTCATACAGGGTGTCTACGGTAAACCGTTCGTTAAAAGTTTATGGGGTTGCCGTTGCACTAAAAATTTGAAAAAAATCCTTGTCATACGGTTAAATCAGTTCTCCTCATGTGAAATATTTTCAACTTTAAATCACTTCCGGTTCCACCGGAAGTAGCACCAAATTTGGTATTTCAAATAGAACACCCTATATATTAGTCATTTTTTTGATTTCTCGATTAAATTGCAACATATTTTATTCAAATATATGTACACTTATCTCTTATAGTTTTGAAGCAAAAAAAATATTTCTAAAATTTTGACTTCTAAAAGGCATCTTGAAATCTGTCTGTAACTTCTCTTAAGAATAAGGTACAAATATGATTTAAATCTCTACTTGTACCTAGGGGATGCCTCTATAGGTATATTAATTCGCAACTGAATTTTAGTAGGCAAGTAGTAATGTTTTTGTTTTGTCGCGTATGTAATGCAAAATGTCAAATAATAACAGTATATTACGTAACCAGAGTAGTATCCAGTATATTACATATGAGCGGACATGATGCGCACGAGCCGCCCAGCGACGAGTGCAGTATTGCCATTGCCATACCACTCGAGAAACGTACGATACTTTACCTACGCCATAACAAAAATAATAATGAGCATTAAAGAACAATTTATTTATTGTAATAATTTTTAATAGTACCATGACAATGATGGAAACTAAATTACTACTTGAATAATATACAGGGAATAAAGCTGTACATTTTCCGACATTCGTTGTTTTTTAAAAGAGTTCAATTTGAAGCTTTAAACGAGTGTTTTCCACTCCCAGACTAAGCATGAAGTAAAATTTCGAGTTTAGAAAAGCCCCGTGAAAATTTGTCGAGGGTCGCGCAGCGACCCGAGACAAATTTTCTGGGCTTTTCTAAACTCGAAATTTTACTTCATGCGCCACGCGTATAAGACACTAAAATATTGTGAAATTTATTTATATTCGAACTTCAGTTGAAATCTGTGTTTTATACGCGTGGCGCATGAAGTAAAATTTCGAGTTTAGAAAAGCCCAGAAAATTTGTCTCGGGTCGCTGCGCGACCCTCGACAAATTTTCAAGGGGCTTTTCTAAACTCGAAATTTTACTTCATGCTTAGTCTGGGAGTGGAAAACACTCGTTTAAAGCTTCAAATTGAACCATTAAAAAAAACAACGAATAACTGAAGATTTAAAGAAAACAAGCTGAATTCGGTATACGTATATTTTAAAGAAAAACTCCCTGTACATCAAAGAAATGTCATTACCTTGCATAAATGCGACGAAAAACGAATTTTCGAAATAATTCGAAAACTACTCGCTTTAGAAGTATAGTTGTATAATAATTTTTTGTAGGAAATTTTCCCACCAATCGTACTACGTGATAAAAATTGGATCATTCCATTAAAAAAAAAATGAATTACTTGATATTGAAGAGAGCACTTAGATATTGACATTTTAAGAACACTTATTGTCAAAATTGACAGTTTCCAATTAATTTACTCATAGAGGCATTCTCTAGGTACAAGTAGAGATATAAATCATATGTTTATCTTATTCTTAAGAGAAGTTACAGACAGATTTCGAGATGCCTTTTAAAGGTAAAAATTTTAGAAATATTTTTTTTTTCTTGAAAACTATAAGAGATAAGTGTACATATGTTTGAATAAAATATGTTGCAATTTAAACGAGAAACCCAAAAAATTGCTAATAAGTAGGGTGTTCTATTTAAAATAACAAATTTGGTGTTACTTCCGGTGGAACCGGAAGTGCTATAAAGTTGAAATATTGCACATGAGGAGAACTGATTCAACCATATGCCAAGGGTTGTTTTCCAATTTTTAGTGCAACGGCAACCCCATAAACTTTTAACGAATGGTTTAGCGTAGACACCCTGTATATATCCGGCATATAAATATTTACAAGGAGCTTATGAACATGAGTTATTTTATTATTATATTTTTAAGAAATAATCTCTAATTTAATAAAATAAAACACAGTTTGTTCGGCTGTCGAAACTTTAGTGTTAAAAGAAAAAATAATGGGTTATAATGACAACAATAAGAATCATCGGTTTTGTAAATACCGAAAAATAACACAGGATCCGATAACGCTTTCTAACGAATTAAAAACAATACATAGCTTGTATGTATTATCAGCGTGTTTAAATAATACGAATCGACACTTTCCTTAGATCCGTCTTTTTTATACGCTTTTTTTTTTCGTCTATTCCACGCGACGCGAGACTCCATCCGTTCATGCCAAGGAGCAATGCACAAATGCACAGCGAGCTGCCGCTTTTCTCTCTGACTGTATTCGCCCCACTTGTCCTGTAAATTTGGCATCGGATAAGCTACTCTAAACTATGTGGGTCTTTCCAACACGATCGGCGTGTTACACTGCAATAATCCCCTTAATATTTAATATTGTGACTAGTGGTGGCAATAATCGATCTACTAGTTAGTAGTTAGTCGATTATTGAAATATATTGATATAATCGATTATTATTAAATTAGTATATACTAATTTAAACGATTATTATATCGGGTAAATTAGTAGATACTAATTTAAGCGATTATTTGATCGCGTAAAATTGTATATACTAATTTAGGCGATTATTTATTCGGGCAAATTACTTGTTACTTTACTAAAGTAATTGGTTATTATCTCGGTAGACTGGACTATTAATTATTATATACAAATGTATCGATTTTTATCTCGGTAGACAGGACTAATTCTTATATAGTAATATTAATATTAAGTTAGTTGACAGTTGATTTGTATTTCATTAAATAAATCATTAAATAATTATAATTATATAAAAATTCTAATCTAATCTAACAAATATTACCCCCGGGGAAACGCTTATGAAACCACGGGCTTAAAAACAAACCCTAAAAATCACTCCCTCAACTACACCTTAAAAGACCACCCCTTGTAAAAAAAATTATTGAAATTTACACTTACAGATAAAAAAAACAGGTCATATAAAGCTACCCCAGGTAAAAGTATTCCTGGAAAATCAGCCCCACTCCCCCAAAAAATAACTCCCGAAAATAAAAATCCTCCTAAAAATCATCCTTACTGAAATTCATCCCCCAAAAAAACTCTTACATAAAAATCACTCCCCGAAGAAAACATTAATCCTCCCCCCACTAATTTTCAACCACTAATTTAATCAATTATTAAAATATCTCGCTTCAAAATAATCGATTATTAAAATAAATCGATTAATCCCATCACTAATTGTGACGCCTTTTATGAATATTAGTGAATTTCAAAAATTTGTAAAATTTTCCTCAATATTTAAAATATTGATACTTTTCATGAATTATCGTCAACTTTTAAGAAAATTTAGGCAGTTTTCGTGAATTTTCAAGGTTTTTGTTAATCTGTAGAATTTTGACTCATCAGGAATTTCTGACACATTCGTTAATATTTAATACGTTTGGATTTTAGTGAATTTACAAAATATCCGTTAATATTGATACTTTTTATAAATTATCGTCAATTTAAAAAAAATAGGCAATTTTCGTGAGTTTTTAAGGTTTTTGTTAATCTTTAGGATTTTGAAACTTTATGAATTTTTGACACATTCATTAATATTTAACATTATGACGCCTTTTACGAATTTTAGTGAATTTCCAAAATATCTGTTAATATTGATATTTTTATGAATTACCGTCAATATTTAAAAAAAAATAGGCAATTTTCGTGAATAATCAAAGTTTTTGTTAATCTTTAGAATTTCTAAACTTTATGAATTTCTGACACATTCGTTAATATTTAATATTTTGACCCTTTTTATAATTTTTGTGAATTTTCAATATGTCTGTTAATTTTCATAACAATTTTCGTAAATTTCCTAAATATTCGTTAATTTTAAAATGTTGAAGCTCTTTATAAAATCCCAAGGTTTTACTAGATTTGTAAGATTTTCGTCAATTTTGAAAACATTGCTATTTTTATGAATTTTCGTCAATTTTTTAAAAATCCTGGCAGTTTTCATGAATTTTTAATACTCCTTTTATGAATTTCAGTAAATTTCCAAAATGTCTGAAATTTTTTGATTTCCGTTAACTTTGTGACGATTTACGTTTATCACATATTTTTTTATTTCCTTTAATTTTTAAACTGTTGACGCTTTATATGAATTTGCAAGTTTTTAGTCGATTGTTAACGCTTTCGATGAATTTCTGAGATTATTTTTAAAATTCATGATTTGATTTATTAATAAATTTCATTTCTTTTCTTAATATTTATAATTTTATTACTTTTTTTTTATTAATATCGCATGTTTTGTTTTATACATAACAGAAAGAAACATAATAAGCCATAGCCGATTGTCAAACGAGTGTTTTCCACTCCCAGGTGAAGCAGGAGGTACACTTTCGAGTTTAGAGAAGCCCCGCGTAGAAAATTTGTCGAGGGTCGCGCAGCGACCCGAGACAAATTTTCACGGGGCTTTTCTAAACTCGAAATTTTACTTCATGCGCCACGCGTATAAAGCACTAAAATATTGTGAAATTCACAATATGCTACTAAAGCAGTATGGTAAAGAAGTATAATTTAAACTTCAATTTAAAACCAGTGCTTTCCATTTTTTAACAGTTAATGGATATTTATTTATTTATTTATTTACGGTAAAAACCATTTTAACATTAACATAAAAAAAAATATACACTCTAAGTATACAAAACTAATTACATCACTACTAAACTAAACTTTACACGAGCTTATAGTATAAAACTAATAAAACAATAGCATCTTCTATTAAGGGAAAGAATAATTAATATATGCAACCGAATTAATATGGATTAAGTAAAAAGCTCGAAATTGATAAACTTAATTTTAGTTTTGAATAGATTTTCCGATTTTTGAAAGAGGTACAAGGAATTAATATCTAGTAAAATATTACCAAATCCGAATAATCTTGTTAACGGGTTATTTAAGCTATAATTGCATGTTGCACTTTGGACTTTAAATGTACAGTGTTGCCTCGTTCTTCTGTCAGTTATTGGGACTACTAAGTATATTTTGGAGACAAGAAAAGAAGAATTAATATAGCCCGAAAAAAGTTTGTGCAAGTAACATAAATCATAATAAATGCGCCTGTGAATCAAGGGTTTTAGATTTATCGTCGATTTGAATGAATTTATTTCTAAGTTATCTCCAGAAATTCCCATTCTAAAGGCACATACTCGTGCAAATTTAGATTGGACTTTCTCGAGCTTGTTTATCCAGATAGCATAGTGTGGACTCCATATAATCGAACAATATTTTAATATCGACCTTACCAATGAAAAATAAAGTAACTGTAAGGTTCGCACTGAAAATGTTTTGCCAATTCTAAAAATTAAACCTAAAACCCTACTTGTCTTATTGGTAATATTTGTAATATGTGGTCCAAAATTAAGTTTATAATCGAGTGTTACACCCAAATCTTTAATCTCGTTAACCCGACTTAATCCGACACCTTTCAACATATAGTTATATTTATGGACTACTTGACGCTTGCTAAATGATATTACATGGCATTTTTTTAAGTTTAATGGCAATCTATTCTTGTCACACCAATTTAATATATTATTCAAATCGTCCTGTATCAATGCGCACATTCACTGTTTGGATTTTGCGAAGACACTCCCAGGCGCCCGTTGGAAAATTGGCCGTTTGGTAAATTGTAGTCACCACACACTAAATAATTTCGGCTTGGATAAAGCTCTGCGATACGCTCCAGGCAAAAGCAGTGCTGTTCATATTTACAGAGATCTGAGTTTGGTGGTAGGTATACTGCGCCGACAATGTAATTTGATGACACCAGTGATATAAAACATTGTTCCACTTCTGTGCACTCGATATCGATAACACACACGTTTAATTCTTTTTTACAAGCAATTAGGACACCACCTCCACGTTGTTTGTCACTTGAGCATTTATTACGATCTGATCGAAAAATATTGTATGAATTTAAATTAATTTCAGAGTTCTGTATATCCTCAGATAACCACGATTCCACAATAAAAATGATATCATAATTCGATAAATTGACATTGGCCGAAAATTCCTGAAGTTTAGTTTTAATACCCCCGGCATTGTGATATATATATGTTAAGTGGCTTTAGTTTTTTAAACTTAAATCGCTTTTTTTGTTTTTCATAATTACAGGACGGCTGTTTCTGTATTTAATATATATGTCCATTTCTCCCTCCTCTTTTCGTTTATTAAATTCATCATGAATTTTGTTGACATAGCTTCTTTGAAGTATCGTTAGATCTCTTTTGATTTTGATATTCTCTTTAATGTCCCTGATTTTTCCTTGATTTTCCATAATCAAGTCTATCGAGTTACTTGATTCTATGGTATTAACAATATAGAATTACATATTTTCTTGTAAAAACATTTACACTTGTTTTTGTAGGCAAGAACATGATAAACCACAATATTTTAAAATTAAATTGTTGTTTAAAAGAAAATTACATTTTTGTACCCCCCTTCTAAGCTTATTTGTTAGAAAAATACGTAATAAACTTATTAAAAATGTTTTAATTTTAAATTTTATAGTAGTACATTTTACACATTTAAATTTAAAACTCCAATAACTCATTTTTGTTTACTTGTGGCATATGACGTTATCACAATAAGCCATTTAATTATAAAACATTAAATAAATCAAGTAGATACGTAATTCTCGTTAGTTTTTCTTCTCTGAATTATTTCAATCAACAGTTTTTTACGGATTTAATATAATTCTTCGATACTCCACTTTTACAGTTATTGCTTCTGCGCATTCATATTAATTTCAGTAAAAGTGTTTGCATTATTTTCGCTTTGATAGCTACATTTTAAAAATGTGCTTTCAATTTCATCTGATGACATGTGATCGCCTCATTAAATTCGAGACCACACCACGAACGAGGCCGGCGACGACCTACAGGAAATGAAAGATAAGCAATCATGTGTTTATCCATCCGTGCTGAAAGCGCTCGATTTTTTCTTGGAAGACCGGAACACTGAACGCTCCGATATATCGGCTTACGGACACCGTGTATAAATTCCCGGCCCGCAGAAAATTCCCGCTCGCGGAACAATAAATCCGCAACGCGATATTTACGTGGAATGCCCGCGCTCTTTTCTTGCGCGGGAACACATAATTTTTATTTAATGAGCCATAACATAAATCCTCAAACTGGTATCTTGTCAAAGAAATAAATAAAAAGTATATAAAGCAAAAGAAATATAATCGCTTAATTTTAACTAATTATTGGCTGACAGCAATTGATTAATAAATAAAGGCATAACATTGACTGACAGCAATTAGGGTAATAAACAATAGGCATACAATTAACAATCGGCAATTGATTTATATAAAATCAGGCATACAATTGGCTGACAGCAAATTAGTCAAAAGATGATAGCAAATGAGTCACGAAATTATAGCTAAATTGTAACATTTAAGAACTATTATTGTGTATTAAAAAAATTAAAATAACAATACAAAACAACAAACAAAAAACATAAAATTACAACAAAGTAACAATTAAGTATCACACATTACTCCTACTAACGAGCAGGGTTGTTAAAAAAAACGTTTTTTTTTTCATTTTAATTAAAACAAACAGTTATTTTTTACAAAACATGTTTTTGTTTATTGAAACAGCATTTAAAACACTAACAATTAAAACATGCTTAAAACATAACATGTTTAAAACACGGTTAAAATCCCATTTATGCTGTGTTTTAAAAAAAATGTCTAAAATTACTAAAACGTCGGATTTTCATGAAATTTTCAGGGATCGAAATAATGCGTTTTACTGTCACATAGAAATAAAAATGTATTACTTGGGAAATAACCTACAGGTGCTTAAAGTTGATTAATAAGTGAATAAACATTGAGATAAAAGTAAACATTATTGCTTCGTTTTGAAAAAATTATGAAAAATTACTGAAATCGGATTTTCATGAACTTTTCAGGAATCGCGAGAGCAAAGAATGCGCTTTACTGTCACGTGGAAATAAATAAAATTCATTACTTAGGAAATAAATGACAAGAGGTTAAAGTTACGACCGTTTCATTCCACAAGCCAATTTTAGTTTGAAAACATTAACTTAAAATTTGAGCTTCCGCTTAGGTTCGAAACGTTCAGTTGTCGGATAATCAAAGTGTCGATCTTTAGCAACTGTTTTCATTCTGTTTCGTGAAATAAACATTTCAGTTTTTCTTTAAGAGAGCAGAAAAACTCACCTCACTAAATATTGAATGTTTAAATGAATAATAATAATAAGAATCTAGAAAACTACAGATACATTTATTCGTAGTTTTTTTTTGTCTCATAAAAATGCCGAGTTTTTTAAAAAAGTTATACTCGATTTTTGTAAAATCCAGATATTTTTTTTTTGAAATAATGAAAACGCAGTTCAAAATTAAAACATTGATTTAATCGTAAAAACAATTGAACGTTGCGTCACATCAAAGTTTGATTCTTTGGTAGTCGATTGCCGTTTGTTTCGTGATTTTTTTTTTTTTAAGTAGGGCTCAATTATTTAAGCTATCCATTTTTTTTGTTGGTTGTATTAAATTGAATTCACTCGGCGAAAAAGCAGTAATTTTGATTAATTTTAAGCCTTGATTCAGGCGTGAAAACAACTGAGCTTTACTTCAATTCAAAGCCACATTCCTCGGCTGTCGTCTGCCTTTTGTATCATGAAAATTTCAAATCCGTGGATAAAGTTACGCTTAATTATTTGAGCAAACCGTTTCTTATTTACAAATTATTAAAACACTGAGCGAAATTGCACTGACTAACATTTAAGCGTCGGCTTAAGTGTGAAAACAATTGAGCGTTACGTCACTTGAAAGCCACGTTCTTCGGCTGCCGTTTAATAAAAATATCAGTTTCGCGGACAAAGTTGCGCTTAATTATTTGAGCAGGCATTGTTTCATTTACTAAATAATAATACATAGATTTAGACTTAAAATTTAAGCCTTGGTTTAAGCGCAAAAACAATTGAGCTTTACCACAATTCAAAGCCACATTCTTCGGCTGTCGTATGCCTTTTGTTTAATAAAAATATCAGTTCGATGGACAGAGTTACGCTTAATTATTTAAGCAGCTTTTTTTTATTTACCAATTATTAAAACACGGAATTGGACTTAAAATTTAAGCCTTGATTTAAGTTTGAAATCAACCAAGCGTTACGCCACTTCAAAGGCACATTCTTCGGCTGTCGTTCGCCTTTTGTTTTGAGAAAATATCAAGTCCGTGAAAAGAGTTACGCTTAATTATTTGAGCGACTATTTCTTAAGAATTTATTATTCATTAAAACACGGACTTTGACTTGAAACTAACTCGAAATTTTTGGAATGTCCAGTAAAGATATTTAAATTTCAATTATAACCAATCGAAGTATATTCGTTTCTGTGTACATTTTTAGAATTCTAAGTTAATTTGATAATCTGTAAATTTTTTGCAATTGTTTAAACAAACAACATTCAACTATAATCGTTGATTTTATTGCACAATTTTAACTTTGGCTGAATATTTTCGGAAAACGTAGCGAGATAATTTAATTTTCTTTCTATAAGATGTAAGTGCAATCAATTCTAAGTAAATTTTGTCAATGCAATGTTGGTAGTATATATTCCTAATTTTTTACAATTTTTTTTTTCATAGAACACTCTATCAAAATTGTTAATTTTATTACATAATTTTAATTTTGACTGAATGTTTTTAGAAAATGTGGTGAGATAGTATAATTTTCTTTCTATAAGATGTCAGTGCAATTAATTCTGAGTAAATTCTGTAGATTTCACGTTAATGATGTGAAATTTTAATTTTTTATAATTTTTTTAAAGAAAACATTCTCCAAAAATTGTCAATTTTATTGCATAATTTCAACTTTCGCTGAATGTTTTAAGAAAACGTGGTGAGATAATTTTATTTTATTTTTATAATATATAAGTACAATTAATTACAATTAATTTGATGGTATAAAATGTTCATATTTTATATATTTTTTAAAAGAAAACATTGCCCCAAAATAGTACATTTTTTGCACACTTTTATCTTTGGCTGAATATTTTCGGGAAATACGTCAAGATAGTTATATTTTCTTTCTATAAGATGTATGTCCAATAAATTGTAAGTAAATTATGTGAATTTCACGTTGCTGGTATACAATTTAAATTTTTTACAATGTTTTCAAAGAAAACATTCTCCCAAAATTGCCAATTTTATCACATAATTTCAACTTTGGCTTGATATTTAGGAAAACCCAGTAAATTTCCATTACGGCCAATCAAAGTTTATTTATTTCTGTGTAGATTCTATGAATTTTAGGTTAATTTGATAATTCGTAAAAATTTTACAATTCTCTCAAATTAAATATTCTCCTAAATTCGTTGAATTGAGGCATTCGCTATTTTTGTGAAAGTTAAAATTGAAGCTTTAAACGAGTGTTTTCCACTCCCAGGTTAAGCATGAAGTAAAATTTCGAGTTTAAAAAAGCTTGAAAATAATTTTCAGGCTTTTCTAAACTCGAAATATTACTTTATGCGCCACGTGTGTAAAACACTGAAATAATCTGAAGTTTAAAATACACTTTTATAGCAGCATACTGATTTAAAAGTATATTTTAAACGTCACAATTCATCAGTGTTTTGTACGCCTGGTGCACGAAATAATATTTCGAGTTTAGAAAAGCCTGAACATTTGGTTTGGTCGCTTCGCTTCGCTACGCGACTAAACCAAATTTTCAGGCTTTTCTAAACTTGAAATTTTACTTCATGCTTAATCAGGGAGTGGAAAACACTCGTTAAAAGCTTCAAAATAAACCTAAAATAAAAATTGCATTATTTCAACTTTGACTCAATATTTTAGAAAAATGCACTGTCATAATTTAATTTTCTGTAAAGCATATGCAACTGCAATTGATTCTAAGTAAATTTTAGGTCGATTGAATAAAACTTTATTTTTATCGCACACGAATTTGTGTTTGTTATAAATTTAAACAACAAATATATTTTACGTGTTTAAGTTTAAAATGTTAATGTTTTTGATTTTTTTGCATGTTATAATTTTGTTTACATTATGGTTTTTGTGACAGTAATGATATGTTTTAGCAGTTACGTGATTTTTTGAATATTTTTCGACAATTATATTAAAATACTCGACTTTAGTTTGTCTAAATATTTTTATAACATTCTACTTTTTCGTCCTTCAATTGAAAATAACTCAAAAACTGCCGATGGCGTAATTTATGTAATTCGCATATTCTAAAAGAACAATGTCTTCTTAACATTCACACACATTTTCATAAACATCTCTTAGAGAATGTCCATGTTTTGAATGTTTAAACCTTTGATTTCCCTAAATATTTCTATAAAGTTCTACGTTTTTGACTTTCAATTGAAAATAACTCAAAAATTTAGAAACGAAAGTAGTCTAAAATATAGTTTAAATAATTTAAGACAATAAAAAAATCGTTTCAAACAAATTTTACGTTTAAAACATGTTGTAAACGAATTTAACATCTAAAACATGTTTAAAACAAAACCGTTTAAAACACGACGGCTGTAAACATGTTTAAAACACTGTTTTAGAACAAAGTGTTGTAAACATAATAACCCTGCAATTAATTCAAAAGATGACAGTAAATGAGTCATAAAATTATAGCTAAATTGTAACGTTTATAAATTATTATTGGCTTTGTATAAATAAAATTCTAAATAACTTTTTGATTTTCAAAAAAGTGTATTTTTTACAACAATTGTTACGCCAATTCATTGCTTCTTCAGGTGAATGAAAGTTTATAGTAAACTTTCATTCACCTGAAGAAGCAATCAATTTGCGAAACAATTGTGAAAATCGACACACTTTTTTGAAAATCAAAAAGTTATTTAGAATTTTATTTATACAAAGTGAAAATGGATTTTCAACACCTTAAAAATTATTATTGTCTTTGTATAAATAAAATTCTAAATAACTTTCTGATTTTCAAAAAAATTTGTTTATTTTCACAACAATTATTATATAACAGAATATTATTTTTACAAAGCGAAAATGGATTTTCAACACCTCAACGCCTTATCAATCAACCTACTTATTATTGGGTATTAAAAAAATAACAATAATATAATAACAAAATAACACAACAACAAACAAAATAACATAAAATAACAACAAAATTACAATTTACTCCTTCTAGAATAATTTTTAATAATTATTATTAAATAAACACATCAGAATTCAGTATATTATTTAATATGATGATAAAATCTGCTTGTGTACACATTATCTTGCGCACAAGATGAAAAGGAAATTAAAAGTAACTTTGAATGTTCAATAGCGATGAAGTTTCCCGGAATGATTTATTTCATTACTGCAAACTTTTCAAGAACTTCCAAGCACATTCCGATACGAGTTTGCACTTTTTATAATTCGCTGCGTCATTTGTTTCCGCGAAACATCAGAGTTTGCTGGAAGTTTTAAAGTGTTTAATAAACAACTATTAAAGTGTAGTCAGTTTTTCCCGATGGGAAACTGGGCTCACGTCATAATTGGGCTTAAGTTAATTAATTACCACTAACACGTGTGTTTAATAATTTTATAGGAGAGAGAAATACTTGTTGATTTTTGTAATACTTCTTTATTCATATTTGTTTTACTTACTAAGGATATTATTGCTGCTACACTGTTTAAGCTTAATTAAATAAAGTTATACAAATGTGTTGATTCGTATAAAGTACGTTTGTAGAATATAAATATTTCTTGCAATATATTACTTTTAACACAAACATGAATTAAATTTCCAATAGTTGTAGAATACTTCAAAACATTAAGGTCGGAAATTTACATGTTATTTGGCCATAAGAACGAACAACGATTAATCTTTCACAATAACGAAAATAGATTTTTAAAACTTATACATATTGCACATTGAAGCTTTGCGATTAAATTGACACTATTCTTTTTTTTAAATGTTTCTTAAATTATATATAAATCAACTAATGGAACACGCTTAAATTATCACATAAATCCATGCATTACTTCCATAGAAAACATTATTTCTTCTTCATATTGCTTTAATTTATTGAAGTAATTATTATAAACATGTTGTATTAAATAGATAATTCTAAAATAAATGATAAATAAAATTAATCGTTGCTTAGAAATCTCCATAAGAGCAATGTAAATTTTGATTATGCTTTTAATAAATAGGGGGCAGCATCGTGCTATTTTAGTTACGTATACTTTAAAGAAAAACTCCCTGTATATACTCATAAGGAATATCAAACTAAAACGGCATTTGTTTCATTATACAGTTGTATGTATGTCGATAGAAATTAAAATCGTGAATATTTATCCATTTTACTTGTGTCTTCTGTAATTCAATACCCATTCATTCATTCGCACGGCGCCATGTGAACAAACAACGCGCTCCGCACTCATCATTTTTATTATTCGTTGAGATAAAATTCGGGAGGCATTATAATCTAATACATAGTCAAAACTACTTTCTGCAATTTTGCTATTTCTGCGCCATCTCGTGTCCTAGAAACACACAACCAGCAAAAATTGGCCCTCTTAAAAGTGTGATTCTTTTCGCAATCTGTCATCGTTGTAAAACGCAGTTTTAATTAATTCTATGTTTTTCCATTATTTTAACACATTTAAGTAATGTTGATCAAACGTTACTTAAATGTGTTTTAAATTATGTCATAATCATGTTCCATTATTTGAACACATTTTACTGAACACGGAAACATTTTAAATATTGCACGAATATTGATCATGATGCTAAAATAAAACATTTCATTCACATTATTACAACAAAGTTTTAGCAACGTTTCAAACATTGTATAAACGTTTTTTTGTGCAATATTGAATTATATACATTACCGAAATGTTTAACAACAAAGTTTTAGCAACGTTTCAAACATTGTATAAACGTTTTTTTTTGTGCAATATTGATTTATATACATTACCGAAATGTTTAACAACAAAGTTTTAGCAACGTTTCAAACATTGTATAAACGTTTTTTTTTGTGCAATATTGATTTATATACATTACCGAAATGTTTAACAAATACTAAAATTTAACATTGTTGTATAACGTTTCAAAAATATTGCGGCAAAGTAACACCTTATATAAAATAAAAGACCTTTATTGGCATAGCACTATATTACATACATTATATCTACACTAATTACCCCCCTCTCTTCCTTCTGCTTTCCCTCTCTTCCCCCAACTTCTCCAGCGTCCTTACTCCGGCCCCATCCTCTCTCATCCATTCCGTCACTCTTATTTGATTACCTCACTCCCTTCCCGTATCCCTCTTATCCACCCTTCTCTTTTCCCTCTCCCTCCCCAGCTTTTTCAACGTCCTTACCCCGCTCCCATCCTCCCTCATCCACTCCACTACCCTTCTATTCCCTTTCGCTCCCAGCCACTCCTCTTTCACCCCCTCACATTCCTCCGCCAAGTGTCCCCACGTATCCTTCCCCTGTCCACACAACACACACCTTCCATATTCTTCCCCCATCCATACTTTCCTTCCTCTCTCCTCCGATCCACACCTCGCCCTTGCCACAATCACTATATCCTCTCTACCCCATCCCTTCTCTATCAAATACTTCGGCACCCTCCCATACACCTGCCACCTCCCATACATATCATTATACTGGCTTCTGTCAATACATCCTTGCCTTTCCTGCCCTTCCACCTCCTTCCCTTTCCCCCTCACCCACTCATCCACCTTCACCCTATTTCCTAGCCATTCCATTACCTTCGCCTCCGACAGCCCTACCCTCTCATACATTTTCCTCCTCTCCCCCCTCCATCTACCCTCCCCCCCCCCCACTTACACTCGTCACCCATACATCCTTCAGCAAATCTCTCTTCATCCAGTTCCCACAATCTCATCTCGTACCTCACCACCCTCACTATTGCCTCCCACTCTAGCCTCTCCTGAAGCACTATGTAGCTGGGCGTGGACCTTTCCACCCCCAACATGTGCTTCAGGAACCACATCTGCTCCCTCTCTATCACCTCGTACCCTCTCGTCCCCCCACACTTCTACTCCATACATTAGCACCGCTCTTACACACGTATCCCATATCTTACACGCAACCGTCACATTGTTCCCCATCCACTTCCCCCACTTGCCCCACGCCTTCCTCGCCTTACCCTGCACCCACCTCACATGCTCCTTATACCCTCCCGTTCATTTAAACCAGAACCCCAAATACTTGAAGCTCTTCACCCTCTCAATCACTACCCCCTTCCACTCCAATTCTTTCACCTTTCCCTCCCTCCCTTTATTTCTAAACTTCACCCACTTCGTTTTCCCTATATTCACATTCATTCCCCTTTTATCCATAAACCTCTCCACTCTCTTCAACATCTCTTTCATCCCTTCATACTCTCTTGCAACCAACACCACATCATCCGCATACGCCAGCATCCATACCTTCCTTTTACCCACCACCACTCCCCCCGCCTGCCCTTTCCTCATCACCTCTTCCAATTCACTTACGTATACATTAACAACCTTAACAACCTTATATAATCATTACAATTTGACTTTTATGCAACATTGTATTGTAAACATTGGATATATATATATTGAAAATGGTAACATTGCGTTTTTGACATTGTATAATGATTGAAACTGTTGCTGTAATGCAGCATCGTGGTTTACACATTTCATGGACATTGAATATACAGTTTTTCATCCAAGTAAACATGTATCAGTTATATGCTGTAAATCTTCAGATATTTGTTATTTTTTTAAAAGAGTTCAACTGAAAGCTTTAAACGAGTGATTTCCACTCCCAGACTAAGCATGAAGTAAAATTTCGAGTTTAGAAAAGCCCCGTGAAAATTTTTCTGGGCTTTTCTAAACTCGATATTTTACTTCATGCGCCACACATATAAGCAGCTGATTTCAATTGAACTTGTTAACAATATTTTTATGTTTTCAGAGTTTTAGGGTACTAGGTACTTAGGTTCCGGGGTACTGTCTTCCCTAGACTATGCATTACTTTTTGCAAGACAGTTTTTTTTATTGTTTTCTTGTTACCATATATTACCATATATTCGTATTTTTTGACCAATTTAAACCCAGAAATATATTTTGCATTGAGATTACGAGAGAAACCGTCCTATAACGTTCACTTAATTGCTGCACATCGGGTTGTATACAATACGGATTCTATGCATTCATCGTATGCAACTTAACATACATACATACATTCGTATGTTGTGTTGCATACAAATAACAGTAATAGCTCGTGTTGCATGGGCGTTGCTTTCTCAACGGTGCAGCAACATTTTTCTTTAAACGTTAGCATTCAACGTTCCTGCAGGCGGACATTTAAAGTTTATTCAACATTTTTTCAACATTCATACACCTTAAAACGCAACGTTCTGTGTTACGCGGTAACATTGATGCAACGTGTTATCCAACGTTTCTTTGCTCAGTGGGTACTTAGGTTTGATCTCATGTTAATAAATTTTACAAATGTTTATATGAAATGTGTAAAAGTATACTTAAAAGAAAAAATCCCTGTATGTATAGAAATTTAATTTTAAATCATAAGTTAAGGGTTTAAATGTGATTTTCCATTATTTGAGCACATTTAAGTAATGTTGATCAAACGTTACTTAAATGTGTTCTTGCAGTTGGTTGAGAAAACAGGTTCAAGTAGCGTTTGATCAATATTTCACAAAAACGTTTCATTGTTTTTGTAACGATGAGAAAACGTTATTTAAATGTTTGTTTCTAAGCTTCACATTCTGCTTTTTCAATTGTTTTATGAGGAATTCGTGTTGGCTTTTTATTTTATTGCTTCTTGTTTATAGTTCCGGGTTCTTTAATTCTTTAAAATGCATCTTTGCACAGTTCTTTATAAAGTTGAAATTAAAGGATTTGCAGTCCACGATGAGTAAACGTTATTTAAATGTTTTTTTTGCACAGTGGGAATTTTTTTTATTCGCCACAAAATCTCGAATAGTAGATTTCAAAATTAATTTCTATCAAGTACTAATAATTGTAAAAGAAAATATTAATATATACAACTTTTTAGTTCCTGTAATATTTTCTTTTATATTTCTTGTTCCATATTTAAAAAAAATCTCTCAGACAATGAATAGAAATATATGAAACACGTATACAAAAAATAAATATAAAAATATAGAACAACAAAATTAAGTTGTTGACTGGAACATGCTTTTTTTTCAATCTACGTGTATAAACTTAATTTTGTCAATAAACAATAAAACACTTTAAACTTTGTTTGTATAACACTTATTTATTTTTTAATTTTGTCAATTTTATTTTGTAATATTCTTTTTCTTCTACAATTTGCAATACTTTGAAATTTTCTTTGAATTTGAATTCCACCACTGAAAAGTTTATTTTTTGCATTGTAATAGTTGTAGCATACTATTTTGTAATATTTTCTTCCTTCTACAATTTGCAATACTTTGAAATATACTTTGTTTGTATAACACTTATTTATTTTTTAATTTTGTCAATTTTATTTTGTAATATTTTTTTTTTTGTACAATTTGCATGCAATACTTTGAAATTTTCTTGGAATTTGAATTCCACAACTGAAAATGTTTTTTTTTGTATTTTAATAGCTGTAGCATAACTATTTTGTAATATTTTCTTCCTTCTACAATTTGCAATACTTTGAAATGTTCTTTAAATTTTAATTCCACCACTGAAAGTTTCTTTTTGCATTTCAATAGTTGTAGCATAATATCCAGAGGATACATAAATTTTAAGTGCGTGTTGTTGTGCTATTATTTTATGGCTATTTTAAGTGTATCTTAAAATAAACTCCCCTTTCGACACGGTTACACTTAACAAACTCTCTTTAATAACGGGAAGTTTTTAGTAATTACAATACTTTAAAATCAACAACAGTAATAACAAATGTTTATTAAATTTCGGCGACACAAAAAAAAATCGGCATTAAAATATCTCCATGAAGCTTTGTGTGGATATTAAGCAAATGTTGCTCTTTTAAATTTTTTGAAGAGGCAAAATTATAAATTTAAAAAATATGCAAAGATGGAGAAACGGTTAAATGAGCAAAGTATGAGCTTAATATTAAGACATTAAAAAAAATTTCGAAAAAGTCAAGGGCAACAAGATATTTTGAAAAATGTGAAGTGTAAATTTTTTATATCTAAATAAAATAACACGGTGATTTTTTCAAAAAGTATTTATAGTTATAGTAATGTAATTACGTTTCCAATAATAATAATTACAAAATGATGTAAATACTTTTTCAATAATTATAATAACAAAATAATGCAATTACTTTTTCAATAAAAAGACTGTTATTCCTTACTTCACTTTTTATTTGTATCGTTAGATGTACATTTCGAAACACAAGGAGCTTATTATCAATAACAAACTGGCCAGTTTGTAATTGATAATGATCACCTTGTGTCTCGAAATGTACATCTAACGATACAAAAAAAGTGAAGTAAGAAATAACAGTATTTTTTAGTGTAATAATCACTTCACGTAAACTGAAAAACCTACAGGTACTTTTCCAATAATTATAAAAACAAAGTAATGGATTTTTTTACCCATAATTATAATTACAATGTAATTTAATTACTTCTAGAATAATTATAAGTACAAAGTAATGCATTACTTTTCCTATAATTCTAATTGCAAAATAATTATAACTATAATGTAACGTAATGTACATTACATTTTTGTCTAACACTGATTTTCACCAAATACTACGGTTTTCATCAATGCTTAATGATATCACTTGTTTGTTCGTATTTTAGGTAATATCCATGATTTTTATAAGTTTTGATAAATTTTACTGATTTTCATCAATTTATCAAATTTATAACTATAATTGTAATGTAATTACATTTTTGCCCATCAGTGATGTTCACCAATTATACTACAGTTTTCATCAGTTTAATTATTTCACTTGAATATTTGTATTTTAAGTAATATCCATGTTTTTTAAAAGGTTTGATAAATTTTACTAAATTTCATCAATTTGTAACATGTGTAAATTAATTTGCAACTTTAATTTCCAATTTCAAATTTCAAATTTCAAATTTATTCATGTCATAATATAAATTTTACATTTGTCACAGTATATAATTTAAGACTAATAATAATTATAAAGACAATTAAATTAGATGTAATCTAGATATTATCAGGCATCATATCGGTGCATCTTAAAAAGTGTGTCTGGGTGAATGAGATAACATAAAGGAAATAAAATAAAATAAATATAAATACACATTACTGACATATTAAAACATTGACATTTCTGCAAATCAGATCAAAATGACGCTACATTGCAGAAATTCATCAAAACTATAAAGAGCTTTATGCAGAAGATATTGTTTAACCGTTGATTTAAAGCATTTCAGTGGTAGTTCTCTAGTTTGTGTCGAAAGTTTATTAAAGAATTTCACCCCATAGTGATTTGTACCCATTTGCGACCTTGAGAGCCTCAATCTTTCTGGGAGAACGTTTTCTTTGTGTCGTGTTGCATAACTGTGATGGCTACGTACTGGAAATTCAGCCAGGTTTGGCACTTTACTACTTTAGTAATTATGGGCAGCTTGGTGGTGTAGTGGTTAGAGTGTTGTACTGCCACGCCACGGACCGGAGTTCAAATACCGGCCTAACAAGTTGTCTGCATTTATATAGGTTAGGATAAAAATGCCAAACACTCCGTCTTCTCGGATATAACGTTAAATGCATGTAGGACACGGGTCCTACATGCCTGGATGTTGCGTGCACGTTAAAGATCCCTACCGGTGGGTTGGAACTCCCACCGGGTTCGGCAAAATTCCCGGATAGCTGTAGACCTAATCTCCGGCGTCATGATTGGCCTTAGCAGCGGAAATAGATGACGTAAAAACCCAAAATAAAAAAAAAATACTTTAGTAATTATCGCACAATTTTATAAATTACTAATATTTAATTAATTTTACCAGTTTGACCATCTTCACTTTCCATTACACAAAAAGTCTAAACATTGTTTCTAATCCTAGATTTGGCATGAAGTAAAATTTCGAGTTTAGAAAAACCTATAAATTTGGTTTGGTCGTGGAGCGCTACGCGACCAAACCATATTTTCAGGCTTTCAGGCCCGTATGTATACAGGGAATTTTCTGTTAGGTATAAATATGCATACGCTTTTAATGAGTTCAATTTGAAGCTTAAAACGAGTGTTTTCCACTCCCAGACTAAGCATGAAGTAAAATTTCGAGTTTAGAAAAGCCTGAAAATTTGGTTTGGTCGCGTAGCGCGAAGCGCGGAGCGGCCAAACCAAATTTTCAGGCTTTTCTAAACTCGAAATTTTACTTCATGCGCCACGCCTACTCAACACTGATGTGATGTGATGTTCAGAATACACGTTTTTATCATACTGCTTTAGTAAATTATTTTGAACTTCACGTAAAACCAGTGTTTTATACGCGTGGCGCATGAAGTAAAATTTCGAGTTTAGAAAAGCCTGAAAATTTGGTTTGGTCGCTCCGCGCTTCGCGCTACGCAACCAAACCAAATTTTCAGGCTTTTCTAAACTCGAAATTTTACTTTATGCTTAATCTGGGAGTGGAAACTCTCGATAGAAGCTTTAAATTGAGCGATTTTTGAAAATAATGAATGTTTGAACAATACAGAGTATATAACGGGATACGTATACTTAAAAGATAAATTCCCTGTATACTGTTTAGGTTTTTTACTTAAACTATTGTTACTATTTTCATTTTTATTTTATAGGAAAAGCATTTGATATAACATACGTCCGCATCTGGTTCCATTCGTCGAGGCCAGAAAGTTTCGCAATATACAAGAGGACCTGCGAAACGTGCCCATGGGTGCCCTTCCAGTTTTACAGGTAAATTTTAATGGGGATTTAACTTTTACGACAACTTTTCCTCACCTGCTACCCTGTTAACCTACTCCCTTCCATTCCGGCCGGAAACTTTTACAAACTCCACTCGGCGTTCATCCATTGAACACTTTGACTGACTCGCTAATCGGGTTTTAAACATACGGAAATTGCTAAATGGGACGGACGAATGAGGGAAAGTTATTTTCATACAAAGTTCACCAAAGAGAATTTATGCGGGAATAAAATACACCCGAATTTATTTCACTTCAATTTGGATCTCGCTTATCATCATTGCTAAAACGTGTTTTCATTGTAAAATATTAAATTATGACACTTGGTCTTTTTCACTTGGTAAATAAAAATGAGTGAAACAAACCAAGTTTTACGAGTAATTTCAATTTTGCATTATTCTAAAAAAACAATTATTCGGAAAATGATAGAAACTCATTGTTGAAGTCTAATTATAAACAATGAGATGATTTTATCCGGGGGTATTTATACAGGGTGTATTTGAAATAACGAACAGGCATTTAAGGGCACATACACAAAATATGTTTTTTCGAGTTTTTTTCTATACATTTTGAGAACCAATGCTTTTCTTATTTAATTCGGTCTGAGTGGAATGCGTGTTTGTTTACTTCAAACGCGAGAGTCTTTGCATTCGAAATTTGAAGTGTAATCACGTTTTTTTGTAAAAGATAAACATTCCTCAAGTTCATTCACATTCATTAAGAAAAATGCACTTGACTTGAGCTAGTAAATTGATATCTACTACACATGTTATTTTTTTTGTAAAAGATAAACATTCCTCAAGTTCATTCACACTCATTAAGAAAAATGCACTTGACTTGAGCTAGTAAATTGATATCTACTACACATGTTATTTTCATGTATAAGTAGCAGTAAAATATCAGTTTGACTACGATAACACTTACCACACACTCGTGCATGCAATTTGTTAAAAATAGGTCACGTATAAAACAATTAAAAGTCGGTCACAATTGTTTTATAAAAAGTCACATGAAACTAAATTAAATGTTCAAATTGACGCCCTTCGCACTCAATACACAATTGGGCTCTCCTTAGCCAGTTTTCACGAACCGAAGTGAACATTTGCCGCGGTTTTTCTTTTATTGCGTTAGCTGTGTCGTGAACTCGTTGTTTGAGTGTATCAGCATCGTCAATTTCCTCGACATACACTTCACTTTTAAAATACCCCCGAAGAAAAGTCTAATGGGTTTAAATCCGGACTTCTAGGAGGCCATGGAACAGCACCTCCACGTCCAACCCATCGTCCTGGAAATTCATTGTTTAAATAATTTCTAACACGCCGATCGTAGTGCGGAGGTGCACCATCGTGCAGAAACCATAACTGTTTCAGCACAGCTAGAGGCACATCTTCTAAAAGATCTTGAAGTTCAATTTCTAGAAAATCTAAATAACGGCCGCCATTTAAATTAAATGGAACAATGAAAGCTCCAATTAATTGGTCATTTACAATGCCTGCTCAAACATTAAGGGAGAAACGATGCTGAAACTGCGATCGGCGCGTAGAATGGGGATTATTCTCTGCCCAAACATGCATGTTATGAAAATTAAAACAGCCATTTCGCGTAAAGCACGATTCATCCGTCACTAAAATGTTATTAGTGAAGTTTGGATTTCGGGCACTTTGTTCTAAAAGCCATTCACAAAACGCAACTCTCTGTTGAAAATCACCTGGCTGAAGATGTTGAACCCGCTGATAATGATAGGGGTGAAAATTATTTTCGCGGATGATTTTATGCACAAAGCTATGAGAAACACCCAACTGCCGAGAGATAATCCGTGTACTTAAACCGGGATCCGCTTCTAACAAATTTAAAATTTGATTTTCCACTGCAAACAAATGATCTGCTTGGTTAACACCTCTGTCAACTGCGCCAACGGGTTGCAAACTTCCTGTATCACGTGCTCTTTGAAGTAACTCCCGAAAACGATTTCGTGTTGGTAAATGCCGTTCAGGAAACCGATCCTGATAAAGCCTTACTGCTTCCGCGGAATTGCACCTAGCTTCGCCGTAAATAATTAACATATCGGCTAGTTCAATATTAGAATAAATGTGTCGCGCCATTTTCACAAAAAAAAGATGTTTGTCTGAATAAGTTTCAGCAAAGACTAATCACAAACATATTTTTTCTTGAAATCCGCCCTTACCACCCCTACTTAATTCATTGTAAATTTCTAAAAATGTGTAAGCAATAAATGTTTTTACAAGTGTGCCATAAATCCCGAGGCCCGGCCGTCGACCTGCTCCATTGACACAATACGGCGTGACGACCTTGCATTAAGTGCACTCCGATATTTTCCCTAAGCGCTTGTTGTAATTTGATAAAGCTGATGCCGCATGCCGTTTAAAAATTATTTCTATAGGCCAGTGCTTCCAAAAATGTTGTCTATTTTTACTCATTTATTTTAATAATTAATTGCGGGCTCATTGTTAGAACTATAAACACAATAATTGTGAATTATGTTTAGAAATAATATAATCTCTTTGTGGTTAAGAGCCTGTTCGTTATTTCAAATACACCCTGTATATGAGTCGCCCAGATGCAAAACCAGCTATACGTGTTTTGACAAACTTGTGGCAAAATGACAAAAACTGATTTTTCAGCGTCTTTTAAATAATTTAAAATAGTGTTGAAATTATGTAAAACTTTGTAATAAGTTGGGAGGTTTTGCAAAGAAAAAATATGTCAGCTTTTGCAACTGAGAAATGTAGCAGGTTTTGCATTCGACAGGATTTTTCAAACTCATTTTTCAAAGGGTTAGAATGGGTTTTAAAAATCCATTTATTTTTTAAATTTTAGCCTGAGACTAGTAAAATCCAAGTATACCAAAACATCAAAATCAAAAAAATAGGTGTACAGCTGGTTTTGCATCTGGGCGACATATAAAAAAATATTTGTCTTTTGTCTGGTTTCACCTACTACAGTTAAACTCATTTAAAGATTGAATTTGATTTTCAATTTGAATATATATATTTGATTGTTTGTAACTATTACTAAATTTTATTTTAATTTGAATCACGATTTCATTGACCTTTCCATTTATTGAATTGATATTAATTAATTATTACATACAGAGCATTTTTAAGTATAAATATAGCAGAGCTGGGACGAATCCTCGTTAAAAGGATTCGAATCACGAATCCGAATCACCTAATATGATTCGAATCACGAGTACTCGAATAAAGGATTCGTAAGAGATAAATATGATTCGAATCAAAGATTCGAATCCTGCTTTTTCGAATCACGAATACAAATCCTTTAAAAATAAATTTGATTTTATTATTTCTTTTCAACCATTTATATATAAATATCGTTACCAGTTGTTTTAACAAAAATATTTAAAACCTAATTATTTTTTATTAACACTAAACATCGTTGATAACAGACTAAACATCTAATTCCCTGTTACTCTGATTGAAGATGTATTTGTGTGTTACTAAACTTCACTTCAAATCAGTGTTTTGTACGCGTGGCGCATGAAGTAAAATTTCGAGTTTAGAAAAGCCCAGAAAATTTGTCTCGGGTCGCTGCGCGACTCTCGACAAATTTTCACGGGGCTTTTCTAAACTCGAAATTTTACTTCATGCTTAGTCTGGGAGTGGAAAACAGTCTTGTATATAAAATTGATAACTTTTGATAAACACTCTTCTTCTTGATTTATCGACTTTTTCTTTTTCTTATCTTGTAGATCTCGTCACAATAGCCTAAATGCGTGTATTATACTTTTCTGTAGGTCGAATAGTTTTTGAGTTATAACGTTTTTTTGTCAAAGTTGAAAAATGCCGAGAATTTACGCGAGCACGCTCGCTTTTTTGTATTTCGCAAAAGTTGCGAATAACTCAATAACTAATAGGAATGCAGAAAAGTTGTTAGAATGAACGTTTTAGATAATAAGATTTAGGATAATTTTTCTTTCCTCAAGTTTTTTCGTACCTATCTTTTTTCTTGGAGAAAATCGACAGTTTGTTGAAAGCTTCGTAAAAAACTTATAATTTTCACAAAATCATGAAATAACTTCTTAGAACTATTTATTGGAATTTGTGTATGTTTTTGAACTTCGCGATAAATCAGCGTTTTACGCGCATGGCGCATGAAGTAAAATTTCGAGTTTAGAAAAGCCCAGAAAATTTGTCTCGGGTCGCTGCGCGACCCTCGACAAATTTTCACGGGGCTTTTCTAAACTCGAAATTTTACTTCATGCTTAGTCTGGGAGTGGAAAACAGTCTTGTATATAAAATTGATAACTTTTGATAAACACTCGCTTTCTTGATTTAAGAAAAAAAAACAATCGACTTTTTCTTTTAGATACTTTATGGATCACCCTGTATAAAAACAAATACTCCCATCTTGTAAATCTAAATGCATGTATTATACTTTTCTGTAGCTCGAATAGTATTTGAGTTATAAAAGTTGCGAATAACTCAATAACTAATGGGAATACAAAAAAATCGCTCAAACAAAAGTTTTAGATAAGAAAATTTTGGACAATTTTTCTATCTTTAAGGTTTTTCGTAACTATCTTCTTTCTTAGAGAACAATAACAGTTTGTTGAAAGATTCTTAAGAACTTATAATTTTTAAATGATTTTGCGCATTACTGAAAAAATAGTTCATTAGTAATTAGTAATATTTAATGTCGTTTTTATTGTGCGCGTTGATACAGATGATAAAGTTTGTTAATAATCTAAGCATTATAACATAAAAACATTTTATATGTACAGAGAGTTTAAAGTTTAGTGACCATGATTTTTGCATAACAACAACAATTTTTCAACACTTTTAGAAAATAACACACTTGGTTAAGATTTCACTGTTTATTAGTTGACACTGCAACACTTGTTTTGCCACACAGGTAGATAAATGATGACAATTTTTCAGTTGAAACAATTAAACATGTTTCATTAGATTATGAAAGCAACCATGGCAGTGTATCCAGCCATGGCAGTGTAAACTGAACAAACAATCATAATGAAAAGACACTAAAAATGGATTTGCCAACTGGTTTTTAATCAAAACTTGAATAATTTTATAATAGAGAAATAACAACTCTATCAAAACGTTGCTTTGGAAAAAAATTACATATCTCAGATTATGCTATACGAAACGGTAAAATGGTGTTAGTGTGTTCTTAATTATCTAGAAATTGTCCAATACTTGCATAGATTTGAAGTTTTTTTGGCGCCCAACCTGGGGCCATGCTAACGCTGGGCCCTTGTTATGCGCCATAAATTGTGAAAGTAAAAGTTAAAAACTTCACACGGATTAGTGTTTCGTACGCGTGATACATGATGTAAAATTTCAAGTTTAGAAAAGATTGAGTTTGGACGCTACGGGTCTAAATCAATTTCTAAACTCAAAATTTTACTTTATGCTTAAGCTAAGAGTAGAGAGCACTCGTTTAAAAATACTTAAAACGCTTGCATTTGAGGTTTTTTGGCGCCCAACGTGGAGCCAAGCTAACGCTGTGGCCCCTAGTTGGGCGCCATACATCGCAAGCATTTAAATTTAAAACTTTCCACTGAATCAGCGTTTTGTACGCGTGGTGCATGAAGTAAAATTTTCAGTTTAGAAAAGCCTGAGTTTGGATTTGGACGTTCAGGCTTTCCTAAACTTGAAATTTTACTTCGTGCTTTGTCTGGGAGTGGAAAACACTCGCTTAAGCTTCAAAATGAACGCCTAATATTTTTTTTAACTTATTGATTAATAATTAAACACGCTTTAATTTGCTTCGTTTATTTTTAATACAGGGTAATTATACAGGTAATTTGCAATTCTTAATAAATATACATATATTTATTAAGAATTGTAAATTACCCGTGATTCAATAAATTAATGAATCTAAACCGGTTTACCGATATTTCACCGATAAATCATGATATCGTTGTTTCAGGGGTAAAATTCATTAAATACGTTACGTGGATAATTAATAGAATTTAAAGATTAACCTTCACCAAGTGTCTTCCACTCCCAGACTAAGCATGAAGTAAAATTTCGGGTTTAGAAAAGCCCCGTGAAAATTTGTCGAGGGTCGCGCAGCGACCCGAGACAAATTTTCTGGGCTTTTCTAAACCCGAAATTTTACTTCATGCGCCACGCGTATAAAACAGCGATTTAACGATAAATTTAAAAACACACAAAAGACATTTTTTATGTTAATCCTCACAAATAATTCGAATTATTTTTGACGACTCAAATCCTTTTGTAAGTATTTGAATCCTTTTATAAATATTCGAATCCTTTTATAAATATTTAAATCCTTTCGTAAGGATTCGAATCCTTTCATAAGGATTCGAATCCTTTTATATGGATTCGAATCACCCACATTTGGATTCGAATACGAATCCTCTTAAAAAAATCTAACGAATCCGGATCACGAATCCAGTTGAACTAAAGTATTCGAATGCCTCTTTTGAATCCTCTAAAAGGATTCGAATCCAGGATTCGAATACTGAATGATTCGAATCCTGCCCAGCTCTGAAATATAGCAATTTGTAAATTTTCAGACATTCGATGTTTAGTATAAAGCTTCTATCGAGTGTTTCCAGTCCCAAATTAAGCATAAAGTAAAATTTCGGGTTTAGAAAAGCTTGTACTTTAGAATCCTGCCGAAACACTATATTTTGAATTTCACAACATTTCAGTGTTTGGAACGCGTGGCGCATGAAGTAAAATTTTGAGTTTAAAAAACCCTGAAAATTTGGTTTGGTCGCGTAGCGCTACGCGCTACGCAACCTAACCAAATTTGTAGGCTTTTCTAAAATAGAAATTTTACTTCATGCTTAATCTGGGAGTGGAAACTCTCATTAGAGGCTTTACATTGAACGTTTTTCAAAAACAACGAATGCCTGAACATTTACAATTTATATATCTAGGTATGCATACTTTAAAAAAAGTCCCTGTATTAATAATTAATTGTTCATAGTTAGTATTAGGTTTAAGCACAAATTAATTTTTTTTGAAGGTAATTAAACACGAAATAATTCAAAATATCTTTAAAGAGAGTTTTTACTGTATTAAGCTTAAATTCAAATTACTGTGGGCTACTAAAACCAATAAATACTGTCTAATGTTTGTTAATACTCAGAGATGAAAAGTAGCAAATAAGACATTTTAAAAATGCGACTACTTGTTTACCAATTTTTAACTAACTGGTCTTATTAAAGGGCGATTACGATTAAATTATCGTGTGTTCAAAGGTCAATAAAACAAAAAATGTTTATAAAATAAAAATGTAATATATTTCACGTAACTGGAAAATAATTAATGTTTTAATATTTGTTAGTAAAATTAATTTACTTAAAACTTTAATCGGCTCATATTTTGTGCACTGAATATTCTAAAGAAGTAGAAGGCTTCTAAGTTTACTTTTCGTATTGCCGCAATATTTTTCGATATTATGCAGCTTAGTCAGCTTTGTCATATGTTTCAGATGATGAGTTGAAATATCACAAATTAAAGCAATTTGCTTTCTCTCTTAAATTAGATAGATTGTTTACAGATTGTGAAGAGAATTGCTCTTTAAATATTTTTAGGAATATTCTGCAACTAAGAATTTGTATTTTTAATAATAGGATGTAAAGCCGATAAAGGTAACACCGTTTCAATAATGCCTAGAATTGATTACATTAAAAAAACTGAAACTTTACTAGAATCTGTTAATTTTACAATCTTATCTAAAGATCCCACGAATAAATTTCAGTTAGAGTTAAAAAAATGCATTAAATCTTGCGGAAATGTAATACTTGATAAGAATCAATATAAATTCATCAAAATGAATCCTAGAGCACCCATATTATACCTAAATTACACAAAGAAGGCATTCCGATGAGACCTGTTGTATCATATTTATATGCTCCAACATACAAATTATGCAAATTTCTTAATTCAACACTACCTTCGTTTATTAATTTCAGTCCACCACATGCAATAAAAAATTCAATAGAGTTAGTTAATAATTTAAAATCGTTAGTGGTCCCCCATAATGCAAAACTGATATCGTTTGACGTAAAGAGCCTTTTTACGTCCATACCAATTCAGAGCCTAACTGTAACCTTAGAAAATTTAATCAATAAAAGTAATAATTCTGATGAAAGTAAAAAAGAAATGTTGCTATTAATTAATCTGTGCCTTAAGCAAAATTACTTTGAATTTAATGATATAATATACTCACAAACGGAAGGGTTGCCAATGGGATCACCATTAGCACCTCTATTAGCTGAAATCTTTATGTCTGACTTTGAAGTGACTCTTCTCAGTAAGACAGAGGCTAAACCAATATTTTACTGGGCAAGGTACGTAGACGATATCTTTTGTATTTGGACTGGAACAACAAGACTATTAAATGCATTTGAAAAATACCTAAATTCCATCAATAATAATATACAATTTACTACTGAAACAGAAATGAACAATAGCTTAAACTTCCTTGACATAACCATTATTAAAAATAATAAAAAACTAGAATTTAAAATACACAGAAAAGAAACATATACGGACTCAATCATTCCAGCCAATTCAAACAACACACAACAAATAAAATTAAGTACATTTCAGTCTTTTATTAATAGATTAATTAACATTCCTCTAAGTGAATCTGATTTCAGACAAGAATTAAACGTTATTACAAAAATTGCCGAAAATAATGGTTATAACAAGGAAATTATAAATAATTTATTAAAAAAGCATAAACAAAAACATTTAATTAAATACTTTTACGCACCTGAGCAAACAATAGAATACAAATGGCATAAATTGAATTTTGTTAATGACCTGTCATATAATATAGTCAGTCATTGTAGGGGAAAAGACTTTAATATTATATGTTCAAACCCTTTAAATTTAGGCAAACTATTAATAAACAATAAATCGAAAACTGATAATTCAAAGAAATGTGGAATTTATGAAATACAGTGTGATGAATGTGATGCAATTTATATTGGACAAACCGGCAGATCTTTCGAAATCAGAATGAAAGAACTTAAAAAATCTGTTTTAGATAATAAACCAACAACTGGCTTTTCCAAACATTGCATCGCATTCAATCACTTCTTTAATCCGTATAATTTTAAGATTTTGCATTCAGGTAATAAGGGATACGCACTAAACCTCAAAGAGGGCCTAGAGGTTAACAGGGCCATAAAAATGGGGAAAAATATCGTAAACGACAACGAGGAGATTTGGAATTCCCCAATTCTGACTTCTCTTATTACCTGAAACAAAAATATTGTATATATACTTAGGAAATAATTTTCTCTGTACATTCCTTTGAAAATGGTCTAACAAACCGAAACTAGTCGGAATAAAGATTTAATTGTGAAACAATACCAAGTGCCTTTCCTTTAATTAACTTTACATAGGATGTAAGGCTATAAAGGTAGAAAACCCGCTGAGCATAGAACATACAAATAACATTTTATCAACATTACATGTATAACAACATGAAACGTTATTGTGTTTGCTCTTTAGGAAGGCAACAGTTTAAAAGCAGCAATTGTATTTTAAACATACAAGAAAATAATTCTCGGAACTAATAAAATCTGTAAACAAATTATGAAATAATCGCTTTAACTGATTGTAATTATACAAAAAATTATCTGTAGTAATAACATTTATTTAATTATTTACTATTGTAAGTTAGATTTGTTTATTTTTTTTTTAAAGGAGATTCTGTTCAATAATGAAACTTAAACTTAAACTTAGACTACTCTGTAATTGTAATTGGTGGTTTATTTAAAAGCTCGCAGACTTTCACTATATGCAACTTTGGATACATAGAAGGCAATCCACTCTTGTGAAATGCGTGTATATTAAGTTGCCTGTGCTGTAACACTGTTATGGTATAATTTTATTTTTAATTTATTTTAAATAAGTACACCAGTGATGATAATGTTGTAATTAATGCAAAAATTCACATAAACTTATAATAATAGCTATTTTTTTTGTTATTTTCATTTTTCTCATGCGAATTTTTACCAACTTCAATTCTAAATCAAATAATAGATATTCGTAACACTTATGTCCTGTTTCACCAACTTCAATTATATCTTATTCGTTGATTAAATTTATTTGTCGATTGGAATAGACATTTTCCATGTCAAAAACTTCAATGTCACGTGAATTGATTATTTTTTTGACATGTATCTAACTATTACTAGATTTTAGTCGATGAATAACTAACTATTGGTCGATTTGACTAGCGTTGGCGAAACCCAGCATTAGTAAATACTGTAAGTAGTTTCATAAATACCGCACATTCACGAAATAATAAATACTTGATATAACTGAAAATCTTAATTATATTTGACAAATAAATTTATACATTTTGAGATGCTGAAAACAAGAAGTCTTTGGAATAAATAAATTGTTTTTCAAGAATTTGAACATAAATAAACTTATAACTTCAGAAATAACCCGCATCGTCTATTAAAAGCTCAGTCTTTAATTAAGTTCTAAGCATTTTTCATCTACTTACTGATTTACTTCCCCCACGGAACATATAAAGGGTGGGCCATCCGATGATATCTTTTTAAAGTTGCTAATTAAACTACACCGTTCAATATTTTTTAATGATTGTTGCTTTATTTAAGAAAGTAAACCTTCCGATTATTTATGAAAAACAATTTCAGTTAAATGGCAGCCGCGGCTAGCGTGATAGTAGTACATCCTTTTCATCTAATTTTGCTGTACATTTTCGATTGTTTGTGGCTCTATTTGACGAATGTTTTTCTCCAGTGCGTCAATTGTTTGTGGATCGTTGGAGTATCAACGGTCCTCCACAAAAAATAGTCCAACGACGACAAATCGCAGCTGCGCAATGGCTAATTAATGTATCCAAAACGACTGATAACACGCTTATCAAACTTAGTGTGTAAAAGATCGATAGTTTCACGGCTGGTGTGGCATGTTACTCCATCCTGCTGGAACCAAAGTTCGCCCAAGTCGAAATCGTCTAATTGCGGCCATAAAAAACAGTCAGCATGTCTCTGTAACGCACTCCATTGCGTCACAACACTCACCTTAGAAATATTTTTTTAATATTTCCCAACGTTTCTCCAAATAAAAACGATTCACATCTTGCACCGGAGGTTTGACACTACATTTATGTCAATATGTCAAATATTGTGAAATGTATGTATATTTAAACCTCACTTGAAATCAATGTTTTCTACGCGTGGCGCATGAAGTAAAATTTCGAGTTTAGAAAAGCCCAGAAAATGTGTCTCGGGTCGCTGCGCGATCCTCGACAAAATTTCACGGGGCTTTTCTAAACCCGGAATTGTACTTCATGCTTAGTCTGGGAGCGGAAAACACTCGTTTAAAGCTTTGAATTGAACTCTTAAAAAAAATCAACGAATATCTAAAGATTTAAAGAAAATAATTTCTTTTAGGTAAACATACACCTAAGCTGTACATTTTCCGACATTAATTGTTTTTAAAATGAGTTCTGTTTGAATCTTTAAACAAGTATTTTCCATTCCCAGACTAAGCATGAAGAAAAATTTCGAGTTTAGAAAAGCCCCGTGATATCTTGTCGAGGAACACGCAGCGACCCGAGACACATTTTCTGGGCTTTTCTAAACTCGAAATTTTACTTCATGCGCCACGCGTATAAAACACTGATTTCAAGTAAGGCTTAAATATACATAAATTTTACAATATTTTAGTGTTTTATACGCGTGGCGCATGAAGTAAAATTTCGAGTTTAGAAAAGCTCAGAATATTTGTCTCGGGTCGCTGCGTAACTCGAAATTTACTTCATGGGCCACGCGTATGAAACACTAAAATATTGTGAAATTTATGTATATTTAAACCTCACTTGAAATCAGTGTTTTATACGCATGGCGCATGCAGTAAAATTTAGAGTTTAGAAATGCCCAGAAAAGGTGTCTTTTTTTTACGCATGGCGCATAAAGTAAAATTTCGAGTTTAGAAAAGCCCAGAAAATGTGTCTCGGGTCGCTGCGCGACCCTCGACAGACCCTCGACAGATTACTCGACTAAAATCGAAATTTTACTTCATGCTTAGTCTTGGAGTAGAAAATACTGGTTTAAAGCTTCAAATTGAGATCCTTTAAAAAAAACGCATGTCTTATAATTTGCAGCTTATGCATATGTTTACCTAAAAGAAACATTTCCGGTACAAAGAAATCGCAGGCTTTTTGAATTTCTACACAGAAACGACAAAATAGAAGGTAGGATACTTCAAACAGACTATAATTTCAGGTTTAAAAGTTTCATACGCAAAATAATGAAATACAAAGTGGCCAGAAAAGGTGTGATAATCTTCAGGTAGAGTGGTTCATTGATTAATTTCAAGCAGGAAATTTAAGTAAAAAAATATTGTATTGTGGCTTATAACTCCTCGCGAGCCAATTTAAAGAAATGTATATTTGGCAACAATGGATCAAACAAGTGTTTAATTTAATAATAATCATAAATTTAACAAATCTACAAAAATTAATATTTGAAGTATACATCAAAAATGAAAGATTAAAGTAAATGTTCAAATTGATAACCATCCGTTACTAAGCAGATCTGGAGCCGTCGTGGGATAGAATTAATTACTCGGAGCAACATCTCTTCAGTAATTAATTCCACTGCAACACGAATTCTATTCATGACGTCTACATTGTCCACTAGAGGTGTTGCATACACCTTTTCTTTTAAAAATCCCCAAACGAAAAAATCAAGTGGATTCATATCCGGCGACCTTGCTGGCCATAGTATGGGTCCATTGCGCCCAATCCATCTATTTGGAAAATGTTCGTCCAACCATTCTCTTGAAATTCTTGCTGTATGAGGTGGTGCACCATCATGCATGTACAGCATGTTGTTTACTAAATTTAGTGGAACATTCTCCAAAACTTCTTCTAAAATATTTACATAATTTAAGGCATTTAATCTTTGATGAATAAAAAAAGGCCAAATTACACGTAAATTTAGAATACCAAGCCAGACGTTAACTGAAAATTTCCTTTGATGTCCCATTTCTCTAACCGCCCGAGGATTTTCTTCTGCCCAAAAGTGATAATTATGACAATTAAATACCTCATCTCTAGTGAATGTACATTCATCACTCCAAAGAATTTTAAATAAAAAATTTGGTTCTTCCCGAATTTGATCTAAAATCCTGTCACAAAACATACGTCTACGCTCGTTATCATTTTCATACAGTGGTTGAACTTTTCTTGCATGAAATGGACGCATTCGATTTTCTTTCAATACTGCATGGACTGTTGTTTTACTGGGGACATTTAACTGTTGAGCTATTTGTCTCGTACTAATATTGGGATCTTCTTGAACTGCATTCAATATCTGTTCTTCTATGTGAACAGTGCGACGTTCCCTAGGTCTTCCTCCATCTATGTTATTATAAACGAACGACCCAAAAGTGCGTAGCCTTTGGTCTAATTTTCTAAACGTATTTACGCAGGGCTGTTGGCGATTTGGATATCTTCTTTGGTACTCATCTTTGGCACTAGTTGCATTACCATTGCAGAATCGAAATATCATCTACATATCTGCATACTCGTTGAATGTGTACATCTTCAAAAAATATGATGAAGTTATACAAACTTACACAAATAAATTATGACAAGTATATGTCAAAGTCAAGTGAAATTTAATAAGGTTACATATGAAAATACATAGTTGCCAGGTCTATTTTTATTAAAAAAATGCTTCTGAAGAAGTTATTAATTTGTTAAAGTTTCCAATTTATTTATCACCTATGTCATTTAAATTTTACAAATGTGTAATTGATTGTAAGTTCTATTGATTTTTTCCAAAATAATAGAAAATAACACTAATTTCCAGAGATACGTTTAATATTTTAACGACCTCGTGAGATGTTACGAGGAAGAATACAATATTTATTTATTTAGATTTTTTATCCAAAATTAATCAACGAATCACACTACCTGAAGATTATCACACCTTTTCTGGCCACCTTGTATAAGACAAATAAAATACACGTGCTAATTAATCAATAATTTAATGAATAATCTTAATAGAGAAACAAACCCTTCTGCCTTATTATAAGCACGTTTTCTTTGACGATTAGTAATAAAATAAAATTGAAATAATAATAAAATAAATCGCTAACAGATAAAGATCCTTTTATTTCATCTTGATATTTTGCAAGACTCAAGAGGAAGGGGGATTAATCCCCTGAATCCCCCCATCTACGCCACTGAATTAAAGTAATGTTTTGTCAACCATCAAAATGTCATATTGTTATAATGTTAATACAACGTTGTTTGTTTGGTTTTTGCTCATTCGGTTACATTTAAGCTGGAGATACATTCTGTAAAAACTAGAACATTCTTAAAAAAATGCTTTTACAATATGTTATTTTTCGGAATTCTGAGGAAATGCTTCTACCCAATTTTGTTACAATCTTGTTATTTCACTTCAAATTTTGTAAATCTTAGTTGACGTATTTTTTTTTTTCAATTTCAGTGCAAGTTGTCGAGATACTTACGGTCTTCCAGATACCACTCATATCGTCAGAGGAGACGAAACCAGAGCGCTCTGCACAGGAGAATATTCTGACATTTCTCCTTTGAAAGACGGTAACATCGCTTTTGCCACTTTGGAATACCGTCCATCGGCTTATAATTTCGACTCAAGTCCAGAATTACAGGTAAATAATTAAAAGAAGGCAGAAGGCACCTAGTATGATATTCGAAGATGCGTGCACTGTTTTATCTAAGCTACGCCCACTTATGCATCTAGGCCACGCCCACTATTGCAACTAGTTCTTGTTCAGTATTATACCTAGGCCACACCTACTATATCATCTAGGTCACACCCAATATTGCATCTAGGCCTTACCTAGTATTATACCTAGGCCACGCTCTCTACTGTATCTACGCCACGCCTACTATATCATCTAGGACACACCCACTATTGCGTCTAGGCCTTACCCACTATTGCGACTAGGTTACGCCCACTATTGTATCTAGGCCTCGCTCACTATTTTGCCTAGGGACTCGCCCACTATTGCATCTATGCCTCGGCCACTATTGTACAGCAATTATGATGTTTTTAGAATATCAATAATAATATTTAACGATTTTTAGGTCTACTTGCACCCCGACCGATTAGCTTTAATCATCCACTAATCATTGATTAAACCTCTGATTAAGTCAAATTTCTAGAACCTAAGAATGTTATAAATTTGTAAGATATCCTAAACATGTCTCTTTCATCAAAATGCAATTGTGTAAACAATTTGTAAATACAATTGTTGTGTTTTTAAAAAGTACTAATCACTGATTAAGTTAATGGACTTGGGTGCAAACGGGCATTAGCAAGTAAAAAAGTTAAGAATTAATTTACTATTATTACAGCTGTAATAATAATAATAATAATAATAATAACAGTTCATTATTCCAATGTTAATATCACATACAAATTTTGCACATATACATCTACACGGAATAGGGTCAAATCAAGATTAATACATATTAATTAAATTAATAATAATAGTAAATTAATTCCTTACTTTTTTACGTGCTAAGAACCGTTAAATATTATTAATAATATTCTAAAAAATATAGTTGCTGTACAATAGTGGCCGAGGCCTAGATGCAATAGCGACGCCTAGGCGAAATAGTGAGCGAGGCCTAGATACAATAGTGGACGGAACTCAGACGCAATAGTAATATTACATTAAAATCGGCAACTCTAACACAACTCAAAAAGAGGAACATAATAATGTTTAAAACGTGATTCCTGAAATATGTTTTTCTTTTTGAGCTTACCTTCTTAGTTACAAATCGGCATCTTTTCAAGAAGTTGATCCTAATCGAAGGTGTTTATTGGTGCAATTGTTAAATGAAAATAAAATAATCAATATATTATTTAAATAAATAATTTATTCACCTTGTTGATGTTCTCTAAAACACAATAAAAATGGATGTATTTAAAAATTTTCAGGTAACAAAATCTTCCTCACCACATTCAAATAAAAAAAAACATGTATAAGTAGACACTTCTAATTCTTCCTTCTTCAAGTCCTTTTTTTTATATGGCTAATCCAAAAACGGACACGATACAATACATAGTCTTATTCTCCCATCTGACTGTGCATGTTCCATCGGTGGCGCTGTCCCAATAACAGGAGCTGGCCGTGTGCAACCCGGCGCCGGTCTTCTGCATGATGGAGCAAGTGACGACGTACTTGAAGGCTTTCTTGAGTTTGCTCAGCGCGCTAAGACACTGCTCAGAAACGGCGGCGCTCCATTGGTTCACTTTGTCTTGTTGGTAAGCGCTCGATCCGATGGTAGAATCGATGGTGTCATTGATAATTTTGGTGACGTCGTCTACCACGAATTGGTTCTCATCATCGTCCATCTTGTCGAAATTTTGACGTAGCACGCCGTCATCTGACAGATAATTTTTCAATTCAAACATCTCAAAGGTGATATGATAGATCCGGAGATGATAAAATTTGAAAGTTTTAAAGAATCTTCAAGTTAAAAGCGAAATAAATGTTGGGTTCCTGTTAGTTCCTTGACAAAAATTTTGTTATAAGCCAAAAAATGCTGTTTACTTCAACTTGTGGGTGATTAAATCATTTGTATTTAAGAACATTGGAGTTAAAACGGTGCATTTCCAGCTACTTCCACTTGTAACAACCTTAATGAAGATTCTTAAAGTTAAAAATGGTTTATTCAAAGTAGAATTTATGTGTTTGTTCCTCTTTTTTGTGTTTTTTTTTTAAGAATCCTGAAATTGAAAATGGTTATTAATAATTATTATTATTGCGTGATATTTAAGGTTGCTTTTTTAAATCTTGGATATTCTTCTGGGCTTTTTAAAGATTCTTGGAGTTGTATGTATGGTTATTAATAATTATTATTATTGCGTGAGATATAAAGTTGCTTTTTTAAAATCTTGGATCTTTTTTTGCGATTTTTGAAGATTCTTAGAGTTGTGTGAAATTTAGAGTTGCCTTTTTTAAATGATGGATCTTCTTTTGTGATTTATAGATTCTTGGTATCGACGTTGCTATAACTTGATCGAATCTTGGTTCTATTTTCTGTGATTTTTGAAGAATATTCAAGTTGCAAAAGTTTAATAATTATAATTCTGTGAGATTTAAGGTTTCTTCTTTAAATCTCTATCATTTATGTGTTTGTTCGTCTTTCTGTGATTTTTTAAGAATCTTAAAATTGAAAATGGTTATTAATAATTATTATTATTGCGTGAGATTTAAAGTTACTTTTTTTAAATACTGGATCTTCTTTAGCGATTTTTGAAGATTCTTGGAGTTGTATGAAATTTAGAGTTGCCTTTTTTAAAATTTTAGATCTTCTTTTGTGATTTATAGATTATTGGAATTTTCGTTGCTATTACTTGTTCGAATCTTAGTTCTACTTTTTGTGATTTTTGAAGATTCTTTAAGTTAAAAACGTTTAATAGTAATTACTATTCTGTAAGATTTAAAGTTGTTTTTTTTAAATCTCGCATCTTTGTTTGTGATTTATAAAGATTCTTGGAGTTGTCTGAGATTGAGAGTTTTTTTTTAAACCTAGGATCTTCCCTTGGTGATTTTTAAAAAATTCTTGGACTTGACTTTGCTATTAATTGTATTAATCTTTGTTCGTGTTATTGTGATTTTTAAAGTTAATAATGTTTAATAATTATTTTACTATTGTGTGAGATTTAAAGTTGCTGTTTTTAATCTTGAATCTTCTTTTGTGATTTTTGAAGATTATTCTAGTTGTGTAAAATTTAGAGTTGCTTTTTAAAATGTTAGATCTTTTTTTGTGGATTTTAAAGATTGTTTGAGTTGATGTTGCTTTTAATTGTTTTACTATTGGTTTTTCTTTTTGTGATTGTTAAAGATTGAAGTTATTATTGTATGAAATTTAAAGTTGCAGTTTTAAATCTTGGATCTTCTTTTGTGATTTTTGAAGATTGTTGAAGCTGATGTTGCTTCTAGTTGCTCTAATTTTAGTTCGTCTTTTTGTGATTTTTGAAAATTCTTGGATCTTCTTTTGTGAATTTTAAAGATTGTTGGAGTTGATGTAACTTCTTGTAGTTTTAATCTTGGCTTATTTTCTAGTGATTTTTAAGATTCTTTAAGTTGAAAATGGTTAATAATAACTATTATTGCCGAAGAGTTAGCGTTGCTTTTTGAAATCTTAAATCTTCTTTTGTGATTTTTGAAGATTCTTGGAGTTGTGTAAGATTTAGAGTTGCTCTTTTAAAATGTTGGATCCTCTTTCGTGATTTTTGAAGATTGTTGGAGCTGATGTTGCTTTTAGTTGCTCTATGTTTGGTTCGTCTTTTTGTGATTTTTGATAATTCTTTTGTGAGTTTTGAAAATTGTTGGAGTTGATGTAACTTCTAGTTGTTTTAATCTTGGTTTGTTTTCTAGTGATTTTTAGAATTCTTGAAGTTGAAAATGGTTAATAATAACTATTATTGCGG
This sequence comes from Philonthus cognatus, assembly GCA_932526585.2. NCBI lineage: Eukaryota > Metazoa > Arthropoda > Insecta > Coleoptera > Staphylinidae > Philonthus > Philonthus cognatus. Next base: position 43,478,085 of record OW052244.1, read on the forward strand.
GAGAGTTATCGTTTTTGAAATCTTAAATTTTCTTTTGTGATTTTAAAAGATTCTTGGAGTTGTGTGAGATTTAGATTTGCTTTTTTGAAATGTGCTCTTTTGTGATTTTTGAAGATTGTTGGAGCTGATGTTGCTTTTAGTTGTTCTAATCTTGGTTCGTCTTTTTGTAATTTTTAATAATTCTTGAAGTTTAAATATTAATTATTATTATGGAAGATATAAAGTTGCTTTCTTTAAATCTTAGATCTCTTTTGTGATTGTTTAATATTCTTAGTGCAGGAAATAGAAGTGGTTTTTAATTTTTTAAATCTTGACTCGTCTTTTTGCAATTTTCGAAGATTCTTGAAGTTCAAAATCATTAATAATTATTATTATTATTACTCTCGTGTGAAAATTAGTATTGATGTTTTTTTTAAACGTTGGATCTTCTTTTGTAATTTTTAAAAATTATTGGAGTTAGAAATAGATGTTGCTTTTAATGGTTTTAATCTTGTTCTTTTTTTGGTGTGATTTTTATAGATTCTAGAAATTGAAAATGGTTAATAATAATAAATATTATTGTGCTTATTGTATGTTACAGTTGCTTATTATAATATTGAACCTTCTATTGTGATTTTTTAAGATTCTTGGAATTGAAAATAGTAGTTGTTTTTAATTATTTTATTATTAATTCTTCTTTTTGTGACTGCTGAAGATTCCTAAAGTTAAAAATAGTTGATTTAGAGTCTTTCTTCGTGTCTTTCAATCTTAGTTCTTCCTTTGTATATATATATATTATAGATACTTGAAATTAAATATTTAGAGTTGTTTTTTAATTATTTAAATTGAGATTTTTCGTTTGAGAGATTCTTCAAATTGAAAATTGGAAATTGTTTTTCTAAATCTGCGCTCTTCTTTTTGTATATTTGTAAGATTCCTATTGATTTCAATTTGTATTATTTTAAGTTTCTTCTTTTTTATGTTTGGCATTGCCTCAGCTTTGTAGCTTTGTCGATCAGCAACAGTAATTCCAAACCTTGAAGTTAAAAATTGGATATTTTGAATAAGTGTAAATTAGTAACATTAATTTTATATCTTGAAGTTATTACTTCGATATTTTGAATAAATGTAATAATATTCCAACACTCTGAGTGAAAGTTTACTCAAGAATGTTATAATACCATTGCTTCTAGGAGTAGCAATTTTGTTGAAGATTCTAGGCAGTAACCAAAAGATTGTACGAGCTACTTTCAAGTGTTTATTTTTCTCCTTTTTTTTAACAAGCTTGAAGCCAGAAATAGTCGAAGAAAATGTACTTACAGATGCAGGATTTTCTAATATTAATTTAAGATTTACGTTTTCTCTTTACGTTTAGGTCGGTGTTTTTGTCGATATCTCCATTTATTTGAACTTAAAGGTTTCTTGATCAAGTTGAAAAAAGAATGAGAGTTATAAAAGGAAATGTATTTGTTTTATCTTCCAGAAAGGAGCGAATATAGAAAATTAAGTTCCTGTGTTCGATTCTGCCTGAAAGATAAAACAAATTAATTTACTTGTGTGATTTCCTTTAATTCTAGATGTTGAATCTTGAAGTTGAAAACAAACATTAAATTTTGACTGCTTCCACCCACGTTATCCTTTATCCAATTTTGTTTTAGTATTTCTAAATTAACCCTTTCAGCTCTGGAGTTTTTCTGGTGTCCAAAAAATGTTTTGTACACTATATATTATTTAAACATTAAATTTTGACTGATTCCACCCACGTTATCCTTTATCCAATTTTGTTTTAGTATTTCTAAATTAACCCTTTCAGCTCTTGAGTTTTTCTGGTGTCCAAAAAATGTTTTGTACGCTACATATTATTTATTACTATCTCAGATATACAAAGAGTTTTTCTTAAGTATACATGTCTCAATATACTGTTTACGCTGTATATCTTCAGATATTCGTTGTTTTTATAAATATTTCAAATTGAATTTTGAAACGAGTGTTTTCCACTCCCAGATTAAGCATGAAGTAAAATTTCGAGTTTAGAAAAGCCTGAAAATTTGGTTTGGTCGCGTAGCTACGCGCTACGCGACCAAACCAAATTTTCAGGCTTTTCTAAACTCGAAATTTTACTTCATGCGCCAAGCGTACTAAACACTGATGTGATGTGATGTTCAGAATACACGTTTTTAGAATACTGCTTTAGTAGAATATTTTGAACTTTAGTTAAATTAGTGTTTTATACGCGTAGCGCATGAAGTAAAATTTCGAGTTTAGAAAAGCCTGAAAATTTGGTTTGGTCGCGTAGCGCTACGCGCTACGCGACCAAACCAAATTTTCAGGCTTTTCTAAACTCGAAATTTTACTTCATGCTTAATCTGGGAGTGGAAAACACTCGTTTAGGAATTCAAATTAAACTATTTTAAAAAACAAACGATAATTGGAAAAGTTACAGCTCATGCATAGATGTATGTATATTTAAAAGAAAAATTCCTAGTATATTTACCAAATTTTAGTGGTGGCAAATGCCAGGCCGAAAGGGTTAAGCTGTCAATGAATACTGATGTTGCAAGAAAATGCAAACTTCAGAATGATTTTAGGTTTTTTGGCTACTCTAGTTTTGTTAATAAAGCTCAAATTCCACCTATTACTGTTTATCTTTTATTATTTGCTAGTGAATATTCTAATTTTCAAGCTGATGCCAAGATTTTGTGTCTCCAATTTTTTAATGAAAATAAATATTTTAGTTTTTTTCAGACGCTCGGTTTCCATTTTTTTTTAATTAATAAAAAAATATAGATATGGAGCATTATCTACTTATTCTTTAATATTGTTGAAAAGTCTTAACCTTACAAAATTGTAGATTTACAATTGACTTCAAATCTTATTTTTCTATTTTTGTGAAATTCTAAGATGTACATTTTAAACTGCTCTTTTAGAATGGATGCAAAAATCTTGATATTAAATACCTAGAAATATTGTCATTAAACTAAACAAACTTGGAAGTTCAAGTTTTGCTCAGTTTATTCAAATTATTTGAAAGAAGCGATTTTTTCCAGTTAAAAGTGGTGGTTCAGATTTATATTTTGATAGGTTTTCTAATCCAATTTCAAGATTTATTAATTACAATCAACATATTTTTGTATGGAGGAATCTGTAACAAAATTGCAACAAAAATTTGATGTGTATTCTTTTAAAGTCTAAAAAGTCCAACAATGTTCCAGTTTTATGAAAAATATTTGGAGATACTTTTCTTCCAATTTGTAAATTGTGTATTTTATGTTGATTCCTGCTGTGTTTGTTGAATTCTATGAAAATGATTAAAGAAGCTTCTTCTTCGAGTTGAATCTACAGTTTTAATTTTGTACAGATTCTTGTTGCTCTAAAATGTTTATGAAAGTATTGGAAGAATCACCTTTTTCGCCATATTCGAGTTGTTTCCAACAGTTTTTTTTTCATATATATTAACGAAATTATTAAATGAATCCTCCATTTCTCTTTTTCTTTGAGTTGAATCTACAATTTTAATGTTGTTTCGATAGCTGCAGTATTTTCATTTCTTAAATGATGGTAGAAACATTCACCTTTATGGAGATTAATTTATAGATTTATAACTTGTGTTAATAACGACTGTGAGCCCGTTCAGCAGAGATAACAGTTGGAGGTTTATTGCCAACTGTTGTGGAAATCTCTGATGACAGGATTGTTAATCGTAAACGTGTTTGGGATTTTTGCAATGTTGAACATTTTGATGAACGGGCCCAATGATTTTAAAATTTTTATAACTATGCTGGAAGCATCTCCTACTTTTTAGAATCAAATCTTCAGTTCTTATTTTGAGTTGATTCCTACTGTTTTTCTATTTTTGTAAGGATATTGTAAGAATCTTCCTTCCTTGGTTTGAATTTACAATGTACAGTTTTGAGTTAATTGCTGCTGTTTTTATTTTTTTTTTTATTTTATGAAAATGCTGGAAAATATTCTTATTCTCTTTCGAGTTTCATCTGCAGTCATTAAGTAAGAAATTAACGGTTAATTACTTACTCAATGCTACAGTTTTAATTCTGTGTCGGTACCTAATGTTTATCACTTTTTAATGAAAATGTTGGAAGAATCTTTTCCTTCCAGTTTAATTTTCAAAATATAAAAACGAATTAAAATTAATATCGACGTTTTTTCAAAAATTTAGTCTCATTGAGACAAGTCTAGAAATATTCATTGAAATTGTTTTAATTTAAGTTAATTTTAAGTTTCTCTGTAAAAGGATCTTTGTATCTGTTGAGAAATAAATAAATAAATAAACTACTTCTTGAGCTAATACCCCGACAGATATTGAATTATACAATAAATATTTGAGTTACACGACAGATTTACTGTTCTATGCATAATTTATATGCAAAATGCAATTATATGCAAAGCAACATCAGATCAAATTATCCTCTCAACAAACTAAACAAACCAACTGTAAATTGAAATAAATTGAAAAAATTACAGGGAATAAATAATAATAATTGAAAGAATCTTAGGCGATCTTAAAGAAAAAGTTTTAAGCTATAAAATAATTTTCAGTTGCCATTTTATGTTGATTCCTGTTGTTTTTTAACTTTTATGCAAATGTTAGAAGCATCTCCTTTTTGTGTAAAAATTGTGTATGTTGTGTTAACTTTACTTTTATATTATTTAAAAACTCACCACTTTAATTTGTTTAATTTATTCTTGAATTTTTTAAAATTAAATATTTTATCTGTTCTTTACACGCGCGTGTTTTCACATCGAATGAATTACTCCGTCCTGGGAATTTCAGGAATTCCCCCCCCTCCCCCACACTAGACACCGATCAACCCGCGAAACTAATCAGAACTTTTCATTGTGCCCGCTAATAATCTCTGCTTTAGTGGTGCGTTTTGTCCCGCCGGTAGTGATTGATAGCCGATCGTCGATTGTTCGCGAAAAGGAAATCGAAAACAATCGTTTGAATGGCTGAAACGTGCCAGCTAGTAACCAGACTGTTTTTATCTTTAACCTCCTCCCCCTCCGACTAGTTTCGTGCAAGTGTGCACTTTTTTCATGCAATTAGCATACATCATCTTTCATGCACTAAAAATAATATTGTTGACATGAAAATTCGTATACTATTAGATTATGGGAATTTATGTACGTTTTATTGGGATATTTAGTTGTTTTTTTCTAGCATACGTGAAATTGTCGTTTGTTTAAAAGCACATATTGCGATTTTTATTCACTGAAAGCATGCAGATCAATTTATTTTTTTGTTTCAATCAATGAAAAAATTTCAATGTCAATTTTTTCATTGATTGAAACAAAAAAATAAATTGATGCGCATGCTTTCAGTAAATAAAAATAAAATTTAAAGTTTAGAAATAAACTGAATTTCAAATATTTATTCACCTGGCTTTGAATCGTTGAATAATTGTAACAGAAAAAATCTACTACTTCCCGTGCAAATACACCTCCGACTATTGAATTATACAATGAAATATTTAAAATCTTATTTAATTTTATTTGTACAACGCTCTATTAAAGTATATGTAACGTTTATTGTTAGTTGGTTAGTTAGAAATAAACAGTAGTTTAAATATTTATTCACCTGGCTTTGAATCGTTGAATAATTGTAACAGAAAAAATACATTCATTGTAAAATAAAAAAAAAAATCGCACCAAAACTAACAATTTTCTAAAAAAATCGTATCACATAAAGAGTGATTGCGAATAAAGTGTCGCCTGTATGTACTGGGATAAATTAAACAATAATGCCTAGTTTCCAATTAACTGTTACGGATTTTAATACATAGACGAAGCCTAGGCTTTTTTGGTACTGTCAAGGGTTGATCAATTGTAAAATATCAAAATACAAGGAGTTTTTCTTTTGAGTATATATATCCCAATTATGTGTTGTAAATTTTTAAATATTCCTTGTTTTCTTAAAAGAAGTCAATTTGAAGTTCGAACGAGTGCTTTCCACTCTTAGCTTAAGCATGAAGTAAAATTTCGAGTTTAGAAAACCCTGAAAATTTTCAGGCTTTTCTAAACTTGAAATTTTACTTCATGTGCCGCGCGTATAAAACACTGATTTAATGTGAAGTTCAAAATATAAAATAACCATTGATATTTTTAAATATAAATACTTAGTTCCTCTTAGGTTTATCTTGTTTAGAAAGTCTCAACTTAAACCCTTGTGCATTTCTCGACTTTTATGAGTATTTTATTTTTTAATTTTCTCCTAAAACTCTCTCAAGTACTTCTTAAGACTTTCTCAAATCTCTATCAAAACTCTCTTAGGTCTCGTTTCTCAATTTCCTTATAAAACTCTCCCAAGAGTATTTAAGCCTTCCTAATATCTCCATTACTGAAATTTGTCTTGATTAAGTTCATGAATCTTTAATTTCTCAATTATCTCCCAAAACTATGACCTAGTGCCTCGGAAATTTTTTCTTTAAACTTTTTTTAGTTTCTCTCGTTTAAAAAATCTCTCCCTAAACTCATTGAAGTCCCTCGACGTTCCCAAGTCTCTTGTTTCTCAATACTCTGCCAAAACTTTCCCAAGTGACTCTCAAATCATTAAAACTCTCTTGTTTCTCGTTTATAAAATTCCTTATAACATTTTTAAAATGTATTTCAAGCTTTCCTAAAGTCACCATTACTGAAATCTGATATTTTTAAGTCTTAAACTTTATTGAATCTCTTGTTTCTCAATTCTCTCCCAAGACTATCTCAAGTGCCTTACACGTTTTTCTCAATACTCTCTTGAGTTTCTCTCATTTAGAAAATCTCCCCCTAAACCCTTTCAAGTCTCTTCACTTTCCTAAGTCTCTTGTGCCCCAATTCTCTTTTAATTTTCTTGTTCCTAACATTCCTTATAAAATTCTCTCAAATGTATGTCAAGCCTTCCTAAAGTCTCCATTACTAAAATCTGATATTTTTAAGCCTTAAACTTTACGAAAATGTTATTGGTAAAAATGCAAACAATGTCTTAATTAACAACTTAAGACGATAAATATCTATTGAAACAACTACTTCCCGTGTAAAAACACCTCCGACTATTGAATTATACAATGAAATATTTAAAATCTTAATTAATTTGATTTGTTACAACACTCTATTAAAGTATATGCAACGTTTATTGTTAGTTGGTTAGTTGGTTTGAAGAGAATTTGACCTAAACGTTACATATACTTTAATAGAGCGTTGTAACAAATCAAATTAAATAAGATTTTAAATCATTCAATGTATAATTCAATATCCGGAGGTGTATTGGCACGGGAAGTAGTTGTTTCAATGGATATTTATCGTCTTATGTTGTCTCATTAATTAAGACATTGTTTGCATTTTCACGAATAACTTTTTCGTAATTTTATATATTATGTTTAAAGTGTGCAAACTATAAGAAGCGTAAGCTTATTTTCTCGAATTCAAATAATTTTGAATTTGAACTTATCTTGCTTAAACTTTATTGAATCTCTTGTTTATCAATTCTGTCCCAAAACTATATCAAGTGCCTTATATGTTTTTCTCAATACTCTCTTCTTAAGTTTCTCTCATTTCGAAAGTCTTCCCCTAAACTCTTTTAAGTCTGTTTACTTTCCTAAGTCTCTTATGCCCCAATTCTCTCTTAAGTTTCTCGTTTATAAAATTCCTTATAAAATTCTCTCAAATGTATTTCAAGCCTTCCTTCCTAAAGTCTCCATTACTGAAATCTGATATTTTTAAGTGATAAACTTTATTGAATCTCTTGTTTCTCAATTCTCTCCCAAGACTATGTCAAGTGCCTTATACGTTCTTCTCAATACTCTCTTGAGTTTCTCTCATTTAGAAAATCTCCCTCTAAACTCTTTTAAGTCTCTTCATTTTCCCAAGTCTGTTATACCCCAATTCTCTCCTAAAACTCTCTTAAGTAACACCTAAAACTTACTCAAATATCTATTAAAACTCAACTCTCCTAAATCCATCGTTTCTTAAAATCCTTAATAAACTCTCTCAAGTGAGAGTTAAACCTTCCTAACATCCCCATTATCGAAAAATGTTATTTTTAAGTGCCTTAAAACTCGAAATCTCTTGTTTTTCATATCTATTCTAAAACTATGTCAAATGCCTCATAAATCTTCTTGAAACTTTCTTCAATTTATCTTGTTTAGAAAATATCTTCCTAAACACTTTTAAGTCTCAGTGTTCAATACGCGTGACGTATGAAGTAATATATCGAGTTTAGAAAAGCATGAGGCATTTCTAAACTCGAAATTTTACTTCATGCTTAATCTGGGATGAGTGTTTGAATCTTCAAATTGAAATCACCCAAGACTTTCTCAAATATCTATTAAAAGTTTATAAGACCCTCGTTTCTTAAATTCCTTATTAAACTCTCTCAAGTGGATGTTAAACCTTCCCAAAATCTCCATTATCAAAATATGTTATTTTTAAGTGTCTTAGAACTGCTCTGAATCTTTTGTTTCTCAAATCTCTCCCAAAACTTCTGCTTCATAAATCTTCTCAAAACTTTCTTCAGTTTTTTTTGTTTAGAAAATATGTTCATAAACCCTTTTAAGTCTATCCACTATTCCAAGTCTCTTGTTCCTTAATTTTCTTTAAAAAATCTTTTAAAACTTGCTTACATCTTAGTCATTCATTATTAGTCTGTCAATCTGATACGAATATAAGTCAAGTCAATCATGACTAATTTATATGACTAAATTAAATAATTCAAATTCCATTATCTGTAGAAATTCGTGAGTTTTAATGATAGGAGTTATTTTAGTTTCCTTTAAAATTTTGATAAGTTATACAAACAATTAGTTAACATTTTCAAAAATGTGTATTGATATTTAATAAAATATTTCTAAAAGTTTCTATAAGACATTTCAACTTGAGATCTCAATAGGCTTTAAATTTTAAAAATTCAAATAATAAAATCCATCATGCGACACACAGGGAGATTTTCTTTTAAGTATACATACCCCAATTACATCTTTAAATCTTTAGATATTTGTTGTTTTTTTTTAAATTGAAGATTCAAACGAGTGTGTAATTTCCACTCCCAGATTAAGCATGAAGTAAAATTTCGAGTTTAGAAAAGCCCCGTGAAAATTTGTCGAGGGCCGCGCAGCGACCCGAGACAAATTTTCTGGACTTTTCTAAACAGGAAATTTTACTTTATGCGCCACGCGTATTAAACACTGAAATATTGTTAGCAAGTGAAATTCCTTGAAATCAATGCATTTCACGCGTGGGTGCGACCCTCGAGAAATTTTCACGGGGCTTTTCTAAACTCGAAATTTTACTTCATGCTTAGTCTGGGAGTGGAAAGAACTCGTTAATACTTTAAATTCGAATAGTTTTTTCGTAATTTTATATATTATGTTCAAATTAAGCTCTTTTTAAAAACAACAAGTGTCGAAAAATTTACAGCGCATGCATATAATGCCTATACATTTCTGAAAACATTGACATTTTAAGTTTTGAAATATTTAACACTGTGACGAGCATTTAGAATTAATAACATTTTATTTAAATTACAAACCTATGTTTTATTTCTCATTTTCTTAGATTTAAAATATAGCCAACGTATTTAGTCAAATAATTAGTTATGATTAACAATTATTTTAATCATTACTTGATTGATTAGTCATCAATCAACAAAATAAATTCATGACTAATGACTCAAAAATTAGTCAAATTTTGTATTGTAGAAGGTTCTACTTCGTTATACATGTTAATTTATCAATGAAAAGCGTTTTAACTTTGTTTTTATAACAATATTTATTAATTAAATTTGCCGAAACTGCAGTCACGTAAAAATAAATAGTGTTATACAAGCAAAGTTAAAACGTTTTTAATTGATAATAACTTAGTCATTAATTATGACTAACAAATTCAAAATTAGCCATTAGTCTTTATCATCAATCGACTGGTTTCAAGTTAATTAAACTCTGTGGTTATTAAGTCTTTTAAGAGTCTTGATTTTTAAATTCTACTTAAGTTTCTTTTCAGTCTATTTACTCTATTTTTCAGTCTATTTACTCTATTTAGTCTATTTACTCTCTTTAAAATCGTGCTCAAGCTTGGGTAAGATTTAAGAGTTAAAAGGCTAATCATGGAAATAGTAATAATAATATACGATGAGAGATTAAATTATTTTAAAGAAAAAACTCATTGATTTTCAAAAATTGGAATGTTTATTCACTACAATTGTTTCGCAAATGTATTACTTCTTCAGGTGAAGAGTAACTCTCTTCACCTGAAGAAGAAATAAATTTGCGAAACAATTGTAGTGAATAAACATTCTAATTTTTTAAAACCAACGAGTTTTTTCTTTAAAATAAGTAAAGTTATATGGAATATTAACACGTAAATGCCTCAACAATCAACGATATTAAATTATTTGTTAAACTTTTTTTGTAGGAATGGGTAACAGCAACAGACATCAGAATTACCCTAGACCGCCTCAACACTTTTGGTGACGAGCTCTTCGGCGACATCACCGTCTACAAATCCTACTTCTACGCTATCACAGAAGTTTCTGTCGGTGCCAGATGCAAGTGTAATGGTCACGCTTCCGAATGTATTATCTCGAGTGCTTTGGACGGAAGCACCAGAAGAGTCTGCAAGTGTGAACACAACACAGCAGGACCGGACTGCGAGGTCTGCTTACCGTTCTTCAACGACGCACCCTGGGGAAGGGCCAATGAAAAAGATGTCCACGAATGCAAACGTAAGTAACTTATGATAAGAAAATTGCAAACATTTTGTAAAAAGAATAGTAAAATACAAAGAAATATACCTATTTTACCTTACGCAATACTCTAAAGTAATGTATATAAACTAACTAAATAAGAACACTCTCTAAGGCAGTGATGGGGAAACTAGGGCCCGCGGGCCAAGTCCGGTCCGCGGAAAGGTTTAATCCGGCCCGTTTAAGAGTGCCGTCGTGAGAATGTTTGAACGCGTTCTTACTTCGTAATGTGACGACCCGCATAAATACTACCTACCTACGATTAAGCATTATTCTTTGGCCCGCGACGATTGTCTGGTTATTACAAATGGCCCGTCTTAAAAAAAGTTTCCCCACCACTGCTCTAAGGTAATGTACCAGGTGTTTGATTAAGCGTGGCCACCGACTGTATCTTAGAATCTATGTTTGGGTAAAAAAATTCAGAGTAAAAGTAGCCAAAAGAAATCGCTGGAAATTAGTTTTAAGTCCCTACCTCCGCCGCTAGAGGGCATAACATCTATTCGCAAATACAAAAACAGATTTTTTTCAAAAAACTGCTGAGTTTAGCTAGATAAAAAATATACAAATCGTAATCTACGCTGAATTTACCTCAATTTTAACAACTCACTTGTTTCTTTATCTCGCACGTATAAAGCAGGAGAGAGCGGGAAAGTGTAATCATTAAACTGCATGTAACTTTTGTTAGGATTAACCGAAATCAATCAAGTTAGTCTCATTTTATAGGTAATTGAAAGCACTTTAAATCATTGTCTACTCTCTTTTACTGTAGTTCTTATATAAAGTGCCAGATGTCGTTTTTTGAACAACCGCCATATTTTCTTAAACATTTCAAATTATAAGCTATAGTTCTCCTACGCTAGCTTATTACAGGAAGGAATACTGAGAAAAGTGGTGAAAACCTCATCCTGATATCTTTATCCTAATCAAAGATATAGTAAAAAGTCTGGTAGATTTGCCCATTTTTAACCGCGCACCTTTAGGCTATTTTGTTTTATGTTCAAGAGCTCAAAAACAATAATTTATAGAATAACGGAGATCACGTTATTCCATTTATATGTTTTGGAAAGCGAATATACCGATTGAGCATTTTCAATCCGGAACATATAATATAATTAAGAGTAAACATTTTCAATCCGAAACATGTAATATAATTAATTATATAAATATGACTATCCATGACTTTAAATTTGTCTATCGTTATAAGTTGTCAAACTTAATTTGTAAAATGAATATCAATTATACTATTAAAGAAAGTGTTTTCATAGTAAAAACGTGTTACACTGAAGGCAGCAGAAGGGATGTGCATGATTTATTTAGTTTTAGCACAAGGATTCAGTATCCTCAAAAAATCAACATTTGTGCGGATATTTTGAATAATACATATTTAGAACTTTTAATCAACAATGTTGGCTTTGCAGTAAAAGGAGCATACGTGACAATCAGGATGTTTTATTTCAACACGATGGCTGCTCAGCGCGTTTTAAAGTAGATGTTCGGAAATATTAGACCAAACTTTTCGCTTGATTGGTCGTGGTGAAATAATCAATTGGCCCGCCAGATCTCCCAATTTACCACCATGTGATTATTTTCTGGGAGGCAATATGAAAAGCAAAGTTTATTATATATTGATTGTTTAAGGACTGCAATTTTTGAAGAATGTGTGTGTATTATCGCTGAAATACTATCGAATGTGATTAATTGATTTTAAAATAGGCTAGGGTATTGTTTGGCGCAAAATGGAAGGTTATTTGAATTTTTAGTATTCAAGAGCAATTTGTTTTTAACTTTTAACATAGAAAAGGTGAATCCTTTTTGTGAATCAATAATTATATGTTCCGGGTTGAAAATACTCACCCGGTATAAGTAAATCCATGATTATTTAAAATCTCAAAATATAGTAGGCTTAGGATTAGTAGAATATTTAAAACAGCAAATTTTCTGTTTATTTCAACATTTCATCATTTTTTTTAATTATCCATAAAAAAATTATTATTTCTATTACTTATTATTTATTAATTATTAAATTATTATTTCAATAATTTTAATGTTGATTAAATAAATTGTAGATTTTTTACATTTTTATAAACGTTTTCCAAATTTAGTGGTGTTTCTCTTTATGAAAACAAAAATTGATGTTTACAATTAAACTTTTGAAGAAGAAACTAGTAAAGATGAATATAATATCAAATAAATTCTGTATAAATATAATAAGATAAAATCTATTCACTTTTATTAACTTTACTTATTAATAAGTTGAGTTTTCGAGAGTATTTTAAATAGTCACCTTAATTTTTTATAAATCATGTGAACATTAATTAATTTATTCAAGTGCATTTAATACAAAAATAAGTATGTAATTAAATTTCCTTTTTTGCATTACGTCATATTTATTGGTCTGTTCAATAATATTTCAACGAGTGTCTTCCACTCCCAGGTTAAGCATGAAGTAAAATTTCGAGTTTAGAAAAGCCTGAAAATTTGGTTTGGTAGCGTTGCGCGTAGCGCTACGCGACCAAACCAAATTTTCAGGCTTTTCTAAACTCGAAATTTTACTTCATGCGCCACGCGTATAAAACACTGATCACAATTGAAGTATAAAAACACATCAAAACATAATTTTCAATGAATTAAAGTAACACAAATTCGATAGTTAGTCTATGTTCAGTGTTAATAATAAATTATTAAGTTTTTAAAGTAGTAGCTGTTGGTTTTTTAGAATTTTTGATAATGTTTTTGCATACAAAAAATATTTTCTTTAATTGGCTGAATAGCTAGTTAATTCAGCAGCATTTTTTTACGATTCGGTTTAAAGCTTTGGTTTAAATTGTTTGGTAATTTATTACGATTTAATTAATTTCGTCAATGTTGACAATTCTTTACGAATTTTCAAAATAATACACAATTTTAATCATTTCCGTCTATTTTTGTCTTGATTTATGGTTTTCATAAATTTTGTTAAAACTATGACTAATAATAATATTGACTGCCAATCGACTACAAGTCAGAATGCGGTCTTTCTAACTATACTTATTTGCTATTTGACAACACTTTTAGTGGAAGCAGTTAAATTTCTTTCAATTGTAGCGTCTACAATACAATTGTAGCGTCTACAACGGTAATTTGTTTACACATTATTACTATTATTATCTATTGCTTAACATTTGTAATATTTATCATTGAAGTTTACAATTTTACAATAATTGCAATTTAATGTATATATTTTTATTTTATGTATTGCTGATCGAATGCAGAAAAAAATCATGGCCTATATTTTTTTTAATAAATGAATGCAGTTATTAAGGATTAATGGAAATTGTGTTTGTGGTGGTTCTGCCTTCCACTTCAATTAAAATTAATTGAAGTAGAGATATCAGCATAAACGTGTAATCTAATCAAGAGAGGAGATCAATTTATTCAGATTCCTCTTCGACCGGCGAGATAATTTGCAATTGTAAATAGACCTTTCGAGTTTAAAACTTCAATAATATCGACTTGAGTTGATTCGAAAACGTCCAAAGCGCAACGGACTGGAAGATATTATGCGCAATATTTAATTAGTTGCATCAAAGAGGATTTTATATACAATCCTCTTAAAGTTTGATAAGATTGTATTGAAATACATTTAACAATCTGTATTTTTTATAAATCTTAAGAGGGTTTGTAAACAGAGGTTTCTTAAAATATTATTTTCATTAGTTTATTAACGGAATTATAAATATTATATATTATAAAACACATTTCACATGATATACAGGGCATTTTTCTTTTGAGTGTACATATCCCGATAACTACAGCGTTTCTTAAATTTGCGGGATTTTACATACAATCCTTTTAAAGTTTGACAAGATTGTATAAATATACAAGGTGTGGAAATTAAGTGATGAGATTGGCAGCATAGCGTTCGATACGGCAACACTGGAAGCACGTGGCTTGGAGGGGTGACAGATGGACATGCGATAGGCGTTCAGTACAAGTTTGAACTTGATCGAGTCATTACGCTGTGCGTAGTCATTGTTCTCGTGAAACCGTATTTTGAAGTGCGTTCTAAAAATGAGTGATATTAATTTCGAGCAACGGTGTGCTATCAGGTTTTGCTTGAGACTTGGGTACAGTGCAACAGAAACTTTTGCAAAACTTCAGCAGGCCTACGGAAACAGTGTTTTGTCAAGAGCCCAGATTTTTCGATGGTTTAAGGCATTTTCAGAAGAAAGAGAGTCGATGGAAGATGAATCACGCAGCGGAAGGCCTGCAACAGCAAGAACCGATGAAAATGTCGACAGAATCCGGGAACTTGTGCGTTCAGATCGTCGGTTAACGATCAGAATGATGGGGGAACAGTTGAATTTGAGTCACACCACCGTTCATCACGTTTTAATCAATGAATTGGGGATGAGAAAGATCTGCGCCAAAATGGTTCCAAAAAACCTTTCGCACTAACAAAAGGACATTAAAAGGGAAAGGTGCCTTGACTTTTTGGAATCGATTGAAAATGATCCACATTTTTTGGAACATGTCATCACTGGTGATGAGAGTTGGGTGTTTGAATACGATCCGGAAACAAGCGCCAGGCGCTCCAAGGCCCAAAAAAGCAAGAATTAACAAATCAAAAATTAAATGCATGCTGATTTGTTTCTTTGATAGCCAGGGAATCGTCCACAAAGAGTTTGTGCTTCAAGGCCAAACAGTAAATCAACACTTTTACCGCGAGGTTCTTGAAAGACTCCGATAAAGGATCATTAGTGTGAGATCACACATCAATAACAATTGGATCCTGCATCATGACAATGCGCCGTGTCACACAGCAATATCAATAAACCAGTTTTTGACCAATAAAAATATTCCTGTGGCTCCTTGGCCTCCTTACTCACCTGACTTGAGTCCTGCTGACTTTTTCCTCTTCCCTAAATTGAAAATTCATCTGAAGGGACGTCATTTTGGGACACTCGAAAACATTAAAACGGCTGTAACCGACCAGCTGAAGACTATCCCAGTATCCGAGTTCCAGCACTGCTATGAGGAGTGGAAGAAACGTCTCCAACGCTGTGTGGCTTCCCAAGGGAATTACTTTGAAGGAGACAACATTCAATTGTAATTTTATTCGAATAAAACTAATTTAAAAAATCAGTCTCATCACTTAATTTCCACACCTCGTACATTTTACATTCTGTATTTTTTATACATATTAAGAGGGTTTGTGAACAGAGGATTCTTAAAATATTATTTTCGTTAGTTTATTAACGGAATCTCCTTTTTACAAAATAATTATAAAATGCATTTCAAATGATATACAGGGCATTTTTCTTTCGAGTAAACATATCCCGATAATTACAAGTGTTTTCCACTCCCAGACTAAGCATAAAGTAAAAGTTCTAGTTCAGAAAACCTTCGAATTTGTATTAGCCGCGTAGCGAAGCGGAGCGGCCAATCCAAATTAGGCTTTTCTAAACTCGAAATTTTACTTCATGCGTTACGCTTAAAAACACTGATTTACAGTGACATTCAAAAATCACACACATACAACAACGATTATAGGCAACACAATATACGTTGGGTTGGCAAAATCACCGTTTTAAACAATTGCTTCAACGCAGAATTTGATTCACGTTTTATTCACATTTACATATTAGATTGCTAAAGACACATTTTTTAAACTTTACAATATTTCAGTGTTTTATACGCGGGCGCATGAAGTAAAAAAAAATACTTTATGCGCCACGCGTATTAAACACACTGAAATATTGTTACTAAGTGAAATTACTTGAAATCAATGTCTTATACGCGTGGCGCATGAAGTAAGATTTCGAATTTAGAAAAGCCCAAAAAATTTGTCTCGGGTCGCTGCGCGACCCTCGACTAATTTTCACGGGGCTTTTCTAAACTCGAAATTTTACTTCATGCTTAGTCTGGGAGAGGAAAACCCTCGTTTAAGGATTCAAATTGAAATCTTAAAAAAAAAAAAAACAACGAGTGTTGTAAAATTTACAGTGTATGCATATGTTTACCTAAAAGAAAAATTCCATGTACAGGGAATGAATTTGGGTCAATGAAGATAAGAATAACCTGAAGTTAAACAATTTTAACCTTTCTTCACAAATTTATTCCTTACTAGATGTACATTTCGAACACAAAGTGATCATTTTCAATGGTTTGATACTGATGAAAAAATTTGATTTTTAAATTTTTCAATCAGTATCAAACCATTGATAATGGTCACATTGTGTCAAAAATGTACATCTGGTAAAGAATAAATGACTAAAGAAAGGTTAAAAATGTTTCATTCCAAGATATACGGGGAGTTTTTCTTTTAAGTATACACACCTCGATGTGTACTCTATAAATATTCAAACATTCGTTGTTTTTCTTTAAAACATTAAACTTAAAACTTCAAACAATTCAATAATTCGGAGTGTAGAATCATCGAATCGTTTGAAGTTTTAAATTAAATGCTTTTAATTCAATTTGAAACTTCAAACGATTCGATAATTCTACACCCCGAATTATTGAATCGTTTGAAGTTTTAAGCTTAATGTTTTCAAAAAACAACAACGAATGTTTAAATATTTACAGAGTACACTTCACAAAATTATCAGTAATTGTTGCGTACTCCCAAAAAGTTCAATTAAAAAAAAAAAAACAAATGTCACAGAATCTTCTTCAGTACTATAGTAGTGTCAGGTGTGCAATTCTAAACATTTCAAAAAGAAAAATCGCCAAAGCCTTCCATACACGTAAAAGGTGAACGCACTCTTCGCACTTGCTTTCCTCCTTCGTCTTTTCTTCCTTTCTTCTCTTCTCTTCGGTCAACAATGGCCATCCTTCCATCGACCAGCGCGCCTACAACTCGCACTAATTGCTAATTACCCACCCATAAAATTAAAAAAATAAAAAAACATCCTTTGGAAACGATTCTGTGAGTTCCCTAAAAGGATCTGACGTGTGGAAAAAATCGCCTTCCACGTCTAGGTGTGTTGATAATTGCAGTTCAGTTCGGATCGATTAGATTACTGTTATTACTGCGCCATAGCCAGAGATTAGGTGCATGTTTCCACGATAATTGCCTTCGTGTTTGTAAATGGCTTTTCACTTCGTTTTTAGCACGATCTGTACGAGTTTAAAGGTATCAAAAACGGATCGAGCGGATTGATTGCTTTGCGAATAGAGTTATTTACAGGGGAAAGGTGTTTGTTGGAAATTGAGAGATTAAATCTGATTCAAATTATCATCAAAATTGTGCTTTGATCAGATATAAAGCTGTTTATCAATAAATTAAGGCTATTTCAATAAAGTATGGTCATTTAACTAAAGTGTTTTTTTTTTCAAGATTGTATAGCTTTGGTAAATAAATTAAAGTTTTATTAATCAAGTACTCATTCAAAATTATTCAGCATAGCGCCATATGTTGCTTAGAAGAGAGTAACATTGTCAAAAGTTAAATCGAAGTAATTTTTTAATTGAAAAGCTTTTTTAAAATACAAGTAAATTTTAGTTAAAAATCTCACGAATGATGAAACTTTACACACATCAAATTACATGCCTAAAATGCAAAACAAAATAGAAATTTGATGTTAAAAACTAATGAAACTGCTAAAGCGAAGGCGCGCATCGCTTTAGCAGTTTCATTAGTTTTTAACATCAAATTTCTATTTTTTTTTTGCATTTTAGGCATGTAATTTGATGTGTGTTATATAGATCTATATCTTTGCTACGCATATTTTCAATTCATTGAGATCCAGAATAGTTAACACATTTTCAGAGTCTTCCTTTGATAATTTAAATGTTCATGTAAGAAATATCTGTTAAAATCCTGACTCACTCATTGTTTTTTTTTTTCTTTTGCGAACTTAATGTCCCTGGCTTCGAAGCCCTGTCAAACTATCTCATTGTATTCAAATTATTCTTTCGGGGTGAGAACTTGTCATTTCTTGAGTTCGTCATTTAAATATCAATGACGAGCAAACACAGTGGGAAAGCTTACTATTTCGTGTGTACGATATTTACACAAGCGTGAATTGTCTTCTTTCTTTCTATACATGGCCATATTCTGATGACTTATTCCCAGAATAAATTGAATATACACGAGTCGTGGGCGTTGATTTATTTAAGTACACAACAGACAAAAACGATACGAAAACAACGTTTCTTAATCTTGTCGCTTGTACAGAAGAGAATTTATGCACACTGATTGTATTTAAATTAATAATATTTTGTATAACATTTTTTGTAATTTATGAAATTTTTAGAATAAAGTTTTTTTCATTTATTGAAGTACAAACCTTGTTTAACAGCAACTATAAACAGTGATTATTTTTAATAAAATTTTTTGTAATTTATGAAATTTTTAGAAAAAAGTTTTTTTCATTTATTGAAGTACAAACCTTGTTTGACAGCAACTATAAACAGTGATTATTTTAATGTATATAATTTATATATTATATAAAAAATCGTGATGTCTCCATCATAGTACTTTCCTTATTAAACGTCCGGTCTTAATCAATAGGGTCAAATTTTTAGAGCCTTATTTATGTGTTCCCTTTTCTACAGAATATAATCATATCAAAGTCGAAATACCGTCACAAATAAGAAAGCAAAAATTAAAAATTCCTATCAAAAAAATATATATTAAAATAATAACTAAATGAGCTACGACAAAAAGTTTGAAAGAGGAGAGAAGAAGAAAAGTTTAAAGAGGAGAGAAGACTAAAAGTTTAAAGAGGACAGAAGAAGAAAGTTTGAAAGAGAAGAGATGAAGAAATGGGATAGAATAAACTAGAATTTTCTATTTTCTGTGTATGAATTGCAAAAAGAAGAAAGGGAAGAACTTTTTTTTTTATTAAACTACCTAAAACCAAAAAAATTATAATGTTGAATGAGTTCAATAAATAATAAAATTGCCCGTTTTAAGAGTATTGAAAAAAAATTATAAAAGGCGCACTGAAATTGTCTGATTGTTTTCTTTGTCTTTATTTTAAGATCGTGAAAAGAAAATTCTGACAAATATAATTTAATAAGTAACTTTGTTTGTATGACATATTAAATTTATTTTACTCCAACCCAATTGGTTGAAGATTTCACATGAAGTCTTTGTTCTATATGCGTGGCGCATAAAGTAAAATTTCGAGTTTAGAAAAGCCTGACAATTTGGTTTGGTCGCTACGCGCTACGCGACCAAACCAAATTTAACTTCATGCTTAGCCTGGGAGTGGAAACCCTCGTTAGACGATCAATCAGAAACTAATTTGGCAATTTCCTTTATTGTAAAATTTAACACATAAAATACATTTGTTGTACAAATTTAGAACAAAACAAACTCGTGTGCATTAAAAATTTAAGTTAAAATTCACAGAATTTACTTAGAATTGATTGCTCTTGCATTTGCTTTACAGATAATTAAATTATGTTTACGCATTTTTCCAAAATATTATGCCAAAGTTAAAATCTTGCAATATTATAAATATTAGTGAAATTTAACGAAGTGTTTTCTTTTTCAAATCATTTTCTAAATCATTATGCAATAAATTGAACGATTTTAGGAGAATGTTTATTTTGAGAGGATTGTAAAAAATCAATGGATTATCAAATTAAATGAAAATTCATAGAATCTACACAGAAATAAATAAACTCTGATTTGCTATAATGCAAATTTAAAAATCTCCACTGAATTTCCCAAAAATATCAAATCAAAGTTAAAGAACAACAAAAAACGTGATTAACTGATTTATTTTCTTTAGAAAAATTCTAAAAAACCAATGTTTTATGCAATCAACATGAAATTCACAGAATTTACTTAGAATTTATTTTACTTGAATTTTATAGAAAGAATAATAAATTATCTTAACGTATTTACCTAAAATATTGAGCCAAAGTTGAAATTATGCAATAAAATCAACAATTTCAAGACAATGTTTTCTTTGAAAAAATTGTAAAAAATTAAAATTTTATACCTGTTAAATAAAACTTACAAAATTTACTTAAAATTGATTGCACTTCTTATAGAAAAAAAAAATATATATATATCTCACTATATTTTCTCAAAATATTCAGCCAATGTTGAAATTATGCAACAAAATTAACAATTTTGGGAGAATGTTTTCTTTGAATTTTTTTTAAAAAATTAAATTTTCATACTATCTAAATAAAACTTACAGAATTTACTTAAAATTGGTTGCACTTACTTCTTATAGAAAAAATAAATTATCTTACTACATTTTTTATTAATTTTCAGCCAAAGTTGAAATTATGCAATAAAATTAACAATTTTGGGAGAATGTTTTCTTTGAAAAAAATTTTTAAATTTTAAATTTTATACTATCAACATAAAATTTACAGCATTTGCTTGATTGCACTTACTTCGTATACAAAGAAAATTAAATTATCTTACTACATTTTTACAAAATATTCAGCCAAGTTTGAAATTATGTAACAAAATTAACAATTTTGGGAGAATGTTTTCCTTGAAAAAATTGTAAAAAATTAAAATTTTATACCATCAACATGAAAATCACAAAATTGATTGCACTTACATCTTATAGAAAGAAAATTAAATTATATCACCACATTTTCCTAAAATATTTAGCCAAATTTAAAATTATGCAATATAATCGAAGATTTTAGGAGAATATTTTCTTTGAAACAAACGTAAAAAATTAACAGATTATCAAATAAAAATGAACTTCTAAGAATCTACATAGAAATGAATAAACTTTGATTGCTTATAATTGATATTTGATTACCTTTAATTAATATTCCAAAATATCAAATCAGATAAAAACTAACATTTTATTAGAACTAATTATTATTTTAGTTAATTAAATTCCATTTACTTTAAATATTTACTGATCATTTTTAACTTTTGCAATTTTGTTTTTTTTTTTGATTTGTCGGGGCGCGCGACATTTCAAGTAAAATCTTCAAAAAATTGGTTAGAGTGAAATAAATTTAGTATGTTGATTATCAATTGTTTAAATGGCGAGGAAAGACACATCACACAACCATTGTTATATTTGGGTTACAATTTTCGTTGCATACCCATATTAATTATATATATATATATATATATATATATGTAAAACCAACAGTTATAAATATTTACGATTGGCTTTTATTTGTGTAAAAATTCAATATATACATTTGGACCATAATTTTCTTATTTTCACATTCTAAAATAAAACCGAGCTTTTTTCGAAAAATACAGCACATTGTTATATTATATACTGAATAGAAAAGTAGTAAAAATAAAATAAAAATCTGTTTATTTTTTGATATTGTTATATACCCGTCCGTATTTGAATGAATGTTGAAATTAAAAAAAAATACTATTTGTTAGACTGTATAATTAATAATTTTTTTAAATATACATTATCTACAATTTGTATTAACAAGATTTTTTTATGATCATTATTAAAGAAAAATAAAAAAAATTTGAAGAGCGAACTACCACTTCCGGTTTTATTTTCACCATAAGCTTCTTTCATCCTAGGACTGGAATGAAAAGCTTACGTTTATAGTGTCATCATAACATCTCCTTTGATTTAGGCTATACAATGGTGACAGACAGACAGACAAAAATGGTCTTAATCAACTCGGGGGACCGCAAGATGTATATATTCATTAAAATTGTTGATTTGAAAATTTAAACAATACTTTTCTTTTCTTTTACATGTATAACTGGAGTTACACCATTATTATTCTAAGCCACACATTTGCTATTAGAATTTCAACATTCAAAGAATTAAAATAATTAAACTCCATATTCTTCAAATAATTAAATTAATCCAACACCTTATTTCCAAATATTTCAAAGAAATATAACAACATAATATTATAATCTGTTAACTTCCAAAGAATAAAAAAATAAAACGGCAATTCTTGCCATCGAAATTCTCTGTAAAATTAAAATAGTACGAAATAACTTGTAATTACCAAATTCTTTAAAGATTACATTATATTGAATTCTTGACTAATACCTCCTTGTAACAGGTAAACAAAACCAATATAATGAAGTCTGAACTTCCAGATTTCTCTACGTAATAAAAGTATCCGACATATTCAATGTCTACAACTCGGTTTCTAAGAGCAAACAAACTCTATGAAACAGAAAACACTATACATTTTAGCTATGAAAGATCAAGCTCAGGCGATCAGGAGAGTAAAAATGTGGTTAACGACAACGAAGACCTTTGGAATTCCCCGATATTAAATGCCCTTATTAGCCAATAAAACTCAAAACTGTATATATTCCCAAACTAATCTATTTTTACATCATTCTTGATAATGGCATTAAGCCGAAACTAGTAGAAAATAAAATACATATAAGTGAAACAATACCAAGTAAATTTAATTTACAAACCAATATATTTTTGAAAATGTTTTACCAAGTGATTAATAAGAAAAAAGTATCCGATATATCAAGCTTTCTTCATTTTGTAGAATAGTCATTATTTTCTTTAGTTTAGTTTGATACAGAGGCTTCTAACCCAAATTAACAGGGTAAGAATCCATTTGAATCAATATTGTACATATTAATATAGACAACAATACCCATTTAAAATTAATAATTGTTCTTTTAAAATTTTTTAAAACTTGCAATTAACAGTGAGAACATGATTTGAAAGTCCTCGCCTCGATTAATATGAATTCCTGATTTATAATAATAATAATAATAGTTAAAAATGCCAAACTGCCTGGATGTTGCGTGCACGTTAAAGATCCCTACCGGTGGGTTGGAACTCCCACCGGGTTCGGCAAAATTCCCGGATATCTGTAGACCTAATCTCCGGCGTCATGATTGGCCTTAGCAGCGGAAATAGATGACGTAAAACCCAAAAAAAAAAAAAATTCAAAAAAATAATAATAATAATAGTTTATTTCTCAACAGATAAATCCATTTACAGAGAAACTTAATATTAACTTAAACTAAAAATTTAATCTAAAAATTTGTAAACTTAAAAATACCCATTAAATTTCAATTGTTCAACAATGGTTAAGTTTAGCTTAAGCTCAGTTTGAATTACATTCACCATAATATGATTTAATCAAAGCTTAACATAAATCAACAACGGTGCATATAAAAAAGTATTAATTATTCTTTATAAATAATTCATTTTGTGCTGTGCTTAAAGCTACACATTTATATTGATTTTTATTGAAATCATAAAAAAAGACAGAAAAGCCCGACACTAGGTACACCGAATAGAGTAATAATATAATCTTTCGTGTTCCGAAGCACTTATCCACAGTCGTAAAGTTTTATGGAAAAAATCTTTATCTAGCGCAATAAAGTTTATGTGGATCATTTGTATTATAATTCCGACTTTTTTGAGGATATGAAACGAAGGACGAATCCAGTGGAACTTCCCACGTTCGTAAATTATGCAAAAAGTAGTCAAAACTTCAGATAAGAAAAAGAATATATACATTTGCAAGAGATTAAGGATTAATAGCACTTTAGTTTTATGTGATATACATATAAAATGCTTAATAATAAACGGATCTTAAAAAAAAACATAAAACTGATATTCTTTTATAAAGTATTATATTTGAGAAAATAGTTTGCCAAATGGTCAAGAATTTCTAAACTGTAATTTCACTGTATGCTTAATCAAGAAGTGGTAACATTCGTTAAAAGCTTAAATTTACCAAACGCCGTAATTATCAGGATATGTATACTCTAAAGTAAAAATCCCTGTAAATTCGGAATACATAAATGAATCTACAATTGATATGCATATTTTATTTTAAAATCGTGTAAATTAATTCTACTATTTCCACGAAATGTGTATTTTTTACCGTGTTTCATCTAATGTGGGACGCGGACGTTTTTTCGAAATCGACTTCCGATGGCATCGCGTTTTGAAAAGTTATCGGGGGGATTGGGAAAAGAGGCAAACAGGCCGAAGAGACAGCTTTCTACCGTCTCTCAGGAGAGACCGGCCGATTGATAACGGACAATAAATTACTCCCGAGTCTTTTTATCTAGATCGACACTTTAATGGAAAACACTTATGCATTCACTCTTTTCATTAACTATTGTACGATACACAAACGGGAACGCTTGTATTGTGTTTAAATTGTGGGAATTAATACTGGACATTAATTATGACTGAAATTAATATGATATGTTATCTGTATTGCGGAATATTTTTAACGAAGAACATTTTTTGTTCCTCATATCAACTCTATAAACTTGTCTTTATGCCTATCCATCGTTTTTATAATTTCTTACATAAATAGTAGAAAAATATTTCAATTGTCGGACCATTCGATTGCGTGCAGGTGAAGGCGCCCGTGCAGCAACCCGCAGACCCGAGTTCGATCCTCCAGTCCGGGACGACTTTGTATTTTTCAACTTCTCCTGATCTGATTTATTCAAGATGAAGATATTTGAAACGAAATGAAAATGTATTATTACGTAAAAGACATGTTTATAAATACGGTTTAAGGAAAAGTAAATTACATATTAATAAAATACATTTTTACAAATCGAAAAAGAGGAAAAGCTTCCATTTCAAAAATAAAACTTAACAATACGTCAGATTTTCATAGATTGTTAAGGTATGAATAAACACACTCCTAACATTGGAAGAAACGAAAGTAATCGACTCTTAGTAAAAATACAGCTGCGCAAGTTTGGCATAAATATATGAGGCAGTTAGATGCAAAAGGGTGTAAGTATTTTTTTTTAGTTTTTAGTGGCGTAGAAAATCCGCCGAAGAAGCGTATATTTTTCATTTTTAATTTAAAACATATTTCCGCCATTTACAGCAAATGTGTTCATTCCAGACATTAGATAATGCATTATATTTAGCAAATCAAAGCAATTGAATTCTCAAATATGTAAAACTACGGTAGAGTAAACCTCTAAACATAACCTGTTTTAAAATCTTTAATTTAGTTCTCGTTCACTTTGTGGTACATCTTCATAACAATTTAATTAAAACACTTAACTTTGTTCTACCACTTTTAGTGGTAAAACAGTACCCACCCCATAACAAAGTTAGGTGTTTTAACATATTTTATTCTCGCCCTTATGTACGTTGTCAATACTGCCAATATTTTGAGTGTCATCGAAGTATGACTCACGTTTGAAATTTCCACTCATTTTTGACGTCATCAATTTCCGACCCTATTATAAAGTGGTATGAAACATATAAATATTCCTCAGTCATTAATCGTCATAGATTGTTAAAAAGATATTAAATCGTTGGAATTAATTGATTCTCAGCGAAATTTGAGTTACTCAATGATGACCAAACTATATATGTATTCACTTAATTGTAGAAAATTTGTGTCTTCTTAAAAATTAAATGTTCTTACTTAGTAAATGTTACACAGATTTCATTTACTACTAACAACTTTATTTCATGAAGCCAATAAATTTCCTATTTTAGTGTGCTCTTTTGATAAGATTTATTACAACTATTTATCATTTATGTAGCATACGTATTTTACATAAAGAAAAAAAACTATAGTGTATGACCCAATTCCTTTGTGGCAGAGTGGTAATAGCTATGTTTTACAGTACACACGTAGTTTTCTTCTCTACGCCATTAATAACGTCATGATGAAATATTAGGCGCAGCCATTCTGTTTTTCCCAGACTGGGCGCTTTTATTAAACGCGCGATTTACATAGTGTTTCTATTGCATTTTACTTTATATCGAATATGTATCCCTGTATCTCAAATATATTTCCTATTTATCAAATACATTCCTGTGCATTCCACTACATTTCCCTATATGTCAAAACCTTATCACAGTTTGTCAATTACCTTTCACTTCTCAGCAAAATAGCTGCAATTCATCAAAAAATGCATCTTAGCAATAAACTAAGAGGACTCGTTATCCGAAGAATGGATGCTGGCGTAGTAGTGTTACATACAGTGAATTTTTCTATTTGGTAAACATATGCATAAGGTGTAAATTTTCCGACATTCATTGATTTTTAAAAGAATTCAATTTAAAGCTTGAAACGAGTGTTTTCCACTCCCAGACTAAGCATGAAGTAAAATTTCGAGTTTAGAAAAGCCCCGTGAAAAATTTTCTGGGCTTTTCTAAACTCGAAATTTTATTTCATGCGCCACGCGGATAAAACACAGATTTCAAGTGAAGTTCGACTATACATAAATTTCATAATATTTTAGTGTTTAAACGCGTAGCGCATGAAGTAAAATTTCAAGTTTAGAAAAGCCCAGAAAATTTGTCTCGGGTCGCTGCCCGACCCTCGATTAATTTTCACGGGGCGTTTCTAAACTCAAAATTTTACTTCATGCTTAGTCTGGGAGTGGAAAACACTCGTTTAAAGCTTCAAATTAAATTAAAAAAAAAAACAAGGAATATCTAAAGATTTACAGAAAATAGGCTGAATTTGGAATACGTATACTTAAAAGAAAAACTCCCTGTATCTATAAATAAAAATAAAATATTTCCAGAACAAAGTTATTGTTCATGCAAAAATGATGAACAAAAATATTAAAGGGAAAAGTATTTTGTATATAGTGAAACTTATTTTGTAAATCGGGAAATCTTTTGTCATATATTTGTCAAGGTGAAAGATATTTAGGATATTGTTGATCAATAGTATACAATAGAAAAACTCTGTATTTGAATATGCAAATCTAAACGAAACCCCCTCAAATAATATTTATTTTTTACTCACATAAAATCAGAATTACTAAATAATCATACTCCTACAGTCTTATAAACCATTTTAAATATATTATTAAATTTAACAAAACTGTACGCGTATATAAAAAAAAACTGAGGGAAAAAGATTAAAATTATTATTCATTAAGAGCCAGTTGCACCAAACACGTTGAAGTGGTTCATCTCTGAACTCAAGTTCACAGTGACATTATAACAATAGGAACTGTCATCTTGAACTCGAGTTCATAGATGAACCAGTTAACGTTTTCTGGTGCAACTGGCCATTAATGAAATAAAAATGTTTGTAGAAAGTGAAATGATAAATCGCGTTTTTGTATTTCTTGAGATATTCTGCAAATAATAATTGTAAAATTTACATATGTTCGAAAGCGTAAACGCCATCTAATGCCCATTAGCTTAAGTAGCATCGTCAATAGCTGGCAAACTAAACGTTTGTATAAAGCAATTGTTCGTCCAAAACAGGGCTTTATTTTATAGAATACAAGTATCAGTGAATTCATATTTTTGATCATTCTAACATTTAATTTTATTTTATGTTTAATTTTAATAAAACAATTATGAATTTTAAAACACTGGTTTTGATTAATAGAAGTGAAACGGGATATGAAATTTCACGGTCGATTAAAAGTGGGCTTAGGGCGCCCGTGATTAATTTCCCAATCCCACTAATGCCACGATTTCGTGACTGAAAAGCCCGACATTAACAATTTCCTGGCACGAGATTTCACGCATTTTCAAGACGAAACATTTAAAAGTCTACACTCGAATTAATTATTCAATTCAACGCAATAAATCAGAATATATAGAAAAACATAAAATAATCAAGACACTTGATAATATCGGAATAAATTAAATTCTAAAATAAAATGATTTTATTCATATATTTTTATCAAAATGATTCCTTTAAGGTTGCGGTTTACTAGAGTGAGACAGACTCTGCCCAGCTATTTGCTAGAGTGAGATAGACCTACATTTCTATTTCCAGCATAAAAAGGTAAACGTAATATATCATGGACATTTTTTGAAAAGAATGTTGAGCTGATTGAGTGCAAAATGTGCGGACACCCTTGAATTTTACGTAGTACAAGTTTTTGTTGACTAAATAGGAGTAAATAAATGACTCAAAAAATAGCTACTTTCGGGATTTTTTTAACAAAAAAACTATATATCTTAATCGTTTTAAATTGGTGACATTACAATTCCCCAAGCTTTAGGATTATTTTGATGTATCATGTAATATTGTCCCATAATCAGAACATGAATGGTGCTGGAACTAGTGACTACCAAAAACGTTGGATTTTACTCATAATAAATCGCATCCTTAACGTTTTCCACATATTCGAAACCTCAGAAAAATAATGAATGGAACATATACTGCCTTTCAAAAAAATCAGAACACAAAGTATTTATTGGACGATTTTAATGAAATTTACAGAATTTGATCATGTAAATGAACTGCATCGATCAATTGTTTTGGTTACTATTTAATGGTATTTTTCCTTGATTTCACCATTATGAAGAGCTGCTGATTTTTTAATGTAATTGCTTCTAATATCCAAGTAGCCTCTGAGTAGTTTGACGTTTCAGTTTGTAAAACATAAAAAGATGCCCCGTGTTCGTCGGCGTGCACAATATCATCATCTAAGTGAATTTGAAAGGGGTCGCATTATTGGAATGCGAGAAGCGGGTTTTTCGGTTCGTGCTATTTATTTATTTATTTATTTATTTATTAACGGAATCTCCATTTTACTATTTTACTATATTTTACTATTGCTGAAAGGGTAGGCCGTAGTGTATCGGTGATCGTACGCTGCTGGTCTAGATGGTCCGAAGCTGGGAAGAATCGACGTAGACTTGGATCAGGACGTCCAAGAAGCACCACTGAGCGTGAAGATCGAGCTCTTCGTCTTACAACTTTAAGGGACAGATTTACAACGTCGCGGGCATTGGGAAATGACTGGTTGGCTCTAAATGGCCAAAGAGTATCCATGGCTACTGTTTACAGAAGAATCCGCAGTTTTGGTATAAGATCCTACCGTCCACAATTGTGTCTACCTCTTACTCCGCAGCATCGCAGAGCAAGACTTGATTGGTGCAGGGAAAGACAACATTGGACCCATGAATGGAATAACATTATCTTCAGCGATGAGTCTCGGTTCTGTTTATGGGCTCATGATGGTCGCAGAAGAGTGAGACGTCGACGCGGTGAACGCAGAATTTTTCAATTTGCTGTTGAAAGACATACGGCTCTTACACAGGGAGTTATGGTTTGGGGGGCGATAGCATATGGTAGTCGGTCTCCTCTAGTTTTTTTAGAAGCAAGTCTTAACACGATTCGGTATATTGACAACATTTTACGGCCAGTGTTAGTGCCCTATGTAAATGGCTTGCAGAACTCCATTTTTCAGCAAAATAATGCTCGACTTCACACAGCGGCCATTACAAGACAGTTTTTTGATAGTGCCGAAATCAATTTGTTACCTTGGCCATCTCGTTCTCCAGATCTATCGCCAATAGAACATGTTTGGGATATGATAGGTGTTAGAATAAGTAACTTACAGCGCCCCGCTAACACTGTAATGGAACTTAGAGGTCAAATTATCGAAGTTTGGAATGAAATACCCCAAGTCGATATTGACAGCCTGATTTATAGCATGCCTCGACGTGTTAATGAGTGTTTGGGAAATCGTGGAGGCCCAACACATTATTAATTTTTATTCATTTGTTTTTTTGTTTTTCAAGTTGATTTTTTGATCATCGATACAGTTACAGTTCGTTTACATGATCAAATAGTGTAAATTTTATTAAAATCGTGCAATAAATACTTGGTGTTCTGATTTTTTTGAAAGGCAGTATAGATCAACTTTTCAAGAATAACAAAATTATTCCTCTTGGGTCTGAAATGATGTTCAATATTCCACGCACTTATTTCTCGGGTTTCCTGAATGATAATGTTCATTTTTAGAGAATGGTTTATTTATGTTAGATAAACTAAACCAGCCCTGCTAATAAACTGTTAAAATTATAATTAGAAAAATATCTTCAACTAAGGCCGAAGGACTTAGGTCGCTGACTATTTGTATATTTTTTAATTACATATTAGATCTTATTAATCATTACTTTGAATTAGTTTTTCTTTAAATTGTCTTCAAAACGGCGCTCTAGCGTTTTCAAGCGTTCATGTAATTAGCAGATATTATTATAAACTGATATTATTTTCTTAATTCTGGATATTTAATTTGAACACTTGGTTTGTTTCACTAATTTATATTTTCTTCGACTAGTTTCGACCATTGGTCACCTTCAAGGAGGAAGGAGGAATGACCAATGGTTGAAACTTGTCGGAGAAATTATAAATTAGTGAAACAAACCAAGTTTTTTATTAAATATCCAGAATAAGATACAAACATGTTTTACCACAGGTTTAGTGAGAAATTAGTTAAACATATTATTTTCTTAATTTGTATTTTAGAAAAAATGTATTGATCGACGGAGAATAAAATGACAGACACTCAAAGTTGAGAAAACTAATTTTAGTTTAATTGCAATATTTCTCGGGTTTCCTGAATGATAATGTTCATTTTTAGAGGATGGTTTATTTATGTTAGACAAACTAAACCAGCCTTGCTAATAAACTGTTAAAATTATAATTAGAAAAATATCTTTAACTAAGGCCGAAGGACTTAGGTCGCTGACTATTTGTATATTTTTTAATTACATATTAGATCTTATTAATCATTACTTTGAATTAGTTTTTCTTTAAATTGTCTTCAAAACGGCGCTCTAGCGTTTTCAAGCGTTCATGTAATTAGCAGATATTATTATAAACTGATATTATTTTCTTAATTCTGGATATTTCATTTGAACACTTGGTTTGTTTCACTAATTTATATTTTCTTCGACTAGTTTCGACCATTGGTCATCTTCAAAGAGGAAGGAGGAATGACCAATGGTTGAAACTTGTCGGAGAAATTATAAATTAGTAAAACAAACCAAGTGTTGTAATTAAATATCCAGAATTAGATACAAAAATGTTTTACCACGGGTTTAGTGAGAAATTAGTTAAACATATATTTTCTTAATTTGTATTTTAGAAAAAATGTATT
This sequence comes from Philonthus cognatus, assembly GCA_932526585.2. Classification (NCBI taxonomy): domain Eukaryota; kingdom Metazoa; phylum Arthropoda; class Insecta; order Coleoptera; family Staphylinidae; genus Philonthus; species Philonthus cognatus. Next base: position 43,509,563 of record OW052244.1, read on the forward strand.
GATCGACGGAGAATAAAATGACAGACACTCAAAGTTGAGAAAACTAATTTTAGTATAATTGCAATGACCTCAAAAATGCAAGTTTCATTCGACTTTAAGCTTTCGTATTTTCGTTTCTATACTCTGTTTTTTTTTAATATGACCAAACTTGAGGTGTATTTACTGCGAACGGTTACAGTCCTGCTTTAACAGTAGGGTTTTCTAAACATCAAATTTTGACACATAAAAAAAACTGTTATTCCTTACTACCCTTTTTATTTGTATCGTTAGATGTACATTTCGAGACACAAGGTGCTCATTATCAATAACAAACAATTTGTTATTGATAATGAGCGCCTTGTATCTCGAAATGTACATCTAATGATACAAATTAAAAGTGAAGGAATAACAATCTTTTTATGTGTAATAATCACTTCACGTAAACTCGAAAACATACAGTTATTAAATTTTGAGTTGTTGGCAAATTATTATCAATGTGACAAATAAATCATACTTTGTCAAATAAATTGTCACGATGCAGAGATTTTCACAAAAGGGAACGCTATAACTTGCAACTTTACAACACATACAGGGAATTTTTCTTTCAAGTATTCTTTCACATATTCCATATGAACATTTGTAAAAATAATAACCATGTGATCAAACCTTAGGTTAAGGTATATTTTAAACTTCACTTTAAATCAGTGTTTTATACGCGTGGCGCATGAAGTAAAATTTCGAGTTTAGAAAAGCCCCGTGAAAATTTGTCGAGAGTCGCTGCGCGACTCTCGACAAATTTTCTACGCGGGGCTTTTCTAAACTCGAAATTTTACTTCATGCTTAGTCTGGGAGTGGAAAACACTCGTTACAGTTTTTAAATTGAAAGTTGTAAATAAGATCCCGAATGTCTGAAAGTGTACATTGAAATTTACATTACACTTCAACATTCCTGTACGTTTTCTGTTTATTTCAATATTTTTTTTTTATTGAAGGTCTAAAGCACATATGGGCTACCTTAGGTTAAGGTATATTTTAAACTTCTCTTTAAATCAGTGTTTTATACGCGTGGCACATGAAGTAAAATTTCGAGTTTAGAAAAGCCCCGTGAAAATTTGTCGAGAGTCGCTGCGCGACTCTCGACAAATTTTCTACGCAGGGCTTTTCTAAACTCGAAATTTTACTTCATGCTTAGTCTGGGAGTGGAAAACACTCGTTACAGTTTTTAAATTGAAAGTTGTAAATAAGATCACGAATGTCTGAAAATTTACATTGAAATTTACATTACACTTCAACATTCCTGTACGTTTTCTGTTTATTTCAATATTTTTTTTTATTGAAGGTCTAAAGCACATATGGGCAACCCCCGGCCCGCTGTAAGATATGATCCGGCCCGCGAGACATTTTGAAAAAACCCAATTATCCCAAAATGGATATGTGACTTAGCATTTCTGGTCGATCTTACAGGCTATTTGAATGATTTAAATTTGAAACTTTAAAAACAAGGACAGTTAGTAAATGATCTGTTCAGCCATTTAAAAGCGTTTCAGATCAAACTACGCTTGTGGGAGTCACAGATGCTGTCTGGTTACAGTTACCATTTCAACACGCTCTCTGCGTATGAAAATATTTCTTATGCTCAATATGCTGAAGAACTCAAGTTACTGTTGGAACAATTTTCGAACAGATTTTGCGACTTCAAAAACATGGAAGACTGTTTCAGTTTATTTGCTACTCCTACAACATATATTGTACAAAATGCTCCAATACACTTACAAATGGAGTTGATCGAGATTCAAAAAAACTCACTCCTAAAATCCAAATTTGAAGACGTAGAGTTGTGCGATTTCTACAAAAAATACCCAGAAGAAGACAATTTTCCGCAGCTTAGAAAATTCGCAAGAAGATTGATTTGTGCGTTTTGCAGTACTTATAAATGCGAACAGTTCTTTTCATTGATGAAAGTTAATAAATCAACACATCGTGCAAGACTGACTGACGATAATTTGGAAAATTCTTTACGTCTTTGTGTCAGTGGAATTAATCCAAATATCGATGGATTAGTTTCCCAAATTCAAGCTCAAGTGTCTAATTGATTTCGCTGTATTTTCGTAGTTTGTAACAATTGCAAATTTAAAGATTTAATTATAATCTACCATTTTTTTTAATTTCATTTTGTTATTTTAATAAATTGTACTATAATAGCATTGTCGTATTATTTCATGTCTAATATCTATCGCAAAAAATATTATCACTACTTTAAAATGCACTAACTACTTTTAAACGCGGCCCGCGAACGTATTTGCACGCTAAAGTTTGGCCCTCAACATGTCAAAGGTTGCCCATAAATGGTCTAAAGAATAGCTATAATGATGAGGAGTAAATTTCGAAACGCGTGTATAGATAGCTTAAGACAATTAATATTCATTTCCTGTAATTTTTTCAATTTATTTTAATTTCCTGTTGGTTCATTTAGTTTGGTGAGAGATTAATTTGACCTGATGTTGCATTTTGCATATAAATTATGCATAGAACAGTAAATCTGTCGTGTAACTCAAATATTCATTCTATAATCCTATATCTGTCGGGGTATTAGCTCGGGAAATAGTTGTTTCAATGAATATTTGGAGACTTATCTCAACGAGGCTAAATTTTTGCAGAAAGTCGATATTAATTTTAATTCGTTTTTATATTTTGTAAATCGTATTATGTATACCTAAAAGAAAAATCCCTTGTATTTAGAACTTTTTTAAAAATTTGACCATATAAATGGGCAGATAATAAAATACTTTTTTTGAAATTTGTACATATAAATGGGCAGATAATAAAGAAGTCAAGTATTCCTGATAACTGTATGTTTTTGAGTTTACGTGAAGTGATTATTAGGTGTTAGGAGCAAGAAATATTACCTGATCCTCCTATCCTACCTGATCCTCCTATCCTACCTGATCCTCAGAGACACTTTATTAAATTGGTAGTAGATACAAATAATTTGAGGCGGTGATAGATAAATACATTTGCAATCGTAATCTTTGTGAGTTAATTGAATTGTCATATTAATGTCAGATTTCCCTTCACATAACCTACAAATTAAAAGTTGATTTACAACATAACATTTAATTAATCTTGTCCTAACCTAAAACACACAATCTGCATCACACCATTAAATTTTTGAAATGTCAAAATTGATTGGTCATATTAAAAAAAATGGTGATGTGTCCATCATAGTACTTTCCCCCGTAAATTGTGTATTAAATCACTTTTTAAAGTTTGTAAAGATGCTAATGAATCACCCTGTAGAAAATTGTTTTTGAAAGTTCCCGAAAAACGTTCTTCTTTTTATAACATATTACGAAGTGGTCTTCAATAACTAGATAAAACACACAACTTTTGAAATATCTCAAAAACTAAGAGTGCTATGACAAAAAGTAAGTGAACAATACATCTTCATTTTGTTATTATCTACAACTTTTATTTGAAAGATTTTTTTGTTTGATGAACATTTATTGAAAAAATCTGAAAAAACTGAAAAACGCTAGGAGTAAAGTACCACATCCGGTTTTCCGATTTTCACCAAAAGCTTTTCAGTTCTTCCGATTGTAACAAAAAGCTTAAGTTTCAAGTTTCATCTCGATATCTTTAGCGGTTTTTGCGGTACAGCGCACACAGACACACACACAGACAGACAGACAGACATTTTTCAAAAATGGTCTTATTCGACTCAGGGAACCTCAAAACGGATATTTCCGCTAAAATTTTTGATTTAAAAATTTTCACGAAAACAATACTTTCCCTTTGTATTACATACGGGGGAAAGTAAAAAACAGATTATACTTGACTAATTTTTTTTACGACTCATTTCCTCAAGCCCTGAATTTTTTGATTGGTCATATTAAAAAATAACAGATTATACTTGACTAAATTTTTTTACGACTAATTTCCTCAAGCCTTGAATTTTTTGATTGGTTATATTGAGAAAAAAAAAACAGATTATACTTGACTATTTTTTTTACGATTCATATCCTCAAGCCCTGAATTTTTTGATTGGTCATATAAAAAAAAAACAAATTATACTTGACTAATTTTTTTTACTGATTTCCTTAAGCCCTGAATTTTCTTCACGTTTGTCTAAAAACATACGGTTCTTTTGTTTACGCACGTTGATGACCTATCGTGCACGATCTTCCTATCGCCGTTTTCTTCCTACTACTTCTTCTTCTTCTGCTTCTCATTCTTCTCCTCAGGAGTAGGAAAAGTTAATCGAGGCGAACATATGGGATGTCGAGGAACAACAGTTGAGTCAGTCGCGGTCCGGCTTTGCGGTCACTTCGCGATCAAGTCTCTTCTCCAAAAACACACGAACAAAAATTCATAAAATTTATAAAAATAAAAATTAAATTTAGTGAAACAAACCAAGTGACTTTTATTTAATTATCAATATTGTAAACATGATTCATTAAGTGATTAATGAGAAACAAATTGAAGGTAAATTTTGTGTCATAGCGATGAAATCTCGCCCAAAAATGTAACTAAAAGTTTATTGTAATAAAATAAAGTAAAGTTTTGTACCGGAAGGTTTGTAGATCTTGACAGTACTTCTAAATAAAACTTTGTTTTAAGTATTATCCAGTGCCAAAAATAATAAATAATTCTAGACTTAGTTAATCAACAAATTTAAGTGTTTTAATTAGGGCTGGGAATTTGAATACTCGAATATTAAAATATTATTCATATTTAAAAGTAGCAAATATTAAAATGATTAAACTATTTTTTTTTCTAATATTTAAAGCCGCTTTCACTAACTTCAACTAAATCTCATTCGTAGATTAAATTTATTTGTCGATTAAAATAGACATTTTCCATATCATAAATATCAATGTCTTGTGAATTGATTGATTTTTTGACATGTACACTTCTGTGCAATAAAATTAAGCAAAACATGTTATAGTTTAATCCATTAACGGCCGAGCAATTGTAGAGTTACCTCTAAAAGTTAATTTTAGGTAAAATTCTGCATTTCTTTTTATGATTTCTATGAGTCACTTATTGAATTACATACTGGGATTTTTTTTAAATATACATGTATAATTTCATTCGTTCGTCGATTCTATATAAAAACGTGCAAAATGAACTTTAGAACGAGTGTGTCCACTCCCAGACTAAGCATGAAGTAAAATTTCGAGTTGAGAAAAGCCTAAAAGTTTGGTTTGGTCGCCCCGCGAAGCGGAGCGACCAAATCAAACTTTCAGGCTTTTCTAAACTCGAAATTTTACTTCATGCGCCTCGCGTATACCTCACCGAAATATTGTGAAGTTAGAAATACACTGACATTTGTTTTTATAATGAGTAAAAATCGAAAAAATTAAATAAAATATTTACAGTTTTCTTTCCACATTTTCAAGTTGAGTAAAATAATATAATATCGTATGTTTAATAAAATAAAACCTGTGTACCAGTGTCAATCAATAATCAATCTTAACCAAGTGTGTTATTTACTAATAGTGTTGATATGGAATTTCACCAAGTAACAGCCTCAACTATTAAATTATTAACTCTGAAATTATACATTATAATTATTATGTTTGACGCTTTATATGACAATTCCTAAAGCGTGTAGCCAACATAAATTTAAAAAAAAGATAAAATCATAGCACCCTAGAGTTTTTTTTTTATTGAACATATGATATACCAGATTAACTTATTTAGTTATTTATTCAACAAAAAATTAATATAATGTTGCGTATGCACCAATGGCGCTTAATGGGTTTAAACGGACGTGATGAGTTTCCTAGTTACAAAAATATGTAAATATGTCAATTGCCTGAATGTCAAAATGCAACGTTATTTAGACAACAATTCAAAAACTCGAATTCTAACTAAAATAGAAGATGGTTTTTCTATTTCGGTTTTGTTGTATTTATTACGAGCGTTTTTTTTCAAAAGGTCGCAGTTTTGGTTTTTTAATAAAGGTGTTATTTTCTAGTTATGGTGTTTTATCATTTATTGAAACTGCTGCTAGGCCAGTGATGGGGAAACTACGGCCCGCGGCCCAAGTCCGGCCCGCGGAAAGGTTTAATCCGGCCCGTTTAAGAGTGCCGTCGTGAGAATGTTTGAACGCGTTCTTACTTCGTAATGTGACGACCCGCATAAAAACTACCTACCTACGATTAAGCATTATTCTTTGGCCCGCTACGATTGTCTGGTTATTACAAATGGCTCGTCTTAAAAAAAGTTTCCCCACCACTGTGCTAGGCAATCAACACAGATCCAAATTATACAGCTAGAATATTGTGAAAAATAGTTAAAAGACTTGTGCTTAATTTTATTCCACAGAAGTGTACGTAACTATTACTAGATTTTAATCGATTGGTCCATTTAACTGACGTTGGCGAAATCCTTCATTAGCGTTGGAAAACATGACTGGTCTAACTGCAAAACTCGCACTCTTCATTTTTTGAAAAATTAATTTGGAGGTTTTTTTATGTCCGCCATGTTAAAGTACAAGTGTTTTTTGCGATTTGCCAAAAGTTTTCAAAACCAGAGAATGTCAGTTTTGCAGTTAGACCACATACATATTAGATATTTTCTAACACTAAATTATTAAAACATTTGAATATTCAAATAGTTTTATTAAGTATGAGAGTGTGTTTACGGTTTCATGTTAGCATATGTGATATTTAAATATTTGAATTCCCAGCCTTAGTTTTAATATTATTTTCAAATTATTAAATCTTAGTACAATTTATGTATGGTTAAAACCAAGTGAGTAATGAAATTAAACAAACTATTCATTTTCTGTGAAGTTATAAAGATAAAATGTGTGCATAAACTTCTGACGAATGATTTTGAAGGTATACCGGGTGTTCGATAATAAACGCCTTACGCCATAACTCTGTTAGTTATTGACCGATTTGAATGAACTAAAAAACAAAGCCAATGGGTGTTTCAATACTATAAATTGACAGTAGTTATATGTATATTTTTTAAATTAACTTTATTGCCAAATAGTAGTAAGCTTTAAATTTTCAAATAGCTGCATATATTTTTGTCATTTTATTATATTAGACATTGCTTTTCTGAATCCAATTATGCCCGGTATGTTGATTTTAATTTAATATCTATACCAGAAAATAAATATAATAATTCTTGTTCACATGATTTTTTGGCAATAAATGAATTGTGCTTTGAACAAAAATTAGCCTTTTAATACTGTTTAAATTGGTTATTGGTTTATATTTAATCCGTGTGTTTTGTTAACTAATTACATTCACAGTGTGTTATTATTTTAAATGCAACTTTTATATTTAGCAAATACTTCTTTTTTATTTGAAACATGCATAATGTATACGCTGTAAATTTTCAGACAATCGTCGATTTTTAGTTCAATTTAAAGTTCGAGCGAGTGTTTCCACTCCCAGACTAAGCATAAAGTAAAATTTCGAGTTTAGAAAAGCCTTAAAATTTTTTACGCGACCAAACCAAATTTTAAGGCTTTTTTAAACTCGAAATTTTACTTTATGCGCCACGCGTATTAAACACTGAAATACTGTTAAGTTAAAAATACACTTTTAAGATGAGTAATAATGCAAATATTTAAATAACCAACATGTTTTTCAACATGTTGACTTAAGAATGTGTCAAGTCAGGTCAAATAATACAATGTATAAAATTAACTTACATATTTAGTTAGTAATTAAAAATAATATAATAATGTTGTGTTATTCTCATTTATTCTATTCTACATTAAGTTAATCAATATCGAGACGTGTTTCAATATTTTTTACCACTTTATTTTAATAATTCTACTACTAGTTGTAACGTAGGTACTTATTTGTTGTGTCGATATTATGCATGTTTGACATAACCTTACAATTAATGACAGTTGACACTTTTTTCACAATGCACACTAATTATAATTTTTGAAAAATATAATTTTAAATACAAGATTTATTTTAATTTTTTTTCGACAAAAATATTGAACAAAAAACAAGAAATCTGGCATTATTGGATTCAGAAAAATGATGTCTAATTTAATTAAATTTAAAAATTATTGGTAGCTATTTAAAAATGTTAAGTAGGCTATTATTTCGCAAAGAAGTTATTATTGAAAAACATAAACATGCATGTCGTTTTTTAGTATTTATACGGCCATTGACTTTAATCAGTTAAGGCGTTGGATATTTTTTATGGAACACCCGGTATGCAGGAATGATTAACACATAAAATCTTATCATGCCTTTAAAAAAGGAATTGTTTTTAAAATGATGATATCATTTATTAGGATAATAATAATTTATAATCTTTATTTCCTTAACAGGAAACAGCTTAATTACAAATGAATATATATATATATATATATATATATATATATATATACCGGGTGTGGCACTTAAGACGCCTCGGACCATAGCTCCTTTACGATAAAAGCTATCGAAAAAAATCTAAGAGCAAAGTGGTGCATAATTACCGTCGCTATGTTTCAAAAATATTTCTAAACATCAGTGGCGTGCCGTACTCCAGAGATTGTTTTGTAGAGAAACTAATTGACGCCGGCGCCTAAATTTTGAATTGAGGTACAGGTTAAGACCTCGTATACCTTCACATAATTTTTTTTCGTGTAATTTATGGAAAAATAATAATTTTTGATTGAACTTCGCATGTTGTAATTTTTTCGAAAATTTCAAATGGCACCCCCCTAAAAAAATTACGGCGTTGTACAGCCAAAACTCTAAATTTTTCATTGGTACAAAAAAAATTACATATTGCATAACAAAATTTCGGAGAAAAAAGGAATTTCATCCCAAATGTCTGGAAAGGTTAGTTTCTCTACAAAACAATCTCAAAAATGGGGCGCAATTTTAAAAGAAGGGGTTATAACAGCAAAACCGCTAAAGTGAAGGGTATAACATGTTAGATAAAAAAATAAGTACTCTTCGAGCACTTTCCAAATCTGGGGCATTCCATTTAAAAAAACATAAGTTTGGTACGCCACTGGAGTACGGCACGCCACTGATGATTAGAAATATTTTTTTTTCCTTAACAGTAAACAGCTTAATTACAAATGAAAAAAAAAACAAAGACAAGAGGGTGCTGCACAACATACAATTCAAAAAAGGACAATGATAGTGATGATATCATCACTTTATTCATTATTTTCTAATAGAAAAAAGTGTTAATTAACAAAATCACTTTCAATAAAAAATCGAATGTGATTTACATAAAAAATAACTGTGTTATAAAGATGATAATAATAATAAAATCAGTGACGAATGGATTTAATCTTCACAAAAAACTCAACACCCGACAATAAAAATGTTCTCCTTCACTCTTCTTCTGCTCCTGCTGTCCATCATAGTGAAGTTGGAGGGCATCAGCGGGACGAAATGGGACGGGATCACGCCCTGGTTTTCGGATTCGTGTAAGTCGTGAATGGTTGCATGAACGGCACTTTGTAAAAGTCGTGAATGGTTGGAAAACCAGCATGAATGACAGGTGATTAAAATGTAGCGCTACGGCGATTAGCTATCGGATCGTACAAGACGATTACAATGCTGTAACCAACCTCGTGAGTCAACATCAGACTAAACAATCGATACAAAGTGAACATGTTTTGCAATAAGAAATAATTTGTTATGGTAAACTGTTTACGCATTAATTTCTAGATATGTATTTAATTTACTTAAAATTGCATTTAGAGGAAAATGCACACATTTAAAACCACTTTTTATCTTAATTTTACGACAAAAGTTCCGAAGAATAATGAATTTGACATTAGAAATACATCCAGTAAGTAACTTGGAACAAAAGGCAATGCTGATGATAAGAAGAAAAAGGATATCGAAGCTCTTAAAACTATCTTAGGGCCCTCAATCTCATTTGTGCCTAAATTAGTAATTCGCTTAGGAAAAGAGTCCGGCAAACCTAGGCCACTGAAAGTGTCTTTAGCTGATCATCACTCTGCAATTCAAGTACTCAAAGCTGTGCGTACTTTGAATACTGGTGCGGTGAAATTTTATGCCGATCGTACGAACATTCAACGAAATCAGCTAAAGACTTTAAACGACGAACTTACTTTACTCAAAAATTCGGGTGAAACGGACTTGACAATTAAATATAGGAATGGAGTCCCGAGTATAGTCAGTACTCGATCATCAGGAGTTGCAGTTAATAAGCCAAAAAACTAGTTGTGTATATCCAGAACATCGGAGGCCTTAAATCAAAAATTCGTGATTTACATCTTAAGGTTAGCTGTTGTGTTTATGACGTCATAATTCTTATTGAAACGTGGTTCGATGATTCCGTGTTAAATTCTGAATTAAACTTATCGAACTATAATATTCGAACTATAATATTCCCCCACCTCTACTTTTAGCACTAGTTAAGATTGTTCTATATCTTAACTAGTGCTAAAAGTAGAGGTGGGGGAGTCCTTATTGCCGTTAAGTCTGATCTAAATAGCATTAAATTGGATTCATCAGTAAATATTGTGGAACACTTATTTGTTAAAATTAATGATGAATTAATACTTGGTGCTTCTTATATTTCACCTATGTCCCCCTGTAATATATATGAACAACATGCATTAGCTATTGATCAAATCTGTTTGGATAACCCTAGTTCTGATTATATTTTCTGTGGGGATTTTAACTTACCAACTGCAGTTTGGGACTTTTCGGGTTATAGCTTATTGTCTTACTCAAATACATCCCAGTGTGCCCGTGCATTTCTGATTCTTTTAATTTTAATGATTTGCGTCAAAAGAACCGCATTCCAAATGAACATGGCATATTTCTTGATTTAATATTTTCTAATTTACTTAATATTAATATTATAACATCCAGTGATCCATTACTCAATAATAGTTATCATCACATATCCTATGATATTACTGTGAACTTATCAAAGACATTTAGTCCTTTATACACTGATTATATTTATTATGATTTCAAATCAGCTAATTACAGCGCCATGAATGATTATCTTTGCAATGTTGATTGGAGTCTAGCATTTCAGGAACCAAATATTGATTTAAACTTAAATAATTTCTATAACATCATTAATCATGCCCTCTCATTATATGTGCCTTCTAAATATTATAAATCATCAAATTATCCAAAATGGTTTAATCGTGAACTCATTGATTTAATTATATCTAAGAAAAAAGCCCATGTCGCTTTTAAAAAAAGTGGTCGTGTTACTGATTATGAAACATTCAAAAATCTTAGATCTTCTTGTTGCAATTTAAGTGAAACACTTTATGAATCCTATATTCGGAAAATTGAGGATACCATAAAAGTTAATTCTAAAGTATTTTGGTCTTTTGTTAATGAGTGCAAAAACATAAAAGGTTTTCCAAATAAAATGAATTTTAATGATACACAATGCAATGCTGGAAGTTCTTGTGTTGATTTATTTGCTGACTATTTCTGCACTGTTTACAATGAGGATATAATTGATGCTCTATTATTCAATTATGATCATAAAATATCTTGCTCAAGGTTTAGTCTAAAAACTTCCGATATATTTAATTCAATCAATGAGTTAAGTGACTCACTTAGCTCTGGGCCGGATGGTTTACCCCCTTATTTTGTAAAACAATGTATTTATTCACTGACTACCCCGATTGAAACATTATTCAATAAATCTATTAATACCGGGGTGTTTCCTTCATCAACCCTATTTTCAAAGAGGGCTCGAGAGAAGTCATACAAAATTATAGAGGAGTTTCTATCCAGTCCGCAATTCCTAAAATGCTAGATAAACTAATATCCGATCAACTCATTTGGTGCTACAGGAATATTATTTGTGACGAACAACATGGGTTTTTAAAGGGCAGGTCTACAACGTCTAATTTGCTTTCCTACCAGATGTATCTGATGAGTGCTTTGGAAAGGGGTCGTCAGGTTGATTCTGTTTACACTGATTTTTCCAAAGCCTTCGATCGTGTTAGTCACTCTGTTCTCTTAAATAAACTTGAAGGCTTGGGATTTAGTGATTTTGTGACAAAATGGTTCGCAAGCTATTTACGGGAACGTAAACAGTTTGTTAAGATTGATAACTTCGTCTCCAGAGCAATCAACGTTACATCTGGGGTCCCCCAGGGCTCACACTGTGAGCCAATTCTGTTCTTGATCTTTATAAATGACATTGGGAGTTATATTAAAAATAGTCAATTTCTGATGTTTGCTGATGATGTTAAAATATTCAAAGTAATTGAGAGAAGTTCGGATCATGCGCTTTTACAATCTGATTTATATAACTTGGCTAATTGGTGCGCATGCAATCATCTTCATCTCAATTTGAAAAAATGTATGTCAATTTCTTTTTGTCGCCATAGCAATAATAGCAAGTTTGAGTATTCAATTAATGATAATAAATTGCCCCTGGTCGAGACAGTGCGTGATTTGGGTATTATATTTGATTCTCGCTTAAATTTTGTTACCCATTTGAATAAGATCTCTAGTAAAGCTCTTTCTATGCTCGGTTTCATTAATAGATTTTCGAAACACTTTGGCGTGGATACGTTCAAAACCCTTTACGTCAGTTTGGTAAGGCCACATTTGGAATATTGTTCTGCAATTTGGTCTCCTTACCACAACTGTAACATTGAAATCATTGAAAAAGTTCAGAATAGGTTCTTACTACTAGTATCTTTTAAAATGGGGATCGCACGCATTGACTATAGTCGGTCACACATATTGAATTGTCTTAATTTAAAATCTTTAGAATATAGAAGAATATCACTTGACTTATGCTATGGGTTCAAACTGATTAATGGACATGTCAATTGCAGTTTTTTATTATCATTGTTGAACTTTAAATTTTTTTTCCAGTTCGTTGTAGGCCCTTATTTCGTTTAAACTTCCATCGAACATTTTATGGTTCCCATAATCCTGTGGCACGTATAATGCGGTATTGTAATGTCCTTATGTTGTATCCCAACTTTTACATTTTTAGTAATTCTTACAGTGTATTCAAACGCCATTTACAGTTTATTAATCTGGATATTGTTAATTAGTGTATTTTTGTTTGTTATATTATATTTCTCACTCTATTTATATGTTTTTAAAAGTAATATTATGTTTATCTTATATCACTATTTTTAATTGTGTATTGATGTATAAAGGAGATTTCCGTTGATAAATAAAATAAAAAAATAAAAAAGCCATCACTAACCAACGTCCCGTTATAGCTCTAAAATCGAAACAAACAATTGAGAAGTTGCACATTGCCAAATTTTCCAAGTTGTGAACACAACTTAACTCAATATTAAATTAATTTGTTTGGTAAATTTTTTTAAATTTTTGGTAAACCAGAATAATTACTAAAATTTGAATTAAGATAAACTCAACTACGGATTGAGATTTATGGACACCCTGTATACAAGGTGCTCGTATTTCGACAGAATTTATGGGGGTCTCAGTTATTTAAAGAGATAGAGAGTCGGTAAAATTAGGGCAAAGTTGCGTATTTTAGGGCCTAACAATAATCGGAAAACAATTTTAAATATCATTTTTGTTTTCGAGATATCAACAAAAAACTGATTTTTGAAAAATCGTTTTTATTATTTTATTCAAAAACTACTGAATCTGGACATTTAGAACTTTGACAATATACAGGCACTTTTTAATGAGGAATCTAGTAGCATATATTTTTTGATATTATCTAAAAAACGAAAGAAGATATTTCAAATTTGTTTTTAGATTATTAAGTATTCGGAATTTGAAATAATTAAAGAAAACGCCCTGTATATTTTATATATATCTTGGTTATTTAAAGAGATAGAGTGTCGGTTAAATTGGGGCAAAGTTGCGTAATTTAGGGTGCAATTACGCAACTTTGCCCCAATTTAACCGACACTCTATCTCTTTAAATAACCAAGATATATATAAAATATACAGGGCGTTTTCTTTAATTATTTCAAATTCCGAATACTTGCCGTAAATCTTTAGATATTCGTTGTTTTTTCTAAGAGTTCAATTTGAAGCTATAAACGAGTGTTTTCCACTCCCAGACTAAGCATGAAGTAAAATTTCGAGTTTAGAAAAGCCCCGTGAAAATTTGTTTGGGCTTTTCTAAACTCGAAATTTTACTTCATGCGCCACACGTATAAAACACTAAAATATTGTAAAATTTACGTACATTTGAACTTCACTTGAAATCAGTATTATGGCGTGGCGCATGAAGTAACATTTCGAGTTAAGAAAAGCCCAGAAAAATTTTCACGGGGCTTTCCTAAACCCGAAATTTTACTTCATGCTTAGTCTGGGAGTGGAAAACACTCCCAGACTAACACTAATATGATATGATCATAATAATTGTTGATTGATACTAAATAAGTCAGAAATGCCTAGTATGCGAAGAATATTCACTAAATATTCACAGGACCCAAAAAATCGCCGAATGCCGCACATTCAATTTGGTCAATTATAAATGAAAAAATATTTTTTCCGATTCAACACTTGAATCAACATTTCTTGGCATTCCGCATTCCTATTCAAAACATGAATCCAGAAATACAATTATATTTACAAAATGTATTAGAAAATATTTTAATAACGTCTTTTTTTGTTGTGTATCAATAACATAATGAATAAATGAACGGTCCGCGTCAGAAAAAATATACTTACAACTCAAGGTCGGGAGCCGGGAGCCCGTGTTGCGACAAATGCCGTACACGAATCAATCCTAATTTCTTTCCACATGTTTTTAGAAATCACAGTATATTTTTAAAATATTACTAAGAAGGCACGATGTTGCCCCCAATTTATTGAAAGTATAATCAAAATGTACATTGTTCTTATGGAGATTTCTAAGCAACGATTAATTTTATCTATCATTTATTTTAGATCAATCTATTTAATACAACATGTTTATAAAAATTACCTTAATAAATTAAAGCAATATAAGGAAGAAATAATGTTTCCTATGGAAGTAATACACAGATTTATGTGTTCCATCATTTAATTTATATTTAATCTAAGAAACATTTAAAAAACAATACTATAAATTTATTCGCAAAGCTTCAATGTACAATATGTATAAGTTTCAATGCTCTATTTTCATTATTGTGGAAGATTAATCGTTGTTCGTTCTTATGGCCAAATAACATGTAAATTTCCGACCTTAAGGCAACCATGTTATATGTTACACCATTAAAAAGAACAGGAAATTTGAGCTGGAAATCATGTGCCATATGTCAAAACAAAAAACAGTAAATGGGAAACAAATAAAGACACCCTGTACAAAATCCCCAATCATTATATTTTTAAGAACTCATTTAGTTTATGTACTAAGTCCCAAATCCATATCTTGCTAATTAACAATGTTATAGTAAGATAACATTTATCTAATGTTTATAGTTTCATTATATTTTATTTGATTAATAATATTACATTGTAATTGTATGTACAAATGGTGTTTAATGTCAATTAATTTACTTTACTCCAATAGATTTTTTACTTTTTTTACCCTATCGTTAAAACAAATTATGCTCGATCAAAGTTATTAACATGATATTACTCACAGTCAAAAGCTAATTTACCCATTTCAATATTTCGAATAATTTATTATTTAATCTAGGATTTAACTCAACAATGTGGTGAAAAAGTGTAAAAATCGCTAAAATTTTATTCATAATATAATTTTGTTAATTAAAGCGACATTGAGTTGAAATTTTCTACGGTGCATTTTGAATTTATAATATTTCAGTGTTTTATACGCGTGGCGCATGAAGTAAAATGTCGAGTTTAGAAAAGCGTAAAAAAATGGTTTGGTCGCCCCGACTACTAAGATCTACAGTTTCATAGAATTACAGAACTGTGAGAATGATTGAAAATAATTTATTTTATAAATCGTCTACTGACTAAAATCGATAGTTTTTTTTTGATATAATTATAGAATTGGAAGTTGAAATATAATTTATTTTTTAAATAACATTTCAAAGTTCCAAAAATTCTATTAAAAAATACTCAATAGATCCCAGTGAGTAGAGATCTATAGAGTTTTCTTAATAGAATTGTTGGAATTTTGAAATATAATCAAATTTCTAAAAACAAAAAAAGATTTCAGTCAGTAATAAATTATTTTCCATATTTATAATAATTCTATGATTCTATTAAAAAAACTCTAAAGATTTAGAGTTTTTTTAATAGAATCATAGAATTATTATAAATATGGAAAATAATTTATTTTATAAATTATCCACCGCATGAGATTTGCAGATTTTATTTTAATAGAATTATAGAATTGCTGGATATATTGTTAACAATTTATATAATTCTATTAATATTAGCTTCATAAATGAACGATTTTAGTTGTCAAAATATACAAGGAATTATTCGGTTAAATGAACATATTCATGCGCTGTGAAATTTCAGGAATTCATTGCTTTTTTAAAAAGCGATAAATTTTAAGTTTCAAGCAAATATTTCCACGCCTTGATTAAGCATGAAGTAAAATTTCCAGTTTAGAAAAGCCTAAAAATTTTGTTCAGTTGCGTAGCGACCAGACTAAATTTTCATTCTTTTCTAAACTCGAAATTTGTTTCATGCGCCACGCGTATAAAATACTGAAATATTGTGAAATTATAAATATACTGCTAAATCAGTATCAAAAATAAACTGCTATAGCAGGATTGAAAATATTCTGCTAAACATAAATATTTTCAATTCAAGTTCAATTTCACAATAATAGTTTTATACGCTTGGCGCATGATGTAAAATTTTGAGCTTAGAGAAGCCTGAAAATTTGGTATGGAGCAATCAAACCAAATGCTCCGACTTTTCTAAACTTGAAATTTTACTTCATTCTTAGTAAAGGATTAAAAACACTTGCTAGTAGCTTCAAACTGAACTCATTAAAAAAATAACAACGAACATCTTGAAATAACGACGCATCAGGATTTGAATACTTAAAAGAAAAATTACTAATATTTCTTTTCTTGTGTTTATTTACTCTTGTATTTATATAGGACTTGTAGAAAAATTATGTTTTATCAAAAAAACTGGATTTTATACATCGTGTACTAAATCTTGTACGGAGTTTGTTTTGGTTATACATACAGAATTATAGATTTGTTGGAAATGTGAAGTTCCCTCCCATTTCAGAACTTTGTAGGGCAGTTAATCGTGTTGGAATAACGTGGACGTTTGACCTAATTTCACAGGCTGTAAAGTTTAATAACAAACAATTAGTCTCGTGTTGGGCTCCATTAAGGCCGGTATTAATTACTGCTCGAGGGCCATCCCAGTTGGTTTTCACTAATTACGAATTACACAGCTTAAATACTGAAAATTCACTTTACCAGAAAAAATCACCAGAGAAAAAAAGAGCTATAAAAAATGTTGCTGTAATTCCAAATACTAATATTGAAATCCATATCCAGGGATTTTTTTTTATTCTGCAAATACCGATGTATGCGCTGTTTTTAGGCATTCGTCGTTTTCATAAAAGTGTTAAATTTGAAGTTTCCAACGAGTGTCTCCATTCAGTGGTTAAGCAAGAAGTGAAATTTCAAGTTTAGAAAATCCTGAAAAAGCCTGATTAAATATGAAGTGCAAATTACACCGCTTGTTTTTAATCTAAAGTTATAAAATTTCACAAATGCGATTGGAGGAATTTGCTTTAGTATACACAGGGTGTTTTTTTTCTTTCGTTGATATTATAGAGTATAGGCTAAACGGTAAGAGATACACAAAAACTAAGATACGTGTCCCGTTTTCTTTTTTAGTGTTTAGTTTAATGGCGCAATCAGATCTACGGTAACTAGATTGGTTTAGAAGATACAGGGTGATTCTCAAAATCTGCCGCTTTTTATTATCTCTTATGACTTGGTTATTTATGGAGATCAAAAAAAATTAAATACGAAAGATTTATGACTTTTTACGTAGAATCTAGTGGTGTACCTAAAAAATGTATAGATGTTGTCATTTTTGAGATATTATCAAAACTAGCATTTTCTTAAATTGCACACCCTGTATCTGAGTATATCAAAAAATGCATTTTTTCTTGTGAATCCAACAATATGTAACACTTAATATGTTTTTCTGTCCTAAATAGCTAAAATACTAAAAAACAAAAAAAAGATTTTCTAGACAGCCAAGAATTGAATTCTTTAAGGGTTGGTTTTTGTTTTTTACATGTCATAAAATTCAATAACAAATACGTATTCCTTTTGATATTCTGTTGTTAACGAAATATTTTCGATTATATGTATTTCTTAAATAAAAGAGTCAAAAATGAATATTTTTTAAAACTATGAAAAATTAAACATGTTTGAGTGCTATATTGAGAGTTATAAAAATAAAGACGCAGCTTTAAACCTATATTTTAAGCGTTATCCGGAACGACCACAGCCAGAAAAAACAAATATTTCAAAGATTATATCACAATTTAAGTGAGTATGGATCATTTGGAAAACCAAGAGATAAAATTCACAATAAAGAAAATAAAGAAAGATAAGAAATACATTCATTAGCTTCTGTTGCTGCTGATCCGACGGTATCTAGCCGCAATATTAAGAGAGATATTGGTACAAGTAAATTTAAAGGTTTAAAAACGTTAAACCGTATAAAATAAGAGTAGTTCATAACTTACCTCCTGGATATGAGGAGCGGCGCTTAGAATTTTGTCATTGGTATTTGCAACAGATTATTCGGAATCCCCATTTTTTTTCAAAATATAATATGGACTGACGAGGCTTTTATATCTAGCGAAGGAATTTTTAATCGACAGAACAATCGATATTGGTAAAACATAAATCCTTATCAGACGGTAGTCAGGGTACAACAAGGGCGGTTTGGGGTCAATGTATGGGTGGCGTTATATCAAAACAGAGTCCGTAACTACAGGATTTTTAACAACAATTGGAATACCCACTGAAGGATACATCCAAATTTTGAAATAATGTGTAATAATCGAGCTACAAGAAATAATGTTTATTTTCAACAAGACGGTGCTCTAGCACATACTAGCCATATTGTAAGGCACGCAGGTTAGATTAGGTTTTAGTGGCTGCACCGCCCCAGAAGGTGCACACTTAGGCCTCAAAGCCCATTGTGATAGGTTTTAGTGGCTGCACCGCCTCAGAAGGTGCACACTTAGGCCTCAAAGCCCATTGTGATATTACGACTTCCATCCTTTCACAGAAATTATGGCTTGATGGTAAGGGACTTACTAACTGACAATTTTGGCGAAAATTGGCTTGGTACATATGGACCAAACAGATGGCCTTCGCGTTTCCTCGACCTTAAGCCACTCGACTTTCATTTTTGGGGATTTATCAAAAATGAAATATATAAATCCTGAAGTAATACTGTGGAAGTAAATAGTTTGTAAGATATATATATATTTTTTTTTTTACTGTGGAAGAATGTAGAGCAATTTTTATTAATTGCATTGAAAGAGGGCCAAATATTCACATCTATAACGCCACTCCTTCAGTTAAAAGCCGAGTCCAAATATGCATCGAGCAGAATGGAAGACAGTTTTAGCACTTTTTGTAATTAAGCACCTATGGTAATTGTTATACAGGGAGTTTTTTTAAGTATACAGGTCCTAGTTACAACGTATACAGTTTTAAACTCGAAATTTTACTTCATGCGCCACGCGTACTCAACATTAAAATATTGTAAAATTTATGTATATTTAAACTTCACTTGAAATCGGTGTTTTATGCCCAAACATTTTTCACGGGGCTTTTCTAAACTCGAAATTTTACTTCATGCTTAGTCTGGGAGTGGCTAACACTCATTTAAAGCTTCAAATTGCAGCTCATGCATAGGTAAACTTAAAAGAAAATTTCTCTGTATAAGTATATGAGAAAATTGTTGAGTTATTATAATTTTTGTTTGTTTTTTGTAGTTGTTGTTGTTTTACTTTATCAATGTTTCAATATTCTTGTTAACTGGGTTTTCAATATACCTATTATAAAAGAAAAGAATAATCATTCAATTCACGGCCATCTAAAAAATCTTTTTTGTTTTTGTTTTTTGGTATTTTAGCCATTTAGGACAAAGAAAAATATTAAGTATTACACATTGTAGCAATCACAAGAACAAAATTTTTTGAGATACTTAGATACAGGGTGTCCCATTTAAGAAAATGTTAGTATTGATAATATTTCAAAAATTCAAACATCTATACTTTCTTTAAGTACACCACTGAATTCTACGTAAAAAGTAAAAAAACATTCGTATTTAAAATATGTTTTAATTTCCATAAATAACCGAGTCATAAGAGGTAATAAAAACCAGTAAATTTTGAGAATCACCATGTATCTTCTAAACTAATCTAGTTAGCGTAGATATGATTGCGCCCTTAAACCAAACACTAAAAAAGAGAAAAGGACACATATCTTAGTTTTTTTGTATCTCTTACCGTTTAGCCTATACCCTATAAAAAAAACCACCCTGTACATATTTACTAATATACCTAATTTAGGTCTTGAATTAAGGATATTATCTTTATTATATTAGTATTAATTTGTGATTTTACTTATTTTTCAGAATAACGTGAATTCAATAATACAATAAAAAATATTAAGTTGCGATAATATTCGTGTTCGCGAATTCAATATTTTTGCAACATTGTTTGTTAAATGCAGAAACTTGTTAGGTGATGCAATTTCATTCAGTTAACATAACCGAAATTATCTTGTTTTATTTTCCAATTGCGACAATTTAAAGAAATTTCCTTCAAAAGTCGAATAAATAAAAAAATCCTCACTAAATCAATTTTTGCTATAAAATAACTGTTAGCAACATTCGATTCCCAATCAATTAACACACTCTCGAACCTATCACACCGGCCCAGCAGTTGAGCGCGACTTGCGCAATGTCACCGCGACTCTCGGATTCCGTGAATAGCTTAACCTGAATGCAGGAAGAATGCCGACGGTAACGAGGAATAATTAGCGTTCTGGCAATTTACGCAGTCCATATAATTTCATGAATACGCTTAACCGTACCGCAAACACCGCGTTCGAAACGCGATTTAATGCAGCGCTTAACGACATCGCAAATTTCAACCGGCGATTAACTTTAACACGGAATGGGATTTTGAGCTTAAATTAACGTCCAGATAAACATTGTTCCGTTTAATTAAGAGTAAATAAATAATTCAAGATGGGAATTAATGATATTTGTAATTTATGGTAAATACAAAGTAAATGGGCACTTCAGATTGTTTCAGTTAAATTGTAAATGCAGGGAATTTTTATTTTAAGTATACATATACACACGCCTTTTTAAATGGGTTTAATGTGAAGCTTTAAACAAGTTTTTTCCACTCCCAGGTTAAGCATGAAGTAAAATGTCAAGTTTTGAAAAGCGTTAAATTTTATTAAATGCCACAAATTTTCTGGTTGATTAACGAGTTTTGTCAGTTGAGTTACAATTTGTTCTTTTCTCAGTATAATAATAGTAGGTTTTTTCTTTAAATTTGGGAAATCAGTATGATTTTTCAACAACTTTTACAATTTTAATGAGTTCTGCAAATTTTGTAATGACATTTTCGTTAATTTTAATCCACCTTGACAATGACACATTTTCATATCTTTAGGCCGGTCGTCCACTAGCAGCGACCACACGCGGCTACGCGCTCACGCGATACTAGCGGTGACAAGCGGCTGCAAGACTAGCGGCTACACGCGACAGGGGTCGTACACTGCACTTGACTTCGCGCTGCTCAGTTTGTCGGCAGCGTCAAAAGAGTTGTACATTTTTAATGGATTTTTTTGGAAAACTCCTACTTAATTAGGGGTATGATTGGAATTCCAAAATATATTTTTTATAAAAAATACTCAAATTATAATATTCTAATTTATTTTATAGTATATACTGTTAAATACACCTACCTAGTAAGAAATTAAGAATGATAAAAGTATTTAGAACTATTGTTATCAGAAAAAAGTAAGGTTAGACAAAGTAGAAAGAAAAGACACAGGACTAGACGCGGCTACGAGCGACGGATCCCATTCTCTTGGGATCTGACGCAGCTTCACGCTCGTCGCGAGAATCCGCATGTCCGCGCACGCTTGCACTGGACGAGATTCATTGGATTTACACACATCGGGATCTGTCGCGCATATACGTCCATTGTCGCTTGTATCGCGTAAGCGCGTAGCCGCGTGTTGTCGCTTCCAGTGGACGACCAGCCTTATGATTTCTGTATATTTTTTTAATTATCAGAATTTTCACGATTCCGATTTTGACGGTTGTCTCCGGAAATTTTTCTTTTAAGGCTTTATATACCAAAGCCATTTGCTATACATTTTCAATTTGAAGCTTCTAACGAGTGTTGCCATCCCCCGCGCGCCCCGGCAAATCCAAATTTTCAGGCTATTCTAAACTTGAAATTTTACTTCATGCGCCACGCGTATTAAACACTGATTAAAAGTTAAGTTTAAGATTTAGATTACTTATATAGTTTAAAATTTATGAAATTTTTGATGTCTGGCTTCGATGACGCCACTTCGCTTAATGCCCCTAATACTGCTACCCCCTTAGCCCCCTTACTGAGGCCTTGGTTGAAATATTAATGCAGCGTAGATTAAATATTTCACTAAACCAGTGTTTTTCAAAATGCCGGTCGCGACTTTTTGTGGTATAACGCTATAGATAAACTAGTTAACCTCTATAGCTAAGTCTACAACGTTTCTAAAACGTTATTAAGTAACAACAACATTTCTAGAAGTATAAGGCTCATTTGTACCCTGACTGATTAACTTTATTAATCCACTAACCATTGATTAAACCTCTGATTATGTCAACATTCTAGAATAAAGGAATCTTATATTTGTAAGATATTCTTAACATGTCTCCTTTATCAATATGCGAGTGTGTACACAATTTTTAAATAAAATTGTTCTGCTTATGAGAAGTACTAATCACTGATTAAGTTAATCTTCTTGAGTACACACCTGCATAAGTCGTGATATTTAATGGATAAATGCTCTTTGATAAATTAGAGAACAACTGTGCTCTAATTTTATTAAAAGCAATTAAATTAAATGGATTTATTAACTTTAAATTTCTTATAAAATATCATCTTCTTGACCCGAATTATTAAATTAATAAGGAAGACCATTAATAACGCAATCAGTCCGACTGAATGGTCACGTGGTCTCTCCCACGCGCGGCTCGCTCTAATCGAAAATTCTCCCGTTCTGGCCATTTGCATAATTAATGGCTTTATTTGGAAGCGCAAAGACGGAGCGAAGCCAAGACACTACAAAAAAAAGGTATCGATGATTTAAACATGTCCAATATTTAATTTACGAGATTGGAGATTGGATAAATGGACCTAACAAATGTCCACACATGTTTACTTTAAGATCAGGTAAAGTATTTTGTAAAATGTTAAAATGTAGTAGACGAAAATAATGATTGATTGAGAAGATTTGTTAATGCTTTGACGTGAGATTTCAGTAAATGAAATTGCCAAAACTTGGTTGTAGAATATTGAATGTGGATTATTATCGTAATCTAGAACCAATTTCTCTTACAATAAATTCAGTTAGAATGTAATGGATGATTAAATTTATTAAATACTGAAAATTCATATTGTTAGAAGTAATTAAGAGATAAGAACATACTCAATATAAGTACTGGAGTCTTTGGAGATTCACAGAGCCCGCGCTAATCGGGAAATTCCCGTAATTAACGACCAGCTTGACCTTAAATACACCCCCCTCTGTAACGCTGTTATTAGAAAATTTGCAAATATAAATAATGTTCCTTTGTAGTTTTTTGTTACTAACGGTTTGATAATGATACGTGTAGTATCGAAACTATAGTCACCAAATAAACCAATTGTTATACAAACAAAGTGATAAACAGTGTTTTATTTACATTTATTTTTTGTCGAAAGATTATTAATAAAAGCATTGAAGACAACATTTTTGCTAGAGAATACACGTTATAGACGTTTATTATTTATTTGTCCATTTAAATAGAAATCAACATTTTTGAAGCCTTAAATTTATTAAATACTAATATGCACATTGTTAGAAGTAATTAAGAGATAATAATATACTCAATATAAGTTAGAATTAATTATTTTTTGATCGAAATTGGTTTTGGACATGAAAAAAATATGTAGCTAAACTTCAGGTTTATTAGAAATAAAAGCATCGAAAACAACATTTTTGTTACAGAATACAAGTTATAGACGTTAATTATTTATTTGTCCATTCAAGTACAAATTAACTTTTTGATACGTTCAATTTGAAGCTTCTGGCGAGAATTTTTCACTTCTTGATTAAGCATGAAGTAAAATTTCGAGTTTAGAAAAGCCTGAAATTTTACTTCATGACTAATCAAGAAGTAGAATCAGTAGTTAGAAACATCAAATTGAAAAAAAAAGACAAATATCTAAAAGTGTACAGTTGCGAGAGAGAAAAACTATTACAGCAGGGAGCTTTAGCCACTTCTAAAATATCGTATTTTTTGCTTGTAAAACAAACTTGTCATGTACAGGTTAACAACATTTTTTTTCTTGACCAACAAGACAATGCTTTTGTTGACTTGCACTTTATTAGCAATATCTCTAATGCTAATACCTTCTCTAAACGGGTCGTTATTCTCGTTTTTGCGTTTCAGTCAGTCGTGGGATGTCGACGTTAATTAAATTTCGTGTGTCATCTCCGCAGATTTGTCAATTTGATTGACAATTTGAAAAAACAAAATATTTGTCTATGTAAACATAGACAAATATTTTGTGTATTCGTTTTTTTCTCTCGCAACTGTACATCATTTAAATAAAGTTATACCGCGTGTTGACTTGGCGGACGCAACATAGGAAATCGCATGTTAATTTTAAATTGTTAAAATATTGGCTTCCCTGTTTGTTTTAGAGACAAAATGTATTTCACTTTTTTGTAGAGGGAAAAATTCTAAATTTATGAATGTTCACACTTAACACTTTACGTTTCTCTAAGTTAAAATAATTAAGATTTTATAAAAATAATGATATACCATAGAATTGATACAACAATTGCGGATATTCCCTGTTTTTTTTTTAAGTTCAATTTAAAGCTTTAAACAAGTGGTTTCCACTCCCAGACTATGCATGAAGTAAAATTTCGAGTTTAGAAAAGCCCCGTGAAAATTTGTCGAGGGTCGCGCAGCGACCCGAGACAAATTTTCTTGGCTTTTCTAAACTCGAAATTTTACTTCATGCGCCACGCGTATAAAACACTATAATATTGTCAAATTTATATATATTTTAACTTCAATTAATATCAGTGTTTTATTCGCGTGGCGCATGAAGTAAAATTTCGAGTTTAGAAAAGCCCAGAAAATTTGTCTCGGGTCGCTGCGCGACCCTCGACAAATTTTCACGGGGCTTTTCTAAACTCGAAATTTTACTTCATGCTTAGTCTGGGAGTGGAAAACACTCTTTTAAAGCTTTAAATTGAACTCTTTTAAAAATCAACGAATGTCAGAAAATTTACAGCTAAATACAACAATTGCGGATGTCAAAATAGCACAAGATAAGCAATATCTACCTAATTAATTTACGACAAAAAAAATAACGCAAACATCGTGATAACTGTGGTCTGCATAATACCACTTTATTAGAAGGATTTTTTTCTTGTATAGTGTAAATCATTTCGAAAACATTTACTTTAATCAAGTGACTGCGATATCCATTGCCATTTTGACATCCGCAATTGTTGTTTCAATTCCATGACATGTCATTATTTTTACAAAATCACATTACTTTCTCTTAATTATTTTAACTTAGAGAAACGTAAAGTGATAAACGTTAACACGAATGAATTCCGAATTTTTCCCTCTACAAAAATGGTAAATTCATTTTGTTTCTAAAATAAATAGGGGAGCCAAAATTTAAACATTTCAAAATTTACATGGGATTTCCTATGTTGCGTTCGCCAAGTCAACACCCGGTATATGTGTAGTTAAAGGAAAAAATACCAAATCAGAGAATCAACGAGTTGATTTAAATATTTGCTTATAAAGTATATCTTTCAAGCCATAAAATATATAAGGTATCAGTGTTATTTAACCCAAACTGCAATGACGTTTCTGGGTTGTTTAAAATAAACTCAATATTTCTGTAGGTAGAACAAAAAGTATAATAAGAAAACTATTATCTCTAAACGTTTCTGTTTCATTATAGGTATATCGTACTTAGAAATTAATTTAAAAAAAACACAAACAACAAACACTTTTACTATGTTTGTATAATTTGGACTTTATTCTTGTGACTAAGTTTCGACAATGACATTTTAATAGTGTGGAAACTATAGTCACGAGTATAAACTGAAAGTTATACAAAGTAAAAGTGTTTCTATTAATTTCATGATAAGAGGAGTTTAGCTAAAGCGTTTGGTATGAAACTAAAATATTTTCTGATCAGCTAATGCATTTTCTCAGTAACTATAGATGAAAATATCGAACATTTTTGAGAATACCAGTGTTAATCACAAGAAAACACCCAAGCTGAAAATTACACATTTTCTCTCTCCAGTATTTAAAATAAATTCAATATTTTCTTAATAGATCCAATCATCTATTAGTTATTAAGTTTTCTAATTTCGCTAGAAACTGGCTCTCCAGCATCCAATTACTTATAATAAATTGTCGATAATTACAATCCTTTAATCCCATTAAGCTGAATTACCCAACGAAACGAGTGTAATTTTCTCGTTGGTGCGTATATTTTTTCCCATCGTAGAAATTCCTCCGGCTCGTCCGACACCGCGAGGCGGATTAAGAAATTTTGAAGGTAACGAGCCCATAAATTGGATAATTAATACCAAACTGGAAATCTATTTCTAATTAACCGTTTTTTTTACTACACTTATAGTAATTGAAGAGAGCTGGAGGTATTATGTTAAACATGTTTATGATATGAAAATGTGTGACATAAATATCTTCCTAAAGAGAGAAGATATTTACCAACTTTCAGGCTTTATTTATGGGAATATAATTCACGTGAAATTCGATTCTGGATTTTTTTGTTGTCGACACTGGTAATTAGTTTGAAAAGGACACAAAATATTAAGATAATCTGAAAAATATTTCAATATTACACATTTTCAGATATAATTCACCTCTAGAGATTATAGTACCGATAAACAGGTATACAAGTTTACCAGTAAATGGTAAAAAATGCTTTCCAAAATGTACCAAATTTTTACCAGCATTTCGTTAAATTGAATAAAGCATTACGGAAGCTTATATTATATATGCTTCCGTAATATTTTATACAATTTAATGAAATGCTGGTAAAAATTTGGTACATTTTGGAAAGCATTTATACGCGTGGAGCATGAAGTAAAAATTCGAGTTTAGAAACCCTTAAAATTTGATTATGTCGCTACGCTCTGCAGCACTTGAATAAATTAACAAGTCTGCATGGATACCAACCCACAAAAAAATAATTTCATGATTTTATAGTAACCACGAAGTTTAAATGAAAAATTAACTTTACTTCTTAATCACAGTAGTACAACACATTATATGGAATTATTTGTTGCAAATAAAGACATACAAAACATAGTACTTTAATTCTCGTAAAACTCTGTGCTGGTTTATTTAAAAACGGAAAAAAGTAAATATAAATCGAAAGATTAATTGAGAATGTAAGCCAGGTATTTTATATCCAAGTTGAACAATGTTTTGATACCGCTTTCGGAAGAATTGGAGAAAGATGCGTGGGCAGTTGGAAGCAGCGGGCCGTGGGAGCGCCCATAATAACCCCACACAGCCCAGATTAGATCCCCATTATCCTCACCGCGTATTATTTACCTGGGTGGTGCGGTCGTTTATGAAATTTATGAAGAGACCCGGCATTCCTCCTCGGATCTTAATCCCGCGGATAATTGACTTCACCGGCGCTGCGATACCATGAGAAAACCACGGCTTCATCCCGTACCTCGTTATATAAAAAAAAATCTGCAGCATTGTCTCATGCACTAATGATGCCGCTTTTTGGCGAAGCGAATGCTCCTTATATGCAGAAGCTACCTTCGATGTCCGTACACGGATCGGCTTCCAGGTCTTTTCGTGCGGGTTAAGTCGTGTTCAGTGTGCACACATTAGACCCGAGACCTGGGGAAATGGAATCTGATAAAAAAAAACAGGGATTAATTTATGATGGAGGCATCTAGGAACAATGGAAGTTCGCAACAGATGTTCGCGGTAATTGGGTTTTGCTTTAAAGGCGGTTATCTTCCACTCTTGCGCAATTGTAGAAAGCGCGGAATTTTACACTCTTCGGGGCAATAAGTAGGTGTTTAAAATACGATTACCCGGAGCATTTTCACACTATGTATGGAGAGATATTTGTTCAATTGTTTTGGTAAATAACTCGATATACTGATTTTTGTTTTATTTTTCACCTGTTTATCATAACTTCTTAATATAAGGTACATAAAGCCTATGTTGCTCAGTGGCGTAACTAAAATTTCGCACCCCTCTCCTTAAACTATTTCCGGGCTGCGCCATATACATGTCTATACAGCGAGTTTCTTATTTCTATTTAGTGTACCCACACAATCCAAAGCAAGTTATTTTCGGTGTTACAAAAAGAGATTTGTTTAGATGTAATAAAGAATTTCAAAGTTTTTTAAAGTGTAAATCAATAACATAAACGATATTTTATGAACATCGCAATGTTTCAGAGGTTTATACGCGTGGCGCATAAAGTAAAGTTTCGAGTTTAGAAAAGCCTGAAAATTTGGATTTGCCTGCGTGCCTCGCTTCGCTCGCGTACCGATAAATCCAAATTTTCAAGCTTTTCTAAACTCGAAATTTTACTTCATGATTAGTCAAGGAGCAGAAACATTCGTTTGTAGCTTAAAATTGATTATTTTTATAAACACTAGTGATCGAATAAATGGATATGCGATCATCAAATAAGTGATTGTTATATCTCTGTATAATCGAATTCTATGTCAATTATAATATAGAATATTTTATTGATTATTATAACGAATATTCTATATATTATTATACATTTTTTGAAAATTATATTCAATGTGTACTCTACTCGATTATTAAATCGATTATCTTATTGATTATTATAACGATTATTGTATTGATTACACAGACCAACAATAATTTTGATGTCGGATTATTTGGAGCTGATTTTATATAAATTTGATTTCCCTGAATTCAAATATGGCATTCGTTTTTGCCAAGGAGCTCAAATTTCTAAGATATAACAATTTAGTAAAATATACGTTACACTATTTCAAATCCATGGATCAAATAAAAAAACCACGGAAGTTTTATTAATATATTATACAAATATTATCATATGCAAAGATAGATAAGATAATGATAAAGATATAAAAGGAATCGATAAAACAAACTAGTCGGTAAACACTTTAGAAATATTTTAACAAGAATGTTATTCACTACTACTAGTGGAACAAAAGAAGATCAGGCACTACACTCAATTTTAATCATGGATTCCAGAAAATGTGTATAATTGAGTCGCCTAGATACAAAACCAGCCATACACCTTTTTTTGATTTTGAGGTTTTGATATACCTGGATTCTGCTGATAGGCTACAATTTTAAAAATAAATCGATCTTCAAAACCCTTCCTAAACCTTCGAAAATTATGTTTGAAAAATCCTGCCGAATGCAAAACCTGCTACATTTCTTGGTTGCAATAGCTGACATATTTTTTCAGTTACAAATCCTGCTAACTTTTTACTCAGTTTTACATAATTTTTCTTGTTCCCATTCGATACAACGCTCATTCAACACTATTTTGATTTATTTAAAAGATACTGCAAAATCGGTTTTTGTCATTTTGCCACAAATTTGTCAAATCGCGTGACTGGTTTTGCATCTGGGCGACTCAATTTATAACTCAATTTTCAGTACAAAACTCTAATATACATTTTTAGATCCTAAAAATTAACAGATTCTTCTTTTTTTAAAGTTTTTTTTATTTTCTCCTTTAATAATAACCGTAAATGATCCCTAAATTTACAAATCTCTAATATACATGTATTTAACTCCAATTCGTGATTATATGAGTATCTACTTCGTTTTAATCATAATGATGGTTGCGACCGTAACTACGTGGTAATTCATGATCACTGAATCAAACACTTACTATGTTTTTACCACAAAATATTTATTGTATGTATATATATTATATTACACAAATATACACATAAATTCACGACTTAAGTTTCGACGTTTGACGGTCATTATCAAGTGAAACAAATTACAAAGGGGGGTTACATTTATACAGGTAAAACAATTTAGAGTGAGGGTAGCAAAACAAATTAGGTTAAACAGGTACAAAGATTTACACATTAAAGGATTTCAAAGAGCGGCGTGTACACTAAATCGGTTTGTTCGTTTAACAGATTAACTAGGGGGTTCTTGGTTCGTTTGAAAATTTCGGCGGATTCGAGCAGGTTAAGCTTTGTGCCTTTGGTACAGTTATGTAAAATTTTAATTTTATTTATTTCTGGAAATGAATGTTTGCACTCTAATACGTGGTTAGAAAAGGAACTGGTGTCTTGGTTCAATCTAAATGCGCGAAAATGTTCCGAATATCTCTTTTCGAAACTACGACCGGTTTGGCCTACATACACACTATTGCATTCGGAACAAGGAATTTCATAAACACCTGATTTCTTTAAAGGATTAATTTTGTCTTTTGAATTGAATAAAATGTTGGATAATTTGCAACTGGGTCTAAACGCAATTTGATGGTTTTGTTTTCGAAGAATGTGAGCTATTTTTTCCGTAATTTCGCCAAAATATGTTAGGGTAATGTATGGATCTTTGTTCACATTTTCCAGTCTCGGATAAATGTGGGTCATTGTATTTTGATAACGTTTTTTATTAATTATGTTCTGAATAAGGTTGACTGGATAACCATTAGTTTTGGCAATATCTATAATTTTATTTAGTTCTATGACTCGGTTATTGGCTGATAAAGGAACTACTTCGTTTTAGTTTTTTTTTTGATTCTTGAATTATTGCTCATTACGACAAGTTTTGTTATTGGTGACTTTTGTCACTGATTGCCTATGAATTTTGCAAACGATATCGGTATTACAATCGCTGGTTCCAATAGTCGATGGGATTTATTAGAAGTGGCCATTATCACTTTTTAGTTTTAGTAAAAGTAACTATTCTTATGAAGGAAATGTCACTTTTTGAAGGTAATATATACTGAAAACATAACTTCATAGCCTTCAAAAGTGCCTAGCTTGATAGAAACGAACGGTATAAAGATTCACTCTAGGGAAACTAAAGATCATTTGATCGTGATGTTATCTTCAACAATCATAAAGTTCCTAAGAAGTCAGTTTTTAATTGAATCTGAATCGTTCTTCGAATATATACATCATCTTTATTCAGACATAACTTATATACTGTACATAGAAATAAATATAATAAATGAATTTGTTGGTACGTCCTTGTCTGGGCTATCGACCTTAAGTCTTTCTGCCCTATTGCAAATTAGTATAAAGGAGGTAAAATTATATTGAATGTCAAGATGATACGAATTAATGAATTGATAAATGGTGCTAGTTGGATGTTTTAATTTGTGTGAATGTTTTGATTACTGGAGATGCAGTAATTTCTAAGGATTTCTGTGTTGAATGGGTTTTTCGCTAGGTTTCAGAATTGGCTAGTGTACGTTCAGTGGTAGGGATTATTTGGGTGATTTCGTATAAGAGTTCATTGGATGGATTAGGGAGATTGTTTGGATGACGGATTTTCGTTAAGCTTCGAAGAGCAGATCTTTCGGTCACTTGAAAGTGATATAGTGTGGAAGGGCGGCATTGGGTGAAAATGATAGATGCATATAATTTGTTTAATAACTAGGAGGAGCGTTTTAAATTTCCCGCGCCAAAACCTACAACTCTCATTGGCCGAGTGCGCGCCCATTTTACACTATGCTAATTACGTGATTATTAGACGCAACAGCTGACATAACCTTAATTCGAAGCGTTACTGAGTTGCAACTTTGTCTGTTTCGTAATAACCTTTTGTGCGGTGTTTCTTTAGCATAGTTAAAAGTTAGTTTTGTTTATATTGTTGTAATGGATTATGGACCCATTACAAGCTCGGTGATAATATCACCTTCACCTCCAAAAAAGCGTAAAAAGTTGGATTTGGGTCATTTATATCTGTCTGAAAAACAGTGCATAATAAATATGTATAAGCAGATGATAACAGATGATCCACATATGAAAATGACTGCTGTTGTATCAGGCATTGTTGGTGCAGTATGTGAGATATCAAATAGCATAAGAATATGCATCAAATAATAAAATGTTTAATTTTTAGGAGTTGTAAATTCCACTGTCTATCGAACCATTAGCAAGTATACGAAATCCGGAGAGATTTGTAGCCCTAAACAGCTTGGAGGACATAATTACAAGTTTTGATGACGTAGTGGAGAGATCCGTTCATAGTTTCTTCTCTAAAAATGAACTGCCAACTTTGAATAAAGTTTTAAAAGAAGTAAACGATATAGTTTTATGAAACAAATCAATTTTAAGTAAGATACAGACCAGAGCTGGGCAGGATTCGAATCGTTTTAGAGGATTCAAAAGAGACATTCGAATACTTTAGTTCAACTGGATTCGTGAATTAGTTGTGAGGAGTAACATGAAAAATGTTTTTTGTGTGTTTGTAAATTTCACATTAAATCACTGTTTTATGCGCGTGGCGCATGACGTAAAATTTCGAGTTTAGAAAAGCGCAGAAAACATCGTTGATAACAGACTAAATATTTGATTCCCTGTTACTCTGGCTAAAGATGTATTTGTGTGATTCTGAACTCCACTTTAAATCAGTGTTTTGTACGCGTGGCGCATGAAGTAAAATTTCGAGTTTAGAAAAGCCCGAAAATTTGTCTCGGGTCGCTGCGCGACCCTCGACAAATTTTCACGGGGCTTTTCTAAACTCGAAATTTTACTTCATGCTTAGTCTGGGAGTGGAAACGCTCGTTCGAAACTTCAAAGTGAATGCTTTGATAAGAACATTAAATGATTGAAAATGTTTTTAAAGATAATTATCTAGTTTTCAAAATTTTGTTTAATATTGTTTGAAGTAAAACTGACACTGGTAGCCACAATCTGAAATGTTAATTTTTTCCGAAATTTCCCTGACTAAAGATATTTTCTCTAGCCTTTTAATATAACTCTTCTGTGGGAAGCCCCCATTCTGTTTAATAGTTTTCATTGCTTTTGCCAATATTAAATTTAATTTTATAAATTTTTACATGTTTTGTAATTTGCCTGCTGATTTTGGCAAATTTAATAATATCATATGGCTTTTTTGTTAGTGTTTTGGTCAATTTGAATATTAAAAGTGCGATCCTTTTCGCAATCTACAACAAGTTAGTCTTACAAAGACTATATCAAACACTCATTGAAACAACTACTTCCCGGGCTAATACCCCGACGGACATTGAATTATACAACAAGTTTTCGCTGTTACATACAGTAACCTACTGCAAATGTAACAATTTGGGTCAAATTATTCAGGCCATCAGCCCGGGAAGTAGTTGTTTCAATGAGTGTTTGATATAGTCTTTGTAAGACTAACTTGTTGTAGATTGCGAAAAGGATCGCACTTTTAATGTTTGAAGTATTCTGCAACCAAGAATTGGCAATTTCATTTATATTCAATTTGAATATAATTCCATGATTTTTCTCTGACTTTCCCTGTTTTAATGATATTCAGTGAATTTTTTATTTACGTAAATTTCAGGCATTAGTCGATTTTATAATAAAGTTCAATTTGAAGTTTTGAACGAGTGTTTCCACTCCCAGGCTAAGCATGAAGTAAAATTTCGAGTTTAGAAAAGCCCCGTGAAAATTTGTCGAGGGTCGCGCAGCGACCCGAGACAAATTTTTGGGCTTTTCTAAACTCGAAATTTTACTTCATGTGCCACGCGTACAAAACACTGATTTAAAGTGGAGTTCAGAAACACACAAATACATCTTTAGCCAGAGTAACAGGGAATCAAATATTTAGTCTGTTATCAACGATGTTCAGTGGTAATAATAGATAAATTGGTTTTGAATATTTTTGTTAAAAGAACTCTTAACGATATTTATATATTAATGGTTCGAATCATTATTTAAAATTGCCGCCAAATTTATCTAGTGATATTTCTGGTAACTTTTTATAGTGTAAATTGGGCTTTGGCACTTACTCCTTCTAGTTTTTAAACAGACTATAGTCTAGTAAAGGGCTGCAAATCGACTTCTAGGTATTTGGTTTTTGTAATTTAGCGATCGGAAATGCCGCGCCCTTATGTTTACTCTACTTTTTACTAATTGTGCATGTGGTTTGAAGGATCGTTTGGTGTCAAAGAGGATTCCTAGGTACTTACATGTGTCCGAAGGGACTATGTATAAGTTGTGGATTTATATTTTAGGGGATGTAGGGCAATTTTGTGAAGAGGGATAAATAGTTTAAATTTGGTCATCATTTATGTATTAAATTATTATAAAACAAAACCGACCATTAAGATTGACGCGTATTTGATAAAGAGGATTCCTAGTGTGCGAAGGGACTATGTATGAGTTGTGGATTGTTATTTTAGGGAATGTAGGAGTAATTTTCTGATGAGGGATAAATAGTTTAAATTTGGTCTTCATTTATTTGTCAAATTATTATAAAACAAAAACGACCATTAAGATTAACGCGTATTTGATTATAATTATATTATTTAATTATAATAAATGTGTTGTATATTGTTGTTGCCGTAAACAAAGTACTGTGTATAACTCGCATATAATGGCTATTAATCACTCGAACGACTTGCTCCACTCGCCTTCGGCTCGTTTCGCAAACCTCGTTCGCGTGATTAATAGCTATCATTATATGCTCGTTGTAAGACACATCTATTGTTAACTTGACACCCGTTACCCCGCTGATGTTACTCCGGAACAAATTAAGAATGATTTAATAACTGAGGGAGTTATAAAGATTTTAACACCCGATTGTGTTAAGAAGGTTTTAATTTCCACTAGACTCTTTCTATTTTCTGTATATGTAATTTTATTTGTATATGCTACGTGTATAAAAAGTTTTGTAAATCTCAGAAGATTTGATCTTTTGAAATTCGTACTACAAAGCGTGAATTTTTGTTTTTATTAATGCACGAATATTAATGATACAATATATCAATATCAATTAATTACCTGGCATAGGTGATTAATTCTCCGTGAGTAATATCATTACGGTTGTAATAAATATGTAAAGCGGGCGACACATCTATTGTTAACTTGACACCCGTTACCCCGCTGATGTTACTCCGGAACAAATTAAGAATGATTTAATAACTGAGGGAGTTATAAAGATTTTAACACCCGATTGTGTTAAGAAGGTTTTAATTTCCACTAGACTCTTTCTATTTTCTGTATATGTAATTTTATTTGTATATGCTACGTGTATAAAAAGTTTTGTAAATCTCAGAAGATTTGATCTTTTGAAATTCGTACTACAAAGCGTGAATTTTTGTTTTTATTAATGCACGAATATTAATGATACAATATATCAATATCAATTAATTACCTGGCATAGGTGATTAATTCTCCGTGAGTAATATCATTACGGTTGTAATAAATATGTAAAGCGGGCGATGATCAATGATCACAACAGTGGTGCACTGGACCAAATTGGGAGTACGCCGAAGATTCGTTCAGTAGATAAGATAAATCCAGTTTACGGGAGAGCCTTGTGGATGATGGAAATTAATGCAGGTGTCTAGTACAGATAAGAGACATATATATGTACACGGTTCGATATAAATCTTAGAGGCACGCTTTGGTCACGAAATCTAGGACAAGGAAAATTATTAAGTTAAAAAATAATGAATTTAAGACTTAATAAACAAGAAGTTAATATTATTGATACAATAATAAAGACCCAATAGTGTAAAATCAAAAATGAAGATCGAAAAGGAGCGAAATTTGATTTTACACTATTCGGTCTTTATTATTGTAGCGATAATACAGGGAGTTTTATTTTTAAGTATACATATTTCAATATACTGAATACTCGGTAAATCTTCAGATATTCTATGTTTTGAAAATTAGTTGAAATTAAAGCTTAAAGGAGTGTTTTCTACTCCCAGACTAAGCATGAAGTAAAATTTCGAATTTAGAAAAGCCTGAAAATTTGGATTTGCGGGGGCGCGCGAGCGAAGCGAGTCGCGCTCCAGCAAATCCAAAGTTTCGGGCTTTGCTAAACTCGAAATTTTACTTCATGCTTAATCTGGGAGTGAAAAACACTCGTTTAAGTTTTAATTTCAACTATTTTTCGAAACAACGAATATCTAATTACAGAGTATTTAGTATATTGAAATATGTATACTAAATAACAAAATTCCCTCTATTAACTTAATTTACTTTATATTCTATGTTTGAAAAATAGTTGAAATTGTAGCTTAAAGAAGTGTTTTCCACTCCCAGACTAAGCATGAAGTAAAATTTCGAGTTTAGAAAAGCCTGAAAATTTGGATTTGCGGGGGCGCGCGAGCGAAGCAAGTCGCGCCCCAGCAAATCCAAATTTTCAGGCTTTTCTAAACTCGAAATTTTACTTCATGCGCCACGCGTATAGAACAATAATTTAATTTAAAGTTCAGAATATATTTCTTTACCAAACTGCTTTAGTAGTGTATTTTGAACCTTACTTGAAATCACATTTTTATACGCGTGGCTCATGAAGTAAAATTTTGAGTTTGAATTTAGTTAGGCTGCTCCGCGCTTCGCGCTACGCAACCAAACCAAATTTTCAGGCTTTTCTAAACTCGAAATTTTACTTCATGCTTAGCCTGGGAGTGGAAAACACTCGTTTAAGTTTCAATTTTAACTATTTTAACTAGTATTCAGTATATTGAAATATGTATGCTTAAAAATAAAACTCCCAGTATTAACTTAAATTACTTTAACTGCTCTATTATCGCTTACTCGATTACACAGTTTGAGAAACGCTGGAGTACGCGTAGAGTATTCATACTCAGTACTCGAGTACATTTTACTTGTATTCGGAACTCTATGATCAACCATCATTATGTCACATTTAACACATTTCGTTGCAGTGACGGCTCGTCAGGGACGGTAAGGTCGGCCTGGCCGTACTGTTAAATTTGATTGAACAAAAATTATAACTTTTTATTTTCTCAGAAATAAATATTGCACATTTTTACTTTCCCCCGTATGTAATACAAAGGGAAAGTATTGTTTTCGTGAAAATTTTCGAATCAAAAATTTTAGCGGAAATATCCGTTTTGAAGTCCCCTGAGTCGAATAAGACCATTTTTGAAAAATGTCTGTCTGTCTGTCTGTCTCTCTGTGTGTGTGTGTCTGTGTGCGCTGTACCGCAAAAACCGCTAAAGATATCGAGATGAAACTTGAAACTTAAGCTTTTTGTTACAATCGGAAGAACTGAAAAGCTTTTGGTGAAAATCGGAAAACCGGAAGTGGTACTTTACTCTTAACGTTTTTCAGTTTTTTCAGATTTTTTCAATAAATGTTCATCAAACGAAAAATTCTTTCAAATAAAAGTTGTAGATAATAACAAAATGAAGATTGTTCACTTACTTTTTGTCATAGCACTCTTAGTTTTGAGATATTTCAAAAGTTGTGTGTTTTATATAGTTATTGAGGACCACTTCGTAATATGTTATAAAAAGAAGAACGTTTTTCGGGAACTTTCAAACACAATTTTCTACAGGGTGATTCATTAGCCTCTTTACAAACTTTAAAAAGTGATTCAATACGCAATTTACGGGGGAAAGTACTATGATGGACACATCACCATTTTTAATAATTAATATACAACAGGCTAATCCGTGGTAATATTAATAAGCACTTAGTATAAGGCCGATAAATGCGCAAATGTATTTTCATGTAATATATGTTTAGTACGCAACTTCGTATTCACAAAATCGGCCAGCCGTAGATTTTCAGAATAAAAAGATTAATCCAAGCGCTACGTCGTCACGAGTGCAGTTTCTATCGTTACATTTCCGCTCTATTAAGATTAAAACACTTTCGTTAAATTAGGATAAAATTCGCCAAGAGATAGACTGCGATTGTCAAAACTGATGTGACCTAATAAATAAAGACAGTTGAGAAGCGTAGCTCGGTTATTTTCGAGGTTAGGGCAATTTTCGGATTCGTAATCTACGGCGAATTCTAACATAATTTCATGTACTATACAGTGAAGTACTATTATATACTTATTAATTATTATAATTATTATTTTCGACATTAAGATTGAAATAACTCAAAAAGTATCAATTTTCATTTTTACATATTCAGAAAAGCAATGTTTTCTGAAGATACTTACAAATTTTAATAAAGATCTGACACACAATTTTAAAGTTAGAATTTTGTTCAATTTTATAATCCATAAAACTTTATTGATAACCGGACCATTTTATTTTCAGACTTAAATAATTCGAAAACTATCGATGGGGAATTTTCAATTTTAACATTTTCAGAAAGAACAATATTTTCTGAACATACTCAAAAGCTGTTCTTAAGATCCCAACCAAAATGTTAACGTAACGATTTTTAAAATTTGTATAATATATAAAATTTGATTCATAACCGCACTTTTCGACTTTCAGACGGAATTAACTTTAAAACTGCCGATGGAGTATTTTTCAATTTTCACGTGTACTAAAAGAGAAATGCTATTTAATATACTCGAAACAATTCATATATATCTTATACAAACATTTAAAGTTATGAATTTTTAAATTTTCACAGTACAAAAAATTTGATGTAAGCTGCACATTTTAAAATGCAGATAAAAATAGCTCGATGGGGTATTTTTCACATATACTAAAAGGGCAATGTTTCCTTGTCATACTCATAAAAGTTTATAAATATCTTAAATAAAATTTTAGAATTTTGATTTATAACCGCCATTTTTAACATTCAGATGAAAATAACTCGAAAACTATCGAAGGAGTATTTTTCAATTTTCACATATTCTGAAAGGGCAATGTTATAACAGAGCTGGGCAGGATTCGAATCATTCAGGATTCGAATCCTGGATTCGAATCCTTTTAGAGGATTCAATAAAGGCATTCGAATACTTTAGTTAAAGTGGATTCGTGATTCGGATTCGTTACATTTTTTTAAGAGGATTCGTATTCGAATCCAAATGCGGGTGATTCGAATATTTATAAAAGGATTCGAATATTTATAAAAGGATTCGAATATTTATAAAAGGATTCGAATACTTACAAAAGAATTCGAATCGTTAAAATTAATCCAAATTAATTGTGAGGATTAACATGAATAATTTGTTCCGTGTGTTTTTTAATTTCTGGTTAAACCAGTGTTTTATACGCGTGGCGCATGAAGTAAAATTACGAGTTTAGAAAAGCCCCGAGAAAATTTGCCTCGGGTCGCTGCGCGACCCTCGACAAATTTTCTACGCGGGGCTTTTCTAAACTCGAAATTTTACTTCATGCTTAGTCTGGGAATGGACAACACTAGTTCTTAGAAGTTTCAAATTGATGGATCACTCTAGATTACTAAATTTATTACTCAAAGGATCGTTTTACAAAAGCTACAGCTCGAAGGACCAATTGTAGTCTTTGGAGACCGAATGACTACAGAGAATTGAAGTTTAAAAAAAACAATATCTGAAGGTTCACAGCTTTTATATGAAAGAAAAAATCCAATTTAAAAAAAAAGTTAGGTTGTTGTTTTTAGTGCATTTTTAACTTCACTTTAAATCAGTGTTTTATACGCGTGGCGCATGAAGTAAAATTTCGAGTTTAGAAAAGCCCCGTGAAAATTTGTCTCGGGTCGCTGCGCGACCCTCGACAAATTTTCTACGCGGGGCTTTTCTAAACTCGAAATTTTACTTCATGCTTAGTCTGGGAGTGGAAGACACTCGTTACCTTAAAATAGCATGATTAGTATTGTGTATTCAAGATGGCGGCAGCTAGTTTAAATCGCTCCGCTTCTGAAGGAAATTTAATTCTTTTTTCGCGTACGGATACTTTAAAGTGTTACATATGTGATAAATCTACAAGTGAAGTAACAATTAAGTGTAGTATTTGTGAAATTTATTTTCACCGAAGCTGCAATAAATGTGATGGCAAACTTGGAATACCGGCATGTGCAAAATGTGATAAAAACGGTGTTCAAAAGTGTACGCTGCAAGTTCTAGTATCGCTAAAAGTCACTGTCGATATGTTGGAAAACAAAGTAAGTCAACAGAATATAATCATTAACGAGCAGAATTTCAAAATATCGGAATTAACCTCAATTATTAATAAATTAAATCAAGAACAAAAAAATGTAAACACGGGACACACGGTTGCTGATAGCCCAGACACAAACCAAATAAATGTACAACCTGCAAAGTTCTCACCAGGAAACAAAGATGGAAATACTATAAATCAAAATTTAAATATTAATTTAACCGATCTCAGCACGTGCTGCGCGGTTCCCACCCCTGCATGCGCGGCGAATCCCAACTCACCGGTGTCAATCGTCGGAGGAACTCCAACGCGTACGGCTGATAAAACCTATTCTGCTGCATTGTCGAAGGAAAACAACGATGGTGATAAAAACGTAAATCAATGGAAGGAAGTTAGATATGGGAAGAATAAAAAAATTGTATATACTCAAGTACAATCACGTAAACGTTATTCTTTTACCGGGCAGTCTACAAGTACGGATCTACCCGTTGCTGAAATAACTAAAAGAAAATGGATTTTTGTATCCAGACTGAATAAGGATCTAACTGATGACATCAAGGCGTATCTGTCGAAAGCAGGTCGAATGACATATGTTGTGCAAAAGCTACAACCCAAATATGATGATGCTATATACTCATCATTCAAAATTGGTATTCCTGAGCAAGTAGATAATGTTATTAATAATCCTGATTTTTGGCCAACTCATGCATTTGTAAACTGATTTTTCTTCTCAAATCGTCGGCGCGATATTCCAACTTTTCAGTCGAGTCCACACAACAGCGTTCAAACATAGCTATACATTTTAAATTATTTCACCAAAACATTCAATGTTTAAGTAACAGTATCACCCCTTTAACTGACGTAATTAATACCGAAAATGAAATCACTGATCTATGCTTAACCGAACACGGGCAGTCAGAAGATGAAATAGCACTTTGTCATCTTTCCAACTACACATTGACAGCATTCTCTTGCCGGAAAACCAAGGAGCATGGTGGCGTCGCCATCTATTGCAAAAGTGAAACAAATGCGTCTCCATTAGAATGTGTTAGTTCCATTTCGGAAAACAAAGTCTTTGAGTGCGCGGGTGTAGAAGTTCAATTTCGTACCAATAACATTTGCGTTGTTTGTATTTATAAACCGCCCCAATGTGACTTTACAATATTTTTACATAAACTCGAACAAATATTAGATTTTGTAACGACTAGGTATTCGTATTATTACATAGCGGGAGATTATAATATAAACACTATGTTTGACTCGCATGAGGCTACTGAATTTAAACATTTGTTAACTTCATATAACGCTATGTTGAGCATCAAAGATCAAAGTACGCGCATACATTACAATGGTACCTCAACGTGCATAGATAACATAGTAAATAATAACTCGTACAATTACAAAGTCAAAGTAATCGACACGATCCTATCAGATCATAAGGCACAGATATTATCACATCCAGAAACACACTTGAAACCATCTCACTCCTACTCCAATGTAAGATCATACACCGAGCATGCGTTGAGTGCTTTTCTAGTAGATTTACAGAATGAACTATTTCAGTCTGTTTTTGAGTCTACAGATACCAACACCAAATACACAGAATTTATTAATATCTTTCTAATGTACACAAATAAACACTTCCCACTCAAGAAAATTAAGAATCTAAAGAAAACACTTAAATATAACTCGATAGAAATTATTAATTGTAAAAATCAAATGCATGTTTATGAAATTGCTTCCCAACGCATGCCCGAGTATAAATCATTACTAAAAAAAGAAATCGCAAAGTATAAAGAACTACTACACAAGGAACGTTGTGAACACTACGAAAATAAGCTATCTAGCTCACAAAATAAATCAAAAGCTGCGTGGTCTATCATTCGCGATGTAGTCGGTACTAACAATAAAAAACCAAGAGTATTACCAAAAACTAATAATGAAAGACAACTGGCAAACGACTTTATTTATTATTTTAAAGAAACCTCATTAAATATATTAAAGAGTAAATTGCCAGTACAAAACGCAACCTATGTATGTAATATACCTATACATAATATCACAATGTTCCTAGAACCAATCACCAGCACAGAATTAATAAACATAATCGCTAATATGGAAAATAAAAAATCGTTCGGTCACGATCTCACTCCAATATCTTTAATAAAACATTCGATCCATATTATTGCTGAGCCACTTATTAATATATTTAATAGCTCTTTTTCTTCAGGTACCTATCCTGATAAATTAAAACAGTCCATTGTAACACCCATATATAAATAGGGCAACGCCGATGACTACAACAACTATAGACCCATATCAATACTAAGCAAATTTTCTAAAATACTAGAATCAATTATGGCAAAACGTCTCACAGCATTTTTTCAAAAGAATAACTTGTTCACAAATAATCAGCATGGGTATACTCCTGGTAGAAGTATTGATACTGCTCTTTTTCAATACCTCAACTCCATTCTATTTGCTTTGGATAAAAAGGAATGTGTGTGTGGTGTGCTATTGGATCTGTCTAAAGCCTTCGACACCATAGACCATTCAATACTACTTATCAAATTAGACCACTATGGAGTACGGGGTATTGTGGGGGAGTGGTTCAAATCATATCTAGAAAATCGCTCACAAACGGTAAAAATAAGTAGTAGTAGCCATGAAACCATTTCTGATATATTGGAGACTAACATAGGTGTCCCGCAGGGGAGTATTCTGGGTCCACTGCTATTTATTATATACTTAAACGACATATCCCACATTACCAACGATAACTGTAACCTGACCTGTTATGCAGACGACAGCAACCTTCTGCTACTTGGAAAAACATATCACCAATTGACTGATATAGGCAATTCTGTTATGGAGAAACTTAATGAGTGGTTTGTCAACAATAAATTAATTCTTAATACAGAAAAGACAAGCGTAATTCATTTTAAAACAAATCAATCTATAACAACTCCTTACAACATCATACTAAACAACACACCCTTTGAATTCACAAACACGGCGAAATTTCTTGGAATCACGATCGATGAAACTCTCAGCTATAAAAAGCATATTATCTTGCCTAAAGCATATTATGTTGCCTCTAAACTTTACAAAAGTTGTTACGGATTAAAAATACTAACAAAAAACACGAACAAGGCGATATCTAAAACATTTTATTTTGCGAACTTTTACTCACATTTAAAATATGGAATCACATTTTGGGGTAGCAGTATTCATAATGATATTATCTTTAAAGCTCAAAAGCGTGCCATACGAACAATTTGTAAAATGAGACAGCGTGGCAGCTGTAAAGGTATTTTCAAAAATATTGGAATACTGACTACACCTGCTATTTACATATATGAATGCATAAAATTTATAACCAAAAATAAACATTTATTTTCAAAATATACGTTAAACAGTCGTCACAATACAAGGCACGGTGATGCATATGTGTACCCATCACACCGACTAACAATGTTAGAAAGAGGTCCCCTATACAACTGTATCAAATTTTATAACCATCTACCAGAATACATAAAAAAAGAAAATAATTATAACAATGTCAAAAGAATGTCGTATGAGTTACTATGCACGTTGGAGCCATATAATGTGGACGTGTATCTAAACAACACATGTAACATTTAATTTAAGTTTTCTCTTATTTTGACGTATTTCCATGCCTTTGTTGTATATATAAATTATTTGTATATGTAATCACTTGCACTGGAAATAAACATTATTATTATTATTATTAAAATATGTCACACGTGTTAAAATGTGTATCGTAACTGTCCCACATGTTAAATACTTGAGCTTTTTAAACAAATGTTTCTCATTCCTGTTAAACTTTGTTCATCTTTAACCTGATATTGGAATCACTGTTCAAAACTTCAAATTGAACTCTATTATAAAATCGACGAATGCCTCAAAATTACGTAAAAATAATTCACTAAATATCAATAAACCCGGGAAAGTCAGAGAAATTGACTAAAACACTGAAAAAGAAACGTTTGAATAAATCGCGAAAAGTAACAACATACACACAAATTATGAAAAATATCAAAACTATTGACATTTATTAAGAATCATATATATAACATTTTTCTTTCATATCCACGCTGCGAACCTTCAGATATTCATTGTTTTTTTTTAAAAACAACTTTAATTTTCTGTAGTCTTTCGGTCTCCGAAAACTACAACTGGTCCTCCGAGCTATAGCCTTTGTAAACTTATTAATCTAGAGTGATTCATCAATTAGAAACTTCCAAGAACGAGT
Organism: Philonthus cognatus; assembly: GCA_932526585.2. Classification (NCBI taxonomy): domain Eukaryota; kingdom Metazoa; phylum Arthropoda; class Insecta; order Coleoptera; family Staphylinidae; genus Philonthus; species Philonthus cognatus. The sequence continues at coordinate 43,554,027 of OW052244.1, forward strand.
GTTGTCCACTCCCAGACTAAGCATGAAGTAAAATTTCGAGTTTAGAAAAGCCCCGCGTAGAAAATTTGTCGAGGGTCGCGCAGCGACCCGAGACAAATTTTCACGGGGCTTTTCTAAACTCGAAATTTTACTTCATGCGCCACGCGTACAAAACACTGATTTGAAGTAAAGTTCAAAAACACACAATAACATCTTCAATCAGAGTAACACGGAATCAGATATTTAGTCTGTTATCAACGATGATCAGTGTTAATAATAAATAATTAGGTTTTTAATATTTTCCTTAAAACAACTGCTAATATTAAAATGTTAATGGTTGCAAAAAATAATAAAATCTAATTTATTCTTGAAGGATTTGTATTCGTGATTCGAAAAAAGGGATTCGAATCTTTGATTCGAATCATATTTATCTCTTACGAATCCTTTATTCGAGTATTCGTGATTCGAATCTTATTAGGTGATTCGGATTCGTGATTCGAATTCTTTTTACTAGGATTCGTCCCAGCTCTGTGTTATAATAATAATAATAATAAGTCTTTATTCCCTAACAGGAAAATTACATCCCAATTACAAGACAATATGTAAAATAGATTAATTACATGGCCGTATGCGTGTATACATATACAAATAAACAAAAAACGAAAAATACCGATACGTGAAAATATTATGTTAAGTTATTTGCTCTTTCAAATGTGATAATAGAGATTTAATGTTATCTTAACATCCACATAAAATTTTATAAAGATCTCACGCAAATTGTAATTTTATGACAGTTTAAATTTTTTAAATCCATATAATATAATTTAGAATAAGTACGAATAATCAAAAGTTATTTTTCTTTATTAACTATTAAGCTGCGTTCAATTTAAAACAAAATTCGTAAATTTTAAAAGGGATTCAAACGCACATTGAATGTTTTTACATCTTTTTGAAAACAATTACACTCGTATTGCATGTTTTCACTTCTAGGACAATCTTCTAATTAAAATTATTTAGTGATTTTTCAAAACTAAAATTTTTTGTCGGAAAATTATGAAAAAATCCAAGCGAGTTATTATCGGTATAATTCTAACGAGTGTCTTCCACTCCTTGATTAAGCATGAAGTAAATATTTCGAGTTTAGAAAAGCCAGAAAATTTGGTTTGGTCGCGTAACGCGATGCGCTACGCAGCCAAACCAAATTTTCAGGCTTTTCTAAACTCGAAATATTTACTTCATGCACCAGGCACGTAAAACACTCATTTAAACTGAACTTCAAAAACACATAGAGCATTTTTAATTACCTAAATGCACCAAAAGTGTTTTTAATTATTTAAAATAAAAGAAGATGTTGTTGATAAGGAACAGAAGAAGTAATACGTTTTTTTTAACTGAATTTAAAGCCATCGTCCAAATACTTATAAAATTTTGTCATGACAGTAGATATTTGACACTTCTGACAAAAATTAAAGAAAATTGACGATAAGATTGCTTTAATATCAACAAGAGGCAATCTAGAATGTGATTTTTCTACAATCAAGTCGAAATATCAAGAAGTAACAAATGGCAGTTAATAATTTAATGTCTTAAATTGTTTCGACGATTTTCAACATTTTTCGCATTTTTTCCATTTTGGAGAATTTTAACACTTCTGAAACTTCTTTGCACCAAATACTTTTACATTTTTAACACATTTTGTCACTACGACATTTTAACACAGTTTTCGTATTTTTGACGTAAGTGTTGACAGTAAAGTGTCACATTTGACGTTTATCGAAACATTCGGAGATAAGTTGGTGTCAGCCGTCATTGACGCTAGTTGACAATCATTTCCATTACATTTTTCTATTTGCAAATTTTTCTTCTTCTGTATTGCATATAGGAAAAGTAAAAAGAAAAAAGCGCCTTTTAAAATGTTGGCACCAGACGTCTACGTACTACGGCACTGATAGTTGGGTACGGTTAGTCTCAGTGCGCATGCGCCAAAATATATTCGTCCGACCCACTTCCTCAGATCACGAGCCGCCACTGTTTTATTGGTTACATCACCGTTGTAACCAATGAAATGTGTTAGATGTGACATAATGATTGGTTGATCATAGAGCAGTTTCGAATACAAGTAAAATATCGTTAACTTGTTTCTCATTGATCACTTGGTAAAACATTTCTAATAATATATAGGTATTTGATTGAAATTCACTTGGTTTGTTTTACTAATAAATTGTTTTATTTTCAACTAGTTTCGGCTTAATGCCATTTTCAAGAATGGTGTACAAAAGAGCAAAATTGATAATATATACTAGATGTCGGCATTTCAGGTAATAAGCGCTCTAATTATCGAGGAATTCCAAAGGTCCTCGTTGTCATTGACCACGTTTTTTCCCGCCTTTATGTGATTAGCCGCGATGCAATGTTTTGCGAACCCCGTGGTCTGTTTATTATTTACCTGGTAAAATGTACTGAGTATGAATAATATCGTCGATTTTAAACAACCTTAATGCTATATCTCCAAATAAGTAATACCCATTTTTGTGTTCTTGTTTCAGCTTGTAATTGTAATGGTTTTTCGCAAAGATGTTTCTTCGACACCGACCTTTACCAAAAAACCGGCCACGGCGGCCACTGCCTGGACTGCGCAGCCAACCGGGACGGACCCAACTGCGAGCGCTGCAAAGAAAACTACTACCAACGCGAGGACCAATACTGCGTCAGCTGCAACTGCGACCCCGTGGGTTCGCGATCCTTGCAATGCAACTCCGAAGGAAAATGCCAGTGCAAACCCGGCGTCATGGGAGAAAAATGCGACCGCTGTGAAGTCAACCACTACGATTTCAGCGCGACGGGATGCAAAAGCTGCGGCTGCAGCGACTCCGGCTCCGCCAACAACCAACCCAACTGCGATCCCTACACCGGCACCTGCAGCTGCAAGGAAAACGTCGAGGGGAAACGGTGCAGGGAATGCAAGCCCGGCTTTTTCAACCTAGATCACGAAAATGAATTCGGCTGCACTCCCTGCTTCTGCTACGGCCATTCGTCCGAATGTAATTCTGCTTTGGGTTATTCGAAATATCAAATCGAGTCTGCTTTCAGTAAGAGCAACGAGCGATGGAGGGCTGTTGATTCTGGGAACAATAGCTTGGATACTCAGTATAATGGGGTCACGCAGAGTATCGGGGTTTCGAGTGTTGGCAATGAGGTTGTTTATTTCCTGGTGCCTGATCGGTATCTTGGGGATCAAAGGGCTTCGTATAATCAGTTGTTGCAGTTTACTCTGAGGATTGGGGAGAATAGAGCGGTGCCTACACCAACGGATATTATTCTTGAGGGTGCTGGAACTTATATTACGAGCCATATTTTTGCTCAAGGAAACAACGTTCCATCAATACACGTAAGTATTTTTAATACTAGTGTAAAATACAAATATTCACAGACTGAAATAGATTAAACAAAACTAAACATAAACTGCACACAGACTGGAAATGAAATGGACAAATATTACACAAAGATAAGACTAATAATTAACAAGGACTTAATGAAGATCCATACTATTATACATGTTGATAAGGAAACAAAGACCAAACATAGATTAATCAAAGATTTTGAAAAAAATAAGCAGTAACTGGACTGGACTAGGAATAAACAGAAACAGACAGGATAACGACTAATCACAAATTGGTCAACGACTAAACAAAGACTGGACTAGGATTAAACAGGAACGCCGACTAAATACTTGTTAGACATATGCTAATCAAAAATAAAACAGACTAAACACAGGTTAGACACTGACTAGTCAAAGACTAAAGTAACTAATGATGAAGACAACTGACTAAGTCCAAGCACAGACTGATCATAGAATAGTCAACAGAAACACAGATAGGATAACGACTAATCACAAACTGGTCAACGACTAAACAAAGATTGGACTAGGATTAAACAGGAACACCAACTGAATACTTGGTAGACATATGCAAATTAAAGATTAAACAGACTAAACAAATGTTAGACACTGACTAGTCAAAGACTAAACTAACTAATGATAAAGACTTGACTGACTAAATCCAAGCACAGACTGGTCATAGAATAATCAACAGAAACACAGACAGGATAACGACTAATCACAAACTGGTCAACGACTAAACAAAGACTGGACTAGGATTAAACAGGAACACAGACTAAATACTTGTTAGAAATATGCTAATTAAAGATTAAATAGATTAAACAAAGGTTCAACACTGACTAGTCAAAGACTAAACTAACTAACGATGAAGACCACTGACTAAATGCAAGCACAGACTGATCATAGAATACTCGACAACTAGACAAAGACAAAAGACCGGACTCTAATACTTTCTTTACTTTAAACCAAAACAATGACGTAAAAGAAACACAATATGGGTATAAATAATAATTAAAACACCAACGCTTTCTTCACTAAAGTGATAAACATCTATAGGTGCTAGATAAACTATGTGTTTCTTTTCAGGGTAATGAATATAAATTCAGATTACACGAGAGCCAAATTTACGGATGGTCTCCGCGTTTATCTGCGAGAGCGTTCATGTCCATCCTTACTGACTTGACGGCCATTAAAATCAGAGCCACCTACTCACCCGGGGGTGTCGGCTTCTTGGACCACTTCAAGCTGGAGACCGCTTCGAGAGGTGTGGCTGGAAGATCTGCACATTGGGTGGAACAATGCGAGTGCCCACAAGGTACAATTATTTATAAAAACATATTCTTTCATATTATAATTATAATAATAAAATTAAAATAACAGTAATTGTATACAGAGAGTTTTTTTTAAACTATACGTTTTCTAAATTCAGCTTATTTTATCTTTGGATATTCGTTGTTATTTTTAAAGAGAGTTCAATTTGAAACTTCTAACGAGTGTTTTCCACTCTCAGACTAAGCATGAAGTAATATTTCGAGTTAAAAAAAACCCCGAGACAAATTTTCTGGGCTTTTCTAAACTCGAAATTATACTTCATTCGCCACGCCTATAAAACACTGATTTCAAGTGAGGTTCAATTTAAATATACATACATTTCACAATATTTTAGTGTTTTGTACGCGTGGCGCATGAAGTAACATTTCGAGTTTAGAAATGCCCAGAAAATTTGTCTCGGGGTTTTTTTAAACTCGAAATATTACTTCATGCTTAGTCTGAGAGTGGAAAACACTCGTTAGAAGTTTCAAATTGAACTCTCTTTAAAAATAACAACAAATATCCAAAGATAAAATAAGCTGAATTTAGAAAACGTATAGTTTAAAAGAAACTCCCTATGTATATGTAAATTTTCACGGGACTTTTCAAAACTCAAAATTTTACTTCATGCTTAATCTGGGAGTGGCAAACACTCATTTAAGGCTTCAAATTAAGCTCATTTAAAAACACAACGAACATCTAAAGATTTAAAGAAAATAAGCTGAATTTGGAATACGTATACTTTAAAGAACAACTGCCTGTGTGTACTTTCAAAACATGCAAGATAATTCTCTGATAAATATTACAAATAATAATACAATGCTATACAAATTAAGTGTTATTGGTACTATGCCAGTTAGGAATTTCTAAAAGGTATCACTTTTTAAAGTTTTTGATTTAGTTAATCAAAATTATACAAAAAATCTTATAAAAATTAGTCATCTGTAGTATCTAGTGTTCTCACCAAAGATCTTCACATTAATGATTAGAGTCAATCAAAATTATATAGAGAATATGAGAAGAGAATTGTATGTAATGGTTATTAAAATTCAGGACATATTGAAACAAAACCAACTATAGTGTCTGGAATTCTCACCAAGGATATTTACATAGATATCCTTAAAAGTTAGGACTTTGTGAATCAAAACCATCGATCGCTTCATTGGTTTTGACCACGGAAGTCTACCAAATGTCTTTAGATTTGGTAAATCAATGATTCAGAAAATTCGCGAAGGGAATTTCATGAGAAGACTCTTAATAGTCAGGAGTTGCTAAGCCAAGGATCTTTATATAGATGTCCTTAAAAGTTGGAACTTTGTGAATCAAAACCATCGATCGTTTCTTTAGTTTTGACCAAGGATGTTCTCCCAAATGTCTTTAGATTTGGTAATGATTCAGAAAATTCGCGAAAGAAATTTCATGAGAAGGCCCTTGAAAGCCAAAAGTTGGTTAAACAAAGCTATCTACAGTATCTATAGTAACTATAGAAAGCTCTGATCAATGATATTTACATAAATGTCCTAAAAAATAAGGATTTCGTCATTCAAAACTATTCTTTGTTTCTGAAGCTCTTACCAACGAAGGATGTTTACACAAATATCTTTGAATTTGTTGAATTAAATCATACACAAAATTTGAGAAAAGATTTGTATGTAAAAGTCTTTTAAAAATCAGTTAGTAAAAACAAATCCATGTAGTATCTGGAGTTCTGACCAATGATCTTTACATAAATGTGCTCAAAAATAAGGACTTCGCAATCACAACTATTCGTGGTATCTAGAGTTCTGATAAAAATACTTTACATAAATGTCTTGGGACTAGGTGAAACAAAATCATTGAGAAAATCTACGATGAGAATTTAATGAAATAGACCTTAAATGTCAGGAATTTGTGAAGCAAAACCATTTACAGTATTAGGAGTCTTAACCAAAGATCTTCATATACTTTTCTCCAAATATTAGGATTTGTTAAATCAAACCCATCAGCAGTACCAGGAGTTATAAGCAAGAATCTACTCATAAATATTTATAAATATTACGACTTAGAAAATTAATTTCAACCAGCGTTTTTTGTTAACTTAAAAAGGTCGTTTTTGTGTAAATATCCTAAAAATTGTATTCCAATTTATCCAAAATTATAATTTAGGAGATATTTTAAAGGACCTGTTTTTACTCAAATATATATATTTTCAGGATATGTTGGACAATATTGTGAATCATGCGCACCCGGCTTCAGACACTCACCATCCTTGGGAGGTCCTTTCATGCCTTGCGTCCCTTGTGACTGCAACAAACACGCGGACATTTGCGATTCAGAAACCGGACGTTGCATTTGTCAACACAACACTGCTGGAGATAATTGCGAAAGATGCGCTAGAGGGTATTATGGAAATGCCCTAGGAGGTACCCATAATGATTGTCTTCCATGCGGGTGTCCAAACGGAGGTGCTTGTATTCAAATTGACGAAGACACGATTTGTGTCGAGTGTCCTACTGGGTATACTGGACACCGATGCGATGCCTGCTCTGATGGGTATTTTGGAGATCCTACCGGAAGATTTGGAAGGAGGATTCCTTGTCAACCTTGCGAGTGTAATTTGAATATTGATCCGAACGGGATTGGGAATTGCAATACAACGACTGGAGAGTGTTTGAAGTGTATTCATAACACTGGAGGACCTAGGTGTGACAGTTGTTTACCAGGTATGTGTTTTTTCTACAGTATTAGTAAAAATATCGCATACAGAAATTTAATCATTGTATGGATGAAAAGTGAAACTCCAAAAACTGTTAAAGTATTGCATTTTGATTTTCTGCACAGGATACTATGGAGATGCTCTGGCTTTACCAAAAGGTGACTGTCAGAAGTGTAAATGTATGCCTGAGGGCACAATCGACGGACCTGATGGTATTTCCATGTGCGACCCAATCACCGGTACTTGCGACTGCAAACCGCATGTTCTTGGACAAAACTGTGATACCTGTGAGGAAGGATACTTCAATATCATCACTGGCGATGGCTGCACCTCGTGCAACTGCGATTCAATCGGATCCTTGAATCACACTTGCAACATTAATTCTGGACAATGTTATTGCAGACCGGGAATTACTGGGTAGGAATATTTAAAATGATTAATGCAATTTTCTAGTTTTTCTGAATAATGTTTGAGAAACACTAGTAACAAAATCATGCCCAAAAAACGTAATTATCTGATAAAAAACAGTTTTGTTCCCTTCTTACTGTAATCTTGTTTCACCAGTACTACTCCTCGTTGTTTGTTCTTTCTTTTCTTAGTTTACGTTGTGATCAATGTGAAGCCTTCAAATACGGCTTCTCGACCTCCGGTTGCAAAAGCTGCGAATGCGATCACATCGGATCCAAAGACCTCCAGTGCGACGCCAACGGCCAATGCCCTTGTTTAGAAAACGTCGAAGGTGAAAGATGCGACCGTTGCAAAGAAAACAAATACGACAGACAAAGAGGTTGCATCGACTGCCCAGATTGCTACAACTTGGTGCAAGAGGCGTCCCATGTGCACTCGACGAAACTGCAACAGCTGAAGTTGATTCTGGATGACATCGAGAGGAACCCGACTGTAATTGATGATGATAAATTTGAGGAACAGTTGCATAGTATTCAGGAAGAGGTTGCCGATTTAAGCGAGCAGGCGAAGGTTGGAATGGGTGGGGATGAGAAGAGCTTGATGCAGAAGTTAGATGATATCACCGAGAGACAGGATGGTGTTGCTAGGATTTTGGAAGAGATTGAAGAAAATATCGAGTTGGCGAATGCTCAAGGTAAGATTTATTTTAAGGCATCCTAGGTTGTAATTCACAGAGCAGAGAATGATAATTTCATGTGTTGGAAGGAGCATGTTTTTAATTAATTAATTCTAATAGAAGAAGAGAATACATTCAAGTTGTAAAACTTTACAACTTGAATGTATTCTCTACTTCCTTATTTCGAAATTATTAGCAATAATTTCTTCCAAGCAGAACAGAGATCACTAAACTGTTCTTTTATTTTTGTTTTTTTCAAAATCATTACTACATGTCTGTCTTTTAACTGCTTATCTTATAGATCAATTAGCTAAAAACAACATAACAAACACAAGAGATAAAATCAAATCCGCCGTTGGGGTAATCGACGATTCCATCGACATGCTTTCAACGCAGGGAAAAGCCGCTTTAGAAAAGGCCAAAGAACGTGCGAAACTCTTCGGGCAGCAATCCGAAAAAATGACCACAATCGCGCAAGAAGCCCGCGAATTAGCCGAAGGGTTAGAAGCAATGTCTGAGGAAATAAACCTCCTCGCGGGTGAAGCCAAAAACCGTTCCATCGAAGCCTATGAATTAGCTAAAAACACAACTGATCAACAAAAGAACATAACTCAGGAAATCCGCTCATTGCGCAGCGAAATTGCAAACACAGAGAATAAATTGGAGAAGGTGAAACAATGGGCTGAGGATGCGCACAGCAAATCTTTGGAGAACAAGAACAAAGCTTTAGCGTTGCTCAACGATGCGAAGAATTTAGTAGTGCCCGATGTTAATGTTGGTGAAATGAAAAAGTTGTCGGAGCAGATACGAAACGATTCGCAGAAGTTGATTGATGAAACGACGGCTTTGATGGAGAAAAACGAGGAGCTCTTTAAGGAGATCAAGGAGCAGCTTTTGGTTGCTGAAGATCTTTTGGAAAAGGGAGACGACAGGCTTGAGTTTAGTAACGATTTGTTAGGAGATATTGATCTCGCCAAAGCTCAAGCTACTAACGCTGTTAAGCTCGGAGATAAGACTTTGAATGATGCCAAGGCTATGTACGAGACATTAAGTCGTAAGTATAAATTCATCACTCTCAAAAGTCCATTAACAAAAAAAACTGGGTTTTGATATATAATTCTTGCATATATTTTTTCTTGTTTTAGAGTTTGATAAACAAGTTCGCGAGAGTAAAGATGCAGCCCAGCAGGCCTTGGACAAAATCCCTGATATCGAGAAGCTAATCACTGAAGCGAATAAGAAAACGTTGGAAGCTCAGAATTCTTTGATTGGAGCCAAAGAGAATGCCGAAAATGCTTTGGAGAGGGCAACCAGTGCGAACGATCTTGCTGCGAAAACTTCGGAAAAAGCTGACCAGATCAAATTGGAAGCGGAATTGCTCAACAAGAACGCCACTGGTTTGAAGCAGGAAGCTGAGTTGATGGCTGATCGAGTTTTAAACACTGAGCTGCAGTTTAATGCTTTGCAAGCACAGACTGAGAATAACGGGACTTTGATTAATGATGCTAAAGAAAAGGTAATTATTACAAGAGTAAAACCGTAATTTCTTGCAACTTTTACTTAATAGCGAAGATAGAAGGTGCAATCAAACATGAAATGCAAGTTTCGCCATAAGGTTTTATAAAACATTGTATCTTTTTAGGTTGGTAGAGCACAAAAAGATTCCCAAGAAGCGACGATGAAAGTAAACGAAATCCTAAAAGATGTCGAAGGCATAATGAAGGAATTAGACAACCTTCCTGGTTTCGATGAGCTAGAACTGAACCGCCTTGAAGGTGAGCTGAAAAAAGCCGAGCAGGAACTGAAAGACGCGAATTTGGACGAGCTCTTAAAACAACTGCAACGCGAGCACAAAGACCAGCATGCTCTAGTAGACGCTTACAACTCAGAAATCGAGTTCCTGAGAAAAGAAGTCGAAAACGTCGAGCAGATCGCGAAAGCTTTACCAGATGGGTGTTTCAGAAAGTTTGTGCTCGAACCGTAAAACACTTCCGATTAAGCAAACACGTTTAAGCATTATTTGTCAACGTTTCCCACATGGTAATTTTTCTTTTAAGTATACATATCCCGAAGTGTACGCTGTAAATTTTTAGACATTCTTTGGTTTAATATTTGTGTATAGTTTAAAGTTTATAACGAGTGTTTGCACTCCTTGGGTAAGCGAGTTTAGAAAATCCTGAAAATTTGGTTTGGTTGCGTAGCGCGAAGCGCGGAGCAAACAAACCACATTTTTAGGATTTTCTAAACTCGAAATTTTACTTCATGCGCCACGCGTATAAAACTCTGATTTCAAGTGAAGTTCAATGTATACTGTTTAAGTTTGATTTTATGTTAATAAATTTTACAAATGTTTATTTCTAGTAACCAAATCTTGTGCTTTTAAAATTTAAACAATTTGCTATGGGATATGAAGTATTTGTAATAAAAAAAAAAACGAAAATGAATCGCTGAATGCGCTTAAGTTTTAGAATTTTTAAATATTAGATTACACAAAATTAACATTAGTTATATTTAATTAAATATCCTGAATTAGATTAAAAAATGTTTCACCACGGGTTTAGTGAGAAACTAATTAAGCATATGTTATATTTATTAACTTGCCATCAAACTAAAGAAAAATATTCTAAATTTCACTTGAAATCAGTGTTTTATACGTGTGGCGCATGAAGTAAAATTTCGAGTTTAGAAAAGCCTGAAAATTTGGATTTACCGGCGCGACTCGCTTCGCTCGCGCGCCGTCAAATCCAAATTTTCAGGCTTTTCTAAACTCGAAATTTTACTTCATACTTAACCAAGGAGTGCAAACACTCGTTATAAACTAAATTAAACTCTTAAATAAATCAACGAATTCCTGAACATTTTTCAAACTCTGTAATCATCGGGATATGTATATTTTAAAGAAAAAAACCCTCGAATATTTTAACACTGATAAAACGTTATTTAAACCTGTATTGTTTTCAATTGCAATGTTTCTTTTTTATTTTATTTTATTTCGCAGACTGTACATTTTATTTTTAACTCTGTTGACATCTTGTTTTTGTATACCAAAGAGACGATTTTTTAGGATTTCGTATATGACGCACCAACCCCACTTTTTTTAATTTTTGTGAATATTAAGATTTTTTTCTTCGTATCGATGTTTTTATTGTATGAATTTAGGATTTAAGATAAGATCTGTGTATTTTATAGGTTATGTATACTATGATGTTTTTTTTGTGAAGAATAAATTAAAAAATAATCTTTTATAAAGTGAAGTGTATATAAATAAATAAATCATTTTTATTAAACATTGAACGTTTTCTTAACGTGACTTTGACTAAATAATTAACATTTACCCACTAAACAAAAAAGATTAAAATAATGTTTCATCAACATTCCGTTCACGATATATTAAATTTAACGTACATGTTATTTTAACATCACAGTCTAAGCGCGTTTAGTACTTAAGGGGATTATTGCAGTGTAACACGCCGATCGTGTTGGAAAGACCCACATAGTTTAGAGTAGCTCATCCGATGCCAAATTTACAGGA